>OX940965.1:10761408-13261408 GCA_954870475.1 Euphrasia confusa
AAAGGTTATAATCGAAAATATAATTATTTAATTTTTTAATTTTTAATTAAATAATAAATTCACTATTTTATATATAAATTACACGGGTTATATATTGTAAAAGATCAATAAAAATATTAAAAAATTGAGTAGACAGATAATAGAAACACAATCAAAAAAACTTATTCAAAAAAATAATTGTATTAACTATATAATCATTCTATCTATATAAATATTCGTGTTTTAATATATTAATAAATATATTGAAAAATTGAGTAGACAGATAATAGAAAGACAATCAAAATTATTATTTAAAATGGAGAACTCTTGCATTTTAATAAATATTTTATGTTTGATATAACAATTAATAAAAACATTCGATACGAGTTTACAAATAAGATTGAATTTCGATTATATTGAGTAGACACATAATAGAAATACGATCAAAATAATTATTTAAAACGGAAAGAACTCTTGCATTTTAATAAATATTTCATGTTTGATATAACAATTAATAAAAACATTCAATACGAGTTTACATATAAAATTGAAATTTCGATTGTGAGTTTTATATTAATTCTTATCTACTTACTATCGATGAAATATGTTGCTGTTTTTTTTTTTTTATCAAATTAATTCATACGAAACACTTTTAAGAAATAACCTTAGTGCATCTAAAGCACTATGTTTAAAATCATAAACAAAAATCATGTTGTTTAGGGTTTAATTTTTTTTTTTTGTGAATTTATTTTAGATATTTAATTATAAATTATATTTTTTTTCATTTTATCAAGGTTGAAGTGTCAATCATATTGTTACTAAATATTAATGATACTGAAATGTTGTGGCAAAAGTAGTTGGATTGAGTGAATTCTGTGTTGTACATAATATTTTGGAATTCAAAATGTGAGAAAAAAAATTTATTAAATAAGTATTATCTTTTTTTTACCGAACTAATTATTCGATCTATCTCATATATCTTCTAACTAATATGTTTTGTTCATTTATTACATTATTTGCATTTCCATTATCAATTTTATGTTTACAACTTATTTTTTTTTTGCTATATTTATATTCGTTTTCAATTTATTTCAAACACTCATTTTTTATATCCAAAATCCACCTAATTATAAAAAATAGAAAAAATTTCAGGTGTGTGAAGTGAGGTTATTGAAAAAAAGTACTAAGAGATGGAGAAACCAGAATAGCTATGTGTGATTTTTCTCGGTGTCTTGAGAACGGTCAGTTTGTTGCTTGATGTTTGTGAAAGATAAATTAAATATGATATTAAATTCTTCAATTGTTTATACGGTTTTTTGGATCTTTATAACGATCCATGGTTAATATAATGCAGTTTTTTATTTTCAGCCACAGGCGTTTTCTTGGGCCCATTTTTTAGTAGTGGTGTGTTGAGAACAGTTGTTTTGGATTGTGTATGAAGTTTATCATACTGGATGGTTTGTTAGCTCTTTGTGCATATTTTATTGTGACATTATCTTATACTTATAAAAAAAACTTGGCAATCAAAATGTGTTTAGACTTTTTAGCTTCATAGCTCTCTATTTTTTTAAATATATAAATAACTCTTTTAAGTTTAGGGCAATTTTTGTAATTAACTTTTACAATTATTTATGTTTTATGCTTGATCTGACTTATAATTTAAAGGTGTTATTATATAAATTATAAACTGTTTGTAGCAAATATTGCTATTTGATTTCCACTTACATAGGTCCTTCAAATTACATTAACAATAATCTTTATCATATTTACTTTCATTAATCATTATACTATATTTTTTTTCTTAGTTTATCAATTATATTTCTATATTATATTCCCGTATCTTTCTTTTACTATAAAAATATGGAAAAGATCATTTATAATTTTATATATGAAAAATATATTTATATTGAATTTTTCCTAAATTTTAAAATATTAATATACGTTTATAGTATGTATTTTAATTTTTAAAAATTTAAATCTAATATAGTAATTTATAATATACTCCTATATATTATATTACTTAATTTGTCCTTTCACAAATACGTATTTTATGTAAAATTAATTAATTTTGGTAAATATCAAATGATTAAACATTAATAATAATAATTTTAACTACTTTTGAATAATTTTTGAATTTTAAATTCTCCATAAAATAAATATGAATTTATTTCCTAATAAATTCATATTTGAAGTATTTAAATATATAATACTACTATAATGTGATACATATTTTCAAAGTATTTATTTTATTAATTTTGTGTAATATTATAAAAAAAAATGAGTTATGAAGATAATTAAAACATAAACAAAACAATTATTTAAAAAATACTTTAAAAATTAGCAATAGAACGAACATTTAATTTCATTTTCAAAGTCGTCAATTACCAATTTTGATATTGTATGTTATGACAATTAACAAAAGTAGTCAATCTTTGTCAAATGTTGAGATTCTGTTGAGGAGACAGTTGTTCACACACGGACAATTGTATGTTGCAGTTTCAAAGGTAACTAATCGAGCAATTAAAATTCTTAATATGTGATGAGAATGGTAACGTGACGAATAAGACTACAAATGTCGTGTAGAAGGAAGTTTTAGAAATTTACAGTGAACATAAATATTATTTATTATTTGTTTTTTTATCTACATTTGGTAGGAGTATTGAACAAAGTTATTGTGAAGCTTTGAACTATAAAACTCTTTTCATTATTTGAGTTCATAACATAAATTTACACCTCCCGATATCCAAATAAATTAAAAAATTGTAAAAAAAATTCTTTTATTTATTAAAAACTAATGTATACAAACATAAATATTTATACAATTGTTTTCCATATATGTTACTGTTATGTTTTGTTGTTTTATATCATTGTTATTTGATGATTAAATTATTAATTTTCATTATTTTTTGTAGGTTGGGGTTCCAATTATGTTGTTAAGAAATATCGATCAAACAACTGGATTATGTAACGACACTCGATTGGTAATAACAAAATTGGGAACCTACATTATTGAGGCGAAGGTCTTAGGAGGAGAAAAGCGAGATGAAATTGTCTACATTCCGAGGTTGTCACTTACGCCTACAAATTTAAAATTGCTCTTTCGCTTTCAACGTCGTCAATTCCCAATTATGATATCTTATGCTATAACTATTAACAAAAGTAAAGGGCATCTTTGTCAAAAGTTGGCATTCTGTTGAGGAGGCCAGTGTTCACCCACGGACAATTGTATGTTACACTTTCAAGGGTGACTAACCGAGTAGGGTTGAAATTCTTAATATGTGATGAGAACGGTAACCTGACGAATAAGACTACAAATGTTATGTACAATGAGGTTTTCAGAAATTTGGATGGAACATAAATAAAAAAATTTATTTAAATCTAGGTTTGTTAGTTATATTGTGTGTATAACATTGTTAATTTTTTAACAATCCAAAATCAATAAATTATTGTCAAAACATCTAAATTTATTTTTTCAAACTTATGAATATAAACATAAATCTTTATACAATTGTTTTAATATATATAATAAAATCAAGATCAAAATAAATCCGGGCGAAGCTTTGAGTGGTACTCCCAGTGCAACGCACGGGCAGAAGGGTCTAGTTATTCAATAATTCTGAAATTATTTTGAACAATTACAAAGAAAAGATTATAGGGTAAATAAAATATAATTTTTTATTATTGTATATTTATAGACCATTTTATAAATTTTTTATCTTATACAATATTATTATATTTTAATTGGATATCATGTTTCTAAAATATGTTATAACTTACTTTTTATTTTTTTTAATATTATAATATAAATAAGACATTTGGAAATTGGAATAATATTGTTTCAAGAGTTAATACATAAAAACACTCATTTACATAACACAAAATAAAAAATACCCACTTTTATAAAAACATGTAAAAACTACCCAATTTAAAAATATCAATATTTTGGTGGGTAGGTGTTAAAGTTTTTGATTCTGCGTGTTCACATGTGATTGCTCAAAAGTTATTTATAAAAACCGAAAGGTTTACGAAAGTAAACCCCCGAATCGATCTCTCAAGGAGCAATGCTATTGGCACGTGAATATCATTTTGTATACGTTAAGTACGAGTTCCAAAGCAAGAGTTCCAAACCAAGAAAGTAACACATTATCATCTAGGGGGGTCGCAATTGAGTGTTTGATTTAACAACTAAAACAAGTATTTAAAAGCAAGTAATTAAAGAACAAGTTGTAACAAGTGTGTTTGGGAAGCAAGAGTGTTCGATTACTCTTCCTAACAAACTAGAGTTGAATTAGATTTATAAAACTCTCAATTAGCTAATAATCGGACTAGAGATCAAGGTGTTGTCACGTTACCCCTCCCCAATGCCCCAATGATCGTCTACACTCAATCACAACACACACGAGAGTTTCACCCCTCGAGGTCCTCTACTCGACATGCCGGTATTTCGAATTTCGACATTACACAATCAACCGTATGGTCCACTAGCGATATACTACGAAGTTGTTCGACACGAGACCACAAATCGAGAGGTGTAATTGTCCAATTAATAGAAATCGAGCTACTTAAGAAATCAACTCTAATTCATTGAGAAATTTCATCAAACACCCTTACAAAAGGTTTAACTAGCCATTATCAAGCACTCAATCCAATAATCCGAAGACGAATAATCCATAATCGAGAAACGACGTAAAAGATCTCACCACGAGGATCGAGGAATCAATGGACGAAGTCGAGAACCGAGCTTCCAAAATCGGGACCGAGCTTCAACTTGTCACACGAAGAAACTAATCCAATGAAAACGTCGGGCTCGATGAGATGAACAACGTTCGTGAATGAGATTTTGTCGGAATCCAAACGTATGAAAAGTAGATCTAGAATTTTTGATTGAATTGAGTGAAGAACAATGAAAATTATAAAACTTGGAGAGGAAGAAAAGGGAGAGAGTTGTGAGAATTGGTTTGTGAATTGAGGTCTACTCTCTCCAAGCTAAACACAACTATTTATAGTTTATCCACAAGACTAAACAAAAGCCCTTAAAACAAGTCAAACATAAGTCAAGACTTTATTCCTTCTCAATTTTCGCCTAAGAGAAGTGCTGATGCGTTCTTGGAGTAACTGGACCTTTCTCGCTCATCATATCGTCGATCCAACCATTGATATTGTAGATATATAAGTTGGGAACATCCTGTTAAAATTTCAGGTCAATCCAACTGTTAACGAAGCCGGAATCTCAATTCTCCCAACGTCGCGCAGTGCTGGAATCCGGAATTGATGTCGGCCGACGGGAAATAATGTCGGCCGACAAATCTCCGTCGTTCGCAGGTCGAACCTGCGATATGCTTCTGATTTCTCTTCAAAATTGCCTTCCTGTCGTCCGACAAGAGATGTTGTTGGCCGACGAAAAAGTGTTGTCGGCCGACGTCTTCACGATTTCACTCCTTTAAAAATCTGGTTCGATCTTACTCCGACTTCTCTGGATCTTAACTTCGTCCTCGGATCTAATCTCACCAAAGTGACCGTTGAAAGTTTATATCTAGAAGTCTTCTACATGATGTAGAAATTTGGGGACGATCCAACGGCTGAATTGTTGGGGATGGCCATTCTTCTACGACTGCACAAAGCTGGAAATCGATCGACATGGACCTCTTTGTGTATTTCTTCTCGTTTTCGCTCGATTCTCGTCCAAACTCTACCAAACCAAAACCATGAAAACAGAAACACATAATTACACTAATATGATGAATATAAGCACAAAAACAATACAAGAAAGTCACAAAACAATAGAAAATATCGCACAAAAACGTGCGAAACAACATGCAAACATACACTATATTGGTTTTAATATCCCGGTGTGAAGGGTTTAAAAATTTGTGAAATTCTTGAACAATGTATAATTATTTATATTGTATTATACCCGTTTCTCGTTTTTTTTATATAATGTTCAACTGGAAAATATGATTTTTTTTTAAACATGTCTTCATTCTTTTGTGTTTAGAATCATGTAAAAAACTTCAAAAAATATTTAAATAATCAATAATATATATTAAAATATTCACAAATGTAACTTGACAATATATAAATTAACATTCCCAATAAAATATATAATTAAGTAAAAGTTTATTAATATATTTTCAATATTTTAGTTGCGGAAACATTAGGGTATATTTTGCACTATTTGTTAATATTTTAGTTGCACTACCTTGAGCAGCTCAAGAATATCACACAACTTCTAATCATATGCAATCACTGCTCACAACAAAAAATTCTTAGGTGATCTTATGTTTGAAAGGCTACTTGTCACGGAACGGAAAAGTTTCCCCTTGAAGAGTCTCGTGCGGCACTCGACTAGTCAAACACCTCGTGTGTTGGTCGAGTTCAGCCTTCAACCTTGAATCCCGATGATGCTAAGGAAATGGAAAAGCTTTAGGAATCGAAAGAACAACGAAAGACAAGGACAATGGAAGATAAGCTTATATTGCTTAGTAAAAGGCTAAAAGTTTCTGAGTGATTTACAAATGAGGGGATGACCCCTCTATATACTACTCTATGTACAATAATCGGCCAAGCTTCCAGAATATTCCTAGTAATGAGCCAAACCCAATATCTAGAATATTCCATACTCTTCTTGTAAACCCTGGAAGATGGGCTTACTCTTGTTGGACTTGGGTCGCCTATCTTGTGGACTAGTGCGGCCCAATGGACTGGATAATGATGTAGCCAATAAATGTGGGCTCAAATGCTCTCCAAGAAGATTATTAGCCTCCATCACGTGACCCACAATGCAGCCCAAATGACGGGGCGTGACATACTGCTCACATTAGGGGTGTTCACTGACGGGTTTGGACGGATATACTTCTAAATAATGAACTGACCCAATGATGGCGGGTTGTAACTTTTATCAACCGAACCCACCCTTATTTTTACTCTAACTGTGCGGTCGGGCCAAAGCGGGTAAGGGGGGAATAGCGGGCGAAATAGCGGTTTAAATATGTAAATTGACAAACGGACATGGGCTTCTTCTGAAATAGAACAGGTGCGCCATACGGGGCCTTAGATGGCCGGATTCTCCCCGTATCCAACAATTCTCCCAATTGCTTCTTGAGCTCCTCGAGCTCTGGTGGAGACATCCTATATGGTGCCATCGATGGTGGTCTGACTCCCGGTTCTAATTCAATTTGGTGATCCACCTCCCTCCTCGGTGGAAGCTCCTTCGGTAACTCGGGTGGCATGACGTCCTTATTCTCCTCAAGGTCAACTCGGATGCATTCCGGGATTTCTTGTATCGATCCAGTCTCTCCATTCTCCTTCAATACTGCAAGGTAAGTCGGCTCGCCTTTCTTCGCCCCCTTGGCTACTTGCATGGCTGAGAGTTTCTTTCTCTTGGCCCCAACATCAGCCCCTTCGACGCCTGGAACCATGCACGGAGACCCCTTCTTAAACGATATAATTATATAAATACTGTAGTTCGTTAATAGCGCCACTAGCAAAAATAAACTTAAAATAATTTTTTTTAAATAAAATTAAAAAAGTAGGATACGTAATAAAATTGTTACATCAAAAACATTGTAAAAAGTATTTAAAAAGTATATCAAAAACACTATAAAAAAAAGTATTAAAAAAGTAGAATACTTAATAAAATTGTTACATCAAAAACATTTGTAAAAAGTATTTAAAAAATTCTTCAAAAACACTATAAAAAAGTATTAAAAAGTAGAATACAACAAAATTGTTACATCAAAAACATTGTAAATTGTATTTAAAAAGTACATCAAAAACACTATAAAAAGTAGAATACGTAACAAAAATTGATACCACCAAAAAGTGTAATCTGATATGGCCGATAGAAGAAGCTATTAAAGGCAAATAAGAATGCATCACCCGCACAACCGATAGAAGAAGCTATTGTTAAAACTTGTCGAAGTCGAAAAAACGAAAACTGATTCTTCAAATAAGAATGCATCACCCCCACAACCGATAGAAGAAGTTATCAAAGGAAAATAAGAATGCATCACCCGCACAACCGATAGAAGAAGCTATTGCTAAAACTTATCCGAAAAAATGAAAACTAATTTTTCAAAAAGAAGCAGATGATGGGGAGATGACCCTCGGATTTCTATTGATAAAAAACTAAAAGGTCTCATTGCATTGCATTGCATTGCATAGTAATAATACTTTCATGGAGATCAAAAATTTCGAGCAAAAAGTTAGTTAATAAATTAACAAAATAAATTAGCACAAAATTTAAAGAGTAGAATGTTCGTAAATAAATTAGTGTAAAATTAAAAAATATAATAATTTAAAAGGTTCCCACAAAATTAAGAGTCAAACGTTAGTTAATAAATTAGTGCAAATTAATAAATAAGTGGAAAATTAAAAATTAAAAAATTTGTTAATAAATTAACCAAAATTAAAAGATATAATGATATGAAAGGTTCGTTATTTAATAAATTAGCGCAAATTAATAAATTAGTGCAAAATTAAAAAATAAAAAATTTGTTAATAAATTAGCGCAAAATTAAGAGATATAATGACGTGAAAAGTTGGACAAAATTAAAAGATATAATGACTATAGCAGCAAACAGCTATTGATGATCAAAAATGATAAATTGATTCATTTTAGGCTTTTAGCTAGTAATACAAGCACCGGAACATTTGACTACATAAACAATCAACTTGTTCAATGTCAATCTGTTGAATGCTGTTAACTAGCGACTGCCTCCACCCTACATGAATCAGGGTTACTCTCACCTCAATCACATTTGCTCTCACCTCAATCACAGTTACTCTCACCTCAATCATAAACTGCTTTTAACAATAAGCAACATTACTTCAAGGAGTGGTAATAACGTGCAAAACCTACGCTTACATTTCATTCTTAACCATGTGTCCTTCAAGCTGTCAGGATTCTTCAGGCTTTCACTGAATCATAGGCAAGAATATGGGTGTCAGTAATTCACTTGCTCATCTCTAGATTGGTGTCATACTCGTTTGACAAATGTATTTAGTATGGCCCAAACTAGCTAAATAGTAGGAGTTTTCAACAAGCTAAATATTGGGAGTTAGGGCTACGTAACAACATCTCAATTACTCTCACCTCAGTCATACTCTGCCTTTAACAATAGCAGCAACATTGTTTCAAGGAGTGGTAATAACGTGCAAAATTTACACTTCCATTCCATTCTTAACCATGTGCCCTTCAAGCGGTCAGGATTAGTCAGACCTTCACTGAATCATAGTTAATGATATGAGTGTCCGTATCCACTTGCTCATCTCATAGTTAATGATATGAGTGTCAGTATCCACTTGCTGATCATCTCTGGATTGTTGTCATACTCAGTTTGACAAATGTAATTAGTCACGACCCAAACCAGCTAAATAGTGGGAGTAATTGCTTCAACCAGCTAAATATTGGGAGTTATGGTTCTAACCAGCTACATAATAAAAATTTTATATCAAGAAATGGTAAAAAATATTTAAAAAGTACATATTAAAAAAGTATAATATATAACAAAAATTGATACATACAAACTAAATTAGCGCAATTTTAATAGAGTAAAAATTTCGTTAATAAATTAGCTCAAAATTAAAAGATATAATAATTTAAAAAGATCGTTAATAGCGCGAAAATAAACATAAAACACAATTAAAAAAATAGAATACATAACAAAAATTGATACATAAAAAGTATTAAAAATATACATAAAAAACATGTAAAAAATATTAAGAAAGTAGAATATGACAAAAATACATACAAAAGTTCATAACTCAAAAAAAAAAAAAAAAAAACCAAAATAACATTAGAAAAGCAAAACACGTAACAAAAATTGATACATCAAACACTTAAATTCAAAGACTTTTTAGAGATAAAATAATGAAAATTTTCTTCTTTATAAATATATATATATATATATATATATATATATATATATATTTTCAGATTGTTACATAGTAAGTGGCTCGCTTGTAAAGAACTTGAGACAATTCAAATTTAAACTTATTCAATTTATAAAATAGTATTCCAAATAGCAGCTTGTAACGCTAAAAACTCAAGACAACTCAAATTTAATTTTCTCAAATAGCTAGTGAGTCGCCCTACCCGCAGCATGCCAAGCCTACTCGCTCGAGTCTTCGTCCACCAAAAATACTCCGATAATACCCCCGAATCGCCTAGCTCGTTTACCATGGGTCCGTAAAGGGCCTAGCAGCAAAAACCGACCAAGATTTCCGACTCGACAATCTTATGGTCCTAGTTTAAATAATTTTCATGTTTTTTTATTATTTATTTTAAAATATAGGAAATATATTATAAATTATTTCACATTTCTAATTTATTATTATAATAAATAAAAATAAAACAACATTTTAAATAAGTTACTCTTTGTATGTCTCAAAAATATTTTCACACTTATATATAAGATAATCCATAAAAAAGAAAGTATAAGAAAAAAAAATATTATTTGGGACGAAAAAAAAAGGTTATTAGTCTAGTGAAAAAATAATAACGATAAGTAAAGAAATAACTGTTTGTAAATTGTATGTCTCCACTTCATTCTCAACACGTCAAAGGATATATATGAACTACGAAGAGTTGATCAAATTCAAATTCTTGAAAATATATTACTAGTTCATAAATTGGGTACATTTTATATTTATATTTGGTGAGAAGGCGAGAGTTTATTAAAAATTTCATTCTATACATGTGTTGCATATGAGAACATATATGTTGGGTTTACATACAAAGTCGTCATACATGGTCTTGAAAATCGCTCTCAAAGTGGATAATCGTTTTCAGTTGGTTGAACATTTAAATTGACGACATTAAATCTAAAATTTGAACATGTGTGAGTATTTAAATTTTTACAATTAACCAATATGCTAGTAAAAAAAACTTAAGAATATCACCCAACTTCTAATCATCTACCGTGTTCATTGTTTGACTCACAAGAAAATTTTTAATAGTTGCATTTGCTTTTAAGTTGACTTGCAAAGCAAACGCGGTCTATCCTTCTCTATCATGATAACAATCCGGTGTAAAAATTGCTTTTAAGTTGATCTAAGCAAAAGCCGTCTTATCGACACCACAATTCAAGAATAATTTTTAATTAAAATGGTGGTTTTTTAATAAAAATATATAATAGCGTTCAAAATTAAAATATATAATAATGTAAAATGAAAATTAAAAGTTGATGCAAAAATAAAATAATTTTTTAAAAAATATATAGAATAGTGACAAAAATCTATACATCAAACTTGTAAGCACTTAAAAATAAAATAATAAATTTTATTTTTTCTAATATATTTTAATTTTGCGCAATTCATGAACATTTAATATATTTCTATTCTTTGAATTGCGAATAATTTTATACTATATAAACATTTGTTTATATTATTGATTAAAAATTTGTTACATGATTCTAAACACAACAGGGAAAATATTATTTAAAAAATCATTTAGTTATGCATTCGGTTATTACATTTACTTATTTTTCTTTAAAAAATGATTTAATATGTAATAAAAAAAAATATTGTGTTTAAGCGCTACCTCAAGTAATAAAGGAAGTTCTGAAATGAAATCTCAACATCTCCGCCAATCATAAAAAATATATTATGGAAATATTAATATTTAAATGGACTCTACGTAGATGTATGTTCAACACTTTAACCTCAATTTATCTCAAGTTTAATTTTTATTAATATTTAAATGGACTCTAAGTAGATACATCAGTTTCTGTTTACGAAATAAAAAAATGTAAATAAAATTTAGTTTATTTTAATTTGATTAGTACTTTATTTTTTTCAACAATTTTATATTTAATCACAGTTTTTATTTAATTTAAAAAATTATACTACAGTACAGTAGATACTAGATAGAACATGAAAACTATACCAATAATAAAATATATACACTCGTTAAAACAAAAGAAAAAACAAAACAAAACAAAAAACACTACTCCTACATACTGTATTTATGTTACTACTCCGATTTTAATTTTTATCTGACATAGAATATGGGAGTAGTGATGGGTCCCACCTCCTATCGAAGTAAAGTAATGTGCTTAAATAGCCTCCCACTTTATTCTCATTTGAATGCAGAAAATAAGTATTGTTTCACAGTTACTTCTCATTGTTGAATGTGAGAACACTATAATTGATCGGTTTCTCCAATGGAGGATCTGAATACGCTGGCCCGGAACTTCGGGTTCGGGCCCCGTGGAAAATCCAACTCGACGAGGCTAAACTCAAACACAACGATCGACTTGGATTATGCTTCTATTTTCAGTTCATCGGCGAGGAAAATCAGTGGCACTAAAACCTTGTCCATTCCGGTTCACGGTAAACCGGAGTACGGAGATGGGTTGAGAAGCAAAGGCGGCGCATCGAAAGTTAGCTGTGACGAACAGAGTACTGGATTTGATGATTTGTTGGGGAATTTAAGGAGGAAGGATAAATATGATTTTTCACCTGGATTTGGGAGTGGCATTTCTTCTTCTAATTATAGGTGATTTCCTTGCCTTGTTCAATTGAGTTGGTTTAGGTTTAGTTCTGGAATTTATTTCGTTTATTGGTAGTACTTGGTATATGCTGTAAAAATGGTTTGTAGGGTTAAAAAAATTTATGGAATGAAGTTTTTTGTGGTGTTTTTGGCTTGCTACTTATCCAAGTTTCATACCTCCGTAAAATTGTGTTTCGCGGCTTTTCTTTAGCAATTTACGCGAGGTGCTTGGAGTTCTTATAAGTAGAAGCTCGAAAACAGATTTCGGTTTCTTGTGGATGGTGTGATATCCAGAAGGGACTTGTGGTAGAGTGGGTAAGTGCTATAAGTATGGTGTAGACCAGTGAGCCTCGAGAGACTGTTGTTGATATAGATTTCACCAATTGAAATGAAATTTGGGGTTAGAATTCGCTGCTTAGTTTTGGGGGGTTTATTGTTGATTTTTCAAATTTGATTTCTGTAGCATCAGTTATATGTCATTGTCCTAGAGAAACGTACAATAAATGATGGGAATTGAAATGGGTCATGTCACCGTTGGTGGTTAATATGCTTCAGGGATGTTATTGTTCTTCAATATTGAGAATTTTGCTTTTGAAAAATCCAAAACCTTAATTTTACTTGAGATGCGATATATTAAGAACAAAATAACCTCTATGGCTATACCTTGTCCCATTTATGTCTTCTTGGACATGTAACATTTCTCTTAAATGATTGGCTACTAATCGAGCTTGATATTGTTGTAATCACTGATAACATGATTATTTTTCTCTTCTTATGTTATTTAGCTTAGACTCTCAATTCAAATTAAATGCATCTGCAGATCTGCTGTTCTATTAATTTGTTTGGATGTTGAGCTCTCACATTTTGTCTGTATTAGAAGTGACAGTTCATGGGGACAACAATGTTTTAGTTTGAATTCTTATAATGTATCACTGTTCTTTACTTTTTGGAGCAGAACAGTACCAGAATCAAATAAAGTTTCCACACCAGTTGGTGGTCCAAAACATAAGAGTGTTGCTGATGAATCTTTCGTACCTTTGGACTCAATTTTGAGTCATCAATCTTTATCTTCTGTGATATTTACAAATCCACAGGAGGGGATCAGTAGTCTTGGTAAATCTAGGGGTACAAGGGTAGAAGTTTCATCTGGTGGAGGGAGAGGATTTGATGAAGTAAATCATCTTAATGGTTTGAGGAAACCTGTCCACTCATTTTACCGTGCAGACGAAAGAGGGAAGGGAGGGAGTCCTTCAAGATCTGCAAAACCCCAATCTGCTATATCTGGAGAACAAATGGCGAACTCTTTGTTTAGATATTGTCGAAGCAATTCAGAGAAGAAACTTACAGTAGATAATTATCAGGAACCTCCTTTATTTGACATGCCTAATATTTCAACAGGTTTTCAGAAACCGTTTGGTCCAACGATTTCTGCACAATATTTAGAAACAAGCCCACGTGTTGATATGTCTCCAGCAAAATCAGGACATCAATTTGATGATGTATGGTTAACTGTATCTGATATTCCTCTTAAAACACACCCTTCAGCTGATCCACCCCCTTCACGGCCTCCTCCACCAACACCTCGTCGATATACAAGGTCAGAATCAGGCCATTTCTCTTCAAGTTCAAGAAATAAAGGTGATGGTTTCTCTACACATTCAAACTATAAACAACATTCTTGTAGTCCTAAACTGGCATGCCCTCATACCAAGGACCATCCAGCTTCACAATTTGATGCTCGGGAGGATTCTAGGTCTCGAAACCGAAATCATGATAGTGCTCATCTGTATTCTGGTGAAGAAATGGATGCAGTCTCTGCAGCTTCTGCATCCGCTGATGCCATGAAGGATGCTATGGAGAAGGCCGAGGCTAAATTTAAACATGCTAGGGTGGTAAGGGTAAAAGAATATGCGAAAGCTGCTAAAATTAAGGAATATGTGCAGATAGAAAGGGACGATGATCATGACAGGCATGAGAGAGAAGTTAGGGAAACTAAGGAGAGATTAGAACGTGACAAAAATCATAAGGAAGAGGAAGAGAGACACCAGAAGAGACTTCAAAGGGATATGGAGAGATCAAGGGAGGTTACAAGAGAGAAAGCTAGACAAGCTGTAGAAAGGGCTAGTCGGGAATCACATGAAAGATCAGCATCGGAAGCTCGCTTAAGAAACGAAAGGGCTGCTGTTTTCAAAGCAAATTCTGAAGCTCGAGAACGTGCTGGAAGAGTAGCAGTTCAGAGGGTACAATCTGAGGCCCGTGAAAGAGCTGCTGCAGAAGCTAAAGTGAGAGAAGAAATGGCTGCTGCAGAAGGAAGAGAGAAAGAATTGAGGGACAAATCTGCTAAGGCAAAGGCTGAAGATATAAGACGTCGAGCTGAAAGAGCTGCAGCAGAGGCTCGGGAGGGGGTAGCAACAGGATCTGTAGAGATGAATCAGCAAAGGAATGATGATGATCTGGAATCCATTTTCAGCAGAGAACCAAAAGAACGAGCAAATTCTTCTGTAAGGGATAATACACAAACAGTGACATGTGTTGAGGAGCCTTGTTTCAATTTATGATATTTTGTGTTTCACAACTGATATAATTCAATTTTGTGGAATTATGTTTCCAGGATCCCTTTTATGATCAGCAATTCCAAAAAAAAGGAATATCTGAAGCTGCAAAAAGGACATCATCATCTGGTGGAGCTTCTTCCAATGTAAAAGGGTCTTCCTCCACTACTAATATTGTTCATGATCTATCTTCAAATTTTGGAGGTATATCACCATTTCTGCCACTCATAACATAGAAGTGCTAAGCCTCTGTTTCTTCCTGACTGGTTGTTCTTTTGGAAAAAAAAATCCAAAGCTGCTCCGTCAGTTATAGAACTCCGGGAGGTTGAAGGGGAAACTGAAGAGAGAAGAAAAGCCAGATTGGATCGTCACCAACGCACACAAGAACGGACGGTATGTGGTTCTTAATTAATTAATTAACATTTTCTAAAAACAATAAAATATGATCATTTAATAAAAAACTGATGTTAAGGATCTCCAAACATTTGATAATTTCAACTTTGACTAAACTATTGGTTTCATGTGCTACTAGGCCAATGCATTGGCTGAGAAGAATCGGCGGGACCTGCAAGCTCAGACGGAGCAAGACGAAAGACACGTAAGTTCCTGTGCAAAACTAGATACATGATCTGACTTTGCATTTGTCTGGATGTGGCCTTTTTTTAAGTTACTGGAAATTCTCTGAAAGTTGTATTCATGCAAACCGTGTTAGAACATCTAACTATTGCTTTAGTTCTTGCACGTCTACATCTGGAAGCCTATCATCTCTTTCTATGTGAAAGTGGCTTAATTATTTTTCTCTTGATGCTAAATGTGATTAATGTTAAATTCCAAATGGGGGTGTTCAAGTGCGGTCCCACGCCTAGCGCACAAACGAGAGCGGGAGCCCGAATATGCACTAGAGAGCCTCAATCTATCTCAAAACCATATGGTACTAAGTAGGAGAACTCCCTAGGCTTATATCATAGACTCCCCTCTCACAATTATTCGATGTGGGACAACTCACAAGTGGTCTTCAACACACCCCCTCCACTTGTGAGTCCTAGTCAAAGGGTGGTTATAACCACTAACGAACAGGATCGAAACCTGCTCTGATACCATGTCAAATTCCAAATGGGGGTGTTCAAGTGCGGTCCCACGCCTAGCGCACACACGAGAGCGGGAGCTTGAATATGCACTAGAGAGCCTCAATCTATCTCAAAACCATATGGTACTAAGTAGGAGAGCTCCCTAGGCTTATATCATAGACTCCCCTCTCACAATTATTCGATGTGGGACAACTCACAAGTGGCCTTCAACACACCCCCTCCACTTGTGAGTCCTAGTCAAAGGGTGGTTATAACCACTCACGAACAGGATCGAAACCTGCTCTGATACCATGTTAAATTCCAACTCTGATACCATGTTAAATTCCAAATGGGGGTGTTCAAGTGCGGTCCCACGCCTAGCGCACAAACGAGAGCGGGAGCCCGAATATGCACTAGAGAGCCTCAATCTATCTCAAAACCATATGTTACTAAGTAGGAGAACTCCCTAAGCTTATATCATAGACTCCCCTCTCACAATTATTCGATGTGGGACAACTCACAAGTGGTCTTCAACAATTAATACAGTTTAATCTTTTATCACATAAACTCTCTCTAGTATTGCTTTTCATTGTGCAGCTGTGTGAGATTACAGGATTTTGAATTTCCAATTAATCAAATCTAAGTGATCAATATAAAAATTATTCTTGGTGTTTTTTTCATGAATATATTAACACACTTGATATGTATTAACTGAAAACTATTCTTGAGATGTTATCCCTCATTAGTCGTTGTAGAAACAGTTTCAGTTGTTGAGCTTTAAATTACTTCTAGATGTTAATTAGAACGATTGTCGATTGGTATATCAATGAATGGTTTTAGGCTTCTTTTTATTACATTCTTGAAGTTGAAGTCAAGCCATTGATCTTTGTACTGGTGGTTTTTGATGGAATCATGGGTTTTGTGCTCCTAACTTCGGAGTGCTCATCCTTAAAGATGAAAAATATGTTTTGTTCCTTGCTTGGAATACGTTATTACTGAATAGGTTAACTAGTTTTGGTCTAAGCCTGCAAGACTTGATTGTGCGTTGATAAGCTTAGTAGTTATATCTAAAGATACGTTGTCTGACCTGTTCTGGTCTGTTTACAGAGAATTGGCGAGACATTAGACATTGAAATCAAGCGATGGGCTGCGGGCAAAGAAGGAAATTTGCGAGCTCTGCTGTCAACTTTGCAATATGTATGTTTCATATATATATAGCCTTGCTCATAAACTGTATTTTGCCAGATAGTTGCCTCTTTCATATTTTGGTTGTGCCAGTTACAGACTCAGCATCCTAATTGGTGTTTTAAAATGCAAAGCGCTACACATTTTTCTGTTTTGGAGTTACTTACTCGTGTTCTTTTCTTTTCCGAGTGGCAGGTGCTTTGGCCTGAATGTGGCTGGCAGCCTGTTTCTCTGACAGATATAATCATTGGTTCCTCTGTCAAAAAAGTTTATAGAAAAGCTACTCTCTGCATTCATCCTGACAAGGTGCAGCAAAAGGGTGCCACTCTCCAACAAAAGTACATTGCTGAAAAAGTCTTTGACCTGCTTAAGGTATTATTGAATATCTTGTTTCATAGGTGTTTTTTTCCGTCTTTAAATTTGTTTTTTCTTCAATATTGCATGTTGAAATTTGTGCAAAAGCACGGTGATCTAAGAGATTTCTAGGCTAGCACTTAACTCGCATCGTAATTCTAGTATCAATTCAAAGAACACACTTCACATTTGTGGCCTTTTTTTGTTTTTCACTCTGAGTGAGTTCTCAGCTAACTTTAAGTTTGATAATGTCGAAATAGGAGGCCTGGAATAAATTTAACTCAGAGGAGCTGTTCTAAAGGATCAAAAATTGTCTACTTTGAGGTGTTACTTCAAACCATACAATTCAACCGGTGCAACACATAATTTCTCTAAATATATTATGAGTGGTTTTTGGGGGTGTTGGTGAAGAGGGAATCATGAAAAAGGCACATGCTCTGTTCAGATGCTTGGGATGGTTTGTACATCGTCAATGCTAGAGAGAGACAAACGAAGTTTAAAGCGTTGCCTGATCTATAATAGTTTTTTTTTTTTTGGACATATCCTTACATTGGATGATTTTTGTAGTTTTCTCCATTCATACATACCTCTCTCTATGACCCCCCCACCCAAGTGTTAATTTTTTGTAAAGGTGGTGAAATTACCTAAATGGCCATGTACCATCAAATGAATCTTCTTTCACATTTTGTGAAATGCATCTTGTTGGAAATTAAAATGTGAATGGATTTTTTTTCCAACATCCCCAACTCTGTTTTTCCAACTTGTTTGCCTTCACACTAACAGTGTTGTTTTCTATGGATTCACAATCATTCATTTGTCATCCCATGTTTAAATTAGTTGAAGAGGAGCTAAAATTGAACTTACCACCCTTGCAGTAAAACAAATACTAATAAGTTGAAGAATGTTTGTGATTGTTTTATAAACACCCCTCAATGTGTGTCAAATAAAAATTTATCAATGAATAACATTAGATTTTACAACATTCACAAAACCCCCAAAAAGGGGTTGTGGATACTGGTGTTCGGACATCAAATATTGGATAGATTGTGGCACCATATGTGGTATTTAAGCATTATTTCAATGGGAACAAAACTAGTAATCAACACAATACCTAAGGCCAATTCTGGATTTGTTCAAAATACAAAGCTCATTTCTTCATGAAAAAAAATTGAGGCACATTTAAGTAGCACGGTAAAGGTGTATATCAACACTATACATGTCTCGAGAAGTCAGTACATCAATTTATAAACAAAATTGTGATTAGTAGCTATAGTCAAAATTGTTATGCACTGTCAATTTACTCTTATCATCCACGACACCTGATTGCAGGACGATGGACTACGAAACAATCTCAAATGTATCACAGCCTTCACACTTAATGTACAATGCAGTAAGTCCGAAATTCGTCTCGACGCAGAAATCAGGTCTCAACCTGCATCCCCTTTCAAGATGTTCTGTGTGAGCTTCACCCAGCCTCATGCGTAAAATGTTCAAATTGACCTAAGATCAGGAACATATACTAAAAGTTAGTGTAATGGAATTATGGAAATTAGTTGCCATATTTTCCTTTGCAGATATAGAGCTGGATACTGCAAATTCAAGCAGATGCTAAATTATTGTTTTGCCAAAAAACTAAAAGGTGACACTATGAAAATCGCAGAATTAGATGGTTTAATAAATTCCTACAAACAAGACACACTAACATCCTCAGCTCCAAGCCCTCACTTTCTTTCATACACACAGAAATAAAAAAGAGAATAATTTGTACTTAACAAATAAAAAATATTAAACAAACACATAAGCACAACAAAATGCTCAACTTTAATTGGTACATAAACATATAGAAGATATTTCTTGCACCAACCACAAACCCTGCATTCGAGTGCAGAAAATATTCATTCACTTAGTAAGAACTATAATCAATGGTATTGATGTACTGAAGGAGAAAATGCATTTGAGTGACGAAAATATTCATTTTCTTTTCACTTTTACACAATGCTCAAATAAGGTCTGTGCAATTGTTACTGTTTCCCACCTCCAAAGGGAAAAATACTATAACCCGAAATAAGCCAATTACAAATTGCTCTCTTTCTTGCTTAAAAAAATAAAAAGGAATGAACTAGAAAGATTCCCCCAGCTCTTCTGAACCAGGATTCACTGCCATTGTTAAAATAAGGATGGATGCGATAAAGTTTGCATGGCATGAATTATGACGATAGTAAAGTTATACAATAAACGTCAAAGAATTCCCAAGGTGACAATCAACAATAAGAAAAAACTACATTTCCAATCCTCATGTCATGACTCATGAGTATAGCAAAGTTGCATACACAATAAATTTCAAAGAATTCTTAAGAGTCACAATCAACAATAAGAACAAACTACATTTGCTAAAGTATGTGCACACATGGAGAGAGAGAGAGAGAGAGAGAGAGAGAGAGAGAGAGAGAGAGAGAGAGAGAGAGAGAGAGAGAGAGGACCTCATGGCCTTTTTTCAGTTTGAACTTGCATCCACTGCAATAAATAAGATGTTCATTATCCTGTAACTTTACTTGTTTGCAGATGGGACACCAAACCTCCTCCGTAGCCTACACAAAAGAAACAACATTAAGACATTGAAGTTTGGAATCAAATAAAGTATGGAACCAATAATGTGATATTAAAGCCTAGTCAACAAGAAATAAGACAGGAGACAAAACACCCAGAGCAGACCCCTTCAGGTTCATTCAATGTTAGCGCCAAGTTCCATAAAAGAAAATACGACCGAAGAAGCATTAAACTTAAGAAAGCCAAAAGCGCTAAGAGAACAACTAGGGCCTTATTAACGAAAAAAGTGGGTCTGTTATGTTTTAACACTAAATACTACAAGTTTATCATCCTGAAAGATCTATAAACCCTTATGCAATAGGAATAGAACCATGCCCTTCCGGTGTACAAACCTTTTCATTCAAGAGTTAGGTAATAGAACAACCCTGCAGAACCTTAAACAAATCCAAGTCCACGACTCCCCAATAAGCTCACTAGAGAGCTACAAGTGATACACCCTAAACCTAGAGACCTAAAGTTGTCTCTCTAGTCTCAACTATTTTTTTTATTGTGTATTTTAAAATTGACTATCAACTCACATTTTGGTTATTTAGATTTAGTATCATGAATTTGTTACTACATATTAGTCTTATTATTAATTGTGACACTGAGGAAATTATGAAATGGTAAAGGAGAATAAGATTTATTGGCATCATACTTGATCTTTATTGAGCAGCATGTGATCATATACTAGATGAGACAAGTATTCGTCTTCTTCATCCTCCCATGTTCTGATACTATTTTCTGTTCCTGCAAGGAGTAAGGAGTGAATATAAGATTGAAAGGACCAATGATAAAAATATAGCGACAAAGAGACAGGAATATACCCACATATCACATTTGGTATCCCATCAAGATAATCTACAATCATTTTGAATAATGACGAACACATCAATTCCCAATCCAGTAATTTTTTAATGGGGAGGTTTTTGTTAAGTTTAAATTTTAAAACTAATAACATCCTGTTAAATAATGTGTGATCTACAACCATAGATCATTCCAAACCGTCAAAATAGATGCACACATTTAACTTTAAGGTGGTATGCATAGTCTATTTTACGGTAAAACACAACGTTATTAGTATCATGAGAGAAAATATAAATCACAGTGTTAAACTGTTAATCAATAATTGCAAATACCATTAGTGTTCAGAGTAATTAACCTTCTATAATATTCTCTGTCCTCAGATCTTCATAAAAAATTCTTTGCATTTCTAGCAATATTTCCTGGCAGTCGCCTTGATAAGCTGTATGAAGACCATCAAACTCCCATATCATGTCATCAGTCCCAGTTTCTAACAATGGAGCTGCACTTCCATTAGGAGATTCTTCTTTAATCTTTTTTAGTTCATCAGACACTATGTCTTGGAGAGTTACTTTGATGAATTCCTGCAACCAGGATCTTAATTCAGGTTAGAATAGTGCAGAAGACAAATAGTTTTAACACAATATAATGAACCTGAACAGATCAAAATAACTACAAGAGCTGTTATTCAAGTTCTGTGAACAAAGTTCTTTCAAATAGATCCCCTTTTAAACGTATAATATGTGCAATCCCTTCCCCCAGTCATTGGTTAATATTCTCATAACCCAATGTTTTGTTAGCTCTAGGAAAATATAATTTCTTAATATAAAAAAGAAATGAATATAGAAGGGAAACAAATTTGTGTGACAACTTGTTTGAAATTTTCCCGATCCACTACTTAAAAGGAAATGTTTTACCAGTACCAGTACTTATTCGAATTGTTTGTTAGGTTAGGTAGATATAGAGTAAGCCTGAAGAAGATAGACTGCATTTTCAGCAACTTACTCTTTACTCTCTAGA
Source organism: Euphrasia confusa (assembly GCA_954870475.1). Lineage (NCBI taxonomy): Eukaryota > Viridiplantae > Streptophyta > Magnoliopsida > Lamiales > Orobanchaceae > Euphrasia > Euphrasia confusa. The sequence continues at coordinate 10,783,449 of OX940965.1, forward strand.
CTCTTCTAAGTTTCAACTATCTCAGTTAGTCGGTTCTATCATATTTAGAATAACTTATTCTCATCCTCAAACTGACTCTTCTACAGGAGGTCCCATAAACTACTCTTTGTTTCTTTTTATTCAAACTACATACATAATCCGCATTAAGAGACCGTACGTCCATTGCCGGTTCAAATGTAGTGAAATTTCACCTTCAGACATCATAGCAAAAATGTTATTCTTATCATCTTACATGTGTATATTCATCACAAACATAAAACACACCCATGCCTAAATTCTCTTCCCCCGAATGGGAGTAGGCTAACACCATACTTTTCCAATCAGCAATCAAACCACATGATCAGTTAACTAACCCACGGCTATCCAACCACAATTCTAACACAATCAATTACACAACTGTTGAACATAAGTCTTGAATAAAAAAAAAGAGGAATGAGATTAACCTCGTGATCGGAAGACTTATTAGCTTCGGGTAATCTCAATTTCCAGAGCAAGCGAGTTCGGTCATCTCGGATCCTTTTGAAGCAATTTTCTCGGAGCTGTTACATCCCATTTTTTTATAAACGATTACGGTGAACGCGCAAGCAGTAATTCGCGCATAATCAAAATCGGCCATTGAAGAAAATCTACAGTACCTTGTGTTTCCATTTAGGGTAATTATTGAACGAAGCAAGGGCTTTTACAGAAGGCCGGGAACTTCGTAGTAGATCTTTCTCCTCATCTCCCGCCATCTTTTCTTCCTTCTATTCCGTATGAGGTCGAATGACTCAAAACTGAATTGCGATTTCAAACTCGAGTTCGTGTTCAGTCATTTATTTATTTTGAAGGATTAATTAAATAATCATATTTTATCATCAATTATATCTGTAAATATAGTATAATGTAAAACAAATTTATTTTTATGTCACCTTAGAAATTACATTTTATAATTTTTTTAGTTAAAATTTTAAAGTAAGATACAAATAAATAAGGTTGAAAATTAAATAAATAAACAACACATTTCTATTGAAACAGTCTCAGAGAGATACTAAGGTGTATTCAATTAGGATTTTATTGGATTTAAAAAGTCCATGCAATTTCGTTGATTCTATGCAAATTGACTTTATATATGGATTTTCGTAGAGTTGATAGACTTTCTTTTATTATACATTTATGTAAATTTTAATATTATAAATTATTTTTTAAATATTTTTTTATTGATTTAAATGGATTTTTACAATTTTTAAACTAAGTAAAATATATAATTAAAAAAATAGTTATATTTTTTAAAATAACTTGATAAATAAATTTAATTATTTTTATAATTTTTTACTAAATAAAAAATTATTAATTTGAATTTTAATCGAATTTTTTTGAAATAGCTGAAAGACCAAAAGAGAGTGAAAAAACCGAAAGTCTTTTTTTTTAAGTTCCACCCGGATATATTGCTTATATACCCGACTCAACATTTTTTGAAAACAATCAGTCAAAGGAGAATTGGTCATTCAATCTTGTGAACTAATCCAGAACAAAATTGGAAAAAGATTTTTAATAATTTTAATATTAATTTTATTATAATATTTTTTTTTTTTAAATTTATTTTATTTTTATTTTTATATATTTCATGTTTTCTAATTTTATTATTAATTCAACTATGTTTTTATATATATATTTATGTTTTATTATTTTTAATAATAAATTAATCAATTAAAATAGAAGTCTATAGAAATCTCACGTATTTAAGAGAGATTTCAAATAATGGAATTCTTTTTTATTTTGAACATAAAATCAATTAAAATCTAAAAGTCAATAAAAATCCTACAAAGTCTTGATAATACACTCTCCTAAGTATTTTATTCATCTTTTGCACAGTAAATTATTTCATTTTTCTAAAGGTTTTTGAAATTTACTAGGGTAGTACACTAGTACAAAACAAAAACAAAAACAAAAACAAAAAAAAATATATATATATACTTATATGATCACTACATTTATTTACAGAACTGTAATAAACAATTATACACTGTGCACAATGTTGACAGAGAACACAATCTACATCCTATGACAATTCATTCAATAAGATTGAACTTTATTGATTTTTTTAACTTTGAGAGAGCATCAACATGGGCAAGCAAACTATGATGGATGTCAAGATTTCTTTGGCAGTGGCGTTTGAGGAAGAATGGAGCTGACAAGCTCTTCATTTAGCTTGACTGGAAGTGGCGGCATCTGCCCCATTATTTCAGGCAAGTCGTTAAAGCTGCAGGGCACGTTGAACAGATAAGGATTCTAATCATCCGTGCGCGAAAAAATAATCAGGTAGAATGTAATCAAACGAAGGTCATTAGTTGCAGTATGGTATATGTAACACATGAGAACAACATTAAAGGAAAAGTGAGTAGAACATACTCGTTTAAAATCGAAAGGATATTTGCTCGAGCTTGACTGAAGAGATCAATGTTTTCTTGAATCTGCATGCAAATACATGACAAGATGTTTGTATGAATATGATATCCCATCGAAATCATTGGTTTGTATAAACTGAGACGCTGTGCCATGAGGCCAACAAAGCTGAGGAATAAGTTTCAAATTAGAAATCCTTTAACGACATGAGATTCTGGTGCACACCCTTTGACTTGCATCAATAGTAATTCTCACAAGTTTGGATTGTGCCAAAATAACAGCTGAAACATCCATAGTAATTCTCGAAAGAAGAAACAACTGATCCATATTGAAATGGTAACAGGTACGTATATAGCTTCGAAACATAATTCGCAACTCCCATTTCATTTAGAGAAATGGAAACTATATTTGTAACTCGAAGTACCTTAAAGGAAGAAAAGTTGGCCGAAATTTGATCCAAGGCATGAGCATTTTGCTCAAGAATTTTTCCAGTAGCTCCACCAATAGCTGAAATTCCAAATATTATAAGTCCTTAGACATATACCCAACGATATATACATCCAATTAAAGAAGATGAAAGAATCGACAATGTCCGATATAATCTCAAAATGCATAGCAAAAAAAAAAAAAAAAAATCAACTGAAATTTGAAGCCAAATGTCCCTCTCATACTATCTAGTAGTTCGATATATAGCATGATACTGGATAAAAATATGTCTCAAGAATAAACTCCTAAATATATTATGGATCAACCACAGACGCGTAAGGTATGCAACCATGAAAGGCGGGATAAAGCCCGTAAAACACTTTTACTCTGCAACGAAGGTAATGAAATGAACCTATCAATTTCAAAGCTAGTGAAAATAGTTAAAGCATATCCCAAGGTAGCAACGTGAAAATAGAAGGGAAATGAGAATTAAACACGTACTCAGCAGCAAAACTTCTCCCTAGCAAAAAATCATTTCTTCCTAGATAAATAAGTGAGACGTAAGAGTATGGACTAACCATCATATGAGATTCCATCATCACAATTCATCAACGTTGTCTGAGCATAGGTAGGGCCATTCGAGCGATTTGTAACTTGGGAAGATTTTGACAATGGATCTATACCTTTTTCCTGAAACATAAAAGTGAACTCAAGTTTTGGTATTTGGATAAATATTTTGTCAGGTGAATTCAAAAAAATTGAGAAAAAAATGAGAAAAATAGTTTTTTATTTGGCAATTCACTATAGCCGAAAACTTACAGGTGAAAAAGGTAACCTGGGAGCACATTCATGTTTAACAACTAATGAGTTCACTAAGTTAAAATATGAATAAAACTATATGTCTATATTAACATAGACCATTGTCCTTATGTTGTGTTGAAGCTGCTCAAACTATATTGGGATGTATCGTCCAATCCTACAATATTTGGTAATTTCTCTCATTTGACTAGAAAAACCTAGTAACATAGGAATATTTTTCAGATGCTCCGTCAAAAAGATACCTCTTGGAGAATAACTAACTTTCAAATTCCGAACCTGATTAAATAATAGTACTTCAGAAAGGAGCGAATACACAGATGACTTATTCCATCAGACAGAAAGGGTAGATGCATAGTTATCAAAGGCAAAAGGTTCACCAAGGTCCAAGGCCCAAGTTACATTTTTCTTAATCTACAAGGTGAGTGTGGCTTTTGCACATAAGGCTCTAAAATTCAATGAATCGAGCAGTATATACATTTTGTTCTGAGACCACAAACAAACATATATACAATTTAAGTCATAATACACCTCATTCATGGCAATTCGTTAAACCAAAAAACATCAAAACACATAAGTGATAACAATTACTCCCTTCGTCTCAAAGATTTATTCACACTTTGTTTGGCACGTAGAGTAAGAAAAATGTTGTTTTTTGACCAAAAAGTAATGGTAAGATTGGAATTGTAGGTTAAAAAATAAAATAGTTGTGAGTAAAGTTTAAAAAGTGAGTAAAACGATGAGGGTAGAATTGTATTTTAAAGTTAAAAAGTAAAGTAATTATTTCCATTTTAAGGGTTTGAATATTATCGTGGAACATTCCAAAAAGAAAAGTGTGAATATTATTATGAGACGGAGGGAATACTATTATTTTCCCTTAAATCATTGTTTCTTATATCATATGCCTTTCTGATGTTCTTTTGGGATTTTAAAGTTGCAAACAATTCTAACATTAGCACACCCACACATATGTACTGAGCCTGATTGTCAGGCACGCACCTCCCACAAAGCTCCCACCTTTGGGCTTGAGGGATGCCGTAGGCTGCACCAGGCGCGTCAGGCACGCCTTTAACAACTATGGATACAAGTTATTGGAAACAGAAAGAACAATCATGTTTGAAGTATCGACACTGTAAGGGACTAGGAGGGGGTGGTGTTATGGTAACACAAAACTATACCTTTTTTTCTTTACTTTTCCTTGAATTATGATCATCTTTCCTTCTCTTTCCATTTTCCTTTTTCTGCAAAACAGTGAACAATTCGATTCAGGATTGCAAAAAATTAGCTGAAAAAAACAACAGAATTGTTATGACTGGTTCCTGTTAATTAGTCATTCATTTTATAATCCCAACACTACCAAATTTTAAAATAAAGGACAAATGACAGATTGTTTGTTTTTACCATTAACCCTTATTTCCTCTTTTGTCTCTCATTTATTCGACTCAATTGAATGAAACACAGTGATCTCTGGCAGACTACAGTAAAACCCCATTTTTAAACTTGAAAAATAAGCATTAAAGATGGAAGGCTCTATAAAATGACCTTCAAAATATGATAGCAGAATATTCCCACAACAAAAATGTAAGGAAAATGAAAAAAAATAGAGCTAACATTCATCCATCTGCAACGTAATGCAACATCACGGACAGTTTTATCCTTCAAAGCCTGTGCTATTTTAGAATAGCGAACAATGCTTGTGTCAGAGGCAAATCTGCAAATTGGGCAAATCGTTATCACAAATGGGAACATAGAGCCAACATGCCCATAAATGGCAACAAAACAATTGACTGAATTGAACTGATCAGAACTAATATATGTAAAAAAATTGTTAATGTATGTTTGCTCGTAACTGAACAGAAACAAGACAACAAATGTAAAGGTCCAACATCTGGCCAATTGAGTGGGGACACCTGAATATCACCCTAAATTAGAATCATTGGTGCAACTAATTAGTAGCAATCATTATTCACTATAACACTAAGTCTTCATTGACATCAAAGAAATACACAACTGAAGTAAGTAGTACATCAGTAATTTTCCCTCATAAAATTTCAGTTGTATCCCACTTAGAAACTTGAAATTTTGAATATGTGGTTGTAGGTACTAACAGAACATGTATATAAATCAAAATGTTTATGTAGATACAGTTAAGTCAAAATGAACCTATGTGAAATATATATTTTCCTACAATTCTACAAATCCCTATAAGCTATAAGACCATAATCAATTAATCATAACAGAATTCTTGACTTTCAATTGCAATTTTGCATTGTTAGAAACACTCACAATAAGCTTAATAGGTGCACGTGTCTTCACTCATTCAATACAGGCTATTTTTAAAACGAGTAAATGCAACTGAACGCGAAAAAGTCAATGTCAATAATTATGCAGTTAAAATACCAGAAAATAGAAATCTTCAAATCAATACAAAATCTTGACACCCTTATCCTATCAATGAGTAGACCATTTCCACATTAAAAGAGTGATGTTAAAATGATTCTTCCTTGACATTTCAAGGTTTCTCTTTTGAGTACAAAGAAATCACTTCCCCATTTCACATACTCCAACAGTCATTATTCAGGGGCAAACAATCAGATCCAGAAAAAACTCAAAATTCAGGAAAATCGACATGAATTCAGCGGCAGGTAAATGATCCAGCAAGAACATGCAACCAGACACACAATGGCTACATATAAAACCGTAAAAACACGAAATCGATGAGTAACTACATGTGCTGACTTTTTGAGCAAATCTTCGAGCGTCGACTGTTCATCAGTGGTCCAATCACGCGCCAGTCCCGGGTTGTGGCGGAGGGCGGTCTGGGAATTCTCCGCCGCGGGCAGGCTGCCGCCATCGGCGTTATCCTGCGCACCATTGTTACCATTGTTGTTGTTACCGTTACTGTGTATCCCTATTGGGTTAGCAGCAATCGCAGCCATTGTTACTACGAACCCCAGACAGAAAAAAAAAACCGACTGAATTCCGATTCACACGCCAATCAAATTAGGGGAAAATTTTGAGGAGGAGAGGTTGAATTAGGGTTCTTCACCTAAATGCGTTTGTAAACTGATAATGAGGGAAGAAAACTGTTGAACGGGGGAGTGAAAATCTGGACGGAATATGTACATCGAATGGTCCCTAAAACCATAGAGTTTGTTATTTACTGAATAGATGATGCCCACTGTATTTGTATTGTCTTTTCATTGATAGTGTTAGCATGTGGCATCGTTTGGTAAAATTGTTTTCTAGCAAGAGGCCTTGTAGACGTAGGACTCTGACAGCGATCGATCTAGATTTGACTCGCTCGAGAATTCAGCTCAAACAAGTAAGGTCGATCGAGTCAAGTCTCGAGTATATACGATCAATCTGGATTTGTTGAGTCGAGCATTGAACTTAAGTAAGGTCGAACGAGTTGAGAATTTTACACAAACACTCATTGAGAAGTAACCATGTGATACAAAAAATAATGCATTAAAAGCTAAAACCAGTAGAATCAAAGTTTGTTAGTTTTCACTCCATGGGCAAAACAAATGTGCAACTCCAGTAAAATTGTATCGAGATACAGTTTTTCTTCGGCAACCAGATGATAGATGAATCCAAGTTTCGATAAAAGCCGAGAAACATGAAAGATTCAATCCTCCTCGTCTTCATCAAAATCCTTTACTTTCACATCTGCATCTTCTCCGAACTGAATGGAGCAATCGATTTGTGACAAAATGTACTTGATGCTGCATGAAACGAAAGAGGCTTTAACAATCAATTTCTTAGGTTTCTCGTAAATTGGCAGCTCAAAATGTGTAATTTACAAGCTAAAAACTGCAAGATGATGCAAACCGTTACGGAAAATTCAATACAAGCAAAGCTCACAAGTCACAACTAAAAACAACCTGTTTGGTCTGCTTCTCATGCTATGATAACAATCAACATAAACAAAAATCCAACTAAAGGCAAGCACTATGGTCAGCCTTTAAGCTCATAATATACTACTAAAAACATCTACACACAACTATTAAAAACAAAAGCTTTTCTTTTATACAAGCTTGTCATGGACTAGCCTTTAGAAAGAGATGAATTAACACGAAAAAAATCGAAACAGCACTAGAAAACGTATCCCCTGTATCAATTCACGCTGGAAGATGGTGCAGTAACGATGTCAATTCATATATTTATATTGAGTACACAAATGCATTGCTGGGACTTGTTATTTAAGATAGAATATTTAAACTGATAGAAGAGTACATGATTTATACGGATATACCTGCTCTCTTTTCTCAGGTCAAGAGGGGTGAAGCCGACAAGGCTGTACTGATCTACCTGATGACATAGAATTTAAAGCAATCATGATTTATGAAACTTTTACATACAAGATGTACCTGATGGTTGAGTTCAGGGCAATTAATCAAAGTAAAGCAATAAGTAGTACTGAAATAAAATAACAAGATCCCGACCAGCTTATAGCCGCCAAAAATATCCAATCCAAATATAACCCTAAGCCCCTAACATGTGAAAATAACCTGCTTAAATAGAATGTCCTAGAAAAATCTACTTATCTAAAGCCTAATAATTACATAAATAATTAAAACCCAATTATGTATCGGGTAATTACATAATGTCCTTAAAACATGATAAGTACACACATATTCTGCTTGTATAAGATTTTACATAGTAACATTCACTACTTGATTGCACTAGCAATGCCACAACAGCAGATTATATCAGACTACAAATCAAATTGGCAATTCAAACTAAAGGACTAGCCAAAAATTGCATCTAAAATTGTTCAGATTAAGTATCATCATGTTTCCTAAATGACAGGAAAACATAGTTCTCTAATCCCAGCTGATATGGTTTTTATATTAATCGTGAATTCGTGATAGGCTGATAGCTCTCCATAGACATAAAGGCTCAAGAGACGATGTTATGTCTCTCCCCCTATCTCTGTAAGCAACTCAAAGCTGCACTTTATTTTACCTACTACCGAGCTTTTAGAAATCAGATTTAAGAATATAAAAATAATTGAGAAAGAGCGCTTTTGCATAAAATTCTTCAAAGTATTGATACAAAATTGACTTTCCAATTAACATACCAAATCAATTAAAGATTTATTAAGCTTTCCATACTGTGGAGCCATGCGCTGATTCAATTCAGCCAACAGTGTACGAGCATCTGGAACCAAGTACCTAAGAGAACAAGAACAAAAATCAATTCATAAAAATCTAACCACAGATAAATGATAAGAGACGATAATTCCCTGGTTCCCTGTCTTCCACAAGCAATAAAAAACAAATCTGCAATGTAAACAGCACTGACTTCTCAACGTCCTTCTTGTTTGTCACAAGGTCCATTTTGGAGAGAATATTAACATGAGGCAGCTCCAGTTGAAGCATAGCAGAAAGTGACGCCATACAACCACTAATGAACTTGGTCACATCTGTTATAAACTAATACACAGTGACGACAGAGCATTAGGTCAAAATAAAGACAATGATGGAAAATCATAGCACTAGATGTACTACAGTACAAATACACAAATAGATACCTGTGAATCAAGTAAATATACAACACAGACATTGTAGTTCTTGCGCTTTAAATGCTCCACAAAGTTCTTAAGCACAGGCACATGAGAGAAGAGTTCTATCTGGCCTGTATATTATTAGAGGTTAGAAGCATCAAAATTCTCACATAAAATACCAGCAAGCACAAAATTCTTAAAATGATTATAGTGATTGTACACCCTTGATCAGTGTAACAACATTAATGGTTTCACATGTGTGAAAAAAAATAAAATGAGAAAATGAAATGCAATTATACATTTACACATAATCAGATGACTTGGTCAAATGTTACTGAGTATTGACAGCAATGAGACAATCCAATTATATTTATGAGTACCTGGACAGTCAAAAACTAAATAATCGTCGTCCAAGTAATTATCTAACTCTTCTGTCAGCCAAACATCCAAATTGTCTTCCAGGTGCCTGGGTGTTAGTTAAGGCTTGCAACTAGACAAGATAACACAATAACATATACTCCATAAGAAATAACCACAGCAATAAAACGAAAACTAACACCAGGAAAATATCAATGAGTAACACATAATGTAAAGGATACTCCATGCAGTATATAAGACCACCATTTGGACCTAATCCAAGTTCCTCCATAACATCCTCCAGACAAATGAGTTCCCTGATATCTGAAAAGTGAAAACATATCCAGAAGTCCGTTTTAAGGTAAAGAGCAAAAAAGCAGACACATCTACTGATAGCAATAAATCGCCCAAAAACTAAACTGAGAATAACCCACCCATTGCAACTGGATAGTCAAAATTCTCGGCAGCAGGGTCTAAATTCACAACATGAATTGTTCGCCCCACAGTCTCACAGTGTTGGAACAAGCTAGAACAGTATGTAGACTGCAAAAACACAGATGGACGAAATACAATCCATAGTCGCAAACATTTAGTACAAAGTAACATTGGAGTCCAAATATTCAATTTAAGGTTTGAATATGTTGGAATTTTAATGATGATTGATGAAGCAAAGTCTACTAAAAAATCCACACACAGAAAAAAAAGAAAAGATTAATAACCTTCCCACTGCCAGCAGGGCCAATGACTAATTGTGCAAAACCCATGATAGCTTTTGTCTCGTTTCCCTCAAAGTCAGCTGGAAATTGACGTAAAGAGAAAATCAAAGGCCTGAAAGACTCCAAAGACTGCAACCAATGCGTAGGAAGCACACCAAACAGCAACCGAATATAAAAAGTTCATTGCATCACAGTGAGACCCATAAGGCAGTTCCACCAAGAGAATACATTTCTACACCACCATAAATTACACGAGTTATGTAGATACCCGATGGTTTAGCACAGCCGAATTACAATACAAGCAATTAGGAACTCTAAAATCAAAACTAAATTGATGACCCAATCACCCAAAAATTACAATCTTCAATCAACAAAAAGTAGGTTATCTGTAGAAATGAACTAAGCGGTCGTTTTCTTTTGAAACTAGACTTTCTTAATAATGACTTCAACCCATTAAACAGTACACTATATTCATAACTGATAGGTAGTAAAAACACCCAATGGAAATCTCGTGAAATAAAAAAAGTCCATTTAATAACTTGGAAAATTAAATATAAGAACTCGATGATTTAACTCTTCAATCGATTGGAAAGCAACGGGTGATAAAAATTAGGGAAGAAAATAAACCCTAAGTTATCACCTGGCTGAGCGAATATAGCAAGAGAAGAAGGTACGTACCCGGTACCTGTTCGGCTGTTCCTGTTGAAAACGGAGAAGCTTGAGAGACGAAATATGTCTATTTATACTAAGCTAATGTAGCCATGGCATCAGCCCCGTAGGGGTGAAACCGTCAATATATTACCCTTATATTTTATTTATTTATTTATATATATATTTTCTTAACAAATGAAAAATATCGTAATTATAATTATTCAGATTAACAAAAAAAAAAATAACTTTATAATAATAAAAATTGATAAAAAAAAATATATACATTATAAAACAAAATTTAATTTTTTTTCATAGACTACCTCATTTGTGAAGTTAAAATATTGTTTTTAAAATTAAAGATAACTGATAAGTAAAAAATCAATAAAATTTGAACTTGATAACAAATGATTTTATATTTTTTAGACTTTTCTGAATACGGAATTAAAAAAGTTGTTAATTTTTTACTTTTGATTAAAAATAAGTGTAAAAATATATTTTAAATTGAAAAATAAAAAAAATTAAAATTTAAAAATTAGATAAATAAAATAAGAATAAAATAATATTTTAAAATGAAAATTTTTAATATATATTTTATTTTTTTGATGTATCAGCCATTATAATACACCAAAATGTATAACTATTAAAAGTAATTGAAATAACTATTTTTTCATCTATTTACATTTGATTTGTTCGTGTAAAAGTAAAACGCATATTCATACCAAGTAAAAAATATATAATTATTCTTTATTTTTTATTATAAAAAATTTATTTTTATATATTCACCTATTTTTTCACATTTGTTTTTATTAATTTTAAAATATATTTTTTATCTTATTTTTTTATCAAAATATAATAAAATAAAATAAAAATTATTAAGTACAATAAGGTTCAAAACCTAAACAAGAAAAAAAAACCTAGGAATATTTTAAAATTTTCGACTACAAATAACGAAGGGGAATCCTTTTTGAAATTCATAAAAACAATTACTACTAAGTATATTTCGAGTAACTTTGAAGTTTCAATTGATGTTCGCGTCGGCATTTTGAGGTTTTGCTCCGAATACGGCTTTGCGGATTCTAGGTATTTGATTGTAATTTGTAGATGAAATTTTGTTTTCTTGTGTTCAATTTCACAGTGTACAAAATTATCTTACGAGTTCGTTATCAGAATTTTATGGGTAAACGTTTGTGATGATGATGAAGGACCCGTCACAGTTTATGATTGATCCTTGTCTGATTTTGTAAATATATTAATTTATTATTATTGAATATCTAAGTTTGTTGCTGATTGCTTGCAGCTCAAGAAGTAAATCGGTGTAAATTCTGTTGAATTTGTGATGAAGTTTTGCTGTGTTGTAGTTTGATGCTCTAGAAATGCTTAATCTGTTTCTGTGTGAGCCCTCGCGGGGGGAAGGCAACGGGAACGACGAATCATATAAACAGAGAAGATCTCTTCTGGGTGAATTGGAAAACGCCATCTGGAAGCTGATGTCATCGGATGGCCGATCAGAAGCTCGGCTCTGGCTTTGCAATGCTATTTCGGGCATAAGCTCTGTTAGCCCCCGGCATCAACGAGACCTGTTCGTAAGCCTACTGAGATCAAAGCGAATTAAGTGGAGGTTAGCTACACAACTTCTGCAATTGATCTTTGAGAAGCAGCCGCAAAAGATGGGGCCTACAATAGCAAAGAAAAGCCACAAGCTTGAGAACTTTTTCAAAGGCAAGTAGCAAGTACTGATTTTGCAGAAAATGTTTTTTCGAATTTGAGTTAACGAGTAAGTTGGGGTTTAATTTGTTGGGGTGGATATGATTTGTCGATGAATACTTGACCGGTTACGAATCTCTTCTAGTATGAAACTATGAATTATGAATACTTTTGTTTCATAAGTTATAGGAAGAAAACGTCAAATGTTAAAGGTATGAAATTCACTTATGTTCTGTACTCCTGTTAATAGGATTGTTTGAATAATACAAGAAATTTAGTAGGATATTTTTTTTATGTTTATATAATTATGTTTAAGATAACATTTCTTCGATTGGTTGACTGATCAAAATGCCATGCTACATTTCTGTTCTATAAAGTGATGGTGCAATCTGTAAAATCTTATACCATTGCTAGTTACCAACATTTCAAAACTTCATTTTGTGATAAATAGATCAAATGTCAAGGCCAGGTGCTTGGATTTTCATTAAAAAAAATAGTATATCAATTGCTTTCTTGTCTTTGGGGTTACTTTTATGAAATATTAATTTCTCTCGTCTTGGATTTACTTGTGCAATTTTCGACTTGGGCAATTTATATTCATAATAAACAATTTATCCTTCCAGGAAATCCGAGGCGTATTATGCAGTGGTTCTCTAATTTTTCCAGTGCCGGTGAATTGCAACAGGATAAGGGTGCCAAGGCATTGTCTCAATTTGCTTTTGTAAACCGAGATATTTGTTGGGATGAGCTGGAGTGGAAAGGCAAACATGGGCAGTCACCTGCCATGGTTGCAACAAAGCCCCACTATTTCCTTGATCTGGATGTCCAAAGGACAGTCGAGAATTTTATCGAGTACGTGCCTGAATTTTGGTCCTCCTCGGAGTTCTCAGAGTCTTTAAAGGATGGCAGTATTTTGTTAATTGATACAGAATATTTTGTTAACTTGTTCATTGACTTGATGTATGAGGACGAACTCGAAGAAGTATGGGAAGTCATAGAGGAATTCCTCATGCAGCAGTCTTTCTCGTTCTTATGCCATCATCTTCTTATTATTATTGAAGAGCAAGACTTGCGAATTTTCCTCGACTTGATTCCAAAATATCTTAAACCGAATTCAGGGTCTGTCGGGTTTGGCAATGCATCTAATTGGTTTGAGATTATACTTTCACAATATGGTGGTTCAAGTACCATGGATCAGCTACTTCTACTGAATGCGGTGACTAATCAGGGCCGCCAGCTCATGCGGCTTGTGCAGGAAGAACTCAGTGACGAAGAAAAAGAAAAGATAAAGAATTTGGTCTTTCAACTTTTTGAATCATCGGGCTGTGCATATGATCCAGAATCACTAATGGAAGAAGAGCTGAAGAAGAATCCATTAGGATTCATAAAAATGTTGGGCCTGCAATCTTGGGCAATACGCTTTAGGCTTGCAGAGGAACTTCGTACTCCGGAGTCCTGGGAATCTTTGTTTACCAGCAATGGAATAGAGTTCCGCAAGTCCGAAAAGTATTCTATGTTACTTGATGATGCATATTCTGAAGATTGTGGATCGGATGATGACAGAAGGTCTTCAGAGAGCTTCAAACGTAAGAAGCATAGGAAACACAAGAAGAAGAGAAAACGAAAGTTTGATCACGCTGAAAATTACGAGGATGCGTTGGTTGATTATGATAAATCAAGTAACAAGTTGGATTTGCAATTCAAGGGGGGTGATTGGTTGCTCTCTACTGATGGATATTCTACTACATGGAGCAGTGTAAGTTTCAAAACATGTTTCCAGTTTTACTGCTGTCTGGCTTTCAATATTTACGCTGTGTCACTACTTATAATACATAAATAATGTACAAAAATAAGAAGCTGATACATGTATCAGTAAAGCTCAAGTGCTCGTATATCTTGTCAAATCTTCTTTGATGTCAGGTTCAAATGCTTAGGAACCACAGTGATTACTGCATTATAGAGCATATTTTTTGTATTCATAGATGTATCATTGATTTCTCATTATGCTGTTTTATAGGTTGATCTGCCCGAACATCTTTCAAGACATTGCTTTATTACATGGTTGAAGTGGCTGTTTGCCAAGTGGGAAGTGTTTTCTTGATCATTGGGGTATTATACTATTCGTCATTTCCATGTACGGTAAAGCTTTGATGAAAGTGTCTTGAGCCTTGTGTGAAAACACTTGATGCTGCGACTGTTGTTTCTCTATCAGCACCTCTTAAAATGTTTCAAGTGTCATTGATATGATTCGTATGAATGAATAGTACCTGGCAAATTCAAGCAAAGACCTAAGGGTCGAGCGATGATGGAGTTTTTTGGGCTGATATTTGACAGTTGAGAGGGAATCATTTTGGTTCAGAGACTAGTGTAGAGGTATAGTGTTTAGTTACTCCTTTTGGATCGCATTTATTCAATAATTGTCACAAAAAATATTGATATAATGCGTCTTGTACCTACATTAATCAACAGAACCTAAACACTCAGATCTTCCGGTAGCTGTGCCTCTCATGTATCTGAATTTCGACATGATTCAAGGCGTGAAACCATTGGTTTTCATCTCAGAAAAAGCTAGTTTCAAACCACACTATTGTTTGCTGGTATATTTGTTAATGAATATAGTCGAATTGGACATAGTACAAGTTCGTTCGTTCATATTGTGATTAATCTTTGGAAATTGTGTTTGAGTTCATATTATAATTGATAGAATTGAGATAAAATGATCTTTATTAAGCTTGAATGACCTTATGTCCTTATATATTTTAACACATTATCATTATTATTCGAGCTGAGCGTTCCATTTTGTGTAATGAAAAAGTGTAAGCAAGCATTCTTATGCTAACGAACAGAGCTCAAACGAAAAAGTGTAAACAAGCATTCTTATGCTAACGAACAGAGCTCAAACGAGCTCTTAAAGGATTGAAACGTTACATTTTGTGTAATGAAAAAGTGTGAACAAGCATTCTTATGCTAACGAACAGAGCTCAAACGAGCTCCTAAAGGATTGATCTCAAGTAAATTTTGGTTCATTTTTCAAACTTGTTGGTAGAGGAAGGCAATGATATTTTAATTGTTCTAAAATTCAGTGCACATGTAAGTATACTGTTCATCAGGAACACGAAACTGGCACAAGTATAACTGTTAAGCCTTGCATGACACCACAGCATAGACGTGAGCGTGCCCCAGAAATTGTCATCTTAAATTTAGATTGTGAAGCCTCCTCTCATTCCACTCTTTTTGAGCTTTGCTAAGCAAACGAAAAAAAAATGCTTCAGCTTACTAAAATAAGTACGGTTTCATGTAGATAATAGTGACCTGAAGCAAAGTTGCTCACTCAGTGAAACAGCTTCAGGCAAGCTAATGTATTCAGGACACGATCCGTTTGACTTAGTAATGTCACTTTCAGAGTTGGATCCAACTGCACAATCACGAAGCTGCAGAAAATCGGATGCATAAAAACCATAGAAGATGTAAAAAAAAAATCAGAAATATCCAAGTCCTACTGTTTCATACAAGTCATCTCATTACAATAGGCAGGAACGTGGTAATGCAGTTAATAAGGGAACAAAATTTAAATGAATGGAAAAACATTGTGCAAGAAATTAAAAGGTTTAATGACCATGATTATAGACGGATTTTGGGAAAGACCATGATTCTTTTCTGTAATTACTTTTTACCTTAAAATCCTTATAGAAGCAGAGTCGAAGTTCATCAACAGCATCGCCTGAGCATTCTAGTTCTGGAGTCGCATGGAAAACATTTTGAATTGCTGAAATAATACCTCCAAGTGGATACTTTTCAGAATTCGATGCTACATAACCAGCATCTCTCAAGACTTCCTGCATGATGTAACGGTAAGAAAGAGCCTGGAAGACCAAATAGAGCACAATATATAAAATATAATGGCAATGATTTTTTTTTTTCAAATGACTTCTTCTAACTATCGTGTACGTTTGTTTAGTGAAGATCTAAAAATGGAAGTGTACACATTTTCAGTTTTCCATTTTATTGAAATAGGATGTTGTAATCTCGGCCAAACAAGCCTTCACTCTACAACCACACAAATTATGTTAGAACTTAGAAATGCACTTCATGAACTGTGAGCAAACATATTCTCATTTCCAAACATGGAAATTTAGATAACAGCAAAGTTATTCCATTTTTAACACAGTGAAAAAGGGTCATGGAGATGATGGTAATCGAGTAAGGGTCATGGAGAGATTGATGATTGATCAACCTAACAAGTACTGACCCAAGTGAAGGCAATAGTGATTAGCCTTTCAAAAACTTTCCTTATACCAATACGATCTTGTAGAGGCTAGCTACATCCTACACCTTGTGTAGTACTGTAGTATACTCAAGAGTAAAATTCACCATCAAATTGTTATATATTTTGGAAAATGGGACACTCGACAATCAGCATTAATCCACTCGCCATCAATTTGTTATTTATTCACTCACGAATAATTTATGAACAAAAATAGTCCAATGAGAAATTTGGTCTTACCGTGACGTTGTATTTGAAATACAGGTTAAGTGTTTTCACAAAGTAATCATACTCGTCTCGTACGATTGGAAACGAACAAGTTCCATGCTTTTCTGGAAAACACAAGAGAAAAAATAGAGAAATGAGGTTTTGGAACACAAACATGTTTTTCCGTTTCCAAAGACATTGCATTAGATCACACATTGAGATGCTTAGGTTCTCAAATGTAAAACAAAAAATGACTAAAATCTTACTTTCACTAATGATAAGGGCTTAGGAGTCATGAATAAACTTATTCTTAGACATAAATTGACACATACAGTAACCCCAGCTTCATGACAAATAGAGATACAGATACGATTAGTATAAGGTATTAGCTCATCAGATCATAAATGGAAATATAAAACCTAAGGAGATTCAAAGAGTCGCAGAAGTTTACCCCACTGTCTCCAGACGAGTCCCGAATACAAACATGCAAGAAATTAAGGGAATAATAATTTAGTTGCATGTAATGGCACAAACAGCTCTAAGAGAATGTGTGTGGAGTCGATCAACAAACCTCATGTTCCCAGAATAATCCCTTCCCACCATGGCAGTTTGATGGAGAATCACAACTTAAAGATGGCCAATACTTATTCAGGCCACTAAGCAGTGGTGAAATCTGCAATAATTAGAATTAAGAGATATCAATTAAAACTGCACAGAGAAATGATACATGTTTCAGAAAGAAATTCTATCTAAAACGAATGACCCGGGGGAGAGAAGTTAATATCAAGATGTTAGAACTATAAACATTTTGAAATACATTCAAAAGGGGAATTTCCATTCTTTTCTCTGGGAGACAGTATAAGCTTCCTGTGCATCATTCTACATGCTGTAGTGTAACTGGAACTCATCAAGGGTTTGGGTGTAAACCAATGCCTTGCATGTTATTAAGGAAACAACACACTTGTTCAAATGTGACGAGAATTCATTGGTTCGTTGACATAAACATCCACTGTTGCTAAAAAAAATTGTATGCAAATTCTTCTCTTACAGACTCTGTAATAAATAGGGAACTTTAAGTTCAACACAACAGAACAAGCTACACCCAAAAAGGGGCACTAGTAGTTACATAAGGAACTATGCAGATATGTTCTAAAAGCTAAAGCATCTAGGCCTAGATTAAACAGGACAAAACTGCAAGACAATGCAATACCTCCTTAACATCAAATCTTTTCCCAGGGCAACATGCCGGCCAAGTTCCATCATTATAATCAGGCCAAAGCCCATCTGCAAAGAAGGATACATGGCAGGGACATTAAATTACTTCAAAAGAGTAGATAATATTATCCATTCATATATAACAAAAACAAAGAACAAAAGACTGTCATAATTTTTGTTAATAAACATCGACTTACGGATTGTAAATTCTGTCAGAGCATCCGAACTGGAACAAAGTAAACAGAGACGATATTAAGTTTCGTGACCAAGTTTTCAGAATGCTTAAAGTAAGTGGGCAGATATGTAGAACAAGAAGAACATGTGTAAATATGAAAAGTTGAATCGAGAACTTTTTCCTAATTATCTCAAATAATAATCAACAAATCACGAAATCATTCTTTATTTGATAAAAAAACAGTTGGAGATCTTGTCTGCTCAATATTTATTTGATGTTACACCACAGTTCTCGAGTGTACTAAATATCGCTGATGTATATCGCAACTTTCACAATTTCAAGAAGCACGAGAGCACAGTTCTGGTGTTTTAAAAGCACAACTCTAGTTAGCTAGATTACTAATTTCCAAGAAAGACTTTCCATATTTCAACTTGAATTTAATAAGAGACAATAAATATTGTAATATTCACGTTCTCCATACATAACATATCTAAAACACTGGTCAATGACTCTAAACAAATAAACAGTGACCCTTAATAATCACAGGGAACAAAAATATGGCAGAAAATCGACCCAAACTGCTCAAGACACAATATCAATAGTTCAAAGCTCGTTTCAGCACCACTCGACTAAGTATCGTTCATGCTCAATTCATTTATTGATCAAACACAATTTTCCAAAGCTCGAAATATCTCCAAAGAAACTCGGACATCAAGGCGACATAATACATTCACTGGAAAAAGAATAGAAAAAAAGCACTGCTCTATCTATTCACAAAATCAACGCTTATACCAATTGCATCGATCCATTAACAAGTGAAGTAGTAAAGTATATTGCAAGTAATAAAAATAAAACCTCAGAAAGCAAAAGTGGAAATGAAAAATAAAATAAAATTCAAAAGACGAAATTACCCTCGACAACAGGCGTTGGAGGAACAACAATGGCGACTCGCGGCGCAGGAGGTGGCCGGCCATATCAGAGAGAGCTTGAAATAATCGAATCCTATCTGTTTATTGCTTAATCTTCCGAAATCCGTGTCGGCGTTGATGCAGGAAACTGAGATCCAAAAAAGGGAGATTAACGCACTTTGCATCGGCCGGTGCCGGAGATACGCCATGGTCGGCGGATGCGGCTGCGAGTTCAAAAGTATTTACAGTTTCGTCTATACAATTAAACGTGCGAATGAAATTTTAATTTTGCGTAAATAAATAAGGAGTATTAAAGTATACCATAACGGTTATTAAACTATGAATAGATGGAGAAATTAAAACATCATTCATTCATTTATTATTTCAATAGGGTTATGCGTACATTTTTTTATTTAAAATACAATTTTATTTTAAATTTTAAAACTTATAGACAACTATTTAATTTTTAGTCAATTAATATTTTTTTAATTTTTTTTGCCAGAAAAATGCCAAGGAGTTGCAACTATAATTTATTTAGTAAAATTGGAGAAATTAAAATATCATTAATTTCTCTTTGGTAAATTTAAAAGATTTACAAAATAATAAATTTGAGAGAAAAAAAAATGACACAAGTCATTAGCTTCATAGTCTACACGAGATAACAGAGAATATAATAGACAATCCCACAAGACCGGTGAGATATAAATACAGTATTAGGCCCGAAAAAGGAAGGTAACTTGTACGACTGTAGACAGGGCAAAGGCCACTCCCATGAAAGAACAAAGACTCTCGATATAGTTTCATATACACCAATCACTCATTAGATAAAAGAGTTTGCAGTTGATTAAAAAAAACATAATTAGTTAATTTTTTTTTAATTTAAAATATAATTTAAATTAATTTTGAAATTTTACTTACAAATTTAAAATTACATGATTTTTTAAAAAAATTAGAAAATTGATAAGTATTCAATAGTTTATAAATTTTAAAATATTTTAAAAGTTTATAAATTTTAAAAAATTTGCCAAGTGTTGTTAGCTCAATTGGTTGAGCGCTGAAATTAAGGATCAAAGGTTCTAGTTTTGAACTTATACCAAAAATATAAAATTTTTCATAATTATGATTTTTACGAATTTTTTATTAATGAACTAATTTTTTAAGAAAACTATTGAATAAAAACCTAGGAAAAATATATTTTTAAGTAAATCTTTATAATATATAATTCAGCTAGCAATTGTCCGAGGTGTCGTATGTTTTTACCGTTTGATTTTTTTGTGTTCACACCTATTATTAAACAAGTATCGTTAGATTAAATTTGTGTTCACACGGGTCATTATTAATTATTATTTTTAGCGTAATTAATTAGAATTTTTAGCGTAATTAATTGAAACAATTATTTTTAGCGTAATTAATTAAAACAATTATTTTTTATTAATTAGCGTAATTATTTATTTTTTTATATAATATAATTTTCATTTATATTTTCCTTAATATAATTCAATATTATTTTTAGCGTAATTAATTAGTGTAATTATTTTTAATTAATTAGGCAATTATTTGAAATTAATTATTATTTTTAACTTAATTAATTAGGTAAAATAATAATTAATTACAAATAATTGCCTAATTAATTTAGATAAATTAATTAGATAATTATTATTTTTAATTAATCAGCTCAATTATTTTTAAGTAATTAATTAAATAATTATTATTTTTAATTAATTAGCGTAATTATTTTTAATTGATTAGTGTAATTATTTCTTTTTTCTTTATATAATATAATTTACATTTATAATCTTCTTAATATAATAAATATTATTTTTAGTGTAATTAATTAGCGTAATTATTTTTAATTAATTAGTATAATTATTTATTTTTTTATATAATATAATTTATATTTATAATCTCTTTAATATAATCTCTTTGAAATATTCAAAATATAACTTATTCCTTATTTATCTCCTTTAATTACGTTTATTCTATTATACTACTAAAATTAATTATTATGATAAGAGAGAATCTACATTTGTTATTGATATATTTAATGGATAAATTAATTAATTTTTATTGTACAAACAATAATAACGAAATTTAAGGGAATTCAAATTAGTTATATTTAAAAATAATAAATATTATCAAACCCTACTTCAAATCCGTCTCTATATATATAAAGACGTCATCTTCACTCACTCCTTACCTTTCACTTTTCATTTAGCTATTTTTTTATTTGTTCATTGCTAACATTTATTTATTCACTTTTCATTTCATTTTTTTTTATTCATCCTAACATTTATTTATTTTTGTGTAGAGCTCTATGTAAGTTTTGTTCTTTTTTTTGGTTTTTTTGTATTTTTTGTAGCCTTTTCATTTCAGATATTTTTTTTATTTGTTCATGCTCACATTTATTTATTTTTTGTGCAGAACTCTATTTTTTTTTTTTTTTTTTTTTTTTGTATTTTTGCACTAACTCTCACTTTTAGTTTCAGCTATTTTTTTTATTTGTTCATAGTTTATTTATTCAATTTTCATTTTAGCTATATTTTTTATTTATTCATGCTCACATTTATTTATTTTTATTTTTTTGTTTTTTTGTATTTTTTTGTAGTCTTTTCATTTCAGCCATTTTTTTTATTTGTTTATGCTCACATTTATTTATTTTTTGCAGAACTCTATGTAAGTTTTGTTGTTTTTTTTGTATTTTTTGCACTACTTCTCACTTTTATTTTCAGCTATTTTTTTTATTTGTTTATGCTTACATTTAATTATTTAATTTTCATTTCAGTTATTTTTTTTTATTCATGCTCACATTTATTTATTTTTGTGCAGAGCTCTATTTAAGTTTTGTTTTTTTTTTGTTTTTTTGTATTTTTTGTAGCCTTTTCATTTAAGTTATTTTTTTTATTTATGCTCACATTTATTTATTTTTGTGTAGAGCTCTATTTAAGTTTTGTTTTTTTTTTGTTTTTTGTATTTTTTGTAGACTTTTCATTTCAGCTATTTTTTTCATTTGTTTATGCTCACATTTATTTATTTTTGTGTAGAACTCTATGTAAGTTTTGTTTTGTTTTGTTTTTTTGTATTTTTGCACTAATTTTCAGTTTTAATTTCAGCTATTTTTTTTATTTGTTCATCCTAACATTTATTTATTCAATTTTCATTTCAGCTATTTTTTTTTATTTATTGTAGAGCTCTATGTAAGTTTTGTTGTTTTTTTTTATATTTTTTGTAGCCTTTTCATTTCAGTCATTTTTTTATTTGTTTATGCTCACATTTATTTATTTTTGTAGAGCTCTATGTAAGTTTTGTTGTTTTTTTGTGTTTTTGTATTTTTTTGGACTACCTCTCACTTTTAATTTAAACTATTTTTTTTATTTGTTCATGTTCACATTTATTTATTTTTGTGCAGAGCTTTAGGTAAGTTTTGTTGTTTTTTTTTTATTTTTTTTATTTTTTGTAGCCTTTTCATTTAGCTATTTTTTTATTTGTTTATGCTCACGTTTATTTATTTTTTTGCAGAGCTCTATTTATGTTTTGTTGTTTTTTTGTTGTTTTTTGTATTTTTTGCAATTAAATATTCTTTTACTAATTTGATTTTAATAACTTTTGCAAGTAAGTAATTTTTTTACAGACCTTTTGAATTTCTTAGTCATTTTTTGTTTATTTTGTAGGTTTATTTATAACTATTTATTTTGTAGGTTTCATTATAAGTAAAATACTGTGCGAACGGAAGTCATGAAAAAAGATCAAAATATTTGATTGCACAAATTTTAAATGGATTCCAAGCTTTTGTTTATGTTTTCATGATAAAATTAGAGTAGTTTGTGTTAATTTTATTTATGATGTAATTTAATCAATTTACTGTAATTTTAAAGTAGTTTGTTTTCATTTTATTTATGATGTATTTTATCTATTTAATGTAATTAATGAAATTTACGTAATTTACAATAATTCTATTTAATTTTATTCTAATTTTGTTTATTTTGTAACTTAAGCAACAATATTTTTATTTGTATTTCTTACAAATATCACTAAAACATAATTAATTTATGTATTTTAGTTTGATCTTTTTTTATATATAAATAATAATAATAATTGTGATTTAATTAATTTATGTATTTTAATAAATTTATAAAATAAAATTTATCTTTAATTAGAGAAATCAAATAAAATTTTTATTATCTCTGATTATAAATTATATATCAATTATATTATTAATTATGAGAATGGTAAATCTATTTCTAGGTTTTAGGGTTTAATAAATTTAATGGTCAACTAAAATTATATATCAATAATATTATTTATTATGAGTATGTAAATCTATTCCTTATTTTAATCAACTAAATAAATTCAAAGGTAAACTAAAATTATATATCAATAATATTATTAATTATGAGTATGGTAAATCTATTCCTTATTTTAATCAACTAAATAAATTCAAAAGTTAATTTGAGAATGAAATAATAATAATTCAATTTTTTATTAATTTACAATTAAAAATAATATTATCCTCTATCTATATTAGAGCATTAAAATATTTTATTCCTTATTTATCTCCTGCTTTAAACTAAATTAATATATTTTGATTTAATTTATCTCCTGCTTTAAACTAAATTAATATATTTTGATTTATTTAAATAAGTAATATTCAGAATATATTTATAATATTCAGAATATATTTATCTCCTTTAATTACGTTTATTTTATTATACTACTATTTATTTATAGTACTAAATAAATTTGTGATTCTTCATTCTTTCTTATCCCTCTAGAGATTTTTGTATAATAATTTTATTTTTTTTCAACTTTTTACTAATCATTTTGTCTTGGTCTGATGTCAATTCCTACGAAAAAAACTTTCTTTCAATTTTACTAAAGGTATGTTATTGAATTTAAAGTTTATAGACCTAAATACATTTTTTTATTATATATGTGTAATAAATAAGTGATTTATAATTGTTATTATATTTAATGCAGGTTATTAAAATTTGGACAACTTTTAAAATCCATGAAAAACTGTTCGAGCGATGTTGGTATTACATCATTTGCCCCATGAAAAACTTACAGTGCCTGCATGCAATATAATTCATCGATATTTTTGATAATCGACCGCTAATTATTAACGTATTTTTTCCATATTATCCTCAGATGTAACTCTCACACAACATGAGATTTATAATTTGTGCTTGCAATTCATTGAAGAGATTTTGAAGCGCCAAGGACAAACGCTGAAAGATATTCCAAATATGCCATATCTAAAATTCGTTGATGTTACTGTTGGACAAAACAGCCTCATAGCAGCCGAGCTTGCCTATGACAGAAATGCTCTCCGAGTCGAGTACGAACAATTAGTGGCCATGTTGAATGATGATCAGCGGGAGGCTTATAAGACAATCATTCGAACTCTCGACGATCCAAACGGACAGGTTTTCTTTTTGTATGGTTATGGTGGAACTGACAAAACTTTTGTTTGGAAGACTCTATCTGCTGTCGTCCGATCTAGGGGCGACATTGTTCTAAATGTTGCTTCAAGCGGTATAGCTTCTCTTCTTTTACCAGGAGGTAGAACAGCCCATTCAAGGTTAAAGATTCCCGATATCTTTGCACGAAAGCTCTACGTGTAACATCAGGAAGCAAAGCGATCTAGGTAAATTGATTGTTAAGACGAAACTCATTATATGGGACGAGGCTCCTATGATGCACAGGTATTAACAATCAATTAATCAAATTTTGTTGTCTTACTATCTTATATTTTTGTGTTTATTATATAATTATTAATACAACATAATCATATTTATTCTATTTTGGTTTTGATTTTTGTAGGAATTGTTTTGAAGCACTAGATCGAACAATGCGTTATATCATTAGTCAATTAAATTATAAATTTTCAACCAAAATATCTCGATTTGATTTTATAATTTGCAATTTTTATTCAATTAATTTTAAAAAATTATAGAAAACTTAATTTAATTTTACCCCTATAAAAAGTATTCATATTTTACTCATTCTCAAATAAATTATTATTATGATTTAATTATGTATTAACATTTTTTATAATGGATTATTGTTATTATCATCATCATTAATATAATTCTTTTTATGATTAAGAATATCAATTTTCTAAAAAGAACGCGGAGAATATGTTTGATTTTTATTCAATTAATTTTTAAAAATTATAGAAAACTTAATTCATCTTTTACCCCTATAAAAAGTCTTTATCTTTTACTCATTCTCAACTTCGATAAATTATTTTTTCTAATATGATTATGATTTAATTATGTATTAACATTTTTGATAATGCATTATTGTTATTATCATTATTAATAATTCTTTTTATGATTAAGAATATCAATTTTCTGAAAATACGCGGAGAATATGTTTGATTAAATGCATTCTTAAATACCAACAATTGTTCAAAACTACCAAACCATGAACTTGAAGGTTGGTATTATTATAATTTTTTTTACTAAAATCTAAATATATTAATTAATATAGTAATATATATATATATATATATATATATATATATATATATATATATATATATATATATATAGACTTATTTTTCTTTAAGCAACAATTTATATAATCATGTTATATTCTATTTATTGTATATAATATACAAATTAATTAAATGTTGTGACATTGTATATAATTTTTGATACATGAACTGTTTCTTGGGGTGACGTTGTACTATTGCGGAATATGGATGCGACTATGCAATGGTACTAGGATGGTTGTAATTTTACTTGATAATTATATTATCCACGGGAAAGTATTAAGAGAAAATAATTCTGGGAAAATTGTTTTTAATACTCGAATTGCTCTCACGCCCTCGAATATCAAATTCCAGTTTGCTTTTCAACGAATACAATTTTCAATTATGATATCATATGCATGACTAATAATAAGAGTCAAGGTCAGTCGTTGATAAATATTGGAATATTTTTGAAAAAACCAGTATTTACGCACGATTAATTGTAGTTGTCTAGAGTAACCAACACGACCGGGATGAAGCTTCTGCTTTGTGACCAGTGTGGTCGTCTTATGAATAGAATAAATGTAGTCTATAAAGAAGTATTCCATAATTTGTAATATGAATGTGACTTTTTTTATTGTATTATTTCAATTAGATCATTCACTTAATATTTATTTTTCCATTGTCAATATCTACTTCTAATATTAAGCCGCACTACTCCGATTAACAAATACAGTAAAACCTCTATAAATTAATACCATCGGGACTGAAATTTTTTATCAATTTAAAGAGGTATTAATATATCGATAAATTAATATTTTATTAATTAAAAGAGAGATGCTTAAAATTCTGTAAATTTAAGTACAATGTATTTAATCAATTTTGAGATTAATGTTTTAATCTTAAAATTAATGTTTTAATCTCAAAATTTAAGGCTATCTAATCCTAAAAAGATTAATGTTTTAGATGTTATCAATTTTGCAGTCTCCGCTTGGACAACCAATGTTTCTCAAGTGTCAATAACAAATTGCTTTCGGCACTGGAAAATCCGTTCAAATGAAGAATTCTCAAGCGACTCAAGTGAGACAATCTTTGAAGAAAGCCTGAATGAGCATCGGGCTATGATTAAGGATATTGGTTATCGCAATGAGATGGACGTCAAAAAATTGGTGGACTATCCAGGAGAAAATGATGAATGTTCGATGATTCAAAGTTTAGAGGAAATTGTTGCTGATATAAGAGAAGATACTACTAATGATGAAAATGAAGATGATTCAATGCCGTTGGAACCGGTACCAAGAAAGGAGGCTTTGAGAGCGACAACAACTCTTCAAATTTTTTTGTTGCAGCTAGACAACTCGACAACAGAACTACTGACGACAATTAAAAAAATGAGAGATAAAATTCAATTAGATTTAAATTTTAAGAAAAATCAACAATAGATTCATATTTTAGCAAATTACCATAATATTTATAATTGTAATATTTACAAATTATTAATTTAGAGTTTTGATGGGACCTAATACTTATAAAGGTTTTTTCAAAAAAATTATTATTATATTATCTTATCGAATTAGATCATTTTTTTCAAAGGCCCGGGACCGGACGTTTTTATTATATTAGAGAGGTTATTAATTTATCGAGTATTAATTTATAGAGGTTTTACTGTAGTCGAATTAAATACACGTGCATCGCACGGGTAGGTGGACTAGTAAATATTAATTTGAATAAAAAATTAATATTAAAAAAATATATTTAAAATTAATATTTTAAAGAACTATTTAGGTTAAAGGGTAATATAGTTTAATATATTTTAAGTTTTACCCCATAAATTACGGTTTACAATTTAATATTTCATTTTTTAAGATTTTTTATTTATTAGAGTAGTTTAAAATTATAATTGTAAAACAGAGTAATAACTGCGTAACTATTATAATTAATAATTGCCCGTGTAAAATTAATAACCGCCATGTAATTAACAAAATTAAAATAATATTATGTAATCTGCTCTTATTAATAATTGGGAAACAGTGGGTTATTTAATTGTAACAAAATTTAAAAAACTTCCCTTCATCCAAAATTACCCTATTTTAAATTCGAATTTTGAATTAAAATATGTTGAGAGAGTAATTATGGGAAAATAAATCTTGAGAAGATAAAAAAATTATGGAAAAAATAAACAACGTCATTTTTTGTGAAATGCTTTAAATTATTATGTATTATTTGTAATTATTATATATAAAAAAATGTTTTAAATTTATTTTTACTATTATTTTTGAAGTGACAACACAATTTAAATAAAAAATTCTATTTTTCAAATTCGTGATAATAAAAATAATATATTTTTAAATTAACTAAGAATAATAAATCAAGCCATAAAGAACGATTTTTATATTTGTGAATCTTAAAATACACCCTTTTAAATAATTGCATTCATTATTTAATTTCTTTTATTAATTAATTTTGATATTTAAGTTACTAATAAAGAAATATAATTGATGAATTATGGAATCGTTTATATTAATAAAAAATCAATTAATAAATAATCTAGAGATTGCCCATTAAATATAGAGATATGGTACTTTTTAAGGAGATATTTTGTACCAAATATGTAAAGTTTCATAAGAATAAGATTGAAGATTGATACGGTGTAACGGAAGATAATTTTTAGTAGTAATATATTTGATAATAATCAACCACTTAATTGAGCTCATTATATATATTGGCTGGCTGTGTGGTAATTAGGGATTTAGAAATGGCAAAGGCAGTGCGGGCGATAGATCTAGAAATAGCAGAGGCACCGGAGACGAGTGTTGATGTAGAAGCATTGCGGAGGAAAATCGAAGAAGACAACATCCGGGCGAAGATGATCAGGGTTGATCTAGAAGCACGGCTGAGAATACTCGAAGAAGACTTCATCCGGATGAAGACGATCAGGGCTGATCTAGAAGCACAGCGGAGGAAAATCGAAGAAGACAACATCCGGGCGAAGATGATCAGGGTTGATCTAGAATCCGAACAGATAGCAGAGCTAAACCCAGAGGCACCAACGGTAGATCTAGAAGCACGGCGGAGGAAAATCGAAGAAGACTACATATGGGCGAAGATGAGGGCTGATGCCGAAGCACGGCAGAGGCAATTGGAAGAAGACTACAACCGGGTGAAGCACCTGCTATGGGTGGTGGAGAAACCACTCATATTGTTCTATAATTTTGGAAAATGGTTGTTCGAAACTAAAGTGGAAATTTTTGAGGAGAAGCCACGTCGCAGAAAGGTCTGGGGCGCACTCGGTGTCTGCTCATGCGTTTTCACTATCCTTTACGGTAAGGATTTATGCATTGACGATCCTAGGAAATCAAATAATGTACCCATGAACTTGCTATATAGTTTATCAATTATTGTTGGTTATCCTGTACTCTTGTTTTACTTGTACAATATCCGTCACCCATTGCACTTCGTGCTCCGGCTTTCCCACAAGCAGTTGATTGAGTCTGCCCTCGTGCTCCTTTCTTCGTCTTGGATTTACTACACCGATTATGACCATGAATTATTGATTACCGGGCCTTTTCTTTGCCTCGACTTCATTCCCTGCTTGAACCTTTTGTGTAATTTTGACAACTTTGGCTACTTGGATAGCTGCCTCTTCATACTCATAGAAGCAGCCCTGCTTTGTTGTCACGATCGCGGACTTGTTGTTTTGATGGCGGTTACTGTTGTGGGACTTACTCTGCAGTTTATCAAGAATGCATACCGTCACTATTGTTCTCACAAGATCAAGAACCAAACACTCGATCATTTGGTTTGATTAATTTGTGAGACTACTATTACTTGTACTGCTTTGCTTTATTTCTATATATTCTCCTGATGTAGTTAATTTTATGCCTACCATTACCATACATGTATTAAGGGAATAATGATTAGTTTCATGTGATTACACATAACAATGAATTAAGGAATGAATAGACTAAAACGCCCGAGTGAGAGAGACTACAAGAGAGAAAATGGGGATAAGCCGTGGGTAGTAGAGGAGGAAATGATTTTGCGGGAATCAATTAGGGGTTAAACTGATATAAAAAAAAAATATATAATATAAAAATATAAAAAAGTAACTTAAATATTCATTTTTTATCATTTTTTAAAAGTTGTGAAATATTTTTTTTGTATTTTTCTCAATTGTTTATAATTTTTTATATTATTTTAATTTTTAAAAATATTTTACTTACAAAAACTAATATAATTCTTTTGCCATGAATTTTTAGAAATGATAATACTTCATTATCTTTAAATATTTTTTATTTAAAAATAATAGAGTATATCAATTCTAAAAATTAAAATTTGCATTAAAAATACTGTACGGATTGCAAAATAAAACCTAATTTTTTTAATTTTCCAATTAAAAACATGACTTTTAATTTATGTTTTTAAAAGAATGATGTGACCATTATTCTCATAATTAAAATAATTTATACGTGTGATCTTCTACATTGATATTTTAATGTAAAATTGCACAATGCCACTAGTTTACTCACCTGTATGCATCCGCAATTGTCATCCAAGCTATTTTGGTTATCAAACTTTAATTAGTAGCAAAATAAAAGAAAAGAAAAATATCATGGTTTCACTAGAAAATTTTATATATATCTCAGTACTACTACTACAATTACCCGCTCTTTCGATTGCTTCCGAAAACGCCCGAACCTATAGTCTTCCCCTGATCTCGAGCTCGCCTATAAGCCAACAAGTAATTCGAAAATAATTCGTGCGACAAATTAAAAAATCTCGCGCAACTTCTCGTCTTGCTCGAGCGATATATCGGGTGAGCTAGAACATCGATCTCACCACTTTTTGATATATTCATAACCGGCTAAGTTTTGAAGCTAGCTATGAGATGGAACTGGAACTTTGTCAAGGCATCTCGTCAAAAGAACTATGATTAAGCTTTTTGGATCGTACTTGAAATTTTCGTGAGAATACATATTTTTCAATCCCTCAAATGAAACATTTTCTAGAAGTCCCCGCAAAATCATCATCCGCAATGAACTATGTGTCTATGTAGATTGGAAAATAAATAATTTAACAATTTAATCATGAGTATTTTAATTTGTGACATGTAAAAAGAAATTAATTAATATTGTGGTACACGTAGGGCTCTTTTCATGAAAAAATAGCCATGTCACTCTAAAAGAAAATAAATAAAGAGTTTTGTTTTTAATTGCAAACCAAGGTGAGTATATAAATAATGTAGTGTCCACTTTCGATATTGTTTTGCCAATGACCCCTAAAAAATTAAGAACGATACTGATAACACCCAATATATTTTTTGTTCCGATTGAATTATACACATATTAAATGGAATTGAATTAGTTATAAAAAAATCATCATGAGAGGATATATATTGCAAGCTCGATCTAGATAATAAAAATGTTTTGTAATGTACTAATGTGTTTTTTAATTTTTGTGTTTATCGAATTAAGTGTGTGTATTAAATCAGTACTAGTAATTTATAGACTCTCATGTTTTTATCAGTTGTTGATTTTAATAATACTAGTATCAACTGCCCCGTAATATGTAATGTAATTTTTTTAATTAAAAATTGCTAAAAACTAAAAATTGAATATTTGTATTTTTATATTAATTATAAATTTATACTCATTAAAAATTATAAACAATTTTATTTTATTAGTGTATTTTTAATTAAAATCTTGAAAAATTACCTAATAAGTTGTACTATGGTAAATTTTAAATGAATTAATTTAACAATAATTTAGAAAGAAGGGTAGAATAGTTTATATTATTTTAACTTGTACTCCATAAATTTATTTTTACAATTTAATGTTTTTTTTTGTTTTTTTATTAATTAGTGTATTTTAAGAATATAATTATTGTTAGGTGTAATAATCGTATGCCTCATATTATTAATAATAATGGATAACCGTTATTTAAATTAATAAAATTAAAATAATATATATTAAAGTGCTCTTATTAATAATTAAAATGAATTATGTTATTTAATTTTAACTAAATTTAAAAAATTTCCCTTTATAAAAAATCACCCTTAATTTAAAGATTGAACATTGAATTAGTAAATTTAGAATTTAAGGTTATAATTTTAAATATATTTAATGAAACACATAACTATAAAAAAAATATCAAAACTATAGCAAATTATTGCGTGTTAAGATGCAATAACTAACACGATAAAAACAAATAAAAACGACTTTATCAAAACCCATTCAGTAGAAACGAGTAACGCATCAATTGAGTATATTTAAATACATGCCTACTTTATCATTTCATTTAAATCGTAACGCATCAATACAATACGAGTAACGACTAACGCATTTAAAATTGAAAGCCATTTTGACTAAAAATACAACCTAAAGCAATTCCAATAAAAGTCTTTGTTGAACTTGGTTAGGGAAAGTGGATTTCTTTTGCGTTTAAAGTGTTTGACAAACTCAAATGAAATTAGATGGCATCTCTAAGAATAATGATCATTGGTTCGAAATTGATCGATCGACATTTCCGATCAAGCTTAGGCAGCAGTTGTTGGTCGACGCTTCAATCATAATTTTGAAAGAATACTTTTCAAATATAATTCAAATTGTTTAGTTTATCCACTTAAATTGAAGATCATGTATGGACACATGAATATCATCCATTATTTAGATATTACGTGTAATTAATATGATTATATGGGCTATTACTATATATACTCTTGTGAATAATAATAATTCATTCCGCCTAATTTTCATTCTTACATTCTTATCATTAGATACAATTAAGTTGTACTCCATCCAAGCATCTCAATTTAGATGCAATTTGAAACCCACCCCATGAAACAACAACACAAAAGCAAATAAAAATAAAAATAAAAACTTCAAAATGATAGTTTCAAAGCACAATTGTTTAATTAAAATGTGTGATGTCTCGATTTATTTACCCGTGTGTCGTTCTCGAGAGGAGCAATACTATCGACCTTGTGTGTCGTCTCAAGGGAATTTGTCTTGCTCGAGTGCAAAAGAAAATAAGAAAAAGAAAACAAGCAATGAAAGGGGTTGTTTTGTAAGAGTGAAAGCTAAGGAGTGAATTAAAACAAAATGTAGCATGCAAAGACTAATAAATACTAAACTATTTAAAATGCAAATGATCAAATATGTGGAACGTTAGGGAATGAGATCGTAGTAATTGGAATGAGTTCAATGCAATACACGAATAACAATGCTAAGTGGAACTACACTCACTCGTGATCAACGTCAACCATACCCAAAACCGAGATTCAAGTCTAAGCATCAAAACGAGGTTATATAGGTTCACTTCACATGTAAAAACTCTCATAATCGGAAATCACAATTAATTGAGTTAGACCATACGATACCACGATTAGGCCGGGGATAATAGATTATGGTCTATAACTTATAAATCAAACAATAGAAGCATACCAAGAATGAGGGATTTGGTCCATCTCCTCAACAAGTCAAAATATCAATTAACCCCAAATTCATATAATTACAAATCACCCAAACCTAATTACTCATCACCCAATCCCTAACATGCAATCTAACCAAACATATCAATCATATCAACACGAACATTCATCATCAAAATTATAAACAAGCAATGAAAAGGGAGATATTACCAAAAAGCTTCAAATCGAATATTGTTTACATCAATGTGTTCCTTGAAGCAATCTAAACAACCTTCTTCAAATGCTTGAATACAAAATCTCAATGAAGATGGAATTTTGGGACACCAAGAAAAGACCTCAACGGGTTGAAAGTTGAAACAACGACATGTGTTTTATGTGCGCTCCACATGTGAAAGTTGAAAGTTAAAACAGTGGTCAAAGTAATTAATTGGATTAATAGGGCGATCCACATGTGAAAGTTGAAAGTTGAAAGTTAAAACAACGGTCAAAGTAATTAATTGGGTTATGTGCGCTCCACACGTAAAAGTTGAAAATTGAAAATTAAAAAAACAATTACAAGCAGTTGGGCTTTTATTTATATATGGTAAATATAATTCTATCAATTGAAATTTCTGAATATATATATGAAAAAAAACATAAGTTAAATAACCATAATATGTGTATATAAAAAAACAATTAACATATACCTTAGAGTCGGGGGCCAACGGCGTGCAGCCTACGAGAGCCAGAGCCGCCTTCTTCCTATCTTCACTAATCCTTCCTCACGCTCCTGGTCGGCAGCAGCTTTCTCCCTAGCGAACAGATCAACCTCTCTCTTGCTCAGTCCCTTACTCGAACTCAAACCGGTGAGGGTCTGGGAGGTAAAAATAAAAAAACTAAAATAAGTCATACTGAACAGAGATCTGAATATAGGCAACAAAAATAAAACCAAATGTGTACACAAATAGTCAAATAAATTAATCGAATCACAAATCTACATAATGATATAAAAATATACAAAAAAGGTATTATACTTTCAGACGCCTCCAAAAAGTTGTTTTAGGCTTCTGTTGCTGCTCCTCCTCATCGCCTAGGCCATCTTCGTTTTGTATGACGTCATCCATGGTTTCACCTTCTTCGATGATCTCGTTGTTGTCCGACATTTTTTGAGAAGCTGGCAACAAATATCAAGGGGTAGGTCAGCAAATGGTATTATGGGTTTCAAATTAAAGCATTATAAATAATCAATATCTTTACAAATTTACAATTTAACTCCATAACTTTTGACATTAAAAATTTAACAATCATTATTTTTAATTTAAACTTTCAAATATAATAAAAAAATATTGTGATATCTCAATTTTGTATTGTATTTTATTTTTAATGTCAATTAAATAATTTAATATTTAATGATATTTTATATTGTGATATTTATTTTCATTTCATTATTAAAAATATTTTTATTAAAATTTATTTTAATTATTAATGATATAATTATTAAAAAAATAAATTATAAAAATATTTAAAAAAAATTTAAAAAAAGTTGATAAATTATTTTTATTAATTTTTAAAATAAAAGGATAATTATATAAATAATAAATAGATTTTGGTTTGAGTTTAAGGTAGACGTAAATTTAAATATTTTTTGTGTAAATTCCGCCTTCAAACCTATAATAGGTTTATTTTTTGTTATCGGTTAAAGCATTTCTCTTACAATAATAGGTTTTTGATATCAGTTTATATGCAGTTTAAAAAACAATTTTACCCCTATTTATTAATCTAAATACCGAGACAATGGTAATACATTGTTTCTTTATAAATAAATCAAATCAACGTATAAGTTCTCGAGACATATTGAGATAATTAAGAAATAAAACTGACTGGAATGTCGCCTTTAAATGCATTGTTCCGTGACATTTTATAAAATATATACTCTCAAGTGAAATCGATGTTATAAAGAATGACGAGAAATAATGTTTTTATAAAAAAATAGTTATCAACAATTAAAAATTGAGTTAAAAAGTCAGAATGCTTACATAAGAGAAATGAATTTGTGACCACGTACATTTTAGTGCAACTTATTGTTTGATGCTTCAAATTAGAAGCGAAGCTGTGTACAGGGGAATGAGAAAATTGACGGTACACGGGAAGAAGCAAGGTGCCATATATGATCAAGCATGCATTATACATATCTTTTATCTTTTAAGTAAAAGAACAAAATAATCTTTTTCCTAAATGAAGGCTCTTCTTTGACAGATTAGTACGTATCCACGAATTAAACAAATCCATCAAATAATCAACTCATTTTCTTAATAATAATTAGGTACTTTTCCTATCAAAAAACATGAATGCTCGTGTAGAATGTTGTGTATCAAGCCCACAAGCTCAATTGTCCAAAAATAATATTGGTAACAAATCAATATCAAATTTAAAATGGAAATGGGATCGTATCTCATTTGAACAAGCATATTGTGATTTAAGATGAAAATGAGAGTATTATCAAATTTTAATTACAGGTGTCAATAACTGTTTTTACAAGCCAAAATCAGCACGGAAACATTCTCAATCAAATTCCAAGCCAAAAAAAAAAACATTTTATTGTTTTTTCTTCCAATTCAAGTTGCAAATAAAAACATCAGATCGTAAAAAAAATACTTATGACATTGGCTCGTTTAAAACGAGTAAGGCGGAATGGCGGATGTGTGTATCGCCTTAATTTTAGAGTTTTCGTACTTTATACTCGTTTTTTTTTTAAAAAATAAAAGTTCATTTTTTTAAGAATTGTTTAAAAAAAAGGTATTTTAGTTTATTAATCTATATTTTAAACTCAATAAAATATACTTTCAAATTACGGACAATTGTTTATTTATTTTTTTCTTAGTTAGGGTATTATTAATTTTATAATTATAAAAAAGAATTAAAAAAATTAAAAAAATACCCTTGACGGTTATGAAATAATCACCATCTCATTTATAATAAGAAAAGGTAATTTTTACAAAATTACACCAATTTATAATTAAGAAAATTTAAATACATTTAATTATAAACAATAGCTTAAATTTACATTTTTTTCAAAATCTTTCTTTTTTTAATATAAAAAAAAACGTTTAATTGTTATTATTCTAGTACAACAATCCCTCTATACTACACCTATGTGTATGATACATTGAACATATAATGATATTCATTATATATAAAAACAAATAATCATAATTGGACAATAAAATAATTATTATTTTTAAAATTATTATTGCATAAAATATAAATTATTATATACAAAAATATTCATTTTATATTAAAATAATATTCATAAATAATACACTATAATGAGTACTACGTGTACCATACTCCGTACACATAGTAGTACGATAGAAATTACCTATAATATGCGCCCTTTTTTTAAACAAAGTTTTATATTGATCCACACAAATAAAAAATAATTTCCCATTTCCCCCTATGGGAAAAATTAAGTTTTTTAAATGATTTTTTAACCACAAAAAGCACTTTTTTTGGGTACTCTCAAGTCTCAAGGCATGCTTAATATAAAAAGTTTATTTTATTTTATTTATATACATATGTTCACGTTAGAAGCGAACAAGAATAAAGCATTGAATTTATAATTTAATTAGATCGAATTAACAAAAGAGAAAAATATAACTATAAAAAAAAATTAAAATCTTTATCCTCACACCCCACACCTACCATTTGATCATAGGGGATCGGTTTGTGTACAAGTAACTCACAAATCACAATTCTCAAAAATACTTTATTTAAAGCAATAATATCAATTTTCGTTCAATTTTCGTCTTGTAATTATTGGCGAATCCAATTTTAATCCTGTATATTTCAAAAACATCAAATATGGTCGTCCGTTAAAAGGTGCTGACGTGGAAATCATTTTAATTTTTTCATAATAATGGCTTTTTCGTAATAATAGACATCAAAACAAAATTAAGACCGTGAATTCAAGCTGGTGATGCTCTTCCTGCGAGCCTGCTTCTTGCCGCCCCTCACCACCATCTCCCACACCCCTCCGCCGCCGTTAGCGGCCGCCTACTTCTCCTGCGCTCGGCCCGTACGGCAGCTCTGATGTTGTACGTATCTCTGGTCCCACCAGAAATCTCGATTTCAATCGAATATTTTGATGAATTTGATTTTTATTTTTTCAGGGCATGCATTTGAAGAGATCCTGAGCACTCTCTACGGTGAGCTTCGGCCGTCGGAAGGCGCCAAGCGGCAGCAGCAGCGATACTGTGGGTCCGTCGTCGCAATGACCTTCAATATCATGGTTGCCGTCACTATAATTCTTGGAAACAAATTGTTGTGTATGTAATTATTCTTCATTTTCACATATATATATATATGATGATTTTAGTGGCGATTAATTATCGAACAACTGATCGAAATTGGTGACAGACAATATTCGCTGATCCACTACGCGGGCGCGTGGCTGCTGCTCGCCTTTTTTAAGAGGCTCGCGCTGCATGGTAGGCATGTAAGGTCGCTCCCGGCATTGAGGTTGCCGGAAACGGATACCGCTAAGATCATTCATTAATTTATTTTGCCGGCCGGAATCAGGACTGTCGGAGGAGCCGATGCAGCAGGAGAAGGAGGCGGCGGCGGAGGGGTGTGGCCGTGTGGGAGATGGTGGCGGCGGGCTTTACCTTCTGCGTCTGCTTTTTAATGTGGGAAAGAGATACAACATCGGGTGTGATAATGGGCCTTGCCCCACCGAGATGATGGGCCTAAGCCGCATAGGATTAATGGAAATTGATTTCCACGTCATCAAATTTTAACGGAACTATTAAAAATTAAACGGAAAGAACGACATTTGATGTTTTTGAAAAACACAGAATCACAATTGGATTCGTAAATAGTTATAGGATCAAAATTGATATTATCTCTAATTTAAAAGAAGAAAAAAAAACTTCAAATAGAAAAAAAATTATTATAATGAGTACTGTAGTATCTCTGAACCGACTTGATCGTCGGAGGACGACTAGGATCCTATCCCCGTTCCTGTCGAACATGCCGAACACCGACGAAGCTCGGCCGGATTCATTTTACGCGTAACACAATTGACTCTGATTGAGCGAAAGGTTATAATAAATTATTTTTTAAAGCGGTATTTTTAACTTAAAGTACATTTAATAATTTAAATTAACGTTTTTCTCTTGAGACATGAAACATATACCTTGAGACGAAACGAAATGAGGAGCACACCTAAATAAAATATAAAAACCAACAAAATTTAAATTAACTACTAATAAATCAAGTAATTCTTAAAAGAAAAGGTTATTTGTTCAATAGTAGTTTACAAAGATTCCCGAAACATAGTAATCCTTAAACATTATATTTCACTCTATTAATTCATACAAATTGTTGTGTGTTTATAATTTTGAGATGTGCAAATGCAGGTTCAGTATATTTGAAAGCTTTTTTCCGGCCTCTCTTTCGGTCAATCAAGAGACCCAGAGATTTTATTGCTTTTTTGTTTTATTTGGATTTAATATGATTTCTTGGACTCTAGTATATGTGTTGATCAATACATTATTAATTAACGCCTCACATTTCAGTCTACAATACATGAATA
This sequence comes from Euphrasia confusa, assembly GCA_954870475.1. Taxonomy (NCBI): domain Eukaryota; kingdom Viridiplantae; phylum Streptophyta; class Magnoliopsida; order Lamiales; family Orobanchaceae; genus Euphrasia; species Euphrasia confusa. Next base: position 10,822,258 of record OX940965.1, read on the forward strand.
GTACGTGCATAGATAAATAGATAAAAATATAAAAGTTGTCTAGCAAATTAAATTCGTTTTCATACATATATGCAATGATCAATGAACGCTATTATAATACGAATATGATTATATATACATATTCATTACAATTTTTTATATAATTAATCATTATTATTATTGTGGATTGTCACAATTTATTTTACCCAAATTAAAAAATGATCCTCAACCACTTTATTTCGATTTTCCCCAATTTCATTAAATAGCGTTGTCTATTCGATTGAGCCAATTGGAGAAGATAAAAAAAAAAAAAAATTGAGTTGCGTATAATTTAGCACTCATGTGTAAAAATTGAGATACGTATAACTCACATTCCATTTTAGTCTTTAGACGTATGTATAATCCAATAGAAACAAAAAATTGAGTCACGTATAATTTAACTCGCACTTCGCGTTGAATAATTTACACATACCATTGAATATTTTTTGGACATTAATAATGTGTCGATATTTTTTGATTTAATATAAACTAATTTTATGAGTTAGAGAGAAGTGTACATGTGGTACCGCATTCAAGTGTAAATACTACGTACTACGTACATGAGTTACTATATCACGTTATTGGAGAATCTATAGCATGTACTAAAAGTTGTTTAGCAATATTTATTAATGTTTCACATATACTTTTTAATTTAAATATATATTTATAGTCTTAATTTTTTGGTCAAAAAATTAAAAAATAATATTTTTTCAATATACATATCGGTCAACCTGTGCATTTTAGTTGAGACGATCACAGAGTTGTTGTTTTGATGGCGGTTGCCGTTGTGGGCCTTGCTCTGCAGCTAATGAAGAATGCATACCGTCAATATTGTTCTGACAAGATCAATAACTAAACACGGAAACATCTGGTTTATTCTAAATTGAACTGATTTGAACTAGTGAGTTTTTTCTAGATCAAAAATAGAATTGACTTGAGCTTATAGATCTTTGTAAATTAATTTCTAGCTTATATAGTAATTTCTCATACTAATGACCACACTTATTTGTATAATTTGAAAAAAAAACTATGACAATTGGTATGGGAAGCAACTACTCTTAATATTAAATTTGTGTATCATGGATATTTTGGCAATTCATTTAATTTTAAATTTTCCTAACCACAATTCTCAAACAAAACTGGCATGAATGAATCTTTGAGCATACAACCTGGTTTTATTGGAAGACAACTCTACCTATTATTAAGTACTTCTATTAACAATTGTAGTGAAAAACTAGCGCTGTGGTTAATTACTTGTTATCGATTTTGCATAAATTATATGTAAGGTCTGGGCTAACGGGGCTAATTGGTTTAGAAAACTACATCAGTTAAGATTGTATGCTCGTTGTGACCAAGAGCATCGGAAAAGTTGGTGCCCGACTTTGTTCAAGGATTTCTTGTTTCGACAAAAACATACTTATAGAGTCTACATGTGAATTATATATATGCCATATATATATTTCGGTGTGTAGCTTTCTTTGAGTCTAAATAACAATAACGTAATAAAACCATTACTCCAATTACTCATTTATTAGTTAGTACGGATAGTATAGAGTATGAGATAACATAAATGTGTGTTGTACGTATCGTAGGATCGATCCAAATCCAATTTAACGCGCGTCTTCAAAAGTCAAATATTAGACTGATCGGTTGCTTGTCCGATTCTAGGTGTCGGTGCTTTCCCGATAGCCCCAATAATCTTTCATTATCCTAAGAGAAATATATTACTCCACTACCTTCTTCAAATATCAATAATTAATGGTATACACAATTTCTTTTAATTGTCTTAAAATTTTCTTTTTAAATTAAAAAAAAAATGTTAATATTATTACGAGATGAGAGGAGTATCTCGAAGTTAACTTGGTGAAGAATGAAAGTAAACAATAAGTATATGGGAGAGGTCAATTTATAATTATTGAAAGAACAAGGAGTGCAAATACAAATAATTACATATAACCATTTCCATTACCAATTGTCATCTCTCCCTCACCAGCAGAGTCTTATCTGGAAATATAAAAATAAAAATTAAATAAAGAACCATTAAAGTATTAATTACAGTAATTAAGTAATTAATTATGAGGTAACTTTTTTCTATCGCCAACAAAAAATACAACCGTCACCGACTCACCAACTTCTTCTTTTTTTCCTTTTTCACCTTTCTCACCCCCCCATGTGCAAGTCCAACTGTCTGACCTCTCTCTCTCTCTCTCTCACACAGACACTCGCACTGTGTGTGAGAAATGCCCACCCATTTCCACATCACCGTCCTCCTCCTCCTGTCCTCCGCCGCCGCCGCCTTCCCCCGACGACGCATTCTCCACGAACCGTTCTTCCCTCAGGACTCTTCCCCACCGTCGTCGCCCAACAGCCCACCGTTTTTCCCATCATACCCCATCCCTCCACCTCCGCCGGCCTTAATCTCCACCCTCCCCGCCAACGTCTCCTCCCTCGGCGCCAAGCCCAAATCCGCCTCCTCCAAGCTCATCATCGGCGCCGTCGCCGCCGTAATCGTAGCCGTCGCCATCGTCTCCCTCGCCGTCTTCCTCCACCTCCACCGGCGCAGCAGGGAAAACCCTAGATCGACGCCGCCGTTCGACCACTCCAAGAGCCGCAGATCCGATGCCTTTACCAACAGCTCCGCCGCGACATTTCACCAAGCTCCGTACGATAATCACCACCGCCAGCTCCCGGAGCTCCGAAGGCCTTCGCAGACGAGCTCCGAGTTCCTGTACCTTGGCACCATGGCGAACTCCCACGCCGGCATTCCGGGCATGATCACCTCCGCGAATGTCGGCGACGCATCCAATTCCCGCAAATTGGACTCCCCGGAGCTCCGCCCGCTGCCGCCGCTGATGCAGAATCACCGGAACAATGCCGATTTGGATGATGAAGAGTTTTACTCGCCCAAAGGCTCGCTAAGCGGTTCTATAGGCACCGGATCAGCTTCTAGAAGGGCTTTTGCTGCCATAGAAGTGGAGAATTTCAAAGCCTACGCTTTGAATTCTTCTTCGACCTGCTCTTCCTCGGCTACCAGATCGCGTTCGGGATCTCCGGCGAGATCCATCTCGTTGAGCCTTTCTCCAGCAAACAGTCTGAGCTCCGGAAACTCGATTCCCAAGTCGCCTGACTTAATTGAGATTCAGCCCTTGCGGCAAATCTCATCCTCCGCCCAGCCTCCAGACTCACTGTCTCCGGAATCAGAATCTCCATCGCCATTGAGCTCATATTCTAGGAGGAGCGAAGAATCATCTCCTACGATTTCAAATGGCTCAAATCAGAAAATGGAATTTCCAGTGAGAATTATCAGTTCTGCACCTCCCCCACCACCTCCACCTCCACCTCCACCTCCGCCACTCTCACTGAGTAAAGTACGGGAGTGCCCTCCTAAACCTCCAATCCCGCCTGGGAAAAACCCTTTTTCTGAGCGGCTGCCTGCTCTGGGTATGCCCTTAAGACCCACAGCGATATCTTCATTAGAGTTGCCAAAAAATGAATCAGAAAGTGTTGTCGAGAAGAATGAGGAGTCGGGTGAACACGACGAGACTAGTACTAAAACAAAGCTGAAGCCACTACATTGGGATAAAGTGAAGGCGAGCTCGGATAAGGAGATGGTGTGGGATCAAATCAAATGCAGCTCTTTTAAGTATGTTTTGATTCCCTACAAATTTTGTCGAATATGGTCTCTTTGTTATTAATGGGTGATTTAATGGTTTTGTTTTGTTTTGTTCAAATGCTGATGTGTTGTTGGTTGAATTTGAATTTGTTTATGCAGACTGAATGAGGAGATGATCGAGACATTGTTTGTAGCAAATACATCGAAACCGAGTCCTAAGGAAGCAACTAGGTGGCATGTTCTTCCCTCTCCCAGTCAGGACAATGGTATTAGGGTTCTTGATCCCAAGAAGGCACAAAATATTGCGATTTTGTTGAGGGCACTCAATGTCACTGTAGAGGAAGTTTGCGAAGGCCTCTTGGAAGGTAGAGTGAACTCGTCCCCTTTTGTTTCTTTCAAGTTTCTGTAAAATTGTGGATGTGAAACTTTTACAAAAAATCAGATGATTCTAGTTGGGATTTTAGGCCTTATTATGCAGAGGCATTTTTCGTATTTATTGGTCATGAGCCGCTAATTGCTGAATCATCGGTTAATCAAGATTGGCTCTAGGAGCCATATCGTTGCTCTCTTCTTCACCTAATGCTATGTGATTTGAAAACGAGAACTTCAGTGATCTCAATTTTTGTAACGAATTTGCTATCTCATTTCTGTTAATCTGAGTAATGACTTGGAAAAGGCATTGCATTGCGGAAAAGTATTTGACAGCTTCTTTTTTAGAGCAGCACACGCTCAAGTTATGCATGCACAGTTTTGATGAGACAGATATATTTAGTTGTTGCAACAAAACCTTTCTTCTATTCAATCTGATACAAAGACCCCATTCAAATTGCTCATCAAAATGAGGACATGGAGACATAATTGTCTTGAGATGTTGTGATTTATATTCCATTTTCTATGCGCCTAACTAATTTTTACCCTTAAAAACAGGCAATACAGAAACCCTTGGTACTGATCTTCTGGAAAGTTTATTGAAGATGGCACCGACGAAGGAAGAAGAGCGAAAGCTAAAAGAGTATAAAGATGTCTCGCCAGTCAAGCTTGGGGCTGCTGAAAGATTTTTAAAAACAATTCTTGATATACCTTACGCGTTCAAAAGACTCGATGCAATGCTATATGCCTCCAATTTTGAATCGGAGGTTGACTACCTCAAAAAGTCATTTGCTACACTTGAGGTACTACGGTATTTTATATAAATATCAGCATTTTAGGTGCATTTCAGAATAATATTTTGATTTGAGGCCAGAAACTTAATGTTTTTAGTCATATTTAGATTGCTTATATTTATTCGAGTTTCGATACCAAAGTTCCACCTGTCGAGATTTTAACTGTATCCACTTAAATAAACAAAAGATGAATGAAATCTCTCATTATTATGCTATTTCTACTTTCATAAATTTGATTATACTAGCCAATGCCAATGAAGAAGTTCATCATGTTGCAGGCAGCTTGTGAAGAATTAAGGACCAGCAAGATGTTCCTCAAGCTTCTAGAAGCAGTACTGAAGACCGGAAACCGCATGAACGTTGGAACAAACAGGGGGGATGCACACGCCTTCAAACTCGACACACTCCTCAAGCTCGCTGATGTCAAGGGAGCCGATGGGAGAACAACACTTCTTCATTTTGTTGTTCAGGAGATTATTAGAAGCGAAGGTGCCCGTCTTACCAACGGGAACACAAACGACGACTCCTCTGTAAACGACGATGCCAAATGCAGAAAACTCGGCCTGCAAGTTGTTTCGAAACTCAGTTTGGAGTTATCTAATGTGAAGAAAGCCGCCTCTATGGACGCGGAAGTTCTTAGCAGTGATGTGTCCAAGCTTTCGAAAGGAATCGGAAATATAGGAGAGGTTGTGAGGTTAAACGAGACGATGCATTCGGAAGAAAGCAGAAGCTGCGGTAAGTTCTCCGAGTCTATGAACAGTTTCATGAAGAAGGCGGAGGATGAGATTATTAGAACCCAAGCCGTAGAAAGTGTTGCCCTGTCTTTGGTGAAGGAAATAACCGAGTATTTCCATGGGAACTCAGTTAGGGAAGAAGCTCATCCTTTTAGAATTTTTATGGTGGTGAGGGACTTCTTGACTGTCCTAGATCGGGTGTGCAAGGAAGTCGGGATGATAAACGAACGAACTGTGGTTAGTTCTGTCAACTACAAATTTCCCATACCGGTTAACCCAATGCTACAGCAACCTACCGGAGGATTTTCAAGCTCACGGCAGTACAATTTTTCAGACGAGGACCATTAGAGAAGTATGAAGTAAGGTATATGAAGTAACATGTATTTATTGAATAAAGATTATAGTAAAAGATTTTTGTAACATAATAGTATGAAGTAACATGTCTTATAGATATATATAGAAAGAAAGAGTCTTTTGAAGCAATAGGACCCCTCAACCCCAACCCCCACAGGGTGGTGTATTATTTTCATGTAAAGCATTTTGAATTCCAAGTATTTTTTCTGTGAATAAGCATACATTGTTCATTTGTTTGAGGCAATCTGGTAAAGAGTAAAGTGTACTATTATTAAGATAGATATTATCAAATTGTTTAAGAAACTTTTCAAAATTAAATTATAGCCCAGGTTCAAATAGGCAGAAAACTACACCACCACCTAGCAACATACATATAATTACACATATAGAACAATCATCTCCCCCAGCTTCCCTTCACATCTCTCGAGCAACGATGAGCTCCACAAGCCCGTCTGCATCCCCCACATCCGACGGAACCAAGAGTTCATCCTCTGTCGTGAAATCATACCTCTGCCCAACAGCTCTCAACAGCTGGTAAACCTCGTACATTGTCGGCCTCTCCTTATGAGCTGGGGCCACACACTTGCAAGCAACTTTCAAGAACTGGAAAGTCTCGCTATCGTAACCTTTCCCCACCAAAGACCGATCAACCGCCTCTTCTAGATCCCCTAGTTGCGATATCCACTCGGCTAAATTTCCCTTGAAGCTCTCTGGAGCTTTACTCACGTGGGTCGGCTTCTCCCCCGTCACCAACTCGAGAAGCACGACCCCAAAACTAAAGATATCCCCTTTCGGTGTGGCCATTAGAGTTCTTGCATACTCCGGAGCAACATAGCCCAAGTCCCCAAACTCACCATTCACGAAAGTGCTCAGATGAGTGTCGACTGGATTCATTAGCCTCGCGAGCCCGAAGTCGGATATCTTCGGCTCGTAGCTCGAGTCGAGTAAAATGCATTTCGAACTGATATTTCGATGGATTACACGCGGGTTGCAGCTGTGGTGGAGCCATGCGAATCCTTTTGCAGCTTTCACTGCAATTTTCAACCTCAGAGGCCAATCCATGGCTTCATTAGCAGAGTGTAGTTTGTCGTGAAGAGATCCGTTTGGCATGTACTGATAGACCAAGAAGCGTTCGGTCTTGGCTATACAGAAACCGAGAATCGGGACTAAGTTGTTGTGCTTTATACTGCCTAGAGTGGCCATCTCGGAAACGAATTCTTTTTCCGAGTGATGAGTGTCCTGTAACCTCTTCACCATGAGAGGGGTCCCGTCTGGGAGCACTGCCTTGTACACGGGCCCACTTCTTCTCGTCCCGATTATGTTCTCGCTGCTGAAGTCATTGGTGGCCTTCATCAGATCGCTTAGGCTCATCTTGGAAACCATATTCTCAAACATCGAAAGCTGTAAAGAAATATATTTCACATTCAGAAAATAAACGACGAAAACAAAAACAAAATAAAAATCAAATCTTGCCTTAATTCGTTTTGCGCCCTTGATATTCCTTGCCCATTTGTTACCCAGAGGATCAGCATCCTTCTTCCTCTTCCTCGACTTACGCAAAAAGAACAAAGCAGCCCCAGAGACCAGAGCTGCGAAACACAAACCGCCAATAGCCGATCCGATGATTATCGGAGTTCGCCCTTTCCTCGACTGCCCGGAACAACGAGGCAAAAATCTTTCACCGCACAACCCGTCGTTATTCGCATAGCTCTGTGCCGAAACACTGGCGTTCACAAAGATCGGAACTTGCCCGCTCAATCGGTTGTTCGCCACGCTGAACGTGGTCAACCGGTTGAGTTGACCCATGCGAAGAGGGATTTGACCGGTCAACCGGTTGTCGTCGAGCCTCAGGGAATTCAGGTAGGAGCAGTTTGCGAGGTCTTCGGGAATCCCTCCCGACAGCTGATTGGACGAAAGATCGAGCGAGGTGACAAAGGCGATTAACTTGGAGATGTTATTAGGGATGTTTCCGTAAATATTGTTGCGCGAAAGGTCTAAGCCCGTCATAGAAGCACAGCCCCTGATGCCTTGAGGGAACTCGCCTCTTAGCCCCATGTCCGAGAGTCGGATGTTCAAGACCTTGTTCTCGTTCTCATGCCAGCACTCGATTCCAGTGAACCTGCAAATGAACCCTTCGGTGCTGTTGTTGAAGTTCCACGAGGATGATAGGACGTTTGATGGGTCTTCCAGAGAAGACTGTATTGCTCTGAGGCAGTCGACGTCTCCCTGAGCAGCATGTGTGAATGGTCGAGTTATGAGCAAGCCGATGAGGATGATAATAAGAGCCAATATTTTCCTCATGAGTCCCAATAGCCGGAGCCCCCTCGAAAGGAGCAGAAGCAACGATCGAATCAAGATCAGAGCAACATGTTATTTTCCTGAAACGTAGTATAGTCCATCCCAGATCGAGATCAGAAAGCTCCAAAAACACAGCTTGATTGAGTAAAAGATAAATAGAGACTGTTTACGTTATAAATGACAAAATTACTACAAATGTTAGTATAAACAACGAATGGAACTATGGGTTTTTGTACACTATGATTAGGAAAATATCATTCATTCCAACTCCAAAATGAGCGAATGTGCTACCGAATCAAAGCTCTATTCGACACGCTTTTTTCCAACAGTTCAAGGTTCCCAATTTCAGAAAAGACGATAAATTCCAAGAAAATAAAAACTTGAACTAAATCAACTATATGAACAACAAGGGAAAATAAAAATTCAACTTTACAAGAAGGCCTCTTGAATTTGCAGGAAAATATCATTCATTCCAGCTCCGAAATGAGTGAATGATGTACCGAATCGAAGCTCTCTTCGACGCGCCTTTCTCCAACAGTTCAAGGTTCCCAATTTCAGAAAAAAAGACGATAAATCCCAAAAAGGAACAAAAAAACTTGGAACTAAATCAACTATGAACAACAAGTAAAAATAAAAATTCAAACTTTACAAGAAACCCTCTTGAATTTGCAGGAAAATACATCAATGAAAAAAAAGAATTACATCAACTCATACAGACTCAAAGTGACGAAGCATAAAAAAAACTTGAAATTGATTCAGAGCATCAAATAAGCAAGCCCAAATAAATGAAATTAAATAAGCAATAAATCAAGATAGTTTTTTTTTTAAATTAAAAATATGATTGTAATAGTTACCTGGGTGCTTGGTAGCTTGGATCTTTGATGTTCAACGGAAGTAAAATACCTCCAAATATTTCATCACCAATTTTTCTTGTTTTCCACTTTTGCTGTATATCTGTTTTTGGACTGCCCACCACAAGGTGTGTTGACTTCTTCGGTTCGGTGGCGGATTATATGCGTGTAGGAAATTTACATGTACTACTACTAGTATTTACTATACTTTTCTACAGTAGAATAAAAATAAAGTACAGTAACAAAATTAAGGTGGAATACTACTAATGTAAGTATAAAAGTTAGATAAAAATGTAAAACTAGTACTACTAAGTATACTATATAGTATTTTTATTTTAAAAAAAATCAATTATATCAATAGTTTTACATCATAATTTCTTTTATATTTTGTAAAAGAGGTGAACTTGTTTATATGGGATAGAGATATTCCTTGCTACTCTAATCTGTTTCTAAGAAATTTATTTTATTAAATTAATCACAAAAACAATTTCTTAGTCGTAGTGATCCATCCACTTGGGTTGGTTTCAGATTGTAAAGTTTGAATTTTCTCTTGGTCCTATTCTTTGTTTGTGTTGGAGAAGATTACGAAAATGTGGAAATGCAATACATGACCATAAATATAAATGAGCACTCTCGTAATGTCGTTGACCTACAAAGTCAATGCTAGTGTTTGTGGAATCTATTTTAAAATATTAATTCTAAAACTAAATCTTTTTCGTCTTTTAAGAATTTGTCTAGATAACTTTTTATATAGATTAAAATAAAGTTATTTTATGTATTAAAATCATGAATTGTTTTTTTTAATACGGGTATACAAACTCTTAAATTACAATCTAAAACTTATTTTATTTTTATCTTCCGTTAAAAGAGCCCTCCAAATTAAAACTTATTTTATTTTTTATCCTAAAAAGAACTAAGAACCTAACCCCGTAATCAAAATACAAAACCTCATTATGTATCCACCACAAAATTTGATTAGGGATAAGATCATAAGAGGAACAAACCATACCAAAAAAATAAAAAAGAGAAGAGAAACAAACCGCACAGAGAAAGAAAAATCACAAAAAAAATGCAGGTAAATCTATTATGAGTTCTTTTTCAATTAAACTTCTATCTCATGTTTTTTGGAAAAAAATATATTTCTGAATTTTAAAATTTTGTTGATCTCATAATCATTTTCCAAAATCAGAAATAAATACACATATAAAAATTAAAACCAAACAATTAAAGATACTCCAATAAAAAAAAAAAACCATAGTAATCACTAATTTTTAATTTTGATTTTTTTTAACGGGGGTAAGGAGATTCTCTGTTCATTGAACCGGGTGGAGTGCCGGGTACACACTTTTTTTTGGATAAAAGTAAAAGAATCGAGAAACTCCTTTGCAATCGGGTTTTTGATTTGTGAAATCAATGGACGGCACCCTCTCCGGTTCAGAATTCCACGCCGCCGCTTGTGCTTTCGCCGAGCAATGGGCGAAATTGAACTTGTCTCTCCCGCAATGGTCATGGCTTCCTTCTCCTAAACGCCCATGGATTTCCCATCAAAACCACATAGTATTATTTAATCTCTCTACTACATCACAGCCCCATTCCTTAATTGTATTCGATTATCATCATTTCCCGTTTGATTTTTTTTTTTTGAACTTTTGTAAGGTGGGATATTTATCTCTTGAGAAAGTGGTTCTTCCCAGGTTATCTGAGGTGGGTCGGGTCGCCCATGATTTTTTAAGTAAAAAATCACTGGGATTAGTTGTAAAATTTTGATCTTTAATTACTGGATTAGTTTTGGTTTGGCAGGAATCCCAGAAAGAGGAGTGTGTTAGTGCAGACAAAGAAGAGAGTGTTAGTCAATACGAGGATGATGATGACGACGATGCCCTTGATTCTGCTGCAGTGGTAGTATGTGTTTTTTTTTTACATTTCTTTTTCTGTGGAGATTATTTTGTGAGTTGTTCTATATCAAAGTTTGATGCATACCCTCATCAAGACTTCCGAATTGTTAGTTATGTTGTTTCTTGGATTTCAGAACTGTGCTTGGCTTGGGTTTGAAATGCTTGATTTGAATGAAATTGTCACAAACTAATTTTATCAACTTAATCGACGATTTTACATTGATAGAAGGAATTTTGTTTCAATATTTTTGGATAGCACCCTATGGAGAAAGGCACATTACTTAAATCCGTGAATATCTCCGACCCATTGATTTTTACAGAGCTGGGCCGATTGTGTGTGTGTTTCCATATCAAAGTATTATACGTTTGTTGGGAATTAGTTGATGTATATAATGAAGTACTATTATACGTTAATTAGAATACCAGACGTGTTTTGTGCTGTTTGTGTTCGTCAATTCAAAATATATTCCTAAAAATTAGTCTTCCCCTTGTCCTTGTTAATCAAAACATCGGAATGTGCTTCTCCCGTTAACCAAATGTGATTTGCAAGTTTAATCGTGTTTTTATTTCTAGGTTCACAATGACGGTTCTGGAGTACACTGTTACGACTTCCATGCTGTATATAGTGCTTCTTATAGGGTTCCAGTGCTGTATTTCCGTGCTTATTGCAACGGTAAGTTGACTCTCTATCCCTGTCTACGAGAAACATAATCCACTGATTTTGTGAATTCGTATGAGACTATAATGTGTATAGGTAGTCCTTGTCAGGAGGATAAAATTCCTAATAGATTTCTTACTTGTGTGCGATTCTGCAGATGGGCAGCCTCTGCATTTAGACGAGATAGAAAAAGATATCCCGGTTAACTCAGCCCAACTGCTAGCTAAATCCAAGTGGACATTTATGACTCAGGAGGTTAATCGATCTCTCTCTTTAATTTTTCAGTTACTGTTTTTACTTGTAATTTAACACGTAATGTTCGTTGAAGTGCAGGAGCATCCGGAATTGGGTCGGCCGTGGTATACATTGCACCCTTGCGGGACAAGTGAATGGATGAAGCTACTCTTAAGTAGTACTACTACTTGTGGATCGAGGGTTTATCAAGGGAGCGAGTGTGTAGAGCAATACATGATCTCATGGTTCTCGGTAGTCGGCCAGGTGTTTGGTCTTAAACTTTCTTCCGAGATGATGAATTTCGACGGATTAGGCTGTTTGTAGTAGTCGGGTAGGTGTTCTGTCCTGGATTGCTTTTCCTTGAAATTCTATCAAGATGAATTTTACAGCATATAGTTTTGTTGAAATTTTATTGAATTAGTGATAAGGTTGGTTAGCACTCATCGAGAATTAGAGACATCACTTAGGAAAAAAAACAAGAAACAGAGAGACACGGTGGAGATAGTCATATAATTGAAAGACAGCCTTAATTTCTTATTCTGAAACACACAACACAACACAACACAACACAACACAACATGGATTGATTAATTCTTATTTAGTGCAACAACATATTTTTTTGTCATCGCAATTGCCGCCATTGTATGTTTTGCTTTCTTGTTTACAGGCATATGCGCACATGCCATTGGCCTCGGATGAACAAACCTTGAGTCGTGAGCTTGGATACGTGCAATTTTCAGCCCCGACCATCATTCCTGATGAAGAAAAACGATGCTCATCAATTCATCTCTGTGCTCGTGTGTGTTTGGAGCGTGATCGTTGCAAGTGCATACGGTCGAAGCAGTGTGAAATAAATAATAAGGAATGTTAATGAAATTATGAAATAATAATTAAATTACCAGTTGAGATGAGGATGATGAAGATGATGAACACAGTCGACATTGCAAACAACTTCATTGGGCAAAGTAATACTTGTTTGTGTGAAAAATGTCTTGTATGGAGTTGTGTATTTATAGTGTTCAAACCGTAACACATTTCTTTGTTTAATTACTGTACTATTATTAATAATAATGGATAAATAAATGCCTCTTAATTATTTTGTAATTGATATTATCGTGTTTAATTTCCACAAAAAAATATTTTGTTGACTACTCACTCGAAACATGATAAAATGTCAAATTTGCTTATTGTGACGTAACCCTTTGCGACTGCAAGGCCCATTAGTATTTTTTTCTTCTTCTTATAATTCATTTTATTTTACTCATAAATATAAAATTGGTGAAATCTATATTATTTCTATATATATATATATATATATATATATATATATATATATATATTATCAAAAACAATTTTATCTAGTCTAACCGATCAAAACTTTTCATTTTTTATTTAATGTTCAGAATATGAAAATATTTATCAATGTTCAGTGTGCCTCGTGTAATTTTAGAATATGTTCAGCCAGTGTTTTATAAATTTATGAAAAATGTCCTACAGTACTTATAATTTTAGTATATCTTCAAAATTTTATAAATTCATTTTTATTTAAATTTTATAATCCAAAGTCCAAACGTTTTCAACTATATAATATTCTTGATTAATTTTTATAATCGGTTAATAATAACAAAATTTGATAATTATAATTACCGGTTAGGAATTTAGGATGATGACGACGAGCATAAAATAATAAGTTCAGAAAAATTGAATGATTTTTTTTTACTATTACGGTGATAGATAGATACGACAAACATATAATACTTTTTTTTATCATAGTAAAAGTCACAAATTTTTTGTATTGTGCGAAGAAAGTGTGACTATTTTTGCGAAACAAATCTATTAATATATTGATATGTTAGCAATTTCAAGTGCATAAATAACTCTCAACGGCATAGCACCATCCGCCCCGAACGTCCCTCCAGCTTGATACAAACAGCTGACAAAGCATGCACAATCGGATGTGCAATTTCCATTGAACTTCATGCTTTGTCCCACGCAACCACCATTCATGATGATGAAGAAAATAATCGGCGTAGTGATCGTTACAAGTGTATGTGCAATTACAAATCGGATTTTGTGTGAGATTGGTCTATTCGATTACGATTTTAATGATTTTTTTTTTAAATTCGAGTTGAATATTTTCGGATTTTAAAATTTTATTACAATCTTACGGACTCTTAATTTAATACATTATCTTAAATTAATAGACGATCGAGATCGTCTTATTACGGATTAGATATTCATTTAGTGAATCGGCGCCTATCTTCGCCAAAAGTTGTTTCTTTCGTTTAATTTTTCCATGAAAAGTTATTTTTTGATTGTTTGAAATTTGAGTAAATCAGAGCATTTCACATTATTCTTATACTGAATAATTATGGACAAAATAATTCCTTGATTACTCGAACAAAATAATGCTACTAATAAAAAAAAGGGATAGAAGAGAAATAGAGACAAAGAACGCCTCTTTCTCGTGGGTATGGTAACATGTTGTGTTGCGATTAAAAAGTACAAAAACAATTCTTTTAATTAACATTTTAAAATATATTTATATTAAAATACCTTTACTTATGTATTTATTTATTCAACTAATTTTTTTCTTCTTTTTGACATATATTAAAAAAATTAAATTAATAAATCTAAATAATGTAGTATAACACTATACTTTTAATTTGTTACCAAAATATTTTCTTTCAAATTTTTACTTTTCTTTTCGAGTTGTCTAATATTAATGTTAACTCAAATGTGACCATTATTGTTATACATAGTAACAAAATATGAAAGTATGACTATAAATATAAAACGTACTACAAATGCAATAAAATAATATTATAAATAGAAATTAAAATTAAATTAAAGTAGTAATTTGTGAGTTTGGTCAGTCGCTAGGAGTTGAGTTGATCTAAATATAATTTCTATTTTAAAAAGACTTTACTCAAATGCCTTGTCTGAATCAGTGACGTCCGCTGGGTTGAAACCAGCCAGAAACTCTTTGTTTCCGTCCGAGAAATTAAATATAGCATGCTAAAGCCCAAGAAAAACTAGAAAAGAAAAAACGAAAATATATACTCGTTCACCCACCAATTAATAAATACGATTTTTAGGCCTCCAAGTGATACTGTAGTTCAAATTAAATTTCGTTATACTAAACCAAATATATTTGAGGTTGATTTACCTACCTGTCCATATTGAAGCAGGTGTTTGGTCTTAAACTTTCTTCCGAGATGATGAATTTCGACGGGTAGGTGTTCTGTCCTCGATTGCTTTTCCTTGAAGAACTTATATCACGATGAATTTTAAAGTACAGTATATAGTTTTTCTGAAACTGTGTTGAATTAGAGACAATTAAGGTTGGTTCTTGGATACATTATACGGAGTATATGCTATGGTTAGCACTCGTCGAGAATCAGCCACTTCACTTAAAACAAAAAAAACGAAACAAGAAACAAGAAACAGAGACAGACACGGTCTAGCTAGATAGTGTCATATAATTAATTGAAAGACAGCCTTCCTTATTCTGAAACACGCAAAACAACATAAATTAGATTGATTGATTCTAAGTGCAACATCATTTTTGCCTTCGCAATGGCTGCCTTTGAATCCAGAATATCTGTAAATGTTGTTTTGGCCACAACTTTGTTTTTCCCTACTTGTCTTATTTTGCAGGTTTAAGTCTCGAGGATGATACCTCGAATAATTGGACGCTTAAAGTTGAAACCATTGATGAAAGGATGCGCGAGGCGCATTGCGGTCGAGGGGATGGACAAGGCGCGGGGCGCCTTGATGGAAGCTCATGAAGATATGTGTTAGGCGCATTGGAGTGATCCATCAGGCGCCTTGGCCAATCCTTGAAGATCCATGCGCGGGGCGCATTGCGTACTACGTCAGACGCATTTGGCCAACCCTTGAAGATCAAGTGCACATGGCGAATTGAGTCATGCATCTGGCGCCTGGCTCAACCCTCGAAGATAAATGCATAAGGCGCCTAGCTCGAGGAATCAGGCGCACAGCCTCTTTCTCTTGAAGAAGCATGCGCGAGGCGCCTCAGTAGTGCATCAGGCGCATGCAGTGCGCTTAAAGGATTAAGCGGCTGGAATGAAGTCGCGCTATATCAACAATCATCAATTGCTATGAAGATGACGACACGCCCAACTTCAACACTTAGAAGATTTTAATGTCAAGAATGAAGTTGAAGCGTTGACGAGCTTTGGAGCTGTGCATCCGTTGAAGCGCGCCCAGATTCAAGATTCAAAGATTCGAAGATTCGAAGTTTCAAGGTTCGAAGATTCAAGATTCGAAGATGGTTCTGGAAGTGTGACGTCAAGAATTTCCGTTTGACGTCAGCCGAACGTGTAACCAATGATGATCACTTTCCTCCGGCGTTCTCACGTGCGGTACTCCTATAAATACCCTCGAACTTGATTTGGAAAATCACTTCTTGCATCTAGACTTTCGAGAGTTTTTACTTAGAGTATTTTTAGGAGTTTTAGGATTGTCGCGTGTTGCGCATTCCGTGAGAGAGTTTTCGTGTAGTTGTTTTTCGCTGAGCGCCGTGTATTAGAGTTATGAGATTTAGCTCTAGGTGCTAAGCGGTGGATCCTTGGAGTGCTAGAGTGCTGCGTCACTTGGTCTGCATCCTTTGATCATTTTATCTACCGTTCTCTACCTTGTAATAGTTTTGTTTGATTCTAAATGAAATGAAACATATTACATATATCTTGTCTCCTATCTACTTGATGTTCAAGATTACAAGATTGTGATTTGTGTTTTTTTATTCTTGAGAGGGTGACTCTCTAAGAGACTTGGGTTCTCCTCTGAGTGTGTGCACTCAGGCGCCCAGTGACTTGTACCTCAGCGCATAACTCTTAGGCGCCGAGTACTGATTTGAGTGCCTCTCCTAGGCGCTTGAATCTTAGGCGCCCAGTACTGAGTAAAGCGCTGAGAGGTTCGACTCTTCGAAGGTTTTACGCTTTTTACACCGACTTCGCGAAAAGTTGGTATCTTACGTCGAAGACGTAATTTCAATTGGTATCAGAGCGGGACGTCATACGTATAAGACGTGATCCGTTACTTGACTTCATATTTCCGCTTCAATGGAGTCGTCCATGTTTGTCCAGAAACCGATTATGCTAACTCATCAGAACTACTCAAATTGGAAGGCCAAAGTATCTGCTAGAATCAAGGGTTTTGACTCTAGATCTTGGATGGCAGTGTTAGAGGGATGGGAACGCCCATATACTGAAGACGCCGATGGCGTAAGAATTCCGAAACCGGAACGTAGTTGGACGAGAGAGGAACATGACTTGTCCACGGCTAACAGCAAAGCCTTACTTCTTATCTGTGAATGGCTGGACCTCAATATGTATCAGCTGGTCAAAAATTGCACATCTGCCAGAGATGCATGGGAAACGTTACAAAGAACTTGTGAGGGAAGTCATGCTGTTAAGAGATCGAAAATCCGAACTATCACTGCTCAATTCCATCAACTCCGGATGAGGGAAGATGAAGATATCAATGACTACTTGGACAAGATCATGAGATATGTGAATGAAGCTTTTGAACTTGGAGAAATCTTTCCTGCTCCCATGGTCTATGAGAAAGTCCTCTCCAGTGTTAGCACTAGGTTCGAGAGTAAGGTGCTGACCATCGAAGCACGAAATGACGAGAATCAAAACTGGGATTACGCGGACTTGATGGCTGATTTGAGAAATTATGACTTGACTCTAAAAGTTCGAAGCAAACCAGATATGTCTCTTGTCTACGAACCGATGACTGCTCTCAAGATTTCTGAGAAAGGAAAGAGTTCAAGAAGCTCGAACTCGCGAAAAACTCATGTGAAAAATGAGAAAACTGAAAGTAGTTTTTCTGCTGATTTGTGTGAATCTGATGATGAGGAAGCTGAGGATATTGAGAGACTGATGAACTCCAATAATCCGGACAAACTTGCTGCACTGACTGAGATAGTCACCTATCTTGTGAAACAAGAGTTTAAGAGGAAGTACCGTGCTCGAAACTTTCGAAAATTTCAGAAAAGTTCTAACTCGTATCCGAACACTCCCGACAACCGAAATCAGGGATCATCGTCTGACAAAAAGTTCAAGGGGACTAAACTTTCGCCATACTCCTCTACTAGCAAAGATTTCTCTAAAATGCAATGCTATGAGTGTAAGGGATATGGACACATTAAAAATGAATGCCCGAACTTACATCGTAAGAAGAAGCTACCAGTTAGCTATGTCGTGATTGACGATGAGGATGTCATTTCTGAGAACGACGAGTCTGAGGACAATAATTCTGACGACGATGAAGACAACGCTCTAGTTGTCACTTTTGGTGAAGATTTTGAACTAGAAAACTTCGAAGTTGAAAACTTTGAACTTGACACGTTTTTGAAAGACACTGCAACTGCAGACAACATTTTCCGTGTGGCATCGACAAACCGAAATTTTTGTGATGATAACATTTTCTCGGATGATGAATCTGAGTCTGAGACCGAAAGGGAAGAGATGATATCTGATGTCCATCAAAGTGTGACCGAGTCTGCTGAACTGATTGATCTGAAAGAGAGCTATTCTAAACTCGAAAAATATTGTGACATAGCTATCACTGAGAATAGCACACTTGAAGTGTCACTGAAATTCATAAAAGAATCTCTCGATGAACTCTCTGAAGAAAAATAGAAAATGTATGATGAGGTTGTTGTGTTGAGAACCTCGGTGGAGAAGACTGAGGACGAGAAGAAAAAGTTGAACAATTCTCTGACAATTCTTAAAGTCAAATTTGATGATCTTTTCGAAGAAAAGCATAAGTATTTCAAGGAAGTTGTCGAACTGAGAGAAGTGTGTAAGAAGCTGAGTTCTGAAAACTCAAAACTGAAGACCTCACTGAAAAAGGAGTCAACTGAAGTTAAGAAACTGCAGACTCTATTTAAGAACTCGGATGCTGAAAATGATGAACTGAAGTCATCACTGATGAAAACTCAAACTGACCTTGCCATGACTGACAAGGAACGATATGCGTTGAAAGAAAAACTTCATATGACTGACGAGCTGTTGAGGAAAATGAACACGAATTCTTCCGTGTTTGACAATGCTGCTTCATATATGAATCCTAATCGTTACGGTCTTGGATTCCAAAAGGTTTTTGAGTCTATATACTCGACATCTGAAAAGAAGAAGGAGGTGAGTTTTGTTAAGGCATCGGATGGTCAGCCTGAGGATAAAAGTAAGGATGACGTTGAATCATCTAAACGGAAGGAGATTGCTGAAGGGAAGAAGATTGCTAAGTCTCCAGAACCTAAAACTCAAAAGTCGATCTCGACTTCAAAATCTGAGACATATCAATTCTCGAAGAATATTGTCAAACATCCTCGTGGTATCTTACCTTATGAGAAGACGTTGCTGAAGAACTTAGAGAAATCTCAGAACGTGAAGAAAAATGAACAAACATCTCGCACTAAAACCGTTTTGGTCAAGACGTCTACGAAGGTTGAAACTCGTCAAAGGAGAAAGTATGTATGTCACTACTGTGACCAACCTGGACACATTCGACCATTTTGTTATAAGATGAAGGATGACATGAACAGAGAGTTGATGACTATGAAGAAAAAGGCCGAGGTTGCTAAGAAGATGAAGAAACCCATTTCTCCAAATCCGAAAGCTAAGAAAACTCTGAAAGCTGTGACTGAGAGGAACAATCAAAATTCTGATGGGAAGAAGAAGTGGGTGCCTAAGTCACAAAAGAGTGAAGTTAAACTTAACTCCACCATTCTAACTGACTGGAAGCCGAGAGAACTGATTTTCTGCAATGTTGCACTCAATGCGTCTGAAGCTGGCAACAAAGGCATTTGGTACTTTGATAGTGGCTGCTCCCGACATATGACCGGCACTAAGAAATTCTTGAAAGAATATGAGCCGATGACTGGTTCCCCCGTGGTGTTTGGAGGGGGAGCAAAAGGTGTTGTCAAGGGAAAGGGGACACTACAAATCAAAGGATTGCCTCCGATCAGAAATGTTGTCCATGTCAAGGGACTTGTTGCCAATCTTATCTCTATCAGTCAGCTATGTGATGAAGGTTTTAATGTTAGCTTTGATAAGGAATCTTGCCGAGTTTATGATGGTGAGGGAAAATGTATCATGGAAGGTCCACGTGCTAAAAACAATTGCTATACAACTGAGTATAGTTGCTTCTCCGTGACCGTTCCCGATGAAGTTGATTTGTGGCACCAACGACTTGGCCACACTAGCACTCGCAATCTGAGCAAACTGGTTAAGGGGAGATAGTTCGAGGAATCTCTCAACTCCCCAAAATCGAGAAGCGAGTATGCGGTGACTGTCAGAAGGGCAAGTTGACAAGAACTCCTCATCCGGCACTTCCAACTCTAATGAGCACTTCAGCCCCTTTTGAACTTCTACACATGGACTTGATGGGTCCAATGGAGGTGAAGAGCTTAGCTAAGAAAGAATATGTGCTGGTTTTGGTAGATGATTTTTCCCGATACACATAGACAAGATTTCTGGCAACCAAAGATGAAACTTTCAATGCCTTCAAAGGTATTGTGAAATGGATTCGAACGAATCATGAAGCTAAGGTCAAAAGGATCAGGAGTGATCACGGCACTGAATTTGAAAATGCTAGCTTCAATGAATTTTGTATGCTGAAGGGAATCCATCACGAATACTCGGCCCCAAAAACGCCACAACAAAATGGGATCGCCGAACGAAAGAATCGAACACTGCAAGAGATGGCACGTGTGATGTTAATCTCAAAAAATCTTGCCCGAAATTTTTGGGCAGAAGCCGTCTCTACAGCTGGATACATTTTGAATTGAATAAGTATTCGATCTGGAACTACTGCTACTGCCTATGAACTTGTCAATGGCAAGAAACCTTCAGTGGCACACTTTCGTGTCTTTGGCTGTACTTGCTATATTTTGAAGGATCGTGATCCTCTAAAGAAATTTGAAGCCAAGGCTGATCGTGGAATTTTTGTTGGCTATAGCCAAAATAGTCATGCCTACCGTGCGTACAATCTACGAACTAGGAAGGTCATAGAAACCGTGAACATCAACTTTGATGAACAAGACTTCCTAGGAAAAGATGCAGAGGCTGATTGGGTCAAGGAGGGAATTCTTGAAGTTTGAACTTTTCCTTCAACACCCACGACTGACATTTCAAAACACGTTACTCCTAATACTTCACCTGAAGTTGGAGAGTCTATCAACCGAAATGATAACACTTCGGTGACTGAGGATGACGATGATGATCAAGTTGAAAACCCAGCTGACGCTCCGCGTGAAGCACTTGGTCATATCCAAAAACGTCATCCACCGAACCAAATGATCGGAAGCTTGAATGAGCGAACTACACGCTCAAAGAAAACAATGAATTCTCCCGACGAACTCTACAACATATGTACTTCAGCAGTGTGTAATGAAATCGGCATCACTTGCTTTCTCTCCGAAAATGAGCCAAAAAATTACAAGGAGGCCATGCAAGATGATTTTTGGATCATGGCCATGCAAGAAGAGTTGAATGAGTTCACCCGAAATAATGTTTGGTCCTTGGTTCCCCGAACTTCAAATATTAACGTTGTTGGAACTAAATGGATTTTCAAAAACAAGACTGATGAGCATAATCAAGTGGTGAGAAACAAAGCTCGACTTGTTGCTCAAGGATATGCCCAAGTTGAGGGCATTGATTTTGATGAGACCTTTGCTCCAGTAGCTAGGATTGAATCCATAAGACTCCTGATTGCAATTGCATGCCATCTAGGCATCAAACTTCGTCAAATGGATGTTAAGGCTGCTTTTCTGAATGGAGTATTGGAAGAAGAAGTTTATGTCGCCCAACCCAAAGGATTCGAGGATCCTAAGAAGCCGAATCACGTCTACAAGCTTCACAAGGCTCTTTATGGGCTGAACCAAGCTCCTCGTGCTTGGTATGGGTGCTTAACAGATTATCTAGAGAAATTTGGTTTTGTGCGTGGCTCCGTCGACAGGACTCTTTTCATCAAACAGGACGGCAAGCATATGATTGTGGCTCAGATATATGTTGATGACATTGTTTTTGGAGCTACTTGCTCCAAGCTTGTAAAAGCCTTCACAGAATCTATGTCTTCAACCTTTCAGATGAGTCTTGAAGGAGAATTGCACCAATTCCTTGGACTTCAAATCTCTCAGCGACCAGACGGAATCTTCGTCTCTTAAAGCAAATATGCAAAGAATATGGTCGAAAAATTTGGAATGCATCAAGCGAAACCTGCAAATACTCCAATGGCCACAACTGAGCGCTTGTCTAATTCGTCAAGGATCCGAAGCGTTGATCAAACTCTTTACCGCTCCATGATTGGAAGTTTACTCTATTTAACAGCTACTCGTCCTGACATAATGTTTAGTGTTTGCATGTGTGCTAGGTACCAAGCGGATCCCAAGGAAGATCATCTTCGAGCTGTCAAGAGAATTCTTCGATATGTCTCTGGGACCTCTAATCTAGGAATCTGGTATGCGGGCGACACCACTTCGAATCTTGTCGGCTTCTCCGATGCGGATTGGGCAAGTGACACGGATGAGAGAAAGAGTACTTCTGGATGTTGTTGCTTCCTTGGCAATAATATTGTCTCATGGCATAGCCGCAAACAAAATTGCATTGCACTTTCAACGGCGGAATCTGAGTATGTTGCCGCCGGGAGTTGCTGCACTCAGTTGCTTTGGCTCAAACAAATGTTGGATGACTATCTTGTCAAGAGTGCTCCCTTGGTGCTGTATTGTGATAATCAAAGTGCTATCAAGATCAGCGAAAATCCTGTCCAGCATTCAAGAACTAAACACATCGACATTCGACATCATTTCATTAGAGATTTGGTTGATCGTGATATAGTCAGTCTACAGCATATTTCAACGGAAAAACAGCTTGCTGACATCTTTACCAAACCTCTTGACTTTGAGATATTCAAAACTCTAAAAATTCTCTCTGCATGTGTTCTCTCTAAGAGTTCACGAAAATTTTTGAAGTCTGAAAGAGTAGTTTCTTTACTTCTGAATACGCACTCGGATTCGTCGTGGATTAGTCTAGTCAGACAAACATGGATTCGAGGCCGTTTTAGTCTTCGGACCCAAGTGTATTTATTCCGCTGAATGCAAACATGTGAACTTGGCATTAAACTCCCATAAACTTCATCTGCATAGATCCATAATACCAAGTAACGGAGGACGCCGGGTCACGTTGTCCGCCGGCTCCCCTCTTCGAAAGGTAGCACATGGACGCTCCAATCTAAGATGCTCTATAATCACACTTCGGAGATGCAGGATGATCCTTGCTCCCCTCTGACTGCTGTAATGAGCATCTATTGCATTTCATTTAAAGCTAAAACTCGTCTGGAGGACGCCGGGTCACAATGTCCGCCGACTCCCCTCTGATGTAGCAAAGCTAGTCCCAAGTGGAGTGCCTTAAAAGTTCACCTTGCATTCATGAATTAAAATCTCTTGTGCGGTGCAAACTCATCACATATGTTTCGACGAAACACGACTGCATCCTTGTGATTGTGACGAAGGACAAGTAAACATGTCTATCAACATACTTCGGTCCATCTCACCGGTTTTTAATTTGAGAGAGTTTTTCATTATATCTCAAAGTTGCTATCACCTTGTGTGAAAATTTTTGGTTTTTGGAAAATGATGAAATGTGGACTCTTTTCTGGGAAAATATTTGCTCTTAACTGCCTCGTATCACCGATTGAATCTCCACTAAAATGTCGTTGAATGTTTTGATTCGTGTTGAATGCTTGAATGCTAACTCGGGATGTGTTGCTTTGATATTGTTTTCTTGCAGATTCATATTCAGCACCTCGAGGATTTCACTCTCCGAATATTCAACTTCAAGGAGTCGAGCGCCTAATGCAACTTCGGCGTGTAACATACTCCCAGATTTTAGGCGCCTGAATTCCTTGGCGTTTGAATCACTTGGCGCCTGTCATCTTAGGCGCCTGAATTCCTTGGCGTTTGAATCACTTGGCGCCTGACATCTTAGGCGCCTGAATTCTTTGGCGTATCCCAAATTCTTTAACGCCTCGTTACCTTCCCATTGCACCCCAGAAAAGTGCCTTATCTCCCCGCGTATGGCTTTTGACGCCTGAATCTTGAACATACGCCACTTCAGAATACCGAGCTTAAAATCTTCGATGTCAGCCGCAACTGGGCGCTTAACACCCTAACATCACTGACTCTCGGCGCGTGATTCCCAGCGACTTTCTCGCGTCGGTTACGATTTCTTCGCACGGGCGGTTATGCATTAAAATTGTTGGGCCTCGTTTATTTATGTGTGGGCTGTTGTGTATAAAAGCCCATACAATTTGTGACCTTTGGACTTCTAGGGCTTGATTCCTATAAATAGGCCTCTTTTCGCTTTCATTACCTTTTTTTACGCAAACTCTTCTCTCAATTCTCTCTGCAAGAATTTCAACGTGTCTCAAGAACATTCAAACTTTTTTCTGAAATTTTTACTAAGTTTGTTTTTCTTTTGCTACTTTTGAATTCAGATTTCTTGTTATTGCCTCTTTATTTTCATTAAACTCATATCTGATCATAACTCCTCAAAATTGTCAATCCTTGTAACAGGATGTCTGATGCCGTCGATGAAGCGAATAAAGAGATGCTCAAATACTTAACTCAAAAATTCAAGGAGGCGTCTCCAGAGGATAAGGCGCAGGCATTTGAGGATCTCAAGGCGCATCGCGCCTCCATGGCTTCTGGCCCATCTCCCACGCCATCACTTATTCCAGTCACGGAATCGAAGGATGGGGCCTTATCCACTTCCTCGAAGAAGTCTTCTGGGTCTCTCAAATCGGGCGGCTCGAATCCTTTGAAGATCAGGATTAATACAAAGAAGCATAATCAAGGTAATCAATCGCCACCCAAAACTCTTCAACAAAAAATCGATGCCGGGCTTATTCCTTCAAAAGTCCCGTTATCACAAATTGAGGAAGAAACTGCCATATCTGCGGCGCACGAATCTGAGGAGAATACCTTGATTACGCCTACTTCCAAGGTATCTGATTCTTCAATTTCCGCTCATAAGGCGCCTGGTCAGGAGGCGCCTAGTCATGAGGCGCCTGGTCGTGAGGCGCCTGCTCATGACGCGCCTCCCCATGAGGCGTCCATCCTTGCTGCTTCTCTCACTCAGAATGTCAAAAAGAAACCCAGCGTGTCGTCTACTGCTGTCGGCTCATCAGGTGCAAAACAGTCGAACCCTAAGGCGTCGAAAATTATAGTTCAATATGCTCAAAACATTGATGATATTCCACCTGCCTATTCCTCTGATTTCTACAAAGAAAAATTTGAGCGCCGAATGGAAAAGATGCAAGTCATGACCATTCATCCTGACAAAACATTTGGTAAAGATCAGTTCGAGGATTACAAGATTTCTGATGCGTTTGACGAACTGCGTCTCTATCAGGCAGCTCACGCGCGCTATCAATATTCTCCCTATGTTGTACGTGCCTTCTATGCTGCTCTCGATGAGGACTTCATAAATCCTCGAAGTAAGATGTTTGGCAGATTTGTCTTTCGAGGAAAAGTGTACAAATTTCAGCCGAAACATATCAACGAACATTTTGGGCGCTATGACGATGAAATGCGCAAGAACAAGTGGGTCAGACCATCTCCCGAGGAAGTGGCGCAAGAACTCAAGATTGGTACTTTTGTTACGGGTGGCAAGAGGAAAACTAAGTTGCCTGAGGTAGCTGATCTGTCCTCCTTCTATACTATGATCTTTCGAATCGCATCTTCGAATTGGGTTCCACATAACAGTCTCAAGACTTTAACTCCTCTTCTGATGCATGTGATGTATCGAGTTGGCACTGGTCAACAGTTCGATCTTGGTATGATGACGTTCATGGCAATGGCTGAGATAGCGAAGCTTAAGAATTAAAAAATCTCTAAGGATCTTCTCTTACCTTTTCCTTGCCTCATATGCTCAATGATGGGTCGTCAAGAGTTTCTCTACAACATGTTGGATGACTCCCCAGATCTTCCACTCAAGAAATCGTCAACTATTGCCATTGCAAAAACTTACTTGGATCCAGAGAATAAACGGGTCGATCTCCCTTGGAAGGGATTTGTGAATCCTTCTGATGTGCCTGAACCGGTGACTCCTCCTCCTTCCCCCAGGAAACCTTCCTCGAAGCGTAAAGCTTCCAAGGCGTCTGGCGCCTCTGCCCCCAAGCGCCTCCGCGCCTCCTCCCTCGAGAAATTAAACCTGGCGCCTAATTCTTCTAAATCCAAGGCGCCTGAAGCAATTACATTCTCTAAGGATCAAATGTCAGGCTCCTATTCTGTGGTGGCGTCCAGCATTCTTGAGGAATTGATAGATGCGTCTAACGACTTGATGATCAAACGTGCTGAAAATATACGAACTACGAATGAGTTGATTATTTCTGAGAATAATCACCATGCTATCCTCATGAGGTATCATCAGGCTGCACGCCAAGGGGGAGGAATCGGAGCATCGGACTCTCTTCATGGTACTTTTATGTACAAACTTATGCAGGATGTGCTGAGTGAGATCACGAGGAAATATGGAGTTCAAGTAAAGGAGGAGAAAGATTCAAAGATGGAAATTTCTAACCTGTTTGAGATGCAGGTGTCGGGTCCTAAAGGTCTGGAGATTGTAACTGATGAACAGAAAGCCAAGTCGCCTACTACCTCTGAAATTGCAGGTAAGAAAGATGTAAAGGGGAAAGGGATTGCAGTTGATATCTCAGATGATGAAGGTGACAATGATGAAGACAACGAGGATGATGGCGGAGAGGATGATGCTTCTGATGATGAAGCTGTTGAAGAAGAAGAGGAAGACGCCGAGCGTGAAGGCGCGGAGGAGGAGATGCACGATGAGGGCGCCAAGAACATGGATATCGACGTTGAAGTCAATTCTCCTATCGAGTTCCCTGAAGACTCTGATTAACCACTTGTGTTGATTCACTGATGAACCTTTTTTTTTTCTTACTTAAGTCTTTTTTGGATTGCTTCCTTGCATGCATTAAACTCTTGAACATTTGCATACATTTTGTTTTAGCGCCTGAGGCGTGTGACTTTGAGTTTTTCATAACTCTGAACATTATGCTATCTTCTTATCTATGTTTATTCTCTCTAAGTTTTTACTTAGAATTTTTGTCTATGGTTGTTTGTTTGAGGGGGAGATTTACGAATATTTAATTCCTTTACGAGTTGTGCCAAAAAGGGGGAGATTGTAAATGTTGTTTTGGCCACAACTTTGTTTTTCCCTACTTGTCCTATTTTGCAGGTTTAAGTCTCGAGGATGATACCTCGAATAATTGGACGCTTAAAGTTGAAACCATTGATGAAAGGATGCGCGAGGCGCATTGCGTCGAGGGGATGGACAAGGCGCGGGGCGCCTTGATGGAAGCTGATGAAGATATCTGTTAGGCGCATTGGAGTGATCCATCAGGCGCCTTGGCCAATCCTTGAAGATCCATGCGCGGGGCGCATTGCGTACTACGTCAGACGCATTTGGCCAACCCTTGAAGATCAAGTGCACATAGCGAATTGAGTCATGCATCTGGCGCCTGGCTCAACCCTCGAAGATACATGCATAAGGCGCCTAGCTCGAGGAATCAGGCGCACAGCCTCTTTCTCTTGAAGAAGCATGCGCGAGGCGCCTCAGTAGTGCATCAGGCGCATGCAGTGCGCTTAAAGGATTAAGCGGCTGGAATGAAGTCGCGCTATATCAACAATCATCAAATGCTATGAAGATGACGACACGCCCAACTTCAACACTTAGAAGATTTTAATGTCAAGAATGAAGTTGAAGCGTTGACGAGCTTTGGAGCTGTGCATCCGTTGAAGCGCGCCCAAATTCAAGATTCAAAGATTCGAAGATTCGAAGTTTCAAGGTTCGAAGATTCAAGATTCGAAGATGGTTCTGGAAGTGTGACGTCAAGAATTTCCGTTTGACGTCAGCCGAACGTGTAACCAATGAGGATCACTTTCCTCCGGCGTTCTCACGTGCGGCACTCCTATAAATACCCTCGAACTTGATTTGGAAAATCACTTCTTGCATCTAGACTTTCGAGAGTTTTTACTTAGAGTATTTTTAGGAGTTTTAGGATTGTCGCGTGTTGCGCATTCCGTGAGAGAGTTTTCGTGTAGTTGTTTTCGCTGAGCGCTGTGTATTAGAGTTATGAGATTTAGCTCTAGGTGCTAAGCGGTGGATCCTTGGAGTGCTAGAGTGCTGCGTCACTTGGTCTGCATCCTTTGATCATTTTATCTACCGTTCTCTACCTTGTAATAGTTTTGTTTGATTCTAAATGAAATGAAACATATTACATATATCTTGTCTCCTATCTACTTGATGTTCAAGATTACAAGATTGTGATTTGTGTTTTTTTTTCTTGAGAGGGTGACTCTCTAAGAGACTTGGGTTCTCCTCTGAGTGTGTGCACTCAGGCGCCCAGTGAATTGTACCTCAGCGCATAACTCTTAGGCGCCGAGTACTGATTTGAGTGCCTCTCCTAGGCGCTTGAATCTTAGGCGCCCAGTACTGAGTAAAGCGCTGAGAGGTTCGACTCTTCGAAGATTTTACGCTTTTTACACCGACTTCGCGAAAAGTTAGTATCTTACGTCGAAGACGTAATTTCAATATCCACAGGCAATTCCACACAAGCCCTTCACATTGGTTGGACAAAGTCCACCGTCGTTTCGTTTTGGCGGCGTGCATCCTTGAACTTGAGCCTCACCCATCATTCCTGATTAAGAAAAGCGATGCTCATCAATTCATTTCCGTGCGTTCATGGAGCGTGATCGTTGCAAGTGCACACGGTTAAAGTTGTGTGAAATAATTAATAAAGGATGTTAATGAAATTATCAAGTAAGAATGAAATTACCAGTTGAGATGACGATGAAGATGATGAACATAGTCGACATTGCAAACAACTTCATTGGGCAAGTAATACTTGTTTGTGTGAAAAATGCCTTGTATGGAGTTGTGTATTTATAGTGTTCAAAGGGCAACACATTTCTTTGTTTTTATTACTAATAATAATAATAATTGAAAATTAAATACTACGTACCTTTTAATTCTTTTGTAATTGATATTATGGTGTCTAATTTCCACTCCAAAATATTTTTGTTGACTACTCCATGAACATACAGTATTTTGTGTTTTTTTGATAAGTTAGAAAAGTAAATTAGACAATTCAATATTAAATAGTATATAAAACATAATACAGTACTTACTATTTTAAAATACTGTATGTTCAGTGTTTTATAAATTTATGAAAACATTTGTCTTATACTGCAGTATAGTAGTATAATACAGTATATCTTCACTATTTTATAAATTCATTTTTATTTAAATTTTATAATCCAAATGTCGACTATCAATCATATTCTTCATTAATTTTTATAATTAATTAATTATAACTAAATTTGGTAATTATATCACCAAAACGAAAATATTAAGAAAAATAAATTTGGGAACATTGTTTATATTCTTAAAATCATCTTACCAGAGTTCAATTAAAAGGATACAAATGAAAAAGAAAACAACACACAGTCTTTCTTATTCTTAAATTAATAGACGATCGATATCGTCTTATTACGAAAATTTTACGTTAAATTTAAAGTTGATTGGATTCTAATTAATCCTAAAATTATTTAAGTTTTATATTTATAGAAAAAAAGACTTTTTGTCTGTTTTGTTAAATTTAAAGTTGATTGAATTCTAATTAATCCTAAAATTATTTAAGTTTTATATTTATATAAAAAAAGACTTTTTGTCTGTTTTGTTATTTTTCCTTCTACGGATTAGAAATTCATTGAGTGAATCTGCGCCGTATCTTCGCCAAAAATTATTTCTTTGTTTTTAATTTCCACAAATAGTTATTTATTGATTGTTTGAAATTTGAGTAAATCAGAGCATTTCGCGTGATTCTTATTATTGACTTAATGACAAATTATCGACAAAATAATTCCTTAATTACTCGAACAAAATAGAGAGATAAAGAGCGCCTTAAAAAGTGCAAAAATTATTTTCTTAATTAACATTTTACAACACAATTGTATTAAAATATCTTTACTAATGTATTTATTTACTCAACTAAAAATTTTTTCTTTCTTTTTAACAGTGTTTAAAAAAAATTAAATTCGTATTGAAATTATAAAAATCTTATAAATATAAATGTTAACTCAGGCTTGACGATTGTTATGGGAATGAACAAATACTTTTTAGCTTTGAAACTACAACCAGTACCAAAATATGAAAGTGTGACTATAAATATAAAACAAATGGAATACTACAAATGCAATTAAATAATATTATAAATAACAATTAAAATTAAATTAAAGTAGTAATTTGTGAGTTTGGTCAGTCGCTATGAGTTGAGTTGATCTAGATATAATTTCCATTTTAAAAAGTCTTTACTCAAATGCCTTGTTCGGTCAACAGAACAAGTCCGAAATTCGGAGTGACCGGAAAGAATACGAATTGTCGATCGATCGTATTACTCTGAGCTTTCTGTAATAACCTCCTTATGCAATTTCCCGATATCAGCCGAGATATCTGAATCAGTTACGTCCGATCGGTTGAAACAAGCCAGAAACTCTTTGTTTCCATCTGCCCCCTTCAAGGGAGACTCGATCCAGCCTTTGCACTCAAACCCAAAACCTCGTACACCATTGATGATCTTTGCAAGAACCTATCAAACGCCAAACACGACAGACGATGATAGTTGAAGTTGAGTGACACAAATTTCATCTATAGTTAAAATATATAAATGCCAAGAACCATAATAAGTAAGGTCAGAAAGATCTAACCTCCTGATGAACGAGAGGGTCTCTTACAATTCCACCGCCTCCCACCTGAAGGAGAATTCAAATTTCATAACCCGATAATACCATAAAACGAAGGAATGGAAAATGCTTAAATGAGCAGTGCGGATAGTTACCTGTGATCTGTGTGCCTCGAACTGAGGTTTAATCAGAGTAACTAAAACCGCATCGTTTTTCATCAAACTAACAACAGCAGGCATCACCTACAAATTTAAAAGAAGAAACGATTTTCATAATTCAAAAACTAAAATACTCTATGAAAAGGCGAAAACCAAACAAATGAAATAAATGAAGAGTTGGGACTTACCGTTAGTATGGATATGAAGGAAAGATCTAAAGTCACTACATCAACCTTCTGCGGGAGTTCGGAAAGATATCTTAAGTTTGTCCGTTCGATTACACTTACGCAGTCATGTCGCCGTATTTTTTCAGCCACCTAAACAAAAACAAGATTTCTAGACTAATAAGTAAATACAGCACGGCTAAAGCCCAAGAAAGATGAGAAAAGAAAAAATGAAAATAAATTTTGTTACTATAAGACCCCACAATTAAGAGGCTCGTGCAAAAAAAAATTACTAACATATTATACTAGTTAAAGCCCCATCGTTCACCCACCAATAAATAAGATTTTTAGGCCCCCAGTGATGAAATAAAGTAGTTCTAAATTACGTTATACTAAACCAAATATATTTGAGGTTGGATTACCTACCTGTCCATAACCGACATCTACACCATAGACAAACGAAGCACCATATTGAAGCAAGCAATCTGTGAAACCACCAGTAGAGAGCCCTGAATCTAGAGCCACTTTTCCGGTAACGTCAATCTCTAGCTGTTCTATAGCAGCCTCTAACTTGTGTCCGCCTCTGCGGGTGTATAAAAATTTAAAATGACCAAACACATGCAAAATAAAATAAGAAAAAAAAGACATGCCTAAGCATCGTTTAAAATTGAAATACAGTGACGTGCTGTTTAGAGAGAGTAATCACCTACATACATATTTCGGAACTTCGGCCTTGATCTCCACAACTGATTTATCTGAAATGGGAGTGCCGCTTTTGTTTACAACTTTTCCATCAACAAATACTTTTCCTGAGGAATGTTAGTACCAATAATAATTAAGCAAAACACCTAGAGTACGGAGATGTGGACAATGCAATATAATAAACATAACTCGTAAATTGCAATGCACTTAACAGAATAAAACAGTGGCCTCTGTAGATTAATTCATAAATACAAATTTTCTAACGACTAATGATAGTTCGTTTATCAATGGATCCTCAACAACAGGCACATAAAAGAGGGCGAGGGTGAAAATGTTCGTATGGTATATTGTAATTCTCAAAGTTAGATGACCCACCCTGCGTGATCCATGACTGTATGAATGTTCGACTGTATTGCTGAAATCTTTCGAGGCATACTTCATCCAGTCTCTTTTTCCTAAAAAAGTGGAAACACACATCCTCAGCCATATACAGGCACACACTACCACTAAAAGTGCATATCTCAAAAGTATTTAGTGAAAGAGAAAAGGAACAAGGGTTGAAATTACTTTCTGTGCACTTTAATCTTCTCCGAAACTCCTAACCGAGATGTGCCAGGGCGCCTTGACCCACCTTGCTGATCAAACACAATTTAAAACTAACAGAATAACATAACTATCAAAAGAACACAAACCACTTAAGAATCAACAATACAAATGTAATCTCAGATAACCAAGACACACACACACACAATAGATTTAAAGGTTGTATTCAGATGATTAAGAATAGAGCACTTCATCATGGTAACAATTATTTAACTTTAAATAAATAAATATAAATTGCCAATTCTAAATTTCAAGATCATAAACAACAAAAAGATACAATTTTTATTTTTTTTTCATTTTTCCCCATTTACCCTCTTTTTGCAAGAGGGCTATTTCATCAACATAAGGGTTACCCATTACACACACACACACATAGAGAGAGAGAGAGAGAGAGAGAGAGAGAGAGAGAGAGAGAGAGAGAGAGAGAGAGAGTACCAGTTAAGATGAGAGAGTTGGGGACTTTAGAAGAGTAGAGAGTGAAGGCATTGGTGTAGTTGAAAACAGAGGATCCCGCAAAGCGTGAAAGATGAGATTTCAGTATCTGTTGCGCTGCCATTTTCGCATATCTCAAGCTTCATCAAGTGCGAGCGAAAGAAGGAATAGGTTTGTGGTTTAGGGCCGGATTAAGAGGGCCCAATAAAAAATGCATCGGCCTATTCGGAGTCTAATTTGGGTCTTTTTAAGCGGTCAATAAGTTGGCCCATTTAAAAAATTAAACATACATCTTGAATGACATACAGTAGTATTTTTATGTTATTTTTGAAAATGGTCACTTTAATAAAATGAACACCATAGTCATTTTGTTTTGGAAATAGTCAATTTCATACAAAAGTAAAAGTGAAATTTATTTTGTCCACCGTTTTGATCGATTTTTTAAACTTATTTTCGTTTTGTGTTCACTATAATCATAAAATACATGAGTTGCCAACCATTTTGTGTTTGTTACATAAACGGTCAACCTACAGTCAAAATTGAATTTCAATGACTAATTTATAAGCACCAAATTAAAATGAAAAAATGTTGAAAATTGAAATGCCATGTTATTAATTCCAATTCTTTCTCACAAAAAAATGTGGATAAGGGATAAGGTGATAAACAACATGACAACTCATAGCCACAAACATTTGATCAAAAACAAACACTTGTTGATCATCAATCACACTTTATAATAAATATTTCATTTGTAACCACAATTTGCATTGCTAGCTAGCCAGTAGTGTTGGGCAAAAATGGCAAGCGCGGCTTCGACCATAGCGAGCCTGCAGCTAAAGAGCAGCTTCGTCGCATCTCCATCGACCAGAGGAGGACTAATCGCTCCCAAGGGTATTTCCGGTACTCCACTCAGAGTTCTTCCTTCATTTAGGAGGATCTCCACCTTCACCATCAAGGCTATCCAGTCTGAAAAGGTAAGTAATCAATTTGTAGTAGCTAGTAGTTCTACAAGTTATACTATAATACTACTAGCTAGTAGTATCTATTTGATGTATATATTTCCATGCAATTCTCGTATACTAATAAATTAAATATTCTTAATAATCGCATTCATATCTTTTCGATGACAAAAATTAAGAAAAATCTTACATTTGACTTTTTCACCAAAATTACCAAGCAAAAAGATGTATTGTCTCCGATTCTGATTCTGAAGAGTCTGCGCACTTCATTTAAATTGAAAAGATAATAAAAAAAAGTACTATATGTTTTAAAGTGGAAATGCAAAAATAACTTTTTTGTCCATTAAATTAACAAGAATCTTGATACATTTTATGACTACATTATATGATGCTCTCAATTTATATGCAGCCTACATACCAAGTGATCCAGCCCATTAACGGCGACCCGTTCATCGGAAGCCTCGAAACCCCGATCACATCAAGCCCATTAATCGCGTGGTACCTCTCCAACCTCCCGGCCTATCGGACAGCTGTCAATCCACTCCTCCGCGGGGTCGAAGTTGGGCTGGCCCACGGGTACCTCCTGGTGGGCCCATTTGTGAAGACGGGCCCACTCAGGAACTCCCCGTATGCCGGTGAGGCAGGGTCACTCGCTGCAGCAGGGCTCGTTGTGATCCTTAGCCTTTGCTTGACGATCTATGGGATATCCTCGTTCAAAGAAGGGGACCCTTCGACTGCCCCGTCGTTGACTTTGACCGGGCGGAAGAAGCAGCCGGACCAGCTGCAAACTGCGGACGGGTGGGGCAAGTTCACGGGCGGGTTTTTCTTCGGAGGGATTTCGGGTGTTTATTGGGCTTATTTCCTTCTCTATGTTCTTGACCTGCCTTACTATGTCAAATAGAGAGCTAGGGTGTGATTATTTGTGTATACATTGATTTTATTTCCTAATCAGTTGAAAATAATAATATTATAACGTACTTCATTTGTTTCAGAAAGTATAACTTTGTGTGTTCAATATTAATTTGATAATCTTTGAACAGAGTTTTGATTGGATCTCTTGGACCAAATTATAAAATGAGAATTGAAATGATAATTTATTACTCAAAGAGAAAAGTCTTTATTAAACAAAAACCATAAACACACGGCCGATATCAAAGGGAAACAGATTTAAGGAAATTAGACAGTCGCACAACATGAACTAAACATAGAAATTACAACACACGATGGCACGATCGATATGATCATCCATATCGAAGATCTATTAGGGATGAGTACATATTAGTCAAACTAATCACGGCATCATAATCCATTGTTTCTTGTGTTTCGTGCCGGCGAAGTAAGATTCACAATCGCGAAAAGATCCGAGAGTTGTACGGACAACAGAAACAGCCTCAATCACCATTCCTGATCACAAATAATTAAGAAAAGGTATTAATATTATGCATAAATTAATTCATGATCATATGAATATGATCATATTTATATATACTGTATATATTTATATAGTATATAGCATTAAGAACGAAGAACTGATCAAGTTTACTTACTGCTTGAGACGAGGAGCACCAACGCAAGAAAAGCCACGGCATAAAACTTCATATTGTTTTGTTTTTTTCGGGTCAAAAGACTTTGTATGGAGTCTTTTCTTTATACTACGTTCAGGTCTACGCATGTATTTTTTTTTCCTTTCATTATTACCAAATACCAATACAGTATATATAAATAGATTTTTAATTAATTAATTAATTAATTAAACACCAACTCTCACGTGACCTACTGAATGAAATCACTTACGGGATTACTCACGTCGCTAACAAGTTATTCCCTCCATCCCAAAATCTTAAAAAAAATCTTTAATTTTTTTTTTAATTTTGACTTTTTGACAAAAAATAAAGTAAATGGAAAAAATAATTTTTAAAAGTAAATTGGTTTTGAGTAAAGTTTAATAAATAAATGAATAAAGACAAATAAATATTCTTAATTTTTCATTTTAAATTTATATTTTATTCACATACTTTTTAAACTTTACTCAAAACTACTTTACTTTACAATTAAAAAATACATTTAAACTCTTTACTTTTTGATAAAAAAATCAAAAAATAAATTTTTTTTAATCTTCATACTAAAAAAAGTACACATGTTTCATGAGTTAGAAGTAGTAAAATTTTAATTTTAAAAATAACTTTTTTGTGTGTGAATTATTGTGGGACATTTCAAAAATAAAAATATGTCAACTAATATTTTGAATTGAGAGAGTACATATGATAATATGTTTATAAAAAATAAATAAAGTTTTAATAATAGTATTTATTTATTTGGGAAAATTTAAAAATGAATCCTTTTTATAAATATATATTATGCAAGTAGAGATCATAAGTTTTAATTCTATACAAATAATTTGTTTCTTCTCTATTAATTATGGAGTAATATATAAAACGCAAAATTTGACATCAAACAATTAAAAAAAATGGTAATTTTTGATTAAGGGGTATCACAAGTAATATTAATTCTCCAATAATAACTTTACGCGTGGTGGTTTCCAGTAGATCAACTCAAAACCCTGTTCAATCAGTTTGATGATCTTTGAACAGAGTTTCGATTCGATCTTGAGCAAAGAATATAAAATGAGTAATGATAATTTATTCGAAACTCTTTATTAAACAACCCATAAACATGAACTTAACATATAGAAACAAGTCAAACAACACACGACACGATCATCCATATATTGAAGAACTAGTAGCTAGGATCGAGTACATAATTAAGTCAATTAATCACGGCATCATAATCCATTGTTTCTTGTGTTTCGTACTGACGCAGTAAGATTCACAATCGCGAAAAGATGCCAGAGTTGTACGGACAACATAAACAACCTCAGTCACCATTCCTGATCACAAATTCAGAAAAGGGATGAATATGCATAAATTAATTCATGATCGTATGATCATATAAATATACATAAAGCATTACGTAGGAACGAAGAACTGATCAAATTTACTTACTGGTTGAGACGAGGAGCACCAACGCAAGAAAAGCCACGGCATACAACTTCATTGTTTTTTGTTTTTTTGGTCAAAATATTAACGGTGTGTTTGTATGAGAAAAAAGACTTTGTATGGAGTCCTTTATTTACAGTAAGTTCAGGTCTACGCATGCATTCGTTTTTTTTTATTCTTTTCATAATTACCAAATATCGTTATAGATTTGTACACACCAACTCTCACGTGACATACTACAAGAACGAACAATTCATACACTGACGTCACTTAGTACGACTGCAGGTACAGTATATAAATTGTTATTTTTATTTATTAATTACTTTTATTAAAAAATTACATTTAACTAATTTATCTTTTAAATATTAGTATGAATTACCTTAAAAAGTGTAAGTTTGTAGTAGTATTTATTAAAATTATAAATTACTTATGATCTCTACTTGCGTAATATAGGTCATTACTTATTTCATACTGAATTTTTTTGTTTAGAAATAATTTGTTTCTAAAACCGAAATTATACCAAATTAAATTAAATTTGTTTCACAGCCAAATTTCATTACTGTGTAAAAACAACACAAGATGGAGTAAATATATTTATATTGGCAAATCGAGTGAGTAGAAATAATAATAACAATTAAATGCAAGAGAATTATTGATAAATAAAATTTTCACGGATATGAAATTACCTACAACAAGAAACAGAACACCACCTCATTTTTTTATCGAAGAAAGTCAGAAAACATAGAAGGTAGTTTCTGTAAATGCAAATTACTAGGCAGAATTCAGGTATCATATCTATAAACCTGAAAGCAATATCCAGTTAACCTAATTCTTCTCATGCACTTGATGAGTTTGATTCCGTCACTAACTTTTTGGCTTGCAATCTCTGCATGAACATTGGGTTGGCTTTGAGTCTCTCTTTCACGTCTGAGATTCGAGCACTCTCCACCATTTTCCTAGCTTTCCCAGCCTCCTCGATCAAAGAAAACAGAGTTCTGAGGCAATCCTTTCTGTTCTCTTCCCTATGTTCAAACCTGAGTAAAAGTCAAAAACCAAAAATTAATAAAAAAATAATATTAGCATGCGCGAAGATTGGGCAATTTATTAAACGAAAAACCATTTTATATCCAAACAAATTAAAAAGGTAAGGGAACGATCAAATATGGACATCTTCAAATCAGAGGCCAGATTACTTAATCAGTAAAGAATTCGAAATGGTTCGTTCGAACATGTATACAAAAAGTACAGCAAACCACATATGAGTGGGCTTTACCTTTCACTGGTTATGGTGAGCTCATCTTTCCCAGGAGCGTAGCGTTTTCCAGCCAACTCTCTCAGCCGCATGAATTGATGCTTAGATAGGCCAAGCTCCTTCACTGTCACAGACAATTTTACTTTTCGATTCTTCGGGTGCCAAGCATCACCACCAGGAGCAAATACCACACGAGTTCTCCACCTGAGTATTGGCCCTTCACCTGGCGGGTCATCTGGATCATTCTTGCTATCAGGCGAAACATCAGTGTCAAACTCAGGGGGTCCCTCTGCCTCCATTAGTTTGGCACATTCCAAAACCATCTGGTCTTCGAACTCCTTGAACAACGCATAACCTTCTTCAACCTCAAGCTCGCCTTTCTCAACCCTGTCACCTATCTCGTCAAATTTCTTTTCTACCTTCTTCTTGATCTCATCTGAAAAGTGCACGTTTAAAAATTCCAATATTAGATTCATATTTATGAGACATCTAAATCGGAATTTGATAACCGATAAAATGATTCTGCACAACAGCACAAGTGCACATAGTGAATTCAGTGAGACATGCTTGAATTGAAAACGACACAGATGCAAAAGAAAAATTAATAGAACAAACAGGGGACAAAGGCATATTATATCTGGAATAAGCTCTGTTTATAATCGTACAAGATCACACATCATGTCACTTTACCTCTCCAAACGTTGATACAAATGCCAAAACATAACATGCTAATTTTGTTATTGTTACTGCAGAACATCTAAACACAGTTTTTCTCTAGAAGCAGCCACCCTTGATAGAGTGCGACTTGTATGCTAATCGGAAAAATAGAGAGGAAATACTGAAATCCGATGACAATTTGAATATACAGTTCAAGTAGTTTTTGTATGCAATCTGGTATTACTCTCTGAAGGAACAATCAGCTATTAGAACCCTGTTCATACTACAAGAACCCATAAATTAATAGAACAAACAGGGCACAAAGGCATATAATATCTTGTACAAGCTCTGTCTATAATCGCACAAGAACACACACCATGGCAATTTACCACTCCAAACGTTGATACAAATTGCCAAAACATAACATGCTAATTGAGTTATTATTACTGCAAAACATCTAAAGGCAGTTTTTCTCAAGAAGCAACCACCTTTGAAAGAGTGCGACTTGTATGCTAATTGTACACTTAGAGAGGAAATACTGAAATGAGATAACAATTTGAATCTTCAGCTCAAGTAGTTTTCGTATGCAATCTGGTATTACTCTATGAAGGAAGAATCAGCTATTATAACCCTGATCATACTACAAGAAGTCAAGAACCCATATATTTTGTAACTTGTAGACACAATGCAACTTTTTAGAAAACAGAAATTTTCAGATTTATAAAAATTGTAGATGATTCTAAATTGTTAACTCGGGCATCTGAATAATAGGCATCCATTATTCAAATTCTTTCAGGCAGATATGAGCCAAACAAACAATTGGCCTTCTAAGATCGGGAAAGTAAACAAGCAATTAAACCAAAGTGCATAGAAAAGTTGCACTTGAATGATGCGGTTTTTAAAAAACCGGATTGTGTAGGAACAACCATGGAAGACACTGTATTTAACTAGTACCAAGTCACACAACCAAATTCACAGGCAAACGAGAAGTTATAAAATAGTACCTGGCAGAAGCTTATCCCAGCTAAGCATGTCCTCCAGTATTGCTTCACACTCCCTTGTATCCTTAAGATACCCATGCTCAGTAGCCTCCTTAACCATGTCATCCCACTTCCTGTCATCCATGTGAAAAAACGGGTCATCGGATGTCATTTTCTTCATCACAATGTCCCTAGCATTGTACAAGTCATCAATCTCATCATCAGTTTCATGGGCCTCCTCAAAATCCGATTCAAAATCTTCGTCCTTGACATTATCCAGAGGCTGAAGCTGAAGCTCCTCCATTAATTCATCATCTGTGTCTTCATGCTTCTCTGCAATCTTCCTCTTTAGGATGGACTCGAGGATCGTCGGCAGCGCCTCCTCGTTGGCGTTGCTGAAGTAGTCCTCTAACTGGAGTTTCAACTCTGGAAACAATTTACAATGCAAGAAGCTGCACATTATTAGCATTTCTTCCCTATCCGTATACGATTACAGTTTAACATCACACAGATTAATTATGAGTAATAACAGAGTAATCTAGCATACACATTTCATAAAATAGAATCGTCATGGGCAACATCATCACTCACCATCCAACTCCTCTAAATTGAATTAAGCTTGAAAAATGAAAAGATCTGTTTTTTTTTCTTCATAAAAACAAGAATAAACCCCCAAAATAATTCATTCGATAATCATGAATATTACCTTTGTTGTTAACATCTTCTACGACGACCGGCTCCGGCTTCTTCTCTTCGGGTGGGGATACGACGGCTTCGGATTCAGGGCTGGCGCCTGGATCCGAGCTCCCATTCTCGGACGAGAAAAATCTCATTCTGGGAGGAAGGCAATTGAGCAGTGGTGCGCTTTTAATGGCGTATCGACTGGTGCAGCCATTAGAAATCGAAGACGAAGGTTTGAGGGTCGGAGAGAAATGGAAACTGCGAGCGTGGAGAGAGAGGTTTCTGAGGAGATATCCTCTCATGGCGATCTGCTAATTCTCTAGGGCTTTGAATGGTTACTGCTCTCTAAACCATTTCGATTTTGGGGTTCGCTGTTAAAGTTGATTTAGTTTTAAAATGACACCAAATAAAATCGAAAAGTTATTACTCCGTACTCCGTAGTTAGAATTGTAGTGGAGATATTTTAAAACTAAAAAATTAATATACTGAATTTATTTAATTTTTTCTAAGTCAATAATTACTTTTTATTTATTTACTAGGTACTTAAAAACATTTTTTGAACTAAAATTGATTGAACTAGAGTGAATGGATCCTAAACTGAAAAGTAAATTAAATAGATTATATTATAAAAATTATACGAGTAATAATTTTGATAATTTATTTAATATTTTGAAAAAAATATTAACAATTTTTTAGCATTAATATAACTAAAATATTGATTTAAATTAATTTTATTTTTAATTCAAAATTATTTTATTTTAATTTATTTTGAAACAAATTTAATCGAGCTAAACTGAATTAGTATTTAACTAAAACAGTATGAACTAAAATTAAACTAACTTGAATGTCCGAAAAAAACAAATCATTGCACATTAAAACTTGTTGGTGTTGGTTTTGCCACCAATTAAAAGTATTTTTACTTATTTTGATTTGTTTTTATTTTTCCAGAAAAAATGTTACTAGAAACATGTTGAAAACAGTGAGCTGATTTATCACCGTTCGTGGACTGACCAAGTGAAGTTAGTGGGCTGAAATCAAGCTGAAGTTGGCTGAAAGAAACTATTGAAGAATGAATTGAAGACACATTGATCACTTCACCATTCACGGATTTTACACTGCAAGATCAATAGAGAGAAGATAAAAATAGGGAGTAGTACAGGATTTCCCGATCAGACCTATGTATTTTGTTTGTAATAATATCGTAAAAAAAATCCGAATAAGCTAAAAAATCTGTACGGTGGGCCGAGTTAAGTTTCTCTTCTTGGACTGAGGTCCAATAATTAATTCACATGAAGAAAGCCCATTAGGGCTATACAAAAATAAATACTACTGTAGTATTTCGTAATTTAGGAAAAGGGATATTACCGATTATAAAAATACTAAATAGAAATTCATCGTCCCAAGTCCCAAATCCTTTGTTTAAAAAAAAATAAAAAAAAAATGTCGATCAAATTCCTTCCTGAAGAAATAATCGAGAGGATCCTAATCGGACTACCTGGGTTTGACCTCGTCCGATGCAAGGCTTGGCGGTCCTTAATTTCGTCGGCC
Organism: Euphrasia confusa; assembly: GCA_954870475.1. Taxonomy (NCBI): domain Eukaryota; kingdom Viridiplantae; phylum Streptophyta; class Magnoliopsida; order Lamiales; family Orobanchaceae; genus Euphrasia; species Euphrasia confusa. Next base: position 10,864,004 of record OX940965.1, read on the forward strand.
GATTTCGTGGATGCGCACCTCCAGCGGTCGAAATCCGATCCGTCGAGCCAGCACCTCCTTGTTTGTAACCCTTTCTTCGATACCCGTCGACGAGAACCTGTAGATTCCTTCTCATCTAAGGCCATGGACCATTTTTCCAATCTATGTCTACAAGCAGCTACTTTCCCATTTGATAATAAGCTGCAGCGGTGTAGGTTCGCTCTCCCTCGACCAGTAGCCGGTCTCTTCTCTTCACTGATCTCCTTCTCGTCTAAGGATCTGCTAATCTTCGGCTCAGTCAACGGCCTGATCTGTATTGCCGACTCGCTGTCGCCGGACGACATCTGGATCTTCAACCCCGTCACTGGCCTTATGATGATGATTATGATGACCGTGGTGTTTACAATCAAAGTATACGTAATAACAAACTCGCCTTTTGGTGCGACGATGGTGGTGTTTACAATGTGGCCAAAATTCTGACCGATTTCAATGGTAAATCTATGCTCCTGCTTTGGGTTTCGACTTCTCCCGATACCTGGTCTGTGATTTCTACTTTCGAATTGGATTTTCATCTCCACCCTCGCCCGCTCCATGCTTGTGATGTCCTTATCGAAGGACTTGCCGTTTACTGGATCGTTGTCCAGTGTAATGACGACAGTGACGAATAGAAGACAATATAGACAACGATGATTTAATTACCATAGTATCGCTCGATTTTAAATCACTAGTACTGGCCCTTATCAGTCCACTTTACAATGAACAATTGCTTATGCGGAAGAGTCATCTTTGTGAGGCCCTCGATGGAAATCCTAATCCCTTCTTGTTTGGTGGGAACTTGAATGGAGAATTTGTTTTGGTAGCTTATAGCTTCTCTGATAAGGGCACAGATTATGACAGATATTACGACGTATGAACTCCTGTGATTGATAACAATGGAGATTGAGCTTGGATCAAGAAATTCAGAATTTGTTTGGATTCTTTCCGCTTTGACAAATGCTTGGAGATCGTGAACGACAAACTACTACTCACGCGATGCAATACAGTAGTAGCCTTGTTTGACCCGCTGACGGGAGTGTTGAAAGTAGTAGAAACAGATTCTAAAGTCAAAAACATTCCTAAGGATTCTGCTCATGGCTTTGTGGGGAGCTTGGTTTCCATCGACGGGTTCGGGTTTGAATGGAACCACCTCCTCCGTAAAAATATGTGCATCAGATGGCCGTATTCTTTATATCGTTCCACATTGTAAGTTTAATTAATTACATACTTCACTATATAGTACTCTGTTTATGTCGATTTCAATGCTTAATCGAGCTTATTCTTATATTTGCAGGAAGGAGGGATGGAGAAAGAACTGCAAAAAAAGAAGTAGATGGCAGTGAAGTGATCTTTTGGATTTTAGATATTGTGACTTGTAGCCTTGTAGGGGATATTAATGTATTAACTGGAATCTTCAAAACTCATTCCCTCAAATATAGAACCAATAGTCCACCTTGTATTATTAGGTGAGATGTTAAATTTTAACTCATATTTCGTTTCAAATGAATTAAGGTACAGTATGTATTAGTAGTATACAGTAAGTTGAATATTAACCTTTTTTTTACAATAATAATAACGGATTCTCTTAACAATTTTTTACATGTACGACGATCAATCATTTTAAATCATTTAATCATTCTTCATTTAGCAAATTAATTCACACCAACCCTAGTTAAATGTTTATAAGCTGCTTAAATCTTTTAATCATTCCTCAGGTAGTAAATTAATTCACACCAACCCCTAGTTAAATGTTTAGCTACGTATAAATCAATCTAAGAGCACTCAAAAGATCTTGAGTTTTAGGAAAGTCCATAAAAAATTTAGGGTATTCATTACCTATTTTAAAAAGTCATAAAAATCTATAAGTTTTCAAAAATTTATAAATATTAAAAGTTTATAGATTTTGCTTGATTCTTCTTTCAAAATAAGAATAAATTTCAATGTTCAAAATCTTTTATAATTACTTGAGATTTTTATTATTTGACTAAAACATTTATTTAATATATAAATCCAGACTTTTCTGATCCCAGTGGCCAAACACAAAAAAAATACACTACAAAAAAATGAGCATGTTCACATTACGTTTCATTGGCCAATACATTCTTACGTGGATTTATTATTCTTATGTGGCTTTATTATTATTTATGACGTGGCTTTTAATTTAATTATTTACATAATAATTTCATATTTAAGTAAAATTTTCATATTCCATATATAGCCAAAAATTAATTCATATATAGCCAAAAATTAATTCGTAATTAAAATTTTCATATTCCATATATATTTCTCCTAAAATATTAATTCGTAATAGTGATGGTATATGAATCGGTCTTTGATAAATAAAAAATTATAATATGTTCTTTCTCATTTATATTATTGCATCTCAAGTATTCCATATATATGATTCTTTAATTGTGATTTTTATATTAATTCCATATCAATTCCTTAATTTTCTCAATTATATTAGTTGACTATTTACTATAAATAATGTATCTAATTGATTCATCTATTTTATAACATCTCTTACCATATATATAAAAATAAAAATATAGAAAAAATCATTTATACATAATAAACAAATCAATCCCTATAATCTTTACAAAATTAATTAGCAAATATTAATATAATAATTTAATTTATTGTTCACGCATTTGAAAATCTATTTAAATGGTTTCTTTCTTCTTCATTCTCACCTTCATTTTATATATTCTCTCTAATTGTTTTTTTTGTTTTTTTTTTTGTTTTTTTGCAGTTTTCATATAGTATTCATGAGGTACGTAATTTATTAACGATCTTGAACTCACAATTTGTTTAATTTATATGTATTTTTTACATTAATCTCTTCTCGATGGCGTACAACGTATCTCAGTGATATATCAGAAAAAGCCTTTGTTTCTTTTTCGACGGCTGTTTCAAATCGCCTCCACCTTCGAAAAGTGGTTCGCCTTTCAATACTACGACAGCCTTATATTTTTAATTTTTTTTGTATTTGCAGATTCATCAAACAAGGTAATTTCACAATTTTTATTGTTAAAAATAATTTTCCATTTTATTTATTTCTTTTTTTTTTTGTTATTGTTTATTTTGTTAATTATTTTTCGCAGGTTATAGCTTAAACGGTAATTATCTATATAAATCTTTTGTTATTTATTTTTTGTATAAGTTTTTACAAATACAATTTTATTTATATTTATTTTATGCATATTCTAATCTCTCTTAGTTTACTTTTAATTATGTATTTTTTATGTTTACGTTGTTGTTTATTTTCTTAATTGTTTTTCGTAATTATGTATTTTTTTTTGTGTTTATGTTTATTTTCTTAGTTGTTTTTTGCAGCAGCTTAAACGGTAAGTATCTATATATCTTTTGTTATTTATTTTTTCTATTAGTTTTCACAAATACAGTTTTATTTTTATTTATTTATTTAATGTATATTCTAATGTACAGATAACATGTGTGTATAATGTTTGTTTTCTTATATTATACATAACTATATTGTTTTTTTGCAGCGTAAAAGATCAAAGTAACTTTTAATTTTGCGACAATTCTAATGTCTCCTCCGCTATTGAGATTATCAACTTCAAGACCCCTGATGATGTATCCTCTCTTATTGGGAAAGAAATGATATTAAAGGTTAAAGTTGATGAAGAAAATATTCAAGGAATATCACCGGAGCACATTGTGGATATGTGAAGTATTTATTATGTATTAATCAAGGTGCACAAGAAAAGATTTATAAGTGCTCGATCATTCCTTAACACATCCAAGTCCAACGATGATTCCTCTGAAGATGATGTCTATAATTTCGCATGATATCATTATTGAAAGAAGCCCATAAGTTTTATTCTCCAACTTTCAAAGTCATTCTTTATTTTTCTACTTTTATTTTTAAAGTAATTTTCATGTTCTGAATTTTTATTTAGTTCATTTTCCCTTTTCAATTTCCAATAATATTTGATGATTTAATCAGCATTTTTAATTAAAGTCATTGATTATATTATACACTGTTTTCTCAATACAATACGGTATAAATGGTTCTTGAATATATACAAGTTGCACAACAATTTATTTACTTTCTCAGAATAATCTTTATATAATATTAATAAGATTTTATTTTATTCGTAAATGTTGATAAGATCAAGTATGTTAAGAATTTATAAATATATTATCAGTATTCATATAATTATGCACTTGATTATCAATATTATTTCAAAGTCATAAATTTTATATTAATATTTTTATTCAAATTCAAATTATTAACAAACCTTAATTGCATCCCAAATGTAGTATGTATATATAGTAAAACACAAATCAGATTTACAAATATTTAATAAATGTCAATATTAAAACAATATATTAATTTAAATTATCCTCAATTAAGGTAATGTTTAAATGTTTGGACTTTTTGATATTTATTTATCTTAACGCTTAAATAATAATGTATTGATATAGACATTCATGTTTCATTTTAGTTAAAAATTGTGTTATATCATCTAATAATAATAATAATAATTATTATTATTATAATTAAACTTTAACAAAAAGTAGTAGTAAGATAATATTAATGAACAATTCTTTTAGACTTAATTACAGTCCATTTATATTTCATTCAGACCGTTTTAGTTGAATTCGGTTTAGCTCGATGGCAATTTATTGTGTGGTACTAGTACCATACTAAGCAATATGGTACCACAATTTAATATTTAAACCTTTCTTTTTTTTCTCATTTTTTTCTCATTTTTTTTTTTCGGTTCTCCTTCTTTCTATTTCACTCTCTGAGCCGTCGCAGCCTCGTTGAGCATAGCTCCGCCGCGTTCTCCGCGCCTCATGAGAGATATGAACTGCTCCTGCCGCTGCAGGTAGCACCTCACATCTCATCTCTTCTATTCCGATTCAATCATCCCCGACCCACTGACCTAATTTATCGTTTCGATCGACTCTATACATACACATTTATATCTCCCTAATTCGTTAACCCTAGATAGATAGATAGAGCAGTCCATGAATTTCACCTCCTACCAAGGCCGCAGCGAGGGATCGGGCTCCCCGCGGGAGCACATGTTCGACAAGGTCGTGACCTCGAGCGACGTGGGGAAGCTGAACCGGCTCGTGATCCCGAAGCAGCACGCGGAGAAGTACTTCGCCCTCGACCCATCGTCGAGCGACAAAGGCCTCCTCCTAAACTTCGAGGACCGCAACGGCAAGCCCTCGCGCTTCCGCTACTTCTACTGGATCAGCAGCCAGAGCTACGTCATGACCAAGGGCTGGTCCCGCTTCGTCAAGGAAGTGAAAACTCCAACAGAGCTTCGAAGCTGGAATCCCATCTCATGTATCAGTGGAGACCCCCTTTTCAGCGCACGTCTGAAATATGGGAAAGAGAGGGTAATCAATTTGTAAGTTCTCCCTTCATTTCCCTTTCCCTTCTGATTATGCCGGAGTCGAAGCCGTCGTTGTCTCCGCAAAAGAGTTCAGTCGATCGAGCCTGCAAATGTAGAGTACACTCTACAAGGTGTTGAACATTTTTCGTTTGTTTTTTCTTGTTTTTGTACTTTTGGTGGTCTATGTGATATGAAATATGTGTGCCCCTTATATATTTGAACACAAGCTTTGTTTTATTTATAAACTAAATACCAGCTACACGCAAAGGAAGTTGCTCAATCGCTGGATCTTGTGAAATATGATGGGATCGTATGCGTCCGCGGGGATGGAATTTTAGTTGAAATCGGTCCGTAATCATAGCCACATGTTTATAGAAATCAATTACTCCATGTGATGGTAATTTTTAGTAAAAATTGTGAAATTCCGAGCATCCCTTTTGGCAGAAGTGTTATGTTGTGATGTTATAGGCATGAGATAAATGGAATAAGCGAAAGTTACTCAGGTTATTGACCTACTCTACTGATAGATAGTTTTTTTCATCGTTGTTCTGTACTTGAATTCTTCAATACAACTCAGTGAATTCTTCTTTGTTTTTATGTGGTTTGTATGCATTTTTTCAGTATATTAATTCTCTCTTGTGTAATTGAATTTTTTCTATGTATTTATGTATTTTTGTAGGCATTTTAAGTGGATTTTAGTGATGATGTTGGAGTTATCAATGTTGATTCTAGAGATGACAAAAACGATGGTCCAAGTTTTGTATTCTAAATTATTCTATCTTTTATACTAAATTCTTCTCTCTTTAATACTGTGTTCTTCTCAACTTACTACTGATTTCTTCTATTTATAACTAATTTGATTTACTTTTTAATTATTTGGCGAATTTGTGAGTTGTGGCGGTAGTTGTACTGATATAAGTTGATAGGGTATAAGAGAATCTTGATGAGGTATTATACTCTTTTTGGGTTCTTGGAATTTTTTGAATTTAGTCATTGTAATCTGACTTCTTTTTTCGATTTTGGAACAAAGATACTTATGGGTTCGCAGTCAGACCTCAACACTTACAGAGATACCGGGAATATGCAAACATATACAAGGTTTTACTATCCTCTCTAATCACCATCTAGTTACCTCGAGTATTTTGTAGTTGTTTATCCAGTAATTGAGGTGTTCTTTTTAGGAAAAGAAGAGGAAAGGTCAGACAGGTGGGATGACTTTCTAGAAAGAAAATGTGAGTAAGCTCGATCGGCCGAGAATGAATTCAGTCTTGGTATAGAAATTTTTAAACTGCTACTATCAAGGGTTCTTGATTATATTAACTATTTAATAAATTCTTGTTGCAGTTGAATATTGTGCAAACGAGCTGTACAAAGCCGCGAAATCGCATGGCCTAAGGGTAGCTCGTCTTTGTCTCAAGAGTTTGTTCGTGAACGAAAGATACGCCAGTCGCCAGCAGATGAAGACTAAGGATTGAGAGCTTAGAGAAGTCCCAAGCCGAGATGAAAGCCCCCACAGCCGCAGCAGCCCCCGCACCTTCCCCTTCCCCATGATTTGCGTAAATACGAATGTTGTGAAGTTAGGAATTATGATTGTAAATTAAACGTTTGATTTCTATACTTTTGTAGGTTGTTGAATTAAAACTTTTGTGTATGTTTGTTTAATTTATGAAATGAAGTAGTATTGAAATTGCATATTTGAGAATTTTAATTTTAATTTTTTTTTAGTGTATATGGTTTCTCACACAAATTATAGAAATTACTAATGATGATTTGAAATTTATTCTATAATGTTTCGTACTAATATTTACTTTGTTATATATTGAGTTCTATTTTATACTTAGTTTTATCCCTTTATTAAAATTCTGAAGCCGCCGAAGGTGGCCGTAATCATTCTCCTCCGTCGATTATTGTTGCCTCCCTCGATTATTGTTCGCCTCTCTCGATTATTGTTGCCACTTCGATACAAGACCTTTCGATTAATGTTCGCCTCCCACGATTAGTGTTCGCTTCCCTCGATTATTATTCGCCTCTCTCGATTATTGTTGCCATTTCGATACAAGAAATTTCGATACAAGACCCCCCCTTTATCGCTTTATTAAAATTCTGAAGCCGCCGAAGGTGGCCGTAATCATTCTCCTCCATCGATTATTGTTTCCTCCCTCGATTATTGTTCGCCTCTCTCGATTATTGTTGCCACTTCGATACAAGACTTTTCGATTAGTGTTCGCCTCTCACGATTAGTGTTCGCTTCCCTCGATTATTGTTCGCATCTCTCGATTATTGTTCGCCTCTCTCGATTATTGTTGCCACTTCGATACAAGACCTTTCGATACAAGACCCCCCCTTTATCCCTTTATTAAAATTCTGAAGCCGCCAAAGGTGGCCGTAATCATTCTCCTCCATCGATTATTGTTGCCTCCCTCGATTATTGTTCGCCTCTCTCGATTATTGTTGCCACTTCGATACAAGACCTTTCGATTAGTGTTCGCCTCCCACGATTAGTGTTCGCTTCCCTCGATTATTGTTCGCACCTCTCGATTATTGTTGCCACTTCGATACAAGACCTTTCGATACAAGATTTTTCGATACAAGACCCCCCCTCCCTTTTAATCCCTTTATTAAAATTCCGAAGCCGCAGAAGGTGGCCGTAATCATTGTTTGGCTCCCTCAATTATTGTTGCCTCCCTCGATTATTGTTGCCACTTCGATACAAGACCTTTCGATACAAGACCCCCCTTTTATATCTTTATTAAAATTCTGAAGCCGCCGAAGGTGGCCGTAATCATTGTTTGCCTCCCTCGATTATTGTTGCCTCCCTCGATTATTGTTGCCACTTCGATACAAGACCTTTCGATACAAGACCCCCCTTTATCCCTTTATTAAAATTCTGAAGCCGCCGAAGGTGGCCGTAATCATTGTTTGCCTCCCTCGATTATTGTTTGCCTCCCTCGATTATTTTTGTAGAATGCATTAATAAATGGAGTAGAATATGATACAGATTAGAGTAGAATGCACTACTAAATGCAGTAGAACTCATTAGAACAAGGTAATTTCCTCGATTATTGTTTGCTTCCCTCGATTATTGTTCGCCTCCCTCGATTATTGTTTGCCTCCCTTGATTATTATTGCCAGTTCGATTATTGTTGCCACTTCGATACAAGACCTTTCGATACAAGACCCCCCCTTTATCCCTTTATTTAAATTCTGAAGCCGCCGATGGTGGCCGTAATCATTTTTGCCTCCCTCGATTATTGTTGTAGAATGCATCAATAAATGGAGTAGAATTTGATACAGATTAGAGTAGAATGCACTACTAAATGCAGTAGAACTCATTAGAACAAGGTAATTTCCTCGATTATTGTTTGTTTCCCTCGATTATTGTTTGCCTCCCTCGATTATTGTTTGCCTCCCTTGATTATTGTTGCCACTTCGATACAAGACCTTTCGATACAAGACATTTCGATACAAGACCCCCCCTTTATCCCTTTATTAAAATTCTGAAGCCGCCGAAGGTGGCCGTAATCATTGTTTGTCTCCCTCGATTATTGTTTGCCTCCCTCGATTATAGTTGCCTCCCTCGATTATTGTTTTGCCTCCCTCGATTATTGTTGCCACTTCGATACAAGACCTTTCGATACAAGACCTTTCGATACAAGACCCCCCCCATTTATCCCTTTATTAAAATTCTGAAGCCGCCGAAGGTGGCCGTAATCATTGTTTGCCTCCCTCGATTATTGTTGTAGAATGCATCAATAAACGGAGTAGAATTTGATACAGATTAGAGTAGAATACACTACTAAATGCTGTAGACCTCATTACAACAACATAATGACCTCGATTATTGTTTGCCTACCTCGATTATTGTTGCCACTTCGATACAAGACCTTTCGATACAAGACCCCCCCTTTATCCCTTTATTAAAATTCTGAAGACGCCGAAGGTGGCCGTAATCATTCTCCTTCATCGATTATTGTGGCCTCCCTCGATTATTGTTCGCCTCCCTCGATTATAGTTGCCTCCCTCGATTATTGTTTGCCTCCCTCGATTATTGTTGTCACTTCGATTATTGTTGCCACTTCGATACAAGACCTTTCGATACAAGACCCCCCCCCCTTTATCCCTTTATTAAAATTCTGAAGCCGCCCTCGATTGTTGTCACGCCGAAGGTGGCCGTAATCATTGTTTGCCTCCCTCGATTATTGTTTGCCTCCCCCGATTATTGTTCGCCTCCCTCGATTATAGTTGCCTCCCTCGATTATTGTTTTGCCTCCCTCGATTATTGTTGCCACTTCGATACAAGACCTTTCGATACAAGACCTTTCGATACAAGACCCCCCTTTGTCCCTTTATTAAAATTTTGAAGCCGTCGAAGGTGGCCGTAATCATTGTTTGCCTCCATCGATTATTGTTGCCTCCTTCGATTATTGTTCACCTCCCTCGATTATAGTTGTCTCCCTCGATTATTGTTTGTCTCCCTTGATTATTGTTGCCACTTCGATTACTGTTGTCACTTCGATACAAGACCTTTCGATACAAGACCCCCCCTTTATCCCTTTATTAAAATTCTGAAGCCGCCGAAGGTGGCCGTAATCATTCTCCTCCATCGATTATTGTTGTCTCCTTCGATTATTGTTCGCCTCTCTTGATTATAGTTGCCACTTCGATTATTGTTGCCATTTCGATTATGGTTTAGGTATAATTGTAGTAGAATATACTACTAAAGAGAGTAGAATTCACTAAACAATGCAGTAGAATTCACTAATTAATGGAGTTATGTTTGAAATACAGATAGTAGAAAACAATATTAAAAAATGTAATAAATAGACTAATTTTTTTTTTTTGAATTCTACTGTTTTTAATGTTTATATCTACTATGTTTTATACTGAGTTCTACTCTATTATAAATATTTTTTAATGTTTATTGATTTATATCATGTATTTCAAAATAATGTTTATATCTACTATGTTTTATACTGAGTTCTACTCTATTATAAATATTTTTTAATGTTTATTGATTTATATCATGTATTTCAAAATAAAAATAATTTACTGACAACTGACAAAAGGAGAAAAATTAACTTATAAATTGTGAAGAATGCAATAATAATGTGAGTAGATTGTATTTTTTTTTTAAATAGGGAATACAACCAGTAAAAAGAGTAGAATTTAATATATTTATAAAGTTATAAAAAGAGTAGAATTTAATTATAAACGTAGTAAAATATATTTATAAAGATAGTATAATTCAATTTTGAAAAGGTTTCAATTATGTAGTCATTATAACCTAAATATTTACAACGTCAGACTAAATAGAGAAGAACTCATTACAAATAAATGTAGATTCCACTACTAATGTTATGATTCACTTTTTTGATAGTACATCACAATTCATTTCATCTCCTCATCACCAACGTATCCATGGAACAACCATCACAATTCATGTCTTTATTGTTGATCCACAAAGGTTGCAAAAGCAAATGGCTGAAACAAGCAAGCTGCATGTTAGAATGCATTTTTAAACAATAAAAAAAAGGTACGTACTACATTAAGTCTCAAATAGCAATGTTTTGTACATTCAACAAAACAAATAATGCCATACATTTTTCACTTGATGCTGCTACAACTTTAATGGTCCACGACTACTCTACAATATGACATTAGTTCCAAATCAAGACCTATGGGTTATGTTTGACCTACAGTTTAAGACACTGTATTTGCAGAATCTCAATGCCCATCTGTGCTAGATCTCAAATTTTCAATATTTAAATAATCAACATTTACAGTCAGACGTAAATCCTTACGAAAAATTAAGGATTCTTACTATTCACAATATATTCATTACTTGGGATTCTGAAAGTCTCATGACTCAGTAATACCAACATATACAACCCCAAACACCCTCTAAATGAGAGGGTCGAACGGCGCCAATCAACCGTTCAGGCAACTCTTCTGGGGTGTTACTCTGAGCACACAGATGATACGACTCAAGTCAAAGTGAGTATCAAAATAATACGATGCACCTTCTTACCTGTATAAGAAATGCCATGTCGACTACAAGCGTGGTAACTACGCCGATCACAAGCCCCAGGACACCCTTTGCAACTGTCGACGAACCAATATCAATATCAACATCAACCTACACTAGTAGAATTCATTAATAAATGAAGTAGATAATGCACATAAAGAGAGTAGAATGCACTACTAAATGCCGTAGAATTCATTAGAACATGGCGACGTACTCGATTATAGATCGCAACTTCGATACAAGACCATTTGACACAAATTATTTTTTACTTCTTTTAGTTTCACATTTATTTGTATCAAGACCAACAAATATTACAAAATATTATGGTAATGTAATATTAGACCACCTCAAGTCAATATACAAAAAAAATATGTACATTTCAACTTTAAAGAACCTTGTAAGAGACCACCTCATTCACAGAAGACTAGAAGAATAAACATCACACCTTCTATGATGTTGGTTTTGAATCCACCAGGCACCGTTGCGAAGATACCTCATGCATCTGGTACCAGTGGTCTTCCTACGAATAGCCTTCACGCTCCAGTGTCTAAAGAGCAAATATTTAATATACAAAGAGCAACTTAAGTAACATAAAGGAAAGTACCTGATATGCAGGCTCCCAAACTCAGGATACTCTCCTCCCAACTGCATAAATTGTTGTAATTTGTAAGTAACACAGATTTTAAAACTCATTAAAACACGGATGAACCCTCTCAAATAATAATCGATAATCCATAAGCACAAATAAGTAAAGAAAAAACAGAGCTCAATGAGACAGCTCCTTCCCAAGTCTCCCACCCCTGAACAAGGGCACTGCATGTGAACCCGAAATTATTATACAACTACCAACAACATCAAACAAACAAATAACTGGCTGATTATATTATTTAACAATAACCAAAAGTAAATATCATTGCATCATCATATATGTGAATGGAGATCTTTGGCGGGCAACGGCTCGCTGAGACGCTGCAATGCAATCACAAGGGTGATTGTACCGGCACTTGGCCTCGTACTCACACGACCCGCACCGCAAGTAATATGCGCAGTTGGGTAAACCCGGCCTCTCCGGGTAATTCTCTGAGTTCCACAGGTTTAACCTCTGCATCGATTCTACGTCACAATACACATAATCAGTATAGCTAAAACCCTAATTATACAAAAAAAAATCACAATGCAAACACCACCTGAAAATTCAATTAGAGAAAAAGGAAACGGTAACGAGAACGGAAACCCCACCTCCCACGTGAAATTCCGTCTCCTTCTGCTGCTGATCCCCGGTAAACTCCATTCCGAGCGCGACTCCGCCACCGTCGACACAACACCTGGAATCGAAGGGCGAATCTATGCATAGCGGTTTCCGATCCCTCTTTCCACTCGGACGATCGGAGACTTCCGACGATCGGAGATTTTCTGAACTGAGATTTGATTCTACTCGGTGTATGAATTATTTCGATAGAAGAACAGAGAAATTGAGGAGCGGGCGCGGTCGGAAAGGCGGCGGACATCGATTTGATTCGCTTGGTGCGTGAATTTAGGGAGAGTTGGGATGAAAGTGGGAGAATATTGGGCCGATTGGATTTTGTATTTGGCCTGGTACCATATGTTCATATGGTACCAGTAACATACAATAAGCCCTCTAGCTCGATTAAGTTTGTTTTAAAATAAATTAAAATAAAAAATAATTAAAATTATTAATTTCAAGTATCCAATCTAATTTTAGAAGTATAAGATTTAATCTTATAGAATTGTAATTATATATCTCAAACAGATCAAATTTTAGAAGTATATATAACGTGGCTATAATAATATTACGAAATATTAATCACACGGCCGGATAATAAAAATTCTTATATTATAATCTTAATCATATGACTACGATTTCTGAATTCAATCTAAAAAATCTAAATGAACATATTGAATAATTAAGATCGTTATACAAAATGATGTGTTTTTTTCTTAGAATTTATATATCCCGCGCATCTGCGCGGGAAGGTTTTACTAGTTAATAAAAATAACAAAACTTATAAAAATTATATAAAAACAATTTTTTTCCCTTTCCTAATGAAATAAATTATTAAAAATAATAAAACTTAGAATTATATTAAAAATTTATGTTTGTCTAATTAGCTAATCTATTATTAAAAATAATAAAACATAAAAAATTATATCAAAAAATATTAATTATTTGAATAATTTAAACATATATGTTATGTATATGTATTTCACACAATCCTAACCTCAAATATATTTAATTAATTAATTACTTATATAGTTATTTTTAAATACGTATATTTTGAAGTTTATTTTATTATTATTTGTTCAGAATTTTTTTAATAAATTTATTATTATTTGTTCAGAATTTTTTTAATAAAAAATGAGAATAAAAATAGTGAATAATAATGTATATTTTTAATTGATGTTTTTTTTAATTAATTGGATAGATTTTTGTATATATAGTGAAACCTCTATAAATTAATACTCTATTCATTAATAATCTCTTTAAATTAATAAAATCTTTTACATGAAAAAAATACACTCGATAAATTAATAATCTCTTTAAATTAATAAAATTTCACGCTATTAATTTATAGATGTTTTTACTGTATAAGTAATCCTAATCATATACATCAATAGATATCATATAAATCAATAGTTATAATCAATTAAAATTTATGTAAATTCATTACAAAATATTTTACACAATCCACTCAAATCTATAGAAATTCATATAAATTAATAGAAAAATAAGTCAAACACTACATAAACTTTATGAATTTTTTAAATCAAAAGACTTTTTAAAGTCTAAAAAAATGCAATTAAATTTGAATCGAATAATCCCTTCTTAATATATAGAAAAATAAATACAATACTATCTAATGTCGATAAATAGTCGATATAAATGTGAAATGTGAATTTTAATGTATATGAAAGTAAATATATTTGAGTCTTAATATATAGGAAAATTTTATAATGTCGGTAATCGATATATACTCTTAACTATATATTTTCAAATGATGTATTTTATTTTATAATTGCTTGATAAATCAATAAATTAATTTGTAAGTTTATTTACTTTTCATAAATATTTATTTACAAATTTATTTAATAGTTATAATTTTTTTTGAAAACTTATTTTATTTTATTATTAAAAATTAGTTTATATCTTTCAAATTTTATTTTCAATTCAATCTTATTTTACGTTATAACAAGAAGCTCATGTAGAAATTAACACCTTTTAGTTTCTTGGCAACAGAAAGCAGAAACTTTCTGGTACATGGTCCGCTCTCGGAAGAAGTCCATGGTTTTGACGAGTACTCTCGATACAATGAGAATATCGTTAGAGGTTTTGAGTTTTTTCTCTCAGCGGAGCTTCCAGCATACTTCCTCCACGTCTATGAGGTGTTGGCTCGCGCTTGGAGTGAAGGGCTGGTCGAAAAGAAGTGCATGAAGTGCTTCCTTGATCCGTCTTATGGAGATGATCAAGAATCCGATGGATACTAGGACCTCGCTTTTATAATTAGCAGTACTTATTGCTATACTCTGTGATTCATTTTGTCATTTTGTACATGGGCAATAGGTTCTCCAGATTATGAAATCATTCACTGCTCCATTCGTTCATTTATTGCTCCATTGGTTCCTATGCCTCCAGATTATGAAATCATTTATTGCTCCATTTGTTCATTTATTGCTCCATTAGATTATTGCTCTATTCGTTCATTTATTGCTCCATTAATTTCTATGCCTCCAGATTATGAAATCATTTATTGCTCCATTCGTTCATTTATTTCTCAATTAGTTTATTGCTCATTGCCCTTGTAAGTACATAGCATTGATTAAATTTCAGAATTTGATTCTACAGGGAAATTCTTTTTTTTTTTTTTATTATTATTATTATTATTATTATTATTATTATTCGTATTATTTTCTTATACTAAAAAATGGCACAACTACTTGTTCCGGTCCAAATGTAATGGTTATTCATCTGTTTGAAGTTAAATTTATTGAAAATGAGTTCAAACTTCAAACCTCTTTTGGAAAGTTATTTTGTAATCATTCCATACTCATATTAATAGGACTGCAAACCAGCCTAGTTGAGTCGACTTTTAGGCTAATCGAGCCTTCTCGACTAAAATTTCTATATGCCTCGGCAGCTCGTCGAGCGGAAGAACTTGATGCTCGAACTTGATAGGAATGTCCTTCAATGATTCAAATTCTAATTCAAAGTTCATAGTCCATTCAACAAATATTCGATCGATTCAAATTCTAATTCAAAGTTCATAGTCCATTCAACAAATATTCGATCTAAATGATCATATTTAAAATTGTAATTGCATAGATGCTACACATTTTAAATATACTTATTTCATCTTGCTGCAACTGCAAAAGTCCATTACTCCATTTTGATGTTTGTAATCCCTTTATTGAAACTCTTTCTCAATCTGCAAAATGATCAAAAGAAAAATAAAGTCAATAGTACTCAGCATACTTACTTACACAAAATAGCATAGCAGCACAAGCAATACAACTCTTAATGAATTGCACAACACAATTCAAAAGTAAATCAACAACAAAATCAATTCGACAAATAAGTTACACAATAGAAAAGTAAAGTCTCTTGGGCTCGACAAATATTTTTACCTTAAAATTCATAGCATGAGTGCTCACGAAACATATAACAAAATCTATTGGGCTTGTTTCACTTTCTACAAAATAAATAATAAAATAAAAATAAAAATTATAAAGAATTTTAGAACAACAACTACAAAAATTATTATCTTTGTCGCTTTCTTGATCCCATGTAGCCTACGACACCAATCACTACCACACACAGCATTTCAACAGTTTCAGGAGCCAATGGGGCCCGATAGGAGTCGATAATTCTAGTCCCGGAACTGAAAGTAGCTTCCGAAGCCACTGTGCTGACAGGAATGGTTAATATATCTGCAGCCATCTTTGGCAATATCTTGTTCTTAGTTGTGTCTCTCCTACCAAGCATCCGTCATCAAACAATTAAAAATGCCTACGAATTTTTCAACAAAAAAGAAACAATTTTTTAATCAGAAACAATAATAATCACTGAATGAAGGTCAAAAAATTGGGGTAGTACTTTAACTTTTTTATGATGTACTTTTTTATAATCAAGTAAACAACAATGTCAAATAAAATCAGTAAAAAAAAGCGATAGCAAAGAAAGGTCAAAGAATTAACAAAGATACTTTTGAACAAAAACTTAAAAACCAAAATGGGAATTAACAAAATCTTCAAGAAGAAATGTATGAAGTAGTGATTGTGATTTCTGATTACAATTTACAAACCTGAAGTGAAGTAGATCTCAAGATTCTCGAACTTCTCGTAGAGAAAAACAGATGAAGATTTGAGTATACAGGGGCAACGCGGATGTGCGATTTCGATCTGCGACGTGGAGGTTGAACAAAGAGGAGGAGGCGATATTGATTTAGGGTTTCGGTCTTTAGTGGAGCAAGTATCAGTGTATCAGTGTATCAGTGTATACGACTATAGGAGTAATATTTTATATTTGGAGTACTTGTGTAATTTTCATTTAATTCTAGCGGCTCGCGAGCCGCTGGTGACCATGCAATTGCAACTGGAGCTCGGCTCGTGATGGGTATCAAGTAGCTCGAGCTCGGTCAACCTCCAGCTCGAGTCGAGCGTGTTGACAGAGCCGCTCGACTCGCCTGCAGCCCTACTCATATACTATCAACCAACAGTTTTAATCCTGAAGCAACAAATAAAAAGGAGCTAAAGACCTATTAAGACAAATTTGCCATCAATAAAAGATACCAGGTCTCAGAATGCCATTCGGGATGTCCCTGTTATAAAGATAGTCAAGATAAGTATCCATAGAATGGAACATAGTTAAGGAATGTCTATATACTTACGTTTGTAAAATGAAAATTGTATTTAATATTGAGAAAATAAAAGTTATGGTAAAATGAAATTTGTATTTTTAATGGAATATTTTCAAAATATAAAGCATTATAAATAGCCCCAATAGCATTCCAGTCACCAACTCTAATACAAACTTTTCTGTTCCTTTCCTTCCTTCCTAATTGACCTCCCTATATTACAAATAATTTCTTCTACTACATCTCATGGAAATTATGATGTGAAGTATATATTTCCTATAAAAATACAAAGTCATGAAGTGCACAAAATAAGAAAATTATTTTGCAGTAGATAAGTATGTTAATTTTCCTATTCACTGAATAATAATCATAATTAGTGGAACATGTTAAATCCAAAATTTCTGGTCCATTAATACTATTGCAATAAAATAATACTGATTTAAAAAAATTATTTGCCAAAACTATATTTCAGAAACATGTAGCAGAAAATTCAAAGAAATGCACTGCGTCCAGTTAAAAACTAACCATGCAAATGATCTTCATTCTTCAGAGACCCCAATGGCATGTACTCATTAACTTAAAATCGTTGTTCACCATCAGCACAATCACCAATCAAGTTGACGAGATTCTGATGATGTAAGAGACTAAGAGGCTAAGCAGTAGAACACTAGAACCTCCACCAAGAATTCCCGATTCCCTTGAAGGCCATTCCTATCAAGCTGCTTAACTGCAACCACCAAATTACCAATTCATAAATAAACATTTTAATATAACAATAGAAACCTTTATTTTTTAACTTTAGAAGTTTGGGTAATTGCAGAAAGTACCCATGGCATTGACCTAATTTAAAAAAAAATACACCTGAAGTTTTACTTTGCCAAACATTTATCTATTCATCAAAAAGCAATTCAAAAACTCCATTCTCATTTACACAAATATCAAATTGAGACGCCCAATTTTGTTGCTTCCGCAAGCTCACGGGATGTACATGTTTTTGGAACTGTGGTTTCCATTTTATAATCATTATTACCCCAAGAATTAGATTTATCTGGTAATCATAAACCAAATAAATGCTCAACAATAAGAAGATGAGATATTTCTGTGGTTTTTGATTTTTGAATCTCACTACTCAAAAATCCCAGCGAGGGTTACTCTTCCACTTCCAACCACATTCTAACTTATGCATGTACGGCCAGAAAATTACACAAGCATTCCTTTGATCATATTCAAATCTTTGAAAAACAAACAAACCACGGGATGTTAGATACTTAGATCATAAAGATACAACTTAACAGGAAAAAATTCTTATATGCTTCAAAGCCATGAATTTCGACCCGAATGCATTCAGATCATGAAGAATTGAGGTACCACAGATAACAACACCAACGAATTAAAAAACAAAACGCCTAAACTTAAAGTACCATCACGAATATAAATAAAACAAAGATTAGCAAATAAACAAGAAACTACAGTTCATATTTAAAATATATATACAAGGAAGGAATAAAAGAGGCATTGCAATGCTGAAGTGATATTGCCTGAACTCGCTAGATGAATTTATCTTTTAAAGACTCTTTCTTTGACTCCGTTTTTACCATTCTGTAATTCCTCTTTCAATGATCCAAAGAGGTGGAGGGAAGCACCCCATATCAAACAACAAAATCCAAAACAGAAACCCACCTCAAGAATCTATTTTTATACTATATGTATACTTTTTCATTTACATAGATTCAGGCCAGAATTGTATTGAAAATCAAACGGAATTCCATAGCATACCTTCAAGCAAACACAATTCATCCATAATTTTTGCAGAAGTCAAAAAAATCAGATTCGAGGGTAGATGTTCAAAGGAAAGTAGCAGATGGTGGAGAACCAGTAGCTTCCGACCATTTTTCCGATCTCTGTCTACAAGCAACTACTTTCCCATTTGATAATAAGCTGCAGCGGCGTAGGTTCGCTCTCCCTCGACCAGTAGCCGGTCCCTTCTCTTCATTGATCTGCTAGTTGTCGGCTCAGTCAACGTCCTGATCTGTATTGCCGACGCGCTGTTGCCGGACGACATCTGGATCTTCAACCCCGTCACCGGCCTTTCCAGGAAACTTCCTTATGATAATTATCATGACGATGATGGTGTTAACAATCAATGTATATGCAATATCAAAGTCGCGTTTTGGTGCGACGACGACGATATCGATGGTGGTGTTTACAATGTGGCCAAAATTCTGACCGATTTGAATGGTAAATCCATGCTCCTGCTTTGGGTTTCCACGTCTCTCGATACCTGGTCTGTGATTTCTACTTTCGAATTGGATTATCATCTCCACCCTCGCAGTTTCCATGCTTGTGATGTCATTAATTGTCGAAGGACTTGCTGCTTACTGAATCGTTGTTGACTTTAATGATGACAGTGATGATGACGATATCGACTCCGAAGATGGAATTACCGTAATATCGCTCGATTTCAAATCACTGGTACTGACCAGGCTCTTTCCACTTTACAATGAACAATTGCTTATGCGGAAGGGTTACCTTCGGGCGGCCCTCGATGGAAATCCTAATCCCTTCTTGTTTGGTGGGAACTTGAAAGGAGAATTTGTTTTGGTAGCTTATAGCTTCTCTGATAAGGGCATAGATTATGACAGATATTACGACATATGGGCTCCGGTGATGAATGACAATGGAACTCCGATGTTGATCGATACTGGAAATCCAGCTTGGATTAAGAAATTCAGAATTTGCTTGGATTCTTTCCCTTTCGACAGATGCTTGGAGATTGTGAACGACAAACTAGTACTCACACGATACAATGCGGTAGTAGCCCTGTTTGATCCAGTGACGGGAGTGTTGGAAGTAGTAGAAACAGATTATAAAGTCAAAAACATTCCTAAAGATTGTGCTCATAGCTTTGTGGGGAGCTTAGTTTCCATCGATGGGTTCGGGTTTGAATGGAACGACCTCCTCCGTAAAAATATGTGCATTAGATGGCCATATTCTTTGTATTGTTCCACCTTGTAAGTTCAATTTAATTACATACTTCACTACTAAATAGTATTCCATTTATGTCAATTCCAATACTTAATCGAGCTTATTCTTATATTTGCAGGAAGGAGGGTTGGAGAAAGAACTGCAAAAAAAGAAGCAGATGGTAGTGAAGTGAATTTCTCTATTGAAAAACTTGTTGGTTTTGGATTTTAGATTGCTGTAACTTGTGGTAAACGAAATAGGGGATATTAATAGTATTAACTAGAATCTTAAAATGGAGTTGGAATATAAGATACATCTCGCCATCTCGGTAGTGGAGTTGGAATACTTTCTTTTAACACGAAAATTAAAAAAAAAAAAAGAAAAATAGAAAGAAAATAAAAGATTAAAATTTTTGTTTCATTTTTTTGAAATGTGCACACTTTTTAAAAGAATTGTTAATAAAAGGGTGTAGCATTCAAGAATTATTGACCCGAATCAAACCCTTGAATACTTTTATCACTTTAGCTACAAA
This sequence comes from Euphrasia confusa, assembly GCA_954870475.1. Taxonomy (NCBI): domain Eukaryota; kingdom Viridiplantae; phylum Streptophyta; class Magnoliopsida; order Lamiales; family Orobanchaceae; genus Euphrasia; species Euphrasia confusa. The sequence goes on from OX940965.1 coordinate 10,884,788, forward strand.
ACAAAGTGGAGACTAAAAACGTGCAAACAAAAAGGACAGAAGTTGGATCATACAAGATCGAATTTCATGATTTCAATTATATAGTGTAATTGCCAAATCCAAACTTTAGGTCAAAATCATTAAAGATTAATTTCATATTAAATTACTAACCCATGCCATAGTTTTTCAAACAAGTGTAATTAAGTAATTCAAAATTAAATCTCAAACTACGTCAATAAGATTTTTAAGACTTGACAAAATGACAAGGAACAATGGATACAATTACGGAATTACCCGTGCCCATGCACAAGAAAATATATTCAAAAACCCTCCCCCATAAAAAAGACAACTGAAAGTCTCAAACTACATCAAACATGCTCCCTCCATCCCTACTACAGTTTCACAGCTATTCAAAATGTAAACAATCAATTATCAAAATATTGATAAAATTTGAAAACAATACTTAAGTCTTTAAACTATATGGAAAATCACAGCAAATTAGCTCAAAAAATGAGAGATTTAGAAGTGAAAATTTAAAGACATCACAACAAAACCAAACAGCAGTAACTAGTGATAGAGATTTTCATAAGATAGGCAACTCCCAAGTACAAAAAGATAATCAACACCGAGATTATAACCGGAATTAAACCGTCTACAAAACGTCCATCTACGTGGGGATTGTTTTTGTTTTTCTCGCAAAATACTAACACTGAAAATTCAATCCGGGTTGATTTCGATCAGTTAACGAAACAGAAACATAAAAGGACTAGGTAGTAAATACTGAGAAATCAGTGGTTGGGTGGATGGGCACTCAGATAGAGGGCTCTTCAACTGCCACGTCACCACCCTTCTTCGATGGAGTGCAGATAAGCCAAACATTGCCGTATGGGTCATTCACCTTCCCCACGCGCCCGCCAATGCACGCGCCCTCACCCTCCGAGATCTCCCCATCGAGAACTGCGCCGGCAGCGACCGCCTTGGAGACAGCAGCGTCGACGTCATCTGTCTCTAGAGAGAACACGCTTCCAGTGACAGCAGATTTCACCCTAGAAATTAATTATAAAAATAAAAATACTTTCAGAAATTCAATTAATTAACCCGAAACGCAACTACTGCATGCATGACGGCGGAGTTACCACAGTAAGAAAATTAACAGAGGCGCATGAGCTACGACGACGACGCAGTTAAAAAAACTCATAGCACAGTAGTAAAATCGAACAGTGATTTTCACAGAAAAAGGAGCGCCAACGCACACAATAAACGAGGACACCCAAAATCAGAGATAAAAATCAATCGGGAAATTACAAACAAAATAATGACAGATCTGAGCAGGAATAATAATACAATCGAAGCTATAATGGTTTAAAAAACATACGGAGCAGAGGAGTCATCGGTGAGGTCGGAGACGACGAAGATCGTGGAGCCGAGCTTGATTTCAGCTGAGAGGACGAGGGGGGTTTCCTGCTCCGCCTTCCTCTTGGGATGATTCACGCGGCTCACCTCCTCGGCTCCGAACGCCGACTTGAAGAACTGCACGGCGTCGTTCGCCTTGGGCGCGTCCACCACCAGCCATGGCTTCAGCGACGCAAAAGCCACCGCAGCGTCAGCCTTCGAGCCGTTGCCAGCTCCGGCACCGTTCTGGAACTCTTCCGCCATTTCTGTGCTAGCTAGTGAGAGAGAGCTAAAACCCTAAGAGAGAGAAAGTAGCAAAAAAAGGCAGAGGTCCTAGAGAGAGAAACTGCAAATGGATAATGAAAGATGCGACGTGCTTCAGTGGGAGGCAGTAGGGACATTAATAGGAGGCGAGGAAGCGGAACCGTTCAGGGGCAATTCGGGGATTTTGAGTATATTGTGCTTTTCGAGGTAAGCCCTTCGTTTTTGTACATATTTACAGGTTTGCCTTCCGCGATTAGCCTCCTTCTTTGTTTTATTTACGGGCGTGCCACTGCTTTATCTGTAACGGTAAGTACTACGGTATTAATATCGTGTCGTATGCTCGTATTGAAGCAGTAAAACTGTGGGAGAAAATCAAATTACCGTCAAACTGATATTGCCCTGAAATTTGCAGCTTTCTATTAGACGAAATGACAAATATAACCTCGTAATTTCAATATGTCGTGAACTAGTTCAAATGTTATTTGAGGGCAATTTCGAAATCGTCAAACATGGCCATGTACACTGTACAAATGTACTTAGAGGCACTGAAATAGTTTAATTTAGTTTTGAATAATTAACCATTTTTGTTTGAAATATACTATTAAATTTTTTTTTTGTTTTTTTAATGAAAACCTAAAATATATTGTCAATTTAAAAATATATATGTATAAATAAAATGTTAATTATAGTTTCTTAACCAACATTTAAGCACTTTCATACTCCTACTTCGTAATATTATCACATATGAGTGCATGATGTTTAACAAATTTGCACTTATCTACGTGTAGGTATTCGAAACAAAATTTGCAATTATGTATTCTTTATATACAGACAATTGACTTTGAAAATAATTTTTTTTGTTATTTAAATATTCTAATATTGTAGAACAAAATTATATAAAAGGAAAAAAATAACTCTTAAAATTTAAAAGTAAGAGGATTTTTGATAAATAAGAATTTTTAAAATTTTGTTAAAATTAAATAACTTACTTTTTTTTTAATTATGAATAGTTTACTTAAATTTATTACAATTTTATTAATTTACACTATAGTTATTAACTATTATCAATTATATATTATAATTACATTATATTATCAATTATACTAATTACAAAGTTATTACACCATTCTATATTTACAATCTTAAAATTACTATAATTAATAAAGAAAACCTGAAAAAATAATATTAAATTGTAAATCAAAATCTGTGAAGTGTAATTTACAATATCATAAATCATATAGCACTTTTTTCTAAAAACTTCTTTAATAAGGTTTCATGATTTGTGATTTGTTCATTAATTTTTTTATTACAATATAACTAAATATTGATTTATGCTTTAAATCTACTTGCATGTGCCGAATATACTAATTTAATATATATTTAAATCATCTATAATTGTATTAAAACAAAATTTATAATTATTCACATAATACAAGTATTGATTTGAAATACATTTTAACTATTTAAAAGTTAATTAAAATGATGTAATTCAATTTAACTCCATTGTTTTAAGACTTAAATTTAATTTCAATTTATTTTAGTCCAATTCAGATCTAATTCAATTTAACTCGATTAAATTTGTTTAAAATAAATTAAATTAAATTAAAATAATTGAAATCAATAATTTCATACGATCAAATGATCTAATTCAATTTAACTCGATTATTTTTTTTTAAAATAAATTAAATAAAATAAAAATAATTGAAATCAATAATTTTATGTATATTAATGTTTGAAATATTATTAATATTTTATAAAAAAATTAATAATTTATAAAAATTAATTTTTTTTATAAAAAAATCATTTTAATTTACTTCAATTTAATTTAAACCAATTCAAATTAGCAAGAGTCCTTAATATTTTACTTTCCAATCAATATACTCCCTCTGTCCCGAGCTATAGTCACATGTGGTCAACGCTGACTTTTTTTGATCGTCCAATACGTATGATAAACGGTACACAACAAAAATTATGAAAAAATAACTAAAATAAAATTTAATAGTTAAATTTTATTTTAGTTATTTTTTCATAATTTTTGTGTACCTTTTATCTTTTATCATACGTATTGAACGGTCAAAAAAAGTCAACGTAGACCACAAACGTAAACCACAAATGACTATAGCTCTGACAGAGGGAGTATATTTTTTTTAAATTATTGTATTATTAGTACTTATCTAGTTTCTCTAGCTCTGTGTTAAATTCAGTACTCTCTCTTCATCCATGGCGTCTCCCGCCGTCCCATTTATTACTTTCTCACCCACCTCCCTACCAAAACCAACTTCATCCATTTTCCTCACGCACCACTATCATTTTCACCTCAAACAGTTAGTTAGACGGGCTAAATCGCCTCCCCTTACTGCCGCAAATGTTGCCTCCACCGACGGCTTCCCGATAAATGAATTATTCGCAAACGACGGCGCCAATTCCAAGGGAACAGACGATGGAAAGTGGGATGCTTCTCAGTACGAGGCCTTGCTCAAAGGTGGTGAGCAGGTTACCTCTGTTCTCGAAGAAATGATCAAGCTCGTAAGTTCTCATTATTTTTTCCTCAAAAATCTCAGATTATCCTGTTTACATTTTTGTATTCTCTTCTTTTTCTGTAAAAAATTGACTGCCCATGATTTGCTTTTACCCCCTTTTCCATGCTTAAGCTTTTGTTTGGTGTATTTGCTCTTAATTTTCATCTGAAGAGGATTGGGGATTTCGTTAATGAGGCATCTTAGTTTTCATTTGAATGTCTTGAGATTTGCTTCTGAAATTGTTGTGGCTGATAGAGAAGCTTGAAGCATAGTGCGTCTGTTTTAGGTGTTGTGGAGACCACATAATTGCTCAGTCATGGGCTTTGTTAATCTTTTCGCCTACAATTTAAGAAGCGCTTATGTTATAGAACAATCAGTTTCTATTGCAAAACCCATATAATTTCGAATGATTACTAGTTGAAATGGGCAAATTAGAATTCCACATAATAGTATAAATGTATAATGTCTTGGACAGTTTGGAGACACTGAACCCGAGAGATTGAAGTTATCTTATCAAATGATTATTTGGCATACTTCTATAGTTACATACAGTCTTAGTCCTCCATGTATACATCTTTTATTGGAGTATAGACCGTCTCAGTTGGCAGACAAGTCTGTTAATGTAATTTTTTGGCTGTGATAACCCTTCTCCATATCACCCAGTTATAAGAGAGTTCACAAATCACTATACGTTGATTAAGTGCTGGAGGTAAGTAACTCAACTTTATAACGGCAAACTTGAGAAAACGAGGCTATTTATTCACTTAATATAAATTATACAACATGTTATCTTTGATTTGGTGATCTGGGTTAGGGCTTCCTACCTTGTAGAGGGTTGTGTGTGTACTTCGGGTTATAGGAGTCATGGTAACTCTTGTTAGAATCTCTGATTTTTCACATGTAAATTGGGGTTGTGTAGAACTTTGAGAACTAAATAAAACTCAATCATACATTACATTACGTTCTTCAATCCATTTTCCCCTGAATATATCATGTAGACAGTTTATTCTACCACAGCATGTTCTCTAAATACTGAAAAACATTTTCAAAGTTCCCTTTGATTATATTGGTTGCTATACTTTCAAATGATTTTTGTATGTTTGTATTGTCAAATTTCCACTCAATATATCTACTGACTTTGTATTGGGCATATACGTGCGTGAGCAGTTGGAGGATATGAACATGGACCAAGCATCTGAAGAGGTGGCAGTAGAATTGGCTGCACAGGGAGTGATTGGACAGAGAGTTGATCAGATGGAGTCAGGGTTTATTATGGCTCTTGATTACATGATACAACTTGCTGAAAAGGACGAGGACGATAAGGTTATTATAATTAAAATTTTCAATATTCTTTACATTATTTTTTATTTACTTCTTTGGTTATTGTGCATGAGTAGCTTGCACATAATCTGGTATTTGCAACAAGCCCCTTCATTTCTTTCAGTGCCCCGGTGTTTTATGAAAGCTAGTGTGATATCAGAAAATACATTGTCAAAGTGGGTCGAATGAAATGGTAAAAAAATTCTCAACATTCCAAAGAAACTAGTTTCCAGATACCAAGCTACAATGATATAGTTTCCTACCCAATATGATGATGTGACTCCTCTAATTCTCAACCACTACATTTTAATTTATTAGTAAAAACATATGTGGAAATTTCGGAAGCTCGTGTGGCTTTTTCTTCCATGCAGATCAATCCTTACTAGCTTACACAAGTATGGTTCATATGTTACTTCATTTTTTCCAGAGGAAATCTCTCCTGGAGGTTATTAAGGAGACTGTATTGTCGCATCTCACAAAGAAATGTCCTCCTCATGTGAGACACCCACTCTACCATTTTGTCTTTTTTGTATGCCTCATAAAGCTCATGCTAACTGAGGAACACTTTTTTCTCCCCACGTATTTTCAGGTTCAAGTCATTGGCCTGCTTTGCAGAACTCCACAAAAGGAGAGCAGGCAAGAATTACTAAGACGGGTGGCTTCAGGTGGTGGCGTGTTTGAGAGTAAGGATGGCACTAAAGTTCATCTTCCAGGAGCCAATTTGAATGATATAGCCAACCAGGCTGATGATCTTCTGGAGGTTGCTTCCTTGATTTGTCTATTATCTGCCTTTTTATGATAATTTATTTCCTTTAAACTAACAATTGCATTCAATGAGAGGACTTAATCCTCTCAATAACACCGTGCAAATGATGACCATTGACATCATGCATTCATAAGTCATGCCTTCCGATTTTTAACATTTCTGCGGGCAATGGGCAACCTTTTCAGTCATAATGATAATATTGCCTTATATTGCTCGGGGGACGGCTATCATTCCTGCTTTCGAATAATTATTATAGACTATATTTATGTACCTCAGTACCTGACATCAGTGTCGAGCATTCCCATTTCTCAACTAAAAAAAAGTTCAGCATTTTGCAATGTGCTGTAATTTGCTGTTGTAATGGATTTCATCCTGTCCATATAGGGTTATGATGAAGCTTAAATTATTTCTTAGTCTAAGACACTGAGAAATTATCATGCCTGGGAGTTTTCTGACAATTTTTAGTGTAGATTGCGGTCTGTTTCCGTATTTGGTCTGTCTCAGAATTTATGTAGAACTATTTGTACGATTATGAACTTAAAGAAGTTGTACGTGGATTATTTCTACTGTGTTATATTACTGTAATTATTAATTTAATGTAAGTCATTGTAAGAAGTATCTCAGATTAACTTAGTACTGTATTTTCTGGTGCGCACCATGTTGCCTGATTAGTGTTTTATTAAAGTTATGAGTATGTACAGTTATAATGTTTTGTTTGTATTTTTTGCTGTCAATTGTCATAATCACTACTATTCAGGTTACCTTCTTGAACAATATTGTTTATTAATGGCAATCTTGTTTCTTTGTGGGGCCTTGACAAACACATCTCATGCAGACAATGGAAACACGTCCTGTTATTCCTGATCGAAAGCTACTTGCAAGGCTCGTTTTGATCAGAGAAGAGGCTAGGAATATGATGGGAGGTGGAATACTAGATGAGAGGAATGACCGGGGTCTCAATACACTACCTGAATCCGAGGTCTGTAGTTTTCGGTTCATGAATACTTTTAGTTATTTGTGTAACTGCTAAAAGTTTGAAACAACGGCCCCAAAGATTGAAAAACAAGAAGTAATTTATTAAGCTGGATTTTACTCAGGTAAACTTTTTGTCCAAGCTTGTGGCTTTGAAACCAGGGAAGACCGTACGTGACATGATAAAAAGTGTTATGCAAGGAAAAGATGAAGGTGCGGATAGTTCTGAGAACGAAGATAGCAGTGAAAGTGGAATTTTTTCTGGTGGAATAGCAGGAAGGGTGAGCTATTGTGTTTCAACTATACAAAAGTTCAAAAAAAAAAAAAAAAACTCAGTATACTGTTATTTATTGGAATACTATAGTTTGACTCCAAAATCTTGATCTCTCCAGGCTAGTGTAACTGGTCGTAAGCCGTTGCCTGTCCGGCCTGGCATGTTTCTTGAAACTGTTTCCAAGGTAACAATTGTTTGATTTTACTTTTCATTTTTTCATCATTAAAACTTTTAACATTGGTAAAACTTTCTGAAAAGGTATGTTCCATATAACATGCAACACGAGGCTATTTTAAGTCCTCTTCGGGTATCATAACATCTAATTTTGTGTTGATTCTGTGAAGCGTAGAATTTTGTTTTCTCCCTTTAATCTGACTTCTGTTTTACTGAGACATTAGGTATTAGGTGGAATATACGGAGGAAACACATCTGGAATTACAGCACAACATCTAGAATGGGTAACTCTTCCTCTCTCAATCAAATGTAAATGAAGCAATGCAAAGTAAAAATACCTGCACATTCATATGGGATCTTGCTGCCCATCTTATTTATAATTGCTATATGACTGAATAAGAGCTGTATCGATGGAGAAATAGAAATTATTACCTGTAACTTATGCAGAAGGAAATGCTAGAGAAATAAGCTTATGATGGATAAATGCCTCGAAATATTCAACTCTATACATTGGGTATAAATATTTTCGATGTCCTTACCGCAAAATATCACTTGAACATTTCTAGTAACTCTAGTTTGCATGTACTAGTTGCCATCCTTTTTGCATTTCCATAGTCAATGATTTGAACTCATACTGTGGTGAAAGTGAAACTCATTGTGTAGTAAATGTGTAACTCTATTGTGGTGAAAAGTGAAGCCAATATCTGATTTTACATAGCTAATAGCTTTTGGACAAAGTGAAACATCATTCTTTTGAATAGATTTCAACATCTTTTTTTCTCTCTTAATCTTAGATTCCACAATTTTGCAGTCAGTTTCTTCGACAAAAAGTAATATTATTAAGTTTGAAGTAAGAAATAAATCTAGTTTCATAGCTTGTGGGTGTTAACTGCTTCCTCACTGCAAACAAGCTGAACCATTTGGTTTTACCGTCTTGTCACAGGTTCATCAGAACACGCTCCAGATACTTCAAGAAATTGCCTTCTAGACTCTAGTTTCCCTCGTTGCACCATTTTAGCCAGCTGAGTCGATATGTTTTTGGTATATTACCAGGGGCAGGGGAGGGGAGATACTTTTATAATCTCAATCAAAGCAAGGAAGATGACATCCATTATATGCAGCAAATACTATAGAGCTCGAAACCGAGGTCAGTGTGTTCCTCCTTGACATTGAATAGCTCCCTCCCATTTTAATGTAATGACACTATGACAGTATTAAGACAGGCTGAAATTTGTTGTAGAAGAATGATATGTTTCTTAAGACAATCCAACCATTCTGATAGCAGTAGGCTAGTTTCTGTAGCTTGAGAAACAGGATATCTTCTGAAACTCAGAGTTCCTTATTCTACACCGCCTAATTTACACGATCACGTTGTTTATGTTTTTTACGAGCCAATTTTGGTTCATTTTTCCATCACTTTGATCTGAGAGAGTACACCACAGGAATCAAGCAGGATTAGCAATCATGCTTGAAGATCCTTGTGTGGGATACTACACACAATCAATCATCCAATGATAAAGCAAATCAAAACTGAGTTGTACACTCTTTTGATTTGTAAGCATTTCATATCAATGATAATCATGATGGCCCATGTGAGGGCATCGGGCCTACTTAGCCTTCCAATTTGATCTCAAGCATCATGATGACAAAGGCTCTTTTCTAATGAGACTGATGTTTGGTGTTATGAACTCGTGAACACGCACAGCAATCTGTGTGATGTTCTTGGCATGCATATATAAGTGATTTCTTTCGTCGGTCGTTTTTTTTTTTTTTTTTTTTGATCATCTATAGCTGACGTTCTTTCCGACTAATTTACACAAGTCCGTTGAACGACGAATCAACGACGACTTGATTCGCACTTTTTATCTAAATAAAAAGTGTAAGCAGCACATGTGAGTTGCTGAAAAAATAGGAAAAAGAAGAAAATGTGAGAAAAAGAGTGGAACCCATGTATGTGTATGTATGTACTAAGTTAAGTATGTGCGGTTTGCTTTTTGTGATTTTGTTTGGTCCACCATGAATAAACATTTGGTATATATCTCATGGCGTGAGATATAAGAGTTGATTTACAAGAGTTTATTTTTCAAATGGGTTGATTTACTTAGATTACATTTTTATCATTTAATTTTTAATAAATATATTAAAAATTTTATCTATTTTGCCCTCTGTATTTGATGTGTTAATTATGTTGGTTGGGGAGTCGAACCTAATTCTGTACATGAGTACCAAATCCATAAAGTGCATTATTTGAACATTGATGATGCCAATTATGCGACAATTTTATAAAGGCATTTAATTATAACTAATTATTTCAAAGATACAGCCTACATATTTCATTTAAAACTGACATATTTCACTCAATTTCCAAACTTATTACTATATGAAATGAAGATATACTTTGAAAAGTTGTAATGAAAAGTAATATAGGGCTTACAAATTAGGGCTCCCGTCTCGGTGATACTTGAACCTAATACGCTAGGACGACAAGATCTACCAAATTAACGGTTTATAGCATATAAAATCGACAATGACAATGACAATTTGAGAACCTCAAAAAGCCTCGGATCTCAAGGAGCCCAAACTTTATATTTGTTTTTCCGAGTTCCTAGTGAAATTCTCATCGATAAGCACTTTGTAGTCATTATCATTTGATTTAGAGCATCTCTAATATGCACAATTTTTACATGGCATAAATTTGTGGCTAGGTAATACTACATCGATAGTGTTTTCAATGGACTTAGGTCCACAAAAAATGATGTGGACTCGTTCATATATTAAATTCATCAAGTTATTATACTATATTTTCATGATATAATACTCGTTACTACATTCTTCCAATGTTAATATTGTTTTTTTTCTTCAAAAAAATAGAATCCATTATGATTAAAATTTCATAATTATACATTGCATTTCAAATCTTAATTAGGCGCTAGGCCCATTTTACGAGGTCCAATATGCTGAAATGGACACTATTGAAGATGCAGTAAGAGCTTGAAAACATTTGTAATCATTTTCATCTGCTAACTCTATTTCCTGTCTCATATATATATTCACTAAGAAAGGGATACAAAATGAAGAAAAATATTATTTTTTTATTTTTTTTTATTAAAAAGTAAGTTAAAATATATTTTTAAGTTAAACAATAAGTGAAAAAAGTAAAAGTAAAATTTTATTTTAAAGTAAAAACTAAATAAACTAATTTAAATTTTGTATATTAAGTCATGAGTTATGACATTCAAAAAAGAAAAATGTGGATATTTTTTGAGAATAATAATAAGGGTAGCGTTATTCGCACCCCTAAAAACTCCAAGTACACCACCCTACTAAATTCACCCCTTTAAAATATATTTATTTCATTAATTTTACTTAATACACCACCCCAACATATCTATTCTACCCTAACTACAAAAATTGAAATACACCCTTATTAATCAATACATTTATTAATACTCTTTCATTAACTTAAAAATATCAGCTAATTACGTTAGTTTAACTATATGCAATCTTTTGCTTTCCTAGCCTCATTTGAAACTCATTTCCAGATTGAATCGAACAATTCAATTTATCAAAATTTTAACTCTACTATTACTATATTGTATGCATGAGTTAAAGAGTTTCATAGCAATTAAGCCCGACCTTTTAGGTGACAAAGAGACGATCTATTGTCTCAAACTAGCTACAGGCTGCCACATAACATAAACTGCAGACGAAATAGTCCGATTATCTTTCTCGCAAAGAGATAATAAAAACCAACTATATCAATAGAGATACAAAATAACTACAATATATTTAAAAACATTACGTAAAAATGCATCCCAAAAAATATCTTAAATATTTCAAATATAATTGGAAGTCTTGCGTCAATATAATATACACATTAAATATTTATCGTGGCACTATTACAATCAAGACGATTATTTTCTACCTGTTTTCTATATAAAAATAATTGTTTGCTATAAATCTCCTTCCACCCTTCAGCAATATCATCTCGAAATGCATCCCAATTTGTTGGCACAGGTGGTAATGGATGACCTTTTCGCAAGAATACCTACAAAATTGATAATTATTAAAAAACAAATCACACAATATTGTACTTTAAATGATATAAAAATAATGTATTACCTCAATAAAATGATTTCCATTTACTAATCCAATGCAAATTATCTTTGGAGAACACGACACAATTGTATTTAATGGAAGATACGTTAGGGATGTAGTCTTATCGTAACAAACGAGAGCAACACTATAGGCTGATGCAACCAAATAGCCCATTTCTGGCAAACAAAACCAATGGTTTTTCGGTGCAGGCTCATTGTAGAAGTTTAGCCTCTCTAATGTTTTATCAACACTACCTTCTAGCATAAAGACTTTAGAGTACAACTCTCGATTTGTATCTAACTCATGATACAGGTCTCCTCGAACGCGCCCCCATGATTCTTCACGATATCCAAGTAGGTCGGCTATAGCACGAAATACACAATGACCATCACTCGCAACATTTTTTGTCCCAACAATATAGCTATGCAAGTGAGATGGTAGTAGATTCACTAAATTTTTATCAATCATAGATTGAGTTTGTCGACGCACAACCTATTTAAATACAAAAACAATGTAATATTAACCGAGATGTAAAAAAATAAAATAAAAAATAATGTACCTGTAGTTTTGCAGGCGGTTTAGAAGTGAACATATGGCCACTACTCGACAAACCAACATTGTAGATTACTTTCTCCACTGGTGAACAACTATCTTTAATAGACTCAACATATTCAAATTTACTAGGATCACGTTTGGTTGATTTTGATTGTCTAACTTTCGCAAACTTCGGACGACCACGTGTGTGAGTTTGTATGTCAGGCTCAATCAATGAAGTTATTGTTGGACTCACAATTTCCATCAAGTTTTTCAATAATAATAATTTTTGGGCTTCAGGAGCTTCTTCAAATTTTGTGTAAATGTTAGCAACACACTGATTCAAATGATTCCCTATTTCATGACCAACTCCGACATCATCTCCCACTCTTGGTAAAAAATCTAATTTTCTCCAAAACGCATCAACTTGATCAAGGGGAATCGACTTGTCCAGTCTCACATATTCATAAATCTCATGACTGCACGGCAATCCGCAAGTCTTTTTCAAGATGCACCCACACACCAATGGATCAATATTGCTGTCATTTACACACTTCATTTCATCATATATCTTATTTAAAGCATTTATTGACACCATACCTCGCAATGAAGTGAATATAACAGATTTATAAATGTGTCGAACCACATTTCTGCTCTTCTCAAATGATTGCTTAATTGCATTGTGGGATGTTTCAAAAAGAGTGTGGATTTGTTTCCAACATGTTTCAAAGTCACCTTGACTTGACCCAAGTTGTTTCTTTAACATTGCATGTTGACCCTCCGCCCTGAAATAATATATTTTTTCAATTTGAGACATTCGTTAATACAATAATTAAATAAGTGAAAAGGTAAAATAAGAGCATAACTAAAAAAAAGGAAAAAATCGATGTCATCCAGTTCAGAACCAAACATAACAATTTATTACAGAAATGAGAGCCAATAATCAGAGATGTCTATGCAAAAATAAATTAACGGTAAGTCTCGCACTAATCTGCCACACTTTACTAAAATGATCATATCTTCCTCAAAACAACTCCAAACGATCTCTCGTCTGAACCATGAGATACTAGATTTGATGGGCTTTAAATCGGTACGTACCATGTAATCCAGTTCAGAACCAAACAGAACAGTTTATTATTATAAATGAGAGTCAATTATTAGAGATGTCTATGCAAAAATAAATTAATTGTAAGTCTCGCACTAATCAGCCATACTTTACTAAAATGATCACAACTTCCTCAAAACAACTCCAAACGATCTCTCGTCAGAACTATGAGATACTAGATTTGATGAGCTTTAAATTGGTATGTATCATGCCATCCAGTTCAGAACCAAACAAAACATTTTATTATTTTAATTTAGATCAATTGTAAGAGTTGTATCATCTATAATATGGAGTATGTAAATAAGAGAGAAATATAGCAAACCTGTTTGTAGTAGTATTGTCAAAATGCATGACATTGTTTGTCCAATATGACACAAATCGCTCTTTATACGGCAACACCCATTGCTCCATTGCATATTGCACTGCAGCTGAATATTCTGTGAAATCTGACTGTAATTCCTTGACTCTATTATTAAATGTTATTTCTGTATCCGTAATCACCAATAAATTCCAATGTAAGATAAATGAATCCCATTTTTCTTTTGCGTGGAACATCTTCTTACAATTTGCCACAATATTTCTATTGATATGCCAACGACAAAGAAAATATTTGGAGGTGAGAAATATTTTCTCAATTGAATTCATTAATGCCTTTTCTCTATCAGTAACAATTACATTGGGAAAAGACGAAGGTTCCATCAATGATTTCAAGATGCTACAAGCCCACGTATAATTATCTTCTCGCTCAAACTCCAAATAAGCTACTGCAATAGAGAATGCCATAAGTGTCGATGTTATACCAACAATCTCCAACAAAGGTAACTTGTACCTATTTGTCTTGTACGTACAATCCATTAAGATGACATTTGGAAAAGAATGGAATAACTCCACACTTTTGGGGTGAGCGAAGAATAGGGCTGGAAACGAGCCGAGCCGAGTCGAGCTTTGAGCTTATCGAGCCGGCTCGGAAAAAAAATTAGCAGGCTCGAGCTCGACGAGCTGCTCGGGAGGGTGCTCGAGCTCGGCTCGCAAATTTTTTTTCATGCTCGAGCTCGACTCGATCGAGCAGCTCGAGCTCGGCTCGATCGAGCCGCTCGACTTCTGCTCGCTCGATTAGTTCAACACCAGCTTGTTCGAGTTACTCTACTCGTATTTCTCGAGTTCGACTCGACTCGAACTGCTCGAAAAGATCGACTCGACTCGATATATATACACATATTAAAATATTTAATTAATTTTTTTTATATACGAGCGGCTCGTGAGCCGCTCGATTCTTCAAGATTAGAGCTCGAGCTCGACTCGAATAGAATTATGCTCGGCTCGAGCTCGAGTTAGACCGAACTCGAGCCGAGAGTTGACTCGAGCAGCTCGCGAGCGCTCGCGAGCTGCTCGGCTCGTTTCCAGCCCTAGCGAAGAATAAATCTTTCACGGTGTCACTTTTCTCACAACACCTATGATGATGATAATATCCACATTGATTTAATTTCAACATAAGTTGTTGCATTTGAGAACGACCGTCACGCGCAATAGCTTTATTTTTCAAACGACTATTATATATCGTTCGTAACGTAGAGCTATTACCTTCAAATTTTTGTTGCAATCCAAATAATATATCCTTTGGTCGAGTATTGTTGCACGACATATCTAAAACATATTGCTCTTCATTCCTTGTTAATCGACCGGCATATGAGTGACCCTCCAAGTACTTTGCAATTTGATGATTATGTAAGTCATGTATGACGTCCAATGCCCACTCTCCTTCATCTGATACTTGTCTACCCTTAAGAAGGAATGGGCAACCACATTTTTTGGTTCCCGTTTCTCTCTTGAAAGAAGTTTTCACATTGCAATCATCTTTTTCTTCAACAATTTTGTCTAACTTATCTTTTCAAGATGATTTCCCCGTAAATTCGCGATAATATCCACTACGTTCGCAAATCAACGACAATCTAGGTTTTTTTTTACCTGAACCACTATCTGACCTGCCAATAATTATCACCATGCCATGTTCCTTTCCTTTCGCACGTACCCAATCTAATAAGTTATCCCGCGACATAAAAATATTATGCGTTGTGAACACGTATGAGTAGTTCACAACCATATCTTCGCTCTGAATATTCCCATTATGCAAAAACTCAATATCACTTTTACACAATTCCTATATAAAAAACAAAAACGATCAACTATAATACATTATAGAGAAGAAAAAAAACTATTATGACAAAAAATATACTACATGATATTGCATACTGCATAGCATATTACCAGGAGAAAATAAAATTAGTTCAAACATTAAACTTATGTTCGAATATGTGTAAGAAAACAAAATTATTAAGAATAAAACATATACAAATATGTAAACTAATAGAAGTATGAACTATTTTCACATCCATCGAAATACAATTTTATTAGTTTCAATGTTGTATGTATCAATACAATTTTAAAACCATTGGTTGTATTACACCCCGTGACTCATCTTTCTTAATCATTTTTTTTAATTAAATTTCACATCAATTGTCTCAAAAAATTAATTTTTTTTGGCTTCTGGTTTAATCAATGATCAGTTTATTCCCCTAAATTAGGTCACCATTGTATCGTACACTATATCCAAAAGTGAAATCCTAACACAAATGGTATTATTGCTAGGTTCATATAGTGTTTAACTAAACAATAAAAGTATGCCCTATTAACACAAATTACAAAGACTTCAACACCACGCAGCATCCAAAATACTAAACATAGGAGTATATGATTCTAAATTCAATCAAAATTAAATTAGTAAATTCTAAATACCTAATAACATCCATTGATATATAATACTGAAACAACTTATGATTTTCGAATTGTTCATCTCATCATCTAACTAATAGCACAGTAACACCCATCTAAAAAAAATCAAATTATCGAAACAAAAAGCAAGTAAAATTGTATGAAACTTACATTATTACTCTCCGTGAAATCCTTTTGGTCCATAATTGGGTTGAGAATCAATCTAAAATTATTTAACGGTATGCAGAAAAAAAAATTATTTGATATGAGAATAAGAAGAAGATGAAAGAATAGAGTTGCGGTAGAAATAGGGATAGGGGGTGTATTAGAGGTAAATATAAGTATTAGGTTAATAAGGGTAAATTAGACATTTAATTTGATGGCATAATGGTAAATCTTAAAATGTTGGTGTACTTAGAGTTTTTGGGGTGCAAATAGGGCTACCCTAATAATAATTTATAAAAGAGTTCAACTCTAAAAGAGAAAATTTTGTGTGATAGTATTTTAACTTCTCTTAAGTAAAACAACTATTATCCGTAATGGTTAATATTTTAAATTCTCTTACTTCATTTAGTTAAGACTTAAATTGGTTAGTCATTCAAACGGTCGTGGCATCAAACAACTATTATCCACTAAACAAAGAAAGAAGTCCAACTAAACGAGTTACCGACCGTTATAACCACATTTGAAAACATTCCTTATTTTAATTAATTAATTAATTATTTTAAAAAAAAATAAACTTTGCACTGTACAACCTTGAATTTGAACTCCCCAAATTTGAATAATAAAATAATATAAATAAATAAATAAATAAATAAATAAAATCGCCCACTGACAGCTTTGCTCTCGTCCCCAGTGTCTCCCCTCATCACAAACTACTTTTTTTTTTGAATCTCTGATTTTTTTTTTCAATCTCTGAGATTTTTGTGTAGCTGGAGAAACTGAGGTTGAAGGCGACGATTCTTCATGGCTGGGTATTTCGGGGTGTTGGTGTCCGATCCATGGCTCCAGAACCAGTTTACTCAAGTCGAGCTCCGGAGCTTGAAATCTTCTGTCAGTTTTTTTTTTTGTTTTTAATTGACGTGTTTTGGATGTGCTTTTGCTGATCGGTGCGGTTCCTACAGTTCACGGGGATGATGAGGGAGAGCAGCGGTGCTTTGAAGCTTGCTGAGCTGCCGGAAAAAATGTCCAGGCTGAAGCACGTCGGAGACAATCTGACGGAGGAAGAGAGAGCTGCGTTCCTTCGGGAATCGTATCAGGATCTGGAAATCGATATCGACTTCGAGTCCTTTTTGAGGGTATGCATATTCTTCTTCTATGCATTTTTTTAATTTGATTGATTGAGCAGTATCTGGATAATTAATTGGATCGTCAATCGGATTTCAGATTTCTGTATGTGTTCTTTCAATCGGATTGTTCTGTGATAGGTTTATCTGAAACTTCAAGCTCTTGCAACCGAAAGAAGGGGAAGTGGCACGAAAAATGCATCCGCATTTTTGAAGTCTCCTACCTCCACGCTGCTGCATACAATAAGCGAGTCCGAAAAGGCATCGTACGTTGCACACATCAATAACTATCTCGGTGAAGACGCCTTCTTGAAGAAAAAACTCCCTATCGACCCTGCAACAAACGACCTCTTTGAGATTGCCAAGGACGGAGTTCTTATTTGGTGAACATCTTGTTTTGCTTGTATTTAGTGAACATTGTTGGAAATAATTAGCTAATACCATGATCGATTGATCGTCGTGTCTGTGGATGCAGTAAACTTATTAATGTTGCTGTGCCTGGAACGATCGATGAACGGGCCATAAATACAAAGAGGACGCTCAATCCGTGGGAGAGGAACGAGAATCATACGCTGTGCCTCAACTCTGCCAAGGCTATTGGATGTACAGTTGTCAATATAGGGACTCAAGATTTTATTGAAGGAAGAGTAAGAATTCATTATTTGATTTTTCGTTTCCTATTTTGTTTTGGTGTAGATAGTAGTGTGTTTTTGTTATTTTATTTAATTATTTAGCATGGTTGTTTAAGATCTCGTAACACAAGCTGACTATTTTTTCTTATTGTGGCCTATTTTCAGAGACACCTTGTTCTTGGGGTGATATCTCAAATTATCAAGGTGAGGAGAATGATACAATTTCCAATGATTTAAACAGTCCATTAACAATAGGTTGCTTTGAAATGGCAGACCTAAAGACATATCTCTCCGTATACTTGTCCCATTATATGCCATATGCTAAATTTTGACATCCTAGACAATCATATGTTGTTTCAGATACAACTGCTGGCGGATCTCA
The DNA here is from genome assembly GCA_954870475.1 of Euphrasia confusa. Classification (NCBI taxonomy): domain Eukaryota; kingdom Viridiplantae; phylum Streptophyta; class Magnoliopsida; order Lamiales; family Orobanchaceae; genus Euphrasia; species Euphrasia confusa. Next base: position 10,903,254 of record OX940965.1, read on the forward strand.
ACTTAAGGAAAACACCCCAGTTGGTGGAACTAGTTGACGATAGTAAGGTAATTGCTTTTGATTCGACTGAACAAAAATCAGTATTTCTGTTTTAACCACGTGCATGTTTTGTATGTAATTTATTCACCATATAACTTGATAATAATTCAGGATGTGGAGGAACTGATGAGCTTACCACCCGATAAGATCCTACTTAGGTGGATGAATTTTCAGTTGAGGAAAGGTGGATACAGTAAGACTGTTACAAACTTCTCATCTGATGTAAAGGTAAATGGAAATGATATGGCATTTTAAATGACCGGTTTTCTTCCCATTTCATGATCTTCACTCGTTTATGGATAGTAATGATATTTATGACATAAATACTCGTGCAGGATGCAGAGGCATATGCCCATCTCTTGAATGTTCTAGCTCCGGAACACAGTAATCCATCCACACTGACAGTAAAAGATTTCCTTGAAAGAGCAAAGTTGGTTCTCGAGCATGCTGATAAGATGGGCTGCAAAAGATACCTAACAGCAAAAGATATTATAGAGGGTTGTCCAAACCTTAATCTTGCATTTGTAGCGCACATCTTCCAGCACAGGTGAGAAAACATGGTGAAGTTTAAGTGGCCTCATTTTTATAGTTTTTCGACCATTCTCAGTTGATGAGGCCATACTTTGTCACTGATTTTTTATCAGCTTCTGTCTAATCCATCCTTTCATGTGTAGGAATGGACTCTCTACCCAAACAAAACAAATATCTTTTCTTGAAACTCTACCTGATGATGCCCAGATCTCCAGAGAAGAGAGGGTATTTCGGTTTTGGCTAAATAGTCTAGGAAATTCTTCATACATCGATAATGTCTTTGAAGATCTCAGAAATGGGTAAGTTCTGTCACTTAGATTAGATATACAACAATTTCATTCTCACCAAGTTCCATTGGGAAGAGTATTAACGCAGTTAGTATACATTACATCCCCTGCCTAACACTACTCATTAGAACTTTTGTTGCTGTTGTCATTGTAAATAATTTGTATTATGTTTCCAGGTGGATTCTTCTAGAAACACTTGACAAGGTGTCTCCAGGGATTGTCAATTGGAAAATGGCTTCTAAACCACCAATTAAAATGCCATTCCGGAAAGTAGAAAATTGCAACCAAGTAGTCAAAATTGGGAAACAGCTGAAATTTTCCCTGGTTAATGTTGCTGGAAACGACATTGTTCAAGGAAACAAGAAACTAATATTGGGTATGTTCTTACTTAACATTCCCTTTACAGGCATTGCATTGATCGTATGTTAAATCGGAAGTAGGAATTACTGGAAAATTAATTGGCTTTAGACTTGATTTCCAGCCTATCTATGGCAGTTGCTGCGATATAACATGCTTCAGCTATTGAAGAACTTAAGATTCCATTCTCATGGGAAGGAAATTACTGATGCTGATATATTAGATTGGGCCAATAGCAAAGTGAGAAATTCAGGTGGCCAGAACCACATGAACAGTTTCAAGGTATCATTCGGAACAAACTTATTTTTTGTACAAATTTAGGGGATATCATAATTTGTACTAACATGTTAACCTGATAATGTTGAATCTTACATGTTCACGTTCGAAAAGACCATGATCAGTGTTGAATCTTACACGTTCTAGTCTTTTGAAAGCTTTGCTACTATACTAATTGTAATACATATAATGCAGGATAAGAGTTTGTCCGATGGAGTCTTTTTCCTAGAGTTACTCAGTGCTGTGCACCCAAGATCTGTCAACTGGAGCCTTGTGACGAAAGGATTAAGTGGTATGTATTCTTAATTTACGTGTAGTTCTAAACTTATACGAGCTGCTTTTAATTAAACTCAAATTTATGTAGAGGAAGAGAAAAAAATGAATGCAACCTATATCATCAGTGTTGCAAGAAAACTTGGATGTTCGATATTTTTGCTCCCTGAAGATATAATTGAGGTAAATCTTAGTTTCAAGCTCATTCAGAATGTTCTTGACTAACGAACTAACTATTTCATCGTATTCTTTCACCTGCTTCTCACATTAGGTAAACCAAAAGATGATGCTCACATTAACCGCAAGTATCATGTATTGGACCTTAAAACAACCGGCCGATGATCGACCCTTTGGATCATCAGACAGTGAGAGTGGAAGCCTAATGGATACTATCTCAAACTCGACAACGGATGACACTGCTTCCGAGTCATCAACAGATGACACCAGCAGTAATTAATGGTGGTTTATTGAGTTTTCAAAGAAGGTATACATAAATGTATACCGTATTGATTTCTCGTGTATCTGAAGTTTTGCATCATTCACGTTTTTTAGTATGTCGAATGTATTGAGTAATTTGAATGTAGCTTTATATGAAGCAAAAAAAAAAAAAAAAAGGTAGCTCATGTGTATAGAGACAATATGTACAAGTTTGCTTCTTGTACACTTTTTATCATGTATTTTGTGTTGTAATTGCAATTCTTAATGTAATTTTGGTATTTATGTATAATAAGGATGGCACTGTCAATACGACCTAGTAGGTTCATATTCTGATCACTCTTCTCATTTCTATGGGTGATGGTGTATAATCGATTAGCTGTTCTGGAGCGATTTGTCTGTTTAAATCCGTTAACGAACAAGATCTCGGCTTGTTAACTAGCAATGCGGATGCATCTCTTCGTGGCAAGGCTTTTTGAAACAATAACATGTTTGTGATGCCATTAATTGTATCTCTTCGTGGCAAGGTTTTTTGAAACAATAACATGTTTGTGATGCCATTAATTGTTTTGGGTCGAACGACGATACACTGATAGGCCCATTGGGCTTCTTGAAGGCCCAAAAAAATTGGTGATAGCCTAGGTGACCCAGTGTGAGAACCCTAAAATTTTAACAACATTTTTTAATTTTTGTATAATTTCCAAATGTTTTGTAATTTCCTTAGCAAAGATGCTTTCCGACAATAGTTTAATTAGGTGATTAATACTTTAAAAACATGTTATTAGGGGCATCAGATTCCAATAAGATGAGGATAAGAAAATTCTAATCAAAATTAACATCAACGACTAATTAGAGCCATTACAAAAGTGGGGACCGCCCTTTAAAACACTACAAGAAAAATTCTGATTCTTTGTTAAAAACAGTAATATAATAATAATAATAATAATAATAATAATAATAATAATAATAATAATAGTCTGAATTTTAATTTATTTAAACAATAACAGGGGTTTAAACATCAAACATTTATTAATCTCATACTATACTACGATGATATTATTTAATTTCTCATACTACAAGATGATCAAATGGATCGAGTGCAACACTAATCAGCGATTCAATCTATGTCAACAGCACACGACAAGTCAAAACTCATAGCTCATATCTCATCAAGGTCGAAAAAATAAAAAATCAATCAACATGCAAAATTGTCGACCTCAACAAACTCATCACGTACGATCAATCAACAAGATCAAGTTACTAAGGATTAACTTTTAATTTCGTGCATCTTTACCATTCTTATGTTTGTACATATATGGTATAATGAACCCATCAAAATACAGTACTCTATGTTTTATGATTAATAAAATTACATTTTTTAAATATTCAATTTAATTAATAATCACAATATTCTTTTCAACCAAAACTCTAATAATAAACGTGGTATAGATTAACACGTTAATATGATGTATATGGTCGTGCATGTGTCAATATACAGTATATAACTATCACACCATACCATATAGTGGGACTGGAGGCTGTTGTTGCACGATGTGTTTACTTTGAGTTAAACAATATTAAATTAATTAATTGATTGATTGATTGATTAATTACCCTAATAATAAAGACTATCAAACTAATTAAACCCTCCTAAAAGTCAAGATTAATCATAACTTTTTACCTTAATCAAATTGGTTTATGAAGTTATATATTAAGAAAATAATTCTCGTCACCATCATCAAACTAACTAACTTATCTTTTAGTATAATCACTTAATAAAAAATGATTTTTAAGTACAATCAGATGTAACTATATTTGAATAATCAATCGAGAGTTAGTGAAATTACAAAATAAACAGAATATTATGTGGAATTTTCTAAACGAGTTAAAAATGGGAGTACACAATTTCGGTTATGTAAACAAACAGAAGATCGATTATTATTATTATTATTATTATTATTATTATTATTTATGAAGAAAATGAACGCAATATATAATTATTAACGCGTGAATCACTGTATATATAAACTGGGGTGTATCTCGCCCACGAGACCAACAACCACCTACCTACGGCCGTAGCCGCCCCTTTTTTTATGTTGAATTAAATTGGTATAACGTGCGAAAAAAGACAAAGTAGAAGATGAATCAAAACAAAACCAAACATGGGCAGAAATATAACATATATACTCTCTCCCTCTCATAATACTTGCAACGTAACGTACTATACTTTTTGAGATAATTGATACATCACCAAAAAAAAAACTATAATATAACTTTTTTACTTTAAGATAATATTTTATTTTTATTTTATTCACTTAGTTTTTAAACTATAGTTACAATTACTTTATTTTTAATTTAAAAATATATTTTTATCATTTATTTTTTGATTAAAAAGTTAAAAATTAAAAAAAATCTTAATTTTCATCCAAGAAAGAATATATATACACGTATGAATGGGAATGGGGTAGATGGGAAGCAATAATGGACCCAACCCCAACCCAAAGAAACTCGAAATGGGCCACCATCATCCAAGTGGGTGTGTGTAAATGTAATGGAACCATGTGCGATCATATGGTGGTTGGCCCTTATCCACTCGGGCCCACATTCAAAAATAAAATAAAAAATACTCTCATTTCACCACCATATGCCTAAATACTTTCTTCATCCTAAACTAAGGATGATAGACACTTTTTTTACAAATTATAAAAGAAATTTAATCATTAGTCTGAAACGAAAATAGTATAAAATAGTATAAAACCTAAATTTGTCACTCTTTTTCTTTGGTTCTAATGTAAACGTAATGTAGTGTGTTATAGTGTGTTAGTACATTATTTACGATCGTTTCACCACCAAATGCCTAAATATGTCCCGTATAGGGTTTTTCCTCGAAAGATGAAGGCGAGCACATGACTTCTTATTGAGAAAAAAATTGACATTACTATATGCAATTGAAAAATTGAGATAAAAACCTATTTGAATAGCAAAATGTACAATTTTACCCTTACATTAACTATAATTAACATATACTACTACGTATTCAATTATAAATCTATTTATACACAACAATAATTAAAGATTGATTCCCAAGTCTCACCTTCTCACCTCCCAATTCCAATCTTCTCTCTCTCTCTCTCTCTCTCTCTCTCTCTCTCTCTCTCTCTCTCTCTCTCTCTCTCTCTCTCTCTCTCTCTCTCTCTCTCTCTCTCTCTCTCTCTCTCTCTCTCTCTCTCTCTCTCTCTCTCTAACATTAACACGATGTTATAAAGAGATCTTGTTGTGTCAGAGAACTTGTGACCCCTTTCGTGTCAGAAACAAAATCTTTATCTTCAACTATATATATAAAAAATTGTTTCATTAAAACCCCAAAAAAAAACATGAACATACACAAAAACCCTAGCTCCACCAAGACTCGGTTCGCCATCAAGTTTCTCCTAGCCATGAAGCGGCTCAACAAGAGAAGACCCCCATCGAACAAGCACAAGAGGTACCTCTTCATCCGATCCGCATCCCACGCATCGATGGCGTTCGCGGTGGGGCCGAAGAGGGCGTGGAGTCGAGCCTTGATCGACAAGATCAAAAACCACAAACGTTCTCCTAATCCTCCTTCGACGAATAAACGCAATAAGAAGTCATGTGCTCGCCTTCGTCTGTCGAGGAAAAACCCTAGACGGGACTTATTAGGGTTTGGAGAAGAAGGCGACGACCTTCGAAGGCTCGTTCCCGGAGGCCAAGGGATGGGCTATTGCACTTTGTTGAGTGAAAGTGCTCACTACATAAAGTGCCTCCGAGATCAGGTGCAGGTCATGACAAGCTTGCTTCATCATTATTCAACTTGAAATATATATATAGTTTTTGTATGTATAATATAGATTGAGAGGAAGGGTGTGTTCAAGTTTTTTTTTTACCTATGTAATTATTAAACTTTAAATAATTTATTGTATATATACATGTGATTGTGTGTGATGTGTATTGCTTGTTAGTACGGACTACGGAGAAGTGTTAGTAGTGAAGGACCATATATATTCTTACTATTTATGGGAAGAAAGTTATTTATAAAAAAAAGTACTCCGTAATTAATTGTGGTTTGAATTTTATTATTCTAACTTGAAGTAATTAATTGGGTGTATATTTATTCATTTGTACGTGCTTGTTTTAATTATTGATTACATTAATTAAATTTTACAACTTGAATTTAACACGTTATATTAAAATTATTTGAAGCTTGATAATTATATATATTATCTTTCATGATTGATTGAACTTTTAATTTAATTTTAATTACAGTCCTTATATAAATTGGATATTTTTAGGAAATTCAATTATATTTATAATTTCTTATATGGGTCAAAAATTTGATCTAGTACGTGTTATATATACTAAATATAGTATATATGTTACATATATATAATAGAATAATACAAATGGGTATTATCTTAATTTTGAATTATATGATATATATTGCACATATAACCTTAACTAATTAAATAATTGTTAGGTGTTGTTTTGATTTTATTACTTAATTATTGAATAAATAAATATTAACTCTGACACAATTAATTTATATAAAAGTATATTGGTTTTCTATTATATATATCAATTTAAAATTTAAATTATAAGAAAAACAAAATGTATTTATTAAATAAATTTACTCACGAGGAGAGTATATAATTAGTTTTATACTCCGTATTATCTAAATTTTACTATAATTAAATTATATGAGAAACAAACATATATATTGATTAAATAAATTATACTAATGAGGAGTATAATTAGTTATTGAAAATTATGATCTACATAGAAATATATAAATATAACAAATAACATATACTATAAAATTTTCAGAAATTACCGTCATTAGATAAATTAAAAAAAAAATTGTACTGAGGGATGATCTGTACATGTAATTGTGTAAGTAAATACTCATATGACACCGAAAAAATCCAAAATTGTACCCACATGAAATATATATATATATAATTATATTCTAATTGAAGATCACTAAATAATAAATTTATTAAGTTATACTCCATTAATTTATTTCAGAAAAACAAATTAACTTTCTTCATAAAATATAAAAGAAAATGGACGGTAATATTAATTAACATTATTTTTAAGAATACATTTGAAAAAAAAAAGGTAAATTTGTTTGTTTAATTACAATAAAATTTTCATGTTTTCTATTTTACAAATAAATGTATATATATATATATATATATATATATATATATATATATATATATATATATATATATATATATATATATATATATATATATATATATATATATTTTTCTTATAATTAAAAGTATAAATACTTCCTTATAATATATAATTCAGCTAGCAATTTTCCGAGGTGTCGTATGTTTTCACTGTCTAATTTTTTTGTGTTCACACCTATTATTAAACAAAGCACCGTTAAATTAAATTTGTGTTCACACTGATCATTATTAATTATTATTTTTAGCGTAATTAAGTAGCTTAATTTTAAGCGTAATTAATTGAAACAATTATTATTTTTGATTAATTAGCGTAATTATTTATTTCTTTATATAATTTTCATTTATATTTTCCTTAATATAATTCAATATTATTTTTAACGTAATTAATTAATGTTATTATTTTTAATTAATTAGGCAATTATTTGAAATTAATTATTATTTTAAACTTAATTAATTAGGTAAAATAATAATTAATTACAAATAATTGCCTAATTAATTTAGCGTAATTAATTAGATAATTATTATTTTTAATTAATTAGCTCAATTATTTTTAATTAATTAGCGTAATTATTTATTTCTTTTATTTATATAATATAATTTATATTAATAATATTATTTTTAGTGTAATTAATTAGCATAATTATTTTTAATTAATTAGCGCAATTATTTTTAATTGATTAATATAATTTACATTTATAATCTTTTTAATATAATAAATATTATTTTTAGTTTAATTAATTAGCGTAATTATTTTTAATTAATTAGTATAATTATTTATTTTTTATATAATATAATTTACATTTATAATCTCTTTAATATAATCTCCGTAAATATTGACTTTGAAATATTCAAAATATAACATTTATTCCTTATTTATCTCATCTAATTAAGTTTATTCTATTATATTACTTAAATTAATTATTATGATAAGAGAAAATCTACATTTGTTATTGATATATTTAATGGATAAATTAATTAATTTTTATTATACAAACAATAATAACGAAATTTAAGGGAATTCAAATTAGTTATATTTAAAAATAATAAATATTATCAAACCCTACTTCAAATCCGTGTCTATATAAAGACTTTATCTTCACTCACTCCCTAACTTTCACTTTTAATTTAGCTATTTTTTTTATTTGTTCATTGCTCACATTTATTTATTCATTTTTCATTTCAGTTTTTTTTTATTCATGCTCACATTTATTTATTTTTGTGCAGAGCTCTATGTAAGTTTTTTTTTTGTTTTTTTGTATTTTTTGTAGCCTTTTCATTTCAGCTATTTTTTTTATTTGTTTATCCTCACATTTATTTATTTTTGTGCAGAACTCTATTTAAATTTTGTTGTTTTTTTGTTTTTTTTTAAATTTTTGCACTAACTCTCACTTTTAATTTCAGCTATTTTTTTTTATTTGTTAATGCTCACATTTATTTATTCAATTTTCATTTCAGCTATTTTTTTTATTTATTCATTCTCACATTTATTTATGTTTGTGCAGAGCGTAAGTTTTGTTCTTTTTTTTTGTTTTTTTTGTATTTTTTGTAGCATTTTCATTTCAGCTATTTTTTTTATTTGTTTATCCTCACATTTATTTATTTTTGTGCAGAACTCTATGTAAGTTTTGTTTTTTTTTTGGTTTTTTTGTATTTTTTGCACTAACTCTCACTTTTATTTTCAGCTATTTTTTTTATTTGTTTATGCTCACATTTATTTATTCAATTTTCATTTCAGCTATTTTTTTTTATTTATATTCACTTTTATTTATTTTTGTGCAATATGTAAGTTTTGTTCTTTTTTTTTTTATTTTTTTGTATTTTTTATAGCCTTTTCATTTGAACTATTTATTTTTATTTGTTCATTTTCACATTTACTTATTTGTTGCAGAACTCTATGTAAGTTTTGTTGTTATTTTGTTTTTTTTTTTGTATTTTTGCACTAACTCTCATTTTTAATTTAAGCAATTTTTTTTATTTGTTTATCCTCACATTTATTTATCCAATTTTCATTTCAGCTATTTTTTTATTTATTCATCCTCACATTTATTTATTTTTGTGCAGAACTTTATGTAAGTTTTGTTCTTTTTTTTTGTTTTTTTGTATTTTTTGTAGCCTTTTTATTTCAATTATTTTTTTTATTTGTTTATGCTCACATTTATTTATGTTTATGCAGAACTTTATTAAGTTTTGTTGTTCTATTTGTTTTTTTGTATTTTTGCGCTAACTCTCACTTTTATTTTTTTTATTTGTTCATGCTCATATCTATTTATTCAATTTTCATTTCAGCTATTTTTTTTATTTAATAATGCTCACATTTATTTATTTTTGTGCAGAGCTCTATGTAAGTTTTGTTGTTTTTTTTTTGTTTTTTTGTATTTTTTTTAGCTTTTTCATTTAAGCTATTTTTTTTATTTGTTCATTCTAACATTTATTTATTTTTGTAGAGCTCATAAGTTTTGTTGTTTTTTTGTGTTTTTGTATTTTTTGAAATATCTCTCACTTTTAATTTAAACTATTTTTTTTATTTTTTCATGCTCACATTTATTTATTTAATTTTTATTTCAGCTATTTTTTTTATTTATTCATACTTACATTTATTTATTTTTGTGTAGAGCTTTATGTAAGTTTTGTTGTTTTTTTTGTTTTTTGTATTTTTTGTACAATTTTCATTTAGCTATTTTTTTTATTTGTTTATGCTCACGTTTATTTATTTTTTTGCAGAGCTCTATGTATGTTTTTGTTGTTTTTTTGTTGTTTTTTGTATTTTTTGCAGTTAAGTATTCTTTTACTAATTTGATTTTAATAACTTTTGCAAGTAAATCATTTTTTTCTAGACCTTTTGAATTTCTTACTTATTTTTTGTTTATTTTGTAGGTTTATTTATAACTATTTATTTTGTAGGTTTCATTATAAGTAAAATACTGTTCGACCGAAGTCATGAAAAAAGATCAAAACATTTGATCGCACAAATTTTAAATGGATTCCAAGCTTTTGTTTATGTTATTTTATTTATGATGTAATTTACTCAATTTACTGTAATTTTAAAGTAGTTTGTTTTCATTTTATTTATGATGTATTTTATCTATTTAATGTAATTAATGAAATTTACGCAATTTACAATAATTCTATTTAATTTTATTCTAATTTTGTTTATTTTGTAACTTACGCAATAATATTTTTATTTGTATTACTTACAAATATCACTAAAACATAATTAATTTATGTATTTTAGTTTGATCTTTTTTTATATATAAATAATAATAATAATTGTGATTTAATTAATTTATGTATTTTTATTCTAAGTTTTAGGGTTTAATAAATTTAATGTTTAACTAAAATTATATATCAATAATATTATTAATTATGAGTATGTAAATCTATTTCTTATTTTAAGCAATTAAATAAATTCAAATGTAAACTAAAATTATATATCAACAATATTATTAATTCAAAGGTAAACTAAAATTATATATCAATAATATTATTAATTATGAGTATGGTAAATCTATTCCTTATTTTAAGCAACTAAGTAAATTCAAAATTACGTAATTAATTTGAGAATGAAATAATAATAATTCAATTTTTTATTAATGTACAATTAGAAATAATATTATCCTTTATTTATATTTAGAGCATTAAAATATCTCCGGCTTATTCCTTATTTATCTCCTGCTTTAAACTAAATTAATATATTTCTATTTATTTAAATAAGTAATATTCAGAATATCACGTTTATTCCTTATTTATCTCCTTTAATTAGTTTATTCTATTATACTACTATTTATTTATAGTACTAAATAACTTTGTGATTCTTCATTCTTTTTCATCCCTCTAATTGTCTAGAAATTTTTTTATAATAATTTTATTTTTTTTCAACTTTTTACTAATTATTTTCAATCAATGTCTTGGTCTGATGTCAATTCCTCCGAAAAAGACTTTCGTTCAGTTTTACTAAAGGTATGTTATTGAATTTAATGTTTATAGACCTAAATACATTTTTTTATTATATATGTGTGTAATAAATAAGTGATTTATAATTGTTATTATATTTAATGCAGGTTATTAAAATTTGCACAACTTTTAAAATCCATGAAAAACTGTCCGAGTGATGTTGGTATTACATCATTTGCCCCACATGCAATCATTCACAGTATGTCAATTATTGCAATTTTGTGTGCTATTTTTGTCACTTATTCATCACACCAAGTTTAAGGACGGAAAGCACTTCGCGAATTTTGTATTGATGAATGAAGTTGCATTATTTCTAAATCAGAAATCAGCTGATCGATTGGTTCTTTCAATCCTCTCGGTATTTAATTCTCTCCTACATATATATCAATTGTATGTTGCATTGTCTAGAGTAACCAATAAGATCGGGTTGAAACTTCTGCTTTGTGACTAGCGTGTGACGAATAGAACAAATGTAATCTATAAAGAAGTAATCCAGAATTTGTAATATAAAGGACCGGACGAAGGCCCAATCGGGGGTGTTTTCAGCGGGCCGACTCAGTTCGGGTTCGATTCTCGAGTGTAACGATTCTTTGGTTATGAGTTTGTTGGTTTTCAAGTCGAACATACGGTAGAAGTTGTGGTCGTTGGGGGTGTGATCGTGCGTGTCGAAGTTGTTGAATTGTCTGTATTTGAATTCGATTTCGTCGATGTGCTCTTCGATCTCCCCGAACTTGATGGTCGTCATGATGTTGTGAGAATTGAGTTTGTACGTTCGTTGGTTGTATTAAATTATTAATAGTAAGAGGTAAAACTCGGTATGGTAATGTCAATAAGAGTTAGGGTAGGGTAGGATTCTTTTCCTAATACTACTATACTATGTAGTAGTAACTCTTTGTACGTCTCTCTTAGTAGTAATCTATGATGGACCTCTACGTAAATATAATGAGAACGGCCCAAAACAAAAATTAACCCTCCATCAAAGGTCAATTTGAAATTAAATTTTAATTTTTATATTTTGAATATATACAATTTTTATCTCTATTTTAAATTCACTTACAACTACTAATTATCCGAAGTAGAGGTAAACTACTGTAAAAACTCTATATATATAGTAATACTCATCAATTTTAGTAATAAAAATTTTAAGTCCGGACAAGTTATAAATAGGAATAAACTTCACATATAAGTCATATATTTTTCAACTTTCTTTAAAGATTTATACCTCTATATAAGATCTATATAAGAATAAATGATTAATATATAATAAAAATATTTATTTATAATATTTTCCTTATCCTTATAATATATAATTTAGCTAGCAATTGTCTTAGCCGTTAGATTATGTTGTGTTCACACCTATTAATAAACAATGACCGTTAGATTAAATTTATGTTCACACGGGTAATTAATTAGCGTAATTATTTTTAATTAATTAGCGTAATTATTTATTTATTTATATAATATAATTTAAATTTATAATCTCCCTTAATTACATCTTTATTCCTTAGTACTAAAATTAATTACCATAATTAAGGGTGATGAGAGAGAAAAATTTGCATTTTTTTTATTAATATATTTAACCGTTAATTAATATATTTATATTATATTAACAATAATATCGGAATTTTAGGTAAATCTATTCCTTATAACTAAATAAATTTGATATTATCTACTATTTATATTACTATAATCATTAATAATTCAAATCCGTGTTTATATATAAATTTCGTCATCTTCACTCACTCCCTACCTATTCCTATTCTATTTTTTTTTATTTGTTAATGCTCACACTTTTATTTTTTTGGAGAATTTTTATTTTTACTAATTCGAATTTTAGTTTTAATATTATTGTTTATTGATTATAATTGTATTGTAAATATAACAATTTATTTGGTAATGCTTTTTGTATTTTTTTTCTCCAATTTTTAAATTTTTTTTAGTCTTTTTAAAGATTATTTTTTTGCATGCCTTTTGTATTTCTTACTTTTTTTGTAGGTTTATTTATAAGTAAAAGACTCTGCAAATCCAACGATTAGAAGATCGAAACATTGGATTGCAAAAGGTTTAAATGGAATCAAGCTTTAATAAGTTTAGAATATTTTGCGTTAATAATTTATTTATCTTTTATTTTATAATGTAATTTATAATATTTTATGTAACTCACAATTATTATTTTAATAAAATTTATAATATTTTTATTTAATTTTATTCTTATTTTATTTCTGTTGTAATTTACGCAATCGTATTTTTATTTAATCCTTATAATATATAATTCAACTAATATTTGTGGCATACTCTCTTCAAACCAGAGTAATAGTCACACTTCCTTTGTATTTTCTGAAGGACCAGAGTAATAGTCACACTTCCTTTGTATTTTGTGAAGGAACTGTGATTAGTGGAGGAAATGAAGTATATTTAAAGCGTTTGATTTATTTGTGTTCACACATATGAAAAAATAATAATCTTTAGATTAAGAATTTTGTTCACACTAATATTTATTAATATTTAATCTTAATCAATTTATTAAGTAAATATTAAATACATAATTAATATATAAATAATAATATTTATATTTTTCTTATTCTCTTGCCATTTGATTTTATATAATTTATCTTTATAAATTCCTTAATTATAGTAAAATTGACTTGAAAAATTCAAATTATTAAATAAATTATTTTTTAATATCTTCTATTAATATCTTCATTTTATTCTTTATTTATCATATATTATTTATTTATTTAATTTATCATATAAATCTTAATAGATAATAGTATTAATTTTAATTTGTATTAATCATTATATCATATTAATATATTAATATTAAGTAAATTAGGTTGCATTTAATTTAATTTACCTTATTCTATTTTCATTAGTGAATTAAATTATAAATTTTCAACCAAAATATCCCGATTTAATTCTATAATTTGCGATTTTTATTCAATTAATTTTCAAAAATTATAGAAAACTTAATTCAATTTTACTCCTATAAAATGTCTTCATCTTTTACTAATTCTAAAATTCGATAAATTATTTTTTCTAATATGATTATGATTTATTTATGTATTAACATTTTTGATAATGCATTATTGTTATTATCATCATCATTAATAATTATTTTTAGCATTCGATTGAGTTCTTAAATAACAAGTTTTCCAAACTACCAAACCATGAACTTGAAGGTTGATATTATTATAAACTTTTTTACTAAAATCTAAATATATTAATTAATATAAGTCTATATATATATATACTTATTTTTCTTTAAGCAACAATTTATATAGTCATGTTATATTCTATTTATTGTATATAATATACGAATTAATTAAATGTTGTGACATGGTATATAGTTTTTGATAAATGAACTGTTTCGTATTAGGTTGTGGTAACCGTTATAATATTGCGAAATACGTGTCGGACTATGCAATGGTACTAGGATGGTTTTAACATTACTTGATAATTATATTATCAACGCGAAAGTATTAAGAGAAATAATTCAGGGGAAATTGTTTTTAATACTCGAATTGCTCTCACGCCCTCGAATACCAAATTCCAGTTTGCTTTTCAACGAATACAATTTTCGATTATAATATCGTATGCATGACTATTAATAAGAGTCAAGGTCAGTCGTTGACAAATGTTGTAATATTTTTGAAAAAACCAGTATTTACGTACGATTAATTATAGTTGTCTAGAGTAATTAACCAACACGACCGGGTTGAAGCTTCTGCTTTGTGACTAGCGTGGTCGTCTTATGAATAGAACAAATGTAGTCTATAAAGAAGTATTCCATAATTTGTAATATGAATGTAATCTTTTTTATTGTATTATTTCAATTAGATCATTCACTTACTTCCTCATCTTCAGACTCAAACTAATAGTCACACTTTCTTCACAAAATACAAAAGAAGTGTGACTATTTGTTACGTTGGGAGGGAGTATTATTTATTTGTCTATTATCAATATCTAAATCTAATATTAAGCAGAGTACTATTCCGACTAACAAATAGTTGAATTAAATACACGTGCATCGCACGGGTAGGAGGACTAGTTTAATATTAAAAAGAACAACATTTTTCATAAACTAAATGATCAAATAGATAGCGTGCTAATAAGTAATAACTTCAAAATGACAATTGTTGAGAATATTTTCAAAAAATTGCTTTTTAATTTTTTTATATTAAAGATAATCAAATATACCCTTTTAAAAACTAGTAACAATTGTCCGTGCTATGCAAATGTGATTTCTTTTATTATTTAAAAATTACTAAAAACAAAAAACTGAATATTTATATTTTTATATTAATTATAAATTTATAGGTATTAAAAATTATAAACAATTTTATGTCATTAGTGTATTTTTCATTAAAATTTTAAACAATTACCTAATAAGTTGTACTATGGTAAGAGTTCAAATGAATTAATTTCGTACAATAAAATTGGATTTGAAATGAACTGTCTTAAACTGAACTGGACTGAACTTAATAGGTTGAACTTAATAAGTTTGAACTGAATTGAAATTAAGTATAATTTAATTTAATTTTAAAATGTTAAAATAATAATAATAAAAATAAAATTAAATTAAATAACTGCATTTGAACTTAATATATATTTCATAAACTAAATGATCAAATAGATAGCGTGCTAATAAGTAATAACTTCAAAATGACAATTGTTGAATATTTTCAAAAAATTGATTTTTAATTTTTTTATATTAAAGATAATTAAATATACCCTTTTAAAAATATTTGTTATAATCAATTATCTGGTTTACAAGTTCACTCTATTTTTAATCACAATAATAATAATAAAAAAAATATGTACATGGGTAATGTGTTAGTTAATTAGTTATACTCCATGTGCTCTCTCTCTCTCTCTCTCTCTCTCTTATTCATAAAAAAACTTATATTTTTAATATTCAGTTTAAATATCATTTTTTAAAATATTTTTAACATTAATTAAAATTATTTAAATATTAATTAGTTCAATATTTAATTAAAATTTTTAAAATAATTAATGAGGTATAAAATAGAAAATTGATTTTCATCACGAATAAAGTAATAGTATCATAGTAAAAAAAACATTTGAATTATTTCACTCTAAAATTCTTTATTTAAAAAGTCAAACATACGAGTTTTGCATGTGAATATGTCGGTTATGCATAATGTAATCAACACAATTAATTAATTAGCTTTCGCTTTAAGCGTCATGTACATTAATTACATGGGACACTTATATACTAATTAATTACTAATTTAATTTGATATATAATTATTGCGACGCTCACAAGAAAACAATAATATCTGTAAGAAGTGTGACGGCGATTCGTTTAAATTTGTTGGCAAATGTTGACTAAGTTTGTACAATTCTGTAACATATTAATGATCAAACTTCATTTTTTGACTTGATAGAAATTTTCCATTTTCCAAATATGAAACAAGAAGCAACATGGAGATCGATTGGAGAATGTTATAATAAACATCCATTGATTATAATGTAATTAGATGCTCGATTTTTTAAACACTCGTGCATCGTGAAAAAAAATCTAATCACAATATCGATTCCTGCTAATTGGAGAATAATGGAGATAGTGTTCGTATTCGTGTTTCTGCTGATTTAAACCTGTTCGTGCACGCTGATTTTTTCGATTAGACTATTTTCTTGTTATAAATAGGGGTCAAAATGTTCACAAATACTGTACATATTTAATCAATTTTGTTCATTAATCATATCCTACCATAGATTAATTTTGAATAAGCTACTCACTGATCATACTCTGTATAATCATAGTTTTGATTGGTCGAACATATAGTACCATCAATAATCCATTTCAGCAGCACGCGATACTGTTTCGATTTCGAAGAACTGGATCTCACTTTATCGAATTAGTGCACATGAGCAGGGATAGAAGTTCACCATATATACTACCTTAGTTTTTACTTTACTCCATATTGACAACGAGTATTACCGCCTCATAGCCCTCTGATTCGAACTTGTTTTTCAAGATAGTTTTCCAGGAGGAAAAACTCGAATCAGAAGAAAAACAAAAACACGCATGTAGCCGGAAAACAAAACTTTGTTTCGTTCCTTATTTCCTCCACAAGACAAAAGTATGTATAAACTCAGCATCTAACATTTTTATACAACAAGAATCGATTCAAAACAGTTGTGTATGTGTCCGTATCTGTAATCAATTTGACATACTGTAGTAACAAATGAAATGCAAACCTCACCACCTCATTCTTTTTGCTCCTGTTCCAGTGCTGGATCTCCAAGGCTCGAGCAATTTGTGCTTTTCCCTCCGTGCCTTGCGGTTGAATTGAGTTTGCACGAAGACCTTTCTACATACTTACAACAAATATTCGAAAATCCACAAACGTGATTGAGAGATCCTGCGTAATCTTCTGGACACCAAATATTCTACCAAGCTGTCGACCTCGCGGGATTATCCCGATCAAGCTTGTATCGTAGCTTCCGGGACAGAATCTGCTGAACAAATTAATGGCAACTCCATTTAATTAACAAGAATTCGAATTCAAACACAATGTCGTTTTACAACTTCGCCAAAACCATCTAGCGTTTAGTTGAAAAGCCAATTGGAACCGAGACTACAGACAATCACACAGCTATTAAGAACAGGTAAACACAGGTTGTGAACTTGTGACAAAAGGTCCACAGATTTACCTCACATTTTTATTATAGAACCACCGAACTATACTGAGAATTTCCGTATACATCAAAGAATAAATCGGCAATTTTGATATATCGAACTATCGAAGTGCATATATCCTCTCGGAATATCGGAAATTTCTGAATTCCATATGTATCATACCGTATCAATAGAACCAAAATGCTCATAAAAAATCGGCATTTTTGGTACCACAAGTTCGTTACATGAACATTTTCAATATTTACTAAAAGAATTCTAGAAAAATAAAATTCAAATAACAAACTAAATACAGTTATTAAATTATAAAAAAGAAAAAGGATTTTTTTAACTGACCGAATGAACCGGATTAGGGGCAGCCAAACAGTCCCTAGGAGTTTCGAAAGAGGAGAGCGAAAATTGCTTGGAGACGACGCCGACGTCGAAGTAAATCAAGCCGGAGCTGGGAACATCGACCCGGATTTCGATGACTGGGAACCAGAGGAACAGATCCTGGGCCGAAATGCCCGAGAGCCCGTCGATCCGGCCGTACCGAATCGAGCCCGAAACGTTGGCGTCGTAGTGGAGTTCGTTCTCGAACTTGGTGTTGCAGGCCCGATCCAGATACACCACGAATTTCCCCGAATCGTCGTCGAGGCTGAAATTGGTGACGCCGTTCGGGAGCAGGCCGATCGGAAGCCCGTGGGCCCTGAGGATATCGTATATGGATGATGATGATGATGTGGAAGCCGCCATTGATGAGAGTATTGCGAGGAGCAGGAATTGGAATTGGAATCGGAATCGGGGTAAGGAAACCATTTTTAGCGGTGTAACATGGGAAATTGATTGTTCGGGTTTAGGGTTTAAGAGGGAGGGGATGGGATCGGGTGGCAGAAGGAGAAGGAGAAGGGCGAGATGTTTGAAGAGGTGGAGGTGTGGAGTGGTGCCAGCAGGAATACAGAGGGGATTTGTGAGCAATTATTGTTATAAACTCAAGAGAAATTGAGAGAGAATAATAGATTAGACAAAGAGAGAACTTAGAGGAGAATAGAATTGTTATGAATTGTTGTGAATTCTTGTGAATTGTTATTCATTGATATGGGGAGACCCCTTTATATAGGATACAAAGTAGGGTTTCTGTCTTGTTCACCAAGAAAGGGTAAACTAGTCATTCACTAAATAATAATATTCATAACACTCCCCCTTGAATGACTATTTACAGGATTGCTGCCTCGTTAAAACCTTGCCAGGAAAACCCAGTGGGATAAAACCTCGACGAAGGAAAAAGAGTACAACTTGCTCCCCCTGATTGTAATCACCGAAGATCTTTGATTTCTTGAACGTAGTTATTGGTGATTAACCAGTCTCATTAAAACCTGTAACTAATAAAACCATATAGGAAAAACTTAGTTATTCAAATATAAATTTTGGTCTTCAGGACACAACCTTCGAATTGTCGAGTTTCACATTCATTTGTATTATTGTATATTTTTCGTCCTTCTGGGACATGCCTTACCAGACATCTATTGACTAGAGCATTCGCAATTGCTATAACCGGCCGGTAACTCTTCTGGAGTATTTTAGATGCGTCTAGTGTTCAATATACATTTCTTGACAAATGAACAATAATGTGAACTTCAATTCACAATCATTTGAACTTCAAGTTCAATATCTCAGTTTATCTCGAAAACAAACTCATATGGAACATTCTGATGTCCTCTTTAATTATTATCGAGTGATGTACATGTCTCGTTAAAAACCTCGTTATAAAACCCTGTAGGAAAAAATACTCGAGGAAAAGAGTACATGACATTCACATTTATATTGTGGTGATTGTCTCGTTAAAAACCTTTAACTAAGAAAACCTCGTGGGAAAAACTTAGTAGAGGGAAAAAGAGTGCAATCACTGATTCACTGGTCTTCGGGACCTTGTCTTCAATATCATTTCTCCATAATGACATAGTAATATGATATTGTACATATTCTGATTTTCATTTCCTTTCATATCAGGAATTTTAAAATCCATCAAGGATTTTCATGTATGTATCTTTCTAATGACTTCTACATAGTCAAATCATATATTCGATACATATATTTATCATTGTTGCTGCCATAAATATTAAGTAGCGGAACTACATGTCATCCTTAAAAATATTTGATTAACATCGAGTTTCTGCGAAAAACTCTTGAGCAACTAACCTCGCTTTTATATCTCACCACATCATTACTCGTTTTTCTTACGAACACCCACGTATATCCCTCTGGGAAATATTTTGAGGTGTGTACTATAAAGTCAAAATATCTCTTTTATTTAGCGAGTCATGCTCAACCTCAATTGCTCATTTCTTATTTCTTGAATGCTGCTGGCACACTATCATTGATTTAAGTTTTTGATCCAGTTTTTCTAGAGCAACTCTTGAGGCAAATATGTCGTTGACGACTTTTTCCATGTTGATGACAATTCTTTCTATCAACCAAATCTTTCATCATTTCCCAAAATATTTAATTTGGTTGTTCCGCAATCCCACGATTTTCTATTATCATGTGCACGTGTTTTTTCAATGGGATTTCCATCTAACTCTCTTCGGGAGATTTTGAGGGTGACTTAATTTCTTTGTTTTTCCGCGGATTTATTTTATATCTTAAGATCGATCTACTACGCTTCAGGCGTATATTAGAATCAACATTTGAGTTGATCTCTTTGGTATTTGAACTCTTATAGTTCATTTATCACAAATATATGTGATTTTGTCACACCTTCATTAATTTGGCAGATTACTTGCTGAATATTGCAAGTTACTTATTTTCATGAACTTCGAGTCCAATTAATTGATGCGTGGATCAAGAATTGAAGATCGTTTCATTTAATGAAATTTCTCGGCATTTATATCTTTATATTCTTATCTCCCCCTAATGCCGTGAAATGATCTTCGTTAAATATGCAAATCAGCGTAATTGCTGTAAACCGATCTTCAGGATCGCGAGCTCAAAATATTTAATATACCTTATTTTCTATTGTGTCCGTTAAAAAACATTCACTTTAGTGGTGATATGAATATAAATTGCATATTTCAAATTCATTCGCAGATGGGAAATAAAAATTTTCACACATCATGATATGCATCATTTTCATGTTTTAGTACATGTAATAGTGGGGATAATTAGTACAGCTCTTCTGGAGCCCACTCTTAATATGCCATAATTTGCATAACAATATATTTTTATCAATGATCCTTCGGGGATTCAGTATGTTTATCAAAAATCCTTCGGGGATCAAAATACTTGTGTCATTCAAACTTTATTTACGAATAATCAAGTCAAATATTCTCCAAGAATATTAATCAAATTTAATAAATCAATCGTGTATTCTTCATGAATAACACGTCAAACATTAAGAAAATAATCGAATTTTCGATATTCCATGAGTACCCACATAGTACATTTATTCTCGATTTTCAAAAAATATCCTTCAGAGATAATTCATATAATCATTGTTTCAACGAGAACAATCGAATTTGGCGTACTTTGAGTATGATGATTTAACCTTATTAAAAACATATTTGATATTTCTTCGGGAATATCATATCATGATGTTCTTCAAAAATATTTAAAACTTATTGCTACTACGAGAGCAATTTAATTAGATATTTCTAAACTTATTGCTACTACGGGAGCAATTTAATTTGATATTTATCGAATAATATCAAATCATGAACTAAAGTTATTTATCGAATAATTTGATCAATATAATATTTAAACTAAAGTTTACGTTCTTCAGGAATATTCAATTTGATTGATATATTATATTAAGAATAATTAGTTTGATATTACTTCAGGAATATCAAATTATAATGCGACTTAAACTTGTGAGTCCGGGTTCATACCACGTTTTGGTAGTACGACTAATATTCGAGATTATTAGTATATAATCATAATCAATTTGATATTGATATTTCTACAGGAATATCATATCACGATGTTCTTCAGGAACATTTAATTTTGATATTTCGTCAGGAATATCATATCATGTTCTCCACGAATATTTTCTTTTGATATTTCTTCAGGAATATCATATCACAATGTTCTTCAGGAACATTAAAATTTTAATCGAATTACTAAGCATAATTAATTTGATATTACTTTAAGAATATCAGATTATAATGTTCTTCGGGAATATATTACTTCAGGAATATCAGGTTATAATGTTCTTCGGGAACATATGAATTTAAGAAGAAGGGAGTAGAAGTAGATATATTTATAATTATTAATGAATATAAACAAACATATAAATTCTTGCCTTGGAGTTCGGATCTTGGATGAGTAGAACTTCGATGAAGAACGCGGTTGAGCTTTCGTGCTGATAACGTGTTATAAACTCAAGAGAAATTGAGAGAGAATAATAGATTAGACAAAGAGAGAACTTAGAGGAGAATAGAATTGTTATGAATTGTTGTGAATTCTTGTGAATTGTTATTCATTGATATGGGGAGACCCCTTTATATAGGATACAAAGTAGGGTTTCTGTCTTGTTCACCAAGAAAGGGTAAACTAGTCATTCACTAAATAATAATATTCATAACAATAATGAAATTATTAGATGCAATTAGTTCATTTTGTTTTCTAATCTTTCAAAATTAAAGTTATAATTTTCTATTTTTCTATTGGTATAATTTTGATAAATTAAAATTAACTAAATAAAAAATCACCAATCGTCATTTAAATTGAAAATGTTTAATCGTAAATTCCTTATATTTTGTTAATATCTTCGTACTTTTATTTTTATAATGTCCATATATATTTTTAGACTTCAAAACAAATTGTTATTACTTTTTAAATTTTAAATATAATTATATTTTTAACACAATTAGATACCTTTATTTAATTTTTTTACTTTAAATAAAATATTACTCTTACTTTTTATAAAAATATGATAAAACTAACATTTTTTTTTCTTAATTTGATATGTACGTGAAGAAAGATAAGAAAGATAATGAGTATAGTAGTACTACAATTTTTTCTATGCTACCCTAATGGTGTAGTATTTTGTATCCTATTCCATTGTCATGTGTATTTGTTAAAAAGTTCAAAATAAAAAATGTGGTTGAAAATAAAAGTAAATTACACATGTTATTCTGTTTATGGTGTTAATTATGCCACTACACATGAATTAGGCATAGAATGGGTTCATTTTATGCTAACATAATTACATAAGGATACTACATTAATTCCATACATGTTTTTTCATGTGTAAATTACTTTTTATCTCAACCACGTGTTTTATTTTTAACATTTTAATAAATCAACATAGCAATAAATTCATGAGTTAGGCTACTACACTATAGAATGAACCTAGTACTCAATTTCAAGACAATTGACATATTTGTGTCAAACAATAATCGACACCCGCTACAAAAAAAATTGAGTAATTATTTTAATTTTTTTATTTTAAAATATAATTTTACTATACTATATTTACTTACATTTTAAACTTTAGTAAACAACTACTTTACTTTTCATTATAAAATATATTTATACTCTTTAATTTTTAGTTGAAATTAACATTAGTCTTAAATTTGTACACAAAATAGTATGAGATCATATGATTCATAGGAGTATACAGTATATTTTAGAGGGGATGAATATTTGTTAGGTTTCTTTGCATTTCATTCTGACACCATGCATGTGGATAGGTTTCCAAACAACACAAAGATCCAATGAAAGTCGTTATATATTAATTATTATTATTATTATTATTATTATTATTATTATGAATAATAATAATAATGGGGTTATACATATCATAAGCGTCACACGGGACACGAGTCACACGACACAAGATAATAATTTCGTTGCCAATAAACCTCACTAATTATGAGTTTTTCTATTTTGTAAAATTACTACATTTTCTTCTATACGTATATAGTACTAATCCGTTCTTTTCGTTCTTGTTGGACTTGTGGACTTGTGGTATGAAAGCAAAGTCGTTGAAAAAAAAGAGAGACAGCGTGCGCTTCCTTTGTATTAATTTTAATGTTCTAAAAATCAGGTTTAGGCGGAGCCTAGGCGCTAGGCGAAGGTAAACTGCCTCGATTTTTCATTTTAGGCGGTTAAGCGGGCTAGGCGAGAATTAATCGATCTAGGCGACCTAGGTGTGGATTAATTGAATTTAAGCGGGTTTTTTATAAAAAAAATTAAAATAATTTTTTTCGTCTCGTTGCGAATTTAACGTTTTTATTGATTGCAAAAGTTAAAAAAATGATATTTTTTGTGTTAAATAAATTTAAAAAAATGATATTTAATGTAATTTGTGAAATATAATTAATTTTTTTATAATATTTTAGCTTTATTGAACTTATAAACAAAGATAATTTATTTTTAAAATATAATATTAATTAATTAAATATAAAAATATAAAACGATTAATCCCCGCCTAGTCTTCGATTAATCCTTCCAAGCCCTAGGCCCCTAGTCACCGTCCGCCTAGCGCTTAGCGCTTTTTAGAACCTTGATTAATTTTGAGCGAGCTGCTGATGAACTTTTTGTTCATGGATGATGATCGAGATATGAAAGCTTGTGTTGGTTATTTTTGTACAAAATGTCTAAATCCGAAACATAAATAAAATAAAATCTGGACTAGAACAGTACTACTGATCTTTACAATTCCAGAATAAAATTAAATTAAAAAATTTAATAAATTAACCTTTATCGGGCTTCGAACAGAACCTTGTTGCGGGTAGTCGAGGCGCTTTCGCTATCCGCAAGACTAAAACGCCCCGTGTATGCTACGGTTTTGCGACGTTAGTCCCCAAAGATACAACGACTTTCAATCGTCTTCTAGTCTGAGGCACACCAGCTAGAAGCTCCGGCGAACGAGGAAAGAGCGAGAACCGAGCATATGCAAATGCAAGGAACTAATATTGTCTACACAATATTCCAACACTAGACTCCTATTTATACCCATCAAGGGGGGAGTATCAAAAGACAAAAGGCATGCCAAAGGTCATAGTAACTCAAAAGTCACAACAATTATGAGGATTAATTTATATATTTTTATTAAATATATAAATAAAATTCTGATGACTTTTCAAGTCTTTAGGCCGACTATTAAAATTCCGTACAACCCATATTGGACTTACTATTTAAATTTCGTACAACCCATTTAGGCTAGCCCAACAGCATAACCCATTTAAATATTTCAACTAATTTTACTCAGCCCAAAGGCTGGTAAGCCCAAGCCATAATAACCTTACTTGTTATTATTTTACAGACCCACTACAAATACAATTTGTACTTGTTAGACTTTTATAGGCCCAAGAAAAATCTCGGAGGCCCAAAGTCCAAATCATCATTTCCCAATTGACCAAGAATAATAATTCAAGTCAATAGGCTTACTTAAAGTTGAAACATTTTCTAACTCCTCATATAACATCACAAAAGTATTAACTTTCTCACCACTTTCAATGTGGGATTTGAGACTTTTCATATTCTCAATAATTAATACACAAGACCTTTTATAATGGTTCTCACAAACCCATTATCTACCACATATCGATGTGGGATGAGACCTTACAATTCTCATTCAATATTATGCCTTTTCACTTGGCTATTTCATTATTTATTTCTCACTCACCGAAAAATCGGATTTTGACGAAATAAAATACTATAATTAACTACGCAACATCGTAGAAAATTGTCAACAAATTAATTCCAACGTGAATTAATATTTAGCCACAAAAATTCGGTCAAATATTGGTCAAACCAATTATTTTATTCCAATTTTTCCAACAGCTTGAGCTTTACTGCGTACGAAAGCTTGAGCTTTAGTGCGTACGTGCTTTTTGCCACAAATTAAAGAGATAGATGGTCATTTTCCTTTGTCTCTGGTGTATTGTTATGAACTTTAATGGTTTAGGTCAAGCCCCATATCATATACGTAGTACTTAAATAAATTGCTCACTTTTCATATCATTTCATCTTGTACACTAAGTACCCAAGAGTGAGCAATTTTACTTAAGTATTTTTGAATGAAAGGTTATTGTAAGCTCGTTTTTTGATTCGATTTTAGTTAATACTCCATACTTCTTTTGTCTTAGGGAACTTGACATTTTTTTTTTTTGTATTTTACAAAAAACGTGTTTCATTTATCTTGAAACAAAAATTAGTAATCACTCATAGGCGGAGCTACACTGGGGCCAGGGAAAGCACTGCCCCCTGAGGTTAATAAAAATTTTCGACCCTATATATTACCACTACTATTATTTTACTATATACTCCATTAGTAGTACTCCGCTAAAAAAATTATTACTTTTGCAATGAATGTGAGTTTTTTTTTTCTAACTTTGCATTGCTACTTTTCACTCGCTTGTTGGCCAATGCTAACTCGTAATTAGAACAACCCCAATGGTTGTGAAATGACTTGGTCATTGCAATTTTTTGGCAAAAGATAAAAAAACCAACTCCAATGGTTGAAATGATCCTTACCAAAAAATGGTATTTGTCAAATTTTCATGTATATTGAAGCTAATATACATGAAAAAATGGCTCTTGCCATTCGTGTCATGTCATCACAACCCATCACATCAACCGACAATTTATACTTTGTTCTTAAAAGTACAATTTTAATTGTATTTGTGGATAAATATTTATTATGTATGCTAATATATTCATTAGTATGCTAATTTAATATTTATAATAATTATTTTTTGAAATGAAGATTTATTAATTATTAAATGATGATTGTATTGGGCTTTTATATTTTAAAAAGCGAGAGTACTATTATATTATACTCCCGGAAGTATGATATAAGTATTGACTTCAACCACTCAAAATTCAACAATATTTTTTTAATTATAAAGTTGATATAATCACATACCAAAAAACAACATAATATTATTTAATTTAATAAAATGGCTTTTGCTATATTTAAACCATTGGAGTAAGATTTAACAAATGAGAATTGACACTTGTCATTTTTTGGCAAAATAAAAGATGACTCTTGCCATTTTAGCAAAACCATTGGGTTGCCTTAACACACGCCACAAGTGAAGTTTCAACTTTCAAGAACCTTTTAGTTAAAGTTATTTTAGTATATTTATATTATAGTTTTCTTTTTATTATTTTTTTCTTTAATTAAAATGACTTTTTGCACATGATATCTTATTTGGACATTAAAAAGGTGAAGTGTGACCTTTTCTATGGGTTGGTTTGGACATTAAAAAGGTGAAGTGTGACCTTTTCTATGGGTTGGAGTGAGTACTGTTTAAGTTTTAAAAAATAATTACAATTCTTTTGTACATTTACAAAAGAAGTATATTACTAATTTTGTGAAAAGCAGAATTTATATATTATTTTTGCCATAATATTTTGAAGATTTTTGTACTAGCTAGTTATTCACTTAATTAAATTAAATATTTTAGTACTCACAATCATAAGCTTGATTTGAACAATCTCAATAAGTTACTTTTTACTTTTATATTTTTCCATTTTATATAAAAATAATATATATTTTTAATTTATTCTCTTCTTATTTATATTTTTAAATAAAAATAATTGTTTTAATTTGATTTTTTTTATCATGTGAATAAAATAAAATAAAATTCAAGATGTTATATTTAATAGTTTCATTAAATAAAATTTGTAAAGAAAAATTGACCATTAATCGGAAATATGAATAGTAAATAAGATGGATTGAGGGGCCGTGCAGTGCACTTTTGCACTGCACAATAACAAGTGCAATATCTCACCGTTAATTTATTAGATCTATTTTTGTACCGTTAAATTTCAAAGTACTATACACTTATACTATAAAACAAGAAAGTTAACTATTCTCTATTTTTCATTAAAATTAATGAAATTGTCATCAAATTTGAGAAAAAAAATCATAATATTGACTCGAAAAACAAAGTTTGGTTTTTCGATAAACTTTTCAATTAATCATACTATTCAAGTGAAATTATTATAATATTAGGCTCTTCTGAACGAAATTTTTAGTTCCGTCAGTGATCAGACCCGTTCTTGACATTTTAAAAGTCTTAGGCAAAATATAAAAATAGGCCCTTCACATTTAGTTATATCACTATATTTTATTTTATTTTACAAAATTTTAAAAAAATACTTATAATTTTATTAATTTTCAGCATATAACTTAACATACACACTTAATATATAACTATTATACTATATTAAAATGCACAACTAAACATATACACTTAATATATAACTATTATACTATATTAAAATGCGTAAATTCCACAAAATAAAAAATTCACGTAACAATTAAAATGTACATAAATCTAAAAATAAGTGATTTTGTATATAACTATTATATTATATTATATTAAAATGCACATAACAATTAAAATACACGTAAATCTAAAAATAAGTAATTTTGTATATAACTATTATATTATATTAAAATGTGAACATAAATCTAAAAATAAGTAATTTTGTATATAATAGTATATTAAAATGAACTTAAATTGTACAAATAAATTTATTATATCAAAATGAACATAAATTATATTATATCAAAATACACCTAAATTATATTAAAGTTTGAATTTATTTTAACAAAAAACCAAATTTTATTCTAACATGCACCTCTCTCTATATATATGTGTGTGCTTTATGTGTATTTTGATATAATAAATTTATTTATTTATTTAATTAAAATATAATAGTTATATATAAAATTAGTTATTTTTAAATTTACGTGCATTTTATTGTTACATGCATTTTTAGATTTGTGCAAAATTACTTATTTTCAATATATATATATAGTAGTACTATTTTTTTTAATGTGCATGTCCACTTAAACAATGGGCCTTGTACCGTCGCACCCTGAGCCTATGCCTAGGGCCGGGCTTGTTAGTAATATTCATTACATAAAGTTGTTAGATAGAGAAAGTGGTTCAATCTGCGAGCTTATCTCTTATGTTGATAAAATGCCACGCCAGCATCTTCAACAACAACATGAAACGCGAACTACGAATGTCACAGAGACGTGATCATAAAATAGAAAGAAATTATATATAAGATCATTTATTACAAATTAGAATTAAGAATATTTGAACTAAGACTATTGAGACTGTGTATATAAAATTCAAATAAATACGTTCGAAAGAAAGTTAGTACCTTAGTCGTGGATTTGAACTCGAACTTCTTTAGTTAGCAGTCCAAGAGAGAAGTCGCCAGTTTCATCTTACCAATGCACCAGAGCATTCTGTGACACCCCGGATTCTTCACTTTATCGAATTTGCCCAAGTCTTCAATCACAGTAACTTTAGGTGCTTGTACTTTGATATAATAAATTCATTTATGTATTTTAATAAAATATAATAGTATATACAAAATTACTTATTTTTAAATTTACGTGCATTTTATAATTACGTGCATTTTTAGATTTGTGCAAAATTACTTATTTTCAATATGTTATAGCAGTACTATTTTTTTATGTGAATGTCCACTTAAACAAGGGGTCCTGAACCGTCGCACCTTAGGCCTATGCCCAGAGCCGATCTTGTTAGTAATATTCATTACAGAAAGTTGTTAGATAGAGAAAGTGATTCAATCTGCGAGCTTATCTCTTCTGTTGATAAAATGCCACGCCAACATCTTAAGCAACAACTTGGTATGAAACACGAACTACGAACGTCACATAGACGTGATCCT
This sequence comes from Euphrasia confusa, assembly GCA_954870475.1. Lineage (NCBI taxonomy): Eukaryota > Viridiplantae > Streptophyta > Magnoliopsida > Lamiales > Orobanchaceae > Euphrasia > Euphrasia confusa. Next base: position 10,932,935 of record OX940965.1, read on the forward strand.
AAAATAGAAAGAAATTATATATAAGATCATTTATTACAAAATTAGGACTAAGAATATTTGAACTAAGACTATTGAGACGGTGTATATAAAATTCAAATAAATATGTTCGAAGGAAAGTAGTACCTTAGTCGTGGATTGAACTCCAACTTCTTTAGTTAGCAATTCAAAGGATATGTCACCCGCTTTTATCTTACCAATGCACTAGAGTATGCTGTGACACTCCAGATTTTTCACCTTATCGAATTTGCCAAGTCTTCAATCACAGTAACATTTGGTACTTGTACTTTGATATAATAAATTTATTTATGTATTTTAATAAAATATAATAGTTATATACAAAATTACTTATTTTTAGATTTACGTGCATTTTACTATTACGTGCATTTTTAGATTTGTGCAAAATTATTTATTTTCACTATATATATAGTAGTACTATTTTTTTTAATGTGCATATCCACAGTCCACTTAAACAAGGTGCCCTACCCTGAGCCTATGCCCTGAGCCGATCTTGTTAGTAATATTCATTACAGAAAGTTGTTGGTTTGTTTGTGTTTCTAGTAGTTCTAAATTTTGATACTTTAAGTTACTAGTTTTTAGAATTTTAGTGGTTATTGTTCATAATATACTATAGGAGTATTATTTTCATTACAAATAAGTTAAAAGAGGAAAATTTCCATAGTAGTAAATTTTAATTTTTTTATTAAAAAATAAGTAGTGAATTTTTTAAGCAAAAAATATAAAATAATTAACAAAAATTGATTAGTAAATAATAAAAATAAAAATGTAGTGGTATTTTAAAGCAAAATAAAATATTATTGCAAAAATTATTTAAAACAATATTTTTTTACTCTCTATTCTTTTTTGAGGTTTCTCATAATAGTTGATATACCCCAAAAATGGAAATATATATATATATATATATATATATATATATATATATATATACGTTTTTATTTTAAAATACAATTTATTTTTTATTTTATTTACCTAATTTTTAAATTTCACCCACAATTAATTTATTTTTTAATTTAAAAATATACTCATTAAACCTTTTACTTTTTCTTTAAAAATCAAAATATTTTATTAAAAAAAATTAAAAATATTTATATTAAGTTGAGACATCTATAAAAGTAAATTATGTCAATAATTAAAAATATTTTATTAAAAAAACCGTGTGAAAGTATATTGAGACTGGACGTATAAATTGCTTCTTTAACAATGGAAAAAGAAGATGTCGGCCGTTTTTTTGAATTTTACATTCGCTCTCATAATTAAAAAAAAAAAACAAAAGAAAAATGTAAAAGGAAAAAGCGGCTCGATTCTCAAGAGCTGACACAGCAATCAATGGGGCTGAAACACTCACTCGTGTAAACCCAGATCCCACGAATACGATCCCATCAATTTCACCCATCGAACAAAATCAAATTCTACGAACTACTCCTTGATTAAGAATTCCCTTTCCCCAATCGGGAAAGAAAAGGCAGTACTACATTTTTCTTTTTACAGTGTCGATCTTCCATCGATGCTCCTTAGATTAGCCGGCGAACGTTATTCTCTGTGCTTCATTTTGGTTCTTTGCTCGGCAAAAGCTGGTTTCGCCGGAGACCCTTTTGTGTTCTATGACTGGACCGTCTCCTACATCACCGCCTCCCCTCTCGGGGTCAGACAGCAGGTGGGTTTCCCCTGATCCTTATCTACCCTTCGTTTTCGACTTTAATTTTGCATATATATGTTCATAAGCTGTAAATCGTTGTTGAATTGATGCTGTATTTTTCTGGGTTGTGTGTGAAATTACATGATTAATCAGTTCTGTGTTTTTGCAATTGCTCTTTGGAAGTGAGTGTAGGTGTATTATGTATATGGTTGTGATTCATCGTTTTCATGGGTACCATAAACACTGTGTTGTTTTAGGTGATTGGCATAGAGGGCCGATTCCCTGGCCCGATTCTTAACGTCACCACGAACTGGAACGTGGTCGTCAATGTCAAGAACAACCTCGACGAGCCGTTTCTCGTGACATGGTATTTTCTCAATCCTTCTGAATCCCAGCTCATTAAACCAGAGTGATGATAAAATGGAGTAACTATTATTGTAGAATTTTCAGGGACGGCATTCAACAGAGAAAAAATTCGTGGCAAGATGGTGTTTCGGGGACAAACTGCCCCATTCCAGCAGGTTGGAATTGGACTTATCAGTTTCAGGTCAAAGATCAAATAGGAAGTTTCTTTTACTTCCCTCCGCTCGGTTTCCAACGGGCGTCGGGTGGATATGGGGGAATTGTTGTTAACAACAGGGATGTTATTCCCGTACCGTTTGGGACACCGGATGGAGATATAACACTCTTTATAAGCGATTGGTACATAAAGAGTCATAAGGTTGGTTGGTATTTGTTTTTTGTAAAGTAGTTCTTGATTTTCGTTAATCGTTACTGATGAAAGTTTATGGGGAAGCAGGAGCTCCGAAATGAACTTGAATCTGGGAATGATCTTGGGCCACCTGACGGAGTTCTATTCAACGGGCTAGGCCCGTACCAGTTTGATAAAGCACTTGTACGAGATGGTATTCTTTATCAAATAATAAATGTCGATCCAGGTAATTTTTTTATCAATACATGTTTCCCTTGCTATTGAACTGACTATGACTATTAGTCTGAAATGATACGTAGTTAGTTTGACTAATATGGAACTATTTTCAAACAAAAGGGAAGTTAAGCAACACGTGCATGGGGAGATCTCATCGTCGTTGTCCTACTAATGGTTAATGATATAGTGATATAAGGCATGTTGATGATGAATGCAATTAAATTAGAAAAACAAAAGCAAGAGGATAAGACGAATTTGGATGCATTAATTTTTTATTGGTATTAGTTGAGCACATCATTTCATATTTCAAAATTTCGTATCCCGTAATATGAGTAGAAGTTATGACTGTATAATAATCCTTTAGGAATCAATCAAATATCAGAATCTTCATAACCATTAATTTGTAGTACACTCACTTAAAAAATGACTTTTCCTTTTATTGATTATATTCCTGAATACATAAATGACAAAAGTTAAACAGGTTAGTTTGTTTGCAATGACACTTGCATCATTTTCTTTTCCGGAATAATTTCTTTTGTATCGATTGTATTTTGTGGCTATATAAATCCGTTATCCAGTTTTTTGATGATGCATCATTGAACAGTCACTTTAGGGGTTCCTTAAAGATGTCCTAATGCTGATGCTTCTCTTCCATTCCCTATTTGCTCATAAGGTCCACATAAACTAATTAATTAAAAATGTTTTATTAGAGTGTACTCTCTGTCTTTGTTTTATACGAGGAACAAAGTTGAAATAATTCCGGGCTGCTCATTTAATGACTAGATAATTAATTATTCCCTAAAACTCCCTTTCTGATGGGCTTTGACTCAATTTATTTAAAAGGTTCAAAGTTCTTTCATTTATATTCATGCTGCATTATTATCCTGGAACAATCCGTAAAACAAGAGTTTTGTGGTTGTGATTCTTTTTGGTGTTTGTATAATTGATACACAGTAATATAATGGAAACATCAACTCTCTGAAACTATATATAATTGAACTTTTAATATATTGTTCGTGTGCAACAGGTAAAACGTACCGCTTGAGAGTCCACAACGTCGGAATCTCCACCAGCTTGAATTTCAGGATCCAAAACCATAACTTGGTCCTTGTAGAAACGGAAGGGTCTTATACTGTGCAACAGAACTACTCGAACATGGATATCCATGTCGGTCAGTCCTACTCATTCTTGGTAACAATGGACCAAAATGCCTCCACTGATTATTACATTGTCGCAAGTCCACGGTTTGTCAATGTGTCAACTCGGCCCAAGGCCCCAGGAGTTTCTATACTACATTACTCAAACTCGCAGGGCCCCGCTTCAGGCCCTCTTCCAGACCCTCCTAATGAATATGACACATATTTCTCGATGAACCAAGCAAGATCCATAAGGTTGTGCCAAAGTGTAGTTATTCCATTTCCTTTCCTTATGTAATTTAGTGAAACATTCTTACTCTTGAGACAAACAGAAACATCTCTGAGTAGAGCTGGCAAATGAGTCGGGCCTAAATATTTTTGTTGGCCCACTATTTTGAAGGCAAAAGCCCAGTCCATAGTTCAGAAAAGAGTGTAGTTTTGCTTCATGACTATTGAGCTAGTTTGGGCATCCTGGAACACGGGCCTAATGGTTCGGACCAAAAGGCTGAGTTTCATTTAGAGCCTGCCCCTCAAAAAATGTGGGACCAAACAAGGCGGGCCCACTATTGCCAGCTCTATCTCTGAGATAGCAAATCAACACATGTGAATTTGCATGTATGTTTTGTTGAGTATCACATTGTTCTTATGTATTGCCTTTATTTTATTCTGACTTGACGGCATTGTTGTTTGATAAGATGGAATGTCTCTGCTGGAGCTGCGCGACCCAACCCACAGGGATCGTTCAGATACGGAGACATAACTGTGACTGATGTATATGTAATCCTCAATAGGCCTCCAGAGCTCATTGATGGGAAAAGACGAAGTACACTTAATGGAATCTCATACATAGCCCCTTCCACGCCTCTGAAACTTGCTCAGCAATTTAACATCCGTGGGGTCTTCAAGCTCGACTTTCCCAACAGGTTTATGGGCAGGCCTGCAAAAGTTGACACGTCTGTAATTAATGGGACTTTCAAAGGATTTATGGAATTTATATTCCAAAATAATGATACGTCCGTTCACAGTTACCATCTTGATGGCTATGCCTTTTTTGTTGTTGGGTAAGAGATATTTTCTTGCTTAATTTTTGAAGTTTCGTAAGATGTAATAGCGCACCACTTCTCATGTGATTCACAGGATGGACTATGGAGTGTGGACTGAGAGTAGTAGAAGTACCTATAATAAATGGGACGGGGTGGCTCGCTGCACTACCCAGGTAATCATAGTACTGTATTACATTTTGAATCTTCCAACTCGTTTCTGAATATTGTGTTGCATGACTAGATTTATATATCTGAATAAAAATATTTAAATTAGGAAAGGAACGAGTCGGAAGATTTAAAGAACATGAAAGATGAATCCCTGATTATTTTTGTTCTGCTTCTAAATATACACAGCTTGTGTATAAATATTAATACCGTTTCTGAATATTTTAGTATACCTAGGCGTGAAGATCAGCTGAACCAAGTTGAATAGTACTTTTGTTGTTCCTTATAATATATTTTTAACCCGATAACAGGTGTTTCCTGGTGCTTGGACTGCTATATTAGTATCTGTTGATAATGCTGGGATGTGGAATCTCCGGACTCAGAAACTCGACTCATGGTATCTTGGTCAGGAAGTGTATGTCAATGCTGTGAACCCAGAGAACGACAACACAGAGGGTCAGTTGCCCGACAATGTCATCTATTGTGGTGAACTATCTTCCTTGCAAAAGTAAGTGAGCAACAAAAAACAATATCTTTCCTCTTTGAAACTCCTCGTATTTAATCTAATCATCTGTTGCAGGCAACAATCACGAAGAGTCAACTTCTCCGGGGCACCATCTCTTAGCAAGCTGGTTAAGCTTGTTCTCATTGCCATTGCTGTAGCTTTGTTAGGATAACCAGAGGTATCAAATATATAACTCGAGTATTAAACCAGGCTTCACTTAATTCATAGGGCGAATCAACTCAGCAATTTGTAGCTTGATGCTGAGGTGATATGAAAACCTATATATATTTTGTGTGCATAATATTCTATTCGTGTTTTCTTCAACTCAGGGTAAAGAACCACGCAATGTCGTTTTAGAGTATGTAATACGGGGTAACACTAATTATTACTAGTATTTTGCACGATGTGTTTTAGGCGTTTTTCTTCGAAATCTAGAGAAGATATAAAAAAATGTACACTACTATGATACAATGTTAGTACAATACAAACAACTGTAACTCGATGAGAAAAACATGTTCCATGAAACAGTGCGAAGCTAAACATTCTGAACACACAACATAAATGAAAGAGCTTATAACCTAAGAATCAAATCAACCAACATGACACAAGAACCTCCTAAAGAATATACTCTGAGGTCAAGAAAAAAGTCGAAAGCAACGCACACAATACGTCAAGTTTTTACACGTTTTTGGATAGAGAGCAGGTAGAAGTAACTTCTGCACGCGTAACTCGATTCATCCTTGAACGCTTTCATCAACCTTCTCTTGATTTCACTGCATTCTCAGATATAGAGCGTCCTAACTTACCATCTGGATTAACGAACGCTTCAAAGTATTCGGTTCTATCTCTGTTCTATTAGCCTGGAAGAACAGAACAAGACACTGTCAGCATAAGCTATAATGTATTCAATCAAAAGCACTTTTGTTTCGAATTTTTCGATTACAAACCTCGACTCTTAGAACATTCAGTACAGAGTTATTGAGCGTGGTAACGTTGGCATCTGTCACAGTAAGTCCTAAGGAATCTAAGGCCTCCAGTAGCCTTGAAAAACCGCCTCTCATTTGCTTGCCTATAATAAGCTTCAGCAAGAAATCTCTTGACCCGAGTTGGCTAACTTCAACTTGTACCTATATGGAGGAATATATACATGTATGCTAAAGTAAAAGTTCGTGTAAATTGAAACTGAAACAATACTCATATTCTGGAGACGAGGAACGTGTTTTTTTCTGACCTCTATTGGTGGTGTCTTTTCAAGACCGCCACCTTTCTTGTCCCGATCATTCTTTGTCAACTTCGTGTTATCCGGTTTTGCATCGGCTTCTTTGCAGTCATTTTCTTCCATCTCTCTGAGTTCATCGTGACAATTATCGATAGTCTCTTGCAACTCCATTATGTACTCAGATGCATCCCCTAGTGTAGAAGCTCTATCCATCTTCGAGCAACGAAAAATAATTTAGAAAAAAAAGGTGAACACAATATATCGAAAAAGTTTAATTCTTTACAGACCTTAGAAATCTTTGGGACCAATGCACGAAGAGCATACATTCCGTCTTTGATCCTCTTCCTCCGGTTCCTCTCTGTCACGAGATTCTTCGACTTGTAAATTCCCTTTTCGCTCTTCTGCAGCCTGATAATTTTCCCACCCGCAGCGTTCTCTTTGAACTCACAATCTGTCGTGTATTTCTTCCTTTTTAGTCTCAGGTTTCTGCTTGGTGACTCCACATATTCCTTGCTCGATTTCTCAGGCGATACTCCATACAAGACGCGGCTGGAGCCTATTTTGACCAATTGGTGCTCGTTCGAGAGACTGGAACAAGTAGACGAGCCTTCAAAGCTGGAGTAGTTTTTTGGTTGGGGTATTTGTGGAAGGTAATTCAGGTAGTTTAAGGAAGGAAGGCAGTTTTCTAGACACTCATTCGAAGAAGGTGGACCATAGAGTTGTTCCTCGACTGTATAATCGGGGTGCGCCTGCCTTTCGACGCTTTCTTGTTTCAGGGAAAGTTCCAAGGGAGCAGAAATGTAGTCTATGATCTTTTGATCTTTCGGCACCTAGGAAACAATCAAACAACAAAAAATTCAACACGAAGAAAACGCAAAACAACAAGAACAACAACAACAAAAACTTACATGCTCAGTGCTGAAGAGTTCGATTAGACCACAGGCGATCGGGATGAGAACTTGTGTTCCATTTGCTTCCTGCAACAGAATATATAACGAACTAAAACCGACATTCGACTAATCTTGACAGAAGAGAGAGCGAGAGAGAGAGAGGGAGGGATATTGTAGCTTACATCGTCTGAAGACAAGGGGTTGCTACAGTGGACAGTCCACCGAGGTTGTTTGGATATCACAACATCCCCATGAACCCTGCAAACACCTCACTGGTTACTAATACTCTACACTTTTCTTGATCCTAAAACAGAACAAAAACACACACACCACTCACCCAGAATACAGGGGAATGACAGACGGCAGCCGGGAGAGCTTCCGGCATGCCTTCGTTCGAATCACGTGCTTAATTACCATACTATCCCTGCAGTACCCCAAACCACCAATTTCATCTTTTGCCGTCTTCATGCCTCCACCTCCACAGCAGCACGCCCCCCACTCAATAAACCTGAAGGGAGAAAGAAATTAAAACACAACAGAAGCAGAGAGTACAACATATTAAGCGGAGAGTACCCCTACTACCTCGAAGGGTCATCTCCTAGCTTCCAGATGACACAGTAGTCCCATGGCTTCGTGTTGACGAGGGGCCTCACCCACTCCATTACTGTCTCTAAAGATGCCATCTTTAACTCTTGCTCTGTTTCCCTATTTTCTGGGCTTCAACTACATTTATATATACACCATATATATAGACATATACTCTGTTTATATATATAGTACAGGGGCGACAACCCCAACAGATCAGTACCAAATCGGTCAGAAGAATCAATTAGGACAATGCTGATACAACCCAAAGAAAGGTGAAAAACAATACATACAAATAATTGAGGGGGGTGAGGTGGGGTGGGGGTGGGGGTGCAAGAAAGAAGGTTTCAACTGCTTATGTGAGATCAGTTAGTAACAGATGGTGGGGTTGAATGGTTGATGATTTCATGATTTGTTAGTGTGAGAAAAAGGTTAATAACTGTGTTCTCCTTTATTTTCCTTTTACTGTTGGTTTGTTTTAGTTTATCGTGGTAAAACTGTAAAGAAAAGCCCCTCAAGGAAATGCAGGGCAGTAGGGGACAGAATATTTTCTTGCACGGCAGCAGCAGCAGAGTATAACGTGGGTTGTGCTGTACAAAGTTGTTATCTTTTTTTTTTTTTTTTAGTGTACACTCTGACTCTTTGTTGTGATCTTGTACCACCTTTGCAGTTGTGCTTTTGAGTTATTTTGTGGCCCACATCAAAACTAACATCAGTTGGGCTGTAGAGGGAGGTTCATGAACTTGAAGTCCGTAGATGTCGTATCTCCGATGATAGTCGACCTCGTTTGAGAAGCTACATTTTCGATTGCCTCGACTTTTAACACTCTGAAGATTTGTCGAATTGATGAATCAACGATCGAGAATGATACTCTCTTGATCTCAAATAAGTTGTACTACTTTCATTATAAATTACAAAAGAACCACCATCGATGAATTGATCGGAAAGTTCGCTTCTGTATTGCAACTTATTTGAGACGAAGAGTACATATTTTCGAACACATTTCAATAATATTGAACCAAACTTTTTTCAAGTGTGTTTGTTATTTTGGGACGAAAAAATTAAGTAAATATTAGTAGTAGTTTCACTGACTGTGACCATACTCTTTTGGCGTCAAAATTCCAGCCATGTCCTTCACCAACTGCCACGCTTCTTCACTCCCACTGACAACGCCTCTGAAAGTCGCTCTCAACCCCAACGGCGTCGTTCGCTGTGCCTACCCTTCCGGCGCCGGCAGAACCGCAACGTATTCCAATACAACAACCAACAAACACTTCTCGTGCCCAACTCCAACCCGATCTGCCGCGAGCGAGTATGGAGCCGCTCGAGCTTCTGGGTCGGGTCAAGTATCCGGATCGGATGCGTACTCATTCGACGTCGTCATCGTGGGGGCGGGTATTATCGGGTTGACCATAGCCCGTCAATTCCTCCTCGGCTCGAATCTGTCCGTCGCCCTTGTCGACGCCGCCGTCCCTTGCGCCGGCGCCACCGGTGCAGGTACTAATTAAATCGGCTTTCCTTTATTTTTTCTTCTAGATCTGCAAAATCGTAATCTACAGCTTTTTTAGGGTTCATCCCGATTTTGGGCGTTTGATCGGGGTTTTTAATTTTAGGGCAGGGATACATATGGAGGGTTCACAAAACTCCGGGGACGGAGAAATGGGAGCTCGCGATGAGAAGCCATAACTTGTGGGAAGCTATGGCTGAAAGCGTTCAGAATCAAGGCATGGACCCTTTACTCACACTCGGTTGGAAGAAGACAGGTAAAACTAATTACTGAAATATCGACTTATATGGTGTGTGGATGGAAAATACATTCTAATATATTGCTGAGTCTTGCTTATTTGCCACTCGGTTATCGAGTTCTTCGGTTGCTGAGATCATTGAGTGGTTTTTGTGTCGTTGTGTTGCCTCGACAGGAAGTATGCTCGTTTGTAGAACTGCAGAGGAGTGTTCTGTGTTGAGGAAGAAGGTGGGCAATCTAGTGGAAGCTGGACTGGATGCAAAGTTCTTGTCCCGTGATGATCTGAGGGCAGAAGAGCCCGCTCTTGAGATTGGAGAGGATGGTGGCGCGGCGTTTATGCCAGATGATTGCCAATTAGATGCTCGGCGGTCTGTGGCATTTATCGAGAAGGTTTGATAATAATACATCTACCCTTCTTTGATAAGTGATATGTTTATCGACTTTTCTTACAAATGTGTGAAGTGATGTGGAAATCAATGAAACGAGCCAACTCATTTGAAGCTAAACAAAGCAAAAATAGGTCAAGTATGGATTTGATACAAAGTAATTTGAGTAATGTTAATGGATAATACACGACCATTTCACAGGTTAAATAATTATAAATAAATAAATTTTAATACTGGTGATAGGTTAACAGGTCTTTTGCAGCAGAAGGGAGATATGCCGAGTTCTATCATGAGCCAGTTACCAGTTTTGTAAGGTTGGCTACTTGGTCTTTTTGTACTAACATAATCTTATGATTGAAGTTGAGTAGTATGACGAGACTAGTTTTGGTTGTCAATGGTGTTAAGATGAAAAACAATTTGTCACTGTAGGGATTGGAGGGACAAGACTAGTCTTTTATAAATTTTTACTTTTTGTTTTCGCAGATCTGAGAGCACTGGAGGGATTGAGGCTGTTCAAACATCAAAGAGTACATTGCACGTTAAAAAAGCTGTTGTCATTGCAGCAGGCTGCTGGAGTGGTTCTGTGATGCACGACGTTATAAGGGATGCCGGAATTAAGTTAGATCTCCCAGTAAAGCCTCGAAAGGTATGATCTATAACCGTTTAACCGTATTATGTTTTGTCTTATAATCTGTGTCATGGCCATAATGGGAGGTAGAATAGTAGTTGAGTGATTTCATTGATCTATCTGTGTGGCAGGGTCATCTACTTTTTCTCGAGAATTTCAAGCCTTTTGACCTTAATCACGGGCTTATGGAGGCGGCATATGTCAGTCATGAATCAGCTGTCCTGAGCTCTACTTCAGGCACAAAGACTGTAGTTGATGCTAACACTGCATCTATTTCAATGACAGCCACCACAGACATGTCAGGAAGGCTCGTTCTCGGTACATTTCCTGAGTTCTGGGTATCTGCAAAAAAGGCAAAATCGTATGCACCCATGAGCTTTTCTTTTGATATTGCGTTTGTTCTTGCACTTGCAGGAAGCAGTCGCGAGATTGTTGGGTTCAACACGGAAATCGACGAGTCTATCATCGGTCGGATATGGGAGCGGGCCGGTGAGTTCTTTCCCGTACTAAAAAAAGAATCTCTAGCAGATTTGACCAAAGGCAGAGAAGTAAGAGTAGGCCTCAGACCCTACAGTAAGTTTGATTTCCAGCATGAAGAGATTATTATTTGTTCGTTCACTCAAATATCATCGTTCTAATTATATATTAGTGCTGACGCAGTGCCCGGTGGAAAACCAGTGATTGCACCCGTGCCTGGACTATCCAAGGCGTTTGTTGCCGCTGGACATGAAGGCGAGGGGTTATCGCTGGTAACCACTAACCACCACTCTATTCTTATGTTTTTTTTGTTTGTTTTTTTTCTTATCGAGTGAAGGAAATAGTAATGTCGACTTTTTGTGACCAGGCTATGGGGACTGCTGAGATGATTTACAACATGGTGTTGGAGAATCCTCCAAAAGTGAATCCCACACCCTTCTCTGCCTAGGTTTGCCGCTCTCTCTCACTCTCACTTTCTTAGGAAAATGTTGACGAGTTTAAGTTCTTCGTTACATGAATAAAAACAACACGAACATTTGTATGATGTATCAATGTTTTCATGTTGTTGTTACGGAATTATTAAAACTTGTATTCCATGATTTCTTAATAAATCAGCGGTATCACAGTATGTATGTTTGTTAGGGATAAACCTGTCGCTTTATCTAGTTTGATTCTTCTCTGAATAGAAATAGCTATTGGCAGAAAAAAGAGAAAGGTCAAGAACAAATCTACTTGAACTCTGAACTATTGTTTTTCTTTTACATCACATACTATATTTTCTCATACTGTCATACATATTTGTATATTTAGTATATACTACTATATTTTATAAAATAAATCAATAAATTCCCATATATATATATATATATATATATATATATATATATATATATATATATATATATGGCTTCCCACAAATTCCTCCAATATTTTCTCATTCCCATAGGCCCACCAACTCCTAGTCTTCCTCTGAGCCCCACCATTTATATTTTTATTTTGTGTAAATGAATTCCAAAAACAACACTTTCTCCTTATTCATCTTCTTCTCGAGTTGTGGCATGCACGTACACCAGATCATTTCATCTTCACCTGGAATGATCTAAACCAAATATTAAAAAATAAAAACAAAAACTATCATACCAAACCAAACCAAACCCCTCGCTCAATCGAAGTCGATTGTGCTACATATAACAATGGATCCGGCCGAGCTTCGTCGGGTGTTCGGCATGTTCGACAGGAACGGGGATGGCAAGATCAGCCGGATAGAGCTAAACGAGTCCCTCGAGAAGTTAGGGATCCACATCCCAGAAAAAGAGCTGAAGCAGATGATCGAAAAGATCGATGTCAACGGGGACGGGTGCGTTGATGTGGACGAGTTTGGAGAGCTGTACGAGGCGATCATGGCAGACGAGGGGAAAGAGGACGAAGACGAGGACATGCGAGAGGCATTCAACGTGTTCGACCAGAATGGGGATGGTTTCATTACAGTGGAGGAGCTGCGAGTTGTGTTGTCCTCGCTAGGGCTGAAGCAGGGCCGCACGATCGAGGACTGCAAGCGCATGATCAAGAAGGTCGACGTGGATGGGGACGGGATGGTAAATTTCGACGAGTTCAGGCAGATGATGAAGGGAGGAGGCTTCGCCGCCTTGGGATAGGATCCTAGTCGGAAGTCGTCCTTCGACGATCAAGTCAGATCAGAGATACTATAGTACTCATCATAATGAAGTTTTTTTTTTTTCTATTTGAAGTTTTTTTCTTCTTTTAAAGTATTTTTGAGAATTAAGATTTCTCAGTTACTTGTACACAAACCGATCCCCCTATGATCAAATGATAGGTGTAGAAATGTGGGGTGTGAGGATAAAGATTTTAATTTTTTTTTATAGCTATATTTTTCTTTTTTGTTGATTCTATTAAATTGTAATTTCAATGTTTTATTCTTGATATTGAGAAAGTATGTAAATAAAACGAAAAATGGACACCCAAAATGTAGTAGTTGTGTTCTTGTAGGGTAAAAAGTCATTTAAAAAGCCTTTTTCCATTGTGGAAAATGAAAAGTTGTGTTTGATCCGTGTGGGTCAATATAAAACTTTGATAAAGACGAGCTCATATTATTACACTCTATAGGTTCCAAAATAATAATGCGTTTTTTTTGTAATTTACCAAAAAATAAAACAGAGTATAATATATACGAAATCTCAGTGCAAGTGATATATACATGCACTCATCCGCCTCTCTCATCTCGAACGAGCCCATGACATATGTGTTTTCTTTGGCTACGGTTGGATGTTGTTAAAGAAATGCAACTTTAATTCAAAGAAAAAATCGAATGGCAAAAAATAAAATAACTAGAAAAATGGAGTAAAATGTGTTTTGCCGGCGTAGGGAGTGTTTCCGGCTTGTAAAACAAGTTATTGACTATTTAAATTGTTGTTTTTTGTGATATCTCTGTTGTTAAAATAACTTAATTAAGTCTCAAGCAGAAAAAAATAATGAGATCAATTTATTATTCCATTAGAACGAAACTTTTTGGAAAATGAGCTCTGAAGCAAAATTTCGAAAGCTTAATACAAAACATACAATATCATATAGTAATATGACATAACAGTGATAACAACATAATCCACTCATTTGAATTTTTTATGTATGTTTGTTCAAATGGGATATACTCTCATTCAAGTTTTTAATATGGAAAAGCAGCTACTAATTATATTAAGAAAATAAATTGATTATTTGATGAATTTGTAGATAGTGATGATGAGATGAATGATGTTTCAACAACGTCCATAAATGAAGGCTGTTTGACAGAAACATTGTACAATGAATTTAACGAGGAGAGAAGTTAATTGCTTCAATTGTCAATGTCAAAGTCAAAGTAGTCCACCCCTATAATTTAGGCAAAAGTTTTTTTGTTCTTTTACTACATCCACGAACAAAGAAATATGGAGTATATATTTGCTTGATCATGGCACCTTGCCTTCTTCCCATGTATTGTCCATTCTCTCATTCCTAGCTTCTTACACGACTTCGCTTGAATAATCAAACAATAAGTGTTGTATAAAAACTATTTTAATTATTATAAAAAAAATATATAATTTCAGTTCAGACTTCTTGTGTTCAATTCAATTAAAATTGATTCAAATAAATTCACAATTCAAAATTATAAATTTAGAGTTGCACATTAATTTTGTACTGTGATAGTGGTTGAACAAAGCTCCTCAACATTATTTTGTACTGACTCCATGGAGTTTCAAAAAAAAGTTAAAATAAAGACTAAAAAAGTAAGAGATTAAGTACTCTATGTGTTCCTAATCAAGTGTCTCATTTTATTTTTTTCTGATTTGTCCTAATCAAGTGTCTCATAGATAAGATGACAAGTTTAAAATACACATATTTAAAAAAAATACTAATAATTTATATAAATTAAAATATATTTGCTTTATTTCTTAAAATTCCAATTAAAAACTTTTAGGCACTTGATCAGGAATATTACTAAATTACAAATCTATAAGGTCAACTTAATTCGCAAGTTTGAAGAAACACAAGCCCATAAATTCAAAATAAGCCAGAACTCAATGTGTGCAAGAACATAAAAAAACCTAATTGAAAACATAGAAACAGCTCACTTTTCATGAATTGAAGGTGTGAGGGGACACTTTTGTAGCTAAGCCTTTTAATGCTTTTCCTACATATTAGTAATATTTTATTGCAAACACACACACTGCAGTACTTTTTTTTGTTCATCTAAGGGCACTTACATTGGTTGTAAAAAAACCTCAGTTCAAACTGAGTTAACTGAACCGGGTCAAAATTAAACCAATGTAAGGTGTAGTTCAGTTTTTGGTATGCCTTGGGCCCACACGGTTGACTGAACCCAGTTCAAAGGTATGAACTGGGTTTTTATTTTATTTTTGGTCTGCATAAAGCCAAGTGGCGCTTGGCAATTGGGCAACAAAGGGAGGATGCAATACACGCGCCTACTCTTCTCAATTGGCTGCAGCTTTAATTGCTGCAGCAAGGCCCACCACTCAATTTAGTTTTTTTATTCTTTAAAATATAGTATAAATATATTTTATTTAATTTATAATTTAAAATAAATATTAATTAATTTAATGTTTGTAAAAAAATTATTTTTACTTTTAAATTTTATAATTTAATTTTTCTTTTAATATAATTTTTTATGTTATGTAAAATATAATTAAGAATTTAAAATTTATTATTATTATTTAAATTAATAATTGTATTTAATTTAATATTAAAATTAATTAATTTTATAAATTATTGTTATTTAAAATATTATTATAAAATTTAAAAATATATTATTATTATTTAAATAAATGATGGTATTTAATTTACTATTAAAATAATATTTTATTATTTTTTTGTCTATAAATAGACAACTATTCTTTTTTTCAAACCCACCTCAAAATCATTTCACCTAACCTTTCATTCTATCAAAAAAAAAAAACTTCACTTCTTTCTTTCATTTGAAATGGCCGATAACAATCGAAACTTTTTCAACCATGTTTTTGATGGACAAGATCCAGAAAACTTCTCAAATTCTAGTTACCATTCTCCAAACTTCTCAATTTCTCCAACTTTTTCTCAAAATTTTCAAAACTATGAAAATTTGCAGGCTCTCGTAATGATATTAATGTCCTAAACGAGTCTCCTTTGTTCAACAATGTTCTGTTGGGGCAAGCACCGGTTATCCATTATACTGTGAATGGTGCACAATATAATCATGGGTATTATTTAACCGATGGTATCTATCCAGAATGGTCTACTTTTGTAAAAGCTTTTTCATGTCCCCAAGACCCAAAAAGGAAATTATTCAAGGAAAGACAAGAATCTGCTAGGAAAGATGTTGAACGAGCATTTGGGGTTCTCCAAGCACGATGGGCAATTGTCAGGGGTCCAGCTCGATTTTGGTACAGAAAAAAGTTGAAGTTGATAATGTTAACTTGCATTATTTTACACAACATGATCGTTGAAAATGAAGGAGAAATGGTTATGCATTGGAATACTGATGAAGTTGATACTCCAACACAAGTAATGCAAGGTGCTACGCCGGATTTTCAAGCGTATCTTCAAAGAAATACTGAGCTTCATTCAAATTCGGTTCATCATCAACTTCGTGCCGATTTAGTAGAACATATTTGGGCACAATCCAATAATGTTATTTAAACTATGATGTGTTATTTTAAATTTTTTCATATTTAATCTATGAAGTGTTTTTTCAATTTATTTTCATCTTTAATTTGTTTTGTTCTATGCATTTTAAAATTTATGAAAATTTATTTTAATTTAAAATAATTATTACATAATAAAAAAATTACAAAGATAGAAAATTTTAAATTATTGTATTATATTTAATTATTATATACGTAAAAATTATTGAAATATAAGTTTTTTATTATAAAAATTAGAGAAAATGTGAATTTTTTAATGAAATGTAATATAAAGTATGAAATAATAATAGTGGGACCCATACCATTTAGTTCAAACTGAATCAACCAATGTGGGTGTAAAAATAAGTAGTTCAGTTAAGTAAATAGTGATTGAAAAGTGACATAAAGTTGTAAGAAAAAATGATTGGGTGGGGGTGGTACCAACCAATGTAAGTGCTCTAATTTAAATTGCAAAATGCTGATGCACACAACAGTGTTGACTTGAGACCACCCCATATCCAACTCCCCATACTCAATTCAAGACAATCTTTGCCAATTTCATGTAAAAATTAAATTCACTTGATTTCTTCCATTTCAAGATTTAACGTTTTAGTCTTAGGGTTGGTGGTAGGGTATAGGGTGGGCCATGGCACACTGTACCAAGCAATTCTTTAGCCTTTTTGCATGCGAGGTTAACCCTCCCCCTCTCTTCTTTTTTCTTGATGATTATTTAATTTTGTTGTTTTTGGAGACATGAGCCTCGAGCTTTGGGGTCTTTTGTTCAAAGGGTATTAATGTCTTTTCAGGTTGGGATGGGAAAAGGTGTTTTGGCATATGATCTAAAATAGAATGGTTGGAACTTAATTGAAATTTTGAAAGTCACTTTGACTAAGAATACAACCTAAAGCAAGCAGAACCAATAAAAGTATTCGTTGAACTTGGTTACGGAAAGTAGTGTTCAAAGTGTTTCACAAACTCAAATGAAATTAGGTATCTCTAAGCATATAATGATCAACGGTTCTAAATTGATCGATCAAGCTTAGGTAGAGGCGGCTAGTCGACGCTTAAATCATGTTTTTGAAAGAATACCTTTCAATATATGATTTGAATTAACGTCGTATAAGATTTATACGCATAAATTGAAGATGACGTATCAATACATGAATATATTCCAATTATGAAGCTTCCAGAGAACACATATGTTTATTGGTTCGAGACGAAAACTAGAGTAATTCATTATCATCATCATCCATTATTTAGATGCCTCCATCCAAGCATCTCAATTTAGTGCACAACTATTTGAAACCCAACCCATGAAACAGACAACACAAAAGCAAATAAAAATAGAACATAAAAAAAAGAAAAAAAAAAGAACAAAAAAGTTGAAAAAGGTAGTTCCAAACACCACTGCTGCTGATTGCTCATCTCATTAAACCTATTCCTATACCTCTCTCTCTCTCTCTCTCTCTCTCTCTCTCTCTCTCTGTTTGAAGCTTTTTTCACAGCAGTAGCAACCAAAGCTCTTTGTAAGAATATGCACTTCAATTAAACCACAGACAAACAACCACAACATTAAAACAATGACGAACTCTGATTAAAGCCTTTTCAAACCTTTTCTCTTCCTTGCCATAAAAAAAAAGTGAAAAAAAAAACCCATCTTTTTACCTCTCTGTTTCTCCCTGTCTGCTACAGTGCTACTGTTGCCATGCTTTGATATCTGGGCCTTTTTCTTTTTTCATTTTTTTTTCTCTTAAAGAAACAAAAACACACTACACCTACTGGAAGTGAAGAAAGAACTCTCCTTTAATTCCCCCCTTTCACACTCCCCTTTAAATACCCCTCTAAACCACATCAGAAAAAGAAAGAAAAAAGAAAGTGAGGCCTCTTATCACAAGTCAATTCCTCAAGATCTCATTCTCTGAATCTCAACCATGGATGTAAGAATTTTCCCATTTTTGTTTTTTGTTTTTTATAATGAAACAAAATTAGTCATGTGTTGTAATAATGTGCAGGAGTTGTATTTCCAGAGGAGCCACGTCCCGGCGTTCGGAAGCTGGGATTGCTACAACGACCTGCCGTTCACCCAGTGCTTCGAGTCGGCAAGAACCCTCGGCGGCTACGCCTACTCCGAGGACCGGGACCTCTACGTCGCCGGCGATCTCTACGAGAATGACATTCTTACCCCCGCCATGATCGTCGTTCCTCGCTCAAGACCCGTAAGCCATTTCTTCACTCACTCATTCCCCTGTTTCTCTGTGTATTCGTTCGTCTCACTCAGTGTGTGTAAAACAGGGGAAAACAGGGTACCGAAAAGACAGGGGGGGAGGTAACAAGAAGGAAGGATGGGTGACGTGTCACTGCGAATGCGAGGCGGTGGGCCACCACCAGCCTCCCAAGAAGGCCGTGGATGAGGACCTCTACAAGATCTCACCTCACCTACTCAGGCAGCCCAAAAGGGTATAATCGTCATTTTCTATTTCTTCTTGTTTGTACTTTTGAGTGTTGAATGTGTTCAGAAACTTAATGGGTGCATGTGCAGAGGGTAACAACAAAAGGGTATAATCGTCATTTGAATTGTTTTTTTTTTGTTTGTTTTGTGTCTGCAGAAGAGAGGAGGATGGGGTATCTTCTCAAGCTGCCTGCAACCCACATGTGTTTATTGAAGCTGATGAAGGAAAAAGAGTTGACCTTTTTTTTGTTTAGTGTACATTAATTAATTAATGTGTGTTTTGACTTGAGTATGGATTAGTTAAGGTATGATTTAGATACATAGGTTTTAGGGTTATTGCAGATGCCCAAAGATGGAAAGTCAATGATTATGTTGTGGTGATGAAGTGATGATGATTAGGGGTATGCTTAATTTTGACTACCTACTACTAGTAGTAGTAGTGTTGAAAGTGTTGGAAAGACTTGGATTTTTTTTGCTGGTTAATGCTCACTTTGGTTAGAATGAGAATGAAGTCAAGTAATCAAACTTGCCGATTTTGTTATGATATTGTTTTGCCGAGCAAGCACCATCAGAGTCACAGGGAGTGTTTGAGTCAGATAGATTTGTTTGCTTCTTTTTGGTTTGAAACTTGGGAATGATATAATGCAACCTACTTCGCCAAAAGGAAAACAACCCAAGATTAAAAGAAAACATTCACAAAATTGCTTAAAATATAATCGAGCCATTTAATTTTGGTTCAATTTCTTCGACCGGCAAGTGATCCAGTCTAATTAGTACAGCCCAGATGGAATTAAGTGACAAGTACTTGCACGAATAGTTTCAAGTTTTAACTATAATCCTTGAAAACACCCAAATTTCAGGGTATTTGTTTTAAAAATAAATAAATCAAAAAGGGTATTTACAAACTTAATACATCAACATCATTATACAATTAGGATGCCTGCAAAGCCCTCACCCGCGCCGTCAACTCCTTAACTTTGCTCCTCAAGAGCTCTGGGTTACAGAAAAAATCGACAAACACCCGTCTTTGAAGCTCAATTTCTTGACTGTGATGTTTAACAATCTGCGTTTGACCAAGTATAATATAGAGATCTATATTAGGTCATATTTTGATGTGTTTTCAAACAAGTATTGATATCGAAAAGATACCTCATTCTTCTTGCAATGTTCAAGAGTCACATCTTCGACTGCTGTTGAGAGCTTGGCATTAACCTTTTCCATTTCATCCAGCTCCTTCATTAGAGCCTATACACACGAGAAAAATTACACACACACAGAGAAGTCAGAAACAAAAATTAAAATGGAGGAAGTGTGAAATGTGTATTATTTACCCAGGGTGTTAGTATGGGTTGCGCTGTTGTAGATGATGCAAATAATAACTGCTGCAAACTTTGAACGAGCGTACACCTGAAATAACACCACACAAAAGCTTTAAAATAATGAGCCAGCTCAGCTGCGCGATATGTAATAGAAGAATAACTCACAATTCATTAATACATCTGTTTCTGTCCTCGGGAAGGGCATATTCTAGGTCAGATTGAAGGCTCATCAGGTCTGAATGAAGGTTCGACAGTTGTTGAACAATGCCTGGAACAGATACATATGTCGATAAACCAGCCTGAGCATCTGAGAAGTTACAAATTTGCACAACACGTCATTTCCCGAATAGTTTTCACCAGAAAACAAACAAACAATAATACGCTTCTTAAGATGTCACGTCTTACTTGAATAAATGCTCAGGAGATCTCTAATTCCATGGAGAAAAGTGTCACGATCATCGACTGCTCCTTGTTCGGCCATGTCAGATGCAGCTTGAGCCAATGCCATACAACGGCCCTTACGTAAATAAAACGTGTATATAAAGATCATAAATTCGAAGCAGGATTTACGAACAAGGTATAAAATACAGAGAAATAAGGTTTCTCCAAGGCGGACACATTGTTTAAGAAGTGTCCTAAAGTAAACAAATAAATTAGATGCATACCACTCGACCTTTGCTTGCTGACAGGTATCCTTGCAGCTCCAACTCAATGACTTTAAGCACGGAATAGGCTCCGAGCATAGTCTTCTTTTCCATCTGACAGGCTAATTTCAGAAACTGGTGTCGTGATAGCTGATTAATCAAATGATTTATGAACTGCAGAAAGTAGAAATGTGCTGAAGTGAGTCAAGATATAAATATTTTGAAAATAAAATTTTATAAATAATCAAGCCTTGATTTTACTTCCTGATTCATTCCAAGAATGGGGAGTTTCATGCTATTGGTGTAAAAAAAATCGTTCTGATCCATTATCAGGGTAGTAAGGAATGAAAACTTCCTTCTCAATGTAATAATTTTTTATGAAATTTTTCAGCTGCTTATTTTTCGATTAGACTCACAGTTTTCCTAAAATACATCCTAATGGGCAAGTTCCATACAACATTATAAAAGCATGCTTTCTATTTACTCATTTATAAGTGAATAAATGTATAGGTACAAAGACCAGAAAATAGATCACACTGAAATATCTTCTAGCACGCACGGAGTTTATTAGGCATGGCTGCATGGATTAAGCTACTTTGTTGGTAAATGTAAACAAGAGTCAGCAATTTCACGCACAGTATACTTCTTCGCTTTTGGTATTGAATACAAAGGATCTCTTGTATTTAACCTATGAAATACTATCTGCCATGTACAGACTTACAGTCCAGTTAAACTATATAATAAGCACCACAGTACAACTGCACAATAAAACACTTTTTCTGTCCCTAAAAGTTTCCTTTAAGAAGGATCCCCCCAACCTCCCACAAGCCTCTCCATTTCATTTGCAACTACAAGCATAGTCACCCAAAAATGCTATACACAGTGAAAGTACTATATATTAGGCTTTAGTGACATGATGCCGTGACTTGACATAATATGCATCACAATGTGACTAGCATAGTAGCATTGTAGGATTAGTTTCACTGCTCCATAAAACTACAGATAAATTATTATAATCGACCACAGTAGATGTAAATCTCATGTTGCTAAAAAGAACATATGTCATTAGCAGGATCATCCTAGTTCCTAGCATAGAGCGATCATTGCTAACACACTCAACTTATCACTGTAGCAATGAGCTTTTAAACGCAAAATGAGAAAAGGGCTACACTTACCGCTTTTTGGCGATTGATATAGAATTCTTGGCGCATGACTTTAAGATCGTAATCCTCTACATACACAAGAAATAATTTAATATGAAACATTAACCAATGGAAGCACAGATAGAGGCAACATGAGAAAACAAGAAAGTGAATTATTGCTAAATAGGAGATGATGATATATACCCTGAAGGATGTATGTGTCTTGTAGCTGAGCCAGCTCCCAGCATATATCAGGAATTGTCTTGAAAAATGGTAGCAATAAGCAAGCAAGGAATAATTTGAGTTGTTGCAATGAAATAAACGAAAAGAAGTAGCGTGTAAAATGGCATGGATTGATTTACGAAAACTGCCTTTAAGTTTTGGCTTACTACAGAAGAACGGGAATAAATATCATTATAAGTATCTCCTTAGTGTATGTTAATATTCTAATATGTCAGATAATAAAAGTACAAGAAAAATTTCAGGCACCAGTCAGTTTCATGCTAGTTTGACGATCAACGCCAGATAACCAATTCTTTACATTAGTGTTCAAGGATGGGGGCAGGGGTTAGTATCCCTGGGTGATGCTGGATACTTTAAAACTATTGATGGCATATTGTGAGATCCATTCAGATAAACAATACTCACTAGAGAAGAATAGGCTTACAATTTCAAATCCCACCCGATTCTCTATGAGATTTTACCACAAATAAGCATTACATCTATTTCCTAAATTTTCCACGCGTTAAAGATTTAAACCTCAGATAATAACTTCTCTTCTTTCCGATATAATGTTGAAAGTTCTCCAGCTAGTTCAGCATGCTTTCTCCTGCTCAAGGACATTAACAATGATCAGATTATTTTATCATATACCCAGGAAAACAAGAAATCAGCACAGGTTAAATCAAGTATGCATATCAATACACTTGGACTGACTATGTACTTAAGTTTCCCACTTTTTTAATATTAAGGTTGAGATGTGGTCACCCATAAGAAAACATCAGACTAACCATGATAATGGTACAACTATTGATTTATTGCATTAAAGATCTGGATGATGCATCACCACTATCTTCCCTATCAATGGTCTACTAAATTTAGTAATACTTAACGCCTCAAGAGTTCACAAACACTAAAAAAATATGCAATTCTCAGACCCTTGGGAGAAAAGTGAGTGTCTTCTCCCTCCTAGCAGCCAGTATCCACTTGCTACTATTTGCTAACCATCCCTTCCGCGTCCACCATGCCTCAATTGTGTGTGTGTGTGTGTACATGTTCCATGTCCAGCACTCTCACGAAGTTATGCAAGTATTTCGAGAATGAAAAAAGGATTTGGTTATTTTCTCATAATACCACCATCAAGAGATTAATGATCGTATTGATATATTCCTAAATTACTCCAGCACTCATCAGACAGAAAGGACATCACTTTCTAAATGGGCTTCTCCTTCTGCTCCTTTCTCCACCTAACAGAACTAAGAAAACACTTATCATTCCGCTATTCCCCCATGCCAATACAAAACCAAAGGGCTACAGTGAAGGTTCATATAATCATTATTTATCTTCTTGTTATGAAATTAAATTATTCTACAATAGTAAGAAAGCATAAAATCTAAGAATGAGATCTAAGCAGGAAAACTACAGAAGATCAAAAAGGAGCAGCCAATATAGAGTCCTACCGAAGAGAATGAAGGTCAATATGGATGTGAGCTTCATCTGATATCACTTGAGCTTTAAGTGTCATGAGGAGGGCTTGCTGCTTAGCATTCTCAACCTGAGCTTCTACCCATTGCCTTTCGCTTGTTTCAAATCTGGCACAAGAAAATGATAGCCATTGTGGGTAATTGGGGGGACAAACTCTCATTACAAAGCAGCAAATAAAACAATATACTACATTATATATTAGTACATATATCGAACACAATGATGGGAAGGTGTGACCAAAACTTATCATTCAACAGATACAAGTCGGATAAAAAATGACAAGTGTAACTCAAATAAGGACACATACATGGAACGAAGCCGCTGCAACTCAGAAAGACGTTGGTGCTGCATGTTCTCCGTATCTGAAACATCAACCAACTAAAACTAGTCAGGAGGTTACTACACACTTGTTTTAGTTAACTTATCACCTAGATACTGACTCTGGATTTTTGGTGTGTGGTAGTAATATATATGACTACATCTGCATCTGTACACAAACACGCGTGCACACACACACACACACACACACACACACACACACACACACACACACACACACACACACACACACAGAGAGAATGGGTACCTCGCACCAAAACATTTGAGATCTCATTGAGACTCACCCACGAGCTTTTGGATTTCCCATCCTCGGCCACTAACCGGTAAGGACCCTAGTTGAAACACAAGATAACCACAAAACAGAACATATAAATCTTTAGATTAAATAATTTCCATACATGTAATCAACTAATTATGTTCTCATCCATTAAAACTGAACTGTTCTGAGATTTCCTTTTTTAATCCACTGATGCTGGAATTAGATGAAAATTTTAATCTAGTGAAGAGAATATGATAAAAATCAAGGGGAGAAATTTAACTTGCACAAGAGAGGTTTGGGATGCAAGATAATTACTGGATGCCCTAAAGTATGACAAACTATAACCAAATTACTAACAGAACAGCATTTGTGAGCGTAAAACCGTAAGACACAGGGCATGGTATGAACTCTAGCTACCTTACTAAAGAAAAAAAGCATTTCCACCAACCAAACAAAAACTAACCAAATCATAAGGCCATTCGGCTAATTCGTAAGCAATGTTCTTAACTATGGTTAAGGAGTTAAAAATTCTAACATACACTCACATAATGCATTAGGAATTTGTGGTCTTCCTAGTTTCATTTTTCTTACAAATTTTAGTCAGATACACAAAGATACGTACACACACACAAATAAAAGGAGGGAAAGTTCTGAACCGAATCTAGTTGCTTCGAGAACCATTGATTCACTTCCTTCGTGCAGGAGGCATCGGCGAGCAAATAAGAATGAAAATCAGCATAAGCCAAGTAGATTCCTTTCTCTGCATGCCAAGAATATTAAAAGCTCATTACAAAGACATGTATATAAACTGGAACTACTGACGCACAGCATCTCATGTATAAATTTTATTTTGCTGTATGAATCTTCATTCAGATCTTCTTTCCTACGCAAGTGAACTAACTCTACATTTGCTTTTATACTTAAAAGAGGAAGAATATATCCCTTTTCTTAGTTTCCTTCTTGTCTTTGTGAAAGTATAGTTAATCTAGGAAGTGTTAAAAAGTTTCAATTATATCTTTCGAAAATTAATCGAACACATCCGTTTTTGTCCTCGTTACAAAAAACAAATTATTACTAATAAAGGAATATATTAATAGTTCTACTGAACCGCAAAACCATAGAATTAGGAGTAAAAAAGTTATCTCATACTGAGTACTTATATCAGAGAAAAAAACGATAAAAGCAATACCATCCCCCGAGTGATAATGTGCCAACTCATGAGCAGTAGAGGCCATTCGTCCAAGAACTGCATTCATCTGAAACACAGAGATAATCTTTAAAAATGGTATACATCTGGGTGAAAATGAATTTCTGTAAGCTAACTGCTAAAATGACCACTACGCAGAAAGTCAGAAACAAGGATATGTATCGCAAACACCTCAATGCTAAAAATTGAAGTGCATGCATATATAGTCTTTTGCATAAAATTTTAAAATGTAAAGTGGATCTCATGCAATGAAATTTACCATGAGTTTCACTGGAGCAACTAAAAGATCAGTTGTCTATTGAGCCTACTTTAGAGAAGTTCATTGGGAAAACAATCCCTTGAAATTAAAAGATACAATATACGTAAGTCACCAGAAAGTCCACAACTCATAAATATAGGAGGGATAAGGTGAGAAGTACATAGAGTATAAGTCTCATTATTCTTAAATGGTTTATCTGGACCCAAAATCCGAGTAGAAGTCAGTCAAAGTTAAAAGGATATACATCTAGGAAAACAAGAGAAAGATAATGGGCTTCTATTCCGACAAGACACAATCAAGACTCATATGGCTGAAGTATGAAGAGAAAACAAAAGAAAAAAGCCTCATTTTTTTATCTTGCCAACAAAGTCATTGGGAACAAGAGCAATCACATGAAGTAGTATATAAATTTTGTTCTTCGGTTAAATACCAAATTATGGGATTCCAAAAGGCATCTCATCAAGCTATCAGATCATATCATCATAGTATAGATCATTTATATCCTGTTACTTCTATCCCAAATATAGATACAAAACAAAAATTCATTTCCTCAAGTCATTTCTCAACCCAAATAAGAAGCCATTTCATAAAATGTGGATACCTTTCATAGACATACATTCACTTAAAGGAATGGTTTGACACCACTTAGGGCAATATTATATGTGCATATCCCCAAACTCAAAATTTCACTCCTAATCTAAAAAACTCCTATTGGAAAAGTGGAAAGTCATAATAATGGGAGGGCGTGAATATAGCAAGTCTCTGGAAGAAACAAAATTAACATTTATCACCACTCAAGAAACTGATATTGAACTGCATGATCCACTTTCAAATTGGGAGAAAGAAATTGATACATATTCTATATTAGCATACCTCCAAATTCCTTGCTGAAAGGCTATCGTCAATTGTTGTCAATTGTCCATTGGCAGTAGAAGTTGCAGCAACTCGTGCTCTTCTCCCTTGGATTAATGATGAAGCCTGCTCTGTGAGCATATCATTTTGGAACTGTAGATGCTGGAGTTGCTTCTGTAATTCCAAAGCTTCAGATTTTGCTGCTAAAGTGGCATCACTATCACAAAACCAAGTGTGAACAATAGGCCAAGTGCAGGACAACTGAATCATATCTACATTAAATGATCAAAGACAAGAGAATACAACATAATATTTACCCTTGTCTATTTTTTTTGCAGATCGGACAGATAAGAACAAGGCAACAAATCAAATTTATTAATTTAGGAAGACAAAGGCACAAATAAAATAAAAATGGAAAGAAAAGAAAAACACGGATTTTATCAGCTTTGGTGGTAAATTATAATAATATACTCTTATGCTTACACATTATCTCTTCTTGATCCTATGAAATATTTTCTAAGCACGTGTAATCCAACACCAACTGATTTCCAATTTAGAGAATGTCTAACCCAGAAATCTGAATAGATAATAATTATGATATTGTTTGTTTCTAAGCACATTTTGCTGAAGCAAAAACTAAACTCAAGTGTTGAACAAACAAACAGGAAGTTACATTTCCTAAGTAGTAAATTTAGGTAAAATTTACAAGTAAAAGAATAATTTGTACCGTATTTCTTTCAGCCCTTCTTCAGTTCCAAAAACAGCCTCTTGGTTGTCTCTCCTGGCTGAAAAGGCTGAAATGCTGTCACAAGCAAAATCCAAATCTTCTCCCTAATAACAAATAAAACAAAGCGTTAGAGTATGTACACACCAATAATGACACAATATCAACCGCATACACCAGTCCAGGGAAAAAATAAAAGGAGAGTAAAATTATGTAGAATTAAAGGTAGTTTGCTGAAATGTAGGATAAGAAGTTAAGAACATTAACGATAGTCATTCAAATATGCACACCATTGCTAACCTGAAGTGTCAATATAAATGCTAACTCATGTATGTATGCCCAACACATAAGTTTAATTACCAGATTCACCACAAACTCATTATATTATCTCCCTACTTTCTGAGCATAGTTATGGGAGTACCAAACTACCTCAGAGAAATGTTTTGATATCGAAACCCACACTTTTGAGATCATTTAATTAATGAAGGAGCTCACAACCTAAATCAAGAGTAAATCAATAACCAAATTTAATACTCCCACCGTCCCACAACAAGTGATACGTTCGTGATACATTTCCTAAAATGATAAAAAAGTAACATTAAATTTTCAGATATAATATTTGTGGAACCCACTATACATCACTTTATTACTCAACATTATTTATAAAACAACAATTAAATGCTACAACTCTTACCACACTCCACTATACATTTAAAATATCATTCTTCTTAACTTCCTTGTCGAGAAGAAACGTCCCACTCACGGTGGAACGGGGGGAGTATAATTTTCTAGTGACAAACTCTTAAACTGCATTGGACCAACAGAATCAGGCCAGGTTGAGTTCTAAACAGGTCATATATTTTTAAGTAGAAAGCGTAACATGAAGAATAACAACATTCAAATAACTATCAAAAATGCAAGACACTTTGACCATATAGCCTGAGGCAGAAAAGAAAAATGGACATGAAACCAGGAAAAATAAATTGATAGGAGTACCATATATTGAACATACCTGCAAAAGTTTCCCTTCTTGTAGAAATTGCTCATACCTAGAAACAAATAAGGGTCAGATTACTAACAAGGAAAATCTCGATCATATTATTTAAGACCTAAGCATACAAAATTAATCATAACTCAAAGAATGGACTCAACATGAAAGGGAAAGTAGCTAAATATATGTCACATCATCAGAAAATGAAATAAATTCACTCGATGTATCACAAGTCTATAATTTCTCAACAATTTCTGTCGATATTTTATTGATTCAGTAAACAATAATTGTACACACATACCAGAATGAAAATGCAAAATGCCAGCAGATTGATAGCCAGAAAATATTGCACCCACATTTCACAAAACTATTCAAGATCAAGATACCCAACGAAAAACCCAGAATATAAATTAAACCGAGATAGCACAACGGCACTCCATCTCCAATCCATGTGAATCCATACCACCTTCAATTTCAAACAACATCTTAACCCTATACCAAATTCCACATAAATGTAATCAACACATCCAAAACAGAAATAACACGGCCTCGGCTTCGTAACAGACAATTCTTAATCGATTTTTCTCTCAAATTAGCGTACTTGAAGGAGATACAACCCCACCCAATAGAGTAAAATCAACAGCAGTTAATTCAAATAGACATTAAAAACACAAGTGGAGAATTGTGAAATTAAGGCGATAAGTGGAGAATGCTCACTGAGAGAGCTCGGAGGGAGATAGCACATTGGAGGGGCGGAGGCTAGAGCAGAGCCAGTCGAGGATAGGCCGAACGTCTTCGTACTGGAAGGGCCACTCGAAGCTGTCCGGGTGCAACGACCCGTGACCTTCGTACCTCAATTCCGCCAACAGCTCACACAGCCGACCGCCGCTCATTTTTTTTTTCGGGGAGGAGAATGCCGTGCCGGTCTGAGGCGCGATCTACACTTCAATTGGAGTCCACGATTACGGTCCTGCTAGGCCTGCGGGTTATGATTCTTGTGAAGTTTAAACTTTCGATTTTAAATAAAAAAAAAACTAATTTGAAATTTATTTTAAAAAAATAAGTATATAAGAGTATTGTGTAATTTAAAATACGTTTTAAATATTTTAGTGTGTTAAAAATAATTATTAAATAATTTAAAATACTTTTAAACATTTTAAAGTATCTTAGAGTAACTTTTAATAATTTGTTATATCTTTTAATCATTTTAAGGTGCTTCAAAAATATTTTTAAAAAATTTATAGAGTGTGCAAAAATATTTTAAAGTGTTGAAATTTATTTTTAAGTGATTTTTAAAATAAAATTTAAAGATCATTAGTTGTTTGCAAATAATTTTTAAACAATTTTAAGTCTATTAAAATATTTTTAAAATGCTTAAAATACTTTTTAAAATTTTAAAGTGTTTTAAGACAATTTTTAAATAATACTACCTCCATTGTACAAATGAAGTGTGTATAATTTCTTTAAACATAAACATTTTAAATCACCTTTTAAATTAATTTTTAAATATTTTAAAATGTTTTAAAGTATTAGATGTTAAATACAAAAATACATTAAAAAAAACTAAATTCAGTTTGCCATTTATATGTATATACAATTTGGGTCTCTAACATAAATTGCCAATAAATCCGTGCCATTTTATAAAATTCACAGAAACTTTGCAATTTAAACCTCTAGAGGGAGAGAGCAAATATTTTTGTGTTGATTGAGGTTACGAGCTGAATCGGACATTCATACAGCCATGAATCTAATAATCAGCCCAGAACAAGCTCAATGTAATGACACTACATCAATGCATGGAGATTGAGAATTACATCTAGTGCGATATCCAACATGTGTCGCATATTTCTAATGACTCGGATACAGATCAGTAAACAAGATGATTTTTAGAATATTGAACCTTGAAGCATCAGTAAGAATCCCATGGCCGCACCTGATCGCGAAACTGATCAGTGACTCCTTCAGTCATTGTCAGATTCTGAAATGTATCTGCTGATGTCAAATGGCTCGTTCTTTGGGATTGACCTATTCATCTCGAAATCATTTACTCCATTCATCGGTGCAAATGCTGTGAATTAAAAAAGAAAGAAAAAGCTAAATCAGACCCTGAAATACCATAGCAATAATTTGTGTGTCTCCTGCTTCTTAGGCTTGCCTTAATTCAATATAACATCAAAATGTTGCATATTTGGGTTGGACTTGGATACAAAACAACAATAACGAACACAAGATTGTAGAACGAGTAATCAAAACTAGAACCAAATGAATAGCTGGCTGGGACTGGCCAGGTTTTCATTGGAGCAAAAATTACATAAAACGACTTTTAACTGTATCAGAGAGCTGTCATTGGTATCATGAATCAGATGCAAAACAATATCAAATAAGGAAAAGTGAAATAGAACCAAGTACACTCACCTTTCCCTCTCATTCTTCTCTCTCTATCGAATTCAAACTTGTCACGGATTTGGTTAACCCTATCCCAAGGTTCACTTCCCCTGTTCCTCCCGGCAGCTTGATCCTGCAGTCAAAGGCTTGATGAAAATCATTTCCGGTGTACCATACCAAATGCAAATGCATGTATGAGCAAACACAAACAGAAGACCATATAGCATCCACCAACTTTATGAAACCCTCTCCACTATAAACCATATGCAAACTCCTTATTTCACATTAAGAATGAAAAGGGACAGATATCTCGAGACATAAGAGGCAAGCATGCAATAAAGTTACAATGATGAAATATTATAAATTTGCGAATATATGTTGAACGTTTTCTAAAGCACATTGTTTAGAAAAATGACATTAAAAACGAAGACAAGTAGCCAGTATATGATTACCTTTACTTGATCCGGTCTGGGTTGTCTTGACCTGCAACAAGAGAGATCATCATTTGATGCATTCTTATTGTCTCCATAACAATAACTATACGGGATAAGATTAAATCTTGGCAGCAATGAAGAACCTCCAATAAATGGAAGTAAAATGTGCAGACTAAAGTAAGCTGTTTCTTTGTGAGGATCAGCAGAACATTAAACAATATGCAGGTCTCTAAGAAGAGATATCAATCGAGCCTGAACCGGATATTTTTCGTAAACTAGTGGGCTGGGCCAATCCCTACCTATAGTGCAAAGCAAGAGAAAGAAGAACTGTCGAACCTGTAAGGATTGAAATCCTCATCATCGTCTTCAGCAGAGTCGTAATTTGCATGCTCTTGAGCAAGTTTCTTGGAATAGCCATCATCCCAATACAACTTCTCCCAGTTCTCTCGAAGCTCGTTATATAGTTCCATATATCTTTTACACCAAGGTTCATGCTCCTTTCATTTGGGAAACAAAAAAAAGACAAACACTCAGATTCAATCAAATCAAATCAACCCTAACCACTGTTTGTATTTTTCGTATTCAACAATCAACATTACTCAAATAAAGACTTATAATTATTAATTGCTCGAGCTCAATTGAATAATCGGGAACAGAACTAACAGATTCCTTGATGACGAGACGAGTTCGGCGCATGAACTGCTCCCGGAGCTGCTTGCGGCGCTTGTTCGGGATATTGTCTCTGGGGATCACAAATCGTTCGCGCAGCGGCACGTTCTCGCCGATCTCGTGCATTTCTCCGTCCACCGCCCACCAATCGGACTGGTCCTCGGTCTTTCTGAGCATCGCCGACGGCGATAACTTGGACCGCCGCCGGTTACGGGGCGGAGGTGCGCCGGAGCCAGAGTCGTGTCGAAAGGACCGCAGCTGAGTCGAAATACGCTGGAGACATCCGCGAGGCCTTTGAATCACTCTCGCTACGGAGAGCATCGGAAAGGGGCTGTATGCAGTTCGCCGGTTCGGGCCGAAGATCAACGGCACAAAGGGTTTATGAAAGAGGGGTTTCGTACGCGCGTGTGAATTTTTATTATTATTATTATTATTATTATAACACAATTAAAAATCAAATACAGTAGTTTTATTATTAGGTTATTGCAGTACAGTAGTATTATTTTACAGGCAAATAATATATAGTCCATTAATGAGAAAATTAAAACAAAGGAAAGATGTGAGGGCGTAGAAATGGCAAGGCCCAGCAATAGGCCTCGACCAGCCTCCCATTAGCAGCCATTCTAATGAGCATCCTCTTCAACACTCGAAGCGATGAGCTCCACTGCACCACCGTTGTTGCCCCCATGCAGAAACCCCTCCGCCCCCGGTTCCCTAGACGCACCATGCCGCCCCTGCGCCGCCTCTTGCGGCGGCGGCACCACCCTACCACCATGCCGGAGTCGGAGCTTGCAAAGGCTGATCTCCCTAGTCTTAGCATTGTTGTAACCTTAAGCTTTCTTGATCATAGTAGGGTAATTGGTTATATATGTATATATTTATATGCAAGTTTTTTTTTTTTTAATCATGATCGATTGACATCAAATTTAAATAATGTTAGGTGACAAATTCATAAGTGCAATGTACAATATAATATGTCTAGAAAAGGAATTCGAATGTTCACACTTCACACTAATATTTTTTCCCAAACCCTTTATCTTTAGAGGTGTTGATGAAATGATTGCATGGTGTAGCCTTTACTCCTTTGTTTGTAAAATAGGCTATAGTATATATGTACAATTTGTTTTATTTTTAATAAAAGGGAAAAGTAGGAAAATATGAATGATCTTTCAATTTAGTGTCACTTCTTAAATTGGGCATGTGTGTTTTGGAAATGTAAATTCAACAAAAAAAAAAAACAAAATGTAAAAACAATAGATCTCTAGCAGCACATTTTAGTGACACATCTTTAGCTCATATAGCTAGCATCCTGGCTCTCCAGGTACCTCTCGACGACGTCTAGGCCGCAAAACCGCTTAACGACAGGCATTATAGCGGGGACGTCCAGCTGAAATGACGATTCTGTCCCTTCGACAGCCCCCCATGACTTGAGCTGTTTCCTCGCCGCTTTTATGGCAGCTCTTGTGGCACAGTGGACTGATGCTGACAGAAGCAGCGGAGGCTCACCAGAAGCTGCACAAAATAATACATCGTTTTATTACAATGAAACATTGGTCTAAATAAGGGTTGATACGGAAAGAAAAGCGTTGTGTTTGTCGTACGTACCCTTTGAAGAAAGAATACGCTTCGGATGTCTCCCACTGTTTAACACCTCGACGTTGAATTGCTTAGGTATCGTGTCCATAGTTGGGATCTTGTAGTTCCATGTGCTGTTCGTAAGTAACAACCCGTCCGAGTTACTGAGGTACTCTTCTTGCATGAAGAATCCGAGCCCTTGAACGAACGCACCCTCGATCTGTGAAAATCGATAATCAGTCAATAGCTCGAAACAAAACTATATATATAGTCACAAAGATTTCGACAAACATAAATTACCTGTCCCAAGTCGACTGCAGGATTCAAGCTCTGCCCACAATCATACACAATGTCTGTCCTCAATACAGTTGTATGCCCTGTCAAAATATTCACCTCTACCTATATGTACACATTACAACAGAAACTTAGAGGAGTTTGTTTACAACAAACAAAACACGAGAATTACGTTACCTCGCTTACTGCAGCGCCGTAAGTAAGATATCGTGAAGATCCCAACTCCGGCACAAAGTAAGAACTTGCTGCCAAATTTATGTTCTGAAAATGGGCCTGCAGTTGTATTATAGCTAGGTTACATTTAGTAACATCAAAAACAAAAGAAGAAAACAGAAGAGAGTATATTATCTACCTGGAGAATCAGAGTTTCCCAATTCACACAACCATTTTCCTCCTCCAACTTCCCCTTGAGAGATTTCAGCCTTTCGACCAACACAGCGCAGCATATCCTAGCGGCTTCGCAGCTCGACTCAGAAGTCGTGCTGGCGGCCGTCAGCCCTCCTTGCACCAGGCTCAACGTGTCCGCCTGCACCACTCGTATTTTCTCCACCAGATTTTCCATCCCGACACATTTGATCAAACCGAGACCGTAAGCCGCCACCTGTCTCACCTTTGTGTGAAGCCCCTGCCCCAACTCTATCCCTCCGACCTCGACAACAATCGACCCGTCCCATAGCACACTCACTTTCCCCGGAGCCGGCCTCACGTTCAGCTCATGCACTATCGGCACTCGCGAAATACCCCTTTTAACCCAAACACTCGACTCATTGAAGCTTTCTATAGCATCAACCCTTTCAGCATAGCTCGACGATTTCCCCACCGACTCCCATATGCTCGGCAAATTATATTCCTCGGACCCCCCACCGTAGAAAAGATTCAAGCTTTCGCGCGTGTGGAGGTTTTTTCCTCTCACAGCATCGACCTCCATTAATAGAGACGAAGCCACGTGTTCCATTATGGCCTCGGCTACGAAAGAGCCCTGCACCTCCCCTGGCCCACGCATGGTGGACTTGCTCGAGAGGTCCGTCTTGCAGACCTTTATGTCGAACGACAGCGCTCCCCAGTCGTACTTCTTGAGGGAGGCCACGATGCCGTGAGGTATCAAGATCGTGGCGTCTTGCGTTATCCCAGCGTCGATCAGTATGTCGACATGGAGGGCCGTGATCTTGCCGTCGGATTTAAATCCGACGGTGTAGGTTACTTTCAACGGATGCCTTCCACCTGTCATGATCATGTCCGTGTTCCGGTCGAGATAAGTTCTCACCGGACGACGCAGCTTGTGAGCTGCAAGCGCACACGCTGTCGCTACCTGTGATCAAAATCGACGTCAATCTTTAGTCTCGATAAAATCGAAATAAAAAAAAAAAAAAAACGAAAAAGTTCTCACTGGGATTGCTTTCATTGCTTTCCCGCCGAATCCTCCCCCGACTCTCCTCGTGACGACGCGGATGTTGTGCTCGGGAACGCCGAGGCATTTGGCGATGACGATGTGCGCGTACTCGGGGTTCTGGATGGAGCTGTGGACCACCATGCAGTCGTCTTCGTCTGGGATCGCGAGGGCGGTTTGAGTCTCCATGTAGAAGTAGTGCTGAGAGCCGAGCTTTATCTCAGCGTTGAGAATCTTGTGATCGGATTCAGCCATTCCGGTCGAGAAGTCCCCGACTTTTTGTGGGCTGAGGAAAGGCGGAGTCTCGAAGAAACTCGACCTCTCGACGGCTTGCTCGACTGTCAGAATCGGCGGCTGTAAGCCTTCGTTGTCGTATTCAACGATAGCTGCTTTCGCAGCTGAGTTAGCTTGTTTCTGTGTATCTGCAATGACAAAGGCGAGGCGATCACCGGCACACCTGCTGTAATCGAGAGGGAATAAAGGTTCGGAGTTGAAGATCGTAGTGCTTCCGATGTTTTCGCCTCGTTGTGGGATGTCTTTGGCAGAGATAACGGCAGCAAACTCTGTTTTAGGATCGAAAGAAATTGACTTCACTCGAGCTGAAGGTATCGTGCTGTAGATGAATGCACCGTACAGACAATTCGGAGGCGATGGAATGTCGTCCACGTACACAGCTTCACCGGAAGCTTGGAGGGCAGCTGCGACTTTCTTCATCGGTTGACCGACCGGATAATAGTCCTCACTGGATTCCATAACCTGCTTTGCTGACGACAGCAACTCAATACTCTTTCCGACAGATTCCTCTTTGCGTTTAAGAGCTCCGTCTATAGATAAGCCGTTCAAGTCGTTGGAAAGACCATGGGGTGTTGCTGAACCGATTAAGCCGTTCA
Organism: Euphrasia confusa; assembly: GCA_954870475.1. Lineage (NCBI taxonomy): Eukaryota > Viridiplantae > Streptophyta > Magnoliopsida > Lamiales > Orobanchaceae > Euphrasia > Euphrasia confusa. Next base: position 10,968,986 of record OX940965.1, read on the forward strand.
GAAACTGGAAAAGAAAACCGACAGCTAAGCTCGACCTGTAAGCAGCGTGCGAAGTTCCCTCGTCGGGCACAACTTCACTTTTAACCAATTTTATCGCTTCGTTTATGACCTCAACACAGAGTGTTTTCCCTGTCAAATATTCCTCGACTTTCATCGCCCTTTTCGCGTGCTTCGTCCCATAAGCACCGAACGCCAAACGGACTGTGTTGACTTGAATTCCACTTTCAACATCAGCTAAGAAGGCGGCTGTTAAATAGGGCAACGCGTTTCCGAGAGGCCTCGGCGAAGGACGATAGGTCTCAAACCTCACCCTCGAGTCGAGAAGAGGGATGTTAATGCTCAACACCACCTCGTTCGGCCCTAAAGCCGGTAAACTCAAAAACTTGTCGACTGGAATGCTTTCGCGTTCTAAGCCCGTTAGAACGCTCACGCTAGACCCCACAGCAAGAAGCAACAGAGCGATATCCGACGGGAAGTATTTCCTCTGCGCCATAACTAAATTTCCACCGATACTACCCGAGTTCCTTATAAACCCCGACGCGACCTTTTCCAAATGCTCGGCAATCTTGAACCACACCGTTTCCTGATCAGTCGAGCTGTTTTCCTTCAAATGCGAGATGACTTTGGAGATGGACAAAGCCGCCCCGAACTCGATGTTCGAATCGTTTTTTCTAACCGCGGTTAGCTCGGGGATGAACCTCAAGTCGATGTACTCGTCGTATTTCTCGGTTTCTTTGTAGTATCCATCCCCGGTGTTACCGACAACTAGCTTGATCTTTTTCTTCCTGTTTTCGAGTAACAACCCCTGAAGCTCCTCGATAGTTACCGGACTATACCAAGAGTAGGAACTCTTATTAGAATTCAAAACCCCCGATGATGATGATAACGACACAACCGAACAAGCACGAGCATAGGTCCCCAAGTCCTCCAAGTCGACGACGAAGCTTTTGCAGGCGTCGGCGATGGGGCGGTAGCCCGTGCAGCGGCACAGGTTACCTACGACGGACCTCTCGGCCGTAATCTTGGAGTCGAGGAGGGCTGAGAAGAGGGACATGCAGATGCCGGGGGTGCAGAAGCCGCACTGAGAAGCGTGGAACGAGGCGAGCCTCTCGTGGATGGGGTGGAAGCCTTCTCGGCTGTTCCCTAAGCCTTCGGAGGTCGTGATCGAGCAGTTGTGGATGGTGTGGAGGAGGGTCAGGCATGAGCTTATGCTCAAGTCTTCTGCCTGATTCAGCGTGTGGTTGTACTTTGAGAGTAAAACAACACAAGCCCCACAGCCACCTGCAGATTCATAAGGAAAGATCGTGTAATATTTAGTTATGAAATTATTGATTCAAATTATTTTTTTATTTATTTAATTATTTTGAATCGAATTCAATCGAGTTGAACTGAAATCAACTGAAATTAAGTCCAAAAGAACAAGTAATATTTTATATAAGGTATTACATTGTACTGAATTGAAGAAGCACATCCTACGTGAACACACACAAAAATGATGTATATATATGGACACGAACCTTCGCCGCATCCGAGCTTGACACTCTTGAAACGGGTGCTCGAGCGCAAGAACTGAAGCAGGGTTGTGGAGGGATCGATTTCCGGGACGTAGAACCTCTCCCCGTTGACATGGAAGGAGAGGAGGTTGCAGTGATCAGTTGGTGCTGATGAATTTCGAGTGTTCTCCATTCCTTGATGTTGTTGTCTTGTTGAGCCTTCATTCAGTTCATTGTGAGCTACTTGTATATAGTAGGCGTAGGAGAGAGTACAATCCAACTAAACAGACATGTGGCGTGCAAATGCAAATATAGGTATATATTCTTTATAGACCAATTAAACTTTTTTCCTTTTTTTCTTGTTGCAATCTAAAGTAGGAAAACTTTGATTATACACTGTACACATTTAATTCAAACATTAGTGCTCCTACAGTAAATTAGTAAATTTCATGGTCATTTTCGGAATAAATTATTCTCACCCTATTGATCAGAAATAAAAACAAAACACAGAAAAGCATAAAAAATAAATTAGTAAGAAGAGACTTATTTTAGAATAAAGATAATTAATAAAAAATATAAAAGAATAAAAAGGTAAAAAATAATGAGAAGTTTAGAGAAAAAAATACTTTAAGTATTGATACTATAATAAAATACTATAGTTTGAATTAATGGTAAGTAATTTATATTATACTACTTTTTACCTTAACTAGATCCTTCTGCCCGTGCGTTGCACTGGGAGTGCCACTCAAAGTTTCGCCCGGATTTATTTTGAACATAATTTTACTAAACACATTAAAATAATTGTAAAAAATTATTTATGTTTATATTGAAAATTCATAATTTTATTTGAAAAAAAAATTAGATGATTAGGCAATAATTTAAGGAATTTGGATAGTTCAAAAATTAAAAATGTTATAGACACAATATAACTAACAAACATAAATAAAAACAAAGTATTTTTTATTTATGTTAAATCTAAATTTCTGAAAACCTCCTTGTACACAACATTTGTAGTTTTATTCGTCAGGTTACCGTTCTCGTCACAAATTAAGAATTTCAACCCTGCTCGGTTAGTCACTCTAGAAACTGCAACATACAATTGACCGTGGGTGAACACCGGTCTTCTCAACAGAATGTCAACCTTTGACAAAGATTGCCCCTGGCTTTTGTTAATAGTCATAGTATAAGATATCATAATTGGGAATTGGCGACGTTGAAAGCGAAAGGGCAATTTCGATGTAGGCGTAAGTGTCAACCTTGGAATGTAGACAATTTCATCTCGCTTTTCTCCTCCTAAGACCTTCGCCTCAATAACGTAAGTTCCCAATTTTGTTATTACCAATCGAGTGTCGTTACATAATCCAGCTGTGTGATCGATATTTCTTAACAACATAATTGGAACCCAACCTACAAACAATATTGATAATTAATAATTAAAACATAAAATAGAAATGATAAAAATCAACAAAACATAACATAAACTTATATAGAAAAATTTACATTTCAAAACTTTAGTTCTAACATTGTAATAATAAAGCGATTGAAATTAAAAATTAATAAAAAGAAATTTATATCATATATTTTCATTTGAAATATGATTTATTTATATGTGTCATGTGACAGAATATGCTACAAACGTTGTATATTAATAGCGGACCATATAAGCACACAATTTTTTTTAAAAAGAAAAAAAATTAATAATAAGGAGGGCAGAGAGTATTAACACTAACCTTTAACTTCAAAACATGATTAGGAATACCGGAACATTTGATAGTGTTTAAATATTCGGGGGTATGCATATGATCGAACATGGAGGTTCCTTTATCTGCCAAATCAATAGAATCCGCACTAAGATAAACCTTCTCTTCGGTTGAATGCATTGAAACCATGTACTTATTAACGGCTTCGACTTCTTCCAACGTAGGAGCTAAAATAGCGCGACCTTTCAAGAGCTCAAGGTCTTTCATCCACATTCTCCAATCTCATATTTTCAATATTTTATTGAATTCGGATTGTTGGAGATGATCTATATTAACATTTATTATATAGTTCAAATTTTCACAATGAGTTTGTTCAATATTACTAACAAACTTAGATAAAAATATAAAAATTATGCACTGGGAGTACCACTCAAAGCTTTACCTGATTACTTTAACTTGATTTTATTATATATGTTAAAACAATTGTATATATATTTATGTTTATATTCATTAGTTTGAAATAAATATCAGAATTTTTTTTACAAACTTTTAATTTATTCGGGAGTTGATAATATTTTATATAATGAAAAGAGTTTTATAGTTCAAAGCTTCGCAATGTATTTGTTCAATATCTTTATTGTACATAGATAAAAAAATAAAAAATAAATATTATTTACTGCAAATTTCTGAAAACTTCTTTGTACATAACATTTGTAGTCTTAAACGTCATACTATCATTGTCATCACAGATTAAGAATTTCAATCTTGCTCGATTAATAACACTTGAAACCGTAACATACAATTGTCCGTGTGTGAACACCGAACTTCTTAACAGAATCTCAACCTTTGTAAATTCTTCTGAAAAAAAATAACATTTTAAATTATAAATGTGAAATTGTTGAATAGTTAATAAAATTAAATTGTTTAACATTATTTTGTTTTTATTTAAAATATCTCATTTTTCAATTAATTTTAATAAATTTTATAAAAATACAAAACATAAAGAAATATAAAAATTTGAACTGTTTTTCAATCATAATTATCACTGTTTTTATTGGAATCTTCACTCTTGAAACACTGCGTGAATTTTTATATTAACATTATATTATCGACTAATTGTTTGTATTATTTGTATTTCAACTATATCAATTTTCAAGAACATTTGTTATTTCATTATTTAGATTTATAATGATTTATAAAATCCAAAAAATATGTCTCTAAGTATTTTCTAATATTAAATTTTACAATATATAATTATTAATTATTAATTTATTAATTATTTCTTATTAATATAAAGAAATAAAAGGACTTATAAATAGACCATAACACTTTTTTTTTAATAAAATGATAATAATATTAACTCTTTTTTAATAATAATTGTATGAAAAAAAATACTTTTAATATTTAAAACCTCTATTTGAAATATATTATTAACAATATTTCAATATAATTGTGAAATCTATTACAATTTTAGTATTTACAATACATAAATTATTCTAAAAAAAGAAAAAATACAAATTATTTCTTCATTACAACATAAAAAATTTAAAATAATTAATAAAATATAATAATTTTATAAGAAATGTTATTAAAATTTCATTATATATATATATATATATATATATATATATATCATTTTTTAATCAGGTGTTTAAGTTAATTATAATAACTAAATAGTAGTATATGTTGTTTTGGACGATTATTAATAGTAATAACTAAATAATATAAAAACTTATTCGTTTTTTAACTAAATTGTTCGGAATTTATCCCTTATAATAGTATTAATAGAAATACAATACTGAAAATATGTTTTAAAATTATTTTTCAATAATAATTTTTTATTTTTTATTGTTCTAATCATATAACTCTTTCGAATATTTATATAAATAGAATGATTATATATTTATACAATTAATAAAATTATTTTTTTAATAATTATTTTGATTGTATTTCTATTATCTCTCTACTCAATTTTTCAATATTTTTATTGATCTCTTAAAATATATAATGTGATTTATATATACAATAGTGAATTTATTATTTAATTAATAAAATTGAATTGGTAATAATATTTATATTTTCAATATATGATTTTTATTGATCATAATTATAATAATCAATTATGGAATGTGAATCAACATAAGATCTATAAAATATAGTATTATTATTTTATAAATAAATTAGCTTTAATATTGTAAATAACTAAATTGGAAAATAAATAAATAGAGTATCGAATATGAACAACTTTTTATATATCTGAATATTTGAAAAACTTAAAGTTTAATTTACATTTTCCAAAATACATATTAGAAAGTCAACTAATGCGTATCTTTAATCTAAATATTTAGTCAATCAATTAATTAAAAAAAACAATATATATATTGAAAACTAATTGATTATCAATATATTTAAAAATAATTTAGAATATTTACTATAATTAAAGAATATTTGATTAGAAATAATATTGATTTTATTAATGTACTAAAATTAAGAATCCAATTTAATTTATAAAATAATTCTTGAATAGTAACTATTATAATTGTGGAATAATTAATATTATACAAAATTTGAATAATTGCTATTTTATTTATGTATTCGACTATCTTCTATCTCACTGTGTTTAAAAGATTTTCCATCTCACTTTGTTTTATTAAATTATTTTTATTTTAAAAAATAAACAAAATAAAATAAAAGATGATTGGAAGTTTTTTTGAATAATAATTTACAATAATTTAATTAGTCTTCTTAATAGGGAATTGTGGACGTTGAAAGCGACATTCGGAAAAATGGTTTGTTGTTTTGGACTTATACTCAGTTTCAGTTCAGTTCAGACTTATTACGTTCAATTCAGTTCAGTTTAAATTCATTAAGTTAAGTTAGTTCAGTTCAGTTCAAATTCATTAAAGTCTTAGGTATGATATTAATAGATTTAACAACTATAAAATTACTAAAAGAGAAAATAACATTAGTGAGATTTCAATTAATTATATTTTAATTTATTTAAGTTCAGTTTAAATTCATTAAGTTAAGTTAGTTCAGTTCAAATTCATTAAAATCTTAGGTATGATATTAATAGATTTAACAACTATAAAAATTACTAAAAGAGAAAACAACATTTGTAAGATTTCAATTCATCAATTAATTTTGTATGAAGAATTTAAAATTCAAAAAATATTCAAAGGAGTTAAGAACAATAATTACCAATATCTTGATGTATCTGTGTCATACTATTCAGGAGATTATATACATACCTGTAAATTCAAATATAGTCGTGGAGTAGAATATAACACAATTAGTTCCAGCAAGTGTTGGAGAAATAACAAATGAATCCCTATCTGAAGAGCAAACTAAAACTGAGGACATAGATGTGAATAAAGAATCTTGATTCTTGAATTGAAGCATGAGTATCTTGAAAAGGGGAAGAAGAAAAATGAATGACTTACCGGCGAAGTAAAAAAGAGGGCAGAGAAAAACAGAGGAAGAAGAAAGTAAAAAAATTGGTCATCATATCTGCAAATGGGGGAAACAAAGCTCTACCCGAGAGTATCTACTGTATATTAACAATTAAAATCGAACCGAATATATATATATATATATATATATATATATATATATATATATATATATATATATATATATATATATATATATATATATATATATATATAATTGAAGAAAAATTAAAATCGAACCGAATATATATATATATATAATTGAAGAAGTTGATCGTAGTAAGGAAATGAAATGAGGGAAGAGTAAAAAGAAACGTGAGGTATATATTGAAGTTGATCTGTATGTATTTATGTGTGCATGTTTGTATTAAAAGTAAAAGGGTTTAACAAATAAAAAAAGATGATTGAAAATTTGGAATTGAGAACTACTACTACTATTTGGGAAGAGCTAGCTTCTTAAATTTTTAGGAAAATTTGTCAATTTATTTTATAAGAGTATACTACTACTCCGTATTTTGTTTTATCTACATCGGTGGAATGAACCACGCATATAATTACATTAACTCGGCTTATAAAAAAATAACAATTAAATATTACAAACAATTCAAATACGTCATCTTTATTACCACCATTTATGTATGAAAATTTAAAAAAATCTCCTACTAATTTTGTTAACCTTTTAAGTTTTTTTCCATTTTTTTAGGTGTGACAATAAGTATAAGACACCAACAATAGGATAGATGGAGTACTATTTTTAGTAATTTTACTGTAAAAAAAAATGAATGTTGAACAAAAGGATATTTTCAATCAAAAAAATTAATGTAGAACAAAGAGACTAAGCTTTACGTCATATTCTTTGGTACGGATAAAAGGTCAATATTCTAATTTGATTGTATCAATTATTGTGTTTGTTTCATAATGATAAGACTATATCTTTTGTATTTTGGGAAAGAAATATATAATATTGTTATGAAATAGAGAGAGTACACCTTAAATAAAACCAATAATGTACATTTCAACAAAAAAACTGTTATTTTAAACAAAAACCTCAAGAGTAAAATTTGAATTAAAAGCTGTTATTATAAACAAAAACCTTAAGAGTAAGATTTCAATTTAGTAATCAACTGAAAATGAAAAGCAAAGACCACAAAGACCAGTTTGACTATACTTATTGGGGGGTTTAGTGATTTCAAAGTACTGTAGACACTTAATTGTAGAACATATCTCAAGCAATGATAAAACCAATGTATAGTAAAACCTGTAAATTCAAATATAAGAAAATGCCATTAATAAATGAACACTAAAGTAAAAAAAAAAAGAGCAAATTTCAAACACATCCCTTGTGTAAAAAATATAAAACTCTTATAAACCGAGAATAACCGGTGGCAAAAGTAGAAAAGTACCCAAAAAGGTGAGACTGCCCTTTGAATTGACCCTTGTATGAAGAAACTTGCTTCCTCACTTCCAACTCAGTTTCAACCATTTGAATAAGCATTTTCTCAGTTTCTATTTTTGCGACCTGAAAGTAATAAAGAATAATAATAAGTAAAGAAATAAAACTGACATTTAGAATTTAGAAGCCAAAGAGTGAACATAATTTATACCTGCACATTTCCATGAGGATCTCTCTCAAGCATCAATTGTTCTTGGATTGCGGAGGGTAGGAAATCAAAAGGCTCAAGGCACTGAAGGGCTGAGTTTCTTTTTCAAATTGCCAGCTTCATCCACAACTTTATGGGCCAAAATATCATTTAATTCTTAAATGAGCTGCTGAACCTGAAAACAAATGAAATCGAGTAAAAGATTAGTCATGTAGAAATGTGACAAACATCAGAAATTATACTCCATTAGTCAAGAAAATATAATTTACTTCTAGAATGAAATCTATCAGTCCTTCTGAAATGAGTATTACAAACACATCCCTTGTGTAAAAACATAAAACCCTTATAAACCGAGAATAACCGGAGGCAAAAGTAGAAAAGTACCCAAAAAGGTGAGACTGCCCTTTGAACTGACCCTTGTATGAAGAAACTTGCTTCCTCACTTCCAACTCAGTTTCAACCATTTGAATAAGCATTTTCTCAGTTTCTATTTTTGCGACCTGAAAGTATAATAAAGAATAATAATAACTAAAGAAATAAAACTGACATTTAGAATTTAGAAGCTAAAGAGTGATAAGAATTTATACCTGCACATTTCCATGAGGATCTCTCTCAAGCATCAATTGTTCTTGGATTGCGGAGGGTAGGAAATCAAAAAGCTCAAGGCACTGAAGGGCTGAGTTTCTTTTTCAAATTGCCGGCTTCATCCACAACTTCATGGGCCAAAATATCATTTAATTCTTAAATGAGCTGCTGAACCTGAAAACAAATGAAATCGAGCAAAAGATTAGTCATGTAGAAATGTGACAAACATCAGAAATTATACTCCATTAGTCAAGAAAATATAATTTACTTCTAGAATGAAATCTATCAGTCCTTCTGAAAGGAGTATTACACCGTAGTTGTAACCGACACGTTTGCAGATGACATCAAAAAAAAAATTACCATAACATTTTTAAGGGTTTGTTTCTTGGAAGCAACCTTCAGCAAAATTAGTTTTATTCCAAGAAATTTTAAATTGTATAATAAATCTATTCCTTATTCATCCCCTTAATATTACACATTTCACACACAGAGACGCATTGATTACATCTCACACGCTATTGAGACTACTTTCATCAGCTCCTTTGCCACAAAAACAACCAACAATATTACTTGAATATGCTGGACATTTCAAATTGCCATAAATTTGGAGATAAAGAAAAAACCTTTGGGAATACTGTATATATAAATTTCAGATTGCCAAAAAGTTTAAAAATCTCTCAAAAAACTAAATAGAAGCCTATACTGTACTTACATAATTTGAGTTGATCATAATCATAGTCCTCCTGGTAGGTCTGAGGTATGATGATTTAAGTTGTGTTCTTGTTACATTCATTGCTCCCCCATTTAGTAAAACTATTCAACAAAATAGACATAACAGATTTCAAAATACCGAGAAACAGAGTACTTCCAAGTTACAACTTCAAGAACACCAACTATTACTACAACTTCTGTTAAGAAAAATCCCCCAATAATTATTGAATTGTTAAAATCATTATATTATATTATATTATATTATATTATATTAATGATTTTAGAAATATCTCAAAAAACTAAATAGAAGCCTATACTGTACTTACATAATTTGAGTTGATCATAATCATAGTCCTCTTGGTAGGTCTGAGGTATGATGATTGGATCAAGAACCCAATTTTAACCACACCAAAGTTTTGCGAATGATGGATCGTCATACATGATTACATACAATATTAAACAACAATTTTTTTACCTGTTTCCAAAAAGCACGAAAATTGAAGTTGGTTTTTGACCGGGCAAGTGCCGCAGTTCAAATTGGCATCGCAGTTGTTGAACTTGAACACAAATTCACTAATCTGCAAAATTAATCATTTTCTCTCATAAAATAAAATTAACATGATAAATTTCAAAATTATAATAAAAAAATACTTAAAATTGGCCTCGCCATTGATTTCGCATTAGTGTCCATTGAGATGAAGCTATATTTTGATACTAAACATTGCTAGAACACAAAACAGAACAAATGATAAGATCTCAAAAAACTTCAAAGCTCGTATGGGATGAAAAAAAATCAATCTTTTTTTTACTGATCACAATGAAAGTTGAAAATCATTCCATAGTAGATAAATTTCTGTCACTTGAAAGCTACTACAGAGACATTCTGCAAAAGCCCCATAAAAGCTATCCGTGCCTTTAATAAACTGCCTCACAACATAACGGTACTAAAAAAAGACAGGATGATACAAATTTGTTTCAGCCCATGTCTGAGGAGGGAATTGTTTTGATTTGTTTTAAGAGAGAAAAAACAAAGAGTAACTGGCTAGAAGCCCACGAAGGAACAACTTAATCGTAATATACAGCTGCTACTTACCTTTCCATTCTATTCTGACCCCAATGGGGAAACACACCTACTTGATATAGGCCTCCACAATCCCATGCTTCAGCTATAAGCTGATGAAGAAAGTGTTAAAAAAAGGTTTGAAAAATCAAATAGAAAAATAAGTATAAGATAAAGATAGAATACCTTTACTCCAAGAAGTATGGAGTCATTGGTGATCATGTCAATCAACGGAGGTGTTCTATTATTATTTAATTGGAATTTTAGTGTTAAAACAAAATTTTCTAAATATTACTTTCATTGATAGGGTAAACATAAAATAATCAAACAATTTTAATTCGAACACGTGAGATAAATTGTCGCGCATTTAAAATATAAAAATGTTGCCATGTATTTAAATCATAAAAAAATGTACTCATTTTAGATTATATTTTCAAAGTTAACGACTGGAATATCGTTGTAAGAATCTGTTGTGGTTTAGTTGGAAACATAGTATATATTTTTTTGAGTTCAACCTAAAAAAACATATATATTAATTATGACTTGTGATACATTAACGGGGATGGATTCTCAGTACAATTTAAAAGGAAAGAAAGAAAAAGCGATTAGGAGAAAGAAATCTAAACAAAAACTCTTCCGGAAAGTAAAAGAAATTTTCGCAATCTGGCTGAAAAATTAAATTGTTAGCTTTATCATAGGAGTAGATATCAACTTATCCTAGAAACAGAAGATTAAAAAATTGGGACATAAGAACCAAGAACTGTAATTAAAAAATGAAATAAAAAAAAATCACACCTTCGAAGTATATGGCTTGGCAAAGCTGGAGGATAACAACTTCATGGTATTCTTATCCCACTCACAGTAAGATCTACAAAGTGCCTTCCCTTTATAGAAAATGAGAACTCAATCAAAAACCAATCACATTTGAAAGCACAAAGAATAAGAAGATTAATTCACATTAGTTAAAGAATATACATTATGAATTACCAAATGTACATGAACAACCAAACGGTCTCAAACGTTTATACAAAACATATAAAGAAGAAGAGGTCATTTTCATACCCAATAAAGGACTATTGTCCTCATTCTGTCCATAAGGGATAATGCAACTAAATCGTCTGAAATTGAATATGCAACTGGGAAAATATTGGGACGAAGCAAGGACAATTGTACTTTCATCGCAATATAAAAACGAATTTTGCCAACAAAGCTTTAGCATTTTCCAGAATTCCCACCTATTAAGAGACTAACTAACCTTCACTGAATTCCCACTTATTATTATTGATGATGACCGCCTAACCCTCTGGATGGATCTGACATCAGTAAACTGCAAAAAAACAAATAAACTTAATCAGTAATAAAGACGATTTCAATTTTTAAAATCGGATAGGGGGACAGACCTGAAAACATACCTGTAAACAACGCAGTTATCTTGGCCGGGCTAATCAAGAAACTGTAAAAACGAATAGGAAGGCCGAATACAGAGGATTTAATTAAAAAAAATCCACAAATTGTGAATATGGAAAAGTTCCTACTATACACAATAAAGCTAAATTATATGTCAGTGTCAGCTAACTACAATTACAGAAGCTTGAAACGAAGGGTGAACCAAATAGAAGTATGTACAACCCGTAAAGCATTAGGTACCTACAAATTGCATTTCTACACGCACATATAGATTGCTCTGTTGCCAGAAGAAGACGGAAATTCATAATTATCGACACTTACATAACGAAAAATACCTCTTTGAAATTATGAGATTTCCATTTGCATAGAAAACTCTGGTTCCCTGACATCGATTTTCTGTGTAACGTCTAAATTAGACGCGGTAAAGCAATCGAACTGGATCTGAAGTTATCCGGTTCATCTTAGGCGGCGAGAATGGAGGGAACAGTGGTGGAGGACGGCGGTGTACGACGGATAAGAGAGTAAGAAAATCCGAATCTGAAAAATTAAAGATTAATTACATATATAGATCGCCGTACTGAAAATAAAAAATTAGGAATACGAACCCTGTAAATTATGGAGAAGGCGAAGGAAGAAAGAAGAAGAGACAAAAAAAATGGAGAAGAAGAGGGATGGGAAACCTAATGTAAAAATTATTTTCGGAGTAATAAAACTAAAAAATAAACAATCGGTAGAAGAGAAAAGTTTGTGAATGTTCTTACGCTGGAGTGAATGGGAGTAAGATTTTTGTGACGATTGATTCGCAAGAACTGAAACAAAAATACTAAGAAAAGAACATACCGTGAGAACAAAGAAAGGAGAACATACCGTAACCATTATTCGTGAAGACGATGAGATAAAGAATCAAATCTGGAAAAAAAATCAAACAATAATCGAAATTGGACCGATGATTATAAAACTGGAAAAAAAAAATCGATACAATATGAATTTTTTAAAGAACAACGAATATTAGGGAAAAGAACGTACCTTGAGTAAACCCTACCTTGAGTAAACCCTAATTGGGAAGAGAAGACGTTCAAGATTACTGTGTGATATGGAATAGAAGAAGGAGAAGAGGAAGATATGGAAATGAGGGAATGAAATTGATGAACGATTGACCGGACATTTAATTATTATGTTTCAATTACTCAATTTAATTTTGATTAAAATAAAAAATAGAAGAAAAGATTGAGAATGGGTGTGAACGCAAGTGAAATTGAGCATTCTTATTGGACAATTAAATTTCAATTTAATCCTAGTTGGCAAAATTGGTTGTTCCTATTGGCTAATTGGAATTATTAGTATTCAGGATTTATATATTATTAAGATTTAAGTAATTTAAAGACTAATAATTATAATTAAAGTATCTTTTTTCAAATTTAAAATGTCCTAAATAGCTTTTATTTATGTTTAATTATGTCTAATTTAATATAGGAATAAAACTTTAAAATCTCATCTATTTTGGACAACATACTAAACAATTTCCAGTTTACCTTATTTGTTTTTAATTAACAATTTCCAGTTTACCTTATTTGTTTTTAATTTTAATTTTTTATTGATGATTGTTAATATGACTCGAATTGTTGGAAAAGAAATGAGAAATAAAACGGATAGTCGAGCTACACGGACTAACTCACTACAGATTGAAATTAATTAAGGGTGATGTTTATCACCCGAAATAATTAATTTAATTAGGAAAAAGATTTATTCCTAATTTTAATTGTTTTCATAGGTTTGCTACTCCGGTACACGAAAATTATAGAGTGCAATAGAGTGAATTATTGTAAGTCTTAACGATATAGTAGATTTCTTTCTTTCCCGTGGTTTTTTTTCCGTGTTTTGAGTTTCCACGTAAAATTGTGTGTTCTTTCTTTTCGTTTATCTTTTTATTCGTATCTCATATATATTTCGAGAGCCGTGAGCGATTTAGTTTCAATATTCGCAACAAGTGGTGTCAGAGCATCGTAAAAGCATAACAATGATGTTAGGTGATGCATCCACTGATCCACATACAAGGGGCGTCGATATCGTTCGGGGATGCTTACACATAAACCGAGCTTTGCCACAATATATGCATACGGAGACGAAACGATTGAGGGCGAGGGCCCGGCCCTGCTCGAGTTCCAGTTTGCGAAAAATCCGCAACCTGTTTGCGAAAAGTCCGCAACGAAATTTCAACCCCAAGAACGAGTTGTGGGGCGTCCCCTCTTTTTCCCGAGTGTAGAGCACCCGGTACAGACATCTTCCTCTCAAAGTTCCTCAAGGCGAAGCACTACAGGGTGCAGGAGGCTTTGGCGTCGCTCCGGGGGGCCCTGAGAGATGGGCCGAGTTCCGAGTCTCGGTGAAACCCGCGAAGAAGGCGAAAATGACCTATGAAGCAGCGGGCCAACGATCGATGCGCTACATGACCGTGGATGATGTTGCGAAAGTGGGAAATGGAAGAGCTCACACTTTACACCATTTTCATCTTTTAGTTTTTTTTCTTATCCCGATTCAAATTCGATGCGCCAAGTATCAAATCCTCACTCTATTGAGAATTGATGCAAGAGAAAACTTGCATCTGTTTTATTATTTTGTGAAATAGAGTTCTGATCATCCGGAGAAAGACTCGATCTTCTTTGGTTAACTGCTATGTACTTTTCAGACTCATATGATCTAGTTTCGTTTAATTAAGCAAGTTACCAGCTTTCATCTAGTTTTGTTTAATATAATTAACAGTTTTCTCTTAGTCTTGTTCTTAGTTTTGTTTAAAATAACAAACAATTTTTTGTTAGTTCCAATCCTTGTTTTGTTTAATACAATTACCGTATTTTTGCTAGTTTTGTTCTTAGTGTTATTTGTTTGTATAATACAATTACCATATTTTTGTTAGTTTCGTTCTAGTGTTGTTTGTTTTGTATATTACAATTACCATATTTTTGCTAGTTTTGTTCTTAGTGTTATTTGTTTGTGTAATACAATTACCATATTTTTGTTAGTTTCGTTCAAGTGTTGTTTGTTTTGTATATTACAATTACCATATTTTGTTAGTTTCGATCTAAATTTTTAATGTGTTGTTTGTTTTGTATAATTCAATTACTATATTTTTGTTAGTTTCATTATTAATTTTGTATTATGTAGCACATTTTTTTTTTCCTCTGATGAAATAACAATTCAAAGTAAAATTTGAATTTCAGTCATTTTTAAAAATTCTTACAAGTGTTTCATTAATTACGAAAGAGATTCATGTTATTAGATCAATTAAAACCAATGTATCTTTGTAAAATAGTTACAAAGTTATTAAAATTATCAAGTGCTAACAACTAAAGATAGTACAGATGAAAAAGTGCATTATACAATATCTTTTGTTCTCATTTGTGCTATTGGAAATTAAGCGTGAGAGAGAGAAAATTGATTTCTTACACCCCACCAAACAATTTTCAGTGCCCGTCGAAGTTGCACACGTGACACGCCTTTGTATGAATTCAGCTCGACTTCGTAGAATATCTTTTTGGGATGAATCGAGGCTTGTCTTTGTACTAAATCACTCTCAATCGTACTACCAAAAAACAAAAAGAAAAATTAATAATCAAACTAAAAACATGAAAAATCAAAACATACACACATTTTTCTAAACAATTACAAATTGAGCTTTGGAAATGGTAATAAAAATATGTTTTAGCAAATTATCGAAATCATCGAGTGACAAATTCAGAAAGTGATTTAAACTTAATTCCATAAATGGGTAACAAGTTCAATAAGTACTAACCAAGTCCACGAATTTTGTAGAAAGAAAATTCAAGTTACCACTGCATTAGAATCTAATGTAAGCAAGTGACATAAACGAGAAGCCACGAAAATCATATATTTAATGGCACTGAAAGGTAAATATGTATTCATAGTTACGCTTACGTACCTATACTAATTTGCCAAGGGGCAGGAATGTTCAGTTAATGCAGTACCAAAAAAAGTGTAAAAACTTGTGTTTATAGTGACACGAGAACAATTTCGGGAACTATAAACCATATAGACCTGTCATTATGAACTATTAATTACTCAAAGCTACTGAGCAATCATATCAGTTTGAAATACATTTTTGCGTACATATTTGTACATCAACATACCTCTAAAAAACAATTAATGAAACAAGTATATACCTTATTGTTCGGACCATTTTTCTCTAAATTATACTTTCACTATGGGAAAATGTCTCATAGACACCGGACATTAACTGGTGTTAAAAAAAAATTGTCTGATGTCATTGTGCGTGGTGTTAAAAATCAGCAATGTTTTAACATCAGTCCGGTGTCTATATTATAAAAGATACCGGTCAATTCTATAAAAACTAGCAAAATCAACCGGTGTGAAAAATAATAACACGTCTTTTTTATATATAACCGATGTCTATAATATTTTTTGGAATCGGTTTTTAACTCTAAGACCGATGTCTATGATTGTTTTTAATATCAGTTTTAAACTCTAGGACCGATGTTGTTGATAATAATTAAATTAAAAAATAGATAATTTTATTAATTGTCAATAATTAAAATTATATTAAATTCATTGAATTCAAATACAATATTCAAAATCTTCAAATCTCCAAATCCTTACCATTGTCAATAAACAATATTTTATAAACTTGCCATTACACAACATTGAGTACAAAATATCAGTATACTTGTCATTTCACAAGCAAACGCAACCTTTCCCTTGAAATTCACCACGTCGCCACTTGAGATATATTTGTATATTTGATAGTAAATTTTTTTTTATCATTAAATAAGAATTAAAGGCTGAAGAAACATGCCCTAAAGAAATTGGGGGATAAAAGGGAACAGGGGCGGAGCCAGAAATTCAATCGAGGGTGGGCCAAAGTCCAACAGTCCAAGACTCCAAGCTAGCCCCCAAATTCAAACTCCAGTGATGTGAACTTAAAACTTGTACCAAATACAATTTTGTGAATTTTGTTCAATATACAAGTTTTAAATCCTCAATTTTATACACAAATTTGTGAACATTATTTTCACAAATAAACAAAAAAATCACAGAATGGAGAAATAATTAAGCAACATTTATTATGTTGTTATTTAATATACTATTTCACGTTTAATTTAATATACTATTTCACGTTTAATTTATTATTTTATTATTGAATTTTGTTATTCTAATAAAGTAAAAAAATTATTATGTTTAAGAAATATTTCATGAAAGATTATATAATATTATATATGTTCGTATTTATTGTAATTAATGTATAATATATATTATAATTTATTTTACTATACTAAAGTGTTATTCACAAATCAAAATATACAAATAGGATAAAAAAACATAAAAAATTGAAATACTTTTTTTAAGAAAATAGGATAAAGAAAATTGAGGTTTTTTTACACTAATTATGCTGACTGTTACGGCATCGTGTTGTACTTATTCAGAACAGATATTCTTGGTTTTCGAGTTTTTATATCTTGTGTTCGTGTTCATTGAATAGTTTTTGTGATTTCTCTTTTACCTATCTTTTGAGCACTTTTTGATGGTTTAAACTATTGTTTTACTATATTTAGAGTTGTAGTGTATTAAACAGTTTAACATACACTATTAGTTACATACACTATTAGTTACATACACTATACTTACTACTTAGAGAGTTGTAGTGTATTTAACCGTTAACATACACTATTAGTTACATACATTGTACTACTTAGACAGTGTAATTGGTAGTTTAAAATTCATAAATTGGATCATTAGTTTACGAACAAATATTTAGTATTTTAATAGATTTTGTTAAGAAAATATTATAAACACGGTAGCTTTTGCACGGTGTCTTTTGCGCAGTGTATTTTGTATTTTGCGCAGTGTATTTGCGTAGTTTAATATACACTATTAGTTAAATACAATGTACTCCCTCCGGCCATTAATAGATGTCATACTTTTCTAGACACAAGTTTAAGAAAATTGTTATTTTTGTATTTTTTAATTGAAAAGTAAGAGGTAAAAATATATTTTAAAAGTGAAAAGTAAAGTAGTTGTGAGTAAAGTTTAAAAAGTAGGTGGGGTAAAGTAGAATAAAATTGTATATTAAAATGAAAAAGTTAGAATAATTATTTCCTTTTTTAGAGTGTGTCAACTATTATTGGACACCCCGAAAAGGAGAGTATGACAAGTGTCTTTGGACCGAGGGAGTACTACTTAGAAAGTTGTAGTGTATTAAACATTTAACATACACTATTAGTTACATACATTGCACTACTTAGATAAGTGTAATTGATAGTTTAAAATTCATAAATTGGATCATTCGTTTACGAACAAGTATTTAGTAGATTAGTAGTTTAATAGTCCTTGGATGAAATGGTTTGTAGTGCTGGCACTACTGCTGCCTCCCCTTCTCACGTGAAAGATGAAGAATGCTCGGAAATAGACAGGATGGCCGTCGACCTTCTCCATCTTGCACAACTTAATTCAAGGTTGGACGAAGAGGGGCTTCGAAAGCTCTTGCAAAGAAACGAGACGAGGCTCAAACTAGTAGTCGGCAACACGGGGAGCGGGTATTACAAGGAAACAAAGATGTACAAAAAGTACGTACGTTGACCTGAGGTACATCCCCGAGCTCTCAGCGGTGAGTAAGGATGAGTCGAGGGGCGTTGAGTTCGGGGCGGCTCTGTCGATCTCCAAAATCATTTTGCATCTGAGAGAGAAAAGTAATTATACGGTGGTGTTCGCCGACCATTTGGAAAGAGTTGCTTCGGGGGGTTCGTGAGGAACTCGACTAGTATCGGGGGTAATTTGGTCATTGCGTAGAAGAAGCGCTTCCCTTCGGATATTGTCACGTTGCTTCTTGCGGTGGGTTCTAGCGTAGGCGTACTCGATCACAGAAGACGGTATACGCGAGAGGATTGAAACGAAAGAGTTCCTGAAAAGTCGAGCTTTCGACCCGAACGAAGTGCTCTTGAGTGTTCACGTTCCGTTTCCGGAAACTAACTCCTTTTCCGAGACGTACCGGGCTTCACCGCGGCCTCTTGGAAACGCGCTGCCGTATTTGAATGCCCCCTTAGTCGAGTGTTCACGTTCCGTTTCCGGAAACTAACTCCTTACTCGAGTATACGGATCGACTTTGTTGTCGTCCTCAAAACAAGTTGTGGATGATTTGAGCGAACAATATCATCCGGTTGGCTCACCAATGTCTAAATCCGGTGCTGAAATCCAAGCTTCCGATATGTTATTCCGTCAATCTGCTGTTGTGATCTCTGCTAAAGATATCCCAAGAGACGGGGAGAATATAGGGAGCATGTCCAGGTTCGGGATCGAACCTTTATTCGTCGATGATGTAACCGGGTTAATGGATCTCAGTGAACCGATTGTCGGTAGCCCACTCGCTGGTGACCTCATTGTTGTTGTTGTAACTTACGTTTCCTCGTCTGAAGCCGATCACAAGATTCTCTCGGCCGAGGCACTTTTATTTTGTGTAGTTACGAGGTACGACTTCTGATGCCTTTTCTTGTGTGTCCAAATAAGACTCGTCTCACAGAACTACATAACTACATACATTTACATGGAGACGCAAACCACCCTCGCGACTCCGGGACGAAGACAACTGCATGGTGGTACACACTTCGTCTCAAGTCCCCGAGCATTCTCACAGAGTCATCGCCAAGTGTCTCGGTGTTCCTGAAGTCCGTGTTCTCACGAGACGGGAAGACGAAGGCTTCGGTGGCAAGACTTTAAAAGCGATGCACGTGAGTATGATCAAAACTCCATATTAATTAAAATAGAATAAGATCTGATAATTGCATCATATATATATATATATATATATATATATATATATATATATATATATATATAATAAATTATATAAGGTAGATAATAAAAATTATATAAGATTGATATAATACAAAGGTTAAAAAGGACAATTCAACCTAAATTGTAATTAGATTAAATATCATGGTATTTAATTATATAAATTCAATAAATTAATTACCTTTTTTAAGGATAGAATCATATTTAGTCCCTCCGAGAAAGGCCATTTTTATAAAAGGACAATAACTTTTTTTTTTATCCGATTTGGTCCTTTGGCTACTGTTCCGGCGAAAAATGGCACGTGACTTCACCCCATTGCCGGAAAGTTGGTCCTTTGGCTACTGTTCCGGCGAAAAATGGCACGTGAATCGCACGTGACTTCACCCCATTGCCGGAAAGTTTATGAACAAATAAAACCGGAAAGTTTATGAACAAATAAATTTCTAAAATATTTGGGAATGGGGGGATTTGAACCCAGGTCTCGGAGGTTTGGAAGGAAGCCCAAACCACTGGGCTATGTAAGCCATTTGCAAGAATTTGTAAACTTATTATATATATATGTTATACGTATAAATTATGAATTACATAATTAATTAACTATTATCATAAAAATAAAAATAATTATTTATATTAAAAATAATCAATAAAACATAAATAATTTTAATAAATAACAATCACACGTAATAAATTATTTCGCTTATTAGCATAAAAAAAACATAATTTATTTAATTTACTATATACTCAATATATTAAATAAATATGCACACTATCATTTTTTTATGTGTCATTTAATATGTATACCCTTAAAAATAAAAATAATTATTTTTTCATTTTTAATAGTAAAAATAAAAATAATGTATTTTTTGATGCGTCACTTATTTTTAAATAAATTATGTTTTTTTTTGTTTTTTAATAGTAAAAATAAATATAAATAAATATGTACACTATAATTTATTTAATTTAATTTATTATATACTCAATATATTAAATAAATATGCACACTATCATTTTTTTTGATTTTTTTGATGCGTCACTTAATATGTATACCCTTAAAAATAAAAATAATTATTTTTTCATTTTTAATAGTAAAAATAAAAATAATGTATTTTTTTGATACGTCATTTATTACGAAATAATTATGTTTTTTTGATTATTTTTTATGGATATAAGCGAAATAATTTATTACATGATTGTTATTTATTAAAATTATTTATGTTTTATTGATTATTTTTAATATAAATAATTAAATTTATTTTTATTATTTATTAAAATTATTTATATATTATTGATTATTTTTAATATAAATAATTATTTTTATTTTTATGATAATTGTTAATTAATTAAGTAATTCATAATTTCTACTTATAATGTATAACAAATATATATATAATATGTTTACAAATTCTTGCAAATGGCTTACGTAGCTCAGTGGTTTGGGCTTCCTTTCAAGCTTCAGAGACCCGGGTTCAAATCCTCCTATGCCCAAATATTTTAGAAATTTATTTGTTCCGAATTAGGTGGCAGTTTCGGCTGAGGTGGCAATGCCACGTCAACTTTCCGGTATTTTAGAAATTTATTTGTTCCGAATTAGGTGGCAGTTTCGGCTGAGGTGGCAATGCCACGTCAACTTTCCGGCAATGAGGTGAAGTCACGTGCCATTTTTCGCCGGAACAGTAGACAAAGGACCAAATCGGATAAAAAAAAAGTTATTGTCCTTTTATGAAAATGGGACCAAATCGGATAAAAAAAAAGTTATTGTCCTTTTAAATAATGGCCTTTCTCTCGGAGGGACTAAATATGATTCTATCCCACCTTTTTTAATATAAAGCTAAAGTATAATAGTTTTTTTAAAATCTAAAAACCATTCTTATTATTTCTCTAAATTACTCTTATTTTTAATTAATTTTTTATATAAAATAAATCAAAAATACAAAATAATTCATAACTTAATTGTTTCAAAATTTTTATTTTAATTAATTTTTATATAAAATAAATAAAAAATACAAAATAATTGATAGCACTAAAAATTTAACTATTTCAAAATTCTTATTTTTAATTAATTTTTATATAAAATAAATCGTTAAAATTTTAATTATTTCAAAAATTTTAATTTTAATTAATTCTTATATAAAATAAAAACTATTTTTTAATTAATTTTTATATAAAATAAAAATACAAATAATCCGTTAACATTAAAATTTTAACTATTTCAAAATTTTTAATTTTAATTAATTTTTATATAAAATAAAAATACAAATAATCCGAGTTAAAAATTTAATTAGTTCAAAATTCTTATTTTTAATTATTTTTTATATAAAATATAGAATAACGTTAAAATATAAAATAATTGTTAAGAAATAATAATAATAATAATAATAATAATAATAATAATAATAATAATAATAATAATAATAATAATAATAATAATAATAATAATAATAAAATAATAATATTTTTTATCTCTACCCGGGTAGAAATTCTTCTACCCCAAAATTTTTAGGAATTCCTAATCTTAACACGTCAGCGCTGCTCCAATGATTTCTACCTCGTTTTTGGGTGAGAGGTATAAGTACATGTAGACTTATGCTCTTAAGTTAGTTGAACTTATTTATATATGTATATATTATTATATATTAATTTCCATGAAACCTTATATCTACAAAATATTTTAATTCAGTTCTAATTAATTAGTTTAGTGTAAGTATACAAAATATTTTAATCTGATTGGTTTAGCGTAAATATTTTAAATTTAGACAGATTTAGTGTTCATTATGAATTAACCAATACATGTCCATAATCATAAGAAAGAGATCTGTTTTGTAAAATTGGTTTAGCGTAAATATACAAAATATTTTAATCTGATTGCTTTAGTGTAAGTATTTTAAATTTAGACAGATTAATGAGTAAGCATCCATAAATATAGGAAAAAGATCTGTATCGTAACGTATTTAGACGATTCTTTAACTTTTTTAACTCAAATTAAATATTAAAATTTGAAAAAGAATAAGATTGAAAATATTTACTTAAATAAACTTAAAAAAAACAGCATATTATATATTTAACCAATTTTTTGACGCAATTTAAATATGAAATTTAAATATGAGCAAGTTTATTTGATTAATTTAAAAAACAAATAAGAGTGACATACTATAGTTATGGTAACATTAATAATTATAACACTTAATAACATAAGTATTTCGTTCTTAATAATTGGAAGAAATTGATGTTATATACTTGCTCAAAAATTCTCATTCAATTTGATATACTTTCTTTATAAATCTTTTTAAATATATAATAGTAAATATGCAGGCCAGATATTATTTCTAGGGTATTTTGTCATGTGTATATGCAGGTTTGTTGGGTACCCGAATTTATTTATTACTTTCACGTGCAACGCCAATTGGGACGAAATTCGGAGATACGTTGATCCAAGAGGTTTGAGTCTCGATAATATGCTGAACGATATTCGCAGGGACAAAATATTTTGGAGAAATAAGTGCTGGTAGTTAATTTTTTATTTATTTAACATTGTTATTTTTGTTATATTATTGTCCAGTTAATATTTTTAAATCCTTAGACTTAAATTACTGTTTATTCTTATTATTTAATATTCTTTGTTTATGCAGTTGTGTACACTATAGAGTTTCAAAAGCGTGGATTGTCCATGCTCATATTTTGTTGTTCATTAAAGATTTATCGGAATCAGCGTGTAATAATGTTGTGGATGATTTAATTTTTGCTGATATTCGAGAAGAATACGAGGATTCTGAATATTATGAAGATGTTAAAGAGTTCATGATGCACGGCCCGTGCGGACCTGCAAACAAACAATCTCCCTGCATGGATGGAAATCGTTGCACTAAAAGCTTTCCAAAAAAATTTGTTCACCGACCTACTTTAGACAATGATGGTTTCGTTGTGTATCGACGTAGGGATTTTGGTCCGCATATCAGTAAGAATGGCATTGAACTTGATACTAGGTATTTAATGATTCCAATTATATGTTAATTCTTCTAATTTTGTCATTTTATGCGTTCGTCTATGCGCATAAACGTTAATACGTTATTACGTTTTATTTTTTGCAGGTATGTTGTTCCGCATAACAAATTTCTTCTAAAGAAGTATCGCACACATATAAATGTTGAATGGTGCAACAAAGCGCGATCTATAAATTATTTGTTTAAATACGTGCATAAAGGTCATGATCGTGCAACTGCAGTATTCTATCAATCTCATAATCCAAATGGCGGAGATGAAGTCATTGACGAGATTAAACAGTACTTTGATTGTAGATACATATCTGCTTCGGAAGCTTCTTGGAGATTATTTGGATTTGAGATGCATTTTAAAGACCCACACGTTATTAGACTTGGTTTTCATCTTAAAGACCACCAGAGTGTATTGTTTAACCAAGATGATGATATCGAAGAGGTTATGGACAAGCTTTCATCGAAAGAATCCATGTTCACGAGTTGGATGGAAGCAAATAAAAAATACAGCGAAGGAAGGCAGTTGACCTATGCCGAATATCCAACACGCTTCGTTATGGATGATAAGAGCAAAGAATGGCGACCGAGACAAAGAGGTGTAGCGTACGGAAGAATAGCGTATATGTATCCAGGAGCTGGAGAAGTGTACTATCTGAGGATATTATTGAACGTCGTTCGTGGCTGCACGTCTTTCGATGGTATTAGAACGTACAACAGTCGTGTATATGAAAACTTTCAAGAAGCGTGTTATGCCCGTGGATTGCTAGATGACGACCAAGAATATATTGATGCAATAAAAGAGTGTTCTGTTTGGGGTTCGGATCACATGTTGCGATCTTTGTTTGTGAATATGTTGACTTCAGATTCCCTGACCAGTCCCAATACGGTGTGGGAGGATTGCAAAGAGTACCTCGCTGTTGAAGTACTGTCGAGATATCGTACTGCAAATCAACGTCCAGGTATTAACAATTTCAATTTAGTTATTGTACTTTCAGTGTGTGCAACATATTTTTTTAAAACGTTAGTATTTAAACATGAGCAATTGTACGTTGCTATTCAAAATGTATTTACGCACGGGCAAAGTCAATATTTATGCAATATTTATGCACGGTATATATCTATAAATAATTATCTAGCTGAATAATGAAAGAATGCTAATTTTATCGACAATTATCACCCTTATGTTACTATAATTTTGTGAGACATGTGATAACGGGTGCAAATATATTTATAGAGTAATGTCGAGTCAATTTGACAGGTTTTAAAATTTAAAACCGTTATTCATTTAAAAAAATCAACGGTTTTGGTGGCTACGAATCATGATAGCGTACGAGTTGATTTTTGTGGTATTTTTTAACATCAACGTTTTATTATATAATATGTTATAAAAGTTAATACGGGTGGAGGCGAATTGCAAGTGAAATTTTGAATATGTTTTTTAGTCGATCATGTACTCATAACCCACACATTATGTGATATTTTCTAAAAATTTAAGCCATGGTTCATTTTTATATATATAAAACCATGAGTTTCAGTGGCTAAGTGTGGATTTGGCGGACGAGTTAATATTTTCATAAATAGAAAATAAATGTTTACAAATAAAACAATAATTGTAAAAAGAGGTTCCAAAATTTCTCATTTTATTATAATTAATAATACAATTTATGTTTTAATTATTATTTAGGTTAACGGATTAGACGATTTATTTAAGCACGGGATAGATCAATATGTGTGCAACATATTTTTTTAAGGCCATCTCCAACCGAACACAAAAACTCAAACTCAAAAATAAGTTTAGTTTTAAGTTTACAGTAAATTAGCTCCAACCGAGATTCCAATACTTAAACTTAAAAGAATATTCTCAAATTATTCTTTTTATACAATTTTTTATACTATTTTTATAAATAACCAATATCTTTACAAATTTATAATTTAACCCCATAACTTTTGACATTAAATTTAAAAAATTAATAAATATTATTTTCAATTTAAAATTTCAAAATTAAAAAATATAATAAAATATTAATTAAATATGACAAAATTGCGCAAACATAAAATATTTAATATTTAATTATAAATTTTTATTTTTATTTTTAAAATAAAATTTTATTTTAATTATTAATATATGATTATTAAAAAAATTACATTACAAAATATATTAAATAAAAAATTAATATAAAAGGTTAATATGTCTTTTTTATTAGTTTGTAAAATAAAAGGATGATTTTATAAATAATAAATAGTTTTTGGTTTGAGTTTAAGGTAAACGTAAATCATAGTATTTTTTATGTGGGTCCCACCATAATACTTATAATAAGTTTATATTTTGGTATCGGTTGGAGCATCTCCCCTACTCCAAAATAGGTTTTTGGTATCGGTTGGAGATGCTCTAAGACGTTAGTATTTAAACACGAATTGTATGTTTCGATTTAAGATTAACTATGATATATTTACGCTCGGGCAAAGTCATTATTTGTGCAAAATTTATTTATTTTCTAAAATGTCAGTATTTAAGCACGAGCAATTCTATATTACGACTCATAAATTATTTTTGAAACGTTTGAATAAGCAGGTTTTGACAGGTATATCTATAAATAATAATATAGTTGAATAATGAAAGAATGTTAATTTTATGACAATTCTGTGACACATGTGATAACGGGTGTATATGAATTTATAGAGTAATGTCGAGTCAGTTTTTTATGACTCGGGCGTGGACAATAATGCACTCATGATCCACTCATTATTTGACATGTTCTAAATTTTAAACACTTATTCATTTAAAATTTAAAATCAACGGTTTGAGTGGCTACGGGTCATGATAGCGTGGTTTTTGTGGTATTTTTAAACATCTCTGTTTTATTATATAATATGTTATCAGTTAATTAATATGGGTGCAGGCGGTTGCAACTGAAATTTTGAGTTATTTTTTTTAGCGAGTGATCGATCATGTACTCATGTCCCACTCATTATTTAATAAGTTCTAAATTTTAAATCATAATTCATTTTTATAAATATAAAATCAGTGAGTTTCAGCGGCTAAGTACGGATTTAGGCGAGTTAATAATTGTAAAAAGAGCTTCTAAAATTTCTTATTTTGTTATAATTAATAATACTATTTATTTTCTAAATATTATTTAGTTTAATGGGTTAGACGAACTATTTAAGCACGGGATAAATCAATATGTGTGCAACATATTTTTTTAAAACGTTAGTATTTAAACACGAGCAATTGTATGTTGCGATTCAATAGTAACTATGATTTATTTACGCACGAGCAAAGTCAATATTTGTGCAACATTGATTCATTTTTTAAAATTTCAGTATTTAAGAACGAACAATTTGTATATTACGATTCAAAAACTGTTTTGAAACGTTTGAATAAGTAGGTTTGGACAGGTATATCTATAAATAATGATCCATTTGAATAATGACAAAATGCTAATTTTATCGACAACTATCACCCTTATATTACTATAATTATGTGAGACGTGTGATAACGGTACAGATTGATTTATAGAGTAATGTCGAGTCAATTTTTTATGACTCGAGCATGGACAATAATATACTAATTATCCACCAATTATTTGACAGGTATCAAAATTTTAAGCCGTTAATCATTTAAAAAAAATCAACGATTTTTATAGATATTCTTAAAAAGATTTTGATAACTTATTAGTTAGATTATTTAAAAAAACCAGTGATCAACGTTCTTATCATGAATACATTGTCGATATTCGTTTTTTGCAAGAACGGGATGAACGAACTAGATGGAATTAATGAAGTAGATGGAATTAATGATTATGACGTCCATGTATGATACGCGCGAAATAATTTACCAGAGTTATGTATCTATTACGTTAATTGTTGATCGACTGTGAACTTAGTATATTTTAACAAATGTCTTTAGTAATTCAAAAATTAAATCGCATCTTAATGTGTAAAATGTTTTAATAGATATTTTAGTTAGTTCTACTTTTAAAAATAAAATATTTTTTAATATCTATTTTTTTAATTAATTCTTTGTATTTTATTTTTGTTTGTGAGGTTGGTGTTTCGGATAATACTTTTGAAGAATATCGATTCTTCTAATAGTTTGTGCAATTGAACTCGGTAATTATAACAAAACTTGGTAATTATGTAATCAAAACGAAAGTATTTAGAGGGAAAAAATCTGGCTACAAAATTTATATTATTGATTAATAGAGCTCAATATAGTCTTTGTTCAACGATTAATAAATGTCAAGGTCAATCTTTGTCCAATGATAGTATATTTTTTAAGAGACCAATATTTAAACACTGGAGAATTTATGTTGCCGTTTTGAGAGTGACCTACATAACCGGGTAGAAGCTCTTACTCTGCGATGAGTAAATGTGGAAATAACACGGGACGGTACGGGGTCGGATTTCGAGACCAGAAAATCACATCTTTACGTGTACAAAGTTTTAATAAGTATTTTGGTTAATTCTAATTTTATAACTAAAATGTTTTTTAATATCTTATTGTTAATTAATTCTTTGTATTTTATTTTTGTTGGTGAGGTTGGTGTCTCGATAATACTTTTACGGAATATATCGATCTTTCCAATAGTTTATGGAATTGAACACGGTAATTATAACAAAACTTAGTAATTATGTCATCAAAACTAAAGTATTGGGCGGAAAAAATTCTAGCGATAAGATTTATATTGTCGATTAATAAATGTCAAAGTCAGTCTTTCTCCAACATTAGTATATTTTTGAAGAGTATGTTGTAGTTTCGAGAGTGATAAAAACATTTGTCATTTGGTACATTATAAAACTTTTTCGTGTATCGCACAGGTGCAATTACTATCCACAAACTAAAAATTCTAGCTCGAATATTTTTGTTCATGCCACGATTAATTATTCTAAATATATGAAGGGTTTGCAAGATTTTCCATCTTACAAAAAATATGAGGTTGGAAAATATTGACAATTATTCCACGAGTGTTTTTTTTTATTGAATTTCTAATGTTAGAGATGGTGCTTTTGGAGATGAAAAATGAAAGAAGAAGCCTATAAAGATATTCATGAAAAGATTTTGACAACTTAGTCTGATTATTTTATAAAATCAATGTTCAAGCAACATTTCCTTCTTATCTTTAACACATTGTCAATATTCGTTTTTTACAAGCACGAGCAAAGAGCAATTTTAGCGCCAACTCTAAACGAAGTGGATGGAATTAACGATTATAGCGTCCATGTATGATACGGGCGAAATAATCTACCATACTTCTGTATCTATTGCCATGATCAACCGTGGACTTAATATGTTTTAACAAATGCCTTCAGTAATTCAGAAAGTAAATCGCATCTCTATGTGTACAAAGTTTTATTAAGTATTTTGGTTTGTTCTAATTTTAAAAATAAAACGTTTTTTAATATCTTATTGTTGATTAGGACTTTATATTTTATTTTTGTTGGTGAGGTTGGTGTCTCGATAATACTTTTGCGGAATATCGATATTTTCAATAGTTTGTGGAATTGAACGCGGTAATTATAACAAAATTTGGTAATTATGTCATCAAGACGAAAGTAATGGGCGGAAAAAATTATAGCGATAAAATTTATATTGTCGATTAATAAATGTCAAAGTCAGTATTTGTCCAACGTATATTTTTGAAGAGTATGTTGTAGTTTCGAGAGTAACCAAATGCCTTCAGTAATTCAGAAAGTAAATCGCATCTTTATGTGTAAAATGTTTTAATAAGTATTTTGGTTAGTCCTAATTTTATAAATAAATAGTTTTGTAATATTTATTTTGTTGATTAATTCTTTGTATTTTATTTTTTTTGGTGAGGTTGGTGTTCCGGATAATACTTTTGCGGAATATCGATTCTTCTAATAATCAGTGCAATTTAACTCGGTAATTATAAAGAAAACTTGGTAATTATGTTATCGAGAATCACGTCCTGTCCAGAAAAGAAAAGAAAATCTTTATGTGTACAAATTTTTAATAATTATTTTGGTTAGTTCTAATTTTATAAATAAAACATTTTTTAATATCTTATTGTTTATTAATTCTATGTATTTTATTTTTTTTGGTGAGGTTGGTGTCCCGATAATACTTTTGTGAAATATCGATCTTTCCAATAGTTTGTGGAATTGAACGCGATAATTATAATAAAACTTTGTAATTATGTCATCAAGACAAAAGTATTGGGCAGAAAAAAATTATAGCGATAAGATTTATATTATCGGTTAATTAATAAATCTCAAAGTCAGTCTTTGTCCAACATTAGTATATTTTTGAAAAATATGTTGTAGTTTCGATAGTGACCAAAACATTTATCATTTGGTACATTTTAAAACTTTTCCGTGTATCGCACGGGTGCAGTAACTATCCACAGACTAGAGATTCTAGCTCAAATATTTTTGTTAATGCCACGATTAATTATTCTAATATATGAAGCGATTGCAAAATTTTCCGTTTTACAAAAAATATTAGTTTGGAAAATATTGACAATGAAAATGATAATCTTATTTTACCGAGTGATTATTGATTGAATTTCTGATGTTGGGTTGGAGATGGTACTTTTGGCGATGACAACGACGGGAGAAGCCTATATAGATATTAATTAAAAGATTTTGACAACTTAGTCTGATTATTTTATAAAATCAATGTTCAAGCAACATTTCCTTCTTATTTTTAACACATATTCGATATTCGTTTTTTGCAAGCACGAGCAAAGAGCAATTTTAGCGTCAACTCTGAATGAAGTGGATGAAATTAACGATTATGAGTCCATTTATGATACGGGCGAAATAATCTACCAGAGTTCTGTATCTATTGCGCTGATCAACCGTGGACTTAGTATGTTTTAACAAATGTCTTTAGTAATTCAGAAAGTAAATCGCATTTCTATGTGTACAAATTTTTAATAAGTATTTTAGTTTGTTCTAATTATATAAATAAAACGTTTTTAATATCTTATTGTTGATTAGTTATTTATATTTTATTTTTGTTGGTGGGGTTGGTGTCCTTATAATACTTTTGCGAAATATCAATCATTCCAATGGTCTTTGCAATTGAACGTGGTAGTTATAACAACACTGGGTACGCGGTTGGTTGTAACTACGCGTACCAAGTGTTGTTATAACTACCGCATGTCGAGAGTCACTGAGAGACGGGTTGAAACTTTTAATTTGTGTCGAGAGTGAAAAGCTTAACAATCACTACTACAAAAATAGCCTTTAACAACGGGCTACTTACATCGGTTTATAGAGAACCGTTGTGAATACTGTTATACACATCGGTTCATAAACAAACTGATGTGAAATCGTGCATGTATATCGGTTATTAAAAGAACTGATGTCCATAATCATTAAATTAACATCAATTAATTTAACACCGTTGTTAATTAAATCACCAATTTCGGTATACATCAGTTATAAAAAGAACCGATGTCCATGATCATTAAATTAACATCAATTAATTTATAACCGTTGTTAATTAAATCACTAATGTCGTTCCAATTGACCGTTGTTGGAATGTGAGTCTCCCAACATCGTTTACGGTATTACTGGGGACATCAACAAGGATATATAATATTATTAATTATTCTTTAGAAAAATAAATGATGTCAAAATATATATCCTAATAAAATAATAAAATATGTACTAAGTACAATATAAAGTTCACATTCAGATCTGAAAAATAATTTGATCTCCCACACGAAAGAAAACTTTCACCTACGCCGATCACCACAACCGCCACCGCCTTCCCGTACGTCGCTCCAGATGCTGACGTTGCCTTTCCCGAGATCGATGACACTTCCTTTATTAGGATGATTGAAGCTGTTGTTTGTTGCCTCTTGCACCGATTAATATATTCAATCGTTTTCGGAAGCCGATAACATTGTCGCCTCATCTTGTCTGCTTCTCCTTGACTCATTCGATTCAGGTTATTCGTAATCGTCCAACTGTTTTTTTGTTCCAGATTCACTTGCGCTCTTGTAATTATGGGCTTATTAGGGTTTAACTTCCAAATAATATAGATTGAAATTTTATGTGTAATTGTGAATTTAATTTATATCGATATCTCTTTTTGGAGTGTAATCTGGTCCAATTGTTCTGAGTAATCTGTTACAATTTTTCTATGTTACTTTTCAAATTCATGGTAAGATAATTTGTGGTATGATTTTTGGAGCATAGCAGCACGACTCGAGCATGTCCGAAATTCTGACTAACACATTGCGAGAGTTCTAGCGACCAGCGAGCCTCAACAAAACCAAGTGGTGCGTCTGCTCTGTCGAGATACTAGTAGACTTCACGACATCAATGCTCTGGAGAATTGCGGTGGTCCGGACTATTACTGCCACTCGAAGAAGTGTATCCAATCAACGATGGGAAAGTGACGAAATGGTGTCATGCCATTAGAGCCTTTGACCTCTTCATTTTCATATTAAATCAAGCACATTGAAACCACATTTTCTATATGTATATGCTTAGAAATTTATGTTTTAAATTGTTGTATGGGCAGGTCAATGATGCAGTCCTTGCAGGTCTCTTAAGGATATATTGTGCAATGCTCCGAGTCGTGGTCCAATGTAGATTTAGAAAGAGCTGTTTTGTTTTGGAGTTTAACAAATGTTTGTCGATTTGTAATATAGTGATAAAAAGTGAATTTGCTATTTATTTATATTTTGAATGAAATTTAATATATGTTTAAATATTATTTTTTTGAATTAATTATTTATGAATTTAATAATTTGAAAATGTTTTTTTTTATTTTTTTTATTAATAAATTACATCGGTTGTATTATAACTGATGTGTTAATATATCCAATTTGCATCGGTTCAATAGAAGAACCGATGAGTACATGAAAACTAACGCCGTCAATTTGACGTTCCACTCCTTAAACTGAATGACTTCACATCGGTTATATGGGAACCGATGTTAATGTTAGAATGATTACATCGGTTGTATAACCGATGTTAATTTACTTACTGATTTACATCGGCGCTTTGGACATCAGTTGCAAAACCGATGTAAATAAGCATTTTTAACCGATGTTAAAGCCTTTTTTTGTAGTAGTGAATAGAATAAAAATGTAGTGTATGAAGGTGTTTCAAATTTCGTAATGGTGAATTAACTCTTATAATTATCTTTGTTCACACAACAATTTAAATTTAATTGTTTAGAATTGAAATAACATCTATTCATGAAAAAAAAGCTTAAAACATAATACTAATACTTGAAAAAATACATCTCTAGCTAATATTGTATTAAAAAATACTAAAGTCTTATAAACTTCAACACCAAACTAATGGAGTATAAACATCATACATTAATTTTTAATATGTAAAATTTTACATAATAACAATGTTAGCTAAAACTCTTCCGTGTATCGCACGGGTGTTGAGACTAGTACGATTTAATTAGACCAAGAAAATCAGAAATTTTAAAGCGGGTCGTTGATAAGTGTGAACACGCTCATTTTTCTTGATCATCCGACGTTTCACAATTTATTTAGGTGTAAACACGCTCATTTTTCTTGATTATCCGACGCCTCACAATTCATTCGCCACGTAGGACATTTGCGTCTTGATTTATATATTGTAAGATAGATGTAATAAAATAAATATAATAATAAGAGGTGTATTTAGTAGGTTGGTATACTTATATGTTTTTGGGCTGTAAATGAAATCACCCTATTTTAATGCAATTTTTTATTTTTAGAAATGAAATATTAAAATATAATGGAGTATAACATTTCTAAAAATTTATGGCAAAAGCATTATATTAGTTTTTAATAAAGTATAATATTTTTTAAAATTAAAATAATATTAAAAATTATAAACAATTGAAAAAAATACAAAAACAATATATCATAAAACTTCTAAAAAATTATAAAAAATGAATATTTTAGTTACTTTTTGATATATTTATATTAGTTTTTTTATATGGTAATACAGTAGAAACTCATATAGTAATACTCTATATAAGAATAAACTCCCTATAGTAATAAAAAATTTAAGTTCCGACTTGAGACCAGTTATAATTAGGAATAAACTCCACATTAAGTCATACATTTTTCGAGTCCCGCCTTAAGGATTTATACCTCTATATAAGAATAAATGATTTATATATAATAAAAAATATTTATTAATAATATTTTTATTTATTAAAATCTATAACATGTTTAAAATGACTCAAAATGTTTATCAAAATCAATAATATATACTATATGGTTAATGTTTATAGTCTTTAGATTCATTAGTATTTTATTTAATATATGTTAAACACAATTTTTACATATATATATTGTCAAATATTCATAGTCAAAAGTATTAAATTTGTTATATGAACTTAAAGATAGATAAATATAATGTATGTTATTTTTATTTTTATATTATTTTTTATTCGAAAAAATTATTTTTATTTTGTAAAACTCTATATAAGAATAAACTCCCTATAGTAATATTTTTATATGACTATATAGAGTTTCTACAGTACAATTTCTCATAGTTAATGTTTAATTTGGTTTATTATTATTATTTTTTATTTTTATATTATTATTTTCAAAATTGTTTTCCGCCTGAGTAAGAGTCGCGTCTCAAAAGCAAAATGCCTCAAATACGGGCGTATCTCAAAAGCAAAATGCCTCAAATACGGGCGTATTTTAAAACATTGTACTTGCAACTCTTAAATTACCAAGGGCATTTTTCTAGCAAAAATTAAGAAAGGTTAATTGGCTAAAAAAATAAAATAGTTGTTTCGGGTTGTTTTACTCTCTTTCGAACAGAAGACTTTTCAACCATTTTTAATAAAATTTAATTTTTTTTAAATAAAATTGTATTTTAAGCATCATGAAAAATCAGTTTAACCCTAATTGATTCCTAAATCAGTTTAACCCTAATTGATTCCTGCAAAATCATTTCCTATGGTAGGCATAAAATTAACTACATCAAGAGAATAAAATAAAGTAAAGCAGTACAAGTAATTGTACTCTTACAAATCAAACCGCATGATCTAGTGTTTGGTTTTTGATCTTGTGAGAACAATACTGACGGTAGGCATTCTTTATAAACTGCAGAGCGAGGCCCACGACGGTAACCGCCATCAAAACAACAACTCCGCGATCAAAACAAGAAAGCAGGGCTGCATCTTTACCGTCCATCAAAACAACAACTCCGCGATCAAAACAAGAAAGCAGGGCTGCATCGATGAGTACGAGAAGGCAGCAATCCAAGAATCATATCAAATGACACGTAAAACATTTTAAGAGGTGCTGGTAGAGAAACAACAGTCACAGCATCAAGTGTTTTACACAAGGCTCAAGAAACTTTCATCAAAGCTTTACCATACATGGAATAGTATAATACCCCAATGATCAAGAAAACACTTCCCACTTGGAAAACACCCACTTCAACCATGTAATATAACAATGCCTTGAAAGATGTTCAGGCAGATCAACCTATTAAATTTTCAGAAAATACACAGTTTCCTGGAGCAATGT
This sequence comes from Euphrasia confusa, assembly GCA_954870475.1. NCBI lineage: Eukaryota > Viridiplantae > Streptophyta > Magnoliopsida > Lamiales > Orobanchaceae > Euphrasia > Euphrasia confusa. The sequence continues at coordinate 11,004,282 of OX940965.1, forward strand.
AAACAATTTTTACGCTTTACATCGGCAGTGTTCATACCTGTTAGTAATTTTGCCACACCAAAGCTTGATTTCTATCAATGCACACCAATGAAAATTCAAAATATTAATAGAGATCATATTACAGGAATCCATTATGCAAATATTAATACATCTAGGTAATGGTAGGCATAAAATTAACTACATCAACAGAACAGAATAAAGCAAAGCAGTACAAGTAATCTCATCCCTGCTGAGTAGTCTCACAAATCAAACCACATGATCGAGTGTTTGGTTCTTGATCTTGTGAGAACGATAGTGACGGTATGCATTCTTCATAAACTGCAGAGCAAGGCCCACGACGGTAACCGCCATCAAAACAACAAGTCCGCGATCGTGACAACAAAGCAGGGCTGCTTCTATGAGTATGAAGAGGCAGCAATCCAAGAAGCCAAAGTTGTCAAAATTACACAAAAGATTCAAGCAGGGAATTAAGTCGAGGCAAAGAAAAGGCCCGGTAATCAATAATTCATGGTCATAATCGGTGTAGTAAATCCAAGACGAAGAAAGGAGCACGAGCGCAGACTCAATCAACTGCTTGTGGGAAAGCCGGAGCACGCAGTGCAATGGGTGACGGATATTGTACAAGTAAACCAAGACTAAAGGATAACAAATACTAATTGATAAACTATAGAACAAGTTCAAGAGTACATTATCTGATTTCCCGGTGGCAGGATCGTCGATGCATAAATCCTTACCGAAAAGGATAGTTAAAGCGCACGAGCAGCCACCGAGTGCGGTCCAGACCTTTCTGCGACGTGGCTTCTCCTGAAGATGATCCAATTTATTTTCGAACAACCATTCTATAAAATTATAGGACAATATGAATGGTTTCTCCACAACCCATAGCAGGTGCTTCACCCGGTTGTAGTCTTCTTCCAATTGCCTCTGCCGTGCTTCGGCATCAGCCCTCATCTGAGCCCATCTGTAGTCTTCTTCGATTTTCCTCCGCCGTGCTTCTAGATCTACCGTCGTCTGCTCCGGTGCCTCTGGATTTAGCTCTGCTATTTCTAGATCTATCGCCCGCACTGCCTTTGCCATTTCTAAATCAGCCGTCCCGTTGTACAAGCCCTAATTACCAACCAGCCAATATATATAATGGGCTGAAGTGGTTGATTATTGATTGGGCTGGGCTTTAATCGCTTGGGCCTTATCTTTCTTTATGGCTTTCATTTATTATTCTTAATTAATTTTAAAAATATATTATTTTTATTATTACAAATTCAAAAAATAGAATTTTTTATTTAAAATATATGTTGTCACTTCAAAAAGAATGGTAAAAATATATCCCTTTTCTTAGTTTCCTTCTTGTCTTTGTGAAAGTATAGTTAATCTAGGAAGTGTTAAAAAGTTTCAATTATATCTTTCGAAAATTAATCGAACACATCCGTTTTTGTCCTCGTTACAAAAAACAAATTATTACTAATAAAGGAATATATTAATAGTTCTACTGAACCGCAAAACCATAGAATTAGGAGTAAAAAAGTTATCTCATACTGAGTACTTATATCAGAGAAAAAAACGATAAAAGCAATACCATCCCCCGAGTGATAATGTGCCAACTCATGAGCAGTAGAGGCCATTCGTCCAAGAACTGCATTCATCTGAAACACAGAGATAATCTTTAAAAATGGTATACATCTGGGTGAAAATGAATTTCTGTAAGCTAACTGCTAAAATGACCACTACGCAGAAAGTCAGAAACAAGGATATGTATCGCAAACACCTCAATGCTAAAAATTGAAGTGCATGCATATATAGTCTTTTGCATAAAATTTTAAAATGTAAAGTGGATCTCATGCAATGAAATTTACCATGAGTTTCACTGGAGCAACTAAAAGATCAGTTGTCTATTGAGCCTACTTTAGAGAAGTTCATTGGGAAAACAATCCCTTGAAATTAAAAGATACAATATACGTAAGTCACCAGAAAGTCCACAACTCATAAATATAGGAGGGATAAGGTGAGAAGTACATAGAGTATAAGTCTCATTATTCTTAAATGGTTTATCTGGACCCAAAATCCGAGTAGAAGTCAGTCAAAGTTAAAAGGATATACATCTAGGAAAACAAGAGAAAGATAATGGGCTTCTATTCCGACAAGACACAATCAAGACTCATATGGCTGAAGTATGAAGAGAAAACAAAAGAAAAAAGCCTCATTTTTTTATCTTGCCAACAAAGTCATTGGGAACAAGAGCAATCACATGAAGTAGTATATAAATTTTGTTCTTCGGTTAAATACCAAATTATGGGATTCCAAAAGGCATCTCATCAAGCTATCAGATCATATCATCATAGTATAGATCATTTATATCCTGTTACTTCTATCCCAAATATAGATACAAAACAAAAATTCATTTCCTCAAGTCATTTCTCAACCCAAATAAGAAGCCATTTCATAAAATGTGGATACCTTTCATAGACATACATTCACTTAAAGGAATGGTTTGACACCACTTAGGGCAATATTATATGTGCATATCCCCAAACTCAAAATTTCACTCCTAATCTAAAAAACTCCTATTGGAAAAGTGGAAAGTCATAATAATGGGAGGGCGTGAATATAGCAAGTCTCTGGAAGAAACAAAATTAACATTTATCACCACTCAAGAAACTGATATTGAACTGCATGATCCACTTTCAAATTGGGAGAAAGAAATTGATACATATTCTATATTAGCATACCTCCAAATTCCTTGCTGAAAGGCTATCGTCAATTGTTGTCAATTGTCCATTGGCAGTAGAAGTTGCAGCAACTCGTGCTCTTCTCCCTTGGATTAATGATGAAGCCTGCTCTGTGAGCATATCATTTTGGAACTGTAGATGCTGGAGTTGCTTCTGTAATTCCAAAGCTTCAGATTTTGCTGCTAAAGTGGCATCACTATCACAAAACCAAGTGTGAACAATAGGCCAAGTGCAGGACAACTGAATCATATCTACATTAAATGATCAAAGACAAGAGAATACAACATAATATTTACCCTTGTCTATTTTTTTTGCAGATCGGACAGATAAGAACAAGGCAACAAATCAAATTTATTAATTTAGGAAGACAAAGGCACAAATAAAATAAAAATGGAAAGAAAAGAAAAACACGGATTTTATCAGCTTTGGTGGTAAATTATAATAATATACTCTTATGCTTACACATTATCTCTTCTTGATCCTATGAAATATTTTCTAAGCACGTGTAATCCAACACCAACTGATTTCCAATTTAGAGAATGTCTAACCCAGAAATCTGAATAGATAATAATTATGATATTGTTTGTTTCTAAGCACATTTTGCTGAAGCAAAAACTAAACTCAAGTGTTGAACAAACAAACAGGAAGTTACATTTCCTAAGTAGTAAATTTAGGTAAAATTTACAAGTAAAAGAATAATTTGTACCGTATTTCTTTCAGCCCTTCTTCAGTTCCAAAAACAGCCTCTTGGTTGTCTCTCCTGGCTGAAAAGGCTGAAATGCTGTCACAAGCAAAATCCAAATCTTCTCCCTAATAACAAATAAAACAAAGCGTTAGAGTATGTACACACCAATAATGACACAATATCAACCGCATACACCAGTCCAGGGAAAAAATAAAAGGAGAGTAAAATTATGTAGAATTAAAGGTAGTTTGCTGAAATGTAGGATAAGAAGTTAAGAACATTAACGATAGTCATTCAAATATGCACACCATTGCTAACCTGAAGTGTCAATATAAATGCTAACTCATGTATGTATGCCCAACACATAAGTTTAATTACCAGATTCACCACAAACTCATTATATTATCTCCCTACTTTCTGAGCATAGTTATGGGAGTACCAAACTACCTCAGAGAAATGTTTTGATATCGAAACCCACACTTTTGAGATCATTTAATTAATGAAGGAGCTCACAACCTAAATCAAGAGTAAATCAATAACCAAATTTAATACTCCCACCGTCCCACAACAAGTGATACGTTCGTGATACATTTCCTAAAATGATAAAAAAGTAACATTAAATTTTCAGATATAATATTTGTGGAACCCACTATACATCACTTTATTACTCAACATTATTTATAAAACAACAATTAAATGCTACAACTCTTACCACACTCCACTATACATTTAAAATATCATTCTTCTTAACTTCCTTGTCGAGAAGAAACGTCCCACTCACGGTGGAACGGGGGGAGTATAATTTTCTAGTGACAAACTCTTAAACTGCATTGGACCAACAGAATCAGGCCAGGTTGAGTTCTAAACAGGTCATATATTTTTAAGTAGAAAGCGTAACATGAAGAATAACAACATTCAAATAACTATCAAAAATGCAAGACACTTTGACCATATAGCCTGAGGCAGAAAAGAAAAATGGACATGAAACCAGGAAAAATAAATTGATAGGAGTACCATATATTGAACATACCTGCAAAAGTTTCCCTTCTTGTAGAAATTGCTCATACCTAGAAACAAATAAGGGTCAGATTACTAACAAGGAAAATCTCGATCATATTATTTAAGACCTAAGCATACAAAATTAATCATAACTCAAAGAATGGACTCAACATGAAAGGGAAAGTAGCTAAATATATGTCACATCATCAGAAAATGAAATAAATTCACTCGATGTATCACAAGTCTATAATTTCTCAACAATTTCTGTCGATATTTTATTGATTCAGTAAACAATAATTGTACACACATACCAGAATGAAAATGCAAAATGCCAGCAGATTGATAGCCAGAAAATATTGCACCCACATTTCACAAAACTATTCAAGATCAAGATACCCAACGAAAAACCCAGAATATAAATTAAACCGAGATAGCACAACGGCACTCCATCTCCAATCCATGTGAATCCATACCACCTTCAATTTCAAACAACATCTTAACCCTATACCAAATTCCACATAAATGTAATCAACACATCCAAAACAGAAATAACACGGCCTCGGCTTCGTAACAGACAATTCTTAATCGATTTTTCTCTCAAATTAGCGTACTTGAAGGAGATACAACCCCACCCAATAGAGTAAAATCAACAGCAGTTAATTCAAATAGACATTAAAAACACAAGTGGAGAATTGTGAAATTAAGGCGATAAGTGGAGAATGCTCACTGAGAGAGCTCGGAGGGAGATAGCACATTGGAGGGGCGGAGGCTAGAGCAGAGCCAGTCGAGGATAGGCCGAACGTCTTCGTACTGGAAGGGCCACTCGAAGCTGTCCGGGTGCAACGACCCGTGACCTTCGTACCTCAATTCCGCCAACAGCTCACACAGCCGACCGCCGCTCATTTTTTTTTTCGGGGAGGAGAATGCCGTGCCGGTCTGAGGCGCGATCTACACTTCAATTGGAGTCCACGATTACGGTCCTGCTAGGCCTGCGGGTTATGATTCTTGTGAAGTTTAAACTTTCGATTTTAAATAAAAAAAAAACTAATTTGAAATTTATTTTAAAAAAATAAGTATATAAGAGTATTGTGTAATTTAAAATACGTTTTAAATATTTTAGTGTGTTAAAAATAATTATTAAATAATTTAAAATACTTTTAAACATTTTAAAGTATCTTAGAGTAACTTTTAATAATTTGTTATATCTTTTAATCATTTTAAGGTGCTTCAAAAATATTTTTAAAAAATTTATAGAGTGTGCAAAAATATTTTAAAGTGTTGAAATTTATTTTTAAGTGATTTTTAAAATAAAATTTAAAGATCATTAGTTGTTTGCAAATAATTTTTAAACAATTTTAAGTCTATTAAAATATTTTTAAAATGCTTAAAATACTTTTTAAAATTTTAAAGTGTTTTAAGACAATTTTTAAATAATACTACCTCCATTGTACAAATGAAGTGTGTATAATTTCTTTAAACATAAACATTTTAAATCACCTTTTAAATTAATTTTTAAATATTTTAAAATGTTTTAAAGTATTAGATGTTAAATACAAAAATACATTAAAAAAAACTAAATTCAGTTTGCCATTTATATGTATATACAATTTGGGTCTCTAACATAAATTGCCAATAAATCCGTGCCATTTTATAAAATTCACAGAAACTTTGCAATTTAAACCTCTAGAGGGAGAGAGCAAATATTTTTGTGTTGATTGAGGTTACGAGCTGAATCGGACATTCATACAGCCATGAATCTAATAATCAGCCCAGAACAAGCTCAATGTAATGACACTACATCAATGCATGGAGATTGAGAATTACATCTAGTGCGATATCCAACATGTGTCGCATATTTCTAATGACTCGGATACAGATCAGTAAACAAGATGATTTTTAGAATATTGAACCTTGAAGCATCAGTAAGAATCCCATGGCCGCACCTGATCGCGAAACTGATCAGTGACTCCTTCAGTCATTGTCAGATTCTGAAATGTATCTGCTGATGTCAAATGGCTCGTTCTTTGGGATTGACCTATTCATCTCGAAATCATTTACTCCATTCATCGGTGCAAATGCTGTGAATTAAAAAAGAAAGAAAAAGCTAAATCAGACCCTGAAATACCATAGCAATAATTTGTGTGTCTCCTGCTTCTTAGGCTTGCCTTAATTCAATATAACATCAAAATGTTGCATATTTGGGTTGGACTTGGATACAAAACAACAATAACGAACACAAGATTGTAGAACGAGTAATCAAAACTAGAACCAAATGAATAGCTGGCTGGGACTGGCCAGGTTTTCATTGGAGCAAAAATTACATAAAACGACTTTTAACTGTATCAGAGAGCTGTCATTGGTATCATGAATCAGATGCAAAACAATATCAAATAAGGAAAAGTGAAATAGAACCAAGTACACTCACCTTTCCCTCTCATTCTTCTCTCTCTATCGAATTCAAACTTGTCACGGATTTGGTTAACCCTATCCCAAGGTTCACTTCCCCTGTTCCTCCCGGCAGCTTGATCCTGCAGTCAAAGGCTTGATGAAAATCATTTCCGGTGTACCATACCAAATGCAAATGCATGTATGAGCAAACACAAACAGAAGACCATATAGCATCCACCAACTTTATGAAACCCTCTCCACTATAAACCATATGCAAACTCCTTATTTCACATTAAGAATGAAAAGGGACAGATATCTCGAGACATAAGAGGCAAGCATGCAATAAAGTTACAATGATGAAATATTATAAATTTGCGAATATATGTTGAACGTTTTCTAAAGCACATTGTTTAGAAAAATGACATTAAAAACGAAGACAAGTAGCCAGTATATGATTACCTTTACTTGATCCGGTCTGGGTTGTCTTGACCTGCAACAAGAGAGATCATCATTTGATGCATTCTTATTGTCTCCATAACAATAACTATACGGGATAAGATTAAATCTTGGCAGCAATGAAGAACCTCCAATAAATGGAAGTAAAATGTGCAGACTAAAGTAAGCTGTTTCTTTGTGAGGATCAGCAGAACATTAAACAATATGCAGGTCTCTAAGAAGAGATATCAATCGAGCCTGAACCGGATATTTTTCGTAAACTAGTGGGCTGGGCCAATCCCTACCTATAGTGCAAAGCAAGAGAAAGAAGAACTGTCGAACCTGTAAGGATTGAAATCCTCATCATCGTCTTCAGCAGAGTCGTAATTTGCATGCTCTTGAGCAAGTTTCTTGGAATAGCCATCATCCCAATACAACTTCTCCCAGTTCTCTCGAAGCTCGTTATATAGTTCCATATATCTTTTACACCAAGGTTCATGCTCCTTTCATTTGGGAAACAAAAAAAAGACAAACACTCAGATTCAATCAAATCAAATCAACCCTAACCACTGTTTGTATTTTTCGTATTCAACAATCAACATTACTCAAATAAAGACTTATAATTATTAATTGCTCGAGCTCAATTGAATAATCGGGAACAGAACTAACAGATTCCTTGATGACGAGACGAGTTCGGCGCATGAACTGCTCCCGGAGCTGCTTGCGGCGCTTGTTCGGGATATTGTCTCTGGGGATCACAAATCGTTCGCGCAGCGGCACGTTCTCGCCGATCTCGTGCATTTCTCCGTCCACCGCCCACCAATCGGACTGGTCCTCGGTCTTTCTGAGCATCGCCGACGGCGATAACTTGGACCGCCGCCGGTTACGGGGCGGAGGTGCGCCGGAGCCAGAGTCGTGTCGAAAGGACCGCAGCTGAGTCGAAATACGCTGGAGACATCCGCGAGGCCTTTGAATCACTCTCGCTACGGAGAGCATCGGAAAGGGGCTGTATGCAGTTCGCCGGTTCGGGCCGAAGATCAACGGCACAAAGGGTTTATGAAAGAGGGGTTTCGTACGCGCGTGTGAATTTTTATTATTATTATTATTATTATTATAACACAATTAAAAATCAAATACAGTAGTTTTATTATTAGGTTATTGCAGTACAGTAGTATTATTTTACAGGCAAATAATATATAGTCCATTAATGAGAAAATTAAAACAAAGGAAAGATGTGAGGGCGTAGAAATGGCAAGGCCCAGCAATAGGCCTCGACCAGCCTCCCATTAGCAGCCATTCTAATGAGCATCCTCTTCAACACTCGAAGCGATGAGCTCCACTGCACCACCGTTGTTGCCCCCATGCAGAAACCCCTCCGCCCCCGGTTCCCTAGACGCACCATGCCGCCCCTGCGCCGCCTCTTGCGGCGGCGGCACCACCCTACCACCATGCCGGAGTCGGAGCTTGCAAAGGCTGATCTCCCTAGTCTTAGCATTGTTGTAACCTTAAGCTTTCTTGATCATAGTAGGGTAATTGGTTATATATGTATATATTTATATGCAAGTTTTTTTTTTTTTAATCATGATCGATTGACATCAAATTTAAATAATGTTAGGTGACAAATTCATAAGTGCAATGTACAATATAATATGTCTAGAAAAGGAATTCGAATGTTCACACTTCACACTAATATTTTTTCCCAAACCCTTTATCTTTAGAGGTGTTGATGAAATGATTGCATGGTGTAGCCTTTACTCCTTTGTTTGTAAAATAGGCTATAGTATATATGTACAATTTGTTTTATTTTTAATAAAAGGGAAAAGTAGGAAAATATGAATGATCTTTCAATTTAGTGTCACTTCTTAAATTGGGCATGTGTGTTTTGGAAATGTAAATTCAACAAAAAAAAAAAACAAAATGTAAAAACAATAGATCTCTAGCAGCACATTTTAGTGACACATCTTTAGCTCATATAGCTAGCATCCTGGCTCTCCAGGTACCTCTCGACGACGTCTAGGCCGCAAAACCGCTTAACGACAGGCATTATAGCGGGGACGTCCAGCTGAAATGACGATTCTGTCCCTTCGACAGCCCCCCATGACTTGAGCTGTTTCCTCGCCGCTTTTATGGCAGCTCTTGTGGCACAGTGGACTGATGCTGACAGAAGCAGCGGAGGCTCACCAGAAGCTGCACAAAATAATACATCGTTTTATTACAATGAAACATTGGTCTAAATAAGGGTTGATACGGAAAGAAAAGCGTTGTGTTTGTCGTACGTACCCTTTGAAGAAAGAATACGCTTCGGATGTCTCCCACTGTTTAACACCTCGACGTTGAATTGCTTAGGTATCGTGTCCATAGTTGGGATCTTGTAGTTCCATGTGCTGTTCGTAAGTAACAACCCGTCCGAGTTACTGAGGTACTCTTCTTGCATGAAGAATCCGAGCCCTTGAACGAACGCACCCTCGATCTGTGAAAATCGATAATCAGTCAATAGCTCGAAACAAAACTATATATATAGTCACAAAGATTTCGACAAACATAAATTACCTGTCCCAAGTCGACTGCAGGATTCAAGCTCTGCCCACAATCATACACAATGTCTGTCCTCAATACAGTTGTATGCCCTGTCAAAATATTCACCTCTACCTATATGTACACATTACAACAGAAACTTAGAGGAGTTTGTTTACAACAAACAAAACACGAGAATTACGTTACCTCGCTTACTGCAGCGCCGTAAGTAAGATATCGTGAAGATCCCAACTCCGGCACAAAGTAAGAACTTGCTGCCAAATTTATGTTCTGAAAATGGGCCTGCAGTTGTATTATAGCTAGGTTACATTTAGTAACATCAAAAACAAAAGAAGAAAACAGAAGAGAGTATATTATCTACCTGGAGAATCAGAGTTTCCCAATTCACACAACCATTTTCCTCCTCCAACTTCCCCTTGAGAGATTTCAGCCTTTCGACCAACACAGCGCAGCATATCCTAGCGGCTTCGCAGCTCGACTCAGAAGTCGTGCTGGCGGCCGTCAGCCCTCCTTGCACCAGGCTCAACGTGTCCGCCTGCACCACTCGTATTTTCTCCACCAGATTTTCCATCCCGACACATTTGATCAAACCGAGACCGTAAGCCGCCACCTGTCTCACCTTTGTGTGAAGCCCCTGCCCCAACTCTATCCCTCCGACCTCGACAACAATCGACCCGTCCCATAGCACACTCACTTTCCCCGGAGCCGGCCTCACGTTCAGCTCATGCACTATCGGCACTCGCGAAATACCCCTTTTAACCCAAACACTCGACTCATTGAAGCTTTCTATAGCATCAACCCTTTCAGCATAGCTCGACGATTTCCCCACCGACTCCCATATGCTCGGCAAATTATATTCCTCGGACCCCCCACCGTAGAAAAGATTCAAGCTTTCGCGCGTGTGGAGGTTTTTTCCTCTCACAGCATCGACCTCCATTAATAGAGACGAAGCCACGTGTTCCATTATGGCCTCGGCTACGAAAGAGCCCTGCACCTCCCCTGGCCCACGCATGGTGGACTTGCTCGAGAGGTCCGTCTTGCAGACCTTTATGTCGAACGACAGCGCTCCCCAGTCGTACTTCTTGAGGGAGGCCACGATGCCGTGAGGTATCAAGATCGTGGCGTCTTGCGTTATCCCAGCGTCGATCAGTATGTCGACATGGAGGGCCGTGATCTTGCCGTCGGATTTAAATCCGACGGTGTAGGTTACTTTCAACGGATGCCTTCCACCTGTCATGATCATGTCCGTGTTCCGGTCGAGATAAGTTCTCACCGGACGACGCAGCTTGTGAGCTGCAAGCGCACACGCTGTCGCTACCTGTGATCAAAATCGACGTCAATCTTTAGTCTCGATAAAATCGAAATAAAAAAAAAAAAAAAACGAAAAAGTTCTCACTGGGATTGCTTTCATTGCTTTCCCGCCGAATCCTCCCCCGACTCTCCTCGTGACGACGCGGATGTTGTGCTCGGGAACGCCGAGGCATTTGGCGATGACGATGTGCGCGTACTCGGGGTTCTGGATGGAGCTGTGGACCACCATGCAGTCGTCTTCGTCTGGGATCGCGAGGGCGGTTTGAGTCTCCATGTAGAAGTAGTGCTGAGAGCCGAGCTTTATCTCAGCGTTGAGAATCTTGTGATCGGATTCAGCCATTCCGGTCGAGAAGTCCCCGACTTTTTGTGGGCTGAGGAAAGGCGGAGTCTCGAAGAAACTCGACCTCTCGACGGCTTGCTCGACTGTCAGAATCGGCGGCTGTAAGCCTTCGTTGTCGTATTCAACGATAGCTGCTTTCGCAGCTGAGTTAGCTTGTTTCTGTGTATCTGCAATGACAAAGGCGAGGCGATCACCGGCACACCTGCTGTAATCGAGAGGGAATAAAGGTTCGGAGTTGAAGATCGTAGTGCTTCCGATGTTTTCGCCTCGTTGTGGGATGTCTTTGGCAGAGATAACGGCAGCAAACTCTGTTTTAGGATCGAAAGAAATTGACTTCACTCGAGCTGAAGGTATCGTGCTGTAGATGAATGCACCGTACAGACAATTCGGAGGCGATGGAATGTCGTCCACGTACACAGCTTCACCGGAAGCTTGGAGGGCAGCTGCGACTTTCTTCATCGGTTGACCGACCGGATAATAGTCCTCACTGGATTCCATAACCTGCTTTGCTGACGACAGCAACTCAATACTCTTTCCGACAGATTCCTCTTTGCGTTTAAGAGCTCCGTCTATAGATAAGCCGTTCAAGTCGTTGGAAAGACCATGGGGTGTTGCTGAACCGATTAAGCCGTTCAGAAACTGGAAAAGAAAACCGACAGCTAAGCTCGACCTGTAAGCAGCGTGCGAAGTTCCCTCGTCGGGCACAACTTCACTTTTAACCAATTTTATCGCTTCGTTTATGACCTCAACACAGAGTGTTTTCCCTGTCAAATATTCCTCGACTTTCATCGCCCTTTTCGCGTGCTTCGTCCCATAAGCACCGAACGCCAAACGGACTGTGTTGACTTGAATTCCACTTTCAACATCAGCTAAGAAGGCGGCTGTTAAATAGGGCAACGCGTTTCCGAGAGGCCTCGGCGAAGGACGATAGGTCTCAAACCTCACCCTCGAGTCGAGAAGAGGGATGTTAATGCTCAACACCACCTCGTTCGGCCCTAAAGCCGGTAAACTCAAAAACTTGTCGACTGGAATGCTTTCGCGTTCTAAGCCCGTTAGAACGCTCACGCTAGACCCCACAGCAAGAAGCAACAGAGCGATATCCGACGGGAAGTATTTCCTCTGCGCCATAACTAAATTTCCACCGATACTACCCGAGTTCCTTATAAACCCCGACGCGACCTTTTCCAAATGCTCGGCAATCTTGAACCACACCGTTTCCTGATCAGTCGAGCTGTTTTCCTTCAAATGCGAGATGACTTTGGAGATGGACAAAGCCGCCCCGAACTCGATGTTCGAATCGTTTTTTCTAACCGCGGTTAGCTCGGGGATGAACCTCAAGTCGATGTACTCGTCGTATTTCTCGGTTTCTTTGTAGTATCCATCCCCGGTGTTACCGACAACTAGCTTGATCTTTTTCTTCCTGTTTTCGAGTAACAACCCCTGAAGCTCCTCGATAGTTACCGGACTATACCAAGAGTAGGAACTCTTATTAGAATTCAAAACCCCCGATGATGATGATAACGACACAACCGAACAAGCACGAGCATAGGTCCCCAAGTCCTCCAAGTCGACGACGAAGCTTTTGCAGGCGTCGGCGATGGGGCGGTAGCCCGTGCAGCGGCACAGGTTACCTACGACGGACCTCTCGGCCGTAATCTTGGAGTCGAGGAGGGCTGAGAAGAGGGACATGCAGATGCCGGGGGTGCAGAAGCCGCACTGAGAAGCGTGGAACGAGGCGAGCCTCTCGTGGATGGGGTGGAAGCCTTCTCGGCTGTTCCCTAAGCCTTCGGAGGTCGTGATCGAGCAGTTGTGGATGGTGTGGAGGAGGGTCAGGCATGAGCTTATGCTCAAGTCTTCTGCCTGATTCAGCGTGTGGTTGTACTTTGAGAGTAAAACAACACAAGCCCCACAGCCACCTGCAGATTCATAAGGAAAGATCGTGTAATATTTAGTTATGAAATTATTGATTCAAATTATTTTTTTATTTATTTAATTATTTTGAATCGAATTCAATCGAGTTGAACTGAAATCAACTGAAATTAAGTCCAAAAGAACAAGTAATATTTTATATAAGGTATTACATTGTACTGAATTGAAGAAGCACATCCTACGTGAACACACACAAAAATGATGTATATATATGGACACGAACCTTCGCCGCATCCGAGCTTGACACTCTTGAAACGGGTGCTCGAGCGCAAGAACTGAAGCAGGGTTGTGGAGGGATCGATTTCCGGGACGTAGAACCTCTCCCCGTTGACATGGAAGGAGAGGAGGTTGCAGTGATCAGTTGGTGCTGATGAATTTCGAGTGTTCTCCATTCCTTGATGTTGTTGTCTTGTTGAGCCTTCATTCAGTTCATTGTGAGCTACTTGTATATAGTAGGCGTAGGAGAGAGTACAATCCAACTAAACAGACATGTGGCGTGCAAATGCAAATATAGGTATATATTCTTTATAGACCAATTAAACTTTTTTCCTTTTTTTCTTGTTGCAATCTAAAGTAGGAAAACTTTGATTATACACTGTACACATTTAATTCAAACATTAGTGCTCCTACAGTAAATTAGTAAATTTCATGGTCATTTTCGGAATAAATTATTCTCACCCTATTGATCAGAAATAAAAACAAAACACAGAAAAGCATAAAAAATAAATTAGTAAGAAGAGACTTATTTTAGAATAAAGATAATTAATAAAAAATATAAAAGAATAAAAAGGTAAAAAATAATGAGAAGTTTAGAGAAAAAAATACTTTAAGTATTGATACTATAATAAAATACTATAGTTTGAATTAATGGTAAGTAATTTATATTATACTACTTTTTACCTTAATTTAAGTAATTTAAAGACTAATAATTATAATTAAAGTATCTTTTTTCAAATTTAAAATGTCCTAAATAGCTTTTATTTATGTTTAATTATGTCTAATTTAATATAGGAATAAAACTTTAAAATCTCATCTATTTTGGACAACATACTAAACAATTTCCAGTTTACCTTATTTGTTTTTAATTAACAATTTCCAGTTTACCTTATTTGTTTTTAATTTTAATTTTTTATTGATGATTGTTAATATGACTCGAATTGTTGGAAAAGAAATGAGAAATAAAACGGATAGTCGAGCTACACGGACTAACTCACTACAGATTGAAATTAATTAAGGGTGATGTTTATCACCCGAAATAATTAATTTAATTAGGAAAAAGATTTATTCCTAATTTTAATTGTTTTCATAGGTTTGCTACTCCGGTACACGAAAATTATAGAGTGCAATAGAGTGAATTATTGTAAGTCTTAACGATATAGTAGATTTCTTTCTTTCCCGTGGTTTTTTTTCCGTGTTTTGAGTTTCCACGTAAAATTGTGTGTTCTTTCTTTTCGTTTATCTTTTTATTCGTATCTCATATATATTTCGAGAGCCGTGAGCGATTTAGTTTCAATATTCGCAACAAGTGGTGTCAGAGCATCGTAAAAGCATAACAATGATGTTAGGTGATGCATCCACTGATCCACATACAAGGGGCGTCGATATCGTTCGGGGATGCTTACACATAAACCGAGCTTTGCCACAATATATGCATACGGAGACGAAACGATTGAGGGCGAGGGCCCGGCCCTGCTCGAGTTCCAGTTTGCGAAAAATCCGCAACCTGTTTGCGAAAAGTCCGCAACGAAATTTCAACCCCAAGAACGAGTTGTGGGGCGTCCCCTCTTTTTCCCGAGTGTAGAGCACCCGGTACAGACATCTTCCTCTCAAAGTTCCTCAAGGCGAAGCACTACAGGGTGCAGGAGGCTTTGGCGTCGCTCCGGGGGGCCCTGAGAGATGGGCCGAGTTCCGAGTCTCGGTGAAACCCGCGAAGAAGGCGAAAATGACCTATGAAGCAGCGGGCCAACGATCGATGCGCTACATGACCGTGGATGATGTTGCGAAAGTGGGAAATGGAAGAGCTCACACTTTACACCATTTTCATCTTTTAGTTTTTTTTCTTATCCCGATTCAAATTCGATGCGCCAAGTATCAAATCCTCACTCTATTGAGAATTGATGCAAGAGAAAACTTGCATCTGTTTTATTATTTTGTGAAATAGAGTTCTGATCATCCGGAGAAAGACTCGATCTTCTTTGGTTAACTGCTATGTACTTTTCAGACTCATATGATCTAGTTTCGTTTAATTAAGCAAGTTACCAGCTTTCATCTAGTTTTGTTTAATATAATTAACAGTTTTCTCTTAGTCTTGTTCTTAGTTTTGTTTAAAATAACAAACAATTTTTTGTTAGTTCCAATCCTTGTTTTGTTTAATACAATTACCGTATTTTTGCTAGTTTTGTTCTTAGTGTTATTTGTTTGTATAATACAATTACCATATTTTTGTTAGTTTCGTTCTAGTGTTGTTTGTTTTGTATATTACAATTACCATATTTTTGCTAGTTTTGTTCTTAGTGTTATTTGTTTGTGTAATACAATTACCATATTTTTGTTAGTTTCGTTCAAGTGTTGTTTGTTTTGTATATTACAATTACCATATTTTGTTAGTTTCGATCTAAATTTTTAATGTGTTGTTTGTTTTGTATAATTCAATTACTATATTTTTGTTAGTTTCATTATTAATTTTGTATTATGTAGCACATTTTTTTTTTCCTCTGATGAAATAACAATTCAAAGTAAAATTTGAATTTCAGTCATTTTTAAAAATTCTTACAAGTGTTTCATTAATTACGAAAGAGATTCATGTTATTAGATCAATTAAAACCAATGTATCTTTGTAAAATAGTTACAAAGTTATTAAAATTATCAAGTGCTAACAACTAAAGATAGTACAGATGAAAAAGTGCATTATACAATATCTTTTGTTCTCATTTGTGCTATTGGAAATTAAGCGTGAGAGAGAGAAAATTGATTTCTTACACCCCACCAAACAATTTTCAGTGCCCGTCGAAGTTGCACACGTGACACGCCTTTGTATGAATTCAGCTCGACTTCGTAGAATATCTTTTTGGGATGAATCGAGGCTTGTCTTTGTACTAAATCACTCTCAATCGTACTACCAAAAAACAAAAAGAAAAATTAATAATCAAACTAAAAACATGAAAAATCAAAACATACACACATTTTTCTAAACAATTACAAATTGAGCTTTGGAAATGGTAATAAAAATATGTTTTAGCAAATTATCGAAATCATCGAGTGACAAATTCAGAAAGTGATTTAAACTTAATTCCATAAATGGGTAACAAGTTCAATAAGTACTAACCAAGTCCACGAATTTTGTAGAAAGAAAATTCAAGTTACCACTGCATTAGAATCTAATGTAAGCAAGTGACATAAACGAGAAGCCACGAAAATCATATATTTAATGGCACTGAAAGGTAAATATGTATTCATAGTTACGCTTACGTACCTATACTAATTTGCCAAGGGGCAGGAATGTTCAGTTAATGCAGTACCAAAAAAAGTGTAAAAACTTGTGTTTATAGTGACACGAGAACAATTTCGGGAACTATAAACCATATAGACCTGTCATTATGAACTATTAATTACTCAAAGCTACTGAGCAATCATATCAGTTTGAAATACATTTTTGCGTACATATTTGTACATCAACATACCTCTAAAAAACAATTAATGAAACAAGTATATACCTTATTGTTCGGACCATTTTTCTCTAAATTATACTTTCACTATGGGAAAATGTCTCATAGACACCGGACATTAACTGGTGTTAAAAAAAAATTGTCTGATGTCATTGTGCGTGGTGTTAAAAATCAGCAATGTTTTAACATCAGTCCGGTGTCTATATTATAAAAGATACCGGTCAATTCTATAAAAACTAGCAAAATCAACCGGTGTGAAAAATAATAACACGTCTTTTTTATATATAACCGATGTCTATAATATTTTTTGGAATCGGTTTTTAACTCTAAGACCGATGTCTATGATTGTTTTTAATATCAGTTTTAAACTCTAGGACCGATGTTGTTGATAATAATTAAATTAAAAAATAGATAATTTTATTAATTGTCAATAATTAAAATTATATTAAATTCATTGAATTCAAATACAATATTCAAAATCCTCAAATCTCCAAATCCTTACCATTGTCAATAAACAATATTTTATAAACTTGCCATTACACAACATTGAGTACAAAATATCAGTATACTTGTCATTTCACAAGCAAACGCAACCTTTCCCTTGAAATTCACCACGTCGCCACTTGAGATATATTTGTATATTTGATAGTAAATTTTTTTTTATCATTAAATAAGAATTAAAGGCTGAAGAAACATGCCCTAAAGAAATTGGGGGATAAAAGGGAACAGGGGCGGAGCCAGAAATTCAATCGAGGGTGGGCCAAAGTCCAACAGTCCAAGACTCCAAGCTAGCCCCCAAATTCAAACTCCAGTGATGTGAACTTAAAACTTGTACCAAATACAATTTTGTGAATTTTGTTCAATATACAAGTTTTAAATCCTCAATTTTATACACAAATTTGTGAACATTATTTTCACAAATAAACAAAAAAATCACAGAATGGAGAAATAATTAAGCAACATTTATTATGTTGTTATTTAATATACTATTTCACGTTTAATTTAATATACTATTTCACGTTTAATTTATTATTTTATTATTGAATTTTGTTATTCTAATAAAGTAAAAAAATTATTATGTTTAAGAAATATTTCATGAAAGATTATATAATATTATATATGTTCGTATTTATTGTAATTAATGTATAATATATATTATAATTTATTTTACTATACTAAAGTGTTATTCACAAATCAAAATATACAAATAGGATAAAAAAACATAAAAAATTGAAATACTTTTTTTAAGAAAATAGGATAAAGAAAATTGAGGTTTTTTTACACTAATTATGCTGACTGTTACGGCATCGTGTTGTACTTATTCAGAACAGATATTCTTGGTTTTCGAGTTTTTATATCTTGTGTTCGTGTTCATTGAATAGTTTTTGTGATTTCTCTTTTACCTATCTTTTGAGCACTTTTTGATGATTTAAACTATTGTTTTACTATATTTAGAGTTGTAGTGTATTAAACAGTTTAACATACACTATTAGTTACATACACTATTAGTTACATACACTATACTTACTACTTAGAGAGTTGTAGTGTATTTAACCGTTAACATACACTATTAGTTACATACATTGTACTACTTAGACAGTGTAATTGGTAGTTTAAAATTCATAAATTGGATCATTAGTTTACGAACAAATATTTAGTATTTTAATAGATTTTGTTAAGAAAATATTATAAACACGGTAGCTTTTGCACGGTGTCTTTTGCGCAGTGTATTTTGTATTTTGCGCAGTGTATTTGCGTAGTTTAATATACACTATTAGTTAAATACAATGTACTCCCTCCGGCCATTAATAGATGTCATACTTTTCTAGACACAAGTTTAAGAAAATTGTTATTTTTGTATTTTTTAATTGAAAAGTAAGAGGTAAAAATATATTTTAAAAGTGAAAAGTAAAGTAGTTGTGAGTAAAGTTTAAAAAGTAGGTGGGGTAAAGTAGAATAAAATTGTATATTAAAATGAAAAAGTTAGAATAATTATTTCCTTTTTTAGAGTGTGTCAACTATTATTGGACACCCCGAAAAGGAGAGTATGACAAGTGTCTTTGGACCGAGGGAGTACTACTTAGAAAGTTGTAGTGTATTAAACATTTAACATACACTATTAGTTACATACATTGCACTACTTAGATAAGTGTAATTGATAGTTTAAAATTCATAAATTGGATCATTCGTTTACGAACAAGTATTTAGTAGATTAGTAGTTTAATAGTCCTTGGATGAAATGGTTTGTAGTGCTGGCACTACTGCTGCCTCCCCTTCTCACGTGAAAGATGAAGAATGCTCGGAAATAGACAGGATGGCCGTCGACCTTCTCCATCTCGCACAACTTAATTCAAGGTTGGACGAAGAGGGGCTTCGAAAGCTCTTGCAAAGAAACGAGACGAGGCTCAAACTAGTAGTCGGCAACACGGGGAGCGGGTATTACAAGGAAACAAAGATGTACAAAAAGTACGTACGTTGACCTGAGGTACATCCCCGAGCTCTCAGCGGTGAGTAAGGATGAGTCGAGGGGCGTTGAGTTCGGGGCGGCTCTGTCGATCTCCAAAATCATTTTGCATCTGAGAGAGAAAAGTAATTATACGGTGGTGTTCGCCGACCATTTGGAAAGAGTTGCTTCGGGGGGTTCGTGAGGAACTCGACTAGTATCGGGGGTAATTTGGTCATTGCGTAGAAGAAGCGCTTCCCTTCGGATATTGTCACGTTGCTTCTTGCGGTGGGTTCTAGCGTAGGCGTACTCGATCACAGAAGACGGTATACGCGAGAGGATTGAAACGAAAGAGTTCCTGAAAAGTCGAGCTTTCGACCCGAACGAAGTGCTCTTGAGTGTTCACGTTCCGTTTCCGGAAACTAACTCCTTTTCCGAGACGTACCGGGCTTCACCGCGGCCTCTTGGAAACGCGCTGCCGTATTTGAATGCCCCCTTAGTCGAGTGTTCACGTTCCGTTTCCGGAAACTAACTCCTTACTCGAGTATACGGATCGACTTTGTTGTCGTCCTCAAAACAAGTTGTGGATGATTTGAGCGAACAATATCATCCGGTTGGCTCACCAATGTCTAAATCCGGTGCTGAAATCCAAGCTTCCGATATGTTATTCCGTCAATCTGCTGTTGTGATCTCTGCTAAAGATATCCCAAGAGACGGGGAGAATATAGGGAGCATGTCCAGGTTCGGGATCGAACCTTTATTCGTCGATGATGTAACCGGGTTAATGGATCTCAGTGAACCGATTGTCGGTAGCCCACTCGCTGGTGACCTCATTGTTGTTGTTGTAACTTACGTTTCCTCGTCTGAAGCCGATCACAAGATTCTCTCGGCCGAGGCACTTTTATTTTGTGTAGTTACGAGGTACGACTTCTGATGCCTTTTCTTGTGTGTCCAAATAAGACTCGTCTCACAGAACTACATAACTACATACATTTACATGGAGACGCAAACCACCCTCGCGACTCCGGGACGAAGACAACTGCATGGTGGTACACACTTCGTCTCAAGTCCCCGAGCATTCTCACAGAGTCATCGCCAAGTGTCTCGGTGTTCCTGAAGTCCGTGTTCTCACGAGACGGGAAGACGAAGGCTTCGGTGGCAAGACTTTAAAAGCGATGCACGTGAGTATGATCAAAACTCCATATTAATTAAAATAGAATAAGATCTGATAATTGCATCATATATATATATATATATATATATATATATATATATATATATATATATATATATATATATATATATATATATATATATAATAAATTATATAAGGTAGATAATAAAAATTATATAAGATTGATATAATACAAAGGTTAAAAAGGACAATTCAACCTAAATTGTAATTAGATTAAATATCATGGTATTTAATTATATAAATTCAATAAATTAATTACCTTTTTTAAGGATAGAATCATATTTAGTCCCTCCGAGAAAGGCCATTTTTATAAAAGGACAATAACTTTTTTTTTTATCCGATTTGGTCCTTTGGCTACTGTTCCGGCGAAAAATGGCACGTGACTTCACCCCATTGCCGGAAAGTTGGTCCTTTGGCTACTGTTCCGGCGAAAAATGGCACGTGAATCGCACGTGACTTCACCCCATTGCCGGAAAGTTTATGAACAAATAAAACCGGAAAGTTTATGAACAAATAAATTTCTAAAATATTTGGGAATGGGGGGATTTGAACCCAGGTCTCGGAGGTTTGGAAGGAAGCCCAAACCACTGGGCTATGTAAGCCATTTGCAAGAATTTGTAAACTTATTATATATATATGTTATACGTATAAATTATGAATTACATAATTAATTAACTATTATCATAAAAATAAAAATAATTATTTATATTAAAAATAATCAATAAAACATAAATAATTTTAATAAATAACAATCACACGTAATAAATTATTTCGCTTATTAGCATAAAAAAAACATAATTTATTTAATTTACTATATACTCAATATATTAAATAAATATGCACACTATCATTTTTTTATGTGTCATTTAATATGTATACCCTTAAAAATAAAAATAATTATTTTTTCATTTTTAATAGTAAAAATAAAAATAATGTATTTTTTGATGCGTCACTTATTTTTAAATAAATTATGTTTTTTTTTGTTTTTTAATAGTAAAAATAAATATAAATAAATATGTACACTATAATTTATTTAATTTAATTTATTATATACTCAATATATTAAATAAATATGCACACTATCATTTTTTTTGATTTTTTTGATGCGTCACTTAATATGTATACCCTTAAAAATAAAAATAATTATTTTTTCATTTTTAATAGTAAAAATAAAAATAATGTATTTTTTTGATACGTCATTTATTACGAAATAATTATGTTTTTTTGATTATTTTTTATGGATATAAGCGAAATAATTTATTACATGATTGTTATTTATTAAAATTATTTATGTTTTATTGATTATTTTTAATATAAATAATTAAATTTATTTTTATTATTTATTAAAATTATTTATATATTATTGATTATTTTTAATATAAATAATTATTTTTATTTTTATGATAATTGTTAATTAATTAAGTAATTCATAATTTCTACTTATAATGTATAACAAATATATATATAATATGTTTACAAATTCTTGCAAATGGCTTACGTAGCTCAGTGGTTTGGGCTTCCTTTCAAGCTTCAGAGACCCGGGTTCAAATCCTCCTATGCCCAAATTTTTTAGAAATTTATTTGTTCCGAATTAGGTGGCAGTTTCGGCTGAGGTGGCAATGCCACGTCAACTTTCCGGTATTTTAGAAATTTATTTGTTCCGAATTAGGTGGCAGTTTCGGCTGAGGTGGCAATGCCACGTCAACTTTCCGGCAATGAGGTGAAGTCACGTGCCATTTTTCGCCGGAACAGTAGACAAAGGACCAAATCGGATAAAAAAAAAGTTATTGTCCTTTTATGAAAATGGGACCAAATCGGATAAAAAAAAAGTTATTGTCCTTTTAAATAATGGCCTTTCTCTCGGAGGGACTAAATATGATTCTATCCCACCTTTTTTAATATAAAGCTAAAGTATAATAGTTTTTTTAAAATCTAAAAACCATTCTTATTATTTCTCTAAATTACTCTTATTTTTAATTAATTTTTTATATAAAATAAATCAAAAATACAAAATAATTCATAACTTAATTGTTTCAAAATTTTTATTTTAATTAATTTTTATATAAAATAAATAAAAAATACAAAATAATTGATAGCACTAAAAATTTAACTATTTCAAAATTCTTATTTTTAATTAATTTTTATATAAAATAAATCGTTAAAATTTTAATTATTTCAAAAATTTTAATTTTAATTAATTCTTATATAAAATAAAAACTATTTTTTAATTAATTTTTATATAAAATAAAAATACAAATAATCCGTTAACATTAAAATTTTAACTATTTCAAAATTTTTAATTTTAATTAATTTTTATATAAAATAAAAATACAAATAATCCGAGTTAAAAATTTAATTAGTTCAAAATTCTTATTTTTAATTATTTTTTATATAAAATATAGAATAACGTTAAAATATAAAATAATTGTTAAGAAATAATAATAATAATAATAATAATAATAATAATAATAATAATAATAATAATAATAATAATAATAATAATAATAATAATAATAATAATAATAATAATAATAATAATAAAATAATAATATTTTTTATCTCTACCCGGGTAGAAATTCTTCTACCCCAAAATTTTTAGGAATTCCTAATCTTAACACGTCAGCGCTGCTCCAATGATTTCTACCTCGTTTTTGGGTGAGAGGTATAAGTACATGTAGACTTATGCTCTTAAGTTAGTTGAACTTATTTATATATGTATATATTATTATATATTAATTTCCATGAAACCTTATATCTACAAAATATTTTAATTCAGTTCTAATTAATTAGTTTAGTGTAAGTATACAAAATATTTTAATCTGATTGGTTTAGCGTAAATATTTTAAATTTAGACAGATTTAGTGTTCATTATGAATTAACCAATACATGTCCATAATCATAAGAAAGAGATCTGTTTTGTAAAATTGGTTTAGCGTAAATATACAAAATATTTTAATCTGATTGCTTTAGTGTAAGTATTTTAAATTTAGACAGATTAATGAGTAAGCATCCATAAATATAGGAAAAAGATCTGTATCGTAACGTATTTAGACGATTCTTTAACTTTTTTAACTCAAATTAAATATTAAAATTTGAAAAAGAATAAGATTGAAAATATTTACTTAAATAAACTTAAAAAAAACAGCATATTATATATTTAACCAATTTTTTGACGCAATTTAAATATGAAATTTAAATATGAGCAAGTTTATTTGATTAATTTAAAAAACAAATAAGAGTGACATACTATAGTTATGGTAACATTAATAATTATAACACTTAATAACATAAGTATTTCGTTCTTAATAATTGGAAGAAATTGATGTTATATACTTGCTCAAAAATTCTCATTCAATTTGATATACTTTCTTTATAAATCTTTTTAAATATATAATAGTAAATATGCAGGCCAGATATTATTTCTAGGGTATTTTGTCATGTGTATATGCAGGTTTGTTGGGTACCCGAATTTATTTATTACTTTCACGTGCAACGCCAATTGGGACGAAATTCGGAGATACGTTGATCCAAGAGGTTTGAGTCTCGATAATATGCTGAACGATATTCGCAGGGACAAAATATTTTGGAGAAATAAGTGCTGGTAGTTAATTTTTTATTTATTTAACATTGTTATTTTTGTTATATTATTGTCCAGTTAATATTTTTAAATCCTTAGACTTAAATTACTGTTTATTCTTATTATTTAATATTCTTTGTTTATGCAGTTGTGTACACTATAGAGTTTCAAAAGCGTGGATTGTCCATGCTCATATTTTGTTGTTCATTAAAGATTTATCGGAATCAGCGTGTAATAATGTTGTGGATGATTTAATTTTTGCTGATATTCGAGAAGAATACGAGGATTCTGAATATTATGAAGATGTTAAAGAGTTCATGATGCACGGCCCGTGCGGACCTGCAAACAAACAATCTCCCTGCATGGATGGAAATCGTTGCACTAAAAGCTTTCCAAAAAAATTTGTTCACCGACCTACTTTAGACAATGATGGTTTCGTTGTGTATCGACGTAGGGATTTTGGTCCGCATATCAGTAAGAATGGCATTGAACTTGATACTAGGTATTTAATGATTCCAATTATATGTTAATTCTTCTAATTTTGTCATTTTATGCGTTCGTCTATGCGCATAAACGTTAATACGTTATTACGTTTTATTTTTTGCAGGTATGTTGTTCCGCATAACAAATTTCTTCTAAAGAAGTATCGCACACATATAAATGTTGAATGGTGCAACAAAGCGCGATCTATAAATTATTTGTTTAAATACGTGCATAAAGGTCATGATCGTGCAACTGCAGTATTCTATCAATCTCATAATCCAAATGGCGGAGATGAAGTCATTGACGAGATTAAACAGTACTTTGATTGTAGATACATATCTGCTTCGGAAGCTTCTTGGAGATTATTTGGATTTGAGATGCATTTTAAAGACCCACACGTTATTAGACTTGGTTTTCATCTTAAAGACCACCAGAGTGTATTGTTTAACCAAGATGATGATATCGAAGAGGTTATGGACAAGCTTTCATCGAAAGAATCCATGTTCACGAGTTGGATGGAAGCAAATAAAAAATACAGCGAAGGAAGGCAGTTGACCTATGCCGAATATCCAACACGCTTCGTTATGGATGATAAGAGCAAAGAATGGCGACCGAGACAAAGAGGTGTAGCGTACGGAAGAATAGCGTATATGTATCCAGGAGCTGGAGAAGTGTACTATCTGAGGATATTATTGAACGTCGTTCGTGGCTGCACGTCTTTCGATGGTATTAGAACGTACAACAGTCGTGTATATGAAAACTTTCAAGAAGCGTGTTATGCCCGTGGATTGCTAGATGACGACCAAGAATATATTGATGCAATAAAAGAGTGTTCTGTTTGGGGTTCGGATCACATGTTGCGATCTTTGTTTGTGAATATGTTGACTTCAGATTCCCTGACCAGTCCCAATACGGTGTGGGAGGATTGCAAAGAGTACCTCGCTGTTGAAGTACTGTCGAGATATCGTACTGCAAATCAACGTCCAGGTATTAACAATTTCAATTTAGTTATTGTACTTTCAGTGTGTGCAACATATTTTTTTAAAACGTTAGTATTTAAACATGAGCAATTGTACGTTGCTATTCAAAATGTATTTACGCACGGGCAAAGTCAATATTTATGCAATATTTATGCACGGTATATATCTATAAATAATTATCTAGCTGAATAATGAAAGAATGCTAATTTTATCGACAATTATCACCCTTATGTTACTATAATTTTGTGAGACATGTGATAACGGGTGCAAATATATTTATAGAGTAATGTCGAGTCAATTTGACAGGTTTTAAAATTTAAAACCGTTATTCATTTAAAAAAATCAACGGTTTTGGTGGCTACGAATCATGATAGCGTACGAGTTGATTTTTGTGGTATTTTTTAACATCAACGTTTTATTATATAATATGTTATAAAAGTTAATACGGGTGGAGGCGAATTGCAAGTGAAATTTTGAATATGTTTTTTAGTCGATCATGTACTCATAACCCACACATTATGTGATATTTTCTAAAAATTTAAGCCATGGTTCATTTTTATATATATAAAACCATGAGTTTCAGTGGCTAAGTGTGGATTTGGCGGACGAGTTAATATTTTCATAAATAGAAAATAAATGTTTACAAATAAAACAATAATTGTAAAAAGAGGTTCCAAAATTTCTCATTTTATTATAATTAATAATACAATTTATGTTTTAATTATTATTTAGGTTAACGGATTAGACGATTTATTTAAGCACGGGATAGATCAATATGTGTGCAACATATTTTTTTAAGGCCATCTCCAACCGAACACAAAAACTCAAACTCAAAAATAAGTTTAGTTTTAAGTTTACAGTAAATTAGCTCCAACCGAGATTCCAATACTTAAACTTAAAAGAATATTCTCAAATTATTCTTTTTATACAATTTTTTATACTATTTTTATAAATAACCAATATCTTTACAAATTTATAATTTAACCCCATAACTTTTGACATTAAATTTAAAAAATTAATAAATATTATTTTCAATTTAAAATTTCAAAATTAAAAAATATAATAAAATATTAATTAAATATGACAAAATTGCGCAAACATAAAATATTTAATATTTAATTATAAATTTTTATTTTTATTTTTAAAATAAAATTTTATTTTAATTATTAATATATGATTATTAAAAAAATTACATTACAAAATATATTAAATAAAAAATTAATATAAAAGGTTAATATGTCTTTTTTATTAGTTTGTAAAATAAAAGGATGATTTTATAAATAATAAATAGTTTTTGGTTTGAGTTTAAGGTAAACGTAAATCATAGTATTTTTTATGTGGGTCCCACCATAATACTTATAATAAGTTTATATTTTGGTATCGGTTGGAGCATCTCCCCTACTCCAAAATAGGTTTTTGGTATCGGTTGGAGATGCTCTAAGACGTTAGTATTTAAACACGAATTGTATGTTTCGATTTAAGATTAACTATGATATATTTACGCTCGGGCAAAGTCATTATTTGTGCAAAATTTATTTATTTTCTAAAATGTCAGTATTTAAGCACGAGCAATTCTATATTACGACTCATAAATTATTTTTGAAACGTTTGAATAAGCAGGTTTTGACAGGTATATCTATAAATAATAATATAGTTGAATAATGAAAGAATGTTAATTTTATGACAATTCTGTGACACATGTGATAACGGGTGTATATGAATTTATAGAGTAATGTCGAGTCAGTTTTTTATGACTCGGGCGTGGACAATAATGCACTCATGATCCACTCATTATTTGACATGTTCTAAATTTTAAACACTTATTCATTTAAAATTTAAAATCAACGGTTTGAGTGGCTACGGGTCATGATAGCGTGGTTTTTGTGGTATTTTTAAACATCTCTGTTTTATTATATAATATGTTATCAGTTAATTAATATGGGTGCAGGCGGTTGCAACTGAAATTTTGAGTTATTTTTTTTAGCGAGTGATCGATCATGTACTCATGTCCCACTCATTATTTAATAAGTTCTAAATTTTAAATCATAATTCATTTTTATAAATATAAAATCAGTGAGTTTCAGCGGCTAAGTACGGATTTAGGCGAGTTAATAATTGTAAAAAGAGCTTCTAAAATTTCTTATTTTGTTATAATTAATAATACTATTTATTTTCTAAATATTATTTAGTTTAATGGGTTAGACGAACTATTTAAGCACGGGATAAATCAATATGTGTGCAACATATTTTTTTAAAACGTTAGTATTTAAACACGAGCAATTGTATGTTGCGATTCAATAGTAACTATGATTTATTTACGCACGAGCAAAGTCAATATTTGTGCAACATTGATTCATTTTTTAAAATTTCAGTATTTAAGAACGAACAATTTGTATATTACGATTCAAAAACTGTTTTGAAACGTTTGAATAAGTAGGTTTGGACAGGTATATCTATAAATAATGATCCATTTGAATAATGACAAAATGCTAATTTTATCGACAACTATCACCCTTATATTACTATAATTATGTGAGACGTGTGATAACGGTACAGATTGATTTATAGAGTAATGTCGAGTCAATTTTTTATGACTCGAGCATGGACAATAATATACTAATTATCCACCAATTATTTGACAGGTATCAAAATTTTAAGCCGTTAATCATTTAAAAAAAATCAACGATTTTTATAGATATTCTTAAAAAGATTTTGATAACTTATTAGTTAGATTATTTAAAAAAACCAGTGATCAACGTTCTTATCATGAATACATTGTCGATATTCGTTTTTTGCAAGAACGGGATGAACGAACTAGATGGAATTAATGAAGTAGATGGAATTAATGATTATGACGTCCATGTATGATACGCGCGAAATAATTTACCAGAGTTATGTATCTATTACGTTAATTGTTGATCGACTGTGAACTTAGTATATTTTAACAAATGTCTTTAGTAATTCAAAAATTAAATCGCATCTTAATGTGTAAAATGTTTTAATAGATATTTTAGTTAGTTCTACTTTTAAAAATAAAATGTTTTTTAATATCTATTTTTTTAATTAATTCTTTGTATTTTATTTTTGTTTGTGAGGTTGGTGTTTCGGATAATACTTTTGAAGAATATCGATTCTTCTAATAGTTTGTGCAATTGAACTCGGTAATTATAACAAAACTTGGTAATTATGTAATCAAAACGAAAGTATTTAGAGGGAAAAAATCTGGCTACAAAATTTATATTATTGATTAATAGAGCTCAATATAGTCTTTGTTCAACGATTAATAAATGTCAAGGTCAATCTTTGTCCAATGATAGTATATTTTTTAAGAGACCAATATTTAAACACTGGAGAATTTATGTTGCCGTTTTGAGAGTGACCTACATAACCGGGTAGAAGCTCTTACTCTGCGATGAGTAAATGTGGAAATAACACGGGACGGTACGGGGTCGGATTTCGAGACCAGAAAATCACATCTTTACGTGTACAAAGTTTTAATAAGTATTTTGGTTAATTCTAATTTTATAACTAAAATGTTTTTTAATATCTTATTGTTAATTAATTCTTTGTATTTTATTTTTGTTGGTGAGGTTGGTGTCTCGATAATACTTTTACGGAATATATCGATCTTTCCAATAGTTTATGGAATTGAACACGGTAATTATAACAAAACTTAGTAATTATGTCATCAAAACTAAAGTATTGGGCGGAAAAAATTCTAGCGATAAGATTTATATTGTCGATTAATAAATGTCAAAGTCAGTCTTTCTCCAACATTAGTATATTTTTGAAGAGTATGTTGTAGTTTCGAGAGTGATAAAAACATTTGTCATTTGGTACATTATAAAACTTTTTCGTGTATCGCACAGGTGCAATTACTATCCACAAACTAAAAATTCTAGCTCGAATATTTTTGTTCATGCCACGATTAATTATTCTAAATATATGAAGGGTTTGCAAGATTTTCCATCTTACAAAAAATATGAGGTTGGAAAATATTGACAATTATTCCACGAGTGTTTTTTTTTATTGAATTTCTAATGTTAGAGATGGTGCTTTTGGAGATGAAAAATGAAAGAAGAAGCCTATAAAGATATTCATGAAAAGATTTTGACAACTTAGTCTGATTATTTTATAAAATCAATGTTCAAGCAACATTTCCTTCTTATCTTTAACACATTGTCAATATTCGTTTTTTACAAGCACGAGCAAAGAGCAATTTTAGCGCCAACTCTAAACGAAGTGGATGGAATTAACGATTATAGCGTCCATGTATGATACGGGCGAAATAATCTACCATACTTCTGTATCTATTGCCATGATCAACCGTGGACTTAATATGTTTTAACAAATGCCTTCAGTAATTCAGAAAGTAAATCGCATCTCTATGTGTACAAAGTTTTATTAAGTATTTTGGTTTGTTCTAATTTTAAAAATAAAACGTTTTTTAATATCTTATTGTTGATTAGGACTTTATATTTTATTTTTGTTGGTGAGGTTGGTGTCTCGATAATACTTTTGCGGAATATCGATATTTTCAATAGTTTGTGGAATTGAACGCGGTAATTATAACAAAATTTGGTAATTATGTCATCAAGACGAAAGTAATGGGCGGAAAAAATTATAGCGATAAAATTTATATTGTCGATTAATAAATGTCAAAGTCAGTATTTGTCCAACGTATATTTTTGAAGAGTATGTTGTAGTTTCGAGAGTAACCAAATGCCTTCAGTAATTCAGAAAGTAAATCGCATCTTTATGTGTAAAATGTTTTAATAAGTATTTTGGTTAGTCCTAATTTTATAAATAAATAGTTTTGTAATATTTATTTTGTTGATTAATTCTTTGTATTTTATTTTTTTTGGTGAGGTTGGTGTTCCGGATAATACTTTTGCGGAATATCGATTCTTCTAATAATCAGTGCAATTTAACTCGGTAATTATAAAGAAAACTTGGTAATTATGTTATCGAGAATCACGTCCTGTCCAGAAAAGAAAAGAAAATCTTTATGTGTACAAATTTTTAATAATTATTTTGGTTAGTTCTAATTTTATAAATAAAACATTTTTTAATATCTTATTGTTTATTAATTCTATGTATTTTATTTTTTTTGGTGAGGTTGGTGTCCCGATAATACTTTTGTGAAATATCGATCTTTCCAATAGTTTGTGGAATTGAACGCGATAATTATAATAAAACTTTGTAATTATGTCATCAAGACAAAAGTATTGGGCAGAAAAAAATTATAGCGATAAGATTTATATTATCGGTTAATTAATAAATCTCAAAGTCAGTCTTTGTCCAACATTAGTATATTTTTGAAAAATATGTTGTAGTTTCGATAGTGACCAAAACATTTATCATTTGGTACATTTTAAAACTTTTCCGTGTATCGCACGGGTGCAGTAACTATCCACAGACTAGAGATTCTAGCTCAAATATTTTTGTTAATGCCACGATTAATTATTCTAATATATGAAGCGATTGCAAAATTTTCCGTTTTACAAAAAATATTAGTTTGGAAAATATTGACAATGAAAATGATAATCTTATTTTACGAGTGATTATTGATTGAATTTCTGATGTTGGGTTGGAGATGGTACTTTTGGCGATGACAACGACGGGAGAAGCCTATATAGATATTAATTAAAAGATTTTGACAACTTAGTCTGATTATTTTATAAAATCAATGTTCAAGCAACATTTCCTTCTTATTTTTAACACATATTCGATATTCGTTTTTTGCAAGCACGAGCAAAGAGCAATTTTAGCGTCAACTCTGAATGAAGTGGATGAAATTAACGATTATGAGTCCATTTATGATACGGGCGAAATAATCTACCATACTTCTGTATCTATTGCCATGATCAACCGTGGACTTAATATGTTTTAACAAATGCCTTCAGTAATTCAGAAAGTAAATCGCATCTCTATGTGTACAAAGTTTTATTAAGTATTTTGGTTTGTTCTAATTTTAAAAATAAAACGTTTTTTAATATCTTATTGTTGATTAGGACTTTATATTTTATTTTTGTTGGTGAGGTTGGTGTCTCGATAATACTTTTGCGGAATATCGATATTTTCAATAGTTTGTGGAATTGAACGCGGTAATTATAACAAAATTTGGTAATTATGTCATCAAGACGAAAGTAATGGGCGGAAAAAATTATAGCGATAAAATTTATATTGTCGATTAATAAATGTCAAAGTCAGTATTTGTCCAACGTATATTTTTGAAGAGTATGTTGTAGTTTCGAGAGTAACCAAATACCTTCAGTAATTCAGAAAGTAAATCGCATCTTTATGTGTAAAATGTTTTAATAAGTATTTTGGTTAGTCCTAATTTTATAAATAAATAGTTTTGTAATATTTATTTTGTTGATTAATTCTTTGTATTTTATTTTTTTTGGTGAGGTTGGTGTTCCGGATAATACTTTTGCGGAATATCGATTCTTCTAATAATCAGTGCAATTTAACTCGGTAATTATAAAGAAAACTTGGTAATTATGTTATCGAGAATCACGTCCTGTCCAGAAAAGAAAAGAAAATCTTTATGTGTACAAATTTTTAATAATTATTTTGGTTAGTTCTAATTTTATAAATAAAACATTTTTTAATATCTTATTGTTTATTAATTCTATGTATTTTATTTTTTTTGGTGAGGTTGGTGTCCCGATAATACTTTTGTGAAATATCGATCTTTCCAATAGTTTGTGGAATTGAACGCGATAATTATAATAAAACTTTGTAATTATGTCATCAAGACAAAAGTATTGGGCAGAAAAAAATTATAGCGATAAGATTTATATTATCGGTTAATTAATAAATCTCAAAGTCAGTCTTTGTCCAACATTAGTATATTTTTGAAAAATATGTTGTAGTTTCGATAGTGACCAAAACATTTATCATTTGGTACATTTTAAAACTTTTCCGTGTATCGCACGGGTGCAGTAACTATCCACAGACTAGAGATTCTAGCTCAAATATTTTTGTTAATGCCACGATTAATTATTCTAATATATGAAGCGATTGCAAAATTTTCCGTTTTACAAAAAATATTAGTTTGGAAAATATTGACAATGAAAATGATAATCTTATTTTACGAGTGATTATTGATTGAATTTCTGATGTTGGGTTGGAGATGGTACTTTTGGCGATGACAACGACGGGAGAAGCCTATATAGATATTAATTAAAAGATTTTGACAACTTAGTCTGATTATTTTATAAAATCAATGTTCAAGCAACATTTCCTTCTTATTTTTAACACATATTCGATATTCGTTTTTTGCAAGCACGAGCAAAGAGCAATTTTAGCGTCAACTCTGAATGAAGTGGATGAAATTAACGATTATGAGTCCATTTATGATACGGGCGAAATAATCTACCAGAGTTCTGTATCTATTGCGCTGATCAACCGTGGACTTAGTATGTTTTAACAAATGTCTTTAGTAATTCAGAAAGTAAATCGCATTTCTATGTGTACAAATTTTTAATAAGTATTTTAGTTTGTTCTAATTATATAAATAAAACGTTTTTAATATCTTATTGTTGATTAGTTATTTATATTTTATTTTTGTTGGTGGGGTTGGTGTCCTTATAATACTTTTGCGAAATATCAATCATTCCAATGGTCTTTGCAATTGAACGTGGTAGTTATAACAACACTGGGTACGCGGTTGGTTGTAACTACGCGTACCAAGTGTTGTTATAACTACCGCATGTCGAGAGTCACTGAGAGACGGGTTGAAACTTTTAATTTGTGTCGAGAGTGAAAAGCTTAACAATCACTACTACAAAAATAGCCTTTAACAACGGGCTACTTACATCGGTTTATAGAGAACCGTTGTGAATACTGTTATACACATCGGTTCATAAACAAACTGATGTGAAATCGTGCATGTATATCGGTTATTAAAAGAACTGATGTCCATAATCATTAAATTAACATCAATTAATTTAACACCGTTGTTAATTAAATCACCAATTTCGGTATACATCAGTTATAAAAAGAACCGATGTCCATGATCATTAAATTAACATCAATTAATTTATAACCGTTGTTAATTAAATCACTAATGTCGTTCCAATTGACCGTTGTTGGAATGTGAGTCTCCCAACATCGTTTACGGTATTACTGGGGACATCAACAAGGATATATAATATTATTAATTATTCTTTAGAAAAATAAATGATGTCAAAATATATATCCTAATAAAATAATAAAATATGTACTAAGTACAATATAAAGTTCACATTCAGATCTGAAAAATAATTTGATCTCCCACACGAAAGAAAACTTTCACCTACGCCGATCACCACAACCGCCACCGCCTTCCCGTACGTCGCTCCAGATGCTGACGTTGCCTTTCCCGAGATCGATGACACTTCCTTTATTAGGATGATTGAAGCTGTTGTTTGTTGCCTCTTGCACCGATTAATATATTCAATCGTTTTCGGAAGCCGATAACATTGTCGCCTCATCTTGTCTGCTTCTCCTTGACTCATTCGATTCAGGTTATTCGTAATCGTCCAACTGTTTTTTTGTTCCAGATTCACTTGCGCTCTTGTAATTATGGGCTTATTAGGGTTTAACTTCCAAATAATATAGATTGAAATTTTATGTGTAATTGTGAATTTAATTTATATCGATATCTCTTTTTGGAGTGTAATCTGGTCCAATTGTTCTGAGTAATCTGTTACAATTTTTCTATGTTACTTTTCAAATTCATGGTAAGATAATTTGTGGTATGATTTTTGGAGCATAGCAGCACGACTCGAGCATGTCCGAAATTCTGACTAACACATTGCGAGAGTTCTAGCGACCAGCGAGCCTCAACAAAACCAAGTGGTGCGTCTGCTCTGTCGAGATACTAGTAGACTTCACGACATCAATGCTCTGGAGAATTGCGGTGGTCCGGACTATTACTGCCACTCGAAGAAGTGTATCCAATCAACGATGGGAAAGTGACGAAATGGTGTCATGCCATTAGAGCCTTTGACCTCTTCATTTTCATATTAAATCAAGCACATTGAAACCACATTTTCTATATGTATATGCTTAGAAATTTATGTTTTAAATTGTTGTATGGGCAGGTCAATGATGCAGTCCTTGCAGGTCTCTTAAGGATATATTGTGCAATGCTCCGAGTCGTGGTCCAATGTAGATTTAGAAAGAGCTGTTTTGTTTTGGAGTTTAACAAATGTTTGTCGATTTGTAATATAGTGATAAAAAGTGAATTTGCTATTTATTTATATTTTGAATGAAATTTAATATATGTTTAAATATTATTTTTTTGAATTAATTATTTATGAATTTAATAATTTGAAAATGTTTTTTTTTATTTTTTTTATTAATAAATTACATCGGTTGTATTATAACTGATGTGTTAATATATCCAATTTGCATCGGTTCAATAGAAGAACCGATGAGTACATGAAAACTAACGCCGTCAATTTGACGTTCCACTCCTTAAACTGAATGACTTCACATCGGTTATATGGGAACCGATGTTAATGTTAGAATGATTACATCGGTTGTATAACCGATGTTAATTTACTTACTGATTTACATCGGCGCTTTGGACATCAGTTGCAAAACCGATGTAAATAAGCATTTTTAACCGATGTTAAAGCCTTTTTTTGTAGTAGTGAATAGAATAAAAATGTAGTGTATGAAGGTGTTTCAAATTTCGTAATGGTGAATTAACTCTTATAATTATCTTTGTTCACACAACAATTTAAATTTAATTGTTTAGAATTGAAATAACATCTATTCATGAAAAAAAAGCTTAAAACATAATACTAATACTTGAAAAAATACATCTCTAGCTAATATTGTATTAAAAAATACTAAAGTCTTATAAACTTCAACACCAAACTAATGGAGTATAAACATCATACATTAATTTTTAATATGTAAAATTTTACATAATAACAATGTTAGCTAAAACTCTTCCGTGTATCGCACGGGTGTTGAGACTAGTACGATTTAATTAGACCAAGAAAATCAGAAATTTTAAAGCGGGTCGTTGATAAGTGTGAACACGCTCATTTTTCTTGATCATCCGACGTTTCACAATTTATTTAGGTGTAAACACGCTCATTTTTCTTGATTATCCGACGCCTCACAATTCATTCGCCACGTAGGACATTTGCGTCTTGATTTATATATTGTAAGATAGATGTAATAAAATAAATATAATAATAAGAGGTGTATTTAGTAGGTTGGTATACTTATATGTTTTTGGGCTGTAAATGAAATCACCCTATTTTAATGCAATTTTTTATTTTTAGAAATGAAATATTAAAATATAATGGAGTATAACATTTCTAAAAATTTATGGCAAAAGCATTATATTAGTTTTTAATAAAGTATAATATTTTTTAAAATTAAAATAATATTAAAAATTATAAACAATTGAAAAAAATACAAAAACAATATATCATAAAACTTCTAAAAAATTATAAAAAATGAATATTTTAGTTACTTTTTGATATATTTATATTAGTTTTTTTATATGGTAATACAGTAGAAACTCATATAGTAATACTCTATATAAGAATAAACTCCCTATTGTAATAAAAAATTTAAGTTCCGACTTGAGACCAGTTATAATTAGGAATAAACTCCACATTAAGTCATACATTTTTCGAGTCCCGCCTTAAGGATTTATACCTCTATATAAGAATAAATGATTTATATATAATAAAAAATATTTATTAATAATATTTTTATTTATTAAAATCTATAACATGTTTAAAATGACTCAAAATGTTTATCAAAATCAATAATATATACTATATGGTTAATGTTTATAGTCTTTAGATTCATTAGTATTTTATTTAATATATGTTAAACACAATTTTTACATATATATATTGTCAAATATTCATAGTCAAAAGTATTAAATTTGTTATATGAACTTAAAGATAGATAAATATAATGTATGTTATTTTTATTTTTATATTATTTTTTATTCGAAAAAATTATTTTTATTTTGTAAAACTCTATATAAGAATAAACTCCCTATAGTAATATTTTTATATGACTATATAGAGTTTCTACAGTACAATTTCTCATAGTTAATGTTTAATTTGGTTTATTATTATTATTTTTTATTTTTATATTATTATTTTCAAAATTGTTTTCCGCCTGAGTAAGAGTCGCGTCTCAAAAGCAAAATGCCTCAAATACGGGCGTATCTCAAAAGCAAAATGCCTCAAATACGGGCGTATTTTAAAACATTGTACTTGCAACTCTTAAATTACCAAGGGCATTTTTCTAGCAAAAATTAAGAAAGGTTAATTGGCTAAAAAAATAAAATAGTTGTTTCGGGTTGTTTTACTCTCTTTCGAACAGAAGACTTTTCAACCATTTTTAATAAAATTTAATTTTTTTTAAATAAAATTGTATTTTAAGCATCATGAAAAATCAGTTTAACCCTAATTGATTCCTAAATCAGTTTAACCCTAATTGATTCCTGCAAAATCATTTCCTATGGTAGGCATAAAATTAACTACATCAAGAGAATAAAATAAAGTAAAGCAGTACAAGTAATTGTACTCTTACAAATCAAACCGCATGATCTAGTGTTTGGTTTTTGATCTTGTGAGAACAATACTGACGGTAGGCATTCTTTATAAACTGCAGAGCGAGGCCCACGACGGTAACCGCCATCAAAACAACAACTCCGCGATCAAAACAAGAAAGCAGGGCTGCATCTTTACCGTCCATCAAAACAACAACTCCGCGATCAAAACAAGAAAGCAGGGCTGCATCGATGAGTACGAGAAGGCAGCAATCCAAGAATCATATCAAATGACACGTAAAACATTTTAAGAGGTGCTGGTAGAGAAACAACAGTCACAGCATCAAGTGTTTTACACAAGGCTCAAGAAACTTTCATCAAAGCTTTACCATACATGGAATAGTATAATACCCCAATGATCAAGAAAACACTTCCCACTTGGAAAACACCCACTTCAACCATGTAATATAACAATGCCTTGAAAGATGTTCAGGCAGATCAACCTATTAAATTTTCAGAAAATACACAGTTTCCTGGAGCAATGTAAACAATTTTTACGCTTTACATCGGCAGTGTTCATACCTGTTAGTAATTTTGCCACACCAAAGCTTGATTTCTATCAATGCACACCAATGAAAATTCAAAATATTAATAGAGATCATATTACAGGAATCCATTATGCAAATATTAATACATCTAGGTAATGGTAGGCATAAAATTAACTACATCAACAGAACAGAATAAAGCAAAGCAGTACAAGTAATCTCATCCCTGCTGAGTAGTCTCACAAATCAAACCACATGATCGAGTGTTTGGTTCTTGATCTTGTGAGAACGATAGTGACGGTATGCATTCTTCATAAACTGCAGAGCAAGGCCCACGACGGTAACCGCCATCAAAACAACAAGTCCGCGATCATGACAAAAAAGCAGGGCTGCTTCTATGAGTATGAAGAGGCAGCAATCCAAGAAGCCAAAGTTGTCAAAATTACACAAAAGATTCAAGCAGGGAATGAAGTCGAGGCAAAGAAAAGGCCCGGTAATCAATAATTCATGGTCATAATCGGTGTAGTAAATCCAAGACGAAGAAAGGAGCACGAGCGCAGACTCAATCAACTGCTTGTGGGAAAGCCGGAGCACGCAGTGCAATGGGTGACGGATATTGTACAAGTAAACCAAGACTAAAGGATAACAAATACTAATTGATAAACTATAGAACAAGTTCAAGAGTACATTATCTGATTTCCCGGTGGCAGGATCGTCGATGCATAAATCCTTACCGAAAAGGATAGTTAAAGCGCACGAGCAGCCACCGAGTGCGGTCCAGACCTTTCTGCGACGTGGCTTCTCCTGAAGATGATCCAATTTATTTTCGAACAACCATTCTATAAAATTATAGGACAATATGAATGGTTTCTCCACAACCCATAGCAGGTGCTTCACCCGGTTGTAGTCTTCTTCCAATTGCCTCTGCCGTGCTTCGGCATCAGCCCTCATCTGAGCCCATCTGTAGTCTTCTTCGATTTTCCTCCGCCGTGCTTCTAGATCTACCGTCGTCTGCTCCGGTGCCTCTGGATTTAGCTCTGCTATTTCTAGATCTATCGCCCGCACTGCCTTTGCCATTTCTAAATCAGCCGTCCCGTTGTACAAGCCCTAATTACCAACCAGCCAATATATATAATGGGCTGAAGTGGTTGATTATTGATTGGGCTGGGCTTTAATCGCTTGGGCCTTATCTTTCTTTATGGCTTTCATTTATTATTCTTAATTAATTTTAAAAATATATTATTTTTATTATTACAAATTCAAAAAATAGAATTTTTTATTTAAAATATATGTTGTCACTTCAAAAAGAATGGTAAAAATACATTTAAAACATTTTTTATATATAATAATTACAAATAATACATAATAATTTAAATTACTTGAGATAATAAGTATGTGTGATAATAAATTTCTCCAATATATGTATGCATTTTGCAAAAATTGATGTTGTTTATTTTTTCCATAATTATTTTATCTTCTCAAGATTTATTTTCCCATAATTACTCTCTCATCATATTCTAATTCAAAATTCGAATTTAAAATATTAATTTTTTAATATTAATTTTTTTTAAATATTAATTTATTTATTCAAATTAATATTTGTTTTCTTAAAAATATATTTTTTTATTCAACCATTTTCTTACAAAATTAGTTCATTAATAAAAAATTATTATAAATCATAATTATGAGAAATTTTATATTTTTTAAAGAAAATCTTTTAAAATTTATAAACTTTTAAAATATTTTAAAATCAAAAAATTATTGAATACCTATAAATTTAAATTTTTTTAAAATTCATGTTAAATAACTTATTATACTTTTTAAATTGGATTGATAACCTCAAACTTTAAAATCTTAAAAAAAACAATAAAATCCCAAATAAAATTGTAATTTTAAATTTGTAAGTAAAATGTAAAGGTTAATTTAAATTATATTTTAAATTAAAAAAAAGTAACTAATTATTTCCTTTTTAATCAACTGCAAACTCTGTTATCTAATGAGTGATGGAGTGTATATGAAACTATAAATAGCACAAAATCATATTAACCTTAATTGATTCCAGCAAATATCATTTCCTCCTCTACTACACACGCCGTCTCCTCTCACTCCGGTGAGCGGCGACCACTCTCGGAAGGCAGCGACCGCCACATGTCGCCGTTATTCGGTGACCCGATTTCAACCGGTTCAATTAACTCATGTAGATTGGCAGTGACGGAACCAGAAATTTTTGTTAGGGGGACCCAATATCATGATAATTTTATAACTACAACTAAAAATCAAATTTTTTAGCAACCACTATCATTAATTGTTTTTGGAATATCATGATAGTTTCAATAACTTTAAAAAAATAGGAGTATATATTTTCTTGTGAAAGCTTTTGTCAATTTTTTTAAATTTACAAAGAAAGTGACCAACATTTGTGATATGATGCGGAATTAATTAGTATTTTTATTTATATTATTATTAGTAGTATTATTATTATGGGCTTTTGAGTATTATGGGCTTGTGAGATTTATTTAGGGATTTAACTATTATAAGTACGTCTTTAGTTCTAGGTTAAGTTATCTTTGGATCATTAGGAATTTGGAGTCTTTTGACTTGGGCGGAAGAGTGCTTCCGTATGTTCTTTATTTTTTTCTTCTTAATAAATTATTTATTTCTTTGTTCATCCCTTTGAACTCTAACAAATTGGTCCGACCTGTCGGATCTGTCAGGACGAGAAGTGAGGTTCGATTAGACGCTGTTGAAGCTGCCATCGAGAGGTTAGAGAAAGGGATGGGAGACTTGAAGACATCGGTGGGAGATCGTTTTGAACACCTCCAAGCGAGTATGGATGGAGTGCAAGACATGCTAAAAGGTATGGATGGAGTGCAAGTCATGCTAAAAAAATTGCTGCGTGAAAGGGGAATTGAAACAGAAGATACTTCGGGATCTAAACTTGAAGGTGCTCGCCAAAATTCAGCCAGCCATCAAGACCCATGAGGTTCGGTGAATCACGACGCCCACAAGCCAGCACCTCCTATGGAGGTGCCTTCTCGTGTTGGAAATCAATATCCCGAAGTCGACAGAATTGCGGAAACACGACTCCGATCGAAATCCCTTCGCCGGAAACCATCGCGAACCACCACGCATGAACAAGGTAGCGGTATTGTTGGAAATCGATATCCCGGAGTCGGCGGAATTGCGGAAACACGACTCCGACCGAAATCCCTTTGCCGGAAATCACCGCGAACCACCACGCATGACCGGAGCCCGACCAAGGTAGCCGCCGTGGGATGAACCCACAGCAAACCCTAGCCAAGCCCCGCAAGGGGCTCGCGATCGCGGTGGGCGATCGCATGGGGATGCATCGTGCATCCCCGGGCTGCTCGTAGCAGCCCCCGGCGGTGAGTACGGTGACTCAACGCCACCGCCGATGGAGGAGGGGCGCCTGCCGCGGCACCAGCCCGCGGCTGCCCCCAGCGATCGACCGAATGTCGATCGCACGCCCCGGCCCAGCCGGGTCTTCTCCTTGCGCGCCCGGCGATCGAGCCCAAGGGCATCGATCACCACCCTCGGCGTCCAGCCGAGGGTTCCATGCTTCGTGCATGCGCACGATCCCCACGGGGATCCGACCGCCGCGGTCTGGTGGTCTTCGACCACCACCGCCGGTTGATCCTCGTCCGGGGTTCGTCCCTTGGATCTTGGTTCATGTATATACGCGAATAAAAGATTAAAATCATCGAGGGGGTTTTCATGATTTTACCTTTGTTCTCGTTCTGCGGAGAAACGAGATCTATTGGAAGACCTTTGAATCTTCCCACGTATTCCTTGCACTCGTTCGAACGTCGTGTTTGCGACGATCCTCCGAACTTTATGGATCTCCTTCACAACTTTCTAGAACTATCAACTATTGATATTCTTGTCTTGTTCTAATTGTGAAGACCATGTAGTGCTTTTATAGGCTACGTAGGGGATCTAAAGGAGGTGAATATTGGGCTTCCCATGAATTAATTAAATTGAGCCCAAGCCCAAGTCTATTAATTAATTCATGAATTATATAATTACCACCACTATATAAATATAATTGCACTCCCAATATTAAATCATATTATATCAAATAATATTATCTCTCCGGTAGTATTATTTATTCCGTGCGTTTAAGATAGAAATGTACATGAATAAAATTAATTTATTGCTAATTAATTTATTCATCTCTTGTATCCGAGACTAGTATCTTTCAACTTTAATTATTATGCGGAACAAATCCACCTGCAGGGTTTACATAATAATTCCTTATGAACTCATCTCGGGTACATGATCAACCCTAATCGGGACACACTTTCCCGTCAAGAATTCACGGCATGTCATACATAAAATACCGTGACCCAACTTTACCGGTAATTGACCGGTTATTCTAATCAGTCAATTCCTTTGGAAAATCAAAGTCACTAATATTAAATGCACACATCCGCAATAATATCAGGGATTAAGAATAAAATACTCAGAGATTTAAATC
This sequence comes from Euphrasia confusa, assembly GCA_954870475.1. Classification (NCBI taxonomy): domain Eukaryota; kingdom Viridiplantae; phylum Streptophyta; class Magnoliopsida; order Lamiales; family Orobanchaceae; genus Euphrasia; species Euphrasia confusa. The sequence goes on from OX940965.1 coordinate 11,046,543, forward strand.
GATTATCTAAGGCAATCCTAATCGATAAATCTCAAGCGATCCGCTCAATACACCAAGTGTACAAGTATGATGAAATAATCAAGACCAATTATTTTCTCACTCATACAACGACTATAGCGATGGATTGGTCCCTGTCCATCTAGGTCGTGAGCAACTGTTCGATTATATACGAGTAACCGATAGTACGATCTTCCGTGTGACGACGCACACCATACTAACTACAACGTATATAATCTAGGACTATAATTTGCATATATTTAATTATAATAATTAAACGCAAACAATTGTTTATTTATTAAATAGATTAAATGCTTTGTACCGGGAGTTTACGTTACTTAAATCTAGACATTAAGTATACAACTCTATCAATCTCCCACTTATACTAAGGTCTAGTCATTTCCTCCAAACTCCCGACTCCCATACCCATCACGTGCTTGATCAGCACTTCCAAGGAAGTGCCTTGTGAATGAGCATTCTAGGTTGTCGTCTCCGAAGTTTTCTTGGTGACTACAGCGTCGTCTCTCCTGACGATGACTCATATCAGGTGGTACTTGCGCTCTATGTGTTATCTTACACTTATGGACTTGTGATTTCTTATAGTTTGTCATTGCACCGCTATTCACATAGCCTTAGGTAAACTAAGAATCACATCTAAGTCCCAGAGGTTATCCCGGAGCCATACCAAAACTTCCGCTGCCTCTGAGGCCGCTATTTGGTTACCCATGGTAGAGTCCGAAAAAGCATCGTGCTTATCACTCTTCCATGTTAACCTGATATCGACTTACACCGATCCTCATCTGGTTAGAAATCTAAGAGAGTGTAATCCAAAGGAAAAGCTCGTCTGCTTCGTTGTCTAGAACAGTACTTCGAAAGTACTTTTACAGCAGTTGAATATTCCTTTCCAGGATTACCTTGATATCCTCCCACTATGCTAACCGCATAGTCGATATCAGGTTCTCATTTTTCAACATCGCATTTCATTAAGCTTTCTACACTCAAAGTGTATGAAACCGCTTCAATTGCTTCTATCTCATTTTGTGTTCCAAGACACATTTCCTTAGATAGATACATTTCGTATCTAAAAGGTAACGACCCTTTCTCGGAATCTTGCATGTTAAAACGAACCATAATCATTTATATGTAAGATGTCCATGAGAAGTACAATTATCTTTTCTAGAGATCCTACATCTCAAGAACATGTCCAACATCTTCCTATATCTTCCATATCGATTTATCTAGACAATCATCATTTTATGTCTGACAACATCTTTACATTGTTGCCAATGATAAGAATGTTATCTACATAAAACCCGAGAAACACCACCTCATTCCATCACATTTCCAATACACACGAGTCGTCTATGCTTTTGATGAATCCATAAAATGGACTATCTCATCAAATCACAAGTTCCACGATCGTTAAGCTTTCCTTCAATCCATCAATGGATTAACTAAGCTTGTACTCTAAATGATCTTGCCCCTTAGCAATAATCCTTATTGCTTTCTAAGAAGCACATTTAGATCCAGTACTGCCTCTATGTAGATTCAGGGATCGATTTCATGTATACTAGGTCCAGAGTCCGAAAACTCTCATAGTCTTATGAATATATCCGGTTGTCACACAACCTCCCACCACAACGGCATTCCGGTGTATAAACAGTAATAACAGTAGGTGCAGTTAGTGGTGTACCGCTACTCGGTTCGGCTAGTTTTCAGTCTTCTTCGTTCTCTCTCATTTCAAAGTATTACGTTACTTTGGGCTTGTGGTTCATCACATAGTCTTTCTCTAAGAACCGGACGTTAGAACTTATAACGTACTTCTGGTTCATAGTACTATTGGACGCACAACTTTTTGTTCTTCTAGGATATTCTACAACCGCATTGAATGCGCCGTTGTTTCCAGACATATCCATAGAACACTAATAGTTCCGAATAACTTGTCTTTTACTATTTCTATAAGAGTTCCATTTCTTATTTACGACACACCATTTCTACACAACAGTGTATGGTGTAGTCATTTGTGATCAAATCCCAATCTCTGATCAGTATGCCATGCATTCCTTGGACAGGTACTTGCCTCTGCAATCAAATCGCAGGCTTTCTATGGACAAACCTTGATGGTTCTCCACAATAGATTTGTGTCCATTGACTTGTCAAAACACTTGCTTTTGTGGCACATCAGGTATTCTAATCCATTTCTTGAGTAATCATCAAATGAAGTACTCGTACCTTCTTGTCTGAGTAGACATTGTCTGCATACATCAGAGTCTATCAATTCTAATACTTGTCTGGCTCTTATATCTTATATCCATAAAGGATTGCTTAGTCATGTTATCTTCCAAATTAGATTCATAGGTCGGAAGGTCCACTCCTTCATCTAAATTGATCAAACTATCAATTTTCGACCTTTGAATTCTTATTTGAAAATATGACTTAGCATAAGAATCCACAAGTATAAATGATTTAATAAAGAAATCTATTATTAGTAAAACGAGTTATATAAAACGGTTTGTTACATCGTGGTAGACTCAAGATTCTTCATTTATATATTGCAAACTAATGTACCAGAATAGATAATATCATTATTTCTCTCCATAACCATCAAATGATTAAAAGAAATAAAATATCCATTCATTAAATTTCAGAAATCCAGAACAAAGTTCTTTCTAAAATCAAAGGGGTACATAAAGCAATAATCTCAAAATGAAATCCTATATCTATGAAGATATATGTACTCCACTGCAACAGCTGTCTCCTTCACAGCATTGCCCATGTAGGCTACGATTTTTTCTTTTCCAAGTCGTCGGGTTTTCTGGAACCTCTGCATTTAAAATGCACATACCGTCAGTGGTTCCATATCTACACACCAGGTTCCGGTAGATAATACCACTGACTATGTTTTTACGACTAATAAATTCCGTACCTTCTTTTAGAGGATAATCAGACTTCCAGTACCCAGACTGTTTGCATCGAGATCACTTGCTTCTTGGCTTTCTCGTCCTATCTTGTGGTCCAAGTAGCTTAGGACCACTGGGTTTCTTTGCTTGCTTTTCCTTTTCCCCGATCTTGCCCTTAGGTTCGAAACCTTTGGCATTGGCTACAAGAGCTTGCGATTTCCGTCTCAACTCGTCTAAAAGGTCCATCATCTCAAAAACGTGTTCAAGCGTTTCATCGAATCGACTGGCCTTTATGAGTATCCTCATCGCCTCTTGTCTAGCCTCTACGTCTTGTCTAAACATCTGCTTGAGTTTGAACATGATATCATAATCAGTGGTTATTGCATAAGCATTTTCCCACTTCTTAACATCAGTCATTTCCTCATCAGTTAAGACATTTATAGGCTCAGGAGGACAAAGCCTACTGAGTACAAACTTGTACTCTTCAACAGCTTGGGCAATGTCCAGATTTCTATTCCAATCAATACATTCAGGGACCAGTGAGTTAAATTCCTTAAGTATCACAGAAAGTGGGTTCAAAGTCATTCCTAACCTATGAGCACATAATAACAAACAATTGATTTAATATCCGATATTATCTCCCTCAAATAATATCATTAAATCACTAATCACATCTAAAATCCCATCAGATATGGCAAGCCACGTTGTTTGGACGTTTACCTACCCAAACGATTTAGCAATTACATTTGCTTCGGTCGTACATCAATTATAGCGTAACTTCGTTGGGAAGGATACTATAAAGCGTACCTAAGTGTAAACCATTACTCAGTACTAAGGTGAGTCGTTTGGAACCGCAACATCACCGCAAGCCACGTTTTGTGGACGTTTACGATAACTCACAATCCTTCACAACTCCCTATAACTGTCTACATCAATTAATCCAAAATCCGTCGATATAGCAAGCCACATTGTGTGGACGTTTACTACACCAAGAGATTTTTATAATTGACTCCCAATTACTTGATCCATTAAATCTTGTAAATCAAGACGCGGAGAATAATAAGTGAAACTCGAAGTTTCTTACCAGTGATTCACCATGCGAACAACCATATCTCTCATAGAATGAGGGAGCCGAGCAGACAATCGATCTAGTCATAAAATGACACGAAAGTCTCTAATTTGTGTCATCCACATGACCAAGTTGTTGGAATTCGATATCCCGGAGTTGCCGGAATTGCGGAACATGACAACTCCGATCAAAAACCCATCGCCGGATAACACGAACACCACCACACGCGCCGGGGTCCACCACAAGTGGCTTTGGCTCCATTCCACTCCCCGGGGTGAGAATGAATCGACTTGAAATCAGTTTCAGAAAGACAAATTAGACATTGTTTGATAAACTTAATCAATGTTTCTCGTAAAAGGAATTACAAGAATTCTCCTCCAATGACTTGTCTATACGAACTTCAAAAGTCCATAAAATTCACCAAGAGAACAGCAATGCAGACCATGGCATTGGTTCCAGTCCCTCTTCCACTTAGCTTTTTACAATAAAGAGATACGCTATCTGATGCATAATTAAATACACATAAGCATGCATACATGAAATAAAGCATATAGAATATTATCACATAATGAAAATAATACTAGAATATTATTTCCGACTATTATGGCTTTATTTCATCCCCGTACGCATCTTCTAGTCTTCAGTCTTCGTTCTTGAATGCTCCATGTGACGGGAATATTAAATCCAATATTTAAATCTATATATTTTTAATAAATCCAAAAGATACTTAATTCGAAATTAAATCAATCGAATAAATTAAAAATAAAATTAAATATTATTAATATTTTTATTATTTTTATTTTCCTTTTCCAATTTAATTAAATCTTTAGAATCCTATCCAAGACCCACTTGGAATATTCTAGAAAATTTCTATAATGAAATAAGGAAATAAAATAATTTAGGACTGCTAATCCTTCCAAATTAATTCCTAATTAAGTAAGGAAAAATTAATTAAAGACTTTTAAAACTTTTTCCTAAAATTAATTCCTAATTAAATAAGGAAAATTAATATAAGGAAAAATTAATTAAGGATTTTCAAAACTTTTTCCTAATCAATTAGAAAGACCAAATTAATTCTAAATTTATTCTTAAAATTCCAAAAAATATGAATAAACAATAAGGAAAAATAAATTTATTCTAAATTAATTCTTTCTGATCTCATCTGGATGGATTTTACTACGTTTCAGAAAAAAAAAACATGTTGCTCTGATCTTGATTCGATCGTTCCTTCTGCTCCTTTTGGGGGGGGTGGGCTCCGGCTATTGGGACTCATGAGGAAAATATTGGCTCTTATTAGCATCCTCGTTGGCTTGCTCATAACTCGACCATTCACACATGCTGCTCAGGGAGACGTCGACTGCCTCAGAGCAATACAGTCTTCTCTCGAAGACCCGTCAAACGTCCTATCATCCTCGTGGAACTTCAACAACAGCACCAAAGGATTCATTTGCAGGTTCTTCTCGTACATGGGACTCAGAGGCGAGATTCTTCAAGGCCAAGGGCGGATCTAGAATAAAAAATTGAGGAGGGCTAAAATCTAAAAGAAAAATAAAAAATTGAGGAGGGCTAAAATCTAAAAGAAAAATACAGTTCACGCATAAAAAAGCAATTCATTCACCAGGCATCAGAGGCTGTGCTTCTATGGGCCTCTTTGATGGACTACCACAATGTCACCTGTATATTAACGAACTAAGCCGCTCTCATTTTTTCTTCATGAAATACAATCTTTTTTATTTAACAACTAAAATACATGTACAATTACTTATACACCCTTGTGACCCATATATCAAATCCTACCCAAATCAAATCCTACCCTAAACAAACCAAACCAGATCCGCAAACATTCAATCCCCAAATCGATCGTTTTTTTTTAACCTAATTTACCAAAAATCACCAAAAATCCAAAGCTGCAGCCGAATCCGTCCGTCCGCCGCCGAATCCCAGAATCAGTTCATCATTCTGCCGCCGAAACCCAGAATCAGTTCATCATCTCGAATCTGTCCGCCGCCGTCAATAGCGCGAGCTCGTCGTCAAATGCAATCCGAAGCCTGCAGCCGACAAATTCAATTCTATTCCGCTGGGTTGTGGATTCCCGAATCCAATTAACATCTGCAGAGAAATTTGTGCATACCCGAATTCTATTCAATACCGTACGGTCGATTATTGGCAATGACAAAAGAAGCGTGGTTATCGGTCTGTTATACAGGGGATTTCACTCTCTCCGATGGTGTTGTCTCTTGGGTGTTCGACGGTGGGCTTGGTAATGGTAAGGTGATGAGCCATATTTTTTGGCTTATTTTTAGGTTTTTAGAGTCAAGTAAATCGAGTCTTTAGTTGTTTTTACTTTATTTGTGTCTGGGAGGGCACGTTTGGGTACTTGGGCAAATTTTGCAGATGGGCAGGTAAAGGATTGGAAAGAGGAGCGCACTGTGTGAAAGAGGCAAGGAAATCACCCTCCATGGTCAAGAGCACTCGTTGAGCAAGCCAGACTGACGAAAAGGATCCAGCAGAGTTGAGCAAGCAACCAGGATGTCAGCAGGTGGAGCAAGACTTGAGTCCGACCAAGTACCGCACATGGTCCGCTACCTCAATCAGTCAGAGAAGGAAGTACATGGGCAAGCACTAACATTGACGGAGACGGAACGTTGGGCATGCGGTGTACCAGGAGTCCTGAATTCTGTGGAGTCTTTTAAAGAGGACCAGATTCGCACTCCCGCCTAAGATGGACTCTCGTCCGGTCTTAGAGGTATTTCCCCCTCACGTCTCTTATCCATCCAAGCCCGGCTATATAAGAAGAGCGACTGATGAAGAAACCCGACACACATGAGCAGCGAGAAATCCGGATCGGAACCCTACCTGTCCAGCGACGAAGAAGGCGGCCGCGTGAGCACATCGACTCGCCGGCGTTTATTTCTTGTTAAGCCCTCGGGCCAAAAACAATCTTTATGTTTTATGCTTTTGATTCCCGTACTTAGTTTATTTCCGTTGTTGAACAATTTCCCGTTTTCAATGCATATTTCAGTTCGCCTAAATTCCTTTGTTTTATTTTCTGATTTAATTATGTCAAGTAGCTAATCTGTTTGTATCTGGGCAAAGACAGAACCTGACCAACCCTAAGACGTGATCGTGCCGGGAGGCTTAGTGAGGACAGCAACTAGCTGAGTTTTGTTCCCGATTCAACAGGGTAGTATATTAAGCATGTTAGGGACTTTGGCAATCCTACAGTGACCAGTGAGAACCCCGACTTGCCTAACACAGGAGTACGTGGATCAACGCGACCGGGAGACTGGGCGTCCGCGAAGTACAACATGTTGCTGGAGATGTGGTCGTATGACTTGGGTCTGTCCAGGCATGCTATTGGCCATTCCGGGTTTGCTTGGAGGATGAAGGCGACTTTATCAACTTAGACTCATGCGGTCACATAGTGTCGAATTGGTCAACGTCAGGAGACCTGTTGAGAGAGATCTAGCAGGACTTAAACATAAGAGCGAATAAGGGTTCGGGGTATTAATATGCGTGACATTATAGGGATGTTAATACTTGGGATCTATAACTGGAAGACAAAACTGTTAGCAAAATGATATACGTACCAATGATCGGCACCACATAGGTCAAGGGGAAAGTCAGTGGAGTCAATGCCTGGATACCTTAGTCTTTATTTGTTTCATCTTATTTGCTTAGTCAAGTCTGTTAATTGCTCAGTCTATTAATTAGGTTGCATGCTAGTTTTATTTCGGTTTAAAGTTATTTGTTAATTTCCAGTCAAGTAAACACGGTGACCACGGTTCAGCAGTGCCCAACTGCTTTCCAAAACAAAACATTTTCAAACGTGACAACCCAATTGAGCATTCAAAGCCGGGAAAACTATAAGCTAAATCGCCTCCTCGTGGGATCGACCCTATACTTGCTGCTAGTACTTGTGCTAGTTATTAAGTTTAGGACTTATAAATATTAATTTGCGCTACTCCACGACGGTAGCGTCAAAATTGGCGCCGTTGCCGGGGAGGCAATATTCCAAGCCAATAGTTTTCCGTGCTAACGCTTGACCTATTTTTGTATGCAGGACTCCAACTCGTCGGGAAGCAAGGATACGGGGCTACTATTTGATCCTGAAATCGAGCGAACCGCGAGGAAGAATCGAAAGGCAGCAAAGCAGAAGCAAGCATTAGCACGTGCCGCTCAAGTAACTCAGTTGACCATAACTGAGACAGGAGAATCGATCTCGGACACATCGGGAGAAGATTCACCGAACACATCCAGGTCACCCACGCGATCAAGGATGGGAGAAGAGAGAGCTAAGACGTTGAGGGACACGATGTTCCCAGAAAACTTGAATCTGAAACCGCTGGGCATCACCTTGCCCACGGTCGAAAACAATACTTGGGAGATGAGGCACGGCTTCATCCAGATCTTACCCAAGTTCAGTGACATGCCATTGGAGGACCCCCAGAGGCATCTCCAAGATTTCGAATTGGCATGTGGCACCATCCGAGCAAGTGAAGGGCTAGGGGAGTACATCAGACTCCTAGCCTTCCCTTTATCACTGGCTGAAGGTGCCCGAGAGTGGCTCTACACTCTGCCTGCTGGAGAAGTGACCACCTGGAGTCAACTTCAGCAGAAGTTCCTTGAGAAGTACTTCCCAGCTGCACGCATCCAGCAGATGAGGAAGAAGATCAACAGCATCAAGATGGGAGGAGGAGAGAACTTCCATGACTACTGGGTCAGGTTCAAACAGATGTTGGCCAAGTGCCCACAACATCAGATCCTTGACCATGACTTGGTCCAGTACTTCATATCTGGATTGAGAGAGACGGAGAGGACATGGGTCAACGCAGCTTGTGGAGGATCCATTCTAAACAAGAGGGTCGACGAAGCATTCAAAATCTTCAAGGAGATGGCCGAAGAAACAAGGGAGGATGGAAGTGACCTACCCAGGAATAACCTGCCTGTACCTTCTGCAACTGAGGTCAAGCTGGACAAACTCTGCAACATAGTTGAGCAACTAGTGCTTAACCAGAATCCAGGGCAAAAGAGAGGAGTCAAGGCATGCCAAATCTGCAAGGAAAGTAACCATGCCACCGATGAGTGCCCTGAGCTATTTGATGAGGAGGTCAAGGTGATAATGCAAAATAATGGAAGCGGGCAGAGACCAAATGGGAACGCGTACAACTCGAACAACTGAAAAAATCATGATAACAACCAGTATGGAAACAACAACTACCAGGGCGGAGGGAACCAAGGAAATCAAGGCCTACAATACCACGACCAGAACAATCATCAATGAAATAACTACCAAAATCAGGGCAACAAGCAGAACCAGAGCAATGGCCCGACTTTGGCAGACATGATGCAGACCTTGGTCAATGAAAACATCAAAGCCCAGCAGGAGAATGACCGGTACAAGCAGGACAACGAGAAGTACAAGGTAGAGACTCGAGGTCAACTCCAGAATATCAATGCTCAAATGCTTGAGTCGCGCGGGCAATTCCAGAACATCAATGCCCAACTAGCGCACTTGACCCAGGCTATGACCGAGATGAAAAAGAAGACCAATGGCCTACCTCCCTAGATTGAACTCAATATTGCCCAACTGAATGCAATCACCCTCAAAAATGGAAAAATCCTGACTGAAGCGCCCAAGAAATCTACCCCACAGCCGCAAATGGAAGGGATCGCCGAAGAAATCAACGAGGACGAAGAGTCAGAGGAGGAACTTGAGATACCACCAAAGCAGAAGGAAACAACAGTACCCGCCCAAGCGGGAACACCACCAAAAATCTACCCTCCTTTTCCAGGCAGATTGAGCAAGAAGAAGGAAAAGGAAGACACCAATGAGATGTTCCAGATGTTTAAAAAGGTGGAAATCAACATGCCTCTGTTGACCATTCTGAAGTCCATGCCCAGATGCGCCAAATTCCTCAAGGAGCTGTGTACCAAGAAGGTGAAATACCAAGACGATGCCAAATTCGAAGTTGGAGAGAATGTTTCAGCGGTGCTCCAGAGGAATGTGCCAAGGAAATGTGCAGACCCTGGAATGTTCTATATTCCCTGCATAATAGGCAACATGAATATAGAAAAGGCGATGCTCGACTTGGGAGCATCGATCAATGTGATGCCTAAGTCAATGTACGAAGACTTGGGTATAGGGCCAATGAAGCCAACAAGGGTAGTGATCCAGCTAGCAGATAGATCAAACGTGTACCCCGAGGGAATTCTGGAAGATGTACTAGTCAAGGTAGAGGAGCTCATCTTCCCTGCCGATTTCTATGTCCTGGACATGGGAAGATCAAGCAAGCAACCAGTAATGATCTTGGGCAGACCATTCTTGAAGACAGCGAGAACACACATTGACTGCGAAACTGGAAAGCTAACCTGTAAGTTCGAAGGAGAAACGGTCACATTTGACTTGTTCAAATCGATGAAGCACCCAGAAGACACTGAGCAAGTGCATTATGTTGACCAGATTGATGAATTGATCGAGGAGCAAGCTCTGGGATATGGAGTCTCTGACAAAGTAGATCTGGTGATACAAAGGGGATTGACCAGGGAAGATGCAGAAGATGAGCAACTTGAAGTCCAACAGATAGTCGAGCAACTGGGAGCTCTGGAGAATCATCCTATGGGAATGAGCAAGTTGCCACCACAGGAGGTCACGATCATGGTGCCATCTCTGGAAAAACCACCAGAATTGGAACTGAAGAAACTCCCTGCACATCTCAAGTACATGTTTCTTGGGCACAATGATACGTTGCCCGTGATCATCAGTTCAAAATTGAAGAAGGAAGAAGAAAGCAGGCTGAGATACATCCTTGACCAGTACAAGCAAGCCATTGGGTGGACTCTAGCCGACATCAAGGGAATCAGCCCCACCATATGCCAACACCACATATTGCTCGAGGAAGAGTCAAGTCCAGTACGTGATCCACAGAGGAAACTGAACCCTGCCATGAAGGAGGTGGTGCTCAAGGAGATACTCAAGCTGCTTAACTTGGGCATTATCTACCCTGTTTCAGATAGCAAATGGGTAAATCCAGTTCATGTGGTGCCCAAGAAGTCAGGAATTCAAGTGATCGAGAACGAGAAAAAGGAGCAGATAGCTACTCGACTTCAAACCGGATGGAGAGTGTGCATAGACTACAGGAAATTGAACAAGGTAACAAAGAAAGACCACTTCCCCCTACCTTTCATTGACGAGATGCTCGAGAGGCTAGCCGGGAAGACCCATTTCTGTTTCCTTGACGGATACTCAGGCTACATGCAAATTTGGGTGGCCCCAGAAGACCAGGACAAGACCACTTTCACTTGCCCATATGGTACCTTTGCATATCGACGCATGCCATTTGGTCTATGCAATGCCCCAGGAACCTTCCAGAGATGCATGATGAGCATCTTTGCCGATTTGCTCGAGCAAGGGATAGAAGTCTTCATGGATGACTTTACTGTATATGGCAGCTCGTTCGAGACATGCTTGAACAACCTGGAGTTGGCCCTCAGCAGATGTGTGGAGAAAAGTTTGGTACTTAATTACGAAAAATGTCACTTTATGGTCGAGGAAGGGATAGTCCTTGGGCACGTAGTCTCGGCCAAGGGAATTGAAGTTGACCGAGCCAAAATAGAGACCATATCAAAGCTGCCTTATCCAAGGAATGTCAAGCAAGTTAGAGGTTTCCTTGGGCACGCTGGGTTCTACAGGAGGTTCGTGAGAGACTTTGCCAAGATTGCCCAACCTCTGACCAGGCTGTTACAAAACGAGGTTGACTGGAATTTTGATGATGACTGTCAAGCTGCCTTCAACCACCTCAAAGAAAGGTTAGTCACTGCCCCCATTATCCAGCCACCAGAATGGGGAATGCCATTTGAGCTTATGTGCGACGCGAGCGGGTATGCTGTGGGAGCTGTACTTGGGCAAATGAAGGGTAAGGAACGGCATGTAATCTACTATGCATCCAAGACATTGAACCCTGTCCAATGCAACTACGCGACCACAGAAAAAGAACTGCTGGCTGTGGTGTTTGCGTTCGAAAAGTTCAGATCTTACTTGCTCGGGAGCAAAACTATAGTCTACACTGACCATGCCGCGCTCAAGTACCTGATGGCCAAAAAGGAGATCAAGCCACGGCTGATAAGATGGATCTTGTTGCTACAAGAGTTCGACATCGAAATCAGAGACAAGTCGGGCAACCAAAACTTGGTAGCTGACCACTTGAGCAGGATAATCCAGCGAGAAGAAGGCATGCCCATCACGGAGAATTTTCCAGATGAATACTTATATCGGATTTCAACCCACTTGGGGGAGCCATGGTATGCAGACTTGGCCAACTACATAGTCACAGGAGATATAAGGGAAGACATGACCCTCTACAGTAAGAACAAACTCAAGCGGGAAAGCAAGAAGTACATTTGGGACGACCCCTACATGTGGAAGAGGGGAGAAGACCAAGTGCTGAGACGCTGCATTCCTGAAGTTGAGCAAGCAGACATTTTGAAGCACTGCCATGAGCAAGCCTGCGGAGGACATTTTGGCCACCGACGTTTAGCAAGGAAGGTACTTGACTGTGGTTTTTATTGGACAACTCTCCTGAGAGATTGTTTTGAGTGGTGCAGGAGCTGTGACAAGTGCCAAAGAGAGGGGAACGTGACCAAGAGAGATGAGATGCCCATGATGCCCATCATGCCCGTAGAAGTTTTCGACGTATGGGGCATCGACTTTATGGGACCATTGCCCAACTCCAGAGGAAAGGAGTACATACTCTTGGCAGTCGACTATGTGTCCAAATGGGTCGAGGCCAAGGCAACAGCAACTAATGATTCAAGAGTGGTAGCCACCTTCCTCAAGGGCGACATATTCAGCAGATTTGGTGTACCCCGCGCATTAATCAGTGACCAAGGTACGTACTTTTGCAATTATATAATTGAAAGGTTGCTCAGGAAGTATGGAGTGCACCACATGATCTCCACAACTTATCACCCCCAGGCCAATGGGCAAGTCGAGCTATCCAATCGCATCATAAAAACCATCTTGAGGAAGACGGTCAAGCCATAAGGTAAGGATTGGAGTGACAAGCTCGATGATGCACTTTGGGCCTACAGAACCGCCTATAAAACACCTTCAGGGATCTCTCCCTACCGCATGGTGTTTGGCAAGTCATGCCACTTGCCCGTGGAAATCGAACACAAGGCGCATTGGGCAGTGAACAAGGTCAATTTCGACTGGGATGCGGCCAGCGAAGGGCGCAAACTTGACCTAACTGAGCTGGAGGAGATAAGGATTGAAGCGTATGATAACGCGGTAAATTACAAGGAGCGGACAAAGAGAGCCCACGACAAAATCATCAAGAAAAAGAAGATCGAGCCTGGTCAACTGGTTTTGGTTTACCAAACCAAGTTTAAATTCAAGGCTAAAAAGCTATCCACCAAATGGGCAGGACCATTCATAGTCCATACTGTTTGCCCAAATGGTTCGGTTGAGCTATTTAAGCCAGGTGATGATCAGATCTTCAAAGTGAATGGGCAGAGAGTCAAGGCTTACTATGGGAATGAGGACTTCAAGGGGATGATACCCCCTGAGCCAGCCGCTTGACCAAGTGGAGCAAGGATAATAAGTCAGGCCCATGACAATAAATAGAGGCAAATACCGAAGGCGAACTCGGTATGTATACTATGTTTTTTTTTCATTTATTTCATTTCATTAATAAATTCACCACGCCAAGGAGTAGCCTTGGGCAGGAAAGGGTTTTGGTCTGTCTTTGTTTTCAGGAAACAGGAAAGCTGAGTGGGCAACTGCGGTAATTGAGCAACGAGTAGGGGAGGCCAGCTGTGATGATTGCGGGATTATCGGGAATCCGCAAAAGAGTTCTATCGACTTTGAATTTGCAGAGTCCTAACAATTTCAAAATCCTACCACTACCCCTCTACTTCTAAAACCGCACAACCCCTCAACTTCCCCCACTACCACCACTACCCCATAACCCTAACCCCGATTATGGTTTCCACCCGCACCAAAAACACCAAGTTGAACAAAATCCCAACCGGTACCCACATTGATCTCACCATCCCACAACCACCATCATCGAAAAAGATGGCCGGAGGAAAGTCGTCCAAAGTCGCCGCCGCTGCTGCATCCGCGAAGGAGAAAACACCACCACCACCACCGGAAAAAACCCCATCACCGAAGAAAGCGAGCACGCCGTCGCCAAGCCCGACGCGTGAAGCAAGCCTGGCCCCCATCAATACCATTCTGGTAGATCAATTGACGGCTGAAATCGAAGCCCCAAAACTGTCCGACCTTGACACGACCCCCAAAGCCATCAGATGAGTCAAACCTGGCGAGCCGCAGCGCTGAGCCGAGTGAGGACATCGTGAAGAAAAGGAAGTTTACGGCGGAGGAGAAGGGAAAGTTCAAGAAGCCCCGTGGAGCTTCGCCGGCCGCCACCATGGAGTCGTCATCTGACGAGAAGGCAGACGACATGTCAACTGCCGGCGGCGATGAGGATGGAAAAGACGGTGAAGAGGAGACGGAGATTAAGTAAGAATCGGAGTCGATTCCGGCCAACACGCCTGAGAAAAAGACCCCGGCGTCGACCCGAGTCACCCATGGCAAGGGCAAGCAGTCAGCACCTACCCCATCCAACATTCAGAAAAGGGCAGTTGTCGTGCCCAAGACGGTATGTTTTGAAACCCTTAAGGATTTGAATATCGTTGATCAAGTTAAGGGTTATTTTGCAGCTATAAGGTGGGAGGACTTCTTGACCTGGCCAGGGCAAGTCTCTGAGAAGTTGGTCAAGGAGTTCTATGAAGATCTGGAGGTGAGAACGAGCAAGGATGGCGGGTCGTTGGGCATTTCTTTCAAATTGATGGGATCGTATAATGAGGCAAGCATCTTCGAGATCAACATGGCCATGGGAGCGACCAGTTTCAAGGATAAGTTCTCAAAGGAGTACCAGGACAGATTGACCACACCACCAGAGCGCACGCAAAAGGAAAGGAATGAGATCTGGAAGGCCTTGAGCAAGGAGAAAGTGTTCAAATCTCAGGAGGCCAAAAATTTCCAGTTAAAGGACGACGCCTTGCGCATCTGCCACCGCATCCTGGCCTACAACTTTTATGGGAAGAAGGACAACAGCAACACAGTCTCCCTGACCGAACTTGATCTACTGTGGTGCATGACCAAGAAGATCAAGGTCAACTTTGGAGCTTTCCTGTGTGCACAACTGAAGAACATCTTGAGCAAGCCAGCACAGAGGTTGTCCTGTGCCCACTTTCCAGGAGTCTATGCCCAGAGAATGGAGTTGAAGTTGGACTTTGAGTTGATGGAGATGATGCCCGAGGAGAAGTTTGACCACGCATGTCTGAATAGGATGGCTGATATCAGAATCGATGGAGAGGACTGAGTGTTCACAAACCCAGAGGAAGTGAAGGCCTTGGCACTGGCAGCCAAGGCGAAAGTGAAGACCGAGCCTGTGAGTCGACCGAGTGTGAGGGTCAAGTCGCAGAAGGAGGAGATCCTTGAGCAATTGGATGTCCTCGAGGAGAAGCAGGACCGTATTGGAGAGAAGCAAGAAGAGATGCACGCTGCCCTACTTGCCTACTTCGTCCACGTTGGTTTCAGGTACCCACCTGAACCCAAACCCTAAATGTACCCTCCCTTTTGTTTTAGTAGTTTAGGATTTTATTTTTGTTTTTTTATTTGGTCTTGAGTCTGCCCGACTCATGTCTGATGGGGTCGACCTCTTTATTTGCACACTTTTCCCAAGGCAAAGTGTGTATGTGGGAAGGTGCGCCAACATCGTTGGAGTCGGAGTCAGGGGGGATGCTTGCCCAACTTATTACTGTTTGCACACTTTGCCAGAGGCAAAGTGTGTGAGTGGGGGAAGGACAAGAGCAACCCCATAGTTTGATCGAGTCGCATGCTTGATAAATACCTGACCAAGTTGAACAGTTTTCAAAATTAATAGTCTATGCATGAAAAATATTAGGGACGATGGAATTGCAACTAGGTAAACTGTGAGGATTTGAGCCTACATCTGTGTGATATATTTCTTTCTTGAGAGTAGCTGTTTAAAATGATTGTGATGCTGAAGCTTGCCCAAGTTCTGACCATTGTGATTATTTGAAAATTGAGTTGAGTAGTAAATGATTTAGGCATTTCGTTCTGTACTACAAATAAAAAGAAGACCCTTGTTAGCCCCTTGAGCCGAGCCAGTATTTCTTGATCACCTGGGGGAAAACTCCCACTGCCCTGACCCAACCTGCATATATGCTCAAGTTCATAAAAAGAGCAAGTCAGGGCAAAGTCTTCTAAAAAAAAAAAAAAAAAAAAAGAAAAAAAAAAGAGAAAGAAAAAAAAAATAGATCCACGAATAAAAGGGTGTGCTAAGGCCCGTATGAGAGAGAAGAAATTAGGAGGAAATTTGCTAAGTAAAATGCATGTCCTACCTAAGATCAATTCTGGGCATTGCCCAAGCTAGCCTATACAGTCACCCTATAAAGCCCTAATGATATTGCCCAACTCAATTGAAAATGTCACAGGATAGAACTTGGTCAAGCCCAAAGTAGAACTTCTTTTAAAACAGCATTGAGCGAAACACTACCCATACACTATAGAGAGAAACACTTAGTGAGAATCACGAAATCCTGTTGCAAATTCTTGACCGTTTTTTATGCATCCCATTGACTATGATTTTGACTGTCTGTTCACTTGATCAACTCTCTGTATTTTGATAAGCATGTTGTCCTTGAGTCTTCTATTTTCTTTCTATCTCTACCCCCTGTTTGTTTTCTGCTTGAGCAGGCAAGTCACCGTACACGCTTGAGGACAAGCGAAGTAAAGTGTGTGCGTGTGATGAGCCATATTTTTTGGCTCATTTTTAGGTTTTTAGAGTCAAGTAAATCGAGTCTTTAGTTGTTTTTACTTTATTTTTGTCTGGGAGGGCACGTTTGAGGTACTTGGGCAAGTTTTGCAGATGGGCAGGTAAAGGAGTGGAAAGAGGAGCGCACTGTGTGAAAGAGGCAAGGAAATCACCCTCCATGGTCAAGAGCACTCGTTGAGCAAGCCAGACTGACGAAAAGGATCCAGCAGAGTTGAGCAAGCAACCAGGATGTCAGCAGGTGGAGCAAGACTTGAGTCCGACCAAGTACCGCACATGGTCCGCTACCTCAATCAGTCAGAGAAGGAAGTACATGGGCAAGCACTAACATTGACGGAGACGGAACGTTGGGCATGCGGTGTACCAGGAGTCCTGAATTCTGTGGAGTCTTTTAAAGAGGACCAGATTCGCACTCCCGCCTAAGATGGACTCTCGTCCGGTCTTAGAGGTATTTCCCCCTCACGTCTCTTATCCATCCAAGCCCGACTATATAAGAAGAGCGACTGATGAAGAAACCCGACACACATGAGCAGCGAGAAATCCGGATCGGAACCCTACCTGTCCAGCGACGAAGAAGGCGGCCGCGTGAGCACATCGACTCGCCGGCGTTTATTTCTTGTTAAGCCCTCGGGCCAAAAACAATCTTTATGTTTTATGCTTTTGATTCCCGTACTTAGTTTATTTCCGTTGTTGAACAATTTCCCGTTTTCAATGCATATTTCAGTTCGCCTAAATTCCTTTGTTTTATTTTCTGATTTAATTATGTCAAGTAGCTAATCTGTTTGTATCTGGGCAAAGACAGAACCTGACCAACCCTAAGACGTGATCGTGCCGGGAGGCTTAGTGAGGACAGCAACTAGCTGAGTTTTGTTCCCGATTCAACAGGGTAGTATATTAAGCATGTTAGGGACTTGGGCAATCCTACAGTGACCAGTGGGAACCCCGACTTGCCTAACACAGGAGTACGTGGATCAACGCGACCGGGAGACTGGGCGTCCGCGAAGTACAACATGTTGCTAGAGATGTGGTCGTATGACTTGGGTCTGTCCAGGCATGCTATTGGCCATTCCGGGTTTGCTTGGAGGATGAAGGCGACTTGATCAACTTAGACTCATGCGGTCACATAGTGTCGAATTGGTCAACGTCAGGAGACCTGTTGAGAGAGATCTAGCAGGACTTAAACATAAGAGCGAATAAGGGTTCGGGGTATTAATATGCGTGACATTATAGGGATGTTAATACTTGGGATCTATAACTGGAAGACAAAACTGTTAGCAAAATGATATACGTACCAATGATCGGTGTTTCGTACGTTTTTGTGCGACATTTTCTATTGTTTTGTGTAACTTTCTTGTATTGTTTTTGTGTTTTTATTCATCCTATTAATGTGATTATGTGTTTATGTTGTCATGGTTTTGGTTTGGTAGAGTTTGGACGAGAATCGAGCAAAAACGAGAAGAAATACACAAAAGGGTTCATGTCGATTCCAGCTTTGCGCAGTCGTAGAAGAATGGTCATCCCCGACAATTCCGCCGTTGGATCGTCCCCAAATTTCTACAGCACGTAGAAGACTTATAGAGATACAGTTTCAACGGTCACTTTGGTGAAATGAGTTCCGCGGACGAAGATATAAGCCATAGAAGTCGGAGTAAGAAACCAAATTTTTAAAGGAGTGAAATCGTGAAGACGTCGGACGACAACACTTTTTCGTCGGCCGACACCCAGCTGTCGGACGACACCCGAAGTTGTCGTACGACAAAATCACCGCGAGCGACGCGATATGAGCTGCAGCGACGTGTGGGTCAGTGCACTTAGCCTGTGAGCGACGCGGATTTACCGCGAGCGACGCGCACTGCGCGGCTTCGGGAAAAATGTCTTTGCGGCTTCGTTAACCGTTGGATTGACCTGAAATTTTAACAGGATGTTCCCAACTTCTATATCTACAATATCAACGGTTGGATCGGCGATATGATGAGCGAGCAAGTTCCATTTACTCCAAGAACGCATCAGCACTTCTCTTGGGCAAAAATTGAGAAGGAATAAAGTCTTGACTTATGTTTGACTTGTTTTAAGGGCTTTTTGGTATTTTTGGTTAGTCTTGTGGATAAACTATAAATAGTTGTTTGTAGCTTGGAGAGAGAAGACCCCAATAACTAACTTTCATTCCTTACTTTGCACATGATATTTCTAGCTTTCTTCTCAAGCAATCCAATTCTCATTTTTGTGTTCTTCAATTTCTCTACACAAATTCACGATCTAAATTCCGTACGTCGAGAATCCGATTAAATCTCATTCACGAACGATATTCCTCTCCTCGAGCCCGACGTTTTCATCGGAGTGGTTTTTCCGGGTGACACGTTAAAGTCCGACCTCGATTTCGGAAGCTCGGCTCGATCCTCGACTTCGTCCATCGATTCTATCATTCCCGTGGTGAGACTCTCTTCGTTTAACTCTCGATTATGGCTTACTCGATTGTGGATTGTGATATTGAGTGCTTGATGATGGCTAGCTAAACTTGTGTGAGGGTGTTTGATGAAATTCCTCAATGAATTAGAGTTGATCTTTTAAAGTAGCTCGAAAAGTAGCTCGATTTCTAGTAATGGGACGATTATACCTCTCGATTTTTGGTCTCGTGTCGAACAACTTCGTAGTATATCGCTAGTGGACCATGCAGTCGATGTGTGATTAGACGATCATTGGTGAGGGAGAACGTGACAACACCGTGATCTCTTTAGTCCGATTATTAGTTAATTGGGAGTTTATAAATCTAATTCAACTCTAGTTCATTAGGAAGAGTAATCGGTACACCCTTGCTTTCCAACTCATTTGTTTCAACTTCATCTTTTAATACTTGTTTTAAATACTTGCTCTAGCTATTAAACAAACACTCATTTGCAACCCCCCTTAGTTATAATGATTTTATTCCCCTTTTCGAGACTCGTACTTAACATACACAAAGTGACATTCACGTGCCGATAGCATTGCTCCTTGAGATCGACTCGGGGGATTTACGTTCGTAAATCTTTCGGTATTATAAATTAGTTTTGGAGCAATCAATCGGCACCACATAAGTCAAGGGGAAAGTCAGGGGAGTCAATGCCTGGATACCTTAGTCTTTATTTGTTTCATCTTATTTGCTTAGTCAAGTCTGTTAATTGCTCAGTCTATTAATTAGGTTGCATGCTAGTTTTATTTCGGTTTAAAGTTATTTGTTAATTTCCAGTCAAGTAAATACGGTGACCACGGTTCAGCAGTGCCCAACTGCTTTCCAAAACAAAACCTTTTCAAACGTGACAACCCAATTGAGCATTCAAAGTCGGGAAAACTATAAGCTAAATCGCCTCCTCGTGGGATCGACCATATACTTGCTGCTAGTACTTGTGCTATTTATTAAGTTTAGGACTTATAAATATTATTTTGCGCTACTCCACGACGGTAGCGTCATAAGGTAATCCCATTTCTTGTTCCGAAAAACATTACTTATTTGGAGCTGTACCAGAAGCTTATCGAGAGGTTGAAAATCGATACATCCGTGTACGAAATGGTATTGCGATGTCATCGGCCGACGAAGAATAAAGACCCATTGTTCAATCTTCCGTATTCCATAAACGACGATGATAGTGTAGGTTGGTTGTTGTCATGCTATGATAAGACTCGTTTATGTGTAACGTTGAAATCGAAGGTGGTACCTGAGGTTAAAGAACTGGGTAAAGAGGTTGGTGAGTATGTTGAATCTGGTGGTGAGGCCAGGTCAGATGAAATGAATAGGGTGCAGTCACTTGGGTCCAGAACCAATGTTGTTGAGCTTGAACCAATGTTGAACTCAAATGATCAGATTCCAGAACAGCCGACAAATGAGACGGGTGCAGATTGTGATGCTATTCAGCCGTCGTCGGCAAATGAAACTGGTTCAGAAGTTCGTGATGATTTATGGTTGGCAAACGAGTCAACTGGGAATCAGATTATGGTGGTTCATGAGGCTCTTTGTTGGTGTATTCCTATGGAAGATGACGTTAAAGTGAAAGAAGTGTTCCAAACAAAGGCGCTGTTGAAAGAAAAGTTGCAGATGCTTGGTTTGAAGCACCATTTTGAGTTCAAGACCGACAACTCAGATAAATCCAGGTATGTTGTGATTTGTAAAACTGAGTTGTGCAAGTGGCGACTTCAGGCAGCTAATTTGGGAGGTTCACCATTGTTTATAGTTCAAAATTATGAACGTAGTCATAGCTGCTATTCTTATGTTTTATGCTTCTAAGTACAGACTTTTATTCTTATATATGCTCCAAGTACAGACTGCTATTCTTATGTTTTATGCTTCTAAGTACAGACTTTTATTCTTATATATGCTCCATGTACAAACTGCTATTCTTATGTTTTATGCTTCTAATGTAGGTGACACGCATGAACTTGCTATAATTTCTGATCGTTCCGAGAGGATCACACATGGATTTAAGCATGTATATAAGAATGCTTGTCATGGACATTGCACGTATCACTTGAAAAAGAATGTGAAATCTCATTTTCCAAGAGTTGATATTGATTTATTGTTTGAACGGGCTACAAATGCATACACTGTAGGTCGATGTTTCATGTTATTCAATTTAGTTGACTTTTATTCGACTTTGTCGTTTCACTTGTTTTCGACATTGTTCGTTTGGCTTTTATTTGACATTGTTCATTTAAATGTTTTTCGACATTGCTCGTTTAATTTTCATTTTAATTAACTTCTAAATTCTACTATAAAGTTATTTTTTATTATAATTACTAATATAAAGTTAATTTTCATTTTAATTACATTATAATTACTAATATAAAGTTAATTTTCATTTAATTACATTATAATTACTAATATAAAGTTAATTTTCATTTTAATTAACTTCTAAATTCTACTATAAAGTTAATTTTCATTTTAATTACATTATAATTACTAAAAGGGCTATTCGGGTTTGTAAAAGGGCCTATTCGGGTTTGTAAAAGGACTATTCGGGTTTGTAAAAGGGCCTATTCGGGTTTGTAAAAGGGTCTATTTAGGTTTTAAAGAAAAACGTTCAACTATTCGCGATTCCGTAAAAACACATTTCGGTGTTTTTAAAACACATATTTTCACAGGTTGTGTGTTTTGAACACGAAACACAACACAAAAGAACATACTATATATTTTACACTACTTTTCCACCAGTGGACGACTTCATATAATTTATTTTGATATTTTTCTAATTATATTATTTTTATTAAATAATAAATAAATAATTTAATTATTTTTATATCAATTACCATTTAACAAATATTATTATTAATTAAAATTTTATAAAACATGCAATTAAAAATAAAAAAGTAATATGAGATATTTGAAGAATAATTGAAGATATTTGATGAGGTGTAAATTTTGCATTTTAATTACATTATAATTATTAATATAAAGTTAATTTTGCATTTTAATTAATTTATAAATTATATTATAAAGTTAATTTTCATTTTAATTACAATATAATTACTGAGGTATGTGACATTCAATACTTAGGTATGTTGATATATGAGATGGACAATACGTTTATATAGAAGATGGCCAATCGATATACATGACTATTGCCCATGAAGTTCACTTCATTCTACAGAGTTTAGAATGCATAAGTTATATTAATTCTTTTCTTAGGTATGTATATCTTTAAATTTTCAAATTTTCATTTTTTTTTAAATTTCAACTTCTCCGCCATTCAATTTCCCTCCCTCCCGCCTTCCAATTTTGCATTTTACTTTTCACCAATTCATAGTTCATTCTACTTTTCAGTCAGCAATTCAAATGAACTAGTTTTGAGAGAGAGCCAGAGAGATTCCACTAATGGCATACAAACCCTAATTCCCAATTCTAATTGGTCGACTGTGAGTTTTACGCAAACACTTCTTCAAATCGAAGGTAATGTATCCACTGCCTTCGTCTCGCTATGCTTTTCGAAATTTTTGGTTCATTTTTACAATCAATTTTTGTTCGAATTGGGGGTAATATAGTTCGGTTCAACTATTAAAATTAGGGGTAATATCAGTTCTGTTCTAATGCGTTTTTGTCGAATTGGGGGTAATGTCAGTTCAGTTCTTCGACGAGGTTTACGTTCGATGAAGACGAAAATGCTCCGGTACGAATTACGGCAAAACGATTTCAAAATCGTACTATCTGTGAGACTTTTATTTCAGACTGGGGGCATAGAATAGTTTATCCTGAGCGTGATGATGATGGGAGACGTATGCTCTTAGATGACACGTATAATAAACTGAAACTGAGAGATTGGGGGGATTTTTTGAACATGCCTACTAAGTGTAACCAGTCGATTGTACGGGAAAATTTTATGCAAGTGTTGCCCATAACGAGTCTTTCGACACAGCTACTGTTAGAGGGGTTAAGATTCGTTACGACCTTGCTTTTATAAACTCGTACTTGAAATCATTTGACATGTCCTGTGATTTCTTTCAAAGTAATCCAATTTCCAAGCCAAAGTTTCTGAGGTCAGTAGCGCATAGCATTACACATGAGGGTGATTTTGTATCTGATTGTGCTGGGAATATCATTGGATTTTGTTGGGATATGTCCTTCGATCCTACGTGTGCAATCGATAAAGTCATAAGGTCGTCTATGGATGTTAAATGATTATTCGATAATATTAATTGTTGGGAACAATATAATATTGATCGATAAAATCATACCTACAGGGTCACACACGAGCTGGAATTAAGTTGCTTGCTATATTGATTTAGAATCAATATATATGGAATTTCACATGCATGGGATGCATGGCTTGCATGGATGCATGTCATATGGTATGACATGGCATGCCACACAAGCAAGGGGACCACATCCATGCCAATTGGCATGGTGATGTGGAAATGACCCTTTACCTCCCCATTAACCACCATTATTGGTGCATTATGATGCACATAATGGGGGGTTACAAGGAGAGGTTAATTGTGGTGAATAAAGTGATGAAAACATGGTTTTCATATCACTTAATCATCAGCCACGAAATTCCACCCAACTAGAGAGAGAAGAGTGAGAGAATCACTCAAGAACAAGCAAGCAAGTTCAATTCCGGGTTCGTGTGCAACACGTAGAGGCCGGGCCATTTGTGCGGCTTCAACATCCGGGTGATCTAGACAAGAGGAGTGACGAGGTCATTCACAAGGAGAGCTTCGAGAGGCTGATCCATTTGAGGTGGTTCAATCGACTCAACACCACCTCAACGACATCAACGAATCACTTCATCACAAAAGTAAGTAATCGTTGAACCTTATATATATATATATATATTGGATGTGTATATATATATGTTTATATGTGTTCTTATACACATTAAGTGTGCACTAAGATCATGGCATAGTAGATCTATTGCTTTACACGCTTCCGCACACACGGTATATCGATCGGATCGGTATATCGTAACCTTCAATTGGTATCAGAGCCTAGGGCTCGTGCACACTTTTGTGTTGGACACGAAGGTTAAATCAACATAATTAGATTATTTGTTTAATTGTGATTATGTGATTAGATGTAAGGCCGGCCACCGTTAGTGGTCGGGTGAATGATTTCGTCGTTTTTTACGTTTCGATTGGCCGTAGTATTTGAGGGCTGCGTCCCTTGGAATCATTTGTAATAGATAGGTTTTTCTATTATATTTGTATTGTACTACTTGTAAGCGATGGACTTGGTCCATGGTTCGATGGAGGATCTCGGCTCTCCGGCAAAAACGAGAAGAAACGAAGCAAAACGAAGCAAAACGGGCGAAACCGGGGCTGTCAGAGAAAAACGACGACCGTCGTTTTGGAAACGACGACCGTCGTTTTGATTTGACGACCGTCGTTTTGGAAACGACGACCGTCGAAATGCTGATTTTGGGTCAGATTTTTTCCGAACCCTTTCGGCGGGCGCCGTTTTGGAAACGGCGACCGCCGGTGGTGTTCGGCGACCGCTGATTGTGAAACGGCGGGCGCCGTTCGTGGTTTTTTGGGTACGGAATAGATTTGACCAAAATCAGAGGGCACGGAACTGAAACGGCGGGCGAGGACCAGTCCAGAAGATGTTCAAGGCCTATTTTTTTGCTTTTAATCTTTTCGTTTGAGAGTTGTGAGGTTCTAGGGGCCTTTCGAATACGTATTTACGTGCTTTGCTAGTTCTAGGTTGATTATGTTATAAATGTTCAACCAACGTACATACAAACCTTAACATGCATGTCCCGAAAATAATGAGTATAATGTCTTGTCCAAAACATCACACTCATGAAGCCCTCGATCATAAGTTGGTAGGTCCGCCTCAGCGGGGTACTACTTGTTATCTTGGGATAAGTGGGAGTAAAGGTTAGACCTTTACACGTGAGTTTGGTTTTCTCATCGATAGATCCACTGCAGGCGTGGCTATCGAGACATGAGATGAGAATGGGATTCTCATCGACCGAGAGTGATATTAGATATCATTGACATG
Organism: Euphrasia confusa; assembly: GCA_954870475.1. NCBI lineage: Eukaryota > Viridiplantae > Streptophyta > Magnoliopsida > Lamiales > Orobanchaceae > Euphrasia > Euphrasia confusa. The sequence goes on from OX940965.1 coordinate 11,071,839, forward strand.
GGTATGTCTACCTATCTTGAAATACTTAAGTGCGGACTCAGTCGGCTTAAAGATTTGCAAGATGAGGATCTCGGGATCGTTTTGTTCTAAGGGACAATGATATTGGATATCAATTGAACAAAATGAAATAAATAAGTTCAATTGTTAGACAACCTTATTTATTTACCGTTTTGTGGATGTTTACATACTTTAGTTATTTTTCTTTTATAGTTTATCATGTTAAATATCAACTCAATTCAAGTTTGGTTCAATTCTTGATTATGAAAAATTGAACAAATTTTCTTGATTCACAACGTAATTTGAGGATGGTCCTCAAACACGAAGATAAGGAAAATGTGTTAGATAACCACATCCTAAGATATCATTGAACAACTCAATAGCATGTTCGGGGAATATGCCAAGATTGAGCAGTTCTGAATGACCAGGGTCATCGCTTCAGCTAGGCTGAATAAGAAAAATCTATAAGGACCACATGTACAACAAATGATTGGATTATTTGCTTTAAGTGATCTCCTAAATTTTTCTAAGATGATGAGTCGTCAATTAAAAATGGACCCTAAGAGGGATATTCTTGTGATAAAGGATGAGGTAATCAAAAGAGCATGGGCAAGAAGGCTACTAGGGTTCCTAGGGAATCTGAATGCGTCTACTGCAAAGGTATTGGACACTACTTGCAAATATGTAGAAGTTCATATTTTATTCAATTTTAAAACAAATGCCTAATTTGTCTTTCATATGATGGATTCTAAAGTTAGGATTATTTTCACCTCGGGGAGTGATTTAATCCAAAACACTTAGTTCATAAATGACACAAATTAGAGACTTTCGAGCCATGGGATGGCGTTAGTCGATTGTCTGGTTGGCTCCCTCATATTTTATGAGAGATAGGGCTTCAATTGCATGATATTATCGCTGGTTAGAAAACTTCAAGTTTTCACTTACGATTTATCACGTTTTGATATTGGGATAATTTTGAATGAGAAATTTGAATGAGACTCAATTATTGGGAATAATTGAATTTGCCCAAAGTTCAAAGAAGATGTGAATAACGGGGTTGCTTCATCTTCAGGTATTAATGATATAAACATTAAAATTCACAAATTCTACTTCTTGGGTATTGGATGCCAAACGTAGTTCTCACATTTGTATGTGGAGGAACTACATAGAAGTATAAGTTTGGTGAGTAGAGATGTCGATCTACGGGCGAGCAATGGAGCGAAGGTCGCTGCATTAGCCGTATGATCATATGATGTTGTTTTGCCTTAGGGCCTTGTTTTAGTATTATAACTATATAATTTCGTACCTTCAATAAACAATGAATATTGGTTCAGTATAGGATACTGATGGATTAGTTTTCCACTATTAAATAGTTTGGTAACTATTTTAATTGTGAATTATTCCTTGTTTTGGTACGATTATTATATTGTTTATGTATACTTTAACTTGACAAAATCACATATATCATTAAGACCAAAGGCCAAATCGAATAAGTATCAATGAGACATAACTGAAACATTGTTGATTAGATCAAATCAAAATCTAAACATGTAACGAATTCTTTTAGAAGGAATTTTAGAATCATTTGACTTGGAGTCATTTGATACATGTGAATGATGTGTGATTTAAAAGATAGCAATGTCATCTTTCTTGGAGAAAGGAGAACATGTGAGTGATTAGGGATGATCCATACTGATGTATGTGGAACCTATCAGTTCACAAGCACATGAAGGTTATGTTTCAGAAAAGAGAAAACAAACTATATTACATATAGTTCGACCATTCGATGAGAGGTCTAAATGAACTACTGGTCTCTTTTGGGAACACACAATTCTTGAATTCAACTTATACACTGAATAGGACACCGTCAAAAGCTATTGATAAGACACCATACGAGGTATGGAAAGGGAAGGTCCCTAACTTGTCTTATATCAAGGTTTGGGGATGTGAAGCTTATGTGAAGAGAAATATCTCTACAAAGCTTGAACCCAAATTGGATAAATGTTTCTTTGTTGGTTATCCAAAAGAAACACGAAGGTACCACTTATACAACCAATCCGAGAACAAAGTATTTGTTGCTCGAGATGGTGTATTTCTTGAAAAGGAATATCTTTCCATGAAAGTAAGTGGGAGCTCAGCTGAATTGAACGAAGTTCAAGAAGACTTGAACGAAGTTCAAGAAGAACAAACTGAGATGGAGACTCAAGACTTGGTCGAGAGTACTCCAGTGGTTTTAGAAACCACGCCTAACCCTCGAAGGTCCGGAAGGATTAGAACTCAACCTGACAGATACTTAGGTATTCTGACAAACGAGAACTATGAAGTCATGCTTTTAGAAAGAAATGAACCTTCGACCTATATCCAAGCTGTGATGAGTCCAGATTCCGAGAAATGGCAGGGTGCCATGAAATCCGAAATGGAATCAATGTCTGAAACTCAAGTTTGGAACTTGGTCGATTTGCCTAATTGGGCTAGGCCCATTGGATGCAAATGGATTTACAAAATAAAAACAGACATGAATGAAAAACATAGTGTTTTCAATGCAAAGTTGGTGGCAAAAGGAGTTAATCAAATTCACGGGGTGGATTATGATGAAACCTTTTCACCAGTTGCTATGATTAAATCCATTCGGATTCTCTTAGCCATTGCTGCTCATTATGATTATGAGATATGGCAAATGGATGTTAAAACCGCCTTCTTGAATGGGATTCTAGAAGAGGATGTGTTTATGACACAACCAGAGGGTTTTATCGATCCTAATCAGGCTGAGAGAGTATGCAAGCTTAATAGATCTTAATGGATTAAAGCAAGCATCTCGGAGTTGGAATCTTAAGTTCAATGAATCCATATCGGGATTTGGATTTCAGAGGAACTCGAAAGAGTCTTGTTTTACAAGAAGATCAGTGGGAGTTACGTTGTATTAATTGTGTTGTATGTCGGTGACATACTCCTTATTGGAAACAATGTTTCTATGCTTAATTCTATTAAAGAATGGCTTGGAAATTGCTTTTCAATGAAGGATCTTGGAGAAACACAGTACATATTGGACATCAAGATCTGTCGGAACAGATCGAAAAGGATGTTTGGACTTAGTAAAGCGACCTATTTTGAAAAGGTGCTTGATAAGTTCAGAATGAAAGACGCCAAAAAGGGTCTCATTCCAATTACTCATGGCACATCTCTTAGCAAGATTCAAGGCCCTTCGGGACTTGATGAGCAAAAGAGGATGGAAAACATTCCTTATGCTTCGGCAATAGGGTCTATAATGTACGCCATGATATGTACACGACTGGACGTATCGTATGCTTTGAGCGTGACGATTCGGTTTCAAGGAAACCCAGGTGAGGCGCATTAGACTACGGCTAATAATATTCTTATGTACCTTAGATGGACTAAAGAATATTTTGTTGTCTTTGGAAGACAAAAAGAGTTGATATTAACAATCTGTTTGAATGCTAACTTCAAAACAGACTAAGATAATTTCTGATTTTAATCTGGTTATATCTTTTGTCTGGTTAGAGGTGAAATTTGCTGGAATAGTTCCATGCAATGCAATATAGCTGATTAAACTACAGAAGCTGAGCAAAGTATTGCATTGGATGCAATAATGTTGGCAGTTAAGATTTGAAAGTTCTTGAATGAACTAGGTGGCGTAACTAGCTCAGCCCATCCGATAGTTCTCTATTTATAGTAGAATTATCGCGCAAGCCAATGAGCTAGAAAGCACCGCAAGTCTAAAACTAGTGCTCAGGAAGTTCCACATTATCTGGGAGATAGTTTTGTGGAGACATCGAGATAATAAAGTTGCAACTTTTGGTAAGGTTGCAAACCCATTTTCTAAACCTCTCCAGCAGTCTAAGCTTGAGGCTTTCACGACTGCAATAGAGATCAGACATCTTAGAGATGGGTTGTGATTTCTATTACTATATTAGATACTTTTGGAGATTTGGTAAACATTCACTCATATGTATAATACATAATTCTTCATATAAATATGGTTTAATCTATATGAATTGTCCAAATGATTAAGTTATATCAATTGGGTTATGAGGTCGACTTACCGCATAATGAAGTCCCAATGGTTGAACTGATATACTTGAATCATATAGTTGTTCCTGGTTCGTATAATCGAGTACGGACAAACCGATAATACAATGAACTAGATTGTAATGTGTACTATAGCTCCGCTTCATGGGCTAGTGATGTGGGACATCAAGTACAATTACATAGATATTAGCTGGGAGCTAATGATCGAACAGACCCGACTGGAATAGTATTTAAGATTTCGAGTCATAATACTATTTCATTGACTTTCGAGCAATTTCCTCTGACCTGAGTAGTCCAGAGTGACTCCATTGTGAAATGGTATAATTTGATACAAGTAAACGCCTTTCGTAAAAGGAGGTTATAAAACTTGTTATTGGGTATATCAGGAAGCAAGTGGGAGAGCTTGGATTGACAAGATGGGATTGTCCTCCATTTTATAAATGGGATAAATGTCTTACCGGCCACTTGGAGAGTCGAGACTGTGGAAAAGCGTGGCCACGTACAGATTCGTATCATAGTGATAAATCTGGTTTTACAGTCTGTCTCATAGTCCAAGAAAGGTTTGAACCGATTGAGGATGACTCGAGTCTTGCCTCAAGTTCAAACTTAGACATAAAGTGACAACAGGAATTTGGCAGCACACTGGCTCTGAAGGCCAAGTGGGAGATTGTTGGGATATGTCCTTCGATCCTACGTGTGCAATCGATAAAGTCATAAGGTCGTCTATGGATGTTAAATGATTATTCGATAATATTAATTGTTGGGAACAATATAATATTGATCGATAAAATCATACCTACAGGGTCACACACGAGCTGGAATTAAGTTGCTTGCTATATTGATTTAGAATCAATATATATGGAATTTCACATGCATGGGATGCATGGCTTGCATGGATGCATGTCATATGGTATGACATGGCATGCCACACAAGCAAGGGGACCACATCCATGCCAATTGGCATGGTGATGTGGAAATGACCCTTTACCTCCCCATTAACCACCATTATTGGTGCATTATGATGCACATAATGGGGGGTTACAAGGAGAGGTTAATTGTGGTGAATAAAGTGATGAAAACATGGTTTTCATATCACTTAATCATCAGCCACGAAATTCCACCCAACTAGAGAGAGAAGAGTGAGAGAATCACTCAAGAACAAGCAAGCTAGTTCAATTCCGGGTTCGTGTGCAACACGTAGAGGCCGGGCCATTTGTGCGGCTTCAACATCCGGGTGATCTAGACAAGAGGAGTGACGAGGTCATTCACAAGGAGAGCTTCGAGAGGCTGATCCATTTGAGGTGGTTCAATCGACTCAACACCACCTCAACGACATCAACGAATCACTTCATCACAAAAGTAAGTAATCGTTGAACCTTATATATATATATATATATATTGGATGTGTATATATATATGTTTATATGTGTTCTTATACACATTAAGTGTGCACTAAGATCATGGCATAGTAGATCTATTGCTTTACACGCTTCCGCACACACGGTATATCGATCGGATCGGTATATCGTAACCTTCAGATTTCCCGTTGATCACCTTCGCCTAAATGCAAATTATCTGAGGTTAAGTGTTGTGCATCGTCTCCTACCACCGTTAGGGTCCTACATGCTAACTGTTGATCAAGGTTTGCTGCTATGTGCTCTATTGAATAATGATATGGTCAACATTGGAAAACTCATACACCGGGAAATCAAGAGAGTATCTGTTGAGGTAATTTTCCCAGCCTCATTGACCTTCTGTGTTATTTTACTGGGCTGGGTTGTGTTTGTATTATTCAGGTTTAAGGTGGACTGAACCAAGGATGATGTGGGCTAACAAGCTGTTGGGCCTGGACAAACAAGGAAATCGTGCTGACCCAAGATTGACTTTGATGTCTTGTTGATTGATGGTGGAGGAGTGGAGTTAGTGGGCTGTGTCATGGGATGATGGAACAAGGAAGTTGAAGCCCACTACATCGAAGTGATGAAGCAGTACAAATAGAAGATCAAAGAGATTCATCACTTACGGCTTACATTGAGGAATACACTTAGAAGAAAAATAGAAAACTCGAGTGAAGAGCGTTTGTATTTTTCTTTATCTTTTGTGAGCAACACTTTCGGTTAAGTACTGCGACATTGTGTAGTCTTAACCCTTGAGCGAATTCTGTAATTTTCAATGAGAAAGTTTGTGGCCTTGAGGCTATTGCGAGTTGTTCGAGTAAAGAACAACTCGTGAATTTTTTTTATTCCCGTTGTCTTTTTAATTTCCGCTGCTTTATTTAGTACAGGTACTTGTAGTTGCGTTTCCAGGTTCTAACAAGTGGTATCAGAGCAGTGCACTCGACTGACAGAGTGTTGATTGCTGGTCATGGATACCAACTACATGCAACAACGGTTGATTGTACTCGATGGGTCAAATTACTCTCATTGGAAAGTGCGTATCAGGTGCAAGATCAAGTCCATAGATACACGCGCATGGGACAAAATCGAAGATGGTTGGGAGCATCCAATGCATGAAGATCGCGGTGATCAAGTTCTCAAACCATCTCGGCTATGGACCAAGGAAGAACGTGAAGCTGCTTGTGCAAATGAGAAAGCACTTTCTGAAATCTACGGTTCGGTAGACACCCACATGTTCAGGCTGATCAAAAACTCAAAATCTGCAAAGGAGGCCTGGGACACACTTCAACTTCATTGTGAAGGCAACAAATCTGTTCGTGAGTCACGCCTCAGAATTCTTGCTTCCAGGTTTGAAAACTTGAGGATGGGGAATGATGAATCTGCATCAAGTTATTTCAATAAGATTTATGATATTGCTAACGAGTGTGCTGAACTTGGTGATCCCATTCTTAGTAAAACACTGGTGTCAAAAGCACTTCGTACCATGAACTCAAAGTTTCTCACCAAGGTTATCTCTCTGGAGACAGCAAAGAGAACAGATGATCTCGACTTTGGTGAACTGATGAATATCATGAAGACACATGAAATGACCATGCTTGAACGAGAACAGTGTGATTCCAACGTCTCTCATGTCACGGCCTTATATGGTGAAGGAACATCTAAATCCAGGTCACTCAACAGCCAGTCAGATGACCAGCCTGAAAGTGATGAAGAAGAATCAAACCTCTTGGAGCTACTGAATGCCAAAAACACTGACGACAAATTGGCACTGATCACCAAACAACTGAGTCACATGTTCAAAAAGAAGAGGTGGCAGTCCAGAGGTCAGAAGTCTGCTGACAGAAGTGATTCGTCAGACACAAGGCTTGTAAGTCCAAAGTCTGAAGGATTCAAGCCAAGACCGAACAACCGAAACCTCATTGAAGGCACAAAGTCCAAAGATTACTCAACTGTTCAGTGCTATGAATGCAACGGCATTGGCCACTTTGCAAATGAATGTGCAAACACTCGCCGGAAAATGGGCAAAAAGGTGGCTTATGTTACTCTTCCTGAAGAAACTCTTAGTGAGAATGAAGATGCTGATGGTTCAAAGTCTCCTATCAATGAAGAGAGTGCTCTGATGGCTGAGCACATGGATTCCGACTCAGATATGGAAGGTTATGACACTGAATATTCAAATTTGTTTTGTCTAACTTCAGTTGTGTCTGACTCAGGAAGTGATGAGATTCTAGTCACAGAACCAAGCAAACACCAAGCTGTTCCAAAAGAAGTGTATTACTCTCTCAGAGGAAAGTATAGCAAACTGAATGGTCTTAACAAAGTTCTCCAGCTTGAGAATGAGCATCACAAGGCAGATCTTGCAAAATTGGAAAGTCTTCTGACCAAGAAGGAAATGGAGCTCAACAAGACAAATGGAACATTGATCAAGATCAAAAACAAACTTGAAGAAGCCAAAGCAACATTCAAGAGGATGAATCAAGGTAAGATAACTCTTGACGAAATTCTTAATTTGGGTATTCAAGATAACGGAAATTGTGGTCTTGGTTTTCAGAAAACTACTGATCAAGAAGAAGTTCCAATCAAAGTTGAAAAAGTCAAGTCTTCAAAAGTGTCCGTCTCAGCAACTCAATTTGTTAAATCTAGTTCTTGTACTTCAGTTGAAGAATGTAATGAATCTTCTGTTTCTAATGAATCAAATGCTATTTCCATTCTAAACAAAACTTCTGAGACAGACAAAATTCTTCAAAATCTTTCTCTTGATCAAAAACGCGAAAAAATCTTTGTGTGTAGTTACTGTTCAGTTAAGGGACATATTAAACCTTTTTGCAAACTTAGAAAAGCTGATCTGAAAAATTCTTCAAGTTCTTCAAAAACAGGTATCACACCAACTCAAAAGACCTTTGGTAAGAAATGGGTTGTGAAAACTGACCATATCTGTAATGTTGTTCTTTCAGTCTCCAATACTAAGTGTGCAGGTTCATGGTACTTTGACAGTGGTTGTTCAAACCACATGACTGGGAATCCTAAGTTTCTCAAAGACTACCTTAAGATAAACGGAGGTACTGTTACCTATGGTAGTGGTACTAAAGGTAAAATTGTTGGTAAGGGAACGTTGAATGTTATTGGGTTACCTGAACTCACCAAAGTGTTTCATGTTGAAGGACTACAGGCTAATCTTATTAGTATCAGTCAGTTGTGCGATGAAGGTCTTCATGTTACCTTTGAACAAGGAGCTTGTAAAGTGTTTGATAAAAGTGCAAAGTGTATCTTGACAGGTGACAGGTCAACAAATAATTGTTACACCACAGGAAATAGAAGTGCATGTAATTTTCTTCAAGTCGATGATACAACCTTGTGGCACAAAAAGTTGGGGCACACTAACTTCAAAAATCTTCAGAGACTGAGTAGATTAAATGCAGTTATTGGACTTCCAGAAATTCACTCATGCAACGCAAGAGTGTGTGAAGCATGCCTCAAGAGCAAACAAGTCCGTACCTCACACCCAGCAACTGATTCCTCATACAGGTCAACCACAAGGTGTTTTGAGTTACTTCATATGGACCTTATGGGTCCTATGGAGGTTGAAAGCTGGGGAGGTAAATGGTACTCACTTGTTGTTGTGGATGATTTTTCTAGATTTACTTGGATTAAGTTTCTCACCACAAAAGCTGACACTTTCAATGCTTTTAAAGAAATTTACATGAGAATACGTACAGGTCTCCAAGGCAAAGTTAGCCGTCTCAGGACTGACCATGGAACAGAGTTCGAGAACTCTATGTTTGCAGGTTTCTGTACCAAAAGAGGAATCCATCATGAATATTCTGCACCTAAAACTCCACAACAAAACGGAGTTGTTGAGCGAAAAAACCGGACTTTAAAAGAAATGGCTAAAGTCATGATGAGCTCAAAACAAATGTCAAAGAAGTTCTGGGCAGAAGCACTTAACACAGCGTGTCATGTGACTAACCGGGTTAATTTTAGACCAGGAACAACTATGACATCATATGAGATTGTGAATGGTAAAAAGCCTAACGTCAAATACTTTCATGTGTTTGGATGTGTGTGTTTCATGGTGAATGACAGGAAACACAGGTCCAAGTTTGATGACAATGCTGAAGAAAGGATCTTCGTAGGTTACTCCACACATAGCAATGCATTCAGAGTGTTCAATCCAGTCACCAGAACTGTTCAAGAGTCAGTTAATGTCAGATTCATTGATCAAAGTGAAAGTCCTGTTATCCCAGCAGTTGGAATGACTGATCAACAACCTAAAACAACAAATCAATTGGTTGATGAAGATTCTATTCAAGTCACTGAAGAGGCTGATCCAGAACAAGTTACTGAACCTCACATCACCAACTCAGATGAAGAATCAAGATCTTCAGATGATGAGACAAGTCAAACTGAATCTGATCAAGTCATGATAGAGAATACAACCAATATCAACCAACAAACTCAGCAACGTGAGGTACCAGGACATATCCGAAGAAATCATCCATCAACTCAAATCATTGGAGGTATTGATGACAAGGTACGAACTCGAGGTAAGAGGATAAACTATAGAGATATGATAAACAATATTTGCATGTCTTCTGTCTTCAATGAAGTTCGACATATTACCTTTCTGTCACTAACTGAACCAAAAAATGTTAAAATTGCTCTTGAAGATGAATTTTGGGTTAGTGCTATGCAAGAGGAACTTAATGAATTTGTCAGGAACAAAGTCTGGACTCTTGTACCAAGACCACCTAATGCAAATGTTATCGGTACTAAATGGATATTTAAAAACAAAACTGATGAGTTTGAACAGGTCATTCGTAACAAAGCACGTCTTGTGGCTCAAGGTTACACACAGGTTGAAGGGATTGATTATGATGAAACATTCGCTCCAGTCGCCAGACTTGAATCCATAAGGCTATTAATCGCAATTGCATGTCACCTCAACATCAAACTTCAACAAATGGATGTCAAGGCTGCTTTTCTAAACGGAGTGATCGAAGAAGAAGCATTTGTGGAGCAACCTAAAGGATTTGAAGACCCTGATCATCCGGACTATGTCTATCATCTCCATAAAGCGTTGTATGGACTGAAACAGGCTCCACGGGCATGGTACAGTTGCTTAACTGATTTCTTACTTTCATTTGGTTTCAGTCGTGGTACTGCTGATAGTACTTTGTTCATCAAGAAAAGAAACAAGGATCTTTTAATTGCTCAAATATATGTTGATGACATAGTGTTTGGATCCACCTGCTCAAAAATGTTGAATGAATTTTCAAAAGCTATGTCTACTAACTTTGAGATGAGTATGGTCGGGGAGTTGTGCAATTTTCTTGGCTTGCAGGTTAAACAAAAAGAAAAAGGAATATTTGTGTCACAAAGCAAGTATGCAAAGAATCTGGTTAAAAGATTTGGATTAGAAGGAGCTAAATACACCAACACTCCAATGTGTACTACAGAGAAGTTATCCAGACACATGACTGGACCCAGTGTTGATCCAACTCTCTACAGATCTATGATAGGAAGTCTTCTTTACTTAACTGCAACACGACCTGATATCATGTTCAGTGTCTGTACTTGTGCCAGGTACCAATCACAACCAACAGAGAGGCACCTCAATGCTGTGAAGCGGATCATCAAGTATGTGAACTCAACAGTTGAACTTGGAATCTGGTATGACAAAGACACAACTTCAAACCTCATTGGCTACTCAGATGCAGATTGGGCAGGTGACTCAGATGAAAGGAAAAGTACCAGTGGTGGATGCTGCTTTCTGGGAAATAACTTAGTCAGCTGGCACAGCAAGAAACAAAACTGTATTGCCTTATCTACTGCTGAGTCAGAGTACATTGCTGCTGGAAGTTGCACTACTCAACTTATCTGGCTTAAAAAGATGCTTACTGATTACTCACTCAAGTCAGATACACTGGTGATGAAATGTGACAACAATAGTGCTATTCAAATGACAAACAATCCAGTCCAGCATCAACGAACAAAACACATCAGTATAAGACACCACTTCATCCGAGATCTTGTTGCAGATAAGGTAATCAAACTTGAATATGTCCATACTGAAAATCAACTTGCTGATATATTTACAAAACCCTTGACTTATGACCGACTTACTTTCCTGAAAAACTCTTTATGTCTGGGTACCATATGATTGCGCTGTTCGGGTTGGGATCTGGTCTTGAGACTCATTTGCTTATCTGTTGTTCTATCACTGAATATCTGGTGTACCCTCACTGTCTATGCTTTCTGTTGAAAGACTTCCTGATGTCATCGTGTGTTGATCTGGTTCTATCTTTCTTCCCCTGAGTAGAAAAAAAAAAAAAAAAAAAAAAAAAAAAAAAAAAAATTAGGTGTAGCGTACTCGTTGTATTGGGAACTTGGTTGATCTCACACTCGACTACAGATTAGAGTACTCGTTGACTTTGAATCTTGGCTGATTTTGGTCTCGACTACTATGCTTAGTGTACTCGTTGACTTGGGATTGTGATGATTTCGGTCTCGACTACTTTGTGTACAGTTTTTAGGGGTACATGTTGATACGGGGACTTGACTGACCTCATTCTCATCTGCCTATTATAGTTTGACATTGTTGACTTGGATTCTTGGGTGAGTTCGGTCTCAACTGTGACTAAGTAGGCCTCGTTGATAATGGACCTTGGTTGGTTTATGTCTCGTCTGCCTTTCAGGGGATAAGCTGATTGTGTGATTAACTGATTGATGATTGGATTTAAGTTTCAGTGTTGTGGTACTTGATGTTTTGTGTGATAGAGTCTTTCTGATGTCTCTAGTAAGATCCTAACTCGAACAGGTATGGAAGGTGGAGACCGTTGAACATGACTGGGTATATCAGTTTAAGTCTTCATACTTCATGGTGTTGAAATATTTGCATGTTTTTTTAGTTAACATATTCCAGATTGATTATTTTTATCTTACGTACTTGTGCTTTTTGTTGTGTGGTTTGGATATTGGGCTGGATAACCTGTCTTTGGATTGTACTAGTGGGCCTAGTGGACTACTGTTCAAATCAGAACCCCAACCGTCAAAAGTAGTGGGATCGTCACGTATCTCCATGATTCATCCATCCTACAACATCGCAACCGTCCATCTCTACTACTTAATGGGTTTCACCTTTCACTTTCCACTAACCCTAATTTCGTCTCTTACCTTTTACAGCAGATTTCAAGTTTTCACCATGGATCCTGCCATGCAAGCATACTTCAAAAATCTTCTTAAAGATGAACCAGAAATCTTGAACAAAGTCCTCTCTCTTGAACCCACACCAGATCCATCACCCACACCAGATCTCCATCTGCCTATTGTGATTCACAGGGATGTTCTTCCATCTAACATTCCTTTTGTGCAGATTTTTGATGATGGTCCGCAGATTACACTTGATGATGACGCCATTCCACCTGAACAAACTCAACCAGCTACAGATGCAGGCAACGACACTCCAGGAGGAACTGAACAATCGCCTCTCTCCAAACCCAAACGGACAAAACAACGAGTCACCACTGGTCCTTATGCACATCGTCGCAAAGCTGCTGCCAAAAAGGTTCTTTCACCGCCAAGTCGCCGGAGTGACAGATTACATAAGCATACGTCTCAACCCCCACCAGAATTTGTTGAGCCACTGGTTACTCAGGTTGACTCATCTACCTCTGAGTCCAACAGCACTTCTCAACAAACTGATTTTGGCTATGGCTCGGGTGATCCAATCTTGGAACAACAACTGCACGAAGCAGATATGAAAGCACGAGCGGAGGAACAAGCAAACTTCTATGAAGAACCCCTAATTGAGGTATCCCGTAGTGTTTCTTCAGATTTTTACACTAACTTGGCTCGTGCTCATTGGCAGTGGTATGAGTCACGTTTTTTCTTCCCTGAGTGCAACATCAACCTGGCCTCATTCCAAAAATACAATGTCTCTGAATTCCTGGTCATCTCCAAAATGCTGAAATCAGTAACTTTTGCTACCAAGTTTGCACCAAAAATTGTGAGGCAATTCTACTGCAATATCAAGGGGACGAAGCGTGAGCCTGATGACATTAACTACGGGCGTGTGTTGGTCAAAGGACGCATCTACAGATTCACTCCTGATGTTATCAACAGGTTTCTTGACCGACCTATCTCTGGATATACTACCCCAAAAGTTGATGACTGGGAGATGGCACATGTCCTTACTGCTGGTGCCGCTCATAAGTGGTTTGATGGTAACACCTTTGCTCCTACCACTACAAATCTATCTGCCTTCCACTCAGTGCTGTTCAGGTTATGTCTCTCTAATTGGATGCCAAATACTCATAAATCATCACTCACAGTGGAATATGCTACTTTTCTCTATCTTCTATCCACAAATAAGTCACTGGACTTAGGTGAACTCATCTACAACCGTATCCATGACTGCATTCCCAACCATGTTCAGAGAGGTATTCAGTACCCTTCCCTCATTTATGCAATTCTGGTCAACCAAGGGTTCACCTACAAGGCTGCAGAAGATGGTCCACTATCCGAGTTACCAAAGCAACTGGACATCCATTACAGCTTTACCAAGCCTACCACAGCAAGGGTACTTGACTTACCTTGGGATCCATCAAGGAAGCTACCTCCACTGACCAAACCTCAAAACACAATGGTGCCTCTGTCAGTCTTACTTGACCACAGGAAAACCTTGGAGGATGCACTCACTCTCCTGAATACTCAAATTGCTGAACTCAGTGTGTCTTCCACAGAAAGGCATCAGCAAGGGGGAGAAAGTGCTACTGAGGATTCAGGGGGAGCATCTACATGGGCTGCCAGATCTGGTCACAAGACAAAGAAAGGCAAAGGAAAAAGGGTGACTTCAGAAGGCAAAGGAAAAAGAGGAGCTTCCAAGACCAAAGGCAAAGGGCTGCTAGATGAAGATACTGAGGAGGATGAAGAGCTGCTTGAAGAAATGGAGAAGATGGAACAAAGTCAGAAGCTTAAAAGGAAGAGAGGAGCACATGAGGATGCTGATGACTTTCTGTGATGTGAAAAATGTTTCTGCTTGCTGTGATGTTGATTGTTGGTGTTTGTCTACTCAGAATCTCTGAGTGTTGTTACTTTTGTGGGATGTCAGTTTGAACAATTTGCTGTTTTTTTTGGCCTGTAACTTTAAACTTTGGTTTTTTCTTAAGTTGGTGGAACAATGCAGGTTCATGTTTGTGGTTCTCCCTTGTGCAGCTTGTTTGTGTTGTTTTCTGGGGTCTCTTTTTGCAGGTTGGCTCAAAGGGATCATTAAGCTCAAGTTCAATACGGCTGGCAAAAAGGGGGAGTTTGTTGAGGTAATTTTCCCAGCCTCATTGACCTTCTGTGTTATTTTACTGGGCTGGGTTGTGTTTGTATTGTTCAGGTTTAAGGTGGACTGAACCAAGGATGATGTGGGCTAACAAGCTGTTGGGCCTGGACAAACAAGGAAATCGTGCTGACCCAAGATTGACTTTGATGTCTTGTTGATTGATGGTGGAGGAGTGGAGTTAGTGGGCTGTGTCATGGGATGATGGAACAAGGAAGTTGAAGCCCACTACATCGAAGTGATGAAGCAGTACAAATAGAAGATCAAAGAGATTCATCACTTACGGCTTACATTGAGGAATACACTTAGAAGAAAAATAGAAAACTCGAGTGAAGAGCGTTTGTATTTTTCTTTATCTTTTGTGAGCAACACTTTCGGTTAAGTACTGCGACATTGTGTAGTCTTAACCCTTGAGCGAATTCTGTAATTTTCAATGAGAAAGTTTGTGGCCTTGAGGCTATTGCGAGTTGTTCGAGTAAAGAACAACTCGTGAATTTTTTTTATTCCCGTTGTCTTTTTAATTTCCGCTGCTTTATTTAGTACAGGTACTTGTAGTTGCGTTTCCAGGTTCTAACAGTATCCAAGACCACTGATAATGAAGGACTGCCGTATGGGTGTTTGATCTCTAAGTTTGCTAGAAATGCAGAGATTAAGAGTGAATTTGAAGATGTTTGTTACGATTGAAGGTGCAACCTAAAAATGTAATTTGTTTTATATGATTTAGTATGCATGTACTTTGTTTTAAATGGTTTATGGATGTACTTTGTTTTAAGTAGAAGAACTGTACTTTTTTTTCATATCAGTGAATATTGGATCATTAATTAGAAGAACTGTACTTTGTTTTCATATCAGTGAATATTGGATCATTAATTAGAAGAACTGTACTTTGTTTTCATATCAGTGAATATTGGATCATTAACAAAATTTTGGTCATTGACAGAAGAACAATATAATTTCAGTTCTTATATCAAAAAGAACAATATAATATCAGAAGAACAAAATTTTGTTGGAAATGAGAAGAACTGTACATTATAATTCAAAAAGGAATGATCATCAGATCAGTTCACCTAACAAAATAATATTAGTTCACAAAATGAGAGCAGCTGACATCAATGGCCTTCAGTTTCCAAACATCTACTTTCTAAAAACAAAAGCTTTCAGTTCACAAGCAAAATGAGAAATCCCAAATATTTTTCTCAAGTATATTACAAATAAACAAAAGGTCTGATCAGTCTTTGGTCATTGACACAAGCTCCGCGACAAGATTCTTTCTGATTTGATTCATGTCGATTGACTTCAATCTTCCAAGATCTTGCTTCGCATTATCGATTTCCATCAAAGGATCATATTCAGCTACCTTTCGTCTTTTACACCTTTTGGTTCGGTAATCACCAATTCAAAAATTAAAACTTACAAAAATATAAACTGATTATATGGACACATTACATTATACAAAAATATCATAATTAACTTATAAAATGACATACACATACCACTTCTTCATTTTCTAAGGCTTGCCCAATTTCACTCGACTGGAACCGTTGCCTGCTCAACTTCCAGTTCATCATCCTAGGGAACTTTTCACCATCAAGTCTGGTAGCATACTCAGAAATAGAAGAAATTGATTCAAACGCCCAGACCTGCAACGCAATACAAAATCAAGAATTAAAGAATGTCAGATTTAATAAAAAATAATTTAAAAACAAAAACCAAGAAGTACTCTATTCATACATACCATGATGGAAAGGGGAAATCCATGTACTACATATGCAACTTTCTCCGTATTAAACGGAACAGATAAGTCACGACGCAACACCTCCGTCGTCATCTTGTATGATAAATTTCCCCAAGGATAGTTGTTGAAACTTTTCAAATCATCCACCAAATCAAACCACCACAAACTAATGCCTTTCACATCATCCAAGCTAATTACAACATATGCTAATATCAAAATCAGTCCTAACTTGTATTTATCTTCGCGATTTTTACACTTTGTAAATGCTTGCATAACATCCTTTCTACGCACTGTTTTTTTACCTTTAAAATACTTTTGTACAAGGAGGGAATTTATTCCAACTGATTCATCTATGGACATATCAACATTACCAATTTTCAATCCAGTAATCACATCAAACTCAGTAATGCCGAATCGAAGGGACTGCCCCCCAATAATAAACCAACAGTCCTCCTCACTTATTGTATTCGATAAACGCATTATCAATTGATGAATAATGGTACCTGATACTTTCAGTTTAGGCATGGAAAATAGATGTTTAAAGCAGCCACTTTTCAACAAACGTCGACGATACGCGTCTAATCCTTCATAAACCGTACATATCACTTCCAATTGGCTACGATTGCTTAATTTGAATTCCTTTTCTCTTTCGGCAGGGCTTAAGTTATATCTCAGCTCCATCTACACAATAGATAATACAAATAGCATATACTCATTCATAAACAAGATCAACACTTCATTACAGAAAAAAAAATTAAACAGAAAGTTTAAAACAAAACCAAACCCAAATTTAAACTCAAATGAAATCCCTCTACATGAACCCTCGGCAAACTCAAATTCAAACACAACTGAAAAAAAATCGAATTTGTTTCAGCAAGTGAAACGCAATAAAAAATGAAGTTTAATTTCGAATCAAACCTTTTTTCAGCAATGCAATAGAAAATGGACCCTCCCCAAACCCAAAATCAAATTAAAACTGGAAACAAAATTCAACCTAACTTTATTTCGATTCGAAAAATTGGGAGTTTATTTGTATGCGCCTTTTTCTTCTTGTTTCAGAGGATTCGACCGCCGTATTTGTTGGATTTAGCAGGTGGGCCACCGGAGTTGTGGAATTTAGCACCTTCGGCCTCCGGCATTGTAGACTAGGGTTTGGTTTCCGCTCGCGTAGCTCGACAGCCTTGGGAATTTAGGATAGCAAATCGGGCCGAAACTGTTGTGGGCTAGGGTTTATGTAGAATTTCGACGGAAAAAAAACCAAAAAAAACGGGACTTCAAACCAGATTTCTTTCTCTGCAGCTTCGAAGTGAAGGAAGGAAGGAGCGAGAGAGATAATGAAATAAAAGAGAGGGCAAATACAACTTTTCCTGTTTTTTTCTATTAATTAGCATATATTTGTATTTATTTTATTATTCCCGAAATACAAAAAGTATACTAGGGTATGTTGTGAAATACATATCTCCTTAGTGGCACCCCATCAAATGTTTTTCCGCTTCTATGACGGGCTTAAACCTTTCGCGCAACATTTACGGAAACATTCCGAATAACATCTCGAGCTTAATCGCCTTTGTCACCTCCCTCGATCTTTCGTCCAATCAGCTGTCGGGAGGGATTCCCGAAGACCTCGCAAACTGCTCCTACCTGAAATCCCTATTCGCATGGGTCAACTCAACCGGTTGACCACGTTCAGCGTGGCGAACAACCGATTGAGCGGGCAAGTTCCGATCTTTGTGAATGCTACTGTTTCGGCACAGAGCTATGCGAATAACGACGGGTTGTGCGGTGAAAGCTTTTTGCCTCGTTGTTCCGGGCAGTCGAGGAAAGGGCGAACTCCGATAGTCATCGGATCGGCTATAGGCGGGTTGGGTTTCGCAGCTCTTGTCTCTGCAGCTGCTTTGTTCTTTCTACGTAAGTCGAGGAAGAGGAAGAAGGATGCTGATCCTCTGGGTAACAAGTGGGCAAGGAATATCAAGGGCGCGAAACGCATTAAGGCAAGCAAGATTGAATTTTTTATTTTTATTTTTTGTTTTCGTCGTTTATTTTCTGAATGTGAAATATATTTCTTTTCAGCTTTCGATGTTTGAGAATAACGTTTCCAAGATGAGCCTAAGCGATCTCATGAAGGCTACTAATGACTTCAGCAGCAAGAACATAATCGGGACGAGAAGAAGTGGGCCCGTTTACAAGGCAGTGCTCCCAGACGGGACCCCTCTCATGGTGAAGAGGCTGCAGGACACTCATCACTCGGAAAAAGAATTCGTTTCCGAGATGGCTACTCTAGGCAGTATAAAGCACAACAACTTAGTCCCTATTCTCGGTTTCTGTGTAGCCAAGACCGAACGCTTCTTGGTTTATCAGTACATGCCGAATGGATCTTTTTACGACAAACTACACTCTGCTAATGATGAAGCCATGGATTGGCCTCTGAGGTTGAAAATCGCAGTGAAGGCAGCGAAAGGATTCGCATGGCTCCACCACAGCTGCAACCCGCGTGTCATCCATCGCAACATTAGCTCGAAGTGCATTTTACTCGACTCGAGCTACGAGCCGAAGATATCCGACTTCGGGCTCGCGAGGCTGATGAATCCAGTCGACACTCATCTGAGCACTTTCGTGAATGGCGAGTTTGGGGACTTGGGCTATGTTGCTCCGGAGTATGCAAGAACTCTAATGGCCACACCGAAAGGAGACATCTTTAGCTTTGGGGTCGTGCTTCTCGAGCTGGTGACAGGGGAGAAGCCGACACACGTGAGTAAAGCTCCAGAGAGCTTCAAGGGAAATTTAGCCGAGTGGATATCGCAACTCGGTGATCTGGAAGAGGCGGTTGATCGGTCGTTGGTGGGGAAAGGTTTCGATAGCGAGACATTCCAGTTCTTGAAAGTTGCTTGCAAATGTGTGGCCCCGGCTCATAAGGAAAGGCCAACAATGTACGAGGTTTACCAGCTGTTGAGAGCTGTTGGACAGAGGTATGATTTCACGACAGAGGATGAACTCTTGGTGCCGCCAGATGTGGGGGATGCCGACGGGCTTGTGGAGCTCATCGTTGCTCGAGAGATGTGAAGGAGATGTGTGTTCTATATGTGTAATTATATGTATGTTAGGTGGTGGTGTATTTTTCTGTCTATTTGAACCTGGGCTATAATTTAATTTTGAAAAGTTTCTTAAACAATTTGATAATATCTATCTTAATAATAGTACACTTTACTCATTAGTATTTACCAGATTGCCTCAAACAAATGAACAATGTATGCTTATTCACAGCAAAAATACTTGAATTCAAAATGCTTTACATGAAAATAATACACCACCCTGTGGGTTGGGGTTGGGGTTGGGGTTGAGGGTTGAGGGGTCCTATTGCTTCAAATTTCAAAAGACTCTTTCATTCTATATATATATATAAGACATGTTACTTCATACTATTATGTTACAAAAATCTTTTACTATAAATACAACATGTTACTTCATACTTCTAATGGTACTCTTCTGAAGAATTGAATTGCCATGAGCTTGAATCATCCGGTAGGTTGCTGTAGCATCGGGTTAACCGGTATGGGAAATTTGTAGTTGACAGAACTAACCACGGTTCGTTCGTTTATCATCCCAACTTCCTTGCACACCCGGTCTAGGACCGTCAAGAAGTCCCTCACCACCATAAAAATTCTGAAAGGATGAGCTTCTTCCCTAAGGTTATTTCCTTCACCAAAGACAGAGCAACACTTTCTACGGCTTGGATTCTAATAATCTCATCCTCCGCCTTCTTCATGAAACTGTTCATAGACTCGGAGAACTTTTCCGGAGCTTCTGCTTTCTTCCGAATGCGTTGTCTCGTTTAACCTCACGACCTCTCCTATATTCCCGATTCCTTTCGAAAGCTTGGACACATCGCTGCTAAGCACTTCTGCGTCCATAGAGGCGGCTTTCTTCACATTCGATAACTCCAAACTGAGTTTCGAAACAACTTGCAGGCCGAGTTTTCTGCATTTGGCATCGTCGTTTACAGGGGAGTCGTCGTTTGTGTTCCCGTTGGTAAGTCGGGCACCTTCACTTCTAATAATCTCCTGAACAACAAAATGTAGAAGTGTTGTTCTCCCATCGGCTCCCTTGACATCAGCGAGCTTAAGGAATGTGTCTTGTTTGAAGGCGTGTGCATCCCCCCTGTTTGTTCCAACGTTCATGCGGTTCCCGGTCTTCAGTACTGCTTCTAGAAGCTTGAGGAACATCTTGCTGGTCCTTTAATTCTTCACAAGCTGCCTGCAACATGATGAACTTCTTCATTGGCATTGGCTAGTATAATCACATTAATGAAAGTACAAATAGCATAATACTGAGCGATTTCATTCATCTTTCGTTTATTCAAGTGGATACAGTCATTACAGTAAAAATCTCAACAGCTGGAACTTTGGTATCGAAACTCCGAATAAATATAAGCAATCTTTGACTAAAAACATTCAACTTTCTGGCCTCAAATCAAACTATTATTCTGAAATTCAAATGCTGATATTTGTATAAAATAGTACCTCTAGTGTAGCAAATGACTTTTTGAGGTAGTCAACCTCCGATTCAAAATTGGATGCATATAGCATTGCATCGAGTCTTTTGAACGCATAAGGTATATCAAGAATTGTTTTTAAAAATCTTTCAGCAGCCCCAAGCTTGACTGGCGAGACATCTTTATACTCTTTTAGCTTTCGCTCTTCTTCCTTCGTTGGTGTCATCTTCAATAAACTTTCCAGAAGATTAGTACCAAGGGTTTCTGTATTGCATTTTTTTAAGGGTAAAAATTAGTTAGGGCACATACTCATCGAGTAATCAATAATAATAAGCAAGGCGCATATAAAAGTAAAACATGATCACAACATTTCAAGACAATTATTTCTCCAATGTCCACATTTTGATGATCAGTTTGAATGGGGTCTTGGTATAAGATTGAAAAGAAGAAAGGTTTCGTTGCAACTACTATACATAACTGTCTCATCAATACTGTTCATGCATAGCTTGAGCGTGAGCGTGAGCTGCTCGAAAAAATCTCTCAAATACTTTTCCGCAATGCAATGCATTTTCCAAGCCATCACTCAGATCAAATGAGACGAGAACTGAGGTCATTGAAGTTCAAAATTTCAAATCACAAAGCATTAGGTGAAGAAGAGAGCAACGATATGGCTACTAGAGTCAATCTTGATTAACCAATGATTCAGCAATTAGCGGCTCATGACCAATAAATACGAAAAAAGACTAAAATTCCAACTAGAATCATCTGATTTATAGTAAAAGTTTCACATCCTCAAATTTACAGAAACTTGAAAAACGAAAAAAGAAGACGAGTACACTCTACCTTCCAAGAGGCCTTTGCAAACTTCCTCTACAGTGACATTGAGTGCCCTCAACAAAATTGCAATATTCTGTGCCTTCTTGGGGTCAAGAACCCTAATACCATTGTCCTGACCGGGAGAGGGAAGAACATGCCACCTGGTTGCTTCCTTAGGACTCGTTTCGATGTATTTGCTACAAACAATGTCTCGATCATCTCCTCATTCAGTCTGCATAAACAAATTCAACCAACAACACATCAGCATTTTCACTAAACAAAACAAAATCACTAAACAACAAATAGACCATATACTTGTGGATCAAATCATACTTAAAAGAGCTGCATTTGATTTGATCCCACACCATCTCCTTATCCGAGCTCGCCTTCACTTTATCCCAATGCAGTGGCTTCAGCTTTGTTTTAGTAGTAGTCTCCTCGTGCTCACCCGAGTCCCCATCCTTCTCAGCAACACTTTCTGATTCATTTTTTGGCAACTCTAATGATGATATCGCTGTGGGTCTTAAGGGCATACCCAGAGCAGGCAGCCGCTCTGAAAAAGGGGTTTTCCCAGGCGGGCACTCCCGTACTTTACTCAGTAAGAGTGGCGGAGGTGGAGGTGGAGGGGGCGGTGCTCTGAGTTGATAATTCTCACTGGAAATTCCATTTTCTGATTCGAGCCATTGGAAATCGTCGGAGATGAATCTTCGCTCCTCCTAGAATATGAGCTCGATGGCGATGGAGATTCTGATTCCGGAGACAGTGAGTCTGGAGGCTGGGCGGAGGATGAGATTTGCCGCAAGGGCTGAATCTCAATTAAGTCGGGCGACTTGGGAATCGAGTTTCCGGAGCTCGGACTGTTTGCTGGGGAAAGGCTCAACGAGATGGACCTCGCCGGAGATCCCGAACGCGATCTGGTAGCAGAGGAAGAGCAGGTCGACGAAGAATTCAAAGCGTAGGCTTTGAAATTCTCCACTTCTATGGCAGCAAAAGCCCTTCTAGAAGCTGATCCGGTGCCTATAGAACCGCTTAGCGAGCCTTTGGGCGAGTAAAACTCTTCATCGTCCAAATCGGCATTGTTCCGGTAATTCTGCATCAGCGGCGGAAGCGGGCGGAGCTCCGGGGAGTCCAATTTGCGGGAATTGGAGGCGTCGCCGACATTCGCGGAGGTGATCGTGCCCGCAATGCCGGCGTGGGAGTTCGCCATGGTGCCAAGGTACAGGAACTCGGATCTCGTCTGCGAAGGCCTCCGGAGCTCCGGGACCTGGCGGTGGTGATTATCGTACGGAGCTTGGTGAAATGTCGTGGCGGAGCTGTTGGTAAAAGCATCGGATCTGCGGCTCTTGGAGTGGTCGAACGACGGCGTCGATCTAGGGTTTTTCCTGCTGCGACGGTGGAGGTGGAGGAAGACGGCGACGATTACGGCGGCGACGATTACGGCGGCGACGGCGCCGATGAAGAGCTTGGAGGAGGCGGATTTGGGCTTGGCGCCGAGAGAGGAGACGTTGGCGGGGAGGGTGGAGATTAAGGCCGGCGGAGGAGGGACGGGGTATGATGGGAAAAACGGTGGGCTGTTGGGCGTCGACGGTGGGGAAGAGTCCTGAGGGAAGAACGGTTCGTGGAGAATGCGTCGTCGGGGGACGGCGGCGGCGGCGGAGGACAGGAGGAGGATGTGGAAATGGGTGGGCATCTCTCACACAGTGCGAGTGTCTGTGTGTGAAAGAGAGTGAGGTCAGACAGTTGGACTTGCACATGGGGTGAGAAAGGTGAAAAGGAAAAAAACGAAAAGAAAAAAAAGATGAAGTTGGTGAGTCGGTGACGGTTGTATTTTTTGTTGCAGATAAAAAAAAGTTACCTCATAATTAATTACTTAATTACTGTAATTATACATTAATGGTTCTTTATTTAATTTTAATTTTTATATTTCCTGTTAAGACTCTGCTTGTGAGGGAGAGAGATGACTCTGCTTGTGAGGGAGAGATGGTAATGGAGATGGTTAAATGTAATTATTTGTATTTGCACTCCTTGTTCTTTAATAATTATAAATTGACCCCTCCCATATACTTACTTATTATTTGCTTTCATTCTTCACCAAGTTAATTTCGAGATACACCTCTCATCTCGTAATAATATTAACATTTTTTTTTTATTTAAAAAGAACAATTACAAAGAAATTGTGTATACCATTATTGATATTTGAAGAAGGTAGTGGAGTAATGTATAGTATATTTTTTCTGAAAGGATAATGAAAGATTATTGGGGCTATCGGGAAAGCACCGACACCTAGAATCGGACAAGCAACCAATCGATCAGTACTTTTGAAGACGCGCGTTAAATCGGATTTGGATCGATCCTAAGATAAGTACAACACACATTTATGTTGGCTCATACTCTATACTATCCGTACTAACGAATAAATGAGTAATTGGAGTAATGGTTTTATTACGTTATTTGGACTCAAAGAAAGCTGCACACATGACACACCCAAATTGGCCAAATATATGGCATGCACTAGTGGGAATATGACTTTTCATGCACAATTTTAACAAACATGAGAATTTTGGCCACTCCCATAACAACATGAGTATTTTACACAAACTTCATATGAAATCTCTTAAATACCCTTACTTTTTATTTTACTTCAAAACTTCAAATAAAAACTCAAAACAAATCTAAAAAAAAAATCGTGGGGCCCATGTATTATCAAAATCGGAATTTGGGTTGTTGAAGATGTAAATTCATGCATTAAATCATGCATACAAACTCTAAAACCATCTCACCCAACAATTTTTTTTCAAAACATAAAAACTCACCCAATCTCTCTAAAATTCTCTCACAAAAACAACTTTAAAAGAAGGCTCCGTCCGAATCTACGTGGGAAGAGCTGGGTTCGCCGGCCGAAAGTTACGTCGAAAATCACCGTTTTTTTTTTTTTTTTTTTGATTTTCTGTTCGAGTTCATAGCTACACGGTGGCTACACGGTGGGCAGCTTCTACCGTGTAGCCACCGTGTAGCTATGAAGATTATTCGGTCACTGCCTGGTAACACGGAGCAGAGCACTACACGGTTATCCGGTCACCGTGTTCCGGTAAGTGTCTCGGTAACACGGTGGCACACTACACGGTCAGGTGACCGTGTAGCCCACCGTGTAGCCCACCGTGTAGCCTACCGTGTAGCCCACCGTGTAGCTTAGAAAATATTTGGTTTTTTATGAATTTGAAGCATTTATCGAGCATTTTTGTTGTTACCTTAAGAATGAAACATCATTTTAAACACTAGATACATCCAATAAACATAATAAAACAACAAATGTAGGACTACAAATAGGAAATGTCTTCTACCGTGTTGGACCTTCTACCGTGTAGCCCACCGTGTAGCCTACCGTGTAGCTTAGAAAATATTTGATTTTTTATGAATTTGAAGCATTTCTCGAGCATTTTTGTTGTTTCGTTAAGCATGAAACATCATTTTAAACACAAGATACATCCAATAAACATCATAAAACAACCAATATAGGACTACAAAGATGAGATGCTTGGAATGTTGACCGTTTTTCGAACATTCTACTAATATTGTCACAATCTTATCTATATAGGTAATAAATTGTTCATGTGTAATCATTTAATTTGTCAAATTCAAATCATGTTTTTTGAATAATTTTGATTATTAAAATGATGTTTTATACTACAAGAACAAGTTAACAATTGAAAAATGCCTTAAAATCAATGAAAAATCAAATTTTGTTCTAAACTACACGGTCACAACCGTGTAGGCAACCGTGTAATCGGGTAACACCGTGTTACCGAGTAATTGCCCAGAAAATTGACCGGACAATTCTTGACTACACGGTCAGAACCCGTTTTTTTTTTACCTTTTTTCAACAAAATCAATCAAAACATACACTTATTAACCACTTTTCACCAAAATCAATCAAAACACACCTAAATCAATTCAAATAGAAACCAAATCAATCCGAAAAACTCCAAAATCATTCAAAATACAAATCAAAGGTGATCGCTACGACTCAAACAAAGATATTTGCATTAAATGTTTGCGCTATGTACTATTAATGTTTCCGCTAAGTGATGGAATTTTTAATTGATAAAAAAAATTAATTGTGATTAATTTAAATGTCAATTAAATTCAAATTGATTCAAATATATTTGCGCTAAGTGATGAGATTTTTAATTGATAAAGTAAAATTAATTGTGATTAATTTAAATGTCAATTAAATTTAAATTGATTCAAATTAAATAATATGATTATCTTAATTGTCAATTTCACGTGCACATATTTACGTAATTAATTATATATGTGTAATTAATTAATTTGATTAATTTAATTGCACGTTGATTAGAATTAAATAATATGATTATGTTAATTGTCAATTTGACGCAAATTAATTATTTGTATATGTTTACATAAACTAATTGATTAGAATTAAATAATGTGATTATGTTAATTGTTAATTTGACGCAAATTAATTATATGCGCATGTTTACGTAATTAATTGTTTAGTGTAATATATTACGTAATTAATTGTTTAGTGTAATATATTAATATTATTAATATAATTGCGAAGTAATTAATTTATATGATAAATATAATTACGTAATATATTAATATGATTGCGCTAGAAGTAATTAATTTATATGATAAATATAATTACGCTAGAAGTAATTAATTTATTTGATAAATTTAATTGCGCTAGATTTAATTTATGTAGTATGAGATGCATGAATTAAATATTTAATTATTTGATAATTAAATTAAATGATGGATTATTTATTCTAATTAGATTTGAATTAAATCAATTAATGCAATTGGATTTGAATTAAATCAATATTTTCAATAAATAAAATACAATATAATGTAAAATGCGGTTTTTCATAAAAATTTTGTTTTGTGTTACGTATACATATCCATTAAATATCCATGTTTTCTGCGTATATCCATGATTATTTTTCTCCACTCGAAGCCTACTTCAAAAATGAAATTAAATAAATAAATATAACATTCAATTAAATAACAAAACTAAAAATTAAAAAAAATAAAAAAAATTGTTTTCGGTAACACGGTGACCGTGTTACCGGATAACCGGTGACCGAGAAATCTGACCATGTTACCGAGATTTTCCCTGTCACTGACCGGTAACACGGTGGTCTCGCTACACGGTCAGCGCTATAATCGCTACCGTGTAGCGCTACCGTGTAGCGTGGAACAGCGAGCAAAACCCAGATTTTCAGGCGATTTCAAGAGCAATTTAACACAGAATTTCAATTCTAAATCAACTAAAACACAATAAGAAACTCAAATACACTCAATGTCTAGCAATTAACAAATCAAATTGAACACATTATTGAAAAAAATTCAAATTTTCGAAACTCAAAAAACTAGGGTTCGGCACTTATCGGGGCTTGAATCGGCCATTGTGGCTTGTCCTGGTTGTCGTTGTTGTCGGCCATTGAGTCGCCGGAATTGATGTCGCCGGAATTTCACTTCTTTGATTCTCAAAGTGGCGGCGGTTTTGGTGTGTGGGGGGACCGAATGGGAGAAAAAAAAAAGGTGGAGACCGAATTTTTTAATTCTTTTTTTTTTTGTCTTTTTCTTATATTTTAATGCTTTTGTTTTGTGTTTAAAAAAAGTGAAGGTAAGTTAGACATTTCAAGTAGAAAGTGTATGAAATACTCATGTTTTTTTTTAGTGTGTCAAAATACTTATGCTTTTTATAAAAGTATCCATAAATCCACATCACTCCTTACTATTCACCTGTAGACTCAACATCCGGTATGTTTTTGTCGAAACAAGAAATCCTTGAACACAGTCAGGCACCAACTTTTCCGATGCTCTCGGTCACAACGAGGATATAGGCACGACTATCTTAACTGCTGTAGTTTTCTAAACCAATTAGCCCCGTTAGGCCTGCAACAGCCCAGACCTTAAGTTATATATAATTGAATGTTGTGTTGGTTTCGGTCATGCGGGTTGTCCATTGCCTTATGTTGTCACCCCTAATATTTTTATGCAAGATCGTTAACAAGTAACCACAGCGCTAGTTTTTCACTATAATTGTTAATAGAAGTACTTAATAATTGGTAGATTTGTCTTCAAATAAAACCAGGTTGTATGCTCAAAGATTCATGCATACGAGTTTTGTTTGAGAATTGTGGTTAGGAAAATTTAAAATTTAATGAATTGCCAAAATATCCATGATACTCAAATTATTTAATAGTAAGTAAGAGTAGTTGCTTCCCATACAATTTTTCACAATTTTTTTGCAAATTAATTATACAAATAAGTGTGGTCATTAGTATGAGAAATTACTATATAAGCTAAAAATTTACAAACACCTATAAGCTCAAGTCAATTCTATTTTTGATCTAGAAAAAACCCATTACTTCAAATCAGTTCAATTTAGAATAAACCAGATGTTCCCGTGCATTTCGGTATGACGGCAACCGCCATCAAAACAACAATTATGTGATCGTCTCGACTAAAATGCACAGGTTGATTGAAGATACGTATATTTTTAAATTAAAAAGAATATATGAAACATTAATAAATGTCGCTAAACAACTTTTACTACATGCTATAGATTCCCCAATAACGTGATATATATAGTAAATCATGTACGTCGTACGTACACTTGAATGCGGTACCACATCTACACTTCTCTCCAACTCATATATAAATTTAGTTTATATTAAATAAAAAAAAAATCTATACATTATTAATGTCCAAAAAATATTCAACGGTATGTGTAAATTATTCAACGTCCTGTCAATTTTCTTCATTACACAGCTTCGCTTCTAATTTGAAGCATCAAACAATAAGTTGCACTAAAATGTACGTGGTCACAAATTCATTTCTCTTATGTAATAATTCTGACTTTTTAACTCAATTTTTAATTGTTGATCCATAACGATTTTTTATCAAAACATTATTTCTTATCAAAACATTATTTCTCGTCATTCGTTATAACATCGATTTCACTTGAGAGAGTATATATTTTATAAAATGTCACGGAACAATGCATTTGAAGGCGACATTCCAGTCAGTTTTATTTCTTATATCAACCTGTCTCGAAAATTTATACGGTAGAAACTCCTCATATCGTTTGAGATCGAAAAAAATATTACTATAAAAAGTTATTCTTAATAAGAGTTTTACAAAATAAAAATAATTATAAATTTTGGCCCGATACTATATATTATTGATTTTGATAAATATTTGAAGTTAACATGTTATTGATTTTAATAGTGTAAATACATAAATGGTATAGTGAGACATCTTATTTGTACTAGGAAATAAAAAATAAATATTTGAAGTTAACATGTTATTGATTTTAATAGTGTAAATACATAAATGGTATAGTGAAACATCTTATTTGTACTAGGAAATAAAAAAATCGATTATTTACAATGAATAACTGTTATACCCTTACTTGTAATTTTTACTGAATTTTCCTTACACAGGGCGATAGATATGAATATTTTGTTCTGCCTTTTCGAATTGATAATCTTGTCGAAATCTTTATCGAATGTTATTATTTGTGTCCAATCTTTTGTCGAATGTGTAGAATCTGTGTCGAATGTGTTTATTCTTTGTCGAATGTTATTAGTCGTGTCGAATCTTGTCGAATGTTTTCATTGTCCATTATCTGTGATTATTTTGGCGAATATGGGTGGAATGTGTTGATATGTGTGTCGATTTTCTTAATTCTTTTGTCGAACTGTATTGCATTGTGGAATATTTGTCGAATCCGTTGATGTGTGTGTGGAATGTGTACATATATGTGTGTCGAATTAAGGAAATATTATTCAGATTAAGCCATAAATAAATATTAACGCAATTACATTACGCTATAAAATTAGATTTGTCATAAGATAATGAATGATCTTTGAAAAATTTAGGTTAAATATTTGGGTTAACTTTTTTTAAATGTGTGAATTTTTATATTAAAATATATAAATATTGGCTTAACTTTTTTTTATTTTTTCTTGAATAATATATATATATATATATATATTTTTAATATTTGTGTAACTTTTTTTGGATGTGAGTTTTGCTATGGCAGAATGTGGATTCGCCCTAGGCGAATCTGGATTCGGCCGAATGGATTCTTCACGGCGAATGTGGATTCTCCACAGGATTGTGAATTAGTCCATGGCTAATGTAGAATGCCACACCAATGTGGATTCGCCCACACAGCAAATGTGGATTTTTTTTTTCAAATTAAAATATAAATGTGGATTTTTTTTCAAATTAAAATATAACTTTTTTTTAAAAATATTTGCGTTAACTTTTTTTTGAAAATATGGATCATATTCATTGCCACGGAGTAAGGATTTGCATTTATGGATTTTTTTCTGAATAAATATTCCTCTAAATTAAAATATAAAGTAATGTTTTTTGAAATATTTACGTTAATTTTTTTAAAAAATTAAAATATAGTTTTTTTTTAATATTTTCAATAACTTTTTTTTTATTTTTTATTAAAAGATAAAATATATTTTTTGAAATATTTGCATTCTTTCCATTGTGAGTTTCACTATGGCGAAAGTGGATTGACTATGGCGAATGTGGATTTGTCAAGCCTTCGCTCACGGCAATTTGAATTCGCCTATGACGAATGTAGTTTCGCCATGTAGAATGTGAGATTCACATAATGTGAATTTGCAGTTTTTTTTTTTTCAATTAAAATATAATGTAATTTTGTTAAAATATGTGCGTTAATTATTTTTGAAATTATAACGCAAGTATTATAGCATGTTTTTTTCTGAATTAAAATATAAAGTAGATTTGTTAAAATATTTGTGTTAATTTTTTTTGAAATTATAATGCAAATATTATAAAAATTTTATTTAAATAAAAAATTACAAATATTCACCTAAGATTATAACGCTAATATTATTGAAATATTATTAAAATAAAGATTACACAAATATTATTAAAATAAAAAAATTTCTAATACTATTGAAATATTATTAAAATAAAGATTACACAAATATTATTAAAATAAAAAAATTAAAAAAACAATATTCGCCTAAGATTATAACGCTAATATTATTGAAATATTATTAAAATAAAAATTACGCTTAAGATTATAATAGATTCATCTCGATTATGACATTCCACATAGTTATAACAGATTCATCTCGATTATGACATTCCACATAGTTATCGCTATTCGTCAAACAAATAACATTCGTCAGAGTGATAAGATTCGTTTCAACATTCGCATAAGATTCGTCACAGGGTGTACATTCGCCAAAAGATTCGCTATACTGATAAATTTGTAATGTTAATTGGTAATTGAGAAATCGACAAAGGCGAATGTGGATTCGCCACAGCGAATGAGAATTCGCTTACGGCAAATATAGTTTCGCCACGTCGAATGTGAGATTCGACATGACGTGGATTCGCCCACTGCGGATGTGAATATTTTTCCTAAATTAAAATATAAAGTAATTTTGTTGAAATATTTAATTATTGAAATTTTATTTAAATAAAGATTTGTGAATGTTTTTACTGAATTAAAATATAAAGTAATTTTGTTGAAATATTTGCGTTAATTTTTTTTGAAATTATAATGCAAATATTAATAAAATTTTATTTAAATAAAGATTAAGCAAATATTATTAAAATAAAAAATGAAGAAAACAATATTCGCTATAACGTTAATATT
This sequence comes from Euphrasia confusa, assembly GCA_954870475.1. Taxonomy (NCBI): domain Eukaryota; kingdom Viridiplantae; phylum Streptophyta; class Magnoliopsida; order Lamiales; family Orobanchaceae; genus Euphrasia; species Euphrasia confusa. The sequence goes on from OX940965.1 coordinate 11,103,333, forward strand.
ATTGAAATAAAGAAAATGTAAGAAAATAATTTGATTAAGATTATAACAGATTCGCCTCGCTTATAAAATTTATACTGATAAGCTTGTCGAATGTTAGTTGGTAATTGAGAAATCGACAAAGGTGGAAATCATTTACGGATATTCAGTGCTTTTTTGTGTAAATAACCGATTTTTTTATATCCTAGTACAAATAAGATGTCTCACTATCCAATTTTAATAAATAAAACTATTATTAATAAATATTCTTATTATATATTAATCATTTATTTTTATACAGAGAGATATAAATCTTTAAGACGGTATTGTGTAAATAACCGATTTTTTTATATTTTAGTACAAATAAGATGTCTCACTATCCAATTTTAATAAATAAAACTATTATTAATAAATATTCTTATTATATATTAATCATTTATTTTTATACAGAGAGATATAAATCTTTAAGACGGTACTTCGAAAATGTAAATATTAAGTTTATTTTTATTTATAACTAGTCCTAAGTTAGGATTTCAATTTTTTAAATTAAAAATGATGATTAGTTTATTTATATTTATAACTAGTCCCATGTTAGGATTTCAATTTTTTAACTTTTTTTTAGGTAAAGGTCAATCACATAAAAAAAAAAAAAAAAAGTTTTGGAGTTAAATTTTTAACTTGAAAATAATGATTATTAAATTTTTTAATGTCAAAAGTTTTGGAGTTAAATTGTAAATTTGTAAAAATATTATTTATTTATAAAAATAGTATAAAAAGTGGTATTATAAGAATATTTAGAAAATATTTTTTTAAGTTTGAGTAATAAAATCTCGTTTGGAGCCAAATTAAACTTAAAACTAAAATTATTTTTGAGTTTCAGTTTTTATTTTCAGTTGAAAATGGTTTAAAAATAAAAAATTTATTTCTTTTTTTAGGAGTGCAAAATTATGTTGTTACGGGGTAATATAGTTGTAATTAGTTTGGCATGAATCAACGGTTGACGAGTTTTCCTCTCCTTAGTGTGAGCTTTCAATAATGAAATGAAATGACAAAAACTGTAGAGCAGAAAGAATGTTTTGAGATTGCCATTATTGTATTATGAAAAGCTTAAAAAGCTGCTGTCATACAATGGGGTTTTAAATAGGTAGCCTAGCTCAACCCTAGTAGAGATCGATGATAGAGAGGAGGCCACGTAGCTGTACTACATGGATCACTAACAGACAAAACCCTACAACTAATAAAGCTGTAAACGACAAACCTAAACCCTAATAAATAGGAAGATTAAAATAACAGTTAATTAGGTAAGTTTAGTAATATGGTTTCCAACATTCCCCCTCAATTGGAGCGAGGTGAGAGACACAACTCCGAGCTTGAGTCGAAGCCGAGAGAACAATTGGTGACTGAGAGGTTTGGTAAGAACATCTGCAGTTTGATCAATGGAAGGAACGAAGGAGACTTGGAACTTCTTCTTTTGAATCAAATCTCTGATGAAGTGAAGGTCAAGCTCAATATGTTTTGTGCGCGCATGGAGAAAAGGATTTGCAGCTAGAGCAATAGCACTCTGGTTATCAACCCAAATAGTAGGAGTGTAAGGCATAGGAACCTGTAATTCTGAGAGCAAAGCTCTCAACCATATGACTTCTGAAGCTGCATTTGCCAAGCTTCTATACTCAGCTTCAGCACTGCTTTTGGAGACTGAAGCCTGCTTTTTAGAAGACCAAGATATAATGTTTTGACCAAGAAAGGTGCAGAAACCAGAAATAGATTTCCTGTCATCAATGTCTGAGCCCCAGTCTGAATCAGCATAAGCACACAGGTGAAGTTTTGATGGAGAAAGAAGAAGCCCTTGATCAAGTGTACCTGCCAAGTATCTGAGAATTCTTTTGACAGCTTTCCAATGAGTGTCAAGAGGACATTGCATGAATTGACATACTTTGTTGACACTGAAGGCAATATCAGGTCTTGTGAGAGTCACATATTGGAGAGCACCTACAATGCTCCTGTAGAGTGTTCCATCAACTGTAGGGTCACCTTGGTGTTTTGATAGCTTTAGAGAAGAAACCATAGGTGTGGGTGTGCTCTTGGCATCACTCATACCAGCTCTACTCAAGAGATCTTTAATGTACTGTCCTTGATGCAGATGTAGCCCTGCAGTTGTGAAGGTAGCATGAATGCCAAGGAAATGGTGAATAGACCCTAAATCCTTGAGTGAAAACTGGTTGTCAAGAGCAGTGATCAGTGTCTGAATACCAGTAGTGTTACTACCAGTAATTAATATGTCATCCACATATACTAAAATCCAGATACACCCATGGGAATTGGATTTAATGTAGAGAGAGTTATCAGCTTTGCTGCATACAAAGCCATGACTGATCAGAGTATGTTTTAGCTTGTTAGACCAAGCCCTGGGAGCTTGTCTCAAACCATACAAAGCCTTGGACAGCTTGCAAACAGGGAACACAGAGGATTGAGAGGTTGAAAAGTTGACTTCAAATCCAGGTGGTTGAGTCATGTAGACTTCCTCTTCCAGATCACCATTGAGAAAGGCATTATTGACATCTAACTGTCTAATATGCCACCCTCTAGATACTGCAATGGAGAGAATCAACCTGATTGTAGTTGGTTTAACTACAGGGCTGAAGGTTTCTGAAAAATCAAAGCCAGGAGTTTGAGTGTAACCCTGAGCTACAAGTCTTGCCTTGTACCTAGCTACACTGCCATCAGAGTTGGTTTTAACTTTGAAAATCCACCTGGAACCAACTAGTTTCTTATGAGAAGGTGGCTGACACAGTGTCCAAGTCTTGTTTTTAAGTAGAGCCAGATACTCAGCTTCCATAGCTGACTTCCAATTCTGATCCAGTAGAGCTTCTTTATAAGAGGATGGTATAGCTGGCAAAGTGTTGACAGAAAATACCTTTGGCTTTAAAGAGCCAGTTTTAGACCTTGTCACCATGTGATGAGTAACTGAGGGTCCTGCACCATTACTAGAGACAACATGATTAGTAGCATGGTTAGGTAAACTATTAACCTCAAATGGTAATTCCACAACTAGAGGGATAGTAGTGTGACTGGAATCAGAAGAATTGAGGGTTACAGGTGTATGATGAGAGCTATTTTGAGGTGAAGGAGGGACAGACTGATGTGCAGCTGGATTTGTGGAAGAGGAGACAGATGAAGATGAGCTAGACTGAGGTGAATTTAGGGAAGGGTGAGATGGAGTAGAAGAATTAGAGATACTGATATTATTATCTGAATCATTAGAAGGTTGAGTGGTAGTATGAATGACTGGTGGTGGTGATATGGATGGACTGGACACAGGAGAAGGAGGTAAATGCGCATGAACAGTGGATTTAGCAAAAGGGAATTTGTGTTCATCAAATGACACATCCCTGGAAATCACAATTTTACCAGAAGGAAGAAGAGCTTTGTAGCCTTTGTATTTGGGACTATAGCCAAGAAATGTGGAAGGTAAAGATCTGTATTCCAATTTATGTTTGTTGTAGGGTCTGAGATTGGGATAGCAGAGGCAGCCAAACAGTTTGAAATGAGAATAGGATGGCTTTTGATGATGCAGTTTTTCAAAGGGAGATTTGTACTGAATGACCTTGGAAGGTAACCTATTTATGATATATGTTGCAGTGACAAAGGCATCATCCCAAAATCTAAGAGGAACACTGGACTGAGCAAGAAGAGACAACCCCACCTCAACAATGTGTCTATGCTTTCTTTCAGCAAGTCCATTTTGTTGAGGTGTATATGGACAAGAAATTCTGTGTGTAATGCCATGTTGCTGAAGGGTACTGGTTAGGGCAACAAATTCTCCACCACCATCAGATTGAACACTTTTAATTTTGGAGTTAAATTGAGTTTGAACAAGATTTAAAAGGTGTATAAAGGCTGTGTGGACTTCAGACTTTTGTTTAAGAAGGTAAAGCCAAGTGAACCTTGTAAACTGATCAACAAAGGCAACATAATACACATATCCATTGGTTGATTTCTGGGGTGAGGGACCCCAGACATCAGTGTGAATCAATTCAAAAGGTTGGCTGTACTCAGATTGAGAGTGAACAAAAGGAAACTGATGGCATTTAGATTTCATACAAGCATCACAAAGAGAGTTTTCAAGGTTAACAGAATCAGAATTACACAACTTGCTCAGTTCAGAACCTAATGCTAGTTTAACTATTTTATTTGAAGCATGTCCAAGTCTTCCATGCCAAAGCTTGAAATCAGGATGACTCTTATTCACTAGAAAAGCTGAAGGAGAAGAACTCAAAGCTGTGGTGAGGGAGGGAGAACAACTGGTCTTCAAGGGTTTGAGTTGAAACTGGTAAAGGCCTTGCTTAAGACTGCCTTGAAGGAGGGTTTGATGAGTGGCTTGATCCTTGACAAAACAGGAATTTGAGTGAAATTCAAAGTACACTGAGTTATCCTTTGAAAATTGAGACACACTTAGTAGGTTTTTAGCTATATTAGGGACAAGTAGCAAGTCAGATAACACAAAGGTTTTATTGGAAAGAGGTGAGCTAACTGTGGAATTGCCAATGTGAGTAATAGAAATACCTGCCCCATTTGCCACTTGTACTTTGTTGCCACCATTATACTCAGAGGCTGAAGAGAGATTGTTCATCTCATTGGTGAGATGATTTGAAGCACCAGAATCTGCATACCAAGAGCCATCCACATCAGATTCAGTGCCATAGTTGTATCCTTGGCCATTTTGAGAGGCATTGTATGCACTGATGTTTGAGGGATTGGCATTAGCTCCCTGTGGTGGATCTCCAGATGACCCATAGGAAGCATCAAACCTGTAATAACACTTATCAGCAGTATGATTAGTATAGTTACAAATTTGACACCCTGGCTCAGGCTTTCTAGGTGGATTTCCTCTTCCCCCTCTTCCTCTTGAGGCTGACCTGCCTCTACCTCTGTTTGAATTTGGATTCCCTCTCCCTCTTGCATTCTGGTTGTAGTTGTTGTAGAATTTCCTTTGAACACTTGCTGCATTTGCACTGGGATTAGATCCTTCTTGATTCACATTTACTTGACTCAAGCTCTCAAGTCTGGTTTCATAACTCAAGAGCATTGAGTAGACTTCCCTCAATCTGCAATTGTCTGGCCTTGAAGTGATAGCTACCACTATTGGATCATATTCAGTGTTCAAGCCTGCAAGTATTTGCAGAATCTGATCTTCTTTAGATATGGGATGGCCAGCTGCTTGAAGCAAGTCACAGCAAGATTTCACTTTATTCAAGTAGTCTCTCACAGATAAAGCACCTTTCTTGATGGAGCTGAGTTGCAACTTATACTGCATCTTCTTTGCAGTGGACTGTGAGCTGAAGTTGAGATCTAGGGCTTCCCAGATCTGAGCTGATGAGGTTAGACTAGGGTTGTCAAATGGGCCGGGTCGGGCCAGCCCGGCCCAAGCCCATGGGCCTGCTGAATTTTTCGGGTCGGGCTGGGCGGGCCCGATTTCTCATGGGCCTGAATTTCTAAGGCCCATCCCGGCCCTAGACGGGCCACTGGGCCATATCGGGCCATTAATTTAAAAAAATAAATAATATAAATTTATTAACAAAAATAAAAAATAACATTTATACAATAAAATTATATTTAGATTAACAAAAAATAATAATTATTTATTTAATATACAATTAAATCGTCTTTATAATTTAAATTTATTAGTCAAATTATCTATTTATTAAAATAGTAGCATTAAAATTGTATATAATCCACAAAATAAAAAAAAATTAAAAATACTCCAACAAATTTATAATTCAATAGAAAAAATAACAGTAATAATTAAAATAGAAGTTTTAAATATAATTATTTAATCATATTATTTAAATATTGAATAAATATAAAAAAAATAAGTTTAAATAATAATTTATAAAAATATTTTTTTAAAAATCGGGCCGGCCCATGAAATCGGGCCAAACCCGAGTCAAGCCCATTAAGCCCAATGGGCTGATGGGTCGGGCCAAAGTAGGCCCGGTTTTTTTGGGCCACCATATTCCATGGCCCAGCCCAGCCCAATAGTCGGGCCGATCGGGTCGGCCCATCGGGTCGGGTCCATTTTGCCAGGTCTAGGTTAGACCAACCATCATAATCAGTAAACTCTCTGAGAGAGAAGAGAGGAGCCATGAGGCCAAAAGCTGATCCTGCCTGCACCAGTGTTGATACTCAGGATTTGGCTCCATTTTGTCACCATCAGTGTTGAGGATGAACTTTTCTGGTGTTTCATGTGAAGAGAGAAAGCTCTCAAGGCCATATCCTCTTATGGCAGTGAGTATTTGCATTTTCCACAGCAAGCAGTTGTCTTCATTCAGCTTGAGGGAGATAAGCTGATGTTGTGGATGAATTAATGCACCTGCACCACTGTTAGAATGCAGCTGTGAGCCAGAGGTGGCTGACTGGTCAAATACTCATCTTGAATCACGTGAACACCACTTAAAGGATTGAATCAGATATGTGGTTGGCCACACCTAAGCTCTGATACCATGTGAGCTTTCAATAATGAAATGAAATGACAAAAACTGTAGAGCAGAAAGAATGTTTTGAGATTGCCATTATTGTATTATGAACAATGGGGTTTTAAATAGGTAGCCTAGCTCAACCCTAGTAGAGATCGATGATAGAGAGGAGGCCACATAGCTGTACTACATGGATCACTAACAGACAAAACCCTACAGCTAATAAAGCTGTAAACGACAAACCTAAACCCTAATAAATAGGAAGATTAAAATAACAGTTAATTAGGTAAGTTTAGTAATATGGTTTCCAACACTTAGGCACAACACAAATCAATAGTAGCTTAATCATAATATGGTCCAAATAAAATAAAATTGTTACAATGGTTTTTAATTTCAGTCTCGAAATAGCATTCCAATTTTTCAATACATATATAGCTATTTCAAGGATTATAAGTGATTATTTAGATGATAATAAAAAAAGCCGAACGACTAAGTCCTTGAAACCGACTTAAAAACTAGTCGTAATTATCACTCCTACGTCAGCAATGGAACGTTATCGGCTTCAAGCTTAAACAAGTAATGTTCGATTGGGTTTATTACTACTTTACTATACTGTCTTTTAACAAAATTCGATTAAAATAATTATATAAAATCAAAATATGTTAAGATGCATGGTGTCATCCACATTAATTAATAATTATTCGTGCAATTATCATTTCATCTACTAGCTAGTATATATGGTAGAGGTAGACTTCCTAAATCAAATTGATGCGTTACTCGTTTCTAAAATTGCAATAACTAACCCAAAACACAAATAAAAACGACCTTATTAAAAAACCCATACCATATAAAAACGACTTTATCAAAAAAAACATTACAGTACATGCCACATGGCCGTCTCTTGGTCAGCCCCAATTCGGATCTTCAATTCAGGAACAAAAAGGCAACGTTCCATCTAATAATATTCTGAATGTCCAAAATGCCCTCAAACGGTCCTCACCAATCTCTGATCATTCTCACGTGCTCCAGCTAACATCTTTATGTTTTATGTATTTAATTTATTCTTTTTAATAGTAGTACTCCTAGGATGGTAGCTAGGGTTTAAGGGTTGAAGAGGACTTACTGTGAGCTGTTGTTTTCAAATCAATCAGCACCTCCCTTTTACTTAAGCTACACTCAAACCCCAACTTTATCCAACATTTATTTTCAGATTTCTTATTAATATAATTACTCTAAATTGTAAGGTTTGCTTAACTTCTCAAAATGATTGAAATATTTTATTATTTCAAGATTTAAAAAAATAAAACAAGTCACACTTCACTTATATATACATGCATCTGTTTTTTTATTAATTCAGAAAGACAAACGTTAAGATTTACGAATCTAAATTTTAATTTCGTCCTCAAAATTTATGCATTTGTAATACAAGACACATATTAAGTAGAAAAAAATACTATTAAAATTGTATTTTAAAGGTAAACAAACCCATCTCAATTCAAGCTTGCGACTCCTCTCATGATTTTATAACTCGCATTCATTTCTATTTATAAGATGTAATGCATAACACTCACATTAATTATTAACTAACTAATGTTTTATATTACCTGATTAAGGAATCGAACTAATTAGTTTTAGTGGAATAGCTCTACATACTAATAAAAAAAATAAAAGTTTATGTATTTTTTTTATCTTAAAAATTAACACCTTTTCAGCTTAACAAAAAGTTTTCCAATTGCTGTGTAAATTATAAAAAAAAAAAATGTACAAACTTTTGTAAGACAGAAAAAATAAATATTAATCAATTTTTAAAAGTGAAAATTAACTTACAATTTTATCTTTAATTTGTAAAGCTACACGCTACAATTTGTCACAATTTGTATATGCTTATAACTTATAAGTGGAGACGGGCACTTTTCTTATCAACGTATCATCATTTCATTAGACAAATAACTAATAAAGTAAGCATGTATGTAAATATAATAATGGGGCTTTGATAAAGTCATTTTTACTAGCTTTTGATTTAATATATACACTAAATTTGGAAGTGGTAATCTAATTAGTAGAGTAATTAAGAGTAATTGGATAACCATATAGGCTATAGCATGTAACGGTCCGTGCAAGCTCTATGCAAACCGATTTTGTATAGATGAAGTGGATGTGAATGAGAAATCGATTGATTGAACTCATGCAGCGAACATATTGTAATTAAGATGTTTTTTTTATTTGATTAAAAAGTAATCGATAAACATACGTTTTTTAAATTAATAAGTACATATTATTTGCGATAGTTACAAAATACGTGAAAATTTAGAGTTAAAATGAAAATGTGCATATTCCATTAAGACATTACTACTACTACTACTACTTATCTCTTGAATATTAATGCTGATCTTTGTGAAAACCTTGTCCAACAAAACTGTAACTTAACGGTCTCGACTTCGAATCCATATTTGAGATCATATACGACGTCAAGATTAAGATTCAAGACAACGAAAGTAACGTATGTACATAAATATATATACTTTAATTTAGTAATTTGACCTAATGAATATATAGTAACATCCTCGATCATGCATACCGATCAATCTCTTGTAGCCTCCAGGAGTTCCTCTGAAAGAGCAATGTTTGATTTTTGCCGGAAAACAACTTGAAGATGATCATGCTCTAGTTGACTACGACATTGTAAAGGGTACGGTGTGTTTATATATGTAGATGCATGAACTCTAATTCTTAATTACCCTAAACCGATTTTTTTATTTTTGATTTGCTATTAATTAATGAATTTCGAATTAATCCTAAAATCAAAGAAAATTAATTAAACAATCAAATAAAAATAAATAAACAAATAAACTGAAAATTGATGAATGCAAAGTGAACTTTGGATTTGATTACCTTATCGATCGGTGGATTCAACACTTTTATCAATCTCTTTTTCCAATGATGTGTTTTTGTAATCTTAAAATATTTTGATTTGTATTTTTCGTAATTATTTGATAATTAAGTTTATGTGTGTGAAAATGAAGTGTATGCATGATTATATTGTATAGGATAGTAGTCTCTCAATCTATAGCCATTCTGTAGGGATCGATTTTATGGAGATGGCTAAGAACAGAAACAAGACGAGGCTCGTGTTAGACATGATCTCTTTAAAACAAAATTCGACCTCTATCGATCATTTGTTTCCCAGGATACAACGTCTCAAGCAACTACGTTACACGTCGAACCGAGATAATTGCCTGAAATGATTTCACCGGAGGCCAAAGGAAAGGAAGTCAATAGAAAAAGAAGCAGATTTGCTGGAGTGGTTGTCGTGTATTTTTCCTCAAACATGAGCTCTTACTTATAGGTCGAGCAAGGGAGCTGAAGGATTCATCCATTGAACCTGTACAGTCAACATGTAACGGCAATGCAATAATGCCTCAGCATTAAGGCCACTTAAATACTTAATTGTCATTTTTGAATTCAAAAATATAATCAGAAATTGATTTTATTTTATTTACTTATTAAATAAATAAAATCATTATTAATGAGTCAACCAACCATTACTTTGTAACGGTTTCGAAAAGCAAAATTTGCAAAAATATGGCTTGGTCGACCGCCCCCAAATTGGACTGACATTCGTGTATGCATGTCGCAATATTATATCAAGTCATTCATAAGCCACTAAAGTGCAAGCACTATATATAGAGATGCACTTGGTCTATATATGCCCACTTGGTTTTGCATATTTTTCCGATGTGGGATAGCAACTCCCTTTATTAATTTCCTTCTCTTTTTCTCATTATTTTTTATTATTTTTAACAATAAATTTCTCATTCATTTTAACTCCGATTCAAGCAAATGAGATATCGATTCGAAGCTCTCTTCGATCTCTATATTTTCCAACACATTCTTCATTTATTTATAAATGAAAAAAAAAGTTTATATGGAAAGAAAAATCAATTCATGAGAGAGATAGTTTTGAAATAAGTATCTGCTAATTAAACAAAGTTTGACCAATTATTGTACATTTGAGATTTGAAATTTGCACTTCAATTTCTTTTATTTATTGTTTATTAGCTTGAGATGACTGAGATGACTACTCTTTGGTAACTTGCCCAAATGTTCACTGACACATTCCCAATATTAGAAGATAGTATATGTTTAGTTGATTGGTTAAAAAATAAAAATATTAGAAGATAGTATCTCTTTTCTTTAACCTGCAAACAAAAACCATTACCATTTTATTATTCCCTTTTTCAAAAACACCTTATTCAAAAACATTTACCTTTATTCCGTTTTTCTTGTGCGGCGAGGATAACCAAAACCCTAGAAATCCTCATCTCAATAATCAACTACACCAACCACCAAAATTTGAAGTGATTTCAAACCATATTCTCCCTTGAGGTCCAGTCCGGTGAACCCCTCGCGGTAGTCAAGGCTGCGATTCACGACAGGGAAGATACGTACTATTAAATTTCCTATTCAATTTTTTTTTTCCGTGTTTCATGAAACAAACCCTTGACTGATTTTCGATCTGTGTGTGTTGGTCAGGGATTCTGCCGGAGGAGTAGCGCCTGATTCTCGCCGGAAAGAAGCTTGAAGATGGCGATACGATTGCTGACAACAACCTTCAGAAAGGTACAACATGTTTATTCGTTTTTGTTTTTAGGCATGAGGTACAACACGTTTATGCGTGGAAAGGTACAACTCCAAACCCTAATTACTCAACAAAAATGCAATAGATATGTTGTGTTTGCATAGTGCACTCTGGATCTGGAGGTGAGGCTCATGGGCGGCGAGTCAAAAATCATAACCGAGTCGGCTCTCAAGCTTCTGGCTCAGAAGCACAATCAGAACAAGAAGATCTGCCGCCAGTAATCTTTTCTAATTAACTTTTCTCGATCCTCTATTTTTCTTTTATTTTTTTCAAATAAAACCTTTATCTGATTTTTTTATTTTGCGTGGCGCGTGCGCAGATGCAACTCTCGCCTGAGCCCACGCGCCGTCAACTGCAGTAGGGAGGGTGGACACAGAACGGAGGTGGTTAATTAATCGATTAATCGATTAACTACATACTACTTTAATTAATTATTAGATTGATTTGATTATACACACGTGGATTATCTTTATCTTAATAATACAAATAATGAAAATCAAGCATTTGTTGGGAGTGGTTAGCGCGCGATTGAGAGTTGTTGTAATTAAGAGATGTGTCATGTGTGCCCCTAAATATCCCTGATATCCATAATGTACTTTTGTCAAGTTAAATTACTTTTTTAATTTTAATTAATTTATGGGCTAAATACACTTTGCCACCACATGATATTGAGTTTTTACACTTTGCAACCTAGTCGGAAAAGTTTTACCGATCAGTACCACAAGATAAGGCATATTACAATTCCCACCTGCGAGCTGCCGGATCGGAATATGTCATGGAATATTCTATTTTGGAGGGTGTTTTCGTAAATAACAATTTAAGTTTTCTGCAAATTACGTATTTACCCTTCTGTCTTCTTTATTCAATATTTATTTTTATTTATATTAAAATTAAAAAAAAAAACACCAAAATTGGAATTAAACCCCAAAAATCTTTCCATACAATAATTGTTTGTATAAAAATCTTTCCAGAAAAAGAGTTTTTTTACTCTGATTTCTTCATTCCCACAGGCATATTGTATACTCCATGATTAAAAATAAATAAATTAATAATAACAACATTTACATACACACAATCAACTAGGCACATAAATCCAAAAACCCCCAATATTTTAAAAAAATTATAATCAATAAATAAATAAAACTTGCGATTGATGATATATCCACCATGAAAATGCTGCAACATAACTCAACCACCATGAAAATGCTGCAACAGAACTCAAAATCAAATTGCCAGAAAATTATCGTGGAGCTAAAAAGGCAAATATCCGGGTCATTGATATCTTCTTCTACGAAATGCATAGATGCTAGAAATCGATGAAGAATGATTGAGAAGACGAAGAACCACGACGACGAGTTCGAAATGCTCCTGGGCGAGATCCCTCGTGCGATATCATCATCACAGCCGAGATCTCTTGGGCGGCGGCGGGCTGTCGCTCTCCGACATCGGATCCCCTTTCTCGCCGCAAATCGGAATCCGCGGCGGCCGCCCGTTCCTCGGCAACGGGCTCTGTCTGGATCTCGAGAAGGACGACTATGCGGGTGCCAATTTTCTGGACGATTTCAATATCGCGAGAAGTCTCAGGACCCTTTATTGTGATTAATTAGTCCAATTTGAGATTTCAATTTGAGATTTTGGAGATTGAAGATTCTCAGAATTGGGGATCGGGGTGATGAATTGATTTTAATAATTTGGCAAAAATTATTTATTATTACTTTATTTTTAATTAATGTTATGTGTAAGTACTAGAATACCCTCCAACTTAAATGCTCAATTTTATCCCACACCTTTCACTGGAGCGTGAATCTCAATCTCACGGAATATTTTTTGGAATATTCCGATCCGGCAGCCCGCAAGAGGCAAATTGTAATATACCTAATCCTGTGGTACTTCTTTTGTCAAACCTGTTACTTCTGATTCCTCTCCCAATAGACAATTCTTGCTTAAAAATCTCTTGCATGTCCCTCTCATAAAAAAGAACTTGCTTAGTGTTTCACAATTTGCAAAGGACAATCATGTCTATTTTGAATTCATCCTTTGTTTTATCTTGTCAAGGACCAAACAACATCTCAAATCCTCCTCAAGGGAACTGTTAAAGATTGCCTGTACTCTTTTGACTTGAGCTGCCTTCACCAGAGCCATCCACTCCAACAAATAAAGCTTCATCTCCATCTCCACACTCTCCATGGACTCATTCATCTAAAAAACAATCTATTTTTAAAATCTGGCATGACAGATTAGGTCATGCGCCTTTTGACATTGTTAAATATACTTTGAATTCTGTTGGTAGTTCCTTTCCATTTTCTGGTGATAATAAAGTTTGTATTCCCTGCATTCAATCTAAGAGTCATAAACTCCATTTTTATTCTTTACAGTCACATAAATACCAACCCCTTGAAGTCATACATATATAGTGATTTATGGGGTCCCTCACCTGTGACTTCTAGAAATGGCTACAGATATTATGTTTCATACATTGATGACTGTTCTCGCTTTACTTGGATCTATTTTCTCAAACATAAATCTGAAGTCACCACCACATTTATCCATTTCAAATCACTGGTTGAAAAACATATCAACAAACCTATTAAAATTCTTCAAAGTGATGGAGGTACAAAATATTTACCCTCGGCTCCCTTCCTTCAGCAACATGGTATTTTGCATAGAAAATCATGCCCTTATACCCCTGAAGAAAATGGCTTGGCAGAAAGACACAAACATATTGTTCAGATGGCATTGACACTCCTTTCCCATTCCTCAGTTCCTACTTCCTTCTGGGATGATGCATTTGCCCACAGTGTATATCTCATCAACCTCACTCAGACTCCTAAATATCGCTGATATCCATAATGTACATTTGTCAAGTTAAATTACTTTTTTAATCTTAATTAATTTATGGGCTAAATACACTTTGCCACCACATGATATTGGGTTTTTACACTTTGCAACTTAGTCGGAAAAGTTTTACCGATCAGTACCACAAGATAAGGAATATTACAATTCCCACCTGCGAGCTGCCGGATCGGAATATGTCATGGAATATTCCGTTTTGGAGGGTGTTTTCGTAAATAACTATTTAAGTTTTCTGCAAATTACGTATTTACCCTTCTGTCTTCTTTATTCAATATTTATTTTCATTTATATTAAAATTAAAAACAAAAACACCAAAATTGGAATTAAACCCCAAAAATCTTTTCATACAATAATTGTTTGTATAAAAATCTTTCCAGAAAAAGAGTTTTTTTACTCAGATTTCTTCATTCCCACAGGCATATTGTATACTCCATGATTAAAAATAAATAAATTAATAATAACAACATTTACATACACACAATCAACCAGACACATAAATCCAAAAACCCCCAAAATTAAAAAAAATTATAATCAATAAATAAATAAAACTTGCGATTGATGATATATCCACCATGAAAATGCTGCAACATAACTCAACCACCATGAAAATGCTGCAACAGAACTCAAAATCAAATTGCCAGAAAATTATCGTGGAGCTAAAAAGGCAAATATCCGGGTCATTGATATCTTCTTCTACGAAATGCATAGATGCTAGAAATCGATGAAGAATGATTGAGAAGATGAAGAACCACGACGACGAGTTCGAAATGCTCCTGGGCGAGATCCCTCGTGCGATATCATCATCACAGCCGAGATCTCTTGGGCGGCGGCGTGCTGTCGCTCTCCGACATCGGATCCCCTTTCTCGCCGCAAATCGGAATCCGCGGTGGCCGCCCGTTCCTCGGCAACGGGCTCTGTCTGGATCTCGAGAAGGACGACTATGCGGGTGCCAATTTTCTGGACGATTTCAATATCGCGAAAAGTCTTAGGACCCTTTATTGTGATTAATTAGTCAAATTTGAGATTTCAATTTGAGATTTTGGAGATTGAAGATTCTCAGAATTGTGGATCGGGGTGATGAATTGATTTTAATAATTTGGCAAAAATTATTTATTATTACTTTATTTTTTTAATTAATGTTATGTGTAAGTACTAGAATAACCTCCAACTTAAATGCTCAATTTTATCCCACACCTTTCACTGGAGCGTGAATCTCAGTCTCACGGAATATTCTTTGGAATATTCCGATCCGGCAGCCCGCAAGTGGCAAATTGTAATATACCTAATCCTGTGGTACTTCTTTTGTCAAACCTGTTACTTTTGATTCCTCTCCCAATAGACAATTCTTGCTTAAAAATCTCTTGCATGTCCCTCTCATAAAAAAGAACTTGCTTAGTGTTTCACAATTTGCAAAGGACAATCATGTCTATTTTGAATTTCATCCTTTGTTTTATCTTGTCAAGGACCAAACAACATCTCAAATCCTCCTCAAGGGAACTGTTAAAGATGGCATGTACTCTTTTGACTTGAGCTGCCTTCACCAGAGCCATCCACTCCAACAAATAAAGCTTCATCTCCATCTCCACACTCTCCATGGACTCATTCAGCTAAAAAACAATCTATTTTTAAAATCTGGCATGACAGATTAGGTCATGCGCTTTTTGACATTGTTAAATATACTTTGAATTCTGTTGGTATTTCCTTTCCATTTTATGGTGATAATAAAGTTTGTATTCCCTGCATTCAATCTAAGAGTCATAAACTCCATTTTTATTCTTCACAGTCACATAAATACCAACCCCTTGAAGTCATACATATATATAGTGATTTATGGGGTCCCTCACCTGTGACTTCTAGAAATGGCTACAGATATTATGTTTCATACATTGATGACTGTTCTCGCTTTACTTGGATTTATTTTCTCAAACATAAATCTGAAGTCACCACCACATTTATCCATTTCAAATCACTGGTTGAAAAACAGTAAAATTCTTCAAAGTGATGGAGGTACAGAATACTTACCCTTGGCTCCCTTCCTTCAGCAACATGGTATTTTGCATAGAAAATCATGCCCTTATACCCCTGAAGAAAATGGCTTGGCAGAAAGACACAAACATATTGTTCAGATGGCATTGGCACTCCTTTCCCATTCCTCAGTTCCTACTTCCTTTTGGGATGATGCATTTGCCCACAGTGTATATCTCATCAACCTCACTCACACTCCTAAATATCCCTGATATCCATAATGTACTTTTGTCAAGTTAAATTACTCTTTTAATCTTAATTAATTTATTAATATTAGTTTTTTCCACAAGAAAGAGCCATTGACCACAATTAACTCCCTGCAATAAATATTGCTCTTCTTTTCATGGTTACAATTAATAATTAATTACATTAAATAATTTATTGTTTTCCAAATGGGAGAGAGAGAGAGAAAGAGCTCTTATAAAATACTAGTAGTATTTATTTGATAATATAACGTATTTTGGTTAATAATTGAAAATGAATTAATAAAATAAATTAGTAAATATACTGTATAATTTAATGATAAATAGAGATTAGTTTGTTATTAAGAAAAAAAATAGGGTAAATGTATATTTTATATGCTTTTCATTTCATTATAGTAATTATTTTTTTAATAGTGCATCATGAAAATCAAGATAGATACATTTTTATTTAACTTATCATCTACTTGAAACATCTTATTTATTTTAAAACATGAATATCAAATCATACCATTCTAATTAAAATTATTGTTTGAATAAAACTCTTAACTACTATACAATACGATATTTAATTTTTGGTATATTTAGGATAAAGGGTAATTTGGTTTTTTAATTTACTTAGTTAAACCACATAAAATAAACTTTATATTTAAGGGTAATAATTTTGTGAATTATTTATTTATTAGGGTAGTATAATTTAAATAATTAAAATAAAAGATATATTTTTTAAAGTACAGTTACTATATTACTCTTACAATATAATATTAAAATTTTAAATTGTAATATTAAAAAACAAAATTATACAATTGTAACTGCTATGTAACTACTTAAAAAATATATAATTACGCAATTATAAAATATAATTACGCAATTATTAAATTAATTGCTAAATTTTAACAATAAATCTGAATTTTAATTTGTTAAATAAAAAATAAAAAATTGTTAAATAACAAAACATAATTACGCAGTATCAACTTAATTGTTAAATTTTAACAAAAAATCTGAATTTTAAATTGTTAAATAAAAAACAAAATTACAAAATGTCTAATATACCTTTAACCTCTCATGTATATGTATATATATTAAAAGGGTTAAATTTAGAAGTTTGCTCTTATTCATAATTAGGATAAACTACTACTCCTAATTATATAAATATATATTAGAACTCCCCTTAAATAAAAATAACTCTTAATTTTTTTAAAATACAAAACAATAAGGCAAACGAAAGTAACATGGGTACGTACTGTCAAATTCCAAACGGGGGTGTTCAAGTGCGGTCCCACGCCTAGCGGTCCCACGCCTAGCGCACACACGAGAGCGGGAGCTTGAATATGCACTAGAGAGCCTCAATCTATCTCAAAACCATATGGTACTAAGTAGGAGAACTCTCTAGGCTTATATAATATACTCCCTTCTCTCAAACTTTCAATGTGGGACAACTCACAAGTGGCCTTCAACACACCCCCTCCACTTGTGAGTCCTAGTCAAAGGGTGGTTATAACCACTCACAAACAGGATCGAAACCTGCTCTGATACCATGTCAAATTCCAAATGGGGGTGTTCAAGTGCGGTCCCACGCCTAGCGCACACAAACGAGAGCGGGAGCTTGAATATGCACTAGAGAGCCTCAATCTATCTCAAAACCATATGGTACCAAGTAGGAGAACTCCCTAGGCTTATATCATAGACTCCCCTCTCACAATTATTCGATGTGGGACAACTCACAAGTGGACTTCAACACACCCCCTCCACTTGTGAGTCCTAGTCAAAGGGTGGTTATAACCACTCACAAACAGGATCGAAACCTGCTCTGATACCATGTCAAATTTCAAATGGGGGTGTTCAAGTGCGGTCCCACGCCTAGCGCACACAAACGAGAGCGGGAGCCCGAATATGCACTAAAGAGCCTCAATCTATCTCAAAACCATATGGTACCAAGTAGGAGAACTCTCTAGGCTTATATAATATACTCCCTTCTCTCAAACTTTCAATGTGGGACAACTCACAAGTGGCCTTCAACACACCCCCTCCACTTGTGAGTCCTAGTCAAAGGGTGGTTATAAACTTTCAATGTGGGACAACTCACAAGTGGCCTTCAACACACCCCCTCCACTTGTGAGTCCTAGTCAAAGGGTGGTTATAACCACTCACAAACAGGATCGAAACCTGCTCTGATACCATGTCAAATTCCAAATGGGGGTGTTCAAGTGCATGTCAAATTCCAAATGGGGGTGTTCAAGTGCGGTCCCACGCCTAGCGCACACAAACGAGAGCGGGAGCTTGAATATGCACTAGAGAGCCTCAATCTATCTCAAAACCATATGGTACCAAGTAGGAGAACTCCCTAGGCTTATATCATAGACTCCCCTCTCACAATTATTCGATGTGGGACAACTCACAAGTGGACTTCAACACGTACTAGTACTACACGACTAATGTAGTCTATTATATTACTATATTGTAAATTTGAACAAATATCATAAACTAAAAAAACTAAAATTTTAAGAATAATGTTTTATAATAGTAATAAATAATAAATAGAACGTGATTCTTTTAATTGGACAATTTAATATAAGATTTTAAAGTTCATTTATTTGTCTTGTCAAAAGACTATAAACACTTACTAGTTACCACCACTTACCACGTGTTCGTTCTCATTCGTATGCATAATATTAGAATCTTAACTAACAATATCAAAATCTTTTAAAAAAATAGTACTAGTAATCTCTAAAAATAGATAAACAAACAATAATTATATTATAAGGGTAAATTAAAGAATCAATAGATTCTTTTTTGTTATCATAGAGATAAACATGTTACATCAAAAAAATTATAAATCTTGTAAATAAGACAATAATAATAATAATAAATATTTAAGTATTTATATATTAGAGAAGCAAGACAATAATAACAAATACTAGTATCATTAATGAAAATTAATATGTAATAATATTAATAAAATAATAATGTATATTATTAATAATACAAAATTAAAATTATTTAATGCAAAATAAGAATAATTTGATTTGATTAAAAAAAGATAAACTGAAAATGGTATATCGGGGATGGTGCCTTAAAATACTATTAGCTAGAAATATAATATAAGATTTAGTCCGTGGAAAGACTAAATTTAAGGAGCTTAAACTGATTAGGGTTAATAAAATAAAAAGGCTATAAAAAAAGTAATTTGAGTAGATTGTGGATATCATATCCATATTATTATGGATGCTAATAATTTTCCTTTTGTGGGATAAGATAATGTGTATTAGTAATTAGTATTATTAATTCGTGGTGGTATTATGTACGGTATGTTGTGAGTTTAATAAGTATTCGTGCAATCATTGTTAAGACTTTAGGTGGAAAAAGGCATTTTAGACTTTAGTTGGAAAAAGGTATTTTTGAAAAAGGGAATAATGGTTAATAAGTACTCCGTAGTATTATTAATTTGTGGTGGTATTATGTATGTATAATAAGTATTCGTGCAATCATGGTTAAGAGTTCATTAATAATTTATCTTATTTGGAGGTATCATGTTTAATTAGTATTCATGTTTAAGACAGACGTACGGTATTATTAATTCGTGGTATTATGTGGAGTATGTTGTTAATTCGCTTACAAATTAATAAATTACTATTACGTGTGGTACTGGTAGTTAATACGACATCAATTCAATTAGTTAATTAAAGCAAAAAAAAAAAAAAAAAAAACTAGCCTATTTGGTTAAAAACATTTATAAAAATATGATATTTGTGAAAATTCCATTTATTTGATTTTCGAAAAGAAAAGAAAAGGAACAATGTGTATGTAAAATTTGTATTTTGTTCCAACTAGAATAAAACATAAAATTTGTATTTTGTTCCGACTAGAATAAAACATTCATTCTAGTTTCCAAATAAATTTGGACCACAAACAAGAAGTCCTTAAATACCCCACCCAGTACCACTATCCATTCACAAACCCTTAGTTTTGAAACCCTAGAAAAAAAAACCGTAGCTGGTCGAGATGAACAACGCTCAGCTAAGAGGCAGAAATGGGAGAGAGAATGAAGGATTTTTGAGGCGTAATATAAGGGTAAGCGTAGCATACCTCTTAGATTTTGTTACTCATTTGCTATGGTAGCATATCTTTGGATTTTTTTTGAATATTTGTAATTACTTACTCATTTAGTTAGATCCGTAGCTAGGTAGCGCATATATTATGATTTGATTATTATGAGCATATATTAGATCTGGTTATTTTGATTTTTGAGAGATTTGTTACTGTAGATAGAATATCTTTTGATTATTTAAATATTTATATATATATTTATTTACTCATTTTAGATTGCGTCGCAGGCTTATTTGTTTGCCGGATCTCTAAGGAGTCAGTCCTTGAGAGAGCAAGAACTGAATGTGTTGAATAGGGATGCGGAGTTGCTGACCTCCATGATTGAGAGCATGGCGCAGCGGGATGGTGCGCTTCAGCAAACAGGACAAGAGAACAATATGGTGCTTGCGAATGCTCGGGGGGTTCTGCAACAAGTCACTGAGGTAGCGACATTTGCAGCCGAGGATCAGCGAGGCGCAGCGGAGGACCGCCAAGCCGCAGCGGAGGACCGCCGAGTCGCATCGGAGGACCGCCGAGCCGCAGCGGAGGACCGCCGAGTCGCATCGGATGACCGACGATCGAGCGAAGCTGCACGAGTCGCAGCAGCTGCGGATCGCGAGCTGGCAGCTGCGGATCGCGAGCTGGCAGCTGCGGATCGCGAGCTGGTGACACAGCAAAGGCTAGCTGCGGCCGAGGAGGGCCGGCCAAACCCAGAGGTCGTCCTGCAGAATGTCGGGCGACGGCGGCCGTTACTGAGGTTATTAATTGTTTTCTTACTTGGATCATGTTAGTATTTATGATCATATATGTGGCTTCTGGATCATGTTAGTACTTAGTATTTATTTACCGGCCTGCAGCAGTTAAAAACTATGATCCTAGCCTACTTCTCTAATTACACAGTGTCCTAGCTAGCTATATTAATTAATTTTAGTTATAAGTATTTATTTACCTGCCTGCAGTTAAAAACTATATATGATCATGTCTGCTACTTGTCTAATTAATATTTTCATTTGGAAAAAACTGTGACTAAAATATATATACTAATTGATTAATATTTATCAGGTTATATATGGTTATTGCCTCCGCTGTTCTCTTTGCTGTTGTCTATGTCATCCTTTGGTACCATCAGTCCCACTCCACTATCGGACAGTTCTTGTGGAGTGGGGACCGGGACAACACCCGTGCTGGGTTTATTGTAGTTGCTGTGGTATATGTCCTTTTGCTTCTCCGTTCATTAGTCCGGATGATCCCATTTCCACGTTTTGCTCGAGTCCTTGCCCAAACTATCCTAGTACTAGGTTCACGTTATCTTGGAAACCATGTCACCGACCTGGCCTCCATTATTCCGGCCTCCTTGTTGGCTATATTGACTATGCCTGTGTGTCTACTCTTAGCCGTCCCCGACGATTTTAGCTTCTTTTTATCCTTTCTCGGGGTAGCGTCTTCAGGAATCCTGGTGCATCATGATATCAAAACCTGGATTGCTTGGTGGTATGCTGGGCTGTACACATGTTGTATGTTGCTCGTAAGGCTCGGGGCCACACATTACGTGGTCGAGCGTCTGGGAGTTGCCGCACGCATTGCACTTTAGTTTACTATTAGTATCGTGACTATCTTTATGGATTTTATTGTAAGTTAGACTTATTTGACTTTTTTATTATTACTACAACTACTATTTATGGATTTTAATTATTACTTCTTTATTTTATTTTTATTTCAATTACTAATGTTTTTGATATTTTTTGTTACCAAAAATATTATCTCAAACTTTAAAACTCTTGCGC
This sequence comes from Euphrasia confusa, assembly GCA_954870475.1. Classification (NCBI taxonomy): domain Eukaryota; kingdom Viridiplantae; phylum Streptophyta; class Magnoliopsida; order Lamiales; family Orobanchaceae; genus Euphrasia; species Euphrasia confusa. The sequence goes on from OX940965.1 coordinate 11,125,369, forward strand.
CTTCGACACTCAACTTAATTAATATAGTGAAGTGTGTTTGTTTTTTCTTTAAAAAAAAAAAAAAAAAAAAAGCCCCTTTCCTTCATGTGTCACGTACCAACCCTTTTCATGCTTTATGCACCAAATAAAAAGAAATTGAAGACTTATTTTCGTTTTCACATGTATTTGGTAATGATTTGTCTTGAAAGTTGAAATGGGTATGGGGTAGTCTCAAGACAACCCTGTAACAACAAATGTAGAGTTCGATTGTAATCGAAACATACAAGACAAGACAGACAACGCAAAAAGCATCCAAAGGCTCAACTATTTCAATCATTATTTTTCAAAGTAGACTTTATTTTACAACCTTAGTAAAAAGAAAGCTGAAAAATGTTGTTGCATAAAGTAGGTATTGAGTGAGGTTCTGATTGATTTGAAAACAAATATACAACGGCGCACGAGCCACTATTTATAGGAACTCCTCTCCTCAACCCTACAACCCTCCCTAAGCTAAGCTACCGGAGTGGAGTATTTATTAAATTTATAGAATAAATTAAATACATAAAACCTAAAGATGTCATGAGCTGATTGATGGAGCACGTGAGTGACAATTCAGAGTTTGAAACCTATAGAGTATTTTTTATCAAAATTGTTTGAAATTATTTTTTGTCTAAAAAATAATCATATTGTGTAATGTAAAAAAATATATATATCTTTAATTTTATATTAAAATTTATATATGCTCAAAAATAGACACAGCATTTTCATGTTATATTGAAATTTATATATGGTGGAAAATATACACAACATTTGTAAACGACGTAAATTTAATAATTTATTACGGAACTCGATTTTTTGGTCGTTTTTTCTAACCGCGGTGAGCTCGGGAATAAACCTCAAGTCTATGTACTCATCATATTTCTCGATTTCCCCGGTGTTGCCAACGACTAGCTTATTGTTGAGTGATTTGAGTCTTCATTTCATTGTTGTGAGCTTTATACAAGGAGAGGCACGTGCACGTGTGTGTCATTCATTATGGAGCGATCAAATTTCGTTACGTGTTGGCGGTGTTGCAAACTTGCAATCCAAAATAAGTAAACCTTTTTTTTATATACTACTAGCATTTAGTGGAAAATTATCTAGAATTCTTTATGCATTTAATGGAAAATCAGTTTTTCTGATTTTCAAGTCACTTTCGGAGCAGTCAGTCATTTTTTTGGGGCAAAACATCATTTCTGGAAATAAATTTTCAATTTTACAATTATCTTACATTTTCGATTATGAAATAATTCTCCGTGTTCGAAAAATACATAATAAAAATTTGATTTTTTCTTAATTAATTTGTTATTAAGAATTTGAATACTAGTATCTTACTTTTGAAATTAGGATTTGAAATTACGTCTTCGACGTAGGATACCAACTTTTTCGTGAAGTCGGTCTAAAAACAGTCTTCGTTCGCTCAACCACACTCCGTTAACACACACTCGAAGTAATGTGTATATGATCGAACTCAAAGTAGTTAAGTAGTGAAGACAAGGTTGTATAATAGTTTCATTTCATTGATAAACAAAACTAACTATTACACTTGTGGAGAAAGGTAGGCGGAATGATCAAGAGTCGTATCCCAAGTGACGCAGCACTCCAACGAACTAATGATCTAGTACTATATCACCTAGAGCTAAATCGCATAACTCTACTATCGGTGCACAGCACAAAACAACTACCAAAACTCTTAAGCTATAAGCCGTAAACAACGAACGTTGATACTCGGATATCGGATTTCGTTCTCTCAAAATCGTCAAAGGATGTCATCCAACTTCATGGGTATATATAGGTTGCTCGCACATGTGAGGCAATGGAATGGAGCAATCTGATTGGCCACATGCTTGGCCTACATCACAATTCCATGGATGACATCACTTTCGGAATCTTCGATTCTTGAATCTTGGAATCTTGAATCTTCGATTCTTGAATCTTCGAATCTTGAATCTTCGATTCTTCAACTTCAGACTTCAACACTATCTTGACTCCGTCGATCTCAATACTTCATCTTCAACTTCATCGTGACGAACACTTGTCGTTGAGGCTTCAGTACTTCATCGTCTTCACGGTCGTCGATATCATTGAAGTGATAAACAACAATCATTCATCATCAACACTTGGACGTGGATAGCAATCACTTGCACTTGTCGTTGATGATAGGACGTTACACTCTCAGCATCAGGAGATGATCACTGAGAGAAGGTATCACGGCGTGACATGATGTTGGCATGCGAGAGTGCAGCATCAAAGGAGAGTGTCGCTAATACTGGACTCTGTCAAGTTGTCGCTAGCGACAGCAAGTGAGGATGCCAGACCATGGCATTGTGTCGCTAGCGACAGGAGGCAAGAGTGCCGGACCCTGTGTGACTGTCGCTAGCGACAGTAAGCAAGGGTGCGGGGACGAGGTGTTGAAGACGCAGTGTAGTAGCCTTGAGTGATTGTCGCTAGCGACAACGTCGCTGAAACTTGACTTTGTCAAGTTGTCGCTAGCGACAGTATGCATAGGTCCCGGACCTTGATGGTGCGTCGCTAGTGACGCTGTCGCTAGATGAGTTGAAACTTGACTTCGTCAAGTTGTCGCTAGCGACGGTAGACTAGTGTCTTGACTCCTTCATTCTATATCACCAAGTTATAAGTCTTGCGTCCATTCACCTTAACACCTGAAACCAAAAACAAAAACAACAAACACATGTTGTCGACAAAACAAACAACTACAGGATTTTATTACAGTTATCTTACTTTTTTTGGTTATGAAATAATTATTGTGTTATTAAATGTTAAATATAAATTACGAGATTTAAAATATTATTTTATGAACTAATTAATTAAGTAATGAGGGGTAAAAAGTTAAAAGAGGTAAAAGTCGATACATTTTTACTCCCGCTTGCTGCTATCTTCTCTTGATAGAACTGGTGGGAGAAACAAGGACGAGTGGACGACTGACTGACTGCCAACATTTTTTTTTTATATACGAAAACAATAAATAAAAGAAACTATGCATTTAATGGAAAATTATCTATAATACGTACTAGTACTATATTAAACTGCAGCTGTATTGCTTTATCTATAATTTTATTGCTTGATTTTTATTTTATTTTTGCATTTAATGGAAAATCACTTTTGTGATTTTCAATAGTCACTTTCGGATCAAAGTCATTTTTTGGGAGCAAAATTAAATTTCCAATATAATTACAATTATCCTACTTTTTTTTAGTTTGAATTACATGAATTTTCTATTATTATGAAATACATTAATTCTCCAGAGTTCGAAAAAATCTTATTTTTTTTAAATAAAATTTTAATTTGTTATTACGAAATTTGATTACGGAGTACTTTTTAAGTTTGGATTGTATCACGGTATTTGACAATTTATAAAGTACAACTAGTAATATTTAAATTTAAATTTATTTATTTATTTTAATTTCTTTTGAATCTTTTTTCGTTATCTTTTTCTCTTATTTTTTTTCTGATATATTTTTTGCTGTAAATTTAATTTTCTGCGTAATCTAAGAATTATTTTTTATGTTTTTTAATTTATTTAATTTATTCAATTTATTTTTGTGCGTAATATTTTTATTTAATTTATTCAATTTATTTTTTTTGCGTAATATAAGAATTATTTTTTACTATTATGAAGATTCACGATAATAAAGATTATTGTATTAAGTGATGAAGATTTGTATAGATAATTATGAATGAAGATTGTTTTTTTATGTAATGAAGATTGTTTTATTATGTAATGAAGATTTGATTGTTGTATTAGGTGATAAATATTTGATTAATTGTTGTAAATGAAATTGTTGAAAATTGTAGTTGTGATGAAGATTTGATTTAAGGAAGATTTGAGATTGTCGTATTATTTGATTAATTTGTTGCAAATGAAACTGTTGAAAATTCTTAGATCTTGACGAAGATTTGATTTATCTAAATAAAAATTCATTTGTTACGTAATTGTATTGTTATAAACTCAATAGAATGGAGAGAGAACAATATAGTAGAAATAGAAACAATACGACAGAGAATAAAATTGTTATTTCATTTATATGGTCCTTTGTACAGGATAAAAAGTAGGTGAGAGAGAATAATATAATAGAAATAGAAACAATACGAGGAGAATACAATTGTTATTTCATTCATATGGCACTTTGTACAGGATACAAAGTAGGGTTTTTGTCTTGTTCAGTAAACTAGTCCTTCACTAATTAATAATATTCATAACACCCCCTTCAATGACTATTTAACGGATTGCTGCCTCGTTAAAACCTTGCCAGAAAAACTCAGTGGGATAAAACCTCGACGAAGGAAAAAAAGTACAATCTGCTCCCCCTGATTGTAATCACCGAAGATCTTTTGATTTTTGAAAATAGTTATTGGTGATCAATCCATCTCACTAAAACCTGTAACTAATAAAACCATATAAGAAAAACTTAGTTATTCAAATATACATTTTGGTCTTCAGGACACAACCTTCGAATTGTCGAGTTTCACATTCATTTGTATTATTGTATATTTTTCGTCCTTCTGGGACATGCCTTTACCAGACATCTATTGATTAGAGCATTTACAATCGCTATATAACCGGCTGGTAACTCTTCTGGAGTATTTGAGATGCGTCTAGTGTTCAATATACATTTTTTGACAAATGAACAATAATGTGAACTTCAATTCACAATCATTTGAACTTCAGGTTCAATATCTCACTTTATCTCGAAAATAAACTCATATAGAACATTCTGATGTTCTCATTAATTATTATCGAGTGATGTACATGTCTCGTTAAAAACCTCGTTATAAAACCCTGTAGGAAAAAATACTCGAGGAAAATAGTACATGACATTCACATTTTTATTGTGGTGATTGTCTCGTTAAATGCCTTTGGTGATCCAGCTGGAGTCGGCGAGCGCAGAGGAGTAGTGGGTGGTGAAGCATCTCCAGACTTAGCTTCAACACCAGCTTCATCACCGTCAGAGTCAGTGCCATCATCCTTCTCTTCCTCTCTCTCAGCTTCATCAGAGTCGGACATGTAATCTTTCTCTAGAGTTTCATAAAAACCAAACTCATCTTCACCGATTCTGATCCTCTCATCTTCCTCATCACTGTCACCTTCGACATCAACATCTTCATCCTTCAACCCGTCAGACGGCATCGCACGCGACACCTCTGGATGTGTAGAACCTTCTTCATCAACCTTTCCCTTTCCCTTCCTTAGCATATCAAACACTTCATCAGCCATCATCTCACGCACACCTTCATCATCGGTATCAACAACCACATGCTTGGACTTCGCAAGATCCGCTATCGCTTCCTTGATCCCATCCTTGATCAGTTGAAACATGAAAGTGTCAGTCAAACCTTTACTAGATGAGGCAGCACCACCTAATCCTCCCCCTTGATGGGTCATCTGGTGAAGGTAAGTGAATGCCTCTTTCTGATCACGCTGAGCTTCCATCATTTCAGCATACGCAATGGCGTGAGCAGCTTGCTTGCGTTCAAGGCGTTGAGTAGTCGTGAAACAGCGATGAACAGCAACAGATGGAACGATAGAACGATAGTTGTTCATCGGATGATGAGGATTCTCATGAGGCGGCAACCCAGAGCGAGGGCCAAAGTAACGAGGCACAACAGTAGGAGTATCACGCTTCTCTTCTTTCATCGCTTCACCAGTTAAGTTCTCAAGTCTGTCCTCCTCAGTGATGTCTTCAATGATAACAGCATCGCGCTTCTGACGCTTAACACTTACATTCTCCACCTTTGGAACAGCAGTACGCTTCTTCGACGATTTCGGAGAAGGAGGAGGAGTGATAGGATCAGGGACATCTTCTCTCCTCACGAACTTAGTCCATGGAAAGTCCAAGAATCTTTTCTTCAGAAAGGTAGGAGTTACATTGACATGACAATTTTTCTTTGTCTTCTTTTCAGTTTCGGTCATCCCTCTGAACCCTTGTTCGTATAACATTCCGTAGATAAGGCATGGATGAGTAAGGTGTAAACGTCTACTCTCCTCGAGATCACGCTGTTGTGCGAGAACAGAGTTAGAAGCCTTTGCAATCCGACAGATATCATGAAAAATGATCTCCCCGAGATCAACCTGTTCACCGCAGCCAAGGCGGAAGAGTATGTGCATGAGCCTAGGAGATAGATAATTCTCGTCTGGATTAGCCACTGCCCAGTTCGTCATCCCGAGACGGTGAAGCGTGCCATAGAAGGCCGACAGCTTCGTAGACGGAGGTAAAACCGACTTTGCCTTTCCTCTAGTAAAAAACGACCCAATCTTCATTGCATTCATCCTATCATCATCAGAAGGTGACACCCAAGAACTCTCAACCTCTATACGGTTCAAGAAGTTGTTAATGTTGAGTGGGCGAAAGACATAAAGTTTGTTTCTGAAAACAAAACGACCATACATCCGACTCTTCGGATCAGCAAACTCAGGAGTCAAGTTAGCGTAGAACTTGTATACGATGGGATAGGAGAAGTGATACATCTTAGTCACAGACTCCGTCAGATGCATAGCCTCCAAGAAGTTTTTGACACCTGATTTCGCGTAGTCAGCCGGACGGATGTTGCGATCGATAAGAATAGGCAAACTTTCAATGAACGTCAGACGACGTTCAGCAGCAGGAGTAAAGAAATCAGGTTTGTAATGAGGACCACAGTCCTCAACTAACAGAAAGTACTGAGGCTCAGCAGTGGCTCCAGTTGAGCCAGAAGTAGTAGGATGTGTAGGTGGCTTAGAGCCAAGTGATAGTGTCTTCTCTCCATCACCGGAGGCAGAGGGTTTCTTCTTCTTACTATCGTCAGAGATAGTAGAGCCAGCAGGTTTAACCTTCTTCGTTTCAGCAGTCTTCTTTGAGTCAGTAGTCCCAGAGATAGAAGGTTTGGACTTCTTAGTTTCAGCAACAACGTCAGATGACGTTGGTTTCTTGGTAGAGACACCAGAGCCAGACACAGTCGACTTAACGACATCAACAGTAGAGGGAGGTTTGATAATCTTCTTACCATCATCAGTCATGATTCCATCATCGACTAACTTCCTATACTCAGTAGGAGAGACAAGACCTTTAAAGCATCGCAAGAAGTTAGAAGGATACTTCGGATCCTTAGACTTAGGTTCAACATCGGACTTAGTGCTCTTCCCAGCACTCCGCGACACAGAGTGTGCCGGCTTCGCAGGTTTGGTCAGATCGACCGAAGGAGATTCAGACTTGGACTTGCTTCCCCTGCTATCCATTTTATCCATATGTTTAGTCAAGGCATGTAGTGCCTTCTTCTTTGAACCAGGAGATGCCTCTCGCCAGGCGGTCGTCAATTCAGTAAGTACTTCCTTATCGAGTTCAGCAATCGTGTTACCTTCAGACGAAGTCATAGCAAGATATAGTGAAAGTATCGAGAATGAAGATCTAGGAACCTAAGTAAGAGATCACTGACACCTGATGTGTGAAGCTAGAGAAGAGTAGAGAGTCGAACGCTGGATGCGTGAAGAGTCGATCTCAGAGAGCGAAGCTAGCAAGAACACGAATCAAGCACGACGACTATAAGACTTAGAGAGTTTGAGTTCAGGTAACCCTAAATCCAAAATTTGAAGTCCTATATATAGGCAAAGTTTGGCCGGCCCGTCCGGAAATAAAAAGACCTGTAAAAGCCCAACTAACAGAACAAAAATCAGCCCATCAGTACAAAAATCGAATTTAAATAATAATAAAAATAATAAAATAATAAAAAAAAATTCCGAAAAACGGAAAAAATATTCTAAGTAAAAACGATCAAGTGTCGGTGATCGAAGGTCGCTCGTCTGAAGTGTTGAAGTGTTGATGTTGTAGAAGTTGTGTTGGTGAGTTGATAGCAAGACAAGGTGTTGGTATTGCGTTGAGTGTGAGATAGTAGTGTCAACAGCAGCAGGGGTCACGACCTGCGACACAGTCGCTAGCGACAGAGGGTGCAAGTCCTGGATCAGCGAAAATTTCGCAGGCGACAAGTTGCGCTGGAGATGGGTATACGATGTTAATGTGAACATGTCATGAGATTTAAGTCCGCCAGGTGCTGCTACACTCGTCTTTTGTCTTTACGGTTGAACTCCACGAGATGCTGTACATGAACTACATGAGTGAATTATCAAAACAACACATCCCGAGTAAGTATTCAAGCGTTCAACACACAGCAAACATTCAAAAACATTTTAGTGGAGATTCAATCGGTGATACCAGGCAGTGAAGAGCAGATATTTTCCCAAAAAAAATTTCACTTTTCATCAATCTCCAAAACAAAAATATCACAAAAGGTGAATAAAACTTTGAGGTATAATGAAATAACTCTCGAATTAAAAACCGGTGAAACGGACCGAAGTATGTTGAAATAAGTTTAACTTGTCCTTCGTCGCAATCACAAGGATGCAATCGTGTTTCATCGGAACATATATGGTGAGTTAACACCGCACAAGAGATTTTAATTCATGAGTGTAAGGTGAACTCTTAAGGCACTCCATTTGGGACAAGCGTTACTACATCAGAGGGGAGCCGGCGGACAATGTGATCCGGCGTCCTCTAGATGAGTTGAAGCTTTAAATGATTATGCAACAGATGCTCATTACAGCAATCAGAGGGGAGCAAGGTTCATCCTGCATCTCCGAAGTGTGATGGTTGAGCATCTTAAATTATAGCGTCTATGTGCTACCTTTCGAAGAGGGGAGCCGGCGGACAAAGTGATCCGGCGTCCTCCGTTACTCCGTATTATAGATCAATGCAAATGAGCTTATGGGAGTTATATGCCAAGTTCACATGTATACACTCAGAGGAATAAATGCACTTGGGTCCGAAGACTAAAGCGGCCTCGATCCATGTTCATCTTATTAGATTAATCCACGACGATCCATAGTGCGTATTCAGAAGTAAAGAAAACAATCTTTCAGACTTCAAAATTTTCGTGAACTCTTAGAGAGAACACATGCAGAGAGAATTTCTTAATTTTTTGAATCTCTCAAAGTCAAGAGGTTTGGTGAAGATGTCAGCAATTTGTTTTTCTGTTGAAATATGCTGTAGACTGACTATATCACGATCAACCAAATCTCTAATGAAATGATGTCGAATGTCGATGTGTTTAGTGCGAGAATGCTGAACAGGATTTTCGCTGATTTTGATAGCACTTTGGTTATCACAGTACAGCACCAAGGGAGCACTCTCGATAAGATAATCATTCAACATCTGCTTCAGCCAAAGCAATTGAGTGCAGCAACTCCCGGCTGCAACATACTCAGACTCAGCGGTTGATAGAGCGATGCAATTTTGCTTCCGACTATGCCATGACACTATGTTATTGCCAAGGAAGCAGCAGCATCCAGAAGTGCTCTTTCGTTCATCATTGTCACTCGCCCAATCCGCGTCGGAGAACCCGACAAGATTTGGTGTAGTGTCACACGCATACCAAAGACCGAGGTCCGAAGTTCCAGAGATGTAGCGGAGTATCCGTTTCACAGCTCGTAGATGGTCCTCCTTAGGATCAGCTTGGTACCTGGCACACATACAAACACTAAACATTATATCAGGGCGAGTAGCAGTTAAATAAAGTAAACTCCCAATCATAGAGCGATAGAGTGTTTGATCAACACTTCGACTCTTAGTCGACATAGATAACCGATCAGTTGTCGCCATGGGAGTGTTGGCGGGCTTAGCATGGTGCATCTCAAACTTCTCAACCATATTCTTAGCATATTTGCTTTGTGAGACGAAGATCCCATTCGGTCGTTGAGATATCTGAAGACCCAAAAATTGATGTAGCTCGCCTTCAAGACTCATCTGAAATGTAGAAGACATAGAATCCGTGAATGCTTTCACGAGCTTAGAGCAAGTAGCACCGAAAACAATGTCGTCGACGTAAATCTGGGCAACGATCATGTGTTTCCCATCACGTTTGATAAAGAGAGTCTTGTCCACTGAGCCGCGTTCAAAACCAAACTTCAGAAGGTAGTCTGTCAGACACCCATACCACGCCCTCGGAGCTTGCTTCAACCCGTATAAAGCTTTGTGAAGCTTGTAAACATGATTTGGCTTCTTAGGGTCCTCGAAGCCTTTCGGTTGAGCAACATACACTTCTTCTTCTAGTACTCCATTTAGGAATGCAGCTTTGACATCCATTTGTCTAAGTTTGATGCCGAGATGGCATGCAATAGCAATCAGAAGACGAATAGACTCAATGCGAGCAACTGGAGCAAAAGTTTCATCAAAATCTATCCCTTCAACTTGGGCATAGCCTTGTGCAACGAGACGAGCTTTGTTTCGAACAACTTGGTTATGCTCATCCGTTTTGTTCTTAAAGATCCATTTGGTCCCAACAACATTGATGTTCGGAGTACGGGGAACCAAAGACCAAACATTGTTTCTCGTGAACTCGTTGAGTTCTTCCTGCATAGCCATTATCCAGAAGTCATCCTTCATAGCTTCCTTGTAGTTTTTCGGTTCCGTTTCAGATAGAAAGCAAGAGACTCCGATTTCATGGCACACAGCAGAAGTACAGATGTTATAGAGTTCATCAGGAGAAGAAATTTGTTTCTTTGAGCGTGTAGTTCGCTCGTTCATGTTTCCAATCATCTGAGTCGGAGGGTGGCGTTTTTGAATGTACCCAGGTGCTTCTCTAGGAGCATCAGCTGGGTTGTCAACTTGTTCATTTTCTTCATCATCAGACGATGAAGTATCATTGTTCCGCCGACTAGTCTCTCCAACTTCAGGTGATGTGTTAGGAGTAGGAATATCTGGCATCTCAGTAGTGGGTGTAGATGGAAATGTACGATACTCCAGAATTCCTTCCTTAACCCAATTTTCGTTGGCATCCTTCCCGAGAAAGTCTTGTTCATCAAAGTTGATGTTAACAGTTTCAAGAACTTTCTTAGTTCGGAGATTGTAAGCTCGATAAGCATGACTATTCTGACTATAGCCAACGAAGATACCACGATCGGCTTTGGCTTCAAACTTCTTCAGAGGATCACGATCCTTTAAGATATAACACGTACAGCCAAAAACGCGAAAGTGTGATACAGATGGCTTCTTGCCATTCACAAGCTCATAGGCGGTTGCCGTTGTGCCGGATCGAATGCTAATACGATTCAGAATATATCCAGCGGTAGAGACAGCTTCCGCCCAAAAAGTACGAGCAAGATTTTTCGAGATTAGCATAACACGAGCCATCTCTTGCAGCGTACGGTTCTTACGTTCGGCTATCCCATTCTGTTGAGGTGTTTTAGGGGCCGAGTATTCATGATGAATCCCCTTCATCAGACAATATTCATTGAAGCTAGAATTTTCGAATTCTGTTCCGTGATCACTCCTGATCCTCTTCACCTTAGCTTCATGATTCGTTCTAATCCATTTCACAATACCTTTGAAGGCATTGAAAGTCTCATCCTTAGTGGCAAGAAATCTCGTCCAAGTATAGCGAGAGAAATCATCAACAACCACCAGCACGTACTCTTTCTTGGCAATACTCTTCACTTCCATTGGACCCATGAGATCCATGTGAAGTAGTTCAAAAGGAGCTGAAGTGCTCATCAGTGTTGGTAGTGCAGGATGAGGAGTTCTTGTCAGCTTTCCCTTCTGACAGTCACCACACACTCTTTTCTCGATTTTGGGGAGTTGAGAGATTCCTCGAACTATCTCCCCCTTAACCAGTTTACTCAAGTTTCGAGTGCTAGTGTGTCCAAGGCGTTGATGCCATAAATCGACTTCATCAGGAACAGTCACAGAGAAACAACTATACTCAGTTGTATAACAATTATTCTTAGCACGCGGACCTTCCATGATGCACTTCCCTTCAGCATCAAAAACTTTGCAAGAGTCTCTATCAAAGCTAACATTCAGCCCTTCATCACAGAGTTGGCTGATGCTAATAAGATTTGCCACGAGTCCCTTCACATGCACAACATTTCGGATTGGTGGCAATCCTTTGATATGTAGTGTTCCCTTCCCCATAACGACGCCTTTAGCTCCCCCTCCGAACACCACGGGAGAACCAGTCATAGGCTCGTATTCTTTTAGAAACTTCTTGGTTCCGGTCATATGACGGGAACAACCACTATCAAAATACCAAATGCCTTTGTTTCCGGAATCGGAGGCATTCAGTGCAACATTGCAAAATATGAGTTCTCTTGGTCTCCAGGCTGTTGAAGTGGTAGAGTTAAGTCTTACTTCACTCCTTTGGGACTTAGGTACCCATTTCTTCTTTATACCAATGTGTTGTGACTTAGTCTCAGTCACAAGTTTCACATACTTCTCAGCTTTCACCACTGGAGACGTGTGTATCTTCACACTCTTGACAACAACACTCTTCTTCTTAGACACAACATCATGATTCAAATCATCCCTAAGCTTATAGCAGAAGGGTCGAATGTGTCCAGGTAAATTACAGTAGTGACACACATATTTTCTCTTATGACGAGCTTCGACCTTCTTCGGAGTCTTAACCATAACAGGTTTTGAGCGAGAGAGTTTATCATTTATTTTCACGTTCTGAGATTTATTCAAGTTCTTCAGCAACGTCTTCTCGTATGGCAAGATACCACGAGGATGCTTCACAATGGACTTAGGAAATTGATATGTCTCCGTCTTCAAGTTCGTAGTCGAGACCGACTTTTGAGTTTCAGTTTTCGGAGATGTAGCAACCTTCTTTCCTTCAGCAATTTCCCTTCGTTTCAAACTTTCAGAATCATCTATTTTTATACTCTCAGTAGAGTCAGTAGAGGCTTTGACAAAAGTCACTTCTTTCGTTTCAGGTGCAGTATAGATAGATTCAAAAACTTTCTGAAAGCCAAGTCCAACACGACCTGGGTTCATGTATGATGCGGCATTGTCAAACACTGAAGAGTTAGTATTCATCTTTCTCAACAATTCATCAGTCATCTGAAGCTTCTCCTTTAGAACATAACGTTCCTTGTCACACATAGCTAGATCAGTTTGAGCTTTCATCAAGGATGACTTCAGCTCATCATTCTCAGCGTCGGTGTTCTTGAAGAGAGTTTGGAGTTTCTTTACTTCTGATGTTTCCTTCTTCAGTAATGCCTTTAGTTTCGAGTTTTCAGAACTCGACTTCTCAAATGATTCTCTCAGTTCGACAACCTCTTTGTAGTATTTGTGTTTTTCTTCAAAGAGAGTATCAAATTTGTTTTTCAGTATTGTCAGAGAATTGTTCAGCCTCTTCTTCTCATCTTCCGTCTTCTCAACCGAGTTTCTCAAACCAACGACCTCATCACTCATCTTGTGTTTCTCATTCGAGAGTTCAGTAATAGATTCTGTCAGAACCTTCAAAGACACTTCGAGTGTGTTATTCTCAGTGATAGCTAAGTCATGTAGACTTATCAATTCAGCATGATTCTCTCTCAGAGTGATTAGCTCATCACACACAACTTCAGCTTGACACACTCCAGGTGTCATCTCTATCTCTTCAGTTTCAGACTCAGATTCACCATCTGAGAAAATATTGTCATCACAAAAATTTCGATTTTCTGAGGTCAGACGGAAAATGTTATCTGCAGTAGCAGTATCCTTCAGAAAGGCATCAAGTTGAAAGTTTTCAACTTCAAAATTAGCAAGGTCAAAACCTTCATCAAACGTGACAACTAGAGCGTTGTCCTCATCTTCATCTGTGTTGTCATCATCAGAACCATCATTTTCAGAGATCACATCTTCATCATCAATCACCACGTAACTCACTGGTAGCTTCTTCTTTCGATGCAGGTTAGGACATTCATTCTTGACATGTCCATACCCCTTGCACTCATAGCACTGCATTTTTGATACATCTTTGCTATTGGAAGTGTATGGTGATAGCTTCGTGCCTTTAAACTTCTTGTCAGAGGAAGACCCCTGATTTCGATTGTCTGGAGTGTTCGGATATGAGTTAGAACTTTTCTGAAATTTTCGGAAATTTCGTGCTCGGTTCTTTCTCTTAAAATCTTGTTTCACTAGATAGGTGACTATGTCAGTCAGTACAGCAAGCTTGTCTGGGTTGTTTGAATTCATCAACCGTTCAATATCTTCAGCTTCCTCATCATCAGACTCATTCACATCAGCTGAGAAACTACTTTCAGACTTCTCATTTTTCAACCGAGGTTGTTGAGGTTTCGTGCTTCGTGAACTCTTCCCTTTCTCAGAAATTTTCAGTGCGGTCATCGGTTCATAGACGAGAGCCATATCAGGATTACTCCGCACTTTTAGGGTCAAGTCGTAGTTTCTTAAGTCAGCCATTAAATCAGCATAGTCCCAGTTTTGGTTTCCATCGTTGCGTGCTTCAATGGTTAGCACCTTGCTCTCGAATCTAGAGCTTACACTTGATAAAACCTTTTCGTAGACCATGATAGCAGGAAAGACTTCTCCCAGTTCAAATGCCTCATTAACATATCTCATCACCTTGTCAAGATAGTCATTTATGTCTTCATCTTCTCTCATGCGAAGTTGATGAAACTGAGCAGTTATAGTTCGGATCTTCGAGCGCTTAACAGCGTGACTACCCTCACATATCCTCTGTAGCGTCTCCCATGCATCTCTGGCAGATGTGCAATTTTTGACCAGCTGATACATACTGAGGTCCAGCCATTCACAAATAAGAAGAAGAGCTTTGCTATTCGCAGTAGACAAGTCATGCTCTTCTCTAGTCCAACTACGTTCAGGCTTTGGGGTTCTAAGACCATCAGCATCTTCGGTGTAAGGACGCTCCCATCCTTCCAACACAGCCATCCATGCTCTTGAGTCAAATCCCTTGATTCTAGCAGATACTTTCGCTTTCCAGTTAGAGTAGTTCTGATGAGTAAGCATAATCGGTTTCTGAACAAACATAGACGACTCCATTGTAGCGGAAATATGGAGTCAAGTAACGGATCACGTCTTATACGTATGACGTCCCGCTCTGATACCAAATGAAATTACGTCTTCGACGTAGGATACCAACTTTTTCGTGAAGTCGGTCTAAAAACAGTCTTCGTTCGCTCAACCACACTCCGTTAACACACACTCGAAGTAATGTGTATATGATCGAACTCAAAGTAGTTAAGTAGTGAAGACAAGGTTGTATAATAGTTTCATTTCATTGATAAACAAAACTAACTATTACACTTGTGGAGAAAGGTAGGCGGAATGATCAAGAGTCGTATCCCAAGTGACGCAGCACTCCAACGAACTAATGATCTAGTACTATATCACCTAGAGCTAAATCGCATAACTCTACTATCGGTGCACAGCACAAAACAACTACCAAAACTCTTAAGCTATAAGCCGTAAACAACGAACGTTGATACTCGGATATCGGATTTCGTTCTCTCAAAATCGTCAAAGGATGTCATCCAACTTCATGGGTATATATAGGTTGCTCGCACATGTGAGGCAATGGAATGGAGCAATCTGATTGGCCACATGCTTGGCCTACATCACAATTCCATGGATGACATCACTTTCGGAATCTTCGATTCTTGAATCTTGGAATCTTGAATCTTCGATTCTTGAATCTTCGAATCTTGAATCTTCGATTCTTCAACTTCAGACTTCAACACTATCTTGACTCCGTCGATCTCAATACTTCATCTTCAACTTCATCGTGACGAACACTTGTCGTTGAGGCTTCAGTACTTCATCGTCTTCACGGTCGTCGATATCATTGAAGTGATAAACAACAATCATTCATCATCAACACTTGGACGTGGATAGCAATCACTTGCACTTGTCGTTGATGATAGGACGTTACACTCTCAGCATCAGGAGATGATCACTGAGAGAAGGTATCACGGCGTGACATGATGTTGGCATGCGAGAGTGCAGCATCAAAGGAGAGTGTCGCTAATACTGGACTCTGTCAAGTTGTCGCTAGCGACAGCAAGTGAGGATGCCAGACCATGGCATTGTGTCGCTAGCGACAGGAGGCAAGAGTGCCGGACCCTGTGTGACTGTCGCTAGCGACAGTAAGCAAGGGTGCGGGGACGAGGTGTTGAAGACGCAGTGTAGTAGCCTTGAGTGATTGTCGCTAGCGACAACGTCGCTGAAACTTGACTTTGTCAAGTTGTCGCTAGCGACAGTATGCATAGGTCCCGGACCTTGATGGTGCGTCGCTAGTGACGCTGTCGCTAGATGAGTTGAAACTTGACTTCGTCAAGTTGTCGCTAGCGACGGTAGACTAGTGTCTTGACTCCTTCATTCTATATCACCAAGTTATAAGTCTTGCGTCCATTCACCTTAACACCTGAAACCAAAAACAAAAACAACAAACACATGTTGTCGACAAAACAAACAACTACAGGATTTTATTACAGTTATCTTACTTTTTTTGGTTATGAAATAATTATTGTGTTATTAAATGTTAAATATAAATTACGAGATTTAAAATATTATTTTATGAACTAATTAATTAAGTAATGAGGGGTAAAAAGTTAAAAGAGGTAAAAGTCGATACATTTTTACTCCCGCTTGCTGCTATCTTCTCTTGATAGAACTGGTGGGAGAAACAAGGACGAGTGGACGACTGACTGACTGCCAACATTTTTTTTTTATATACGAAAACAATAAATAAAAGAAACTATGCATTTAATGGAAAATTATCTATAATACGTACTAGTACTATATTAAACTGCAGCTGTATTGCTTTATCTATAATTTTATTGCTTGATTTTTATTTTATTTTTGCATTTAATGGAAAATCACTTTTGTGATTTTCAATAGTCACTTTCGGATCAAAGTCATTTTTTGGGAGCAAAATTAAATTTCCAATATAATTACAATTATCCTACTTTTTTTTAGTTTGAATTACATGAATTTTCTATTATTATGAAATACATTAATTCTCCAGAGTTCGAAAAAATCTTATTTTTTTTAAATAAAATTTTAATTTGTTATTACGAAATTTGATTACGGAGTACTTTTTAAGTTTGGATTGTATCACGGTATTTGACAATTTATAAAGTACAACTAGTAATATTTAAATTTAAATTTATTTATTTATTTTAATTTCTTTTGAATCTTTTTTCGTTATCTTTTTCTCTTATTTTTTTTCTGATATATTTTTTGCTGTAAATTTAATTTTCTGCGTAATCTAAGAATTATTTTTTATGTTTTTTAATTTATTTAATTTATTCAATTTATTTTTGTGCGTAATATTTTTATTTAATTTATTCAATTTATTTTTTTGCGTAATATAAGAATTATTTTTTACTATTATGAAGATTCACGATAATAAAGATTATTGTATTAAGTGATGAAGATTTGTATAGATAATTATGAATGAAGATTGTTTTTTTATGTAATGAAGATTGTTTTATTATGTAATGAAGATTTGATTGTTGTATTAGGTGATAAATATTTGATTAATTGTTGTAAATGAAATTGTTGAAAATTGTAGTTGTGATGAAGATTTGATTTAAGGAAGATTTGAGATTGTCGTATTATTTGATTAATTTGTTGCAAATGAAACTGTTGAAAATTCTTAGATCTTGACGAAGATTTGATTTATCTAAATAAAAATTCATTTGTTACGTAATTGTATTGTTATAAACTCAATAGAATGGAGAGAGAACAATATAGTAGAAATAGAAACAATACGACAGAGAATAAAATTGTTATTTCATTTATATGGTCCTTTGTACAGGATAAAAAGTAGGTGAGAGAGAATAATATAATAGAAATAGAAACAATACGAGGAGAATACAATTGTTATTTCATTCATATGGCACTTTGTACAGGATACAAAGTAGGGTTTTTGTCTTGTTCAGTAAACTAGTCCTTCACTAATTAATAATATTCATAACACCCCCTTCAATGACTATTTAACGGATTGCTGCCTCGTTAAAACCTTGCCAGAAAAACTCAGTGGGATAAAACCTCGACGAAGGAAAAAAAGTACAATCTGCTCCCCCTGATTGTAATCACCGAAGATCTTTTGATTTTTGAAAATAGTTATTGGTGATCAATCCATCTCACTAAAACCTGTAACTAATAAAACCATATAAGAAAAACTTAGTTATTCAAATATACATTTTGGTCTTCAGGACACAACCTTCGAATTGTCGAGTTTCACATTCATTTGTATTATTGTATATTTTTCGTCCTTCTGGGACATGCCTTTACCAGACATCTATTGATTAGAGCATTTACAATCGCTATATAACCGGCTGGTAACTCTTCTGGAGTATTTGAGATGCGTCTAGTGTTCAATATACATTTTTTGACAAATGAACAATAATGTGAACTTCAATTCACAATCATTTGAACTTCAGGTTCAATATCTCACTTTATCTCGAAAATAAACTCATATAGAACATTCTGATGTTCTCATTAATTATTATCGAGTGATGTACATGTCTCGTTAAAAACCTCGTTATAAAACCCTGTAGGAAAAAATACTCGAGGAAAATAGTACATGACATTCACATTTTTATTGTGGTGATTGTCTCGTTAAAAACCTTTAATTAAGAAAACCCCATGGGAAAAACTTAGTAAAGGGAAAAAGAGTGCAATCACTGGTCTTCAGGACCAATCAATAGTGTTCGGGACCTTGTCTTCAATATGATTTTTGTCCATAATGACATATGTAAATATGATATTGTACATGTTCTGATTTTCATTTACTTTCATTTTAGGAATTTTAAAATCCATCCAGGATTTTCATGTATGTATCTTTCTAATAACTTCTACATGGTCAAATCATACATTCGATGCATATATCTATCATTGTTGCTGCCATAAATATTAAGTAGCGGAACTTAATGTCATTTTTCAAAATATTTGATTAACATCGAGTTTCTGTGAAAAACTCTTGAGCAACTAATCTCGCTTTTATATCTCATTACATCATTACTCATTTTTCGTACGAACACCCACATATATCATTTTGAGATAATATTTTGAGGTGTGTATTATAGAGTCGAAATATCTCTTTTATTTAGCGAGTCATGCTCAACCTCAATTGTTCGTTTCTTATTTTTCGAGTGCTGCTGGCACACTATCATTGATTTAAGCGTTGAATCCAAATTTTCTAGAGCAATTTTTGAAGCAAATATGTCGTTGACGACTTTCTATTTTTCCATGTTGATGACAATTCAATATATCAACCAAATCTTTAATCATTTCCCAAAATATTTGATTTAGCTGTTCCGCAATCCCACGATTTTCTATTATCATGTGCACGTGTTTTTCAATGGGATTTCCATCTAACTTCGGTGACTAAATTTCTTTGTTTTTCCGCGGATTTATTTTATATTTTGAGATCGATCTACTACCCTTTTGGCGTATGTTTTAGTATTTTTGAATTGGAGGGATTCTAGATTAAAAATATTGTTTTATTAGTTTTTTAATTAAAAAATTAAGAGTTAAAAGTAAAAAAAGATAAAATAAGATACTACCTCCTTGTTTGAAAATTATGCATAGAAATTTTATTCTAAAGAAAAAAATACATTTTTTTTATATTTTGAATAATACTTCTATAAAGTAGACAAAGTCTGCTGCTAACTTCTCTTGTTAGAACTGGTGGGATGACTGGTAAGTTCGATCAGGGAGAGAGCAAGGTCTGCAAGTACGTCTCCACTGATTCCAAGCCGCAAAGTTTCTTAACAACGGGCATAGTAGCCGGAACATCGAGCTGGAATGTTAAATCAGTCCCTTCCGATACTACTCCCCAACGCTTGAGCTGTTTTCTTGCTTCTGTGATGGCAGCTCTCGTCGCACAGTGAACTGATGCTGCCAGAAGCAGTGGGGGTTCCCCTGAAGCTGTCACACAAAAATATATTACATCAAAGAGTTATTGGTTAAAAGAAAACATGGTTGTTCGATAAAGAGTATTTGTCTTTTTAAGAGTGGTCTTATCGATGAAATCCAACAAGTATATATTTCACGTACCCTTAGACGAGAGAACGCGTTTTTGGTGATGCCCGCTGTTCATCACTTCAACGTTGAATTGTCTCGGAATATTGTCAATAGTTGGGATCTTGTAATCCCATGTCCCTTCCGAAACCACTGATCCATCTGAGTTAGTCTCGTACTCTTCTAGCATGAAAAAACCAAGTCCTTGTACAAAAGCCCCTTCGATCTGAAAAACACAAATACCAGGTCAACTTTGATTCGATAGGTTGTGTTATTCAAAAGTAAACATTGATGGGATTTCCATGTGTAAATTAACCTGTCCCAAGTCGACAGCGGGGTTCATGCTCTGGCCGCAATCATACACAATGTCGGTTCTTAATATTCTAGTTTCACCTGTTAAGATATTTACCTCGACCTGAAGTAAAATGAAATTATTAATATCCAATGGCTATAGTTGCCCGAACCATGCATAAAGCATAATGGAGAGCATATGTGGTTGCAGAGCAAAACGAGAGGATGCTCAACGAGGTAAAAAGTTTACCTCGCTTACAGCTGCACCATAGTTCAAGTATTTCATAGAACTGAAGTCGGGCACAAAGTAAGAATTGGCTGCCAAGTTTACACTTTGATAATGTGCCTGCATCCATGAGTTGAGTTACTCGATCAGAAATGCATAAGAACAATTCAGTTGACTAGATGAACCACCTATTTGCATACGTTTAATTATATATTTTCGTAGAAATTACAGTGTTGATTGCATGCATATCGAACTAAATAAGCACAGAATCGATCCAATAAACTTCCATAGATATGCAGAAGCCTTTGAGCTAAGAATATAAATTACTATTCCATTATCTGAATTATGAGGAAAGTGTAGGTCCACACCCTACTCATACATAAAACCGGAAATAACATATAAAACGAAAAATCAGTTTCGGTATCTTATTGTCATGTTAGGAAAAAAATCTTCTCAAGAGATCTGAGTTTTTGTAATTTTGAAAGTTAACTAGGGTTTATTCGTAATTAGGCAAACCTCAAAGATACTTTTTGTAATTAATCCTTATAAAAAAAAGGGTAATATGTCAAATTTACAAACCTGAAGAATCAGATCATCCCATTTCACAGAACCTGTATCCTCCTTCAACTTCTCCTTGAGAGAGGTTAATCTTTCAACCAACACATTGCAACACAGTCTAACAGCTTCACAACTCGACTCGGACGTAGTGCTCCCAGCAGTAAACCCTCCTTGCACTAAACTCAACGTGTCCGCCTGTACAACTCGAACTTTCTCCACCAAGTCATCGGTCCCATCACACTGTATTGCACTGAGAGCATAAGCAGTGACTTGTTTAACCTTCGTCCAAAGCCCCTGTCCGAGCTCAATGCCGCCAACTTCCACAACTACAGACCCATCCCAGAGTATACTTACTTTCCCCGGAGCTGCTCGTACTATCACTTCATGCACAATCGGCACTCGAGATATTCCCCTCTTGCGCCACACGTTAGAGCGGTTGAACTGTTCTATAACCGCAATCCTTTGATCAAAGCTAGACGATCGGCCCACCTTATCCCAAATGGAAGGCAGAGTGAACTCCAAGGGCTCACCAGAAGCAATGCCATAAAACAACTGTAAGCTTTCGTACGTGTGGAGATTCCTACATCTCACGAAATCCACATCTAATGACAGCACAGAAGCTACGTGCTCTATTATAGCTTCGGCAATAAAAGACGCCTGCACTTCCCCAGGGGCCCGCATGGCGGATTTGCTCGAGAGGTTTGTCTTGCAGACTTTCACGTCGAAAGATAGAGCTCCCCAGTTGTACTTTTTAAGCACCCCCATTATGTTAATGGGAATGGTGGGGCTTATATCGGCATATGCCCCAGCATTGATCAGTATGTCCAGATGCAAAGCTGTGAATTTACCGTCGGATTGGAATCCGGCACTGTAGGTGATTTTCATGGGATGCCTTCCTCCTGCAATTATCATGTCGGTTTTCCGGTCCAGGTAAATTCTGACTGGACGGTTTAATCTATGAGCTGCAAGTGCACATGCTGTAGCAACCTGATAATCAAACACGGGGGATGTATAATACATTTAAATAAAATTTATCCATCAGCGATGAGGTTTGATAACAATTATGGTGTTGATAATACTCACGGGGATTGCTTTTAATGCCTTGCCACCAAAGCCTCCACCAACCCTTCTTGTAAGAACACGGACATTATGTTCAGGAACACCGAGACATTTTGTAATGACTCTATGAGCAAACTCAGGGGTTTGACATGAGCTGTATACGACCATGCAGTTGTCTACGTCTGGAATTGCAAGGGCAGTTTGCGTCTCCATATAAAAGTAGTACTGTGAACCAAGTCTTATCTGGAAAGCCCAATTGGCAATCAACAACAACAATTAAAATAGCAAATCAGTGCATATGTTATCGGTAAAAATTACTATCATATTTAGAACATAAAAGTTAGACAAATATAAGTACCTCAGCTGAAAGAATTTTGTGATCAGCTTCAGCCATTCCTTTTGAGAAATCACCAACTGTTTGTGGATATACAAACGAGGGGATATTAATGAAACTCGATCGTTCAACGGCCTCTTCAACTGTTAGAATGGGTGGATCTAGGCCTTCTGTATCATAATCAACTAGAGCAGTTTTTGCAGCCAAATTAGCACTCTTTTGTGTCTCTGCAACCTACAAATATTTTCCAAGATGAAAATTTTATAATAAAATTCAAGAAAATAGAGGAGCTTCGACAACTCTAAGAAGATGAGGAAATGTAAATTACCGCAACGGCAATGAGGTCACCAGCAAAGCTAGTGACATCATCAGCAAATAAAGGGTCAGGCATGAGCTTATGGTGAAGTCTTCTGTATGTTTCAGTGTGGGGTTGTATTTGGAGAGGAGAACCACACAAGCCCCACATCCACCTGCAGCAGATCATTCATCAGGAAATGTATAAGGAAGGAATCTATAAGTAAAAATTAAATCTATAAGTAATAATATAATATATAAACTGATGAAAATTACCAAGAATTCATCTTCTATCTTCTTCTTTTTAATTTCATATTTTAAGTTTGATTTTTTAAAATTCAAATTTAAGCTTGTTTTTAATCAAAATTAAATTAGTACTTAATTTGTTGAACTTTTTACAACAAAGTAACGTTATTTTTTACCCTTTAATCAATATATATAAATACACCTAATTATTTTTTAAATATAAATAAATATTATTCTATTTGATAATTTAAAAATATTAAATTAAAGAAGCACATTCAGACATTCTATTCTACTCAACAGACGCAAAATAATAACGCAAAATAATATCTATAGACTATATATATACAAACCTTCGCCACATCCGAGCTTCACACTCTTGAAACGGGTACTCGAGCGCAAAAACTGAAGCAGGGTTGTGGATGGATCGATTTCAGGCACGTCGAACCTTTCCCCATTAACGTCGAAGGAGAGATTGCAATCACTTGTTGCTGAATTTCGAGAGTCCTCCATTCCTTAATGTTGTTGAGCCGAGCCTTCATTCAGTTCATTGTGAGCTTTATACTAGGAGAGAGCACAACCCAACTAAGCAGACTGCCACGTGGCGCGCAAATGCAAATATAGGTATATATTCATTATAGGCCAATTAAACTTTTTTTCTTTTTTTTTCTTGTTGCAATCTAAAGTAGAAAAACTTTGATTAGAGTACATTATAGACATTTAATTCAAATATTAATTTGTGCTCCTACAGTAAATTACTAAATTTAATGGTCATTTTCGGAATAAATTATTATCAAAAATAAAAACAAAAAACAATAAACAGAAAAACATAAAAATAATAATAAATTAGTAAGAATGAGAGACTTATTTTAGAATAAAAATAACTATTAATAAAATACTACAATGAAGGGAAAAATGGCGATAAGGCCAATTTTCAGCATTTTTTCGGCAATAAGGCCAATTTCAAATTTTCGTGTCAATTAAGCCATTTTGTGGCAATTGGGCCAAAAAAATATACCTGAAAGGACGAAACTACCCTCATCTTATTTTCAATCCACCCCCGATTGTTTTTCAGCATCCTCGGCGGAGACAACTTCTCCTCCGAGTCGGCGGTCGTCCGCGGCCTCCGGTCCGACCGGCTGTTCTTTGAGACCGGAGAGACGAATTCCATCTTCGAGGAAGCCAAATCGGTCGCCGATCCCCTTCCAGGACAGCGCGACGCTGATGGAAATGGATCCGACATATCTGTACCTCGATTTCAAGGCATCGATGGAGGAGATGGTGGAGGCGTACGGGCTGAGAGATTGGGATCGCCTGAGGGTTCTATTGGCTGTTTATGTGAGAATCAATCAGAAATGTAACCACGGATACATCGTCGGAGCTTTCGTCGTTTTGGGTCTGGATTTTGTCCTCGAGATGAGGTGGGGGATTTTCGGTGGGGAGGTGAAGACGACGGTCGGCGGCGGGTTTTCGCAGCATAGACGAAGAAGAAGAAACCCTCGCTGCCACCTGCGATATCGTAAGCTCGCCCCGCTGAGCTTCACCACCGGCTTCTACAGCTGCTCATTTCAGTTTTCAACTTTTTAGAAACTGATTTTTTTTTTTTTTGTGATTAATTGATAATGATAATTGTTGAATATGGATTGTTTCAACTATGGAGTATGTTCAGTGTTAAAATATGTCGTCCAGTGTGTTAAAAAATATGACATTCGGTGTGTTCAGTGTTTAAATATGTCGTTCAGTGTTAAAATATGACATTCAGTGTTAAAATATGACATTCGGTGTGTTCAGTGTTAAAATATGTCATTCAGTGTTAAAATATGTCATTCAGTGTTAAAATATGACATTCGGTATGTTCAGTGTTAAAATAGGTTATTCAGTGTTAAAATATGACATTCGGTGTGTTCATTGTTAAAATATGACATTCAGTGTTAAAATATGACATTCAGTGTGTTAAAATAGGTCATTCAATGTGTTCAGTGTTAAAATATGACATTCAGTGTGTTAAAATAGGTCATTTGGTGTGTTCAGTGTTAAAATATGACATTCAGTGTTAAAATATGACATTCGGTGTGTTCAGTGTTAAAATAGGTCATTCAGTGTTAAAATAGGTCGTTCACTGTTAAAATATGACATCCGGTGTGTTCAGTGTTAAAATATGACATTCAGTGTGTTAAAATAGGTCATTCAGTGTTAAAATAGGTCGTTCGGTGTGTTCAGTGTTAAAATAGGTCATTCAGTGTTAAAATAGGACATTCACTGTTAAAATATGACATTCAGTCTGTTCAGTGTTAAAACATGTCATTCAGTGTTAAAATATGTCATTCGGTGTGTTCAGTGTTAAAATATGTCATTCAGTGTTAAAAAAATACTGAACGTCATAAAAAAACACTAAAAATGAAAATAAAATATCCCAAAGATAAAATTAAAAAATTTACAGAGGAACATGAAGTTATACATTATGCTCAGTTATACATTGTGCTCCAAGAAAACATGAAGTTATAACAATGTTGTTCGATCGAGGTCTACTGTATTTATCATCCTGAACAGCAGTGCAGATACCTCCTTCATATTCGGCCTCGAATACGGGCTCTCGACACCGAATCCCGATCCTCAACAAAGTACGCGCCCTCTTCAAAGTCTTCGTTTATGCATTTCTCGAAAAACTCGACGATCGTCTTACTCGACTCGTCTCCGTTATTCGAATCGATGTCATGAAATCCCGACACCCAGCGACTATTATCCCTACAGTTCATGGCCTCGATAACGGTCAGCCGAACGTCTCGTACAGAGCCGGCTGCACAAAGGATCCCTTTGGTGGCTTTGTCGCCTGATGAGAAATCCACATGGATAATCAAGCTATACCAAACCTGGATAATAAATGACATTAAATATGTTTTGTCTTTGGTCCTCTGGATAATAAATGATTTGACAACATATAAAAGAACTAAATTAGATGAGAACCTACTTGGGTTAGGCTCCAAAGGCTGGAAGCACACTCTGCACAAATGGCCCATAGCAAAATATGCCGAAAAATGAGAGTTGCAATCGACACGAACCAAACAGAACAGTCAATCTCGAGCATGTCCCGGTAGTACGGTTACATGATTTTTGTATCAGGATGTCTAGAAGGATGGAAACGAGAATAAGTTATAACATACCTCGAATTTTAAATTGGTCAGATGTTACAGCTAGAGCTAGTATCACTAACATCCTAGAGTTCAGGAATTTAATTGTACGAATAACTACTTTGGGATGGTGGGATTTTTCTAAAGTTAAGATTAAGAATGACACAAAAGGGAAACTTGATTTGAACATAGAGATAAGTACAGCACAATAAAATAAGTACAGCCCAGATGCTAACCAGTTTTATGAGGCGAGATCGACATTCCCCAAGCACAGTCAGCTGCACAAAGTGAATATGTGAATTTTCAATGCACAGAAGTATCAACTCATGTAATGTAATAGTCAATGAAATTTTAGGAGACATACAAAGAAAAAGGGAATCAATAGAACACTGCAATAATCAACAGACTGGTGTACTCAGAAATTAAACATAGATAAGTATCCCCAACAACACTGAACAGGACATTTTAACACTGAACAGAACATATTAACACTGAACAGCCACCAACACACGCAAATCAACACTGAGCGGCCATGCGATGGCACCGAGCATGCACACACACAACACTGAACAGAACCAACCGAGATTCATAGCCAAAAGCTCATTCAGTAACAAGTACGACCTGCATTTACCAGGGGCATTTCGTCGAACAGGTGGGGGGCGGGTCGATCTGGAGGTCGAGATACTCGCAGCTAGCGCTCCGAAGCTCTCGTCGGCGACGGTGAGAGCTGAACGGTGGAGGGCGGCGGCGGTGGTGCGTGGTTGAGGTCCGGCCGAACCTCGTGTCTATATCCGAAGTCGTCGAGCTTCAGCCTCCCCCGTCAATCGAAGATGATGTTGTCGGGCTTGATGTCCGACCACCATGAATCATTACCAGCAACACATTAATTCGAGCATCCGACCAATTCGAGCAGGAGGAGGAGGACGGCGGGGGCGTCGTTCGAGCAGCCGACCAATTCGTCGGGGAACGCGGCGGAGCAGGTGGCGAGTTCGAGCGCGGCCGATCGCGTCGGAGCTGGTGGCGGCGGTGTGGTGGTGCGTCGTCGGATCACACGGGAAACTCGCCTTCGTGTGTTTCAGCAGCGCGGAGGGAGAGAAATGAGAACCGGTGGTTTGCTCAAATTTTGTATATATGGAAGGGCAACGCGGTCTTTACACATTTTAGGCGGCCTAAATGACACGCGTAATTTCTCGAAAGCCTTATCGCCGAAAAAATGCTGAAAATTGGCCTTATCGCCATTTTTCCCTACAATGAAAGGTAAAAAGAATTAAGAAAAAATAGAAAAATACATCATAAGTAAAAGAAGAAAAATTATCATAACCCAAAAAATATGGATAAAATCAAGCATAAAAAAGCATAATAAAAAAACATAATGAAAGTGCAAAAAAAAAAGGAAAAAAAAAAAGGAAGAAAGCTGGAAGAAAAACTACAAAAAGAAAAAAGATCAAAACAAATAGAAAATACTTTATTATTATTATTTATTAAATTTATATTTTAATAACATACTTACGATTTTCGTGGTGTATAAACATAAAATAATAGTTAGACGAGTAAAGAGTTTATTAAGGCTAAAATTATAATGAAGGGTGCCATAATTGCAACTTGGTGAAAATATAATTTATTCTATACTAGTTCTCTAAATAAAGCATGAAGTTCTCTAAAATAAAACTTGAAATTCTCTAGTTTGAGAATTAAAAAGTAATTGCTAGACATCCACTGCCATTTTACATATTTATATAAGAAAAAATTATATATGCAACCAAAAAATATATGGAGCACAAAAATAAATATTAAATATGAATATAAATAATAATTGTTAAACGAATGTTTTTCATAAAATTACAATATGCTGGCCGATCCTCCGCCTTCCGCTGCAAAATCGCAGCCTTCTCAATTTTTTTAATTGTTTTACTTGAATTTTTATAATATTTTTTAAAAAATTAATTATTTAAAAAAATCGAAATTGTTCAAAAATAAATTAATATTTTTATTTATCAAAAATTCATTTGTTAAAAAATAAACAAATATTATTATTCATCATTATTATTTTCATTTTATTTACATTATTGTAATGCATAAACCTCATTTCATCGCATTGCTCTGAATTATATCGGTAAGCAACTCCGCATCCCGACTAATCCCATTTCACCGCATCGCTCTGAATTATATCGGTAAGCATCTCCGCATCCCGACTAATCTGGGTTTGCTGAATTATAAGCATGTCTCTCAAGTACGTACCACGTTGAAAAAAAAATTGAAACACATTCAATAAACATTAAAATTATAAAAAAAATATATATTGTATGAACTGCCAATTATTACTACCGTCATTTTACATATTTATATAAAAATAAAGTATATGTGACAAAAAATATGTGGAGCACAAAAATAAATATTAAATATAAATATAAATATTAATTGTTAAATTAATGTTATTTTAAAGGAAAAAGATTAATATCAATATCATGGATATCCATAATTTGAATTTGTGATAGAAAATTACTATTTTAACCTTATTAATTAATTTAGTTTAAATGAATGTTTTTAAATTAAACCTTTTCATAACTTTGGACCCAATTAGTTAATTAGTCTAACAACACATTAATTATTTTTCTATTCAATTATCTGAAGTTTGAACTTATTTTGTATGCGATTTATAAGAATTAAAATTCATAATTCTTTTTTCTTTGCGTTGTAGGAAAATTCATGACAAATTAAATAAAGGGTGTTAAAAAATATCATAGCAGAACAAAATAAACATTTACAAGAATATTAAAAACATTAAATTATTTGTAATAATAATCGATCTATACATGTATAGACATAACTTTTGATATAATCTTATTTTCAAATTAAAAACACTTTTAAAAAAACACAAAAAATTATATAAGCATAATAATGAAATTAAAATATAATAATAAAAATATTATCAAAAATAAAAACAGAAAAACATAAAAAAAAATTAATAAATTAGTAAGAATGAGAGACTTATTTTAGAATAAAAATAATTATTAATAAAATACTACAATAAAAAGATAAAAAAATGTAAGGAAAAATAGAAAAATAAATTTAAAAAATACATCAAGAGTAAAAGAAGAAATTATCATAACCCAAAAATATGGGGAAAAAAGCATGTAATGAAATGCCAAAATCAATGGAAAAAAAAAGAAGAAATTCAGAGGAAAAACTACAAAAGGAAAAAGCTCAAAACAAATATAAAGCATACCTTATTATTATTATTATTTATTTTAAAATTTTATATATTAATAACATATTTACGAATTTTTAATTGTGAAAATAAATTTTATTCTATACTAGTAGTAGTAGTAATTATTTATGTGTTGATAATTTCACGTTTCTTTCAATAAGTACATTTTACTCGCATTGACATGACTTAGAAATCCAAGTTATATATATACTGTATAGTAATAGTGCACAAGAAGATCGATGTCACACACTGAACTTCTCATATGCATGCTTCTTGTTAGCTCATACAGCAGCACCCAGACTCTGGAGGTACCTCTCGACGACATCCAGTCCGCAAGTCTCCTTAACAACGGGCAATACGGCGGGAACCTCCAGCTGAAACGACGATTCTGCCCCTCCAGCACAGTCCAGCTGTTTCCTCGCCGCTTTTACGGCCGCTCTCGTGGCGCAGTGGACTGATGCCGACAGAAGCAGCGGAGGCTCACCCGAAGCTGCACAAAAATATAATATATACAATAAACGTCGTACTTATATATAATATACGTACGTACCCTTTGAAGAAAGAATACGCTTCGGATGTCTCCCGCTGTTGAGCACCTCGACGTTGAACTGCTTAGGTATATTGTCTATGCTCGGAATCTTGTAGTTCCACGTGCTGTTCGTAACTAACAATCCGTCCGAGTTACTTAGGTACTCTTCGTGCATGAAGAATCCTAGCCCTTGCACAAACGCCCCCTCGATCTGTCCCATGTCGATCCCAGGATTCATACTCTGCCCACAATCATACACAATGTCTGTCCTCAATACTTTCGTCTCTCCTGTCAGAACATCCACCTCCACCTCGCTCACCCCACCTCCGTACGTAAGGTATCTAGAAGATTCCGATTCCGGAACAAAGTAAGAATTCGCCGCCATGTTTACATTCTCGTTATGCGCCTGAAGAATCAGAGCATCCCAATTCAGACAACCACCACTTTTCTCCTTGACAGATTTCAGCCTTTCGACTAACACACCGCAGCATATCCTCGCTGCTTCGCAGCTCGACTCTGAAGTCGTGCTGCCACCTGTCAGCCCTCCCTGCACCAAACTCAGCGTATCCGCCTGCACCACTCGTATTCTCTCCACCAGATTCTCCGCCCCCTCGCACTCGATCAGCCCGAGCCCGTAAGCCGCCACCTGTCTCACCTTCGTGTAAAGCCCCTGCCCCAACTCTATCCCTCCCACCTCCACAACAATCGACCCGTCCCTGAGAATACTCACTCTCCCCGGCGCCGGCCTCACCGTCAGCTCAAACACGGCCGGCACACGCGAAATACCCCTTTTACCCCAAACATTGGATGAGTTGAAGTTTTCAATGGAAGCAACCCTTTCAGCATAATTCGACGATTTTCCCAACGAGTCCCAGATGCCGGGGAGTGTGTATTCCGTCGGGAGATCCTCAGACGAATCGCCGTAGAAAAGTTTCGAGCTTTCGTACGTGTGGAAGTTTTTGTTCCTCACCGCGTCGACCTCCATCGATAGAAACGAAGCCACGTGTTCGATTATGGCTTCGGCTACGTACGACCCCTGAAGATCGCCCGGGGCCCGCATGATCGTTTTGCTCGAGAGGTCGGTTTTGCAGACCTTTATGTCCAAGGACAGAGCTCCCCAGTTGTACTTTTTCAGGCCGGATACGATGTAGATTGGCATCAGGTACGAGGCGTCTTCGGTTATTCCCGCGTCGATCAGTATGTCGACATGGAGGGCTGTGATGTTGCCGTCGGATTTAAATCCGACGGTGTAGGTTACTTTCAAGGGATGCCTTCCGCCTGTCATGATCATGTCGGTGTTTCGGTTGAGGTACGTTCTGACCGGACGACGCAGCTTGTGAGCTGCGAGAGCACACGCTGTCGCTACCTGTGATCAAAATAAACACACTTTAAGTCTTGACAAAATCGGAAAAACGGAAAAAAAGAAGTTATAAGAAGGATTCTCTTACAGGGATCGCTTTCGTTGCTTTCCCGCCAAAACCTCCCCCGGCTCTTCTGGTGATGACGCGGATGTTATGCTCGGGAACACCGAGGCATTTGGCGATCACGATTTGTACGTACTCGGGATTCTGAACAGAGCTGTAGACAACCATGCAGTTGTCTTCGTCTGGAACAGCGAGGGCGGTTTGAGTCTCCATGTAGAAGTAGTACTGAGAGCCGAGTTTGATCTCCGTGTTGAGAATCTTGTAGTCGGATTGATCCATTCCCTTTTGAAAATCGCCGACTTCTTCCGGCATAGTGGAAGGAGGAAACTCGAAGAAACTGGACCTCTCGACAGCTTGCTCGACTGTTAGAATCGGCGGATCTAAGCCTTCGTTGTCGTACTCAACAATAGCCGCTCTCGCAGCCAAGTCAGCATGTTTCTGTGTATCTGCAACCTATTAATTCAACACGAACGTCAAAACGGATACTAATTCAATTCGCTCGTAACAGAGAAAGGGAAATCCGAAAACATTACCACTAAGGCGAGGCGATCACCAGCACACCGACTGAAATCGACTGGAAATAAAGATTCAGAATATATTAAAGTAGAACTTCCGATGTTTTCGCCTCCTTCTGGGATGTCTTTTGCAGAGATAACAGCAGCAACCCCTGAAATCAGTATTTCAGGATCGAAAGAAATGGCCTTCACTCGAGCTGAAGGCACCGTGCTGTAGATGAATGCACCGTACAGACAATTCGGAGGCGATGGAATGTCGTCCACGTATACAGCTTCACCGGATGCTTGGAGGGCAGCTGCGACTTTCTGCAGAGGTAGACCGACCGGATAATAATCCTCGCTCGATTCCATAACCTGCTTTGCAGATGACAGCAATTCGGTATTGTTTCCGATAAAATCAGCTTCGTCGAGCGATAAGCCTTTCGAATCCATTAGGCCACCGAGAAATCGAAACAGAAAACCGACCGCTAAGCTTGTTCTGTAAGCAGCGTGCGAAGTTCCCTCTTCAGGCACCACTTCCCCTTTCACCAATCGGATCGCTTCCTTTATAACCTCGACGTTGACTACTTTCCCAGTCAAATATCGCTCGACTCTCTTTCCTCTTTTCGGGTGCTTCGTCCCGTAAGACCCGAAAGCCAGCCGGATAGTCTTCACTCGAATCCCTCTTCCATCATCGTCTTCAGATACATCAGCTAAGAAAGCAGCTGTCAAATAAGGCAACGCATTTCCGAGAGGCCTCGGTGAAGTCCGGTAAGACTCGAACAACAAACACGGTTTATCCAGAAGATGGATAAAAACACTCAGAAGCACGTCTTTTGGGCCTAAAGCGGGCCTGCACAAGAACTCGTCGATGGTAATGGTTTCTTGTTCTCGGCCCGTTAGTAACTTCAAACTAGCACCCGCGCCGAGAAGCAACAGAGCGATATCCGACGGGAAATATTTCCTCTGCGACATAATCAAATTCCCACCGATACTGCCCGAGTTCCTCACGAAGGGCGTGGCCACCTTCTCCATATGCTCGGCGATCTTGAACAATGCCGAGCTGATATTTTCCTTCAAATGCGAGATGACTTTGGAGATCGACAAAGCCGCTCCGAACTCGATGGCCGAATCGTTTTTCATAACCGAAGCTCGGGGATGAACCTCAAGTCGATGTACTCGTCGTATTTCTCGGTTTCTTTGTAGTATCCATCCCCGGTGTTACCAACGACTAGCTTGATCTTTTTCTTCCTGTTTTCGAGTAACAACCCCTGAAGCTCCTCGATAGTTACCGGACTATACCAAGAGTAAGATCTGTGATTTGTATTCAAAACCCTCGATGATAACGAACGAGCACGAGCATAGGTCCCCAAGTCCTCCAAGTCGACGACGAAACTCTTGCAAGCATCGGCGATGGGGCGGTAGCCGGTGCAGCGGCAGAGGTTTCCGGCGACGGACCTCTCGGCCTCGAGGGCCGTGATCTTGAGCGGGCCGGGCCGGGCCGGGTTGTCGGAGTTGACGAGGGCCGAGAAGAGGGACATGCAGAATCCGGGAGTGCAGAAGCCGCACTGCGAAGCGAAGAACGAGGCGAACCTCTGGTGGAAGCCGTCTTTGCTGTTTCCTATGCCTTCGGAGGTTGTGATCGAGCAGTTGTGGAGGCTGTGGAGGAGGGTCAGGCATGAGCTTATGCTCAAGTCTTCAACTTGTTTCAGTGTTGGGTTGTACCTTGAGAGCAGAGACACACAAGCCCCACAACCACCTGCAAATTAAATTCAATTAGCCCGGCCCGGGCCCAATGCACTAGCTGCACAATATAGCCATATAATAGTAGGTAGATCATAGATCATACAATATATATATTTATGCAATTGGTCCGGCCCGGCCCGGTTCAATTTCACAAGTCTCAAAACATGATGTACATTTTAATTAGTAAGACGAACCTTCGCCGCAGCCGAGCTTGACACTCTTGAAGCGGGTGGTCGAGCGCAAGAACTGGAGGAGAGTTGTGGACGGGTCGATTTCCGGCACGTCGAACCTCTCTCCGTTGACATGGAAAGAAAGATGGCGATCACTACTTGTGTTGTTGTCCATTACTTTGTTTCTATTTGTTGTTGTGTGTTGAGACTTCATTTCATTGTTGTGAGCTTTATACAAGGAGAGGAACTGGTCACGTGCGCGTGCGCGTGCGTGTCATTCATTATGGACGGATAACAAATTTCGTTACGTGTTGCAAACTTGCAATCGAAAATAAAGGAAACTTTTTTTTTATATACGAAAAATAAAATAGTAAAAGAAACTATGCATTTAATGGAAAATTATCTATAATGGCATGTAATTTTGTTCCTTGAATTCTGTTTGCATTTAATGGGAAATCAGTTTTTGTGATTTTCAATACACTTTCGGAGCAAAGTCATTTTTTGGGGGCAAAATATCATTTCTGGAATTAAATTTTCAATATTACAATTATCCTACTTTTTTTTTTTAAGTTTGAATTACATGAATTTTTTATTATGAAAATTATTGTGTTAAATGGTGAATATAAATTACGAGATTTAAAATATTGTTTTATTAACTTTTTTGATTAAAACATGAGAGTTGAAAAGTTAAAATAGGTAAAAGTCATACATTTTTTTACTCCTGCTAACTTCTCTTGATAGAACTGGTGGGAGAAACAAGGACGATTGGACGACTGCTAACTTTTTTTATATACGAAAAATAAAATAAAATAAACTATTATGCATTTAATGGAAAATTATCTATAATAATACCTAATATTAAGGGCAGCTGTATTGCTTTATCTATAATTTTATTGCTTAAATTTTTATTTATTTTTTGCATTTATTGGAAAATCACTTTTGTTATTTTCAATAGCCACTTTTGTAATTTTTTTTTTGCATCGGTTGTTAACTTTAATTGAACATTAAAGTCCAAGATTGGAACTCAGACGTGTGTCTCTGAGTATTTAAATTATCTTACGTTTTTTTAGTTTGAAAATTCTCTAGAGCTCGAAAAATTCTTAATTTTTTGAAATTAAATTTTAATTTGTTACTCTATTATGAATTTGATTAAAGAGTGTTTAAGTTTGGATTGTATTACGGTGTCATCTTACTTTTGTCGTTGTGGTAAATGTTAAACTATTTCCTCCTATTCCTTTTATAGTTCCGTTTTGATCTTTTTTTTTTTTAATTTAGACATCATTCTTAGTTTTTCAATGTAAATTAAATATATTTTTGACAAATTTGTTTTTAATATTATTTACTTAATCTATATATATATATGAACTTAGTATTTTTGAATTGGAGGGATTCTAGATTTAAAATATTGTTTTATTAGTTTTTTAATTAAAAAATTAAGAGTTAAAAGTTAAAAAAGATAAAATAAAATACTACCTCCTTGTTTGAAAATTATACATAGAAATTTTATTCTTAAGAAAAAATACATTTTTTTTTTATATTTTGAATAATACTTCTATAAAGTAGTGGTATAATAGTCATAGAGTCTGCAAGCATTTAAGAGAAAAGAAAAAGTAGACAAAGTTTTGAGAAATTGAGGGAGTACATTTTTACCCTTGCTGCTGCTAACTTCTCTTGTTAGAACTGGTGGGATGACTACTGAGTTGGATCAGGGAGAGAGCAAGGTCTGCAAGTACGTCTCCACGGATTCGAGGCCGCAAAGTTTCTTAACAGCCGGCATAGTAGCCGGAACATCGAGCTGGAATGTTAAATCAGTCCCTTCCGATACTCCCCAACGCTTGAGCTGTTTTCTTGCTTCTGTGATGGCAGCTCTCGTCGCACAGTGAACTGATGCTGCCAGAAGCAGTGGGGGTTCCCCAGAAGCTGTCACACAAAAATATATTACATCAAAGAGTTGTTGGTTAAAAGAAAACATGGTTGTTCGATCAAGAGTATTTGTCATTTTAAGAGTGGTCTTATCGATGAAATCCAACAAGTATATATTTCACGTACCCTTAGACGAGAGAACGCGTTTTTGGTGATGCCCGCTGTTCATCACTTCAACGTTGAATTGTCTCGGAATATTGTCAATAGTTGGGATCTTGTAATCCCATGTCCCTTCCGAAACCACTGATCCATCTGAGTTAGTCTCGTACTCTTCTAGCATGAAAAAACCAAGTCCTTGTACAAAAGCCCCTTCGATCTGAAAAACACAAATACCAGGTCAACTTTGATTCATATGTTGAGTTATTCATAATAAAAAGTTAAAAGAACGAAACGAAAAAAAAAAAAAACATTGATGGGATTTCCAAGTGTAAATTTACCTGTCCCAAGTCGACAGCGGGGTTCATGCTCTGGCCGCAATCATACACAATGTCGGTTCTTAATATTCTAGTTTCACCTGTTAAGATATTTACCTCGACCTGAAGTAAAATGAAATTATTAATATCCAATGGTTATAGTAGCCCGAACCATGTATAAGCATAATGGAGAGCATATGTGGTTACAGAGCAAAACGAGAGGATGCTCAACGAGGTAAAAAGTTTACCTCGCTTACAGCTGCACCATAGTTCAAGTATTTCATAGAACTGAAGTCGGGCACAAAGTAAGAATTGGCTGCCAAGTTTACACTTTGATAATGTGCCTGCATCCATGAGTTGAGTTGCTCGATGAGAAATGCATAAAAACAATTCAGTAGACTAGATGAACCACCTATTTGCATACGTTTAATTATATATTTTCGTAGAAATTACAGTGTTGATTGCATGCATATCAAACTAAATAAGCACAGAATCGATCCAATAAACTTCCATAGATATGCAGAAGCCTTTGAGCTAAGAATATAAATTACTACTACATTATCTGAATTATGAGGAAAGTGTAGGTCCACACCCTACTCATACATAAAACCGGAAATAACATATAAAACGAAAAATCAGTTTCGGCATCTTATTGTCATGTTAGGAAAAAATCTTCTCAAGAGATCTGAGTTTTTGTAATTTTGAAAGTTAACTAGGGTTTATTCGTAATTAGGCAAACCTCAAGGATACTTTTTGTAATTAATCCTTATAAAAAAGGGTAATATGTCAAATATACAAACCTGAAGAATCAGATCATCCCATTTCACAGAACCTTTATCCTCCTTCAACTTCTCCTTGAGAGAGGTTAATCTTTCAACCAACACATTGCAACACAGTCTAACTGCTTCACAGCTCGACTCAGACGTAGTGCTCCCAGCAGTAAACCCTCCTTGCACTAAACTCAACGTGTCCGCCTGTACAACTCGCACTTTCTCCACCAATTCATCGGTCCCATCACACTGTATTGCACTGAGAGCATAAGCAGTGACTTGTTTAACCTTCGTCCAAAGCCCCTGTCCGAGCTCAATGCCGCCAACTTCCACAACGACAGACCCATCCCAGAGTATACTTACTTTCCCCGGAGCTGCTCGTACTATCACTTCATGCACAATCGGCACTCGAGATATTCCCCTCTTGCGCCACACGTTAGAGCGGTTGAACTGTTCTATAACCGCAATCCTTTGATCAAAGCTAGACGATCGGGCCACCTTATCCCAAATGGAAGGCAGAGTGAACTCCAAGGGCTCACCAGAAGCAATGCCATAAAACAACTTTAAGCTTTCGTACGTGTGGAGATTTCTACATCTGACGAAATCCACATCTAATGACA
This sequence comes from Euphrasia confusa, assembly GCA_954870475.1. Lineage (NCBI taxonomy): Eukaryota > Viridiplantae > Streptophyta > Magnoliopsida > Lamiales > Orobanchaceae > Euphrasia > Euphrasia confusa. The sequence goes on from OX940965.1 coordinate 11,162,634, forward strand.
GCACAGAAGCTACGTGCTCTATTATAGCTTCGGCGATAAAAGACGCCTGCACTTCCCCAGGGGCCCGCATGGCGGATTTGCTCGAGAGGTTTGTCTTGCAGACTTTCACGTCGAAAGATAGAGCTCCCCAGTTGTACTTTTTAAGCACCCCCATTATGTTAATGGGAATGGTGGGGCTTATATCGGCATATGCCCCAGCATTGATCAGTATGTCCAGATGCAAAGCTGTGAATTTACCGTCGGATTGGAATCCGGCACTGTAGGTGATTTTCATGGGATGCCTTCCTCCTGCAATTATCATGTCGGTTTTCCGGTCCAGGTAAATTCTGACTGGACGGTTTAATCTATGAGCTGCAAGTGCACATGCTGTAGCAACCTGAAAATCAAACACGGGGGATGTATAATACATTTAAATAAAATTTATCCATCAGCGATGAGGTTTGATAACAATTATGGTGTTGATAATACTCACGGGGATTGCTTTTAATGCCTTGCCACCAAAGCCTCCACCAACCCTTCTTGTAAGAACACGGACATTATGTTCAGGAACACCGAGACATTTTGCAATGACTCTATGAGCAAACTCAGGGGTTTGACATGAGGTGTATACGACCATGCAGTTGTCTTCATCTGGAATTGCAAGGGCAGTTTGCGTCTCCATATAAAAGTAGTACTGTGAACCGAGTCTTATCTGGAAAGCCCAATTGGCAATCAACAACAACAATTAAAATAGCAAATCAGTGCATATGTTTTCGGTAAAGATTACTGTTATATTTAGAACATAAAAGGTCTGGTTATTATCTCCAAATAATAATGATAAATCGTTAGACAACTATAAGTACCTCAGCTGAAAGAATCTTGTGATCAGCTTCAGCCATCCCTTTTGAGAAATCACCAACTGTTTGTGGATATACAAACGAGGGGATATCAATGAAACTCGATCGTTCAACGGCCTCTTCAACTGTTAAAATGGGTGGATCTAGGCCTTCTGTATCATAATCAACTAGAGCAGTTCTTGCAGCCAAATTAGCACTCTTTTGTGTCTCTGCAACCTAGAAAGATTTCCAAGATGAAAATTTTATAATAAAATCCAAGAAAATAGAGGAGCTTCGACAACTGTAGGAAGATGAGGAAATGTAAATTACCGCAACGGCAATGAGGTCACCAGCAAAGCTAGTGACATCATCAGCAAATAAAGGGTCGGCACCAAACATGGTCAAACTTCCTATATTTTCCCCTTCTCTAGGGATATCTTTCACAGAGATAACAGCAGCAACTTCATCTGGTTGAGGGTGCGACTCGAAAGAAATGCCGTTCACTCGGGCTACGGGCTTGGTGCTACATATAAATGCTCCATGCAAACAACCTGGGGGTGAAGGTATGTCATCTACGTATACAGCCTCACCTGCAGATTGTGGGTCGTAAGTACAGTTGAACTCACTACCGTACGTAAGAAAGAGGGCATCAAGGGCCTGCCCCAGCCCAGCTCTGTCCAAGCAGAGTTAAAAATAAATCCTTTGGTTTTTCCAAGTTGCTGATTTCATGGCTATTAAGCTGACATTATAAAATGAAGAAATTTTTAGGAAAAAGTGTAATATGGCTTATCAAATTGCAACTTACACTGCATAAAATTCACTTTACAATTCAATGTTAATTTTTTTTTTAATTAATTAGGGTAGTTTTAAGATTGTAATTATATAATAGGAAACATTTTGAAGATGCTAATTACACTATTGTCCTTATCATAATTATTAAATGAATTTATTTTATAAAAACAAAAAGGCTAATTTTGGTATTCACCAATAATTTATAGTAATTAGGAAAAACTAGGTTATTTAGTTATAAACAAACACTAATGATTTCCCCTAATCCAAATTGACCTAAAATGAAAGCTTAAAAAGAGAATAACATACCAGAAGCTTGGATGTCAGCACCAGATTTAGACATCGGTGCACCCACCGGATGATATTCTTTATTCGATTCCACAGCCTGTTTTGAAGATGACAGCAAAGGCGAGTCATCTACTTGACTAATTTTACTCTCATTATTGCTTTCAGCAGTTCCACCAGATACATCAGAACCAACACTAAAGAAGATACTGAGAAACTCATAAAGAAAACCGACTGCTAAGCTCGACCTGTAAGAAGCATGTGAAGTACCTTCCCTAGACACTACTTCACCTTTCACCAATTTGATTGCTTCATTTATAACCTCAACACTAAGTGCTTTCCCAGTCAAATATTCCTCAACCTTCCTTGCCCTTGTTGCGTGGTTTGTCCCGTAAGCACCAAAAGCCAGCTGAATATTGTTCACTAGAATACCATTTTTACCCTGAGAAATGTCAGCAAGGAAGGCGGCATTTAAATATGGCAATGCATTTCCAAGAGGCCGTGGTGAAGCACGGTAGGTTTCAAAAAACAATCTTGAGTTAGTTTCCAGAAAAGGAATATGAAGACTCAAGAGTACGTCTTTCGGGCCGAAAGCTGGTCTTTTCAGGAACTCTTCCATTGTAATATTCTCGTGTTTATGGCCTGTCAGTATGCTTACACTAGAACCCACAGCAAGAAGTAATGTGACAATATCCGATGGGAAGTACTTACTCTGCGCCATAACCAAATTTCCGCCAATACTAGCCGAGTTTCTTACGAAGCCCGAACCAACCTTCTCCAAATGGTCGGCAATCTTTCCGAACACCATATCTCCACTCGAGCATAATGAGTTGACTTTACTTTTCTCTTTCAGGTGTAAAATAACTTTGGAAATCGAGAGAGCCGCCCCGAAATCAATACCCCCCGACTCATCCGTTCTAACAACCGAGAGCTCAGGGATGTACCTAAGGTCAATGTACTTTTCATATTTCTCTGTTTCTTTGTAATACCCATTCCCTGTGTTGCCAACAACTAGTTTGACCTTTGTTCCATTTCCGACCTTATCAGAGTAATGCAACAGCTTTTGAAGCCCCTCAACAGTTACAGGACTGTACCACGAATATTTCTCAGAATTCAAAAGCCTCATCGACTTCAACCCTTCTCCCAAACTTTCTTTCGAATGATCCTTTGGGTTATAGGATGGTAATTTAGTAACTTTGACTTGGTTTGCATCTCCCTTCCTCCAGAAGGAATTGACCCCCAAATCCTCCAAGTCAACATCCGCTGCAAAGCTTTTGCAGGCATCGGCAATGGGCCTGTAGCCCGTGCAACGACAGAGGTTTCCAGCTATAACCCTCTCGGTCTCTGAAACTGTCAGCTTCGAGAATCCAGGAGGTGGTTGGGGTCGACTCGTGTTTTCAGCATTGACGAGCGCTGAGAAAAGAGACACACACATTCCGGGAGTGCAAAAGCCGCATTGAGAAGCGTGGAAGCCAGCGAGCCTTTTTTGGATCGGGTGGAATTTGCCTTTACTATTTCCGATGCCTTCGCTCGTTGTGATCGAGGAGCCATGTATGCTGCAAAGGAGAGTGAGGCACGAGCTCACGGTGAAGCTTTCGGCTCGGTCGAGCTCGGAGTTGTACTTTGACAACTGAACAACACAAGCTCCACAGCCACCTGATGAAAAAGGCAGGATTTTTCGGAAAGAAATCAAACAGATTGATCATCAGAACCACTAAGTAAGCCATAGAAGAAATTAAACAAATTGATTATCAGAACCCAATAAAGAAACAATAAACCCATATGAAAAAAAGAGAGAAATTGTGAATCAGACGCACACAGAGACAAACAGTCAAACACCTTCGCCGCATCCGAGCTTGACGCTCTTGAAACGGGTCCGAGAGCGCAAGAACTCGAGCAGAGTTGTTGATGGGTCAACCCCAGGGACCTCGAACTTCTCCCCGTTGACCTCGAAAGCCAAGCAATCGACTGTATCTCCGGCGGAATTATTATTCGGTGGCGCCGCCATTTCTGCTAGGAACACCGACCGACCCCAGTGTACGTATAGCTAAATATGATTCGTACCTATATTGTTGCATATCATTTACGCCAAGTTTAATCGAATCAACGTTGAAAATTAATTATGATTCGTACCTATATTCAAAAATGATTATTCGGTCGAAATAAAGAATATTTAATATTACTTTTGTTTTTTAAGATAATGGACAAAATAAAATGGAACATGCAATATTATTATCGTATACTCCTATGATATTTTAGTTAAAATTCAAAACACATTATTAATCCCTTTTTTGTTGAATTCAAAAGTCATTTGCCAAGTCAAAATCACTGAGTTGGTAAGATTTGTTCAAAGTTTTTTTTTTTAATAATTCATTGACTGGGTTAATTAGGGGTTGATCTGTGTATAATTTTTTTTGTCAAAATCTTTTTCTTTTGTGCTTGCACGTGTGATTATATTTTTATCGTCTCATTTTATTGTTTTTTTTTTTCAACATTTTTTAAACATCTGTGTCTCAACTCTCAACCATATATGCGAAGAGAAGATGTTTCGATAAGATCACGTGAAGAGAAAATGTTTTGATAAGATCGCATATGTAGTACATTACATTTTACCATTGGGGTAAACTCGGTTAACATTTGCGGCTTTTCAAATCCACAACCTAAAAACGTACGTTTTGGATGATAGGGGTAATTTTTCGTCCCAAAAGATAAAGTGTAGGACTAGGAAATTAAATGAACCACAAAACAACACCATGATAACTAACAAATATAAACAACTTGAACCACATGCTCTTCATTCTCCATTGACGAAAACTTTCCAATATTAACCGATTTCCGATGACACTTTTTCAACGTGGTTTGAATTGCTTGAGCTGGTGTATGAAAGAAAGTACTATTGTTCCATATATACTTCAAAACTCTTTTTATCAATATCACCAATATAACTATGACTCAAATAACTCGAAATCATCAATATAATGACTAAATAACTTGAAATTCTTAATGATTACGAGAAAAAACTGATGTTTCTTGTTTACTTAAAATCGTCAATATAACTACGACCAAATAACTTGAAATTCTTTATGAGAAAAAATCTGTCATATTCCAAATTTGTTTCTAAACATTTACTTCGTACTACTTTAATTCCATACATCAAAACCTCTTTATCAATATTGATCAATATAAGTAGTCACCTTAAATAACTTAGATTCTAGAATTATGAATCTAATATGTTCCAAATTTGTTTCTTTTAAACAAAATTTTAGAATTATGAAAAAAGAATTTGACTTCCAATTTTGTTTCTTCTAGAAAAATATTTTAAATGGTTCAAAACATTTTTATCGAATTCTTTAAAAAATTATTTTAACTCGTTCAAAACATTTTTATTGAAGTTAAATGAGACCATCCTTTAAAAAATAAATTGGTGATTTAATTATATATACCGGAGGTTGTACCTATCCATTACTAAGTTCTTAAAAAATATTAACAAAAAACTTTATATTACACTCTAAACGAAAAAATGATAAAACTGATTTGGCTGTTTGTCTCCTTCTTTATCAACACCTCTTCAATAAATATAAACAATCAATATACAGAATTACTAAAAAAAACTTCTTAAAATTATTCATTTACATTTAATTTGCATTTCTAAAACTATTTTTTATAATTAATTTTATTTTTATTAATTAAATAAATTTATGTTAATGAATAGTGAATACATGTTTTTTTTTCTTGTTTATGCTAACCAAATAATTTTATTTTTATTAATTAAATAAATTTATGTTAATGAATACATGTTTTTTTTTCTTGTTTCTTATGCTAACCAAATAAAAGTGGTCAATGTTTTTTTCTTGTTTCTTATGCTAACCAATAAAAGTGGTCATTTTTCATTTTTGTGTTATTAAATGGGTATTTTTATAAATTAACTCTTTTTTTAATGCTAATCAAGAGAAATAATATATATATATATATATAAACAACAGTATTAGAAAATATTTATAAGAACTAATATAAGTGATCGATAGTCTTTGAAGAAAGACCAAGGTTCGCTGAGCAGTTCAATTTCGTGGCGCTGACTATGCACCACTTTTCGCCGGAAAATAGAGCCAAAGGACGACTGTCGATAAAAAAAATAGAGGTTACATTGAGTTTATTAGCTTCTTGGATGGTAACAAAAGTGGTGGTTGAAGAATTACCGGAAGCCTCCTCCTGCACATGTACTCTACGTATGATCAGCCGTTTGGATATCACAACATGCATCTCGTTTATTTCTGATTGCCTTTGCTCTACCTTCTCTGATTTCGAGGATCTATCGAAAGATTAAAACCATATATCTTGAGAATATATATAATTTTTTCGGTTATTTCCAACATGTATATTATTCAATTTGAAGTTTGAAGTTTAAAGAGAGACGTATACATACCTCAGGCCTTGAATCAAGAACTCCTCTAGACATCCCGACATCAATACGCCAAATAGTGCAGTTGAATTCGCTGCAGGACAACCAAAATCTCATTAAGACTAATCTCAGTATAACCAGGATATGCCACGGTCTTGTTTCCAATTAAATTTGTCGAGACATATCCTCGATAAGTAATAAATCTGCAAGCCTATATGTCTAATCCTTTTATTTAATCCAGACAAAGAATGCATAGATTTTCTAATTTCATTAAATCTTTTAATATACACTCTTTCTGCATGCTCTGTTTTGTTAGGAGCCAAAACACAGTTTCTGGGGTCCCAAAAATAAAAACGATACACAATCCTTTCTAACCACTAGACTCCAAGGATTCCAATCATTCTTCTTGGTAACACACTTATGTAGGAGGAAAGAGATCCTCAGAATTAGGTGACAAGCTGGATATTGTTAGCTGACATGATTGAGCTTGGGGGGAGGGGGTATATGTATATTAATTACTCCTTAGGTAGGATTATTATCTTCTTTGTATGATAACCTGATAGGAGATGTTTATTATTGTTGGCAAGTACTGTAACCTAATCTTTAGTCTGACTATAAATACTCCTGTACAAATTCAAGGCACAGTCAAGCTTTACCAGTTTACTCCTCTAGATTGCGGAGTATGCCCTACCACCATTGCCTTCGCGCCTACTGCTTCAAGTGTCTCATCAAGAACAGATTGGATCTGGTGAGAAGAAAAAGTTAGGACTCCTAAATGTAAAATTACTCCGGAGGAATCGAGAATCAAATGCATCAATAGGAAATAATCAACATAATAATAATCATATATTCATATTCAGCTAATAGTACATGTCCAAACAATATACCATCATTCTGGAAAGTGGAAAGTATCCTTTTGAACAAAAAGACTCATTAACTAAAGCATTATATTGGGTGCATAAAAAAATGTAATAGCACATTCATGTTCTGCTGATAAAATTGTATAAGCTCACAACCAAACCCGATAGGGATGGATCTCATGCATCCAGGAAGTAAATTTACTGTCACTAGCACACCAAAGTACCATGACAACACAAACATTGACAATATCGAAAAACTGAAGCACCTGATCGATCTGATAATCTTCCAGTTCTGATGTCTCCTGTGAGTATAAACGACTCCACACGACACTGTCATAGCCTTTGGTGGCTAAAAAGGGCATTTGTGGATAATCATCATCCACACTAAGCCCTTTCATCCAGGAAGATACTTCTCTGTTCATCCTCCCTATGCCGTACTCAACTGCAGATGCAGAGATGGTCAAGTAGGTCATTACTATTATATATTATAGCCAATCATACAACAGACATAAGGTCTATAGACTATAATATAATACCATGATGAGGAAGAAGACCTCCATGGCAGAATATCCAGTCGTTGACTTTGAGAATAACCGAATGCTGTGCCAGTTCATATGCCAATGGACCCCCTGGTCTTAGAAGAACTGATCTAGCGATCACTCCTTTTTGTCGCTGTCCTAATAGTCAGATGACTGAATTAGAATAGAAATACCAATGTGTAGTAACCAAAAAAGTGAATGATGCTTTCGTTTTTACGAACAAAACATATTGGAAAAGCATCAAACATATTCAACTTCAAGTCTTTAAAAATATGAAGTCATGCTGCATATTCAAAAAAAACTGTTTGGAAACACCTTTGGTCAGAGGCCAAGGGTTGAGAGTGAACGGTTACATCTTTATACTCGTTTAACCATTTCCTTTCGTCGTACCGTATAAACAAACTAAAATTTCCGGAAAATCAAGACATTCAATATTATAGTACAAGATAACTATTTACCTTCACTAAGTCCCAAGGATCCCAATAGCTGGGTCGCGCCTTACGGTCTTCTTTCCATCTTTCAGACTCACCAATCCAACCAACAAACGCTTCTTCCCAATTATGGCCACATATTTCCAAATGTTCCAGGAAGTCAGCACACTCATCGAATCCCCTTGAATCAACATATCTAAAATCACCTTCCACATTCAGGGTTTCATGATTTCCATTAACCTAGAAATGAGAGAACGTAAATGAGTGACTTATTCTATTCTTTCGGCTTTCACTGCACACTTTCTATATATCTATCGATATCCAATCAAAGACGCTTTTAGTAGTTCATGCATTAAAATGAGATGAAAAATACAATAATCCAAGCTTAAGTAGAGTAACCAGCTTAGTATTAAAGCATAACACGTACCTGGAAAACTGCACCTCCATTGACTTTGGCCTGGATAGCTAATGACTTCATCAAGGATAAAATTGCAATTTCATCTTCACCCCTATCAAGGATATCTCCAAGCTGAACTAATACCTAGCCATGAATATAAAATTTCAATAATAAGGTTCATTAATACACTCAACAATCCGGTTTGGGGTACAACATCTGACATGGAAACTGCATTCAGAATTTCCTCCAAAAACAGAGTTGCATAAGCTAATTATAGTATCTATTAGTAAAACAGGTGCATACCGTTTGTCCACCAACCCACAAATCGTGACCATCAGAACTTAAGACACCGGCCATCTGAAGAGCATACCTAGCTTTATCTAGATCTCCATGCAAATCCCCAACTGAGATAGTCAATGAACACACAATAAGGTGCATCACGGAGTACATACTACTATTAACCAAGAGGTACTAGTCACTCTGACACTCATTCAGCAAGTGGATCTTCGAATCATAACAGAACCAAAGTAATGTCTATTAACTTAAAAGTTATGAAAAGTGAGTAATATCAAGATTTCCATTTACAATAAAGGAGTTAAAACGTATAATTGTATACAAGTCATAATGACACACCAAAACAAGAACAGTATCCTTTATTAAATCTAGCGATTGTGTTATTTTTAAGATAAAAATTTTAATTTAAAAATATTTGCTTTGCATCAACTAATTATTTGCACTCTATATAAGGTCGATATAATTTTCCACCTCCACCATAACTCAAATAGAAACACGAATTCCATCTGAATAAACGAAACATATGCAGAAAGAAGATGGAATGCGAGCTATTGCAAATAAGAAACAAAAACTAGATATCAAGAAGCATCCAACATCATCATTTCCAGTGTTCAACAAATCCCCATCTAGTCCAGATTAGTCCTCGACTAATCTGGGCTAGGCGCGAGGCCCCATAATTAAAACTTTCATAAAGGTCATTCATAGTAATTACACACAGACTCTATTCAGTTTATATGAAACAACCCATGGGCTATGATCATCATAAAGGTCATTCATAGTAACTAGGGCAACAAACACATAAAAACACAACCCTGTGACCTTAACTCCCTAACGACTGTAAACTGTTTGTTGAAATGCTCCAACGAGCTGCTAATCCGAGATTACCTGCGACGATTCTGCGGCCGGGGGCTGAGACGAACGTCGGTGGATCTCCGTTCACTACGATGGGTTTTATCAAGCTCTCTTCCCCTGAAGCCTGTGGGGTCGAGGCTGCAGAAGAAGCGCAATGGACGGCGCTCGAGATTTTATGATTCGTGTGCGAACGTGAAAATGGTTTCCGCAGAGGCAACGCGCAGCGGAGAGGGACGGAAGCCATTGCTTAGTCTGCTTTATCGATCATCACGTGACCTAGTCTTTGGCTTCTTCTTCTTCTTCTCTTCTTATACCTTCGTTAATTCTCTGCTGCTTCTTGTGTCGTGTGTTCCGAGTGAGAACATCCACATGTTTTTCTCCTATCCATTTCAGAAAGAAAAAATAAAATCGTGCCACGTATAATTTTATATTTTGGTATTACTAACTAATAAATGAGTCATTGGAGTAATGGTTTTATTACGTTATTTAGACTCAAAGCTAAACACATCCCAAATATGTCATGCACTATAATTTTATGTAGATTCGCACATCATATGTTTAATTTTTGTCGAAACAAGAAATACTTGATGTAAATGTAGGAATTACACGTAAATGTTTATAGTTCGCCAAGATGTTTACTTCAAGAACTTTTCTCTTTTTTTATCTTCTTTATCTTATCAAAACTCTTAATTTTTTTTTACTATAACACTTTAAATTTGTATTGTAATTATGAACTCATAAAAAATTTAGAAAATCAATAATATAACCGGTAATTGTCGGGCCTATTTTGAGCCGTCACCGGTGACTTGGTGGTCCGAATCGGAGCTTATGAGAGACGACGGCGCAACTCCTACGGAGGAGGTGACCACATCATATTTATTTTCACCACATTAAAAATCAACTTCTCTTATTTATGTACTTTGCTTTTGCAGGTGGCTCGGAGGCGTAGATTAATGTTATTGCGGCCATTAGTTTCATTAGGGTTGGTTGAGGATTAAAATCTAAGATTTTTTCAATAGAACGTGAAATTAATTTAGTAGTTGGTATATACAGTAATTGAAACTGAAGGTGATGTATTTATTTTAAAAGGTATATTAGGAATAAACAAGGATATATATATTAAGTAAAAAATTATTTGTTCATTCTTTTTTTAGGGGTATATTTAGTAGATATATAGGTGTACTCGTAGCACTACGTACTCTAACCATAAAACTCTACTTTATGTTATTTCATACAAAAGTTCACTTGATAAACATTGTCAAATGCAAACTTTATATAATTAAATAATGATATTTTTTGATCTTCTTGGAATTAAAAGAGTTAAAATATTGTAAATTATTATAATAAAAGAACAATTTAGAAAGGTTTATTATAATTTATAATATTATAACTTATACTCTGTAAGTTTTCGATAAAAATTTAATGTTTAATTTTTTTAATTTTTTATTTATTAAAGTAATTTTAAGATTTAATTATATAATAGTGTAATAACAATTAATGTTTATTTTTTTAATTTTTATTTATTAGAATAATGTTAAGATTTTATTACATAATAGTGTAATAACAATGTACTTCATATATAAATAATAATTAATAATCGTTGTTTAAATTAATAAAATTAAAATAATATTAAATAAATTACTCTTATTCATAATTAGGAAAAAGTTAATTACTTGATCTAAAAAAAAATTAAAAAAATCACTTTATCTAAAATCTCCATAAATAAAAGTTAATTGATGAATAATAAAGTGTTTAATGATTTTAATTGATGACTAATTAGACAAAATAATTACTAATGCGTGTTTAAAATTTTCAGTTTTGAATTCTCAAAAACATAAAACTCCTTTTGAAGTATTTGTTTTTTGTTTTCTATAAAACATTCATTTCTAAAAAATACCATAAAATCACAAATTGAATTTTCCCTTTGAATATAATGATGCTAATTTCTTCAAATTTTCAGCACAATTTAAACGGTAAACATAATAAAAATCATAAATTGAATAATTATTGAATAATATTTACTTGATAATATTTATTTTATGCGGTAATTTTAAGTTTTAGATAATTTTTTACAACACATAATATTGAATAATATTTACTTGATAATATTTATTTATATGTGTTTTATGTGTTATAAATTAAGTAATTCTTAACGACGGTAACATAATAAAAACCATAAATTGAATAATTATTGAATAATATTTACTTGATAATATTTATTTTATGCGGTAATTTTAAGTTTTAGATAATTTTTTACAACACGTAATATTGAATAATATTTACTTGATAATATTTATTTATATGTGTTTTATGTGTCATAAATTAGGTAATTCTTAACAGCACATAATATTGAATAATTATTAAATAATAGTATTTACTTATTTATCCCTTTACAAAACGTAATATTGAATAATTATTGAATAACACGTGCAATCCACATGTTAAAGTAAATTAGATAATTTTTAAAACAAAATAATATTTATATGGTTATATTTTATCAAATAATAATGTTTTATAAAGTAGATTAGATAATTTTTAACAACAAAATAATATTTATATGGTTATATTTTTATCAAATAATGTTTTATGTATGTGCAAAGTTATATATTTATTGTTGGATTGATATACATTGAGTAATTTGGTCCTATTAAATGTGTGCTCCACATGTACGAGTAAATTTAAAAATATTTATAAAGTAAACTTAAATATATTTATAAGTAAACTTAAATATATTTATAGGTTTGTATAAGTAAACTTAAATATATTTATAGGTTTGTATGTCGTTTCGAGGATTCTGCATTAACTTTCATGTCTCTACCGTGTCTTGTCTAGGTCTTGTCTGCTTGGAGTTACAGACGATTTCAGTTTCTTCTTATCTTAGTAGGAGTTGCCGCTTGCCGGTGAGTTACGGATGATTTCAGCTTCTTAGGAGTTGCCGGGTTTCGGGTTTCTTGACTTTTATCATTAACCTGCATTTTATTGTTAGTAATGAAATTGATTTTAATTTGAGATTTTTATTTGAATTCGCGTTGGGTTCGGGCATTTTATTATTAGTAATGGAATTGATTTTAATTTGAGATTTTTATTTGAATTAATTATTTTAATTAATGTATGAATTTTTAATTTGGGATTTTAATTTGAATTAATTATTTAATTAATGTTTGTGAGAATATTTTAATAAATTAACAAAATAACAAAAATATTACTTAATTAGATAAACACAAAAAATTAATAAAGTAGACAACAATTAGTAAAGTAGGCATGTAAGTATATTATATAGTATTATATATTTAATTAAATTCAACAAAAATGACTAATAGTAGTACTAGTATATTATATTGTATTATATATTTAATTAAATTTAACCATAAATGTAGAAATAATATTTTTTTTTAAAATAGAATGTGAAAAGTATAACTATTAATATGAGCCATAAGTAGTATATTTTTGTGTTGCTGCATAAAATAAAGTTTTTTATTTTTAAAAAATTATTGTGTTAAACGTAATTATACTTTTTTTTTTGGAAAAATCTTATGCTTGACACAAGTATATAGTATACAATATAGATACTAATATATTCTTTTTGTCACTTTTTCAAGTTTCAATTGATTAATTATGTACAATTTGATTGTTTTTTCAAACATCTCAACTCTCAATTTATTATGCATATATTTAAAAATAAAATACAGAGTATTTTTTAATTTTTCATTTAAAAATATAATTTTACTCTTAATTCTTATTTTATTTTTTTGTTGCAGATAAAAAAAGTTGTCATAATATTTACTAGACCTAGTTATAAATTAGTGTCTAGTTTAGTTATGGCTTATATCCAGCTACAACTCTACTACTCTACTTGAGGGGAGATATGACAATTGATTTGTTAATGGAGATTGTTAAACGTAATTATTTGTATTTGCACTCTTGTTCTTTCATAATTATATATTGATCTCTCCCGACTCCCAATAGTTCTCATTTTTCGCAAGTTTGGAGATACTTCCCTACTCCTTAATAGTAGTATAATTTTTTTATAATTAAAAAAAAAATCAATACAATTTACATTTTACACAAACGTGATATATTTTCTCTCTTTATGTGATTGCAAATCAAACATCAAATAAAACATTTTTATAGGATAATGAAATATTATAATTGGGGCTATGGGAATGCACCACGCCTAGAATTGGACAAGCAACTAAGTAGTAATTAAATTGACTTTTGAACACGTTATATTGGACTGATCCTACGATAAGTACACATTTATATGTAGTCTCGTACTAATGTATATATACTAATAAATGAGCCATTGGACTAATGATTCTGTTACTTTATTGTCCTCCCTCGTTTTTTTCTTAGCGATATATGTTTTTGTCAAAATAAAAAATCCTTGATAATAGTTGTTGTCGGGCACTAACGATACGGTCACAATGGGGACATGATTTAGGCACCACAATCTTCAGTGATGTTGTGATGCATGCTCAAAGATTCATGCATTACGAGTTTGTTTGAGAATTGTGGTTAGGAGCTGTGTATTATACGAGGTTTAAAATGTAATTTAATAAATTAAACTCACTTAAAAAAACAATTATTTTATCTTTTAAGTGAATAATGTCAAAAGAACATTTAATAGTTTAAATTTAGGTGAAATACTTATAATAATGATTTTTTAAAAGTTATTGAAAATATAATATACTCTCTGGTAAAAAAAATAGGGCAATTTTTTTCTGTAAAAAATAAATAAATAAAGATTTACTGGATTATTTTTCTTTTTCTAAGACGGTAGAGTACATTTTATTTGTATTTTATAACTACAATTTAATAAGTATATAAACTCTTGTGAACATTTACAACAACATTGGTGATAATATGAGAGACTTGAATTTACAATTAGAACAATTTAATTTGTTTTTAAAGTAATACTTTCTATATTTAATAATAATATACTCCGTACTAACTATTATCTTTAAAATATTATTTCATAATAATAAGTTACTCGAAAATATATATGTGTAACATTGGATAATAATTTGGTACAGAAAAAATAGTAGTCTATTTTATATTAAAAATAAAATAATTTATTTAAAATTTAAAATATAATTTAATTATATTTTTCATTTTTTATTACTATACAATAATACATACAACTATTTTTTTTTAATTGTATTTTAGAAAGTGAGATTTTTTCTATTGAAAGGTAGAGACTTACGTAGACAAATGGTCCGCACTAGGATGCGAAACATGTACCAGATTCGTTTTGATATATATAAATGGAATGCGTCTTCAATTTTGATATAAAAAAAACTCATCCAAATTGGGAATTGAAAATTGGGAGCCCTAGTTTCAACTCTCCGTTCATCTTCACTAATTACCCAATTTTATGGGCGCAGTATAAGCTCGCTTCAATTTATCCATGGCCTCCCCGAAATTCCAGAAACCGGAGCTCATTCCGGTTCCACATCAGCCAGAATTCCGCCCGGAAGTATCCGCGAAGGAGCACGACGGACTTCGCTTCTGGCAGTTCATGATCGCCGGCTCCACCGCCGGTATGGTGGAGCACATGTCCATGTTTCCCGTCGACACAATCAAAACCCAAATGCAAGCCCTAGGCTCCTGCCCCATTAAATCCGCCGGCGTCAGGCAAGCCGTCCGCTCTATACTGAAATCCGACGGGCCAATCGGGTTCTACCGCGGGATTGGTGCTATGGCGCTCGGCGCTGGCCCCGCGCACGCGGTGTATTTTTCCGTTTACGAGTTGTGCAAAAAGAGGTTTTCCGGTGGGGATCCGGACAATCACGCGGCGCACGCTGTTTCTGGTGTTTGCGCCACGGTGGCCAGCGACGCCGTGCTGACTCCGACGGATATGGTGAAGCAGAGGCTGCAATTGGGCCGGAGCCCGTATAAAGGGGTGTGGGACTGCGTGAGGCGTGTGCTGGCGGAGGAGGGGATTCAGGCCTTTTACGCCTCTTACAGGACTACTGTGCTGATGAATGCGCCTTTCACTGCAGTGCATTTCGCGACTTACGAGGCGGCAAAGAGAGGTTTGATGGAGGTTTCGCCGGAGAGTCTGAGTGATGAGAGGTTGGTTGTTCATGCCACGGCTGGAGCAGCAGCCGGAGCGTTGGCGGCTGCACTGACCACTCCTCTTGATGTGGTCAAGACTCAATTACAGTGCCAGGTACTTGAATTTCAAAATTTCATGAACTACTTTTAATATGCTACATAGTATTACCCTCTGTTTCTCTGTTCTTATGCTCTGATTAGGATTTTATTTGCATCAATTTTGCGGCAGAAGATAATTTAGGAGAGTAGTATTCCTAATTAATTGTTCTGGAATTGGTGGTGGTGGTTTCATTGGTCAATTTTCTCTGTTAAAAAGAAACTTCTTCGTCTTTTCAGTTTTTCCATTATGCAGGTCTTCCACTTTTCACTTTTTGTTTTCTAAAATCAGTGGTGAGATTGTCTAAAAAATGATGCATGACACTGTGGTATCAATTTTGTGATTGGTAGTCAATTTAGGAGAGTGTCATTCGTTTGTGTTTTGTGTTGGGGAAGGGAGGTGTAGATTGAGATGGGGGGAGTGTTCTACCACCACTGTGACTGTGTTTGTAATAAGTTATCAATTTATGTACTTTCCTAGTTTGAATTATTACCACAGTGTTGTCAAAATGAATTTTACTATCCATATTTGAAGACCAAGTGTGTTATATTTTTATAATTTCGATTTGATGGATTTGTTTTATTGGTATATACACCTAATATCTCATTTTGTATCTGTTGATTCATGTAATGCA
This sequence comes from Euphrasia confusa, assembly GCA_954870475.1. Taxonomy (NCBI): domain Eukaryota; kingdom Viridiplantae; phylum Streptophyta; class Magnoliopsida; order Lamiales; family Orobanchaceae; genus Euphrasia; species Euphrasia confusa. The sequence goes on from OX940965.1 coordinate 11,179,083, forward strand.
CAAACTCATGTTATGCCATGTCTTTTGTTAAAGTTGGATGAGTTGAAATCCCTGAAATATGAGAAAAATATGACCAAGGAGTTATCATGTTTTTTTTAACCTCATTTTTTTCCAATCGAGTAAATTATCTTTAAACTATAACTGAGTATGATTTCCCCCAGCTACATATTTTTTTAGATCTTCTGTCTGCTTTGATCCTTTACACGTAACATATGTGAGCATTGTAGTGCATGCTTCCGAGTGTTTAACTTCTTTGATGAAATATTTAATTATTGCAGTATCTATTCTGTTTTCTGTCCTATCAGGGAAAAACGGATCTATTGTAAGACGTTCCGTGTACTATATATACTAGTGAGATTTGCGATTTTATGAGAGAAATGTAGTTTTTTTTGGTATCACAATTCCTTAAAATGTTGTGGCTATCTCCTAGTAAAAACGATCGTGGTTAACCATCTAAATGTAAATTGCATATAAAATATGTGTTCCATATACTAAATGACATTTTAATGGTACCAGCTTGATGTTTTTTCAGTCGTGTAAGGTCCTCAGTAAGATTATTTTATACTGCCCAGTTCTCCTCTTACTCAATTGAATTATTGCAGGGTGTGTGTGGATGCGATAGATTTGCGAGTGGTTCAATTCGGGATGTTGTCCGTACAATACTAAAGAAAGATGGATACAGAGGTCTTATGAGAGGATGGATGCCTAGAATGCTCTTCCATGCTCCGGCTGCAGCCATCTGCTGGTCCACCTATGAAGCCGCAAAAGTCTTCTTCCAAGAATTAAACGATAGCAAAAGCAACACGTTGACCTGAGAAATAAAGCAGATCCGATAACTTATTGTTGTATCTGCAGAAACACTGTATGGTTAGGTTACGGCACTATAGTTGGAGATATAGACGATATGTTTGGTAAGGTTAAGCACCCTACTACACACACACAACTTGGTTAGTACAGATGCGACGAGGAAACCTTGTAACGACATGGTTCCTCTTCCCATTATTTTGCAGATTACATTTTATGGACCTGGATTTGTATAATCACTAGATGCAGGTGAGTGTACTCGAAATTTTGTTTGTTGAATGGCATTGTCACTTTTTCCTCTTCAATAATGGAGACTCTGTTTTGCCGAGCTATTTTGTACTGTCTAGTATTTTACAGTATTTTTCTTTTATTTTTTATCAACCAATTAAAATTTCAGATAATACATTCTATTATATATTTATTAAAGAATATATATATATATATATATATATATATATATATATATATATATATATATATATATATATATATATATATATATATATATTAAATTCCATGCACCTCATTCCCCTTATATATATACTGTATATAGTATAAGTTTACATAACAAACTCAAAAAGGAGAGTGTATTACTAGATTTGCGGTTGTCCGAACCTTTGACATCTGAGTAATAGCTTCCTGCATTAGGGATGATGTATGCTTGATTAATTTCCCATACACTTTTTCTCATAATTTAATGTAGTCCTGCTTGTTTATATAATCCATCAATGGTGAAAGTTGACTTATCTGCAGAGACCTCAGAACTGATCAAGAAAGGCCTCGTCATATGCCGGAAGAGACAAAAGAGTCACACCTTCGGAATTTTCTATGGCCAGAATCCGTTACAGTTCTCTTTCCCTCTCGTCCTGTTACAGGTCTCGACTGTCATTGTAGTTACTCGCCTTCTTCGTTTCCTGCTCAAGCCCCTAAGGCAGCCCAAGGTTGTATCGGAAATCCTCGTGAGTTCGATTTTTCATTTTTTTTTTTCATTTTTGTAATTTTCATTCATGTGCATGCAGATGTTAATTTTTTCCTTTCGATCAGGGCGGCATCATAGTCGGACCGTCGGTTTTAGGCCGCAGCGAGAAGTTTCAGGAGTACGTGTTCCCGGACAACGCGACCTACGTGGTGAACAACCTCGGCCTGGTCGGGTTCATGTATTTCCTCTTCTTATCTGGAGTGAAAATGGATTTCACCGTGATCAGCCGGGTGATAAGCAGAGGCGAGAAAAAGCACTGGTACATCGCTGCCGCGGGGGTGCTGGCCCCCCTCTGCTGCGGGGTCGGCATCGCGTTCGTCGAGAGGGGGTCGTTAAACAAGGAGACGGCAAAGGTCTCCTCGATTTGGGGGATAAGCTCGTTCATGTCCGGTTCTGCTTTCCCTGTCCTGTATCGTATCGTGCAAGAGCTCAACCTCCTCAGCTCTGGAATCGGGAGGTTGGCCTTGTCGACTTCTGTAGTCAGCGACGTGATAGGCATGAGCTCGATCACGTTTTTCGAGGCGTACATACAAGGCGAGCACAAGCCGTTATCTGCTTTATGGTTTTTGCTCTCGGCTACTATTATAATAGTGACGATGATGACGGGTGTTCGACAAGTGATGATATGGATCGTGCGAACGACTCCCGAAGGGAAGCCCGTGGATCAAATCTACGTCATCGGAATATTGCTAGGGGTGATGGTGGCGGGTTTGGTTTCCGATACTTTTGGGCTGACCGTCGTGAACGGGCCGCTCTGGCTCGGGCTTGCCGTCCCCGACGGCCCGCCTCTCGGCACGATTCTAGTCGAGAAGAGCGAGCTCATCGTTCGCAACATCCTCATGCCGTTTTCGTTCATGTACATCGGGTTGATAATCGACGTGTCGACGTTGAGCGGGCAGTGGTCCCACTTGCGCCCACTTCTCCTGATGCTGTTGGCGGCGCACGTGGTCAAGATTGTGTCCACGTTCGTCGCGTCTCGTTTCTTCGACTTGGTGTTCAGAGACAGCCTCACCCTCAGCCTGATCATGTGCTTGAAGGGTGAAGTCGAGATTCTCTTGTTTCTGCAGCTGATAGAGTCGAGGATAATCGAGCCGTCGCATTACACGGCGATCGTGCTGTCGGTGGTTTTCGTGACGGCTTTAGCCACCCCGATGATCAGCGTGCTGTACGATCCGACGAGGCCGTATATGGTGAATAAAAGAAGAAGTATCCAGCACACTCCCCCGAATTCCGACCTCCACGTCGTGGCGTGTATCCACGGCGAAGAGAATCTTCCCGGGGTGACGAAGCTTCTAGAAGCTTCCAACCCGACGGTCAACAGTCCGTTATCGGTCTACGCGATACGCCTAGTCGAGCTCGTCGGGCGATGCAACCCGGTGCTCATCGACCACGAGAAGGAGGACATGATCGCCAGCTCATCCGAGATCCACAACGCGCTGAAGATCTTCAAAGAGAGCAGAGGGGACAGCATGAAGATCTTCTCCTACACGACCATCACTTCCGAGAAGAGCATGTATCAAGACGTATGCGAGCTGGCGCTCTCGAAGAAAGCCTCTCTCATCATCATGCCGAAGCTGAACTCGAAAGTCCTGGAGCATGCGCCGTGTTCGGTTGGGATTTTATTGGAGAAGAGGGAGTACCGGAGCCTCGGTGGGGGGTCGTTGCGGAGGATCGCGGTGATATTCCTGGGCGGGGCGGACTGCAGGGAGTCGCTGGTGTACGCGGACCGGATGGCGGAGAATGAGGAGGTGTCGGTGAGCGTGGTGAGGTTTTTGGCGAAAGAGAACGAGGGGGATGTGGAGGGGGAGAAGAAGCTGGACGACGGGGTGGTGACGTGGTTTTGGGTGAAGAGGGAAGGGAATGAGAGGGTGGTTTACAGGGAGGTGGTGGTGGGGAACGGGGAGGAGACGATAGCGGCGATACAGGCGATGAACAGGGATGAGGAGGAGGAGGGCTATCAGATGTGGATAGTGGGGAGGAAGCACGGGATTAATCCGGTTTTTGTCAAGGGGCTGTCGAACTGGAGCGAGAACAACGAGCTCGGGGTGATTGGGGACTATCTTGCGTCGGTTGATTTCGACAGCAAGGCTTCGGTGTTGGTTGTGCAGCAGCAGATACTGCTGGGGCAAGAGAAGAAGGTGATGAGGAGATGGTTTCCTTTCTGTACACAGAATCAGTAGAAATAGTGTACGATACGGTTTATGTCGAATGTTTCGATTTTGTGTCACAATTGAGTTTTGATCTTATATTTCAAGTGTGATGAATTTGATAAGACTACATGTTCTTTCGTGCAAGGGTTCATACAATGCCAATAATGTGGAAGAGGAATAAAAAACCGAATATTTTGTTCCCATGTCCGAGAGTAGCAAAGTGTAAAATCGTAAAAATTAAGGGAGTCACCGTAACAGTTTTGAAAATGTAATCGAAGGTCCTAGTCGAGTGGTAAAACCTGTAATGATGTGGCCTTGAGTTAATTTATTTATTTTTTTACTTTAAAATATAATTTTATTTTTATTTTATTCACATATTTTTAAAAAATTCTCATAACTTTTTTGATTTTTAACTTAAAATATACTCCCTCGGTCCAAAGACACTTGTCATACTTTCCTTTTAGGGGTGTCCAACAATAGTTGACACACTCCAAAAAAGGAAATAATTATTCTAACTTTTTCATTTTAATATACAATTTTATTTACTTTACCCCACCTACTTTTTATACTTTACTCACACCTACTTTACTTTTCACTTTTAAAATATATTTTTACTCTTTATTTTTTAATTAAAAAATTAAAAAATAACAATTTTCTTAAACTCCGTGTCCAACAAAGTATGACATCTATTAATGGCCGGAGGTAGTACTATATTTTACCCGATTTATTTACTTTTTAAAAATCAAATCAAATATATTTTTTACTTTATTAACTTATTTTTAATTTAAAAATACAGTTTAGTTTATCGTCTCTTATGTATTCATGTATTTAATGAAAAATGATCTACTTATCCTCAAAGGCTTTAGTGTCATCTTGATAAAGCAAAATGGCCTACAATTGATGAGGCAAACTAAACAAATAATGAGTTTCATTTTTAAAGCATCTCTAGTTTTATATAGATACAATTTTTATATGACACGAAATTTTAGGTTCATCATATTGGAGATGTAAGTACAATTGACAATTGATGAAAAAAAAGTTGAGTTTCAAATTGTTGATACTAGATACAAAGATAAATAATTGTAATTCAAATTATTGGATAGTAAAGAAATGTACAAATATTTTATGATACGTCAATTAAATTGTATCTCATCTTGTACACAAAGGGAGATGCTGCTCTTAAATGAATTTACATAGCTACATATTTTAGTCAATAAATTCAGTTGAAAAACTAAAAAAAAAAATTAAAATAACTAACCAACTAACTAATTTTAACATGTTTCATTATTGTAATTGGCCAATGATTTTATAACTTTTGTTTAATAATTATTTGCATTCAATAATATCACTCTACACTCCGTTACGCGAATACAATTTATTGGTTCTGCATGAAGGATGACCATGACCGCGAGCAAAGTTTCCATAGCACACGAAGAACCCCAAATCGCGAAAGTCGACCGGTAGCATTTTGGCCTAACGCACCCGTTCCCAAACCCTCCGAACAAGAACGAATTCGCTCGGTATGTTCGAGACGAGGATGTTGTGGTTGACCCCGAAATTCTGACCCAAAGAGTTGGGCGCAATGACGGAACCACACTGGGGCCAGGGGGGCACTGGGCCCCCCCTGAGTTTAAAAAAAAAATTACTGCTACTATACATATACATATATAAACGTGTCATAGCCTCATAGCTAGGATGTACTACTCTATCCCTTAAAACAGTGAACAGTTCCTTTGTAAATTACAAAGTAACTGTGCACTGTTTTAAGGGAAGAAGGGAGTATGTACTTATATGTACATGTGTCAATGCATGTGTGTTATAAGCATATTTATGTCTAAATGTGTAATGCATGTGTGGTATAGGATGTAGGTATGTATATATTTGATTTTGCTAAAATTTTACATTTACATTTTAATCATTAAATTTATATATTTTTGATACTTTGATTTTTTAAATACTACTTTCATTATTAAATATGCAATCTTTGACGTGCACCTTAAATTGAAATTAAAAAAACTACTAAAAAATACTCCTTATTAGTTTTAAATATTTAACAAAGAAATAAAGAATAAAAATATTTTTTTATTGAAATTAATAATAATTAGAAATAAAAATTTTAAAATGTAAAATTATAATTTAAAATGAAAAAGTAAATAATTATTTTGCTTCTAAAGATAGTCTTATTAAGTTCAAACATTATTGTAAAATAAATGTTACTAGTAAAATTTAATATATGTATGGAAATTTAATGGAACTTTCAATATTTTTTATAATAATAAATTTTAAGATATATTTTTTGTAATTAAATTTTTATAATGAATTGTAATTTTTTTTTACCATAATCATATTATCTCTGTCCTATTTATATTTTCACTTTTTTTTAAATGAATTTCTCTTATATATTCACGCACTTAAAAAATACTCTAAATAGCAGTATACTTAATTTTTTATTTTAAAATTTAAATTATACAATTGTTTTTTCAACTATACAAATAATTATTTTTACATTCTTTTACTTTAAATACAATTTTTATTTTTATTTCAACACCATAAAAATACTATTTTTTTTAATGTTAGCAAAAAAAATTATTTTTAATGTTATATAACAATTGGGCTCTCCTGAACAAATTTTCTGTATCCGTCTCTGATTGGGCGGTTGCGGAGACGGAGATGGCCGTGATTGCGCCGGTGCACTTGCCTATGACGGTCGGTATGCACTTAAAAAATACTCTAAATAGCAGTATACTTAATTTTTTATTTTAAAATTTAAATTATACAATTGTTTTTTCAACTATACAAATAATTATTTTTACATTCTTTTACTTTAAATACAATTTTTATTTTTATTTCAACACCATAAAAATACTATTTTTTTTAATGTTAGCAAAAAAAAATTATTTTTAATGTTATATAACAATTGGGCCCTCCTGAACAAATTTTCTGTATCCGTCTCTGATTGGGCGGTTGCGGAGACGGAGATGGCCATGATTGCGCCGGTGCACTTGCTTATGACGGTCGTACCGACGTAGAGACAGTGCTAAAAAAACAATTAATCACCTCTATCTATCAATCTATTTTCATATAAACAATGTTCATCTCTAAATTCATAATATTTACTTCTAATTTGTCTATAAATCTTAAATTCATAATATTTATCTCTAACTTGTCTATAAATCTTTGATTAAAAAATACAATTCAAATTATTTGATGATTTATTAATTATTAAATATTAAATGATTTGATGATTTAATTATTATTCTCTTAAGGTAGAGAAAATATAGTTTAACACAAAATATGATTTGAGTTAATATAAAAATAATTATTAATTTAATTATAATAAAATTAAATTAAAAAAACACAATTATATTTATTTACATCTAAAATTAATTAAGTATGTTGATTTCTAATTTAATTATGAATTTTAATAATCATAAATTTGAAACTTGAGAAATCCAACTAAAAATATGAAATAAAAAAAAAAGATGAATGATGAATTTATATAGTGTATACCAAATTTTAATTTTCACCGACCTATTATATTATTTTCTACATTAAATTATTCCAAAAATAAAAATATAAAAAGAGATAATAATTTTGTAAGGTATGCAAATTTCTATGTACAATAATTTAATTTGAAACAATTAAAATTAAATTAGATAAAGTTAAATATTTTTCATCGATTTAAAATGAATGTGTAAACAATAAAGATACTGAAAAAAATTAATTGTAATGTGTGTAATTTTCATGTGTTTAAGAAAAATATATAAAAATAGATATTTTTGTAAAAAATAAACTTTATTTATAAAATACTTAATTTTTTAAAATATATTGTTTAATGTTATAAATTAAGTATATAAATATTTTGTCTTTAATAATTTAATTTTATTTAATTATATAATAATATAAAAATATTAATATTACTCATATTAATTAAGTTATATATATTTTTTAAGTTTTTTTTTTAATAATGTGGACTCTCCATGTGATTAAATAATTACATTTTCTATTTTTTTATAAATTAAACAATTTTTTACTGGAACTAGATATAAATGAAAAAAATGAATATTTTTTAATTAAAAAAGATTTTTATTAATAGAAATAGGAGTGGTCTTTGGGTATTTAAGCATTTTTTTTAATGATTTTAAGGTTATAATGCTTTTATTAAAATGAGTTTTATGTCACAAATGCTATTTGCACATCGATGCGACGCATGATTTTATAAATAGCAATTTTTAATTTTTTTTTCTCTTTTTATATTTTAATTATTTAATATAAATATATTAATTTTATAATAAAAATAAAAATATTAATTAAAATTCATTTTTACCAAAAGTAAATATTTTTATATTTTAGAAATTTACAAAATGCGTAGGTAATATAAGACAATGGGTAAGTATTTGTGTGTGAGTTTTTAGGGTGGTTGTACTAAGACTATGAATTTTTGACGTAGTCTCGTGATATATATATATATATGAAAAAAACTATTTTTGAGAAAAATGTTTTTTGTTTTGTCACTTTTTCTCTATATTGCTTACCAAATAATTTTTTATGACAAAACCAATTTTCTTTCACCACTCTTTTTCTCCTCTAATTCTTAAGCAATTTTGAGTCACATTCAACAAATATAATATAGTGCAAACATTATTAGTAATTATTTTGTAGGTTGTTTTTTATTATTCATATTTATTTATCGTATTCTTATTTAATTTATTAATAAAAATAATTTTGAGTCACATTCAACAAATATAATATAGTGCAAACATTATTAGTAATTATTTTGTAGGTTGTTTTTTATTATTCATATTTATTTATCGTATTCTTATTTAATTTATTAATAAAAATAATAGGCTGTATCTTGCTATTGGGGCATTTGTTCTTTTCTTTTCCACGATTTCATACCTTTGCTCCATTGGCTCCGAGTAGTTTGACTTTTATTATTAGTAAGTAAGTACTTCACTTTTATTATTAGTTGGGTTTGTAATAATTATAATTATGACTTATTAGTACTTTCAATTTTGGATTGTAATATTTTGAATTATGAGTACTTTATTGTATTGTTATTTTAATTAATGTTTTTTTTAATATTTTAGTTAATTAATCTGTAAAATAAAAGTCCTTAATATATTGTATTATTTTTAATAAAACAAAATAACAAAAGAAAAACCTTTTTCCTTTACAAACTTAAAAGTACATTTTAATAAAAATGCTTTTATTAAAATGAGTTTTATGTGCTCCAACTTTACCTGTGCTCCACATGTGTTTTTGGGTTATCTGGGCAATCACTCGAGATAGAAGAGATTAGTCGGTAAAATAATAAAATTATGGTAAAATATAAACATTAAAAATAATAAAATTATAGTAAAATATAAATTTTATTAAAACTTTGAGCGTAAAAGTTTTTTAAACGACAAGCAAATGAAATAAGTAAAATAAATAATCTAAATAGAGACTCAATTATTTATACGTCATTTCCAATCAAAAAATCTAAATAAATATCTTTAAATTTTTACTTTAAAATACACTTTTATTTTTATTTTTAATTTTTTAAACTTTCTTCATTCACACTTACATTAGTTTCAAAATTAAAAAAATATTTTTATCTTTTATTTTTATCAAAAAAATAATATTTATAATAATCTTTAAACAAAAAATCTCTAATTTTTTTAGATGGATGGAGTATTTATTTGCCTTGATCTACTTATCCTCTATCTTGATAAGGCAAAATGGCCTACAATTGATGAGACAACCTAAAGTAAGAATGGGTGTCATTTTTAAATTTTAAATGAATTTAAATACTTATTACTTACATATTTTAGTCAATAAATTGAGTTGAAAAAATAATTTGTTTTCCTAAAAAATAACTAACTAACTAACTATCTAATTTTTGTATTTTCATTATTTTGATTGATTAAAGACTACAGTATTTGCAATTTTTCAATAATTTTACAACTTTTTTTTTTATTAAGTATTTGCATCCAATAATATCAGTCTCTAGATCTACACTCTGTCACGCGAACAATACAATTTCTTGGTTCGTGCATGAAGGATGAACACGAGCAAAGTTCCCAGAGCACACAAAGAACCCCAAATCGCGAAAGTGGCCCGGTAGCATTTTGGCCCGACGCACCCTTCTCCCGACGTCTCGTCCCTCCCTCTTTTGTAAAGCATCGCCGCAAACCCTCCGAACAAGAACGAACCTATCGGTATGTTCGAGACCAATATGTTGTGATTCACCCCGAAATTCTTTGTCCCGAAGAGCTGCGCGGTTGTAGAGACGGATATGGACGTAATCGCCCCGGTGCACACGCCTATGACGGCCGTACTAACGTAGAGCGAAACGGGGCGATCGTCTAGTAGCAAAAAAAACGCCCCACACATCGGGATCATCGCGACCGCCATGGCTAGCGGCCTCGAAATCGAGCGATCGCTCCTTAAAAACAAAACGCAAAATCTCAATCATTTAGTACTACTTAATTTCAATCAATTTGAATTTAGTTCAGTTCAAATCGTTTCAGTTCGTAATCATTTTAATCATCCCGAATATTTTTTATAAAAAAACAATTTAGTTTGCTCTAACTCAATTTAATTCAGTTCAGTAATTTTCGAGTCAAAAGAACAAGTCCTAAGAGATGAATCGAATACTTACCGTGGATAAAAGTAATCGAGAAGAGACGGGAGGAGACGGCCGAAGAAACCGAAGGCCGACGACAACGAGACGAGCGAGCACTTCGCCCCGAAGCAGCCTCTCGACTCGGCGATCTGTCCCAAGTTATTCAAGTAAACCAAACCGAGAGTCGCCCCGAATAGATAAGCGCCGAAATACAACCAGAAATCAACTCTTCTCAGCATCAACTTCGCCCCAACCTCCTCATGATCGAGATCCGATCGATCCTCACCCTCGGTTTTTCCCAAACCGTCGTGATCATCATCGCACACTCGTCTGATCAAGCACTTCCGCTGCACAACCTCCCTAATCCTCTCCGCCCACGGAACCACGAGCGGAACGACGAGAAACACAAACATCCCCGCGAGAATCATCGCGCGCCTCGAGAAAATCCTCGACTCATTCGGCTTCCCCAACAAGCTCGTCCCGACCCCAAACACCCCCGTGGCGATCGTGATCGCGTACATGACCACGAACCCTCTCTCCATCTTCCTCGACTTCTCCGCCTCGCCCCGGCAAGCCATCGGCGCCGCCACCACGCAAACCACCACCGGCAAAACGGAATTCAAAAGTAAAAACATCTCGGCTCTCTCCACATCCGAAGCAGCCGCCGCAGACAAGACATCCACTGCGGCCGCGTACACGTTCGCGCTCAGCCCCACGTAGCTCGTCGACAGCCCCGCCGCCAGCTGGCAATCGAGCGGGAAGTCGCGGATGACGACTAGGTAGCACGCGGTGTTGATCCAGCAGATTCCGTTTCCCGCCAAAAAGGCGAGGGCGAAGACGAGGGGGTAGGAGAGGGAAAACGGGAGCCGGCCGGAGAGGAAGAGGAACTGGAGCCCGTAGCCGACGAGCCCGAGGAGGGACCCCACGGCCAGGACCACCCAGAGGGGGAGGTGGCCGGCCGCCACGCCGGAGATCCAGCCGAGGAGCTTGCCGGCGTCGGAGGCAGAGGCGAGGCTGTTGAGCTGGAGCTGGGAAAGCGACATCAGCCGCTTCAGCTCGGACGAGTAAGCCGGGAAATTGGAGTTGGTACCGTTTGCGGCTTGGAGCCATATAGTGGCAATCAGGCTCAGCCATTGGAGAGCCATATAAGACAAGTGTTCTGTTAACTGATTTATAAATCTTTTTAACTTGTATCACGAATATATATACTATGCCAACAATCGATTTCGTTTCGTAAACGGGTTTACGTCGCTCTTTCTCGTGTTACGTCTGGCGTATCATATACAGTTTGTGTCAATTTCGTGCAAATCTCTATTCTATGAGTATAAATGTGCCCGTCTCTTTTATTTGAGTACATAATGGTCAATTAAATTTCATGTATTTTCGCGATCTAGGCGACTTTCGTTTGCGGTCGAGTTTCAACGAGTTTTGATGGTAGCTAGGACGAATCATGTGAACATAAGAAATCAAAGCAAAACAGAGTGTACTTGGAATTGAATCGATGGGACACCGATTCATAACGCAAAGAAATGTGGAGTTCTTATGGCCACCACTCTTTAAACATTAATGGGATATTAATGAATCATTTCCGAAGACAAGTTATTGTCATAGACTCGAAGAAGATGATTGATTAATCCTCTAAAAATATGAAAACACGTGTTGTTTTTAACGATTACAACGAGCTTTGGATGGAGTTCAAGAGAATATTAGTCGGAGTCAGTTCACTCTACTTAGTTTGAATCTTAATTCAAATTAACAAAAAACTTTCTCAAACAATTATAGAATAATTAAAAAAGGAAAGTGGCTGGGAGAGAAAGAGAGAGAGTAACAAAATACAAATTTACGAACATTTATTTTCAGAAAGTACTTCTTTAACATAATTTGTTAAAAAAATATAATCGGATTCAAGTTATTCAATAAACCGGACCCATAGCTCTAAAATGGGTCGGAGCCTCGGAGGTTTAGATTATCTTCTTCTTCTCCCTCTTCCTCCTATCTCTAACTTCACACACACACACTCACTCTAAAACCCTAAATTAGGAAGCTCAACCTCTCTTTCTTCTCCTCCTTCACCGTTTCAAGGAAGCCTTCAGGGTCTCGCAAAAATTACCTACTGATAATGAACGCGTCAATTTCTCTCGCCACCACTCCTTCCCCTCGTCTTCATACTCCCTTCATCCCCACCCTTCTCTCCACCACCTCTCATCGCAGACTCTCCGCTACCCTTCTCCGCCGCCACAGCCGTCACAGAACCTTCACCATCCGGGCTTCCAACTCCGTCGTAAAGCCCGATGTCTTTGGAGAGAAAAAGGAGCTGGCAGGTGTTCAGTCCATCGTCGATGCTATGTCGCCACCTATCCGAATCGCAAGTTCCGCTTTGATTGTTGCTGCTGCAATTGCTGCCGGATACGGGCTCGGGTCGCGGTTCGGTGGGTCCCGCAACGCCGCCCTTGGTGGGGCGGTGGTGGTTGGGGCTGCCGGTGCTGGGGCAGCCTATGCGCTAAACAGCTGTGTGCCGGGAGTTGCTGCGGCTAATTTGCACAATTATGTTGTTGGATGTGATGATCCCGGGGCCATCAAGAAGGAAGACATCGATGCCATAGCCAACAAGTAATTTTAAATTATAGTTTCCTGAAGAATTTATTTTATGTTTGATTATATGTTTTTGCTCTACTCCTATTGCCCGTTCAACAAATCTGAATTCGGACTATTAGAATGATTAATGTACCAAATTTCAAGTTTGAAAAGTAATTTATACATGTTTGAATTTGAATCTTAATTCTAAAATCATTGGTGCTCTTCAAATAAGAGTACATTAAATCTGAAAGAAATGAAAGCATGAATTCAACACTGCTTAAGTTTTATTAACATGTAAGCTTTCGGTTGTCAAACAACCAGAAATTTCAAATGCATGAAAGTAGTAAATTTTCATAACAAATTTAGGTTATCAGTCTATGCATTTGTTTTTGAAAATCGTTCATGTAGTTGTGGAGTGTGTTGAATAGCTTGCCAGAAGTACTATGAGATAACATTCAGGAAAAGTAATTATGGGTGGTAACTGCATGGTACCGATACTACTGTTTCGCTCATCCCTACTTATTTAAAAGCTTCATCTCTATTCATATGTATCCATACGTATAGTAATTATGGTTGGGAACTGTAAAGTACCCATATAAATTCTTGATGAGATATGAGATCGAATTAAATATACAGTGGCTTTGTGATCTCTTACTCGTAAGGGCATTAGGGGCTTTTCTATGACTGTTGTATCTAGAAATTGGCACTATGCTATGTAATCCAACTTTGTAATCGTTTTAGGGATGCCTTACCCTAATATTGTTATAAAAGTTTGTTTCATTTCTGCTTGTCTGATAGCTTCATCTGAATCAAATGTATCAAAATACTATTTGTTACTATAAGCTTTATATTTCAACTTCTTGCTCCGAAGCTTCATTTATTATCTATGTTTCCAAAGCTATTTGTAATTACAAGATTTATATTTTCTTCTGCTTGCTCAATAGCTTCATCCCTTATCATATGTTTTTGTTTCCAAAGGCTTCTGTTTTGTAATATTGTGCTTCCATAAAATTCCAGGTATGGTGTTAGTAAATGGAATGAGGAATTCAATGCGGAGCTTTGTGATATTTATTGCCGGTAAGAATGTTTAGGAAAAAATTTAGTGCTTGGAGAAGACCAGTGTGTTTGTGTATGTGCAAAAAACTCATTGCTATAATTCAATGTTTAGATTTGTATCTGCTGTTCTTCCTCCTGGAAATGAAGATCTCAATGGTGATGAAGTTGAGACCATTATTAAATTTAAAAAATCATTGGGTATTGATGACCCGGATGCAGCAAATATGCACATGGAGGTAGAATGCATCTAATGCTCAAATTTACTACACACTATGGGATGATTTTGTTTTAATGAGTTGATGGTAATTCCGTAATTGCATGTTCTCATGTTTTAATCACATTTTTCTCAGATTGGTAGGCGAATATTCAGGCAAAGACTTGAAACTGGTGACCGCGACGCTGATATGGAGCAACGCCGGGTACAGTGTTTTTTAAATTGTCTTTAGTATGGCCTCTGGACATGGAGATATGGAGCTTGACCATTTTGTATGTTTCAGTGCAGGCATTTCAGAAGCTCATATATGTCTCAAATCTTGTATTTGGTGACGCATCTGGGTTCTTGCTACCTTGGAAACGTATGTTCAAGGTCACTGATTCTCAGGTAATTGCATTGCAATATTGTAAGCTCATTCTATTTTTCTAAAAATACTTGGGCGAATTCTATAAATTACACACAGCCTTTGGTTTTATAAACACAGGCATGCTATTTTCAGAATTTGTGTTTTAATTTCCTTGTCTATAGGTAGAGGTTGCTGTCCGGGATAATGCCCAAAGATTGTATGCAATCAAGCTTGAATCGGTTTCCCGAGGTAGTTTACACATTCTTATTCTTTATGAATATCATAAACATTGATGATATCTTCTGATTAGAGTAACATTTAGATTTGTTTTAGTTTCTGCCTAGTTTAAATCCTTTTCTTCTCCAAAGATTTTATTTATTTAGCACTCTGCTTCCATATCTCTAATATCTTAAATTTTCTGGACATTATACTTCATGATTAAGTTAATAAAACTCAATAATAAGTTTCTGGTAAGTGCCTTGCTTTTAATGTACATCTATATCTTATGTAAGTGAGTCACTAGCTTGACCTAAACAAATCTCCCTGATTAACTTTTCTATTCATGATCTCTTATTAAGCTTTGGTGCACTTTTGTTTTTGTTACTACAGAAACCACTTTTCTGACTAGCATCTGGGTGAGACTGCAATGTTAATATGGCTTTTATTGTTTTCCAGATGTTGATGTGAGTAAGCTGATCAGCCTTAGAGAAGCACAACTTCTGTATCGACTTTCTGATGAGGTATCGTCTTCAACCATGCAATGAAAAGAACCGATTAATGAACAATTTTTTTTTTGCATATTCATTAGTTTCATAAAATATTGAGAATTCAAGCACGGTATGATGATACATGTTTGATGTTTCTACATTTGATTAGTAGCATTTTCTTTTCTTTTGCAGCTTGCTGAAGACTCGTTCAGGGAGCATTCAAGAAAGCTTGTTGAGCAAAATTTATCAGTAGCTCTGAGTGAATTGAAGTCCAGAACTAGATCAGTGTATGAACGATATTATATGCGAAATTATAGACAAGTGCAAGATTTATTTTGTTTGAAATATTTTTCTTAGTACAAAAGAAGATTGACAAGTAGGAGTAGCATGATATATTCTCAATATTTTAATGGCTAGGCTATGTTGGGTTATGCTGCTGCCTGATTTCTGGGCATAGGTCAGATTATTGATTGTCTTGTGCTTGCTTTTATTCTTGATTAATTGTTAGCTTAGTTTTTCTTTTCTCCGACTGAGATATGGCATCAAGGGTATGCAAGATCAATAGATCACTGAACACCTTTAGCACATGATCACTCATATCAATTGACAAAACAACCAAGCTAGCAAACCTGGTTAGGCCCTAATCTAAACCAGGGAATATTTTTGGCCATGCTTGTCCTGATTAAACATTTCATTCCTGAAAACTGATGGCCGTCCTGCTTTCAAATCCTACTTGCTGCAAAGACTTTCTGATATAGTGATAAAATGATCTTATCGCTGGTCAATGCATTAGCTGTGTACCACTGTAATTTTCTGGATATTATTTGACCTTCAGTTTACTATGGGTTGACTAATCTTCCAAACTTGAGCATTAAAATTGTTTCTTTGCCTTACTAAATGTGTCTATGTGACAGGCATCGTGCAATTGAGGAGCTTGATAAGATACTGGCTTTTAATAATCTTCTTATCTCACTCAAGAACCATCCTGATTCCAGTCGCTTTGCTCGTGGTGTTGGGCCCATATCTTTAGTAGGTTTGTTTGAAGACCAATTGTTTTTAATTTCCTGCATAAGTATATTGATCTTGAACCCATTTTAGGGATTTACAGGTTTTCCTGAGAATTTTTTGGTGCAAATTTTCTTATGGTGCTTTTTCAGTCTAAACTGTTTGATTAATAAAATCCATTGGTTTGGACCAGGTGGGGAGTATGATGGTGATAGAAAGATGGATGACCTGAAGACTCTGTACAGAGCATACATGGCAGATGCTCTAGCAGGGGGTCGTATGGAAGATAACAAGGTGCTTCATTAGATAGTATTGCATATTAAATCATATAAAATGAATGCTGTATACTAAATTCACTGAAATAGTTTGCGGGGTCAGATTTTTCATTTCCAGTTACATAGTCACCTATGGTCGCTGCTATGTAGTAATAATTCATGAAAACAAGAACTCGGAGTGGCGTTACAATGTCTTAAATTGCCAGATACTGTGTGCGCGTGACTAAATGACTAACTCGGTGGATTTAGCAATACAGATAAAGCTGGCATTCTTAATTTGGCTAGGCATTTACTAATTTAAATAAAGTATTGTCACAACCTGATTACAACAATTTTACTTTGAATTCGGCTGCTGTAAAGCAGCGTATATGCTAAACAGAGTGTAATTATGTTAAAGTTGGCAAATCGCAGGCATTATGAACTAATTTTAATCTTTCTTATAACCTTCTTTATCTGATTGTTCATTAACTTCACCTATTTGGTTCTTATTGTAGCTTGCTGCACTTAATCAGCTTAGGAATATATTTGGTTTAGGGAGACGAGAAGCAGAGTCAGTTGCGCTGGAAGTCACCTCACAGGTATATCGTAAACGCCTCCAGCAAGCTGTATCTAGTGGCGATTTACTAAATGCGGAGAGCAAAGCAGCCCATCTTCAAAATCTATGCGAAGAGCTGCACTTTGATCCGGAGAAGGCCATAGAGATTCATGAAGGTTTTAATTTAACAATCATTTTTCTTCATAAAAGGCAGAAATATTGTTATTTTGCACTATTTTGAAAACTTCACATTTTCATGTCATCCAAGATTTCTCAAGTAAATAGAATGGTGCTGTGCTATACTATACGATTTATGTCAGTAATTTTATTTCCCTTTTCTTTTTCCTCAGAAATTTATCGGAGGAAACTTAAGCTATTAGTTGCTGAAAAAGGTGAACTCAATGACGAGGATGTGAAAACCTTGGAACAGATACAGATAATGTTTTGCATACCGAAACAAACTGTTGAAACAGCTCATGCAGATATCTGTGGCAGTTTGTTTGAGAAGGTAACCATAAATCATTTTCCATTATTTTTTTTTAAATTTCACTGATTTTTGTAATATTAGATTCCAGGGCCATAACGACATTGTACATGTGTGTATGCACATGTATGTAAAAACTGGGTCTTTTTTTCTGCGGCTGAAAATTTACAGTAATAGTTTAACATTGACAAGGGCCACGTGACCACGTGTATTTCTTTCAGGCCAGTCCCTGAATGAATTGTCTAATGCGCAATTAATTAATATTGTGCCTTTTAATAATTTACATTTGCAGTGAATGGTTTTTCCCATTTTGAATCAATAAATTTCAGAATGGGAACTTGTTGAATCTTTTTGTACTCAAACATGTTTATTTTGTTTCGAAAAAAGAAGCTATTTTGGGTTGTTGGTATTAGTATATATGCTCACTTTATTTTGTACTTGTGTAATGCGATCTATAAGCACTCATCAAAGGTGATAACTGACAACTTCTGCTCATATTTGATTGAATTCGAGGCGTCCTTATTTCATTGGTGATCCTTTAACTTTTAACAGGTTGTCAAGGAAGCAATTGCTGCTGGTGTGGATGGGTATGATGCAGACATTAAGAAGGCTGTCAGAAAGGCAGCCTTTGGTTTGCGCTTGACCAGGGAGGTGGCAATATCTATTGCTAGTAAAGCGGTGAGTGTTGATACGAGGATATTGTAGAGTATGTTTTGGGAATGAATTTCAGCATGATTACCAATATCCCAAAAAAAATTGTGATGCGGACTTTTTTCTGTTGGTGATGGCTTTTATTAATTTCCTTTATATTCAGGTCCGTAAGATATTTATCAGCTACATCCAACGAGCAAGGGCAGCTGGTAGCCGCACAGAGTCTGCTAAAGAACTGAAAAAGATGATAATTTTCAATAGCTTGGTTGTCACCGAACTAGTTGCAGATATCAAAGGTGAATCTTCTGATGTTGAAGAGCCAACCACAAATGAAGAACCAAAAACAGAGGATGATGATGATGAGGAGGAGGAATGGGAACCCTTGGAGTCACTCCGAAAATCACGACCAAGCAAGGGGATTTCAGGAAAACCGAGTCAGAAGGAGATAAATCTTAGAGATGACCTTCCAGACAGGGATAGAGCTGACCTTTACAAGTCATACTTGCTATATTGTATAACAGGTGAAGTGACCAGGATTCCTTTTGGGGCCCAAATCACTACGAAGAAGGATGATTCCGAGTATGTTTTGTTAAACCAACTTGGTTGCATTCTTGGTATGACTGACAAAGAGATTGCCGAGGTACATATAAGTTTAGCTGAACAGGCTTTCAGGAAGGAAGCTGAGGTTATTTTAGCTGACGGACAATTGACAAAAGGCAGGATTGAGCAACTAAACGAGTTGCAGAAGAATGTTGGCTTGCCACCTCAATATGCACAAAAGATCATTAAAGGCATAACCTCTACGAAGTTGTCTGCAGCTCTTGAAACAGCTGTTGGTCGAGGGAGGCTCAGCATAAAGGAAATTAGAGAACTCAAAGAAAACGGAATTGATGTTGACAACATGATATCTGCAAGTTTACGGGAGAATCTCTTTAAAAAGACCATTGATGATATTTTCTCATCTGGTACTGGAGAGTTTGATGGAGAGGAAGTGTATCAGAAACTCCCGAATGATCTCAGCATTGATGCTGACAAGGCAAAGAGAGTTGTTCACGAACTCGCTCGGACTAGATTATCGAACTCTCTCCTTCAGGCAGTGGCTCAGCTAAGGCAGAGAAACCATCTGGGGGTGGTAAGTGCTACAAGTTTATTTCTTTCTAGTCTCTTTGTCTAAATACTCTTGAAACCAATTCAAATGTATGTTCCTCGATTGCATTGTAGGTCAATTCCCTCAATGACTTGTTAGCCTGCGATAAGGCTGTACCCTCGAGTCCGTTGTCGTGGGAGGTTCAAGATGAACTTGCTGATCTATTCCTTGTATACCTGAAAAGTGGTGCAGCTGCAGAGAAAGTAGACAGAGTACAGTATCTATTGAACATCAGCGACTCAACCGCGGAATCTTTACGTGCGACGAAAGATAAAGGGTTGCCGACGAGAGGAGCAGCCGAGGAGGAAGAGTTTGTATTTTGAATTTAAAACTCAAAAAAGTTTTCTGGGTTTCAGCTATTGTGGTAGAAAGTGATTTGCCAGTTTTGTTTCATTATTAGTACGGACGGAGCATGTAAGCAGAAAATGCCGACTGAAATTCTTGTATTCGGAGTACTCCCTACGTGTCCTAAACATGGTCTATAGCTCACTCAATATTTTGGGCGTCCCGACCCACCAGTTACCCACACACGTCTCGTGACACGAGTAAACTGGGAAGAAAGACCAACATGACTTCGAAAATTTCCCGATCAAAACTTTGAAGTATCAAACTTGAATTGAAAAAAAAATCTCTTTTGTATATAAAAAAAATATTAAGTTTTTGTAAAAAAAAAAAAGTAGGTGGGGATTGGGGAAAGAGGGAGGGAGTATATATAACCACAAGAACTCCTCTAATAACAACGTCACAAACCTTCACTCTTCCCCTCGTCTCTCTCTAGGTAACTGATTTTCAGCAAGAAAAAAAAATAATGAAATAGATTTGTATGATTTATCTACCTTAATCTGATTCTTGTTTTTAGTGTGGGTCTGTGTGTTTGTTTTGTATTCTTGAACGCTTACTCTGATAATATTTGTGTTTTATCAATTGGGTTGTGGTTATTCCTGTTTCACGATGTCAAATTTTGGGTTTTTTTTTTTTTTTTAAGATTCTGGAAAAGGGGTCTAGTGAAATTTATCGAATTCTTGAAGCTCTCTCTCTGTTTGAGAATCATGATTCTTGATCTGCAGTGTGTGCAAGGGCATGATCATATATGATGTTAGGTTATGGTTATGGATAAGTAAATCTACATTAGTTGTGACTTGTGATTGGTTCAATATGCTCCAACCGTCGTCGTTATCGCGTTCTTCTTTTTGATGTAGGTTTTGTGGTTCACCTCGGGATGCGTGGTTGATCTCCGATTACGTGTCATCATGTGCTCTTGTTTTAGCGTAACTCTGAGGATGAACAGTTTGCTGAAGCTGATTGAGTTCTCAACAAACACTTGAGCACTTTCTTCCGGAGCAAGGAAATGCTGAAATATGATGTCCCGTATCGGAACTCTTACTCTGAGGCTGAGGATATTACGTGAAACTCGAGCGAGTCTCTCAGCTTATTATAAAGCCTGTCTGTTAAGGGATTTCTCATCTGAGAAAAAAACATGGATAAGGGAAATAGTGTGCTTATGAAAAAGTACGAACTCGGGAGGCTATTAGGCCAAGGAACATTCGCAAAAGTATACTACGCGAGGAGTCTCCAAACCGGGCAGAGTGTCGCAATCAAATTGATCGACAAGGACAAAATTACAAAGGCCAAGATCGAAGAACACATCAAGAGGGAAATATCAGTCATGAGGCTCGTCAGACATCCTTACATAATCCACCTTCACGAAGTCATGGCTACCAAAACAAAGATCTATTTCGTTATGGAATACGCGAAAGGCGGAGAGCTCTTCAGCAAGGTGGCTAGAGGCAAGCTAAAGGAAGACGTTGCTCGGAAGTATTTCCAGCAGCTGGTCAACGCAGTCGAGTTTTGCCACAGCCGGGGTGTCTACCACAGGGATCTGAAACCCGAAAACATACTGCTCGACGAGAATGGGAATCTGAAAGTTTCTGATTTCGGTTTGAGCGCAGTCGTTGGGTCGAGGAGGAAAGACGGGCTCCTTCACACTATGTGTGGGACCCCTGCTTACGTCGCCCCTGAAGTTATCGACAGGAAAGGATATGACGGGGCGAAATCCGATGTGTGGTCTTGTGGGGTCGTCCTGTTTGTTTTGCTGTCCGGTTATCTTCCGTTTCACGATAAGAATCTGGTGGAGATGTATAGGAAGATTGGGAAAGGCGAGTTCAGATGCCCGAAGTGGATTCCGAATGAAGCGCGGAATCTGCTTTCGAAAATGCTGGATCCGAACCCGAATAGTAGGATCTCGATGGCTGAAATCAAAGACGACCATTGGTTTCAACAGGGACTAGAACTAGAAACGCACCACGCGGAGCACAAAGAAGGCGAAGAGTCGTCGTTTTCAGACTTTAATGCGTTCGATATTATTTCCCTGTCGGCTGGATTTGATTTGACTAGACTGTTTGAGGAGGAGTCCGGTTCGACAAAGGAGGCTCGATTCATTTCCAGGAATCCGGCTTCGGTTATCACCGCTAAGATGGAAGAACTCGCCGAGATTATGAGGATGAGGATAACGAAAAGGGACGCGGGGTTGTTCAAATTTGAAGGAACGGAGGGAAGTGTGAAGGGTGTTCTTTCGTTTGAGGCTGAGATCTTTAGGCTGACTACGGATTTTCATTTGGTGGAGGTGAAGAAAACGGGTGGAGATTCGCTCGAGTATCAGAGGGTACTCGACGAGGGTATAAGGCCCGGTCTTGAAGTCTTGAAGACGTAGTTTGGGCGTGGCAAGGTGAACCACAGGAGCAACCTTGATTGTGTTTCTGAGTTTTTAATTATTACTACTTGTTTTTTATAGTATGTTTTGTAGTACAAGATGAGCTTGTGCATGTAACCTAAATACAAATCCTTGGTCTCGAGAAGCTGCGATTTTTCTCGAATACCGAGCATAGTATAACGTACGACAACAATGAAAGACACGATTCTACCTAAATGATGGATATTTTAGCATGAAAATCGAGCATTGCAAGATCAAAAGAGTTGCCCTGTGTTTCACATGAAACAACCTGAGTATTTGATTCATTTTCATTCAATTTTTAAAAAATATAATCCAATAATTTAATTTAGTTATAAATGTACGTCAAGCCATTAGTTTATTCACGGATGAGAAAGTAAGCACTTGGAGGAGGATTCATGTGAGTAAAGAAAACGAACCTGCACAAATTTATTGCAGTAGATAAAGTGAACTAGGGTAGGGTGTGTGGATTTTTCAATCAAGTGGTAACTCATGCTAATTCAAAATATTTAAGTTTATTTTTGAAAATGACATTTGTTTTATGCGAAATAATTAATTTATTGAATTTTAAAAATTAGATAAAAATGTATAACAAAAATATCTTTAAAAAATACGAATTAAATCGATATTAAATAAATTTATAAATAGTTTTTTTTTTTTTAAATTTACATCTCAAATGCAATCACATTTATAGAAAACAAAATAATATTCCATCATATGAAATTGTCTCATTTATCATTTTTTGCGCCGTTTTTTATGTAAAATATTTATCAAATAATTATGATTATATAAATCCATTTCATCAATAAAATACTATTAAAATGCGTGCCAAAAGATATAAGATAAAATTCAAAATATGGAGGAATTAAAATTTTTATTTTTTTGTAAAATTATAATACTTATATTTTAATTTTAATTTATAAAATAATTAAAATTTCAATAGCTAATGAAAAAATGATACAACATATAAATGATATATCAAATTCTAATTTTATGATTTTTTACACTGTTTTTTTTACTTAATTTCAATCAATTTCAGTTTCAGTTCAGAAGATATCTTCAGTTCACTCGATAAAATTAGTTTCAAAATAAATTAAAATATGTAAATAAAAAATAATTTGAATTAATAATTTTAGGTATACAATCTAAATAATAATAAAATATTATTAATATTTTTACAAAAATATTTCACAATTTATAAAATTTATTATTATTTTTATAAAAAAAATCAAAGATCAGTTCATATTTAAGTTCATTTCAAATGCATTTAATTCAGTTAAGCGGTTTGAGTCCAAAAAATAAGTAACTCTCTTAGGACGGTTTTTTTTAACAGAATTAGGGAGTATATAAATGAATAAATTAACCCATCCAATTGGCAATTACCATTAGAAATGAAGTTGTTTCAAAGCAAATCATATTATAAAGTGGAGATAGGACAAAAAGTAAACAAACAAATCATTTGTTATTTTATTTTTGGGCATGCCACTCATATTCACTATTATTATAAAACTCGACATGCGAGAAGCGCTTCCTACGTTAGGTACAACTTAGAAGAAATAAGAAGAAAAGGTCTTCTACAAACAAATAACGTAACAATAAAATAAATAATTTGCAAAAAAATAAAAATAAAAACTGAAAATATAAATTAAGAATTTAGTAGGTAGCAAAACACAAGTAGGTGGTGTATTGTCAACACGTTTTCCATTTTACCATTGACAAAGTAAAACACAAACAAACATATGTAATATTAAAAAAATAAAATAAAATGTAGTACTATATTGTTTATGAACAACCAACCCCTTCGTACCAAAACCATCTCAACTACGATATCACCTTCTCCACATCTTTCATGGCTTATCCTAACAGAATACTACTAACTGCCCGCACATGCTTGCTCGTCATCCCATCACAACTCCATATGTTAAACTACGTAATGAATGGGCAGATAATAATTTTGAATTAGATTTCGGGTTCGTGTTATCACGATCCCTTAATCCTCGTTGTGTTATGTTCGTGAGTGAGCTTATCGTGTCAACACGATTTGCCACCTCTATCTATAAGATCTCAAACAGAATCATCAGAAAGAGGAATAAGATCGACCTTATGACAGCTATAACATACGTACTTAATTCATTATGGTCAATGGAGACCAAATGATGAAAATCATTATTCATACACACCAGAAACAATTTAATCATTTCCCTATTGTTTTCCGGCAATTTCCATCAATATAACATCTCATTACATACAAGCATAAATTCTAAGCAGATCAAGTGTCAAACATAACCTTTATGTACACCCTATATTTCACAATTGACATTCTTGAAACCATACTCCCAAAGTTTTGAGTGGTCGATGACGTTACCTGCAGGCCCAAAACAATGTAGAAGGATATTGTCACAGAATACAAAATTATGTCCAAACAGAGTTCTTAGATGAACCAAGAGTGTTTGCCCCTTTCGAGTATTTGGTTGAAAATGTAACAACTTCTCAACCGAGAATTTCGTCAAAACAATCCGTGCAACTGAAACTGGATTTTTTTTATGATCCCTTACCAAGGTACACAAATTAGGAGTTAAAACTT
Organism: Euphrasia confusa; assembly: GCA_954870475.1. Taxonomy (NCBI): domain Eukaryota; kingdom Viridiplantae; phylum Streptophyta; class Magnoliopsida; order Lamiales; family Orobanchaceae; genus Euphrasia; species Euphrasia confusa. The sequence continues at coordinate 11,203,935 of OX940965.1, forward strand.
AAAAGTGCCTTCATATCAGATTAAATGATACATATAAACGGTAACACCAAAAGTGAGCACCGGTTACTTCTTCCCCGTAGAAGATAATACATTATTACGCAAACGACAAATGCCAGGAAGTGCCAAGCACGACTTCATCCATCAATATCAATTATCAAAGTAAGCTTTACTTCACACAAACTTGCCAAACGTATTCTATGATCTCTATACATCGGATCGTTACGTTACATTCAAGTACAACAACACTATTCGTGCTGCGCTTTCAAGCGTGTATAGTACTAAACTGATTGCATCTTGAAAATTGAAAAGAAAAAAAAACGAACAACACAAAATAAAAGGGCAAAAGAGCTTTGTAACAATTGCAAGCACAGCATTACCGATTCTCGCGTCAATCGGCGCAGAGCTTCGCCGTGGAAGAAGAAGGAGGTGATGATTTTGAAAATAAGCTCCTCCACAGATATTTTCCGCTCGCCATGTCCACACAAGTCCAAAACCCCTTCCCCGCCGCCGCGTAAACCTAGCCGATCGGAGAGCTAATTAATTACTGTATTATCTAGGCATTTTCTCTTCGCGTAAATTTCCTTGTAGAATAGAATCTACGTCTTCCGATCCACAGATGAATAAAATCGGACTAAAACAGAGGAAGATAAATACCTTGGAAAAAGGGGGAACGGCGTCGTTCGATTCAGCTTCTTCCTTGACGTCGTCGGTGTGGAGGTCCGGCGGCGACCTTAGGTTTCTGAGGACGAAGAATCCGGCGAGGGTGGCGGAGAGGAAAATGAGAATTATTCTCAGCGGACACATTCTCGCTCTCTCTCCCTCTCTATTTTTCTCTTTCAATTCGAAGAGATATGAAGGGAAATTTCTCAATTCGGAAACTGGGAGGTAATTTTAGCTTTTTATTGACGGACGGTGGTGGTTTGAAAATTCGTAGGAGTGATGTTGAAGTAAGGCCCGGGACAAATTTGTCATTTCAATCCCACTAATTATTGTAGTAATTCTGAAATTATACGTACTTAATCATTTAAATGTCAAATCAAACGAAAACAAACATTGTCAACTTTTAATTTTTGATTTTATCAATTTTGAGTAAATTGTCTCCGGCTGTCAATTTCATCATTCTGAATTTAATCTCGAAGCAACTTAACTTGATCTTTCATACTGTATACATATTAGCTCAAAGACAAATTGTAAGCTCTTTCATCATTCTGAATTTAATCTCGAAGCAACTTAACTTGATCTTTCATACTGTATACATATTAGCTCAAAGACAAATTGTAAGCTCGGTCTTTTCACGTGACATTTTTTTTCATAAAATACAAAAAATAAAATTTTATTATTATAAAAGGAAGTTTTTTTCATAAAATACAAAAAAATAAAATTTTATTATTATAAAAGTAAGGAAGTAAATAAATATAGTTGCACTTTTTGCAAACACCATTTTTTTTTATATTTTAACTAAAAAATAAAAATTATATTATAAAAACATAAAAAGTTTTTTTGGTGATGTGTTACTATTATTGTAGATAATTCATTTCAAAAGCTGTGTCAATTTATTTTGAACTAAATGAATACAACAATTTGAGGAGAATTAAATTTGTATGATAGAGTGCATAATAGTTATATTTGAATTTCTCCAAAATTAATATTTTTGTTCCATATAATATATTTTTAATTTTGTTTATTAAAATTACAATGAAAGTACGATGATATCTCTAAGTAAAAAATATTAATAAACGTAAATTTTACGAAATGCGAAAGGAGTAAATGTTTTTTACGTTGAAAAAACATAAAAAAAAAAACAAAAATTTTATTTGACCTTTTCCTTCTTGGCGTGCACAATTAAATAAAACTATTTTTCGCCACCAATAAGTCAAACGATTCCATCTATCCATCCATTACGAAAATAAAAGTGATTTATGACATGCCTTGCACTCACATTTGTAAGATTGATTGGAATTAAAAGTCAAACCAAACCTAACAAATTAACGTTGTCAATGGTGTTATAAAATCCACCGTGAAATTTATCTTATTATTTATATGTTATTTTTATAAAAATCTACTTTCTAAAGAAAAAATAAGTGTACTTACTGAGAGTCTTCAAACATTTTGATTATATGAAGCTTCGAAATTGAAACAATGTTTTTGTAAAAAACTCTTGATATTTGACTAAATTCTTAACGGTTAAAGTCGTTCCACAAATTGATAAGTTGCAAATAACAGCTGGACACGAGAAAATGGTGGTCATCATCTCTTGAATGAGTCCAATACGAGTGAGATATTCAACTCTCATAACAATTTATAAATTTTCTTTTCTACAAAAATGTGAATTTTTATTATCATCCAACACGAGAGTCTCGTGTTGGATGACAGTCATGACTCATGATTGAGTGAAAAGAGTACATTTCAAAAAGGAAAACGCAAAAAAGTGTTATCACCTAACATGAGTCTTCAGTCAGCGGTCATTCGAGCAGTATGATTAACTAACAGCATAATCTAAAAAGAAATGATCTTACTCGGTTCCCATGAATCCCGCTTTTAGAACACAGCAGGTCTCCAGGCGACACCAGCTATGATTTGCTGAGCTGCATGAAACGAGTTGAAATGAAAAAGGAAACACGCAACTGTTGAGAATCTTCATATCTCTATTATAGTAAAGAAAAAGGAAACATGCTGTGCTGCGTATGAGTAAAACGTTCTGAACGACATTCATATGAACACCCCGAGTTCTATTTACTTCACTATTTAAAACAATTCCAAGCTTGCGCATGTACCTCTAATAGGGATCTTCTTCTATCACTTCACCAAACGAGCAATATTAGCAAGTACAGTCCTCAAACTTCTCATACCGGCCCCAGTTCTAGAGCTTACCATCATCTGAAATTTGGGACGGGGTTTTTTGTAATTTTGATTCTATCAGGGGAGTAATAATGACAAAGTCAATTTAGTATAACATACCAAGGGTTGAACTGCAGACTTATTTGCTTTGAGGCTCTGTAATATTCATATATGTTAAATTCCAGTGTGTCAGGGACCCAAACACAGACGAAAATTATACTGTTAAATAATAACGTTTCAATCAAAATGTGTGTACAATTGCATTACTTACATCTTCAATTTCCATTGCTCGGCGAGCCACATCAATTGGGAAAACTGTATCTGTTTTTGTTAAAACAACTTGGTACTTGGTTTGAGACCTGCACAATCAAGGCATATGCGGCGTATTAACCATTATAAATATTTCCAATTAAATTAACACCAAAAAAAATTGCAAAACAATTTTTAGTATCACTAAACTGCTATGATTATATAAACTAAACTTGGGAGCATCTCTGTCAAGTAGCTAACTCTCCTGTTATAATATCAGACAAGCAAACCACTCTGAAAATAAATACTATCGCAAACAATAAGAGGCAGTAACTACTTACACACGAAGGGCGATGTACATGTCATAACTCATAAAGAATTTAATACAGTGTATACCTTTCCATCAAATCAATAAGTTCAAGATCCCTTGGTTTCATACCCCACTTTGTGTCTACAAGAACGCATACTCGCTTTAGACCAACACGTGTGGTAACATACTCTTTCACCTGAGAATTTTGCATGAGGAAACATAAGTGAGAAATAATAAAGACAAAATAAACTTAAATCAGACTGTCGTAAAAACTAAAGCATTTGCAATGAAACACATAAGTGTAATTACATAACTAGCAAAATGCACATTTTATTCAATACCATTCCGACCATAGGATGATATAAATGATACGGATTTTTTATTGAAGAAATTTAAAAAAAAAACTTTTTCAGACTCGGCAGGAAATATTATCCAATGCAAGAAAAAAATGATAAAAGTAAAAATATTTACATAATCATTAGATTGTCCAACAAGGAATGATTCACTTCGTTAGTAAAGGAATTTAACCATTCTACACATTTTATACGTGAAATCTCACTTCAATGAAAAAAATAAAAGAGAAGATAACAGAATTCTGGCTCATAGATTTGACTGCGTACAAGGTAGGAAGGTTCTTTTCAGTGGTAGAGTTTTTTACTATTTTATTGTAGTTTTCAAACATAAAATATAACTCAACATACCATTTCACACATAATTCTCAAAAAGAACTTTAAAGTCATGTAATACATAAAATATAACTCAACATGCCATTTCACACATAATTCTCAAAAAGAACTTTAAAGTCATGTAATTCTGAGAGAGAGAGAGAGAGGAGCTCTAAAGCTTATTAGGTTACTCACAAGTTCTTCCCATGCTTCCTTCACTTCTTCTTTAGCATATGCAAAACCATATCCTGGCAAATCCACTAAAGACATCTTAGGTCCAAGCTTAAAGAAATTGATAGTCTGCAAAATGATTGAATATTGTTTTTAGTATGAGAATCTAATATAATTTGAGTTGAAGTATAAAAGTGCATGTCGCACCTGTGTGAGGCCTGGTTTGTCTGAAGTCCGTGCAACACCCCAATTCCTAGTCAGTGCGTTGAGCAATGATGACTTTCCCACATTTGACCGTCCTAGTAAAAAAAATGTCACATTTAAATATTTCTACCATATTCCTGAATAAGGCTGAAAAACTCTTTCCCAAACGGTTCAGATAACATTCCTGGTCTTGGATTAAACCATGCTCTCCTAATTCAGTATATAGGCTTTTGTTTAGGTTCAATCTACTAAGTTTAGCTTAGGTCCAAAGATCAATCTCTCATACACCCCTAACTTGACTTTATATGGGACCTTGTGTTAGGCCTAGCTTGTGTAAGCAACATATCTTTCACCTATGGTCTAACGGATCGATGCTCCCCTACCCCGTTTGTTCTAGCAACCCCTTCGATATTAAGGAGAAAGTATCTGTTAAAACAGTTCATTGACCAATAAGGCAATTCATCAGTTGCTTCCTTTAAATTAATCACTAAACAGTCTACCTGCAAATGCAATCTCTGGGAGATCGGGAGGGGGAAATGATGAGGATGTCTTTGCAGCTGCATAGAATTCTAATTTATTCCTGAATACCTGTAAAATAATTATAATGAACACCTGTTAGAAAATATGACAACATGTTTTCATGTTGTTTATTGATCTGACTCAATGTAGACCCAATAGTACAAAAGTGCTTTACAATCACATCATATGATCTTGCATCCTAAAATTCAAACAATTATAAGAAGGGAAAGAATTTGCAATAAAGCACAAATAAGCAGAACCGCAGAAGTAATTTTAAAAGCATTTCTCATCGAAACCATATTCACAATTAATGGCATCACTAAAAATAAAAATAATTGTGCCATAATTTAGACTAGCACAAGTTGATGTGCATATTCAGTCCTTTTTATTTTGTGTGTGTGGATTCTTGTCCAGCTTGAATACTAACTTCATACAACTACGGGAAAATGTAGAAAAGTTAGAAACTGAGAGGGTATGGGATGTTCATACTGGTACTTCGATCCGTTCCCTTTCTGAACATGTTGTGAACGGAATGTTGTCTAAAGGGGCAGAAAGCTGAATGTTGTAGCCAGCCCTCCTGAAGTCAATATCACGCCTACGTCCTAACAACTGAACAGCAAAAAAAGATTATCAAACTGTGAGCAAAGACAAGAAAAATTAACGAAATCTGTTAGTGAAAAATTATGCTTCCCGAGCACAGACAAATTATGCATATTCTTACATTATCTTCTACAAAAGAAAGGATAGATGGGCTAGGGACTATGGCACGAAATTGTGCATTCTTTGAGAGTTCAGCATTAATATTCTCCTCCGAATCCACCTTTGCTTGACTATTACCTGTATAGCATGCATAGAAAGCCACTTAAGACAAAAGACGATAAAATTAATCAGGCATAGATTTGAAAAACTATAACAGTGCACTTAATCCTTAGAAAAAAATAGATACATTGAACTATATCTGCCTTTCAAGTTTTATAAAATTCTCAGCCTCGTGAAACTACATGCATAACAAAAGCATCTACAGCTTGATATCCTAAATCCAAATATCCATTAAAAAAACTTTTAAAGCGATGGAGATACTATGCCATACAGATGGAATTTAGAAATAAACACAACACGGAAAAAATTGTGATATCGAAAAAAAATAGTCTGGTACCCAGAAGAGAAAACTATACTGCCCTGACCATTATTACCTATCCCATCATCCATTCTCTTGTTGGATACATCACGAGGATCTATCCTCATAACTCGTTTTTTCTTCTTTGGAAGGAGGACATCCTTTGAATCTGACCCAGTAACCAAGCTTTTCTTAACATACTTGCGAGGCTTCTCAGTTGCATACGTTCTCGGGTTCAGATCCTTTGATGTTGCCAATTTCGTTTTTCTCTTATCTCTACTCTCCAACATTCCATTTCCAAAGCCATTCTCTTGAACACGTTTCGGTTTATCACTTCGAAATTTCTTATCATGTACTTCGCTTCCATTGAACTTACTGTGTCCCACCGGGTTCCTGCTAGCACCCTCGGATTCGCGGGCTTTCCCTACCCAAACCTTTTTTTCGGCTTTATCCGAGTACAACCTCGGCGAACCGTTTCTAGATTCTGAAATGGGCCTTTTATTCTTAAACCCATCACCCCTTCTCTCCTCAACAATTCCAGGACCACCATAAGTTCTCTTCCTCTTCTGACCTGTGCGCACATCCATAACCCGTTCGAATCCTTCGTCCCCTCCGCCCCTCGTCTTAAAATCTCCCTTTTTTCTGCCACCCGATTTATCATTCGAATCATTTCCTGCGATTCTCGTCGCTTTCCTCCCGTTCACTTTATCATCCCTCGATTCCCCTGTGGAAAGTCGGGATTCCCCGTGAGATTTATCAGCATTACTTCTGCCACCACTCTTGGGCCTCAGGGTCTTAACACCACCCGAAGATTTCGAGTTCCCTATAGCGACTCTCGGTTTTCTACCGACTTTATTCGAACTCCTCAGTAACACCATTGCTGGGAAACAAGAAAAATATGTAAGCAACCTTATAAAACCAGACCCACAATTTACATGTTCATCATATGAGTCCGAGGGAATAATGAGAACGAAGGTAATTACAAAAATAAATAATAAAAAAGAGTGAAAATCATACCTCAAGTTACTGAGCTGAAAGAACGCACGTCAGATGTTCGATGAACTGCTTCTCTCAACCGAACCAACTCAGCTATCAAAGGATGGGAAAATGAAGGTCTGTTGAGCCGGACCTAAGAGTTTAGCTAGGATCTATTGGGCCGGCCCATAAATTTAAGTTCACTTAGAAGTCATATCTTAAAGCCCAGCCCAAATCGGACTGTCTACTTACAACCCAACTATATAAATCGTCGTTTCGAGTGAGACCAAACCCTAGCCATTTATCGCTGCCTCCATTTCCGCAGAGCAACCCTCATCGATCAGCCATGGTTGGAATCTTCTCTGAAACCCTCTTTCGAAAAAACTCACTATCCTATTTTGTTTTTGTACTTTTCTCTTTTGATTTAGTGATGATAATTGTTCATAAATTTTGCAGACGTTCAAGAGGAGAAACGGAGGCCGTAACAAGCACGGCCGTGGCCACACCAAGTTCATCCGCTGCTCCAACTGCGGGAAATGCTGCCCAAAGGTAATACATTTTCGATTTAAAAATCTTTTTTATTTCTGGAACTCGTTTCTTTTCTGCGCGTGGATTTAGCTTCTACCGATTTGTTTAGTTGTTAACATTTTCAGTCGCTGATTATTTGTAGCAGTACATGTTTCATGATTTCTGATTAGCTCATTTTTGTTTTTTTGTTGATATATCTGAAAACAGGGTATTAGCCGACTCAATTCATAATCCGGCTCACCCGATGCCAGATTAATATATATATTCTCTCTGATAGCTCGTCTAGATAACAGAACAGTTTTATGAATAATATTACAAAAAATTAAATTATAATTTATCTCGAACTCTAATGGGCTTGGCTTGTGCAATCTATCTGAACCTCTGGATCGGTCCAACGAAAACAAGTCTCGAATAACATATGAGTTGTTTACATAGATGTTCATATAAACATGTTAAGTACTATGTTAGAACAATGTCTTTATCTTGAATGTGTTTGAATTCTGTTGAATCTGGATTTCCTGTGGGAACGATAATTGATGGTTTTGTTCATTGTATTGGTTTTGTATGACAGGACAAGGCAATCAAGAGGTTCTTGGTGAGGAACATTGTTGAGCAGGCAGCTGTTAGGGATGTCCAGGAAGCATGTGTTTTTGACTGTAAGCTATTTTCTGTATTTGAGTGTTACTTAAAAATCATTAATATCCAAGTTTTGATTATTGGGAAAATGAGGTAGACAACATTCATAATGCATCCTTTTGTTTTTTAAACAGTGTATGTCCTTCCCAAGCTGTACGTGAAGATGCAGTACTGCGTTTCATGTGCCATTCACTCTAAAGTGGTGAGGGTTCGATCTACAACTGATAGGAAGAACCGTGAGCCTCCACCACGCTTCAGGCGTCCAAGGGTATGTTTCATATGCTTCCAGTGTGTTATTTATATCACATGTTGCTTTGTTCTTTTAATGCCACTGTTTTCTTTGATTTGAATGATATCAGTTGCTGGTATATTGACTTTCATCATGTTATTTTTACTATTTTTATGTTCACTATTATTTAACCCATTAAATACATCATGCCTTTTACTTCTGTGTTTGATATTAGTCTCGTTTGTTTAATTTGCTGCTTGCTTTACGTGTCTACAGGATGACATGCCGAAGCCAACTCAAGCCCCACGTGTTGGTGGTGCACCTCCGCCTCCAGTTGCTGCCCGAACTTGATTTCTTCTGCTCGAGTATTTTGCTTCTAGGGGGTTTTACTATGCAGTTTTTTGTGTGATCGGTTTGATGGATGTTTACTTGTCATTCTCGGAACACTGTGGTTTCGTTTGTTATGCTAAAAAGTTTTTGAACTTTTGTTAAAAATTCAGTATCTATTTTTAGCTTCTTCTTTCAAAATATCCTTGTTTGTTTGGGTTATCTTACTATAATATTTGCTTCTTTCCTATTTTAACTTCCTTTCTTGGTAGATAAGGTAAGTATTATATTCACTAAACAATTACTCTTTCCTCGATTGCTAATTATGTCATGTCAGTTGTTAGATACATGAAAAGTATCAGTTAGATAAATGAAAAATATATCTTCCATCATTGGAAGATGCATATGAAAATAAGCATTTTTATTTTGGTATTGAATTTTGTTTATTGAAATAATTGTTTTTTTTTAAATTGAAACTTGACAAAATATAATCACTTGTTCTACAATCAAGGGAAGTTATCCAATAGTTTTAAAGGCATTTTGATCTGAAATCTAATTTTGTGCTTTTTAATTACACTGTACTTTGCTCCTACAGTGTGAAACAAACAATGGGTATATGAAATGTGTACACTATACGGTGATGTACCCTTGACATTGATGGGTCCTTAATGCTCTCTTTCTTAACGTGCCACCATCTTGCTCGGATGCGATAAGTACTGGTTCCATATTTGACGAGCTCTTCTCCAGATGATTGTTTACATATACATCACTCAATCCACTACTTTCTCACCAGTTGAGAAAAGATTCCATACAACAGTGCCCACTAAGTAGAGCCCCACCGAGACGTTAAAGACGTCGTCCCAAGACCCTGACAAACACGACAATCCATTTCTCAAGTAATTAGAAGTAGGATATGCGATAAATCCAATGGACTAGGGGTAGAATGGTCATAATACCGTGTTGCAATATATAACCAGTTGCAGCAGTTCCTAAAACACCAGCCAGCACTCCAGCAGTATTTGATAACCCAAGCAACACACCCTGTAAAAGGTTTCATAGAACAATATTGTCTGAGATATTATACTTCGTATATATTTATTACTTTATGACCGTTTAAACACTGCATTCACAGTTGGCTTTCGACTGTGAGCAATGAGTTTATTCATCAATGACAACACTTGAATGATACATCACTCCTAATTGTCCCTTAATTCGCAGATGGAATGACTCGAATGATAACGAAAGGAGATTAAGAAAAACACTTACAGAATATCGGGGAGCAATATCTTGATGGTTGGAATATAAACCCGATTGTGAAAATGCATCACTTCCCTGAACAAAAAAAAAATGACTTGGGGATATAGTTTAGTTGAACCTTCTGATATAATCAACACAGAATTAACACAAACCTGGCTGCATGACATACACAAAATCGCCATTGCAGGGGAATCGACATGGCTCAACTGAGTTAAGAAGAAGGCGGGGCCTAGAAATCCAATCGTCTGCATACCCTGCATAAGAGATGCAACACCATTGAGAATTTCATATAGCATTTTGACTGCATGCTTTATAGTGATTTTAATTTTACTCGTTTGCAATTAGGCGAGCCCATATGTTGCACGTACATTATACATATGAAAGTAAAACAGTAGTTACCTTTCTAACCATCGTCACAGTTACACCTCTGCTCACAAGAGTATCTGCAATCCAACCGCCCAAATTGGCTGAAAATGCCATGGTAAGCCATGGAAGCACAGAAAATAGTCCCGATTCAGTAAGATTCAACTTCAACACCTACAGAGAAATTGGACCAGAAATTGAACGTAGGCATCGACTGGGACTTCAAGACTAAGACTAGATGGCCATAGCTTCAGATAAGTGTCTTTGGGATAATGCATAAACCAGACGACTACCTATGGCACTTCTATGCTATGAAAGTAAGATCTTTAATATCGAATGATTTCACCAAACACCTCTGTAACTTTTCAATATATTCCATATCATTTCCTGTCACTATTGTGTCATCTACGTAAACCAATAGCGTCGTAACTCCCCCTGACGTTGAATGTCTATCATTGTTCTAGTTAGAGTTCAGATAGCTTGAATTAATGTTTAACCCGTAACATGTTATGTTCTGCGAGCATTGCTCAAACGTAAGTTCGTAACAATGAGTCTAACATATAATTTACCTGACAAAAACATAACATACAATTTATAACTCTACAAGGCAGTCAAATATACCTGGTGGTAATACGTTGGCATCCAAGTGAGAAGGATAAACGTTCCCCAGTTGTGACAAAAATGACACACTATCAGCGCCCATACAGGTGGTTTTGATAATATTAATCTCCATGGTATTGACTTAACGGGTTCTTTCGATGCGCATGTGCGAAGAATAAACTTTTTTTCTTCAGGCAGGAGTTCGGGATCCTCTTCAGGTGAACTGTGTGCCTACATTACGCAGTCACTGTCAAGAACATGACGAGGCGTGTGGATGAAAATAGACGAGTGTGTTTTGAAATCGAAGCCCGTAATGGTCGAGAACTCACATTGTTAAGCCACAGGGCAAGCCAAACCGTGCCTAGTGAACCAAATGAGTAAAAGACAGACGGCCACCCAAATTTATGAATCAACATTGGTGAAAATGCCAGACCAGTTACTGACCCAAGATACATCCCACTGTAAACCAACGCCAACGATCGACTTCTCTCTGATACCGGGACCCATTTAGACAGTATATTGCTCATTGCAGGCATAGCAACACCCTGCAAGAGAGTGATCTACTTACTCAAAAAACTTTATGAGATACCTAATCTACCGAGCATTATTTGAAGCATAATTTTACTGACCTCACCAACACCCATGAAAGCACGAACCACGAGTAAATATGGCAATCCAAGTTTTGCCGCAATTGGTGTGAGTATTGTTGCGATCGACCACCAAACTACACCGAAGCCTAAAACAAACTTGCCACCCATTGTATCGGCCCATATACCTCCTGCAATCTGAGCTTTTATGTCATTAGAGAGTGATGGGATGTACGTGCATGATCACATTTCCATAGTCCATGACCGGTTTTTAGTGTTGAAAAGGATTTTTTAGTTTAATTTTGCGAGAAAAACATGTTCATACCTGAGTGAGAAGGTAACCCCAGAAAAAGGAAGATTGAATCAAACCAACCGTCGTTGGACTCCAGTGGAACTCTGATGACATTGGGAGTATGGCAATGCTCATGTTTACCTAAAAGACAGCATCTACATAAATTTTAAATTTGAATATTTCCAAAGCCGAGAAAAATAAAAGCTATTCGACTTTTCAGTGATTCTCGAGCAACATAAAGATGAGAATACAGAACCCGAAAATAAACATTTCTAAAAACAGAACAAATCCAAAAATTTCACACGGAACAAAAAAAACATGCAACATATAGCGGTCGGCACGAGAGCAACACGGTTATGATAAGCTAAATGTTGATTGACATTACAAATATAACGTGATAAACTAAAAGGACAATGTAGACAGTGAACAAAATTTTCAGGCCAACTTGTTATCATATCGTTTCTTCACATGTCGGCCCTATAACCCTAACCGGATAAGCCCCATCCCAGAACCTATAATTTGAAGTCGTGTTCGTATATATCGGTGGTCAATCGAGTCGTACTCTACAATCAATTTCTTCAATCAATTCTTCGATATATGTCTCCATCCCACTCAATTTCTTCACTCAATTTCTCCAGTAGACAGTTCAATTAATGTCTCCATATATCACACACACACACACACACAAACAAAGTAATTGCAGTTGCATTTGCTTACTCTGTCCATATTGCAGAGTAAGAAAGCCGAGAAGCAAAGAAGCACAATCACCCACCGCTTCGGAACCCGCATCTCCACCCACCACGGGGCCGAGCTTCCGTCACCGTCATCCGCACCCAAATCTCGGTCCAGCTGAACGGACTCCGCAATTTCACACGACTCCGGCTTCGCATCTGCTCGGACTCTTCCACCGCCCTTCGCCCTCCAAATCAAGGCGTTCTTGGCATGGAATTGTCGGAGGTGGGCCCCTCGACGAGGAAATAGTGCCTCCAACAGACGCCGCGACTCGGAGCGAGAGGCGGTTCTGGTGGAGGTTTTGAGGTGGGTTTTTGGAGCAGAGTGCAGGGAAGTGAGCAGGGCTCTTGCGTTCATAGCTCGGAAAAAATCAAAAAAATCTCGGAGTTCTGAAATTTGTTCATGCGGAGATAGACGATGAAGACTCCGATAGCTCGTTCTGAAATAATGGTGGACATTGGCCAAAGGATTTTTTTATTTTTTTTATTTTTAGGCGTTGATGGCTGTGTTGACACGTGTCCTTCCAAAAGAATCTGAAGTGGATAATCAATATCCAAGATTTTTATTATGAGTATTATTAATATTGTGGAAGTACATTTTTACTTACTTTTTAATTTTATAAATATCAATAATATTTTCACCTAATTTATAAAAGTCTAAGTAAAAATCAAATAAAGTTAGAATTAAATATTCAATTCATAATTTTTAATTTAGTGGAATATATACCAGTAACATAAATTTATTTCATATTTCCTATTTAGTTTCTTGATTTCGAGTGAAATTAAATACTTGTTCTTCTTTTCGATAGACGATAATTGTAAATCAAATTTCGTAAGTTGATTATTTAATAGGCGTTTTATCTTATGGAGTAGAGTAGTATTATGACTTTTTTTTTTAATTTAGAAAATCACATTGTGTGAAACAAAATAAGGAAATTAGTAATCAATTTGTTTTCCTCAAGGGAAGGGCGGAGAGGGCTCTCCCAGTCGAGAATCTCCACTCACACTCAGTCAGAGTGGCGTGGCAAAGACAGCCACACGAGGTCACCGGATTTCTCGATTTTTTTTCAATTATTATTATTTAATCAAATATTAGTAATTAATATCCTCATCAAATCTCGTTTATCAATGGCGAAAATTTGTATTATCTGTTCTTCACTACTCTTTTCATGAAGTCCTCGCATCTTCCTCGTTTTTGATTCTTATTGTGTTCTCGATTCTTCCTATTCACAGTGACAAAGGATTGATACCCTCGGAAAATTCCTGTTTTTCCCCAATTTGTTTTTGTCTGTAATTCAAAAAAAAAAAAAATCGGAAATCTAGGTTTTTTTTGTTTTCATATTTATTTTCAATTTTTTTACAATCAAAGGAGAAGGAGAGGGACATAGAGATGTCGGGGAGCGGGCACGGCATAGAGCCTGCCGTCTTGGATGACATCATCAATCGCCTGTTGGAGTTCCGGAACGCGAGAACTACGCGGCAGGTGCAGCTCTCCGAGAATGAGATCCGTGCTCTGTGTTCGACGTCGCGCGAAATCTTCCTATCCCAGCCCAATCTCCTCGAGCTGGAAGCCCCTATCAAGATATGCGGTAACATATTATTTATTCTCTTTATTTTCCCCCCAATTAGTGGTTGCATATTATAGCATTTATATAGCTTAATTTACGCCTTTGGAACGACTTGTTATGATTGGTGTTTGATATGGAAAAGTGGCTTATGAATTTCACACACTAGATTTTCGATTTTGGGACGGTAATTCGTCTGTCATCCTGTGCCTTTGTAGCATCATCTCCACATCCAATGTATACCTTACCAAAAGCAGATTCCAAAAAAACCCAGTTTGGCTCTTACCCTCCCAAGTGTATACCTTATCTGGGAAGCTATCCTTTGAAGCCTACTTCTATGGAAAAGTGATGCACCCTTTTGGAATTATTATCATAGGTGCAAGAATCTGGGGCCGAGATTAATAAATGCAGCGACTTATGTTAATTTGCTGATTCATTGGATTGACGATTTGATATTCCTTTCCTTTTGAAGTTAGTTTATTACAAGTGATAAGCTAGCTGACTAGATTTTATTTTCTTTAAAAATGTTTCTTTGAACTCTATATAAAAAGGATTTCTTTATTAATAAGACAAGTCAGCCAGAATTAAGTTAAAAAGTAAGTGGAGGACTTTTGACATATCCTTGTTCTTTCATTTTCCCTCAGTTTTTCAATTATTCGCAAGTCACGTTGATCTGTTCTTTGGTAGGAAAAAATATATATTTGAGGCTCATGGAAGCCGTACCGTAATGGATCCGTGGCTTTTTGATGAAGTTTTTTTTATTGATGTCTTTCAAAAAAATTCCTCTTTATGCCCAATTCCTCCTAAATTTGTCACAATAAGTGTACGAGCTTTCCTGCGGCGCATAATGTCTGGGGAAGTTAATTGTGCAAAAGGGAGACAGCGGAGCATATCCTGAAATCCAAATCTTCCTTATTCTACATAATTGAATTTATTTTGTTTTCATAATTCGTTAATGGGTGTCGTGGTGCTGATTGCTGAGTACCCTCATTCCCCAATGAAAAAGATTTATAAAGTGACATTTGTTATTGACACGAGTTTTGTTTTAATTTGAGACTGTGGCACAGAGAAATTAACATTTCATGAGTTTTAGACCATCTTAGAATATTAGTTGCTGTGGAATATATAATTTTAAAGGAGAAGGGATACTCATTCTGTCCTTAAGTAGTCAGGCTTTGTCTATGAAGTAATGCGAGAGACAAACTTTTGAATCAAAACATATTTTTAACATAAGCCTAGTGAAAAATTATTCGTTCTTTATGTGATCGACTACATGAGAATGCAATTCTCTTTCATTTGAAGCAACATCGGTTGTTTTGTTCCTACACATTTTTATCTCTCTTGGTAATGTTAATTTGGAGGTAAACTCTTCCTTCTTCATTGTACAATACTACCTTTCTAAATCTCCTCTCTATGATTTCCTTTTTCTTTTTCTTACGGTGGCAAACACTAAATATTTAAACATAATAGAAAATTCTGTTGTCTATGAGAATTTATAATCTAATATATTCGACAATTCATAAGAGCAATAAATTAATGTGATAGTATCCCATTATAAAATGCATATCACAATTCCTTTCAATGTCTAGATTCTAGAAACCTATCACCGTCCGAGTCTGAATGTTGTTCTTTTTGTTATTGTTAGAATCACGAGTCCCTTCAGTGAATGTATATAGCACAGTAGTCAACATTACTTCTCTAGTTGAAGAATCAAATCATTCCAATTATAAAATCAATTAACATTAGTTATTTGAAACAGACGCCTTGATCAAAATCATTTTAAGATAGCAAAATATATTCATTTTTTATGTTAAATTATGGGCTTTCTTGTTCAGTACATGTAATTCTCAGGTTCATTAGACCTATATACGTATGTATGTGCGTGTATGTATGTATACATTGTATAGGTGATATTTTTATTGCGAAAATAAGAGCGAAATGAAACTCTTATAGCCCATCGCACATTTTGTGTGTGCATGTAGGCCAAATCACTGGGGCACATTATTTCTTGTCTCTTTCTTTCTTTTTTCAGACCCACATTAATTCATGTGTTTCCTCACTCTTCGAAACTTCAACATTTGTCTTTGTTGAAGTTCCAAACTGTAAAGCTTGTCCACTCCTCAGCTCCTATGAGTGTGCAGTGTGCACTGCAAAATTGTTTTTGGTTGTAGTGGATTTCTTATATCTCTTACTTTAATATCAGAAAATTGTGACTAAATTATTTCAATGAATTTTCAGGTGACATTCATGGTCAGTATGGAGATCTTTTAAGGCTTTTTGAATATGGGGGATTCCCCCCTGAGGCCAATTATTTGTTCTTAGGTGACTATGTGGATCGCGGCAAACAAAGTTTAGAAACAATATGCCTCCTTCTTGCCTACAAAATAAAATATCCTGAGAATTTCTTTCTCTTGAGAGGAAATCACGAATGCGCTTCTATAAATAGGATATATGGATTCTATGATGAATGCAAACGTCGTTACAATGTGAGAATATGGAAAGTATTCACCGACTGTTTTAACTGCCTTCCTGTGGCAGCTCTTATAGATGACAAGATACTATGCATGCATGGTGGTCTTTCTCCTGATCTAACAGACATGGACCAAATAAGAAATTTACCTCGTCCAACTGATATTCCTGACTCTGGTTTGCTTTGTGATTTACTGTGGTCTGATCCTAGTAGAGAAATTAAAGGTTGGGGGTTGAATGACCGAGGAGTCTCCTACACATTTGGTCCAGACAAGGTGGCTGAATTTCTTATGCAACATGATATGGACCTTGTTTGTCGTGCTCATCAGGTAGTATTCTCTTTCAATCCCTTTTTCCTTTATCCCCATGTGGAGTTGCCTATTTGTTACTTGTAATGTCTGGTGTTTGATAATTAAATGCATTATTGGGCAGGTGGTGGAAGATGGATACGAGTTCTTTGCTGAAAGGCAGCTAGTTACTGTATTTTCTGCTCCTAACTATTGTGGCGAATTTGACAATGCTGGTGCTATGATGAGTGTTGATGAGAGTTTGATGTGCTCGTTCCAGATTCTGAAACCGACAGATAAGAAGCATTGATATATGTCTTCTATGTTCTGTAGAAATAACCAGGTAAGTTATTTGTTTTTTCCCAATTATGAATTTTGTGAATCACACATTTGAAAACAATTTTCCAGTTCTTCCATAGAGTTATGCGGATATTGTCTGCAATTAATTTGTTCACGGATGCTTATCCCCGTGTGTACTTCATATTTGTTTCACAGCTTTGATATTCTGGACCTTGTTTATTAGTTATTGATTTATTTTCTTAGATATGTTTCTAGTTTTGAAATTCTTGGCTTTTAATTACAGTATATTTTTATATTGGGAAAACTGAAAAGATCGATGCAAGCGAGGCTATTGGTACAAAGAGAACTTGTATATTGAATCTGTAAATACATAATGTAGTAGAGGAACTTGTGTTGCTATGACTGCTGTTTCTATTCATTGTCTCATGAGTAACTGAAACATAGTTATAAATTTATAACTAACCAATAAGACTTCCCTACCCTGCATATCGACAATGTTTGTACTCCTTTTTTTTTTTAATACAAGTTTGAAGACTGAAGTTCTGTTAACTCTTGTATGTATAAGTTACAAATATATTCTTAATCTTGTATAAGTACTGATCTTGTTATTTATTGCGGGAAATTTTTGTAAATGCATAATTTAGCTTCTATAATCTGGGTTAGACTAAATATACTTCAGTTTCACCCAGTTTTCCTCCCTGATTCTTGTTTATTTCCCTACAGATGTCATCATCTCTTTCGTTGGTCGGATATACAGGTTATTCTATGGGCACTCCGCTGCAATCTGGTTGAATTAGAATCTTGTTCAAGTGGTGTTTTCCAGATTTTTAATTTTACAATATTTATTAGCACAAATTATGATTCGACTGTAAATACCTTTGATTTGTAACTGTGATGCAATTGTAGAATTCTCGTTACCGATACTGCAGATGGGCGTCCAATTGAACACTCCAGTTTGAGTCCAACCGGGTACCCTACATTCCATTTTTTTTTCTATTTTTCTGTTTTCTAAATGGCCTTCGTCTGCACCTGTTTCGATAACCGAGCCCAGTCAAAAACTCAGCATTCGAACCAGGTGCCCGATTTCAGGGATGGCTTACAAGTTACAAATGACAAACAAATCAATTAGTCTATTTCGGATCAACCAATTGCAAAAAGGATATCCCTGACCTACTTGATTTTTCCACTGATTAATTCCAGACTCGTAACTTTTCCTCGTGCATGAACCAATTAGAGTGTACGTGTTGAAAACACAACACATTGAAAGTCTAGTCTCCATCTTAATCCAAATCACTGCCTTTGCTGTGCTGTGCCTTGTGAACGTGGGGAGATGAATCTCACAATTAGTTTCACTTTCCTCCCATTATTTTTCAAGATCTCATAATTTGGATCATTAACAAAAATAATTATACAAAAGTAGACTTTTCATGACTTCATCACAAAAAAAGTTCGAATTTTTTTACCTCTGAAATAATGTATTTTATTGTGTGAAACACGTGATTATTATTCTTTAAATTGTGTGTGCGTCACTTCCTCTATGCAAACACATCAAAGACTTGGCCAATCAAAATTACTACTGACAACAAACAAATCAATAGTCCACTAGAACATTACTAGGCCTCTTTAAGAAAAAGAAAAAAAAAAAGACAACTAAAACTTACAGTTTATTAGATACAAAAGATTCTAGATATTGTGTCAACGTTCTACAAGAGTTAGAAGACATCACACCTGAAAAAGCATTAATCAGGCAATGTTTATTCTAGCTGGAAGGCAAATCCCATCAGCCTCAGCTTCCACACCAACACCATCACACTGTACTAATTTCATTACAACATCAACACCGCACCGTTGACGAGCTACGGCTTCCTCTACGCTCGAACACAGAACCCGTTCGATCCAATCCTTCAGCGCATTCTTTCCATTCTCCATTACCCAAGCAGCTGCAAGTATTTGAACCATTACCTGCCGATCAATTTCCAAACGGATTGTGGGCCCACCTGCTTTTTTCAACCGGACGTCGATATCCTTCAGTATTTTCTGACAAAGGGAATCAAAGTCGTATGGTTTGAGTACCACCTTTTCATCAACGAGATTGCACAGTTCTTCCAACCACGCTTCTGGTTTGTCTGAGTTATCGTTTCCATCATCGCTGCCCTCTTCCGTTTCCATTTCCTCCACAGGTAAGTTTAAGTCGATAATGGATCTGGACGATCGACAAGCACGCTTCGGCATCTCAGCCTCGGTCAAGTAGTCATTGCTCGATTTCCTTTTAGCTATTGATCTACTTGGGGTAACTGAAACATTTGCAGTAGCATTGTTCCACGTGTAATTTCCACCGGAGGATCCTAATAAAATTTGCAATTGCGAATTTTTGGCTTCTAGTATTTGATCTTCTGGGAACTCTGATGTTACTTTACTCAAACAATAATCTTCAGTAACCTTTAGGGTAGTCGATGCAAGGATAAAGACATTGTTGTTGATGATGGTTTCCCTTCCATGGGAATCTGGGAATTTACCCGTTTTCACTGCTAGGGATAAGCTATCCCGAACCAAGAAATCTGCCTTGTCTACATTTTCAAGGAGCACAACAGAATGGGGATGCTTTCTCAACTCTTGACCAAGGTAATCAACTATCATTTTCCTTCCCAAATTCAGTCCGTGACGATTTGAGTCATAACAATCAACAATTGAGTTAAAGGAGCAATTCACATTCTCGGGATTCAGATCTACAGACAACAAGTTTTCCCTTCTGCCGAACACTATCTCAGCAACTCCGGAGGCTATTTTCTTCTTCCCCACTTTATCAGGTCCTACAAACCCCAGCCAAACATTTCCATTTTTTCCATTTTGGCAACGTGAGATGGTTTGACTAATAGTTTGAATGGCTTCCATCTGCCAGTAAACCTTCTCAGCTAGAGCTGCCCATGGGTTTTCCAGGTCTTTCACATACATTGTTTTTCCGAGATGGTGAGACCAAGATGAAGACCGGAGAGCTTGACCGGATGATATCTCATAGCTTTTAGAAGAATCACAAAGCTGAGTGCCATTGTAATATTCTCGCATGACGAGTTTCCTTGTGCATTCCTCAGCAGGGCCATAAAGTGTTCCCAGCCTCAAATTTGTGGTGACAGGTGATGTACAAGCAATAGGAGTCAGGTTCTTCTTTTGCTGAGAAGAAGCAGATGTGTAATGGAGGTTATTCAACTCCAGAC
This sequence comes from Euphrasia confusa, assembly GCA_954870475.1. Lineage (NCBI taxonomy): Eukaryota > Viridiplantae > Streptophyta > Magnoliopsida > Lamiales > Orobanchaceae > Euphrasia > Euphrasia confusa. The sequence goes on from OX940965.1 coordinate 11,224,366, forward strand.
CTTGGCCAGCTATGTTAGCTCGTGTTTCTACACGTCCGCTCGATACGATAGGTGTAGGAGTATCTTGCAACGGTAGAGAATTCTTTTGCGAATTTGAAGGCATACAAGCACTTAAATTAGTGATTCGGCTTCCATTTAATGACGTCTCAAGACCTGCAGTGTCTTTCAAAGATGGAAGGATAGAAGTATGTGATTTGCGTAGATGAGTAATATCCTCTTGAGATGTTGAAGATGAGTGAAGCCTACGGCAGATTTCACTCCATTTCTTCTTCAATATTCCAACTCTGGCATCCAATACAGTTTTGTCTTCTTTGACCTGCACTGAAATGACAAGAGAGGACCTTTTTACGGGACATTTCATACCTATTAAACTACTCAAAAGTGGTTTTAAATTGCAACTACGACTTAGGTTGAGCTAAAAGAGACAAGTTACAGATTTAAAGGAGTGACGAACCTCAGCTGTGAGAGGTCTCTTGGCAGCTATTTGCATCCAAGAAGATAGATTTACGGATGCCTTATCAGCAACTGCATTAGTTGGAACTCCCCCCTTCAAAACTCCAGAAACTTCTTGCTCGTACTTTTGGTTGCACACATTGCAAAGTGTTGAGGGCTTCGCTGTAGTGGCGGATATGCTTTCATTATCAGATGGCATAGAGAAGAATCCACCCAGTGGAACAAATGACCTCAATAAGCTGCAAGTATATGAGCATGCCACTGAGAAAAGTTTGTGGAAATTCAGAAGCCGAAATGTACATTTGATGCATGAAATCTATTACAATATTATAGATACCAGATATTAGTATAGTAATCTCGGTCTATTACCGAACAGCCAAAAGTCTCCGATATGTAATAAGATGGCTACTTATTTTATTGAAATGATATCACGACAAACATAGATGAAACTACTTGATAACTAAGTAGAAGAACATAAACTTCCTCGTTTATGCTGCTCCACTTGATATATATAAATCCAGACAAGTCCACCTAGGCATATCACATTCTGAGCTTCACTATAACCATAACTTACACTGACCATGGATTTCCAATTTCCAGGTTTAAATTATTCATAACCCACTCCGATAACATAAAGAAATATCCAGCACTGACACATTATTATAGAGATTGGCCTAATAAAAAAACAGGTATAAAGACTGACCTTGATTTGAAACACTTTTCTCCTCCGGTAGAAGCAGTAGTAATGGGTAGAAGATGCAAATCCCAATCCATCTCGATCGATCGAACCCTCTCCACTAGCTTCTTATAATCACCATCGTCTCCCAAAAAACAAACCAACCATAATTTCCGACCATGGTTGAGCAGCAATCTCTGCATCTCAGAGACCATATAATTTACAACATTCACAGATTCAGCATCCACAAAAACCTTCAAATCCCCACAGTTTACAATGATTCCAGGCCCTTGGCAATCCTTCACCATCTCATCCACTTGCTTAAACTTCAATCCCATCACCTCCTCATTCGAGGCCGCAAAAAACTCTGAAATCTCCCGTTCGATTGATACCAAACTCAGCCCATCAATCTCTTTGGGTAGAACTCCACTTCCACCCCTCGTCAGACAATCAACGAAAACCCTATGTGCATCACTCGCATAAGCACCGATGAGCAACGGATTTCTCCGACTGTTCTTAATAAGAATTTCCCCTATTCTTTTGGAATTGTCATCAACTCTACTGTTGCCAAGCTCGAAATCGCCCAAGCTACACGGAAAGAGGGGCGGCGGGCGAGAGCTAGTCGAGGGGAATCTGGTAATTGTGAGAGGGTTTACGATCGCCATCTTCAGCTCGTGGGTCCGAAAGCCCGCATCGCTGAGGACCCGACTGACGATCGGGTCATCCAAAATTGACATCACGAAATGCTTCATCTCGACCTTCACGGCGTAAATCGAGGTGCAATTCTGGGAATCCGAATTCAGCTGCTGCTGGTACAGGTGGAAGGTCTCCGGATGGCGCCTCTGGTTCGCCTGGGACCTCTTGATGGCGGCCATCAGGGAGTTCGAGACCGGCGGCTCGTCGGTAGCGGACTTGGTCACCGAAACCCTATCGAGCGCCACGCCTACGCAGAGGTCCAGCGCACGGAACTGGAGGCGTGGAGAGTACGCGCTGCTCCTGGCGCGCGTGCAGGCCTCGCGGAGCGTGGACGAAGGAAGGGATAGTAGGGCGGATACGATGTGCAACGACGTCGTCTGCGCGTGGCTCCTGCGCTTGGCCACCGCCACGGCGTCGTCTAGAACCGAGGCCGCCGCCTCTGCCAAACATTGTCGGGCTACGTCAACCGGCGTTGGCATCACCGGCAACTCGTCCAGGTATATATAGATACACGCACAGAAATATTATTTATATATATATATATATATATATATATTTAATACAAATAATAAATAATCTATTTCCAAAATAAATAAAAAGGGAAAAATCAAGAATTATAGAATAGTTTGAAGTAGTTCAGAGATGGAAGGAGATGAAAGAATTTATGTGGGTGTGTGTGACTGTGCTTTTCAGCGAATAAATAAATAAATAATGATAATAATAATAATATTAAAAAAATTGTATATTCGTTGGTCAAAAGGAAATCAATTGCATACGTACTATTTGCGGACTGTATTTTGAAAATACTATTTTCATGTTCTTACCCAAATAAATACTCTCAAAAGTAAATATCATGTTGTTAGCTTAGTTGATTAAGCAATTAAATTGAAAACCGTGAAGTTTTAAGTTCAAATCCGAAATTGACCTAGACCAATATGGACTGAAGACCTAGGTTCGAACCCGAAATTGACCTAGACCAATGAATTGAAGACCGTGAAGTCTTAGGTTCGAACTAGAGACATTGCAATTGACCTATAATTTTATTTTGTTAATATTATATTCAAATTTAATATCTTCAAATAAATAAATTTAAATTATCAATATTTTTTAGTATTTTATAATACAGCTTATACTTCTCTGTCTCATTTTAATGTAACCATTGCTCTGGTACTGTATATTTTTGTATGGAGTTAACTAGTGTGAACTGGAAAAACTAAGTAATATCCTAAAATTAAAGCAAATAACAATATCATCATTATTATCATTATACTGTAATTAATTTGATTAATGATTTGAAAAGAAAATGTAGGTACAACCGTGTTTGGTTTGATAGTTTGATTGCATAGTCATATCGATCGGTCCATTTTTCCTAAAGTGAAAAGTTGAACGTGGTGAACTATAATGATTTTGTTGCGTGATACAAATTTCTTAAATAAAGTTGATTTTGGACCAGTATAAGTATATTATAAAATGGAGTACTCTTTTCCGTAACAAAAATTTAAAAAGTTATTTATTTCTAAAATAAAAAATATATTTGTGAAATTTATGGCTTTTTTATCTAGTTATCTAACCAATGTTTAAAATAATGGCTTTTTAAGAAAAATATGATTTATTTTAGAAAAAGATTAAATGAGAGATACCAAATATGTAAAAATAGTACTTGCTAATTAATTAAAATCTGAAATAAAATGATCCAAATTAATACTCCACTATTACTAAATAATCAAAGCAAGAAGAAGATTCATTCTGAGGCATTGTCTTGATCAACACTTAGTTGCTCGTAATTGATGTATTGATCTGCGTCAGCTGCTTCCTCTTGATTAATCCTCGCTGTCGTTGACGACAAAAACCCTAGTCGCTCATGATCATTAATATTGCTGAAATCCCGCCCAATTGTCAGCTCAAGACACGACGAATAATCGTTATCAACGTTAATGTTCGAACTTCTCTCGAGTCCTCTGAGCCTGCACACTTCAGCTTGCTTCCGTTCAATCTCAACTGCACGCATTTAAGATGAATTTTAGGAAATACGTTAGATAGCTAGATTCCGAGTGCGGGCCCCACTCGTTCATCCTGTAACCAACTGATGATATATACGATAAGAGGAGCGACTAGCTGGTCGGACTTAAGACTAGAGTGGGACCGCACATTTTATTAATTATAATTAACAGACTAAAGAGTGACACGTCTCAACATAATATGTTACGTACTTTCCATTAACTCTGATTCGTTCGTACGACACTCAATGAGCTTCTGGAGAGAATCGTTTTGTAGTAGAAGCAGTGACGTCTTCTCTTTGTAGCTATCGACTTGTGGGGATATGATTGATATCAATTCCTGCAAAAATCATGTAGTATATGGCAATTTCTTGAGTAGATATTTAGGGTTTAAGATCTAGGGTTTACGAAGAAAGTACCTCTAAATCCCTGACCGTCTTTTCCATGTCCTTGATATATTGGCATTTCCTAACTCTGGATCTTTGAGCAGAGAGTCTATTCGATATGGTTCTACAATTTAAAAATGTATAGAAATTAAATTAATTAATTAAAACTCGAAAATAATATAAGGAAATAAAAATCTTTGTATATATGTGTGTACCTTCTGAGCTTCCTTATATCCATGTTGGGGTCCAACCTGCTTCCATGTTTTAGCTCGTGTTCGACTGCTTTGTCGAGAGTGAGAGTGGCGTTTCTTGACTTGTGTTGCGAGGGGCAGCTCCTAGTCTCCATCTTTCAGAATGAAGTTTGAAATCCAGTAATTAGACAAACAGCATTTGTAGATGTTAAAGTGCATGCAATGAATAGAACAAAAGGCAATGGATGTGAAGTAAAATGTTTGAAATGCTATATATAGATGCAAATACCATAAATATATATGCATATATCATGTGTATGTATATGTGCATATAAGTGCAAAAATGACTGTTGACATATTTTAGTTGCCAGCCCAATATTGTCTTCATGTATATCACTCAAAAATTCAAACAAAATTGGAATATAGTTATTGATTGAGGGAGGCTATTAAGTTTTAGGTGAAATGGAATATGCGTGTTTATGTGTGTATATATACAGCATATATGTGTATGTATAACTCTTAGATTCAAAAATATAAAATCTAGCTAGCTAGTGACCCACATTCGAATTGAGATAAAAAAAAAAAATAGTCATCTATGTGTGTTTCTTACTAATAAGCATTTGTTTTCCAACTAAAATGTGGATTTTTTTTTATAATATATCCTTCCCAGTTTTTTAATGATTACACTCTTTGTAAATTACAAAAAAGTATGACCATTAAAAGAGAAGGTTGGAGGGAGTAAATGTTAATGTCTAATTCATTGTTAGTAAATAATGTACTGTACAAACTAATTATAGCAGATATTTAATGTCAAAATTTATAATTCATTATATTAGTCATTTTCATATTTTTAACTACAATTATTAATTCATTGACTCAAATTGATTAACTATCAAGCATAAATTTCATCATTAAAATTATTGATTTTTTTTTATATGCTTAGTAAAAACGACTGAAGTTGAAATTTTTATAAATTGTGAATATTTAACTCTAGCTTCAAATAACATATGATTAATTTGTCCGACAGATCGACCGTCGTTTGGGGGGCCATTATAGACTCGATCACGGCCATGACCCGTTCCGTCGGGCGGGGCGGGGCGGGGCGCTTACTGGCCCCTTACTAAAACAAGAGGGTACGTATTTTGTTACCTTTTGAAAAAAGTAAAATTAAAGAATATTTGATTTATATAAGAAAAAAACATCCACATGAACATGATTTGTTATTTGATAATTACTCAAAATAGATAAATATTTTTCCATTATAGCGAATCTTATCCCTTATTTATAACTCAATAAATGGATGCCATTGCCAATCGTATAATTACTAGAACAAGTTGTCAATTCACAGATTATTCCAAAGTTGCCATAGGAGTAATTAACTATTAATTAATGCATTTCATATTTTTCTTATATAAAACACACAATAAAAATCCTAATTCAAATAAAAAGATTATTTTTATGGCTTAAAATTTCAGGCTTTCATTAAATGTACATTCCATAATAATTAAAAATAATTTATTTTTATTTTTCAGTTTAAATTACAATTTTACTCATATTTTTTAATATAAATTCAACATTTTTTAATAATTGTACAACTAGAAAATTGGAGTACAAAATAATTTTACTACTGTATATTTTTTTAGATAATTTTTTTTTAAAATTTTACTCAAACTTAATCTTATTTATCCATTCAAAAAATATTTTTACATTTTCCTTTTATTTATTATATTTATTTAATTCGTGTGATAAAACATATAACAAATTTTCTTTTTAATTAAAATATTTCTTTTTAACTCGTGTGATAGTATTTATAATATTTCTTTAATTTTATTTTTACATTTCTTGTAAAAATACTAAATGAATGGAAATTTTTTCTTGTTTGATTAAAAAAATACCGAAAGAGATTCATATAATTACAATTAAGAACAAAGTTTATTCAAACTTACAAATATGCACACAACTTTACAAATTGTACACACACAAGAAATCAATTAATAATGCTGGTTGTCTATCAAAGTCCATTTGTTCTACCACAGAGCTTCAATATGTCAACCCAAAGTGGAAAGGGAACAAAGGATCAGACGAACTCTCTCCGTCGTGAAACGGGAGTTGCTCAACGCTTCTAAACCATGTCATTGGAAGTCGTCCTTGAAATTCACAATCTCCGAAAATAACATCGGTTATTCCTCGGCCTTCTGTTCCGGGCAACCAAGCAACGACTAGAGCGTCAATCTTGTCCAATAGCCATGGCTCTAAAACCAAAGGCCTTCCGGTAACTAGAATTACCAATGTTGGGACTTTATCAGCAACTGAGCTCACCAACTCAGCTCCATTGAATGGGATCTTAAGCACTGGATCGTCGCCACCAAATTCAACATACGAGCCTTCACCCACAGCTACAACAGCAAAAGAGATATCTCCACCAGAAAGTGTGGCTGGAGAAGGATTTTCTTCGTATATCACTTCTGTCTTCTCTCCAACCACTTCTTTTATGGCATCCAACACAGTTGTCCCTAGTGAAACAATTTTTCCATACGTTCAGTTAACGAAACATGCCCAAACCTCTAGTTGCTTAAACTTGATTCCTACTTAATTAGAATAAATTCATTCATGATAGTAGTAGTTCGGAATCTACATAGGATGATATAAAACAACTTTACCTTCGGTTATTCTGCCAGATTTTCCTTCCCAGGTAATTGTCCAGCCACCACACTGATATCCAAGATTATCAGCATGTGTTCCGGCAACGAGAATCCGTTTGGCCTTCTTGTCAAGTGGGAGGAAAGGTCTATTAGGATCCTTTCCATTCTTTAACAAAACCAAGGACTTGCGAACAGCTTCACGTGCCAGTTCTCTATGTGGCTGAAAGGGTAAACAAAAAACATATATTACCTCCAAAAAGAAAGTCTAGTCTCTGTATCCATTACCATAACCATTGTGTCGCAATAAGAAAGCCAATAACTTTCAGTATAAAGTTATTTTCCAGGTTATCCATTCTGTTTACACGGTTTGAAATAATTAAATAAATATACAATATACTGTCTGTGACAAAGGAAAAAGGCAAAAAAAATTGGTTCCTTTGCTTTTCACTTTTGTCAATAAATCCTACTATCCATGAGCTGAACCAAGGAGAAAAAGGGGGTCAGCAATTGCAAACATCCATTTTATTGAATATCATACGGCATCCTTCTAATTAACTAGCAACAAGTTGAAATCACAATATCAAAAATATCAGATTTCACAGAGTTCTATCCATTAATTGTTACCGACAGATAGAACTGTCTCAAAATGATTATAGAAAGTTGTGGGCTAACGCTGCCTTGAGAAAGCCTTACGTTAAGCAGCCTGCACACCCACTAAGTTTTAAAATGACGACAAACAATTAAATATCACTAAAAACAGCAAATACCTTGCAACCGACCACATCAAGTAAAGATCTATCAGCCAGGGGATGCTCGAAAATCCCAGCAATAAATTTGACTCTTAAAATCCTCTCAACAGCATCATCAATCCGGGCCATTGATATCTCCCCTGTCTCAACAAGAGACAGAAGTTCTTCCAGGAACAATTCGTATCTTAAAGGAACCATTACCTGCACATGAGTGAGACAGGTCACAGGCGTAAAAATCTGAAATAGACCAAGCTAGTACCAGGAGATATGATCATGCAAATATAATATCTACCATATCAATTCCTGCATTTATGGCCAACAGAATACTCTCACGGTAATTTGAACCATGAGGGGCAAAAAGGCGGTCCAATGCTTCGCAGTCCGAAATCACAAATCCCTGTGGACAAATCATTGTTATGAAGCAGTTGCTCGGTAACATGGAAAACTTAACAAGATTATGTCATCTACACCAGCTAAAATAAGCTGGGTATATTGGATGGAGGGGAGAGAATAATCTCAAACAAATTGAGAGATCCGAGATTCAAACGCTTGACAACATCCTTAAACAGTGCTGATATGGTGTAAAGAGATGGCCTTTAAGGATGTTGATACTTCGTTAAATAATTTTAAAACCAATTTTGCAAGATTCATCAATTGCAAGTACATAATAGCAATAAGAAGCTATGACTAACAATCTCACAAACATCTACAGGCTGTCAGGCAAGACAATAACTCCGGGAGCTTGTCAAGACTAACACGCAGATTTCAAAATGCTCTCAGTTTAGAGGTGTTCCTGAGATCAATATATATTATCAGAGAACAGTCTACTGCTTCGGCATCACAGGTGGAAATCAGAAAAAAGGTAAAAGGGAATAATACTGACTACTGAGTAATACCCTCCTCTTCTTAAAACATTTTGTTCTGTAAGGCACAGCTTTGAAGGAAGTATGCAGTGCGACGTCATAAAGAATTAGAACAGTCCCCAATCCCCATATTTGTTTTTCAAAAACTTAGTTCTGCAACAAAACATTTTAGACATGACACCTTTCGCCTTTGTTGTGTTCAAAATTTTATGGGGGTGTGCAGGGAAGAAGAAAGCAAGAGTACTTCAAGATCCCTAAATGAACAGAGAAGGGTCTCTCAGCTAATTCATTTGTACCTCCTGGCTCCTGCCCAAACCATTGGACCCTTCTCTGTTCATTTAAGGTTTCAGTTTGATGGCATATATTCCAGCTGCGGATAACATGCTTAACAAGTAAAAATATCAGTCATTCATTCTAATTAGGAAAAATAAAGTCACAGTAATTCTGGTTTTTGAATATTAAATGATGTACAACCAGTTTTACCCAATATTGAATCACCTAGTTTGAGAAATTCAACACAAAATCTAATAGTAATTCTTAAGCAGTAATAGTAATTCTTAAGCATTACATTTATTGAGATATTACGAAACATGTCATTACAAGTCTCATAAACAAATTATTGTGTCAACCTTTCTATGGAATCTTAGTTAGTATTCTCTTTTACTTGCAAATATCCAGTAAAATTTATGTCTGAGGTAGATCTTTCACACCAGACATGTTTTACAAGTCTTAGTATTTTTATTTTATTTTCATTTCACCTTGTACACCATATTTTAATACCGTACGGAACATGCATATTCTCATACAGTAGAAGCAAGAAAGGATTTTATAGCAATCCGCCAATCATATGGTAAGTTTATGAAAATGAGGTTTCCACAAGCTGAAAAGAAAGAAAAAAAAAGCAGTTTCTTCTTCTAAGAGAAAATAGAAACAATGTATCAGAGCTTTCAAACTACAAATGATGATGATAATTAAATTATTTACCCTGAATCCCAGCTTAATTTTCAGAACTTCAGTAAGAAGAAAATAGTCTGTATGCAATTTCCGTCCATTCCAACTAGAGTATGATACCATTACAGTGCAAACTCCCTGAGAGAGACAATCAAGATAAGGTGCCATGTGGATTCTCTCCAAATCCTCATATGACATTATCGCATTCCCCTCATTTATACCATTCTCAGTTCCACCGTCTCCAACAAAATGCTTAGCAGATGCGATCACATTTTTCCTGGAATCGGTTGGACCAAAAATTGTGAACTACTTAGCTGAGAGACTACAGCAACATATTATACGAATGCTCTTCCTCACAAGTTGCATAATTTTTTTCTATTTTTCAATGCAAAAAATCTAGAATAATGATCATCAATGACAAATACATGATGAGTATCGGCCCCTTTCCCCATGTACTATGATACTTGAATTTTTATATATTTTCAGTAAGAGTTTCACTACTGGTCATGCTTTTTCGTTGATAATAATGAAAATGGTACTAACGCCCATCTTCCTTAATGGGAGTAATATGATAGATTACAGAAAAGTAAATGATTCAGATGGCATTTCAGAATTAAAACAAGTTCTCTAAGGAACAGAAATTCAGAAAAATTATTTTACCTTCCAGCCAGAAAAGGGTAGCCTTTAGAATGACCTTCAGGTGGCTGTCCCTGCAACCCTGAAACAATACAGGCCATCTTTCTAACAATTTCAGTGTTTTCACTGTAGCTTTCATAAGATCTTCCCCATCTAGGGTCTCTACTAACCTGCAAAGGTAAAATGAAAAAGGCCAATACTAAATAATGAGTGTTTATACTATATATCTATCTGCTGATCTGCACATCTATAACACTTACAGCAACACATGGTGCAAATGCATAATGTGCTCCGCTCGCTCTTACTTCAAGAGCCGTTACCTCCCCAATCCTTTTCACCAAATCGGCATCTCTATATCGCATCGATTACAATCATGATGAGGCCAAAACATCGCAGATTCAGAATAAATAAAACAGAATAAATCTAGTGTGTTCCCAAATCGATAAGCAAATCGACTTATATCGAAGAAAAACTTCTAATAAGCCATCTCACCTAGTGGCACCAAGGCCAACATTATGGGGGAAAATGGTGGCGCCGTAGACATTGTTGTTGCCATGGACGGCGTCGGTTCCGTAAATGATCGGAATTCCGAGGCGTGTCTCCATCGCCGCCTTCTGGAAGCCATCGATCATGTTCGCCCAACTTCCAGAGTCTGCGCTGCCGGAAGGCCAGCTCCCGCCCGCGCTCAGCACACTCCCTGCGAACGGCAGCTGCTGTAAGTACTAATCAGTAGGAAAATTGAAACCTAATTAAGCAATTAATCGGAGAAATCGAGCGACCTATGAAGCCGTCTTTAATGGCGGAAGGGGTGGCAACGGAGCGCTCGATCTGGGTCATCTGACCGATCTTTTCAGGGAGAGACATCCGAGAGAGGAGATCTTTAACCCTGGCTTCAATCGACGCATTCGGATCCTTGTACTTCATTCGTCCTCTCTGTACTGCACAGAGTTGCAGGACTTCAATCCTTGTACTGTATGGTTTCAAGTGAGTAATAATTAATAAATAGTCGCACAAAAACATTTATATGTACGTAAGTTCATATGCTACTTTCATGTTAAAATGTGGCTTGAAGAATTACCCGCTTAAAGTTAATGCATTATTAATAAGTCTAAGAATAATCTATGAGATAGTAGTACTACGTAAGTTCATAAGCTACTTTCTCGGGGTTCACGGTTGAGTTAGTTTGCAAACTAGTTTTGAGCTAATTCAATCCGAGGGCGAGGGTTTACCTCACTTTTTTGGCTAAGCCTCTCACACAATTCAACCCGAGGGCGAGGGGTTACCCCACTTTCTCGATTGAGTTTTTCACACGGAGCTTGCTTATAGTGTAGTTTACCTGATTTATCGAGCTCTTTCGATTTGGTTTTGAAGGCCACATTAGAAAATATGCAAAGTCAAAAGAGCATATAAAGGGTTTGCCCTTTAGTAGCTTATGGATAAATTGATATAGTATTGTTTTGCCTCCTACTTGTGTGTGAGTGCGGAATGCCTACACGAATGCTCCAGTCGACTAAAGCTATTTTTTGCAAATTATATTTTTCAAAGTCAAATTGGATATTAAGAAGGTCTTAATGCTAAGACATTATTGCATGGTCGGTACGATCAACACGTCCAGGTTCAATGTATGAAACGATCAGATCTCATTCTCGATTATAAATTTAAGCTTCATTGTGTGGAAATGTACAGAATATTTTTTGCAAATTCTTTTTCTGAAACGTTACTTTGTATTAAATAAAATAAAATTATTTTCTAATTATATTTTTTAATTCAAATTGGACATTAAGAAAGCCTTAATGCTAAGACATTATTGCGTGGCCGGTACGGTCAACACGTCCAGATTCAATGGATGAAATTATCTCACATGCTCGAATTATAAATTTGAGCTTCATTGTGTGTAAATGTATAGAATAACCACTCCAGTGAATCTTCTTCTTTTCTTCATTTTTTAACTTATTTTCTTATTATATTTTCGAATTTAAACTGGACAGTAAGGAGGCCTTAATGTTGAGGCATTATTGCATGGCCGTTACGGTCAACACGTCCCGGCAAGTGTGAATCTAGGGGGTGGCCGGATCGGGCTCTAGCTCCCCTAATATATTTATATCTACTATTTTTGTTAATAACTATTTGTAGTTCAAGTGGTTAGCCTCTTGTTCTACCTTCTTAAGTTAAGAGTTCAAGTCTTTTAGCCCCCTTAATTTTCTTTAACTTTTTAACTTTTTCCATTTTCCTTTTTCGATTTTAGCCCACTCATTTTTTCATCCTAGATCCACACTTGCGTCCAGGTTCAATGCATGAACCGATCAACTCTCATGCTCGGATTATAAATTCGAGCTTCATTGTGTGGAAATGTACACTATAGTTCAATGCATGAACCGATCAACTTTCATGCTCCCTTTTCGATTTTAGCTCCTTCATTTTTTCATTCTAGATCCACCCTTGCGGAGTTGCGTCCAGGTTCAATGCATGAACCGATCAACTCTCATGCTCGGATTATAAATTCGAGCTTCATTGTGTGGAAATATACACTATATTTCAATGCATGAACCGATAAACTCTCATGCTCGGATTATAAATTCGAGGTTCATTGTGTGAAAATGTACAGTATAACCACTCCAACAAATTTGCTTCTGGTGAAATCTTTCAAGCTTCTCTCGGTTCGACGAGCAACGTTACGTTGCAAGAAAATATTGTATCTTGAAAAACAAACGATCGATATAAGTCAAATTTTGTTTTAAGCAGATTGTGTTGAACACAAGCGTCGTTTTGTCTCTTTTCTTTGCCATCTCTATTATCCCACACTTACACACAGTATACATAATTTAGACTATTCATTAGATTAGTATAAATATTTAGATTAATCTACTAGTATGGTCCGGATACATCATTTAGATTATTGGTTACATCATTTAGATTATTCATTAGATTAGTATAAATATTTAGATTATTCATTTAGATTAGTATAAATATGTCAATATGTATAAATATGTAAATAATCAAAAAGAGTCTCATTAGTAAAAGTTTATGAGACTATGTACTTTCTACCCTATATGTACTTTCTACAACAATATTACTTTAAATAATACATTCTACAATACATCTATGTAATTTCTACACCATTCTACACCATGTACTTTCTACACCATATTAAATAAATTAAAAATGAATTAAATACTTATATTAAATAAATGTAATTGTTATTATTTTAAAATAATATTTATATTAAATATATGTATAAAAGGAATTAAATACTTATATTAAATAAATGTATTTGTTATTATTTTAGAATAATATTTATATTAAATGTATGTATCGTAATGTATTAAATTAATTAATTAAGAAAAATTATACTTATATTAAATAAATATATCCTATCAATTAATAAATGAATTAAATTAATTAGTTAAGAAAAAAACAATTAAAGTATATTACTTTTAACTTCAAAATAATATACTCCATCCGTCAAAATAATATACTTTCTTCGTCTCATACTTCATCTCTCAAAATAATATACTCTTCTCTCCATCTCATAATAATATACTCATCAAAATAATATACTCCCTTTATCTCATACTTTATCCGTTCGAAATAATATAGTTATTTGTTTCGAAATAATATAGTTATTTGTCTCATAGTTATTTGTTCGAAATAATATAGTTATTTGTTTCGAAATAATATAGTTATTTGTCTCATAGTTATTTGTCACACTTCTTTTATCTAGTTGATATCATCCGTTATATATTCTCTCTTTCTAATACTAGTTCACTTTCTTTTATAAATAAGTGGACAATGATTCTTTTAAACAGTATTAATTAATTATAATTATTTAATATTTTATAAATAATTTTTAAATTTTTTTTTTTAATGTAACAGTAAAAAATTAAAGATAACGTTATAAATAAAAAAAAAACCATTTAAAACAAAAGAGGGTCACATAAAATGAAGAGAGACGCACATAAGAGGCAAATGATTTGGTTCAACTGTTCAAGGAAAAAAAATGATATTAATAAAATCAAAATTAGCAGTAATCATCATCCTATGATAACTAAGAAATGAGTCTTTTTTTTTTGCTGTCACACCCAAGAAAGAAAGTATTCTACAAGGCTTGCTTTGAGAGAAAAAAATGGGTTTTTTTTTTAAGTAGAACAGCAGCCTCCTTTTGCATTTGCTGATGCATCACTAACATTAATGGTGGTACCCTGACCAGGAGTTACAGCTGCGGCAGCTTCCTGTGCTGCCAAAGCCTTCTTGCTAATGATGTGGTATATTTCTGTCAATATAGTCTGAAACGCTTTCTCGACATTAAGCGCTTCCAGCGCCGACGTCTCAAGGAACGAGAGACCTTCCTTCTCTGCCAAATTCTGACCATCCATCTCCGCAACTGCTCTGAGATGATTGAGATCGGATTTGTTCCCCGTCATCATTATAACAATGTTGGAATCCGCATGGTCCCTCAACTCACGGAGCCACCTTTGGACGTTCTCAAAGGTCTGCCTCTTGGTTATGTCGTAAACGAGGAGGGCCCCGACAGCTCCTCTGTAGTAGGCACTCGTGATTGCTCGATACCTTTCCTGGCCTGCAGTGTCCCAGATTTGGGCCTTCACTGTTTTTGCTTCTATCTGTGTATATCATACGAGGCAAAAGAGAAAAGGAAGCATCAGCCCCAAATACAGGTATACACAGGAAGGTAACTCAAAGTGGACTCTGTTAGATGAAGACATAGATAGGGAAAAGGGTAACACGATTACTGAGATGAAGGGCAGGGAAATGTAGGCGAGGCAGTACGATGTTCCACTTCTAGATACTAATCATATTAGAAAACTTTTAATGTTCCTGAATATCTGAATTATCGTTACAGACAAGCAGGTTCGATCTTCAAAAAATTAACACATAGTAATAGAACGCTAAAACCGCACGAGAAGCAACTAGAAAACGAGTCAAGAAACGCAACCGAACCCAATATAATATTTATCAACATAATATCTTCAACATAATATCTTGAGATGATTAATTCATCAAAAACAACCCAACCCATTGCTTCTAAACTCCAAATGTGCTTAAAAACTCAAAGTTATCAATCACCAACAACAGAAATGAAATAATCTGAAAAGCCACGAAATTGTAAAAAGGGGTGACCAAATAAACTGAAAAAATAAATAAAAAGATTTTACCTGGAGAGTCCTCGTTGCGAACTCAACTCCGATGGTTGATTTGGATTCCAAACAGAACTCGTTCCTGGTGAAACGGGAAAGGATGTTCGATTTTCCGACGCCGGAGTCTCCGATCAAAACGATCTTGAACAGGTAATCGTATTCGTGATCCACTCTACTCGCCATCACTTTTGATTCCTCTCTCTCTCTCTCTCTCTTTTTTCTTCTCCTGTTTCTACTCCGTCGCATTCATACCCTACGCGCGCAGAAAGAAGAAAACGCAGGTCCCGAAATCAGATCTAACCATTCGCGGGATCCAAGACAGTTAAACCCTAACCCACACAAACACAAACGGGAGAGAGAGATTTAAAAGGGTTATACCGTAGAGGAGAGAGATCTCGAGACGACGAAAAGAGAAAACTCTGTTTACCGATGTCCTGAGAATTAAAAATGGAATGTGGAGTTGACAAAAATAGATTTTATTTGAGCTGGCGTTAACTGGCAAATTGCAGCACTCACCTCCCACTTACTACTTGCTAGTGGGGAACGGGTAAGGTTATCGTCCCTAGTAAAGTGACTATCGAAAATATCGATAATTTTGTGTTATTTAATATTGTTGTAAAAAATATCAAAAAACACGAGTTTATTGAGATTTTCGGACATCAACTTGTATAGTATCAAAATTATGATTATTATTTTTACTAGATGTCTCATTAAAATGTGTAAAAAGTGTGATTTTACTTATTTTATATAATAAGTTGTAGTTTAAAAAAATTAAGTTCACTTAAATGAAATGTTTAAAATGTAAATCAAGGCTATTTCAACAAGACGAAGAGAATATATTTTTGTTCCAAGTCTATTAACCATAAGCTCATTGCAAAAGTACATGTTTTAATCATCCAATGGTTTACTCCCTCCAACTTCTATCAAAGCTACAATTAGTTCGGGCAGAGCTGCAAATCTAGTGTTTAATCCATAATGCACCGGAAGAAACACTTGAGAAAATATCTACCCGACCACGTGTCTCACAACTGAGAATCAAGATACCAACATTTCTTTTTAAACTTTACTTCCAAACACCAAAAAGCAGTCTTTTCAAAAATAATGTGTTTCCTAAACAGTTACTATTTAGCAACGAAAATAATATAAATTTGTTAACTAAGCTTAAGTCATAGACTAGTCGGTCGATAGTCATCATAGCCACAGCTATATCACTTCTGCTGCATAATTACTTGGAAACGACCCTAGAGCTGCCAACAATGTACAGGCTTAATCAGTACTTCAAACAAAATTTACAAGCATGATATACAGCATAACCTTCCAAATCACTCAGTACAAAATTTCACCTGTTTAACCTACCCCTTCAATTGGTGCAATTCCTTAACAGAAACATATATCAAAGGATGTGGGAATTTGAACTGTAACTAGGCTAAATCTCAAGGGTGATATTTCTTAGATATCCAAAAGATAAATAAATCATATCTGTCAGTAGAGATAACCTGATAAATATTCTTCACAACTGCACTCTGCAAGTGAGGTATATGTGCAGATGAAATTGTAATCATATAACTTAACAATGTAATGACAGGCCTCAGCAGCAAATTATAGTATATATTTAGATTTTAGAAGAGAACAGATCTTCAAAAAAACAAACATATTATCAGAAAATCTAGCAGGAAAGTCAGGACAAGGTTTCACTCAAGATAAATACCTCAGGAAATCCTCATTTTATCCATTTCAGCTGCCATCAGTAAAGACAGATCACATAAAACAGCTACGCCGGCAAATAAGACGGGAAGTACATTTATCCGGAACTATGTAGGTCTAGTAACAAACAAAAAAACTCGAATCAGTAACACAATTAAATAACAGCTAAATATTCAAGAGCATCAAAAATAATTAATTGCTAATGCCCTTTTTAGCTCGAAGTGACTCGAGAGCCTTTTCACGAAGCTCTATCTCAAGCCTTTTCTGCTCCGACTCGGTTTCCTGAGTTTGGTGTGCTCGTGACTCTCTCCTAACGCTTTCATCTTCCGAGTGCTTCTCTGCATGGCTTCCATCCCTTTTATGGTGTCTGTCATCTCGACGTCGACGCCGCTCCTCTTTCTTAATTTTTTTTTCTTCTTTTTTCCTCTTTTTTGCCTCCTTCCTCTCCTCGTGAGAATCATAACTAGAATAATCATCTGATCCTACCTCTTGTCTATGTGACTTCTTGTGTTTCCTTTTTTCTTTCCTTTTAATTCTATACTCATCAGTGTCCTTGGTGGGTGAATCAAGTGAACCATTATGTTCAGACTTACTTGACAACTCAGGTATACTTCCCATTTCTGGTAATCGATAACCACTCTTGGTTTCATATGCCCGAGCTATTTTCTTATCCTTAGCTCTAGCACCATCATCATACGAATCCACTCCTTTCACAGTCAAATCAGAGGCTTTAGAAGTTGTTGACAAGTCTTGCTGTTGACGGTGTTCTTGATGATGCATCCTGTCAGGTATCAAGTCACTGTACATAGGCATGCACAAAACATATATCGAATTAGGTCAGTTCAAGAACATCAATTTACGAAGACAAGAATTGTAACAACAGCAACCTGCATGGCAGTTGGTTCTTATGTGACTTGGTGCTGTGCACTTCAGAAGAGTTGAATGAATCCTTATGAACCATAGATGTCGGAGAATATTTCCCCACCGGTCTATTATTGTGCTCTCCAACCTCCCTAATGAAACATGAAGCAATGCTGAACTCAGAAACTTAAATGATGGAGTAAGAGGGTTTATCAATAAGAAAAAACCATGCAGAACCTGCTAGACAAGTTTTCCTCATCGTCTGCACTTGTTACAGAACATTCACGATACGGCTTATCACCAACAGCTTTCAGCAAAGGGTTTGAGTTCTCAGGATGAGCCATTTTCTCCCTCTTATTTGGGCTAGAGAACCACAAAAACAAAAATAGTTTAGATTATATATATATATATATATATATATATATATAGTCATAGGAAGTGCAAAATCATACTCCCTCAGCTTCTTTGTAAATTTACAAAGTAGCTGGCAAACACTTCTGGGACTGAGGGAGTATGTTGGTAAAAATAACCCTTTGTTCTTCACTATACCTTTTTCCCCGTGAAGCATTTGCTAATGGAGGTGATAATTCTCGCTCTTTTCCACTTAAATTATCTCGAGACAGCATCTCCCTCTGTGGTGACCTCAGAGAAACTACGGGCCTTCGTTCCATAAAGCTTGTTTCTTTCTCAGCAGGAGGTTCAATTATTTCCTTGGGAGAAATACGAGCAGGAGAATGTTTACCATGCCTTCTACACAAATGACACGAGAATTATAGATAGCGCATAGAAGATGGAACAACTATGCAACATACTCCCTAAGCAAACACTTAATACTCTTAACATAGTACACCTGCTGCATTGATTTAGCATTTTTAAGTTCATTACTAAATGTACATAGCCATATGCGCATTTTTGAGCTTTAACAAAATGAGATACCTCGTTAAGGCAATTGCCAACATGATCTATATATCAAATAGTCCTTAGGAAATTATACCCGAAAGGCGTTATACAATTTTGAATTTTCCATGAATTGGCTCTACGATGTTTGCCAACCACAATTAGATAGAGAGAAAATCACATGGAAATAAAATGAACATCTTTGTCTGCACTAGTGAGAAAATCAGCAAAACAGAGTCGGGCAGTATTAAAATTTGTGCCCTACACTTAACGACATGACCTATACACCAAATTAAAATTTTGTAATGTTTGGTGGTTCACTAGCTCTTCAGATTTTTCAAATGTATAGGTCGATGATTGAAACAAAGAACTGGAAAACAACAGATAACACAAGATGAGATTTTGCTGGTCTGGAATAAACTTACCATTATAGGGAAAATGTGAGATATTATTGTCATATTACGAGTCACCTGTGCAAGCAATCTTAATAGTGACATTTTCAACACCAATGACACCGGATACAAGCTTCTTAATTTGAGCAGACGAATACAATCACAGCTTGCTTAACAAAAACATTATTTGGAATATTTTTAAACTTTTCCTTTCAGTTAAAAAATGTTTTTTTTACTGTGTGATTGTATTTTGCTTTAAATGATGAACTGAAATATTAAAAAAAATCACTACTTCCTTTAGTATTAGTCCTGGGCAACAGTCATCACACAACCAAAATGATATGCATTGTCCAATTATCTGCTACAGTTAAGCAATCAAAGCATCTACATGATAAAACTACAAGAACTCGCGACAAGGCTCATATTGAAATAGAAGGAGGTAATATGAACAACTCTCACACTGAATCCAGATAACAAACTACAAGTACCTGGCTCTTTCTCCGCGAGAATGTACGGGTGAACTTGCACATTTAGCCGATCCTCTTATGACTGGTGAAAGAGAACTGCGACGAGTATCTGAGGGAGAACTCGATTCTTGTGGAGATCTTACAGTGACTGGGGTAGAAGATCTTTTTCGATGAACTGGAGATACAGATTGCTGACCCAGAATTGAAGGTGAACGCCGATATTGCTTCCTTGCAGGTGACCTTCGGCGGCGCACAGGAGATGGTGACCTTCTGCGGCGCACAGGAGATGGTGACCTTCTGCGGCGCACAGGAGATGGGGACCTTCTGCGGCGCACAGGAGATGGGAACCTTCTGCGGCGTACCGGAGATGGGGACCTTCGGCGGCGTACAGGAGTTGGGGACCTTCGACGACGTAAAGGAGATGGGGACCTTCGGCGGCGGACAGGAGTTGGGGACCTTCGGCGACGCACAGGAGATGGGGACCTTCTTTCAACAGGAGAGAGTGAAATCCCTTGCTTAGGAGATGGGGACCTTCCTCTAACAGGAGAGACTGAAATCCCTTGCTTCGGAGATGGGCACCTACGTTGTGCAGGAGATGGGGATCTTTGCCTTGAGGGTGTCCTAGACCTATACCGCAATGATGATCTCTTTATTGGTGTCCTAGATCTACGCCGCACAGGGGAACGTGATCTACGACGCAAGGGTGAACGAGATCTAAGACGCCGTGGGGAAGGAAATCTACGCCGTGAATGAGAAGGTGAGTGTCGCTTGGAATGTGGTGATCTACGTCTTGGTGAAGGAGAACGCTTCATGGACCGTTTTGGTGAAGAGTGGTATTGTTTTTCTGGAGAAATAGAGGGACTTCTTGATGGTGATGCTCCAGAAATGCTTCTTGACCTTTGCCTTTCACTATGAAAACAGATACTGGTTAATATCCTCCACACACACACACACACACATATATATATATGGACTGACAAGTTTACAGAGTAATTTACTATTTGAACAAGGTGAAAGAGATAACATATAGTCAGTAGCCTAAATCACTGGTATTTTTATGATCAACATGCATACATACCGCAAAGACGGGGAATGGTAAGATGAATCGGGAGATTGTGAATCCCTGCTCATATGGAAAAAATATTAGTTCAATATCATGCAATTGCTTACTACATTTCGAGTTTTCTTATATCTAATAGCATATGTGATTTGAAATGTTAGCTGACATTTAAGAAAAAATAAAAACGAATTGCTATTGTAAAACAATAGCTAATAAAAAGCTAAAAAGAAGCATTTTAGAGAATATCATTCAGCACAATGAGAAAACATCAATACATTTGAGTGCCATTGCATTTAAATACTCCACGGAGGTCATGCTTAATAGTACAAAAATCATGTTTCTCTGGCCTATTATGTTAGTGCTTATTGTATTAGATTTCTTAGTTTTGGAGATAACTATTAATTATCATGGGAAAATTTTCAAGATTTTAATTTTCCGCTGTAGTCTCTACTATACCTGCCATGTCTTCTCTGGCCATTTTTCTTGTACGTCTCATTCTTTTCTGCAGGCTTGACGCTAGATCCTCGAGCATCGTCCTTTAAATTAAGTTCCAACTCAGCACGCTGATCTCTTGGCCTTGCACCATCACCGCCCTACAGCAGTTTGAGGTAAAGGATATGAACCGAAATAATTGCAGAAGCAAGCTGAATGAATGAAACAGAAACAGAAGTTAAGGAAACACTGGTCTAGTTCTACACAATTGAACTCTGGCATGGAAACTATTTTTATTTACCATCTTTGTTTTCTCTTGCTCAATTTCTTGCTTCTCCGTCTCCTTCTTCCTTTGCATTTCATTAGCTATACGATCGGTCTCCACCTGGAATTTCAAAAAAAAAAAAACATTATCAGACACCCATCAGGTAAATATCATACAGTATTTCATAAAAGATGCAAATAATAATTATTTTTAAAAAATATATTAAGTCAACAAATGAGACCAACCATCTTTCTCTTAGTTTCCTCTTCTTTCGCATCTAGAAACTGTTGAGGGACCCCACTCACATTTTGCTCTGCACTCAAAAGCAGTGCCCAGAGCTCCTTCATAAACTTCCCTGTATTTCTCTCCATAAATCCAGTGAGTGAAATCTGAATCTGCTTTCCATTAACTCCCTGCATACAATCACATCGATGCATTTATAAACCCCATATATTCTCCAGAAAGCAAAGAAAATGAGCCACTCGATATCAATAAAACATTCGTCTATTTGAAGCTTAGAGCTACCTATGATAAGCATTCAATTATCTTTTCTTCAGTCGAGAACGTAAATATTATTCCAAATTACCTTTCCCTCCAAAAGTTCATAAATAAAGTTGATAAGCACTTCATCTTCAAAACCAATTAGCTCAGTTACACGCTTTGCAATCCATGGTCTCATAACATCCAACTTCACTTTTGTCATGTCCACCTAAAAAAATAGTAAAACAAATCAAGCAGACCCCACTTTATGAAATCGGTTATTGGTAAAACTTTCATGGCGGAAAACGGGAGTTCTTCCCTAGTGTTTTAACCATAAAATATGTTCAGATGAATAATATTTTTGGTTTTTATTAAGTCCACCTTAGCAAATATACTCTTTTACCAAACGCAGCAACGAAAGAACTGAATTGGAGAAACATATTTCATGAAATTATAACAATAAAACATAAAACCCAGACAATTGAAAAAAACATAATACTGCAAAAACAAGATCTTTGAATCGAACCAGGTTTTCCAATTCAGGCGCGAATTTCTGAGACTTAAGTAGCTTCGCTTGTTTGTTCGAGAATCGAGTATCCTGATCAGCAGACGTGCCCTAGTTCGAATTACAAAGAAATTGAATACGATAAGTACTGATTCAAAACTGGAAGAAAAGATCTGATTCATGAAAATACGGAAATCGAGGAGACAAAGGAAATCTACCCGAAAAAATCCACCCGACATTTTTCTAGGGTTTCTTTCGCTCTGCGGGTGCGATAATGAAAGTGCTTGGTAAAGTGCGCGCCCGAGCTCGAGGATAAAAGAAGTAAATCAGGACTTCAAAGGGATATTATATTTATAAGAGTAAATTGTAAATAAACTTGATGAAAAAAAAACTATTTGTAAATCGTAATAAAATTGTGTTATGAAAAAATTGATTAACACAACCATAAAAACTAATCATTTTTAACAAGTTACTTGAAAAAACAAAAACAAATAATAAATAATTGAGTTACATCAAAATAAATAATTTAATTGCACATGAATACATGATGGATAAATTATTTTAAATTTATTTAGTGATTTCGCAATAAAAATTCGTTTAAAATGAGAAAATATGTATGGTTGATGAATTAAATTTAAATATATATATATATATATATATATATATATATATATATATATATATATATATATATATATATATATATATATATATATATATATATATATATATATATTAAAAAGAGTTTCAACTAGATAGTTTATTCATTTATTTTGAAGTTGGAATGAATGATAAATTAATTTCAAGTTGTCAATATAAAGTAAAAAAGAGAACGAGTTTCTGTCTCATATTAAAAATGGCAAAAATGGATTGATTTATTAGGAAACGAACTCACGTTAGCTTATAATCGTGTTACTAAGATTATATTTCACCTCTTATGTTCGTACATGTAAAGATCGAAGTGCGAATATTGGCTAATATTACTTTATTTTCAAAATTCACATTGTATACATGTATATCATTGTAATTTTGGAATTCAAGAATTGAGCAATTGAAATTTGGAAACTCTAAGCACTAGCTCTACGTGACTAAATAAAAATAAACTTTACATTGTCATAAGTCATACATTTTTTTATATTTATTTATTATAAGTTTAAGGATTTATACATTACTATATAATAAAAATATTTATTAATAATGTTTTTATGTATTAAAATCAATAACATGTTTAAGATGACTTGAAATATTTATCAAAATCAATAACATAGAGTATATGATCAAAGTTTATAGTTTTTAGATTCATTAATGTTTTATTTTAAACATTTTTTAACAATAAAACCTATATAAATTAATAGACTCAGACTGAAATTTTATTAATATAGAGAGATTATTAATTTATCGAGTATTTTTTTCATTTAAAAGACTAAATTAAGACCGAAAATTTAGAGAGGTTTTTAATGTATGGAGTTTTAATTTATAGAGGTTTTATGTATATGATCAAATTTTATTATTCAAAACTATTAAATTGATTTTGTGAATTTAAAGATAGATAATATTCTATGCATATTATTTTTATATTTATATTTTTTTATAAAAAAATATTTTTATTTTGTAAAACTCTATATCATAATAAGTTAAACGATATGATTGTACGGAGTTTCTACTGTAGGAGACAATACGAAAATGAAAGTGTGGCTATTAATATGCGACATATATGATATTTGTATAAGGTTTGTATTCTTTTGCTTTTGTCCCAATCTATTACTACTATATTATATCTATCTTTATATATAAAAGAAAAATAATTTTATTTCGTCTAACCAATCAGAATTTTTCATTTTTTATTTAATGTTCAGAATATGAAAATATTTATCAATGTTCAATGCGCCTGTGTAATTTTAGAATATGTTCAATATCTTATAAATTCATTTTTATTTAAATTTTATAATCCAAACATCTTGAACTAACGTAGTTTTTATTAATTTTTATAATTTCTTGATTATAACAAAATTTAGTAATTATATTAGTGAAACGAAAGTATTAAGAAAAATAAATTTGGAACATGGTTTTTATATTTTTCAAGGATGGAGATTGGAGACGCGATGTAAAAAATCACACTAACAGAGTTCAATTAAAAGGATACAAATGAAAAGGAAAACAACACACCTTCTCTCATATTCTTAAATTAATAGACTATCGAAGTGGTCTTATTACAAAAGTGTTACGTTAAATTTAAAATCAAAGGTAAATTGTACTATTTAAAAAAAAAAAAAACGTAGGTCAATTCAAAAATTACACATGGGCTGAATGAGTATACAAATATAAAGTTGATTGAATGCTAATTAATCCTAAAATTATTTAAATTTAATATTTATATAAAAAGAAAAACATTTTGGTCTGTTTTGTTATATAATTTTTCCTTCTATCGATTAGTAATTCCTTGAGTGAATCGGCGCCGTATCTTCGCCACAAGTTATTTATTTCGTTTAATTTCCACAAAAAAAATATTTTTTGATTGTTTGAAATTTGAGTAAATCAGAGCACTTCACGTGATTCTTAATTTCTTATATTGACTAATGACTAATTATACAAAATAATTCCTTGATTACTCTAACAAAATAATGCTACTAAAAAAAGAATACAAGAAAAATAGAGAGATAAAGAGCCTAAAAAAGTACAAAAATAATTTTCTTAATTAACATGTATAAACATATTTATATTAAAATATCTTTACTTATGAATTTATTTATTCAAATAATTTTTTTTCTTCCTTTTAAAATTCAAGTGTGACCATTGTTATAGTATATAAAAAAAATTAGCTTTAAAACTACAAGCTATGAAAGTGTGACTATAAATATAAAACAAATGGAGTACTAAAAATGCAATAAAATAATATTATAAATAATAATTAAAATTAAATTAAAGTAGTATTTTGTGAGTTTGGTCAGTCGCTAGGAGTTGAGTTGATCTAAATATAATTTCTAGGCTAGGAGTTGAGTTGATCTAAATATAATTTCTATTTTAAAAAGTCTTTACTCAGATGCCTTGTCTAGTACGGTCAACAAACAAGCCCAAATTGGGAGTGGCCGGAAAGTATACTGTCGATCGATCGTATTACTCTGAGCTTTCTGTAATAACTTCCTTATTTCAATTTTTTCTGGCAGTGAACTTAAATCAGTGAATATTTCCGACCCATTGATTTTTTTAGAGTTGGGCCGATTGTGTGTTTGTTTCCATATCAAAGCACATGGTCACCCTCCTTATTATTTGGGAGCACTCTCATATTATAATGTTTCGCTAGGCTCAACAGTTATAAGACACTCGGTTTGTTGGGAATGATTTGATGTATATATAATGAGGTATCTCCCTTATACATGTTAAATAGAATACCAGACATGTTTTGTGCTGTTTGTGTTCGTCCATTCATAATATGTGTATCTTTCCTTGGCAAACAAAATATCGGAATATTCTTCTCCCGTTTACCAAATGTGATTTGCGAGTTTTATCGTATTTTTATTTCTAGGTTCAAAGTGGAGGTTCTGGAGTACGTACACCGTTACGACTTCCATGCTAGTGCTTCTTATAGGGTTCCAGTACTGCTGTATTTCCGTGCTTAATTATTGCAACGGCCGTGGTTTACATTGCATGCACCCTTGCGGGACATGTGAATGGATGAAGCTACTCTTAAGTAGTAGTACTACTACTATACTTGTGGGCGTGGAGAGCAATACATGATTTCATGGTTTTCGGTAGTTTGGTCTTAAACTTTCTTCCGAGATGATGAATTTCGATGGGTAGGTGTTATGCCCTCGATAGCTAGCTTTTCCTTGATATTCTATAACGATTAATTTTAAAGTACAATATATATATAATTTTCTGAAACTGTGTTGAATTAGAGACAAGGTCGGTTCTTGGATACATTATCCACTTCACTTAAAACAAAAAAACGAAACAAGAAACAGATCGAGATAGTCATGTAATTGAAAGACAGCCTTTCTTATTCTGAAACACACAACACAACATGGATTGATTAATTCTTAATTAGTGCAACAACATTTCTGGCCTTCGCAATGGCCGCGTTTCAATAGGCCGCCATGATATAAACAGGCAAATCCACACAAGCCCGCCGCATTGGTTGGACAAAGTTCCCCGACTTTTGTATTTGGCGGCGTGCATCTTTGAACTTGAGCCCCACCCATAATTCCTGATGAAGAAATACAATGCTCATCAATTAATCTCCGTGCTCGTGTATGTTTGGAGAGTGATCGTTGCAAGTGCACACGGTCGAAGTGGTGTGAAATAATTAATAAAGAATGTTAATGAAATTATCAAGTAAGAATGATATTACCAGTTGAGATGATGATGATGAAGATGATGAACATAGTCGACATTGCGAACAACTTCATTGTGCACTAATACTTGTTTGTGTGAAAAATGTCTTGTATGGAGTTGTATATTTATAGTGTTCAAAGGGTAAAACATTTCTTTGTTTTTAATATTAATAATAATTATTAAAAAAAATATACCTCTTAATTCTTTTGTAATTGATATTATGGTGTTTAATTTCCACAAAATATTTTTGTTGACTACTCACTCAAAGCTTGCTTATTGTGACGTAGCCCTTTGCGACTGCAAGGCATATTTTATGACGCATGTTTTGAAATGGTCGGTGGAAAAAGAGAGTGAGAAAGGGCGTTGGTGGGGAGAGAGAAAAGAAAGGATCGATTTTATTTTTTATTTTTTGTCTTTTAATGATAAGTTAGAGGTGAATTAGACAATTCAATATCAAATTGTTTATAAAATATAGTAGTTGTACATTTTTATGAGCATGCTTAGAAAACTTGTACTCTATGTCTCGACATTCCATGACAATAGTCACAAGTGACCGGACACGAAGATTAAGGAGGGTGTATTCAATTCGAATTTTGTTAAATTTTTATAGATTATAAAAAGTCCGTGGATTTTCAAAATCCACGGAGTCTTTGTAGAGTTTGACTGACTTTTGTTATTGATTTATACGGTTTTGATAAATTTTAAAAGATTTTGAAATATGCGTTTTTATTGATTTACATAAATTTTCATAAATTTTGCGGCATTACTTATTGATACAACTTATATTAAACACATTTTTGTATAAAAAAAATTAATTCAAATTATTAAAAAAATATTAATATAGTATCATTTATATCTTTATTTATATCATTAAAATTTTTAAATATATCTTTAATTATTTTTATCATAAAAAAATATTTTTAATTTTTTAGAAATTTTATTGATAGTTAAACCATAGTTTTTATTTAAAATATTAATTTTTTTCTTTTTCAAAGTATTTTTTTTAAAACATATATTTTTCTATTTTGTCTTTTTTATTTAATTTTATATAATTTTTTAATCTTTTATTATTTTTTAAAAATAATTTAGTTGATAAGAAATTCTATTTTTCTTATTCTGTCTTTTTTATTTAATTATATATATATTTTAAGTTTTATTATTTTTTAAAAATAATTTTGTTGATTAAAAAATCCCTAGAAATCTCTCCTACCTAATGATGAGAAATTTTGAAAGTTGGAATTGATTTGTATTTTTTTGAAGAAAATCTTTAAAAATTCATGAACTTTTAAAATCTTTAAAAATCCATAAACTATTGAATACATATAGATTTTAATTGACTTTTTAAAATCCAAATTGAATACTGGATTTTAATTAACTTTTTAAAATCTCAATTGAATACCTCCCAACTTTAAAAGTCTTAAAAAATCCAACGAAATCCCAACCCAATACACCCTCCTAAAAAAGTACAATATTATTGACTTTTTGATTAAAAAATTAAGAAAAAATGTATTTTGAAATTAATAAAATAATTAATTGATAGAATTGTTTTAAAAAAATAGGTTTAAATAAAAAGGTATATATATATATATTAAAAAGAGTTTCAATTAGATAGTTTATTTATTTATTTTGAAGTTGGAATGAATCATAAATTAATTTCTAAGTTGTCAATATAAAGTCAAAAAGAGAACGAGTTTCTGTCTCATATTAAAAATGGCGAAAAGAGATTGATTTATTAGGAAACGAACTCACATTAGCTTATAATCGTGTTACTAAGATTATATTTCACCTCTTATGTTCGTACATGTAAGGATCGAAGTGCGAATCTTGGCTAATATTACTTTATTTTCAAATTTCACATTGTATACATGTATATCATTGTAATTTTGGAGTTCAAATATTGAGCAATTGAAATTTGGAAACTCTGAGTACTAGCTACGTGGCGGACTAGTTATAAATAGGAATACACTTTACATTGTCATACGTCATACATTTTTTAATATTTATTTATTATAAGTCTTAAAGATTTATACATTAATATATAATAAAAATATTTATTAATAATGTTTTTATTTATTAAAATCAATAACATGTTTAAGATGACTTGAAATATTTATTAAAATCAATAGCATATAGTATATATCAAAGTTTATAGTTCTTAAATTCATTAATGTTTTATTCAATTTGTATGTTAAACATAATTTTTAACAGTAAAACCTCTATAAATTAATAGACTCATACGTGAAATTTATAAAATATATAAATTTAGACTTTGCTGATCCCACGTGTAGTGTACAATGTGAACACAAAAAATTACACTACAAAAAAATGAGCATGTTCACACCACGTGACACAGACAAAGTTTTCATTTGTCTAAATTTGATTATGTGGATTTTCTTAACCAATATTAATTATGATGTGGCTTTATACTTAATATTTATTAAGCGGGTTTAGCATTCCTTAATTGAAATACTCAATTAGGCGTTGAAATAATATGTATTATAACATTTCTTAAGTATTGGTCAAGTCCATAATTACAGTAAAAGAAAATTAAGTCGGTTTTAGCATTCCTTACCTTTCTTGATCAATTAGGTGTTGAAATAACATGTATTATAACATTCCTTTATTATTGGTCAAGTCCATAATTATAATGAAAGAAAGAATGTGTATAATTTTAATGTATTCATCCGATTATTTATATTATTAAAATGAGGGCGGACAATAACCAAGTCCTTAATTTAAGCAAATAATCAAATTGATATTATTATATTTCTATAATTATGTCAAATTTTAAATTAATTACCTTATTTTTTAATGTTAATTAAATATTTTTTTCCAATCAATGCGGAATTGATTCTTTAAATATATATTTAAAATATAATAAACTCTATTTTAAATTTGCAGTATAAAAAGATCTCCATCGTCATTTATTCTCTCACATTCTGATTCATTTTTTTTATTTGTTTAAAATATATTTTGTTGCATTATTATTATTATACTGATTCTAGATGTTTTTTTTAGGACAATGTAAGTATTGATTTGTTGTTTGTATTTAAATTTCGATTTGTGATTAAATCATTAATAGGTGTTTTGTATTTTTTGCAGCTCTCACTGTAAGTATTTGTTTTAAAGTTTTATGTGTATATATTGATTCTTGATGTTTTTTTTATTCTTACTGTTTTTTTGTAGGACAACGTAAGTATTAATTTGTTGTTTTTATTTATATTTCAATTCGGAATACGTATTTTGTATTTTTTGCAGAGCTCTCGCGGTAAGTATTTTAATTTACTGTATTTTTTTAATAATAGTAATACATATCTTTTTTATTTAAATCTTAGTGTTTATCTCGAATTTAAAGATTCTTATGGAGTATTGAGTTTTTTTAATAGAGTAGATTTGGCTCAAGCTAAATTCAAGCTAAATTCAAGTAAACACTATTTTTTTCAGCAGGATCTGGCGGCAATGCTTTTCACGGGAGGGCTTTGTGCTGCTTTTGGGTGATTTGATCGGTGCTGACTGACATGAGTAGTACGCTCAGATACGAGGATGAGTGATTGAAATCGACATCCGACGGTTCAAACGGCTCGACAGCAACATCCACTACGATAGTGAAGAGGAGCAGGCATTACACATTTTTGTTTGCTAGGAAATTCTCATTGAGCTCATTTGCACTTGCTGATGAGGATGGCCGATGAAGTCATCTTTAAAGATTAAAGATTAATTTAAGGACATGATTTGGTTAGAGATTTGGAGATAATTAATTTAATTGTGCTTTTTTTTCTAAGAAAAATTCACTTTTTTTTAGTCTCACGTTTTTATTCATTATATTTCCCATTTTTTAATGTATTTTTTATTTTGTTTTTATCTATAATTGTAAATTAAATATTCGTTAAGATAACGTGTTTCTTTTAATAAATTTTAAGAATTTTGGTAGATTTATATAATTCAGTATTTCTTTTAATAAATTTTACGAATTTTGGTAGATTTATATAATTCATTATTAATTAGCTCATTTAATTGTTATCTCACTGCATATTCAAAAAGTGAATTACTTAGTTAGCGAGATTTATGATTTATAATATAATAATAATATAAAAATATTTATATCAATTGTACTTGCAAAATAATATAATAATATGTCTATAAATATTACATGCTTATTTGATTTAATTTTAACTATTATATTAATTAATAGATAAATGATAAAGATTAATACCTTTAAAACAAAAATTATCATATATTAAAATTAATCATGATATTTATTAAAATCTATTATTTATTTTCTAATCGGTTCTTTAATTATTGATTATTGATTTTATAGAATACATAATATTGACTAGGGAATCTCATCCGGTCCATATTCTCTCATAATATTTTTGCTAATGTCCTTAGTTTTAGTAAAAAAACAAAAAAAAAATAATATATCTTATCAAATATTGTTTAATTATAGTAGCATTCAAAATCATTTTGAAAACAATTACTTGAGACTTTATAAATTCAATTAATAAAATTATTCAATTTCCATATATAATAGTAGTTAATTTATGTTGGATTGTTTGACCGATTTTATTACTAAATAATTAATAAATCTATTAGTTCATTTCCCGTATATATCGGCAATTTATACCTTGTTCCTAGGAGCACAATTCTAATTGTACACCCATGATTATATCTTAATATTCATTAAGTATGCTAATATATTCATTGTTATGTTAATTTAATGTTTATAATAATTATTTTTTGAAATGAAAATTTCTTATTATTAAATGATGATTTTTATATTTTAAAGGCTGAGAGCACTATTTATATCGTACTTCATGATATAGGTATTGATATATATGGCCAAAAATATAAAATTAATAATCATGATTTATTAAATAATGGTAATAAACAAATCAAATCATATTTTGTATATTAATATACAAAATATTGTTCATCCGGATCTCATTATTAGACTTCTAAATATTTGATCAGTCTTTAAATAATTAATTAATTTATTTATATTGTTATAATAGAATATTTTCATCTTATTAAAATTCTATTTAAATTGCTTCTTTCCTTTTCATTTTAATCAAAAAATAAGTTTTTAAACTGCATATAATATTTTAAGTACATTGATAAATTTGATGATGTCTCCTAATTTTATTCTTTTGACTAAGGCAATTTAAATACAACGATTAATTTGATTAATTTGCTATTGTCTTATTAATTAAACATTATTTTTTTACTAATAATTAATGATTTTGTCTTAACTTTTTTTTTGGATTTCAACATATTTTAATTCGTGGTAACGTAGGTGAAGGTGATGACTTAAAATAATACTTCGCGGACGAGTGTTCAATCTAAAAAATTATATGAACAATATTGATTAATTAAGACTGTTATACAAAATGATGTATTTTTTTCTTAGAATTTATATATCCCGCGCATCTGCGCGGGCAGTTATTACTAGTTTTATTAATTTAGAGAGATTATTAATTTATCGAGTATTTTTTTTTCATTTAAAAGACAAAATTAGGACCGAACGTTTTATTAATTTAGAGAGGTTATTAATGTATTGAGTTATAATTTATAGAGGTTTTACTGTATATAGTTAAATTTTATTATTCAAAACTATTAAATTGATTTTGTGAATTTAAAGATAGATAATATTGTATGCATATTATTTTTATATTTTTATTTTTTTATAGAAAATAATATTTTTATTTTGTAAAACTCTATATCAGAATTGTACGGAGTTTCTATTGTATGAGACAATACGAAAATGAAAGCGTGACTATTCTACTGTATGAGACAATACGAAAATGAAAGCGTGGCTATTAATATGCCACATATATAATATTTTTATAAGGTTTGTATTCTTTTGCTCTTGTCCCAATCTATTACTATATTATATCTATCTGTATATATAAAAGAAAAACAATTTTATTTCGTCTAACCAATCAGAATTTTTCATTTTTTATTTAATGTTCAGAATATGAAAATATTTATCAATGTTCAATGCGCCCTGTGTAATTTTAGAATATGTTCAATATCTTATAAATTCATTTTTATTTAAATTTTATAATCCAAACATCGTGAACTAACGTAGTTTTTATTAATTTTTATAATTTCTTGATTATAACAAAATTTAGTAATTGTATCAGTGAAACGAAAGTATTAAGAAAAATAAATTTGGAACATGGTTTTTATATTCTTCAAGGATGGAGATTAGAGACAATGTAAAAAATCACACTAACAGAGTTCAATTAAAAGAATACAAATGAAAAGGAAAACAACACACCTTCTCTCATATTCTTAAATTAATAGACTATCGAAGTGGTCTTATTACGAAAGTGTTACGTTAAATTTAAAATTAAAGGTAAATTGTACTATTTAAAAAAAAAACGTAGGTCAATTTAAAAATTACACATGGGCTGAATGAGTATACAAATATAAAGTTGATTGAATGCTAATTATTTTTCCTAAAATTATTTAAGTTTAATATTTATATAAAAAGAAAAACATTTTGGTCTGTTTTGTTATATAATTTTTCCTTCTATCGATTAGTAATTCCTTGAGTGAATCGGCGCCGTATCTTCGCCACAAGTTATCTTCGCCACAAGTTATTTCTTTCGTTTAATTTCCACAAAAAGTTATTTTTTGATTGTTTGAAATTTGAGTAAATCAGAGCACTTCACGTGATTCTTATATTGACTAATGACTAATATTGACTAATGACTAATTATACAAAATAATTCCTTGATTACTCGAACAAAATAATGCTACTAAAAAAAGGATACAAGAAAAATAGAGAGATAAAGAGCCTAAAAAAGTACAAAAATAATTTTCTTAATTAACATGTATATATAAACATATTTATATTAAAATATCTTTACTTATGAATTTATTTATTCAAATAATTTTTTTTCTTCCTTTTAAAATTGTTTTAAAAAAATCATATTAAAATTACTACAAGCTTATAAATATAAATGTTAATTCAAGTGTGACCATTGTTATAGTATATAAAAAAAGGGAAAAATGGCAATAAGGCCAATTTTCAACCTTTTTTCGGCAATAAGGCTTTCGAGAAATTACCCGTGTCAGTTAGGCCACCTAAAATGTGTAAATACCTAATTACCCTTTTCATTTATTTTGGTATTGTGAACGTGAGAAAAGATCGAATCGGATGAGAGGAGCAGCTCCCCCGTTCCCGATCCGACGCCGACGCACCACCACACCGCCGCTTTCTCCGCCGAGAACCAACACCGACAACCAAGCCGCCGCCGAGCCCGTCTTCGTCCAACTTCGATTTCGCCCGCGTTCACCGTTCCCGATCCAACGCACAACCACACTGCCGCCTCGATGTCACCACTGTGTCGAAGCTCGACGAGCCAAAATAGCTCTGCGCCGAACCGCCGTTGCAACCGTGGAATCGGTACGTTGAATCAATTAGCTTGATTCTGTGTGTCAATTTATGAATTGATTTTGTGTGTCAATTAGCTCGATTCTGTGCTTATTTGATTTCGATCAATTTGATTTGTTTCTGTATGTGCGTAAGCAGCGCGCGAAAGGTGTTTGATGAAATGTCCGTGAGAAATTTCGTGACGTTGATGGCCTCCCTCGGTCTCAAGATCAACGCCACGCGGGCGCTCGGGCTGCCTGTGAGGTGCCACTCGCCCGTTAACCTCACGGTCAGCGACTGCCCGGGAGCTAGCCTCGGTTTTCGCCATGTTTTGTTTGCGTGCGTTCGTCGTGGTGTTGATGATTTTGTTGTGTTTTGATTGGGCGCAGGTCTTCTTCACATATCACCGAGCTCGCCGGAAGCCAAGGTTTTTCGAGATTTCGAAAACAGTGCTAACAACAGCACCACCTCTGCTGCACATGGACCTGCTGTTGCTAAGGGTAAGAAGCATTTCAAGAAAACTATTACATACATTAATTTTTATATTTTTTTTTTTGCGAATGTCATTATATATGATGGGAGAGAACTTGATGATAAGGCGCATTCTTCTAGAAAAGCATTTACTGAACCAAACCCCAGCCTTTAGGTGATCAATACAAAAATGTGCGACCCATTTTTACTACAGCCGCATTAAAATTTAGGTGATGAATAGCTTCTTCTGCCTTCTATTTTTTGTTTTCCACTTCCAGTAGTTTACTCACCCATTTCTACTAATTGGTGTATTTTATTTATTGTGTGGTCATATCATATGCTAGGGAGCTATTATTGATTTGTTAGTCAATTGCTTGCTATGCTAATATTTCCTCTAATAAAAAATTAGGGGCGAACTCCTTGTAAGTTGAATAGTTTACACTTTACATATGTTTTTATCATGTTAGTGTAGAGAACTTTGGATTTTGTGCATAGTTTCAACCTAACATGAAGCATTTGCCCCTGCTGTGGAAGACTATAAGAGTACACTATATTGTGGCATTATAAATGAGCGTGTTAGCTTCCTCCGTAATGATTTTCAAATTTATTGGTGAGTATAAGAAAAAGGAAATGGTTATTCTGTACTCATGTCAATAAACTAAACCTGAAATTGTCTTTGGTATTGTTGAAGCTGTCCTGCATGATTGAGAATCTGAAATTGATTTCATTGAAGGTCAATGGTAAGTATATGAAGGTATGTGTCTTATATACTTGCTCCCTAAACTGTACTATTTATTGATGTTTGTTCAGCGCAACAGTCCAAGCATAATTGATTCTTTTGTTTTTGGCTATTCAACTGATACTTTGGATATTAATTAATTAGGGTGGATGCGATGAAGAACTTGGCCTGTTTTTGTACAGAGGAAGTGTGGATAATGAGATTATTAAACAGCTTCAAGGGAAAGAAACAGGTCTTCGAGATCATGGCGAGCAGGAGAAGAAAGTAGTTGTCATTGGTGCAACCAATAGAAAGCAGGACCTTGATGCCTATTCAAAATTAGTGAACATATTTTGGAATGTTGTCTATGCACTTACAACAGCCGAGTTCGAAAGCAAAGTATCCGATTTGGTTGTTTTCTTATTCCTCTAAATCCTAGTGATTTGTGTACGTAGTTGCGTTCAATGTTTTTTTATGATGAAGACGATTAATTGATTCAATTGTAATAATTTATTAATTTTTTTGGAATAATAAATTATTTACTTTTTTGAATTTTTTTTTATTTTCAGTGTTTTTTTATGAGATTCAGTGTTTTTAATACTGAATGACATATTTTAACACTGAACACACTTGAATGTCCTATTTTAACACTGAATGACCTATTTTAACACTGAACACACTGAATGTTATATTTTAACAGTGAATGACCTATTTTAACACTAAATGACCTATTACACTGAATGTCATATTTTAACACTGAATGACATATTTTAACACTGAACACACTGAATGTCATATTTTAACACTGAATGGCATATTTTAACACTGAATGACATATTTTAACACTGAACACACTGAATGTCATATTTTAACACTGAACATACTGAATGTAATGTTTTAACACACCGAATGTCATATTTTAACACTGAATGTCATAAAAACACACTGAATGTCATATTTTAACACTGAACACACTGAATGTCATATTTTAACACACTGAATGTCATATTTTAACACTGAATGTCATATTTTAACACTGAACACACTGAATGTCATATTTTAACACTGAATGACCTATTTTAACACTGAACATACTGAATGACATATTTTAACCCACTGAACGACATATTTTAACACTGAATGTCATATTTTAACACTGAATGACATATTTTAACACTGAATGTCATATTTTAACACTGAATGTCATATTTTAACACTGAACACACTGAATGTCATATTTTAATACACTGAATGTCATATTTTAACACACTGAATGTCATATTTTAACACTGAACACACTGAATGTCATATTTTAACACACTGAATGTCATATTTTAACACTGAACACACTTAATGTCATATTTTAACACTGAATGTCACATGAATACACTAATTGATTAAAAATTACACTGAACAGGACTGAAACACACTGAATAGGAATGAAAAACATTGAATGTCACATGAATACATACACTGTTTGATTAAAAAATACACTGAACATGACTGAAACACACTGAATAGGAATGAAAAACACTGAATGTCACATGAATACACTGTTTGATTAAAAAATACACTGAACATGACTGAAACACACTGAATAGGAATGAAAAACACTGAATGTCACATAAATACGCTGTTTGATTAAAAAATACACTGAATATCATCAAAAAACACTAAATATCAATAAAAAGCAATGTCAGATTTTTCACAATTAATATCATAAAAGGAAGTCTTCAATCTCTTATCAACAACTAAATATCAAGATAAAAAGCAACACCACCTCCAACAAAATTCAATGAACAATTATTTATATTCAGTGTGACAACTCGACCACCGGGATCGAGTCGATGAGGAGGTTCGAGTTCTCGAACATTTTCGGGCCGAGGGACGAGAGGTGGTTCGCGTTTTCGTCTTCGAAATCCTTGTCGCCCATTCTCAACGCCTTGTTCTCTTTCGGAATTTTAGAAGGGTGTTTTCGGCGTCGGCTCGAGAAGAAGCCCGCCCCGCGATCCTTCGATTGGGGCGGGTAGAACTCGAGGAGGACGACCCGTCGGAAGAGGCAGCCCATCCCGATGTACACCGGGCCCTGAAGCCCGTCGAAGAGCCCATTCAGTGTTCCTGTTGGAGTATCAATAAATCTGTAACTCCCTTTGATAAATCCTTATCACTCAGAGAAGACACGAGTGATTTTCTGATCGGGAGTTGTTGTCCGGCGACGATTACCTCTGTGGGGAAATCGAAGCTCTGCCACGCGGTGTTGTTCATCGAGTCGAGCATTACTAGGTTTCTCGATTCCAGGATCTGCAAAGAGGATACGACGGAGGGAGACTTCGGCGTGGACCAAATGGGTTTCCCGGCGTCGTCGTAGAGCGAGAGTCCGCGGCTCGAGAGACGAAGCTCCCCGGACTGTGAGATGGGGGTGTTGCGATTGGCCGACCAGACAATGGTGTTGGAGGCGACGTGAACGAAGACGAAGTAGTAGGATTGCGATTCGGGCCACCGATACCTCGCCTGTGTCGAATACACGAGGATTTGTGCCGGCGGAGAGGAGGAGCTGTCCGTGGGGGTGGGGGCGGGGTCGTCGGCGTCGCGGCGTGGGGTCGACGGGGTTGGAGGCGGCGGAGGTTGCTGGCCGATTTCTCGATCGTGGATATCTGGGTTTGGGGGCTTTGGGTGGGGTAGTTGGGGTTGGTGGTGGGGTGGGGTAGGATAGATAGAGGGTATTTTTGTCTTTCCGGATACATTTTTTTGGCCTATTGGAACATTTTGGCTTAATTGACACCAAAATTGAAGATTGACCTTATTGGTCAAAAAAGGTTGAAAATTGACCTTATTGCCATTTTTTCCCATAAAAAAATTAGTTTTGAAACTACAAGCTATGAAAGTGTGACTATAAATATAAAACAAATGGAGTACTAAAAATGCAATAAAATAATATTATAAATAAAAATAAAAATTAAATTAAAGTAGTAATTTATGGAGTACTAAAAATGCAATAAAATAATATTATAAATAAAAATAAAAATTAAATTAAAGTAGTAATTTGTTAGTTTGGTCAGTCGCTAGGAGATGAGTTGATCTAAATATAATTTCTATTTTAAAAAGTCTTTACTCAGATGCCTTGTCTGGTCAACAGAACAAGCCCGAAATTGGGAGTGACCGGAAAGTATACGTAGTACTGTCGATCGATCGTATTACTCTGAGCTTTCTGTAATAACCTCCTTTTTTCAATTTTTTTTGGCAGTGAACTTAAATCAGTGAATATTTCCGACCCATTGGTTTTTTTAGAGTTGGGCCGATTGTGTGTTTGTTTCCATATCAAAGCACATGGTCACCCTCCTTTTTATTTGGGAGCACTCTCATATTATAATGTTTCGCTAGGCTCAACGTTATAAGACACTCGGTTTGTTGGGAATGATTTGATGTATATATAATGAGGTATTATTGATTTATATCGTATTTGTGCGTTTTTAATTTGTATTTTTGGTGTCGAGTGTGTGTCATGTGTTTAGTTTTCATGTCTTTTTGTTGTGTTGGATATTTGTGTGTGTGTTGGATCTCACTTTGGTTGGAG
The DNA here is from genome assembly GCA_954870475.1 of Euphrasia confusa. Classification (NCBI taxonomy): domain Eukaryota; kingdom Viridiplantae; phylum Streptophyta; class Magnoliopsida; order Lamiales; family Orobanchaceae; genus Euphrasia; species Euphrasia confusa. The sequence continues at coordinate 11,263,298 of OX940965.1, forward strand.
TTGCGTGTTTAGTCAATTTTCAGGTCTTTTATCGATGAAAAGTCGAAGAATCGAGAAGATGAGCTGAACTAAGGGAAACAACGCTCGCTGAGGTGTACCAGCGACCGCTGGTTGACATTGACGAGCGCTGGAGCCATTACAACGGTCAAGAAAGAGGCAGATCATATGCTATGCGAAATTACATAAACAGCTGTCGATGTTTTCATTTCAGCGACCGCTGAAAGAGCGCCAGCGGGCGCTGTTGCAATCCCAGCGGGCGCTGTTTGTGGGAAGTTACAAGCGGTTTTCTGGAAGTTTGCTGAGGTATTTAGGCGAGGAAAAAGAAGGTTTCGGGGCATCTTTTCGCTGGGAACTTCAAGGAGGGTGTAGGAGAGGTCCGATCCGAAGCCGACAACTTCGGAAGCACGTTCTAGTTCGATAGCCATTTAACGTTTTAGTAATGTTAATGTATTTTTAAGTTCATTTCTATTTTCAGATTATGCTCTCTTTATTTTCATGTTTCTTATGATTTTGGTTTGAGAATGTTAATCATCTTTGTAGTTGAATTCTTCGTTAAGTGTTTGTCAATTTTAATTTAAGATCTTATGCTTTCTTGTTATTACTTGTTTTGCTTTTACTTTAATTATGATAATGAACTAAATTTTCTAACTTGGATAATGATATGATGAATGAATAAGAGAACTAGCAAACTCTTGAACAAATTCAATACACTAGCACGATCTTAGAATCGTAACCTGACCGGGAGCGATCCTCTAAGTGAATTAAAAGTTATTTAAACGTGTGAAGTAACCCGACCGGGAGCTTGACTTTCGTGTGTAAAATGTATTGATTGAATCTTGAGTTTGTGAAATTATCTTAAGGTTTTGATTATTATTATCCAAGTGCTTTTCTTACTTGTTATTTGCTTAATTTGTTAACTTTGCTTGTCGAACAAAATGAATCTAGGATTTAGTTGTATGACTTATGTTTCTAACTCTTTACTTTCACTTAAATTTTACTCTTTCGTTTCCTTGGATTGATACCGAGTCAACTAAAATTGACCTCGGATTTTGACGAGAGACGCGCACGAAAACGTCTAATCAAAATTGGCGCCGTTGCCGGGGAAACGAATAGTTTTGTTTAAGTGTTTGTTAGTAGTAGTTTCAAATTTCATTTAGTTAGTTTAGTTTAATTGTCTTGTTATTTCTAACCATCTACTTTGAGTGTTCATGGATATCACAGGAAGCAAGATGGATAATCAGATGGTGCATCCTCGACAATACGACTATCCATTCCAACAATCAAATGTTCAAACATATCCCAAGATGAATGTGTTATACCCGATAAAACGGTCACCGACACGTGTCAACAATGAGGTAGCCACGTCATCAGATGTGCAAGTCAGAATTAATCTATGGAAAAAGACCTAGAAAGGCAACCAACAGAAGTCAGAAAAGAGCTTGGACGGGAACAACCGCTCGGTAGTGTCAGACTTATTACACGGGAATATCCGTGGGGGAGGTGTCAGAGTCAACAGGTGGTCAAAAGACATTTGACGGGAGCAGAGGATAAAGTCTTTGTTTAGAGTTAAGTGGGTTTTTAATGCAAGACATTAGTGGAGTTGTGGTCCAATCAGGAGCTGATAAGTGGGCATTAGGTGGCATAATCTTGCCATGCATGGGTTAGTATAAATATAGGGTATTAGAGGAGAGGAAAGGGACATGCAAACCATTGTATTTCAAAATGAATTCTAAGTATGAATATTTGAATAAAGAGGTGCCATGAGCATCCATTTTCTACTTACGATTTCTGTATAAACTATTACCCTTTGCTTTCTTACCTATAACAAATTTGTATTTTGGTGTTGTTGCCAAAACCCTCTGTTACCAGCAAATATCCCCAACAAAGAGAAAAAACACACCAAAACAGCTGGCGCTAGAAGGATCGAGCATCAGGTAATTTAGTTACAGAAAATCTCGATCTGAAATCTAAAATGGTTAATGAAAACGAAGGTACTACGGTATCAACTGGGTCTGGTACGAGTGGTCGTTGGCGGGCGGTGATGGGTAAGGCCGTGATGGTGGAACCTGAGGTTTCATCTCCGCCTAAGAACCCAGAACCTGAAAATAAGGAGCCGCCGTCGCCGCCGCTTACCCAGATCAGCTCTGATGAGCAGAATAGCAAACATGTAGAGGCCGATGAGCCCACAGACAGTCAGGCTGATGTACGACGACGTCGACTTCGGTCACAACGTCGGAATCGCCGTCTGCACCCCTATGATCTCGGAGGGCCGTCGACGCCGAAAGGCCCGCCTCCGATTAGATTTGGAAGTCTTGATACTCCACAAAAAATAGATGAAGCAGTTGCAGAACTTATGACGTTGAAATACGGCATGACGACTCCTGTGATCCCGGTGAAGGGCACGCATGCAGCCACCGGGGCAAATCTGAATGTAGCTCCTGAGCAATCTGGCCGCGTTCCCAAGAAGAACCGCAGAATGCGTCGAGCGTTAGATCTGAACAAAAGAGCCGAATCTATGGCCACTTCTACTGAGCCTCGTCGGCAGAATAGTCAAAGTGACATGCATGGCCGCCATGCAAACTTTCCACCGGAGAGGGCCACTGGAGCCCCCGGTACTAATTCTGAACTGGCCGATTTGAGGCAGAAGTACTCTGAACTGGAAAAGCGATTGAATGAACATCAAATTCTTGCTGCTCCGGCTGGTCGTCATAACGATCCTTTGGCCCCAGAGGTCGAACAAGCTCCCATGCAGCTAGAGATCTAGCCCATGCAAACTACTTTGTACAGTGGCAAAACGGATCCAGAAGCTCACTTGAGCAGGTTCAGGACATACATGTCCGGCCGAGGAGCCACAGATGCTACTCGGTGCAAACTGTTTCCCCTTACCCTGGGCGATATTCCCCACCAATGGTACGTCAGCTTACCAACACATTCTATTAAGTGTTTTGACGATTTGGTGCAGAGGTTTGTATCGTATTTTGCCTCCAAAGCCTCCTATATGGAATATAGTCAGAAGCTTTTGGGGGTCAAACAGGGTAACACGGAATCTGACGAATCTTACGTAGATCGTGTTGAAGAACTACTTTTGGCCGGTGGTGAAGAGATTGGTGACAACCTCAAACTTCACACCGTGTTGGCAGGTTTGCGGAGAAATTCTAAGTTGTTTAAATCTGCAATGTTGAATTATCCCCGATCGTATGAGGATTTCAGGAGGAAAGCTGGGGCCCAAGTTGCCTACCAGCGTCTTGTCGCCGGCGGGGAACATCCCCCCGAGCAAAAGAAAAAACCTCCTTTTTCCTCCGATCGAAGGCCAAATTACATTGGCAAAAAACCAGGCCCAAAGCCAGCTGACCCACGGATAGACGAGATCCGTGAGTTAGAAGAAAAAATAACTACTCAGACTGGTCATACACCAGCAAATATTCTGAATATAATGCTCATGCATAAATCAGATCTGATTGAGAAACCACCACCAATTCTGACTGCCCCGGAGAAGTTGGATCCCAACAAATGGTGTGCCTATCATGAAAAGATAGGTCACAACACCAGCCAGTGCAGACAACTGGTTAAAATGTTGTGGAAACTTTTCCAGGAAGGCAAGTTATGGCAATTCTTACCCAGGCCCGGTGCAGGGGGAAATCCGCAGGGGCCACCTCCCCAGGAAGTACCCGCACCGGCGCCACCAGCGCCTCCCCCGGCAGGAGGCCCACCACGTGTGGGCCAGATTATGATGATCGGTGGGTTGAGGCCGGTGAATGAAGAAAGCCACCGCAAGAGGAAGAGAGATTTCCAGATGTGGGAAGTGTGGTATGAAACGGCCCCGAGCCAGGGTTCATCAATTTCAGACACGGCGGTGATAACTTTCACCCCGGAAGATCGAACCGTGACAAAATTCCCGAAGGATGTGCCCTTAGTGATAAAGGCCAAACTCCTCGGTTTGGATGTGTCTCGCACGCTGGTGGACAATGGCGCGCATCTCAATGTTCTCTACAAGAGGACTCTAGATCTGATGGGGAACTTGGCGCGCTATGTCAACCCGTGCGATATGGTGTTGAAAGGTTTTGGAGATGATGTAGTCATTCCTTACGGTGAGATCATACTCCCGGTGGAACTGATGGATGTGAAGAATCCCGAAGTCATGATGGTCAGGAATCTGAAGTTTGTAATAGTTGATAAGGTTAGTGGCTATAATGCTCTGTTAGGCAGGCCCTTTCTAGACGCTTTTGAAGCTATCGCCTCGTCCTACTACTACTGTATTAAGTTCCCTACTCCCTCCGGTGCAGTTGGCACCGTCAGAGGTGATCTAGTAATGGCTAAGAAGACTTTGATGTACTTTCACGATCTCAATAACTCCAAAACCAAAGTAAACGTAAATATTCCCCAGATAAATCTGAGAGGAACAAAAATAAAACAAATCGATCATATAAAAGATGTAATCAAATTAAACGATCAAAATTCCCAACTGAATCCTTCTCAGGAAAAACCTACCGGGGAAATAGCGGATATTCCCCCGGACAAGATTTGTCCCCCCAAAGAAGGAACTGGCGTAGACACAGTTTTTACTGACCAGAAGCTTCCCCCATCAAAACCAGAAATGGATAATTGGGGTTCAAAGGGTGGATATCAATCTAAAAAGGTACCAGTGGTAGAAATGGTCGAAAATCTGGACTCTATAATTTTAGATCCAGAACAAGCTGAAAAGCAAATACTTGTGGGATCTCATATGGAATCAAATACCCGGATCGGGATTATAAATTTCCTTAAAGAGAACATCTCTACTTTCTCATGGTCCAGTGCCGATTTAGGAAAGATAGATCCTAAACATGCCTGCCATCGATTGAAAATAGATCCCTGCAAGAAACCAATCGCGCAGAAGCGTAGAAAAATGGGCCCCGAGAAGTGTCAAGCACTCGCCGGGGAAGTAGACAAACTAATAGAAAACAAATTGGTCAGGAAAGCTTCGAGTGATGTCACTTGGCTTTCCAATGCGGTTATGGTGACAAAAACAACGGCTGCGTGGCGTTTGTGTATAGACTTTACAGATCTAAACAACGCCTGCCCGAAAGATCTTTTTCCCATGCCGCACATCGACCATGTCGTTGACAATTTGACAGGTCACGCAATATTTTCAACACTGGACGCCAAGGCAGGATATCATCAAATTCCCATGCATCCAGATGACGTCGAGCATACGGCGTTCTACTCAGAGAAAGGAATCTATTGCTGGGAAAGAATGCCTTTTGGCCTGAAGAATGCCGGGGCCACCTATCAAAGGTTGGTAAATCTGATGTTTTCTGATTTAATTGGTGTAACCATGGAAGTATACATTGATGATATAATCGTTAAAAGTAAAAATGAATCAGATCACATCAAAGACCTCGAAGAAGTATTCAAAATACTGGGGCATTATAATATGAAATTGAACCCCAAGAAATGTAACTTTGGAATTAAAAAAGGGATGATCCTGGGGCATGTGGTTAGAGAGAAAGGCATTGAGCCCAACCCTACCAAAGTCCAAGCAATTCTGGACATGCAAGAGCCCCGGGACATAAAAGGCGTACAACGACTCACGGGTCGTTTAGCCGCCCTGAATCGGTACATTTCTTGCCTGGGGGATAAAACTCGTCCGTTCTTTGCTACCATCAAAGGACAGAAATTTCACTGGAAAAAGGAGGCCCAACAAGCTTTTGTACGGATAAAGGAATATTTGTCCAATCCCAAAGTAGTTGTGGCCCCTAAACCAGAAGAAAAACTGTACCTATACCTAGCCGCGTCAGAACACGCCATCAGTGCTGTGTTGACCAGGGCAGAAGGGATGGTGCATTTTCCGATATATTTCGTAAGCCAAGTACTACACGAGGCAGAAATAAAATGTACTCCACTGGAGAAATTAACATATGCTTTAATAGTGTCAATCAGAAAACTCCGGGCGTATCTATTTGAGCACCCCGTTGAGGTCTTGACAACTATGCCTCTAAGGCAAGTATTGCACCGGTCGGATATCACCGGGAGACTCCTACGCTGGGCGTTAGAAATTAGTCAGTATGACATAACTTTCGCCCCGAGGACAGCAATCAAAGCACAAGCCCTGGCGGATTTTATTGTGGAATTAACTTTCCCTGAGAAATCCCAGAGTCAACCACGCGCCTGGCAGCTGTTCGTAGATGGATCATCTACCACCGCGTGCTCGGGGGCAGGTGTGGTATTACTCAGTCCCGACGGAGATTCAGTAACCCATGCGGTGAAGTTTGAATTTCCTGCGTCCAACAATGAAGCAGAGTACGAAGCTCTCATTTCAGGGTTGGAACTGGCCATTGCCGTCGGGGCAAGAAAACTTCATGTGTTCATGGACTCGCAGTTAGTAGTGAACCATGTAAGTGGGGAGTATGAAGCCAGAGGCGAACAAATGATAAAATACCTGAAATTGGTATGGGAACTTTGCGAAAAAATCCCAGAAGTTCTAATCGAACAAATCCCACGGGAACACAATTCACAAGCTGACGCCCTGTCAAAGCTAGCATCAGCTGAGGGCTCAGCAGACTTCTCTAATATAGTTTTGACAAAACTAATAATCCCATCAGTGGAACAAAGAGAAACACAAATACAAGTACTTGCCGGGGCCGGGGAAGACTGGCGAATTCTCATTCAACGGTACATAGATACCGGGGAAGTACCAGCAGATAAAACCGAAGCAAGACAACTTCGTACCCGAGCGGCAAAGTATACTTTGATAAATTCACAACTGTACAGAAGAAGTTATTCCCTTCCACTACTTAGGTGTGTGTCGAAGGAAGAAGGATTCAAAATCCTTGAAGAAATACATGATGGTGTGTGTGGAAACCACGCGGGTGGAAGATCCCTGGCACACAAAACCATGGGACAAGGATATTATTGGCCAACCCTGAGAAAGGATGCCGTCGGCTATGCACGTAAATGTGTCAAGTGCCAGACGAATGGGCCTAATATCCATATATCCCCGGAGACCCTAAAATCCATATACAGCCCGTGGCCATTTGCTCGGTGGGGTATCGACTTGATCGGACCACTAGCAACCGCCCGAGGCGGGGTGAAATTCGCGATTGTAGCAGTCGACTATTTCACCAAATGGGTTGAAGCGGAACCGTTGAATAAGATTGATCAACCCCAGGTCATCAAATTCATATGGAAAAACATTATATGTCGTTTCGGTCTTCCCGAATCAATCATTTCCGACAACGGAAAACAATTCGATGGGGCGGAGGTAGAGGAATTCTGTGAAAAATGGAAAATAAGGAGGTTATTCTCTACTCCCTACCACCCCCAGACGAATGGTCAGGTTGAAGCGGTCAATAAGATACTGAAACACACAATCAAATCAAAACTGAAAAGCCGCAAAGGAAAATGGGCGGATGAACTCCCAGAGGTACTGTGGTCATATCGAACCACAGCTAGAAACGCCACTGGTGAGACCCCCTATTCTTTGGCTTTTGGAATGGAAGCGGTGATTCCAGCGGAGATATCGGTGTTATCACATCGTACCGCTCAGGAAATTTCCCCGGAGAATGAAGCAACCATTCGAAAAGAATTGGATCTCCTTGAAGAAAGGAGGTTAGCTTCTGATTCTCTGAATGCCATGAATAAGCAAAGAATTGCTAAACTATTCAACTCAAAAGTAAAAGCACTAGAATTCCGAGAAGGGGACTTGGTGATGAAGAAAATCTTAGGAACGCACCAGGGAGCATTGGGACCGAACTGGGAGGGACCGTTTAGAGTGAGCCACTGCCTCCAGAATGGAGCGTACGAGCTGGAACTCCTCGACGGGACCAAAGATCAGTATCGATGGAATGCGTTGCACCTAAAGAAGTTCTACCACTGAGGAACCCCCGGAATAAAAGTTATTTCTTAAAAAACTTCTTGCGAAAATATATTTTGTAAAACCTTTTGTACTTATTAAAGTATATCTATGCAGTTTTTAGCAAATGCATTTTCTATCTTTCAAAATATATATGTGAACTCTCACATCTTGTCTGTATAACAGAAATATAATTTCCCCGGGAAATCACATGAATTCCCCGGTGCGATAAAAATATTGAGTATTCTAGAAATACTAAGGTTCGGTAAATACCCATAAGATCTATCGATCAGGGGCCGATCATTTCTTGAAAGGCACAGATTCAATAGAGTAACAGAAACTCAAGAATCGCCCTAAAGAAAACGCTGGTCCGAGAAAATCCTAAGAGGTAAAGTATTCATACTAAAACCACTGGATCGGTCAGTTCTGTTGAAAGGAGAGATTTAAAGAGAAAAAATGTTACTTAGAATCATAATGATTCAGAGAGGTAACTAAATCCAAAAAATCACTTTCACAGAGCAAAAGAACTCACAGAGAAACCCAACAAAGTTTGATAAAACTTGGGCGTGAGCCAAATGTTATCTATTCACAAGAATAATTATTCATCAAACAAGCTAAAATGACTTGTAAAAAGTGATAGATAATAATGGGAAAATAAACCCTGAATAAAATGGTGAGAGGGCTACTAATAAGACCCAAAGGATCAATATCCAAAATAACATACTAAGTTATTACACACCAGCAAAATATAAATACTTGTTCCAGGCAAAAACTGCCTGTAGAATCCAAATGCAAATAAAGCAAATATTGTTTTTTGGCAATTAAGCCTAAACTGAACAGAAAATAAAGATTAAAATCCCTGAGCTTTTCACACTCAGGGTAGTCATCAAATTTTTGCAGACTCCTGAGCAGTTATACTCAGGAGGTAGAACCACCATCACCTGGGGGAGTCGTGAGGGAATCTTTTGGCTTGCCATCAGGCCCGACACCAAGAGTATCCATCTCCTCCCCTTCATTAACACCTTCATCGTCAGACGCTTCTACAGGGGCTTTAGCAGGCTCACCAGGCATTGAGAGAAGACTGTATGTGGGCCACCATTTCATATCTATGCCGTGGACAACCTCCAGATCCATAAAGGGCTGTGGAACTCTGGAATCCAGAGTACACCCTTGCATGTGAGCTTTGAGGAGTTGAACACCATAGTCTCTGGCCCCATCATTCTTCTCCTTTGCTGCAGACCTGATAAGATCAGCATAAGCAGTGACATAGAGTAGGTCAGCCAATACCCGGGGATTGTGAGCAGGAGAATCTAACAGGGCTTCAAGCTCTGAGACCCTCTCCATGGACTGTCCAAAGTCATCTTTGGCCTGTTTCAGCTCCCTGGTAACTTTGGCCACCTCCTCCTTGAGCTCTTTCTTCTCCCTGGTAAAGCTGTCCTGGGCATCCTCAATCTCTTCTTCTTTTTCTTTTATGGTCTTCAAGGCCTCCTGCATCTCAGACTTCAGCTTCCCTACCTCGGCCCGTGCAATATCGGCAGCCTTCTTCCACCTATCCCTGTCCCCTGCAGTGGCAGTATATGCCGCTTTGAGCTCCTGTACCTGTGCCTCTTGCTTGCTGCTGGTAGTTTTGAGCTTGGACACTTCAGCTCTGATCTTTTCGGCCATGTTGTGAGCCCCAGAAATGGCAACTGCACTTTGACTGACCAATTTTAGGGCCAGGGAAAAGGCATGCTCCTCATGGTCCATCATATCATTGAGCTCTGAAGTCCAGCACCTACCAACAGCATCAATTGAGTCACCTACTGGATTGCCCAGGGTAGTGACAGGGTCAATGGGGCCTTTTCCAGAGAAGAAGGGAAGCAGAGCTGAGGGGAGATTCTCCTGGGAAAATCTACCAAGAAATAAAACAGAAGAGTTAATTGAGTGAACCATGTAATATGATAAGTGTGTAAATGAACAAAAACTTACTTGGTGAAAAGTATTTTTTCAACTCCAAAAACAGACTGATTTTTGTCAGCACGAGGGGGGGAATCTGTCACCTCAATAATACCCTCATCAATCTTTTTCCTTTTCTTGTCGCCTTCGAGCTTGACTTGCAAAAGAGTTGATGACCCAGAAGGGGGTAAACCTTGACTTGGAGTAGCATCAGTCATCACCACGTCTGATGGCTGGGAGCTCTCCTTGTACGAATCCACAACATTCATAATCCCCAGGGGATCTGTCTCACCGCCCTGAGCCGAAACCGTGTGGGATCTGGTACGGGAAGCCGGAGCACCAGGTGTGCCGCCCCGAGTTTTTGCAGATCCCCGTCCACCGACACTGGTGGAACTGGTTTTGGCCCTACGAGCCTTAGCGGCCAGGGCTGGGTTTGGGAGTCCCAGGCGATCAAACGGTTTGTTGTCTGCCATCTCGGTAGGTTTTAATTCGAAAACAGTAGAGAAAAACTCTGCACGGGAAAAGTAATACAATTACTCCCGACAAAAATATTATAATTTCCCCGGGAAATATACTCCCAATAAATAAAATAAACTTATAAAAAATAAAGGAAAAATACCAAAACAGGGTTGATCCTCAACGAACGGAGGGCAAAACAAGCCTGCTGCGTCACGAATACTATCGTCGTTCAGATAATCTGAATCTCTTTCTTCGGCCGGGATACACTGTGCCAAAAGATTTGCAGTCTCCAAATCCCACGGGAAGGAGCAGGTCGCCCGCTTAAGCCGCGCACCTACAAAATACCAACGAGTTTAGATCAGTTAAACTGTAAAATATTAAAGCTTTAAATGCTTACTTTCTTCCTTAACACCATAAGTAAGGGGGATGGCGATCTCCCCTTCTCGGGTCTGAGTCCTCCATCTCCCCGAAACAAAAAACCATCTATCCCAACAAGTCGGATCTTTCTCCTCAGGCTCTCGAATTTTCAACATATATTTCCTGTGGCGGACGGTATAGTCTCCCAGCGAATTCTTGTTGAAGTTGACTGGACTGAAGAAAAGATGGAACTCATCCCCAGAAATGGGTCGAGAGAGTCCCACTTGCCCCAATACAGTCAAAACTCCATAGATCTGTGCCCATCCATTCGGATGAATCTGATGCGGAGCCAAACCCCACCGGTTCAATAAGCCTGAAACCGAAGGATGCAGGGGAAACCGCAGCCCTTGTTCCATTGCGTCGACGCCGATGGCCACCATGCCCGGAGGTGGACAACAGGCGGATTCACCCTCTTCTGGCGCATGCAAATGCACGTTGTAGGGAATCCGCCAATCGTCCCTCCAGTCGGCTAGTTGCGCCGCCGTCACCGTGCTTTCTCGGCCGTGTGCACCCCACTCCTGGTGGTTCGGGTCTGGTTGAACCGCTGTGACGATCCTCTCGACAGGTACGTAAGGGTGGGCCTCCTCCAATTCATCTAAACGGAACGCCGGCAGCGCCGGCGCGGCCTCTTCCATGAACTTTTTGTATTGGCGTGCGAGGAGAACTTCTGGTGCTTCAATTTTCGGTCGAACGACTTTGGAGATTTTCGGCATATTGTCGGGTTGGTAAAAAAGGATTTACACAGTAAATAAACAAAGGAAATTTACAGAGGAAGAAAGAAATGTTCTTACCAGATCTTGAATCTGAAAAGTCGAAAAACTTGGAGTGAATTTCAAAATTCTAAACTCCTATATGTTTATTGATTTCAAAAATCAAATTTCTGCCGTTTTCCATCCAACGGTGAGGATTGAAGGAGGGGAAGAGATAGCAGTTACCGAGGAAAAACACACTCGAGTACGTCTCCACTACCCATCAAACCCTAAAAATACTTGGCCAGGATAATGCCACGTGGCAATCGTCTCCTGACAAGGTAAGTTGAAAAAGTTACCCTCTTTTTCAAATTTATTATTATTTTATTCCGGTTATTAATGGATAAGTATCAGAATACTTATCTCATCCATATAAATACATAGAATCCTTTAAGGATCGAAACTCTGATTTATTTCACCGGGAAAAATCCCAAGAAAAGAAACCTGGGAGATAAACCCAGGAAAGGTAATCTTACATAAGAAAATACCAAAAATACTTCTCGAATAGATTTCACGGGGAAAAGAAATCCCAGTTATCTTTTGCAGGAGAATTTTCCAGCTCGGAATTGATAGAGCTATCTTCAGAATCAATTCCCAGATCAATGATCTCCTCTCCATCCTTTCCAAATACGCCAATGCTGAAAGACTTTTGCCCACGCAACTCCAGAAAGATGATTCCGCTCACTGAAACCAACCGACGCTCACAAAACTTACTCCAACCGTCAGTCAGTACCAGCCGCCGACCATCCTTCTCCACTTTCACCGTCCAGATTCTTTCAAAAGCATCTACCAAAGCGACGTCCTGTCCAGCAAGCTCCGGAAACTTCTGTGAAAAAGATAAAGACAAAGGCAGCTTAGCCTTCATCGACCGATTTCTAATCCTAAAGGAGAAACTCGTGATATTATTCGGGTACACTTCTCTATTCCAAGAAAAAGCCATGATATGAAGCCATAATACTACATGAAGAGCCATTAAAGGCGTAAAAACAACATTAAATGAAGAATCAACCGCCGACAGAAAGTCAGAATGCAGATTCCAAGGCGTGCAGACCGAGGTATTCAAACACAATCTTCAGGGAAATCGAAGTTGAAAACTCCAATTTTCCTGGGGGCCTATGTTATACCCGATAAAACGGTCACCGACACGTGTCAACAATGAGGTAGCCACGTCATCAGATGTGCAAGTCAGAATTAATCTATGGAAAAAGACCTAGAAAGGCAACCAACAGAAGTCAGAAAAGAGCTTGGACGGGAACAACCGCTCGGTAGTGTCAGACTTATTACACGGGAATATCCGTGGGGGAGGTGTCAGAGTCAACAGGTGGTCAAAAGACATTTGACGGGAGCAGAGGATAAAGTCTTTGTTTAGAGTTAAGTGGGTTTTTAATGCAAGACATTAGTGGAGTTGTGGTCCAATCAGGAGCTGATAAGTGGGCATTAGGTGGCATAATCTTGCCATGCATGGGTTAGTATAAATATAGGGTATTAGAGGAGAGGAAAGGGACATGCAAACCATTGTATTTCAAAATGAATTCTAAGTATGAATATTTGAATAAAGAGGTGCCATGAGCATCCATTTTCTACTTACGATTTCTGTATAAACTATTACCCTTTGCTTTCTTACCTATAACAAATTTGTATTTTGGTGTTGTTGCCAAAACCCTCTGTTACCAGCAAATATCCCCAGCAAAGAGCAAAAACACACCAAAACAGAATGGACAACAACAACAACAACAAGTGTCATTCATGATGTCAAATCCGATGATGCAAGGAGGATACGGAATGCAATACAATGCATATGGATGGAACCCTCAATTGAATACTCCATTAATGGTTGAAGAGCAGCAAATGAAGAATGAGCAACAATATCAACCACAAGCTTCGGGTTCTCAATTTGAGGAATGGATGAAGACATACGTGGAGAAAAGTGATTTGAGGATGAATAACCTTGAAGTGAAAATTGGAGGCTTAAATGTGGTGTTGAACGATATTAGTACACAACTTGGGCAAATGGCAACAACACTTAGAGAGCTACAAGAAAAAGATGAGGCCGAAAAACTTCTAAGCCAACCATCGCATGCTAAGGCTCTTACGGTGTTAAGATCATAGAAAGTTGTGGATATTAAAGTTCAAATACCGAAAGAGAACAACCATGTCAAGGAGGAGAAAAATGAGGAGAGTGAAGTTGAGGATGCGGAGGATGAGAAGAAGAAAATGAGGAGAGTTGAAGAAGATGAAAGGAAGAAAGGTGGGTTGCACATGTTTGAAAAGTCATATCATCTACCCGTATTGATTCCAAGCAATCTCATAAACAAGAAGCAAGACCAACACTTTCATCAGCACTTGTATAATTTGTTGGCGAAAATCGATTTTAATGATGTAGTCAAGGCGGATAACATCCTATTATATGGAAGCGGATCGAAAGTGGGAGCAACGGAGGATGATTGGGTGCCTCCGATTCATTTGATTCCAAAGAAAAGAGTAGGCAAGGAAGAAGAGAAGAAGAAGAGGCACTTCGAAAGTAAGTCGCATGTAGAAGATGACAAGGATTGGCGACTGGACAAGAAGAGGGGATGATGTGAGAAGAGAAATAAGTCAAGCTCTCGACATAAAATTGAGCAAGAATAAAGGCTAGAAACGAGATCGTGATTCAAGAATTACTTGGCAGCCCACGAACCAAAACTACCCACAACCCAACATGTGAGAGAGGTCGTGCTAGCCACGACCTAGGTATGTTTTTCTTTTCTTTTCTTTATTTTTCCTTTTATTTTTATTTTGAGTCTTGTATATATTTGTGTGTTTATTTCTTGTTAGTCGGTTGAATGTTGTTTTTTTGTGTGTGTTATTTTAGTTGGGAATTATTCGTCTACGCTCAATGAAATTGTTTTGTCCCGAATGTGGTAGTGTTTGCATGAGATATGGTTAAGTTGTTGCTTGAACTCACTTGGTTTGTAGGATGTACAACTTGTTAAGTGTCAAGGAAATGAGTATTTGATAACATGAGTTCTTCCTTGCTATATATACATGTGAGCTTTTGAGCCTATTTTCTTTGGAGAGTACTTATGATATTCCTTGAGTTTTGAACATGAGATTTCTTTGGATTTGTTTCGAGAATGGATGATTGGACTTGTTGTGACATTGCATGAATAGGAAGTTACTTTGCCATTGTTAAGAATGAGAATATGACGTATGAGATTGCTAGGATTACCTCTACATTTATAAAATTCCCCAAAATGAATGTGCCCGTCGAGGGACTCCCTAGTTAACCCTTTTGAACCTACATGGTACATTTTCTTGTAACCGAGAGTTCCACGAGCGATGTGAGATTTTTGAGAGGTGTTGCGAGATTGTTTTGGAAGGATAATTTGGAGATTGTGATGAATTGTAAACGTATTTTACTTATTCTTATTCATGAATTGCGGGAACATGATTTTATTGAGTTGTATTGTTGTTATAAGGGGGGTTGTGATGATTTACATTTGGTGATGGATGGAGTGAGTGAGTACTGAAGTTTTTCGATGCCGATCCAATCGCATGATTACCTCGGTCGTGTGTGCGGAAGCGTGTAAAACGAGTAAACACGAATAACAAAATCTTGTGCACACATATATATGTATAGACACATATTATATATATATATATATATATATATATATATATATATATATATATATATATATATATATATATATATATATATATATATATATATATATATATATATATATATACATCCAATATATATAATATATATGGATTAACGAGAACACTTACAACCGGTGTAGCGTGCCTCGTTGATGTTGACGAAGGTGGTGTTGAGTCGGTTGAACCACCTTCATGGATCAGCCACTAGATGCTCTCCTTGAGAATGACCTCGTCACTCTTATTGTCTAGATCGCCCGGATGTTGAAGCCGCACAAATGGCCTGGCCTCTACGTGTTGCACACGAACCCGGATGACAAACACCTTGCTTGTTTGAAGTGGTTCTCCAAGAACACTCTCTCTTCTCACTCTTTCTTGTGAATTTCGTGGCTAATGATGATGGTGTTAGAATGAGACATGAAAATCTGATTTTTATGCTCATTATACCCCTTTTACTTCACATGTAACCCCCACCATAATGTGTGTGTCATAACCACACATAATGAGGTGTTATGGTGAAGTCCAAAGATCACCTCCACATAATCATGCCAAATCATGATATGTGGTCCCATTGGCTTGTGTGGCATGTCATGTCACACTATGTGACATGCATTCCATGCAAGCTATGCATCCCATGCATGTGAAAATCCACGTAAATATTGATTCTAAATAAATATTTTTATCAAGCAACGTATATCAACATCGAGTCCGTGTGTGACCCTGTAGGTTTGATTATCGATCAATATTATATTAATTGTTCCCAACAATTAATATTATCGACTAATCATTTAACATCCATAGACGACCTTATGACTTTATCGATTGCACACGTAGGATCGAATGACATATCCCAACAATCTCCCACTTGGCCTTCAGAGCCAGTGTGCTGCCAATTTCCTGTTGTCATTTTATGTCTAAGTTTGAACTTGAGGCAAGACTTGAGTCATCCTCAATCGGTTCAAACCTTTCTTGGACTATGAGACAGACTGTAAAACCAGATTTATCACTATGATACGAATCTGTACGTGGCCACGCTTTTCCACAGTCTCGACCCTCCAAGTGGCCGGTAAGACATATGATCCATAATAAAATGGAGGACAATCCCATCTTGTCAATCCAAGCTCTCCCACTTGCTTCCTGATATACCCAATAACAAGTTTTATAACCTCCTTTTACGAAAGGCGTTTACTTGTATCAAAGTATACCATTTCACAATAGAGTCACTCTGGACTACTCAGGTCAGAGGAAATTGCTCGAAAGTCAATGAAATAGTATTATGACTCGAAATTTTAAATACTATTCCAGTCGGTTCTGTTCGATCATTAGCTCCCAGCTAATATCTATGTAATTGTACTTGATGTCCCACATCACTAGCCCATGAAGCGGAGCTATAGTACACATTACAATCTAGTTCATTGTATTATCGGTTTGTCCGTACTCGATTATACGAACCAGGAACAACTATATGATTCAAGTATATCAGCTCAACCATTGGGACTTCATTATGCGGTAAGTCGACCTCATAACCCAATTGATATCACTTAATCATTTGGACAATTCATATAAATTAAACCATTTTTATATGAAGAAATATGTATTATACATATGAGTGAATGTTTACCAAATCTCCAAAAGTATCTAATACAGTAATAGAAATCACAACCCATCTCTAAGATGTCTGATCTCTATTGCAGTCGTGAAAGCCTCAACCTTAAACTGCTGGAGAGGTTTAGAAAGCGGGTTTGCAACCTTACCAAAAGTTGCAACTTTATTATCTCGGTGTCTCCAAAAAACTATCTCCCAAATAATGTGGAACTTCCTGAGCACCAGTTTTAGACGTGTGGTGCTTCCTAGCTCATTGGCTTGCGCGATAACTCTACTATAAATAGAGAACTATCGGATGGGCTGAGCTAGTTACGCCACCTAGTTCATTCAAGAACTTTCAAATCTTGACTGCCAACATTATTGCATCCAATGCAATACTGTGCTCAACTTCTGTAGTTTAATCAGCTATATTGCATTGCATGGAACTATTCCAGCAAATTTCACCTCTAACTAAACAAAAGATATAACCAGATTAAAATCGGAAATTATCTTAGTCTGTTTTGAAGTTAGCATTCAAACAGCTTGTTAATATCAACTCTTTTTGTCTTCCAAAGACAACAAAATATTCTTTAGTCCATCTAAGGTACATAAGAATATTCTTGGCCGCAGTCTAATGCGCCTCACCTGGGTTTCCTTGAAACCGAATCGTCATGCCCAAAGCATATGATACGTAAATTCTTGTACATATCATGGCGTACATTATAGACCCTATTGCCGAAGCATAAGGAATGTTTTCCATCCTCTTTTGCTCATCAGGTCCCGTAGGACATTGCATCTTGCTAAGAGATGTGCCATTAGTTATTGGAATAAGACCCTTTCTGGCGTCTTTCATTCTGAACTTATCAAGCACCTTATCAATATAGGTCGCTTTATTAAGTCCAAACATCCTTTTCGATCTGTTCCGACAGATCTTGATGCCCAATATGTACTGTGCTTCTCCAAGATCCTTTATTGAAAATCAATTTCCAAGCCATTCTTTAATAGAATTAAGCATAGAAACATTGTTTCCAATAAGGAGTATGTCATCGACATACAACACAATGTATACAACGTAACTCCCACTTTTCGTCTTGTAAAACAAGACTCTTCCGAGTTCCTCTGAAATCCAAAACCCAGTATGGATTCATTGAACTGAAGATTTCTACTCCGATATGCTTTGCTTTATTCCATAAATGGAATTATAAGATTGCATAATTTCTTAGCCTTATTAGGATCGATAAAACTATTTGGCTGTGTCAAAACACATTCTCTTCTAGAATCCAATTCAAGAAGTTAGTTTTAACATCCAATATTACCATAACTCATTATCAAGATGAGTAGCAATGGCTAAGATAATCTGAATGATTTAATCAAAGCAACTGGTGAAAGTTTTTCCATAATTCACCTCGTGAATAAAACTTTTACCATCAACCTTGCTTTGAAAACCCTAGGTTTTCCATCTGTCTGTTTAGATCTTAAAGATCTATTAGCATTCATTGGGTCTAACCCCGTGATGCAAATATATCATGTTCCAAACTTGATTATCAGATATTGTTATCATCTCAGATTTCATGGCACCATGCCAATTTTCAGTAGCGGGACTCGTCATAGCTTGGAATTAAGTCGAAGGTTCACCGCTTTCCAAAAGCATGAATTCATATCTCTCATTGGTCACAATATCTAAGTATTTGAATAATAGAGATAGATTTATGCCTTTCGGACCTACGAGGGTTGGTATGGCTTCCAAAACCATAAGAATACTCTCAACCCAGTCTTGATTATTCATCATTGGTTGTTTCACTTGAACCTCGTTCAAGACAACCGAGCTCCCACTGAATTTCTAGGAAAGATAACTCTTTTCAAGAAAATCACTATCTCGAGCAACAAAATATTGTTCTCAGATAGATCGTAGAAGTTTTACCCTCTAGTTTCTTATGAATACCATAAAGAAACTGTTATCCCATTTGAGTTCAAGCTCTATAGAGATAAATCTCATCAGAGAAGCTTTTAGAACCTCAAATTTTGATGAAAACAATTCAGGGACCCTCCCTTTCCATACCTCGTATGGTGTCTTATCAACAGCTTTTGACAGCGTCCTATTCAGTGTATAAGTTGAAGTCAAGAATTGTGTGTCCCAAAAAGAGACCCGTAGTTCATTTAGACCTCTCATCGAATGGTCGAACTATATCTAATATAGTTTGTTTTCTCTTTTCCAAAACATAACCTTCATGTGCTTGTGAACTGATAGGTTCCACATACATCAGTATGGATCATCCCTAACTAATTACTCACATGTTCTCCTTTCTCCAAGAAAGATGACATTGTTATCTTTGTCCATCAAACATCATTCACATGTATCAAATGACTCAAAGTCAAATGATTCTAGAATGCCTTCTATAAGAAGATTCGTTGCATGTTTAGATTTTGATCTAATCAACAATGTTACAGTTATGTCTCATTGAGACTTATTCGATTTGGCCTTTGGTGTTAATGTTATATACGATTTGTTGAGTTTAAAGTATAAATAAATAATGTAATAATCGTACCAAAACAAAGAATAGTTCACAATTAAAATAGTTATCAAACTATTTAAATAGTGAAAAACTAATCCATCAGTATCCAATACTGAACCAATATTCATTATTTATTGAAGGTACGAAAAATACATAGTTATAATACTAAAACAAGGCCCTAAGGCAAAACAATATCATATGATCATGCGGCTAATGCAGCGACATTAGCTTCATTTCTCGCCCGTAGATCGACATCTCTACTCACCAAACTTACACTTTGACGACGCGAAAACTTTGTCGTGGAAGCTAACGCGCGCAAAATAAATTTATAAAGATTCCTAAACTCAACACAAGATAGCAAGTGATAAGTATAGGGTCGATCCCACGAGGAAGCAATTGCAATTTAGTTAATCTCGGCTTTGCCTAAATAGTGTCACAATAAAAAGGTTTTGAATTTGGTTGCTGAGTCACAGCTTTTTATCAAACTACCAACTAACACAATTAAGTAGATCTAATTAATCCAAACTAACATGCAGAAATAATAAACTAAATATTTTGACCAAACTGTAAACAGAAAAGTAATTAATCAAACTGAAATCAAATAAAGAAAAGTAGGCTTCTGGGCTTTGGCTTCTCTCTGGGTTCTCTGGACAAACTACCGATCCCTGGCACTTATTGATGGAGTTGTGTTCTAAATGTCTAGTTTAGTGCAAATACGGAACTCCTTATCTATACCTTAATTCGATATATGATTCAAGCATGATTGCATTTAATGCAATAGTCCTTGATGTATACGTTGTAGATAGTATGTCGTGAGGAGACACGCGGAAGATCATACTATCGGTCACTCGTATACTATCGAACAGTAGCTCACGACTTAGATGGACAGGGACAATCCATCGGTACGTCGTAGTGTGACTGGTAGATAGTCGGTCTTGACTATCATGTTACACTCGTACACTTGGTGTATTGAGCAGGACCACGGGAGGGCGTTCGATTTATACTAATCACAGTAATCGAACTAGACCTCAGATATTACGGATATACGAATTCCTAATCCCTATATAATTATAGGTGCGTGTGTCCAATTCTCGGTTCTTTGACTTACTAGTGAGTGAGACTAATTGACTAGTCAATATTCTCGGTAAATTGGGAATCGGAATTGTACACACGGCATGTTATAGATTATAGACAGGAATTCGTGTCCCATTTATTGGGTTGATGATGTCCCCGAGATGAGCTCATAAAGTTTATCATGTAAACCCTGCAGGTGGATTCGTTCCACATGATAATAAGGATGAGTGGTACTAGTCTCGGATAATAAGAAACGAATTAATTTAATTATTAGTAATTAAAGTTAATTCGTGGACATACGATATCTTAAACACGGGGAAAGTCGTATATGTAATTCGGCGGAATTATTATTGTTGAAATAATATAAATTAATTATTGGGAATTCAATTATAATTTTATAGTGGAATTAATTATAATTAAAATTGTGGAATTTAATTAAGGTTTGCCTTTTGGGACGCCGAGTTAATTAAATTGCAATTTAGCCTAATAATTAATTTCCATAAGGTCCCTGGTGTAGCTCTATAAATACCTCACCCTCTCTTTCTCTAAACCTAAGAAACGCCGCTATTTTATTTTTGCGGAGAAAAGTAAATTGTTTGCGCAATTATTTTTCTGTAAAAAATAAATAGATTAGCGCTTGTTATTATTTTCTGGAGAAAAAAATTGCTAGCGCAATATTTCTGAGATAGAAGATCAAAACCTAACTTACGCCGCTATAATTAATTCTGCAGAGAAAATAAAAGCTTGCGCAATTATTTTTCCTCTGCTTAATTAATTTAGATTAGCGCAGTAATAATTCTGTAGAAATAATTTTGCTTGCGCAAATATATTTCTGAGACAGAGGATATTATTCCTATGGTGGGTTCAAGAGAGAAAGGAGAAGAGGAAGGTTTAATTCTGTAGAAATAATTTTGCTTGCGCAAATATATTTCTGAGACAGAGGATATTATTCCTATGGTGGGTTCAAGAGAGAAAGGAGAAGAGGAAGGTTCAGCAGATCGTTGCCCACTCAACGGCTGAACGTCGGGGATAGAGACATACACCGGAAGGCTTCATGGTCTCAACAATTCGGCTTCTCCGAATCACGCGACAAAGGTATAAGAAATCGAAACCCTAATTCCGCTTTTATTCGATTTCTTTCTCGTTGATTATGCATCGAATCTTAGATCGGGTTTCGGGCGTCGTGGATCATGTTCCTCGACTACTGGGCGGTCAAGGACCTCCAGATCGGTAGTCGGAAGAGGAAAATTGACCCGCAAACGCGCTCGGAACAGCAGCGTCGCGCTGCTGTTCGAGCAGGCAAGCGCCCGCTTGGGGGGGCAGGCGCCCGCTTGCTCCGGGCAGATTGCGTTGCTGTTCGAGGCAGGCAAGCTCCCGCTTGGGGGGGCAGGCGGCCGCTTGCTCCGGGCAAATTGCGAGCCGCAGTCTCGGCTGTGGCGGATGCGCGATCTCTTGGGCGGGCGGCCATGGCTGTTCGGAGGTGACCTCCAGAAGTCGATTGGGGACGTCCGGATGTTCGAGGGTTCGAACGGACGTGTCCCGGATAGTCGATTTCCAACAATTGGTATCAGAGCCGGTTTTGTCGATTCGTTGTATTTTTGCGAGAATTGTTTTGCAGGTTCGAACCCGATTATTATGGCCATTGTTTGTGTGCTGTATGTTTGTGGTTTGTTAAACTCTCGGGCTTGTCGAGATTTTTTTTTGTTTTTAATCGTTGCTTGTTTGTAATAGATAAAAACGACGGGTTGAGTCGTTAGGTTTATTTATTTATTTCCGTTTTCCGGGCATGTATAGGGTCGATCACCTTGTATAGGATCGATGCCGGAATTAGTAGGATTGTTCTTGTAATTTTTCTTACTATTTTTTGTGGATCGAGACGAGACCAAAACCCGGAGAAACGAGGGTCGAGGAGAGCGAACCGGCAACGGGCAGCCATCGAACACACCCCGTGTTCGTGACGGGCAGCAGCGGGGCTGGGGTTCGTTCGACCCCACGGACGACTCAACGAGGCTCGAGACGAGACTCCAGTGGGAGGAGTTCGTCTCTTGGCCCTCGAGCGAGTCAATGGTGGATCGAGACCGAGATGAGCAACGAGACGAAGATCCGAGAAGACGTGCATAGAAGATATTTAAAGGCCATAATAATCGGGACCACGTTAGATGCTTTTTGTGTGTTTACGTGCTTTTATTATGCTTTATTTATTATGCATGATATCCCTTTCGTAAAATACTAAGTGGGAGAGGGATTGGAAACAATCCCGCGGTCTCCATTCTCTGTTTTGATAGTGATGTGTGTCACTTACGAGTTGGATTTAGTGTCATCCTCCCTATCAGATAAAGTCGACACACGGATATCACTGGATCAAAATTCGAATTAAAAATCTACTTATACAATTGAACAATTATATTTCTCAAAGCAATGCCTAATCTGTCTTTCAAAGACTAATTTCAACTCGACTCATTCTCACCCCGGGGAGTGGAATGGAGCCAAAGCGCTTGGTTATGTCGATGACACAGATTAGAGACTTTCGAGTCATTCGATGACTAGATCGATTGTCTGGTTGGCTCCCTCACTTTGTGAGAGATTGGGCTCAATTGCATGATTGATCGCTGGTTAGAAACTTTGAGTTTCACTTACGAGATATCAAGCTTTGATTAATAAAATTGTGAAATTTAATAAATGTAAGAGTCAATTAACAAAGTTGTTTGTTTTAGTAAACGTCCACACTATCGTGGCTTGCTAAATGGGAACGGTACTTTGGGTTAATTAAGATTCTATGACATTTAAATAAGTAAGATTCAATTAATAAAGTTGTTTGTTTTAGTAAACGTCCACACTAACGTGGCTTGCTAGATGGAAACGGAACTTTGGGATTAATTGAGGCTCGACAGTTATAGAAAGTCGTGGAGGACCGCATGTCAACGTAAACGTCCACATGAACGTGGCTTGCGGTGGATATGTAGTTCCCGAGCGGTGGACTTAGTACTGAGAAATGGTATACACTTAGGTACGCTTTATAGTATCCTCCCCATCGGAGTCACTGCTATAATGATGTACGACCGAAGTGAAATCCAATCATAAAATCATTTGGACTGGTAAACGTCCACAAGAACGTGGCTTGCTATGTCTGATGGGATTTTGGAAATGATTGGTAGTTTAATGATATCACTTGAGGGAAATGATATCGAATTAAACTCATTGTTTGTTTTATATGGTATTATTCCCATTAAAAGTCAACAAACTCATTGACCCTGTTTGTATGGATTGAAGAAGAAACTTGGACATTGTCCTAACTGCAGAGGAGTACAAATATATACTCCAAGTCAATTGACCTGCTGAACCAAATGATGCTTCCACTACTGAGGAAAGGAAGCTCATTGGAAATGGATCAAGGCTAATGAGATGACGCGGAGCAACGTTATGGCTTTCATGTCAAATGTGCTGCGACATCGGGATCATGCCATGACCATTACCTATAATATGATGCTTAACCTCAAGAAGTTTTAGGTTATCAGGACAGGACAGCCGGGCAAAGTGAAATGAGGCAACTCATGACGGACATCATGTCGGAAAGAACGCCCGTGAGGGATCACGTTCTTAGAATGATGGGCTATGTTAATGAGATAGAGATTCTGGGAACAATTATCAATGGGGTAACCCAGGTTGATTTTGTGCTCCAGTCTCTGCCGAGAAGTTTTGAGCAGTTCCGCCTGAACTAAAACATGGATAAGAGGTCTTATTCATTGGCGGAGCTCCTGATTGAACTTCAAGCGGCTGAGAGGATCTTTAAGGGCTCTCAAAGAACTTGTGGCTGAGAAATTGGCTTTTCCTAGGCCTTCGGGCGGCAAAAGGAAGAAGAAGCAAGTACGGAAACCCAGTGGGCCTAATATATCTGGACCACGGAATGGGACAAGCAAACCCACGAGGCAAGTGCTTCCGTTGTAAGCAGTTTGGATACTGGGAGTTTATTGTCCTCTCAAGCAACAAGAAGTTGACTCTTCCTTAGTCACCGAAACATGCTCAGTGGTGTTATCCACCAGTACCTGGTGTATGGATACGAGAACTACTAATCATGCCTGCACTTAAATGCGGGGGTTCCAGGAAACCCGGAGACTTAGAAAGGAAGAAGTAATAACCTACATGGGCAATACTGTTAAGGTAACAGCCGTTGCAGTGGGAGATGTTAAATGGTTTTAACGGTAGGACTTTAGTTCTAATAAATTGTCTTTATGTGCCGGTATTTAGAAAGAAATTTCATTTCGGATTTCTAAATTGGCTTAGAATGGATATTCCGTTTCTTCTGATAGTTTCATACTTATCAGAGTAGGAAACGGGGATATTATCTATTCTGGTACATTGATAGACAATTTAATACTAAATCCGTGTTCTTCCACGATGCAACACACCGGAGCTAATAACACATTGTCGAAACCCAATAAGAGTAAAGATCCTTCTAGGATGAATCAAATGTACTTATGGAATCTTAGGCTAAATCATTTTAACTTGAGTACGATTCAAAGGATGAAAGCTGATGGTCCACTCAGCTAGGTTGAAGGAAAGGACCTTCCAACCTTCGAATCATACTTGGAAGTTTTAATGACCAAGCAACCCTTTACGGATAAAGGGAAAAGATCCAAGAATGTACTAAGAGATAATTCACTCTGATATATGCAGACCTCTTTGAGGAGTAAGGCATACTTGTCAGAAAATGGAAATAACTCCTAACAGACTACACCATTTATGCCTCGGCAAAATAATGTGTTGTAAAGAAGGAATAGGACTCTTATAGATATGGGAAAGTAGACAATGAGTTATTCGGAGTTACCTAATTCGGTTTTGGGATATGCCTTGGAAACAGCGGCGTTTATCTTGAACTTGATTCCTTTGGAAACTTGTACAGATATTCGGCTGTTTATAGGATACCCTAAGAAAACTAATTGAGATATGTTATATAGTTCAAAGGACCAGGTATTAGTTGATTGCATCAACGTTCGGTTCTTAGACGTGGACTATATATGCAAGATCACAAGCCCAAGAGTAGAGTAATACTTAATGAGCTTAGAGGGACTGATAAAAACTTAGAACCAGCCTAACTGAGTAGTTCACTACTATAATCTTTAGTCACTAAAGATACACCGGAGCGTCGTCGTAGTGGGAGGGTTGTTCGACAACCCGACAGGTTCATGTTTATAGGTGAGTCTTCGGACTTATTACTTGGAGAACATGAAGCCGACCCCTGGACCTATGACGAGACGCTGAAAGATCAAGATGCTCAGCCTTGGCAAAAGGCGATGAAATCTGATGTATGGGACATCCAGAGGGATTCATCGAAAAGAGCCGAGAGCATTTTGTAAGCAAGCTTAATCAATCTTTGGATTGAAGGAAGCTTCAAGATCTTGGACACATGCGGACCTATGAGAAAATCCATTTCATGGATTCATTCAAGGCATGTTTAGGTCCTGTGTGTAATAAAGAAGTGACAGAAAAGATGTGGTGTTTTCTCATTCTTTATGTAGACGACATCCTTCTAAATTGGCAACAATATGAAAGATGTTATCGGACATAAAGGGATGGTTGTCCGAGTAATTCAATGTAAGAGACTTAGGAGAAGTCGGGAATGTTCTTGGGATCAAAGTAATAAATGATCGCCAGAAAAGAACATAGAACTTATCTCGAGCCTCATACATAAATACAATTCTTACTCGTTGCAGCATACAAAATTCCAAGAAAGGTCTTCACCTTTTAGATGTGGAATTCATCTATCTAAAGTTTTGTGTCCGACACAATAAAGGAGATAGATGAAGAGTAAGCAGTTCCATGCACCTTAATGGTGGGAAGCTTAATGTATGTAATGCTATGCACGAGACTGATATCTGCTATGCCGTGGGCATGGTGGTGAGATATCATAGTAATCCTGGAAAGGATCACTCGACTGATGTAAAGAACATGTGTAGGCTCCTGCAGAGGACCATGAATTATGTTCTGAGTTACAAAGCAGTCAAGTTGTTTCCTTTGGATTACATAGAATTTGATTTCCAATCAAACAGGGACAGTTGAAAGTCGAAGTCAGGCTATGTGTTCTCACTGTGAAGTGGAGCAGTCACATGGAAGAATGTAAAGCAGCAATGCATTACGGACTCTACCATAGAAGCCGAAAAGGTAACGGTCTCTGAGGCAGTTAAAAGGTCGGTGTGGCTCCAGAACTTCCTAAGAGACTTAGATGTGGTTTCTAGTTTTCCCAAAGCAATTTTGAATAGCGGTATATTGGAAAACTTGAAATACCACGAGTCCACAGTGGGAGATAACACGTAGAGCGCAAGTACGACCTGATTCGAAAGATCGTCTAGTAAGACGATGCAGTTGTAACCTAGATAGCATCGAGAGGATTGCCTGGTAAAATCGTTCACATAGGCTCTTCCAGCGAAAGCGTTGGATAGGCGTGATAAGGTTATGGGAATCTGATGTTTGGGAGAGGGCGACTAGACTTTTAGTATAAGTGGGAGATTGATGGAGTTGTGTTCTAAATGTCTAGTTTAGTGCAAATACGGAACTCCTTATCTATACCTTAATTCGATATATGATTCAAGCATGATTGCATTTAATGCAATAGTCCTTGATGTATACGTTGTAGATAGTATGTCGTGAGGAGACACGCGGAAGATCATACTATCGGTCACTCGTATACTATCGAACAGTAGCTCACGACTTAGATGGACAGGGACAATCCATCGGTACGTCGTAGTGTGACTGGTAGATAGTCGGTCTTGACTATCATGTTACACTCGTACACTTGGTGTATTGAGCAGGACCACGGGAGGGCGTTCGATTTATACTAATCACAGTAATCGAACTAGACCTCAGATATTACGGATATACGAATTCCTAATCCCTATATAATTATAGGTGCGTGTGTCCAATTCTCGGTTCTTTGACTTACTAGTGAGTGAGACTAATTGACTAGTCAATATTCTCGGTAAATTGGGAATCGGAATTGTACACACGGCATGTTATAGATTATAGACAGGAATTCGTGTCCCATTTATTGGGTTGATGATGTCCCCGAGATGAGCTCATAAAGTTTATCATGTAAACCCTGCAGGTGGATTCGTTCCACATGATAATAAGGATGAGTGGTACTAGTCTCGGATAATAAGAAACGAATTAATTTAATTATTAGTAATTAAAGTTAATTCGTGGACATACGATATCTTAAACACGGGGAAAGTCGTATATGTAATTCGGCGGAATTATTATTGTTGAAATAATATAAATTAATTATTGGGAATTCAATTATAATTTTATAGTGGAATTAATTATAATTAAAATTGTGGAATTTAATTAAGGTTTGCCTTTTGGGACGCCGAGTTAATTAAATTGCAATTTAGCCTAATAATTAATTTCCATAAGGTCCCTGGTGTAGCTCTATAAATACCTCACCCTCTCTTTCTCTAAACCTAAGAAACGCCGCTATTTTATTTTTGCGGAGAAAAGTAAATTGTTTGCGCAATTATTTTTCTGTAAAAAATAAATAGATTAGCGCTTGTTATTATTTTCTGGAGAAAAAAATTGCTAGCGCAATTATATTTCTGAGATAGAAGATCAAAACCTAACTTACGCCGCTATAATTAATTCTGCAGAGAAAATAAAAGCTTGCGCAATTATTTTTCCTCTGCTTAATTAATTTAGATTAGCGCAGTAATAATTCTGTAGAAATAATTTTGCTTGCGCAAATATATTTTTGAGACAGAGGATATTATTCCTACGGTGGGTTCAAGAGAGAAAGGAGAAGAGGAAGGTTCAGCAGATCGTTGCCTACTCAACGGCTGAACGTCGGGGATAGAGACATACACCGGAAGGCTTCATGGTCTCAACAATTCGGCTTCTCCGAATCACGCGACAAAGGTATAAGAAATCGAAACCCTAATTCCGCTTTTATTCGATTTCTTTCTCGTTGATTATGCATCAAATCTTAGATCGGGTTTCGGGCGTCGTGGATCATGTTCCTCGACTACTGGGGGGTCAAGGACCTCCAGATCGGTAGTCGGAAGAGGAAAATCGACCCGCAAACGCGCTCGGAACAGCAGCGTCGCGCTGCTGTTCGAGCAGGCAAGCGCCCGCTTGGGGGGGCAGGCGCCCGCTTGCTCCGGGCAGATTGCGTTGCTGTTCGAGGCAGGCAAGCGCCCGCTTGGGGGGCAGGCGGCCGCTTGCTCCGGGCAGATTGCGAGCCGCGGTCTCGGCTGTGGCGGACGCGCGATCTCTTGGGCGGGCGGCCATGGCTGTTCGGAGGTGACCTCCAGAAGTCGATTGGGGACGTCCGGATGTTCGAGGGTTCGAACGAACGTGTCCCGGATAGTCGATTTCCAACACTTATGGTTTTAACTGATGGTTTGTCAATCGGTTATAGGATGTCGAACAAAGTAAAAGCAGTCCTATTAAGTCACGCCTACAGTTACCCCACCCCAATCCGTCCTTACTGGGTAAAGAAAAGGCAAGGTATACTTATGCCTAATCCCCTGAGCCTAGACAATTCGATACCTATGTGGTCGCATGGATCTAGTTTCCCAAACTGGCATTACTCTCTCGACGAACCCAATTCGGCCAATAGCATGTCCGGAAATCCGAATCATACGACCGCTACTCCAACACGTTCTAGCGCTATGCCCGTAGTACAACAAGATACTATTACTCGGTTTGGTCAATCGCCAGTATCTCAAAGCGTAAGGATTTCCTAACGACCAAATTAGTCCGCCCAAACCTGCAAGAATAACGTTATTCCTCAACTGTGTAATCGGGAACAAACCCCAGGCAGTTAACTAAGCCCTATCAACCTCACGGTTCTATCTTAGCCCAGAGTTCCCGTCGATCCGCCTTTGCCCAGTCGCCCTGCTAGTTTAGCTATTCATACGTGAAGAAATAAATTGGAAAACGAAACTGAAATTCATATTAACTGAAATCTGAAATTGTTCAACTTGTAATAGCAAAACGGAATAATAAAAACATAAAGCAATAAATTGTTTTGATGCCCGAAGGCTCGATCAACTTCAAAAACAAAACAACTTGGCCGGAAATCTCCAAGCTTCAATCGCCGGCGGCTGCTTCGTGAACGGGGTCGGAATTGTGTGTCGCTTACTTCTCCAGCTTCTCTTCCTTATATAGGCGTGAATTAGGGTTGCGGAATCGCAGTTGCATGGGCCGCTGCATGGGCTTCCTTTTCCAGGCGCCGCTAAGTACTTTCCATCTTTAGCTCCAGCCGCCTTTGACTTTGCCCGCTGGCAATTCGCTCCCCAAACTCTCTACAGGTATTCTTCTCCTCCACAAGTGAACGGACCAGGCACGGTACTTAGTACGTAGTTGATTTGGGTCTTCTGCTTCATGACTCAACCCCAAGTGGTTTGACTTGCCTGTAAGGCCATCTTTGCTCAGTCACTACACACTCCAGATCGCTGTTTGCCCAAAGAAGGGGTTTTCCTTGCCTCTTTTGCCCAGTGCGCCACCTGTTACCTGTTTGCCTGCATACCCTGACCAAACACTCGACTGTGCCCTCCCAGACACATAAAACAGACTCAAACTGACTCTAAATAGGGCTCAAGATGAGCAAATAAAATGGCTCATCACACTTCTATGTAGTTCCTCCACATACAAATGTGAGAACCACATTTGGCATCCAATACCCAAGAAGTAGAATTTGTGAATTTTAATGTCTATATCATTAATACCTGAAGATGAAGTAACCCCGTTCTTCACATCTTCTTTGAACTTTGGGCAAATTCAATTATTCCCAATAATTGATTTTTATTCGAAATCTCGTTCAAAATTATCCCAATATCAAAACTTGATAAATCGTAAGTGAAAAGTCGAAGTTTTCTAACCAGCGATATTATCATGCAATTGAAGCCCTATCTCTCATAAAATATGAGGGAGCCAACCAGACAATCGAATCACGCCATCCCATGGCTCAAAATTCTCTAATTTGTGTCATTAATGAACTAAGTGTTTTGGATTAGATCACTCCCCGAGGTGAAAATAATCCTAACTTTAGAATCCATTATATGAAAGACAAATTAGGCATTTGTTTTGAAATTGAATAAAATATGATCTTCTACATATTTGCAATTAGTGTCCAACACCTTTTGCAGTAGATGCATTCAGATTCCCTAGGAACCCTAATAGCCTTCTTGCCCATGCTCTTTTGAATACCTCATCCCTTATAATAATATCCCTCTTAGGGTCCCTTTTTAATTCACGACTCATCATCTTAAAAAAAAAATTAGGAGATCACTTAAAGCAAATAATCCAATCATTTGCTGCACATGTGGTCCCTATAGGTTTTTCTTATTCAGCCTAGCTGAAGCGATGACCCTGGTCATTCAGAACTGC
Organism: Euphrasia confusa; assembly: GCA_954870475.1. Classification (NCBI taxonomy): domain Eukaryota; kingdom Viridiplantae; phylum Streptophyta; class Magnoliopsida; order Lamiales; family Orobanchaceae; genus Euphrasia; species Euphrasia confusa. Next base: position 11,293,879 of record OX940965.1, read on the forward strand.
TCAATCTTAGCATATTCCCCGAACATGCTATTGAGTTGTTCAATGATATCTTAGGATGTGGTTATCTAACACATTTTCCTTGTCTTCGTATTTGAGGACCATCCTTAAATTACGTTGTGAATCAAGAAAATTTGTTCAATTTTTCATAATCAAGAATTGAACCAAACTTGAATTGAGTTGATATTTGACATGATAAACTATAAAAGTAAGATAACTAAAGTATGAACATCCACAAAGAGGTAAACAAATAAGGTTGTTTAACAATTGAACTTATTTATTTCATTTTGTTCAATTGATATCCAATATCATTGTCCCTTAGAACAAAACGATCCCGAGATCCTCATCTTGCAAATATTTAAGCCGACTGAGTCCGCACTTAAGTATTTCAAGATAGGTAGACATACCTATGTCAGTGATATCTAATATCACTCTCGGTCGATGAGAATCCCATTCTCATCTCATGTCTCGATAGCCACGCCTGCAGTGGATCTATCGATGAGAAAACCAAACTCTCGTGTAAAGGTCTAACCTTTACTCTCACTTATCCCAAGATAACAAGTAGTACCCCGCTGAGGCGGACCTACCAACTTATGATCGAGGGCTTCATGAGTGTGATGTTTTTGGACAAGACATTATACTCATTATTTTGGGAACTTGCATGCATAGGTGTTTATATGTAAGTTGAACATTTATAACATAAAACATCCTATAACTAGCAAAGCAATTAAATAAGTAATCGAAAGGCCCCTAGAACCTCACAACTCTCAAACGAAAATATTAAAAGCAACAAAATAGGCCTTGAACATCTTCTGGACTGGTCCGCGCCCGCCGTTTCAGTTCTGCGCCCGCCGATTTAGGTCAACCTTAGTCCGTACCCCAAAAACCACGAACGGCGCCCGCCGTTTCACAAACGGCGGTCGCCGTTTCCAAAACGGCGCCCGCCAAAAGGGTACAGAATCGGGGCTAACCTAAAAACAGCTTTTCGGCGGTCGCCGTTTCCAAAACGGCGCCCGCCGAATCCATTCGGCGCCCGCCGGAGCACAAACGGCGGTCGCCGTTTCCAAAACGGCGCCCGCCGGAGCACAAACGGCGCCCGCCGTTTTGCTCCAGCAGCCCGGTTTTCGCCCGTTTCACTTCATTTTGCTTCGTTTCTTCTCGTTTTCACCGGAGAGCCGATATCCAATGTCGATCCATGGATTCAATCCATTGCTGACACATTGAACAATACATTTTTGAATAGAAAAAACCTATTTATTACAAAAGATTCCAAGGGACGCAGCCCTCCAAAACTATGGCCAATCGTACGTAAAAAACGACAATTTCATTCACCCGACCACTAACGGTGGCCGGCCTTATATCTAAACACATAATCACATAATCACATATAACAATTAAGCCAATTATGTTGATTTTAAACATTGTGTCCAACACAAAAGTGTGCACAAGCCCTAGGCTCTGATACCAATTGAAGTTTTTCGATGCCGATCCAATCGCATGATTACCTCGGCCGTGTGTGCGGAAGCGTGTAAAACGAGTAAACACAAATAACAAGATCTAGTGCACACATATATATGTATAGACACATATTTATATATATATACATCCAATATATATAATATATATGGATTAACGAGAACACTTACAACCGGTGTAGCGTGCCTCGTTGATGTTGACGAAGGTGGTGTTGAGTCGATTGAACCACCTTCATGGATCAGCCACTAGATGCTCTCCTTGAGAATGACCTCGTCACTCTTATTGTCTAGATCGCCCGGATGTTGAAGCCGCACAAATGGCCCGGCCTCTACGTGTTGCACACGAACCCGGATGAAAAACACCTTGCTTGTTTGAAGTGGTTCTCCAAGAACACTCTCTCTTCTCACTCTTTCTTGTGAATTTCGTGGCTGATGATGATGGTGTTAGAATGAGACATGAAAATCTGATTTTTATTTTCATTATACCCCTTTTACTTCACATGTAACCCCCACCATAATGTGCGTGTCATAACCACACATAATGGGGTGTTATGGTGAAGTCCAAAGGTCACCTCCACATAATCATGCCAAATCATGATATGTGGTCCCATTGGCTTGTGTGGCATGCCATGTCACACTATGTGACATGCATTCCATGCAAGCCATGCATCCCATGCATGTGAAAATCCACGTAAATATTGATTTTAAATCAATATTATTATCAAGCAACGTATATCAACATCGAGTGCGTGTGTGACCCTGTAGGTTTGATTATCGATCAATATTATATTAATTGTTCCCAACAATTAATATTATCGACTAATCATTTAACATTCATAGACGACCTTATGACTTTATCGATTGCACACGTAGGATCGAAGGACATATCCCAACAAGTACATTTGGTGTAAGAGGTTGTTGAGAGCGATTTATTTGTGTTATTATTCTTTCGAATCCTACCTATGACCGAGCCTACTGATTGCTCAAAAACTAATTTATAAAACCGAAAGATTTACTACGTAAATCCCCCGAGTCGATCTCTCGAGGAGCAATGCTATCGGCACGTGAATGTCACTTTGTATATGCTAAGTACGAGTTTCATAATGAGAAATAAATTCATTATAAACTAAGGGGGGTTGCAATGAGTGTTTGATTATAAACTAAAGCAAGTATTTAAAGCGAGGAAATAAAGAGCGATTGGTAGCAAATGAGTTGGAAAGCAAGGGTGTTCCGATTACTCTTCCTAACGAACTAGAGTTGAATTAGATTTATAAAACTCTCAATTAACTAATAATCGGACTATAGATCACGGTGTTGTCACGTTCCCCCTCACCATTGATCGTCTACACTCAATCACGACACACACGAGAGTTTCATCCCTCGAGGTCCTCTACTCGGCGTGCCGGTATTTCGAGCTTCGACATTACACATCGACCGTATGGTCCACTAGCGATATACTACGAAGTTGTTCGACACGAGACCACAAATCGAGAGGTGTAATCGTCCAATTAATAGAAATCGAGCTACTTTAAGACATCAACTCTAATTCATTGAAGAATTTCATCAAACACCCTTACAAAAGGTTTAGCTAGTCATGATCAAGCACTCAAAATCACAATCCACAATCGAGTAAGCCACAATCGAGAGGAAACGAAGAGAATCTCACCACGGTGGTTATGGAATCGATGGATGGAGGAGACGATTGAACCGAGCTTCCAAAATCGGGACCGAGCTTCAACTTGTCACACGAAAAAACTAATCCGATGGAAACGTCGCGCTCGAGGAGAGGAAGATCGTTTGTGAATGAGATTTTATCGGATTCTCGAGGTACAGAATTTAGATCGTGAATTTATGTTGAGAATTTGAAGAACACAAAATGGAAAATGAAAACTTGGAGGAGAAGAAAAGAGAGAGAGTTGTGGGAATTGGTTTGTGAATTGAGGTCTACTCTCTCCAAGCTAAACACAACTATTTATAGTTTATCCACAAGACTAAACAAAAATACTAAAAAGCCCTTAAAACAAGTCAAACATAAGTCAAGACTTTATTCCTACTCAATTTTCGCTCAAGGGAAGTGCTGGTGTGTTCTGGGCGTAACTGGAAAATGCTCGCTCATCCTATCGTCGATCCAACCGTTGAAGTTGTAGATGTAGAAGTTGGAAACATGCTGTCCAAATTTCAAGCCGATCCAACGGTTAACGAAGCCGGAATCTCAATTCTCCCAACGTCGCGCAGTGCTGGAATCCGGAATTGATGTCGGCCGACGGGAAATGATGTCGTCCGACAAACCTCCGTCGTTCGCAGGTTGAACCTGCGATATCCTTCTGATTTCTCTTCAAATTTGCCTTCATGTCGTCCGACACCTTATAGCTGTCGTCCGACACCTTGGACTTGGTCTTTTCTACACTTCATTTCTTCAAGCGAAAACAGTTTTCCTTCCCTTTGGTCGGTGCGTTATATCTTCGTCTCCGATAGTTATTTAGCAAAACCCACCGTTGATATTGTTTTATACATTCTCGTTGTGCTTGACATGTTGATACATTACATATTTTCGAGAGATATACTTTGAGAGTTTGGCGAGATTGAGTGACATGTTATCATTATTCTTATTTTCTCGTTCTTGACAAGTGGTTGGTTTGTGGTTTGTTAGTGAGTTCAAAGTACGTGATTTTTGCAAACACATGTTGGTTGATTTTACCTTGCTCGGGACTAGCATAGATAATATTGTATGCACATATTTTATAAAATGAATTATAATATATTTAAATACATCGTGTTGTCGGGCTAGCCCACAGTTTATCGGGCTAGCCCACTCGAGCTATCGGGTTATTTCAATTCGGGTTGATCGGACTGAACTTTTTTCGAGTCGAAAATATTCGACCCTAACCCTACATTTTTTCGGGCGGGTTTCGGGCTAGCCCACCGTTTCGGGTTGAATTGACATCCTACCAACATCATAGCTTTAGTCTCAATATATAAACGTTCTAATAGTTATACTGTCTTTTTAACAATATTGTTTTAAAAATTATTATACCTACGAACATGAAAAATGTATGTTATATTTTAATTTTTCGTTAGTTACTAAATTGTCTTTTTCAGTGAGATATATACATGATTGTAATGTAATATACACGCTTTTCAACCATTTGTCCAATTCGATTTGTAAATTTTAATCCCACATTTTAATTCATGTTAAAAATATTTTAAAAATGATAAAAAAACTGCCAATACTATAAAGTAAGTAAAAATTAGGAAGATTTTCAAAAAGAGTAAATATCTTACTCTCTATTATACATTAAGAACAATCTTTACACTATTTATAAAAAAGAAAGATTTACCAAATCAACCCTTCTAATGATTTAATAGTATTAAACTATCAAATATTTTATATACAATGTATATTATATAGAATCATATTATTTGTGGAACAATAATACACTTTTCACATTGTGTTAAATACACTACCAAAAATAATCGAGGTATATCTTACCACAAAACTCTCGCTTCACATATTTTCAAAAGAAACTGATGTTCAAGATTTTTCAGACGGCAGTGTTTTTGTATTTGTGAAATTTGTACGATCTGAATTTCTTCAAAACCGGTAAGATTTATATTTCCTGGTACACTCTTTGTGATTTTCGTTTCTTCTCTCTATGCAATAACTGCCTAAATAATATAATTCATAGATTACATTCAAGATTTAGGGTTCTTCATTTTTAGGTTAAATTCCACCCACAAACGGCCGAACGGGTTCTGAAAATTTTGAGAAGGGACCGGTGTCTAAATTGGTTGAGACCTTCGCGCAACCTAGGTTTTCTTAAGAATTTCCACCGAAGCCATGAGACACCACTGAAAATTGGCGGCGATCTCGGCTTTTAGGTAATGTATGATATTTAGATTTGATTTCACCATGTGGTTCTTGGGGTTATTTGGTTGAAATTATTCACATACAGTGATTTTTCAAGTGCAATTAACAATAGGTTTTGGGATTTTTTTTCAATATTGTTGAGATTTTTTTCCAATAGTTTTCACATTGAATATGTTTTGGGATTGTTCCAGATTTTTTTTCAATAGTTTTCGCTTACCTTCAGGTCGTTCGTGGTTGAGCCCAGATTTATTCTTTCACTGTTCATGTATCCAACATTTGATGTCGAAGATAGGCTTGTAGCTGAAAAGGTAATTTCTTGGAGAATTTCATAAAATTTTCGTGTTATATTCCCAAGTCATCTTTATAGATTAGTGGCAATTGAGTAATTAATACTGAAAAATATCACACTAAAGGCTCTGCATTCTATGCAGGAAGTCATGGAGGAGAGATATCAATTAGTTTGCCATTTTTTTCCTTCTTTCTTTTGATGGTTGCTTATTTTCATTGCTAGGTCTCGTATTATTTTCGAAAGCCCTGTCCAAACGATATTGTTATTTTCAAAAACCCACCTGTGCTTCAAGACGTCGGCTACACAGATGGCGATGTTTTTATTAAGCGGATAGTTGCGAAAGAAGTTGATCTCGTTGAGGTGAGATCATGAAAACTCAACATTTTTTTTCTTTTGAGTGTTTGAATCCTTCGGCATATGAACTATATGATGAAATATTGGGCTTGTCTGTGTTGTTTTTTTTCCTTTTTCATGGAACTTTGAATGTTGTATTTTGAAATGATAAACTGGATTTTGGATAATGTCGTGACTGCGCTTAACGTTAGACCTTTAGCTTAGTCGATTTCTTTCTGTTGTGGGATATCATTTGCTAATAGTTTCTTGAAATTTGTTTGCTACTTGGGCTTCTGTGAAAAGCATACCTACAATATGATATTCACATCACTGATTACACTTTCCATCTTTAATTCTTGTTTTGATGTTGTAACTGTGCTAGAAACTCGATGTATCAATAATTCTTGGGGACAGTTCAGTCAGGATGTTTATTTATTTTTTGTTGTTAATAGCGTATTGTTCAATTTCGGGCTATATTTTTGTTGTATAAGATACAGTACTTGCGATTTGTTCGTAATTGAAAACACGTATTAGTTTGACCTAACTTATAAGGTTGTCTTTCAATACTCAAACAACTTGTATTATATCATTAGCTATTGTATGGTTAGTCATTCTAACCATGGTATAAAGTTTATATAATTCCTTTGTAGAACATACACCTATTAGTCACAATATTTATTTGCATTTCATAATCTATTATCTACACTGATATTATCTTATGCAGTGTAGTTGGTAGATTTGAATGCTTAATGGTTTACGAACAAGTAGTGTAATAGCTTAATAGTTACACTTCGTCAAAACTTGGTCGAACACCTATTAGTAAAAATAGATAAAGCTTGAATACAAGGGTATGTTTGTTAATATCTCTCAATTTAAACTTTCTCCGCTGATACTTATTATTTTATATTCATGTACAATTTTATATTTTTCAGTAAAAGTTTCTGGAAGGATAATGACAGCGGACTGACCAACATTTCATACCATGAGATTGATGTCTTGTTGTCAAAGAATGCTGTGACGATCACAATAATCGATGCATTTTCAAGCCTTCTAAAAGAGAGGCGAAGTCCAATGAGGAAGTTCTCCTGAAAACGAAGTTTCTCCTTTCACACACATGGGTAGGTATTTCAAAACTGTTAAAATTAAAATAATAAGTACTACTAAATTCATAGAAATGGATTACACTAATATCAACTGGACTACATGATTAATTATGCTACAGGAAATTATGGAGACCGAAAAGCTTATTAAGGCATTTGTTGTATTTGGTTATATTGTCGTAATACTTTAACCTTTGAATCAACCTTGGTTTGGATGATGCTTTTAAAGGATCTTACTTTTCAAAAGTTACATAATCTAGTTCGTACACTTCATAAGTGTAGACAGTGTATTTGATAGGTCAAGAGCTATCAATAGGACTACTAGTTTACGAACTTGTATTGTAGTCGTGTAATAGTGTAATTTAAAATTAAAAAAGCACTATTGATCAATTCTGTGAAGTGTATTATGTAGTGTAAAAAATATTATGGTTTAATAATTTGCGCACAATGTAGTAACTGAGAAACTTGTTCATGTACATGTTTTATATTAGTGCCAAACCTTGTAACATTGATTACATTATTGGACAAGCACTTGTAATTGTCCATTTGCATGTAACTGTATATTTGCATCTCATAATCTGAGATACTTATGTAATTGTCCATTTGCATGTCATATTCTACTACATACACTTTATACGATTAGGCAGTGTAACCTGTAGTTCAGAAATATATTCTGGATTTCTAGCTAACCTGGAAGTGTTGTATTAGTTTAATCGATTAATTTCAAACTACGGTAACATATAGTGTAACTTTTATGGATTGGGTGATGACATATACTGCATAAGATTAAAATTTGTAGGATCTACTACAAACACTGCAAATGAGTGAACAAGTAATGTATTAGTGTTACATTAAATGCCAAACCATGTAAACTTGTTTACATAGTTTGCTTGGCTGATGACTAATAAATTGTGTAAATGCATGTAAGAATCAATTATATAGATTGAATTTTTTTTGTACAATTTGATCGATGTTTCGAACTTAACTCCACAAGTATTTTATTAGCTTAAATTCATCATCTTTTCCATACACTGTACTTTGATACATTGTGTGTTTTGTTGTTCTGAAGTCATTATAATATACAGGGACTATAACTTGTTCTATGACCATTGTAGTTGATAAACTGTGTTTTAACATCAGTCCAAGTTTGTGATGGTTTGATCTATTCCGTGCAAAGAAATTTTCCAACAAAATGTTAATGATGTACATTTACGTACTTTTTACCCTTATGCAGGTAGCGCCCGAGAATTTGGACACAGTGACAATGCATTCTTTTATATTCGAGCCGATGTACGAGTATGTGGGGAGCGCACATCTAATCATGATTCCGCTAACCCACAGAGGAAAATTCCACTTCACGCTGTTAACGTTCGACACAGTGGTGTTTTATCCACTATGGTCTTCAAGGCAATCAAGTCCTGGTGCATGCTTAAAAGAGGTAGAAATTATGGTATAAATGAGTAACAGTGCTATTATTGAATTTGTTGATAGTGTTTTTTCTATTTAAATTCAACACTGTTGACATGCATCTAAATAGTGTTATAATCAGTTTGTGTCAGAAGAAGTTATATATGAAAGTTCTGATTATTGTTGTTTATTACCTTGATGTACACAGATCCACATGATAAATCTGTGGATGAGAGGGGTAGAGTACCAATCCGAGGAAATGCTGAGAATAGGTCAACGGAAGAAATTCAACAAAGGCGAAAGTACGAATGTATTGTTGAAGATGGATATGGAAGATATGTCAGAGAAAGAGATCATCACTATCAAATGGGTGCAAAAGAACTACAAGTCTGATTTCAAATTGTTTGATGAGAGTAAAGTTGTTCCTAAGCAGGCTTTCGGATTGTAAGTTTAATAAGTAACACGCTAATCAATTGAATTGTATAATAGACAGTCATATGTTTACATACTAACATATTATTGCAAAAACAGAGTGGATTGCAGTGTATACCTGATGCACTACATGGACTTCCTTACTCATGAAAAATATTTGAGTTGTTCGTTTGACGATAAAGATGCAACTCGTTTCAAAGGTGATGTTGTCAACAGATTCGCGAGAAGTTCGAAGTGCTGGAGGGCAGCCGAATAGAAAGATCGTGGGAGTTGATTTATATTTATGAAGAAATATTAAGTAACAGCTAGTGCTTTAAACAATAACTGTACAATTAAGTCAGCTGCTTTACAGTTCTCTGAATGAACAGATGGTTTTACTAGTAGACTCAAACAAATGTTAGTAGGGCAATTGAGCTGATTGTAACCACATTTTGATACAGTGAAATTTGATATTTGTGATCTCAGTTTTGGATAATGTGTGTTGGCCATTAAAGATTTCATATTACATGTAAAAAAATATTTGTAACATAATTCAAATTTGAAAAACGCAGACACTATTTCCAGACAAACTATATTGTCTTCATGAATTAGCAGACACTGGACATTTAAAGACCACACGTAATATGCTCATCTGAGCTACATAATGCACAAAACAATGTTCAATAATTTGTACTCAAAGAAACATATATTGTTGTGCTTTATTGAGCAGTATAGTGTAGTTCCACGATTTAATTTTATCTGTATGAATAGGTAATTCATACACTACCTAAAAACAATATGTTTGATGCCTTCGTAAGTTATATAAATGACAAGATCCATGATAAGGCTTATATGTCCCTAATGACAACGGACTATCATCTCAGAATGATAACATGATGTTCGTGAATATCCGAGGAAGATAACTACATGTTTCGGTATATAACAAATACATCAACACGATTTGGGTATGTACAAACATGAGTCTCACACTATTCAAAGGTGTAAGTCATTGTCCAAGTAGTATATGTAGAAAAAACCATCCAAGTAGTTTTCTGTATCAGATTTATTTCACACTAAAAGGTTTCCAATCAAGAGTTACCTCTGTACTTGTTTCTTAATCACAGAATCCAAAATAAAATGAAAACAATAAAAATTAATCAAGCCGGTAAAAACTATCAAGAAAGAGGAAAATATTGTTCCTGAATTTTTATTAAACCATCCAACACAACAATTCATATTCAACCTCGGTTGAAAAAACATGCGCACAACAATTTAAAACATAAACGTTGGCAATAAGAATTAAAAAACACGCAGGAACTATAAGGATCTACAACATACTAAATAACTTCTTTGCAGGGGTTGGTTGTTACCAATAGTGCATTCGGTCAGTGTTGTAACATTAATATCAACCCAAGACGACTTTAGATGACCAAGTACCATAAACAACATGGACATTTCGACGTCGTTACGTAGACGATAGATGGTTGAATCAGGAAGCACCGGGAATTTGAGTTGTAAAGCTTTTTGTCAATCAAAGCAGGGAATTGGGAACGAATACTCTCGCATAGTTCGGTGTAGGAGAGGTTGACCCCAAATGATATTGTTGCGCCCTCACCGGGGTAGACGATCTTAGCAACATATTAAACCATAACACCTGTTGGGAAAACATTCATTTGTTATATTAAAAAAAATGTGGCAAAAACCATAACTCCTGCAAGCAACATATGAAGCCAACCATGTTGTCACGTGAACCAAAATATAATTGACGGTTAGAAGATTTTGAAACTAACAAATACACTATGCCGATTTTAATGTATTCCTCAAGTATTCTAACTAGCGACCCAATAACAGAAACCAACAAATAACGACCCTTTTATAGATTTTCATAAATCACAGCTGACATATGATGATCGAGCACCGAGTAAATCACTGTAAAAAAACACTGCTCATAGATTTGAATCGGGAATTTAAAGGCACTGCACTATTCCTTTTTTTCATGTCGCTTTTGGGCTTGATTGATAGAAACATCAGAGAGGCGGAGATGAAAAAAACGATTTACCTGAGGGTTACAAAGGAAACACTACCCGGATCAAGAACAAGATCAAATTCCCGGACTGAGAGAAATACTACCTGCGGATTACAGTAGAAAAATCTCACGGTTAGTTAGTACAAATTTTGAAAAGAAAAATCAAATCTCATACCTAAACTACTTACCGAAAAAAAATTCTGATTTGATATGAAAAATCTCCAACTACAACGTTTAATAAGGTATCTAATAAAATCATATAATATTTATTTAAGATATAAGGTATGTAATAAAAAGGTTTAAAATGACTTTTCAAATTTCAATACACTACCTTAATTGTGATTCTATTAAAAATTATGGTATTTAATTATATAAATACCATAAGTTAATTACCTTTTTTAATAGAAAGCTAAACTATGTTTTTTTTTTATAAATCTAAAAACCATTTTAATTTTTTCTCTAATTTATCCTAAAAAGTAAGTATAAAAATTTTCATTATAATAACAATAGTAAGTAAAATTGATGTTAGATGGTTATGCTCACATAATTTTTTCCAATTTGATTACAAATTTTATTGAAAAATAAAAATTGTTGTTTTGAATATATAAACAAAATATACAAACATTATTCAAATATTTAAAATGAAAATTTAAAAAGTGTTTATATTATAGCGTGATTTATGTATTTAGATTTTATACTTTATAAAATTTATTTTTTAATTAAGTGTTTTAATATATTACTGTATTAGTTTTTAGGACAATAACTTTCGTGTAATTATAATCAAGAGCATTAATTACTATTTTATTTTTACATTTAATTTATATTTATTATTAATAAAAAATTAATTTAAATAAACTACTTAAAATTATTCTAAATTATATACAACATTTCCAAATTATCTTTTGACTTGGGAAAAACTACCAAAATGAATTATTTCAAACATTTTATTTTCCAAAATTATGTAAAAAAAAACCATCAGTATATCATGGTATGAAATATTGCCACGTGGATTCGTATAATATAAACGGATGCAAACCTATTTATATTCCACTCTTTATTCTCTCTTTCTATTCCGCATCTTTTTCTTTCCCACCTCGCTCCGTACGCCGTTGCCTGCATCACACACGCCCTCTCTCTCCGACGAAAATCTGTGAGAATGGCGAGCTCCACCACCAGTAATGTCTATATTCACGTCATCGAGGACGTCATCAACAAGGTCCGCGACGAGTTCATCAACGACGGCGGCCCGGGCGAGAGCGTGCTGAACGAGCTCCAAGGAGTAATGATTTCAAATTCGTTTTTTTAATTGAATATCTGATTCAAATTGGTTCCAGGGTTTATGGAAGTGTTTTATCCTGGCGTGCTGTGAACTGTTCGGGATGACATTCGATTTGCGATTGATTTGGGCGTGTTAGGGTTTTGAAATCCATACGAATCGAAACGTTTTGATGTGTATATGTCTACAATCTGCAGTTATGGGAATTGAAAATGATGCAAGCTGGAGCGATTGTGGGTCCCATTGACAGGTCAGCAAATGGCCTTGCAGGTGGCCTCGCACCTAATCCGGTTCACGACCTCAACGTACCATATGAAGCCACGGACGAGTTTGAAACTCCGACTGCTGATTTACTTTTTCCTCCGGTGAGGGATTGTTTCTTTGTCTCCCTGCAGTTCTTAAAATTTCAGCTTGATCATGAAGTATGTATGATATGCTCTGTAGTTATAATTTTTGTTTTTTGTCTGTGTGCAGACTCCTCTGCAAACTCCCATGCAGACGCCGTTGCCTGGAACAGCTCAGACACCATTGCCCGGAACAGCTCAGACGCCGTTACCTGGAAGCGATAGTGGTTCACTGTACAATATTGCCACTGGTAGCACCCCAATTACCCCTAACGAGTACACGTCTGCTAACGAAAACGGGGGCGTTCCTGACATAAGAACTGGACCTGGTCGACCTAGTCAATATATGGTATCATTTCTTGGTGACCCCCTTTTTGTTGTTGAAAATTTTCTTGTCGTATTAAGAAATTTGGTGGGAAATCTCATTTTCATTTCTTTATTTTTTTGCTTTCCAATTATTTTTCCCGTTAATTGGGATGTTTTCTATATGGATCCCCAAGTAAAGTCCATGTGAAATTTCTTAATTCTGTTGTAACTGTTTTTTCGTTTTTCTTTTATATTATCTTTACTTTTTCGTCCTCATCTTCTCCCGCAGCAGCCGCCTTCACCTTGGTTAAATCAGAGGCCTCCTCTTGATGTGAATGTTGGTGAGCGACTTTAGAAGCCTTGTATGCGAGCATTTCGCAACTGTATTTATTCAGATAGATATAGTCTCTAAATAAAGATGTAACTGGTGGAATGCAGTTAATTTTGTCCTCGGTTCCTTATAATAACAATAATAATTAATTAATAATGCATTTTGTAGCTTATGTGGAAGGTCGTGAAGAGGGTGAGAGGGCAGCCCCTAATCAGCCAGCAACTCAGGTATTGTAATTTTTGTTTTAGTTTAGGCTTCGATAGCCTAGAATTCTTTGATAGTTACTTGCAAAGTTTGGAGCAAAACGTAAACAATAGCATAATTTGACCAAAAAAATCTAGATTTTTGACCTCAAATTCTTATAGGAATGCATGTTTTGACCTCACTTTTTTGTCTTCGCTTATCTTATGGATTTATTAATTTAATATGCAAGTGATTTTGTTCACACGTTACGTAAATGCAGATAAATGGAAAGTGAACAAGGTATAGTTACTTATGTTTCAAAAGAATTTAACGTTAACAGGAAAAAACTTTTCTGAATCACTATTTTCTAAACTTTTGGGTATAGCTTTTTAGGATATACTGACCCAACTTTGAATATTGATTTCTAGAATCCTTGCCCCCCTTTCATAAAAAAATATACTCTTACTACACTAAGGATATTTTGTTTGACTTGTCCAAGAATTAATAGGATCTGAATTATGTTTCTAACAAGATCAACCCTTGTTTGCTAATGATTGTAAGAAAATAATTATGCATCATGTGCATACTAGTAGCAGCTTCGAATAGGTTATATATCAATTCTCGTTCTTGAAAAGTAAAGTGAACAAGGTACAGTTGATATTACGTTTGGAAATTATTAAACGGATAAAGTACAAATCGTTTCTATTGGTATGGAAGAGAGAATGAAAAGACGTATTTGCATGTAGTGAATGCTAAATTGATTTTTGTTTCTTGCTTCTACGGGTTTCTGATTTTTTTTTTCTGATGCGTTTAATGAAATACTTTAATGAAACAAAATGATTTATCTATGTAATTTCAAATGCTAATAGAAGGGTATAACAGTCACTGAAAAATGCCTAGTGTTTATACTTTATAGGAAAAAAGATGAGGGGATAAGAAATTATTCTTGGGAACACCACTTACACTCTATTTCTCTAGAGTTAGTTTGTGATTGCATTTCACTTGGTAATTAGACATAATGCCAGAGAGATAAATGCAGGATTTCTTTATTTCTTCTGGAAAGCGAAAACGAGAAGATATCCCTCCACATTACCGTCCTGGTGGATACATCCCACAGCAAGATGGAGCTGTGGACATTCTGTCAGATGAATATAAGGTTGATGTTTTCATTCACCTATTCATTGCCCAAAATGTCAATGTTTTTAGTACAATTCATAGTTTTTTAAATGCAGTCATTTATTTGTTTTGATCTAATAGCACATCATGGAACAACTTGTAAACTGGTTTGCCTCACATTTTCATATTCAGTTTAATTTCTTGATTAACCTAGGTTCTATCTATTAAAATGATTCATGAATCATGTCCTTTGTCTCTAAAGTGTAATACATTGAGTCTATGAAAAGATAGATTTTCCGTTGAAGAATTATTTATGGTAAATCTCGTTTGCTTGAAAATGTAGTGTGTAAGAGAAGATTGATTTTTATATCTCAGGGTTGGGAGTATAATTGGAGGGGAAGAACTTCTGTGGAACCCAATTGTGTTTGTCTGTGGGGATGCTGACATTGATGTATAATGGAGTAGAGGCGTAGGTGCTTTCATAAGAAAAAATTACCCGTTAGGTGTGTGTGAATAATTAGAGGGCACTATAGGGGAATCTATAAGAGGCATTGGAACCATTTTACGGTTAATTTACGTTTCCATCCAAAGTTGGGGTGAAAAAATGGAAGTATTGGTTCAGAAGTATATACATTCTCAATTATATAGGCACACATGGAGTTTCTCCCAGCTATTTTGTGGCGTTCCATGTAGCCACATGCTAAATTTTTACGCTGCTGTGTTATTGTCTCCTAGCTACATCCCTAGTTAGAGGGGAAACTAAGGAAAAAAAACAGTGGTGTCATTTGCCTCTTGCGACTCGTTGAACTAATGGTTCAGATCGATTTTATTTTCTTATTAAATTATTTTATTCAGCATTTTATTATTATTATGTCAAGATAACAAGAAAACATGGCTACTTGACCTTTCACCTATACTTCCCATGGAGCCTTACCAAACTACTTGATGCAGAAACTGATGTACTTTCCTACGTAAAGTAAGCTTGACTCTATCTTCCTCTTCCATTTTCCTTTCACCCTCTGTAATTAAGCAAGACTTTAGTTTGATGTGGTACCCAACTTTTTTTTTTTAGATTTATCATTTTGCACTCCTCTTCGTGCAAGGGAATTGAAATAGTGTTAGTCTGTTAATATGCTCTATTAAAGAAATTACTGTTGTGGATAAAACATAGTGTTATCTTGACTCCGCAATGAAAATTCACTCTCTGTGCTGGCCTATTTAGTGGGCTGTTAAATATTTTCAACACCCTGTGTCATTTTTGAGTTACTATTCAGTGCAGCCTCATAAACCTTTAATTGTCATTTCACAGGTTCAAGAGGGTTCTCAAGAAATGTTTGTTCGAGGGGGCACATTGTCTTTTCGTATACCCCAGCTGGATGGACCCATACCTGATCCATATGATGATGCACTTTCCACACCCAATGTGAGTTGTCCTCCTGTGTTCTTGCAATATGGAATAACCACGCACACAAATTGTGAATCTCTCTTATTTATGGATATTTGCATCACAAAGTGGTAATTATAATAAGCTGATATTGTTCTTCATCAGCATCCTCGTATATTCATATTCAATTTATCAAATATATTATTTTAGATTTGGTCACTTGTGCCTTCAATATTCATCAAGAGAGTGGAAACATGTATCCTGTTTTGTATGGAATTGTCTTTTATCTTATGTTATATTGAACTTTTGAGCAGACTATAATTAATCAAAAGCTTTTAGTTTAAGAAACTTTACCCTATTATAACAAACATGTGCTGATCCCATTCCCACCAATGGTTTCACTTGTTATGATCTTCTGCTGAGGTTAACTTTTAGGTTAACTTTAGATTCCTCATCCCTTGTCTTGTTGTTATAAGTGTGCCTTCTGTTGCAGCCATTTTTTTTTCCAATTCAAATTCTTACTGTAGGCAATTATTTTTCTTCAGATTGCATCTCTTGTACTAGGTGAAAGTTCACTTTGGAAATGGTAGCATGATAATGAAGTTATGTGATAATGATCCTCTTTTTGTCTCTGCTTATGTTATAGTCCTACTATTTATAAAAATATGAATTTTTCCAGATCTGTGATATCTACATCTTTTTTCCTCTGCTTAACTTGTTCTGCAAACCTGAAATGTCGTTTGGCATGAACGCCTTGTGAAATTTCAATTTATGAAGCAGGATAGTGCCCTTCATGCATGGCAGATTCTTACTTTCTAGTTGTTTTGAATAACTCTATAAAATATCCTTTTTACTATTGGGCTCCAATGATACTATAAATTTGCAAATTAATAAGTCTTGCTGTCATGGATACCTCATTCTAGAGTATGCTGTATAACCTGGGTTTCAAATTTCAGTATGTACTTGGTTGAAATGCTCAAATGCATATTATACATTTATTTTGTGTTGGTTGCTAAGATTTGAAATATTGTTTATAAGGTGGCATGTGTGTACCTATCATATGATTATGGTCAGAACAGTAGCACTCTCCCTTATTTTGTTGTTAGGCTATGTTTCTTTCCATTTTAGGTTGCATCATATATTTGTGTGATTATATATATTTTTTTACCAGTTACACTGTGTAAGCTAACTTCGTTTTACCTTGCAAGATATACAATTATCAAGGAGTTGTGAATGAAGATTACAATATAGTGAATACGCCTGTGCCAAATGGTAACCCTGATAATCTACTTTGAGCCACATGGCATGTCTTGAAACTATTAAATTATTTAATGATGATCTTCTACCATCTGCCTTATTAGAGATGCTAGCAGCAACTCCAGCCCCTGTTCAGAATGACATTGGAGATGATGAGGACGATGAACCCTTGAATGAAAATGATGACGATGATTTAGATGATGGTGACCAAGGCGAAGATCTGAACACAACACATCTGGTTCTTGCTCAGTTCGATAAGGTTACCCGACTGAACTCTTTCCACCTGCTGATTTTCCATGCTCTCTCTTATCTCATTCTTTTGTTTTCTGCGGGGTTTTTTCTTTTTCTTTCTTAAAATTCCTGTTTATTTTAGGTGACGAGAACCAAGAGCAGGTGGAAATGCACATTGAAGGATGGTATTATGCACATAAACAATAAAGACATTCTGTTCAACAAGGTATTTTCCTTAGGATTCTTATGAAGCTCATATATAACATTTTGACCGAGTTAGGCTTGTGTGCAACTATATACATAAACTCATTTTATTATGTATCTGGGATTTGAATTGGATTGCGGCTGAGTATTTTTTTCAGGCAACTGGAGAATTTGACTTCTGATTTTGTCGAAGAAATGGCAAATGGCTTTGCTGACCTGTTCAGGGGAAAACCAGAGATATTTCTTATCTTATCCAAAGTATTTGAACTCTGTAATGAAACTAAGAAATCGAGAAAACTACATTGGTTTGTGATGGCCTGATGTACATACGGAGCTTTGGCTCCGAATGTGTTGAGTTAAAATCTTGATGAATCTTGACTACATTGGCATTACAATGACCTCAGAAGATTTTGGTATTGATACCAAAATTACTTCAATTTGGGTTAAATTTATACATTTCTGTGTCCACGTAATGTAGATTTGTGCACTTAGTTTGTAATAGCTGCAAATGCTTTGCTATCAAGTTTGCAGGTGCACCAGTGTTTTTTTATTGACACTGTCCTTGCTATTCTCACCATACGTTAGAGATAAAAAAATATTTATTTTTTCATTTTTCGTTCATTTTCAATAAAATTAAGTTGCATTTTCTTATACTGTATGTAATTGCTGAGTTGCATCGAAAATCTTACATGACTGCTGCTCACAACACCTTATTCAATTAAAACTCAATGTTCTCTTACCTTGAGATAAAATTGATATTTCAACTCAAGTTTTAAAACTAACTCACCATACGTTAGAGATAAAAAATATTTATTTTTTCATTTTTCGTTCATTTTCAATAAAATTAAGTTGCATTTTCTTATACTGTATGTAATCACTGAGTTGCATCAAAAATCTTACATGACTACTGCTCACAACACCTTATTCAATTAAAACTCAATGTTCTCTTACCTTGAGATAAAATTGATATTTCAACTCAAGTTTTAAAACTAAATGGTTTCATCTTATCAATGTACCCATGTAAATATTTATCTACTTATTCAATTAAACTCAGAATGCGTTGATGATAAATAAATTTTAAACACTTTTTTTCAACACCTTTAAATGAAATTCCAAAATATAAACTAAGCTAAAATAAAATAAAACAAAACACTGAGCATGGAAGTTACTTACAATGGTAAGTTAGCATTTTCTGCAACACTTGCATCATACCTTTGTGCTTATGCTTGTACTTGAAAAACACATATTTTACATATATTTACATGGCTATGCCTATGAAGACTGCATAACTGGCACGAACATGGCAAAACCTCTGCCTAGTTACAGGCGGGTTCATCAAAAGGAGACAAAAAGAGAAGAAAAGACACATAAAGAAAAGAGAGAAACAGCAAACTATATTATGGTCTACATCAGGATCCAAAACCGACATAATCCGATTTTTGATCGTGTATCTGTCTTCAGTTGGCTTGGAGTACCTTTCCATGGTTTTCTTCCTCAAGAACTGCATGCGACAAGAGCATCGTTGGAGTTCACTTCATCAAAATTATGTTTGAAACATGGACGTTTTGTGAAAACAATATTTGACAAACTATAATTTACCTTCATTAGTATTAGCCGAGCGTGTGAAATGAGGAGAGGAGTTGGCTGTGGAAACATAGGAATGTTTCGAAGAATAAGATTTAAATGGTAGAGCAGAAGTTGATAAATCTGACGTGCGAGGGGCAGCAGAAAATGAAGTCGACCGCTTTGCCATTGATTTGGAACCAACCTCTTCTTGCCAGAACATAGAAGTGACGGCCTCTTTCACTTTTTCCACCACGCCAGCGTTATTAGTGATTGTCTTTGGGCTGATGGCATCCGCTATAGCGTGTGATAGTTCTCTCTCGTCATCTCCCGGCTCTAGCTTATTCATGATATACTCTTTTACTGAAACACCCTTGTCCCATGTTTGTGGGCTGTTGCAGGCTGCACATGGCTTCAGATTTCCTGACTTATCTCGGATTTTCTTGGCTTGGTATCCCGGACTCAATGATGGCGGGACATCAATCAGTGCACAGGCATTCCTTGTCGAGTCATCATTCGTTCCGACCGATGTTTCTTGTGCTTCTGAGGGAGGGATAGTGAGTGAAGCAATCTTAGAAGTGATTTTCTGGGTGGCATCAGACACAGCAGCGTATGTCGCCGGAGACAATTTTTCGGACACAGATTTTGTGACGGCTTCCGGTGTTTTCGCTCTGTTTGGCATTCTATGATTCTCAGCAACCACAGGCACTGCCCGCGGATGCTGTCTGGCAGTCTCTTTTAGATTCTCTGGTGCCGCTTCCGACTCGTACACTGAAAGTTGTGAATTTCGTGAGAAGTTAGTTTCAGATCATGCGTTCAAGGTAACGTTTATAAAACCAATGGACAACGAGGTTTGTAGTGATTGGAAAAGCAGAAAAGACCAAAAATTGTAACAAATAAATAATCCTTGAGTTTTGATTGTGTGTCATAAATTTAAGGTCTCTATCGTACTAATCTTACTACATGTTAGGCTACAACGAAAGCAATGCCCACTGAAACTATCCCTAACCATAGGAGTTTCTTATGAAGGGAAAACATAGACAAAATAAAACATCACAATGATTTTTGCAACTCTAAAACTTCTCTCTTTTTTTTTTTTTGCTTTGTAAATATCCCTAAGCACAGGGGTTAATTGTAATACTTTTATGAATGCACGACGGGTTTTGAATTTCCTTTTTGGGGTTTATGAAGGAGGAGAATGATCAAGTGAAAATTGGAAATAGTGTAATATTACTTGGAGCACCAAGGTATTCAGGATCATCAACGCGTTCATCACGGTCATCCTCGTCTAAGGTATCACCATATGTTAGGTTAGTGCTATGACTGCTATCGTCACTAAGCTCGATTTCATGTACATTTTTTCTTCCACTGAGAGTGTGCTTCAACTTCTTAGCACTCTCCTTTACTTTGGAAAGGACAGACTTCTTGTTATTATGGTTGGGGCTGAGTCCATCTTCGTGACCGATATTCTTTCCCGGCCTAGGCGATGCGGTTGTTGACCAGTATGACTCGTCAACTATATATCAAAAAATAAAATAAAATAAAATCAACATCACAAGCACATGTATGTAATTGGAGAGAGAGTATGAATAATTTTTGAATAAAAAAGGCATTATCGTCAAGAATTATCAATCACACAATGTTTCTAAACACCTTTTCTTGTCTTTCAACTATCCAGTTATTGAGGAAAAGTGTATTAATGTCAAGAATTACTAACCTTAGACCATAGTTATATTTCCATTGGAAACCACTTATTACTCTTCTCATTTTACATAAAATAACATTCCAAATCTATAATTCCGAATTCGACCCTAAAAGACCTTTACATTCTAAAAACATATTTTCCAAACACTAAGAAACAAGAATTTGTCAATGAGAACACAACTAAACAAAGCCATAATAACACCAGTTCAAGGCACAGAGAACTACCTCTTAGTAGCTGATCAACAGTTGGTGAAATTTGAGCTTTGGACATTTCCGAGCTATCGGTAGATCTTCTTGTCCTTTCAAGCTGAGACATTGCAGTAAAAATATCTTTTGGATTTCTGAATGTTTTTTTTATGCCCCTATCTGAATGGGATGCGGAAGATTCATATAAGGGTCTGCTGCGTATTTTGAGGCCTGAATTCCGGCTTCTTCAGTGGACAATGATATGAAAACTACTAATTATAGAAACTTAACCAAAAGATCAAATATGCGAATCAACCCATAAATAGTATTTGACTCTAAATAGCAAATTCCTTTTCCTTTATGTGGTAATGCATCATACATAAAAGATCACAAGTTGAATATCTATAAATAGTGGGTTTGCATATGTGAAACCAAGAAAGATCACACTTCAAGTCACATCGGACAAACGGGAGTTTCTAATTCACATAATGTTTCATCTTCAATTTTAACGGTATCAATATTCGAAACAATGAACATGACATTATATTTATAAGAGTGTAAGATGAAACATTGAATGAGACTGAGAATTTTTAATCTGAAAACCCAGCAAATACAAAAAAGACAAAACACATTTGAAATCAATGGTCTGTAGGCCTATGTAACTGAAACAAGAATTTGGTTCAATGGTGATCTGCAAATAAATCTCCTTATAAATAAAAAATCAACATTTTCCTAACAGGTAGTATTGTTTAATGTAGAAAATTTATAATAAAAAGTAAAAAAAGCATGACCTAATTATACAAAAATCACAGCCAGCTAAAGCCTGGATTTTTCCTCACTCCTTTATCACACATTAGCGTTCGTACTCCAGCTGCATCGTTCCAACTACCTTCATTTGCCAGCACATTTGAAAGCAATACATACACAGCAGGATCATTAGGGCACAAATCCACAAGCCTTTTGGCAGACCGTACGGCGATTTCCTTATTACCGTGAACAAAACAGGCACTTAACAGAACTTTATACACAAAGGGCCCCTGCTTGATAGGCATGTTATCTATAAAGGCCTCGCCTTCATGGAGCAATCCGGCCCGACCATAGAGATCCACAACACAAGCATAGTGGTCTAACCTAGCAGGCGGGAGATACTTGTCACTTTTCAACATATGAAAGTACTCGAGCCCTTTCTCGAGAAACCCGACATGGCTGCAGGCCATGAGAGCTGCAAGGTAAGTGGTCAGATTCGGCTTTACCCCGCTCGTCTTCATTTCTTCAAACATTTGAATAACTTCTCTACCATAGCCATGCTGAGCACATCCCATAAGCAACGAGTTCCATGAGATCAAATCACGCTCGTCCATTGAGGTGAATACTTTCTTTGCATCTTCGATCTGACCGCATTTTGCATACATGGAAACAAGTCCGTTACAAACATATAGACTTGTCATATGCCAAGTCTTGGAAACTAGAGCATGGATCTGTTTTCCCTCTTCAAGGGCTGAACTGTTTGCCAATGCTTTTAATAAACTCGAAAATGTGAAAACGTCGATGGCAACATTCGCATGTCTCATTTGGGAAAACCAAGAGAGCGCTGCGTCGCTGGCACCTAAATTAGAAAATCCAGCAATAACGGCATTCCAAGCAACTTGATCCCAATGTGTAATACTAGAGCAAATCTCGCACAACTCACTCAAACTACAAGCACACTCTGAATACACAACCACTAACGTAGTGGCCAAGTAAGGATTATCATCTAAACCCTCCTTAATCACACGGCAATGAATCTGCTTGCAATAAATTAAATCATCTTGACAGCGAAATGAACTCAACAAACTATTATAAGTAACAAAATTCGCCTTAAGATCCGAACAATACATTTCCTTGATCAAATTCATCGCTAAGTCGGGGCACTGATTATAAGCATACCCAGCAATCATAGAGGTCCAAGCAATGACGTTCTTATCAACTAACCCATCAAAAACTTTTCCAGAACCTTCCATATCCCGACACATTGCGTGCATATGAATCAAATTACTCCCCACCACAACATTAGACTCCAGCCCTGCTTTCAAACTCAGGCCGTGCACTTGTGCCCCGATTTTTTCACCATCTTCCAGCTGAGCACACGCGACAAATGCAGTCGAAATGCCAAACGGCGTCACGGGAATATCCTCTCTTAGCATCCCGATAAACATCCGAATGGCAGCGCGGTGGTTTCGGGCTTTCACGTAACCGGAAATCAAGGCGTTCCAAGAAACTGCATTTCGGTGAGGCATTTCCGCGAACACTTTGTGGGCCCAAAAGGTCTTGGAGCATTTGGCGTACATGTCGACAAGGGATGTGTTGATGTGCACATTGGAGTGAAACCCCCTTTTGACGACATGGGAGTGAAGCTGAATCCCGACCGAAAAACTATCGGTTTCAGCACACGAAGATATAATCTTGTTGAGAATGTATGGGTTCTGTAGGGATTCGAGCTGATGTACCGCAGTGCTTGGGTCTAAATTTACAGCGAGAGTGTGCTGTGGTCGGAGGTGCAGAGCGCGGGAAAGTAGGTAGGTGCCGGTGGATGGTTTTGAAGCGCGGGAAAACCGCAGGTTCATCGCCGACTCACCATTTTCAAAATGAATCGCAAGAAAAAATGTGTAAAGAGTAAATAAAGACTCCCTTTTTATCTTAAACCGGATCGTATATTAATTTATTTTTCACCAAATGGATTCTATTTTATTTCAACAAAATATACTAGTAAATTTTACTATTCCATTTTGAAATAATGCAGTACTACTAAAATATTAAACAATTTTCATTGCATTCCACTACTAATAATTGAAATATTTTTTTTAATCTCCATAAAAAAACAATAATTTTGCCACGAGACAAGAGGGAGTACGAACGACTTAATATTCATTTCTTTTATGAACATGATACTTCAGTTGTTGAACTTTTAAATGTATGAATTGCATATCAGCATATGTACTTGAAATCCATAGTGTGACCTACAAACACATTTTGCATATCCCCTTGAACCAGAGTCTAAACTCTGGAGCATTTGCACAATTCACGGTTTCAAATGGGGACAAATCCATTTCTCTACCACAACTTAGAGACCCAGTTCCCGTTTCAACTGGGCAAGTGCTGCTTCAATGTCGTCTATGCTGTCATCAATGCTGCTCCGTTTTCCATCAGAACTTGCAGTTTCCGTAGCATACCCCTTTGAAGAGCGCTCGTCGTTACTTTCAGTTACACCTTCATCCTTGATGTTTAGCTCTTTCTCTAAGAACTCAACAAACTCCTCTCCTATTTCCTGTTAATGTGTTGAAAAGCAGTCATAACAATAACAATAAAACGAAATAAATAAATAAACTGTTGCATATTATAGTAGGCATCTCACCGCCAATTCTTCCCACAAGCTCTTCGGCTTTCCTTGAGTAGAAGCGGTTGCCTCCCAGTTACGGAATTCTTCCTGAAGATCTCTGAAGAAGTCCTCTGCAAAAACCAAAAACTCAACTTCAACATTGCATAAATTAGTTTTTACACATTAAAGCGGTAAAAATGCAAAGGCGTCCTTAATGATTTAACGTTGAGGATTATATTGGCCACTGTGATCTGACAAAGAGGATTATCTACCTAGTGTTATTTGAACATCCCTCAAAAAGTTACCTGCATCATTGAGGGTTACTATAAGGAAAAAAACAACGAAATCCTCAACTTTCTACAAGGGAAAGCTACATTGCTGAGTGAGGCCACAAACTGCAGACCGATAGCACGGCAATACTACAATGAATAATCGGTAGAGCCTTACGAAAGGATTCTACCATTTTAATGACATCCAGCGAGTTATTAAAACATAAAAAGAATAGAAGTATTTAATAAACTAGGCATATGACAGTTTAAAATCAAATATCCAGTAAATTAGCGTATCGAGTAATAAGTGACAGCGCAGTCCCTTTTAGGACGTGCCAAAATTATCATGCATTAGTCATTACCTCAAAAAAAAAAAGTGGACAATTTAAGTAAATATATAGTAGTACTACGAAGTTAAACATTAAGTTCAGGATAAAGACATGCACAGTAACTCCAATTTCATTAAGATGAGTAATATAGTAGATCATAAAACTATTTACCTGACTGGTAGTACTTTATGCATAAATATCAAGAAAAGTAAGGTATACACAACAGAGGAATGTAGAAGCAAGTATATTACCAAATCCATAGAACTCTTCTTCGGCTTTTCTATTTTTTGTTTGGTTTTTTCCGGATGAAGAATAGGAGAAGTCAGGTCCTTGATTTCCAGCATCATATTTATCTCTGGATTTAGAGGCCAAAAGTGTGTTGTACGCATGCTTAATCCTCATAAACGTTTCCTGAGCACCTGCCTATATACAGACAGAAAGAATCATTAGAAGCTAAAATAATAACAGGCATTGTACATATATGATTTCTCAGATATAGAACATGATTCAAAGTGAATATTATAGATAGATGTGAACCCAACCAGCCCACGTTAGTATCTCCGATTGATACATGTCAAGCAGAAACCACATTTATAGAATGTAACATGAAGTAGATGTGTGTTGTAAATCTTTCCAACATTTTTGTCTCGATTTTACGGTTGGAGGGATGCATGCTTTCATTGATTCTTCAAAAAATGAATTTACAAAACTTGATCATCTTCATCAGAATCACTTAATCATCCACCTCCATAGGGTAATTATTCATTAAAACTGGATTTACAAATTTGAATTTTAAACAAAACCATTCACATTGAACAGCTACGAGTCGTTACAAAACGGAACTAATTCGTTTTAGAAGGGGTCAGCTGGAATCATTCCCTCATATCCTCCCACAAATCGAAGCGCGACATTAAGATCAAAATAAATCCTCTCAATCATTGCACATAAATAAAATGCAGTAACTCAACAACAGCTAGAACCAAATACCATAAACCCACATAAAAAAACGGAAAAATAAATAAATATTATTAGTTCACACAAACATATATACCTCCTTGTTCACATCTGGATGATACTTGAGAGCGAGTCCTCGATAAGCCCTTTTGATTTCTTTGGTGGAAGCAGAGGGCGACACCCCCAAAACTTCGTACGGAGACTCTCGCCCGCTCGCTCGGACCCGCCCGCCTCTGAAGATTCCTAGCTTCTTCTTCTTCTTCGTGCGGTAGTGGTGACTGTGAAAAACGACCGGAGCTGTTGCGCACATGAAATGCTCGGTACTGTGAGCATACCCGATTCTGCTGGCCCGACCCGATGAACTTGATTTCAGTGAAGAAATTACTAATGGATTTACGCGTGAAATCGATGGCGATGCTAACGACTGTGCGAATTCATGCATATTCCTGAATTCATATGTGAGATTTTTACTCCTTCTATTTTGGGAAAATCAAATCGATGGATTTTTTTTGTTGAGGCTGGACGTTGCCCTTTCATCACAAGTCACAACATCCAATTTTTGTTGTTCAGGATAATTTCAATTTTAGACCAACATTATACGGTATTTACATTCAGCACCCAAGTAACTTACCGTATAGCTTAAAAATGAAGGGTTTATTTCACTTTTTCCCTAAAACTTTAGTATTATTTTTACCCTATGTGATCGAAAAACTTCTACTCCAAATTTCATATTTTTCTTGCTTGCCAGTTGCCAATCGCTATCATTGGAGGCCTGAAAGAAATATGTCACAAAATATTTCGGAATGACATGTACACCTGTAAAAAAACAGTAAAGTGATACATGAATAAACTAAATTAACTTTAAACGAAATATTCGATAAAATATTCTGTTAGCAAGTTAAAAAAATATGTGTAAATGTTGATTTTGGCGACAACGTATTTGTGTTTGTGTTTCTTGATTGATTTCAGGATTACAGGTTAGGAATCCGAAGTCATAAACCGTGCGCGTGGAAACGGAGACTCAAGTCTCCGCTTTTGGTGAAGTGAAGAAACGGCGACTGTTGTCGCCGCATTGGATGCATGTCAAGGAAATGGCGACTCCAGTCGCCGAAATGGACGCGCATGGGAAACGACGACCAGAGTCGCTGGTTTGGTGCGAGGTGCGAAAAACGGAGACTTCAGTCTCCGGTTTTGCTGTTGGCGAACTACGGAAACGGCGACTGGTGTCGCCATTTGTGATGTAGTGTGGAACGGCGACCAGAGTCGCCGTTTGTGTGACTTGGTTGCATTGACATGGAACCGGCGACTGGAGTCGCCGGTTTTGGACTCTTGACATGGAAACGGCGACAGCTCTACTTGCCTTGCAACTATGGAACCAACGACAGATGCATTGAGTACATTCAACGTGATCTCTTTTTCACTAAGTACTCAAATCAAGAAATGGAGAATGGTTCCGATGTTTACTACTTCAATGATATCGACGACCATGAAGACGATGAAATTCGAGGCTTCAACACTTAGAGTTTTTCACAAGAAATTGAAGATGAAGAATTGAGATCGATGGAGTCAAGATTGAATTGAAGTCTGATTTTGAAAATTGAAGATTCAAGATTCGAAGATTCAAGAATCAAAGATTCAAGATTCCAAGATTCAAGAATCCAAGTTCTACAAAAGTGATGTCATCCATGGAGAAGTGACATCAGTCAAGCATGTGACGAATGAGAGTGTGCCACGTCATCACCTCGCATGTGCGGCTCTACTATATATATACCCATAGATGTTGAAGAAATCACTTGACGATTTTGAGAGAAGGAAATCTGATTTTTAGAATCGTAACCGACAGCTTCGAGCTTCGAGTTTGTGTAGTTTGCTTTTGCGCTGTGCGCCAATATTAGAGTTAGGAGATTTAGCTCTAGGAGCATTTGTGCTAGATTACAAGTTAGTGGGAGTTGTTGCGACACTCGGGAAACTTCTTGTAATCGTTTTGCTTACCATACTCAGTGTAATAGTTTAGTTTCGTTGTACAATGAAATGAAACATATTACATAACTTTGTCTTCAGTTTTCATACTACGAACTATTGTGAGTGTTTTTTCGACTGAAGTTGTTGTCTGTGTGTTTAAGGCCAACTTCGCTAAAAGTTGGTATCATACGTCGAAGACGTAATTTCAATATGTGAAAATTATAGTGATGAATCTCTAATAAGTGTATAAAACTGTAAAATGATAAAAAAAAAAAAAAAATAATAATATGATCCAAATATTTGTTTAGCGCATCTTTTAATATATTTACGAGTTAATTATATTTGAAACTCTAATATATTTGACTATTAATATTAATATCTATTAATATGAAACAGATGTATTATTTTTTTTAACTTGAAGTTGCTATTAGAAAATGGGGAACACTCGGTTAATTATTTTGAAATTTACACGGTAAAACGCAATATTGTGAACGAGTAATTCTATCGATATAAAGGTTGTTAAAACGAGTGGGTAATAAGCCCACCATCATCATCTCCCAACTGTCGGAATGTGAAAAGAATTAAAAATCAAGAAAACCATGGCCGCACCTCTCTTCTCACTTCCACCTGCTATCTCTTTCGCTCACAACCCTAAACCCTTGTATCCCTCGGCGGCTGCCCGGAAAGTAATTTCTCCGTTGTACGGCCCATTACTCGCATCTCAGCCCAAAACCCAATCTTCAGCCCGGCCCAAATGCTGGAAGCTTTCATCGAGTAAAAATGGAGTCTTTACGGTTTCAGCAGCGAGCCCAGTCGAGGTTCCCCAAGAAATAGTTTCCACGACTGACGACGGCGGTGTTTCCACCGTCATATCAGCTCTTCTTTTGGTTGCTTTCGTCGGATTATCCATTCTCACCATAGGGGTGGGTGGGCCCATATTATTTTTATTTTCAATAATTGAAGCTGAATTAAAATTTAAATGTGGGATGTGTTCTTGAAATTCTGCAGGTTATCTACATAGCCGTGACGGACTTCTTGCAGAAAAGGGAGAGGGAGAGATTCGAGAAAGAAGAGGCCTCAAAGAAGAAGAAGAGTGGCAAAAGGGGGAATGTTAGAGCTCGGGCTCGGGCCGGGCCACGAGGCTTCGGAGAGAAGGTTCCCGAAGATGATGAGGACTGAACGGACTGATTGGGTTTGTTGCTGGTAAATTTTTGTTGCTTGTATTGTATTGAACATTGTTCTTCGTTTAGTTGTTCTTGAGCTCCATCCATGTTTAGGAAAATGATACTATGGTTTTGGGTTAGATGGGATAATGCAGCTGAGGTATAGGATTAATCTTGTTAAAATCGACACGCATTCGATTGGGAGAACTATAAGTGCAAGAAGAGTCTTAGGAAGAATGATTTCTTGTCAAACCACAGCCTACTAAAACACGGTGAAGCATGTCATGTTGATTGCACGAGACGAGCAAGGGAGAAGAATCCTACAGATATCAAGAAGACCCTAATTCTACCTTAGCAATTCATATCCTAATTCTACCTTTCCCTAGGTATTCATATAGCGATTCATATTTCTTACTACTGTATATCGCAATTCATGCCAAGATCCAAGCATGAAGATCAGGTCGATCAGAATCCACATTAGTAATTAAAAATACTCAACGTTGATGCCCATCGAGATAGGATGAAACACCATAAATCAACCACAAAGTGAATGCATACACAGCATATATATACAAGCACCATAAAAAATACATAGAACTATTTTTTGGCCAAATAAGAAAATTGATATATATGATCAATATGTAACACGAAAGACTGTTTATTGGCCTCGCCTAAATAACAAACTCATCCATCCCCATCATTTGTACAGTCCACCTGGCATATCATAAAAACTACCTCGATTGCTTTTATACTTTTTACACCCCCGGCGTTTTCATCTTTTCGATTCAAGAACTGAGCCTCGACGCCTTAACTACACTCTCTCTCTATGTATAGAAACTTAAAAAAAACACTAAACAATGTACATGTTTTTCTTTTAGTACAGGCACCATGTTTATTTGCAATCACCAGTTGAGAAAGAAAAGAGAATAAAGAGAGGTATAGCCCAAACTAGCCTCGGTTAGCTGTACAACTTCTTTCTTTCCTACGCCGCCGCCTCTACACAGCAACAGAGTGTTGGGTCTGTGCAGCAATTCTCCTTTCTGCAGAATCATCAAATCAAGGGTTAAATTGAAAAACGTGTTACAGAAAAACAAGCCGTAATAGATTTCTCTCAAAGTTTAAGACATGCATACCCCCAGCAGCAACGAGTTTCTCGACACGAGCTACTATGTGCTTTCCATACGTGTACTTCTTCAGTGCATTCAGATGAACTTTTATCCTAGACATGATCAGCTCACGCTCCTGATCACTACAGGTTTCAAGTACCTTCTGTACGACATAATTTGCAAACTGATCTTTCATCATTGCCTGTATTCAGGAAAGGATCAGGAAGAATTATAAGTATTTGATCGTGTTATTCTTGATTTCAAAGACATGAATAGTGTAATAATAGTTTATACAAACCTGAAGAGGCTCATTCTCATCAGTAGTTCCAAGCATCTCATTCACCAGCAGTTGGCGTTCAGTTGGATCACCAAAGGTCAAGCATTTTTCAACAACATTTGAGGCAAACTTTTGCTGGCTCATCTGAACTATATTCCCAGCTAATTCCTGAATTATGGTAGTTCGCTCGTGTGGCTTTCCATGCTCCAGAACATGCTACAATAATCACATGAAAACCAATTAGTCCCTTTATGCTGGCAAGTAATAGTGCGAAAATGCCTGTGGCAACACAGCAATTTAAAAACGAAAAGACAATTACGTGCAAATAACCTTTGTTTCACGACCTATATCTCTGAATATTCACTATTAACTATCAAGTGGAGTAGTAAAAATCAAAGGTGAAGCCGTGATCAACATTTAGAATGTCAACGTCTAACTGAACACTAGCAACATTTGAGAAACCAGAATGGATTACAAAAATATTACATTTTCACAGTGCCTACAAATAACAAGGCCGTAAAAACAAGAACTTTTACAAACCTGAACAACATAATTCCCATACTGATCCTGAGCCAACATGCTCACGGCCCCCAGAATCTCGTCCATCACTTTGCTCTGGGTATTTTCGTCCATACAATGCTCCAGAACACGCTGCCAGATTGAAAGCATCATACAATACAAGATGAAACTTTAGGAATAGTCAGTGGAAATTTCGAAAAAGGATCATTTGCGAAAAATTATTGACCTGTATCACACGACAGCCATAAGGGTGAGTAGAGAGAGTCACAACTTGGTCAAAAAAGGTCGACACAATAAACTGAATATGATCCTCGGGCACACACTCAATGCACTTTTGAATAACATGATTTCCATTTTGATCACGGACGCAACGCATCACATGCCCATCTAGCTCTTCCACCATTTTGATCTTCTGATCCACATCAACAACTTCTATGGCCTACAAAAATTTTAAATCATTTTCATTTAGATATAGCAAATTCCAACAGAAATATAGAGCAAACAATAATGAGTAATAACTACACAAAATAAGGAGTTATGCATTCTCAAGGACCCAATATGATTAAATTAAAATAACATGAAACATGGAGTAAGACCAAATACATAAATCCATCATAGCTAATGTTACCTTCTGTATCACCCGACAACCGTACATTTGGAGGCTTAGGGTAAGTACATGCCCAAAAAGCTTCCCACCCAATTCTCTTCTTTGGGACGCCATTCCATGTTCAAAAAACTGTAAAGAGCACAGAATTAGCAAGAAATATAGTCTGCATAGTTAAAAGGCTCTAACCAAGTAAAAAAATTAGCATGCAGATCTTGGTACCTTTTGTATCACATAATTACCAAACACATCAGTCATCAAAGCAAGAGCTTGAGGAAATATTTCCTGAAAAACCATGTTCTTCTCATCTATTGTGGCAGTTTCAAGCTTTTGTTGAATGAATCGGCTTCCATATTGATCAGCACTGGTAAAAGATGTTAAAAAGTTAGATATCAGTCTTCCCGTAAGTAAATACATGCCTAGATCTCAATGTAAAGAATCACATACCTAAACTCGACAACATGGCCAGCTATCTCCGAGAGTTCAAAGCATTTGGTTTTATTGCTCTTGAACTCCTCAAGCAGTGAAGAAGCAAAAGTATTATTCATGTTATCCAAGTGCCAGGGTCCAACGACATTCCCAGCTACATTTCTCATCCCAGCAGGATACCTCACATTGAATTCGCCTTGCCTCATAGGGCTACCAGGTCCTCCGGTTGAACCTGTTAGAACTGGACTTGCCATGGGACTTCCAGGATACGACAACCCCATTCCAAACGAAGGATTCGCATAGTAACCATGTGGACTAGATGCGCCCGTCTTGCCAGCCATGGGATACTGAGATTTCTGTGGTGGAGATAACAAATTCGCAAGATAGGCTTTCTGAAGCATGTCCATGTATGCATTTCCCATGTAGTTTCTATCGAGAGAAGGATCGTTAAGAGCAGCAACTTGAGCAGCCGCAGCATATTCAGTAGTTCTCAAATACTGCAGATACAAAGGATCGGCATAAGGACCATTCCCTGCCATCTGGTTCCCCATTCTACTGAGGTTGTAGTCTCCTGGGGCAGCACCAAGATTAGACCCCCCTAACATCCTGGAATCCATTCCAGGTACAGCCATACCAGATGCTGCAGCAGCTGTCTCAAACAATGGTGGCAAATTGGAGCCACCAAGTTGACCAGATATCGGACTCATAGGATACCCACCTAATCCATAATTCGAAAAGGATGAATTCGGACTGTCTAGATGGTGATGCTGATACTGAGGAACCACACCACCTCTTCCATTAACTACGGCATTTGAAGATCCTTTTAAGTAAATGTTACTAGAAGCATTATTACCAGGATCTGATCCACCACCATTGTTCAGACCAGAATCAGAAGACATGTTGAACTGCACATTTTCATTGTTTTTCATGTAAGTCTGCTGTCTTGAGTTGTTTGGGCCTCCCGAATGATTAAAAATGTAATTATTAAGGCCATCGGGGTCAGGTTCGACCCGAGACTGCAAATGATTCTCCTCATCCATAATTCCATTTGAAAGGCTCATGCCTGATAAAGCAGCAACCATGTCGGAAGGTCCATTGGAATGAGAAGATGCACCATTAAATGAGTTGGGGCTGTTAAGATTCTTTTTCTCAGAGTTTCCTGTCCTGCCTCCACCAATAGGAGTTGGGCAAGGACTGGGAGCTCTAGTAATGCGTTGAGGATCGGGAGTTGAGCTCCTTGACAAAGAACCACCCAAAGCAGCAGCATAAGAATAGGACGCAGGTATAGTTCCAACATGCTGAGCAGCAGATGAGCTCTGAATATTCTGAGTTGACCGTTTTGGGTCCGAGGATGTCAAATCCCGACGCAGATGAGCCAGCTCAGCCTCCACCGAACCCATATCATTGGAACTATCATCAAAAGCATTTCTGCTAGCCGGACGTGAAGGGTGTCCAGAAGCAGGAGTAGAACGGTTCAGGTCATCCTGCCCAAATTAAAAAGTGCTTCAAACATAAGTTATATTATCACCAAAATTTATATCTGAAAAACAGTAAAATATGAACTAGCTAGAAGGATGAAATTAAGCTTACTACAATGAATATGTGATATAGAAAGCTGCAACAAAACATATTTTAGTGGAAAAACGCAAATGTAGGAACATACGACTTCAAGAGAAAGAACATGACTCAAATTTTAATCCCAGAGATGAACAAAACAAAAGAAACCAAACAAATAAGATGCAAATCTAGAATTTCACAAGCTAGTTAAGCAATACTTTTAGAAATAATCAGATGCAGAACAAAGTGCAAGTCCATACACACAAAAAATAACAATTAAGAAGTTGCGAAAACGGATGTGTTTCACAGATACTTCTAGAGATTAACCACTATTAAGAACGCGGTATCAACTGCAGTGCATTAAGAAGAGCATTAGGATGTCTAACTTATGCGGCTCATAGTAAAACCGAAGCACAAAATTAAACACGATTGTTTCAATGCAGTATCTCGAAAACCCGTAAGCATAAGTTGCATAACACAACAAACGTAAATACATCACAAGGAGCACATTTTAAATAAAATAAATAAATAAAATAAATGCTCGAGAAAAATAAAATAGACACTAAACAAGTGGGAACAAAATTAGTAACCTGAAATATCTCAGCGATACTCTTCTGCTTGCTACCTAGTCCTAACCCAGGCAAGCCAATAAGTCCATCACCACCCCACTCCACAGAACCCTGCAGATCCTTGTCATTCTCACCATCTTCCTTCTTTGGTATAAAGCCAGGTGGCATCGAGAACATTGACCTCCCACCAATACCACTGTCATTCCTATTCACCTTCCTCCTATCCCCAATTGCAGAACTCCCTCCTCCTTGTAACCTCTGAGCAAACCGCCAATCCTCTCTAGACAACAGAGGAGGCGGCAGCCTCGGGTTCAGATTCACATTCGAATAATAATAAGACAAATACGCAGGATCAGACCTAAGCTCCTCCTCAGACGAAAACCCATTGGCACTCGTTTTCCTTGCAAACTCAGCAAAAGCTGAGCCAACATCACCTCCACCTTCACCGACACCTCCATTGTTGAACAACCCACCGACTGCATTCAATGAACCCTCCACAGTAGGTGGAGCAGATCCACTTCTGTACAAATTCAGCTCCTTCTCAAGCTCATCGGCGTCCTGCCTCCTCTGTTCACGGAGGAGCAAACCCATCTCCTTCTCAAACTCATCTCCGAACGAGTTTTCGTTATTCCCAATCATTGGTCTCCGGCCCATTTCAGATAACATGATTCTCACCAACAACAAAACAAAGAATGTATCAAATCAAAATTCACTACTGCGTATTCCCAGAAAGTAACAGAGAAAGTTTGACCACAAACAGACACCAACCTCAGAAACCCAAGAAAAGGTACCAAGACCGAAACTTGAAACTACTCCAACACTAATTACCACCAGAACCCATATTCACAAATTGAAAATCAAAGCTTTGAGCTGACAAAAAAATCCAACCTTTGACCAACAAGTCTCAAAGATAGCTCAGTTCCTACAGATGAATAAGCCCATCCTCAAAACAAAAAGCATATGATCAAACAAAAAGGAAAAAAACCCTTCACCCCTTCATCGAAAATAGATTTTTTTTCAGTGGTGATTACAGTCTTTTGATAAAACAAGAAATGAAAAACAAAATTAGGAAAAAAAAATAGCTTTGAGTATTACGAGCGAGGAGGGTTTCAGAGCTTGTGTATGAAGAGTGAATGAGACAGAAGGTCACAAGCTATATAAAGATAAATGATCAATCTGGCGGCGAATTGTTCTGTCAAAGGAACCCCTTTAGGGTTTTGTTTTCTCAAGTATTACACTGTGAAGGAAAGAGTGTGTGCGCTGATATATACAGTCACAGAATATATTTATATATAGAATATATTATGTATATATTTTTTCTTCAAATGCCAAAAAATACTTTCGATTTAGACATTGTTTGGTTTACTAATTGAGTGTGATTTTGAAGAAGTCAGTCATTTGAGAAAGACTCGTGTTACTCCATTTGTCTCCTATTTTTTTGTTTGGAAAAAATAACACAAATTAAAAAAAAAATTAAAATTTAAATAATATAAAATAAGTGTATTAATGTGTAAGTAAAAATAACTTTTTAAAAATTAATTGTATGAATGTAGAAAAATTGATATAATCAAAATAATGTTATGAAGATTTTTTTTATTTTAAAGTGTGCAAATCATTCAGACTAACCAAAAAGAAAAAGGCGGAGGGTATTATTTATGAGCACGATTTAAGACAAAAATATTAATTCTTGATATGAAAATAAGATTTTTGATAACTAATTAATGAAAAAAAAAATTCCCTTGAGAGTAGGAGACTGACCACTTGACCATTCCATGGATGACCAAAAAACTTTGAATGATTTATTAAGAACTAAAAAATAAAAATAAAAAATAAAAATAAAATATGATACATAAAAGATGAATCTATGTGTGACACGTACGCCCTACACATTCGGGGTGGAACTTAAGACTCTGAACAACTTTTATTGTTGAGGCAGTGGCTAAAATTGGGCAGGGTCCTTTGGTGTTTACTGTTTAACTTTCTTCTTGAAGCATTCAAATGTCCAAATTAACTTTCTTCATTTTTAAGTGTAATTTTTTATGTGAATATGCATATGTAGTAATGAGAAAATTGTGTTTAAAACTTTGTTTGTTAGCTCGGTGATGCGGTGGGGGTTTATTCTTCTATGCGCCTTAATGTATCATACCCTGGTGGGTTTCTTCCTCTATGCGCCTTACTGTATAATACTCTTTTTATTTTCTATTTGATTGACTTTTACCAAAAAAAAACTCTGATTTTTTAATATTTAGAAGCAACAACTTGTTAAATGAGCGTCGGAGATTTAGAGACGTCTCAATGATTTCCAGAATCGACGACAATTATGGAAAGAAATAATTCCAAAATTGCTCGTAACTTCGATCGTTCAATGCAAATTTGTCTGGTATTTAGAAGCAACAAATTGATGATTGTGATTTGTCTGGTATTTAGAAGACTAAATACATCTTCCATGATAACAATTCAACCATCACAATTTTTTTAGGAAAATAAGAATTATTTGATTAATGTAGTAATAAATTAGAAAAAAATGTATAATGAGTGAATCATTGAAAATCTTTATCCAACTTCATATTTGACTAAATAAACCACGTTTTGAAATTGCATACAAAGAAAGATCCATTCACAATATCAAACAGTACTATCAAAATTCCTTCCCTTTTGACTAAATTAAACACGTTTTTGAAAGGGCATACAAAGATCCATTTTCTAGTCATACTTTAATCGCAAAAGTGGTTTCTCACTTTCAAACACAGATATCCCAAAGAAAGAAAACAAAATCTCGGGCGATTCGAGGCGAAACCGTTCAAACCAACCAAAGCGGTCATTCATCTCCTGGACGAATTCAACGCAGATACATAAAACGTTACAAAATCCTACTTCCATATATGTTGGCTCAAGAATGAAATTTTCATTAGATTACCATACACGACATTTGTACAGTCGTTTCACATTGCAAGCTAAGTCACATACGTTACACCCTCAACGCAGGTAATCACCTCACGACGGGCACGGGTGACTTACGACCTCTAAGCCTCAGCTTACTACCGCATAAAAAAAAGATGAAATGTGATTTACTGGTTTGTAATGTTTTTTATAAGGAAAATGAAAATTGATATTATAGGTAAGTTGACACAAGGAAATGAATTTCGAAGCAAAAGTTGAGACGTGCATACCCTCAGCAGAAACAAGCTTCTCTACTCGAGCTACTATATGTTTAGTGTTTCCCATAACTGCCATAAGTATATTTCTTCAGTGCATTCAAATGAACTTTTATTCGAGACAGGATCAGTTCGCGTGATAGCCACTACAAGTTTCGAGAACTTTCTGAACGACATAATTTGCAAACTGATATTTCATCATTGCCTGCATGCATAAATATTAGTTATACTTAGCTAATAGAAATATTTATAAGTGGCTAATCCTAAAATCGACTAACGTACAACAAATAAACTAACATAAAAGGCTATGATAGTTGTCATTTTCTTGCAGCTATCTCATTCAAGCTACTTATTTCTTGCCATATTAGTCTTTAGAAAGCGGAAAAGAAGAAAGAAGAGATAAAATTCAGCCCCCGATATTAAAGGTTATTATCAGAAACAACTCTAAGATATTAAACAAAAAAAATATAATAGCTTAGAAGTAAGACCTGAAAGATTTAGACATTGTTGCTAACTAGTAAGACTTGAACCTCGTCTACACTCATGGTTTGACATTCTTTATGAACTGTTTAAAAGATCAATGCGAATAAGGCACAGATATCACCACACTTTAATTTCTTCAGTGAACTATTGGAATCTAAATTTCTCCCAAGCCACTAAATGATTAGTCGATTACTCCACTAATTTTCGCCATGTCAAATAATACCCTTTTAATATTGTTAAATGCTTAAATGTAGTCTTTGTATTAAAGTAAAATAAGGGAATGTCTATTCATAATAATGTACTATATTTTATGTAACGATAAAATGTTTTATTCTAGAACAATAAATATGCAATGCAATTGTTGAAATGCATAATTGTATGCGGTTATAGCAATAGTTATTAGATGTTTTGGCAATAGAAATGAAATATAAAGTTTGATACCCCGAACCCATTGTATCATCTTTACACGAAACGGTCAAAATTGCTGCTAGGAGCTAAGACAGATCTTCCGGTCAGAAACTAAAAGGAGGATGCACAAACCTGACGAGGCTCATTCTCATCAGTAGTTCCAAGCATCTCATTCACCCACGTACATTTGGCATTCGCTCGAGTCACCAAAGGCTAAGCATTTCTCAACAACATTTGAGGCAAACTTCTGCTGGCTCATTTGAAAAATGTTCCCAGCTAATTCCTGAATTATGACACATTGCTCGTGAGGCTTTCACATGAAAACCAATTTAGTGAAAAGCTCCATTGTCTCTTGTAGTGATAAAATTGGATGCAAGGACACATTGACGCTATTAGTCGACAGAGCAGCAGAAGGTTATAAGAAAGATGAAAACATCTGAACTGTGGACGAAAGTGTGTAATAAAATAAAATAACAATCACAAATAATTATACTAGTGTAGAGTGAGAAAGATATAATAAAGAAGCAGAATGCAAATAAAGACAAGGTGGTTATACGGACAAATGAAACAAGTAAGAATTTTTATGTAAATAGTTTTACAAGTAACCAATTGTAATGGGGATTTGGGCTTCAACTATGACCGAAACTAGAGTCCTTTACCAGATAGCCCTTCCACAAACACCTAAAGCAAACACAAGAGCATGACACGCGAAATTTAGGATCTAATGAATTATATGGACCTGAACAACTAATGAAATTCCGCACTTACAGACCCCATAACCTCTGTCATCACTTTGCTCTTGGTTTCCTCACCCTTGCAGTGCTCCAGAACTTGCTGCCAAAGTGCGAGTCTCACATTATACATTGATAATTTGGAAATCGCTTAACTAAAAATGTCAATAAAACATTAGTAATTTAGTACACGTTTCTCTAACCAGTATCACACGACAGCCATATGGATGAGTAGTGTAATGTCTATGCGTAAAAAATATATGATAATACCATTAATAAATTATAAGAGTACTACTGTATTTAGTAATCCAATCCCACATTTGGTCGTGTCTAG
Organism: Euphrasia confusa; assembly: GCA_954870475.1. Lineage (NCBI taxonomy): Eukaryota > Viridiplantae > Streptophyta > Magnoliopsida > Lamiales > Orobanchaceae > Euphrasia > Euphrasia confusa. Next base: position 11,333,074 of record OX940965.1, read on the forward strand.
AAGAGACATTATTTCATCTTCTTAAGATAAATACTATTTAAACCCAACAAACCTAATTTCTCAGTCCAATTCCACTTGATTACCTCAACGGACTAAGTATCAAGTCTAACGTTAAAATGCTAAGAATCCCAAAAATCTATCAAACTCCTCGACAAACTCCTATAATCAGGATTGATCAAGATCTATATGCTTTTCGATCCAAAATACCGAATACAAACCCTCAACATTACACTGCAAGTTGGTCGGTAACGGGCAATTCAAGGTAACTCTAGAATGCTTCTAATAGTTAGAGCCTAAATCGTAGACGATTCTATCTGCTTTAGTTAAAGAAATCACACAATGTATAAATGCCATTAAATTCTCAAAGCCCTTAACAAATGAAACGAGAATAGATAGTAGATTATGTGTTAAGTATTGTTGTCTCTAAATTCCATTACCAGAACTATAACATAAAGTAAATTTCCTAACACAGAAAAATGATTAAAATTTGAGGCGAAAGATGTTGCGTTCCTTGCCTGTTGAACCTCAGGCGAAATTAGCTGCCGGTACCATCGGACATCTGAAACCTAGACGGCTAGACCCTCGATAAACCCCCGCTAAAATTGAGAATAACGATCGAGGACGAATGGGGAAATAAAGTAATTTAGTCAGAGGCCTTTTGTTTGGCAAATTACACATTCTTCCGCAACCTTTGAGTATTTGTAATTCAGTCCTTGAATACTGAATACTACTACAGTAAAACCTCTATAAATTAATACTCTCTTGACCATAAAATTTTATCAATTTAAAGAGATATTAATATATCGATAAATTAATATTTTATTAATTAAAAGAGAAAATTTTCAAATTTAATAAATTTAAATATATTTATTTAAAATAATTGGATTAAGATTCATGTATAACTTTATTGCAACTAATTAATATATTCATGTATATTATTATAGATTAATTTATAATGTTAACTATTATATTCATAAAACAAACTAATTTATAATACCAAATTATGTTTTCTAATCGTCTAAAATGCATCACAAAATCATTGATCATATAAAATATTATGTGAATATAAAAGGGACCATGCACTACAAATATTACAAAAATCAGTTGATGAAAAATATTTTTTGATGAAACACTCTAAATAGATACCAACTTTGAAAGTATTTATGAAAATTAATATATATAATTGTAATATTTACAAATTATTAATTTAAAATTTTGATGAGACCTCATACTTATAAAGGGTTTTTTCAAAAAATTATTATTATATTATCTTATCGATCATTTTTTACAAAGGCTCAAGTCGGGACCGAAAAATTTTATTATTTTAGAAAATTTATTAATTTATCGAGTATTAATTTATAGAGGTTTTAGTGTAGTAATAATAATATATACTAGTAAATAATATTTATATCATAAAATTATTTATTTTAATCATGAAAAGAAAATAAATCGAGCAAGTTTTCCTTGCCGATCAAGGCGATCGATAGTTCTAGGAAATGACAGCCGGCTTTCCTAACGACCGATTTGGCCATAATTGACTACCAAATTTATTTATTTATATTTTTCAACTTGCAATTGTTTGTTTCGATCTGTTTTGACAACACCACTTTACTTCCACACATAACTAACGGCGCCGTTTGTTCTCATTCTCATGTTACCCCATTTACATTATGAATAGAGTACAATTAATGTAAATACTGTAAAAATACATGCAACATAAAACACACTTGACTACTTGAGTATTATACACAAACTCATATTGTTTAGATAATGAGTTGAATCTCCAACTTCGTACAACTTTAATTTGGCAATTGTTGTTGTATCACGAAATGTTCGTTGCAATTTTTAAAATTTACTCGAATATAAGGTAAATATTATCGTGTAAGGAATTAAAACCTTGTGTTGAACACGTAGTCAGCCAGAATTCAAGCAGGCATGAGGAGAGACGACTAAGAATAACACGAATAGAAGACAAGGTGAGTAAGTTCACAAGTTCTGGTAGATGTGTACCGGTGCACGCACTTCAATCAACAAAGCCGATAAAATACGCACACGTGGTATCAAGAGGCCACGCCTATTCCAAAAACTCATGAAGGAACAATTGTGAAACTTTTAGGGAAAACATCAATAAAGATATACGAGTGAATCTAAAGAAAAAGCGAGCCTTTTTTCCCATATGTAAGAAAAAACACATACAAAGCTCACACATGTATATATATATTCTTCGCGCATGAAAATCTTATTCCCATGACAATCAAATTTAATGTTTAAAGTTAAATTAAGCTCACGCAAAATTGATCAATCAATTGAATCCGTTTTATGTTGCTTGGTATACTGCTATGGACTCAAAATAAACCATAACATAAAGGAGAGGAGTGAATATACTCCTATAGGCTATAACACATGTTCACATCAAAATGATATGGACAAAATATAAGTTTCATTCAAATTATAACTTATTGTACAAATAAGTCAAAAGTTAATAATGTCGAAACGTTCAATTTAACATAAAAGAAAATCAACAAATAAATAAACGTAGTCGTAAAACTGATTTAGAAATTTATCAATTTCTCAATTCGAAAAATATAATAGAAACCAAAACTCTAACAAAACGTTTTCAATTTCAAAATCAGAGATCTTGAACTCTCGACAAATTAATTCAATAGAACAGACAATTCAACGATCCTAAATTGCAAAACCATCAAAACTGTTGACCACATCTTCAAAATAATATTACCATCTTTTTTTGCACGAAAATAACATGCGAAAAACCGGAAAAAAATTACAACAATCTAGAAAAAAAATCAAAATTTCAATTTTTCTATAGAAAAATCAAACTCAAGAACCCAAAATACCTTGCAATTCTGAGATTCGAACCGTCGAATCAAAATTTGGTTGCAAATGGAGAACCGTTGACAACGAATCTAAATTTGTTCATATTCCCTCTTTTCGCATTAAAATTGATTGTGAAAAAAAGAAAAAGGAAAGTAATTATATATCCAACGCGTCGTTAACTCAGCAACAGCCGTCAACACGGTCGTTAACCTCACGCGTACTCATCATTCTATTTTTCTGCACATCCAAAATCAGTATTTACAGCTCACACACAACAATCACACCTATAAAAAAAATAAAGAAAAAAATAATCAATTCATTCCATCTTCATTTCTCAATCAATCATTCCCCGTTCATCCTTTTCTATGGATCTTATGGAGCTCCCCGGGTCGACCCCGATACCATCTCCGGCTTCGTATTGGTGCTACCAGTGCACCGCAACCGTATCCGTCGGACCCCAAGACGACGTCGTATGCCCGAACTGTCTCGGCGGATTCATACAGCTCGTCGACCCGACGGACGCCTCTCCGCACGGGGACGGGTCGATCGGTCGGGGCACCCGCCGCCGCCGCAACGGTTTCGCGTACAATCCTCTCATAGTCCTCCGCCCGCCCTCCGGCGGCGGGGAGCGGAGCTACGACCTTTACTACGAAGACGGGCCGGGCTCGGGCCTCCTCCCGCTGCCCCCCACCGTGTCCGAGTCGCTCCTCGGATCCGGTTTCGAATCGATGCTGGACCGCCTCTCCCAGATCGGGTTCAGCCTCTGGGCCCCCGCCGAGAATCCGCCGGCCAGCAAGCGAGCGGTCGCGTCACTGCCGAAGGTGCAGATCTCGCGCGTGCACGTGGACGCCGATTCGCACTGCGCGGTGTGCACGGACGCGTTCGCCGCCGGATCCGAGGCCCGCGAGATGCCCTGCGGCCACATCTACCACTCCGATTGCATCTTCCCGTGGCTCGATCTGCACAGCTCGTGCCCCGTGTGCCGGCACGAGCTGCCGAGCGACGAAACGGACGGGGTTTCGGGCCGGGCCGGGACAGTCGGGCTTTCGATTTGGCGGTTGCCGGGCGGGGGCTTCGCGGTCGGGAGGTTCGCCGGGGGAGGGGACGGGGAGATGCCGGCGGTGTACTCGGAAGTGGAAGGGAGTATGAGTCTCAACGGCGGCGTGTCCGGGCATGAAATCGAGTGGGGCCCGTGGATCGCGCAGCGTAGGCGAAGCGGGTTGCGGCGGTTCTTGGGTTCGATTTTCAGGAGGGTTCGTCGGCCGGTTCGGAGCGGGAGTCTCTCGGGCCCGGGCAATTCGATTTTCAGTAGATATGCGTCGGGAAGAAATAGGGGCAGAGATTCTTCGGTTCCAATCGAGACCGAGCAGTAGAGTCGGAGGGAGGAGGGCAGGATGGTCAATTTTGGTAGTCCCAAAAGAATTGTATAGTACTAGAATCTGTTGATTTATTTTTTTAATGTCATTTGGAAATACCAATTTCTTGAAAATTATATTCAGCTGAGTTTACATTTAAGCAATATCAAAAGGTCCAAAACAACACACAAAATCAATCACAAATTAGTGGAAACTCATATCGACCTCACATTCATTCTTCCGGTCCTCAATTCCCCAAGTAAGAAAACACTTGTGGTACAAAAAATACGGTAAGCAAATTTACAAACTCGCCTCAAACGAGGTGACGAAGTGACTCTGAGGAGGTGGACTGTCCCTGATCCCCGCCGTTTTTAATCTTTTATAAATCCAAAAACTATTTGTAAGTGTAAATCTGTTTTGATCCATTTCTTTGTTAAAAACTACAAAATGCACACAATGCGACTATCTATTGATTAAGAATCTTCAAATATCCTATACAGTATATTCAATTCATAATCATACAATATTTCGAATTTGAAATAGTCAAAATTTCTTGATGCTGGATCCATGTCACCATTATTTGTGTAGTACAACCTTATGAAAGTCAATTATGTACTGCAAGAACACAATTAATATTTCTGGTACAAAATATGGAGAGTTCATATAATAAACTCAATCCACCACAAATTATATGTAGTATTCCCAACAATTAAAACAGTTTCCATGCCTTCTTTCAAGTCAACTCTCTTGATCACACTCGTCGTTTTATCGATCCATTTTTCCGAGATCGGATGTCACGGCGGCGGAGGCGATCATCATGAGGCCGCCGATAATTCCAGCCCCAATAAACCGCACTCGAAAGGGCTGGTTGTGGTCAAAATATGGTGCCTCGTCATAATGTTTGTGGCCACGTTCGTCGGTGGGGTCTCCCCTTATTTCTACCGATGGAACGAGAGCTTTCTGCTGCTGGGCACTCAGTTCGCCGGCGGCGTCTTCTTAGGAACAGCCCTCATGCATTTCCTCAGCGATTCCAACTCCACGTTCGCTGACCTCACGCCCAACGAGTATCCGTTCGCCTTCATGCTGGCCTCGGCCGGTTATCTTGTCACGATGCTGGGCGACTGCGTGATCGCGCGAGTCGTGAAGAGCGTCGAAAGGGAGGCAAGAGTCGAGGCGGATGAGGGCAAAGAAGCAGAGGTCGACCCTGTTTTCGCAAAGACTTCTTCGCTCGGAGACACCGTGCTCTTAATACTCGCGTTGTGCTTCCACTCGGTTTTCGAGGGCATCGCTGTCGGGGTTGCAGGTATGGTCAAACATCGATTAAATTTGTCGATTAATTATTATCAGAAGATATATTCGACTCACTGATATAAATGTCAAGTTGTTCAACTTATTTAACAGTTCGAGCTTTTAGATAATGCCGCATCTAACATGTATCAGAATGCTAGGCTAACAACGAGGTCGTGAGTTCAACTCTCGCCAAACTCGAATTAATTATTCATTTGTTGCGCATTTTCACAGTTGGAGTTTTTAGATAATTCGAAATCTAACAGTTATTTTTGTATATTCCCCAGATACTAAAGCAGATGCATGGAGAAATCTGTGGACGATTTCGCTGCACAAGATATTTGCGGCGGTGGCGATGGGAATCGCGCTTCTGAGGATGATACCGAAGAGGCCGTTTGCGGCGACTGTAGGCTACTCGTTCGCATTTGCAGTTTCGAGCCCGGTCGGAGTTGGGATCGGCATTGCTCTCGATGCCACGACACAAGGCCGCGGGGCGGACTGGACTTACGCCGTCTCGATGGGACTTGCTTGTGGGGTTTTCGTGTACGTTGCTATCAACCATTTGATAGCGAAAGGCTTCAAACCGCGAGCTGAGTGCTATTTCGACGCTCCGTTTTTCAAGTTCTTTGCTGTGCTCTTTGGTGTAGGAGTGATAGCAGTTGTTATGATATGGGACTGAAATCACAAAATTCATATTCAGATTGATTAGTTCGGTTCAGAGTCGACGTGCTTTCGGGTCGTAGGCCATCGGTCTAATTAAATTCGTACCAACCGGACATGTAGATACGAACACATGTCCCCCAATCTTAACTTCATAATTGAGTGTTCGATCGACCAATGCAATTACTAATTAAATGTGATGCTTTTCCATCTAAAAAATTATAAAAATGTGATGCAACAACATTATGATTTGTGATAGTATAAGATTAGAGGTATTTTGGGCTCCACAATACACTTACTTCTTCCCGGCCTCTCTGTTAGTCTCTCTGTTAGTGTAAATATTGCTAGGCAGAGTAATGCGGCAGAGTTACTGAGCATAACAATGCTTTAGTCATATTTACATGTTTTCTCCTTTCTTCACATCTTTATATTGTTGTTTTTCACTCATTGTATGTGTGAAATGTGTAAGCATGAGTTTCCAGTTGAATCATGCGTGTTTAGACAATCAAGACATTAGCAGAATCATGCGGCAGGACGAAGACCTTCGGCATGCCGCACGACGAACAAGAGCAGAAGACTCGAGTAGGAGCGATAGGCATAGAGAACCTGAAAAGAAAGAGAATTGGAAGGCATTGGCAAGAGGCAAGGCATTCCAGTGAATTGAAGAAGGTTCGCCCTGCCTGAAGAACAGCTCGCTGTGCGGCAGAGACAGAAGCTGGGTCAAAGGCGGTTCCTATCTTCTCTCAACCACTCTAAACCTAGTTTTACTAGGGATTTCGGTTGAGAGCTCCTCCTATAAATACCAGGAGACTTCAGCTCATACACTACACTTTTTAATCTATCCGAAAACATCATTTTAATTAAGATCATTAGCTAGTCGGTTTTAGTAGGCAAGATCTTCATTGGAAGTTCTTTGTCCATTTATCTTCTCATCTGAGATTGTTACGTACGACTTAGTTATGATCTGTAATTTAGTATAGGATAGTGTTAGAAGCTTTATTTCAGTTTTGATTGTTCATTAATCTTCGGATCCGATAAACGAGAAGGAATGCCTTCGCATTGCCTTAAGTTTAGTCGATTGTAAATCCAAGATTATTTATTGTAAAGACTCGTATCTTTAATAATATATTTTTTGCCGTAAGGCACATTCGTATGGGTATAATTTAAATACCCATACAAAGATTTAATTACTTGTGTTATTTATTTATCGCTTCGTTTGTGTGTGTGAGTTTGTTCGTTCTGCCTAACTTTTATCTTTCCGCTGCATAACTTATACATATATCATATATATATTAAACTGAGAATTTAAGATACACATTAAAATACTTAAATTAATTAAAACGAACAAACTAAAACGTAAGGCTTCGTGGTGCGGCATACTGAAGTAGCGCATCACCCTGCCTTAAGCTTGGCAGCGTATTTTCCTTCGTAAATACCCCTGCCAGGTACTTTCAAGTGGTATCAGAGCCGACACTAGACTCACTTAGTGCTAACGGTCCCTCTGACTTTACACACTCACAATGTCAGATCCATCCTTTATCGTACGAACACCGGTTGTTCTTGACGGTACCAACTATGGATTTTGGAAGACACGTATTGAGGCACGGATTAAATCCATTGACCGAAATGCTTGGCTTTCAGTCCTTAGAGGATGGAAACCTCCTTTGGAGGAGTTACCGGACGGTAAAATGCTTGAAAAAGCTCCCGAAAAATGGTCTACCGATGAGGTTGCCGCAGCTACTGCCAACGATAGGGCAAGGTGTGCCATCCTTGAGTCTATCGATTGTGATATGTACAAAATTGTCAAGCAATGTGCATCAGCCAAGAGTATATGGGACCAATTGGAACTTCACTGTGAAGGAAATACCACGGTGAAGAAAACCAAGGTCCGAATGCTCATGTCTCGCTTCGAAAACTTACGAATGCGTGAGGATGAGTCGGCAAGGCAGTACTTTGGCGAAATCATGTCTATCGTCATTGAATGTGCTGACCTTGGCTCTCCCATAGGCAATGAGGCTGTTTGTAGCAAACTACTTAGATCGATGAACTCAAAGTTTCGATCAAAAGTAACGGCCATCGAAGATGGTCCCGTAGGTACCTCTGAAGACTACATCACCTTAATGGGAATTCTTAAGAACCATGAGCTTAATGAGGAAGACCGTGCATCCTATGGTCAGTCACGCGAAAGGAAAAGCGAGAAAAACCTTGCCTATACGGTGGCAGAACCTGACGGCAGGGACTCCAGAAGTTCGCACGGCAGAGACTCCAGGAGCTCACAAGGCAGCAGCACCAACTCCTCGACAAATGACTTGACTGACGAAGAAATCTATGAGCTACTGGGACAAGAAGACGGAGGAGACACGTACGCCCTACTTTCAAAGAAGGTGGATGCCATGCTTGTTCGGTCGTTAAGAAAACCATACGATCCCCGCCGAAGGAAGTTTCCTCCCAAGACCTCCTCAAATCAAGATAGAAGGCTCGTGACGCGTCAATCAAGCCCTGGATCAAGCTCCGGTTCAAACTCCTCGAAGGACTGGTCTAAAATCACGTGTCATACATGCCATGGACTCGGGCACTACTCTTCGGAATGCCCATCAAAGGATCGAGGCATCGCCCTAAATTCCATGATTGAACCAGAAGATTTGGAACAACTATGCCATGAGTTCTCCGAAACAGCACTGGCCGCTCGGTATGACGGCATCTCTCTATCAGATTCAGAAGACGACGATCTAACTCCTGCCGCAGGCCGAAGCCATGTTGCTTTCTTTACCTCTGCCGCAGACAAGGCAGAACGAATCATTTGTCTCACTGCCTCCATTTCAGACAATGAATATGAGGATGAGGCAATTCCTTTTGATCTTTTTATTGAACTAAAAGATAAATTTGATGAGCTACGCATGGATCTTCAACGGCAAAACAAATTGGTAGAAACATTAATCTCAAACAAAGCCTCATATGAAGATAAGCTAAAGAAGCAAGCCATAACCATAGAACAAATGCTCATTGAAAAGAATGACCTTGAAGGACGCTTGATGAAGTTCGATGTTCAACTCACAAGAAAAGACATGGAAGTTGAAAAACTAAAAAATGAGCTTGAACGAGCAAATGGCAAACTCGAGGCTGCCAACAACACTTTTGAGAAACTCAACACGGCCACATCAAAACTTGATGCCGTGATGAGTATCTCAAATGTTGAAAGACAAGGCCTCGGTTATCAAAAGACCGTAGATGCCATTTTTCCCCCAAGAAAGAGTTCAACGGGAATCCCTTTTGTGAAGGAATCAAATGATGGTCCACAAGATACTCCCACACCTTCACAAGAATCCACTACAAGAGGGATCAAGAAAGTGACTGTTCACGGCAAGGGCAGTAGGCAGAGGCAAGGACAAGCTGCAGCAGGCAGAACGAAGACAAGGCAGCCTCTACCCAAATCGAAGAACAAATCGAAGAGACGATATGTATGCCACTACTGCTTGATTCCTGGTCATATTCGACCGTATTGTTGGAGACGTGAAGAGGATTGGGAAAATGGCCGTCACCTACATTCAAACGTTGGATCATGGCATACCCACAAAAAGATCAACAACACTCGACCTAAATCAAATGCGTCTAAGGAAAAGGAGACTTATTTAAAGAAGTCTAAACCTGTTGCATCACATATGTGGGTTCCAAAAGCTACATTCACTACTAATAACGAGAGTCTTGTTCCTCCTGCCTTCCCTGATGCTAGTCCTGCCACATCATCTATCAACAAAATTGATATAAAATGCAGTGTTGTGTTCACCGCCCTCAAAGCTACCAAGGATGACAAATGGTATTTCGACAGTGGGTGCTCACGACACATGACCGGCAATAGTAATCACCTCGTCAACTATAAAGCATTTCAAGGAGGCGAAGTCACATTTGGAGGAGGATCTTGCGGATCAATTGTAGGCCGAGGCACTCTGAACGTACAAGGTCTGCCCAAGCTACAACAAGTTCTCCACGTTGAAGGCTTAATCACAAATCTCATTAGCATAAGCCAACTATGCGACGATGGCATGCACGTCAAATTCACACATCAAGCATGCGAAGTCTTTGACCATAAAGGAAAACCACTCGTTAAGGGGGAAAGATCTACATCGAACAATTGTTACTCCATTGGAGAAACGTGCTTCTCCGCAAAAGTGCAAAACGACGTGGACCTATGGCACCAAAAACTTGGTCATACAAGCCTTAGGAATTTGGAGCGCCTTATCAAGCTCGATGCCGTCCGTGGACTACCAGCACTCTCCAAGATCGAGAAAAGTGTATGTGGACCATGCCAACAAGGAAAAATGACCCGGACAAGTCATCCAGCTCTCCCTGCCGCAGAGCGAACTGCCTCTGCCGCAGGATCAGCAAATTCTAAGGCAGATCTTTACCAAAAGCAATCTCGATGCTTTGAACTCCTTCATATGGACCTAATGGGACCTATTGAGACAGAAAGTCACTCAAAGAATCGATATGTACTTGTAGTTGTCGATGACTTCTCAAGATACACATGGGTACGCTTTTTAAAGGATAAAAGCGAGACATTTGGAGAAGTTTCTAAACTCATTAGGTGGATCAAAACAAACCATGAAACAAATGTAAAAAGAATAAGGAGTGATCATGGCACCGAATTCGAGAACCAACAACTTGCCAAGTTTTGTGATGCACAAGGCATTGCCCAAGAGTTCTCTGCCCCAATCACACCTCAACAAAACGGTGTGGCAGAGCGAAAGAACAGAACCCTACAAGAGATGGCCCGTGTCATGTTGATCTCAAAAAATCTCAACAAAGCTCTTTGGGCAGAAGCAACCAATACCGCATGCCACATTCTTAATCGCATCAGCCTACGACGAGGCACATCGAAGACAGCCTATGAAATTTTAAATAATAGGAAACCAAATTTGAAATATTTTCATGTGTTTGGCTCTGTATGCTATGTTTTGAATGATAGAGTAGCTAGAACAAAATTTGAACCAAAGGCATTCAAAGGATTATTTGTTGGATACTCTAGAAATAGTCATGCCTATCGAATTTTTATTCCACTAACCAAAACTATTATTGAATCAGTGAATGTGCAGTTCGATGATCTAAGCATTCTCAAGAAACCTCGAGAAGATGGTATTCAAGAACTACTCGAACACCCTGTCGCAGCAGGAACAACAGAAGGCACTACGAATCCGGCTGCCTTACCTACTACTCCCAAGGCCGATACCCGAACCTCTGAAGCATCCGCGAATCAGTCCAATAACAACACAACACCTCAAGAATCTGATTCATCAGATGTAGAAGAGGCATTGGAAGAGCCACGACGAGATCCCCCAGGGCATGTTCGAAGGAATCACCCAGCAAGCCAAATTCTGCCGAAGCGCACAAGGATCCATCCGCCCATTGATTACAAGAACATGACAAGAAATGTGAGCATGTCAGCTACATGCTTTGAGATAGGCATTGTCGCATACCTATCTGAGGTAGAACCCAAAAATATCAAAGAAGCATTAAAAGATGATTTTTGGATTATGGCAATGCAAGAGGAAATGAACGAGTTCGAGAGAAACCAAGTTTGGAAACTCGTCCCTCGTCCCAAAAACAAAAATGTCATCGGGACAAAATGGATCTTCAAAAACAAATCAAATGAGCATGGGCAGATCGTACGGAACAAGGCACGACTTGTAGCACAAGGCTATACGCAGATCGAAGGCATCGATTTCGATGAGACATTTGCACCAGTGGCACGCATGGAGTCCATACGGCTGCTCATTGCCATTGCTTGCTACCTTAACATCACGCTGCATCAAATGGATGTTAAGGCTGCCTTCCTAAACGGCATACTTGATGAAGAAGCCTTTGTTGCTCAACCTAAAGGCTTTATAGATCCTAGATTTCCAGATCATGTGTATAAACTTCAGAAGGCACTATATGGCCTAAAACAAGCTCCTCGAGCTTGGTATGGGTGCCTAACCGATTTTCTCTTAAGTTTTGGTTTCACCCGCGGCACAGCCGACAAAACCTTGTTCATTAAATTTAATTCTTCCAAAATTTTGATAGCACAAGTATATGTTGATGATATTGTATTTGGTTCTACTTGTGATATAATGTTGAAATCATTTACTACTGCCATGGCATCAAAATTTGAAATGAGCATGGTAGACGAACTAACCCATTTCTTAGGTTTACACATCAAACAACTACCTACTGAAACGTTCATCTCTCAATCAACATACGCTCGAAATCTTGTGAAGAGATTTCACCTTGATGGAGCTAAGCCCATGAAGACACCAATGGGCTCAACGGACAAAGTTGCTCAAGACACTGGGTCTGCCGCAGTAGATCAGACGCTCTATCGGTCTATGATAGGAAGTTTACTTTATCTAACGGCAACACGACCAGATATTATGTATAGTGTTTGTCTTTGTGCTAGGTTTCAGGCAGATCCAAAGGAAGACCACTTGAAGGCAGTCAAACGCATCATTCGTTATGTCGCCTCAACCATCGAGCTAGGCATTTGGTACACAAAAGAAACCAACACCAACTTGGTTGGATTTTCCGATGCCGACTGGGCTGGAGACTTGGATGATCGTAAGAGTACCAGTGGAGGATGCTGCTTCCTTGAGAACAACATCATCTCTTGGCATAGCCGCAAGCAAAACTGCATTTCTTTATCCACTGCCGAATCCGAATACATTGCCGCAGGGAGTTGCAGTACTCAACTTATTTGGCTCAAACACATGCTCGATGACTACCATTTGGAGAGTAACACCCTTACCCTCTATTGTGACAATACTAGTGCCATTAACATCAGTCATAACCCTGTTGAACACTCGCGAACCAAGCATATCAGTATTAGGCATCACTTCATACGTGACCTAGTGGAAAAACGCCTCTTAAGGCTTGATCACATACCAACGGAGAATCAAAAAGCCGACATCTTCACTAAACCACTAAGCTCAGATCGCTTCATCCTTCTTAGAAGATCTTTGTGCATGTGCATCATGCCCTAGAAGGTTCTCTGCTTCGTGCTGCCGCAATGTCATGCCAGCTTCGCTCTGCCTATGTTGTTTTTATCAAACTAAAATTGTGTGTAAAAACTTTCCGAAGGAAAAGAACATACTAACATCACATTGGTAACATGGACGAACCCACATACATGTAATTAGATTTATTAGGGTTAAGAATTTCATGTACAATTCGATTTAGGTAGTTCAAACATACAATATTTATTTATGATATCAATGCCTACGCAAGGGCACGCTCAATCTATGCGGCACGAAGATCACCTAGGAATATTTTTTTCCTAGGATTTTTATTCTCTTTGAAGAATTCACACCAACAAAAATATGTACTCTTTTAAAAAAAAAAAAAAAAAATAGAAATTCAAAAAAAAAAAAAAAAAAAAAAAACTGAATATTTAAAAAAAAAAAAAAAAATTTTTTTTTGGCAAGGCAGTGCACTGCGGCACCACCCTGCCGCATAACGGGAAGATTTTTTTCCAGCCGTTGAAAAACACTTGAGTGCAACGGCAGGAGTCTTTTCCTATTCTCCATCAACTAAACTCCTATTTTCTCTCCCACTACAATTATCAATTTTCAGTTTCAAAAATTCAAAACATCTATCCCTAAAAAATCTCTACCGATCGAAGTGTTTTAATTTTTCAAAACTCAAAATCACAACTCATCTTTAAAAACCCGTTCGTATTTTTTCGTTGGTTCGACCCCAGAATTCGAAACCCTAAAATTCTATCCCCAAATTCTCTACATCAATGGCTTCCAAAATCCTTGCCGACCTTGTTGCTAACCCCGATTTTATGCGGATTCTTCAAGAAATCCGTTCAGACGCCACGCCGGAGAACATCACCCTCCAGGAGGCCTCAGAGGCGGAAAAGCGTTTCCTCGCTGCCTCCACCACCACTGTCTCGCCGCCGCAAACCCAGGTGTCTCCTGGCTCAGGTACGTCTCCTCACAGGTCTCCGATGGCAATCTCGCCTGAAGGGACCATGGCCGGAGAAATTTTGCAGGAACTCGCTGACTCTGCCGTCCACACGGTGGTTCAGCCTGCCTCAGATCTGGCATCCACAAACCCTGCCACTGACGATCAGGGTGCCGCAGCTCCATCAATCATTCACTCTGCCGCTCCTGACCTTCAGGCTGCCGCAGATCTTCCTGATGCTGCCGCCTCCAGATCTGAAACTGGGCCATCTCAAACGCCTCGTAAGCCCACAGTGATCTCCGGCATCTCCAACGTTCTTGAATACGATGCCGATCAGAGATCCCTGGGCACAGATGATTTTATTGATCTCTTCAACACTCCAGACAGCGCTCAGACTGCCGCATCCACTGCCGCCCCTCAAACTGCCGCTGTCCCTCTGCAAATCATCCTGCCAAAATTCACACCGCCTCCTCACTCCTCCACATTTGGTCTCAAGGATCTCCCTTTCGATTCTGATACTTCATCAATGAGGGGACTTTATGGCGACTTTGAGTGTCCGTCCCCCTACCGGAAAGCTAGATCCGACACTCCGTTCCCCAGGAACTCGCCGGACACATCTACTGCCTCCGAGCACTTTGAGGGAGATGGTCATGAAGTGGTTCATGACTCTGCCACCGAATCCGAGAGTCTCGAGTTGGGTCAGCACAGTAAGAAGCGCAAGGCTGCTCCAAAGTCTGTCATCCCCACTCGTCAATCATCTCGACCCTCAACTCAGGCAGCTCGACTCAAATCAAAGAACCTGCCGCCAACCACTCGATCAAACCCCATTGATTTGGACACCTCTCCATCCAAATCTACTCGGGGAAAGAAGCAAAAAGGTGGTGGTTCCAAGGCAGCAAGCTCCCAAAGTGATCCGGAAGCCACCACCCTTCCCCCTGCCTCAGCCGCGAAAAAAGGAAAGCTTCCGGCTGCCTCTGATGCCCTTCTGACGGCACCTGCTGAAGATGCCAATTCTGATGTGGAGGCATTAGGAGCATACTCCGAACGTTATTGGTCCCGTCGTCGTGCCACTCTCGGGCCTTACTATGCCGCAAAGCCAATCATCCCAGATCGTCGTGTTGATTTCACGACAATCATTGATCAACGTCTTGATCAATTTCTGGATCAAATGAAGCTCCGCAAGGCCGTGTCATATGCCGGAGGTTTCTGTGCCGAGATGGTTCGAGACTTCTACGCAAATTTGCGTCCTTGTTTCGCCAATCCGAAGTCTCGAGGTTATGGCAAGGTTTATATTCGCCAGAAGATCTACAACTTCTCTCCCACTGCCATCAACGTTTTTCTTGATCGTTATGAAGTCCATTACCCTCTGCAACTCAAGCCTCATCCCACTGCCGTTGCTCGTCGTCTCCTCGGTGGCCAGGGCAACATAACTCCACCCCCAGTATCAAAGATAAGTGCTTTCTCCAATTTCCTTTTTACAATTGCAAAATCAAATTGGACTCCAACAACGAACACACACCGTGTTCATGCTGCCACTGCCGAGCTCATCTATGCCCTCGGTGCAAGCAAGCAAGTCAATTTGGGAGAGTTAATTTTTGCAAAGATGTGCAAACAAATTGAAGATCTCAATCCAAGCCATAGCCTCGCCTTTCCTTCTCTGATTTGGGAGCTATGCCAAGATCAAGGGTATCAACCCATTGCCTCGGACATTGTCTGCCGCAGCAGCCCGATCATCAAGTTCACTCCCAAAGAGCCGAATGATCTGCCTTGGAAGGGTTATCACATGTTCGAGACCAAGGCGCCTGCTTCCTCTGATCAGCCGCAGGCTGAAGCTACTGGTGGTGGTGCCTCTTCCCAGGGCCTGCCTGACATCTATCTCCAAGCTCGCAAGTTTGCACAAGACTATGCGGCTCAATTATGCAAGGATATGACTTCCCATATGGCTGTTGGTATTGAAAATGCCATTTTCTATTTTCTGGACAACCATGGGATTTCTACACAAAAAGGGGGAGAAGCTGCGCAGAGGCAGAGTAAAGATCAAGGAAGGCAGACTGAAGAGAGGCAGACTGAAGAGCATGATGATGAAGAGGAAGATGAAGAGGATGAAGAGGAGAGGCAGACTGAAGCGAAGAAACTGGTGGACTATGGAGAAGATGATTCTGATGAATTTTAATTTTTTTTAAGTTTTCTTGATGTTGAACAATTAAGTTTCCTTTTGTTGCTTTTATTTCTAAGTTCTTTTGGTTTGAACAATTTAAATTCTAAGTTTTTATTTCCTTTAAAAAATTGGTGTGTTATTTTTTCGAAGTTGTTTGTTATTTGTTTTCTAACTTAGAAGGCATTAACTAAGGGGGAGTTCTTACTCATGCCTAAAGTTAAGTCAAAATGTTTATTCATAAACCTCTAAGTAAGAGAGTTTTCATTGAGGGGGAGTTGTCTTTTTACTCTGCCTCATGTTTTGTGAAGAAAGATAAAAAGGGGGAGTTTGTTAGTGTAAATATTGCTAGGCAGAGTAATGCGGCAGAGTTACTGAGCATAACAATGCCTTAGTCATATTTACATGTTTTCTCCTTTCTTCACATCTTTATATTGTTGTTTTTCACTCATTGTATGTGTGAAATGTGTAAGCATGAGTTTCCAGTTGAATCATGCGTGTTTAGACAATCAAGACATTAGCAGAATCATGCGGCAGGACGAAGACCTTCGGCATGCCGCACGACGAACAAGAGCAGAAGACTCGAGTAGGAGCGATAGGCATAGAGAACCTGAAAAGAAAGAGAATTGGAAGGCATTGGCAAGAGGCAAGGCATTCCAGTGAATTGAAGAAGGTTCGCCCTGCCTGAAGAACAGCTCGCTGTGCGGCAGAGACAGAAGCTGGGTCAAAGGCGGTTCCTATCTTCTCTCAACCACTCTAAACCTAGTTTTACTAGGGATTTCGGTTGAGAGCTCCTCCTATAAATACCAGGAGACTTCAGCTCATACACTACACTTTTTAATCTATCCGAAAACATCATTTTAATTAAGATCATTAGCTAGTCGGTTTTAGTAGGCAAGATCTTCATTGGAAGTTCTTCGTCCATTTATCTTCTCATCTGAGATTGTTACGTACGACTTAGTTATGATCTGTAATTTAGTATAGGATAGTGTTAGAAGCTTTATTTCAGTTTTGATTGTTCATTAATCTTCGGATCCGATAAACGAGAAGGAATGCCTTCGCATTGCCTTAAGTTTAGTCGATTGTAAATCCAAGATTATTTATTGTAAAGACTCGTATCTTTAATAATATATTTTTTGCCGTAAGGCACATTCGTATGGGTATAATTTAAATACCCATACAAAGATTTAATTACTTGTGTTATTTATTTATCGCTTCGTTTGTGTGTGTGAGTTTGTTCGTTCTGCCTAACTTTTATCTTTCCGCTGCATAACTTATACATATATCATATATATATATTAAACTGAGAATTTAAGATACACATTAAAATACTTAAATTAATTAAAACGAACAAACTAAAACGTAAGGCTTCGTGGTGCGGCATACTGAAGTAGCGCATCACCCTGCCTTAAGCTTGGCAGCGTATTTTCCTTCGTAAATACCCCTGCCAGGTACTTTCACTCTCAAAATAGTTGACACATTTCTTTTCCAAATTCTACAATAGCGCGGACACAAAAAAAAACTTTTTTAGTTGTTTTCATTTTATAATATAATCCACTTATTTTTTAAACTTTATTCAATAACTAATTTAGTTTTCAACTAAAAAATACATGTACTAGTATTTTTTTTTTTAAATTTCATGCCCATAAAAATGTGTCAACTCTTTTGAGATATAGAAAATATTTTTTTCTTAAAACACAAACAAAATGTTTGTTTGGTGCTATTTCTTGATGTACTAGTACTATTTGTTAAGCAAAAAACGTGGTAAATAATTTAGTAAGGAGTTTTTTTTTTTGGTCTATGTCAATTGCAGTGTCTTGGGATTCGAATCAAGGACCTTAAGTCTCCAATTCAAGTGCTCAACCAACTGAGCTAACAACCCTCGACATTTAGTAAGGAGTTGATAAAACGAGAGGTTAATTTCATAACATGTAGATTTTTCATGAGAGAATCAAACGTGAAACAACACGCAAGTACTCGAGCCACCACGTTGTTTAAAAAAAAAACTAGTATCAACAACCATTTGTCTGTACTCGACAACTTACATCTGACACTCGGGTTATATATATATATCAGTAAAAAATATATATAAAAAAAAGAATAAAATTATTTTTGGATGATTTGAGCATTATTGTACAGAGGACATGAGAAAAGGCATTGAGCACACATACCAACAAAAAAACTGCTACAAAATATATAGAAGAAAGTATACAGATCTAAGCCATAATAATATAATCTTGTGGAAATCGTTTAAGTAGATCGATATATATATATATATTAGATATAGATATATGTATATACTTTTCCGATTTGTATACATCTCATATCTCAATGAATTTTGATAACATCTTACATGATCATGATCTCAATTGCAACTTGGTACGGTTCGAAATCGAGTCGACAACCGACTGACGACGATGATGATCGACTTGCGCGTGAAATCAAGAATCAGATCCGTTCTTCTTCCAGTTGACGAGCATAGAAATGCATCGCTTGACGATGTAGAATTTGGCCTTTTGCTCCTTGCACTTCCGCGAGAAATCCGAACACTTTTGCGACGAACTTCTCGGGAGGCCGGACGAAGACGCGCTCGACTTGCTCTTGAAAGGGTTCCTCGTCGAGGCACTCCTCGACATACTGCACGACGACGACGACGTCGAGGATGACTTGTAGCCACTATTATTGGTGTTACTCTTATCATCTTTTGATATCTTCCACTTCTCATCCATGTAATACTCCATGAATGAGATTATCCTAATTACTCTCTCTCTCCCTAGCTATTTAGCTAGCTCCCTTGTGTGTGTGTGTTTGGGAGAGAGTGTGTGAGAGAGAGAAAGAGAGAGGGAGGGTTTGGTGATATGGCATGCAAGGTAATTGTGATATGAGGGACCATGAGGTGGTGTTGGGACAATTTATAACAATTCATATAAAAAATAAATGTGGTCAAAACTACAATGGTAAATATCCAAAAACATCGCTATACCTATATTTTATTTACGATAAAAATTGGAATTTTTTTTGTAATTAGATCGAATTTTCAATATCTGATTTTAATATCAGTATGAATATAATAGGAATAAAACAATCAAAAATGAGATTAGAAGCTACTAGATATGATATAGACATGTATTTTAACTATGAAAACAAGAAAAATAAATTGTGGTTTTAATGAATGAGTTAATTAATATTTTTTGAAAAGAAAAATGAAAAAAAAGAAGAATTAATTGAGGTTGATATATGTAGATGGTGGTGTGGTGGGGTGGGGTTGACGAGTGTTGTGTTAGCAGCATCACATGTGGGTGCGTGAGTAAGATGGTCAGAGCTTGTTGCCTTACTTTATAATTTGCAGCCAAATTCTATGGTGGATCTCGTTTTTTATTGGCCCCACAAATTGCTGCCTACAATCTACATTTCTTTTTTTATATTTTCATGTATAATCAAATAAACAATTTTCAATATTTTTATTTTTATTTTTTGTGTATTTAGTGTGATCCATTCAACGGCTATAGTTTTTGAAATAGTAAAATAAAGTTGTGGGGGGAGACCACCACAATCCTCACATGAGGGAGGGGTTGGAGGTGGTCGGAAGGAGCAACGCGACCTCGGTGCTTTGATACGTAAACAAGATTAAATTCGTTATCCTACAACTCATTGTATTTATAATGTGTGTTATATTTGATCAAATGTTTAAAGTGTTAAATTTAGTGAAAACACATTAAATTATACAATACATTATTTTAAAGTTTTTGCAAAAGATAAACTTGTAATTAATCCCTTCCCCATTCATAAATATTAATGTGTATTTATGTATGCAAAGTATACCTTATATTATAAATGGATGGGGAAATGTGAATTCAATTTAAATAATGACTAGTGAAGCACTGAAGCTTATTGATTCCCTTTTTGACTTTTTGTCCACCTTCATTTTATCATTTTTATTTGGTTCTCCTTAATTATAAAATTAGGTCAAAATAACACCTTGATTGTAATATTGATTCCCTTGTTGAGAACTTAAACTTTGAAAACAAGAAAATCATGTATATCTAATTTGAAAGTGAAAAAGACTACACTTATAATTGATCTCACTTATTATTTTGATCAAAATAATCACAATTACACAAATCATTACAATTATTAATTACAATCACATTTAATTACATCATGGAAAAGAAGTAGGCACAATTCAAAGGGACGGAAGAGAATATTACAATTTGTATAATACTAGTAAAAAATAAAATCAAGTTTGATGCTGAATGATTGGTTTTGGGCTGTACATTCTTATGGGGCCACGTTGTAAATAATATTATAAGTAATTAATAATAATACTACTGTATAGTGTAGTAAATTAATTGATTGATTATTTTGACTAGGAGTGGTCAATTTTATGATGAGTACGTATATGCATTTATTTGGTTGTTTCATATTAGGCTACACTAAAATCAGTACATTGATATTCGGTTAGTTTATTACATGGCCACAAACAATCACTCAATTAACAAATTACAAGGTGAGTTGGTGTATAGTACTCCATTTTTTTACAAATAATAATGCAATAATATATATTAAAAGTATATCTTTAAGCTTTATGAGATGGAATTCATTCCAATATAATTTAATATGAGAAAACTCACAAGTACGTGTATTTAACACCTCTTCATTTCTGAGCCTAAAAAATCAATCCCCAACTCTAATAACAATTTAACTATGAACAACTTTCGAACCGAACAACTACAGTACATAGTTCTGATATCATGCAATGGATGGTTAAACCTACCAAAAATGTCGTAGCATAAAAAACTTGGTTCTAACACCTAACGCACAAATATCTAAGACTGATATTACTGAGTCATTTAAGAATTGTTATCTAAAATCAAACCAAGATTGAGACTGAGAGTCATCTAAGATTTGTTATCGTAAAATCAAACATCGATAGAAAGATTAGCTCCTCACATCTTATACTAATGTAACCCCAAATTCACAAGAATCTACTACGGGATAACTCGAAATTAACATAACAAATTAAATTGAGTAAAAACAACAAACCATTTCAATTGAACATACACTAGACAACAGATTTATTTTGTTTGCTTGCCATAGAAATGAAATACTAATTATATATTAGATCTCGATGAATAGTATTTGAGATTTCATTTACATGGAGTACACAAGAAATAACATGATGGGTTTATAATTAAATATTAAATTAATTTGCCTTTTCCTCATGAATAATGAAGAATCTTGATCCCATGCTACAGGCTCATTCACACACCTTTACAGAAGGCTAATTCATTATATTTGTAAATAAATCAAAATGTCATATGACTTTGACTGTACTGTGGACTCAAGTTTGACCAGTCAACAATCTACTGAAATTAATAAGACTGCTAATGTTTGTACTATATACTATAAATTAAATTATTATTAGTATGTGGAAAATCATGTGACCTTACTGGCTTTGTAAGTTTTATACACTACTCTACAGCATTTGCTGCTCTCACATTTCAAACCTCATTCTATCAGTTCACATCATCTATCCCTTAATATGGCATCAAAAGCCGGGACCCATTAGGAGGGCCCGCGTCATGCTCGAGAGGAATGACCAACGGGGTCGTGCCAAATGAGGGTTCTGTAGCAACAACGACAACTGAGAGTGTCGAAGAACACAATATTACGAGACTGGTGAGAAACAAGAGGTGACAATGGACCAAAGAAAACAGGAATAATGTACATGGAATTTGCAAATTTCAGATTTTCACAATGAACCTCAGATTTGCATTTGACATGAGAGTGTCCAATTCCATATCTGGTGAACTGAATTCTACTCATATATATCATATATGTATTGACAAGACGAAAGCATAAGAAGTTAAAAAATCACTCACACAACATACAGGGATATAAACACCGACACAAGGTGGAAAAGCAGGCTCAAACGTGGGTCTTGTGATTCAGATTGATGCTAATGTAATGAAATAATAAGTATAAGTGTTGAACAAACACAGCAAAGACTGTTGTAAATCGCCCCACATAATCATTTCATAATCATTGTTGCTATAACATCATATGCCAAAAGGCAGCAGATGAAAGAGAGAGATAGAGGTCTAAGTGTTTATCTGTAGATAGAAGGAAAATTTAGATAGGATACTATCATACTTACACCTAAAATTCATCATTCATAGTCGATAACTACTATTTAGTATTTAGATAATGTTTAGAAGTCTGTCACTCTATACTAAATTGATCAATTGTCATTCAAAAACCCAAGAAGAGTACCGTGTACACATCATATTATGCCCGTATTTCACTATTATAAAATATAATTGTAACCTTCTCAAAAAAAAAAAAAAAAAAAAAAACGATAAAGTGAAAGATAATCAATCGGAGCATTATTTTGAAAGATAAATTCACAATTTTAATATGTTTTTGTAAAAACATGATAACCAGAGTCATGTAGAAAAGGCAGAAATTACATTACTACTACTGCTAACGACCACCTGGTTCAAATTTAACCAAAACATAAAACAAAACCCGTCAAATATTACTCTTTAGTTTCTTCGAATTCCATGAGACTAATAACTGCAAACCGGGACAACCTTTTTAAACTAATACACAAAAGGTATTAACTTGTAACGAACCTTACTCATGTACTCGCTGTACCTCTCCCCGAACGTCTCCAGCATCAAGGCTTCCTCCAACTTTGTCTTTTGCCCGTAATACACCGAGCAGACCACGACGATAAACAAAGCACTCATTGGTGATCTTAGCGCAGCAAAGTAAACAGCAAACAGGAGCATTGTAGAAGCATACATCGGATGACGGATAAACCTGTAAGGCCCAAACTGAACAACAGCAGTAGGCACAACCACCTTCTCCGAGTACTTAGCCAAATACAATGTAGAGTGGTACTGCATGAATACAGTCAGCACGATCAAACCCCAAATGCCCACATTGTTCCATCCACCAGGTATGAGATGGAGTTCTGTACCCTCGAATGCCGCCAGCCAATGGCCGACCATCACTCCAGCACAAAACAGAAACTTTTTCCAATTGGGCAAGCTGATATCCCATTTGGGGTCGTGCTCTCTTTGGTAGTAATCCCCGTATAACCGCTTCCGGACACTAACATTGAGGAAAAAGAAATAATGGTACACGAAAAAGAACACAAACGGCCATCCTTCAAGAAAGCCGTTAAAATGTGCGGGCGGGACTAGTGTTAGCCAAGTGAAAGACGAGGTCACGATGGCAAGCTGTTCGATTATGCTGGCTTCCCCCTTCAAATACCTACTAAGGCTGTAAGCACCGTATATCGCAATGCCAATGGCTACCATCCACGGCCAGAACAGCCACGTCCAGCTGAAATACGTCCAGAAGAACGGGTTTAACAGCAAATTCACAGTCCATTTGGAACCGGCAACGGCAACAGAGGATGCCAAACACCACTTGCAAATGTCGAGAGGGGTCAACTGCGAAAGCTTTGATTTCAGAGAGTCGAAAGAGATAAATTCAAGGAGTTTCAGGAATGGATTCGGAGCATCAGAATCCGCCGCCGGGGCCGTGGAACTTGAAAACGAGCATTTGGGCGAGCGAACAGGGCGAATGGTTCTTGATTTTGGAGGGGACGACGACGATGATGAAAAACCTGGTTCCGCGCGAGATGGGTTGTGCGAAGAGGTTCGGATAAGCCTTGCATTGGTCCGGGCCAACGATTTTTTCACAGAAAACTCTTTGCGTTGAAGGTGTTTGTTAAAAGGTCTGAATGAGAATAAACAGCTTGTTTGGGAGAGAGAGGAAGTAAAAGGAGTCACCTTCGCACAGAGAAACGAAGCCATGGTATCTTCTCTTTGATTGATCTTCACGGCGCTGAGAAGCAGCGTCCACTGCCGGATTAGCCGATTGGGTTTCCGAGAGGAAGCGCAAAAGATACAAGGATTAAATTGGAAAAGAAGAATATTAAGTTGAATTAAAATGTTAAAAAATACTGTATATATTAAAATCCAAAGAATACTCGTAGCAGTTAAAATAGTAATAGTAGTCGCAAAAATCAACATTTTTTTTAAATGTATGTACTGTATTTCACTTTTGAAAATAAATTAATCGTTGTTATTTTTTTACTTTAATAATTTTAATTGTACTTTTTAATTTACTTTATCATTTTTTTCATTACTCACATTTTTTAAATTTAATAATTAATATAATTATTTAAATTAATATTTAAATTGATTCTTTTTATTTTTTATTTAAATAATAATTATTTTTTAATTAAATTTTATTTGCTCAAATGATAATTGTTAATATTTATATATATATATATATATATATATATATATATATATATATATATATATATATTTATACAATTAACTAATATTTTTGGCTCAAGTAATTAAGTAAGTAATATAATTGAGAAATTAATTAAGACTAATATTGTAATAACCTAAAATTTTAGAATAAAATTTAGTTAATTAAAATGGCCTTTTTATGTACGTGTTAGTCGGGTAAACATTTTTTTAATTGAGCTTAAACATTTTATAAATTGGGCTTTTAATTTATTGTAATTTTATAAAATGTAAATATTTTTAATGTGCATAAATAATAAGAGAGTTTTCTTTTGTGAGCTGTCAAGACTTTATTTTCATGGGCTGCAAAACCTTTTAAATTAATGGGCTCTTTAACCTAACCCAAAACCTTAATTTTATATATGCTTAACCCATAATAAGTAACAATTAAGAAAAGAAAACCTAGACGGAATAAAAGAATAGAGAGAGCGTGAGAGAGAGGGAGAGAAGCCGCGATCGAGAAGAAAAGAAAAAGAAGAAAAGAAGAAGGTGCGACCTAGGGAAAAGGACCTAGGGAGAAGGAAAGAGACGACGCCGCTTGACTCTTTAACCTCGATCACATATTAACAAGGCAAGTGGGTTTAAGAGATACATAAAATTCTTAGATCATATTTGATATTAGGGTTCTTAGTTGTAATTCATATTATGCAATTCTTACCTAGACTATGATTATTTGATGTATAAATATAATTATGAATGTTTGTGCGTGTACATATTGATATGGGTTGTAGGCATAAAACATATGGTTGAGTACTAAGTAAATATTTACACGACGCGGCCTGTAGAACTAGAAATAGGAAATACGTATATGGATATTGTTTGTGATGGATTGATCGCATTGTATATATATATATAAAGTGATGGCTTGATGAATGCTGCTGAACTCGTACCAATATATATACATGCGCATGGTTAATTTATATGTTTATAAGTATGCATCCATATGTATGTGTACTCAGTACTCACTGCATGTTGTTGCTATACATATACATGTATGTACGTAGGTAAGTGAGTGGCAGGTATGAGCAACTTTACTTTGTGACTCATTAGTAATACCTAATAGTATGTTATATGTACTTATATGTATATGTGTGATATGCATCAATATATAGTACTAGCTTTGCAACAGCAGCAAGTGTAAAGGCATGTATATATATATGTAACTGTATACATATAAGTAAGGTGGGCTGCTGCTGTGCACCAGTAGGGGTGGATTAACGAGTGGCTCGGATCGTTAAGCTCGTGATCGTTAAGCTCGTGATCATTAAGCTCGTTATAACTAAACTCGTTAATTTTAACGAGTTCAAACTCTTGATCGGCTCGGATCGTTAAATACTCGTTTAGCTCGTGAGTGTTCACGAGCTGCTCGTTAAATTCATATGTAGGCAGGTAGCAAATCACGTCAGCAAGGAAGTAGCATAAATAGGAGCTCATAATCACGTTTTAACAACTCAAATTCAATAAGTCAATAACTCAAAGACCCAACTCATGGGCTGGGCCCCTATATGTTGAGTGGAATGGGTGGGCTGACTCTTGACATTCATGGGCTGAGTCTCTATACGTTTTAACGAGCTTACCGAGCATGCTCGCGAGACTCGTGTACTCGTTCGTTAAGCTCGTTATTATTAACGAGCTGAAACAGCTGTTCGGCTCGGTTCGTTAACTTACGAGCTCAAGTTGAAACGAGTCGAGTAGCCGAGCGCTCATTAAGCTCGCGAGCAACGAGCATTTCGTCCAGCCCTATGCACCAGCAATGGAAGTAGTATATATAATTTAGTTATATGTATTAATTTGAAAGGTAAATAAATCAGTTGATGTTCATGAATTGTGAATAGTTTGATGTTCATTCATTAACTCTTTAGTTGATTGTGTACATCATGATTTTGATTTATGTCGCTTGTAACTTTCATATGTTTATTCCCCGGTTGTTGCTATGCTTTTGTGTAGACTGTTACTAAGGTTAATTCATACGTATCATTAATTCATAAATACATATAAGAATGCATATTCATTACAAGTTCATTTCACGGTCAAAATATTAAAGAACGAAAATAAACGTAAAGTCACGTTTCAGAGGTTAACGTGATTAATTAAATGTAAAGGCGTTTCGAATGTTAACGTGATAGTCAAAATGAAAAGTCACGTTTCGAAAGTTAACGTGATTAGTTAAATATAAAGTCACGTTTCAGAGGTTAACGTGATTAGTTAAATGTAAAGTCACGTTTCGAAGGTTAACATGATAGTCAAAATGTAAAGTCACGTTTCGGAGGTTAACGTGATTAGTTATATGTAAAGTCACGTTTCGAAGGTTAACGTGATAGTCAGAATGTAAAGTCACGTTTCGGAAGTTAACGTGATTAGTTAAATGTAAATTCACGTTTCGGAGATTAACGTGATTAGTTAAATGTAAAGTCACGTTTCGAAGGTTAACGTGATAGTCAAAACGTAAAGTCACGTTTCGGAGGTTAACGTGATTAGTTAAATATTAAGTCACGTTTCGGAGGTTAACGTGATTAGTTAAACGTAAAGTCACGTTTCGGAGGTTAACGTGATTAGTTAAATATTAAGTCACGTTTCGAAGGTTAACGTGAATCTAAATGTAAAGTCACGTTTCGAAGGTTAACGTGAATCTAAATGTGAAGTCACGTTTCGGAGGTTAACGTGATAGTCTAAAACGTAAGTCACGCTTCAGAGGTTAATGTGATAGATGTCTAAATGTTGAAACTACGTTTCTAAGCTTAACATGAAAGAAAGTTACTTAAGGTTTCAAATCAAGTTTATGATCTAAGATTAAGTTAGGCCCAAGAGCTGCATTGCATTAAAGTTCAATATTTAAAATACAAACTAAGACGACAAGCGGAAAGATTAAAGCATATAGAATGCATGCCTACTTGCCAGTCAGTTGACTGACCCTTGTTAACACAAATGATTTCAGGTGATACTTTTGATTAACCGGAGTAGTCGAGGATGCTTCTGCGCCGTGATTCGTACAAACGTTTTAATATGCTAATTTATTTTAGTGTGTGTTGATGTATTAAAACTGTTAATGATTTCCGCTGCATTTACTATTATTTAAATCTTTTTACCGTTGGAAATTAATTATGCCGACGTGGAGTTTGAAAAATTGCATCTCGCGCCTTTGAGATCTTTAAAAATTATTACTTGTATTTCTTTTATTTAATAAAATAAAACGGGGCATGACAAATATGTATGTAATTAATATTTTATTTGTGTGCCTTAAATAGTTACTATAATTATAAATTAATATTCATGATAAAATATTATATAATATATGTAATAAACATATAATTTTAGGATAAAAATTACACTATTAATAATTACAAAATTTAGTAATTAAGTAAAAAAAAAAAATACTCTATCTCTCCGTTACATAAGTATTTTTATTTGTAAATGGTCCAAGAGCATAGTCAAGTGTAAGACATGTGGTGATGTGGGAAGGTATGTTGTAATGTAAATGTAATTTTCTGGCGACGCAGACTCGAACTTTGAGTGAAATAAATTTTTATTGAAATATTATAAATTTTGTTTTGGAGTCAACATGTTGGCTCTCTCTACTACTTTACCACATCTCTCGATTTACATCCTACTCGATCGAGAAATGTAAAAGAGGAGTAAAAAAACCGATCGAGAGGTGTAAGAGAAGAGTAAAAAATAAGTGTCTGCTACTCGAACATATCCCTCGATTTAGATCTTACTTAATCGAGACTATTGATCGAGTGAAAGATGAGTTTCTCTGATCACCTCTTTATATAAAAAAAATTTATTTGTAAATTTACAAAAAAGACACCTCATAGGCAGAAAAAAATAATAAAAAACTTATTTGTAGATTTACAAAGAAGACACGTTAGAGAGTTGAGGCGAAAGAAGTATACAGTAATTTTTTGTAATTTTATTATTTTGACAAGTGCATGTACATTAAATGGTAAGTGTTGTAATTTCGGTTCCCAAAATTACTCCACACAAAATAGCTTGAAATATAAAATAGATGGGGAAAAGAAAACGATATAAAGATAGAAAACGAATTTTACGTGGAAACCCAAAATAGGAAAAAACCACGGGAGGAGGAGAAAATATCACTATAATCGAATCAACGGGGTTACAAATATAGATCTCTCAATAGATCTATCTCACGAAACTCTCTCTCAATAGAAACGCTCTCACAAAACGATGTTCTCAATAACACCGTGGCTCACGATATTCTCAATAATATCGATCTCTTAAATTAATGCTCTCAATAACATTAATCGAGTTACTAATGATCAAGCATGGAGATCCCTATTTATAGGTGTAGCAAACCCATAAAATAGGTAACAATAGAATTAGGAATAAAACCCTTTTTATTCCTATTCCAAATATGACTCAAATCTTACTACCAAATAATATAATTATATCTCCAATATAATTATATTCACTTAAATAAAAGAACACCAATAACTTGACTCCAAGATAAATTGAACCGACGTATTCCAATTCGGCCGAACACAACAACCAAAACAACTTCACATGCAAGCCTGGCCCGCCCATATTCCTAATGGGCCTTGGCCCATTTCCCAATTCAAACTGAATGCGTACAATGTACTAATTCAAGGAATATGGTCCAGCTTTCGTTAATTCTCGACAACGGCTTTACCTCTTTCGGTCGCGTGCTCGGCTAATTTCGTCTATCCGTTTTGACTCTCGTTTCTTTTATTTCGATTGGATTCGAGTCACCACTCAACAAATCTCCACCTTGACGAGAATCTCCTACAACCCCAAAACAAAAAAAAGTCAACTTGACTTCACACGTCGATTATAGCGATCTCCATCTTCTCCTCCACCGGCCCCGCGGGCTCTTCAATAACTAAAATTGACTAAGTCCGACCCTCGTCGAAACTTAGTCCCCAAATGTGATTTCCTCACCCAAATTGCTTTGTACCTCTTGCGTGCTCTACCGACATCCCCACAACACAAAGCACTACTATTCGACTCCCTCGAGTCGCGAAAACGAGCCTCCTCGTTTGTACTAATATGAGTGCCCGCACCACCCATCCATAAAGCCATCGATTTATCATTAGCGAGCATCGCATACTCAGCTTCCCCAAGACAGCTTGAACCAGCGGGTACGACTACATCGCTCCGAGTAATCGTAGATCCTTGTAGGACATAAAGTTCTCCGGTCTTTTTCTCTCCTCTAATCACTATACGAGCACGTCTGCTCACCTCTAAAACTCCACCTCCAGCGGAGTAGTTGAAATTACGTCTTCGACGTATGATACCAACTTTTCGCGAAGTTGGACTTAAACAACGAACACCAGCTTCAGTCAAGGTAACAGTCACACAAGTTCGTGGAATGAAAGACGGAAGACAAAGGCAAAGTTATGTAATATGTTTTCATTCCATTGAAACAACGAAACTAAACTATTACACTGAGTATGGTAGGCAAAACGATTACAAGAAGTTTCCCGAGTGTCGCAACAACTCCCACTAACTTGCAATCTAGCACACAAGTACCTAGAGCTAAATCTCCTAACTCTAATCTTGG
Source organism: Euphrasia confusa (assembly GCA_954870475.1). Classification (NCBI taxonomy): domain Eukaryota; kingdom Viridiplantae; phylum Streptophyta; class Magnoliopsida; order Lamiales; family Orobanchaceae; genus Euphrasia; species Euphrasia confusa. The sequence continues at coordinate 11,363,179 of OX940965.1, forward strand.
CACAAGGCGCAAACGCTACTACACAAACTCGAAGCTCGAAGCTGTCGGTCACGATTCTAAAAATCAGATTTCGTTCTCTCAAAATCGTCAATGGTGAAATCGAACTCCATGGGTTTATATAGGCAGCCCGCACATGTGAGGTGATGACATGGCACATTCTGGTTGGTCACATGCTTGGCTGATGTCACTTCTCCATGGATGACATCACTCTTGTAGAACTTGGATTCTTGAATCTTGGAATCTTGAATCTTCGATTCTTGAATCTTCGAATCTTGAATCTTCAATTTCAAAGTCAGAACTTCAATTCAATCTTGACTCCGTCGATCTCAATTCTTCATCTTCAAACTCTCGTGGAAAACTCTGTTGAAGCCTCGGAATTTCATCGTCTTCATGGTCGTCGATATCATTGAAGTAGAAAACACTGGAACCATTCTTCATTTCTTGATATGAGTACTTGGTGAAAGAAATCACGTTGAAAGTACTTAGTGAAAATCGTCGTTGAAGAATGTCATAGTCGCTGGCACCGTGCCTTGAGGACAAGCAACATCGAAACCGTGCCAGTGCCAAAACCGGCGACGCCAGTCGCCGATTCCGTGTCAATGCCACATGCCAAAACCGGCGACTGGAGTCGCCGATTCCATGTCGTTGTCAAATGCCAAAACCGGCGACGCTGGTCGCCATTCCAAGGGATTGCCAAAAACGGCGACGCCAGTCGCCGTTCCATCCCATGTCAAAAGCGGAGACTGTTGTCTCCGTTCCACGTCTATTCCAGAAGCCAAAATCGGCGACTGTGGTCGCCGTTCCACACCATCTTCACTATGTCCAAAATCAGCGACTGCTGTCGCCGTTCCTGTCATGCCATAAGCGGCGACGCTGGTCGCCGTTCCATGCACATTCCAACGTGCCAAAACCGGAGACTCTAGTCTCCTTTTCCATGCACCTGCAAACCTGAAAATCAACAAAAACACAAGTACAAAAACGTTGTCGCCAAAATCAACATTTACAATCTCCCCCTTTTTGGCACAACCCATCAAAACGAGGTTAAGTAAAAAAAAATGAGATAGTAGTATCTCCCCCTCAAACGAATACACCAATAAAAATAAGCTAAGTAAACGATGGAAAAACATCAATCATACAATCAATGAAAAACCATAAAAGACTTAGCCAAATTTCAAACCAAACATCAAAAACACTTAGATAAAAATTCAAACAAAACAATATTCCAGAGATAGAGAAATATGCAAAACCAATGCATGGACGAATAAGTTTAGAGTTGTATGCATGCAAAAACAAAATGTGAAAAACGAGTTCAAAAGTTATGAGAAACTGGAAATGAAAACTTGGAATAGAAACTTGAACTTGGAATGGAACTTAAGATCTTGAACTTCAATCCTTTGGCGAGCCAGTTGGCGTGGGTTCGCGTTCTGGACTCTCGATCACATCTTCTTCATCTTCGCCATAGACGAAGCCATCATCAGAACTCGAATCTTCTTTCTCATCGTCATCCGTCTCCTCACCCAGACCAAAGATCTCGTACTCGCCGAAATCTTTTCCACCTTCATCTTCGACATCAATAATGTTGACATCATCATCCTGGTCTTTCAGTCCACCGGACGGCATTGCCCTCGACGATTCGCCAACCTTCGCCTTGCCCTTGTCGCGAATGTCCATGCAGCCTTCAAAGATGTCATCGTCCGTCTTCTCGCCATCATCAGCTCGGGGTACCTGTTCAACTTCAATATTGTTACCTTTCGCCAGCTGAACATGCGCCTCTTGGATAGCGTCCCGAATCATCTTCAAAAGGAACGTGTCCTTCAAACTTGCATCGGGGGCTCCAACATCACCGAGTCCTCCCCCTTGTTGGATCTCACGCTGAAGTTTGTCAAAAGATGACTTCTGTTTCTTCTGCGCGTCAATCATTTTGTTGTAGGCCACAGCATGTTCCTCTTGACACCGTTCCAGGGCCAAAGTGTCGGCATAGAATTCTTTGACACAGGCTGATGGCACCACAGCTCGATGACTGTGGATAGGGTGATAAGGATTTTTGTAAGAAGGAACTCTAGAGTTAGGTCCAAACTCGCGAGGAACGACTCTAGGCTGTTGTTGGGTTTGAGGTTCCGCCTCATCAGCTGCAGCTGTGGATTCATTCTTTTGGCGCTTGGCCAAGGGAGACTTGTCTTTCTTGACGATCGACTTTCTCTTTCTTTTCAGTGGCGATGGCGGAGGAGTTAGAATCTCAGGAAGTGCATTCCTGTGAACAAAGTCAAACCAAGGAAGGTCGATGACACGTTTGGACGGATTCAGGTACGTGCCAGTGATCTTGACAGCGCCATTTTTCTTTAACTTTTTCTCAAAGTCATCATCAGGCGTAAAACCTTGTGCGTGAAGCATGCCGTAGATCAGACACGGATGCGTGAGTTGAAGTTTCTTAGCCTCTGGCCAGTCAGCTTGGCGAAGAATGGTCTCGTCCGTCGTCCTGGCGATTTTGCAAAGGTCATTGAAAATTATCTTGCCAAGGTTTATTTGTTCGCCGCATCCAAGGCGAAAGATGATGTGCATCAGTTCCGGCGTCAAGACAGATTCGTCTTTGTATGCTGTCCAGTTGGACATGCCAAGTCGCTGAAGGATGCCGTAGAAGGCAGACAATTTGTTCGGCGGCGGCAGTTCAGACTTAACTTTCTTCTGAGTAACAAAAGTGCCGATGGTAAGGTCTTCAGCCCGTTCCTCAGCTGAGGGCGAAGTCCAGTTGGAATCAACTTCCAACCTCTCAAGAAATTTGTTGATGGAAAAGGGGCGGAATTTGTACAACTTCTCACGGAAAACAAAACAGCCATACAGACGGCTCTTCGGGTTCGCAAAGTCAGGAGACAGACTGGCATAGAATTTGTTAAGTATGTGAATGGAATAGCGGTAAGTCAAGCTGACCGACTTAATCATATGCATCTTAGTCAGGAAATCTGTTATTCCGTGACGGTCATAGTCTTCCTTCAGAATAGTTCGATCGGTTAGGATCGGTAGAGTCTGGATGAGTTTGTGGCGACGTTCAGCAGTCGCAGTGAAGAAATCGCGAGAATGCGGTTTCGGGCACTCGGAAAATTCCGAGATATATTTGAAGCCGTCAGTCGACTTCTGCGATCCAGCTGATCCAGAAGAGAGCGGCGGTTTCTGCGAACTGTGAGTTCGAGACTTGGTGACTTGACCACCAGAATTTTTCACACTACCTCCACTGGCGGAAGGTTTCTTGCCTTCGGCACTCCCAGCTGGAGTTGCCGATTTCTTTCCTGACCCTGATGGCGACTTAAGTTTTGGATCTGTGCCAGCAGTCACAGTCACTGTAGAAGGAATTTTGACAACCTTCTTGCCATCCTTAGTTATCTCGCCAGCCGCGAGCAACCTATGGTACTCAGCCTTGGGAACGACCCCACTGTAGATGCGGAAGGAAGCATCTTGGAATTTAGTTTTCCCGGACTTAGGTTCTTTGCCCGGCTGACGGGCAGATGAGTGTGCCGGAGGGGCAGTAGTAGTCAAGTCAATCGAAGGTTCAGCAGACGCAGCCTTGCGTTTCTCAACTTTGTCTAAGTGAGCTTTAAGCTCTTCATATGCCGCCTTCTTAGACGTTGGCGACGGCGCTTGCTCAAATTGTTCATTCAGGTAGACGGTCATGTCAGCCAGCATATCATCTAAGTTCTTTGCAGCAGACATTTCGGAAAAACTTGGAAAAGATTCTAACACTTAGGAAAGTAACACAGTCACGGAATCGAGGACGGGGCGCCTGGTGCGCAAAGCTAGAGTTGCCTGATGCAACGGAATTAGAAAAAAAACTTAGAATCTAGAAACGTCGGACAAGCAGTCAGCAGCTGAGAGTCGAGAGTTCGAGAGTTCTAAAGTGCGATGTAAGCGTAACCATGATAGAATCACCCCAGGGCTATATATAGGAAAATTTTGGGCCGCCCGTCCGGATTTAAAATACACAGCTCAAGACCTGTAAAAAGCCCATCTCAAGAAGAAAAATTGAGCCCATTAGACGAACAAAATTTTATTAATTTGAAAATATTATTAAAATAATAATTTTCAAAAATAATAAATAAAAATAAATAATTAAAAAAAATATGAAAAGCCGAAGATCAAACCGAAAGTTGGAATGACGAAGTTCAGTGCCATAGGTTCGAGTCTCCAGAAATGGTCATGGCGATGGACAAGGCTTGGTGTCACCGCTTTTCCAGCGACTGTGATCTCCGGATTTTGTCATAGGCAAGGTGTTGTGGAAAACGGCGACAAGAGTCTCCTGTTTGGAGAGTCTCCGTTTTTGTCAGCGACAGCAGTCGCCGGATTTGACAAGGGGCATTAGTCTCCGTTTTTGGTGTTTGGCATGAGTCGCCGATTTTTCGGCGACTGGAGTCTCCGGAAGTGATACATTTTGAGTCTCCGATTTTGTATTCCAATGTCGCCCATAGTTGAATGTTGTCGTCGTTGCACTCAATGTTTAGACTTCCGAGATGGTAAACCACATAGCCCTGTGTATGAACTACAGAAATGCCAAACAAAAACAACACATCCCGAGTTAGTCATTCAAGAGTTCAACACACGCAAACATTCAAACCCATTTTAGTGGAGATTTGAGGGGTGATATTAGGCAATGAAGAGCAAATATTTTCCCAGAAAAGAGACACTTCCATCATTTTTCCAAAACCAAAAATTTCACACGAGGTGAATAGAACTTTGAGGTAATGAAAGATCTCTCATATTAAAAACCGGTGAGATGGACCGAAGTATGTGATAGACATGTTTACTTGTCCTTCGTCGCAGTCACACGGAAGCAGTCGTGTTTCGTCGAAACATATTGGCAGAGTTAGCGCCGCACAAGAGATTTTAATTCATGAATGCAAGGTGAACACTTAAGGCACTCCGATCAGGAACTAGCATTACTTCAATCAGAGGGGAGCCGGGGTAACCGGCGTCCTCCAGACGAGTTTTTCGCTTTAAATGAAATGCAACAGACACTCATTACAGCAGTCAGAGGGGAGCAAGGTTCACTTGCGTCCTCCAAAGTGTGATGGGAGAGTGTCTTAAAGATCAGCGTCCATGTACAACCTTTCGAAGAGGGGAGCCGGGGTAACCGGCGTCCTCCGTTACTTGGCTTTATGGATCTATGCAAATGAAGCGAGGAGTTTAAGCCATGTTCACATGTTCGCATTCAGCGGAGTAAATACTCTTGTGTCCGAAGACTAGAAGCGGCCTCGAATCCATGTTTGTCTGACTAGACTAATCCACGACGATTCCGAGTGCGTATTCAGAAGTAAAGAAACTACTCTTTCAGACTTCAAAATTTTCGTGAACTCTTAGAGAGAACACATGCAGAGAGAATTCCTTAGTTTCTTAAATCTCTCAAAGTCAAGAGGTTTGGTAAAGATGTCAGCAAGCTGTTTTTCCGTTGAAATATGCTGTAGACTGACTATATCACGATCAACCAAATCTCTAATGAAATGATGCCGAATGTCGATGTGTTTAGTTCTTGAATGCTGGACAGGATTTTCGCTGATTTTGATAGCACTCTGGTTATCACAATACAGCACTAATGGAGCACTCTCAAGAAGATAGTCATTCAACATTTGCTTCAACCAAAGGAGTTGAGTGCAGCAACTTCCAGCCGCAACGTACTCGGACTCGGCAGTTGACAGTGCGATACAGTTTTGCTTGCGACTATGCCAAGACACAAGGTTATTGCCAAGGAAGCAACAGCTGCCGGAGGTACTTTTTCTTTCGTCCGTGTCCGTCGCCCAGTCGGCATCAGAAAAACCGACAAGGTTGGATGAAGTGTTGCGCGCATACCAAAGACCTAGCTGAGAGGTCCCAGAGATGTATCGGAAGATCCGTTTCACAGCTCGTAGATGGTCCTCCTTTGGATCAGCTTGGTACCTGGCACACATACAAACACTAAACATAATGTCAGGACGAGTGGCAGTTAAATAAAGTAAACTCCCAATCATGGAACGATAAAGAGTTTGGTTTACACTCCGGCTTTTCGTTGACGTAGACAAGCGTTCGGTAGTTGCCATAGGAGTGTTAGCTGGTTTGGCATGATGCATCTCAAACCTCTCAACCATGTTTTTAGCATACTTACTTTGAGATACAAAGATCCCATTTGGTCGTTGAGAAATCTGAAGGCCAAGAAATTGGTGCAACTCCCCCTCAAGGCTCATCTGAAATGTTGAGGACATAGCTTCTGTGAATGAAGTCACTAGTTTAGAACAAGTAGCTCCGAAGACAATGTCGTCAACGTAAATTTGGGCAACAATCATGTGTTTGCCATCTCTCTTGATGAACAATGTTTTGTCCACCGATCCACGCTCAAAACCGAACTTTAGAAGAAAATCCGTGAGGCATCCATACCAGGCGCGAGGCGCTTGTTTCAAACCGTAAAGAGCTTTGTGAAGCTTGTAGACATGGTTTGGCTTCTTCGGATCCTCAAATCCCTTAGGTTGGGCAACGTAGACCTCTTCTTCCAAGACACCGTTCAGGAAAGCAGCTTTGACGTCCATCTGTCTGAGTTTGATGCCAAGATGGCATGCAATAGCAATTAGAAGTCTGATGGACTCAATTCGTGCGACCGGAGCAAACGTTTCATCAAAATCTATGCCTTCCACTTGGGCATATCCTTGGGCAACAAGACGAGCTTTGTTTCTGACAACTTGGTTATGCTCATCTGTTTTATTCTTGAAAATCCATTTAGTTCCAACAACATTGATGTTTGAAGTTCGGGGAACTAAGGACCAGACATTATTCCGCGTGAACTCATTCAACTCTTCTTGCATGGCCATGATCCAAAAATCATCTTGCATGGCTTCCTTGTAATTTTTCGGCTCATTTTCGGAGAGAAAGCAGGTGATGCCGATTTCATTACACACAGCTGAAGTACATATGTTGTAGAGTTCGTCGGGAGAATTCATTTGTTTCTTTGAGTGTGTAGTTCGCTCATTTAAACTTCCAATCATTTGGTTCGGTGGATGACGTTTTTGGATATGACCCGGTGCTTCTCTCGGTGCATCAGCGGGGTTTTCAACATGATCATCATCGTCATCCTCAGTAACCGAAGTGTCATCATTTCCGTTGCTAGACTCTCCAATTTCAGGTGAAGTATTAGGAGCAGCATTTTCGGAAGTCACAGTAATGGGTGTTGAAGGAAATGTTCGAACTTCAAGAATTCCTTCCTTAACCCAATCAGCCTCTGCATCTTTTCCTAGGAAGTCTTGTTCATCAAAATTGATGTTGACAGTTTCTATGACTTTCCTTGTTCGTAGATTGTACGCACGATAGGCATGACTATTTTGGCTATAGCCAACGAAAATTCCACGATCAGCTTTGGCTTCAAATTTCTTCAGAGGATCACGATCCTTCAAAATATAGCAAGTACAGCCAAAGACACGAAAGTGTGCCACCGAAGGTTTCTTGCCATTGACAAGTTCATAGGCAGTAGCAGTAGTGCCAGATCGAATACTTATTCGATTCAAAATGTAACCAGCTGTAGAGACGGCTTCTGCCCAAAAAGTTCGAGCAAGATTTTTCGAAATTAACATCACGCGCGCCATTTCTTGCAGTGTTCGATTCTTTCGTTCGGCAATCCCATTTTGTTGAGGCGTTTTTGGGGCCGAGTATTCATGATGAATTCCCTTTATCATACAAAATTCATTGAAGCTGGAATTTTCAAATTCGGTTCCATGATCACTCCTGATCCTTTTAACCTTAGCTTCATGATTTGTTCGTATCCATTTTACAATACCCTTAAAGGCATTGAAAGTTTCATCCTTGGATGCCAGAAATCTTGTCCATGTGTATCGGGAAAAATCATCGACAACAACCAACACGTATTCTTTCTTAGCTATGCTCTTCACCTCCATTGGACCCATTAAGTCCATATGTAGAAGTTCGAAGGGAGCAGAAGTACTCATGAGTGTCGGAAGTGCTGGATGAGGAGTTCTCGTTAACTTACCCTTCTGACAGTCGCCACACACCCTTTTCTCAATTTTGGGGAGTTGAGAGATTCCTCGAACTATCTCCCCCTTAACCAGTTTGCTCAGGTTGCGAGTGCTAGTGTGGCCAAGTCGTTGGTGCCACAAATCAACTTCATCGGGAACGGTCACGGAGAAGCAACTATACTCAGTTGTATAGCAATTGTTTTTAGCACGTGGACCTTCCATGATACACTTTCCCTCAGCATCATACACTCGGCAAGATTCCTTATCAAAGCTAACATTAAAACCTTCATCACATAGCTGACTGATGGAAATGAGGTTGGCCACAAGTCCCTTGACATGGACAACATTCCTGATAGGAGGTAATCCTTTGATTTGAAGCGTTCCCTTTCCCTTGACAACACCTTTTGCTCCCCCTCCAAACACAACGGGGGAACCAGTCATCGGCTCATATTCTTTCAGGAATTTCTTTGTGCCGGTCATATGTCGGGAGCAGCCACTATCAAAGTACCAAATGCCTTTGTTGCCAGCTTCAGAAGCATTTAGTGCAACATGGCAGAAAATCAGTTCCCTTGGTTGCCAACTACTTGTTGTAGAGTTAAGTTCAACTTTACTCTTTTGAGACTTAGGCACCCATTTCTTCTTGCCATTCATTTTGACATCTCTCTCAGTCACAGCCTTCAGAGTTTGCTTGATTTTCGGATTTGGAGAAACAGACTTCCTCATTTCCTTAGTCGTTTCAGACTTCTTCTTCATAATCATAAGTTCTCTGTTCATGTCCTCTTTCATTCTATAGCAAAACGGTCGAATGTGTCCAGGTTGATCACAATAGTGACAAACATATTTTCTTCTTTGACGATTCTCAACCTTCGTAGACGTCTTGACCAAAACGGTTTTAGTGCTAGAGGTTTGTCCATTTTTCTTTACGTTCTGAGATTTCTCTAAGTTCTTCAGCAACGTCTTCTCATAAGGTAGGATACCACGAGGATGTTTGACAATACTCTTCGGAAATTGATATGTCTCAGATTTTGAAGTCGAGATCGACTTTTGAGTTTTTGGTTCTGGAGACTTAGCAATCTTCTTCCCTTCAGCAATCTCCTTCCGTTTAGATGATTCAACGTCATCCTTACTTTTATCCTCAGGCTGACCATCCGATGCCTTAACAAAACTCACCTCCTTCTTCTTTTCAGGTGTCGAGTATATAGACTCAAAAACTTTTTGGAATCCAAGACCGTAACGGTTAGGATTCATGTATGAAGCAGCATTGTCAAACACGGAAGAGTTCGTGTTCATTTTCCTTAGTAGCTCATCAGTCATATGAAGTTTTTCTTTCAACACATATCGTTCCTTGTCAGTCATGGCAAGGTCAGTTTGAACTTTCATTAGTGAAGACTTTAGTTCATCATTTTCAGCATCCGAGTTCTTAAATAAAGTCTGCAGTTTCTTCACTTCAGCTGACTCCTTTTTCAGTGACGTCTTCAGTTTAGAGTTTTCAGAACTCATTTTGTCACACAACTCTCTCAGTTCGACAACTTCCTTGAAATACTTATGTTTTTCTTCGAAAAGGTCATCAAATTTTACTTTGAGAATTGTCAAGGAGTTGTTCAACTTCTTCCTCTCATCCTCAGTCTTCTCAACTGAGTTTCTCAACCCAACCACTTCATCACACATCTTGAGTTGTTCATTCGAGAGTTCATTAAAAGATTCAGCCAAGCATTTCAGAGACACTTCAAGAGTACTATTCTCAGTGATAGCAATATCATATAGATTTTCAAGTTTAGAGTGACTCTCCTTCAAGGTGATCAGCTCAAGACACACATCTTCAGTTTTAGACACTTCGGTTGTCTTCTCCATCTCATCAGCATCAGACACTGATTCATTATCCGAGAAAATGTCATCATCACAGAAATTTCGGTTTGTTGATGCCATACGGAAGATGTTGTCTGCAGTTGCAGTGTCTTTCAGAAATGCATCAAAAACAAAGTTTTCGACCTCCACATTTTCGAGATCAAATGATTCACCAAAAGTGACAACTAGAGCGTTGTCTTCATCATCGTCAGAATTGTTGTCCTCAGACTCGTCGTTCTCAGAAATGACATCCTCATCGTCAATCACAACATAGCTAACTGGTAGCTTCTTCTTACGATGTAAATTAGGACATTCATTTTTAACGTGTCCATATCCCTTACACTCAAAGCATTGCATCTTGGAGACATCCTTGCCAGTAGAGGAATATGGTGAGAGCTTTGTCCCTTTAAACTTTTTGTCCGACGATGATCCCTGATTTCGGTTGTCAGGAGTATTTGGGTATGAGTTAGAACTTTTCTGAAACTTTCGAAAATTTCGCGCACGGTTCTTTCTCTTAAACTCTTGTTTCACAAGATAAGTGACTATCTCAGTCAGAGCAGCCAGTTTGTCCGGATTATTTGAGTTCATCAGTTTTTCAATTTCTTCAGCTTCCTCATCATCAGATTCTCCCAGATCAGCAGAAAAACTACTTTCAGTTTTCTCATTTTTCGAATGAGTCTTTCGAGAGTTAGAGCTTCTTGAACTTTTTCCTTTCTCTGAAATTTTTAGAGCAGTCATCGGTTCGTAGACAAGAGACATGTCTGGGTTGCTTCGAACCTTGAGAGTCAGGTCATAGTTTCTCAAATCAGCCATCAAGTCGGCATAGTCCCAGTTTTGGTTCTCGTCATTTCGTGCTTCGATAGTCAGCACCTTACTCTCGAACCTAGTGCTAACACTGGAGAGGACTTTCTCATATACCATGGGAGCAGGAAAAATTTCTCCAAGTTCAAAAGCCTCATTTACATATCTCATGATCTTGTCCAAGTAGTCATTGATGTCTTCATCCTCCCTCATCCGGAGTTGATGGAATTGAGCAGTGATAGTTCGGATTTTCGATCGCTTAACAGCATGACTTCCCTCACAAGTTCTTTGTAACGTTTCCCATGCATCTCTGGCAGATGTGCAATTTTTGACCAGCTGATACATACTGAGGTCCAGCCATTCACAGATAATAAGTAAGGCTTTGCTGTTAGCCGTAGACAAGTCATGTTCCTCTCTCGTCCAACTACGTTCCGGTTTCGGAATTCTCACGCCATCGGCGTCCTCCGTATATGGGCGTTCCCATCCTTCTAACACTGCCATCCAAGATCTGGAATCAAAACCCTTAATCCTAGCAGAGACTTTGGCCTTCCAATTCGAGTAGTTCTGATGAGTTAGCATAATCGGTTTCTGGACAAACATGGACGACTCCATTGTAGCGGAAATATGAAGTCAAGTAACGGATCACGTCTTATACGTATGACGTCCCTCTCTGATACCAATTGAAATTACGTCTTCGACGTATGATACCAACTTTTCGCGAAGTTGGACTTAAACAACGAACACCAGCTTCAGTCAAGGTAACAGTCACACAAGTTCGTGGAATGAAAGACGGAAGACAAAGGCAAAGTTATGTAATATGTTTTCATTCCATTGAAACAACGAAACTAAACTATTACACTGAGTATGGTAGGCAAAACGATTACAAGAAGTTTCCCGAGTGTCGCAACAACTCCCACTAACTTGCAATCTAGCACACAAGTACCTAGAGCTAAATCTCCTAACTCTAATCTTGGCACAAGGCGCAAACGCTACTACACAAACTCGAAGCTCGAAGCTGTCGGTCACGATTCTAAAAATCAGATTTCGTTCTCTCAAAATCGTCAATGGTGAAATCGAACTCCATGGGTTTATATAGGCAGCCCGCACATGTGAGGTGATGACATGGCACATTCTGGTTGGTCACATGCTTGGCTGATGTCACTTCTCCATGGATGACATCACTCTTGTAGAACTTGGATTCTTGAATCTTGGAATCTTGAATCTTCGATTCTTGAATCTTCGAATCTTGAATCTTCAATTTCAAAGTCAGAACTTCAATTCAATCTTGACTCCGTCGATCTCAATTCTTCATCTTCAAACTCTCGTGGAAAACTCTGTTGAAGCCTCGGAATTTCATCGTCTTCATGGTTGTCGATATCATTGAAGTAGAAAACACTGGAACCATTCTTCATTTCTTGATATGAGTACTTGGTGAAAGAAATCACGTTGAAAGTACTTAGTGAAAATCGTCGTTGAAGAATGTCATAGTCGCTGGCACCGTGCCTTGAGGACAAGCAACATCGAAACCGTGCCAGTGCCAAAACCGGCGACGCCAGTCGCCGATTCCGTGTCAATGCCACATGCCAAAACCGGCGACTGGAGTCGCCGATTCCATGTCGTTGTCAAATGCCAAAACCGGCGACGCTGGTCGCCATTCCAAGGGATTGCCAAAAACGGCGACGCCAGTCGCCGTTCCATCCCATGTCAAAAGCGGAGACTGTTGTCTCCGTTCCACGTCTATTCCAGAAGCCAAAATCGGCGACTGTGGTCGCCGTTCCACACCATCTTCACTATGTCCAAAATCAGCGACTGCTGTCGCCGTTCCTGTCATGCCATAAGCGGCGACGCTGGTCGCCGTTCCATGCACATTCCAACGTGCCAAAACCGGAGACTCTAGTCTCCTTTTCCATGCACCTGCAAACCTGAAAATCAACAAAAACACAAGTACAAAAACGTTGTCGCCAAAATCAACATTTACAGTAGTGATAACCCTTCTCATCAAGGGCACTGAGAGATATAAGACTCACCCTCAAGTCAGGAACGTGCCTCACATTGTCAAGTGTTCGAATCACTCCGTCGAACATCTTGACCCGGATCCTCCCAATGCCAAGTATCTCACACGGTGCGCCATTCCCCATAGCCACCGTCCCAGTATTGGCCACGACATCATATGTATCGAACCAACCCTTAAAGGGACACATATGATATGAGCATCCGGAATCCAAAATCCACTCATCGCACGCTCGTGATCCCAAATCAGACGCCAGAAGAAGATCTCCATAATATTCTTCCGCAATACCGACCTCCGGTTTGCTGCTCTGATTAACAGAATCGTCCTCACGATTCTTATCCTTCAATTTCGGACAATCTTTCACGATATGGCCCTTCTTCTTGCAATAATAACATTCCCGTTCTCCCTTGGACCGAGAATATCCCTTAGACCTTCCGCTCGCCCCGCCTTGGGCGTTAAGGCCTTCACCTATTGCATCAGACCTTCCATCAACGAGAAATTTCATCCTCTCTTTAGAATGCAGCGCATCTACTACATCCTGCCTAGTAAGGGTTTCCCGACTGTAGAGCAGCGTATCCCTAAAATTTGCATGAGAAGGAGGCAAGGAACACAATAACCACAACGCCAAGTCTTCACTATCGTACTTTATCCCCAAATTCTCGAGATCCGAGACTGTCTCATTAAAAGCAGATAAGTGATCTTGCAAATTACCTCCTTCGGGCATCTTGTGAAGAAATAATTTTTGCTTAAGATGTAGCTTGCTCGTCAAGCTCTTCACCAAGCAAAGCTCCTCGATTTTCTTCCACATGTCTGCCGTTGTCTTCTCATGCATCACCTCTTCCAATATAGAGGTAGAGAGATGTAGCCCAATAACCCCCCTTGCCTTTCGATCCTTCTTCTCTTTCTCCTCCGTCTTCAACGTGCTTGGCATCTTATCGAGCCCCAACAAAGTCTCGTCTAGATCCAATTGAGCCAAGATCGCCTCCATCTTGAACCGCCATGTTGAAAACCGAGTGTTCCTATCCAACATCGGAATATCGTACTTCATCGCCATCTCCGAAAAATATTCTCAAGCTCTACAGGAATCCCAAGTCGCGACCTCAGGCTCTGATACCACTTGTTGTAATTTCGGCTCCCAAAATTACTCCACACAAAATAGCTTGAAATATAAAATAGATGGGGAAAAGAAAACGATATAAAGATAGAACACGAATTTTACGTGGAAACCCAAAATAGGGAAAAACCACGGGAGGAGGAGAAAATATCACTATAATCGAATCAACGGGGTTACAAATATAGATCTCTCAATAGATCTATCTCACGAAACTCTCTCTCAATAGAAACGCTCTCACAAAACGATGTTCTCAATAACACCGTGGCTCACGATATTCTCAATAATATCGATCTCTCAAATTAATGCTCTCAATAACATTAATCGAGTTACTAATGATCAAGCATGGAGATCCCTATTTATAGGTGTAGCAAACCCATAAAATAGGTAACAATAGGATTAGGAATAAAACCCTTTTATTCCTATTCCAAATATGACTCAAATTTTACTACCAAATAATATAATTATATCTCCAATATAATTATATTCCCTTAAATAAAAGAACACCAATAACTTGACTCCAAGATAAATCGAATCGACGTATTCCAATTCGGCCGAACACAACAACCAAAACAACTTCACATGCAAGCCTGGCCCGCCCATATTCCTAATGGGCCTCGGCCCATTTCCCAATTCAAACTGAATGCGTACAATGTACTAATTCAAGGAATATGGTCCAGCTTTCGTTAATTCTCGACAACGGCTTTACCTCTTTCGGTCTCGTGCTCGGCTAATTTCGTCTATCCGTTTTGACTCTCATTTCTTTTATTTCGATTGGATTCGAGTCACCACTCAACAGTAAGCGTTTTGAATTAAATGATTTGATGTTAATATTAATTTATATATTAGTGACTATTAATCATTAATTAATTTGGCGAAAGAAGTAATTTTTTGTAATTTTATTATTTTAACAAGTGTATGTACATTAAATGGTAAGCGTTTTGAATTAAATGATTTAATGTTAATATTAATTTATATATTAGTGACTATTAATCATTAATTAATTTAATCGTTAATATATACATGTAAAAAATTAAATAAATTAAATTTTATTTACTCAATATATTATTTATATAATGTACTATTAATTAGTATAAAAATGTTTTTTTTGGTATAAGTCAATTATAATGTAATGGGATTCAAACCTAGGACCTTTGATTTTCAATTCGAGTGCTCAACCAACTAAGCTAACAACCCTTCTCGACATAGTATAAAAAATGTTGATGATATATATATAATTATTTATAGGTCTCACAATCATGAATAATAAAGTTGCAAAAATATTTACTTATTCAATATTATGTCAAAAATAGATTAGCTACTATCAATCATAATTTGCGCAAATAAATTTAATTAATTGTATATTTTTAAAATTCAATTTAAAAAAAAAAGTTTAAAAAGTTTATTTTGGTATAGTTGAATCATAATTTTAAATTTTAGTGATTATTTGAACTTTTTAATATTAATTACTTTATTATATATTTTCTAATTAAATAATATTTAATTAATTATTTTTAGAGTGAGTATGTAAATTCAAATGAAGAAATTGATTATCATTATTCCTTTTATATATTAACAGATATATATTGTTTTTTGAAAGATAATCATTTTTATGGAAATTATTTGTTGTTTTGATAAATTAAAAATAAAACGTGAAGGGTTGAAAATCTAAAATTAATTTTTAATAAAATAAACAACTTTAGAAAATATATTATTTGATTGAAAAAATATTGATTAATCATATCGAGAACGCAATTAAAAAAGAATTGTTTATCTGGTTGATGTGTGTTGAATTTTCAACATGTTTAACTGAATTTTTATTCGATTGAATCCACGGTTGCTGCATACCAAATAGTGTTTAGTATATTTGTAAATAAAGTCCATAATAAAATAATAATCAGAGTAATAAACTATACAATGGAGACCATTGAAAAAAAAAGGTTTGCCACTCTCATGCATGACGTGCTTGTCGTTATAATTAGGGTTACTTTTGAACAAAAATCTAAATAAATTTTATTTATCAAAAATAATCTCAAAAAGTTGTTCTAAAATTCAAACAAAATCTTTTTTCAATGACTTTGTATATTTACCCTCAAATATTCTTGCTTCCTAAAATTTCTTTATACATACTCTTCTATACAAATTGAGTTAATTTCATATATTGTCACAAACAAAAAAATCATACTATATCATCATGAACACTTACACTTGCTCGGAAAACAATGTTCTTCAATATAATCCGATCAACGGCTATGATCAACAACACAACTATTTTTCAGGTTTCAACGAAGAACAAAACGATTGCTCGGATGCATCGACGTCCCTCAAGGTCATCAACGACATGCTCATGGAAGACGAGGACGAGTACGAGAACGAGAACACGCCTTACATGTTCCACGACTTCTCGGCACTGCAAGCTACCGAGCGATCCTTTTACGACGCCCTCAACAACAACAACGAGCCCGAGCCCTTCGATACGTATGATCACAACTCGATGCGAAGTTCTTACAACGCGAATCACCTGGGCATGCAAGCATGTAATAAAAAAGCAGCCATCACCGCCGCCGCAAAAGCGGAATCCGTCGATCTGAGAAGCCTCTTGACGACATGCGCACAAGCAGTGTCGAGCCACGACACCACCAACGCGAACCACTTGTTGCTCCAGATAAGGCAGCATTCCTCTCCTCAGGGAGACAGCCTGAAGAGAGTCGCGCATTATGTCGCAAACGCCCTCGAGGCTCGTTTGGCCGGCACCGGGACTCGACTCTGCTCCGAGAATTACCTCGACCGGATACCGACAGACCGAGTCTTGAGATCCTACAAGACCTACACCTCGGCTTGCCCGTTTTTCAAGATGTCGTATTACTTGGCGAACAAAACGATCGAGAAGTTCGCGAACGGGGCGACCACGCTCCACATCATCGACTTCGGCATCATGTACGGGCTCCAGTGGCCCGGCTTGATCAAGGCTTTGTCGGAAAGGCCCGGCGGGCCCCCGATGCTCCGCATCACCGGGATCGAGCTTCCTCAGAAGAGGGTTGACGTGCTCGAGACCGGTCAACGTCTGGCGAAGCAGTGCGAGAGGTACGGTGTTCAGTTCGAGTACAACGGGATAGCTCAGGTTTGGGAGAGCGTGAGACTGAAAGATCTGAAGATCGGGAGATACGAGGTGGTGGTGGTGAACTGCCTCAACCGGCTCCACAACTTGTTCGACGAGACGGTGATCGCTTACAATCCGAGGGAAGCCGTGCTGAGCCTGATCAGGAGCATCAGCCCGGCGGTGTTCGTTCACGGGGTGGCGAGTGGACAGTACAGTGCGCCTTTCTTCACGACTAGGTTCAAAGAAGCGCTGTTCACGTTCTCGAACATGTTCGACATGTTGGAGGCTACGATCTCGTACGAGGGGGAGAGCAGGCGGCTGTTCGAGGAGGTGTTCGGGAATGCGTTGATGAACGTGGTGGCTTGCGAGGGGACGGAGAGGGTGGAGAGGCCGGAGATGTATAAGCAGTGGCAGATGAGGATGAAGAAAGCCGGCTTTACTCCGCTTCCGCTCGATCAGAAGATTGTTAAGCACATACGGAGTACGGTTAAGAGGAAGTACCATAAGGACTTTTACGTTGACGAGGACGGGAAGTGGATGTTGCAAGGATGGAAAGGAAGGGTGAATGAGGCCATCTCCTGTTGGCAACCTTTGTACTCTTATACACTATAAGTCACTACTCTCATATTATTTTGCATTTTACTTTCTTTTTCATATTGTATAAGTGGATGTTGCAATGCAATATTAATAAATTAGTAATATTTTATCCCTATACTACTATATTTTTTCTTAATTAATTACTCTGTTCCAAATAAATGGTCAAGGTGTTAGTGTGACCAACTGACCATTAGTACTAGTAGTAGTATAATTTTGAAAATATCTCTTTGAAAGAATAAAACAATATCATCAAAAACTATTTTTATTTCGGCTGAGAAATACTCTATATATGTACGACAGTAATATGTTTCAAAAGTCGTATAGCCCAAGTATTTCTATTTGATCTCTCTCGTGCACTAAGAAAAATATACACTTAGATTTCTATTAATCTCTTTCTCTCTCTATTTAATATAGTATTTTTTTCATCGCGCTATAAATGCATTGGTAAAATATCACATGATTCGTGTGTGTATATGGAGTATACATGATGTTGGGGTTGGTTTTGCCAACGTCCTTTAATTAATAAGCATTTTACGTTTTTGTTTGTTTTTCTAAGTTTTAAGAGTTTACGAGAGTTGAAAAGTGATATGCAAATCAAAGTGGGCTGAACATGTTGAAGAATGTTGGGCCAATCATTGAGCTCATGGGCTAAACAATTAAAGTAAATAGGCTGCATAAATGAAAATATTAAGCCCAACATGTTAAGTCCTTTGACTGATTTCGTGGCTGGAAGCCTGGAACAAAGGAGTTATGGTGAGGCATCATGGACTGGAAGTTACAAGTACATGGAGTGGCATGAAGTACATGTGTTAGTGTGAGGAAATTGCTGAATGTGGGTTGAAGCATTGACCACGTAACTACCACTACCTTGGAGAAGAATGATGAAGCATTTATGGAAAACATTAATAATTTCATCACTTACGCTTTCTACATTGAAAATAAAAGAAGAAAAATTGAAAATACTCGAGTAAAAAGTTTCGATTTTTTTTTCTTATCATTTCTGAGAGCCCGACAACTTTCCGAATTGAAGCTAAAGAGAGAAGAAAAATAGAGTTGCTGAGTGAAGAGTTTTCGATATTTTTCTTTATCATTTTCGTGAGATTTTATTTCAAGTACTACGACTGTATTGTAGTCTTGATATTTTCGAGCGAATATTGTAATCATTTATGAGTAAATTTTGTGGCCTTGAGACTGTTGCAAGTTATTCGAGTGAAGAACAACTTGTAAATTTTTAATCCCCGTTGTCGTTTTTATATCCGCCGCTTTAATTTAGTACATGTACTGGTAGTTGCGTCTCCAGATTCTAACATATGATCGATAGCCCACTTTCTAATTTGATGAAATCGCGTGCTGACGAGTTGGCTGAAGAACATTTTTTAGTTGGAGCTGAGATCGAAAATTTTGAAAGTCCAAACCGAAAATTCGAAAAAAAATCGATCGTGGGCCAAACTCAATTTTTTAGGACTAGCTTGCCAATGGCTGGGACCGAAAAATAAAAAATCCGTCTAAGTTTAGATTAAAAAAAATAAAAGGGATCGAAAGTTTGGATCGTTTTTTTATATAGTACGGAGTATTTTTTTTAATAAATATTATAAATTTTTATATAATTTTTAATATTTTAATTTATAATTCAACCTTAAAAACTTAAAATTATAAATATTGTATACAAATATTATTTAAATTTTAAAATTTTATAAATTTTTATAAAAAAATAATAATAAATTATTTTTTATAATTAAAAGCATTTTTTTAAAATTAAAAAAATGAGTTCAAAAAGCTCGAAATCTCGGCTTGAACCGTGAGACTCGGATCGTCGGGCTTGGTCACAAGCCGAGTCTTCATTTCAAAAAACTCGGCCCGGCTCGAATCGAAAAAATCAAGCTTTGAGCCGAATCATGAAAATTTTGAAACCGACTCAATCCGCGCCCAATCATAAAAAAAATAAACCGCTCGCTAACAATATTTTTTTATTAAATTAATTTTTTTTTATAAATAGGACTCCTGGTTTTAAATTAAAATAATATTAATAAGATTATAGAACGGCTCGGACGTGAACGAAAGATGATGCTCGAGCTGAACTCGTTTACGATAAAAAAGTTGCTCGTTCTCGAATTTGACCTTGTCTAGGCTCGAAATTTGATTTGTGAGCGCTCACGAACCACTTGACTCGTTTTCCAAGTTGCTCGTGCTCGAATTTGACCTTACTCATCTCGAAATTTGACTTGTGAGCGCTCGCGAACCAAACCCCTTAACTCATTTTCCGCCATAGCCGCTACCTACTTCATTTGTCCGTTTTTTGCTGTTTTGCGTCGCACATTCAACAACTTTTATTTTTACATATTTACACTATGTTACTACTATTTTTTACATTTTTCAACAACTCTCGTAATTTTTCATTAAAATAAACTTTATTTATTATTCTTATTTACTTTTTTTTCTTCAATTAAAAATTTATTTATTTATTTAATTAAATTACGTGTTAATTTTTATAATTTTGATATCAATGAGATACTGAGAGATGAGGAGAGGAGAGTTCTATTCCGATTTTAATGAAATTGTTCATTGAAATAATTCGATTTTGAACGAACGGATCATGTATCTTACACGACGTCCATGATTATATACATTTTTTTTATAAATCTCAAAATTTTTAAATTTAATTATTGAAAGAGAGCACGTGAAACGGTGAAAGCTCCCAACATAAAAGGAGGTCGGTGGGAGAGAAAAGAGATTGTGGGGGCCCACACTCTTAATTTCAACGCGCATTACTTATAGCGCATTACTCATAAATATATAAATAAATAATGGAGTACTATTTAAAAAATAAAAATTCAAGCAAATTTAATTGTGATTTAATTATTTAATGGTATTATTACCTTCTATTTATTGCAATTTCATTTTGGTAATTATATTCATTTTGAAACACATTTTGTTATTGAAAAATCTCTCTCGTCTCTCCAACAGCACTAGTCAACAATTTTCGCCCTTCTCAAAAAAATTCTGGTATGCGTTTCCTCACTTGCAATTTCACTGTGTATTCTTCTTTGTGGTTTTAACGTGTTTTTTTTCTCTGTGTGTGTGTTTTAGCGTGTGTTTTTTTTGACAAAAACTGATTTTCAATTGTTATTTTCCTGTAATTTTTTCTTCATTCGTACTGTATTGAAATCGGAGGTGTGTGAGTGCCATTCGGAGAAAGCGACTCGGGTCGCCTTCTCCAGACTTCGTGGGCCCGGAGGTGGGATCGCACTCACACACACCTTTGATTTCAACATGTGAAAGTGATGAACCAAGAACAGTATAGATGGTTGTCAAAAAAAGAATCCTTACTTTTACAAACTTTCGATTTTCGATTATTATTGCAATCTTTCACAGATGCTGTGTTTTCTCCTAATTGCGTTTCGATCGATTGATTGAACTGTCCTTAGGTCTAATGGAGTTCCAAGATTCCCACCGCATAGCCCCACAGCCAAAATTTGAGTGTCTCCTCTTTGGTGAGTTCTATGTGTTTTTGTGTGCTTTGTAATTAGGCTTTATGGTTTTACCGTAAAATGCGACTTTTTTTTCCTCTTCAGATGTCGACGATACCCTTTATCCCCTGAGTTCCGGATTATCTGACGAATGCACCAAAAACATCATAGGTATCTCGTCCATGCACTTTTTTTTGTGTTGTTTGCTTTTGCCTTTTCGTGGTCTGAGAGTCTTGATTGGGAATTTGTGATGTGTTAAACTAGAATATATGACCGATAAGCTCAACATTGATGCTGAGAAAGTTCCTGAGATGTGCGCGGAACTCTACAAGGAATATGGAACTACGATGGCTGGTCTCCGAGCCATCGGGTATGACTTTGACTACGACGATTACCACAGGTAACAAACAAAACAATTTCTCTTCCTTTTACAAGGTCTTTCGTTTTCTGATGTACGCGTTTGTGGTTGTCATAGCTTCGTGCATGGTAGATTACCTTATGAGTGGTTAAAGCCTGATCACACCTTAAGGACCCTACTGCATAGCTTGCCGATTCGTAAAGTTGTAAGTGTTTTACTCAGTGTGCACGCGTGTTCTTTCTCCTTCACAATGTCTCTTTAAATGTACATGGGTAATGTAAACAGATTTTCTCGAATGGAAATGAAGCCCATGTGTCTAATGTTCTTAGTGGGCTCGGATTAGAGGACTGCTTTGATGACATTATTTGTTTTGAGACGTTGAATCCACCCGACAATGATGGTGAGTAGAAGTCGAGATATGTCGAGCAAAGTGTAATGTTTATTTTATTGTACAACTAATATGAATTGCTTCATTATTCTGCTGCAGAAGTCCCCAAGCCCCTGATTGTATGCAAGCCTTTTGAGAAATCATTCGAACAAGCCTTTCAAATCGCCGAGATCGACCCTAAAAAGACGGTGAGAAACTATTACCGACATACCGTTTGAATAACCGAGCATATTGGGTGATCGCTTAAATTTATTTGTTTTTCTCCAGCTGTTTTTCGACGACTCGATCAGGAACCTACAGACTGCGAAGAACATGGGCCTACACACTGTTTGGGTAGGATAGTCGATCGTGATTGTGGCAATTGAACTGAAAGGATATGTTAGAGAATATGCGCTCACGACATTTTTTTTTTTTTTTTTCGTTTTTTCAATATGAAACAGGTTGGCTCTTCTCATCGAACAAAGGGTGTGGATTATTCGTTGGAGAGCATTCACAATATCAAGGAGGCATTGCCGGAGCTGTGGGAAGCCTTGGAGAAGTCGTACGCTCGTCACCCCGAAGAGGCTGCAATCGAGACATATGTCAGTGCTTAGGGGGTGATCATAAAAAGCGATTGTAGACTTGCCTGTTTTCGTTCTTTTTTTTTTCCTTGACGTACTTTCGTAAGCAAAAACAATGTATGGGATTATATGATTCTATGAATGCTAAAACTGGTGACCATGAAGTCCTCACCGTGGACTACCTTGCCGAGTAGGCTTATCGCCCGGCCTTAAATAAAATAAGTTCAACATATTTTTGGATTGTGTGAAAATTTGTTTTGAACTGAATTGAACTGATAATAAATTGAAAACAAGTCTAAATAAGAAAAAATTAAGCAAACTTACATATTGCTTATCTTGGAAATTAAACAAATTAATTATATTTGTCAAACAGATATTTATTTTTTATTATTTTCAATATAATTAAGAAGAACAAATTATACTTTCCATATTTAATTAATTAATTGTTAATTTAAATAAAGTAAAATCATGAACGCATACCTTTTCCGTGTTCTTTTCCGTTGAATTGTGTTTCCGTGGAATCAGGGATATTTTGGTCATTCTATATGTGATAAAATAACCTAATTCCCAAACTCCCGCGAGCCCTTATTCCGCCTTCCTTCGATCCCTCTCCTCCAATTTCTAATTCGTGGGTTTCCAATGGCGAAGCGAGAGCTATCTCATACCTTGAAGAATTTGAAGGTACAGAATTTTGAATTCGTTTATTATTTTTTCTTGTCTTTTAATTTGAACCCATTTGTGTTTTTTTCCCTTTCAGCCAATGTGGGTTATTTATGATTTGTTCGATTAATTCTATGTTTTTTGAATCAAGAAACTCAGTTTTCTTATTGTTTTTTTCCTGTGGTTCAAGTTTATGCAAAGGGCAACTCGGAGAGATGAGAATACCAAGAAGGAAGAAGACGTCTTACCTGCTGGAGATTTCCCTTCATCCAGTGTTGTAAGAAGATGGTATTTTTCTTTATTTTAATTATTGGGATTCATGGTATAGTTAAATTTATGCTCCTTGAATGCGCTATTCTCGTAAATTTCTATGTTTCCTGATTGTTACAATTCATGCTTATTTCTTTAAGATTTGGGAAAAAGGGGAAAAAAAAAGGAGGGGGTTCAGTTTCTTTTAAATGTTATTCTGTGACGTTTTAAACACATTATTTGATAGATGGAGGTAGAATAAAGGTACTTTAGCTTAGTCATGAGTTACTTAAGTGACGCTTCTCGTGAGAGCTACTAACTGATTTTGTCCGATTTTCTTTCGTAAGAGCTCTCATTAAGTCTGTAAGTCGCATGAAACTTGTTTGCTTATCTGATTTTTGTTTCTTCGTTTGGAGCAATAAGGTCGATTTAGATTCCTAAGGCATTCATTCACCTACTTGGCTCCACCGCCCATAGTTTTAAGTTTAACCTCTGATTTTTTAATATAGAGCTGAAGATTAGTGAAGAACCTTCAGTTCTTCACATATATGTGTTCTTTGATTCAAAGAACAAATTAATGCTTTGGGTTAGGTCCTGTTTTCACCAAACGCACTTTATAGATACAGATGTTATGACCTATAAGTTTAGAGTCTTTTCAATAAAATTTGGAACAGCGTTGTAACTTGGATGGTGCATCTTTTCATCTCTAGAAAGCTTCACTTATAGTGTTTGGCTATCTTTTGCATCACTGCTATTTGACAAGATCAAAAGATTTTATCCAGCTATATGGATATGTTTTCTGTCATTTTTATTTCCATGCCTGTGTTCGTATGAAGTGTTGTTGTAGTCGAAGGCGATCCCCACCCTGGTGCAGCAAAAGGCCGCATGAGTTTTAATCCATCTATTGATGTGAGTAAAAAATAAAGGGTTTGAAAGATTTACAATTCCTGAAAAAGGCTGACTTGTGTATATAATATTGGTTTTTGTGCTTCTCACATTGACGGCTTGTTCTGTAGAAACCCAACGATGAAGCATCTGACCATAGTGAAACTGGATCTGCCGCTACAAATTCTGGTAGAAAGAACGAAACAACACCTATCAGGTCAGTGTTGGCATATATTTTGGGTTTTAAAAAAAATCATTTTCTTGGTGATAAGTTTCTTGGAAATACGCTGTGCCAACGGATGATATGGATATACTAAATACATTATTCTGGCTTTAATCTCATGAATCATTTTACACAAACAGTATATCGTCTAAAGTAATGTTGCATTCTTGCAATTCCGAAGGTTTAACTTAATGTTCTTTCATCTTTTATTTTTCATGTTAAGGATATTTATGGAAGGTTTATTATTTTTCATGTTAAAATCTGTAATATCCATTTGACGGTCACATTCTTGAATAAGGCTGATTTTTGTTTTTCTCTTTATAATAGAGAAAATGGTTCGGCACAATATAGACCTGAGAAGATGGAATTAGTTGATTCAAGCAGTGTTGGATATGGTGATTGTAAGAGGAAGCAAGCGGAAGTTGCATCTGGAGCTCAACATCCAAAAAGACCAAGAATATATGATCAAGAAAATCACATTTCAACTCCAAGTAACTGTCGTAGCTCTCAGAAACAACACAAACGTGAAAGACTGGATTGGAGTGTTCTTCGGCCTCCCAGATATCAGAGCAAAAATAGGTAATTGCTTGGGAAACTACCATAGTCGTTGCATTAGTTGCTTCTTTTCTTGTAAGCTCAACGATGAATCTTCTTTTTGGCCTGTAGAGTTGCCTGACGGCCTTTGTACTGATAATTATCGATAATTTAAAATTAGTATTGGCATCTTCATGATTTTATTCCAGTGTTTTTTTATTGCCTTGTATTTTTAAATATGAGACTTGACTTTGAAAGACAATTTGAGACTTTGAGTTATGCATAAGAGTAGCTACATCTAAAAGTAGGAAGGTTTCCAACAGGAGATGGCCTCATTCACCCTTCCTTTCCATCCTTGCAACATCCACTTCCCGTCTTCGTCGACGTAGAAGTTCTTATGGCACTTCTTCATTTTGCTCCGCACTTGTTTCACGATCTTTTGATCGAGCGGAAGCTGTGTGAAACCGGCTTTCTGCATTCTGATTTGCCAAAGCTTGTACATCTCTGGCCTGTGTACCCTCTCCGTCCCTTCGCAAGCTATGACGTTAATTAGGGTGTTTCCAAACACCTCCTCAAAGAGCAGCGTGCTCTCGTCCTCACGGGTAACTGTGGCCTCGAGCATATCAAACATGTTAGAGAAAGTGAACAACGCTTCTTTGAATCTCGTTGAGAAGACCTTGGCAGTCGATATCCCGTCGAGGTAATTCTCGGAACACAGTTGTATTCCAGTGCCGGACAAACGAGCCTCGAGGGCGTTTGCGAAATAATGAGCGACTCTTTTGAGGTTGTCGCCCTCGGGAGAAGAATGCTGTCTTATCTGCTGCAACAGGTGAGTCGCGTTTGTGGTGTCGTGGCTCGACACGGCTTGTGCGCATGTCGTCAAGTGGCTTCTCCAATCGACGGATTCAGCAGGTTTGGAGGTGGCGGTGACGGCTTTTTTCTTGGGCTTTTTTCTTCTTCTTCGTTTTTGCGTGATCTGGTGGTTCGTGTTCGTATCAAAGGACTCGGGCTCGACAAGATTGTTGTTAAGGGCATCGAAAAAGGATCTCTCGGTAGCTTGTAGTGCCGAAAAGTCGTGGAACATGTAAGACTCGTACTCGTACTCGTCTTCCATGAGCATGTCGTTGATGACCTTGAGGGACGTCGAACAATCATTTTGTTCGTCGTTGAAACATGGAAAATAGTATTGTTGATCATACTCATTGATCGGATTATATTGAATAACATGTTCTTCTGAGTGAGTGTTCATGGTGATGATATATGATTTTTTATTTTGTTTGTGACAAGATATGAAAACTGAATTTGTATAGAAGAATATATATAAAGAAAGTTTAGGAAGCAAGAATATCTGAGGGTGATACAAAAGTCATTGCAAAATATATATTGTTTGAATTTTGGGAGGGCTTTTAATTTCGGCTTACTTTTTTTGATAAAAATGTAATTTATCATGTTCAAAAGTAAACCTAATTTTATAGACACGTTGAACGTCATGCATGAGGGATTCCATCGAGTAAAAATTCAGTTAGGCCCTGTTCTTTTGGACTTAATTTCATTTCATTTCAGTTCTATTCAGTTCAATTCAATTTCAGTTCGGTTTTTAATAATAATAATAATAATAACAACAACAACAATAATAATAATTATAATAATAAAAATAATAATAATAAAAAAAATTAATAAAAATTAATGTCAATAAATATTAAATGTTTGTAATATTGAAAAAATCACAAAAATTACAAAATTTAAATAATCGGTCAATCTACTTCCATATGATCTACCTCTTTATCATTTTGTTGTACTCCATCTTCATGCTTTTCGGTGTTGTTATCTTTCCAAATAGCTTCGACTATATCCATCCTTACCTTAGACATGAGCTTCATTCGATTTTTATCATCCAACTTTGTAAATGTTCTCCCACTGGTAACATCGTGATCGATGTACAATTGGAATACCACTCTCGTGTATTCGTATGAAATTATGAAGTGTGAAACAAGAAATAATAATTGACATTTGATACTTTTGTGATATTTGAGGAATAATTTTCAACACCTTTCACCTTTTTTTCAACTGACCAAAAGCACATTCAACTTTCATTCTTAATGAAGAATGTCGGTAATTGAAATGTTCAGAAATTCCTCTAGGTGATCCATGCTTATATTCCGGAATATGATATCTGACGTTGGGATCGCAAATAGGAGACAAATATCCAAGAGTATTAAGATATCCAGAGTCTACCAAATAATATTTACCTACAACGTAAAATAAATTTTGCATCAAAATTAAAGAAACAATACGAACAATTTATTTGAATTTATCATAAACCATAAAAGTTATAGAATGTAAATCATTTTTTAATTTTATTAACCTCATAAAAAAATAAGAAATTTAATAAAATTGTTTATAATATACAAAATATTGAAATTTTAACAATACTAATTTTAGTTTTTCATTATTTTAAGTTTCTTATTTTGAACTTAATTTCAGTTCAGTTCAGTTCAGGTCCATTCAGTTCAGTTCAGTTCAAATCTATTCAGTTCAGTTAAGTAAAGTTCAGTTAGTTTCAGTCCAAAAGAACAAAGCCTTAATCGTTTTCAAATTTCTAGTATCAACATACACACATTTGTGTATGAGTCAGTATGACGCAAAAAAATAAACAATTTACACTTTCATTTTTATTTTATATAGTACGATTCATTTAATTAATTAATTTTAAAAATTACAATAAACTAAACATACTACCTTTTAATAAAAAAATCATTAGCGAATTAGCCAATTGATTACAAAATTTAAATACTTATAAAATATACATACTATCTTTTAATAAAAATAAATTAAAATACTCAAAAAATATATACTACCTTTTAATAAAAAAAGTTATTGGTCAATTACATAAATTTAAATACTATCACACACATGTCTCGGGTCTAACACACGCACATTTTTCGAGTCTGAACTTTAGACTTTAAGATTCTCAATTCAATTCTTCAACTAACTGAGCAAACAACTTTTGACAAAAAAAAAAGTTAAAACAAGTCATTAGAATAATAGACAATTTGATTTTCAAAATTAAAAAAGCAAAATTTTTACCTTTTGTGATTTTTTTATGAAATAAGATATAAATCGAGGGATTGTCCGACGAATAGCAAAAACTTGTACGTGAAAGAGAGACTAGACACATCTGGGTTATTATGAGTCAAGACCCAAAATCCGTTTGGGTCAGCTGAATACGAGAGAATAGACTGAGGAGGCACTCTTTTTGGAGTGCTAAGGTGCCAAGGGCATGCTCTTGGAGCTGGCGACAACTTCTAAAGTTGCGCCCGACTGTTTTATCAGCTATACAGATGCAGGTCGAGGATGGTTCACAGTTTTACCTTTGGAGGGACCCTTGGCATCCCCGTGGTCGATTGGAGGAGGTGTGTAAGTTGGGACCGTGGCTTAGGAGGCTCCCTAGGGCTAAGTCGTTGAGTATGGTCATAGTTGATGGGGTATGGAGATGGCTAACAGACTTTGCGGCGGAGTTTGTTGATCTTATGGATGACTTGCCGAGTATAGATATTAGAACAGATACAGTGCGGTGGACATTGCATCGATCAGGGACATATACCTCCGATTCGGCATATACTCTTTTCCGCCCAAAGAGTCCCAGGGTGCCGTGGGCTGCCCTTTTGACTGGACCAGGACGTATACCACGTCATTGCTTCATTCTTTGAATGGCTATCCGAGGTCGGCTGCCGAATCGGGATAAACATTGGATTGGTCGGGAGGACGACTCATGTGTACTTTGTGGTGGTGAGAGCGTTGAGACACACTCTGTAGGAACATAAAGACAATATGACGAACTTTATTTTTATGTTGAAGATCTGCTCTTTTCATTAAACTTGTCTCCTTACATACAAGAAGAATAAACGCGATTTTAGGAAAATATCTTAAAAATCTCCTATGTATGTAAACCCCCTAATCTGCGTACTAAAATCAAGCTAAATACAATTAATAAATTTATTACATATTTACACAAATATTATCCTAATACCCCCCTCAAGTTAGAGCCTTAAGAGTCTAATTCCCAACTTGGCAAGAAATGATTCAAAAGTCCCACGTCCTAATGCCTTGGTAAGAATATCAGCAAGCTGAGCAGTAGTATGAACATAAGAAGGGACAATTGTACAACGGGTGATTTCATGGCGTACAAAATGACAATCAATTTCAATATGTTTCGTACGTTCATGGAAAACCGGGTTATTGGCAATGTGCATAGCGGTCTGACTGTCACAATAGAGAGAAACGGGCGACGAATGATCAATACCGAGGTCGAGAAGCAGGCCTTTTAACCAAATTATCTCACAAGTAGCGGAAGCCATGACACAATATTCTGCTTCGGCAGAGGAACGAGAGATCGTCGATTGTTTCTTCGTTTTCCATGAGATAGGAGAGCCTCCAAAAAATAAGAAATAAGCAGTGAGGGATCGTCGACTAACTGGACAACTGGCACAATCAACATCACAATAGGCACGGAGATTCAAAGTCGAGTCGGCGCGGAGTAAAATACCTTGACCAGGACAACTCTTGAGATAACGTACAACGCGCAGGGCCGCGTCCCATTGAGAAGTAGTGGGATGTTGCATGAATTGAGATAAAATATGAACAGAGTAACTGAGCTCGGGACGAGTAATGGTAAGATAAATCAAGCGTCCTACCAATCGCCTATAGCGTGTTGGGTCCGTCATGGGGGAGTCTTTGGCGAGGGCTAACCGATGATTCTATTCCATGGGGACACTGGATGGTTTCGAGCCAAGAAGGCCTGTCTCTGTCAAGATGCCGAGAGTATATTTTTGTTGACAAATAAAAATTTCTTCAGAGCTACGCGCCACCTTAATACCGAGAAAATATTTTAATTTTCCCAAGTCTTTCATGTGAAAGCATTTGCTAAGATAGCTTTTAAAATCATCAATAGCAGCACTGTTATTACCAGCAATTACCAGATCGTCCACATACACCAAAATGTTTAACATAACATTTTCCTTGCGATAGAGGAATAAAGAGTGATCAGATCCACTCGACGAAAAACCATATGTACGCAGCGCCGTAGCTAACTTTGCATACCAACAGCGAGGAGCCTGTCGTAGACCATAAAGTGATTTACGAAGTTTACAAACCTTGCCTGACAAGCCGTGACTAAAACCAGGAGGGGGGGGGGGGGGGGGGGGGGGGCGCATATAGATGTCTTCGTCCAAATCACCATGAAGGAAGACATTGTGAACATCCATCTGATACAACTCCCAATTATTAATAGCAGCGACAACAAGGAAGGTTCGGACAGTAACCATCTTCATAGTAGGAGCAAAGGTCTCACCGAAATCGACTCCCTCGACTTGATGATTACCGAACACAACTAATCGGGCTTTATATCTTTCAATTGTTCCGTTAGACTTGCGTTTGATGCGAAACACCCACATGCATCCAATCAGTGTTTTTCCCGGAGGTAAATCTTGGATAGTCCAAGTGTCATTGGTTTCCAAGGCCGAAATCTCTTCTGCCATTGCTTTTCGCCAACGAGGATCAAGCATGGCTTGCTTGAACGAGGTAGGTTCCACATCGGTGGAAATAGCTGCAAGGAAGGCACGGTGTGCGATCGAAAAATTATTACAATTCACATAATGTGCTATAGGATAAGGTGTACCTGAGACTTGGACTGGTATGGGTGAAGCGTTAGGGGGAACCGATGTCGTGTTAGTTACACTCCTATTAGCCCAACATACAAACTCTTTGTAGCGAGTGTTTGGAAATTTCTCTCATTTTCCTCGCCCAAGAACAGTGTCGTCATCGAACCCATTTGTGGTATCATGAATTTGTACAACCTGGTTTTCAATCTCAACAAAATCAGGACGATCATGCTCCTCCGAAACCATGTCAGACACACCATGTTGTAAAGAGACTTCTTTATTTGATGTTGCCTCTTGTTGCTGATGTGGAGAATTAATTTCAAGATTAAATTGTGGAGTGACTTTGGGTGCTGTAGTACCAGGGACAATTTCTTCATCATCACAAAACTCCACATTATCAAAGCCTGAAGATAGATCAGTAGGATATAAAGAGTGCAACTTCTTCAATTCATTTGGATAAGCTAAGGGAAATATATTCTCATTAAATTGCACATCACGAGACTGAAAATATTCTTCGGTCGCAAGATCAAATAAGTTACAACCTTTCTTTCCAAAAGGATACCCAAGAAAAATACAACGACGACTCCTGCTATCAAAATTATCACGACAATGAAGATTTTTCGCATAACATAAACATCCAAGAACTCTAAGTGATCCAAGATGAGGGGCCTGCCCAAAAAGAATTTCATATGGGGTTTTACCTTGAAGCACACGAGAGGGAGTTCTATTAATAAAAAATGCAGCCGCTAAAGCACATTCACCCCAAAAATCAATAGGTAGGTGACCTTGAAACCGCAAAGCTCGAGCAACATTAAGAATGTGACGATGTTTACGCTCGACTCTAGCATTTTGCTGCGGTGTCTTAACATTGGAAGTTTGGTGAATAACACCATTTTCTCGAAAATAGGTATCGAGGCGTTTAAACTCTGTCCCATTATCGCTACGCATAATTTTAACTCTTTTACCAAATTGTCGCTCAATTAAAGCAAAAAAATTCAGCATAAGATTGAGAACCTCATCCTTGGTTTTCATTAAATAAATCCACAAACATCGAGAAAAATCATCCACAATGGACAAAAAATAACGAGAACCACATGCACGATTTTCACGATACGGACCCTAAACGTCACAATGTATCACTTCAAATAAATCAGTTGCATTATTTTCGCTTACCGGAAAAGCATTACGAGTTTGCTTAGCACTATGACAAATATCACACGCTTGAAAATTGAACTTATGTTTATTACGGCTAATATGGAGAAGATGATCCATTGCTTGCATAGAGGGATGCCCTAGTCGTTTGTGCCATAACTCGACATCCTCAGTTTTAGTGACGACATTGACACTGATCGGTTCCCCCATCAAGTAATAGAGTCCCCCCTTTAGCTTACCCACACCAATCCTCGTCCTCTGGGTATGGTCCTGTATAACACATTCATAATTAGTGAATTGTATACTTAGAGGAAGAGAAGACAATAGCTGGGAAACCGGATATCAAGTTACAATGAAAGGAAGGCACAAATAACACATTGGTCAAAATAAGAGAATCATTCAACTTTACTGATCCCATTTTGGTAGCAGGAATATAGACTCCATTAGGCA
This sequence comes from Euphrasia confusa, assembly GCA_954870475.1. Classification (NCBI taxonomy): domain Eukaryota; kingdom Viridiplantae; phylum Streptophyta; class Magnoliopsida; order Lamiales; family Orobanchaceae; genus Euphrasia; species Euphrasia confusa. The sequence goes on from OX940965.1 coordinate 11,395,203, forward strand.
ATCCAATATTTTTAGGTGGAATGGATTGACAAGATTCAAACAAAGCCTCATCACAACAAATATGTGTTGACGCACCGGTGTCAACGATCCAAGTAAAGGTACCCTTACCATTCAAACGAGCGTGATTTGCAACGGCCGAGACCTCACCAAGGACAGCGTGTGCCTTAGTTTGTGGGACATTTTGCGATGAATCTGGTTTTTCTTTACCTCGTCCTCCTGCCCCTTTACGTTCTCGACCCTCCGGGTATCCGTGTTTTTCCCAACAATTTTCTTCAACGTGCCAACGCTTACCGCAAAACGAGCACTTAATCGGCGCACGTCCAGCCCCCCCTGTGTACGAGTTTTGTGGTTGAGTAGCATGACCCTGAACTGCAAAGGCCATTGGAGCAGCCGCATCTGTTCTGCGTTGAGTGAAGACTCTGACTTCCTCCTCTTGCACAAGTCGTGAGTAAATCGTATGAGGAGACGGCAAGGGTTCGATCCCTAGAATACTAGAACGAACCGTGGCATAATATGGTTCTAGGCCCATCAAAAATTCACGAACTTGATTAGATTCACGCCGCTTACGAAGAGTTGCATTGAGCCCACATTTGCAACCCGTACACGAGCAAGATGGTAAGGCATCGTAGTCATTAACGTTGTCCCATAGCTTTTTCAATCTCCCGTAATAATCCATAATAGACTCTCCGGGTTTTTGTTTGCAGTCAGAAATCTCAGATTTCAACTGGTAAATTCTTACGCCATTTTCCATAGAGAAACGCTGACGAATGTCCTCCCACAATTCATGAGCGGTGTCGCGGTAGGAAATAGTAGAACGAATACTTGGATCGATTGTGTTGAAAATCCAGGACACAATCATATAATTAACCGTCCACCAATCCTCGAGATCGATGGAACTATCTTCAGGTTTAGTGAAAGTTCCATTAATAAAACTCAATTTTCTTTTTGCACCCAACGACACACGAAATCCTTTGGCCCATTCTTCATAATTCGAACCACTGAGAATAACATGAGTAATTTTTGTCCCAGGGCCATCATTAGAAGCAAGGGCATAAATAGGATTAGGTATTTTTTGTTGTGCTGTATTTTCATCAACCATGATGAAAATAAAATAAAAATAAAAATAAAAAATAAAAAATAAAAAAAATCAGAATATTGACAAAGAAAAGATCAATGCTTGATACCATGTAGGAACACAATATGACGAACTTTATTTTTATGTTGAAGTTCTGCTCTTTTCATTAAACTTGTTTCCTTATATACAAGAAGAATAAACGTGATTCTAGGAAAATATTTTAAAAATCTCCTATGTATGTAAAACCCCCTAATCTGCGTACTAAAATCAAGCTAAATACAATTAATAAATATATTACATATTTACACAAATATTATCCTAATATAGTAGAAACTCCGTACAGTCATATCGTTGGGACCGGGAAAAAATATTACTATAGAGAGTTATTCTTATATAAAGTTTTACAAAATAAAAATAATTTTTCTATAAAAAATAATATAAATATAAAAATAATATACATACAATATTATCTATCTTTAAATTCACAAAATCAATTTAATAGTTTTGAATAATAATTTTTGACTATATATGTGTAAAAATTGTGTTTAACACACAAATTAAATAAAATATTAATGAATCTAAAGACTATAAACTTTGATCATATACTATATGCTATTGATTTTAATAAATAAAAACATTATTAATAAATATTTTTATTATATATTAATCATTTATTCTTATATAGAGGTATAAATCCTTAAGACGGGACCTAAAAAATGTATAACTTATGAAAATGTGGAGTTTATTCCTATTTATAACTGGTCCCAAGTTGGGACTTACATTTTTTATTACTATAGAGAGTTTATTCCTATATAGAGTATTACTATATAGAGTTTCTACTGTACATAGACCTGTAAATGGAGCGGATTTTATCCATATCCGCTCCAGATCCGTGGCTTTTTCATGGGTATGGATCGTAATATTTGATCAGTTTACCCGTTTTACGACTCGACCCGTTTACCCGTTTTGTAAATAGATCGGATACGGATCGAGGCCGACCCGATCCGTTAATGACCCGACCCTCTAAAAAATTAATTAACATTATATATATATATATATATATATATATATATATATATATTTTTTTTTTATAACCTAAACAATTAAGATAATGTTTGGTTTCCCAATTTTTATAAAGACAATGTAATACTACTAATTATCAATACCAAGTCCAAGAGGACGTTTCTTTGTATCTCCCAAGTAAAAGATGGCCAACTACTAATGCTTATGTTTTTTTTACCATCTATAGATTTGACTTTTTAGTATTTTAGTTCGGTGTTAAGATTCACTTTGAACAATTAAATTTTTTTTGTTGTGAACTTGTAAATTATGGACGAATTTATATTATTTTCTCATTGAAATGTTATTAAAAAAATATTAATATAATTTTAAAACGGGTCGAAAAAACCCGTTGGAGACCCTTTGATCCGTCGGATACGGATTTGAATCGAGTTTTTTATGATCCAACAGGTCGCGGAGCGGGTACGGATCTAAAATTTTAATTATTAAACGGGTACGGATCAGCGTCGATCCGCTCCGGATCCGCCCCATTTACAGGTCTTGTTATATTTGCCACGAAACCGCAAAAGACATGCTCCAGGAGGGATTGTCGGACGACACCTTAATCCTGTCGTCCGACAGCTAGGCGATTCTCCAGCGCACTTGCGTTGGTACTCTGGGGCAGTGGCGCGGATGCGTCAGGGCGTGTCGTACGACACCCTGAGACTGTCGTACGACACCAGGCGGGTTTCAGCAGCTCAATTTTGGAATTAATTCCAAATTGAGGTGGGACTTTTTCCTACTCCTTCTAGAACTCTTATGGGCGAGAATTAATGTTTCCATACATTAATTAGGACCTCCCCCTATATAAAGAGAGCTACTCCATTGACACAGAAGACACGAGATTATAATTCTATAGCTATTGCGTGAGATTTGAGGGTTTAGAGCGTATATCATCCTTGTAATCGTGAAGCAATATTATAGTGAATTGTTCGTCGTTCCTCCCGTGGTTTTTCCCAGTTGGGTTTCCACGTAAATTCTTGTCTTCTCTATTTTTCGTTGATTTCTTTTCTTCGGTATTCTTGATATTATCATACTATACATCGTCCGATCCTACAACAAGTGGTATCAGAGCTAAGGATGACGAGCGTGAGGTATGACATACCGTTGCTAGATCTCAACACAAGGTTCCCGACGTGGCAATACAAGATGAGGTTAGTTCTTCGATCCCTGAAGCAAGAGGGCGCCCTCAAAGGTATTGAAAATAAGCCGACGGACATGAAGCATGAAGATTGGGAAGAGCTCGATCAGATGGCCATGACGACCATAGGGCTCCATGTTTCGAACGCTTTGGCGGAGGACATCATGAAAGCGAAGACAGCAAAAGAATTGTGGGAGATGCTTGAAGAGATGTGCATCACCAAGACGGTGTCAAGTAAGCACAATTTGAAGAGAAGCTTATATTTGCTCAGAATGGCGGAGGGTTCCTCTATCCCCGCGCACGTAGCGAAATTCAAGGAGAAAGTCGCCGCCCTCGGCAACATTGGCGTGAAGCTCAAAGATGACGACCTCGCGTTTTGGCTCCTAATTTTGCTACCCCCTTCTATGGCGAGTTTCCGTGATACTCTCATATATTCTCGAGATAGCCTCACGTTTAAAGACGTAACCTCGGCTCTCTCATCTAGAGAGAATATTTTGATGATGGAGAGTCCTAATTCGGGAGAGACGCCAAGTGAAGGATTGAATGTCCGTGGACGGACCAACCAGAGATCGACGGGGCAAGATAGGTCTCGATCGAAGTCACGACATAGTAACAAGGTTTGCAACTATTGCAAGAAGAAGGGTCACATCAAAGCTGATTGTTATTCCTTGAAGAATAGAGATAAGAGAGAAGGCAGCAACAACAACAATAATAATTCCGGTAAGAGTTCCGGTGAAGTTGGTGTAGCCGAGAATTATTGTGATCTTCTCATGGCTTTGGGTGAGGTCTCCAAATCAAGCGAGGAATGGATTCTAGACTCGGGATGTACGTTCCACATGTGTCCGAATCGTGGGTGGTTCGATACTTTTGAAAAGGTGGAGCAAGGTGCGGTGACTATGGGCAACAACGCGTCATGCAAGATCGAAGGGATAGGAAGCATCCGGATCAAGATGTTTGACGGCGCGATCCGCACCCTAAGCGAGGTTAGATACGTTCCCGACTTAAAGCGGAATTTGATTTCCCTTAGTACTTTGGAGCTCAAGGGTTACTCGTTCACCGGAGAAGGTGAAGTCGTGAAGGTTTCCAGCGGTTCGTTGGTGGTTATGAGAGGCGAACGTAAGTCAAATATCTTTATGTTCTTGAAGGAACCACGGTGAAAGGTGAAGTAGCCGTAGGTGATTCCAAATTCCCGGATGTCGATACAACGAGACTTTGGCATATGCGTCTAGGGCATATGAGTGATTCCGGAATGGCCGAGTTAAGTAGACAAGGGCTTCTTGGGAATAAGGGCTTGTCGAAGTTGGAGTTCTGTGAGCAGTGCGTCTATGGGAAGCAAACGAGAGTGAAGTTCACTACCGGCGCTCACACGACTAAAGAGATACTCGGGTATGTCCATTCCGATCTATGGGGACCATCCCCGGTCCCCTCCACTGGAGGTTCTTACTACATGCTTACCATCATCGATGACTATTCCCGAAAGGTTTGGTCGTTCTTCTTGAAACACAAGAGCGACGTGTTTTCTACCTTCAGAGATTGGAAGGTGATGATAGAGAAACAAACCGGGAAAGTCGTGAAGAACCTACGTACGGACAACGGCCTAGAATTTGTGTCCGATGAGTTCAACCAGTTTTGTAAGAGTTCGGGGATTGTGAGGCACCACACTGTGAGATACACCCCTCAGCAAAACGGAGTAGACGAGAGAATGAATCGCACGATTATGGACAAGGTACGTTGCTTGTTAGCGACTTCTGGGTTGAGTAAAGGTTTTTGGGCTGAAGCGGCTTCTTTAGCATGTTACCTTATCAACCGTTCCCCGTCCATGGCGATTAACAAGAAGACTCCACAAGAGTTGTGGAAGGGATCTCCGGCGAATTATGAAGACTTAAGGGTGTTTGGGTGTCCGGCCTACATGCATGTCAACGACGGGAAATTGATTGCACGATCTAAGAAGTGCATATTCGTTGGCTTTAAGGAAGGAGTTAAAGGATACAAGCTTTGGTGTCCAGAGATGGGAAAGATCATACTAAGCCGTGATGTAGTCTTCGATGAGGCTTCTATGATGGGTGATCGGTCGTCTAAAGGGAATCTCGAGGTTCCAAGTACTCCTATTGAGGTGGAGCCGGACAGGGTGCAAGAGGAAGATGATGGGTCAAGTTCCTCGAACGATGAGACGAGTAGTTCGACTACTCCGGAATATCCAAAAGAGAAGGAGCCGCAATGCATAGCTAGAGATAGGCCAAGGCGAGAGACTCGACCACCTAGAAGGTTAGCCGAGTATGAGTTAGTCGCTTATGCCTTGAGTGTAGCCGATGATGTTGATTCATATGAGGAGCCTTCCACATATGACGAGGCGGTTACTTGTGATGACTCGGGCAAGTGGATGCTAGCTATGCAAGAGGAGATGGAATCTCTTCATAAGAATGGCACTTGGGAGTTGGTTGATCTCCCTAAAGGTAAGAAGGCCATCAAGTGCAAATGGATCTTCAAGAAGAAGGAGGGCATCCCTGGGGTTGAGGACGAGAGATATAAGGCGAGATTGGTGGCTAAGGGTTTTAGCCAAATTCCCGGAGTAGACTTTAATGATGTGTTTTCACCGGTGGTCAAGCATAGCTCGATTCGAGCGATCCTAGGCATTGTGGCAATGCATGATTTGGAGCTTGAGCAAATGGATGTGAAGACGGCCTTTCTACATGGGGAGCTCGATGAAAATATCTACATGGTCCAACCCGAGGGGTTCGAGGGTTCAAACCAAGAAAACAAGGTGTGTTTTCTCAAGAAGTCCTTATATGGTTTGAAACAGTCTCCTAGACAATGGTACAAACGTTTCGATACGTTTATGATCAAGAATGGTTTCCGAAGGAGCTCCTATGATAGTTGTGTGTATTTCCGGAAAGGCCGTGATGGGTCTTTAGTTTATCTTCTCCTCTACGTCGACGATATGTTGATAGCGGCTAAGGATAAGTCGGAGGTGGAGAGAGTCAAGGCACAACTTAGTAAGGAGTTCGAGATGAAGGATCTTGGTGCGGCAAAGAAGATCCTAGGAATGGAAATCACAAGAGATCGAAGAGATGACAAGTTGTATCTTGGCCAAAAGGGGTACATAGAGAAGGTGCTACGTCGGTTCAACCTTGAGAATGCGAACCCGGTAAGTCTTGGGATTCGATGTCCCGGGCTATCAAAAAATGCGGAACCGATAACCCGATCAAAAACCCTTGATCACCGAAGATTGGATCCCCGACTCATCCGCAGGAGTCCGACCTTTGGAGACTACGCGCCCGAAGACACGCAGCCCGCCCCCAGCCGATTTTCTCCCGCGAGTCGGATCCACGAATGCGAACCACCTCACGAGCCGGGGCCCGACCGAACGCCCAGCGAAGCCCGAAGGCTGCGTGCGCCCAGCCGAGCCCCCGCGAGGGGCTCGCGATCGTCCTCGACGATCGCTGGGGATGCGCGAGGCATCCCCGGGGCTGCTCGTAGCAGCCCCGCAGCAAGTCGCGATGACTCGCTGCCCGCGAGGGGTCAGCCCCGTGCGCGTCTGCTACGGGAACACCCGTAGCGCGCACGAGGCAGCTGCGGGTCATCCCCGAAGCGACCCGCGATCGAGCTCACGGGCTCGATCGCCCTTCGGCTCCAGCCGAGGGCTTCGCGCCACGCGCCTCCGACGAGGGGCTGGGGTCCGCCACGACACCAGCCCGTGGCACCCCGGGGATCGACCGAAGTCGATCCCATGCCCCGGCGTCCAGCCGGGGCTTGTCCCTTGTCGCGCGTCCGGCGGTCCGAACCCTAGGGTTCGACCGCCGCGTTCGATCCTCGCCGGGGATCTCGAATCCCCGTCCCCGAGGTTCGTCGTTTTCCCGGATCGCGTGTTCATGTATATATTACAATAAATCAACACAAATAATCAAAGAAGAAGTTCTCGATTATTACCTCGATTCGTTGTACGGAGAAACGAATCTTGTTGACGACCTTGTGATCTTCCCGCGTATTCCTAGCACTCCGTTCGAACGTCGTGTGGGCGACGATCTATCGAACTCTATGGATCCTCCTCACTCTCAAGACTTTATGATTTCCGTAGGTTAAAATCAAGTTGTGAAAAGTGAAGACCATGTAGTGCTTATATAGGCTACGTAGGGGATCATAAGGAGAATAAATATTGGGCTTCAATATTGAAAATTAAATTGGGTCCAACCCAAATCTATTAATTCTTATCAATATTAATTTTATTTATTTTCCACTATATAAATAAAATTGCACTCCCAATATTATTCCATATTATATCAAATAATATTTCTCCAATTTAGTATTATTTATTCCGTGTATTTAAGATTTAAATATCCATGAATAAATTTATTTATTGCTCAATAAATAATATTCATCTCTTATATCCGAGACTAGTACCGTTCAACCTTTATTATTGTGCGGAACGAATCCACTCATGAGGTTTACACAATAATTCCTTATGAACTCATCTCGGGGATATTATCAACCCTTCCGGGATACACTTTCCCGTCAAGTATTCACGGCATGTCATATATAAAATATAGCGACCCAATTTTACCGGTAATTAACCCAATAATTAAATCAGTTAATTCCTTTGGAAAATCAAAGTCTCTAATATTAAATATACACACCCGCAATAATATCAGGGATTAAGAATAAAATACTCCGAGATTTAAATTGATTATCTTAGGCAATCCTAATCAATAAATCTCAAGCTGATCCGCCCAATACACCAAGTGTACAAGTGTGATAAAATAATTAAGACAAATTATTTTCTCTCTCACACAACGACTATACCGATGGATTGGTCCGTGTCCATCTAGGTCGTGAGCAACTGTTTGATTAAATACGAGTAACCGATAGTATGATCTTCTGTGTGGGCCCGACACACCATACTAACTACAACGTATAAAATCCAGGACTATATTTTGCATAATTAATTAATAATAATTAATTGCAAATAATTGTTTATTAATTAAATAGGTTAAATGCTATGACCGGGAGTTTACCGATACTTAAATCTAGACATTAAGTACACAACTCCAACAGTAAGTACTCCCCTTGGAACACAATTTAGACTTACCTTTGCTTACTCTCCGACTACGGAGAAGGACATCGAGGATATGGCTCGAGTCCCTTATTCCAATGCCGTTGGGTCCTTGATGTATGCCATGGTGTGTACTCGTCCGGATTTGGCCCACGCCGTGAGTGCCGTGAGTCGGTATATGGCGAATCCGGGAAGAGAGCATTGGAAGGCGGTGCAATGGGTGTTGCGCTATTTAAGAGGTACGTCTAACAAGAAGCTAGTGTTCGGGAGGAATCAAGAAGATGTTCAGGGGTTCGTGGATTCCGACTATGGCGGTGATCTAGATAAAAGAAGATCTCTTACCGGGTATGTTTTTACCATTGGTGGGTGTGCCATAAGTTGGAAAGCTATTTTGCAAAGTACGGTGGCCTTATCTACTACCGAGGCGGAGTATATGGCAGTCACCGAGGCTTGCAAGGAGGCTCTATGGTTGAGAGGTTGGTTTAAGGAGCTCTTGAAGGGTTCAAAGACGACGTCAATCTTTTGTGATAGTCAAAGTGTTATTTGTCTCACAAAAGATCAAGTGTTCCATGAGAGAACAAAGCACATAGACATTCGTTATCACTTTGTCCGTGAGGTGATCGCTCGAGGCGATATCAAGGTGAGTAAAGATTAGTACTCACGACAATCCGGCGGACATGTTGACGAAGAGTTTACCCGCAACCAAGTTTGAGCTTTGCTCTAGCTTGGTTGGACTTCGATCGAGAGATTAGGCCCTTAGGGGCGTTTGGAGGAAGACGGAAGGCGAAGGAAGTTCGCGGTTTAGTGTCAAGGTGGAGATTTGTTATATTTGCCACGAAACCGCAAAAGACATGCTCCAGGAGGGATTGTCGGACGACACCTTAATCCTGTCGTCCGACAGCTAGGCGATTCTCCAGCGCACTTGCGTTGGTACTCTGGGGCAGTGGCGCGGATGCGTCAGGGCGTGTCGTACGACACCCTGAGACTGTCGTACGACACCAGGCGGGTTTCAGCAGCGCAATTTTGGAATTAATTCCAAATTGAGGTGGGACTTTTTCCTACTCCTTCTAGGACTCTTATGGGCGAGAATTAATGTTTCCATACATTAATTAGGACCTCCCCTGACGCTACCGTCGTGGAGTAGCGCAAAATAATATTTATAGTTCCTAAACTATTCACTAGCACAAGTACTAGTAGCAAGTATAGGGTCGATCCCACGAGGAGGCGATTTAGCTTATAGTTTTCCCGGCTTTGAATGCTCAATTGGGTTGTCACGTTTGAAAAGGTTTTGTTTTGGAGAGCAGTTGGGCACTGCCGAACCGTGGTCACCGTGTTTAATTGACTGAAAAATAACAAATAACTTAAACAGAAATAAAACTAGCATGCAACCTAATTAAATGATTGAGCAATTAACAGACTCGACTAAGCAGATAAGATGAAACAAATAAAGACTAAAGTATCCAGGCATCGACTCCCCTGACTTCCCCCTTGACCTATGTGCTGCCGATCATCGGTACGTATATCATTTTGCTAACAGTTTTGTCTTCCAGTTATAGATCCCAAGTATTAACATCCCTATGATGTCACGCATATTAATACCCCGAACCCTTATTCGCTCTTATGTTTAAGTCCTGCCAGATCTCTCTCGACAGGTCTCCTGACGTTGACCAATTCGACACTATGTGACCGCATGAGTCTAAGTTGGTCAAGTCGCCTTCATCCTCCAAGCAAACCCGGAATGGCCAATAGCATGCCTGGACAGACCCAAGTCATACGACCACATCTCCAGCAACATGTTGTACTTCGCGGACGCCCAGTCTCCCGGTCGCGTTGATCCACGTACTCCTGTGTTAGGCAAGTCGGGGTTCCCACTGGTCACTGTAGGATTGCCCAAGTCCCTAACATGCTTAAGTTACTACCCTGTTGAATCGGGAACAAAACTCAGCTAGTTGCTGTCATCAATAAGCCTCCCGGCACGATCACGTCTTAGAGTTGGTCAGGTTCTGTCTTTGCCCAGATACAAACTGATTAGCTACTTGACATAATTAAAACAGAAAATAAAACAAAGAAATTACGACGAACTATATTATGCATTAAAACTGGAAATTGTTCAAAGGGAAATTAAATCAAAGTACGAAATCAAAAGCATTAAAACATAAAGGAAATTGTTTTTTTAGCCCGAGGGCTTAACAGAAAATAATCGCCGGCGAGTCTGGTTGCTCACGCGGCCGCCTTCTTCTTCGCTGGACAGGTTAGGGCTTGCTCCGTTTTCTTCGCTGCTCATACGTCGTTCTTCTTCTTTGTCAGTCACTCCTTTATGTAGACGGGCCTTTTCTGATGGGAGACGTGTGGGGGAATACCTCTAGGGTTGGACGAGAGTCCTTCTTTATCCTTATCTCTGAATCTGGTCATCTTGAAGAGTCCACGATTTTCAGGATTCTGGGTACACCGAATGCCCAACGTTCCGCCTCCGTCAATGTTAGCGCTTGCCCATGTACTTCCTTCTCTGACTGACTGAGGTAGCGGACCATGTGCGGTACTTGGTCGAGCTCAAGTCTTGCTCCACCTGCTGACGTCCTGGTTGCTTGCTCAACTCGGCTGGACCCTTTTCGTCAGTCTGGCTTGCTCAACTGGTGCTCTTGACCATGGAAGGTGATTTCCTTGCCTCTTTCACACAGTGCGCTCCTCTTTTCACTCCTTTACCTGCCCACCTGCAAAACTTGCCCAAGTACCCAAACGTGCCCTCCCAGACACAAATAAAGTAAAAACAAACTAAGGACTCGATATACTTGACTCTAAAAACCTAAAAATGAGCCAAAAAAATATGGCTCATCACACGCACACACTTTACTTCGCTTGTCCTCAAGCGTGTACGGTGACTTGCCTGCTCAAGCAGAAAACAAACAGGGGGTAGAGAAAGAAAGAAAACAGAAGACTCAAGGACAGCATGCTTATCAAAATACAGAGAGTTGATCGAGTGAACAGATAGTCAAAATCATAGTCAATGGAATGCATAAAAAACGGTCAAGAGTTTGCAACAGGATTTTGGGATTCTCACTAAGTGTTTCTCTCTATGTAGTGGATGGGTAGTGTTTCGCTCAATGCTGTTTTAAAAGAAGTTCTGCTTTGGGCTTGACCAAGTTCTATCCTGTGACATTTTCAATTGAGTTGGGCAATATCATTAGGGCTTTCTAGGGTGACTGTATAGGCTAGCTTGGGCAATGCCCAGAATTGATCTTAGGTAGGACATGCATTTTACTTAGCAAATTTCCTCCTAATTTCTTCTCTCTTACGGGCCTTAGCACACCCTTTTATTCATAGATCTATTTTTTTTTCTTTTTCTTTGTTTTTCTCTTTTTTTTTTCTTTTTTCTTTTTTTTTTCTTAGAGAAGACTTTGCCCTGACTTGCTCTTTTTATGAACTTGAGCATATATGCAGGTTGGGTCAGGGCAGTAAGGGTTTTCCCCCAGGTGATCAAGAAATAATGGCTCGGCTCAAGGGGCTAACAAGGGTCTTCTTTTTTTATTTGCAGTACAAAAAGAAAATGCCTAAATCATTTACTACTCAACTCAATTTTCAAATAATCACAATGGTCAGAACTTGGGCAAGCTTCAGCATCACACTCTTTTTAAACAGCTACTCTCATGAAAGAAATATATCACACAGATGTAGGCTCAAATCCTCACAGCTTACCTAGTTGCAATTCCATCGTCCCTAATATTTTTCATGCATAGACTATTAATTTTGAAAACTGTTCAAATTGATCAAGGTATTTATCAAGCATGCGACTCGATCAAACTATGGGGTTGCTCTTGACCTTCCCCCACTCACACACTTTGCCTCTGGCAAAGTGTTCAAACAGTAATAAGTTGGGCAAGCATCCCCCCTGACTCCGACTCCAACGATGTTGGCGCACCTTCCCACATACACACTTTGCCTTGGGCAAAGTGTGCAAATAAGGAGGTCGACCCCATCAGACATGAGTCGGGCAGACTCAAGACCAAATAAAAAATAAAGAAAAACAAAAATAAAATCCTAAACTACTAAAAAGGGAGGGTACATTAGGTTTTGGGTTCAGGTGGGTACCTGAATCCGGCATGGACGAAGTATGCCATGAGGGCAGCATGCAGCTCTTCCTGCCTCTCGCCAATTCGATCCTGCTTCTCCTCGAGGACATCCAATTGCTCAAGGATCTCCTCCTTCTGCAACTCGACCCTCTCACTTGGTCGACTCACAGGCTCGGTCTTCACTTTCGCCTTGGCTGCCGTCGCCAAGGCCTTCACTTCCTCTGGGTTTGTGAACACCCAATCTTCTCCTACAACTCTGATATCAGCCATCCTATTCAAACACGCATGGTCAAACTTTTCCTCGGGCATCATCTCCATCAACTCAAAATCAAGCTTCAACTCCATCCTCTGGGCATAAATTCCTGGAAAGTGGGCAAGGGACAACCTCTGTGCTGGCTTGCTCAAGATGTTCTTCAGTTGTGCGCACAGGAAAGCTCCAAAATTGACCTTGATCTTCTTGGTCATGCACCACAGTAGATCAAGCTCGGTCAGGGAGATAGTATTGCTGTTGTCCTTTTTCCCATAAAAATTATACGCCAGTATACGGTGGCAGATACGCAACGCATTGTCCTTGAGCTGGTGATTTTTGGCCTCCTGTGACTTGAACACTTTTTCCTTGCTCAAGGCCCTCCAGATCTCGTTCCTCTCCTTCTGCGTGCGCTCTGGTGGTGTGGTCAATCTGTCCTGGTACTCCTTTGAAAACTTGTCCTTAAAACTGGCCGCTCCCATGGCCATGTTGATCTCGAAGATGCTCGCCTCATTATACGATCCCATCAATTTGAAAGAAATGCCCAACGGCCCGCCATCCTTGCTCGTTCTCACCTCTAACTCCTCATAGAACTCCTTGACCAATTTCTCAGAGACTTGCCCTGGCCAGGTCAAGAAGTCTTCCCATCCTATAGCTGCAAAATAACCCTTAACTTGATCAAGAATATTCAAATCCTTAAGGGTTTCGAAACATACCGTTTTGGGCACTACCACTGCCCTTTTCTGGATGTTTGAGGGTGGGGGTACTGACTGCTTGCCCTTGCCACGGGTGACTCGGGTCGTCGCCGGAGTTTTGAACTTCTCAGATGGGGTGACCGGGACAGAGTGCTCCGATTCTTCTTTCACTTCAGTTTCTTCTTCGCCGTCTTTTTCTTCCTCTTCGTCGCCGGCGGTTGACATGTCGTCGGCCTTCTCGTCAGACGACGACTCCATGGTGGCGGCCGGCGAAGCTTCGCGGGGCTTCTTGAACTTACCTTTCTCCTCCGCCGTAAACTTCCTCTTCCTCACGACGTCCTCACTCGGCTCAGCGCTGTGGCTCGCCGGGTTTGACTCCTCTGATGGCTTTGGGGTCGTGTCGAGGTCAGACCAAAATGGACCAAAACCATTTCCTGCAGACCAAAATGGACCGAAACCCTTTCCTGCCCAAAGGCTACTCCTTGGCGTGGTGAATTTATTAACATAAAATGAAATAAGGGAAAACATAATATACATACCGAGTTCGCCTTCGGTATTTGCCTCTATTTATTGTCATGGGCCTGACTTATTTTTCTTGCTTCACTTGGTCAAGCGACCGGCTCAGGGGGTATCATCCCCTTGAGGTCCTCGTTCCCATAGTAAGCCTTGACTCTCTGCCCATTCACTTTAAAGATCTGATCGTCACCTGGCTTAAATAGCTCAACCGAACCATTTGGGCAAACAGCATGGACGATGAATGGCCCTGCCCATTTGGTGGATAACTTTTTAGCTTTGAACTTAAACTTGGTTTGGTAGACCAGAACCAGTTGACCAGGCTCGATCTTCTTTTTCTTGATGATTTTTTCGTGGGCTCTCTTTGTCCGTTCCTTGTAGTTGACCGCGTTATCATACGCCTCAATCCTTATCTCCTCCAGCTCAGTTATGTCAAGTTTACGTCCTTCGCTGGCCGCATCCCAGTCGAAATTGACCTTGTTTACTGCCCAATGCGCCTTGTGTTCGATTTCCACGGGCAAGTGGCATGACTTGCCAAACACCATGCGGTAGGGGGAGATCCCTGAGGGTGTTTTGTAGGCGGTTCTGTAGGCCCAAAGTGCGTCATCGAGCTTGTCGCTCCAATCCTTACCTTCTGGCTTGACCGTCTTCCTCAAGATGGTTTTTATGATACGATTGGATAGCTCGGCTTGCCCATTGGCCTGGGGGTGATAAGCTGTGGAGATCCTGTGGTGCACTCCATACTTCCTGAGCAACCTCTCAATTATATAATTGCAAAAGTGCGTACCTTGGTCGCTGATCAATGCGCGGGGTACACCAAATCTGCTGAATATATCGCCCTTGAGGAAAGTGGCTACCACTCTCGAATCATTAGTTGCTGTAGCCTTGGCCTCGACCCATTTGGATACATAGTCAACCGCCAAGAGTATGTACTCCTTCCCTCTGGAGTTGGGCAATGGTCCCATAAAGTCGATGCCCCATACATCGAAGACTTCTACGGGCATGATGGGCATCATGGGCATCTCATCCCTCTTGGTCACGTTCCCCTCTCTCTGGCACTTGTCACAGCTCCTGCACCACTCAAAACAATCCCTCAAAAGAGTTGTCCAATAAAAACCACAGTCAAGTACCTTCCTTGCTGTACGTCGGTGGCCGAAGTGTCCTCCGCATGCTTGCTCATGGCAGTGCTTCAGAATATCTGCTTGCTCAACTTCAGGAATGCAATGCCTCAGCACTTGGTCTTCTCCCCTTTTCCACATGTAGGGATCATCCCAAATGTACTTCTTGCTTTCCCGCTTGAGCTTGTTCTTTCCGTAGAGGGTCATGTCTTCTCGTATATCTCCTGTGACTATGTAGTTGGCCAAGTCTGCGTACCATGGCTCTTCTGACTTGGTTGAAATCTGATACAAGTACTCGTCTGGAAAAGTCTCCGTGATGGGCATGCCTTCTTCTCGCTGGATTATCCTGCTCAAGTGGTCAGCCACTAAATTTTGGTTACCTGATTTGTCTCTGATTTTGATGTCGAACTCTTGCAGCAACAAGATCCATCTAATCAGTCGTGGCTTGGTCTCCTTTTTGGCCATCAAGTACTTCAGCGCGGCATGGTCAGTGTAAACTATGGTTTTGCTCCCGAGCAAGTAAGATCTGAACTTCTCGAATGCAAACACCACAGCCAGTAGTTCTTTCTCTGTGGTCGCGTAGTTGCATTGGGCAGGGTTCAAAGTCTTGGATGCATAGTAGATTACATGTCGTTCCTTGCCCTTCATCTGCCCAAGTACAGCTCCAACAGCATACCCGCTCGCGTCGCACATAAGCTCAAATGGCATTCCCCATTCTGGTGGTTGGATGATGGGGGCAGTGACTAACCTTTCCTTGAGGTGGTTGAAGGCAGCTTGACAGTCATCATCAAAGTTCCAGTCAACATCATTTTGCAACAGCCTGGTCAGAGGTTGGGCAATCTTTGCAAAGTCTCTCACGAACCTCCTGTAGAACCCAGCGTGCCCAAGGAAGCCTCTAACTTGCTTGACATTCCTTGGATAAGGCAGCTTCGATATGGTCTCTATTTTGGCTCGGTCAACTTCGATTCCCTTGGCAAAGACTACGTGCCCAAGGACTATCCCTTCCTCCACCATAAAGTGACATTTCTCGTAGTTAAGTACCAAACTTTTCTCCACACATCTACTGAGGGCCAACTCCAGGTTGTTCAAGCATGTCTCGAACGAGCTGCCATATACAGTAAAGTCATCCATGAAGACTTCTATTCCTTGCTCGAGCAGATCGGCAAAGATGCTCATCATGCATCTCTGGAAAGTCCCTGGGGCGTTGCATAGACCAAATGGCATGCGTCGATATGCAAAAGTACCGTATGGGCAAGTGAAAGTAGTCTTGTCCTGGTCTTCCGGGGCCACCCAAATTTGCATGTAACCCGAGTATCCGTCAAGGAAACAGAAATGGGTCTTCCCAGCCAGCCTCTCGAGCATCTCGTCAATGAAGGGTAGAGGGAAGTGGTCTTTCTTTGTTACCTTGTTCAACTTCCTGTAGTCTATGCACACTCTCCATCCAGTTTGCAGTCGAGTGGCTATCTGCTCCTTTTTCTCGTTCTCGATCACTTGAATTCCTGACTTCTTGGGCACCACATGAACTGGACTTACCCATTTGCTGTCTGAAACAGGGTAGATAATGCCCAAGTTGAGCAGCTTGAGTATCTCCTTGAGCACTACTTCCTTCATAGCAGGGTTCAGTTTTCTCTGTGGATCGCGTACTGGATTCGACTCTTCCTCGAGCAATATGTGGTGTTGGCATATGGTGGGGCTGATTCCTCATATATCTGCTAAAGTCCATCCAATGGCTTGCTTGTACTGGTCAAGGATGTTCCTTAGCCTACTTTCTTCCTCCTTTTTCAGTTTCGAACTGATGATCACGGGCAATGTGTCATTTTGCCCAATGAACATGTACTTGAGATGTGCAGGGAGTTTCTTCAATTCTAACTCTGGTGGTTTCTCCAGAGATGGTACCATGATCGTGACTTCATGGGGTGGTAACTTGCTCATGCCCATGGGATGATTCTCCAGAGCTCCCAGTTGCTCAACTATCTGTTGAACTTCAAGTTGCTCATCCTCTGCATCTTCTCTGGTCAATCCCCTTTGTATCACCAGATCTACTTTGTCAGAAACTCCATATCCTAGAGCTTGCTCCTCGATCAATTCATCAATCTGATCAACATAATGCACTTGCTCGGTGTCTTCTGGGTGCTTCATTGACTTGAACAAGTCGAATGTGACCGTTTCTCCTTCGAACTTGCAGGTTAGCTTTCCAGTCTCGCAGTCAATGTGTGTCCTTGCTGTCTTCAAGAATGGTCTGCCCAAGATCATTACTGGCTGCTTGCTTGATCTCCCCATGTCCAGGACATAGAAATCGGCAGGAAAGATGAGCTCCTCCACCTTGACCAATACATCTTCCAGAATTCCCTCGGGGTACACATTTGATCTGTCTGCCAACTGGATTACAACCCTTGTTGGTTTCATCGGCCCTATACCCAAGTCTTCGTACATTGACTTAGGCATAACATTGATCGATGCTCCCAAGTCGAGCATGGCTTTTTCTATGTTCATGTTGCCTATTATGCAGGGAATATAGAACATTCCAGGGTCTGCACACTTCCTTGGTACATTCCTCTGGAGCACCGCTGAAACATTCTCTCCTACTTCGAACTTGGCATCATCTTGGTATTTCACTTTTTTGGTGCACAGCTCCTTGAGGAATTTGGCGCACCTGGGCATGGATTTCAGGATGGTCAACAGAGGCATGTTGATTTCCACCTTTTTGAACATCTGGAACATCTCATTAGTGTCTTCCTTCTCTTTCTTCTTGCTCAATCTGCCTGGGAAAGGAGGGTAAATTTTTGGCGGTGTCACTGCTTGAGCAGATACTGATGTTTCCTTCTGTTTGGGTGGTGTTAGCTCAAGCTCTTCCTCTGACTCTTCTTCCTCGTTGACCTCTTCAACAATTCCTTCCACTCGAGATGGTGGAGTGGGCTTCTTGGGTGCTTCAGCTAGGACCTTTCCATTTTTGAGATGGATAGCATTCAGTTGGGCGTTGTTTAGTTCAATTTGGGGAGGTAGACCGTTGGTCTTCTTTTTCATCTCAGTCATTGCTTGGGTCAAGTGCGCCAGTTGGGCATTGATGTTCTGGAATTGCCCGCGCGACTCAAGCATTTGAGCATTGATGTTTTGCAGCTGACCTCGAGTCTCAACTTTGTACTTCTCGTTGTCCTGTTTGTACCGGTCATTTTCCTGCTGGGCTTTGATATTTTCATTGACCAAGGTCTGCATCATGTCTGCCAAAGTTGGGCCATTGCTCTGGTTCTGCTGGTTGCCCTGATTTTGGTAGTTATTCCTCTGATGATTGTTCTGGCCGTGGTATTGCTGGCCTTGATTGCCTTGGTTTCCTCCGCCCTGGTGGTTGTTGGTTCCGTACCGGTTGTTGTCATGATTTTTCCAGTTGTTCGAGTTGTACGTGTTCCCATTGGGCCTATGTCCGTTCCCATTGTTCTGCATTATCACCTTGACCTCTTCGTCAAAAAGCTCAGGGCACTCGTCAGTGGCATGGTTACTTTCTTTGCAGATTTGGCACGCCTTGACTCCTCTCTTTAGCCCTGGGTTTTGGTTAAGCACCAGTTGCTCAACTATGTTGCACAGTTTGTCCAACTTGACTTCAGTTGCAGATGGTACGGGCAAGTTGTTTCTGGGTAGGTCACTGCCATCCTCCCTTGTTTCTTCGGCCATTTCCTTGAAGATTTTGAATGCTTCGTCGGCCCTCTTGTTTAGAATGGATCCTCCACAAGCTGCGTTGACCCATGTCCTCTCCGTCTCCCTTAGTCCAGAGATGAAATACTGGACCAAGTCATGGTCAAGGATCTGATGCTGTGGGCACTTGGCCAACATCTGCTTGAACCTGACCCAGTAGTCGTGGAAGTTCTCTCCTCCACCCATCTTGATGCTGTTGATCTTCTTCCTCATCTGCTGGATACGTGCAGCTGGGAAGTACTTCTCAAGGAATTTCTGCTGAAGCTGACTCCAGGTGGTCACCTCTCCAGCAGGCAGAGTGTAAAGCCACTCTCGAGCACCTTCAGCCAGTGAGAAAGGGAAGGCTAGAAGCCTGATGTATTCCCCTAGCCCTTCACTTGCTCGGATGGTGCCACATGCCAATTCAAAGTCTTGGAGATGTCTCTGGGGATCCTCCAATGGCATGTCACTGAACTTGGGCAAGATCTGGATGAAGCCGTGCCTCATCTCCCAAGTGTTGTTTTCAACCGTGGGCAAGGTGATACCCAGCGGCTTTAGATTCAAGTTCTCTGGGAACATCGTGTCCCTCAACGTCTTGGCTCTCTCTTCTCCCATCCTTGATCGCGTAGGTGACCTGGATGTGTTCGGTGAATCTTCTCTCGATGTGTCCGAGATTGACTCTCCTGTCTCAGTTATGGTCAACTGAGTTACTTGAGCGGCACGTGCTAATGCTTGCTTTTGCTTTGTTGCTTTTCGATTCTTCCTCGCGGTTCGCTCGATTTCAGGATCAAATAATAGTGGCCCTGTATCCTTGCTTCCCGATGAGTTAGAGTCCTGCATACAAAAATAGGTCAAGCGTTAGCACGGAAAACTACTGGCTTGGAATATTGCCTCCCCGGCAACGGCGCCAATTTTGACGCTACCGTCGTGGAGTAGCGCAAAATAATATTTATAGTTCCTAAACTATTCACTAGCACAAGTACTAGTAGCAAGTATAGGGTCGATCCCACGAGGAGGCGATTTAGCTTATAGTTTTCCCGGCTTTGAATGCTCAATTGGGTTGTCACGTTTGAAAAGGTTTTGTTTTGGAGAGCAGTTGGGCACTGCCGAACCGTGGTCACCGTGTTTAATTGACTGAAAAATAACAAATAACTTAAACAGAAATAAAACTAGCATGCAACCTAATTAAATGATTGAGCAATTAACAGACTCGACTAAGCAGATAAGATGAAACAAATAAAGACTAAAGTATCCAGGCATCGACTCCCCTGACTTCCCCCTTGACCTATGTGCTGCCGATCATCGGTACGTATATCATTTTGCTAACAGTTTTGTCTTCCAGTTATAGATCCCAAGTATTAACATCCCTATGATGTCACGCATATTAATACCCCGAACCCTTATTCGCTCTTATGTTTAAGTCCTGCCAGATCTCTCTCGACAGGTCTCCTGACGTTGACCAATTCGACACTATGTGACCGCATGAGTCTAAGTTGGTCAAGTCGCCTTCATCCTCCAAGCAAACCCGGAATGGCCAATAGCATGCCTGGACAGACCCAAGTCATACGACCACATCTCCAGCAACATGTTGTACTTCGCGGACGCCCAGTCTCCCGGTCGCGTTGATCCACGTACTCCTGTGTTAGGCAAGTCGGGGTTCCCACTGGTCACTGTAGGATTGCCCAAGTCCCTAACATGCTTAAGTTACTACCCTGTTGAATCGGGAACAAAACTCAGCTAGTTGCTGTCATCAATAAGCCTCCCGGCACGATCACGTCTTAGAGTTGGTCAGGTTCTGTCTTTGCCCAGATACAAACTGATTAGCTACTTGACATAATTAAAACAGAAAATAAAACAAAGAAATTACGACGAACTATATTATGCATTAAAACTGGAAATTGTTCAAAGGGAAATTAAATCAAAGTACGAAATCAAAAGCATTAAAACATAAAGGAAATTGTTTTTTTAGCCCGAGGGCTTAACAGAAAATAATCGCCGGCGAGTCTGGTTGCTCACGCGGCCGCCTTCTTCTTCGCTGGACAGGTTAGGGCTTGCTCCGTTTTCTTCGCTGCTCATACGTCGTTCTTCTTCTTTGTCAGTCACTCCTTTATGTAGACGGGCCTTTTCTGATGGGAGACGTGTGGGGGAATACCTCTAGGGTTGGACGAGAGTCCTTCTTTATCCTTATCTCTGAATCTGGTCATCTTGAAGAGTCCACGATTTTCAGGATTCTGGGTACACCGAATGCCCAACGTTCCGCCTCCGTCAATGTTAGCGCTTGCCCATGTACTTCCTTCTCTGACTGACTGAGGCAGCGGACCATGTGCGGTACTTGGTCGAGCTCAAGTCTTGCTCCACCTGCTGACGTCCTGGTTGCTTGCTCAACTCGGCTGGACCCTTTTCGTCAGTCTGGCTTGCTCAACTGGTGCTCTTGACCATGGAAGGTGATTTCCTTGCCTCTTTCACACAGTGCGCTCCTCTTTTCACTCCTTTACCTGCCCACCTGCAAAACTTGCCCAAGTACCCAAACGTGCCCTCCCAGACACAAATAAAGTAAAAACAAACTAAGGACTCGATATACTTGACTCTAAAAACCTAAAAATGAGCCAAAAAAATATGGCTCATCATCCCCCTATATAAAGAGAGCTACTCCATTGACACAGAAGACACGAGATTATAATTCTATAGCTATTGCGTGAGATTTGAGGGTTTAGAGCGTATATCATCCTTGTAATCGTGAAGCAATATTATAGTGAATTGTTCGTCGTTCCTCCCGTGGTTTTTCCCAGTTGGGTTTCCACGTAAATTCTTGTCTTCTCTATTTTTCGTTGATTTCTTTTCTTCGGTATTCTTGATATTATCATACTATACATCGTCCGATCCTACAACAAGTCTACTAATACGTACACTCCCACCTTTTCTTTGAGTGTCCCTTCTCACAGGACTGTCTGCGGAGATTACAGGTGGAGGTGGGTTTTCTATGGCCACGTGGAGGTTGGCATAATGCTGTACTACGGCTGCTAGTCGATGGCGTGGGAGGCACTTGATATCTTGTGCGTATCGTGGACTTCTCGCTGCGCTGATCTATTATATTTGGCTCGAGAGGAACACAAGGATATATGAGAATCGGTCGGTATCGTCTGGAGTGGTGGCTTCTCAGGCGATCTCTATCATATGAGAGAGGATACACTCGTTATAGCTCTCTGACTCTCTTCAGGCACGGGCATTGAAGAGAATATGACATATAGCTTGGTGATTGTGTTTGTAGTTTTAGTGCTTTATGATTTGGTTTGGATGGTTGGAAAGCTAGCATGTTAGCTCACTAGGGTTTATTCTCTATGCGCAGTACTGTATCATACTTATTATTTTTCTATGTGATTGACCATCACCTTAAAAAAAAAAAAAAAACTACATGTCTTAGCCGTGGAATTGTAGTCACGTCACCGTAAGTTTTGGTGTTTTACCACTCCACCATGTCCCAGAGGACATTACTGTGAATAACTAATAAGTGATAAGTCAACAGTATTCATTCAAAATTTCAAATGCCAAAATAAAAATAAGACACGGGCCTAGACCAAAGTTACGTGAGACTAAAATATTTCGGCCGCTAAAGATGGGCCAAGGCCCATAATATTTTCTTGGGCTTTGAGAATTCGGTTGCTCGGCCGAATTAAGCACTTAGGATAAATTAATTATGGTGCAAGAAGTTCTCATTTCTGCAGGACTTATTGAGATTATGAAGCCCATGCACACGCAGCCCTGCAAAGACAAGAGCCCGGTTCTATTTTACTGTTTTGTTTCCTTATTTGTTTAGATTCCTTGTTAGAATCGTTTTCCTAATATTGTTACAATTAGGGTTTTATGCGCGCTTATATAAACGCTGGCATATGTAACTATTTTCATCATCCAGTAATAAAGAAGTAAAGTTATTCTCCGTTCCAGTTCATAGAGAAGGGTTCATCCTTCTCCCCTGTTTTCTCTTCTTAAAATCTATATGGTATCAGAGCAATTCCGCAATTAATATGGTTGAAACAGAGAAGCCAAAGGAGATCGAAGGTAGCAGCTCAGATCCCCTTGATCCAACAAAACCTTCAAGCCCTTATTTCTTACATTATGGTGAATCGCCCGGCCAAAAGCTTATTGCAGAATCACTCAACTCGAGGAATTTCCAAACCTGGAGCAGAAACATGATGTTGGCCTTGAGGATAAAGAACAAGGTGGGATTTATAGATGGTACAATTCCAGAACCTCAGGAATCTGATCCACTTTATGTGGATTGGCAGCGATGTAATTCAATAGTGTTGGCATGGATCTCAGCAAGCATGTCCCCGGAGATGGCCGGGTACACGGCCTATGCGGTCTCTGCCAGAAAACTATGGATGGAGTTACATAAGAAATTTGCAAAGGCGAATAATAATAGAGTTTACATGCTGGAGCAACAACTTACAATGGTCAAACAAGAAGGAGAAAGAGTCAATGTCTACTTTGCCAAGTTAAAGAACATATGGGATGAAATAAATGCCTATGAGCCCATATGCGTGTGCCCATTAGCTGATTGTCCTGCCATGAAAGAAAACCAAAGGAAAGCAGACAAGAGACAGGTTTTGCAATTTCTTATGGGGCTCAATGATGACTATGGGCAATTAAGGAACCAGATTCTGTTAAGAGATCCACTACCTGCCTTGGATGATATTTTCAATTTAATATCACAAGAAGAAGCTAATTTAGAGCTGCAGACTTTTAGCAATAAAGGGATGCAAGCCAATGCCATGGCTGCTAGACAAGACACCAAGGGACCCATACAGAAAGATTGGAGTAAGCCAAGTTCCAATAACATCAAAAAGGGTAACTTGGTTTGTACAAAGTGTGGGAAAAATAACCATACAGTTGATAAATGTTATGAAGTCTATGGATTTCCCCCAGGGCATTCAAGAAACCCTACCATTCCAGGTCAGAGAGGTATAATTTGTACTCACTGCAACAGAACTAACCATACGGTTGATAAGTGTTTTGAGCTTCATGGATTTCCTGGAAAGGATCCCAAAGGACCTGTCAATAATGGCAAAACGTGGAGTAATACACAAAATCCTACTGCTAATCAAGTAGAGACTCAAACTGAAGAACCAGAAGTGAAGCTCACAGCCAAAGAGTACAAGCAGCTGTGTTCACTCCTACATGATCATAACCAAACTGAGAAGAAGACTGCAGGTATTAATACTGAGTACTCTTACACATTAGCTTCCCACTGCTTACTTAGTATTAAAAGTAGTGTATGGATACTTGATTCTGGTGCAAGTGATCATATTACCAATAGCATGGAAAGTATGACACAGGTAAGAACAAGAAATCCTATAACACTCAGATTACCAAATGGATCTAGCACTTTAGTAACTCAGGTTGGGACAGTGATTCTCAACAAACACATTACCCTACAGAATGTTTTATTTGTTCCATCCTTTCAGTTTAATCTGATATCAGTGAGCAAGTTATTAATGGATGCTGAAGTTAAAATAAATTTTATGCATGGTCAGTGTGTTATACAGGGCATCCACAACTGCAGAGTGATTGGGAAAGCTAGAGTGATTGGAGGGCTATATCATTTTGATGGGATAGAAGAAGATAATGAAGTTGAAGATATTTTAGTCAATAGTGTTTCCATTGATGTTTGGCATAGAAGGATGGGGCATCCATCAGTTAGTAGAATGATTTCCATGAATAAGATAAATAAAGAATTTCCTTATGTTACTGATTCATTTGCTAAGAATGCTTGTGAGATATGTCATAAATCCAAACAAACAAGATTACCTTTCCCAGTTCATGATGATGTTAATTTAAAACTGTTCGAGTTGATTCATGTTGACATCTGGGGACCTTTATCCACTGAATCTCATGGAGGCTTCAAATATTTCTTAACCATTGTTGAACACAGTAGCAGGTTTACATGGTTATTTTTAATGCACTCAAAAAGTCAAACAAGGCAGATACTTCAGAATTTTATCAGTATGGTGAAGAAACAGTTCAACTGTGATGTAAAGAAAATAAGAAGTGATCAAGGTAAGGAGTTTGACATGATTGAGTTCTATGCAAGTCATGGTATTGAACATCAGAAGAGTTGTGCTTACACACCACAACAGAATTCAGTAGTTGAAAGGAAGCATCGACACATATTGGAAGTGGCTAGAGCTTTGCGCTTTCAATCAAATATACCTATAGAGTTCTGGGGAGAGTGTGTGTTAACTGCTGCATATCTCATCAACAGGACACCATCCAAGGTCATTCATAACAAAACTCCTTACACCATCATGTACAATAAAGAACCTGACCTGTCAAATTTAAAAACCTTTGGTTGCTTGTGTTTTGCAACAAATATTTCTCCTCACAGAGACAAATTCTCTACAAGGGCACATAAGTGCATATTCTTGGGATATCCTAAAGGAATTAAAGGATACATCTTGTATGATATAGAAGAAAATCATCACTTCATAGCAAGAGATGTGGTCTTCTATGAGGATGAATTCCCTTTTCAGAGTTTAAATTCATCAAATATTAATGATCAGAATGAAGTATTTGATGTGCTGGATTATGACTACAGTCAAAGGCATCTGGAAGTACCTGTTAATCAAGATATTACTAATTCCACACCTAATGATCCACCACCAAGTACCTTATCCCCTGAGAATTCTGATGAGACACCTATTGATCACACCACTGTGCAGGAGCCTGTAAGCACAGAAGCTCCATCCACTGTGGAGGATATCCATGTAAGAAGAACAGGTAGAAGTTCTAAACCACCAAGTTATCTTAAAGATTATCAATGTCATTTGATTAAGAAAGATCAAGGTCTTTTCTGTAAACCATTTGATCAACAGTCACAGTATCCTTTAGAAGATCATCTTTATTTTGGCAGATTGAGAAAACCTCATTTGTCATATGTAATGTCTACAGTGATATATACTGAACCTAGGAGCTTTAAAGAGGCAGCTAAGAAGGCTGAGTGGCAGCAAGCCATGGATAATGAAATTTCTGCCTTAGAAAGTAACAAAACATGGACACTCGTGCCTATTCCACCTGGAAAGAAACTTGTGGGGTGCAGATGGGTGTATAAGGTTAAAAGAAAAGCAGATGGTTCAGTTGAAAGGTGCAAGGCCAGGTTAGTTGCAAAGGGTTATACACAACAGGAGGGATTAGACTTTTTTGAAACTTTTTCACCTGTGGCAAAAATTGCCACAATCAGAACTGTCATGGCACTTGCCTCATCACTGAACTGGTTTTTATTTCAACTAGATGTCAACAATGCCTTCCTCTATGGTGATCTTCATGAGGAAGTATATATGCACTTGCCAGATGGTTATTCTATATCATCAAAAGAGAACTTATGTTGTAAGCTTCATAAGTCTCTTTATGGACTTAAACAAGCCTCTAGACAGTGGAATGAAAAGCTCACATCAGTTATTATTTCTTATGGATTCCATCAAAGCCATGCAGATTCATCTTTGTTTCTCTTAACCACCAGTAAATCCACTGTCTTTCTTCTCATCTATGTGGATGATATAATTTTGGGAGGCAATGACCTTCATGCAATTAACAAGTTAAAAACTTATCTAGCTGGACAGTTTAAAGTAAAGGATTTAGGTGATCTCAAATTTTTCCTTGGCATTGAGATTGCAAGAAGTCCAGAAGGATTGGTTCTCAATCAAAGGCAATACACATTAGATATTATATCTGATTGTGGATTATTGGAGAGTAAACCAGTTTCTTTTCCTTTTGAACAAGGGGTCAAACTGACCAAAGAAGAAGGAGAAATCTTATCTAATCCATCTGAGTATAGAAGACTAATTGGAAGGTTGTTATACCTCACATTGACTAGACCAGACATTTGCTACTCAATTCAAGTACTTAGTCAATTCTTGGATCATCCTACTGATTTGCACATGGCAGCTGCTGTCAGAGTAGTTAGGTATCTTAAAAATTCTCCAGGTCAAGGTCTTCTTTATCCCTCTACAAGTGAACTACATCTTAAAGCTTACTGTGATGCTGATTGGGCTGCAGACCCAACCACTAGAAGGTCCATTACTGGTTATTGTGTGTTTCTGGGAGACTCTTTAGTTGCCTGGAAGTCTAAGAAACAATCTACTGTTTCCAGATCATCAGCAGAATCAGAATACAGGGCAATGGCATCCTGTGTTTGTGAGATAATCTGGTTTAAGAAGCTGCTCACAGATTTTCATATTTGTCACTCACAACCTGCCCTTCTTTATTGTGACAATGTGGCAGCTATACACATTGCTTCCAACCCGGTCTTCCATGAGAGGACAAAACACATTGAAATTGACTGTCATCTTGTGAGAGAATGGTTACTGAAGGGGTTATTTAAACTGTTCTACATGAAAACTTCGGATCAAGTTGCTGATATATTCACTAAAGCTCTTGGTTCCAAAGATTTTCACCTTTTATTGCGCAAGATGGGCATCAAGGATCTCTACTGCCATCTTGAGGGGGGGTATTGAGATTATGAAGCCCATGCACACGCAGCCCTGCAAAGACAAGAGCCCGGTTCTATTTTACTGTTTTGTTTCCTTATTTGTTTAGATTCCTTGTTAGAATCGTTTTCCTAATATTGTTACAATTAGGGTTTTATGCGCGCTTATATAAACGCTGGCATATGTAACTATTTTCATCATCCAGTAATAAAGAAGTAAAGTTATTCTCCGTTCCAGTTCATAGAGAAGGGTTCATCCTTCTCCCCTGTTTTCTCTTCTTAAAATCTATAGGACTTTTGAATAGGTTTTTTGCTCGTTTAAAGCAATTGATGCAACCCTCGTAAACGGGTGAATCACGGGGGTGACAATGTATATAAGCTCGTTCTAGTTATTTCCTCTAGAAGATCTGTTGAAATAGAAACACGTTAATCTCTTTTATAGAGCAAAGAAGTGGAAGAATGCCTCTGATCAGATCGACCATCGACAACGGTGTTATTTGTATTTGTGTTGGCGGCGACTTTCTTGTCTCGCTTTTCTTTCAGGTGGTTTGTGTCGGAATAAAGCAGCACGTTATCGTATATCTCAAAGGACATTGTCTCGTCGTGAACTGTTCCGGCGATTCGCTTGTTGCTTGTTAGCTCTTCTTCTTTCAAGTCATCGTCTTTCCGAAGGCGGCGTTTCTCTTCTCGCTGGACGTACGCCGTTTCTTTGGAACTTTCTTCAGGATTGTTGTGGAGGGTATTAGCAAGAAAATATTTCGTAAATATGTGAAAATATTTTGTATATTCGTGAGCGTGATTGCAGGACTTTATATAGGATGCTTTCCTTTGTTAGGAGATTAGTTTATATCTTTTCCTAGAATTATTTAGCCCAAAAGTTGTATATAATCATGAGTTAGTTCAATAAAACACAGAGAGCAATTACGCAAACAAGTTCTTTGTATTCTTTTCTTTTTACTTTATGGTATCAGAGCCAAAGTAATTCTTTTTTTTTTTTTTTTAAAACACCATGGGTAATGATACAACACCAAATCCAATTTATGCTCTTGCTTCTAATGATGGCCCTGGGACGAGAATTACACATGTTATTCTCAGCGGTTCAAATTACGAGGAATGGGCGAAAGGATTTCGAGTGTCGTTGGGTGCTAAACGAAAGTTGGGATTTATTAATGGTACTTTCCGCAAACCAAAAGACGATTCCGCGGATCTAGAGGATTGGTGGACAGTTAATTATATGATTGTTGCTTGGATCTTTAACACAATCGATCCCAACATTCGTTCCACTATTTCCTACCGCGATACCGCTCAAGAGTTGTGGGAGGACATTCGACAACGTTTTTCTTTGGGAAATGGCGTAAAAATTTTCCAATTGAAATCCGAAATCAATGTTTGTAAACAAAAATCAGGCGAGTCAATAATGGATTATTATGGTCGATTGAAAAAGTTATGGGATGATGTTAATGACTATGATGCTTTACCAACCTGCTCATGTACTGGGTGCAAGTGTGGACTCAATGCAACTCTCCGTAAACGTCGTGAATCTGATCAGGTACGTGAGTTTCTGATGGGCTTAGAACCTTATTATGCTACTGTTCGTTCGAGCATTCTGGGGATCGAACCTCTGCCGTCTCCTCATACGGTATACTCGCGGCTTGTTCAAGAGGAGGAGATCCGGTTATTTACTCAACAACGAACAGAAGTGGCTGCTCCGATGGCCTTCGCGGTTCAAGGACATACATCAAAATCGCACACAGGAGAGGAGCGTGCTCCGATGAAATGCACCTACTGTGGTAGACGTTGGCATCTCGAAGAAAAATGTTGGGAGAAGCACGGATATCCAGAAGGTCATGAACGCAAAGGTACTAACCGCGGAAAAGATAAGACGGGATCATCACAAACCAACCGGCAGCCGGCTAAAGCAAACGCTATTTTTGGTGAGGTCTCGGCTGTTACTAACCATGTTCGTCTAAATGGTAAGGATATCCACGCTTGGATCGTTGACACCGGCGCATCGGTTCATGTGTGTTGTGATGAATCTTTATTTGATTCATGTCATTCAATTCCACCTATAAATATAGGACTGCCTAATGGAGCTCATATACCCGCTACCAAAGTGGGCACTGTGAAATTGAATGATGCATTAGTCTTATCTAATGTACTATTTGTTCCATCTTTCCATTGCAACCTAGTATCCGTCTCCCAGCTATTATCTTCACTTCCTTTAAACTTACAATTCACATCTTCCGAATGTATTGTACAGGACTATACCCAGAGGACGAAGATTGGTGTGGGTAAAATTCAAGATGGGCTATATTACTTGATGGGGGAACCAAGTCGTGTTAATGTCGTGACCGGGACCGAGAGTGTCGCATTATGGCACAAGCGGCTAGGACATCCTTCTATACAAGCAATGAAACATCTTCCTCACGTTAGTCAGAATAAGCATAATCTAAATATGCAAGCATGTGATATTTGTCATCGCGCAAAGCAGACTCGTAATATTTTTCCGTTAAGTGAAAATAAGGCAGATGGATTATTTGATTTAATACATTGTGATGTTTGGGGTGCTTATCGGGAAAATCGTGCTTGTCATTCTCGTTATTTTTTGTCTATTGTGGATGATTATTCTCGTTGTTTGTGGGTTTATTTAATGAAGACTAAAGATGAGGTTCCTCGCTTAATGACTAATTTCTTTGCGTTGATTAATCGCCAGTTTGGTAAAAAGGTCAAAATCATGAGGAGTGATAATGGGACGGAGTTTATTGGTCTTGGTACATATTTTCGAGAACATGGTATTATTCATCAAACCTCTAATGTTAAGACACCTCAACAAAATGCTAGAGTTGAGCGTAAACATCGTCATATTCTCAATGTTGCTCGAGCTTTGCGTTTTCAAGGTCACTTGCCGATTGATTTTTGGGGAGAATGTATCTTAGCAGCCGCTTATTTGATTAACAGGACTCCTTCTCGTGTGCTTCAAGGTAAAACGCCATATGAATTAATTTTTGGTCGTGCTCCTGACCTTAATTCACTTAGAGTGATCGGTTGTTTGTGTTATGCCAAAAATCTTCATTGTCGTGATAAGTTTGATAGTCGAAGTCGTCGATGTATTTTTCTTGGGTATCCTTTCGGAAAAAAGGGTTGGCAATTGTTTGATCTTGAGACAGGAGACTATTTTCAATCCCGTGACGTGCAATTTTATGAGGATATTTTTCCATTTGCTGACACATATGAATTGCATAAATTTCCTTCCTTGTATCCTGGACTTCATAGAGATACTACAGAAGAGGAGTTTTCTGATGTTGGAGATGTTGGACCTAATCACACAGGTATACAACCCTCATCTTCTTTGGATACCAGTCAACACTCTCAGCAACATGAAGTAGAGAATGTGAGCGGCAAGGATTTGTCGCGCACCGATTCTGACGTCGGGTTGGGCGATTCTATTCGTTCGAGTTCTGTTGAGGTCGATGAAAGTGTTGAGATAGACGAAAGTGTGGTACGGACTGATGGTGACGCAATTGTGTTAGACGAGACTGATCTTGGACGTGGAAAACGTGCTAAATTTCCTAACAATCGGTATAAAGATTTTGTCTCTTTGATAAATGGAAGTACGACTAACACGACAATGGTTCCTCCTGTAGCTTCACCCACACCAATCCAAGCCTCAGGTACTCCTTATCCCATAGGTAATTATGTGAATTTTAATATATTTTCGGATGCACATCGTGAATTTCTTGCAGCTATTTCCACCGATGTTGAACCCACCTCGTTCAAAGAGGCAATGAATGATCCCCGTTGGAAAAAGGCAATGGCGGAAGAGATTGCAGCATTGGAAGCAAATGACACTTGGACTGTCCAAGATTTGCCTTCTGGTAAAACATCAATTGGATGTATGTGGGTGTTTCGGGTCAAACGAAAATCCGATGGAACCGTTGAAAGGTACAAAGCGAGGTTAGTTGTTTTGGGAAACCATCAAGTCGAGGGCATTAATTTTGGTGAAACATTTGCTCCCACTGTAAAAATGGTTACTATAAGGACATTTCTCTCGGTTGCCGCTATAAGAAATTGGGAGTTGCATCAAATGGATGTACACAATGCATTTCTTCATGGTGATCTGGCTGAAGAAGTTTATATGCGACTTCCTCCTGGTTTTAGTCAAGGTCTAACTGGCAAGGTATGCAAACTTCGTAAATCACTATATGGTTTACGTCAAGCACCTAGATGTTGGTATGCAAAGTTGGCCGCAGCTTTACGTAGCTACGGTTTTTTCGCTAGCTCTTCGGATCACTCTTTATTTGTGTTTCGCAAGCAGGATGTCGTAATAAATATTCTTGTGTATGTCGACGATCTAGTCATTGCTGGGAATAATAGTGCAGCCATCCGAGACTTTAAAGTCTATCTGAATACTTGTTTTCACATGAAAGACTTGGGAAAATTAAAATTCTTTCTTGGGATTGAAGTGGCACGTAGCTCTCGAGGAATTTTTCTTTGTCAACGAAAATATGCTTTTGACATCTTGACAGAGACCGGTCTTCTTGGCTCAAAACCCGCTAGTGTACCTATGGAAGAAAATCATCAGTTAGCTCTTGCATCGGATATATCTATGTCAGACCCTGCACGATACAGACGATTAGTAGGAAGATTAATTTATCTTACCATTACACGTCCCGAGCTTTGTTACTCTGTGCATATTTTATCTCAATTCATGCAACATCCAACACAATCTCAATGGGACGCAGCATTGCGTGTTGTGCGTTATCTGAAAAGTAGTCCTGGACAAGGTATTTTACTACGAGCTGACTCTACTTTGAATCTTAGTGCTTATTGTGATGCAGATTGGGCTAGTTGTCCGGTTAGTCGTCGGTCTCTTACTGCCTACTTCGTCTTCCTCGGTGGCTCTCCTATTTCTTGGAAGACAAAGAAACAAGCAACAATTTCCCGTTCCTCTGCTGAAGCGGAGTATCGGGCCATCGCTTCCGCTACTTGTGAAATTATTTGGCTCAAAGGTTTGCTCCTAAGTCTTGGTATTACACACCCTGCATCTGTTCCTCTTTATTGTGATAGTCAAGCCGCCTTGCATATTGCCAATAATCCAGTCTTTCACGAACGCACGAAGCATATTGAAATTGATTGTCATTTCGTGCGAAATGAGATTCTACAAGGTACAATCGCGCCGTCTTACGTTCATACTACCTCACAGTTGGCTGACATTCTCACAAAAGCTTTGGGTCGTGGATCGTTTCACTCACTACTAGCCAAGTTGGGCATTACGAACCTTCATGCTCCAACTTGAGGAGGGGTATTAGCAAGAAAATATTTCGTAAATATGTGAAAATATTTTGTATATTCGTGAGCGTGATTGCAGGACTTTATATAGGATGCTTTCCTTTGTTAGGAGATTAGTTTATATCTTTTCCTAGAATTATTTAGCCCAAAAGTTGTATATAATCATGAGTTAGTTCAATAAAACACAGAGAGCAATTACGCAAACAAGTTCTTTGTATTCTTTTCTTTTTACTTTAGAGGGCTTCGTAAAAGGTTTGCTCGGTAGCTTGCAGTGTCGAGAAGTCGTGGAACATGTAAGGCTCGTTATCGTCGTTGTCTTCCATGAGTATATCGTTTATGAACTTGAGGGTCGCGTCGGAAATAATCATTTTCTTCGTTCATACATGAAGAAAATTGATAATGGATTTGATTTGTGAGAGAGAATTTCAATTGAAGATGGTTTTGGTTTAATTGGATGGAGTTATATATAATAAGGTAAGTGTAATTGAATTTATTGGTATTTTTAATTGTGGATGTCATATGTATTTTGTTTATATTTTAATTGTTGACGTCATCCAACTTACGTATGCTTGCGTTAAAATGGTTTTATTTAAAAAGAGAAATTGGCGTCACACCCTTACGAAAATTGGTGCTTGTCCCGCGAGTACCATATGAAGTTCAATCTTGTACTTATACTCATGAGACAATTCTGTACTTGTGTTTTTAGAATAATTTCAAGTATTCCAAAAATTCCTACAACAAGCTACTTTAATCTTTTGGAACACAAAATTTGTTCGTTCATAATCAAAGTTATGCTTTGATGGCGAGTGATAATTATGTTATATAGTAATTAAAATTTCCGAAAATATCTCTTCTAACTTTTCACTTTTTTTTCATCACATATTTCACGTCTGAAGCCACGTACTTGTGTTTTTAGAATAATATCAAAAACTCCAAAAATGCTAATTTCAAAAATTCCTAGAAGACTATTTTAATCTTTTGGAACAAATTTTATTCCTCACTACATAATACAAATTTTATTCTCACTACATAATCCAAGGCTTTGATCGACAATTTATAAATAATGTATACTCTTTTTTTTTTTAAATAATTATGTTTTTTAAAAGTGATAATTTAGAGTGATTAAATTTGCATTGTAACTTTTTAAATAATTATGTTTTTTAAAAGTGATAATTTAGAGTGATTAAATTTGCATAAACAAACAAAAACAGATATATAGAAACAAACAAAAACATAAAAACATAATAAAAGAATATTAATTTGAATGGAAAAACAAAAGTAATAAACTATGTATTAATTTGAATCTGAGATTTCAAACAATCATTTATCAAAATGATTTAAAAGTGATAATTTAGAGTGATTAAATTTGCATTGTAACTTTTTAAATAATTATGTTTTTTAAAAGTGATAATTTAGAGTGATTAAATTTGCATTATAACAGAAACAAACAAAAACAGTGTAAGATATATAGAAACAAATAAAAACATAAAAACATAATAAAAGAATATTAATTTGAATGGAAAAACAAAAGTAAAAAACTATGTATTAATTTGAATCTGAGATTTGAAACAATCATTTATCAAAATGTCTCATAAATATGAAAGATTATTAATTTGAATCGAAAAACAAAAGTAAGAACTACAATAAAACCTCTATAAATTAATAGCCTCTGGATCGTGAAATTTTATTAATTTAGAGAGGTTATTAATTTATCGAGTATGTTTTTTTCATTTAAAAGACCAAGTCGGGACCGAATGATTCTATTAATTTAGAGAGGTTATTAACCAATCGAGTATTAATTTATAGAGGTTTAACTGTAGTATTAATTTGAATCTGAAATTTAAAACAACCATCATGTATCAAAAAGTCTCATAAATAATCAGTTGTGATCAGGCTGCCAACAGGACATGGCCTCACCAACCCAGCCTTTCCATCCTAGTAACAACCACTTCCCGTCTTCCTCCACACAGAAGTTCTTATGATATGCCATCTTCACCTTCCTCATCACATATTTCACGACTTCTCGATCTAGCGGAAGCTGATTGAAGCCAGCTTTCTGCATTCTGATTTGCCAGTGCTTGTACGTCTCTGGCCTCTCGACCCTCTCTGTTCCTTCACACGCTATGACGTTCATCGCTTCCTTCCCAAGCATGTGCTCCTCAAAAACTAGCCTGTCCTCGTCCTCATCAGGAACCGTGGCCTCGAGCATATCAAACATGTTAGTGAAGTGGAACAACGCTTCTTTGAACCTAGTTCCGAAGAAAGGCGAGCTGTATTGGCCGTTGGATACTCCGTGGATGAACAAGGCAGGGTTGCTATTCTTGATCAGCTTCAGAACAGCATCCCTCGGGTTGTTAAGAACCACCGTCTCGTCCAACAAGTTGTGAAACCAGTACAACGAATTGACCACGAGCAACTCACCCTTTTCGATCTGCAGATCCTCGACTCTGATGTTTTCCCACTTTTTAGCCACGGCGTTGTATTCAAAGGGGACGCCGAACCTCTCGCAGAACTTTGCGAGACGTCGGCCCGTTTCCTCCAAGGCCTCCGCCGGGAGATTACCCTTTCTCGGAAACCCTATCCCCGTCATGCGAAGCTTCGGAGGCCCCCCGCGCCTTTCGGACAGCATCTCGATCAGGCTCGGCCACTCGAATCCGTAAACGATCCCAAAATCAACGATGTGGAGCGTCGTTGCTCCGGCAGCCAATTTCTCGATCGCCTTGTTCGCCAACAAGCCCGACATCTTCCGGAAAGGGCAAGCCGTGATGAACATTTTGTAAGCTTTCAAGTACTCGGCAACCGATCGGCTCCTGGAGTTGAGCACGGCGTACGACGTGGGTCCCGTCCCGTTCAGTCGAGCCTCGAGGGCGTTTCCGAGATAATGTGCGACCCTCTGCCGGCTATCGCCTCGAGGAGAAGCGTACATCCTTATCTGCCCTAACAAACTATTTGCACCTCCGAAGTCGAATTTCGCCACGGCTTGCGCGCAAGCCGTCAAGAGGCTTGTGAGATCAACGAGGACGTTGTCGTATGTCCGATCCTCTTTCCGAGTGCGGTAGAAGTCCTTTGTTCGTTCCGCCCATTCCAAGCTGATCTTGAGAATATCGTCTTCGTCTCCTCTGGATAATCGGGAGGTTTCATCGTTGGTGAGGACGGCGTAGAGGGAATCTTGAGCGGCTTGGTAGGCCAAGCAGTCATGGAGCATGCAGGGCATGTCGTTCATTTCGCATTCCTCCATGAGCATGTCGCTTATGAACTTGAGGGTTACGTCGGGAGATTGATCGTCATCGTCAACGTGTCCGATCATTGAATTGGATTCAAGAACATGGCTTGATGCAGATACAGAATAACTCATGATTTTGTTTTGTGTTGTGTTGTTACAAAGAAAATAGTAGTAACAAAATATTGAATGTGAAGAATTTGTACATGAAATCAGCCTTTAAATAATGTACTCCTAAAATTATTGTTTTATGAAAACAGTATTTTTTTCCGTTCCCACGGGTGCCCCTTTTTCCAATGTTCACGAAATACAAAGGGCATGTTATCTTATTATGAAACCGAGGAATATTATGTTGGTTATTTTTGTACAAAATTTTTAAATCCAAAATATAAAATAAAATAACATCTGAACTAGAATAGTACCACTGATCTTTACAATTCCAGAATAAAATTAAATAAAATTAGTAAATAAATTAACCTTGAATCGGACTTCGAACATAAATTTGTTGCGGGTAGTCGAGGCGCTTTCGCTATCCGCAAGACTAAAACGCCCCGTGTATGCTACGGTTTTGCGACGTTAGTCCCCAAAGATACAACGACTTTCAATCATCTTCTAGTTTGAGGCACACCAGCTAGAAGCTCCGGCGAACAGGGAAAGAGCGAGAACCGAGAATATGCAAATGCAAGGTACTAATATTGTCTACACAATATTCTAACACTAGAATGTTATTAACTTAGAGAGAAGAGATTCTGATGTGGGATAGAAGTATGAAAATGAATTGTTGTGTTATGGGATGAATCTCTCTCAACTAAAAGCTTCTACAAAGGTCACACTCATAATGAGGATTAATATATATATTTTTATTAAATATATAAATAAAATTCTGATGACTTTTCAAGTCTTGGGCCAAAAAACTATTCAAATTCCGTACAACCCATTTAGGCTAGCCCAACAGCTTAAGCCAACTAAAATATTTCAACTAATTTTACTCAGCCCAAAGGCTGATAAACCCAAGCCATAATAACCATACGTGTTATTAATTAAGAGGCCCAATACAAATAAAATTTGTACTTATTAAACTCTTATAGGTCCAAGAAAATTCTCGGAGGCCCAAAGTCCAAATCATCATTTCCCAATTGACCAAGAATAATAATTCAAGTCAATGGTCCAAATCATCATTTCCCAATTGACCAAGAATAATAATTCAAGTCAATGGACTTACTCAAAGTTGAAACATTTTCTAACTCCTCATATAACATCACACAAATATTGATTTTCTCAACACATTCAATGTGAGATTGTGACTTTTCACATTCTCAACAATCAATACACATGACCTTTTATAATGGTTCTCACAAACCCATTATCTCCCACATTTCGATGTGGGATGAGACTTAATTATCTCATTCAATAATGCCTTTTTCACTTGACTAATTTATTATTTATTTCTCACTCACCGAAAAATGGGATCTTGACGAAATAAAATACTATAATTATCTACGCAACATAGAAAATTATCAACAAATTAATTCTAACTTGAATTAATATTTAACCATAAAAAATCAGTCAAATATTGGTCAAACCAGATATTTTATTCTAATTTTTCCAACATATTAATAGTTTTTGTCAATATTTCAGAAAAACGGCTAAATTTGTTATGAAACACTCAAAATAAAACATAGAAAATTAATAAAATAAAATGTGTAGATTTTATAAAGACCGTATAAAATATTAAAAAAAATAGAATTAAACTTTTAAATTTTCACTTATTTTTTTTACTGTCATGCACAACTATTTTTATTTTACTTTTATTATCAAATTATATTTACTTTTTTACAAAATAATATATTTTGTAATTTACATGTTCAGATAAGGATGAATATAAAATATTTCTTAAGATTTTTTTTTGACTATTCGGCATAACTTAAAATTTTGTTATTTTAAAAGTAAATGGGCTAGATATAAAAATGTTACTAGTAGTTTAATTAGAAGTACCTTACTTTTTGTCACACGATATGAAATGATCTTTTGTCGGGATATTTGGTCAAAAGTCTATTCATGTTACTATAAAGTTTTTGAGTTTGACTATTTATTACTCTCTTTCTTGTATCTAGAAGAGTCTAGAACTTTCAGTGGGCTGGGTCGGGCCAGCACAATCCAAGCACATCCACAAGTTGAAGAAAGGCATGACCTTCATGTTCGAGCATAGGCTATTGAAAAAATTGGAATAAAATATTTGGTTTGACCAATATTTGATTGAATTTTTATAGATAAATATTAATTCAAGTTGGAATTAATTTGTTGATAATTTTCTACGATGTTGCGTAGATAATTATATTATTTTATTTTGTCAAGATCCGATTTTTCGGTGAGTGAGAAATAAATAATGAATTAGCCAAGTGAAAAGGCATTATTGAATGAGAATTGTAAGGTCTCATCCCACATAAATGTGGTAGATAATGGGTTTGTGAGAAACATTATAAAAGGTCTTGTGTATTAATTATTGAGAATATGAAAAGTCTCTAATCCCACATTGAATGTGGAGAGAAAATTAATACTTTCATGGTGTTATATGAGGAGTAGTGAAATGTTTCAACTTTGATTAACTCCATTGACTTGAATTTTATTCTTGGTCAATTGGGATATAATGATTTGGACTTGGGCCTCCGAGAATTTTCTTGGGCCTATAAAAGTTTAACAAAGTACAAATTTAATTTGTATTAGGCTTGTTAAATAATAACACGTTGGTTATTATGGTTTGGGCTTGCTAGCCTTTGGGCTGAGTAAATTAGTTGAAATATTTAATTGGGTTATGATGTTGGGCTAGCCTAAATGGGTTGTACGAAATTTGAATAGTCAGCCCAATATGGGTTGTACGGAATTTGAATATTCGGCCAAAAGACTTGAAAAGACATCAGAATTTTGTTTATATATTTAATAAAAATATATAAATTAATCCTCATAATGGTGTGACCTTTGAATTGCAAGTGACTTTTGCAATGCCTTTTATGTCTTTTGGGACTCCCCCTTGATGGGTATAAATAGGAGCATCTTAGTTGAGAAGAGCACACACAATTCTATAACACATCAAACATCTATCCCACATCAGAATCTCTTCTCTCTAAGTTCATAAACATTCTAGTGTTAGAATATTTTGTAGACAATATTAGTACCTTCCATTTGCATATGCTCGGTTCTCGCTCTTTCCCTGTTCGTCGGAGCTTCTAGCTGCTGTGCCTCAGACTAGAAGATGATTGAAAGTCGTTGTATCTTTGGGGACTAACGTCGCAAAACCGTAGCATACACGGGGCGTTTTAGTCTTGCGGATAGCGAAAGCGCCTCGACTACCCGCAACAAGTTTTTGTTCGAAGCCCGATTCAAGGTTAATTTATTTAATTATTTTATTTTATTTTATTCTGGAATTGTAAAGATCAGTAGTACTGTTCTAGTCCAGATGTTATTTTATGTTTCGGATTTAGATATTTTGTACAAAAATAACCAACAACGCAAGACTAAAATCTCGTACTAAATGTCTACCTCCAGAACCGATGGGTTCGGTAAGGTATCTCAAAGATGGACCTTTGGTCATCTACGAGAATGAGATAGATGTTGAGAAACGTTTAACGTTTGAAGCATAAGAGCAAGGTGTTACCTTTGCCGGAATATTGTCCTTAACGGATTGAATATTGAACTATACGATGTGTATAGAGTATGACTTCGTCCAAAGCACTTTGGGTGTCTAAGGAGAAGA
This sequence comes from Euphrasia confusa, assembly GCA_954870475.1. Classification (NCBI taxonomy): domain Eukaryota; kingdom Viridiplantae; phylum Streptophyta; class Magnoliopsida; order Lamiales; family Orobanchaceae; genus Euphrasia; species Euphrasia confusa. The sequence goes on from OX940965.1 coordinate 11,434,570, forward strand.
AATACAAGATTGAGGACGTTGGAACTAAAATGTTCATCGTCGGTATGTTCTTGAATTATTAAATGGTCGTGACTAAGACCGTGATTTTTTTTTTAATTCCAAGAGTACCAATTGATGTATACATAGCCGGAGAAGGTATGTCGATCAGTGAATATTTCCAAATGGGTGTTGCATTTGAGAAATTAATTTTATTCTGAAAATGAGATAATTTTTTCAAACGACGGTTCGTATTCACCGTAATTGAATGGTGTGATTGAAGGGAAAAAAAAATTAATAATAATTTTATTATTATTATATAGAACTCTTGAAGAGTTGATGAACGTCGTATTGATTAATTATAAATTATTTCAAAATGTGTGGGGTTAAGCTGTTTTGACAAGCTAACCACGTATTGAATAAATACCCACTAAAAATAAAATAAAAATAAGAGTTGTTACGGATTTTTTTGAAAAAATCGTAAACTGTCTTATTAATATTTTTAAAGTGTGGGGGTGTTTGGCTAAGGTGTATTTACTTGAGCCAAAATAATGGAAAATGCTTGTGTCTTATGTGATAATTCACTGTGATAGCCAAGTTGCTATAAGAAGAGCATAGAGCATTATGTATAACGGTAAATCTATAAATGTTCGTCGGAGAATTAACACCGTTAGACAATTGATCTCAATGAAGTAATTTTCTTATAGTGTGTGAAATCTAAGAAAAATAAAATAAAATTGATTGATCCTTTGACGAAAGGAATTGATAGAGATCAATTGAGTATGTGCCAAAAGGATTGGGTTTGAAAAACCACAATTTAATGAACGATCATAACGGTAACCCTACCATGATGAATGGAGATCCCACGAACTTGGTTCAAAGGGAAAACTAAGTTATGAAAATTCAGTTGAGCACTAGAAAAATATATTTATATATTTTATATATTTATATATTTCTGAACTCATCCCTAAGGGCAAATCAAGTGCTAAATCCTGATGTGTGGTAAAAGGTTAAGTTCTCGTGGAGACTTTTAATGAATCCCAACCTTGAAAAGGTGAAGTATGTCAGGATACTTTTGTGGGAGGTCACCTATATAAATGTGAAGTGAGGGCCGCTTCAAATGTAAACATTTATGAATCCAAAGTGAGTCCATGGCCAAAACGGACACAACATAAGAACGGGAAATTGATGGGGATTTATTGTGTAAATATCATTGACTCGTTGTACGTTGTGGGAGAATAGTTCAAGGCATCGCGTCCACTAGGCCTCCTGTACTTCCGATGATAATTTACTACGGGAGGTTCAAAGCCGTAAACTACCTTTCCTGAAGCAATAAATTCTCTTGAGAATCGAGCACTAGGTCTGCATAGATTGCATGCATTCATTTTCACTCATGTGGGAGATTGTTGGAAAAATTGGAATAAAATATTTGGTTTGACCAATATTTGACTGAATTTTTATGGATAAATATTAATTCAAGTTGGAATTAATTTGTTGATAATTTTCTACGATGTTGCGTAGATAATTATATTATTTTATTTTGTCAAGATCCGATTTTTCGGTGAGTGAGAAATAAATAATGAATTAGCCAAGTGAAAAGGCATTATTGAATGAGAATTGTAAGGTCTCATCCCACATCGAAATGTGGTAGATAATGGGTTTGTGAGAAACATTATAAAAGGTCTTGTGTATTAATTATTGAAAATATGAAAAGTCTCTAATCCCACATTGAATGTGGAGAGAAAATTAATACTTTCATGGTGTTATATGAGGAGTAGTGAAATGTTTCAACTTTGATTAACTCCATTGACTTGAATTTTATTCTTGGTCAATTGGGATATAATGATTTGGACTTGGGCCTCCGAGAATTTTCTTGGGCCTATAAAAGTTTAACAAAGTACAAATTTAATTTGTATTAGGCTTGTTAAATAATAACACTTTGGTTATTATGGCTTGGGCTTGCTAGCCTTTGGGCTGAGTAAATTAGTTGAAATATTTAATTGGGTTATGATGTTGGGCTAGCCTAAATGGGTTGTACGAAATTTGAATAGTCAGCCCAATATGGGTTGTACGGAATTTGAATATTCGGCCCAAAGACTTGAAAAGACATCAGAATTTTGTTTATATATTTAATAAAAATATATAAATTAATCCTCATAATGGTGTGACCTTTGAATTGCAAGTGACTTTTGCAATGCCTTTTATGTCTTTTGGGACTCCCCCTTGATGGGTATAAATAGGAGCATCTTAGTTGAGAAGAGCACACACAATTCTATAACACATCAAACATCTATCCCACATCAGAATCTCTTCTCTCTAAGTTCATAAACATTCTAGTGTTAGAATATTGTGTAGACAATATTAGTACCTTCCATTTGCATATGCTCGGTTCTCGCTCTTTCCCTGTTCGCCGGAGCTTCTAGCTGGTGTGCCTCAGACTAGAAGATGATTGAAAGTCGTTGTATCTTTTGGGGACTAACGTCGCAAAACCGTAGCATACACGGGGCGTTTTAGTCTTGCAGATAGCGAAAGCGCCTCGACTACCCGCAACAAGTTTTTGTTCGAAGCCCGATTCAAGGTTAATTTATTTAATTATTTTATTTTATTTTATTCTGGAATTGTAAAGATCAGTAGTACTGTTCTAGTCCAGATGTTATTTTATGTTTCGGATTTAGACATTTTGTACAAAAATAACCAACAATTATTTTATTTTATTTTATTTTGGAATTGTAAAGATCAGTAGTACTGTTCTAGTCCAGATGTTATTTTATGTTTCGGATTTAGACATTTTGTACAAAAATAACCAACATAGTCCACTTCCAGACGAGTTCCTGGTGCGGATATTTAAAGAGGATGGAGATGAACTCAAGTCATTCTTGCCGAGACCTGCTCCAGGAAAGAGAGCATTCGAGGATGTACCTTCATCGTCGTCGTCTTTGAAAAAGAGTAAACCATCTTAGGGTTTCGGCGTTAGGTTTTTCTTTTTTCAATCGGCGCCTTTTGTAATTCGGATTCCCCTATTTTAGTACACCAAAATTACTCCGTATTCCTTTTTCCTTGTTTCCAAAATTATACGCTGGAATATTGCACCGTTGTTTCACGGTCAATATAAGATTCACGGTGCATACATGGTCTTACCACCGTGTACACACCGTGCGCGATAGTATACACCGTGAAAACTAATTTCTAGCCCTGCAACATATTTTTCACAATGTAGTACAAATTTACCAGAATATATGGAGAGAATGAAGCAAACGACTTCACATTTCATATTTCGAAAAAAACACAATGACAAGTTCATTGAAAATCACTTAAGCATAACAATAATTATGATTACAAGAACCATAATTATGGAGACAATAAACAGAGTAGTCTTCAACTGGATGGATACGTTGTGCAATGACGTCTCCATCTTCTTCAGATCTTTCCTAATTTTAGCTTCTGTGGCTTTCTCTTCCGCTCTTGACATTTGTTCATGTTGTATCTCTCCCTCATTTGACGGGTTACACCAGGAATCGAATGTATGATCTTGACAATAATACATCAATTTCTGATAATTCTCAGATTTCGAGGACACCACACGAATCTGAAGTTTCTTCCGACATTTACCACAAACTTTATCTTGGTACTTCAATCGGCTTGGTTGACCAGTACTCACGGAGTTAACCGATTGTGTAGACATATTGTTGTGATAAGTTTTTGACTGATTTGTTTTGGATGATTTGAATTCAAATTTGAATTCAAATGTTTGCTTATGTTGAAAGAGGACTGCGGCTGACACGTGTTTAGAGAGGACTGCAGCTGGCACGTGTCACGGTTCAAGATACACAGTGGAACCATGTACAAATATTGATCCACCGTGACACGGTAATCATAGGAGTCTACTATTGGCTACAACACAGTACTGTGATTACACCGTGGACTTATTCATTCAGGCACCGTGTACAAATATTCGTTGACAAAACAACAATTACAAACCAGTATTAATGAATCACAATGTGAAAGCAACCAACATGTTTATACTGACACGTCAATCAAAATGGATCAGCAACATCATTCAAGCTCAGCCAAAAAATCTTCAGGCATATCTGTTTCCTGACCTCCTCAATGTACCCTTCATCGATGTTTTCGTTACGATGCATCAGAGGGTCGACAAACAAACGGTCAAGCTGCATGGTACAGTAAACTCCACAAGAGTGTTTATCAGTAACATCCTGGACGAATTGTTCGGCGTCCGGCATGACTTTCAACTTGAAGTCCTCCGTAATCGCATGGTGTTGACCCTTCTTTGCCCAGTAATGTGATCTCCTCAACACAAGAGGTAAAAACTCCATTAACGGCCTCAATTCGTCCTTCCGAAATTCGTATTCAGGATACGTCGCCAGTTGAGTATGAATTAATGAGTCATACAATTCGATAGTCCAATCTTCGGGGGATATTCGGACGGTGACCCAATGATGGTGGACATTGAAAATCGCCACGAGCTTTACATGCCATGTTTAAGGTTTGCGAGTTAGAATTCAGTTTCACACTAGTTAAAATGAAGCATGTATGCTTTTCAATACTTACGTGAGTAGGCTGGTCGGACTCCATTGACATCGGACCATATGTGTCATCCACTGCTTCTCGAAGAGAATTAGGCACTACCCAATCATCAATAGAGCCACGATGAATCTTATATGCAACATCTATAGTACTTTGGAAAAAGATATTATTAGTAAAAACGAAGGTGTCCAAAATGACAGTACTGTAAAACTTGCCCAAAATTGAGTGCTCAATAAGACTGTGTTTGTACTCCCTTTAACATCACGACCTTTGCACTTCAAATAAATAATATAGAGATCTATCACCTCAGATTCGAAGGCCCAATTGAAGTCCTCAATTTTATCAAACAAGTCTGCACCCACTCTGTGGTCTATGGAGCCTCGACTGCACGATATCAAGTCGGTAGACCCGGAATTCATCCATTCTCTGAATAACGTTTCCACATATTCGAGTCCGCTTTGGTTCGCACTAGATTGCGAATGGAAACGTTTCATGAGTTCGAAGACTTTTTGAGAAACATGTAACGCCCTGCCCGAAAGGCTGCGTTACTAGTGGAGGTTCCCTAGGGAATCTAGTAAATGAAGTTACTGGGCTGCCTCACAATAATACTGGAGAAACCCGTAGCGAGCCCGTAGCGTCTCGCAGCGATGCTGGAGAAACCCGTAGCGAGCCCGTAGCAGCTCGTAGCAAGTAGTTGGGCCGCGAAGCCCGCGAGGCCGCGAACAGGCCCGAGCGCGTACAAGATTTGGGCAGCGGATTTTGTTTCCTTTTTGGAGTAGGATCCTTCTAGAATCCTTCTCCTATTTTGTTTCCTATTTTTATTAGGGTTTTCCTTTTCCTTTTTCGATTAGGACTAGTATTGGGATACTATATAAAGGGCTTCACCCTTATAGCTTTGTATTCAGCTTTTTCTTTGAGAATTTTCGTGAGTAATAAAAATTCTCCCATAAAAATACTTTTCCTTTATTTTTCGTATAATTCGCAACTCTTCTTCTTCCCAGAAATTCGAGTTGTTCTTGTGCACGTTTCAAGGATTTTGGCTGAAGACACTCGCCATACACGAGGGTATTTCGAGTGTTTGCCGCGCGTTCAAGGTTCCTCGAGACCCGGGGAAAGTAGGGCGTGACAAGTGGTATCAGAACCGAGTTTTTCTTCAGCAACTCAACGATGGGCAAGGGACCAGCAGGGGAGTTTAGCGACGATAAAGGAAGCGACGATCAGTCAAATCTCGAGGACAGGAGTCGTCCTCTGGAGGCCGAGGCCAAGAAGAAGACCAAGAGAAGCGCGAGCAGAGACCCACGCATGGAACTAATCCTTGGCCAAATTTTCGAACGCCTCGAAAAGCTGGAATCTGCGTTTACCGATCTGGATGGTTACGCGAAAGACGAAGCTGCTGCAACTAGGCAACTCGTCACAGAGAATTTCTTTGATCCCGGGCCGATCGAAGAAAGGTTATCCCAGCTGGAGGAACGATCTGGAGACGCAGGGCTTGTCTCTAGACGCGCCGACATGCTCGAGAAACAAGTACACAGCCTACGAGAGGACGTAGCGCTACTGAAAAAGGCAAATCTCGATGCGGAGACGTGCCACCCTCACCCTAGGGTTAGGTTCGAGGGATCCAAGCCGATCGAGTTCCATGGGCAAAGGGATGCCAAGGTACTCGACGACTATCTCTGGAGGATGACGCGGTACTTTGAAGGGGCTCAAATTACCGATGAGGCTACTAAGATCCGTGTGGCTTCGGATCAACTAGTGGAGACAGCTAGTATTTGGTGGAGGCGCAAACTGGGGGACATCGAACGCAAGGAGTGCGTTATTGATACGTACGAAGAGTTTGTACGGCTGTTGAAACGACAATTCTATCCAGAAAACGTCGTGTTCGAAGCTCAGAAGCAATTCCGAGAAATTCGACAAACAGGGTCAATTCGGGACTATGTCACCAATTTTTCCAATATCTTGTTGATGATTCCCGAGCTTCCAGCGGAGTACGTCCTCTTTACTTTCATAGATGGGCTGCAGAGGTGGCCACAACAAGAAGTGAAACGACACAACGTCAAGACCCTTGACGAGGCCATCGCCATTGCCGAATCACTTATTGAGTACCAACCTAAGTCAGACAACACAAAGAAGGCGACCCCAAACAAAACAACCCAAGCGAAGCCGCAACAATCCACCAATGATAAGACGCCGACACCAAATAAATCTTCGGGGGTGAAGACTTATCAAGAAAGACAAGCAAACCGCACTGGACCACCTCGTGATGGTTGTCACCTATGCAAAGGTCCTCACTGGATGCGGGATTGTCCTAAGTTCGGCAAATTAACAGCGATGCTGAACGACGAGGAAGAGAATTCCACTGAACAGCACAACGTAGGGACGATGCAGTTGCTCAACGCTCTTAAAGTGGTCCCCAAACCAACTACGCCTAGCAAGGGGCTAATGTTTGTCGAAACTCAAATCCAAGGTGGTTCGACATTGGCCTTAGTCGACACGGGAGCAACCCATAATTTCATCACGGTAGACGAAGGTACGAGGCTCGGCTTAAAGTGGACTCAAGGAGGAGGCACTATTAAAACCGTAAACTCAAAGGCGTAGTCCTTAACTGGAGTAGCTCGAGGGGTTCAAGTTACTTTAGGGACGTGGACAGGCCAAGTCGATTTCTCCGTGGCTCCCATGGACGACTTCAAGGTGGTACTAGGCATGGATTTTCTAAAACTCGTGTCTGCCGTAGTCTTACCCGCAAACAACGCGGTATGTATCATGGAGAAAGGGTCTCCATGTGTCGTAACTGGCGTCGGGCAAAACCAAGGTAACATTAAGGATAACCAACTTTCGGCTATTCAAATTGCCAAGGGGGCAAGAAGAGGAGACGAGACCTACATCGCCGTGCTGAAAGATGATGCTCAAACCGACTCAACTCCAGAAATTCCTGAGGTAATTCTGAATGTTCTTAATATGAATAGGGACATGATGCCAGCCCAACTACCTCTGGAACTACCCCCACGAAGGGAGGTAGATCATGTGATCGAGCTAGAACCTGGAGCAAAGCCGCCAGCTAAAACTCCATATCGCATGGCCCCTCCAGAGTTAGCAGAATTACGGAAGCAACTCACGGAGTTGCTGGAAACCGGGCGTATTCAACCATCTAAATCGCCTTTTGGGGCACCAGTCCTATTTCAAAAGAAGAGTGACGGGACGCTGCGAATGTGTGTAGACTACCGCGCCCTAAACAAGATCACTATCAAGAATCGATATCCAATACCTTTGATAGCTGATTTATTTGACCGACTGGGTGAGGCGAGAGTATATACCAAGATGGATTTACAGAAGGGCTACTATCAAGTGCGAGTCGCGGAGGGCGACGAAGTCAAAACTACGTGCATCACTAGGTATGGTTCCTATGATTGGTTGGTCATGCCGTTCGGATTAACCAATGCACCAGCAACGTTCTGCACCTTGATGAATAGAGTATTACAGCCTTTTCTCGATCAGTTTGTCGTGGTCTACCTCGATGACATAGTCATTTATAGCAAGACGTTGGAAGAACACGCCGTTCATCTCAACAAAGTGTTCTCCGCCCTACGAGAGGCGAAGTTGTATGTCAAGGAGTCTAAGTGCGAGTTTGCTCGTAACTCAGTGCACTTTCTGGGGCATGTCATTGGTCAAGGAAAGATCATGATGGATGACTCAAAGATTCGCGCCATCAAAGAATGGGCGACTCCAAGAAAAGTGGGGGAGGTTCGTTCTTTTCTTGGATTAGTGAACTACTATTGTAGGTTCATTGTGGGGTATTCAGCGATAGCCGCACCCCTAACGGACACCTTGAAGAAAGGGCGTCCCTGGGAATGGTCCGAGAAGTGCGAGGGTGCGTTCCAAGGATTAAAAGACGCCATTTGTCGAGAACCAGTGCTAGTTTTGCCCAACTTTGCCGAGCCATTCGAGGTACAAACAGATGCTTCAGACTTTGCCATTGGTGGGGTGCTGATGCAGGGGCGTCACCCCGTGGCGTTCGAATCAAGGAAGTTGAATGATGCCGAACGACGTTACACCGTCCAGGAGAAAGAGATGACAGCAGTGATTCATTGTCTCCGTACTTGGAGACACTACTTATTAGGTTCTCACTTCGTGATCAAGACGGACAATATAGCAACAACCTACTTCCAAACTCAACCGAAGTTATCAGCAAAACAAGCAAGATGGCAAGATTTTCTAGCAGAGTTCAATTACGATTTGGAGTACAAACCGGGCAAAGTTAACGTGGTCGCTGATGCATTAAGCCGGCAAAGCGAGCTGGCAGCAATCACTGAGGCCCAAGGGGCTCTTATGGGTCGTGTTCGCAGTGGTTTAGCATCCGATCCCCTAGCCGTGACTATGATGGACTTGGTGAACCAAGGGAAAACCAGACGCTTCTGGATAGAAGACGGCCTACTATATATGAAGGGAAGACGAGTATACGTGCCAAAGATAGTTGACCTTAGGCGCGATTTTGTCAAAGAATGCCATGACACGGTATGGGCAGGACACCCGGGTCAACGTCGTACTTTGGCCCTTCTTGAACGCTCATGCTTTTGGCCAGGGATGCGCGACGAGGTTGAGGCGTATGTAAGAACTTGTCTAGTGTGTCAGCAGGACAAACACTCAAATCAGCTTCCGGCCGGACTATTGGAACCCTTACCAGTTCCCTCAAAGCCGTGGGAGTCAGTTTCTTTAGATTTCATCAGCGCACTCCCAAAGTCGAATGGATTCGGCTCGATCCTAGTGGTTGTGGATCGATTTTCAAAGTATGGGACGTTCATACCTTGTTCAAAGGATTGCACGGCAGAGGAGACGACGCAAGCCTTTTTCAAGGGTGTGGTCAAATATTGGGGCTTACCGCGGAGTATAATTAGTGACCGAGATCCTCGATTCACAGGTAAGCTTTGGACTGGGATATTTAAGTTGTTAGGAACCCAACTTAACTTTTCTACTAGTTTCCATCCGCAAACTGATGGGCAGACGGAGCGCGTTAACGCATTGGTCGAATGCTATTTACGACATTTCGTAAGTGCTAACCAGAGAGATTGGGCAAAATTGTTAGATGGGGCACAATTTTCGTACAATCTCCAACGCAACGAGTCTACAGGAAAGAGTGCTTTCGAATTAGCTACTGGGCAGCAACCTGAAACACCCATTGCGGCCTCAATACCGATGGAGAAGAGCCCTGGTGCGGTCAACATGGTCAAAGCACTTCGAGAAGGGGCTGATGTTGCGAAGGCATGCTTAGCAAAGGCACAATCCAAGATGCGGAAGTGGGCCGACAAGAAGAGACGTGAGTTAGAGTTCGCTGTTGGGGACCAAGTACTTGTAAAGTTGTTGCCACAACAATGCAAGGCTTTTCGGCAGCTACACAAAGGCTTGATACGAAGATACGAAGGACCCTTTTCCATCGAGGCGAAGGTTGGTAAGGTTGCCTATCGTGTTACTCTGCCCCCAGCTATGAAGATTCACCCAGTATTCCACATAAGTATGCTTAAACCATACCACGGAGATTCGGAATACTTAGAGCGTGGAGAATCTAGTAGAGCACCCCCTATGGCGGTTGCATCTTTTGAGAAGGAGATAGAGGAGGTGCTCGATACGAAAATCGAAAAGCGTCGCGGTGTCCCTAGACGAACGATGTTCTTGGTACGATGGAAAGGACTCCGCACTTCAGAATCTTCATGGGAATATGAAGATGATTTATGGCAATTCAATGACACCCTTCAAGAGTTCACGGCGACGAGGGCGTCTCCGATTCAAGTGGGGGAGAATGTAACGCCCTGCCCGAAAGGCTGCGTTACTAGTGGAGGTTCCCTAGGGAATCTAGTAAATGAAGTTACTGGGCTGCCTCACAATAATACTGGAGAAACCCGTAGCGAGCCCGTAGCGTCTCGCAGCGATGCTGGAGAAACCCGTAGCGAGCCCGTAGCAGCTCGTAGCAAGTAGTTGGGCCGCGAAGCCCGCGAGGCCGCGAACAGGCCCGAGCGCGTACAAGATTTGGGCAGCGGATTTTGTTTCCTTTTTGGAGTAGGATCCTTCTAGAATCCTTCTCCTATTTTGTTTCCTATTTTTATTAGGGTTTTCCTTTTCCTTTTTCGATTAGGACTAGTATTGGGATACTATATAAAGGGCTTCACCCTTATAGCTTTGTATTCAGCTTTTTCTTTGAGAATTTTCGTGAGTAATAAAATTCTCCCATAAAAATACTTTTCCTTTATTTTTCGTATAATTCGCAACTCTTCTTCTTCCCAGAAATTCGAGTTGTTCTTGTGCACGTTTCAAGGATTTTGGCTGAAGACACTCGCCATACACGAGGGTATTTCGAGTGTTTGCCGCACGTTCAAGGTTCCTCGAGACCCGGGGAAAGTAGGGCGTGACAAACAGCTTCCTTAAAGCAAGTGCCAGAATCATCAGCAAGGAACGAAACAATATCTGCCCTCAGTTCGGCAGACCAAATCCTACCTACCTGGCGATCGATCTCATCGTTGTCCGGCCCCTCAGGACCGAAGACACCTGCTTTTCGACAGCAAATGTCCGTCACAGAAGTCAGATCAGGTCCGGAAACACGTCGCTTAGAAATAGGCCTTTCTATAGCACGTGAAGCTTTTTGTGCAGCACGCTTGTGAGACGGCTTGGCTCGATCTTTCTTCTTAATACCTCATTTTCTTCGAGGTGGACAGAATTCAACAGAAAATAGCTCACAATCATCTACAGATTCAGTTACAGTAACATAAGATAATGCTTTGGCCTCTTCCGGTGTAGGAATTAACGATTCAAAAACTTCCATCTATAGACAAATATACTCTATATCAACGTACAACAACAATAAAGTTCAACGCGTGTGCTTTTTAATAATGAAAATTCAATAAAGTACCTTCTCATTGAAGAATTTAGTGACATCGCACGCAGCTTGTTTCGATGCAGTAGAGTCCCACATCAGGCAACGTGGAATTCTAGTAACCCGAGCACGTTTCGCGCATAATGCTCCGATCGACGGTACGGACTCGTACATCCAAAACTGAAAAGCCCAAACCGGCCCGTAGAAATGGTAAGTAGATTCATCATCATGCATGGACGTCGTTTTTAGGTAGTAGGATAAATTCTGATAGGAATAAGCGCCCCAGGGAAATTCCTCCCAACAATCGTGGTCCTCGACTAACAACCATGCCGACTTATCGATTTTAACCTTATGGTCTCGGCAAAGCAATATGAAATAATACATGAGGAGCTTGGCTACTTTCATATAATCCTCCGCCTTCGCTTCTTTGCCGAGATTTACATCCTCGAACTTTTGGCGTAGCTCCGATAAGCTAATGGTTGTATCTCCTTTGAAAAATCTAATAAACAAGCTATCGGGAGGAAACTCATGTGACTCAAAAATATCAAAGCTTGTGTAGTGCCCAAAATTGAGTCCCGTTACCATGGCATAAGCAGCCGGTGTGAATTTCGCGATCTTCTCACCGACATAAAACCAATGTTCCATCGCCGGTATTGTCGGACCAGTCAACTCTCTACATAGGAAATGATGCAAATAACGAGATGCGTGTGCAGCATGTCCTTTAACTAATCCTTCGTTGGGTTTTACGAATTCCAGAAAATGCTTCATATAGGAATGCTGAGCGAATTCAGCCAATGTTGCATCGCCGCCGTCGATTGAACCCATAACACGCTTTATCAAGTTTATCACGTCGAAACGGTAATACAAAATGATTCTTGGGGTGATCGACTGCAAAGCTACTGGTCTTTTCCATTCGTACCCAACCTGGAAATATCAATCAAATTAGAGAAGATTTCACGATTCACGGTGAGTTTAAATTGTTGGGAATCGATGTCCCGGGCTATAAAAAAAAAAATGCGGAACCGATAACCCGACCGAAACCCTATCGCCGGAAGACCCGAACGCGAACCACCTCACGAGCCGGGGCCCGACCGAACGCCCAGCGAGGCCCGAAGGCTGCGTGCGCCAGCCGAGCCCCCACGAGGGGCTCGCGATCGTCTTCGGACGATCGCTGGGGATGCACGAGACATCCCCGGGGCTGCTCGTAGCAGCCCCGCAGCGAGTCGGGTGACTCGCTGCTCGCGAGGGCCAAGCCCCCCACGCATCCGCTGCGGGCGAACCCGCAGCACGTACGGGGTCGCTGCGGGTGACCCCGCAGCTTACCCGCGATCGATCCGAGGATCGATCGCACCCCTCGGCTCCAGCGGAGGGTCCCTCGCGCCACGCACCTCCGACGAGGGTGGCCGGGATCCGCCGCGGCACCAGCCCGCAGCATCCCGACGATCGACGAGGGTCGATCGTCCGTCCCCGACGTCCATCCGGGGCCCCCTCTCGTCGTGCGTTCCCGGCGGCCGAACCCTAGGGTTCGGCCGCCCCTCTCGATCCTCGCCGGGGATCTCGAATCCCCGTCCCCGAGGTTCGTCGTTTTCCCGGATCGTCTTGTTCATGTATATATCACAATTATATCACATAAAAATAATAGAAGGGTTTATGATTATGTTACCTCGATTCGTTGTGCGGAGAAACGAATTCAAACGTTGATGACCTTACGATCTTCCTACGTATTCCTTGCACCTCATCCGAACGTCGTGTGGGCGACGATCTATCGAATTCCTATGGATCTCCTTCACTCTTCAAGACTTATGATTGGCGTATGAATTATGAAGGTCATGTAGTGCTTTTATTGGCTACGTAGGGGATCAAAAGGAGGTGGAATATTGGGCTTCCAATATTGAAGATTAAATTGAGCTCAGCCCAAATCTATTAATCCTTATCAATATTAATTAATTTATTTTCCACTATATAAATTAATTGCACTCCCAATATTAAACCATATTATATCAAATAATATTTCTCCGGTAGTATTATTTATTCCGTGTATTTAAGATTTAAATATCCATGAATAAATTTATTTATTGCTCAATAAATTATATTCATCTCTTATATCCGAGACTAGTACCGTTCAACCTTAATTATTGTGCGGAACAAATCCACTCATGAGGTTTACACAATAATTCCTTATGAACTCATCTCGGGGATATTATCAACCCTTCCGGGATACACTTTCCCGTCAAGTATTCACGGCATGTCATATATAAAATATAGCGACCCAATTTTACCGGTAATTAACCCAATAATTAAATCGGTTAATTCCTTTGGAAAATCAAAGTCTCTTATATTAAATATACACACCCGCAATAGTATCGGGGATTAAGAATAAAATACTCTGAGATTTAAATCAATTATCAACGCCAATCCTAATTGATAAATCTCAAGCGATCCGCCCAATACACCAAGTGTACAAGTGTGATAAAATAATTAAGATAAATTATTTTCTCTCTCACACAACGACTATACCGATGGATTGGTCCGGGTCCATCTAGGTCGTGAGCATCTGTTTGATTAAATACGAGTGACCGATAGTATGATCTTCTGTGTGGGCCCGACACACCATACTAACTACAACGTATAAAATCCAGGACTATATTTTGCATATTTAATTAATAATAATTAAATGCAAATAATTGTTTATTAATTAAATAGGTTAAATGCTATGACCGGGAGTTTACCGATACTTAAATCTAGACATTAAGTACACAACTCCAACAATCTCCCACTTGTACTAAGGTCTAGTCATTTCCTCCAAACTCCCGACTTCCATACTCATCACGTGCTTAAGTTATACTTCCCAGAAGTACTAAGTGAATGAGCAATCTAGGTTGCCGCTCTGAAGTTATCTTGGTGACTACTGCGTCGTCTCCCTAGACGATGACTCGAATCAGGTGGTACTTGCTCTATGTGTTATCATCACCTTTTGAACTTATGACTTCTTCCAGTTTACCATGCACCGCTATATACATAGCCTTTGGTGAACCAAGAATCATATCCAAGCTCAGAGGTCATCCCGGAGCCTAACCAAAAATTTCCGCTGCCTTTGAGGCTGCTATTCGGTTTATGATAGAGTCCGAGAAGCATCACGCTTATCACTCTTTCATCTTTAGGTTCCACCTCTTTTAAAAGTGAACACATAGCCTGATATCGACTTACACTGGTCTTTCTCTGATTTTGGATCTGAGAAACTGTAATCCAAGAAGATTTCGTCTTGCTTAGTAATCTAGTACTTCCAAGTACTTTTACAGCATTCGAATATCTCTTATCCAGATTACTTTGATATCCTCCCATTACGCTATCCGCATAGTTGATATCAGGTTTTTGTTTTACAACACTGCATCTACAAAGCTCTCCACACTCGAAGTGTAGGAAACTGCTTTGTCTATATCTATCTCCTTCATGTGTTCAAGATACATACCTTTAGATAGATGCATTCTGTTCCCGAAAGGCAATAACCTTTCTCAGAATTATGCATGTTTAAAACAAACCATAATCGCATAAGATATCTTAAGAGAAGTACAAATGTTCTTATCTAGAGATCTAAAGATTTCAAGAACATGATCCAACTTACTCTTAATCTCATATCTCGATTCATTTAGACAACCTCTATTTTATGTCTGACAACACTTTTACATTGTGGCCAACGATGAAGTGTTATCTACATAAAATTCCGAGAAACACCACTTTGTTTCCATTACGTCTCCAATACACCTTTCTTTGTCTATGCCTTTTGATGAATCCATCTAATGGACTATCTCATCAATTCGCAAGTTCCACAATTACAGCTTTGTGATAATCCATGAATGGATTTACTAAGCTTGTACTTCTAAATGATCTTGCCTCTTAACAATAATACTTATTGCTATCCAAGTAGGCACATTTAGATTAGTACTTACCCTTATGCAGAGCTAGGGATCGATTTCATGTTTACTAGATCCAGAGTTCAAAACTCCTCTAGTCTTATGAACATCTCTGGTCGCTTAACAACCTCCCACTGCAACGGCGTTCCGGTGTATAACAGTAACAACATTAGGTGCAGTTAGTGGTGTACTACTACTCGGTTAGGCTGGTTCTCAGTCTTTCCTTTCCTCTTTTTAAAGTACCTAGTCAGTTAGGGCATTGTAGTTCATCTAATAGTCTTCCTCTAAGAACCGGGCGAGGACACCCCTCTGGTTCATAGTACTATTGAACATACAATTACTTGTTCTTCTAGGATATTCTACAACCACATTGAATGTGCCGTTGTATCCAGAAATATCCATAGAACATAGGTAGTTCCGAATAAACTTGTCCTTTTACTATTAGAATTCCATTTCTTATTCCTGACACACCATGTCTACACTCCAGTGTATGGTGCAGTCCTTTGAGACTTTATCTCAATCCTTGATATATGCTATGTGTTATTTAGATAGGTGATAGCCTCCGCGAACAAGTCGCAGACTTCCAATGGATATACTTTGAAGGTTCCCCATAATAGCTTTGTGTCGAAAACCACTTTGCTTTTTTGGCACATCAAGTATTCTAATCCATCTTCGAGTATTCTTTGAAAGAACAACTCGTACCTTTCTAATTACACATGTTACTGCATTAATCATAAATCATTCTCAATACTTGTCCGAATTCTATCCTTTATCCAGAAAGGTTAACTTAGTTGTATCATCTTCCAAAATTTGATTCTTAGGTCGGGAGGTCCATTCTTCCAACTATAATTGATCAAATCAATTTTGACCTTTTGAATCCCTTTTGAACAAATACTACTAAGTTCAAGAATTCACAAGTATAATGATTGATAAAGAAATACATCTAATAAGTAAAACAAGTTATACATAACGGTTTGTTGCATCGTGGTAGACTAAGGATTCATCATTCATATATTGCTATTTAATGTACCAGAATAGATAACACCATTATTTCTTATCTAAATCACTGAATGATTAAAGAAATAAATATCCATTCATTAATAAAGAAAAACCAGAACAAAAGTTCTTTTTCAAAATAAGGGGTACATAAAGCAATAACCTTGAAATGAAATCCTAAAACTACTAAAAGCAGATAAATGTCTTCCACTGCAACCGCTGCTACCCCAACAGCTTCGCCCATGTAGACTCGAACTCTTCTTCTCTAAGTCGCCGGGTTTTCTGGAACCCCTGCATTCAAAACAATGCACATACCGTCAGTGGTTCCATATCTACACACCAGAATTCTGGTAGATAATACCGCTGACTATGTTTTTACGACTAAAGAAAAATTCGTACCTCTGAGAGGACATTCAGACTTCCAGTGTCCAGACTTGTTGCATCGGAAGCTCTTGCCCCTTGGCTTACTAGCCCCCACCCGTGGTCCATTCCTCTTGGCACCACTGGGTTTCCAGGCTTGCTTCCTTTTCTTGCCCCTACCTCCAACAGCTTTCAAGCTTTTGGACTTGGTAGCTACAAGCGCTTGAGACTTGCCCTTCTTGTAGATCCCCTCTGCCGCCTTCAGTTCAGTCAGGAGTTGCGCAAGAGTATAAGATAGTTTACCCATATTATAGCTCATACGAAACTGCTCAAAACTAGGGGCCAGAGACTGGAGTATGATGTCGACTTGCGTCTCACCATCAATAGAAGCTCCTAGGACCTCAAGTTCATTCAACAAACTCATTATCTTAAGAACGTGCTCCCCAACGGGCGTTCCTTCAGACTGAGTAGTCGACATGAGGACTCTCATGGCTTCTTGCCTAGCCGCACGATCTTGCTCCCCAAACATCTCCTTGAGTTTGGACATCATATCATAGGCAGTGTCCATCGGCTCATGTTGGGTTTGGAGTACATTTGACATGGAAGCCAAAATATAACACCTAGCCATTTCATCAGCCTTTGTCCACTTCCTATATGCCGCTCTTTCCTCATCAGTTGAGGCAGCCGTGGGTTCAGCAGGGCAATGCTCATGGAGTACAAACTTGTACTCTTCAGCAGTCAGGACAATGTCTAAATTTCTCTTCCAATCAATGTAATTGGGACCAGTGAGTTTATGTTCCTTGAGTATCACAGAAAGTGGATTCATAGCTATTCTCTAAACCTATAAGCACATATAAACAAACAATTAATTTAATGTCCGATATTATCTCCCTCAAATAATATCATTAAATTACTAATTACATCTAAAATCCCATCAGGTAAGGCAAGCCATCAGGTACCCACCTAAATGATTTCGCAATTAGATTTGCTTCGGTCGTACATCATCGATAGCGTTACTTCGATGGGAAGAATACTATGAAGCGTACCTAAGTGTAAACCATTACTCAGTACCAAGAAGTTCGTTTGGGAGTCGCATATCATCGCAAGCCACGAAAGTGTGGACGTTTACGTTGATACACGGATCCTTTACTCCCTTCTAAAACTGTCTACATCAATCGTTCCAAAATCCCATTCAGTATAGCAAGCCACGATAGTGTGGACGTTTACTATACCAAAAGACTTTTACAATTGACATCCTTTTACTCGATCCATTGAATTCTCGCAAACCAAGACGCGGAGAATCATAACTGAAACTCGAAGTTTCTAACCAGTGATTCACCATGCGAACGACCCTATCTCTCATAAATGAGGGAGCCGAGCAGACAATCGATCCATCTATCAAAGAATGGTACGAAGGTCTCTAATTTGTGTCATCCACATGACCAAGTGGTTTTGGCTCCATTCCACTCCCCGGGGTGAGAATGAGTCGACTTGAAGTCAGTTTCAGAAAGACAAATTAGGCATTGTTTGATATACTTGATCAATGTTTCTCGTAAAAGGAATTACAAGAATTCTCCTCCAATGACTCGTCTATACGAACTTCGGAAGTCCATAAGAGTCACCAAGAGAACAACAATGGAGACCATGGGAATGTTTCCATCCCCTCTCCCACTTAGCTTTTTACAATAAAGGGATACGCTATCTAGTGCATAAAGTAAACACATATACTCCCTCGGTCCAAAGACAATTGTCATACTTTCCTTTTTGGGGTGTCCAACAATAGTTGACACACTCCAAAAAAGGAAATAATTATTCTAACTTTTTCATTTTAATATACAATTTTATTCTACTTTACCCCACTGACGCTACCGTCGTGGAGTAGCGCAAAATAATATTTATAATACCTAAACTATTCACTAGCACAAGTACTAGTAGCAAGTATAGGGTCGATCCCACGAGGAGGCGATTTAGCTGATAGTTTTCCCGGCTTTTGTTGCTCAATTGGGTTGTCACGTTTGAAAAGGTTTTGTTTTGGAGAGCAGTTGGGCACTGCCGAACCGTGGTCACCGTGTTTATTTGACTCGAAAATAAAAAATACTTAAACAGAAATAAAACTAGCATGCAACCTAATTAATAGACTGAGAAATTAACAGACTCGACTAAGCAGATAAGATGAAACAAATAAAGACTAAAGTATCCAGGCATTGACTCCCCTGACTTCCTCCTTGACCTATGTGCTGCCGATCATCGGTACGTATATCATTTTGCTAACAGTTTTGTCTTCTAGTAATAGATCCCAAGTATTAACATCCCTATAGCGTCACGCATATTAATACCCCGAACCCTTATTCGCTCTTATGTTTAAGTCCTGCTAGATCTCTCTCAACAGGTCTCCTGACGTTGACCAATTCGACACTATGTGACCGCATGAGTCTAAGTTGGTCAAGTCGCCTTCATCCTCCAAGCAAACCCGGAATGGCCAATAGCATGCCTGGACAAACCCAAGTCATACGACCACATCTCCAGCAACATGTTGTACTTCGCGGACGCCCAGTTGTTGGAGTTGTGTACTTAATGTCTAGATTTAAGTACCGGTAAACTCCCGGTCATAGCATTTAACCTATTTAATTAATAAACAATTATTTGCAATTAATTATTATTAATTAATTTATGCAAAATATAGTCCTGGATTTTATACGTTGTAGTTAGTATGGTGGGGCATGGGCACACAGAAGATCATACTATCGGTTACTCGTATTTAATCGAACAGTTGCTCACGACCTAGATGGACACGGACCAATCCATCGGTATAGTCGTTGTGTGAGAGAGAAAATAATTTATCTTAATTATTTTATCACACTTGTACACTTGGTGTATTGGGCGGATCAACTTGAGATTTATTGATTAGGATTGCCTTGGATAATCAATTTAAATCTCGGAGTATTTTATTCTTAATCCCCGATATTATTGCGGGTGTGTATATTTAATACTAGAGGCTTTGATTTTCCAAAGGAATTAACCGATTTAATTATTGGGTTAATTACCGGTAAAGTTGGGTCGCTATATTTTATATATGACATGCCGTGAATACTTGACGGGAAAGTGTATCCCGGAAGGGTTGATAATATCCCCGAGATGAGTTCATAAGGAATTATTGTGTAAACCTCATGAGTGGATTCGTTCCGCACAATAATAAAGGTTGAACGGTACTAGTCTCGGATACAAGATATGAATATTATTTATTGAGCAATAAATAAATTTATTCATGGATATTTAAATCTTAAATACACGGAATAAATAATACTAAGATGGAGAAATATTATTTGATATAATATGGAATAATATTGGGAGTGCAATTTTATTTATATAGTGGAAAATAAATAAAATTAATATTGATAAGAATTAATAGATTTGGGTTGGACCCAATTTAATTTTCAATATTGAAGCCCAATATTTATTCTCCTTATGATCCCCTACGTAGCCTATATAAGCACTACATGGTCTTCACTTTCAAGAGAGAATTTTAATTGACCTACGCCAATCATAAAATCTTGAGAGTGAGGAGGATCCATAGAGTTCGATAGATCGTCGCCCAC
The DNA here is from genome assembly GCA_954870475.1 of Euphrasia confusa. Lineage (NCBI taxonomy): Eukaryota > Viridiplantae > Streptophyta > Magnoliopsida > Lamiales > Orobanchaceae > Euphrasia > Euphrasia confusa. The sequence goes on from OX940965.1 coordinate 11,454,810, forward strand.
ACGACGTTCGGACGAGGTGCAAGGAATACGCGGGAAGGTCACAAGGTCATCAACCGAATTCGTTTCTCCGTACAACGATTCGAGGTAATAATCATAAACCCCCTTTTATGATTCGTGATTGTTTTAATCGTGATGTGTACATGAACAAAACGATCCGGGAAAGCGTCGAAACCGGGATACGGGGATCTTGCGATCCCCGTCGGGATCGAAGAAGGGGCGGCCGAACCCTAGGGTTCGACCGCCGGCGCGCGGGCGTGAGGGGAGCCCCGGCTGGACGCCGGGGCTAGCGATCGACGTGAAGTCGATCGCTGGGGGTTCGGCCGTGGGCTGGTGCCACGGCGGATCGAACCCCCCGGCCTCCCTCCGCCGGTGGTGCGCGCAAAGGGAGAAGGCCGCGGCTGGACGCCGCGGCTGGGGCGATCGAACCCTAGTTCGATCGCCGGGGACCGTCGCGGCTTCGCGCCGCGACTGGTGGTCCCCCTCCCGTCGGATGGCGGCGGTGAGTCGCCGGACTCACCGCCAAGGGGCTGTTCCGAACAGCCCCGGCGATCGCCATGCACGGCGATCGCGAACCCCGCGATGGGGTTCGGCTAGGGTTCAGCCGCGGGTTCATCCCGCGGCGATGCTCTCGTCGAGCCCGGTTCTTCGCATGGTGTTCGTGTTCGTAATTTCCGACTCGCGGGAGAAAATCGGCTGGGGGCGGGCTGCGTGTCTTCGGGCGCGTAGTCTCCAAAGGTCGGACTCCTGTGGATGAATTGGTGTTCGTGCGAACTCCGGCGACGGGTTTTCGGTCGGGTTATCGGTTCCGCAATTTTTGATAACCCGGGACATCGAATCCCAGCAATTGGTATCAGAGCGTTTGGTTTCGTGTTCATGTACATATTCGATTATTGTTCTACCTTGCAGGATTTCCGGCTATCATGGTTGGATTTAATTAATTTTTTTTAATTAATTATCATGATTATTAAACTCTCGGACATGTCGAGATTCGTTTTTGTGTGGTTGAATGTTTGTAATAGTAAAAATTCGGGGGTTGACCGAATTTAGGATTTATTATTACGTACTTTATTTTCCGGAAAATGTATAGGGTCGATTTCATGTATAGAATCGATACCGGAATTGTAATTTAATTTTTTGTAAAATTATTTACGTTGGTTCGATGATGAGACGATCGCCGGAAGACGAAGACGTGTGACGAAGACGTAGAGGACGAAAAATCCGGGGAATCGATCAACCCCATGATCGATCCCCATGAGGATTGATCGACCCCATCGAAGGGGCTGCCCGCTAGGGCTTCCGGCCACGCCGGCCACCGGTGGTGGTGGCGCGTGGGCTGGGGGCGGCGGCGGTGGTGGTCCCGAGCGGTGGAGGTCGACGGTGGGGATGGCATGGGATCTCCCAATCTCATGCTATTCCTACCAAGATCTACTTTCCCAATTAATTCGGGTTTCCTATTTGAGTACTTTCCTTTTAGGAAAAATACTCATGGATTAGGAAAAGAATTAATTTAAATCAATTTTATTTCTATTGATTTATTTCCTTCATGGAATTAATCATAGATTAGAAATTTAATTAATTTAGTACTAAATTTATTTTTCCTATTTGATTATTCCTACTCATGGGAATATTCATGGATTAGGAATAAAAATAAATTTGGAAAGTAGTGAATCCTAATTTATTTTATTTCCTTGTTCTATTATAGATGTCTTCTAGAATATTCCAAATTTTATTTGGATAGATTATTCTAAAGATTTAATAAGAACTAGATAGGAAAATAAATAAATAAAAATATTAATAATATTTAATTTTATTTTTGATATATTCAATTGACTTAATTTTCGAATTAAGTAACTTTTGGATTAATTGAAAATAAATAGATTTAAATATTGGAAATTAATATTCTCGTCACATGGAGCATTCAAGAAACGAAGACTGAAGACTAGAGGATGCATATGAAGATAAAGCCATGATAGTCGGGGAAAATAATTCTCTAGCATTATTTTGACTATGTGATCTATGTGCTTTATTGCTTTCATGCATGCTATATGTGTTTATTTTTTGCACTAGATAGCATATCCCTTTATCGTAAAAAGCTAAGTGGGAGAGGGGATGGAAACATTCCCATGGTCTCCATCACTGTTCTCTTGGTGACTTTTATGAACTTTTGAAGTTCATATAGACAAGTCATTGGAGGAGAATTCTTGTAATTCCTCTTACAAGAAACATTGATCGAGTTTATCAAACAATGCCTAATTTGTCTTTCTGAAACTGACTTCAAGTCGACTCATTCTCACCCCGGGGAGTGGAATGGAGCCAGAGCCACTTGGTCATGTGGATGACACAAATTAGAGACTTTCGTGCCATTCTTTGATAGGTGGGTCGTTTGTCTGCTCGGCTCCCTCATTTATGAGAGATAGGGTCGCTCGCATGGTGAATCACTGGTTAGAAACTTCGAGTTTCACTTATGATTCTCCGAGTCTTGATTTACGAAATCAAATGAATCTTGTAATTGGGAGTCAATTATAAAAGTCTCTTGGTGTAGTAAACGTCCACACCACGTGGCTTGCTATATCGACGGATTTTGGATTAATTGATGTAGACAGTTATAAGTAATTGTGAAGAGTTGTGAAATTATCGTAAACGTCCACACCACGTGGCTTGCGGTGACGTAGCAATTCCAAGCGATGTACTTTAGTGCTGAGTGATGGTTTACACTTAGATACGCGTCATAGTATTCTTCCCCACGAAGTTACGCTATGATTGATGTATGACCGAAGAAAAACTAATTGCTAAATCATTTGGGTGGGTAAACGTCCACACCACGTGGCTTGCCTTACCTGATGGGATTTTAGACGCAATTAGTAATTTAATGATGTTATTTGAGGGAGATAACGTCGGACATTAAATTGATTGTTTGTTTACCTGTGCTTATAGGTTTAGAGAATAGCTATGAATCCACTTTCTATAATACTCAAGGAACAAAAACTCACTGGTCCCAATTACATTGATTGGAAGAGAAATTTGGACATTGTCCTGACTGCTGAAGAGTACAAGTTTGTACTCTCTGATAAATGCCCTGCTGAGCCCACGGCTGCCTCAACTGATGAGGAAAAGACAACATATCGGAAGTGGAAAAAGGCTGATGAAATGGCTAGGTGCTATATTTTGGCTTCCATGTCAAATGTACTCCAAACCCAACATGAGCCGATGGACACTGCCCGGGATATGATGACTAACCTCAAGGAGATGTTTGGGGAGCAGGATCGTGCGGCGAGGCAAGAAGCCATGAGAGTCCTTATGTCGACTACTCAGTCTGAAGGAACGCCCGTTGGGGAGCACGTTCTTAAGATGATGAGTTTGTTGAATGAACTTGAGGTCCTAGGAGCATCCATTGATGATGAGACGCAAGTCGACATCATACTCCAGTCTCTGACCCCTAAGTTTGAGCAGTTTCGTATGAGCTATAATATGGGTAAACTATCTTATACTCTTGCGCAACTCCTGACTGAACTGAAGGCGGCAGAGGGGATCTACAAGAAGGGCAAGTCTCAAGCGCTTGTAACTACCAGGCCCAAAAGCTTGAAAGCTGTTGGAGGTAGGGGCAAGAAAAGGAAGCAAGCCATAAAACCCAGTGGTGCCAAGAGGAATGGACCACGAGTGGGGGCTGGTAAGCCAAAGGGCTTGTGCTTCCGGTGCAAGAAGTCTGGACACTGGAAGTCTGAATGTCCTCTCAGAGGTACGAATTTTTCTTTAGTCGTAAAAACATAGTCAGCGGTATTATCTACCAGAATTCTGGTGTGTAGATATGGAACCACTGACGGTATGTGCATTTCTTTAAATGCAGGGGTTCCAGAAAACCCGGCGACTTAGAGAAGAAGAGTTCGAGTCTACATGGGCGAAGCTGTTGGGGTAGCAGCGGTTGCAGTGGAAGACATTTATCTGTTTTAAGTTTTCATTTCAGTTATTGCTTATGTACCCCTTTATTTTGAAAAAGAACTTCGTTCTGGTTTATTAATGGATATTTTATTTCTTTAATCATTTGATGGTTTGGATAAGAAATAATGGTGATATCTATTATGGTACATTAGATAGCAATATGTGAATGATGAATCCTTAGTCTACCACGATGCAACAAACCGTTATGTATAACTTGCTTTACTTATTAGATGTATTTCTCTTGTTAATCATTATACTTGTGAATTCTTGAACTTAGTAGTATCTATTCAAAAGGGATTCAAAGGGTCGAAATTGATTTGATCAATTATAGTTGGAGGAATGGACCTCCCGATCTAAGAATCGATCTTGATAGATGATACAACTGAGTTAACCTTTCTGGATAAAGGATGGAATTCGGACAAGTATAGAAAATGATTAATGATTGATGCGGTATGTGTAATTAGAGAAGGTACGAGTCGTTCTTTTTTAAAGAATACTCGGAGATGGATTAGATTACTTGATGTGCTATAAAAGCGGAGTGTTTTCAACACAAAGCCATTATGGGGAACCTTCAAAGTATATCCATTGGAAGCCTGCGACTTGTTTGCGGAGGCTATCACCTATCTAAATAACACATAGCATAAATCAAAGATTGAGATTAAGTCTCAAAAGACTACACCATACACTGATGTGTAGACATGGTGTGTCAGGAATAAGAAATGGGATTCTAATAGTAAAGGGACAAGTTTATTCGGAACTACCTATGTTCTATGGATATTTCTGGATACAACGGCACATTCAATGTGGTTGTAGAATAATCCTAGAAGAACAAGTAATTGTATGTTCAATAGTACTACGAACCAGATGGGTATCCTCACCCGGTTCTTAGAAGAAGACTATTAGATGAACTACAATGCCCTAACTGACAAAGTACTTTAAAATGAGGAAAGGAGAGACTGAGAACCAGCCTGACCGAGTAGCGATACACCACTAACTGCACCTAATGTTATTACTGTTATACACCGGAACGCGATTGCAGTGGGAGGTTGTTTAGCAACCAGAGATGTTCATAAGGCTGGAGGAGTTTTGAACTCTGGATCCAGTATACATGAAATCGATCCCTAGGTCTGCATAGATTTGCGAGAGAGGTGTGTTAGAGACGTAATGGAAACAAAGGTGGTGTTTCTCGGAATTTTGTGTGGATAACACTTCATCATTGGCAACAGTGTAAAAGTGTTGTCAGACATAAAATAGAGGTTGTCTAAATAAATCGAGATATAAGATTAAGATGAAGTTGGATCATGTTCTTAGAAATCTTTCGATCTCTAGACAAGAACATTTGTGCTTCTCTTAAGATATCTTATACGATTGTGGTTTGTTTTAAACATGCACAATTCTGAGAAAGGTTATTGCCTTTCTAGAACAGAATACATCTATCTAAGGGTATGTGTTTCGAACACATGAAGGAGATGGATATGGACAAAGCAGTAACCTACACTTTGAGTGTGGAGAGCTTTGTAGATGCAATGTTAAAGAACAAGAACCTGATATCAACTATGCGGTTAGCGTAGTGGGAGGATATCAAGGTAATCTGGATAAGAAATATTCGAATGCTGTAAAGTACTTGGAAGTACGTGATTACTGGCAAAACGAAATCTTCTTAGATTACAGTTTCTCAGATTAAAAATCGGAGAAAGACCAGTGTAAGTCGATATCAGGCTATGTGTTCACTTTTAGAAGAGGTGGAACCTAAGGATGAAAGAGTGATAAGCATGATGCTTCTCGGACTCTATCATAAACCGAATAGCAGCCTCAGAGGCAGCGGAAGTTTTGGTTAGGTTCCGGAATGACCTCTGAACTTGGATATGATTCTTGGTTCACCAAAAGGCTATGTACATAGCGGTGCATGGAGAACCGGAAGAAGTCATAAGTTCGAAAAGTGATGATAACACATAGAGCCAGTACCACCTGATACGAGTCATCGTCAGAGGGACGACGCTGTAGTCACCAAGATAACTTCAGATCGGCAACCTAGATTGCTCATTCACATAATACTTCCGGAAAGTATAACTTAAGCACGTGATGAGTATGGGAGTCGGGAGTTTGGAGGAAATGACTAGACCTTAGTACAAGTGGGAGATTGTTGGAGTTGTGTACTTAATGTCTAGATTTAAGTACCGGTAAACTCCCGGTCATAGCATTTAACCTATTTAATTAATAAACAATTATTTGCAATTAATTATTATTAATTAATTTATGCAAAATATAGTCCTGGATTTTATACGTTGTAGTTAGTATGGTGGGGCATGGGCACACAGAAGATCATACTATCGGTTACTCGTATTTAATCGAACAGTTGCTCACGACCTAGATGGACACGGACCAATCCATCGGTATAGTCGTTGTGTGAGAGAGAAAATAATTTATCTTAATTATTTTATCACACTTGTACACTTGGTGTATTGGGCGGATCAGCTTGAGATTTATTGATTAGGATTGCCTTGGATAATCAATTTAAATCTCGGAGTATTTTATTCTTAATCCCCGATATTATTGCGGGTGTGTATATTTAATACTAGAGGCTTTGATTTTCCAAAGGAATTAACCGATTTAATTATTGGGTTAATTACCGGTAAAGTTGGGTCGCTATATTTTATATATGACATGCCGTGAATACTTGACGGGAAAGTGTATCCCGGAAGGGTTGATAATATCCCCGAGATGAGTTCATAAGGAATTATTGTGTAAACCTCATGAGTGGATTCGTTCCGCACAATAATAAAGGTTGAACGGTACTAGTCTCGGATACAAGATATGAATATTATTTATTGAGCAATAAATAAATTTATTCATGGATATTTAAATCTTAAATACACGGAATAAATAATACTAAGATGGAGAAATATTATTTGATATAATATGGAATAATATTGGGAGTGCAATTTTATTTATATAGTGGAAAATAAATAAAATTAATATTGATAAGAATTAATAGATTTGGGTTGGACCCAATTTAATTTTCAATATTGAAGCCCAATATTTATTCTCCTTATGATCCCCTACGTAGCCTATATAAGCACTACATGGTCTTCACTTTCAAGAGAGAATTTTAATTGACCTACGCCAATCATAAAATCTTGAGAGTGAGGAGGATCCATAGAGTTCGATAGATCGTCGCCCACACGACGTTCGGACGAGGTGCAAGGAATACGCGGGAAGGTCACAAGGTCATCAACCGAATTCGTTTCTCCGTACAACGATTCGAGGTAATAATCATAAACCCCCTTTTATGATTCGTGATTGTTTTAATCGTGATGTGTACATGAACAAAACGATCCGGGAAAGCGTCGAAACCGGGATACGGGGATCTTGCGATCCCCGTCGGGATCGAAGAAGGGGCGGCCGAACCCTAGGGTTCGACCGCCGGCGCGCGGGCGTGAGGGGAGCCCCGGCTGGACGCCGGGGCTAGCGATCGACGTGAAGTCGATCGCTGGGGGTTCGGCCGTGGGCTGGTGCCATGGCGGATCGAACCCCCCGGCCTCCCTCCGCCGGTGGTGCGCGCAAAGGGAGAAGGCCGCGGCTGGACGCCGCGGCTGGGGCGATCGAACCCTAGTTCGATCGCCGGGGACCGTCGCGGCTTCGCGCCGCGACTGGTGGTCCCCCTCCCGTCGGATGGCGGCGGTGAGTCGCCGGACTCACCGCCAAGGGGATGTTCCGAACAGCCCCGGCGATCGCCATGCACGGCGATCGCGAACCCCGCGATGGGGTTCGGCTAGGGTTCAGCCGCGGGTTCATCCCGCGGCGATGCTCTCGTCGAGCCCGGTTCTTCGCATGGTGTTCGCGTTCGTAATTTCCGACTCGCGGGAGAAAATCGGCTGGGGGCGGGCTGCGTGTCTTCGGGCGCGTAGTCTCCAAAGGTCGGACTCCTGTGGATGAGTTGGTGTTCGTGCGAACTCCGGCGACGGGTTTTCGGTCGGGTTATCGGTTCCGCAATTTTTGATAACCCGGGACATCGAATCCCAGCACCAGTCTCCCGGTCGCGTTGATCCACGTACTCCTGTGTTAGGCAAGTCCGGGTTCCCACTGGTCACTATAGGATTTCCCAAGTCCCTAACATGCTTAAGTTACTACCCTGTTGAATCGGGAACAAAACTCAGCTAGTTGCTGTCATCAATAAGCCTCCCGGCACGATCATGTCATAGGGTTGGTCAGGTTCTGTCTTTGCCCAGATACAAACAGATTAGCTACTCATGGAAATAAACGAAAATAAAACTAAGGAATTAAGACGAACTGAATTATGCATTGAAAACGGGAAATTGTTCAACAAAGGAAATAAACTAAGTACGAAATCAAAAAGCATAAAACATAAAGATTGTTTTTGGCCCGAAGGCTTAACAGAAAATAAACGCCGGCGAGTGGTGTTGCTCACGCGGCCGCCTTCTTCTTCGCTGGACAGGTTAGGGCTTGCTCCGGTTTCTTCGCTGCTCATGCGTCGTTCTTCTTCTTCATCAGTCACTCCTTTATGTAGACGGGCCTTTGCTGATGGGAGACGTGTGGGGGAATACCTCTAGGGTTGGACGAGAGTCCTCCTTTATCTTTATCTCTGAATCTGGTCATCTTGAAGAGTCCACGATTTTCAGGATTCTGGGTACACCGAATGCCCAACGTTCCGCCTCCGTCAATGTTAGCGCTTGCCCATGTACTTCCTTCTCTGACTGACTGAGGTAGCGGACCATGTGCGGTACTTGGTCGTGCTCAAGTCTTGCTCCACCTGCTGACGTCCTGGTTGCTTGCTCAACTCAGCTGGACCCTTTTCGTCAGTCTGGCTTGCTCAACGAGTGCTCTTGACCATGGAAGGTGATTTCCTTGCCTCTTTCACACAGTGCGCTCCTCTTTTCACTCCTTTACCTGCCCACCTGCAAAACTTGCCCAAGTACCCAAACGTGCCCTCCCAGACACAAACAAAATAAAAACAAACTAAAGACTCGATATACTTGACTCTAAAAACCTAAAAATGAGCCAAAAATATGGCTCATCACACACCTACTTTTAAACTTTACTCACAACTACTTTACTTTTCACTTTTAAAATATATTTTTACTCTTTACTTTTTAATAAAAAAATTAAAAAATAACAATTTTCTTAAACTCCGTGTCCAGTAAAGTATGACATCTATTAATGGCCGGAGGGAGTAGCATGCATACAAGTAATAAAGCACATAGTATCACATAGTCAAAATAATGCTAGAAAATTATTTTCCCGACTATCATGGCTTTATTCCATCTTCATATGCATCTTCTAGTCTTCAGTCTTCGTTCTTGAATGCTCCATGTGACGAGAATATTAATTCTAATATTTAAATCTATTTATTTTCAATTAATCCAAAAGTTACTTAATTCGAAAATTAAGTCAATCGAATATATCAAAAATAAAATTAAATATTATTAATATTTTTTTTTATTTATTTATTTTCCTATCTAATTCTATTAAATCTCTAGAATAATCTATCCAAGTAAAACTCGGAATATTCTAGAAGACTTCTATAATAGAATAAGGAAATAAAATAAATTAGGACTCTTCTTCTTTCCAAAATTAATTAATTTCCATGTCTATGAAAATTCCCATAAATAGGAATAATCAAATAGGAAATAAATCAATTTATTAATTAATTATTCTCCTATCCAATTCTATTAAATCTCTAGAATCCTATTCCAAGTAGAACTTGGAATATTCTAGAAGACTTCCATAATAGAATAAGGAAATAAATTAATTCCAATTAATTCTTTTCCTAATCTATGAGAGTTTCCAAAAAAATAAAACACTCAAATAGGAAAACCGGATTAATTAGGAAAGTAAATTTCCGGACCGGGATAGCATGGGGTGGGAGGCCCCACGCCACCCTCGATCACGCCTAGGAGGTGGCCGGCCACCATTGCCGGCGGCTCCTCCATGGCCGGATCGACCATGGGGTTGGTCGATCCGAGCCCTAGCTCATCTCCGTCACTTCGTCTTCTCCGGCGGTCTCGATTCGGCATCGATCCAACGTAAATAAATTACAAGAATTTAAATTACACTATCCGGTATCGATTCTATACATGAAATCGACCCTATACATTTTCCGGAAAACATAGAACGTAATAATAAATCCTAAATTCGGTCAACCCCCGAATTTTTACTATTACAAACATTCATCCACATAACAAGGGTCAGGGCAGTGGTGCTGGAAATCGATATCCCGGGGTATCAAAATTGCGGAACCGATAACCCCGAACGAAATCCAGTCGCCGGAAACCGATCACGAACGCCACGAAGAACCGGGCTCGACAAGAGCATCGCCGCGGGATGAACCCGCGGCTAAACCCTAGCCGAACCCCGACGCGGGGTTCGCGATCGCTGCCCTAGCGATCGCCGGGGATGCACGCGCATCCCCGTGGGGCTGTTCCGAACAGCCCCCGGCGGTGAGTCCGGCGACTCACCGCCACCGCCGAGGAGGGCGGTGCGCCCAGCGCACCCGCCGCGGCCCAGCCGCGGCTCGCCCGGCGATCGACCCTGCGGTCGATCGCGTGCCCCGGCTCCAGCCGGGGCGTCCTCGTGTGGGCCCCGCGATCGACGCCCCTAGGGCTCGATCGCACCCCTCGGCTCCCAGCCGAGGGTCCTTCGAACCTTCGCCGGAGATCTCGAATCCCCGTCCCCGAAGTTCGTCGTTTTCCCGGATCGTGCGTTCATGCATGTATCCCAATCAATTCACATAAAATCACACAAGGAGTTTTATGATCATACCTTTTGATTCGTTGTGCGGAGAAACGAAATCAATTGAAGACCTTTGAATCTTCCCACGTATTCCTTGCACTCCGTTCGAACGTCGGGTGGGCGACGATCTATCGAACTCCTATGGATCCTCTTCACGAACTCTCTAGAATATCAAGTATGATAATCTTATGGTTTTTTTGAATTGTGAAGACCATGTAGTGCTTTTATAGGCTACGTAGGGGATCTAAAGGAGGTGGAATATTGGGCTTCCAATATTGAAGATTAAATTGAGCCCAATGCTCAAGTCCATTAATCCTTATCAATATTAATTAATTTATTTTCCACTATATAAATTAATTGCACTCCCAATATTAAACCATATTATATCAAATAATATTTCTCCGGTAGTATTATTTATTCCGTGATTTTAAGATTTAAATATCCATGAATAAAATTAATTTATTGCTAATTAATTTATTCATCTCTTTAATCCGAGACTAGTACCATTCATCCTTAATTATTGTGCGGAACGAATCCACTCATGAGGTTTACACAATAATTCTTTATGAACTCATCTCGGGGATATTATCAACCCTTCCGGGATACACTGTCCCGTCAAGTATTCACGGCATGCCATATATAAAATATAGTGACCCAACTTAACCGGTAATTAACCCAATAATTAAATCGGTTAATTCCTTTGGTAAATCAAAGTCACTTATATTAAATATTCACACCCGCAATAATATCGGGGATTAAGAATAAAATACTCTGAGACTCGAATCGATTATCGCCGGCAATCTTAATCATCACTTTTAGACTTATGACTTCTTCCGGTTTACCATGCACCGCTATTTAATAGCCTTTGGTAAACTTAAGAGTCATATCCAAGTCTTAGAGGTTATCCCGGAACCTAACCAAAACTTCCGCTGCCTCTGAGGCTGCTGTTCGGTTATGAGAGAGCCTGAGAAGCATCCTGCTTATCACTCTTACATATTAAAGGTTCCACCTTTTCCAAAAGTGAACACATAGCCTGATATTGACTTACACTGGTCCTTCTCTGATTTGAGATCTGAGAAACTGTAATCTAAGAAGATTTCGTCTTGCTAAGTAATCCAGTACATCCAAGTACTCTTACAGCATTCGAATATCTCTTATCCAGATTACTTTGATATCCTCCCACTACGCTAACCGCATAGTTGATATCAGGTTCTTGTTTTCTAACATTGCATTTAAGCTTTCCACACTAGGTGTAGGAAACTGCTTAGTGTCATCTATCTCCTTTATGTGTTCGAAACACATGACCTTAGATAGATATACATGTTCTGTTTCTGAAAGGCAACAACCTTTCTCAGAACTATGCTTGTTAAAACAAACCATAATCGTATAAGATATCTAGGAGAAGTACAATGTTCTTATCCCTAGATCGAAAGATCTTTAAGAACACGTTCCAACTTCTTCTCAATCTTATATCCCGATTTATTTAGACAACCATTATTCTATGTCTGACAACATCTTTACATTGTTGCCAATGATAAAATGTTATCTACACAAAATTCCGAGAAACACCACCTTGTTTCCATTACGTCTCCAATACACCTATCGTCTCTGCCTTTTGATGAATCCATCGAATGGATTATCTCATCAATTCGCAAGTTCCACGATTCATAGCTTTGTAACCATCCATAAATGGATTTACTAAGCTCGTACTCTAAATGATCTAGCCTCTTAACAATAATCCTTATTGTTTTCCAAGCAGGCTCATTTAGATCTAGCACTGCCCTTATGCAGAGCTAGGGATCGATTTCATGTTTACTAGATCCAGAGTCCGAACTCCTCTAGTCTTATGAATATCTCCGGTTGTTCAACAACCTCCCACTGCAATGGCGTCCCGGTGTATAACAGTAATAACAATAGGTGCAGTGTGTGGTGTACTTCTACTCGGTTTGGCTGGTTCCCAGTCTTTTGTCCTTTTTCTCATTCCAAGGTATTAATTCAGTTCAGGCTTTGTGGTTCATCTAATAGTCTTCCTCTATGAACCGAACGATAGTTCTTCTGGTTCACAGTACTATAGAACACACAATACTTCGTTCATCTAGGACATCCTACAATTACACAGAATGTGCTATTGTCTCCAGAAATATCCATAGAACATAGGTAGTTCCGAACAACTTGTTCTCTTTTAGATTTCCATTTCTTATTTCTTGAAAGTCGCAGGCAGTAAATAAACGCAGTGAAATGCGCTGCCTAGACAAGGCAGTGTTCTGCGGCAGAACAGCGTATGCCGCAGCACGATGCCTTGTACAGAAAAATCGTTCGTTTTACGTGATTTACTTGATTTAAGTATTTTATCCAGATTAATCAGATTGTCTAAGTGATAAAATTATAGATGATATATGTATATGAATAGCAGCGGAATTAATAAAAATAAATCACTTCGAACGAACACACACACACGTACGGAAAAGTAAAGAACACGAATTTAAATCTTTGTATGTGTATTTAAATTATACACATACGAAACGACCTTACGGCCAGAAACTTTATTAAAGAAACGAGTCTTTACAAAAGGAATACTCTTGGATTTACAAATGATTTTACCTAAGGCTATACACATGTATGCCTCGGTGTTTATCGTATCCGAAGAGTATGAACAATCAACAACAAATGAAACCTAGCTACTGGATAACACCTATTCTAAAGTCACGATCATCAGCACTACAAAAGAACTCTCCTAGAGATGAGAGAACATATGGCTCGACGAACTCCACAAGTGAAGTCGCGGCACTAAAGGCGTGATGATCGATCTTTGATGGAAATGTGTTTCTGAGGTGTTGTCTTGTGCTTAAGATTGTTGAGGAATGCAGCTGTAGACGTCCTCTATTTATAGGTGAGAGTCTTCAACTAATTCCCTTGAAAAGCTAGGTCAACAAGCGGTTGAGAGAAACCAGGGCAGGCTGCTTTGACTGCTGCCGCAGGATGCCTTCTGAAGTTCTTCTGGAATTCACTGCCACACTGCACTGCCTTCCATACTATCTGGACTTCAGCATTCCCTTGCCCTTATATCATGCTTCGCTTGATTCTCTGAACTCAACCTCTTGTCCAAGCCTTGCACTGCTTGCGGCATAACACTGCCTGGCTGTGCTGCGGCAGAAACCTTCTATGTTGATTGTTTTTCAAGCACGTTCCAACTAATGAACAATGCTAAATCAAATCACCAATATGACAAGTGATTACAACAGTTTAAATTGTGAAGAAAGAAGAAAACAAATAAATATGTTAGCAAAACAACTTCTGCCTAGGTACATTTAAGGCATTGTAATGCCCAAACATATTTATCCTTACAAACTCCCCCTTTTTATCTTTCTTCACAAAACCATGAGGCAGCAGCGCAATGAGCACTCCCCCTAAATGAAATACATCTGACTTAGAAGTATATGAGATATATCTTGACAAACAACTAAGGCAATAAAACTCCCCCTTAGTTGATACTTCCTAAGTAGAACAAAAACATTTATTTGATACCTAACTAATAAAACAAAAACAAGTTAAACTAAGTAAGCCTCTAAATAACACACCAATTTTTTCTAAAGGAAATAAATACTTAAATTAAACATTGTTCAAACCAAATAAAAACTTAAACAAATTGTTCAAAAACAAATAACCAAAAAGCAGAAATTAGATAAATTGTTCATAGCACATAAAAGCTAAATCAAAAGAAGAAATAATTTTTCTTCGGGTCTTCAGAACAGCAATCCTTCCATTCTTCAGTCATCGTGCTCAGGGGACGATCCACGCTCTTCACCATCAATTTCTGCTGCGGTGTCTGCGGCAGCCTTCTTTGCTGCGGCATCTTCCTTCTCTGCAGCAGCTTCTTCAGCATCAGCTTCCTTAATGTCCTCATCAATGCGTTTCTTCAACTTCCTCAGAATTGTGCTCCTTGCCGTTTTGCGCGCAGCTGCTGGTACTCCCCCTTTTTGTGAAGGAAATCCCTCATCTTCAAGAAAATGAGAAATTCCATCCACAATGGCTTCGGCCATGAATTCCTTCATGATTATCAGGTGATGTTCAGCACAAAGCTCTGCAAATGCTTGGGCGCGAGCATGAATATTCGGCAGTGCAGAGGAGCTGGGGGCATCAGCCTGCTTCTTGTGAACCTTCTTTGGAGGTGGAGTTGGTGGCACTGCGGCAGAGGCATGCAGACCAGTCCATGGCAAGTCATTGTTCTCACGAACATACAACTTGTAAGCACTTGGGGCTGCAATCAGTTGATCAGCACTATTGTACGAGAGCCCTTGGTTCTTCAACATCTCCCAGATCAAGGAAGGAAATGCAAGGCTCTGCGTCTGAGAAATGTTCTCTGCCTGGGACTCGATTTTTTCAAAGATGAGCTCTCCCAAATTCACTTGCCTACCTGCACCAAGGTGAAACAAGACTTCCCCCATTTGGGTATGCACATAATGCACATTGGATGTGGGAATCCAGTTGTGCCTAGCAATGGTAAACAGAAAATAGTAAAAGGAAGTAAGTTTGGAGGCAGGAATATTGTTGGCTGCATCAGGAGGTGATCGAGTCAGTCTGTGAGACACTGCGGCAGTAGTGGGTTCAGCAACTGCGGCAGGATACTCGATATCAGCACGCTCTAAGAAGGCATTAATGGCAGCAGGGGTGAAGTTAAAGATCCTTTCCCGGAGATACACCTTGCCATAGCCCCGAGAGCCATCATCTCCAAAACATGGGCGCAAGTTAGCATAGAAATCGCGCACTAAATCCTCGCAGTAGGGTTCGGCGTAGGTGACTGCCTTAACCAACTTCATCTTTTTCAAGAATTTGTCAACTTTGTGTTTGGCACAAATTGACAAATCGACATTGCGGTCTGGGAGAAGAGACTTGTTGGAGTAAAATTGTGGTCCAATCACAGAGCGACGTTCTGACCAGAACCTCTTCGAGTAACCCTTTCCGGGTTTCATGTCAGAATCAGAGTCCTCCTTCGGAGCATCAACTTTCGGTGCCTTGCCCTTCTTCGTAGCAGGTATGACTGCGGCATCACCACTTTGAGAGCTGTCGGGTTTGGATGCGGCAGCTTTCTCCTTCCCTTTTCGGGATTTCTTGGCAGTGGCAGTCTCCAAATCAATTGGATTTTCCTTTGAGGTTGGTGGCACTTCAGGGCCTTTGCCTTTGGCATAGGCAGTGGTAGATCGAGTTGATGGACGGCGAGAAGTAATGGGCACTTGCTCAGGCTTGCGCTTCCTCGAAAAGAGTTCACTCAGTGGTGGATCAGACTCTGTCTCAGATCCTGCGGCATCATGATGCTGCTGACTGGAATTCTCAGAGTTTTCATTCTCTGAGAGTGGAGTTTCAGATGGATAAGGAGTCGATTTGCGATCCTTGGTCTTCTTCTGAGATGGGTAGTTCTCGTATAGCTCGGCGTGGTCAAAATCATCATCATCGTCCCTCCTGTCGTAAGGCATGCTTTTGCCTTGCTGCTGCACTTCAGTGTCTGCCTGTGGAAAAGCAGAGGATGCGGCAGTAACTGATGGCTCAGGGGTGAAAAGGCCCTTAAGATCAGAGGTGTGAAAGGATCTCTCGGTCAGGCCAGCGGCATAGTCAATCACATTCGAGACTCCTGGAATAAAAACCACTGGTGTGGGGGTCTGAGATGGCTCAGAGTTGACGGGTCCAGGGAGTATGGTCTGGAGAGGAATCGGTTGCGGATGAACAAGCTCATCATCTGCGGCAGGGTCTTCCTCTGCGGCAGTTTCTCCCCCTGCATCATGGTCCGGGGAGATGTTCATGGGCGAAACCTTACCTGAACCATCACCGACGTCAGCTAGCGGCGTCGAGTCTGGAGAGAACGATGGCAGTTGCGACGCGGCGGCAGCGGCGGCGGCGGCATCGAGAGCCTTGAGACGAGTGATGACTTGCATCGACTCAACATCCTGAAGATCATCCATCGTTGCGTTGGGGCGAATCTCCCTGACCAGCTCCAAAAATCGAGGGTCCTCGAAGTAGCGGGTGAACGGATTAGGAATCGGAGATGTTCCAGCCATTGAGTTTCGTGAGGAGAAAAAAAATTAGGGTTCAAGAAAAAAAACAGAGCACAAACACAATCGACGCAATAGATGGGTAATTTATACTTGTGCGTTGTGAGAAAAATTAGGGATTTAGAATTTCCGAAATTTCAAACTCTCTTTTGATCGATATAGATGGAGAAGATAGAGTTGGAATAGGATTAGGACTTTTGAATTTCAGTAAATAAGAAAAAATAAAACTTGAAAGAGTTTTATGTGGAGTGAAAAACGTATGGCAGTTGATGGGATGGGCAACAGTTACTTTTCTGAAGTTGAACCGTCGCCTGCCGCACACTCGAGTGCTGCCCAACGGTCAAGTGGGGCATTGCTCTGCGGCAGGTCGTTGCCAAAAATCAAAATCAAACTTTTTTTTTTTTTTTTTTCTGTTTTTAATATATTTTCTTTTTCTATTTTTTTTTAATATTCTCTTTTTCTGTTTTTGGAATATATTCTTTTTCTATTTTTCATTTTTCATTTTTTTTTTTTTTTTTTTTTTTTTTTTTTTTTAATAAAAGGAGTAAAATATTTTTGTGGTGTGAAATATCAAAGCTTACAAAGCAAAATTAGGAAAAGAGTAACAACTATCTAATCCTAATGGAACATCATGCTGCATCATAAGTACTTATATTCTACTTGGACATAATGTCATGTCAAAAATGAAATTATTAAATACTTAGTTCACCTAGTACATAGTATCTCAACCCATTGAGTATTAATTACATGTATATGGGTTTGACCATGTTGCCTAAAGTGGTTTGGGTATTTTCTCTTCCTTCGGAAAATTTTAATCTCATAAATTGACTAAGGCAGAATGCTGTGGCAGAGGTTCAGTAGACATGACAATGCGGCAGCATGATGCAGATCAGCATCTAAGGCATGGTGCACATGCACAAAGAATTTCTTAAGGCAGTGAAGCGTTCTGAGTCCAATGGCTTGGTGAAGATGTCAGCTATTTGCTTCTCTGTAGGAATGTGATCAATCCTTAAAAGACGTTTTTCCACCAAATCTCGTATGAAATGATGCCTTATGCTGATGTGTTTGGTTCTTGAGTGCTGCACTGGATTATGACTGATATTTATGGCACTCGTATTGTCGCAGTAGAGTGTAAGAACATTGCTATCCAGGTGGTAATCATCAAGCATGTGCTTCAACCAAATCAGTTGGGTACAGCAACTCCCTGCGGCAATATATTCTGATTCGGCAGTGGATAGAGAAATGCAGTTTTGCTTGCGGCTTTGCCATGAAATGATGTTGTTTCCAAGAAAGCAACATCCTCCGCTTGTACTCTTGCGTTCATCCGTGTCTCCTGCCCAATCAGCATCTGAAAATCCGACTAAATCGGTGGTGGTATCTTTAGTATACCATATGCCTAACTCGACTGATGCAGCAACGTAGCGTATGATGCGTTTGACTGCCTTCAAGTGTTCTTCTCTTGGATCAGCTTGAAACCTGGCACATAAACAAACGCTATACATGATATCTGGTCTAGTTGCCGTAAGATAAAGCAAACTCCCTATCATGGATCGGTAGAGTGTCTGATCCACTGCGGCAGTATCAGTTCCTCGGGAGATTTTGTCCGTTGAGCCCATAGGTGTTTTCATGGGCTTGGATCCTTCAAGTTGGAATCTTTTGATGAGATTCTTAGCATATGAAGCTTGTGAGATGAAAGTTCCAGTTGATGATTGCTTGATATGGAGCCCTAAAAAATGAGTTAGTTCTCCTACCATGCTCATCTCAAATTTTGATGCCATGGCAGAGGTAAATGCCTTAAGCATGTTCTCACATGTGGATCCAAAAACAATATCATCTACATAAATTTGAGCAATTAAAATTTTGGAAGAATTGAATTTGACAAACAGGGTCTTGTCGGCAGTGCCTCGGGTGAATCCAAAACTGAGTAGAAAATCAGTTAGGCAGCCATACCAAGCTCTAGGAGCCTTTTTTAGGCCGTACAATGCCTTGTGCAGTTGATACACATGGTCAGGATGTTTCGGATCTTCGAAGCCCTTTGGTTGTGCAACATATGCCTCCTCTTCAAGTATGCCGTTGAGGAATGCTGCCTTCACATCCATTTGATGTAAGGTGATGTTGAGGTGGCATGCAATGGCAATGAGTAGAAGAATGGACTCCATGCGTGCTACGGGGGCAAAAGTTTCATCGAAATCGATGCCTTCAACTTGCGTATAGCCTTGCGCCACTAGCCTTGCTTTGTTGCGTACAACCTGCCCATGCTCATTCGACTTATTCTTGAATATCCACTTTGTCCCGATGATATTCTTGTTTTGGGGACGAGGAATGAGCTTCCAAACTTTGTTTCTTTCAAACTCGTTCATCTCTTCTTGCATTGCCATAAACCAAAATTCATCGGCCAGTGCTTCTTTGGCATTCTTCGGTTCGATCGTTGAGAGATACGAGGTAATGCCTATTTCAACGCATGTGGCAGACATGCTTATGTTCTTGGTCATGTTGCGGTAGTTGATATACGGATGAAATCTCATGCGTCTGGCCAACATTTGACTTGAAGGGTGGTTTCGGACAACATGCCTTGGGGGATCCCTTCGTCGTTGGTTTGATTCCTCTTCACCATCTGATGAATCTGATTGATGTGGGGTGCTATCATCGTTTGATTGCTCAGGAGATGCTGTCGAAGGTTGAGCATCATCATTCGAGCCAGTAGGTGCGGCAGTAGGCTGCGCAGGTGTGATACTGCCTTCAACTTCTGCTACTGCGGCAGGCTCGAGCAAACCTTTCACATCTTCTTCTTTAGGTTTCCTGAGTCGACTAAGATCATCAAAATCAACATTCACAGATTCAATGATGGTTCTAGTTTGTATGATAAAAATACGATAGGCATGACTATTCCTAGAGTATCCAACAAATAATCCTTTAAGGGATTTTGGATCAAGTTTCGATCTAGGTTCCCTATCATTTAAAACATAACAAACAGAGCCAAAAACATGAAAGTATTTCAAATTAGGCTTTCTATTGTTCAGAATTTCGTAGGCCGTCTTTGATGTTCCTGATCGTATGCTGATGCGGTTCAGGATATGGCATGCGGCATTGAATGCTTCTGCCCAAAATTGCTTGCTTAGGCCCTTGGCGATCAGCATGGTACACGCCATTTCCTTGAGGGTTCGGTTCTTCCTTTCAGCCACGCCGTTTTGTTGTGGTGTTATGGGGGCAGAAAATTCTTGGGCAATGCCATGCGCGTCACAAAAACGAGAAAGCCGTTGGTTTTCAAACTCGGTGCCATGGTCACTTCTTATTCTCTTTACTGAGGCTTCATGGTTGGTCTTTATCCACCTGATTAGCTTGGACACCTCATCAAATGTCTCACTCTTGTCTTGGAGAAAACGCACCCAAGAATATCTTGAGAAATCATCCACTACGACAAGTACGTAGCGTTTTCCAGAGTGGCTCCTCGTCTCGATTGGTCCCATTAAATCCATGTGGAGGAGATCAAAGCATTTGGTTTGCTTTTGATACAGTTCTGCCTTGGAGTTGGCAGGTCCTGCGGCAGAGGCATCAGACTGTCCTGCGGCAGGTATTGCTGGATGACTTGTACGAGTCATTTTTCCTTGTTTGCAATATCCACATGTTGTCTTCTGGATTTTTGGGAGAGCTGGAAGTCCACGAACAGCATTTAGCTTGATTAGACGCTCTAAATTCCCAAGACTTGTGTGTCCAAGTTTTTGATGCCATAGGTCAATGTCATCTTTGACTTGTGCAGTGAGGCATGTTTCTCCAATGGAGTAGCAGTTGTTTGCCTTGGAACGCTCCCCCTGAATGAGTGGGTTCCCTGCACTATCAAACACTTCACACATTTGGTGAGTAAACTTTACATTCATGCCTTCATCGCATAGTTGACTTATGCTTATGAGATTCGAGATGAGGCCTTCAACATGAAGCACTTGTTGTAGCTTCGGCAGCCCTTTCACATTTAATGTGCCTCGGCCAATTATTGAACCACTGGACCCTCCTCCAAATGTGACCTCTCCTCCGTGAAAAACTTTGTAGTTGATGAGGTGATCACTATTTCCGGTCATGTGCCGCGAGCATCCGCTATCGAAGTACCACTTATCATCTTTGGTAGCTTTGAGGGCAGTGAAGACAACATTGCATGTTTCAGCACTTTGGATGGCATTTGATGCGGCAGAGGGGTTATTGGAGGGATCTGTAAAACAAACATTAGAAGAGAGTTTAGTTTTGGGCACCCATTTGCGTATCGTCGTTGCCTTCTTTTTGATAGAAAATCGTGAAGACATAGAGTGTGCGAAAAATTTGGGATGCCGTGGTCCTGTGTTGGAGTGAAAGTAAAATCCTCTTGCTTGGTCCTCTTCGCGTCTCCAACAGAAAGGTCGAATGTGACCAGGTACAAGGCAGTAGTGGCAAACATATCGTCTCTTCGATTTAAAATGTTGCTTAGGCATGGGCTTCCTTGTCTTCATCCTGCCTGATGGTGCCTGCCTTTGCTTCGGCCTTCTGCGGCAGTCTTTTGCTGGGGCATTGGCCTTGCCTTCGGTTTGTTCATCCCTTTTTGGAGTTGAGGATTGTGCGGCAGCGTTTGAATCGTCATTTGATGCCTTTACAAATGCCATGTCCATTGAGTTTTTCTTTGGAAAACGGCATCTACAACTTTTTGATGTCCGAGGCCTTCCCGTTCAACATGTGAAATACTCATTATTGCATCTAATTTTGTTGTTGCCGTGTTCAATTTTACAAAAGTATTGTTTGCAACTTCGAGTTTTTCATTTACACGATTAAAATCAATTTTTAGTTTTTCGGCCTCTAAATCTTTTCTAGTGAGCTGGACATCTAGCTTCTTCAATCGTTCTTCAAAGGTGTTCTTTTCTACGAGCATTTGTTCAATTGCCATGGCCTGCTTCTTCACTTCTTCTTCATATCCGGCTTTGGTTGATGTAAGCATTTTCATCATCTTGGTCTGCCGGGCAAATTTCATGCGTAGCTCATCGAAACTTTCTTTGAGCTCGATGAAAATATCAATGGGAATGGTCTCCTCTTCGGATTCATAGCCATTGACTGAGGCAGTGAGGCACAGGCAGGTCTCTGCGGCAGGGCTTTCTGTCGTTTCTGCGGCAGAGGCAAAGAATGCAACATGTCGTCGTGCATTCACATTGGATGGACTGTCATCTTCAGCGTCAGATAGGGTTGTGCCTTCGAGTTGAACAGTAAGCGCGGTGGTTGAGTCTTCAAGGCAATATTGTTCCATATCTTCTTGCGCAACCATGGAATTCAAAATTCCAATGCCTCGATCTTTTGAAGGGCATTCGGTTGAGAAGTGTCCAATCCCTTGACAAACGTGGCACTTGATCCTCGACCAGTCCTTTGAATTTGGACTTGAACTTGAGGTGGATCCCGTGCTTGGTTGGCGGATCACAAGTCGTCGATCTTGAGTTTGTGGTGACCTTGCCGGGAACTTCCTTCGTCGGGGATCGTACGGCTTCTTCAGCGAGCGAACAAGTACATCATCCATTTTCCGGGCGAGGAATGCAAACTGGTCATCTCCACCATCAGATCCAAGTAGCTCGTAGATCTCTTCATCGGTCAAGTCATTGGTAGAGGTGGGGCTGCTGCCATGAGAGCTATTGCCTTGTTCTCTGCCGTCGGGCTCTGCCACGGTGTAGGCAATATTTCTCTCGTCGCTTCGTGAACGTGATTTTCCGTGAGTTTCACGATCCTCATGGTTCAGCTCATAATTCTTGAAGATCGCCATTAATGAAACATAATCTTCTTCAGATATTTGGCTGTCTTCTATGGCAGTGACCTTTGGCAGGAACTTTTTGCTCATCGATCGCATAATCTTACTACACACTGCCGGATTGCTAATGGGTGAACCAAGGTCAGCACATTCAGTAACAATGGACATTAATTCTCCAAAGTACTGAAGGCAAGTCTCGTCCTCGTTCATACGCAAGTTCTCGAAACGAGACATAAGCATACGGACCTTGGTTTTCTTCACTGCGTTGTTACCTTCACAATGAAGAGCCAGCAAATCCCACACTTGTTTGGCAGTAGTACATTGTTTGACAATTCTGTACATATTGCAATCGATGGATTCAAGGATGGCACACCTTGCCCTATCGTTGGCAGTAGCTGCGGCAGTCTCTTCGATAGACCACTTCTCCGGAGCTTTTTCAAGCTTGCCGCCTTCAGGGATTTCCTCCTGAGGTGGTTTCCATCCTCGAAGTACGGATAGCCACGCACTGCGATCAATTGATTTGATCCTTGCTTCAATGCGGGTTTTCCAAAATCCATAATTACTACCGTCAAGAACAACCGGTGTTCGTACGATGTAAGATGGATCTGCCATTGTAAGTGTGCGTGATTAGACGGACCTTAAACACTAAGTAAGTCTAGTGCCCGCTCTGATACCACTTGAAAGTCGCAGGCAGTAAATAAACGCAGTGAAATGCGCTGCCTAGACAAGGCAGTGTTCTGCGGCAGAACAGCGTATGCCGCAGCACGATGCCTTGTACAGAAATATCGTTCGTTTTACGTGATTTACTTGATTTAAGTATTTTATCCAGATTAATCAGATTGTCTAAGTGATAAAATTATAGATGATATATGTATATGAATAGCAGCGGAATTAATAAAAATAAATCACTTCGAACGAACACACACACACGTACGGAAAAGTAAAGAACACGAATTTAAATCTTTGTATGTGTATTTAAATTATACACATACGAAACGGCCTTACGGCCAGAAACTTTATTAAAGAAATGAGTCTTTACAAAAGGAATACTCTTGGATTTACAAATGATTTTACCTAAGGCTATACACATGTATGCCTCGGTGTTTATCGTATCCGAAGAGTATGAACAATCAACAACAAATGAAACCTAGCTACTGGATAACACCTATTCTAAAGTCACGATCATCAGCACTACAAAAGAACTCTCCTAGAGGTGAGAGAACATATGGCTCGACGAACTCCACAAGTGAAGTCGCGGCACTAAAGGCGTGATGATCGATCTTTGATGGAAATGTGTTTCTGAGGTGTTGTCTTGTGCTTAAGATTGTTGAGGAATGCAGCTGTAGACGTCCTCTATTTATAGGTGAGAGTCTTCAACTAATTCCCTTGAAAAGCTAGGTCAACAAGCGGTTGAGAGAAACCAGGGCAGGCTGCTTTGACTGCTGCCGCAGGATGCCTTCTGAAGTTCTTCTGGAATTCACTGCCACACTGCACTGCCTTCCATACTATCTGGACTTCAGCATTCCCTTGCCCTTATATCATGCTTCGCTTGATTCTCTGAACTCAACCTCTTGTCCAAGCCTTGCACTGCTTGCGGCATAACACTGCCTGGCTGTGCTGCGGCAGATACCTTCTATGTTGATTGTTTTTCAAGCACGTTCCAACTAATGAACAATGCTAAATCAAATCACCAATATGACAAGTGATTACAACAGTTTAAATTGTGAAGAAAGAAGAAAACAAATAAATATGTTAGCAAAACAACTTCTGCCTAGGTACATTTAAGGCATTGTAATGCCCAAACATATTTATCCTTACATTTCTTATGCACCATCTCTACAATTAAGTGTAGTTCGGTCACTTTGGGATTGAACCCCAATCCTTGATTATGCTATGTGTTATTTAGATAGGTGATGGCCTCCGCGACCGAGTCGCAGGCTCCTAATGGATATACTTTGATGGTTCCCCATAATAGCTTTGTGTCAATTGACAAGTAAAAAAAAACACTTTTGCTTTTATGGCACATTAAGTATTCTAATCCATCACCGAGTATTCTTGAAAGAATTACTCGTACCTTTCTAATTTACACATACGTCTGCACATCTGATCATTTCCAATACTTGTCCGAATTCTATCCTTTATCCAGAAAGGTTTGCTTAGATGTATTATCCTCCAAATTCAATCCTTAGGTCGGAAGGTCCATTCCTTCAACTATAATTGATCAAATCAATTTCGACCATTTGAATCTTATTTGAAAATACCACTAAGTATAAGAATTCACAAGTATAATGATTAATAAAGAAATATCTAATCAAGTAAAACAAGTTATAGAACGGTTCGTTGCATCGTGGTAGACTTAGGATCTATCATTCATATATTGCTATCTAATGTACCAGAATAGATAATACCCATTATTTCAAAATCATCCAATGATTAAAGAAATAAAATATCCATTCATAAATAATAGAAATCCAGAACAAAATGTTCTTTCTAAAATAAAGGGTACATAATGCAATAATCTTGAAATGCAATCCTATTTAACTACTAAAGCAGATAAATGTCTTCCACCGCAACAGCTGCCACCTCTACAGCTTTTGCCCGTGTAGACTCGAACTCTTCTTCTCTAAGTCGCCGGGTTTTCTGGAACCCCTGCATTCAAAATGCACATACCGTCAGTGGTTCCATATCTACACACCAGATTTCTGGTAGATAATACCGCCGACTATGTTTTTACGACTAAAGAAAAATTCGTACCTCTGAGAGGACATTCAGACTTCCAGTGTCCAGACTTGTTGCATCGGAAGCACTTGCCCCTTGGCTTTGCAGCCCCCACTCGTGGTACAGTCTTCTTGATACCACTGGGTTTCCCGGCTTGCTTCCTTCTCTTGCCCCTACCTCCACCAGGCTTAAAGCCTTTGGACTTGGTAGCTACAAGCGCTTGAGACTTGCCCTTCTTGTAGATCCCCTCTGCCGCCTTCAGTTCAGTCAGGAGTTGCGCAAGAGTATAAGATAGTTTACCCATATTATAGCTCATGCGAAACTGCTCAAAACTAGGGGTCAGAGACTGGAGTATGATGTCGACTTGCGTCTCCCCATCAATTTGAGCTCCTAGGATCTCAAGCTCATTCAACAGACTCATCATCTTAAGAACGTGCTCCCCTACGGGCGTTCCTTCAGACTGAGTAGTTGTCATGAGGACTCTCATGGCTTCTTGCCTTGCCGCACGATCTTGCTCCCCAAACATCTCCTTGAGGTTAAACATCATATCATAGGCAGTTTCCATTGACTCATGTTGGGTTTGGAGTACATTTGACATGGAAGCCAAAATATAACACCTAGCCATTTCATCAGCCTTTTTCCACTTCCGATATGCCAGTTTTTCCTCATCAGTTGAGGCAGCCGTGGGCTCAGCAGGGCACACTTCATGGAGTACAAACTTGTACTCCTCAGAAGTCAGGACAATGTCTAAATTTCTCTTCCAATCAATGTAATTGGGACCAGTGAGCTTATGCTCCTTGAGTATCATAGAAAGTGGGTTCATAGCTATTCTCTAAACCTATAAGCACATCTAAACAAACAATCAATTTAATATCCGATATTATCTCCCTTTAATAATATCATTAAATCACTAATTACATCTAAAATCCCATCAGATAAGGCAAGCCACGATAGTGTGGACGTTTACCTATCCAAATGATTTAGCAATTAGATTTGCTTCGGTCGTACATCACTATAGCGTTACTTCGATGGGAAGAATACTATAGAGCGTACCTAAGTGTAAACCATTACTCAGTATCTAAGAAGATTGTTTGGGACTCGTATATCACCGCAAGCCACGATAGTGTGGACGTTTACGCTAACACACGATCCTTCACTTTCTTCTATAACTGTCTACATCAATCGATCCAAAATCCCATTCAATGTAGCAAGCCACGATAGTGTGGACGTTTACTACACCAAAAGACTTTTACAATTGACATCCAATTACTTGAGGCATTCGATTTCGTAAATCAAGACGCGGAGAATCATAAGTGAAACTCGAAGTTTCTAACCAGTGATTCACCATGCGAACAACCCTATCTCTCATTAGATGAGGGAGCCGAGCAGACAATCGATCCACCTAAAAGAATGGTACGAATGTCTCTAATTTGTGTCATCCACATGACCAAGTGGCTCTGGCTCCATTCCACTCCCCGGGGTGAGAATGAGTCGACTTGAAGTCAGTTTCAGAAAGACAAATTAGACATTGTTTGATAAACTTAATCAATGTCTTTTGTAAAAGGAATTACAAGAATTCTCCTACAATGACACATCCATACGAACTTCAAAAGTCCATAAGAGTCACCAAGAGAACAGTAATGGAGACCATGGGAATGTTTCCATCCCCTCTCCCACTTAGCTTTTTATAACAAAGGGATACGCTATCTAGTGCACAAAGTAAACACATATAGCATGCATACAAGTAATAAAGCACATAGCACATAGTCAAAATAATACTAGAAAAATTATTTTCCGACTATCATGGCTTTATTCCATCTCTGTATGCGTCTTCTAGTCTTCAGTCTTCGTTTTTGAATGCTCCATGTGACGAGAATATTAATCCCAATATTTAAATCTATTTATTTTTAATAAATCCAAAAGATACTTAATTCGAAAATCAAGTCAATCGAATAAATCAAAAATAAAATTAAATATTATTAATATTTTTATTTATTTATTTTCCCATCTAATTCTATTAAATCTCTAGAATAATCTATCCAAGTAAAACTTGAAATATTCTAGAAGACTTCTATAATAGAATAAGGAAATAAAATAAATTAGGACTCTTCTACTTTCCAAGATTAATAGGAATAATCAATTAGGAAATAAATCAATCCTAAATTAACTTTTATTCCTTTCCAATTCTATTAAATCTCTAGGATCCTATTCCAAGTAGAACTCGGAATACTCTAGAAGACTTCCATAATAGAATAAGGAATAAAATTAATTCCAATTAATTCTTTTCCTAATCCATGAGAATTCCCAAAAATAGGAAAAACT
Organism: Euphrasia confusa; assembly: GCA_954870475.1. NCBI lineage: Eukaryota > Viridiplantae > Streptophyta > Magnoliopsida > Lamiales > Orobanchaceae > Euphrasia > Euphrasia confusa. The sequence goes on from OX940965.1 coordinate 11,482,326, forward strand.
CAAATAGGAAAACTGAATCAATTAGGAAAGTGAATCTTTGGTAGGAGTAGCACGGGATGGGGATTCCCGCACCACCCCACCATCACCGGCCACCCCCCGCGGAGGAGCACCGCCGCCCAGCCCAGCCACCAGCCGCCACCGTCGCCGGCGGCAGCCCTAGCCGAGGGCGATCGGCCCCCTCCCCTAGGGTCGATCGATTGGGGTCGATCAAAGGGTTTGATCGATCCCCGGTCCTTCGTCCTCTTCGTCTTCTTCGTCACACGCGTTCTCCGGCGGTCGTCTCGGCATCGATTCAACGTAAATAAATTACAAGAAATAAATTTACAATTCCGGTATCGATTCTATACATGAAATCGACCCTATACACTTTCCGGAAAAACGTAGAACAATAATAATAAATCTAAATTCGGTCAACCCCCGAATTTTTACTATTACAAGCATTCATCCACACAAAACGAATCTCGACATGTCCGAGAGTTTAATAAACGAACAATCATGGTAAATTAAATAGCAATTAATTAAACGAATAATTAACAATTAATTAAACCATGATAGTCGGAATCCCTGCAAGGTAGAACACAATTGAATATATACATGAACACGAAACCAAACGCTCTGATACCAGTTGGTGGAAATCGATATCCCGGGGTATCAAAATTGCGGAACCGATAACCCCGAACGAAATCCCGTCGCCGGAAACCGATCACGAACGCCACGAAGAACCGGGCTCGACAAGAGCATCGCCGCGGGATGAACCCGCGGCTAAACCCTAGCCGAACCCCGACGCGGTGTTCGCGATCGCTGCCCTAGCGATCGCCGGGGATGCACGCGCATCCCCGTGGGGCTGTTCCGAACAGCCCCCGGCGGTGAGTCCGGCGACTCACCGCCACCGCCGAGGAGGGCGGTGCGCCCAGCGCACCCGCCGCGGCCCAGCCGCGGCTCGCCCGGCGATCGACCCCGCGGTCGATCGCGTGCCCCGGCTCCAGCCGGGGCGTCCTCGTGTGGGCCCCGCGATCGACGCCCCTAGGGCTCGATCGCACCCCTCGGCTCCCAGCCGAGGGTCCTTCGAACCTTCGCCGGAGATCTCGAATCCTCGTCCCCGAAGTTCGTCGTTTTCCCGGATCGTGCGTTCATGCATGTATCACAATCAATTCACATAAAATCACACAAGGAGTTTTATGATCATACCTTTTGATTCGTTGTGCGGAGAAACGAAATCAATTGAAGACCTTTGAATCTTCCCACGTATTCCTTGCACTCCGTTCGAACGTCGGGTGGGCGACGATCTATCGAACTCCTATGGATCCTCTTCACGAACTCTCTAGAATATCAAGTATGATAATCTTATGGTTTTTTTTGAATTGTGAAGACCATGTAGTGCTTTTATAGGCTACGTAGGGGATCTAAAGGAGGTGGAATATTGGGCTTCCAATATTGAAGATTAAATTGAGCCCAATGCTCAAGTCCATTAATCCTTATCAATATTAATTAATTTATTTTCCACTATATAAATTAATTGCACTCCCAATATTAAACCATATTATATCAAATAATATTTCTCCGGTAGTATTATTTATTCCGTGTATTTAAGATTTAAATATCCATGAATAAAATTAATTTATTGCTAATTAATTTATTCATCTCTTTAATCCGAGACTAGTACCATTCATCCTTAATTATTGTGCGGAACGAATCCACTCATGAGGTTTACACAATAATTCCTTATGAACTCATCTCGGGGATATTATCAACCCTTCCGGGATACACTGTCCCGTCAAGTATTCACGGCATGCCATATATAAAATATAGTGACCCAACTTAACCGGTAATTAACCCAATAATTAAATCGGTTAATTCCTTTGGTAAATCAAAGTCACTTATATTAAATATACACACCCGCAATAATATCGGGGATTAAGAATAAAATACTCTGAGACTCGAATCGATTATCGCCGGCAATCTTAATCGATGAATCTCAACGATCCGCTCAATACACCAAGTGTACAAGTGTGATAAAATAATTAAGATAAATTATTTTCTCTCTCACACAACGACTATACCGATGGATTGGTCCGTGTCCATCTAGGTCGTGAGCAACTGTTTGATTAAATACGAGTAACCGATAGTATGATCTTCTGTGCGCCCATGCTTGCACCATACTAACTACAACGTATAAAATCCAGGACTATGATTTGCATATATTTAATTAATAATAATTAAACGCAAAACAATTGTTTGTTAATTTAATAGATTAAATGCTATGATCGGGAGTTTACCGTTACTTAAATCTAGACATTAAGTACACAATTCCAACAAGTGGGAGTTTTCCCCCAGGTGATCAAGAAATATTGGCTCGGCTCAAGGGGCTAACAAGGGTCTTCTTTTTATTTGTAGTACAGAAAGAAAATGCCTAAATCATTTACTACTCAACTCAATTTTCAAATAATCACAATGGTCAGAACTTGGGCAAGCTTCAGCATTACAAACTTTTTAAACAGCTACTCTCATGAAAGAAATATAACACACAGATGTAGGCTCAAATCCTCACAGCTTACCTAGTTGCAATTCCATCATCCCTAATATTTTTCATGCAATGACTATTAATTTTGAAAACTGTTCAAATTGATCAAGGTATTTATCAAGCATGCGACTCGATCAAACTATGGGGTTGCTCTTGCCCTTCCCCCACTCACACACTTTGCCTCTGGCAAAGTGTGCAAACAGTAATAAGTTGGGCAAGCATCTCCCCTGACTCCGACTCCAACGATGTTGGCGCACCTTCCCACATACACACTTTGCCTTGGGCAAAGTGTGCAAATAAAGAGGTCGACCCCATCAGACATGAGCCGGGCAGACTCAAGACCAAATAAAAAATAAAAATAAAAATAAAATCCTAAACTACTAAAACAAAGGGAGGGTACATTTAGGTTTTGGGTTCAGGTGGGTACCTGAATCCAACATGGACGAAGTATGCCATGAGGGCAGCGTGCAGCTCATCCTGCCTCTCTCCAATTCGATCCTGCTTCTCCTCGAGGACATCCAATTGCTCAAGGATCTCCTCCTTCTGCAACTCGACCCTCTCACTTGGTCGACTCACAGGCTCGGTCTTCACTTTCGCCTTGGCTGCCATCGCCAAGGCCTTCACTTCCTCTGGATTTGTGAACACCCAATCCTCTCCTTCAACTCTGATATCCGCCATCCTATTCAAACACGCATGGTCAAACTTCTCCTCGGGCATCATCTCCATCAACTCAAAGTCAAGCTTCAAATCCATCTTCTGGGCATAAATTCCTGGAAAGTGGGCAAGGGACAATCTCTGTGCTGGCTTGCTCAATATGTTCTTCAGTTGTGCGCACAGACTAGCTCCAAAGTTGACCTTGATCTTCTTGGTCATGCACCACAGTAGATCAAGCTCGGTCAGGGAGATAGTGTTGCTGTTGTCCTTTTTCACATAAAAATTGTACGCCAGTATACGGTGGCAGATGCGCAACGCGTCGTCCTTGAGCTGGTGATTTTTGGCCTCCTGTGACTTGAACACTTTCTCCTTGCTCAAGGCCCTCCAGATCTCGTTCCTCTCCTTCTGCGTGCGCTCTGGTGGTGTGGTCAATCTGTCCTGGTACTCTTTTGAAAACTTGTCCTTGAAACTGGTCGCTCCCATGGCCATGTTGATCTCGAAGATGCTCGCCTCATTATACGATCCCATCATTTTGAAAGAAATGCCCAACGGCCCGCCATCCTTGCTCGTTCTCACCTCTAACTCTTCATAGAACTCCTTGACCAACTTCTCAGAGACTTGCCCTGGCCAGGTCAAGAAGTCCTCCCATCCTATAGCTGCAAAATAACCCTTAACTTGATCAAGAATATTCAAATCCTTAAGGGTTTCGAAACATACCGTCTTGGGCACGACAACTGCCCTTTTCTGGATGTTTGAGGGTGGGGGTACTGACTCCTTGCCCTTGCCACGGGTGACTCGGGTCGTCGTCGGAGTTTTGAACTTCTCAGATGGGGTGACCGGGACAGAGTGCTTCGATTCCTCTTTCACTTCAGTTTCTTCTTCGCCGTCTTTTTCTTCCCCTTCGTCGCCGGCAGTTGACATGTCGTCGCCTTTCTCGTCAGATGACGACTCCATGGTGGCGGGTGGCGTGGCTTCGCGGGGCTTCTTAACTGACTTACCTTTTTCTTCGGCCGTGAATTTCATCTTCTTCCCAACGTCTTCACTCGGCTCGCCACTCTCGCTCGCCGGCGCTTATTCAGTTGACGGTTTAGGTGTCACGTCAAGGTCAGAAAGCTTTGGGGCTTCGATTTCGGCCGTCAATTGGTCTACCAGTATGGTGTTGATGGGGGCCGGGCTTGCCTCGCGCGTCGGGCTCTGTTTGGCCAGCGAAGTGGTGGTTTCTTTCTCAGTGGGTGGTGGTGGTGGTGGCGTTTTTTCCTTCGCGGGCACAGATGCGGCGGCGGCGGCTTTCGACGACTTTCCTCCGGCCATCTTCTTCGACGGTTGTGATTGGGGACTTGTGAGATCAATTTTGGTACCGTGGGGGATTTTGTTTAACTTGGTGTTTTTGGGGCGGGTGGATACCATGATTTTCGGAGTTAGGGTTATGGGGGTGGTAGAGGTAGTGGGGAAGTTGAGGAGTTGTGTGCGGTTTTTGAAGTAGAGGGGTAGTGGTAGAGGTGAATTAGGATTTTGAATTTATTCAGGACTCTGCAAATTCAGAGTTGATAGGACTCTTTTGTGGATTCCCGATAATTCCGCAATCATCACAGCTGGCCACCCCCACTCGTTGCTCAACTACCGCAGTTGCTCACTCAATTTTCCTGTTTCCTGCAGACAAAAACAGACAAAAAACCTTTCCTGCCCAAGGCTACTCCTTGGCGTGGTGAATTTATTAACATAAAATGAAATAAGGGAAAACATAATATACATACCGAGTTCGCCTTCGGTATTTGCCTCTATTTATTGTCATGGGCCTGACTTATTTTTCTTGCTTCACTTGGTCAAGCGGCTGGCTCAGGGGGTATCATCCCCTTGAGGTCCTCATTCCCATAGTAAGCCTTGACTCTCTGCCCATTCACTTTAAAGATCTGATCGTCACCTGACTTAAATAGCTCAACCGAACCATTTGGGCAAACAGCATGGACTATGAATGGTCCTTCCCATTTGGTGGATAGCTTTTTAGCCTTGAACTTAAACTTGGTTTGGTAAACCAGAACCAGTTGACCAGGCTCGATCTTCTTTTTCTTGATGATTTTGTCGTGGGCTCTCTTTGTTTGTTCCTTATAATTGACCGCATTATCATACGCTTCAATCCTTATCTCCTCCAGCTCAGTTATGTCAAGTTTACGTCCTTCGCTGGCCGCATCCCAGTCGAAATTGACCTTGTTCACTGCCCAATGCGCCTTGTGTTCGATTTCTACGGGCAAGTGGCATGACTTGGCAAACACCATGCGGTAGGGAGAGATCCCTGAAGGTGTTTTGTAGGCGGTTCTGTAGGCCCAAAGTGCATCATCGAGCTTGTCGCTCCAATCCTTACCTTCTGGCTTGACCGTCTTCCTCAAGATGTTTTTGATGATAGGATTGGATAGCTCGGCTTGCCCATTGGCCTGGGGGTGATAAGCTGTGGAGATCCTGTGGTGCACTCCATACTTCCTGAGCAACCTTTCAATTATATAATTGCAAAAGTGCGTACCTTGGTCGCTGATCAATGCGCGGGGTACACCAAATCTGCTGAATATGTCGCCCTTGAGGAAGGTGGCTACCACTCTCGAATCATTAGTTGCTGTAGCCTTGGCCTCGACCCATTTGGATACATAGTCAACTGCCAAGAGTATGTATTCCTTCCCTCTGGAGTTGGGCAATGGTCCCATAAAGTCGATGCCCCATACGTCGAAGACTTCTACAGGCATGATGGGCATCATGGGCATCTCATCTCTCTTGGTCACGTTCCCCTCTCTCTGGCACTTGTCACAGCTCCTGCACCACTCGAAACAATCCCTCAAAAGAGTTGTCCAATAAAAACCACAGTCAAGTACCTTCCTTGCTGTGCGTCGGTGGCCAAAATGTCCTCCGCAGGCTTGCTCATGGCAGTGCTTCAGAATATCTGCTTGCTCAACTTCAGGGATGCAGCGTCTCAGTACTTGGTCTTCTCCCCTCTTCCACATGTAGGGATCATCCCAAATGTACTTCTTGCTCTCCCGCTTGAGCTTGTTTTTGCCGTAGAGGGTCATGTCTTCTCTTATATCTCCTGTGACTATGTAGTTGGCCAAGTCTGCATACCATGGCTCTTCTGATTTGGTTGAGATCTGATACAAGTACTCATCCGGAAAAGTCTCCGTGATGGGCATTCCTTCTTCTCGCTGGATTATCCTGCTCAAGTGGTCAGCCACTAAATTTTGGTTACCTGATTTGTCTCTGATTTCGATGTTGAACTCTTGCAGTAACAAGATCCATCTAATCAGTCGTGGCTTGGTCTCCTTTTTGGCCATTAAGTACTTCAGCGCGGCATGGTCAGTGTAGACTATTGTTTTGCTCCCGAGCAAGTAAGATCTGAACTTCTCGAATACAAACACCACAGCTAGCAGTTCTTTCTCTGTGGTCGCGTAGTTGCATTGGGCAGGGTTCAAAGTTTTGGATGCGTAGTAGATTACATTCCGTTCCTTACCCTTCATCTGCCCAAGTACAGCTCCAACAGCATAACCGCTCGCGTCGCACATAAGCTCAAATGGCATTCCCCATTCCGGTGGTTGGATGATGGGGGCAGTGACTAACCTTTCCTTGAGGTGGTTGAAGGCAGCTTGACAGTCGTCATCAAAGTTCCATTCAACCTCATTTTGTAACAGCCTGGTCAGAGGTTGGGCAATCTTGGCAAAGTCTCTTACGAACCTCCTGTAGAACCCAGCGTGCCCAAGGAAGCCTCTAACTTGCTTGACATTCCTTGGATACGGCAGCTTCGATATGGTCTCTATTTTGGCTCGGTCAACTTCGATTCCCTTGGCAGAGACTACATGCCCAAGGACTATCCCTTCCTCGACCATGAAGTGACATTTCTCGTAGTTAAGTACCAAACTTTTCTCCACACATCTGCTGAGGGCCAACTCCAGGTTGTTCAAGCATGTCTCGAACAAGCTGCCATATACAGTAAAGTCATCCATGAAGACTTCTATCCCTTGCTCGAGCAGATCGGCAAAGATGCTCATCATGCATCTCTGGAAAGTACCTGGGGCATTGCATAGACCAAATGGCATTCGCCGATATGCAAAGGTACCATATGGGCAAGTGAAAGTAGTCTTGTCCTGGTCTTCTGGGGCCACCCAAATTTGCATGTAGCCCGAGTATCCGTCAAGGAAACAGAAATGGGTCTTCCCAGCTAGCCTCTCGAGCATCTCGTCAATGAAGGGTAGGGGAAAATGGTCTTTCTTTGTTACCTTGTTCAACTTCCTGTAATCTATGCACACTCTCCATCCGGTTTGAAGTCGAGTGGCTATCTGCTCCTTTTTCTCGTTCTCGATCACTTGAATTCCTGACTTCTTGGGCACCACATGAACTGGACTTACCCATTTGCTGTCTGAAACAGGGTAGATAATGCCCAAGTTGAGCAGCTTGAGTATCTCCTTGAGCACCACTTCCTTCATAGCAGGATTCAGTTTTCTCTGTGGATCGCGCACTGGATTCGACTCTTCCTCGAGCAATATGTGGTGTTGGCATATGGTGGGACTGATTCCCCGTATATCCGCTAAGGTCCATCCAAGGGCTTGCTTGTACTGGTCAAGGATGTTCCTTAGCCTACTTTCTTCCTCCTTCTTCAGTTTCGAGCTTATGATCACGGGCAGTGTATCATTTTGCCCAAGGAACATGTACTTAAGATGTGCAGGGAGTTTCTTCAATTCTAACTCTGGTGGCTTCTCCAGGGATGGTACCATTGTTTTAGCACGTTTTTATCGGGTAGTATAATACGGGGCTGGGCTGTGTATAGAGGGTTTGAAACGATACTAATACATGTAAATTTATATTCTGGAGTAGGGGTTGGACTAGATCTGGAAAATAGCAGAGGTTTTGAGCTTTGAAGCTTCTTCTGAAGGATTTCTATTATCCACTCTTTTAATATCGAGTATATTCACTAATTAGTGCCGCCCTTTAATCTGAAGGGATAAGCCCCCTATTTATAGGGAGTTATGGAATGATTACATTCAGACCACGTACTATGTCTATATCATTAAATGAAGCTAGTAGCAACCCGGGGCCCGTGACTCGGAATGCCGACGATGCATGTGGGATCACGTGGGTGATGTCTTCGTTTTAACCTGGATGAGCCCTCCCTCAGATACTGATCGCGCGATCCGGGCTGCTGGATGAATCCCCGCCGTCTCCTACATATGGAACGCACGGCGGGTTTGTGAAGGTGGATCGAGGACGCGACCCGGGGTCGGCACCCCTGCATGGCTTGCGAGACGACGTCGTGACCCGAGCTCCAGGACGTGCGTATATCCCGCGTTACATTCCGCCGAGGCTCGTCCTGCCCGATTCGTGACCCGTATCGCGATCATGCCCCGAGTCCTTTCCTTGCGCGTTTCGCTCACGGGACTCGTGACCCGTGACCCGAGACGCGACGCGTCCCCATCGTCGCTCCCCCGCCAAGGACGCTTGGGGATGCTTCTGCCAGCGTGCCGCATGATCCGAGCTGCGGGCTGTGCTTGGGTCCCGCACTTTTTTCTGCATGGTCAGCCCCGGGTGGGCCCTCTCCCCGCGCGCCCCGTCTCGGAAACACGTTTTCGTATCCGGATTTAACCCCCCCAACATTGGCCCCCGGAGAGATCGCCGGAGGTCCTTCTTCTGGTGATGTCTCCGTCCGTTGGGAATATCCGGCCGGTCGTATTTCAGCCTTGCGTCAGGGGAGAATCTCAGCCTTGGGACACCCTCTGGGGGAGACAAAGGGTTTTTGCAAGTCTTGGGCATCGCGAATAAAGCGGTTTTTCTCGGGACGTGGGATTTCTCTGCAGCCCGATCCCATCCCTCGGGCCGGTGGGTGCCGCCCCTGGTTTTCAAATAACATAATCATATCATGAATAAGTGGCGGGATTATTCCCGCCTAATTTCGCCCCACTAAGCGCACCTTCCCGCCCCTATAAAGGCTAGGTGTTCAGGCAATTTTGGGGAAAACTCCAGCCTGTGCTTTTCCCATTTAGGCAAACATTTCTCAATGAGGCCAGAAGTCATCTCGTCCCCTTCGGGGTGGCGACGCCTGTCTCGGAAATTCAAAGGCCGATGGCACTACGGAAATTTCCCCCTCCCGATGGCGTTCGTCCGGCCGCTGGAGGGGTTACTGGGTCCTGAGATCACGCTGACCGACGACGGAGGCCAGGAGTGGACGGTCTCCAAGACCCGCCTGCGTCGGCAGATAGCTCTCGGGGGCCAGGGCTGGATCAGATTCGTTCAGCATACCGGGCTCCGGAAGGGATGGCACATTCACTTGGTGTGGAATCCGGGGTCTGGGTTCTCCATCTCCGTTTTTGATAGCCAATGGAACAGAAGGTCTTGGCCGGACCGAGCCTCGGAGAGCCCTGAGTCCTCGAGCGCCTGATCCACGCGGCCTTCCCTGTTTATTTATTATCTTTTCTTTTTGTAATCTCTAGTCTCGATCTTTTGATGTAAAGGGTTCTCCCCCAGCCGGAGACTTGTTTAATGAAGCTATTTTTCCTTTTGAGGCTTTCCGTTGTCATTCTTTTCCCGCTCGACTCAAATACCTTTGCGTCATAAAACGACACGCCCCGCTGTTCGGTTACGTCCCTTCCGCCCCCGGGAACCCGGCGCGCGGGGTCATAGGGATCGCGGGTCGCCTCTTTGGATTCCCGCGCGCCCTGTGCGGGGAACTTCCGCGATACTGCATCCCATTTCCGGGGAGACGCCATAATTATCCAAAAAAGGATCTCCCTGCCCGGGTACTCATTCCGTGACACGGGCCCCGTGCCTCGGAACGCGGGCCGGTATCCAGCCGTGGATGGGCCACAGTCGATTGGGCCCCCTTTTCTTGCGTGTTGGGCCTCGGGAGCACTTGAGTGTTTTTATCAATAACCGTTCCCGCTTGTCCCCTTTCTGGTGCAGCTTTCCTTTATAAAAAACCCCCAAATGCGCATCAGTTTCTTTTTCGCATCTTCAATTCTGCTTTACTAACCCTAGGAATCGCCGGTTCCTCGCCCTCAAGCCCTTCAGAGTTTTGCTCCAGGTAAATCCTTCGTTATTTCAATTGTTTATACAGGCTTAGATGTCGTCATCCCGGGGAAAAGAAATCATGTTGTCGGACACATCATCCGAAGACGCGGCGGGGGAGGAAGCTCCCCGCGAATCGACATCGGACTCAGAAACGGATATGAACATCTTGTTCCAGCAATTCGACGCGTTGATGGACGAGGAGTACCCTCCGCCCGTCGTGTTCCTCTGGGAGTCCTATTTCCGCGAGAACCCTTATCCCGGCGCGCCCTCGCGGCCCCTAGCCCGCTCTACACGTGCCTGTGGTACCCCCGGATGGGGGGCACATGGTCGGGCGAGCATCGTGACTCCCGCTATGATACGACGGGAGAGGTGGCGGATCCCCAATGATGTTCATGTTTACATACCCCGGGCCGGGGAATCCGCTTGCTGCCCGCCCCCGGGGATGGTGGCGATCGGGACGGAGGCGATGGAGGTAGGGCTCCGGTTCCCGCTGCATCCCAGTGTCAGCGCCGCGCTCCGGTTCTGGGAAGTTTCCCCTCACCAGATCCACCCCAATGGATGGTCGCAACTCATCGGGGTGCTCTCTATGTTGGGCAACGTAGGCCTCTACCGGACCCTCACGGATTCGGAGATTCGGCGCTCGTTCGTGATTTCCGGCTTCGGGGGAGACGATGGTGACTATACCGTAAAGAGCCGCCCCGGACTACCTGCCGTTGGGGTGAAAGTATCTAAGGTTGACCTTCCCTGGGCCCAGTGGGTGTATGTCTCGGGAGCGTGGCGGACCCAGACCCCCAGCGGGGAGGTCGACATCCCCACTCGCTATCATGACAAGATTGCCAGTAAGGGTCGAAACGTTTCTAAGTATTCTCTGCCTTACTGATTTTAACTCTTCCTACTGATCTCGCAGGTGTAAACACTCGCCGAGAGGGACCGCTGAATTGGGATTATCAGGTCGCTCTGAAGTTCGCCGCCGCCCTGCCGTCTAGGCGCCGCCGTGTCGACCACCTGTGTACTGAGGAGTCTCGGGACGCCGCTCGCCTGATTTGTCCCCCTAAGCATCTGTTCCACCCGTACCCAGGTAATAACGCCCCGTTCTTGTTTCCTACTAGGTTGTCGGGTTGGCATCCCTTGGTGTGCTAATGGGTTTTGACGGTCGTGTTGCAGCCCCGTTTAATCGAGTTTTCGAAGATCGCCCCCGCGACAAGATGTCCAAATGCCCCGGAGTTCCTGACCGGAAAATGCCGACTCCCGTGCCGCCGCCTCGCAGGCCCGCCCTGAGAGCGAGGACCCGCGGATCGGTCGCCGCACCGCCGCCTGTGATCCCGGCTCGGCCCGCCCCCCGGGCTCGCCGAGACCGTCAGCCTTCGCCGCTGCTATCGCAGGGAGCGGCGGAGTCCCGAGATTCGGGATCACTTCCTGAGATCCCCCATGGTACCGCCATAGTGGACGCGGGGGGTGTGATCCACGCGTCTCCCTCTGGCAGCCGCGTTCCCGGGTCCCGGGACGGGGGTCACGCAGACGCTGTCTCGGACGGGTCGTCTCCCGCGAGGGAACTATTGGAAATCGATATCCCGAAATTAATAAATTTAAATAAATAAATTATCTAATTAATTCCGACCGAAATCCTTTGGAGATCGAATATCCGGATTGTCTAAATTGCGGAACCGACAATCCAATCGACTCCCGGTTACCGGAAACCCGCCACGAACCTCCACGGGGATAGCCTAATCAAACAAACCCGCCACGGGGATAGCCCGTGGCTTGTTCGATCGAGCCACCACGCGTGGGCTCGCGGCTGTTCGCGACAGCCGTGCGGGGCTGCTCGTAGCAGCCCGCGTGAGTCCCGTGCGACGCGTACGGGAGGAGGGGCTGCTCGCCGTGCGAGCAGCAGCGGCACCAGCCCGCTGCCCACGCGATCGAGCACGCGCTCGATCGCATCCCCGGCGTCCAGCCGGGGTCCTTTGTGCGTCGCCGGCGGTCGAAGCCCTAGGGCTCGACCGCCACCCTCGGCGTCCAGCCGAGGGTTCGTCCTCTCGATCCCGGCGAGGATCTCTCGACCTCCCGCGGTCCGGTGATCCTCGATCACCACCGCGAGGTCGATCCTCGTCCCCGGGTTCGTACGTCCCTTGGATCTTGGTTCACGATATTCTCACGATAATTAAACATTAAAATCATCGAAGGGGGTTCAACGATTTTACCTTTGTTCTCGTTGTACGGAGAAACGAAGAACTCAATTGATGACCTTGAGATCTTCCCACGTATTCCTTGCACTAGCCCGGACGTCGTGTGGGCGACGATCTACCGAACTCCATGGATCTCCTCCACTCTTCAAGAACTTTATGATTGGCGTATCTTTTGTTAATGAATTGTGAAGACCATGTAGTGCTTATATAGGCTACGTAGGGGATCATAAAGAGAATAAATATTGGGCTTCTAAATATTGAAGATTAAATTGGGTCCAACCCAAATCCATTAATCCTTATCAATATTAAATTTTATTTATTTTCCACTATATAAATAAAATTGCACTCCCAATATTAATCCATATTATATCAAATAATATTTCTCCGATTAGTATTATATATTCCGTGTATTTAAGATTTAAATATCCATGAATAAATTTATTTATTGCTCAATAAATATTATTCATTTCTTGTATCCGAGAATAGTACCGTTCAACCTTAATTATTATGCGGATTAAATCCACCTGCAGGGTTTACATAATAATTCCTTATGAACTCATCTCGGGGATATTATCAACCCTTACGGGATACACTTTCCCGTCAAATATTCACGGCATGTCGTATATAAAATATAGTGACCCAACTCAACCGGTAATTAACCTAATAATTAAATCGGTTAATTCCTTTGGAAAATCAAAGTCACTTATATTAAATATACACACCCGCAATATTATCGGGGATTAAGAATAAAATACACTGAGACTTAAATCGATTATCGCCGGCAATCCTAATCGATAAATCTCAAACGATCCGCTCAATACACCAAGTGTACAAGTGTGATAAAATAATCAAGACAGATCATTTTCTCTCTCACACAACGACTATACCGATGGATTGGTCCGTGTCCATCTAGGTCGTGAGCAACTGTTCGATTAAATACGAGTAACCGATAGTATGATCTTCTGTGTGGGCCCGACACACCATACTAACTACAACGTATAGAATCCAGGACTATAATTTGCATATATTTAATTATAAATAATTAAACGCAAATAATTGTTTATTTAATTAAATAGATTAATGGCAATGGATTGGGAGTTTCCGTTACTTAAATCTAGACATTAAGTACACAACTCCAACAATCTCCCACTTGTACTAAGGTCTAGTCATTTCCTCCAAACTCCCGACTCCCATACTCATCACGTGCTTAAGTTGTACTTCCAAGAAGTACTATGTGAATGAGCACTCTAGGTTGCCGCTCTGAAGTTATCTTGGTGACTACAGCGTCGTCTCCCTTGACGATGACTCGTATCAGGTGGTACTTGCTCTATGTGTTATCTTACACTTATGGACTTGTGATTTCTTACCATTTGCCATCGCACCGCTATTTACATAGCCTTTGACAAATTAAGAATCACATCTAAGTCCCAGAGACTATCCCGGAGCTATACCAAAACTTCCGCTGCCTCTGAGGCCGCTATTTGGTTACTCATGGCAGAGTTCGAAAAGCATCGTGCTTATCACTCTTCCATGTTAAAACTCCTTCTCCTTCAATAGTGAAACACATAGCCTGATATCGACTTACACTGGTCCTCATTCGATTAGAAATCTAAGAGAATGTAATCCAAAGGAAGAGCTTGTCTGCTCCGTAATCCAGAACATAGTTTCCAGTACTTCGAAAGTACTTACAATGTTCATTACAGCAGTTCAGTATTCCTTTCCAGGATTACCTTGATATCCTCCCACTATACTAGTCGCATAGCAGATATCAGGTTCTCGTTTTCAACATTGCATCTATCAAGCTTTCCACATTTGAAGTGTAGGAAACCGCTTTCATTCCTTCTATCTCCTTTTGTGTTCCAAAACACATATCCTTAGATAGATGCATTCCGTATCTGAAAGGTAACGAACCTTTCTCGGAATCTTGCATGTTAAAACGAACTATAATCATATGTAAGATGTCCAGGAGAAGTACAACTTCTTCCTATATCTTTCATAATGATTTATCCAGACAACCATCATTTTATGTCTGATTACATCTTTACATTGTTGCCAATGATAAAATGTTATCTACATAAAAACCCGAGAAATACCACCTTGTTTCCATCACGTTTCCAATACACACTATTCGTCTATGCTTTGATGAATCCATAAAATGGACTATCTCATCAACTTGCAAGTACCACGAACTCAATGCTTTGTTCCAATCCATAAATGGATTAACTAAGCTTGTACTCTAAATGATCTTGCCTCTTAGCAATAAACCTTATTGCTTTCTAAGAGAGCACATTTAGATCTAGTACTGCCTCTATGTAGATCCAGGGATCGATTTCATGTATACTAGGTCCAGAGTCCGAAGACTCTCCTAGTCTTATGAATATATTCGGTTGTCATACAACCTCCCACTACAACGGCATTCCGGTGTATAAACAGTAATAACAGTAGGTGCAGTCAGTGGTGTACCGCTACTCGGTTCGGCTGGTTCTAAGTCTTAATCTCTCTCTTTCTCATTTCAAAGTATTACGTCACTTTGGGCTTGTGGTTCATCTAATAGTCTTCCTCTAAGAACCGGGCGTTAGAACTTATAACGTCCTTCTGGTTCATAGTACTGTTGAACACACATCTTTTGTTCTTCTAGGATATTCTACAACCGCACTTGAATGCGCCGTTGTTTCCAAACATATCCATAGAACACAGGTAGTTCCGTATAACTCATGCTTTTACTATTTCTATAAGAGTTCTATTTCTTATTTCCGACACACCATTTCTACACAAGAGTGTATTGTGTAGTCATTTGGGATCAAATCACAATCTCTGATCAGTATGCCATGCATTCCTCAGACAGGCATTTGCCTCCGCGATTAGATCGCAGGCTTTCAATGGATATACCATGATGGTTCCCCACAATAGCTTTGTGTCCATTGACTTGTCAAAACACTTTGCTTTTGTGGCACATCAGGTATGCTAATCCAATTTTCGAGTAATCATAAAATGAAGTACTCGTACCTTATTGTCTGAGTAAACAAGGTCTGCATACATCAGAGTCAATCAATTCTTATACTTGTCCGGATCTTATATCTTATATCCATAAAGGATTGCTTAGTCATGTTATCTTCCAAATTAGATTCTTAGGTCGGAAGGTCCACTCCTTCAACTTAATTGATCAAATATCAATTTTCGACCTTTGAACTTCTTATTTGAATAAACATGATTTAGCATAAGAATCCACAAGTATAATCGATTTAATAAGGAAATCTCTTATTAGTAAAACGAGTTTTGTACTACGGTTCGTTGCACCGTGGTGGACTCAGGATTCATCATTTATATATTGCTAGCTAATGTACCAGAATAGATACTATCTTTATTTCTTCTTATAACCATCAGATGATTAAAAGAAATAAAATATCCATTCATTAGAAATCCAGAACAAAGTTCTTTCTAAAGGTACATAAAAGCAATAGCTCAAAATGAAATCCTATAATTGTCCTCCACTGCAACAGCTGCCTCCTCAACAGCATTGCCCATGTAGACTACGATTTCTTCTTTTCCAAGTCGTCGGGTTTCCTGGAACCCTCGCATTTAGAATGCGCATACCGTCAATGGTTCCATATCTACACACCAGGTTCCGGTAGATAATACCACTGACTATGTTTTACGACTAAAGAAGATTTCGTACTTTCTTTGAGAGGATAATCAGACTTCCAGTACCTAGACTGTTTGCATCGAGAACACTAGCCTATTGGCTTTCTCGCCCCATCTCGTGATCCAAGAAACTTAGGACCACTGGGTTTCTTTGCTTGCTTTTCCTATCCCCCGGTTTTGCCCTTAGGTTCGAAACCTTTGACATTGGCTACAAGAGCTTGCGATTTCCGTCTCAACCAGTCTAAAAGGTCAATCATCTCAAAAACGTGTTTAAGCGTTTCCTCGAAGCGACTGGCCTTTATGAGTATCCTCATCGCTTCTTGTCTAGCCGCCTATGTCATGTCTAAACATCTCCTTGAGTTTGAACATGATAAAATCAGTTCTTTTCTCAACAGTCGAGACATTAGTAGGTTCGGGAGAACAAAGCTCACTGAGTACAAACTTGTACTCTTTAACAGTCTAGGCAATGTCTAGATCTCTATTCCAATCAATACATTTAGGGACCAGTGAGTTAAATTCCTCAAGTATCACATAAAGTGGGTTCAAAGCCATCCATAATCTATGAGCACATATAACAACAAACAATCGATTTAATCTCCGATATTATCTCCCTTAAATAATATCATTAAACCACTAATCACATCTAAAATCCCATCAGGTAAAGCAAGCCACGTTCGTGTGGACGTTTACCCACCCAAATGATTTAGCAATTAGATTTGCTTCGGTCATACATCACTTATAGCGTAACCTCGTTGGGAGGAATACTATAACGCGTATCTAAGTGTAAACCATCACTCAGTACTAAGGCGAATCGTTTAGAATCGTTACGTCACCGCAAGCCACGTTCGTGTGGACGTTTACGACAACTCGCAACCCTTCACAATTCCCTATAACTGTCTACATCAATTATTCTAAAATCCCATTCAGTATAGCAAGCCACGTTCGTGTGGACGTTTACTATACCAAAAAGATTTATATAATTGACTCCCAATTACTTGATCAATTCGATCTTGTAAATCAAGACGCGGAGAATCATAAGTGAAACTCGAAGTTTCTAACCAGTGATTCACCATGCGAACAACCCTATCTCTCATGAGATGAGGGAGCCGAGCAGACAATCGATCCATCTATAAAAGAATGGTACGAAGGTCTCTAATTTGTGTCCTCTACATGACCAAGTGGCTTTGGCTCCATTCCACTCCCCGGGGTGAGAATGAGTCGACTTGAAATCAGCTTTGGAAAGACAAATTAGGCATTGTTTGATAAACTTAATCAATGTTTCTTGTAAGAGGAATTACAAGAACTCTCCTCCAATAACTTATCTATATAAACTTCAAAAGTTTATAAAAGTCATCAAGAGAGCAGCAATGGAGACCATGGGTATGTTTCCATACCCTCTCCCACTTAGCTTTTTATAACAAAGGGATACGCTATCTAATGCATAATTAAATACACATAAGCATGCATACATGAAATAAAGCACATAGCATATTATCACATAGTCAAAATAATACTAGAATATTATTTTCCGACTATTATGGCTTTATCGCATCCCCGTACGCATCTTCTAGTCTTCAGTCTTCGTTCTTGAATGCTCCATGTGACGAGAATATTAATCCCAATATTTAAATCTATTTATTTTCAATTAATTCAAAAGTTACTTAATTCGAAAATTAAGTCAATCGAATATATCAAAAATAAAATTAAATATTATTAATATTTTTATTTATTTTTATTTTCCTATCTAATTCTATTAAATCTCTAGAATCCCATCCAAGTCAAACTCGGAATATTCTAGAAGACTTTTATAATAGAATAAGGAAATAAAATAAATTAGGACTCCTAATCCTTTCCAAATTAATTCCTTTCCTAATCTATTAAAAATTCCATAAGGAATAATTAAATAGGAAAAATTAATTAAGGACCATTAAAACTTTCCAAAATAATTATTTTCCTAATCCATTAAAAATTCCATAAAGGAATAATTAAATAGGAAAAACAAATTAATTCTAAATTTATTCTTTTCCTAATCCATGAAAATTCCCATGAGTAGGAATAATCAAATAGGAAAATAAATTTAATACTAAATTAATTCTTTTCTTATTCCATGAATATTTCATAAAAGAAATAATCAAATAGGAAAACCGAATTAAAATAGGAAAGTTGGATCTCGGCGGAAGAGCACGGGTTGGGAGTCCCCGCGCCCTACCACCATCGATCGCCGCTCGGAGGAGCACGCCACCGCCGCCCAGCCCACGCGCCACCACCACCGGTGGCCGGCGTGGCCGAGAGTTCCCGGGCAGCCCCTCCCCTCGATCGAACACCATGGGATCGATCATGGGGATGATCGATCCCGAGCCCTTCTTCTCTTCGTCACGTGTCTTCTCCGGTTGTCGTTTCGGCATCGATCCAACGTAAATAAATTACAAAATTAATTTACAATTATCCGGTATCGATTCTATACATGAAATCGACCCTATACATTTTCCGGAAAAATAGAACGTAATAATAAACCTAAATTCGGTCAACCCCCGAATTTTTACTATTACAAGCATTCACCACACATAAAACGAATCTCGACATGTCCGAGAGTTTAATAATCAAGAACAATATTATGACAATAATTAAGAACAATTATATCTAGCCATAATAGTCGGAAACCCTGCAAGGTAGAACAATTTATCGAAAAATACCGTGAACTAAAACCAACGCTCTGATACCAGTTGTTGGAAATCGATATCCCAATATTAATCCATATTATATCAAATAATATTTCTCCGATTAGTATTATATATTCCGTGTATTTAAGATTTAAATATCCATGAATAAATTTATTTATTGCTCAATAAATATTATTCATTTCTTGTATCCGAGAATAGTACCGTTCAACCTTAATTATTATGCGGATTAAATCCACCTGCAGGGTTTACATAATAATTCCTTATGAACTCATCTCGGGGATATTATCAACCCTTACGGGATACACTTTCCCGTCAAATATTCACGGCATGTCGTATATAAAATATAGTGACCCAACTCAACCGGTAATTAACCCAATAATTAAATCGGTTAATTCCTTTGGAAAATCAAAGTCACTTATATTAAATATACACACCCGCAATATTATCGGGGATTAAGAATAAAATACACTGAGACTTAAATCGATTATCGCCGGCAATCCTAATCGATAAATCTCAAACGATCCGCTCAATACACCAAGTGTACAAGTGTGATAAAATAATCAAGACAGATCATTTTCTCTCTCACACAACGACTATACCGATGGATTGGTCCGTGTCCATCTAGGTCGTGAGCAACTGTTCGATTAAATACGAGTAACCGATAGTATGATCTTCTGTGTGGGCCCGACACACCATACTAACTACAACGTATAGAATCCAGGACTATAATTTGCATATATTTAATTATAAATAATTAAACGCAAATAATTGTTTATTTAATTAAATAGATTAATGGCAATGGATTGGGAGTTTCCGTTACTTAAATCTAGACATTAAGTACACAACTCCAACAGGAACCTCTGATAGGGTCCTTTCCTGATTCGCCCTTCGGCGGGGTATTCTCTCAGGATATCCCGGAGATGCCCGAACCGTCTCTGTCCCGGAAGCGGAGGGCACCCTTCGTCCCAGAGGAAGTCGGATCCGGCCCCCGGGCCAGCGTCGAGCCGCCGCAAATAGGGTCTTCTGGGGCCGTGCCGGCCGTGGGGAGCACGCCGATTTATGGGGTCGACCCGGGCGTCGCTCAGAGGTAGGCGCCTCGCTGCTCAATCCTTGTATCTTATTCTGACATTCTTTCGCCGTGGTTAATCGATTCGGTCATGTCGCGTGTTTGTGATGGCAGGGTCTTGGGTTCGGCGCCTCATTTAGCGCCGCTGCTGCTCCAGTATGCTGCGAGCCGGGGGCCCCTGCCCCCCGTATCTACCCCGGGACTCCCCGTAGGCCGGGCAATCGACTCGGTGGCCCGCTGTTGGACTCATGAGCTACAAGCCACCAACCGGAATCCGGATGAGGCATTCCTCGTTGCGTCCATGCTACAGAGTCAGGCCACAGTGGCCATGGCCGCGGTCCACGACTGGCTCGAGGGGCAGGCCCGTCAGATCAAGCACTGGATGGATCTGGCCAACGAGAGGGAAAAAACCATCGAGGAACTAGGCCGCCTGAACGTGGACGTGGTCTCCCGGAACGAACAGCTGAGCGGCGAACTCAAAGAGAACGAGGAGGCTCTCCGGCAGAGCACCGAGGCCCTCGCCGCTTCGTCGGGAGACCGGGATAAATGGCGCGCCGTGGCGGATCTTCGAGGGGAGAAGTTAGAGGAGGCGGTTGCCGGGACTGCGGCGGCGGAGGCCCGGGTCGCGCAGATAACTACTGCGCTATCCGAGGCGACGGCCCGCGCGGCGCAGTTGGAACAAACTCTCGCCACTCGGGCTGCAGAGGTGGCGTCCCTCCGGGAACGGCAGGCGGAGGCTGATGCCCTTACCGAAGAGCTGGAGGCCTATCTTGAGAGCCCCTGGACCGATCACACGATTCTCCTGGATCACTTCTACTCTCGCTCCATGGCGGATATAGTCCGGCACGCTCACCGAACCAACGATCCAACACTCCTTGACGGCGTCCTGGCCTACTGGAAAAAGTACATGGAGGGGCGCGAGCTTGATCCTGGGATTTCCGAAACCTTCCTCGACCTAGAGGAGGACCTTCACATCGACATGAAGTGGTGGCCCACCTATGATCGTTTGGTTCGACCCGGTTCGCCCCCCGCTCACGCCGCCCCTTCGAGACCGGCGGGCATTGTCTTGACTGCCGCGGAAGAGATGGCGGGAACCGCCGATCATGCCTCAGAAGTGATGGGAGAGAATGCAGATGTGGTCCCCGAGGCGGTCCCGGAGGCGAAGGGTGATTCGTATTCCGGCCAGGAGGTGATCATGGAGGAGGGGGCGTCAAGCTACCTGGAGAAGCCTTTTGAAGACCTCACCGTTGGCGTAGATCCGGTCGGAGATGTTCCCGTAGTGTCGGCTCCCAGGCAGGGAGATCAGGTGATGGCCGAGGCGGATGGCCAGCGTCCCGATGAGGCGGGCGGTTCAGAGTGATGGCAGCCTCTTTTAAGGGGTCTTTGAATTGAACACCATTATTACCTCCTGTTTTTGCTTTCTTCTTGCGGCCGTTGGTGGCCGAGGGCATTTAGCCCCGGACAATTTCTTTTTCTTGCTCTGGATTCTGAACTTTGGATGTTTTTCGTCGAGGCTCTGCCTCTTTGGATTTTTAAAAACGAGCCATGTGGCTTGACTTTGGTTTTTATTTGGGTTTTTGTTCAGTGTTCTTATCCATTATTTGTGCACAGATTTGATGATCGTAGCGCTATTTTGCTTTGGTATTTTTGGTGGCCCAACCCGAGCCTAAAGTGGATTGCACCCCTTTTCCTGGGATATTCCGGGATGGAAAGATGGGAATTCGTTGAAGGTCCGAGATGCTGTCCTACTATTTCCTCTCGGGACCACGGGTCTCGGGTGGAAGGTACGGGCTCGAGATGCCGCCTCGCGACCCTGTCTTGCGGGACGAGGTCTCGGGAGTGGGTACCGGGGGCCCGTCGCGGGTTTTTATCATGCGTTTTTCTTGGGATCTACTTTATCCTGACTAGGGCCGCGTGGTCCCGTGTTTGTCTCGTGCTTTTTTACCGGAAATAGCTTGTAGCTTTGCTTTGCGGAAAATATCCGTCTTTTTTTCCCCCGTACGTTATGACTCTTTGACCCGGAGGCCTTTTTAGGAGCTCATTAGTTTTACCGGGATCTTTGGCTTTTCAGTTGTGCGGAAATATCCGTTTTTATATGTTCCCCCGCACGTTATGACTCTTTGACCCGGAGGTCTTTTTAGGAGCTCATTAGTTTTACCGGGATCTTTGGCTTTTCAGCCGTGCGGAAATATCCGTTTTTATATGTTCCCCCGCACGTTATGACTCTTTGACCCGGAGGTCTTTTTAGGAGCTCATTAGTTTTACCGGGATCTTTGGCATTTAGCTTGTGCGGAAATATCCGTTTTTATATGTTCCCCATTCAGGAATAAAGGTAAAACTTGCTTTCCTCGATCCGGGACCGCAGCGGCTTCCCCTTACTGGTAGAACCTCTTCAAGTGTCGTGCGTTCCATCGGTATTGATCCGGGGTCCCGTCTGGCAGTTCTAACTCATACGCTCCGTTTAATAGACATTTGGTGATCCGAAACGGCCCTTCCCACGTCGGTCCGAGGGCCCCGGAATGCGTCCTGAGCAGCTTTTTCAATACCAAGTTCCCAATCTCGAACCCGCGAGAGCGGACCCGCGCGTCATAAGCTCTGGCGATCCTCTGTTTGTTCATCGCGTTGAGGGAGTCGGAGCTTAGCCTTCGTTCTTCCAGAAAATCCAGCTCCAGACGTAAGACTGCTTCGTTCTCCGGGGTGATGGCCTGGGCGGTTCGGTGCGAACGGACCGTGATCTCGGCTGGGATCACAGCTTCGGCTCCAAATGCCAAGGCGTATGGCGTTTCTCCCGTGGCGTTCCGGGCCGTGGTCCGGTATGACCACAGGACTTCGGGTAACTCCTCGGCCCACTTCCCTTTCCGCGACTCGAGCTTCGCTTTAAGGGTATGCTTCAAGATTTTGTTCACTGCCTCAACTTGCCCGTTAGTCTGTGGATGGTAGGGGGTGGAAAACGTCCTCCGGATCCCCCATTGCTCACAGAACTCCGCGACTATGGTTCCGTCGAACTGCTTGCCGTTGTCCGAGATGATGGACTCGGGCAAACCGAAACGGCAGATTATGTTTCTCCAGATGAACTTGATCACTTTGGCTTGATCGATTTTCTGGACCGCCTCCGCCTCGGCCCACTTGGTGAAGTAGTCTACCGCCACGATCGCAAACTTGACTCCTCCCGGCGCGGGGGCTAGAGGTCCAATGATATCAATCCCCCACCGGGCGAACGGCCACGGAGAGTATATTGGCTTGAGTTCTTCAGGGGCCACCAGGATGTTTGGCCCCATAAGTTGGCACTGGAGGCATTTGCGGGCGAAGTTGGTTGCGTCCCGGCGCAAGCTCGGCCAGTAATAACCCTGGCCCATTGTCTTGTGGGCGAGAGATCGGCCCCCGGCATGGTTTCCGCATAGTCCTTCGTGGATCTCCGAAAGTACCCGCATCCCGTCTTCTTTGGAGACGCATTTCAAAAGCGGCATCGAGAAACTCCTGCGGAATAATTGAGAGTTTAGGATCGTGTACCTCGCGGCGCGTATGCGGAGTTGCTTTGCTTCGACTCGGTCTGAGGGGAGGGTCCCGGATTCGATGAACTGCAGCACCGGGTCGCGCCAATCCATTCCGGGCGTCGCTTCTGGAGCCATCCCGGGAGCCGGGTCAACTGGCATGACTTCCGCCCGGGCCGCGATCGATGGCGAGTTTAACTGGGTCAAGATGACTCGGGACAAATCCGCGGATCCTTCGGCCGAGGCTAGTTTGGACAGAGCGTCGGCCTGCGAGTTGTGCTCCCGCGGGATTTGTTCGATACGGACGTCCGGGATTTTCTCGCAGAGGGACCACACCAAATCCAAATATTTCTTCATCTGTTCGCTCTTCGCCTCGTAATCACCGGTGACTTGGTTCACCACTAGTTGTGAGTCCATGAATATGTGGAGGCGGGGAACGCTGACTGCCACGGACATTTCTAAACCTGCTACCAATGCCTCGTACTCGGCCTCGTTATTAGTTGCGAAAAAATTAAACTTTACCGCGTGAGTGAACGAATCTCCGACTGGCCCCAGGAGCACCACCCCGGCCCCCGAGCACGCGCTGGTTGAGGACCCGTCCACGTAAAGCTGCCAGGGGCGTGCTGATCCTGTGCTCCGTGGGGGAAAAGTGAGCTCCACGATGAAATCCGCCAGGGCTTGCGCCTTGATCGATGTGCGGGGCGCGAAGGTCAGGTCGTATTGACTTAATTCCAGACTCCATCGAAGCAACCTTCCCGAGACATCCGATCTGTGCAGCACTTGTCGTAACGGCATTGTCGTAAGTACCTCGACCGGATGTTCGAAAAGGTAAGCTCTCAGTTTCCGGACCGAGACTACGAGGGCGTAGGCGAGCTTTTCGAGGGGGGTATAGCGGGTTTCAGCTTCGTGCAACACGTGGCTTATGAAATAGATGGGCATGTGGAGGGTACCCTCGGCTCGGACCAGCACGGCGCTAACCGCGCCTTCCGTCGCGGCGAGGTACAGAAACAGCTTTTCTCCCGGTTTCGGCACCGTGAGCAAGTGTGGGCCGGCGAGGTATTCCTTGATCTGGGTGAACGCCTTCTGGCTGTCCTTCTTCCAATGGAACTCCTGATTTTTGATCGACCCGAAAAAGGGGCGTGTCTTGTCACCGAGGCGAGAGATGTACCGGCTAAGGGCCGCCAAGCATCCCGTGAGGCGTTGGACCCCCTTAATGTCCCGAGGTTCCTGCATGTCGATTATTGCCTTGACCTTTGCTGGGTTGGGCTCGAGCCCGTTTTCTCCGAACACGTGGCCTAGGAACATTCCCTTCCGAATCCCGAAGTGACATTTCCTGGGATTCAACTTCATATTATCCTGACCTAAGTTCTCAAACACTCGGGCCAGATCTTCGACGTGGTTGGACTCGCTGTTGCTCTTGACGATGATGTCGTCGATGTAAACCTCGACTGTTTTCCCGAGTTCTCCGGCGAACATGGTGTTTACTAGCCTTTGGTAAGTGGCCCCTGCGTTTTTCAGACCGAACGGCATCCGTTCCCAGCAGTAGACGTTGCTCCCTGTATAGAATGCCGTGTGCCGGGTATCGTCGGGATTCATGGGGATTTGATGGTATCCGGAGCTCGCGTCCATGATCGAAAACATGGCGTGTCCCGCGGTGCTGTCCACTAGTTGGTCGATGTGCGGCATTGGGAAATGATCCTTGGGGCACGCGTCGTTGAGGTCGGTGTAATCGATGCAGAGCCTCCATTTCCCATGGGTTTTCCTCACCATGACCGCGTTCGAGACCCATGTCACGTCATGTGGGGCGATTCGGATCAAGCCATCTTGGAGCAGCTTGTCTACCTCGGAGTTAAGCGCCTCATTTTTCTCGGGGCCCATCTTCCGGCGTCTTTGGGCTATGGCGCGGCGCTTGTTATCCAGCCGTAGGTGGTGGCAAGCGCGTCCTGGGTCAACCCTGCCGAGTTCCCCACTTGTCCACGCGAATGTAGGCAGGTTGACTCGGAGGAATTTCTCGAGCTCATCCATTGTTGCGGGCGCCATTGACGGTCCGATGAGCAACTGTCGCGGACATTCGTTGCTTCCGACTTCGAGGGGGACGGTCTTCTTTAGAGCTTCGACCCCTATGCTGTCCCGGTTTCGGGTTCCCGGAAGCGTGTCCTGAGTGTCACGGGTCTGACTACAGGGTTCCGCATTCCGTGAAGTGGGTTTGATTTCCGGTTCGTTATCCATATAGGGTCTCGGCCCTGGGTCCGAGGCTATATCACCTCGTGATGTCCCGCCGAGTTCGAGACCCGGAATCGCGACGGGGTCCGAGACCTGCTCTGTAGTGGCCGCGTCCGGTGTACGCTCTACTCCGGAATCCAGGTCATCCTTTGCAATTACTATGAAAAACTCCTCTGAGTCTTTCTCACATTTTTCATCCCGGGTCCCGGATGTTTCGGGATTGATTCCGAGTTCCGGGTCCGCGGGGACTACTTCCTCGTGAGCATTTATTTCTTTGATTTCTTCATCCGAGGAATACATCGAACACCTTTTTGCCATTAATTGGTCCCCTCGCACGGTGCCAATGGCTCCGGAGGGAACCGAGAACTTGATACAGTAATAGTACGAGGAGGCCACAGCTTCGAAAGCTTCTAGAAAGGGCCTCCCCAAAAGTGCGTTATATCCGCTAACTTCATCGACTATTACGAAGGTCAAGTTCTTTAATAGCTTTATTTTGGGGTTCTTCTCGTCTCTCAATTCCAGAGGTAGTACCACCGTCCCGTAGGGAATCAGCACGTCTTTCCCCACGCCTTTTAGCCTTATGTTACTGGGGAGTATGTATTGTGCCATGTCGTTCATCTGGTCGAGGGCCTGCTTGTACAAAATATTGCAGTGGGCCCCGTTATCGACCAGAAGCCGCGCAACTTCTACTCCGAGTATGGTGGTGGCGATCACCAAAGCCTCGCTCTTGGGATAGCCGACCCCTTCGCGGTCCTCCGGGGAGAACGTGATCGAGGCGTGTCCCGCGATGCTTCGAGGGGGAGCGGGGTTAGTCTCTTGGTAGACCCTCCATATCTCTATCTCTTGCTTTCCCTTCCTTCTGCTCTCACTCGAGATGGGCTGCAGCCCGCCAATCATCAGGATCTGCCCGACGTGTCCCGGGGACTGGCCGTGGTTCTGCCCTCCGCGCCCCGGGGTTGCGACCACATTTCTTCCGTTGTCCGTGTTGGCCACCCGGCCGGTCCCCCGGTCCCCGGGTCGGCCGAGGAGCTCCCAGAGTTTCCCTTCCTCAAACAACTTCCATAGTTGCCTGAGCAGCTGACGACACTGGCCGGTGGGGTGCCCATGCTGCTCGTGGAAAGCGCACCATAGGCGCCTGTCGAGTCTATCCGGCGAGATCCTCATGGGTTCGGGCTTGGTCAGGGCGTCCCCCATGGCTTGGAGCGCGTGCATCATGGCCATGGTGTCCTGCCCGATGACTTCGACCAGGCGGACCTCCATCTCGCGGTAACTCGGGGCAGGACGGTCCCGTTCCGGGGCCTTGGGAGGGCCTCTCCTGGGAACGTGACTCGGTCTTGTTGGAGTTGTGTACTTAATGTCTAGATTTAAGTAAAGGAAACTCACGATCCATTGCCATTAATCTATTTAATTAAATAAACAATTATTTGCGTTTAATTATTTATAATTAAATATATGCAAATCATAGTCCTGGATTTTATACGTTGTAGTTAGTATGGTGCAAGCATGGGCGCACAGAAGATCATACTATCGGTTACTCGTATTTAATCGAACAGTTGCTCACGACCTAGATGGACACGGACCAATCCATCGGTATAGTCGTTGTGTGAGAGAG
Source organism: Euphrasia confusa (assembly GCA_954870475.1). Classification (NCBI taxonomy): domain Eukaryota; kingdom Viridiplantae; phylum Streptophyta; class Magnoliopsida; order Lamiales; family Orobanchaceae; genus Euphrasia; species Euphrasia confusa. The sequence goes on from OX940965.1 coordinate 11,509,431, forward strand.
AAAATAATTTATCTTAATTATTTTATCACACTTGTACACTTGGTGTATTGAGCGGATCTGCTTGAGATTTATCGATTAGGATTGCCGGCGATAATCGATTTAAGTCTCAGTGTATTTTATTCTTAATCCCCGATACTATTGCGGGTGTGTATATTTGATATAAGTGACTTTGATTTACCAAAGGAATTAACCGATTTAATTATTGGGTTGATTACCGGTTAAGTTGGGTCACTATATTTCATATATGACATGCCGTGAATAATTGACCGGACAGTGTATCCCGGAAGGGTTGATAATATCCCCGAGATGAGTTCATAAGGAATTATTATGTAAACCCTGCAGGTGGATTTGTTCCGCATAATAATTAAGGTTGAATGGTACTAGTCTCGGATATAAGAGATGAATAAATTAATTAGCAATAAATTAATTTTATTCATGGATATTTATATCTTAAATACTAGGAATAAATAATACTACCGGAGAAATATTATTTGATATAATATGGTTTAATATTGGGAGTGCAATTAATTTTATATAGTGGAAAATAGAATTAATTAATATTAATGGATTAATAGATTTGGGCTTGGGCTCAATTTAATCATTAATATTGGAAGCCCAATATTCCACCTCCTTAAGATCCCCTACGTAGCCTATAAAAGCACTACATGGTCTTCTCTATTCTCATAACTTGAAGATCACAATTCTAGAGAGAGAAAGTAGAGAGGGAGATCCATGGAGTTCGGAAGATCGTCGCCCACCCGACGTTCGAGCTAGTGCAAGGAATACGTGGGAAGATCTCAAGGTCGTCAAATTGAGTTCTTCGTTTTTCCGAACAACGAGAACGAGGTAAATCGTAAAACCCCCTTTATGATTTTATCGTTTAATTATCGTGAAAATACCTTGAACCAAGATCCAAGGAACGGACCCAATAGACGAGGTCGAACCGGGCGGTGGTGGTTGGACCACCGGACCGCCGGCGGTTCGACGGCTCGGCTAGACGAAAATCGCGCGGGGAAAAATCGAGCTTAGGGCTCGATACGCGGATCGGCTGCGGGTTTTCCCGCAGCGATCAGCTGCCTGCTGCGGGTTTTCCCGCAGTGACCTGTAGCGCCCAGCAGCAGCGAGTCAGGCGACTCGCTGCAGGTTGCTGCGAGCTGCTACGGGAGATTCGCTGGGTGCTGCGGGTTTTCCCGCAGCGGACCCGTAGCGACTCAGCAGCGACTCAGCAAGTCCCAGCAGCAGCGAGTCAGGCGACTCGCTGCGGGTTGCTGCGGGCTGCTGCGAGTCACCCCACGTGGCTGCTGCGAGGTTCGTGGGTTCACGCGAGTTCTCTCGTGTTTTTCCCGCGTAACCCTCGTATAACTTTTTCGTATGGTCATGTACGTGTTCCGGGAGTCGATTGGAGTTGTCGTTCCGCTATTTTGACAATTCCGGATATTCGATCTCCAAAGGATTTCGGTCGGAATTAATTAGATAATTAATTTTAATTAATTTATTAATTCCGGGATATCGATTTCCAACAATTGGTATCAAAGCGTTGGTTTTCGTTCACGGTATTTTTCGATAAATTGTTCTACCTTGCAGGGTTTCCGACTATTATGGCTAGATTTAATTATTTTTTAATTAATGTCATAATATTGTTCTTGATTATTAAACTCTCGGACATGTCGAGATTCGTTTTATGTGTGGTGAATGCTTGTAATAGTAAAAATTCGGGGGTTGACCGAATTTAGGATTTATTATTACGTTCTACTTTTTCCGGAAAATGTATAGGGTCGATTTCATGTATAGAATCGATACCGGATAATGTAATTTTAATTCTTGTAATTTATTTACGTTGGATCGATGCCGAAACGACCGCCGGAGAAGACGTGTGACGAAGAAGACGAAGAGGACAAAATCCGGGGGGGTCGATCATCCCCATGATCGATCCCCATGAGGATCGATCGACCCCGGGCTGCCCTAGGGCTCTCGGCCACGCCGGCCACCAAGGGAGGTGGCGCGTGGGCCTAGGCCGGCGGCGGATGGTGGTAGTCGATGGTGGGGGTGGTGTGGGGTCTCCCAACCCATGCTACTCCTACCAAAATCCTACTTTCCTATTTGATTCGGTTTTCCTATTTGAGTGTTCTTATTTTAGGAACTCTCATGGAATAGGAAAAGAATTAATTTGGAATTAATTTATTTTTCCTATTTAATTATTCCTTTATGGAATTTTTAATGGATTAGGAAAATAATTAATTTGGAATGTTTTGAAAGTCCTTAATTAATTTTTCCTATTTAATTATTCCTTTATGGAATTTTTAATAGATTAGGAAAGGAATTAATTTGGAAGGATTAGGAGTCCTAATTTATTTTATTTCCTTATTCTATTATAGAAGTCTTCTAGAATATTCCGAGTTTGACTTGGATGGGATTCTAGAGATTTAATAGAATTAGATAGGAAAATAAAAATAAATAAAAATATTAATAATATTTAATTTTATTTTTGATATATTCGATTGACTTAATTTTCGAATTAAGTAACTTTTGGATTAATTAAAAATAAATAGATTTAAATATTGAGATTAATATTCTCGTCGCATGGAGCATTCAAGAACGAAGACTGAAGACTAGAAGATGCGTACGGGGATGCGATAAAGCCATAATAGTCGGAAAATAATATTCTAGTATTATTTTGACTATGTGATAATATTCTATGTGCTTTATTACATGTATGCATGCTTATGTGTATTTAATTATGCATTAGATAGCGTATCCCTTTATTGTAAAAAGCTAAGTGGGAGAGGGTATGGAAACATATCTATGGTCTCCATTGCTGCTCTCTTGGTGACTTTTATGAACTTTTGAAGTTTGTATAGATAAGTCATTGGAGGAGAGTTCTTGTAATTCCTCTTACGAGAAACATTGATTAAGTTTATCAAACAATGCCTAATTTGTCTTTCCAAAGCTGATTTCAAGTCGACTCATTCTCACCCCGGGGAGTGGAATGGAGCCAAAGCCACTTGGTCATGTCGAGGACACAAATTAGAGACCTTCGTACCATCCTTTTGAAGGTGGATCGATTGTCTGCTCGGCTCCCTCATTTATGAGAGATAGGGTCGTTCGCATGGTGAATCACTGGTTAGAAACTTCGAGTTTCACTTATGATTCTCCGCGTCTTGATTTACAAGATTGAATGATTCATGTAATTGGGAGTCAATTGTAAAAGTCTTTTGGTGTAGTAAACGTCCACACTATCGTGGCTTGCTGCATTGAATGGGATTTTGGAACGATTGATGTAGACAGTTATAGAAGGGTGTAAAGGAGCGTATGTTAACGTAAACGTCCACACTATCGTGGCTTGCGGTGAATATGCGTGTCCCAAACAATCTTCTTAGATACTGAGTAATGGTTTACACTTAGGTACGCTTCTTAGTATTCTTCCCATCGAAGTAACGCTAATGATGATGTACGACCGAAGGAAATCTAATTGCTAAATCATTTGGATAGGTAAACGTCCACACTATCGTGGCTTGCCATATCTGATGGGATTTTAGATGCGATTAGTGGTTTAATGATATTATTTGAGGGAGATAATATCGGAGATTAAATCGATTGTTTGTTGTTATATGTGCTCATAGATTAGGATATGGCTTTGAACCCACTTTATGTGATACGTAAGGATTTTAAACTCATTGGTCCCTAAATGTATTGATTGGAATAGAGATCTAGACATTGCCTAGACTGTTAAAGAGTACAAGTTTGTACTCAGTGAGCTTTGTTCTCCCGAACCTACTAATGTCTCGACTGTTGAGGAAAGAACTGATTTTATCATGTTCAAACTCAAGGACAAGTTTAAGACATGACATAGGCGGCTAGACAAGAAGCGATGAGGATACTCATAAAGGCCAGTCGCTTCGAGGAAACGCTTAAACACGTTTTTGAGATGATTGACCTTTTAGACGAGTTGAGACGGAAATCGCAAGCTCTTGTAGCTAATGCCAAAGGTTTCGAGCCTAAGGGCAAAATCGGGGGAAAGGAAAAGCAAGCAAAGAAACCCAGTGGTCCTAAGTTGCTTAGACCACGAGATGGGACGAGAAAGCCATGAGGCAAGTATTCTCGATGCAAACAGTCTGGGTACTGGAAGTCTGATTATCCTCTCAAAGAAAGTACGAAATTTTCTTTAGTCGTAAAACATAGTCAGTGGTATTATCTACCAGAACCTGGTGTGTAGATATGGAACCACTGACGGTATGTGCATTTTAAATGCAAGGGTTCCAGGAAACCCGACGACTTAGAAAAGAAGAAATCGTAGTCTACATGGGCAATGCTGTAGAGGAGGCAGCAGTTGCAGTGGAGGACATTTTATAGGATTTCATTTTGGGTTATTGCTTTTATGTACCTTTCAAATTAGAAAGAACTTTGTTCTGGATTTCTAATAAATGGATATTTTATTTCTTTCAATCATTTGATGGTTATAAGAAGAAATAATGATATTATCTATTTTGGTACATTAGCTAGCAATATATAAATGATGAATTCTGAGTCCACCACGATGCAACGAACCGTAGTATGAAACTCGTTTTACTAATAAGAGATTTCTTTATCAATTATACTTGTGGATTCTTATGCTGAGTCATGTTTATTCAAATAAGAAGTTCAAGGGTCGAAAATTGATATTTTGATCAATTAAGTTGAAGGAGTGGACCTTCCGACCTAAGAATCTAATTTGGAAGATAATATGACTAAGCAATCCTTCATGGATATAAGATGTAAGATCCGGACAAGTATAAGAATTGATTGACTCTGATGTATGCAGACCTATGTCTACTCAGACAATAAGGTACGAGTACTTCATTTGATGATTCCTCGAGAAATGGATTAGAATACCTGATGTGCCACAAAAGCAACTGTTTTGACAAGTCAATGGACACAAAGCTATTGTGGGGAACCATCATGGTATATCCATTGAAAGCCTGCGATCTAATCGCGGAGGCAAGTGCCTGTCTGAGGAATGCATGGCATACTGATCAGAGATTGGGATTTGATCCCAAATGACTACATCATACACTCTTGTGTAGAAATGGTGTGTCGGAAATAAGAAGTGGAACTCTTATAGAAATAGTAAAAGCATGAGTTATACGGAACTACCTGTGTTCTATGGATATGTCTGGAAACAACGGCGCATTCAAATGCGGTTGTAGAATATCCTAGAAGAACAAAAGATGTGTGTTCAATAGTTCTATGAACCAGAAGGACGTTATAAGTTCTAACGCCCGGTTCTTAGAGGAAGACTATTAGATGAGCCACAAGCCCAAAGTGACGTAATACTTTGAAATGAGAGAGAAAGATTAAGACTTAGAACCAGCCGAACCGAGTAGCGGTACACCACTAACTGCACCTACTGTTATCACTGTTTATACACCGGAACGCCATTGTAGTGGGAGGTTGTGGGACAACCGGAGATATTCATAAGACTAGGAGAGTCTTCGGACTCTGGACCTAGTATACATGAAATCGATCCCTGGATCTACATGAAGGCCGTACTAGATCTAAATGTGCCTTCTTGGAGAGCAATAAAGATTATTGCTAAGAGGCAAGATCATTTAGAGTACAAGCTTAGTTGATCCATTTATGGATTGGAACAAAGCATTGAGTTCGTGGTACTTGCAAATTGATGAGATAGTCCATTTTATGGATTCATCAAAGCATAGACGAATCGAGTGTATGGGAAACGTAATGGAAACAAGGTGGTGTTTCTCGGAGGTTTTATGTAGATAACATTTTATCATTGGCAACAATGTAAAGATGTTGTCAGACATAAAATGATGGTTGTCTAGAAAAATCGATATATGAGATGAAGAAGAAGTTAGAGCATGTTCTTAAGATCTAGGATCTCAAGAAAAGAACATTGTACTTCTCTAGATATCTTGTACGATTATGGTTCGTTTTAACATGCAAGATTCCGAGAAAGGTTCGTTACCTTTCAGAGAGGGAATGCATCTATCTAAGGATATGTGTTTTGGAACACAAAAGGAGATAGAAGCAATGAAAGCAGTTTCCTACACTTTGAGTGTGGAAAGCTTAATAAATGCATTGTTGAAAACAAGAACCTGATATCGGCTATGCGGTTGGCATAGTGGGAGGATATCAAGGTAATCCTGGAAAGGAATATTCGACTGCTGTAAAAGTACTTTCGAAGTACTGTTCTAGACTACGAAGCAGACGAACATTTCCTTAGGATTACATTCTCTTAGATTTCTAATCGAATGAGGATCAGTGTTGTTTTGGGTCGTTTTTGTCGGGGATTATTATATATTATACGCGCTTGGTAGGGTTTGGAGACGACACAAAAAACAGGGATATTTATATGTAGAAGGGAACTGAAATGAAATCACACCGAGACTAGGCTTGAATGCCCGAGATTAATATCTCTATTTATTTACTGGTATTTTATCTTATTCTTCCTCGAGAACTATTACAGTGGGTTTCTTAGTAGGTCGGTTCCTCCTTTTCGTTGTCCCGGATCGCCCCTATTTATAGGAGAATTAAGTAGACTACACCTGTTCATTATCGACACGTAACCTACGCATGCAAAGATAAGAACGTATTCTATTTGTCCACTTCTAGCCGGTGTAGGTCTTATCTGCGTGCTGCCCGGGGTACGGTCCCGGAGCCCGGGGCCCATCATCCTCATCTTTGTGCACGGCGGGTTGTCGGCACCCGTGCATGGTGCTCGGGCGCGGTTCTGGGTCTCGGACTCCCGTCGTCCCGCATGTGTAATCTTCGTCGCCCGTGGCGGGTGCTCGGGCGCGGTAATGGGTCTCGGCGCCCCGTCGTCCTACATGTAGCTCGGGCGCGGTCCTGGGTCTCGAACTCCCGTCGTCCCGCATGTATAGTCTTCATTGTCGTGCTTGGTGCTCGGGGGGCTCGAAGCTCGTCGTCCCGCCGTCCCGCATGTACGGCTGTGGTCGCCCGTGCCGGGTGCTCGCGGCGCGGTCCTTGTGTATGCCGGGTTGTCAGTCTCCTTGCTCGGTGCTCGGGCGTGGTCCGGAGTACGGCTCCGGGACCCGCATGTATGGTCGTCTTTGCCCGTGCTTGAAGCTCGTGGTGAGGTCCGGAGTACGGTCCCGGGATAAGGTCCTGGGTCCCGTTATTTCATGTGCTTGGCCCCGGGTATGGTAGAAGTCTTCTAAAGATAATCTCTTCCGGTGCGGGCTGCACCTGTACTCCGTGAAGGGTGGCCATTTCGCTCGACCCGACTTCTCGTACAAGCGAGCTGGTAGGTGGGCCTATGACACCTGTCTGTGGGAGATTTTTGTGGCTCAACATTGGCCCCCAGAGAAGTCCGTGGAGGAACTCCGCTGATTTCTCTGTAAGTTGAGTTAGCTCTGGTCTTTGGTTCATGGACTTGTCGCTTGCTTTCTTTAATGGAATGGTTGGGTCTGACTAAATGTTGCCTTTTGTCGACGATCGTATCCGCATCTCAGGGGTGCGTGTCTCGCGGATGAGCGTTGTCGGCTCGCCACGGCTCGTATAGACAACAGTTTGTTTGCTCCGGCTAGGTACAACTCCTCGTCCTCTCGGCAGCGGGCTGCAACTCATCCACACGACTGAGGTATCAATGGCTTGGCAGCGGTGGTACCGGCGTTGCAGCGGAGGTGGTAAGGTCTAGTACGGGCAGCAGCGCTGCTCGTAGCGGTGGATGGACGTTCATGGCTCGATCGACCTTCGTCTCGTTCTGCTCCTCGTTCGCCGTATACCTGGCTATAATACATATACTGTATATATATACATTGATGAAAATAATTTATTTATTTTGTTTTTCTCTCACCGACTCCCGGCACTCGGCTCCGAGTATAATTCTTACAGACCCATTTTGTTTTTATTTTTCCCGGGCCCCGAGCTCAAGTAAATACATACTATAATACATGTAATTCCTTTATGTTTTTTTTCTCTTCCCGGGCCACGGGTTAAACTTCTTACACCAAAGTACATGTGCATACGGCTCCAACACCTTTCCACTTATATTTAATAGAAATATAGTAAGTAATCTATATACGCATTAATATACTACTAGTATTTATATACTACACATATAAATCACACAATCTATTCTATTTTCTTCTGTTGGGCCCCAGGTGTAATTCTAGGAAATAAATTTTCTCCTCCTCCTTTCTTCCTTCCTGGGGCCGGGTAAAATTTTTCAAAAACAATATGGAGTAACATAGCATGTATACCATATATATTACACATGCAAAACATATTAAGGCATCGTGAGTCACTACTTTCATCTTCATGGAGTATATATATATATATATATATATATATATATATATATATATATATATATATATATATATATATATATTTAAAAGGATATTAATTTCCTTTGCTTTGTTTCTCTCACCGTCTCGGCCCCGACACCGTGTCACGGGTAATATTTTTATTTTGCCGACTCGGGCTCCGGCCCCAAGTTTTTTGTTACCGGAGTGCGTGGTCTGGGATCTGGGTTTGCCGAGTTCTGAGTAAGTTTCACAAAGGGAGACGCATGTCATCGTCGTTTTTCTCGAGGTGCTCGCGTTGGCCCGAGGAAACTACCGTTGGTGTTGCCTGCTTGTTTAGCTCGCACGTCGGCTAAATCGAGGTGGGTTAATATCTGCGAGACGGGGCGTGGGCCCCTGTCGGGACCGCGGCCACCCTCCGGTTGTGCAGCGTGATAAATAAATCTGCGAGGCTGGGCGCGGGCTCCTTTCGGAACCACGAAAGCCTATAAGTCATTCGTTACGGCGAGACCGAGCCCGGGATCCTTGCGGAGCCGCGAAAGCCTACAAGTCGTTCGTTACGGCGAGACCGAGCCTGGGATCCTTTCGGAGCCGCGAAATCCACGGTTCGTTTTTCACGGCGAGACCGGGCCCGGGATCCTTTCGGAGCCGCGAAAGCCTACGAGTCTTTCGTTACGGCGAGACCGAGCCTGGGATCCTTTCGGAGCCGCGAAAGCCACGGTTCGTTTTTCACGGCGAGGCCGGGCCCGGGATCCTTTCGGAGCCGCGAAAGCCTACGAGTCTTTTCTTACGGCGAGACCGGGCCCGGGATCCTTTCGGAGCCGCGAAAGCCTACGAGTCTTTTCTTACGGCGCGACCGGGCCCGGGATCCTTTCGGAGCCGCGAAAGCCTACGGGTCATTTCTCACGGCGCGACCGGGCCCGGGATCCTTTCGGAGCCGCGAAAGCCTACGAGTCTTTTCTTACGGCGAGACCGGGCTCGGGATCCTTTTGGAGCCGCGAAAGCCTACGGGTCGTTTCTTAGACCGGGCCCGGGATCCTTTCGGAGCCGCGAAAGCCTACGGGTCTTTTCTTAGACCGGGCCCGGGATCCTTTCGGAGCCGCGAAAGCCTACGAGTCTTTTCTTACGGCGCGACCGGGCTCGGGATCCTTTCGGAGCCGCGAAAGCCTACGGGTCGTTTCTTAGACCGGGCCCGGGATCCTTTCGGAGCCGCGAAAGCCTACGGGTCTTTTCTTAGACCGGGCCCGGGATCCTTTCGGAGCCGCGAAAGCCTACGGGTCTTTTCTTACGGCGAGACCGGGCCCGGGATCCTTTCGGAGCCGCGAGGGCCTACGGTTCGTTTCCTTGTGCTTCCCCAGTTTAGTCGATATTGAGCTTACGGGGTCTGCAAAAACATTTTCAACATAGGAGTACAAGTATGAAAAAATACTGATTAGTCTCTTATTGGTTTCCCCTAACCGTGCACCGTGCGCCGGTAGGGGTTAGAGATTTTAATACAGTGGCCCGGGGTGGCCGAAGCTAACTGTCCCGGTCCCCGGGATGGGTTATTAGGCCCCGTAGCTCTCCTTCTTCGGGGCATGCGAGGAGGGCTCATCACTTCTCATAAGGCTTTGGTAACGACATTGAGCCCCGGCTTTGACTTTGAAATCTTCGTAGCTTTGGGGACAACTCAGCATAAGGTGTTTGAACAGTTCCGAGTTTCTCCTGAGGCCGGACATCGCGACGTGCAATTTTAATGAGTCGTTGACCTCTTCACCTTCGAGCAAAATATCCCCTACTCGGTCCACGTAGACCTCATCCGTTTCTCCGATCTTTTGTTGGATGCCGATCAACCTCTGGCTCTGCTTCAGCTGGTTGATCTTGGACGCAAAGTGTGCAAGGAAACGGTGTACAAGTTCATCAAAATTATGTATGGAATTTGACGATAAACATGTGTACCATTTAAAGGCCATGTCCCCCAGCGTGAGCGGGAAAAGACGGCAAAGGGTGGCGTCGGTGGCTCCTCTAGCGGACATGTGCGTTCGGAATCGGCTCAGGTGAGTCTCCGGGTCCGTCTTCCCATCGTAGAGAGAGGTTTGGAGTGGGTGGACCTCATCCTCCAAAGGTGCGTCTACTATCTCCGGAGCCAAAGGCTCTTTAAGGAAATTAGGATTTGTGTGCAGGACATGGGTCCCGGCTAGCCTTTGCTCCATCCCCGTGACTCTGTTGTATAAGTCCGAGAGACGGGGATTGGGCCCCATGGTCGGTCGATCTAAGAGACGAGGTTCGGGCCCCGGGACCAGTATGTTTGGGAGAACGGGACCAGGCCCCGGGGATTGTGGGTTTGCCTCCGAAGTTCGACGTTGCGCACTCGGTCGTGCTTGAATGTTGTATGAGTCCGCGAGACCGGGACCGGGCTCCGGGACAAGTGGGTCGGCATCCGGGGTCCGGTATTGCGCCTTCGGTCGCGCGGACCTGCTACCTGCGTGATTAAGCGGTGTGGTTAACACGTACCTGCGACGTTGAAGTTCATCCGCGCCTTCGGTACCCGGGTTCGAAGTCAACGATGGTGGTGGACCACGCCCCGCACGCGCTAAGCGTTGTCGACGATTGGGCCGTGGACGGCGAATAACTCGTGCAACCAAGGCATCTTCCCTTCGGTTCTTGGTTGTAAGGTCCCCCGTTCGGCCTTCTTCTCGAACATCTTCTTCCATCTCCGGTGGATCTTGCTCTAGATCTGAGACCGGGACGGCGTCTTCATCTTCTCCGGCCAGCATCTTTCCCCGTTCAAGCTTCCGTCTTTCGGGAAATGGTGAGGGTTCTGACGCCGTGGCTCGTCCTTCTTCACTGCTCCACATCTCGTAGCCGGATCTCGGATGGTCAGATTTCTCAGCTCCCTACCTGGCGCGCCAACTGTTTTGGGTCGTTTTTGTCGGGGATTATTATATATTATACGCGCTTGGTAGGGTTTGGAGACGACACAAAAAACAGGGATATTTATATGTAGAAGGGAACTGAAATGAAATCACACCGAGACTAGGCTTGAATGCCCGAGATTAATATCTCTATTTATTTACTGGTATTTTATCTTATTCTTCCTCGAGAACTATTACAGTGGGTTTCTTAGTAGGTCGGTTCCTCCTTTTCGTTGTCCCGGATCGCCCCTATTTATAGGAGAATTAAGTAGACTACACCTGTTCATTATCGACACGTAACCTACGCATGCAAAGATAAGAACGTATTCTATTTGTCCACTTCTAGCCGGTGTAGGTCTTATCTGCGTGCTGCCCGGGGTACGGTCCCGGAGCCCGGGGCCCATCATCCTCATCTTTGTGCACGGCGGGTTGTCGGCACCCGTGCATGGTGCTCGGGCGCGGTTCTGGGTCTCGGACTCCCGTCGTCCCGCATGTGTAATCTTCGTCGCCCGTGGCGGGTGCTCGGGCGCGGTAATGGGTCTCGGCGCCCCGTCGTCCTACATGTAGCTCGGGCGCGGTCCTGGGTCTCGAACTCCCGTCGTCCCGCATGTATAGTCTTCATTGTCGTGCTTGGTGCTCGGGGGGCTCGAAGCTCGTCGTCCCGCCGTCCCGCATGTACGGCTGTGGTCGCCCGTGCCGGGTGCTCGCGGCGCGGTCCTTGTGTATGCCGGGTTGTCAGTCTCCTTGCTCGGTGCTCGGGCGTGGTCCGGAGTACGGCTCCGGGACCCGCATGTATGGTCGTCTTTGCCCGTGCTTGAAGCTCGTGGTGAGGTCCGGAGTACGGTCCCGGGATAAGGTCCTGGGTCCCGTTATTTCATGTGCTTGGCCCCGGGTATGGTAGAAGTCTTCTAAAGATAATCTCTTCCGGTGCGGGCTGCACCTGTACTCCGTGAAGGGTGGCCATTTCGCTCGACCCGACTTCTCGTACAAGCGAGCTGGTAGGTGGGCCTATGACACCTGTCTGTGGGAGATTTTTGTGGCTCAACAAGTGTAAGTCGATATCAGGCTATGTGTTTCACTATTGAAGGAGAAGGAGTTTTAACATGGAAGAGTGATAAGCACGATGCTTTTCGGACTCTGCCATGGGTAACCAAATAGCAGCCTCAGAGGCAGCGGAAGTTTTGGTATAACTCCGGGATAATCTCTGGGACTTAGATTTGATTCTTAATTTGCCAAAGGCTATGTAAATAGCGGTGCAATGGCAAATGGTAAGAAATCACAAGTCCATAAGTGTAAGATAACACATAGTGCAAGTACCACCTGATACGAGTCATCGTCGAGGGAGACGACGCTGTAGTCACCAAGATAACTTCAGAGCGGCGACCTAGATTGCTCATTCACATAGTACTTCTTGGAAGTACACTTTAAGCACGTGATGAGTATGGGAGTCGGGAGTTTGGAAGAAATGACTAGACCTTAGTACAAGTGGGAGATTGTTGGAGTTGTGTACTTAATGTCTAGATTTAAGTAAAGGAAACTCACGATCCATTGCCATTAATCTATTTAATTAAATAAACAATTATTTGCGTTTAATTATTTATAATTAAATATATGCAAATCATAGTCCTGGATTTTATACGTTGTAGTTAGTATGGTGCAAGCATGGGCGCACAGAAGATCATACTATCGGTTACTCGTATTTAATCGAACAGTTGCTCACGACCTAGATGGACACGGACCAATCCATCGGTATAGTCGTTGTGTGAGAGACAAAATAATTTATCTTAATTATTTTATCACACTTGTACACTTGGTGTATTGAGCGGATCTGCTTGAGATTTATCGATTAGGATTGCCGGCGATAATCGATTTAAGTCTCAGTGTATTTTATTCTTAATCCCCGATACTATTGCGGGTGTGTATATTTGATATAAGTGACTTTGATTTACCAAAGGAATTAACCGATTTAATTATTGGGTTGATTACCGGTTAAGTTGGGTCACTATATTTCATATATGACATGCCGTAAATAATTGACCGGACAGTGTATCCCGGAAGGGTTGATAATATCCCCGAGATGAGTTCATAAGGAATTATTATGTAAACCCTGCAGGTGGATTTGTTCCGCATAATAATTAAGGTTGAATGGTACTAGTCTCGGATATAAGAGATGAATAAATTAATTAGCAATAAATTAATTTTATTCATGGATATTTATATCTTAAATACACGGAATAAATAATACTACCGGAGAAATATTATTTGATATAATATGGTTTAATATTGGGAGTGCAATTAATTTTATATAGTGGAAAATAGAATTAATTAATATTAATGGATTAATAGATTTGGGCTTGGGCTCAATTTAATCATTAATATTGGAAGCCCAATATTCCACCTCCTTAAGATCCCCTACGTAGCCTATAAAAGCACTACATGGTCTTCTCTATTCTCATAACTTGAAGATCACAATTCTAGAGAGAGAAACTAGAGAGGGAGATCCATGGAGTTCGGAAGATCGTCGCCCACCCGACGTTCGAGCTAGTGCAAGGAATACGTGGGAAGATCTCAAGGTCGTCAAATTGAGTTCTTCGTTTTTTCGAACAACGAGAACGAGGTAAATCGTAAAACCCCCTTTATGATTTTATCGTTTAATTATCGTGAAAATACCTTGAACCAAGATCCAAGGAACGGACCCAATAGACGAGGTCGAACCGGGCGGTGGTGGTTGGACCACCGGACCGCCGGCGGTTCGACGGCTCGGCTGGACGAAAATCGCGCGGGGAAAAATCGAGCCTAGGGCTCGATACGCGGATCGGCTGCGGGTTTTCCCGCAGCGATCAGCTGCCTGCTGCGGGTTTTCCCGCAGTGACCTGTAGCGCCCAGCAGCAGCGAGTGAGGCGACTCGCTGCAGGTTGCTGCGAGCTGCTACGGGAGATTCGATGGGTGCTGCGGGTTTTCCCGCAGCGGACCCGTAGCGACTCAGCAGCGACTCAGCAAGTCCCAGCAGCAGCGAGTCAGGCGACTCGCTGCGGGTTGCTGCGGGCTGCTGCGAGTCACCCCGCGTGGCTGCTGCGAGGTTCGTGGGTTCACGCGAGTTCTCTCGTGTTTTTCCCGCGTAACCCTCGTATAACTTTTTCGTATGGTCATGTACGTGTTCCGGGAGTCGATTGGAGTTGTCGTTCCGCTATTTTGACAATTCCGGATATTCGATCTCCAAAGGATTTCGGTCGGAATTAATTAGATAATTAATTTTAATTAATTTATTAATTCCGGGATATCGATTTCCAACAGGTCTCGCCTCCACGGGTGCGGGATCCTTCCGTTTCGCGTCTCCGGGGGTTTCCGTCCCGCGCATGAGGCGCTGGTACCAACACTGTGCCGCGGCCTTTACCCGGAAGTCCTCGTAGGTCTGTGGATAATTGAGCATCAGATGCTTGAAGAGCTCGGAATTCTTCCGGAGTCCGTTCATCGCCGTGTGCAGCTTGAGATCGTCGTCGACCTCTTCTCCGCCGAGCAGGATGTCCCCGACTCGGTCCACGTACCGCTCGTCGCCTTCCTCCACATTCTGGCGAATGCCGATCAGGCGCTGGCTCTGCTCGAGACGGTTCACCTTGGAGGCGAAATGCGCCACGAAACGCTGGACGAGGTCGTCGAAACAATGGATCGAGCGGGAGGAGATCCCCGCGAACCACTTGTGGGCCACATCCCCGAGGGTGAGGGGAAAAAGCCTGCACCTCGTGGCGTCGCTGGCTCCCCTCCCGGACATGTATGTTCGGAAGCGACTGAGGTGGATCTCGGGATCCGTCTTCCCGTCGTACAGGGTGGTCTGGAGGGGCTGGATTTCGTACTGCATGACCGCGTGCTCGACCTCCAGGGCCAAGGGTTCTTTGCAGTAGTCGATCCGCTCCGGTCGGGCCTGGGCCTCGGCCAGCTTTCTCTCCATCTCGGACACCTTGCTGTAGAGGTCCAGGAGACCCGCCTCGGGTCCCTGTGGTCGCGGGACACGGGTCCCGGGACCCTGCTCCGGCTCGACGCGACGAGTCTTCTCCTCGCCGTCTCCCCCGATCCGGTCTGCTGGGGCCGATTGGTTGCCGGCCTCCTCGCCGAGATCGAAGACGAGTCGTCGGGCGGGGATTGTGTAGCGGTTGGAGCCGGCACGGCATCCTCCGAGGCGGTCGAACGCGCTGTGGCTGGCGTGACCGGGCCCCAGACGGCCGAACGCGCTTCCTTTCCCAATCTTCTCACCTGGACGAATAGAGAGGGAAGTTAGAGTACGCTTACGCTGTATGAGATCGGACATCGCAACGTCGATCTTTTCGGGGGTGTCCAAAAGGAGGTGCAATTCCCGGGCCGGTGTCTCGGGAGGAGGTGGTTCGCGTCGGAACTCAGGATCCGAGCGATGTGCATGGCGGTGGGCCTGCTGGCGGCGTCTGAGGCGTCGGGCCTCGGAGCTGCTACGGAGGTACTGGTTGGACGTGTTGTGGCCGTCCAGCTCTCCGATGATGGCGGCGTCTTCGTTCCCGGGGACGTCCCCCGGGACCTTTGGGGATAGTGGTGGGGCGGCGTCTGACTCGACGGCGGGCATCTTTCCTCTCTCCAGCTTCTTCCTCGTGGCGGAGCGGGAGGAATCTGACGCGGTGGCTCCATCAGACATGGCTTCGGCTCTTCTTTCTTTCTCTGGGTCTAGTATAACAACCCCCTCCTTCTAGCGCCAAATGTTTTAGCACGTTTTTATCGGGTAGTATAATACGGGGCTGGGCTGTGTATAGAGGGTTTGAAACGATACTAATACATGTAAATTTATATTCTGGAGTAGGGGTTGGACTAGATCTGGAAAAGAACAGAGGTTTTGAGCTTTGAAGCTTCTTCTGAAGGATTTCTATTATCCACTCTTTTAATATCGAGTATATTCACTAATTAGTGCCGCCCTTTAATCTGAAGGGATAAGCCCCTTATTTATAGGGAGTTATGGAATGATTACATTCAGACCACGTACTATGTCTATATCATTAAATGAAGCTAGTAGCAACCCGGGGCCCGTGACTCGGAATGCCGACGATGCATGTGGGATCACGTGGGTGATGTCTTCGTTTTACCCTGGATGAGCCCTCCCTCAGATACTGATCCCGCGATCCGGGCTGCTGGATGAATCCCCGCCGTCTCCTACATATGGAACGCACGACGGGTTTGTGAAGGTGGATCGAGGACGCGACCCGGGGTCGGCAGCCCTGCATGGCTTGCGAGACGACGTCGTGACCCGAGCTCCAGGACGTGCGTATATCCCGCGTTACATTCCGCCGAGGCTCGTCCTGCCCGATTCGTGACCCGTATCGCGATCATGCCCCGAGTCCTTTCCTTGCGCGTTTCGCTCACGGGACTCGTGACCCGTGACCCGAGACGCGACGCGTCCCCATCGTCGCTCCCCCGCCAAGGACGCTTGGGGATGCTTCTGCCAGCGTGCCGCATGATCCGAGCTGCGGGTTGTGCTTGGGTCCCGCACTTCTTTCTGCATGGTCAGCCCCGGGTGGGCCCTCGCCCCGCGCGCCCCGTCTCGGAAACACGTTTTCGTATCCGGATTTAACCCCCCCAACAACCATGATCGTGACTTCATGGGGTGGTAACTTGCTCATGCCCATGGGGTGATTTTCCAGAGCTCCTAGTTGCTCAACTATCTGTTGAACTTCAAGTTGCTCATCCTCTGCATCTTCTTGGGTCAATCCCTTTTGTATCACCAGATCCACTTTGTCAGAAACTCCATATCCTAGAGCTTGTTCCTCGATCAACTCATCAATCTGATCAACATAATGCACTTGCTCGGTATCTTCTGGTGCTTCATTGACTTGAACAAGTCGAATGTGACCGTTTCTCCTTCAAACTTGCAGGTTAGCTTTCCAGTCTCGCAATCAATGTGTGTCCTTGCTGTCTTCAAGAATGGTCTTCCCAAGATCATCACTGGCTGCTTGCTTGATCTTCCCATGTCCAGGACATAGAAATCGGCAGGGAAAATGAGCTCCTCCACCTTGACCAATACATCTTCCAGAATTCCCTCGGGGTACACGTTTGATCTGTCTGCCAACTGGATTACTACCCTTGTTGGTTTCATCGGCCCTATACCCAAGTCATCGTACATTGACTTAGGCATAACATTGATCGATGCCCCCAAATCGAGCATGGCTTTTTCTATGTTCATGTTGCCTATTATGCAGGGAATATAGAACATTCCAGGGTCCGCACACTTCCTTGGTACATTTCTTTGGAGCACCGCTGAAACATTCTCTCCCACTTCGAACTTGGCATCATCTTGATATTTCACCTTTTTGGTGCACAGCTCCTTGAGGAATTTGGCGCACCTGGGCATGGATTTAAGGATGGTCAACAGAGGCATGTTGATTTCCACCTTTTTGAACATCTGGAACATCTCATTTGTGTCCTCCTTCTCTTTCTTCTTGCTCAATCTACCTAGGAAAGGAGGGTAGATTTTTGGTGGTCCCACTGCTTGAGCAGGTACTGATGTTTCCTTCTGTTTGGGTGGTGTCAACTCAAGTTCTTCCTCTGATTCTTCTTCCTCGTTGGCCTCTTCAATAGTTCCCTCCACTCGAGACGGTGGAGTGGGCTTCTTGGGCGCTTCAGCCAGGACCTTTCCATTTTTTAGATGGATTGCATTCAGTTGGGCGTTGTTTAGTTCAATTTGGGGAGGTAGACCGCTGGTCTTCTTTTTCATCTCAGTCATTGCCTGGGTCAAGTGTGCCAGTTGGGCATTGATGTTCTGGAATTGCCCGCGCGACTCAAGCATTTGAGCATTGATATTCTGCAGTTGACCTCGAGTCTCAACTTTGTACTTCTCGTTGTCCTGTTTGTACCGGTCATTCTCCTGCTGGGCTTTGATATTTTCATTGACCAAGGTCTGCATCATGTCTGCCAAAGTTGGGCCATTGCTCTGGTTCTGCTGGTTGTTGCCCTGATTTTGGTAGTTATTCCTCTGATGATTGTTCTGGCCGTGATATTGCTGGCCTTGATTGCCTTGGTTTCCTCCACCCTGGTAGTTGTTGTTTCCGTACCGGTTGTTCGAGTTGTACGTGTTCCCATTGGGCCTTTGTCCGTTCCCATTGTTCTGCATTATCACCTTGACCTCTTCGTCAAAAAGCTCAGGGCACTCGTCAGTGGCATGGTTACTTTCTTTGCAGATTTGGCACGCCTTGACTCCTCTCTTTAGCCCTGGGTTTTGGTTAAGCACCAGCTGCTCAACTATGTTGCACAGTTTGTCCAGCTTGACTTCAGTTGCAGATGGTACGGGCAAGTTGTTTCTGGGTAGATCACTGCCATCCTCCCTTGTTTCTTCGGCCATTTCCTTGAAGATTTTGAATGCTTCGTCGGCCCTCTTGTTTAGAATGGATCCTCCACAGGCTGCGTTGACCCATGTCCTCTCCGTCTCCCTTAGTCCAGATATGAAGTACTGGACCAAGTCATGGTCAAGGATCTGATGCTGTGGGCACTTGGCCAACATCTGCTTGAACCTGACCCAGTAGTCATGGAAGTTCTCTCCTCCTCCCATCTTGATGCTGTTGATCTTCTTCCTCATCTGCTGGATGCGTGCAGCTGGGAAATACTTCTCAAGGAACTTTTGCTGAAGTTGGCTCCAGGTGGTCACTTCTCCAGCAGGTAGAGTGTAAAGCCACTCTCGGGCACCTTCGGCCAGTGAGAAAGGGAAGGCTAGGAGTCTGATGTATTCCCCTAACCCTTCACTTGCTCGGATGGTGCCACATGCCAATTCAAAGTCTTGGAGAAGTCTCTGGGGATCCTCCAATGGCATGTCACTAAACTTGGGCAAGATCTGGATGAAGCCGTGCCTCATCTCCCAAGTGTTGTTTTCAACCGTGGGCAAGGTGATACCCAGCGGCTTCAGATTCAAGTTCTCTGGGAACATCGTGTCCCTCAACGTCTTGGCTCTCTCTTCTCCCATCCTTGATCGCGTAGGTGACCTGGATGCGTTCGGTGAATCTTCTCTCGATGTGTCCGAGATCGACTCTCCTGTCTCAGTTATGGTCAACTGAGTTACTTGAGCGGCACGTGCTAATGCTTGCTTTTGCTTTGCTGCTTTTCGATTCTTCCTCGCGGTTCGCTCGATTTCAGGATCAAATAGTAGCCCTGTATCCTTGCTTCCCGATGAGTTAGAGTCCTGCATACAAAGATAGGTCAAACGTTAGCACGGAAAACTATTGGCTTGGAATATTGCCTCCCCGGCAACGGCGCCAATTTTGACGCTACCGTCGTGGAGTAGCGCAAAATAATATTTATAAGACCTAAACTATTCACTAGCACAAGTACAAGTAGCAAGTATAGGGTCGATCCCACGAGGAGGCGATTTAGCTGATAGTTTTCCCGGCTTTTGTTGCTCAATTGGGTTGTCACGTTTGAAAAGGTTTTGTTTTGGAGAGCAGTTGGGCACTGCCGAACCGTGGTCACCGTGTTTATTTGACTCGAAAATAACAAATACTTAAACAGAAATAAAACTAGCATGCAACCTAATTAATAGACTGAGAAATTAACAGACTCGACTAAGCAGATAAGATGAAACAAATAAAGACTAAAGTATCCAGGCATTGACTCCCCTGACTTCCCCCTTGACCTATGTGCTGCCGATCATCGGTACGTATATCATTTTGCTAACAGTTTTGTCTTCCAGTTATAGATCCCAAGTATTAACATCCCTATAGCGTCACGCATATTAATACCCCGAACCCTTATTCGCTCTTATGTTTAAGTCCTGCTAGATCTCTCTCAACAGGTCTCCTGACGTTGACCAATTCGACACTATGTGACCGCATGAGTCTAAGTTGATCAAGTCGCCTTCATCCTCCAAGCAAACCCGGAATGGCCAATAGCATGCCTGGACAAACCCAAGTCATACGACCACATCTCCAGCAACATGTTGTACTTCGCGGACGCCCAGTCTCCCGGTCGCGTTGATCCACGTACTCCTGTGTTAGGCAAGTCGGGGTTCCCACTGGTCACTGTAGGATTGCCCAAGTCCCTAACATGCTTAAGTTACTACCCTGTTGAATCGGGAACAAAACTCAGCTAGTTGCTGTCATCAATAAGCCTCCCGGCACGATCATGTCTTAGGGTTGGTCAGGTTCTGTCTTTGCCCAGATACAAACAGATTAGCTACTCATGGAAATAAACGAAAATAAAACTAAGGAATTAAGACGAACTGAATTATGCATTGAAAACGGGAAATTGTTCAACAAAGGAAATAAACTAAGTACGAAATCAAAAAGCATAAAACATAAAGATTGTTTTTGGCCCGAAGGCTTAACAGAAAATAAACGCCGGCGAGTGGTGTTGCTCACGCGGCCGCCTTCTTCTTCGCTGGACAGGTTAGGGCTTGCTCCGGTTTCTTCGCTGCTCATGCGTCGTTCTTCTTCTTCATCAGTCACTCCTTTATGTAGACGGGCCTTTGCTGATGGGAGACGTGTGGGGGAATACCTCTAGGGTTGGACGAGAGTCCTCCTTTATCTTTATCTCTGAATCGGGTCATCTTGAAGAGTCCACGATTTTCAGGATTCTGGGTACACCGAATGCCCAACGTTCCGCCTCCGTCAATGTTAGCGCTTGCCCATGTACTTCCTTCTCTGACTGACTGAGGTAGCGGACCATGTGCGGTACTTGGTCGTGCTCAAGTCTTGCTCCACCTGCTGACGTCCTGGTTGCTTGCTCAACTCAGCTGGACCCTTTTCGTCAGTCTGGCTTGCTCAACGAGTGCTCTTGACCATGGAAGGTGATTTCCTTGCCTCTTTCACACAGTGCGCTCCTCTTTTCACTCTTTTACCTGCCCACCTGCAAAACTTGCCCAAGTACCCAAACGTGCCCTCCCAGACACAAACAAAATAAAAACAAACTAAAGACTCGATATACTTGACTCTAAAAACCTAAAAATTAGCCAAAAAATATGGCTCATCACCCACCTACTTTTAAACTTTACTCACAACTACTTTACTTTTCACTTTTAAAATATATTTTTACTCTTTACTTTTTAATAAAAAAATTAAAAAATAACAATTTTCTTAAACTCCGTGTCCAGTAAAGTATGACATCTATTAATGGCCGGAGGGAGTAGCATGCATACAAGTAATAAAGCACATAGTATCACATAGTCAAAATAATGCTAGAAAATTATTTTCCCGACTATCATGGCTTTATTCCATCTTCATATGCATCTTCTAGTCTTCAGTCTTCGTTCTTGAATGCTCCATGTGACGAGAATATTAATTCTAATATTTAAATCTATTTATTTTCAATTAATTCAAAAGTTACTTAATTCGAAAATTAAGTCAATCGAATATATCAAAAATAAAATTAAATATTATTAATATTTTTTTTATTTATTTATTTTCCTATCTAATTCTATTAAATCTCTAGAATAATCTATCCAAGTAAAACTCGGAATATTCTAGAAGACTTCTATAATAGAATAAGGAAATAAAATAAATTAGGACTCTTCTACTTTCCAAAATTAATTAATTTCCATGTCTATGAAAATTCCCATAAATAGGAATAATCAAATAGGAAATAAATCAATTTATTAATTAATTATTCTCCTATCCAATTCTATTAAATCTCTAGAATCCTATTCCAAGTAGAACTTGGAATATTCTAGAAGACTTCCATAATAGAATAAGGAAATAAATTAATTCCAATTAATTCTTTTCCTAATCTATGAGAGTTTCCAAAAAAATAAAACACTCAAATAGGAAAACCGGATTAATTAGGAAAGTAAATTTCCGGACCGGGATAGCATGGGGTGGGAGGCCCCACGCCACCCTCGATCACGCCTAGGAGGTGGCCGGCCACCATTGCCGGCGGCTCCTCCATGGCCGGATCGATAGATCCTCATGGATCGACCATGGGGTTGGTCGATCTGAGCCCTAGCTCATCTCCGTCACTTCGTCTTCTCCGGCGGTCTCGATTCGGCATCGATCCAACGTAAATAAATTACAAGAATTTAAATTACACTATCCGGTATCGATTCTATACATGAAATCAACCCTATACATTTTCCGGAAAACATAGAACGTAATAATAAATCCTAAATTCGGTCAACCCCCGAATTTTTACTATTACAAACATTCATCCACATAAAACGAATCTCGACATGTCCGAGAGTTTAATAAACGAATAATCATGATAATTAATTAACACAATAATTAAATCCAACCATGATAGCCGGAAATCCCTGCAAGGTAGAACAATAATAGAACATATACATGAACACGAAACCAAACGCTCTGATATCAATTGTTGGGAATCGATGTCCCGGGCTATCAAAAAAAAATGCGGAACCGATAACCCGACCGAAACCCTATCGCCGGAAGACCCGAACGCGAACCACCTCACGAGCCGGGGCCCGACCGAACGCCCAGCGAGGCCCGAAGGCCGCGTGCGCCAGCCGAGCCCCCACGAGGGGCTCGCGATCGTCTTCGGACGATCGCTGGGGATGCACGAGACATCCCCGGGGCTGCTCGTAGCAGCCCCGCAGCGAGTCGGGTGACTCGCTGCTCGCGAGGGATCAAGCCCCGCACGCATCCGCTGCGGGCGAACCCGCAGCACGTACGGGGTCGCTGCGGGTGACCCCGCAGCTTACCCGCGATCGATCCGAGGATCGATCGCACCCCTCGGCTCCAGCCGAGGGTCCCTCGCGCCACGCACCTCCGACGAGGGTGGCCGGGATCCGCCGCGGCACCAGCCCGCGGCATCCCGACGATCGACGAGGGTCGATCGTCCGTCCCCGGCGTCCAGCCGGGGCCCCCTCTCGTCGTGCGTTCCCGGCGGTCGAACCCTAGGGTTCGGCCGCCCCTCTCGATCCTCGCCGGGGATCTCGAATCCCCGTCCCCGAGGTTCGTCGTTTTCCCGGATCGTCTTGTTCATGTATATATCACAATTATATCACATAAAAATCATAGAGGGGTTTATGATTATGTTACCTCGATTCGTTGTGCGGAGAAACGAATTCAAACGTTGATGACCTTACGATCTTCCTACGTATTCCTTGCACCTCGTCCGAACGTCGTGTGGGCGACGATCTATCGAATTCCTATGGATCTCCTTCACTCTTCAAGACTTATGATTGGCGTATGAATTATGAAGGTCATGTAGTGCTTTTATAGGCTACGTAGGGGATCAAAAGGAGGTGGAATATTGGGCTTCCAATATTGAAGATTAAATTGAGCTCAGCCCAAATCTATTAATCCTTATCAATATTAATTAATTTATTTTCCACTATATAAATTAATTGTACTCCCAATATTAAACCATATTATATCAAATAATATTTCTCCGGTAGTATTATTTATTCCGTGTATTTAAGATTTAAATATCCATGAATAAATTTATTTATTGCTCAATAAATTATATTCATCTCTTATATCCGAGACTAGTACCGTTCAACCTTAATTATTGTGCGGAACAAATCCACTCATGAGGTTTACACAATAATTCCTTATGAACTCATCTCGGGGATATTATCAACCCTTCCGGGATACACTTTCCCGTCAAGTATTCACGGCATGTCATATATAAAATATAGCGACCCAATTTTACCGGTAATTAACCCAATAATTAAATCGGTTAATTCCTTTGGAAAATCAAAGTCTCTTATATTAAATATACACACCCGCAATAGTATCGGGGATTAAGAATAAAATACTCTGAGATTTAAATCAATTATCAACGGCAATCCTAATTGATAAATCTCAAGCGATCCGCCCAATACACCAAGTGTACAAGTGTGATAAAATAATTAAGATAAATTATTTTCTCTCTCACACAACGACTATACCGATGGATTGGTCCGGATCCATCTAGGTCGTGAGCATCTGTTTGATTAAATACGAGTGACCGATAGTATGATCTTCTGTGTGGGCCCGACACACCATACTAACTACAACGTATAAAATCCAGGACTATATTTTGCATATTTAATTAATAATAATTAAATGCAAATAATTGTTTATTAATTAAATAGGTTAAATGCTATGACCGGGAGTTTACCGATACTTAAATCTAGACATTAAGTACACAACTCCAACATAAATTAACACCGTGGCACGTCAAAGGGTGTAGTGTACACAGAGATGTTAAATCCACGACGAGCATATATAACAGTTATCAAGGGTATACGGTGAAGATACACACGGTGATGTCAACCACCGGGATCGTGTATAACCATAAGACGGAATTACACCGTAAGAAAAAAACTATTGAATATCACGGTGCAAATTCACCGTGAACATACAAAACGGTGTTTTTCCACGGTGTACATTACACACGGTGTATGTACACCGTGGATCGAGCACGTACAAGACTGTAAGTACACATACACCGTCAAATAAAACACTGTCGTGAATCATGATCATACACGACCGTAAGTACACGCGGTAACATTACATCGTGAGATAAATCACAGTCGTAGATCGTGCTCGTACAAGACCGTAAGTACAAACGGTGTAAGTCACCCGTGAGATATATCACTGTCTTAAACTCTACCGTGATAATACACGGTGATAAAACTCACGGTTGAACCGTCGTCTACCAGAACTGACACATAACCGCATGCGAAAAAATTGCAGAGAGCAATAAACCATTAACCATTTTAAAATGTCGAAAAACAAAAACCATATCTTGAATGAATATACCGGTATCAAATTACAAATCGAATGATTTACAAGCATCAAAGCTCGAATAATCGAAAGTTAGAAAGCTAGGGTTATGGACTTACCGGAGGTTGAGCGCGATTGTCTAGGGTGTCCATGTTGTCACTGCTTGCCATAATGATGATCGCCGGAGACGGAGTTGAATAGTTGATTCGATAACGGTCGGGGCTGATGTTTCACCGTGGCGGCGCTCGTCGTGCGTGTGAATTTCAAACGCCGAAAATTAATTTTGTGGGGCAACTTTATTTTTCTGATATTCTTTTTATTAATTTGTAATATTCGATTTGTTGTTTTGTGAGAAAAGATAACTTTTGAAGGCACTTAAGTCTTTTCATTCAAATTGGCTTACTTAACTTACATTTTTATGAACGAGATTTTAGAACTTGTATACTCTTATGTTTTGGCTTTAAATTGCCTCCGCCCCTTTAAGAAATATAATTATATTCTCAATATAATTATATTATTCCTAAATCACAAACAAATAAAACCGACCATGAATAAAATCGGTCAACATGCATGTCAACATGTGCCTGACAATAACTCTTTTTCCATCCCATCACACACGCGCTGCCACAATTAATACATCCGTGATGTCGTGCTGACATCACCCTATAATTAATTTAATGAGCCGTGAAAAATATGGAGTCCAAAACTGTTAATTTCAAAAATTCCTACAACAATAAAGCTACTTTAATCTTCAACCATATATAATCCAAGCCACTAGACAATATTTCAATTCAGATAAAATCGAAAGTTATTTTTAAAGTGATGATTATGTGATAGAGTAACTAAAGTTTCTCTAGAAACAAAATCAAAAGATTATTTATTTGAATCTAGAAACAAAAGTAAAAACTAGGTACAGTAATAATTTGAGTCTGGAATTTCAAAGTCTCATAAATAATCAGTTGTTGTGGTCAG
Organism: Euphrasia confusa; assembly: GCA_954870475.1. Taxonomy (NCBI): domain Eukaryota; kingdom Viridiplantae; phylum Streptophyta; class Magnoliopsida; order Lamiales; family Orobanchaceae; genus Euphrasia; species Euphrasia confusa. The sequence goes on from OX940965.1 coordinate 11,535,219, forward strand.
GCTGCCAACAGGACATGGCCTCACCGACCCAGCCTTTCCATCCTAGTAACAACCACTTCCCTTCTTTATCCACACAGAAGTTCTTATGATATGCCATCTTCACCTTCCTCTTCACATATTTCACGACTTGTTGATCCAGCGGAAGCTGTTTGAAGCCAGCTCTCTCCATTCTGATTTGCCAATTCTTGTACGTCTCTGGCCTCTCGACCCTGTCCGTTCCTTCGCACGCTATGACGTTCATCGCCTCCTTTCCAAGCATGTGCTCCTCAAAAATCAGCCTGTCCTCGTCCTCATCCGGATCCGTGGCCTCCATCATATCAAACATGTTAGTGAAGTGGAACAGCGCTTCTTTGAACCTCGTTTCGAAGAAAGGGGAGCTGTAATTTCCATTCGACACTCCGTGGATGAACATGGCAGGGTTGCTATTCTTGATCAGCTTCAGAACAGCGTCCCTCGGGTTGTTAAGAACCACCGTCTCATCCAACAAGTTGTGAAACCAGTACAACGAATTCACCACGAGCAACTCGTCCTTTTCGATCTGCAGATCCTCGACTCTGATGTTTTCCCACTTTTTATCTATGGCGTTGTATTCGAAGGGTACACCGAACCTCTCGCAAAACTTTGCTAGACGTCGGCCCGTTTCCTCCAAGGCCTCCGCCAAGAGATTACCTTTAATTCTCGGAAACCCTATCCCCGTCATGCGAAGCTTCGGAGGTCCACCGCGCCTTTCGGACAGCATCTCGATCAGGCTGGGCCACTCGAATCCGTAAACGATTCCGAAGTCAACGATGTGGAGCGTCGTTGCTCCGGAAGCCAATTTCTCGATCGCCTTGTTGGCTAACAAGCCGGACATCTTCCTGAAAGGGCAAGCCGTGATGAACATCTTGTAAGCTCTCAAGTACTCGGCAGCCGATCGGCTATTGGAGTTGAGGAGGGCGGCGTACGACTTGGGTCCCGTCCCGTTGAGTCGAGCCTCGAGGGCGTTTCCGAGATAATGAGCGACCCTCTGCCGGCTGTCGCCTCGAGGAGAAGCGTACATCCTTATCCGCCCCAAGAGACTATTCGCGCAGCCGAGGTCGAATTTCGCCACGGCTTGACCGCACGAAGTCAAGAGGCTTCTCAGGTCAACGAGGGCATTGTCGTAAGTCCGATCCTCTTTCGGAGTGCGGTAGTAGTCTTTTGTTCGTTCCGCCCATTCCAGGCTGATCCTGTGAATATCGTCTTCGTCTCCTCCGGAGGTTTCGTCGTTGGTGAGGACGGCGTAGAGGGAATCCTGGGCGGCTTGGTAAGCCAAGCAGTCATGGAGCATGCAGGGCATGTCATTCATGGAGCATTCCTCCATGAGCATGTCACTTATGGACTTGAGGGTTACATCATCATGGTTATGTCCGAACATTGGATTGGATTCAAGAACATCGTTTGATGCAGTTAGAGAGTAACTCATGATTTTGTTTCGTTGTGTGTTGTTACAAAGAAAATAGTATCAAAATACTACTCCTTCGTAGTATTGAATATGAAGAATTTGTACATGAAATCAGCCTTTAAATAATGTGCAGCGGAGAATGAGAGTGAAGTTTTGGCCATATTAAAAAAATGTTGGAGATTTGAAGAAGATTGTTGTACTAAAATTATTGTTTTGTGTTGAAAAGGAGATTTTTTTTTCTCACCAAATACAAAAGGCATGTTTTGTTATTATGAAAAAGGTGAATATTATCTCTAATATATATTAGAGCATCTCCAACCGATACCAAAAACCTATTTTGGAGTAGGGGAGATGCTCCAACGGATACCAAAATATAAACTTATTATAGGTATTATGGTGGGACCCACATAAAAAATACTTAGATTTACGTTTACCTTAAACTCAAACCAAAAACTATTTATTATTTATAAAATTATCCTTTTATTTTACAAACTAATAAAAAAGACCTATTAACCTTTTATTTTAATTTTTTATTTAATATATTTTGTAATGTAATTTTTTTAATAATCATATATTAATAATTAAAATAAAATTTTATTTTAAAAATAAAAATAAATATTTATAATTAAATATTAAATATTTCATATTTGCGCAATTTTGTTATATTTAATTAATATTTTATTATATTTTTATTTTTGAAATTTTAAATTGAAAATAATATTTATTAATATTTTTAAATTTAATGTCAAAAGTGTTTTGACCGTTTTTTGTCGGGGATTATTATATATTAAATACGCTTGGTAGGGTTTGGAGACGGTGCAAAAACACGTATATTTGTATGTGGAAAGAGAGCTGAAATGAAATCACACCGAGACTAGGCTTGAATGCCCGAGATGATATCTCTGTTTATTCTCTGGTATTTCCAGGTAATATTATATATGTGGGTGGGTATCAGATCACTCGTCCGGGATCTTCCTCCCCGAGCGTCCGTCAGTCTTACGACCTCTCCTCCTCCTTTCTCTCGTCCGGATCTAGTCTATTTATAGATGGATTACGCAGAATCTATCTGTCCATTATTGACACGTGTATCTACATGCAAAGATAGAGACGTCTTTGGCTCGTGCACTTCTGCCTGGTGCAGGTCGCATCTGTGTGGCGTCAACGCCCCGGGGTACGATCTCGGGACACGATGCCCGGGATTAAGTATGGCCTTTCTCCGTCTTCGGGCGCTCCTTCCGTCGCGTGTTTATTCATGTGGTGGTCTCCCGTGATTTTGGGGCTCGGGGTTGTTTCGCCCATCGTCCACGTCATTGCGTGCGCCGGGTTGTTAATGTCCGTGTCCCGTGCCGGGGCGTGATCCCGGGTGGTCTGTCCTCCCGCAAGTCGGGTCGTTGGCGCCCGTGCCGGGTGCTCGCGGCGCGGTCCCGGGTCTCGGAACCCCGTCGTCCCTCTGCATACGGGTCGTTGGCGCCCGATCGTGATGCTCGGGGCCGGGGCATTGCATGCGGAGCATGTCCTGATCCTCGCGATGGTGGGCTGGCACGTGGGCCCACGCCACCAGTTGGTGGGGGAACTGATCTTCGGCGTCCGTGCGGGATGCGCTGGCGCGATCCGGGGGCTCGGCAATCGTCCCACTGCATGCGGGTCGCTGGTCGCCTCGGCTTCGTGCTGGGCCGCGTTCCGGGACCATTTGACCTGTCGTCCCGTATGTCGGGTTATTAGTGTTCGTGTCCCGTGCTGGGGCGTGATCTCGGGTGGTCTGTCCTCCCGCAAGTCGGGTCGTTGGCGCCCGTGCCGGGTGCTCGCGGCGCGATCCGGGGGCTCGGCAATCGTCCCACTGCATGCGGGTCGCTGGTCGCCTTGGCTTCGTGCTGGGCCGCGTTTCGGGACCATTTGACCCGTCGTCCCGTATGTCGGGTTATTAGTGTTCGTGTCCCGTGCTGGGGCGTGATCCCGGGTGGTCTGTCCTCCCGCAAGTCGGGTCGTTGGCGCCCGTGCCGGGTGCTCGCGGCGCGGTCCCTGGTCTCGGAACCTCGTCATCCTTCTGCATACGGGTCATTGGCGCTCGATCGTGATGCTCGGGGCCGGGGTATTGCATGCGGAGCATGTCCTGATCCTCTCGATGGTGGGTTGGCACGTGGGCCCACGCCACCAGTTGGTGGGGGAACTGATCTTCGGTGTCCGTGCGGGATGCGTTGGTGCGATCCGGGGGCTCGGCAATCGTCCCACTGCATGCGGGTCGTTGGGCGCATCGGCTTCGTGCTGGGCCGCGTTCCGGAACCATCTGACCCGTCGTCCCGTATGTCGGGTTATTGCCGCCCGTTGCAGTTGGCCGGGGACCGGGCACGGTATACGTGGGCATTATCTGATTCTTGTGATGGCGAGTTGGCGTGGGGGCCCACGGTACCAGTAGGAGCCTTATCCGGGCCTTTTTATCCGGTGTAGGGTGTCGGCCCATTCCACGTGTCGGTGGGAGATTTTTGTGGCTCAACAAAAAGTTATGGGGTTAAATTATAAATTTGTAAAGATATTGATTATTTATAAAAATAGTATAAAAAATTGTATAAGAAGAATAATTTAAGAATATTCTTTTAAGTTTAAGTATTGGAATCTCGGTTAGAGCAAATTTATTGTAAACTTAAAACTAAACTTATTTTTGAGTTTAAGTTTTTGTTTTCGGTTGGAGATGGCCTAAAAACTTATTTCGGAGTATGACTCGTGCTACTTCGATTTGAGTTGAAATTTTGTTGGGCCTGTAAATTTGTAACCTTAAAATTAAACCTTGTAATCTTGGGTTTCAGGATAGCCCGTCGGGCCGAAAGAATTAATAATATACAATAAAAATATAAATTTTAATACTAAATTAAGTTTAATATTGATAAAATATTAATATTTAATTATTATTATTTTAATATTTAAATTGTCCAAAAATTTAAATATTCATTCAATAATATTTAAAATTGTAATTTGAGTTGATATTTTTCTTTTATTTGAATATATTATTTTATTTATTTAAAATAAATTTAAATAAATCGAGTTGTTGGGCTAGCCCACGGTTTGTCAGGCTTTTTCGATTCGAGCTAATTTGGTTTCGATATTTTTGAGCAAAAAAATATTCGGCTATAACCTTACATTTTTTCGGGAGGACTTCGGGCTAACCCACATATTCGAGTTTGATTGACATCCCTAAGTATGACATATCAAAACATAAACCTATTAATCTATTATACATTTGAAAGTGACCAACATAAAAAAAAACTTAAATTTATATTTAATTTAAACTTATTAAATAATCTTTTTTTTACAAATTACTAAAAATGACCCATTAACCTTTTTTAGTTTTTTATTTAATAGTTTTTGATTTTTTTAATGATTATATCATTAATATATAAAAACAATTAATAAAAATATTTTTAATTAATATTTTATTTAGTATTTTTATTTAATATATGTTTTGTAATTTGTTTTAATGAAAATTTTTTCATATTTAATTAATATCTTATTTAATATTTTTTTGTATTTATTTTGTTTGAAATTTTAGATTGAAAATAATATTTATTAGATTTTTTAATGTCAAAAGTTATATGGTTAAATTGTAAACTTGTAAAAATGTTAGTTATTTATAAAAATAGTATAAAAAGTGGTATAAGAAAAATATTCTCTTAAATAAGAAACTAAAAAAATGGTTGATAAGTCATTTTTATTAATTTGTAAAAAAAAGTGGTTTTATAAATAATGAATAGTTTTTATTTGAATTTAAAGTAAACGTAAATTTAAGTTTTATTTTTTGTATCAATTGGAGATGCTTTTAAAAAATGGCTAAATTTGTTAACACTCAAAATAAAACAGATAAAAATAAAATATAAAATGGGTAAATTTAATAAAAACCGATGAAGTAATTTTAAATTGAAAAAAATAAAATATTTTAAAAATTACAATTAAACTTTTAAATTTTCACTTATTTTTTAAGTGTTATGAACAACTATTTTTATTTCAACTTAAATAATATATATTTTAATATATTTACCTTTTTACCAAAATAATATAAATAATATATTGTTTAATATATCAAATTATACTTGCCTTTTCAGAAAAGGACGAAGATAAAATATTTCTTAAGATTTTTTTTTTGACTATTTGGCATAATTTATAATTTTGTTAATTTAAAAGTAAATGGGCTAGATGTAAAAATGTTACTAGTAGCTTAATTAATACTAGTATAGCTTACTTTTTGTCGATGTAAAATGATCTTTTGTCGGGATATTGTGTCAAAAGGAAAATATATTCATGTTACTGCTACCTCCCTTCCATCACAATGTCATGGTGATAAGAAGAAATTAAGAATATAAAGTTTTCTTTGACTTTTTAAATAAAAAGTCTTGGTTAAGAATAAATTTTTAAATCACAATGTCATGGTGATAAGAAGAAATTAAGAATAAAAAGTTTTATTTTGACATTTTGACAAAAAAAAAAAAGTTTTGGTTAAGAATCAATTTTTAAATAAATAAATTAAATAATTTAGAGTAGTTTTAAAAAAGTAATGATATATATGTCTTTTTAAAAGAACAAATATGAATAATTTAAAAGAACAAATATGAATATTTTTTTTTAATAAGGAAGAGAAACGAGAAACTTTACCTCACCCGATCGGAAGTCCCTCGATCGTGTAGGATGTAAATCGAGGAATGTACTCAAGTAGCAGATACCTGATGAAAATTTGTCCCACCCGAAATTCGAACACTGCGTTGTCGGGAAATTACACTCACATCATCAATCACAGGCCTTACCACTCATCTATGAATAATTATTTACTTAAATAAAATGTAACTATTGATAGGATGAGACAACCCAAATAAAAAAGTGTTACCAAACAAAAAGAGTAAAGTTTTTCAATTTGACTATTTATATTTTTAATAGTACTATACCTCATGATCGAATATTTCCAAATATTTCCTTTTATGCCACGGATAATATGCATTAGACATGATAAATATATTAAAGCATCTCCCATAGTAACTGATTTTGAGTTATAAAGTCATGCCATGTTAAAAGCAATTATTCTTACATCAAAAACTTCTACTCATACAACATACAAGTCTTCTACCTAATACTCCATCGGTTCAAACACATTATACATATTTTTTTTAAGAGTGTCCAACAATAGTTGACACACCTCAAAAAACGAAAATAATTATTTTAATTTTTTCATTTTAATATACAATTTTATTCTACTTTACCCCACTTACTTTTTAAACTTTACTCACAAATACTTTACTTTTCACTTTTAAAATATATTTTTACTCTTTACTTTTTAATTAAAAAATAACAATTTTTTCTTAAACTCCATCTCTAGCAAAGTATGACATCTATTAATAGCCGGAGGAAGTATTAAATAAACCTACTATCATTATTTTATTATTAAAATAATATTAAAAGTTTTTACAATTTATTACTTCTATCATGTATAAGTATTCTTACATCTAACTCTTACCTATGTTACAATTTTTTACTTCTATCCAGTAGAAGAAGTATTCATACTTCTAACTACTAACTCATGTCAGGTCATATAATTTACAATTCATATTTTTACTTTTCGGTTGAAAAGTAAAAGTATACATAAAATCTCTAGCTCCCCATTGAAGATGCTCTTTAGAAAAACATTACTTATTTTTTAATAAAAATATAAATATAAATATATTTTTAAATTAAAAATAAAATAATAATTAATAATTTAAAAAAAAGATAAAAAATATAAATATAAAAATTGTATTTTAAATTAAAATATTAAAATAATTATTTTATTTTTAAATTATCTAAATAATTTATACAGACTATTGGTGTCATCGGTCCAAAACTGAACCAACGATGAACCCGAAATCGAATGAGACCCAAATCAAAATCATTAAATATTATCACCTTAAAATCGAACATAAAATTTTTATGTCCGAACCGAATCAAAAAAATTATGTTCGTAACGAATCGAACCGGTAAATTTTAGTTCGATTTTGTTTTGGCCCGAATGAAATTGAAATAAGATAAAATTTTAATAAAATATATATAATAATAATTAAAAATAATTTTGATATATGTATATATATATATATATATATATATTCTATATAATCTAAATAATATCAATTTTTGTTAGGTAAATATTTTAGAAACTAAAAAATATATTTAATTAATTAACTTATATATTATTTTGGGTTATTTTGATTTAAGAGAAGTTTTAATTATATTTATATAATTAAGTGTAGTAGTATATCCTTAATTATGAATAAAAAAAATCTTCCAAATTTAACCTTTTTGATAATAATACATATTTATTTTTTATTTTGTTTCCACCTATTAATAAACAAGTACTGTTAAATTAAATTTGGGTTCAATAATTATTAATTATTATTTAATTTAAATCAATTTATTATTCATTAATAATCACTCAAAATATAAATAATTAAAGTTAATATGAAAAATAATTAAAATTAATATGAAAATTCCCTTTCATAAATTAGTTTACCTACAATTGATTTATTTTTAATTAATTATCTTAATTAAGGAATGATGTTTTAATTTAATTATTTAATTATAAAACTTTATTTATATTTCTTTATCCTTCCTTATAATATATAATTCATCTAGCAATTGTTCGAGTTGTCGTATGTTTTCACCATTAAATTAAATTTGTGTTCACACCGGTTATTATTAATTATTATTTTTAGCGTAATTAATTAGCGTAATTTTTACCGTAATTAATTGAAACAATCATTTTTAATTAATTAGCGTAATTATTTATTTTTTTATATAATATAATTTACATTTATAATTTCCTTAATATAATCTCTTTAATTGTCGTGGTAATTATTTTTAATTAATTAGAAAATTATTTGTAATTAATTATTATTTTTAGCATAATTAATTAGCACAATTATTTTTAATTAATTAGCATAATTATTTATTTTTTTCTTTATATAATATAATTTACATTTATAATATTTTTAGTGTTTAATTAGTATAATTATTTATTTCTTTATATAATATAATTTACATTTATAATCTCTTTAATATAATCTCCGTAAATATTGACTTCAATATCAATTTTATTCCTTATTTATCTCCTTTAATAATTACGTTTATTCTATTATACTACTAAAATTAATTATCATAATTAAGGAATGATGAGAGAGAATCTGCATTTGTTATTAATATATTTAATCGATTAATTAATTAATTTTTATTATACAAACAATAATATCAAAATGTAAAGTAATTCAAATTAATTATATTTAAAAATAATAATTATTATCGAAATGTAAAGTAATTCAAATTAATTATATTTAAAAATAATAATTATTATCAAACCCTACTTCAAATTCGTGTGTATATAAAGACGCCATCTTCACTCACTCCTTACATTTCACTTTTCATTTAGGTATTTTTTTTATTTGTTCATTGCTCACATTAATTTATTTATTACTTTTCATTTCAGTTATTTTTTTATTTGTTCATGTTCACATTTATTTATTTTTATGCAAAGTTATTTTATGTAAATTTTGTTGTTTTTTTGTTTTTTTTTTTGTATTTTTTGAACTACCTCTCACTTTTAATTTCAAGCTATTTTTTTTATTTATTAATGCTAACATTTATTTATTCAATTTTCATTTCAGCTATTTTTTTTATTTATTCATGCTCACATTTATTTATTTTTGTGCAGAGCTCTATGTAAGTTTTGTTGTTTTTTTTGTTTTTTTGTATTTTTTTTAGTCTTTTCATTTCAGCTATTTTTTTTATTTGTTCATGGTCACATTTATTTATTTATGTGCAGAGCTCTATGTAAGTTTTTTTTTTTTTTTTTTTGTATTTTTTAGACTATTTCTCACTTTTAATTTCAACTATTTTTTTATTTGTTCATGCTCACATTTATTTATTCAATTTTCATTTTAGGTATTTTTTTATTTATTTATGCTGACATTTATTTATTTTTGTGCAGAGCTCTATGTAAGTTTTGTTGTTTTTTTTGTTTTTTGTATTTTTTGTAGCCTTTTTATTTAGCTATTTTTTTATTTGTTTATGCTCACGTTATTTATTTTTTTGGAGAGCTTTAGGTATGTTTTGTTGTTTTTTTGTTGTTTTTTGTATTTTTTGCAACTAAGTATTCTTTTAATAATTCGATTTTAATAACTTTTGCAGGTAAGTATTTTTTTTTTTTTGCAGAACTTTTGAATTTTTTACTCATTTTTTGTTTATTTTGTAGGTTTATTTATAACTATTTATTTTGTAGGTTTCATTATAAGTAAAATACTCTGCGACCAAAGTCATGAAAAAAGATAGAAACATTGGATTACACAAATTTTAAATGGATTCCAAGTTTTTGTTTATGTTTCCTGATAAAATTAGAGAAATGGATTCCAAGTTTTTGTTTATGTTTCCTGATAAAATTAGAGTAGTTTGTGTTAATTTTATTTATGATGTAATTTTACTCAATTTACTCTAAATTTAAAGTAGTTTGTTTTCATTTTATTTATAATTTATTTTATCTATTTAATTTAATTAATGAAATTTACAAAATTTACAATAATTATATTTAATTTAATTTTAATTTTGTTTATGTTGTAACTTAAGCAACAATATTTTTATTTGTATTACTTACAAATATCACTAAAACAGAATTAATTTATGTATTTTAGTTCGATCTTTTTTTATATATAAATAATAATAATAATTGTGATTTAATTAATTTTAATTAATTTATGTATTTTAGTTCGATCTTTTTTTATATATAAATAATAATAATAATTATGATTTAATTAATTTATGTATTTTAATTATAGGAATTACAGATAATTAAAATAATAAATTACAAAAATAATTATTATATCGATTAGTCATCCAACCATATTTGATATATAAATAATATTATAAATTTATAAAATAAATTTTATCTTTAATTAGAGAAATCAAATAAAATTTTTATTATTTTTTTTTATAAATTATATATCAAATATATTATTAATTATGAGAATGGTAAATCTATTTCTTAATTTAAGCAATTAATAAATTTAATGGTCAACTAATATTATTAATTATGAGTATGTAAATTTATTCCTTATTTTAACAAACTAAATAAATTCAAAGTTAAACTAAAATTATATATCAATAATATTATTAATTATGAGAATGGTAAATCTATTTTTTATTTTAAGCAATTAATAAATTTAATGGTCAACTAAAATTATATATCAATAATATTATTAATTATGAGTATTTAAATTTATTCCTTATTTTAAGCAACTAAGCAACTAAATAAATTCAAAAGTTACGTAATTAATTTGAGAATGAAATAATAATAATTCAATTTTTTATTAATTTAAAATTAGAAATAATATTATCCTCTATTTATATCCTTCCTTCCTTACTTATAATATATAATTGAGATAGCAACGTTAGATTAAATTTGTGTTTTAATTAATTAGCAATTATTTTTAATTAATTAGCGTAATTATTTATTTCTTTATATAATAATTTAAAATATAATCTTTATTCCTAATTTATCTCATTTAATTACTTTATTCTATTATATTACTATTTATTTATAGTACTAAAATTAATTAGCGTAATTAAGGGTGATGAGAGAGAATTTGCATATTTTTATTAATATATTTAATCGTTAATTAATCAATTTATATTATATAAACAATAATATCGAATTTTAGGTAAATCTATTCTTTATTTAAAGCAACTAAATAAATTTGATCTTATCTACTATTTATATTACTATAATCATTAATATTAACTCACTCCCTACATCTCCCTATTCTATTTTTTTTATTTATTAATGCTCACACTTTTGTTTTTTTGCAGAACTTTACGTAAGTTTTGTTTTTTTTTTATTTTTTTACCGTTTTTATTTTTTATAGCTTTCAAGTATTTTTTATTAATTGGAATTTTAATTTTAATATTATCGTTTAATCATTAATATTTTTATTTTTTGCAAACAACCTTTAATGTAAGTATTTTTTACTAATTTGAATTTTAGTTTTAATATTATTGTTTGCTCATTAATATTTTTATTTTTTATAGTATTTTTTACTAATTCGAATTTTAGTTTTAATATTATTGTTTATTGATTATAATTTTATTGTAAATATAACAATTTATTTGGTAATGTTTTTTGTATTTTTTTCCAGTTTTTGAATTTTTTTTTGTTTTTTTAAAGTTTATTTTTTTGTAGGCTTTTTGTATTTCTTATTTTTATTTTTATTTTTTAGGTTTATTTATAAGTAAAAGACTATGGAAATCAACGATCAGAAGATCGAAACATTGGATTGCAAAAGGTTTAAATGAAATCAAGTTTTAATAAGAATATTTTGCGTTAATAATTTATTTATCTTTTTATTTTATGATGTAATTTATAATATTTTATGTAACTCACAATTATTATTTTAATAAAATTTATATTATTTTTATTTAATTTTTTCTTATTTTATTTCTGTTGTAACTTAAACAATCGTATTTTTAAATAGTATTTTTATTTAATTCTTATAATATATAATCCAACTAATTTTTGTGGCATACTCCCTACAAACCAGAGTAATAGTCACACTTCCTTTGTATTTTGGGAAGGAGTCATAGTAATAGTCAATCTTCCTTTATATTTTGTGAAGGAAGTGTGACTATGGGGAGGAGATGAGATGTATTTTAAACGTTTGATTTATTTGTGTTTACACTTATTAAAAAATAATAATTTTTAGAATAAGAATTTTGTTCACACTAATATTTATTAATATTTAATATTAATAAATTTATTAAGTAAATATTAAATACGTAATTAATATATAAATAATAATATTTATATTTTTCTTATTCTCCATTTGATTTTATATAATTTATATTTAAAAATTCCTTAATTATAGTAAAGACTGACTTGAAAAATTTAAGTTATTAAATAAATTATTTTTTAATATCTTCTATTAATATCTTCAATTTATTCCTTATTTATCATATATTATTTTTTTATTTACTTTATCATATAAATCTTAATAGATAATAGTATTAATATTAATTTGTATTAATCATTATATCATATTAATATATTAATATTAAGTAAATTAGGTTGTATTTAATTTAAATTACCTTATTCTATTTTCATTAGTGAATTAAATTATAAATTTTCAACCAAAATATCCCGATTTGATTGTATAATTTGCGATTTTTATTCAATTAATTTTAAAAAATTATAGAAAACTTAATTCAATTTTACCCCTATAAAATGTCTTCATCTTTTACTCATTCTAAAATTCGATAAATTATTTTTTCTAATATGATTATGATTTATTTATGTATTAACATTTTTTATAATAATGCATATCATTAATAATTCTTTTTAGCATTCTATTGAGTTCTTAAATAACAAGTGTTCCAAACTACCAAACCATGAACTTGAAGGTTGGTATTATTATAATTTTTTTTAATAAAATCTAAATATATATATATATATATATATATATATATATATATATATATATATATATATATATATTTTTGATAAGGAGGAGAGACGAGAAACTCCACCCTCACTATATTAATTAATATAGTAATATATATATATAGAGAGAGAGAGACTTATTTTTTTTAAGCAACAATTTATATAGTCATTTTATATTTTATTTATTGTATATAATATACAAATTAATTAAATGTTGTGACATGATATATAGTTTTTGATACATTAACTATTTCATATTAGGTTGGGGTAACCGTTATACTATTGCGGATTACGAATGACTCTGTGGTACTAGGATGGTTGTAACATTACTTGATAATTATATTATCAAGGCGAAAGTATTAAGAGAAATAATTTTGGGGAAATTGTTTTTAATACTCGAATTGATCTCACGCCCTCGAATACCAAATTCCAGTTTGCTTTTCAACGAATACAGTTTTCGATTATAATATCGTATGCATGACTATTAATAAGAGTCAAGTTTAGTCGTTGACAAATGTTGGAATATTTTTGAAAAAACCAGTATTTACGCACGATCAATTGTAGTTGTCTAGAGTTACCAACACGACCGGGTTGAAGATTCTGCTTTGTGACCAGCGTGGTGGTCTTATGAATAGAACAAATGTAGTCTATAAAGAAGTATTCCATAATTTGTAATATGAATGTAATTTTCTTTATTATATTATTTCAATTAAATCATTCACTTCTTATTTATTTGTCTATTCTCAATATCGATCTACATCTAATATTAAGTCGAAAGAGTACTACTCCGACTAACAAATAGTTGAATTAAATGCACGTGCATCGCACGGGTAGAAGGACTAGTTATCTAAATCTATGCTATCAAATTGATTTTACTATTATATTATTCTTTATATTATTATTTATTTATTTATAGTACTAAATTAATTGGTGATTTTTTTAAGGGTAAATTATATTTTCCTACTTGAGGTTTACCATTTTTTACACTTTTCTACCTGACTTGAAAAACGTTCCATGCGCCTACTTGGAGTTTGACACATTTACACTTTCCTACCCGCGACTCGCCAAAAGCGAATATTCGATGAAATATTCCGATTTGAAGGGTAAATTTGTAATTTTATACTTAAATATTGGCCGATTACAAATATACTCTAGGTCAACCTTTAGTCAATATTATTTTAATAATAAAACTAAAAAACAGAAGGCAAATAAATTAAAATAAAATAATTTTGAAATCATTTGTAAATGAACATAAAACTTAAATTAAAAATTACATTCATCTTCCTAAAAAAACTAATTACATCAAATTTGTGAGCAAATTCAATATAAAATCAAGAAAAAATCACCATCACCATCACTCAAACATCATTTACAAATCTAGAAAACAATAATAATTAAAAAATCTCAAATTCTAAAAAAACAAAAGGACAACGTTTGCCGTGTGTCTTGATCCTCGACGGGAGGAGAGAGAAGCCGGCTGAAATGTGTTTGTGTGTGTGTGTGTGTGGGGGGGGGTGGGGGGGGGGGGGGGTGGGGGGGAATGACCCGATTGCTATGTCGAGCTTGATTGACGGGCGGGGGAGACGCGGTGGTGGTGCTTCATCGTTCGGAAATTGGATAGAGACGGTGGCTCCTGGTGGTTTGAGGCTCGAAGACACGACAACCGTGACCTCTCTCGAATTTCTTGTCGTTGGATCTGGATCTGCAAGAACTTCATAGATCTATCTACAAGAACATCATAAATCTTAAATTTTGATTTAGGGTTATCATATGAATAAGAAGACAAAATTGGTTTTTTTTTGTAATTCGGAAATTATTTTTTTGTAGCGTGAAGAAAATAATTTTGAGTTAGGGTTATCAGATGTGTTTGTAATTTTGGAGAAGAAGAAGAAAGATACGATTTCATCTCCTTTTCATTTGTATTTTTATTTTATTGGTTAAATTAATTAATTAATAAAATGTGTTATTACCATAATATCCTTTAAGTTTCAAAGAATTATAAAACATACTCACATCAAAGGAGCGTGTAATCCACTTTCTCGGAATATTCCTCGAATATTCGCTTTTGGCGAGTCGCGGGTAGGAAAGTGTAAATGTGTCAAACCTCAAGTAGATGACCCGATTGCTATGTCGAGCTTGATTGACGGGGGAGACGCGGTGGTGGTGCTTCATCGTTCGGAAATTGGATAGAGACGGTGGCTCCTGGTGGTTTGAGGATCGAAGACACGACAACCGTGACCTCTCTCGAATTTCTTTTCGTTGGATCTGGATCTGCAAGAACTTCATAGATCTATCTACAAGAACATCATAAATCTTAAATTTTGATTTAGGGTTATCATATGAATAAGAAGACAAAATTGGTTTTTTTTTGTAATTCGGAAATTATTTGTTTGTAGCGTGAAGAAAATAATTTTGAGTTAGGGTTATCAGATGTGTTTGTAATTTTGGAGAAGAAGAAGAAAGATACGATTTCATCTCCTTTTCATTTGTATTTTTATTTTATTGGTTAAATTAATTAATTAATAAAATGTGTTATTACCATAATATCCTTTAAGTTTCAAAGAATTATAAAACATACTCACATCAAAGGAGCGTGTAATCCACTTTCTCGGAATATTCCTCGAATATTCGCTTTTGGCGAGTCGCGGGTAGGAAAGTGTAAATGTGTCAAACCTCAAGTAGGCGCGCAACATTTTTCAGGTCAGGTAGAAAAGTGTAAAAAGTAGTAAAATTCAGGTAGAAAAATATAATTTACCCTTTTTTTTAATGAAAATCCCTTCATTCTTCTCAAATCTTTGTTCATTTTTTTTTTCATTATTTAAATGATAAATAATTAATTAATTAAGCAGTTTATGCTTGATTAGTAATTAATTCAAAAGAATTTCCTTAATTATAGGCCAACTAATTAACCGGTTAATTAATTAATTTATATTATATAAACAATAATATCGAAATTTATAGTAAATCTACTTCTTATTTTAATCAACTAAATAAATTTAATATTATCTAATATTTATATGACTATAATCATTAATAATTCAAATTATATTACTATAACTGGATCATTTAAATTAAGTAAATTCAATTATTAAAATCGGTAACTCAAATTAATTATATTTAAAAAATATTTTCACTCACTTTTTACCTCACTTATTCATGCTTACGCTTTTTTTTTTAAAGCTGTAAGTTTTTTTTATTGCTTTTTCTCTATTAAATTTTAAATTATTAAATAAATCATATTTTAATATCTTCTATTAATATCTTCACTTTACTTTTTATTTATCTTTTATTATTTATTTATTTAAATTATCATATAAATTTTAATAAATATTAATATTATTTTTTATTAATCAACTCTTTATTTATAGAAGAATAATTAACTTAATATTATATTATATTAATATTAAGTAAACTAGGTTGTATTTAATTTAATTTACCATATTTTATTTTAATCAGTCAACTAAATTATAAATTTTCAACCAAAATATCCGAATTAGATTATAATTAGTCAACTAAATTATAAATTTTCAACAAAAATATTCATTATATAATTTGCGATTTTTATCTTTCACTCATTTTCAACCTTATACCTGTTGTACCCGATTCTCTTAAGGCCCATTGTGCCTGGTTTGCGGCTCAAATACAGCTCGGCCCATCATTTCTCTCATCTAATAAATATGGGACGAGACCCTGCCGACGACCACTCGCGACCACTATGACGTATAAACAGGATACCGTCGAACACCCTGGATAAAAGTATGTTGCGAACACTATTTACCGCCTCACATCTCTCTTCCTCGCAGGAGACCCCCATCTAGCTGTAAGAATGCGACCACTGTCAGTTGGATAGCGTGCTTCTAAACGGACGAAGAGAACTTGATCGCATAGACCGGCGGGTAGCAGTCGATCTGAAGGGGGTCTAGACGATGGCTTGCCTAAGGGGTGATTCGTTCAGGCGAACCGGATCAGGGGCAAAAGAGGAAACATCAACATAAGGGGTATAATTGAGATCTCCCCCTAATAGGAGGGGTAGTTTATGTAATTGTCCCAGAAAAAGCCATGTAATTTAGGCCCAAACCCATGTTTAGAAACCCTAATATTTGTACTATAAATAGTTGGATCTTTCCATTTGTAAAGGGCATGCACATTTCCCAAGAAATATATCAGGAATTTTGCACTAAAGCTTTTTAATTATTTCTTTGTTTGTTCACTCAATCCCCAAAACATCAACACGTTCGCGGGAGAATTCTTGTTAGGATTTTCTGCCCGTAAACAATTGGCGCTAGAAGGAGGGGTGATCCTCAGGCGTTGAGAGAACAAGCTAGGCGATATCATGGAACTGCTAGAAATGGGTGATCCGAACACCGCAGCAATAGGAGAATCCGCGAGCAGCAATGCACGCGATAACGGGAAATCTCCCATGGTCGAAGGGGGATCAGAGGTTCAATTGCAACCGATCTCCGGAGAGGAACATCGCCAATGGGCGATGATTGAGAAACTGAGAGCCGAGCAACGCGAGCTCGCGGAGAAGCAGAGGGCCGTCACCGAAAGGTTTTCCGAAGAAAGGAAGAAAGCAAACATCCATGAAAACGAAATCCCTGACCTCAACATCGATCACCTGCAGTCCCCCGAGGAAATAAAGCGGACTATCCAGAAACTGAAAGAACGTTCCCGTATTCTGAAAGGGAAGGAGCCACCGAGAACACCCGAGGTCGAGGGGAGACGTTTGGATGCATATTTCGAGGAGGAAGCTCCCCGACCAGATAATATTCGGATAACCATGAAGAAAAAGGGGGAACGCAGTGTCCGTACGACGAACAGAGGCCGAGCCCAGGCAGCGGTTGATCAGGATCTAGAACGCCGATTGAGCGAGATGGAAAAGAAGATCTCTTTGCAGGAAAACGACCCGAAGAAGCGATCAGCTTTGGTCGAACCCCTGTCCCTGCGAATAGAAAGAGCACGGGTCCAACTCGATATCGCCCCGCTTCTGACCTTGACCTACGACGGAAGGACAGACCCCGAGGTCTATTTAAATAAGTACAAAATATACATGGTCGGACGAGGTGCCACCGATGAGACCAAATGCAAACTTTTTCCTTTAACACTGGGAGACACGGCCCATCATTGGTACACTGGGATTCCTTACAGGTCAGTTGATAGTTTTGGATAATTAGGAGAGATGTTCATCTCATACTTCGCATCGATGGTTAGATGTCCGGAAGGGCGACAACGGTTAATGGGAATCAAACAACGAGTAGCCGAATCTGATGAGAAATATGTTGAACGCATCGAGACAATAGTGTTGCAAGGAGAACAGGTTAGAGAGGATGTTTTAGTGCATGCCGCTGTGAGCGGATTGAAGGCTACATCCGAACTTTTCAAGCTCATGATGAAGGATTATCCCAGATCATACACTGAGTTTCGGCGACGAGCCGGCGAGGAGATCGCACAACAGCGGATCTACGCTCAGCGTTTGAAGGAATTAGAGCCCGGGAAGGGCAACAAAGAAGTTGTAGAAAAGAAGGATTGGGCGAAAAAGCCCGGGGGGGGGGGGGGGGGGTACAAAGGGTATCAAGGCCCGAAGAAAGGAGAGCAGGGAAACCATAAGGCCGAGAACGGAAACCTGCTGGGAAAGAGCCCCGGGACGATTTTGCAGATTTTCATGGAAAATCAGATAAACGCTCTACTCCCCCCAAAGCCCCTTTACACGCCCCCAGACAAGAGGATTCCCCGGAAGTGGTGTGCTTTCCACGAGGAGATCGGACACACAACTGATGAATGCAGAGATTTAATCACACAACTTCGTCGGCTGTTTGACGAGGGAAAGTTGGGACCGCTCTTACGAGCACCAAAAAGGGGTCGCGACCACAATCAGGGTAATCGACAGGATTACAGGCCTCATCAACAGCCGAGGTTGGAAGGGCCACCGGTGAACCAAAATTTGATGCCCCGCCCCCGCCAGCGGGCGGACTTCAGCAGAATGAGTTTCCGCCAGATCTGAATGGAGGAAGGGTCAACATGATCGGGGGTTTGACCCCCATCATTCACAAATCTAAATGGCAGGGAAAGGAAGAATTACGGAGGTGGGAAGGCATAAACTCTGTGATACCGTTTAAGGAACCGACCATAGCCAGGGGCGTGACTATCTCGTTCACTGATCGAGATCGAGAGGGCATTGCGTACCCGAAAGAGGATGCACTGGTTATCACGACGATGATCTTGGGAGTCGAGGTCGCGAGGATCCTAATTGATAACGGCGCGCACTGGTGTTGGAATTCGATATCCCGGGCTATTAAAATTTGCGGAAACCATAGCCCGATCAAAAACCCTTCGCCGGAGATCACGTGAGCACCGCCATGCGAATCGGAGCACGACCGAGGAGCCCACGCACCCGAAGGCACGCGGCTGCCCCAGCCGAACCCCCGCGAGGCGGGGTTCACGATCGATGGATCGATCGCGCTGTGCGATCGATAAGCTGGGGCTGCAGCGGCAGCCCCGCGGTGAGTCCGGCGACTCACCGCCGTCGGGGAGGGGGCAGCTCGCCCAGCGAGCCGCGGCGGCACCAGCCGCCACCCCGCGATCGAACCTAGGGTTCGATCGCACCCCGGCGTCCAGCCGGGGTTCTCCTCGATCGCGCATCCCCGGCGTCCAGCCGGGGTGCTCTTGGTTCGATCCCCACGGGGTCCTCGAGCCGCGGCGGTCCAATGGTTACACCACCACCGCCCGGTTCGTCCTCGTTCCGGGGTTCGTCCTCGGATCTTTGTTCTACGGTATTTTCAATAAATAATCGAATAAAATCATCAAGGGTGTTTAACGATATTATACCTTCGATTCGTTGTTCGGAGAAATGAGATCAATCGATGACCTTTGAATCTTCCCACGTATTCCTTGCACTAGCTTGAACGTCGGGTGGGCGACGATCCTCCAAGCTTATGGATCTCCTTCACGAACTCTCTAGACTAATCAAGTATGATTATCTTGTCTTGTCTAATTGTGAAGACCATGTAGTGATTTTATAGGCTACGTAGGGGATCTAAAGGAGGTGGAATATTGGGCTTCCAATATTGATGATTAAATAGAACCCAAGCCCAAATCTATTAATCCCATCAATATTAATTAATTTATTTTCCACTATATAAATTAATAGCACTCTCAATATTAAACCATATTATATCAAATAATATTTTTGCGGTTAGTATTATTTATTCCGTGTATTTAAGATTTAAATATCCATGAATAAAATTAATTTATTGCTAATTAATTTATTCATCTCTTATATCCGAGAATAGTACCATTCAACCTTAATTATTATGCGGAACAAATCCACCTGCAGGGTTTACATAATAATTCCTTATGAACTCATCTCAGGGATATTATCAACCCTTACGAGATACACTTTCCCGTCAAGTATTCACGGCATGTCATATATAAAATATAGCGACCCAACTTAACCGGTAATTGACCCAATAATTAAACCGGCCAATTCCTTTGGAAAATCAAAGTCACTTATATTAAATATACACACCCGAAATAGTATCGAGGATTAAGAATAAAATACACTGAGATTTAAATCGATTATCCAAGGCAATCCTAATCGATAAATCTCAAGCGATCCGCCCAATACACCAAGTGTACAAGTATGTTAAAATAATCAAGACAGATTATTTTCTCCCTCATACAACGACTATACCGATGGATTGGTCCGTGTCCATCTAGGTCGTGAGCAACTGTTCGATTAATACGACTAACCGATAGTATGATCTTCTGTGTGGGCCCGCACACCATACTAACTACAACGTATATAATCTAGGACTATAATTTTCATATATTTAATTATAAATAATTAAACGCAAATAATTGTTTATTTAATTAAATAGATTAATGGCAATGGATCAGGAGTTTGCGTTACTTAAATCTAGACATTAAGTACACAACTCCAACAATCTCCCACTTGTACTAAGGTCCAGTCATTTCCTCCAAACTCCCGACTCCCATACTCATCACGTGCTTAAACTGTACTTCCAAGAAGTACCATGTGATAGAGCAATCTAGGTTGCCGCTCTGAAGTTATCTTGGTGACTACAGCGTCGTCTTCCCTGACGATGATTCGTATCAGGTGGTACTTGCTCTATGTGTTATCTTACACTTATGGACTTGTGATTTCTTACCATTTGCCATCGCACCGCTATTTACATAGCCTTTGGCAAATTAAGAATCACATCTAAGTCATAGAGATTATCCCGGAGCTATACCAAAACTTTCGCTGCCTCTGAGGCCGCTATTTGGTTACCCATGGCAGAGTCCGAAAAGCATCGTGCTTATCACTCTTCCATGTTAAAAACTCCTTCTCCTTCAATAGTGAAACAAATAGCCTGATATCAACTTACACCGGTCCTTATTTGATTAGAAATCTAAGAGAATGTAATCCAAAGGAAAAGCTTTTCTACTCCGTAATCCAGAACATAGTTTCCAGTACCTTAAAATGTTCATTACAACAGTCGAGTATTCTTTTCCAGGATTACCTTGATATCCTCCCACTATACTAGCCGCATAGCAGATATCAGGTTCTCGTTTTCAACATCGCATTTATTAAGCTTTCCACTCTCGAAGTGTAGGAAACCGCTTTCATTGCTTCTATCTCCTTTTGTGTTCCAAAACACATATCCTTAGATAGATGCATTCCGTATCTGAAAGGTAACATACCTTTCTCGGAATCTTGCATGTTAAAACGAACCATAATCATTTATATGTAAGATGTCCAGGAGAAAAAAAATGTTCTTTTCTAGAGATCCTAGATCTCAAGAACATGTCCAACTTCTTTCTACATCTTTCATATCGATTTATCTAGACAATCATCATTCTATGTCTGACAACATCTTTATATTGTTGCCAATGATTAAATGTTATCTACATAAAACCCGAGAAACACCACTTTGTTTCCATCACGTTTCCAATACACACGACTCGTCTATGCCTTTGATGAATCCATAAAATGGACTATCTCATCAATTCGCAAGTTCCACGATCTCTAGCTTTGTTTTAATCTATAAATGGATCAACTAAGCTTGTACTCTAAATGATCTTGCCTCTTAGCAATAATCCTTATTGCTTTCCAAGAAGGCACATTTAGATCTAATACTGCCTTCATGTAGATCCAGGGATCGATTTCATGTATACTAGGTCCATAGTCCGAAAACTCTCCTAGTCTTATGAACATCTCCGGTTGTCACACAACCTCCCACTACAACGGCATTCCGTTGTATAAACAGTAATAACAGTAGGTGCAGTTAGTGGTGTACCGCTACTCGGTTTGGCTGGTTCTAAGTCTTAATCTTTCTCTCTCATTTCAAAGTATTACGTCACTTTGGGCTTGTGGTTCATCTAATAGTTTTTCCTCTATGAACCGGGCGTTAGAAATTATAACGTCCTTCTGGTTCACAGTACTATTGAACACACAACTTTTGTTCTTCCAGGATATTCTACAACCGCATTGAATGCGCCGTTGTTTTCAAGACATATCCATAGAACATAGGTAGTTCTGTATAACTCATGCTTTTACTATTTCTATAAGAATTCCATTTCTTATTTCAGACACACCATTTCTACACAAGAGTGTATGGTGTAGTCATTTGGGAGCAAATCCCAATCTCTGATCAGTATGCCATGCATTTGTTGGAGTTGTGTACTTAATGTCTAGAATTAAGTAACGGAAACTCACGATCCATTGCCACTAATCTATTTAATTAAATAAACAATTATTTGCATTTAATTATTTATAATTAAATATATGCAAATTATAGTCCTAGATTATATACGTTGTAGTTAGTATGGTGTGCGTCGTCACACGGAAGATCATACTATCGGTTACTCGTATATAATCGAACAGTTGCTCACGACCTAGATGGACACGGACCAATCCATCGGTATAGTCGTTGTATGAGGGAGAAAATAATTTGTTTTGATTATTTTATCATACTTGTACACTTGGTGTATTGGGCGGATCGCTTGAGATTTATCGATTAGGATTGCCTTGGATAATCGATTTAAATCTCAGTATATTTTATTCTTAATCCCCGATACTATTGCGGGTGTGTATATTTAATATAAGTGACTTTGATTTTCCAAAGGAATTGACCGGTTTAATTACTGGGTCAATTACCGGTTAAGTTGGGTCGCTATATTTTATATATGACATGCCGTGAATACTTGACGGGAAAGTGTATCCCGTAAGGGTTGATAATATCCCCGAGATGAGTTCATAAGGAATTATTATGTAAACCCTGCAGGTGGATTTGTTACGCATAATAATTAAGGTTGAATGGTACTAGTCTCGGATATAAGAGATGAATAAATTAATTAGCAATAAATTAATTTTATTCATGGATATTTATATCTTAAATACACGGAATAAATAATACTACCGAAGAAATATTATTTGATATAATATGGTTTAATATTGGGAGTGCAATTAATTTATATAGTGGAAAATAAATTAATTAATATTAATGAGATTAATAGATTTGAGCTTGGGCTCAATTTAATCATTAATATTGGAAGCCCAATATTCCACCTCCTTAAGATCCCCTACGTAGCCTATAAAAGCACTACATGGTCTTCTCTATTCTCAAAACTTGAAGATCACAATTCTAGAGAGAGAAAGTAGAGAGGGAGATCCATGGAGTTCGGAAGATCGTCGCCCACCCGACGTTCGAGCTAGTGCAAGGAATACGTGGGAAGGTCTCAAGGTCTTCATAGATCTCGTTTCTCAGTACAACGAGAACAAAGGTAAAATCGTTGAACCCCCTTCGATGATTTTAAATTATTATCGTGAAAATAACGTGAACGTAAGATCCGAGAACGCGACCCATGTCGAGGTTGAACCGGGCGGTGGTGATCGAAGATCACCGGACCGCCGGCGGCTCAACGACTCGACTAGAGAAG
This sequence comes from Euphrasia confusa, assembly GCA_954870475.1. Classification (NCBI taxonomy): domain Eukaryota; kingdom Viridiplantae; phylum Streptophyta; class Magnoliopsida; order Lamiales; family Orobanchaceae; genus Euphrasia; species Euphrasia confusa. Next base: position 11,559,065 of record OX940965.1, read on the forward strand.
GGTCAAGGGAGCGCGAGGCTCGGCTGGACGCCAAGACCTCGATCGAGCGCGTGCTCGATGCTTGATCGGCTGGACGGATCCGTAGCGAGCTGCGGGAGTTCCCGCAGCGGACTCGCTGGACACGAGCCCCGTCCGGACGCGCTACGGGCTGCTACAAGCAGCCCCGCCCAGTCCCGCTCGCGCGGCACCTCGCTGCCCGCGCGGAGCGATCGCCGCCTGCGCGGCTGGACCGCCGCTCGCGCGGCGGTGGGCTGTGGTGATCGCTAGCCACGGTTCGACCGTGGTTGGGCATGCGATCACCTAGGGCATGGCTGGGCAGCCCCTTGTGGCTGCTACGAACAGCCGCGAGCCCCACGCGGGGGCTCGATCGAACAAGCCGCGGGTTCGCCCGCGGTTAGGGTTTTGATTGGGCTATCCCCGTGGAGGTTCGTGGCGGGATGTTCCGGCAACCGGGAGTCGATTGGAGTTGTCGTTGCGCAATTTGACAACCCCGGATATTCGATCTCCAAAGGATATCGGTCGGAATTAATTAGATAATTTATTTATTTAAATTTATTAATTCCGGGATATCGATTTCCAACAATTGGTATCAGAGCGTTGGTTTTCGTTCACGGTATTTTTCGATAAAATTGTTCTACCTTGCAGGGTTTCCGACTATTATGGCTAGATTTATTTATTTTAATTAATGTCATAATATTGTTCTTGATTATTAAACTCTCGGACATGTCGAGATTCGTTTTATGTGTGGTGAATGCTTGTAATAGTAAAAATTCGGGGGTTGACCGAATTTAGGTTTATTATTACGTTCTACTTTTTCCGGAAAATGTATAGGGTCGATTTCATGTATAGAATCGATACCGGATAATTGTAAATTAATTTTGTAATTTATTTACGTTGGATCGATGCCGAAACGACTACCGGAGAAGACACGTGACGAAGAAGAGAAGGGCTCGGGATCGATCAACATGATCGATCCCATGGTGTTCGATCGAGGGGAGGGGCTGCCCGTGACCTCTCGGCCACGCCGGCCACCGGTGGTGGTGGCGCGTGGGTTGGGCGGCAGCAGCGTGCTCCTCCGAGCGGCGATCGATGGTGGTAGGGCGCGGGGACTCCCAACCCGTGCTCTCCCGCCGAGATCTAACTTTCCTAAATTATTCGGTTTTCCTATTTTGAGTATTCCTATTTTTTTGGGAATTCTCATGGAATAGGAAAAGAATGAATTTAGAATAAATTTATTTCCTTATTGATTGTTCCTATTATGGGAATTTTCATGGATTAGGAAGAGAATAAATTTAGAATTAATTTATTTTTCCTATTTAATTATTCCTTTATGGAATTTTTAATGGATTAGGAAAATAATTAATTTGGAAAGTTTTAATAATCCTTAATTAATTTTTCCTTATTAAATTATTCCTTTATGGAATTTTAATAGAAAAGGAAAGGAATTAATTTGGAAGGATTAGGAGTCCTAATTTATTTTATTTCCTTATTCTATTATAGAAGTCTTCTAGAATATTCCAAGTTTGACTTGGATGGGATTCTAGAGATTTAATAGAATTAGATAGGAAAATAAAAATAAATAAAAATATTAATAATATTTAATTTTATTTTTGATATATTCGATTGACTTAATTTTCGAATTAAGTAACTTTTGGATTAATTGAAAATAAATAGATTTAAATATTGGGATTAATATTCTCGTCACATGGAACATTCAAGAACGAAGACTGAAGACTAGAAGATGCGTACGGGGATGCGATAAAGCCATAATAGTCGGAAAATAATATTCTAGTATTATTTTGACTATGTGATAATATTTATGTGTTTTATTTCATGTATGCATGCTTATGTGTATTTAATTATGCATTAGATAGCGTATCCCTTTATTGTAAAAAGCTAAGTGGGAGAGGGTATGGAAACATACCCATGGTCTCCATTGCTGCTCTCTTGGTGACTTTTATAAACTTTTGAAGTTTATATAGATAAGTTATTGGAGGAGAGTTCTTGTAATTCCTCTTACAAGAAACATTGATTAAGTTTATCAAACAATGCCTAATTTGTCTTTCTAAAGCTGATTTCAAGTCGACTCATTCTCACCCCGGGGAGTGGAATGGAGCCAAAGCCACTTGGTCATGTAGAGGACACAAATTAGAGACCTTCGTACCATTCTTTTATAGATGGATCGATTGTCTGCTCGGCTCCCTCATTTTATGAGAGATAGGGTTGTTCGCATGGTGAATCACTGGTAAGAAACTTCGAGTTTCACTTATGATTCTCCGCGTCCTGATTTACAAAAATCGAATGGATCAAGTAATTGGGAGTCAATTGTAAAAATCTTTTGGTGTAGTAAACGTCCACACTATCGTGGCTTGCTGCACTGAATGGGATTTTGGATCGATTGATGTAGACAGTTATAGAAGGGAGTAAAGGAGCGTATGTTAACGTAAATGTCCACACTATCGTGGCTTGCGGTGAATATGCGTGTCCCAAACAATCTTCTTAGATACTGAGTAATGGTTTACACTTAGGTACGCTTCTTAGTATTCTTCCCATCGAAGTAACGCTAATGATGATGTACGACCGAAGCAAATATAATTGCTAAATCATTTGGGTAAGTAAACGTCCACACTATCGTGGCTTGCCATATCTGATGGGATTTTAGATGTGATTAGTGGTTTAATGATATTATTTGAGGGAGATAATATCGGATATTAAATCGATTGTTTGTTGTTATATGTGCTCATAGATTAGGATATGGCTTTGAACCCACTTTCTGTGATACTTAAGGAATTTAACTCATTGGTCCCTGAATGTATTGATTGGAATAGAGATCTAGACATTACCCAAACTGTTAAAGAGTGCAAGGTTGTACTCAGTGAGCTTTGTCCTCCCGAGCCTATTAACATAGGCGGCTAGACAAGAAGCGATGAGGATACTCATAAAGGCCAGTCACTTCGAGGAAACGCTTAAACACGTTTTTGAGATGATTGACCTTTTAGACGAGTTGAGACGGAAATCGCAAGCTCTTGTGGCCAATGCCATAGGTTTCGAACCTAAGGGCAAAATCGGGGGAAAGGAAAAGCAAGCAAAGAAACCCAGTGGTCCTAAGTTACTTGGACCACGAGATGGGACGAGAAAGCCATGAGGCAAGAGTTCTCGATGCAAACAGTCTGGGTACTGGAAAGTCTGATTATCCTCTCAAAAAAAGTACGAAATCTTCTTTAGTCGTAAAACATAGTCAGTGGTATTATCTGCCGGTACCTGGTGTGTAGATATAGAACCACTGACGGTATGTGCATTCTAAATGCAAGGGTTCCAGGAAACCCGACGACTTAGAAAAGAATAAATCGTAGTCTACATGGGCAATGCTGTGGAGGAGGCAGCAGTTGCAGTGGAGGACATTTTATAGGATTTCATTTTGGGTTATTGCTTTTATGTACCTTTCAAATTAGAAAGAACCTTGTTCTGGATTTCTAATAAATGGATATTTTATTTCTTTTAATCATTTGATGGTTATAAGAAGAAATAATGATATTATCTATTCTGGTACATTAGCTAGCAATATATAAATGATGAATCCTGAGTCCACCACGATGCAATGAACCGTAGTATATAACTCGTTTTACTAATAAGAGATTTCTTTGTTAAATCATGTATACTTGTGGATTCTTATGCTAAGTCGTGTTTATTCAAATAAGAAGTTCAAAGGTCGAAAATTGATATTTTGATCGATTAAGTTGAAGGAGTGGACCTTCCGACCTAAGAATCTGATTTGGAAGATAACATGACTAAGCAATCCTTTATGGATATAAGGTATAAGATCCGGACAAGTATTAGAATTGATTAACTCTGATATATGCAGACCTTTGTCTACTCAGACAATAAGGTACGAGTACTTCATTTTATGATTACTCGAAAAATGGATTAGCATACCTGATGTGCCACAAAAGCAAAGTGTTTTTGACAAGTCAATGGAAACAAAGCTATTATGGGGAACCATCATGGTATATCCATTGAAAGCCTGCGATTTGATCGCGGAGGCAAGTGCCTGTCTGAGTAGTACATGGCATACTAATCAGAGATTGGGATTTGATCCCAAATGACTACACCATACACTCTAGTGTAGAAATGGTGTGTCGGAAATAAGAAATGGAACTCTTATAGAAATAGTAAGAGCATGAGTTATACGGAACTACCTATGTTCTATGGATATGTCTGGAAACAACGACGCATTCAAATGCGGTTGTAGAATATCCTAGAAGAACAAAAGATGTGTGTTCAATAGTACTATGAACCAGAAGGACGTTATAAGTTCTAACACCCGGTTCTTAGAGGAAGACTATGTGATGAACCACAAGCCCAAAGTGACGTGATACTTTGAAATGAGAGAGAACGATAAAGACTTAGAACCAGCTTAACCGAGTAGCGGTACACCACTAACTGCACCTACTGTTATTACTGTTTATACACCGGAATGCCGTTGTAGTGGGAGGTTGTGTGACAACCGGAGATATTCATAAGACTAGGAGAGTTTTCGGACTCTGGACCTAGTATACATGAAATCGATCCCTGGATCTACATAGAGGCAGTACTAGATCTAAATGTGCCTTCTTAGAGAACAATAAGGATTATTGTTAAAAGGCAAGATCATTTAGAGTACAAACTTAGTTGATCCATTTATGGATTGTAACAAAGCTAGAGTTCGTGGAACTTGCGCATTGATGAGATAGTCCATTTGATGGATTCATCAAAAGGCATTGACGAATCGTGTGTATGGGAAACGTGATGGAAACAAGGTGGTGTTTCTCGGAGGTTTTATGTAGATAACATTTTATCATTGGTACCAATGTAAAGATGTTGTCAGACATAAAATGATGGTTGTCTAGAAAAATCGATATATGAGATAAAGAAGAAGTTAGAGCATGTTCTTAAGATCTAGGATCTCAAGAAAAGAACATTGTACTTCTCTAGATATCTTATACGATTATGGTTCGTTTTAACATGCAGGATTCCGAGAAAGGTTCGTTACCTTTCAGAGACGGAATGCATCTATCTAAGGATATGTGTTTTGGAACACAAAAGGAGATAGAAGCAATGAAAGCGGATTCCTACACTTACAGTGAGGAAAGCTTAATAAATGCATTGTTGAAAACAAGAACCTGATATCGGCTATGCAGTTAGCATAGTGGGAGGATATCAAGGTAATCCTGGAAAGGAATACTTGACTGCTGTAAATGAACATTTTAAGTACTTTCGAAGTACTGGAAACTATGTTCTGGATTACGGAGCAGACAAACATTTCCTTTGGATTACACTCTCTTAGATTTCTAATCAAATGAGGACCGATGTAAGTCGATATCAGGCTATGTGTTTCACTATTGAAGGAGAAAGAGTTTTAACATGGAAGAGTGATAAGCACGATGCTTTTCGGACTCTGACATGGGTAACCAAATAGCGGCCTCAGAGGCAGCGGAAGTTTTGGTATAACTCCGGGATAATCTCTGGGACTTAGATGTGATTCTTAATTGGCCAAAGGCTATGTAAATAGCGGTGCGATGGCAAATGGTAAGAAATCACAAGTCCATAAGTGTAAGATAACACATAGTGCAAGTACCACCTGATACGAGTCATCGTCAGGGAAGACGACGCTGTAGTCACCAAGATAACTTCAGAGCGGCAACCTAGAGTGCTCATTCACATAGTACTTCTTGGAAGTACAACTTAAGCACGTGATGAGTATGGGAGTCGGGAGTTTGGAGGAAATGACTAGACCTTAGTACAAGTGGGAGATTGTTGGAGTTGTGTACTTAATGTCTAGAATTAAGTAACGGAAACTCACGATCCATTGCCACTAATCTATTTAATTAAATAAACAATTATTTGCATTTAATTATTTATAATTAAATATATGCAAATTATAGTCCTAGATTATATACGTTGTAGCCAGTATGGTGTGCGTCGTCACACGGAAGATCATACTATCGGTTACTCGTATATAATCGAACAGTTGCTCACGACCTAGATGGACACGGACCAATCCATCGGTATAGTCGTTGTATGAGGGAGAAAATAATTTGTTTTGATTATTTTATCATACTTGTACACTTGGTGTATTGGGCGGATCGCTTGAGATTTATCGATTAGGATTGCCTTGGATAATCGATTTAAATCTCAGTGTATTTTATTCTTAATCCCCGATACTATTGCGGGTGTGTATATTTAATATAAGTGACTTTGATTTTCCAAAGGAATTGACCGGTTTAATTACTGGGTCAATTACCGGTTAAGTTGGGTCGCTATATTTTATATATGACATGCGTGAATACTTGACGGGAAAGTGTATCCCGTAAGGGTTGATAATATCCCCGAGATGAGTTAATAAGGAATTATTATGTAAACCCTGCAGGTGGATTTGTTCCGCATAATAATTAAGGTTGAATGGTACTAGTCTCGGATATAAGAGATGAATAAATTAATTAGCAATAAATTAATTTTATTCATGGATATTTAAATCTTAAATACACGGAATAAATAATACTACCGGAGAAATATTATTTGATATAATATGGTTTAATATTGGGAGTGCAATTAATTTATATAGTGGAAAATAAATTAATTAATATTAATGGGATTAATAGATTTGGGCTTGGGCTCAATTTAATCATTAATATTGGAAGCCCAATATTCCACCTCCTTAAGATCCCCTACGTAGCCTATAAAAGCACTACATGGTCTTCTCTATTCTCAAAACTTGAAGATCACAATTCTAGAGAGAGAAAGTAGAGAGGGAGATCCATGGAGTTCGGAAGATCGTCGTCCACCCGACGTTCGAGCTAGTGCAAGGAATACGTGGGAAGGTCTCAAGGTCTTCATAGATCTCGTTTCTCCGTACAACGAGAACAAAGGTAAAATCGTTGAACCCCCTTCGATGATTTTAAATTATTATCGTGAAAATAACGTGAACGTAAGATCCGAGAACGCGACCCATTTCGAGGTTGAACCGGGCGGTGGTGATCGAAGATCACCGGACCGCCGGCGGCTCAACGACTCGACTAGAGAAGGGTCAAGGGAGCACGAGGCTCAGCTGGACGCCAAGACCTCGATCGAGCGCGTGCTCGATGCTCGATCGGCTGGACGGATCCGTAGCGAGCTGCGGGAGTTCCCGCAGCGGACTCGCTGGACACGAGCCCCGTCCGGACGCGCTACGGGCTGCTACAAGCAGCCCCGCCCAGTCCCGCTCGCGCGGCACCTCGCTGCCCGCGCGGAGCGATCGCCGCCTGCGCGGCTAGACCGCCGCTCGCGCGGCGGTGGGCTGTGGTGATCGCTAGCCACGGTTCGACCGTGGCTGGGCATGCGATCACCTAGGGCATGGCTGGGCAGCCCCTTGTGGCTGCTACGAACAGCCGTGAGCCCCACGCGGGGGCTCGATCGAACAAGCCGCGGGTTCGCCCGCGGTTAGGGTTTTGATTGGGCTATCCCCGTGGAGGTTCGTGGCGGGATGTTCCGGCAACCGGGAGTCGATTGGAGTTGTCGTTCCGCAATTTGACAACCCCGGATATTCGATCTCCAAAGGATATCGGTCGGAATTAATTAGATAATTTATTTATTTAAATTTATTAATTCCGGGATATCGATTTCCAACAGCATTCCTCAGACAGGCACTTGCCTCCGCGATTAGATCGCAGGCTTTTAATGGATATACCATGATGGTTCCCCACAATAGCTTTGTGTCCATTGACTTGTCAAAACACTTTGCTTTTGTGGCACATCAGGTATGCTAATCCATTTTTTGAGTAATCATAGAATGAAGTACTCGTACCTTATTGTCTGAGTAGACATAGGTCTGCATACATCAGAGTTAATCAATTCCAATACTTGTCCGGATCTTACATCCTTTCCAAAGGATTGCTTAGTTATGTTATCTTCCAAATTAGATTCTTAGGTCGGAAGGTCCACTCCTTCAACTTAATTGATCAAAATATCAATTTTCGACCTTTGAACTTCTTATTTGAATAAACATGACTTAGCATAAGAATCCACAAGTATAAATGATTCATTATAGAAATATCTCTTAAAAGTAAAACGAGTTATATACTACGGTTAGGTTTGCATCGTGGTGGACTCAAGATTCATCATTTATATATTGCTAGCTAATGTACCAGAATAGATAATATCATTATTTCTTCTTATAACCATCAAATGATTAAAAGAAATAAAATATTCATTCGTTAGAAATCCAGAACAAAGTTCTTTCTAAAAGGTACATAAAAGCAATAACTCAAAATGAAATCCTATAAAATATGTCCTCCACTGCAACAGCTGCCTCCTCCACAGCATTGCTCATGTAGACTACGATTTCTTCTTTTTCAAGTCGTTAGGTTTCCTAGAACCTCTTGCATTTAAAATGCACATACCGTCAGTGGTTTCATATCTACACACCAGGTTCTTGGTAGATAATACCACTAACTATGTTTTACGACTAAAGAAAATTTCGTACCTTCTTTGAGAGGATAATCAGACTTCCAGTACCCAGACTGTTTGCATCGAGAATACTTGCCTCATGGCTTTCTTTTCCCATCTCGTGGTCTAAGCAACTTAGGACCACTGGGATTCTTTGCTTGCTTTTCCTTTCCCCCGATTTTTCCCTTTGGTTCAAAACCTTTGGTATTGGCTACAAGAGCTTGCGATTTCCGTCTCAACTCGTCCAAAAGGTCAATCATCTCAAAAAACGTGTTTAAGCGTTTCCTCGAAGCGACTGGCCTTTATGAGTATCCTCATCGCTTCTTGTCTAGCCGCCTATGTCATGTCTAAACACCAACTTGAGTTTGAACATGATATCAAAATCAGTCCATTCCTCATCAGTTGAGACATTGATAGGCTCGGGAGGACAAAACTCACTGAGTACAAACTTGTACTCTTTAACAGTCTGGACAATGTCTAGATCTCTATTCCAATCAATACATTCAGGGACCAATGAGTTAAAATCCTTACGTATCACAGAAAGTGGGTTCAAGGTCATTCCTAATCTATGAGCACATATAATAACAAACAATCGATTTAATATCCGATATTATCTCCCTCAAATAATATCATTAAACCACTAATCACATCTAAAATCCCATCAGATATGGCAAGCCACGATAGTGTGGACGTTTACCTACCCAAATGATTTAGCAATTAGATTTGCTTCGGTCGTACATCATCATTAGCGTTACTTCGATGGGAAGAATACTAAGAAGCGTACCTAAGTGTAAACCATTACTCAGTATCTAAGAAGATTGTTTGGGATACGCATATTCACCGCAAGCCACGATAGTGTGGACGTTTACGTTAACATACGCTCCTTTACTCCCTTCTATAATTGTCTACATCAATCGATCCAAAATACCATTTAGTGCAACAAGCCACGATAGTGTGGACGTTTACTACACCAAAAGATTTTTACAATTGACTCCCAATTACTTGATCCATTTGATTTTTGTAAATCAGGACGCGGAGAATCATAAGTGAAACTCGATGTTTCTAACCAGTGATTCACCATGCGAACAGCCCTATCTCTCATAAAATGAGGGAGCCGAGCAGACAATCGATCCATTTTAAGAAATGGTACGAAGGTCTCTAATTTGTGTCATCCACATGATCAAGTGGCTTTGGCTCCATTCCACTCCCCGGGGTGAGAATGAGTCGACTTGAAATCAGTTTCAGAAAGACAAATTAGGCATTGTTTGATAAACTTAATCAATGTTTCTCGTAAAAGGAATTACAAGAATTCTCCTCCAATGACTCGTCTATACGAACTTCAAAAGCTCATAAGAGTCACCAAGAGAACAGCAATGGAGACCATGGGAATGTTTTCATTCCCTCTCCCACTTAGCTTTTTATAACAAAGGGATACGCTATCTGATGCATAAATAAATACACATAAGCATGTATACATTAAATAAGGCACATAGAATATTATCACATAGTCAAAATAATACTAGAATATTATTTTCCGACTATTATGGCTTTATCGCATCCCCGTACGCATCTTCTAGTCTTCAGTCTTCGTTCTTGAATGCTCCATGTGACGAGAATATTAATCCCAATATTTAAATCTATTTATTTTTAATTAATCCAAAAGTTACTTAATTCGAAAATTAAGTCAATCGAATATATCAAAAATAAAATTAAATATTATTAATATTTTTATTATTTTTATTTTCTTTTTCTACTCCATTAAATCTCTAGAATCCTATCCAAGACCCACTTGGAATATTATAGAAGATTTCCATAATGGAATAAGGAAATAAAATAATTAGGACTCCTAATCCTTCCAAATTAATTCTTTTCCTAATCTATTAAAAATTCCATAAAGGAATAATTAAATAGGAAAAATTAATTAAGGACTTTCAAACTTTCCAAATTAATTATTTTCCTAATCCATTAAGAATTTCATAAAGAAATAATTAAATAAGGAAAATAAATTAATTCCAACTTAATTCTTTTCCTAATCCATGAATATTCCAAAGTAGGAATAATCAATTAGGAAGACCAAATTAAATCTAAATTTATTCTTTTCTTATCCATGAAAATTCCCATAATAGGAATAATCAATAAGGAAATAAATTTATTCTAAATTTATTCTTTTCCTATTCCATGAGAATTCCCAAAAATAGGAGTACTCAAAATAGGAAAACCGAATAATTTAGGAAAGTTGAATCTCGGCGGGAGAGCACGAGATCACGAGGACCCCGCGCCCCCACCACCATCGACCACGGCTCGAGGAGCACGCCACCGCCACCCCAGCCGGCCAGCCACCACCGTTGCCGGCGGCAGCCCACGGCCGAGGGCGATCAGCCCTCTCCTCCGCGATCGATCTCATGGGGATCGATCTCCATGATCGATCCTCGAGTCCTTCATCTTCTTCGTCACATCTTCTTTTTCTCCGGCGGTCGTTTCGGCATCGATCCAACGTAATATAAATTACATAATTTAATTACAATTATCCGGTATCGATTCTATACATGAAATCGACCCTATACAATTTCCGGAAAAACAAGAACGTAATAATAAACCTAAATTCGGTCAACCCCCGAATTTTTACTATTACAAGCATTCACCACACATAAAACGAATCTCGACATGTCCGAGAGTTTAATAATCAACATATCATGACAACAATTAACGAATAATCATATCTAGCCATAATAGTCGGAAACCCTGCAAGGTAGAACAATTTTATCGAAAATACCGTGAACGTAAACCACGCTCTGATACCAACTGTTGGAATTCGATATCCCGGGCTATTAAAATTTGCGGAAACCATAGCCCGATCAAAAACCCTTCGCCGGAGCACGTGAGCACCGCCATGCGAACTGGAGCACGACCGAGGAGCCCACGCACCCGAAGGCACGCGGCTGCCCCAGCCGAACCCCCGTGAGGCCGGGTTCACGATCGATGGATCGATCGCGCCGTGCGATCGATCAGCTGGGGCTGCAGCGGCAGCCCCGCGGTGAGTCCGGCGACTCACCGCCGTCGGGGAGGGGGGCAGCTCGCCCAGCGAGCCGCGGCGGCACCAGCCGCCACCACGCGATTGAACCTAGGGTTCGATCGCACCCCGGCGTCCAGCCGGGGTTCTCCTCGATCGCGCATCCCCGGCGTCCAGCCGAGGTGCTCTTGGTTCGATCCCCACGGGGTCCTCGAGCCGCGGCGGTCCAATGGTTACACCACCACCGCCCGGTTCGTCCTCATTCCGGGGTTCGTCCTCGTTCCGGGGTTCGTCCTCGGATCTTTGTTCTACGGTATTTTCAATAAATAATCGAATAAAATCATCAAGGGTGTTTAACGATTTTATACCTTCGATTCGTTGTTCGGAGAAACGAGATTAATCGATGACCTTTGAATCTTCCCACGTATTCCTTGCACTAGCTTGAACGTCGGGTGGGCGACGATCCTCCAAGCTTATGGATCTCCTTCACGAACTCTCTAGACTAATCAAGTATGATTATCTTGTCTTGTCTAATTGTGAAGACCATGTAGTGCTTTTATAGGCTACGTAGGGGATCTAAAGGAGGTGGAATATTGGGCTTCCAATATTGATGATTAAATTGAGCCCAAGCCCAAATCTATTAATCTCATCAATATTAATTAATTTATTTTCCACTATATAAATTAATTGCACTCTCAATATTAAACCATATTATATCAAATAATATTTCTCCGGTTAGTATTATTTATTCCGTGTATTTAAGATTTAAATATCCATGAATAAAATTAATTTATTGCTAATTAATTTATTCATCTCTTATATCCGAGAATAGTACCATTCAACCTTAATTATTATGCGAAACAAATCCACCTGCAGGGTTTACATAATAATTCCTTATGAACTCATCTCGGGGATATTATCAACCCTTACGGGATACACTTTCCCGTCAAGTATTCACGGCATGTCATATATAAAATATAGCGACCCAACTTAACCGGTAATTGACCCAATAATTAAACCGACCAATTCCTTTGGAAAATCAAAGTCACTTATATTAAATATACACACCCGCAATTGTATCAAGGATTAAGAATAAAATACACTGAGATTTAAATCGATTATCCAAGGCAATCCTAATCGATAAATCTCAAGCGATCCGCCCAATACACCAAGTGTACAAGTATGATAAAATAATCAAGACAGATTATTTTCTCCCTCATACAACGACTATACCGATGAATTGGTCCGTGTCCATCTAGGTCGTGAGCAACTGTTCGATTAAATACGAGTAACCGATAGTATAATATAAATTTCCTGGTTTAATAAATAATAATACGAAATACTTACCAATTTGAAATTCTTTTTCTAGTTCTTCTTCGGGTACTCCTTCCTCGTCTTTCTTATCGTTTGAACTAAAATTCAACCAATCTTCAGCACAAATTAAAGCTTCAACCATATTGGGACTCAATGAATTTTTATATGGAGAGAGAACACGACCTCCGATGCTAAATGCACACTCCGAAGCAACGCTGGATATGGGAATCGCCAAAATATCCTTTGCCATCTTAGCCATTATAGGGAAGCGCGGACTGGTCTTCATCCACTATTGCAAGATATCAAACTCATCCACTTCATCCTTAGCTATTTTGTGTTGTTTCTCTGTGAAATAGAGTGAAATCTCTGAGGTATCAACTTCATCAAATTCTTCACTAATAGATTGCAAGCGCGACAAGCTACAAGAACCTCTACGATCAGATCGCCCATGACTTCGAACTGCAGGTGTATTGGATTTTTGAGTTGAAAATGGAGTCATTTGTCTCTTATAAAACTCATAAAGCTCATTTACTGAGTTTGTCACCTCTCTCACCAAATAGGCTGACTGGTCAAGTCCATATACTGTATTTAAACATTTTTCAACATGTTTCATCTTTTGACGTGGGTCCAACACAGCTGCAATGTAGAGAATTTTATTCATTTTCATATTTAACTCTGTTTCCTCCAACCAATATTTCCCAACCTTCATTCTCATTTTTTGGCCATAGAACTTACTTCTTGATCTTCATTAAACTCCAACTCTGATATAAGGTCAAAGACGTCGCACATTTCTGCGAAAAATAAATGAGATGCCACATAGTTGGTGCCGGAGACGAGAAGTGTCAACTCGTAGAATTTTTTCAAATATTCAATCATCTTAGTTACATTAACCCAATCTGATTCTTCAGGTGGCCGAATAGGAAGATCTTTATACTTCTTCTGGTTCAAGTCATCGACATAATCTAGATTCATAGTCCTGAAAAGCTTAAATACTGCTTCATATGGTTGGGCCGACTCTAACATCAAATAATTTGAGTTCCACCTCGTCGGCACATCCAAAGACAAAGATTTCTTGCATTTTATATTGGTGAAAGCCTGCACATAGTTGTTGAATTGTTCAGAACGAGTTGGTGAAGCTTTAATCCACTTCACGGCTTCTCTCACTCGTCTCACGGACAAACCTATTTCCTCCAAGCCACTCGAAACAACCAAATTAAGAATGTGTGTTGCACACCTCGTATGGAGGTACTTCCCACCCAAAACATTCGTATTCCACGTCTCAGGTATGACTTGACATACTTAACAGCCCCATCATTTGCCGAGGCATTATCCATGGTGCAACAAAGCACATTCAGCAATCCCCACTCCCGCAATGACTTGACAACTGATTCGCCAATGTCATTCCCCTTATGACTTACGATCTTGCAAAAACTGATTATTTTTTTGTGCAGGACCCAGTCTTCTCCAATGCAATGAGCAATAATGCATATAAAATTAGTGTTATTTACTGCAGTCCAACAGTCTGTGGTGATTGACACCCTGGCCATGTCTTTTTTCTTAAAGAAATATTTCAAACCCTCCTTGCGCTCAAGGAACAACCTCACACAATCTTTTCTTATTGTTTGTCTGCTCGGAATCTGGAACTGAGGACATATAATATCAACAAACTTTTTAAAACCATCTCGTTCTACAAATGTGAAGGGAAGCTCATCGATAATAATCATCTCACACAACGCCAACCTAATTGCCTTCTGGTCAAATTTCCAACTCGACAAAGATCCATTTCCCGTTCCATCGGTACTAGGTGTGTAATTCAAAATTGTTTGGCCAGATGTGGCTGCCTGCTTTTTCGAACATGAAAGAGTATGGTTCTTTAAACCATTGGTGTCGTTCCTCGAATCAGCCGCAATCAAAATTTGACACTTTTTGCATCTTCCTTTGCGCATTTTTATTGGAGGATCCCCTTTTTAACCCATACTTTAACGTAAGCTTTCCAATGAGGAGATCTTTCGACGTGAGCTTTTCGTTTTCTTCCACCAATCACCGTTTGTTCATTTTGCGCATCTTCTTCTATTTGCACATCCTCTAACTCCATGTCCAACTGCTCATCTGAAAGTTGGCTGCTATTGCTCCCTTGTTGTATTGTATCAAAAGACGCCATCTATTTAACACGAATCCATGTACTAAATTAAACAATAATAAAATTTATATATGCAGCAACTTTGGACTCCATGTAATAAATTAAAGAATAATCAAATTTATATATACATCAACTTTTTTGGACACGATAAAAAATTATTTTAAAAGCGTAATAAATTGCAAACTAAATTAAAAGGCAAAAACTCTATGCACAATAAATTTTAAACTCACAAAATTGAATAATAATTTACAATTAGTAGAAAAACATACGACGTGAAGAGTAACAGACTCGAATTGAAGATCTAGCGCGGAAGAGAGTTGAGACTAACCTTGGAAGGTAAAGACGACGATTCGTGGGTAGAAGAAGATTGAAGATGCGTGTACGGCGACTCACGAGGGTAGAGAGTTGAGTGATTTAGGTTTTACTTTTACCAGTAGGTTTTTACTATTATATATAGATTGTAGTTTTATTTATTAAATATATAATATTTAAAGTTTTTAATTAATATATTAATATTAAATAATTAATATATTTATTATTTTAATTTAAATAATTAATCGGGTATTTCGGAAATACCCGAACGGGTAATCGGGTACTCTAATACCTAATATTTTTAAAAATGAGTTTCATAACCCGACCCTTTACCCAAATTTATTGGGTACGGGTACCCGAAAACCCAATTGGGTGCGGGTATTTCGGTACAAACCCGAATACCCGAACCCAAATAGTCACCCCTAATAATATCCAATTACCTATTTAAGATCAATTTATAATTATAGTAATTATCTCTTTAAATCAATTCTAAATAATTAATATATCATCCTTATATTTTTTATTAATATTAACATAAATGACCCAGTTTGACCTTAATTAACTCCACACAGTCCGATCATCCACTCCACAAAATTCGACCATTATTTTTACAACCCTTCATTTTCCTTAATTTTAGCAACTTTAAATGGTAATTTAAATATATATTATTATGTAATATTTTAATTAAAATGCCTTATTTTTTAATTAAAGTTTTAGATCGTCTTTATTTATCCTACCATATAAATATTAATAAATAATAGTATTAATATTAATTCAAATAAAAATATAGAATATTCAATTACATATTTTAAATCCTTAATTATAGTCATTACTCCTTCTGACCCTAAGAAAGGGTCATAGGTGGTCAACGTTAACTTTTTTCGTTCGTCCAATAAATATGATAAACAGTGTAAAAAAATTATGAAAAAATTACTAAAATAAAATTTAACTATTAAATCTTATTTTAGTATTTTTTTCATATTTTTTGTACATTATTTATCATATGTATTGAATGAACAAAAAAATCAACGTTGACCACACCATTTCTTAGGGTATGAGGAAGTATCTATTTTAAATCTCTGTACTCAAAAAAGTATTACATGTTTATTGAATAAAAGGGAAGTATTTTTTAATAATTATACATGTAACACATATTGAGTATAGCTTAACGATTATTTTCCCTCTCTACACTTATAATGTCCGCGTCAAACCCATGCAAACACATAGGTTGGTGGGATTAGTGTCAACGTACAACATGTACAAAGCATACATCTATACATCTAGTTGATTAATATTTAAATTTAAATTTATTTATTTATTGGACTTTCTTTTGTATCTCTCTTCCTTATTTTTTTCCTCTTACTTTTCTCTCATATATTTTTTTGTGTAATATCAAAATTAATTAATTTATTCAATTTATTTTTTAGTAATATTTTGCGTAATATAAGAATTATTTTTCATATTTTGTTCATATTGAAAATTTATTCAAGTTTATTTTTTTTCGTAATATTTTTATTTAATTTATTTTGTTGCATAATATTTTTCTTGCGTAGTATAATAATTATTTTTCATTTTTTATTCATGTTAAAATTGTACGATAATGAAAATTTATGTATGATAATGATGAATATTTGATTAATAGGTTGTAATTTGTTAAAAATTCTATTTTTCATTTTTTTTCATAATGAAGATTTTAGGTACGATAAATGAAGATTGTTTATTTGATTGTTGTATACGTGATGAATATCTGATTAATAGGTTGTAAATTTTTGAAAAATAAAATTTCATTTTTTTTTCTGATAATGAAGATCTTAGGTACGAAGATTGTTTATTTGATTGTTGTATATGTGATGAATATTTGATTAATAGGTTGATAATGAAGATCTTAGGTAGGAAGATTGTTTATTTGATTGTTGTATATGTGATGAATATTTGATTAATTGGTTGTAAATTGTTAAAAATTCTAGATCTTAAGATGATAAAGATTTGATTTAGGCAGAATGAAGATTCATAATGAATATTTGATTTTATAATGAATATGGATAATATTAATATAAATTAAAATATTTTTATTATTATTTAAAGATTAAATACCATTTTAAATTTATAATTTTGTAACAAATGAAGTTTATTTTATTTTATTGTGATTTTTTTTATTTAAGAATTTAACGTCAAATTAAAATTTTAATTTGTATTTTTATTATTAAATGATATTATGTATTGTACATATAGTTGCACATTTATTACGTAATTAATATTTAATTTTATAATGAATATTAATAATATTAATATAAATTAAAATATTACATATAGTTGCAAATTTATTACGTAATGAATATTTGATTTTATAATGAATATTAATATAAATTAAATATTTTTTTTATTATGTAGAGATTAAATACCATGAATATTAATAATATTAATATAAATTAAATATTTTTTTTATTCGTAAAGATTAAATACCGTTTTAAATTTATATTTTTTTGCAACAAATGAAGTTTATTTTAATTAATTGTGATTTTTTTACCGTTTTAAATTTATATTTTTTTGCAACAAATGAAGTTTATTTTATTTAATTGTGATTTTTTTATTTAAGGATTTAACGCCAAATTAAAATTAAAATTTATATTTTATTATTAAATGATACAATGTATTGTACATATAGTTGTAGGAACTCGTGATTAGCCCCTGTATTTCATTTACTCTTAAATCAAAAATTACAATTTATGTTTTTTTAAAATTATCTCACAATTTTATAAATTGAATAAAAAATTACAATGTATGTTTGTTTGTTTAATTTTTGAAATTATCTCACTAAATATTTATAGTATTTTTTAATTAAAAAAATTTCTCAAATAATTAAAATCACACAAACCTACAAACAATACCAAATTCCAAGAGACAGAAGTGAATAATACAAAGATGTCAATACAATAAAAAAAGATTGTTAGAAAATACCAAGATTTAATTTATTACCACACATTATAATTTTCAGATGGAGACTAATAAAACATTTATCATTTTATTGTGTGTAGAAAATAATTAAAAAAAAACACAACAACATATGATTTTCAAACATTGAACAAAGCCGACCAGTTTTGTGGTGGGCCCACTCGCCGGAGAGGAACAATATCACTGCAGCATCGTTGGCACGACATAAAACAACATCCATACCTGTCGCAATCCTTCTCGCAGCATTCTTCGCAATAGCTGGGTAAAACACAACACCCGAGTTCATCACAATCCTCGTCTACATTTTTTATTCCCTTATAACTAGAGTTATCGAGAGTAGTTTGAGTCGGAACCCTTGATGGTGCCGCAGCGCCTGAAGACACGAGGAGATGAGTCGTTGTAGATACGACCATAACAAATACTACAATAACTTTGGAACTCATTTTTTCTTTAATTTCTCGATCAAAATTAGGTTGTCTAGGGATGGATATAGATTGAGATGAGAATGTTGATGTTGATGGTTTATATATGCATGATATTATATTATATATAAACAAATGTTGATGATGTTAATGACGTTAATTATTTTTGTATATCATGACTAAATATATTTCGTTGAGATTTGTATATGGACTTTAGGTGCAATTAGCCATGCCCACGCCAAGGATTGAGGACTGTTTTATTATTTAATAGTACTTACATTATAAGATGACATACTTTATTTGACTAAATATTGTAATTGATGAATATCAATTTATAAAAAAAAAATTATATATATATATACTCCTTCTATCCACTAATAATATTTTAATATTTTTTTATAATGTTTTTATACTGTTATCATCCAAATTAATACAAACTAGTATTACTGCCCGTGCGATGCACGTGATTTATTTGTTTGAAATAATCTAAAATTTTATTTAATCTCCAACGTATTTCGGCCAAAAAATTATTAATGGACTAACAAATTATTTTATTTAATAATCGATCTCTTACTAAAATTTGTAAATTCGTATTAAAATTTTATTATTTTCAAAGACTACGCATGTTTGATATAATTTATAGTATGTAAGCTTCTTGGGCATAGCCGAGTGGTAAGGTCTGTGATGATGTTGGTGTAATTCTCCGACGACGCAGAGTTCGAATCTCGGATATGACAAATTTTTATTGAAATATTATGAAGTTAGTCCTTGGATGAGACCTATTGACTATTTCTCATATGTGTCTGCTACTCGGGCGCATCCTTCGTTTTACATCCTACCCGATCGATGAGCCTCTGATCTGATGGAAGAAGAGTTTCTCGTCTCATCATACCCGATCTTTCTCCCACATGTGTCTGCTACTCGGGCGCATCTCTTGATTTACATCCACCCGATTGAGGAGCCTCTGATCTGGTGGAAGAGAAGTTTCTCGTCTCATCCTACCCGATCTCTCTCCCACATGTGTCTGCTACTCGGGCGCATCCCTCGATTTACATCATACCCGATCGAAGAGCCTCTGATCTGGTGGAAGAGGAGTTTCTCGTCTCATTCTACCCGTTCGAGGAGCCTCTGATCTAGTGGAAATTGAGTTTCTCGTCTCTGCATTTCTCTAGTGACAAACGCATCCAACAAATACCTAAAACCGCTGGCAGAAAATCCAAATAAATGGAAAATAAAAATTATAAAGTTGAAAAATAAATAAAAATTTAAAAAAATTGAATTTACTTGGTGAAAATGAAGGAGATGAGATGGGAGAAATGCAATTATATTAATATAACGTACCTTAACCTGTAAAATTTAACATTTTGAATTAGGGATAACTAAAAATTAAAAAAAAATCTAGTCCAACATAATTAATAACTCAACAATTTGATTTTGGAATCTGCGAATAAATTATAATTAATACATAAAATTAAAAAAAAATCGAGGAAAAAAAATGAATGAATAGAAGGACGTATACATGTAAATCGATTCAATATTCAGAAAAATAAAAAATAACCTATGAACCCAAATTATAGCAAGAGAAAATAAAATACGATTAATTGAAATTAAATTAATATTAATAGAATAAAAAAGAATTTTGAGAAAAAAAATAAAAATTTATATATTTAAGATGATTAATAATTATTATTACCAAAAATATATAATTTCAAGTTACTATTTAAAATTTATATATAATAATTTAAATATGCTTAATAATATTACTATTTATAATTTATATTATTTTTATTTATAATTTATAGTGTGAACACAACATTATTATTGTTTTCCTATTGGTCCACGTGGCATTAGTGGATCCTGAAATTATATATGTATAGATAAAACAATTGCCACCTTTTTAAAATAATAAAAAAATATCACGCTAATGAAAAGTGCGATGACATGACCTACTTTTTCATTTTTTTATGAACAATATAGTCAGCCAACTTATTATCTGTCTAGAACTTCCATAGAAATTCGGCGCTGCGCAATTCTCTCCGATATCTACGGCTATCTAGCTGGAGCCGTGGAGGAAAACAGTAAAAAAAAGTGTAAATAGGTCCATATACACATTAAAACATAATAAAACTCTTATACTGTATACACTATCATATTAAAAACCACCATTTCTACTTTGAAATACTAGAATACCTTTCCATTAAAAAATATAAGGGATACTCGAACTATAACATGTCGTCTTCCTCGACTCTGGTTTTGCTTCGTAATTATTTAAGCTTGCAATGCAATCTTCTGGGCAGGCAGTGTTTTTCCTGAGCTCAGCTTTGACATCCATAATTATAAAAGCGTGGGAAAGAAGGGAGAGGGATGAAGGGGCCGTGGAGGAGAATTTTTCAGAAATTAAGGTTTGTGAAAAATTTAGGAAAGAAGACGAGAAAGGTGAATTGGGAGAAGTGAATCATAATTCGTCCAGCCCTAACGAAATTCAAAATTTGTAATCGTACAACTCAATTGTCTACATCTTTCGTCCAAACCTAACAAAATTCAAAATTTTCTCGCCGGCAATGGAGGAGTAAGGGAGGACTCAATTCCGGCAAGCGAAGACTACCATAATCTCTTTCGCCTGTTCCCTTGGCGCCACCGACCACCGTCTCCTAGCCGATTCTCCCTTCCCCGTCACCGGTCATGTCCTGTTTTATTTGTACCATTGTCTCTTCTCCCTCTGCCGCTGCAACTTCGTCAAGTAGGAAATCACCCGTGAAGAATTTGAGTCTGTTGTTTTTTTTTCTCTAATTTGTTGTTTTTTTCCTCTAATTTTCGTTCATTAAAAAGTAGGGATAGTTTGAGTAGTTTGTCACTTTTTAAGGTAGAAAATATGGTTTTTTATATTGAAGTGTACAAAAGAGTTTTGTTATATGTAAGTTGTATTTTAAAATTGGCTGAGTTTATTTACACCTCCATTTTTACTAAACTCACCTCAAAAATTAATTTCTTATTTTATTTATACAATTAATAAATACACACTTGTTAAAATACCATTTTTAACCTTATTATCTTTAATCTGTTCTTTATTTCCACTAAATAAATAAAAATGATAGCGCTTAAGTATTTATTTTTAATGACTAAAGAGGGAAGGTGTAAGAGAGGAATAATCGCAGGAGATCGTCGAGGAAAGGGGTGGCCGGAAATTTCAGTCGAAAGCGTCGGTGGTCACAATGGGGACGGCGGCCATCGATCGACGGCGGGAGTTCGTCTTCTCCGGCGAAGCTTTTGGTTGCAGACGATGAACTTATGTGATTTCAAAGCGGCGACATCTCGTGTTTTCTCGGCGGTTTAGGGAGGGAGTGGAGGCGCGAAAGAGCCTCGATAGAAGGTGGATCCCGGCGGCTTTGTCCACTGGTGGTGGACGGCTAAGGTAGATCAACGACAACGTGAAGGATGTGGTTCGTACAACGACAATCAGATATTCAGCGGTTTATGATTGGTGGTTGAGTAGCTCCGGGCCTCCGGCAAGGGCCTGAGGTGAGGTATTCACCATCGACGAAAGGGGGAGGGGGTGGGAGGGGTCTAGAAACAAAATTTGTTTTTGGCTTGGAGGTTTGTATGAATTACGCAGTCAATTGATTGTTGATCTTCCGCGTTAACTCTCTCTCTCAACGTCTTGTTTTTTCTGGGTTGAAGAAAAAGAAGATAATGGATTTTAGTATTAAATATTTTTTAATTGAATAAGGGTAAATATGGTATTTTCAAGAGTGTGTAATTATCAAAATAAAAAAATTAAGAGGAAGGGGACAATTTCTATCGTACACCTATGAGTACAAAGCACGGTAAATCATTTTTTTTATTTTTTTTTATTATATCTCTTTTCCATATTTTTCTCCGATATTCGATTTTTTTTGCGTTATATAAAAATTAATTTATTTATTTATATTTCTTTTTCATATTTTTTTCCGATTCTTTTTGCGTAATATAAAAATTAATTTATTAATTTAATTTATTTGTTTGCTTAATATTTTTTTGCATAATATAAAAATAATTTTTATATAATATAAAAAATAATTTATTTATTCAATTTATTTTTTTGCGTAATGTTTTTTTGCCGTAATATAAGAATTATTTTTTATATTTTTTTCATAAAATTTTACGAAGATCTTATATACTGTGAATGAAGATATTAGTTTTTTTTCATAATATTTTTTATGTTTATTTTTTTCACGTTAAAAATTGTACGATAATAAAAATCTTATATACGATAAATGAAAATTGTTGTATTAGATAATAAAGATTTGATTATGTGATGAAGATTTGATAAATATAATGTAAATGGATGGATGAAGATTGATCGTATATTACATGATAAAGATTTGATTATGTGATTAAGATTTGATAAATATAATGTAAATGGATGGATGAAGATTTGATTTAAGTTGAATGAAAATTCATTCTTTACGTGATGAATATTTGATTTTATTGAATAAATATAAAATTATTAATATAAATTTAATGTAAAATGATGAATATGAAATTTAGTAGTTATTCTATTTCTCATTGGTAATGGAAGCAAGCAGTAAATGAAGATTAATTTATTAATGTGATGTATATTTGATTTTATAATGAATATTAATAATATTGATATAAAATAAAAAAATGATTTTTTTATTAGATAGAGATTAAATAATCGTTTTAAATTTATATTTTTGTATTGAATAAAATTTATTTTATTAATTTTTTTATTTACTATTAAGAGGAATTAACGCTAAATTAAAATTTAAATTTGAATTTTTATTATTAAATAGGTTGTATGTACCATGTATTGTACACCTAGTTGCACGGTATACATACTCGAAGAAGGGGTGAGTTTAGTAAATAAGTGTAAATAAACTCAGCCTTTAAAATTTCTTTCCGAAAGCAATCAAGATGGGCCCATTACAGAAGCCCGAATTGTAACAGGCCCAGACTATCCATCCTTATTCTCGAAACAGCTAGATTTATAATCTAGGCCCACACTAAAATAAACACGGAAATTAATTAATCAATTAGTCGAAAAATCAATTTTTTAATCTCTTGCTAATAAAATTATCTCTAACTTCGCTAGGATTAATCAACTTAATTGGTAAAATGTGTACTTCCTCAAGTCTTAATAGATGCAATTTATTTTGTACGTAAATTAAAAAAATAAAATGTTATTTTTATTTTTTAACCAAAAAGTAAATGATTTAATTTATTTTTAAATTTAAACGTAAATTAGTTGTCAGTGTAGTTTAAAAAGTAGGAATAAATTGTATTTTAAAATAAAAAAAATAAAAATATATATATTTTTTTTGTGTATCAACTATTATGTGACACTCAAAAAGAAAAGTATTGCATACTAAATAAATAAATATGATTAAAGCCCGTGCATAAAAGTCAAAATATTGAACTTTAATTTAATAACTTACGGACGAAAACACTGTCAAATTATGTTTTAATTTTATTTTTTTTATCTTATAATATATAATTTAGCTAGCAATTGACATATGTTTTATTCGTTAGATTTTATTGTGCATTAAGATTAGATTAAATTTGTGTTTACACGCTAATTAATTAGCAATGATGGGAGAGAATTTGTATTTTTTTATTAATATATTTAACTTATTAATTAATTATTTTATATTATATAAATAATAGAATTTAAGGTAAATCTACTCCTTATTTAATTATTGTAAGAAACTAAATAAGTTTGATATTATTTACTATTTATATTATTATAATCATGTCTATATTATCTTCACTCACTTCTTACCTGTTACTATTCTATTTTTTTTATTTGTTTATGCTCACTTTTTTTTGCAAATCTCTATGTATGTTTTGTTATTTTTGTATTTTTTGCAAGCTTCCACGTTCATTTTAATTTAAATATTATTGTTTGATAATTAATATTTTTATTTTTTTTAGTCGTAAGTATCTTTTACTAATTCAAATTTTAATTTTAATATTATTGAATTTTAATTTTAATATTATTTTAATTATTAATATTTTTATTTTTTGCTTAAGTATTTTTTACTAATTTAAATTTTAGTTTCAATATTATGGTTTGATCATTAATATTTTTATTTTTGAAGTATTTTTCACTAATTCGAATTTTAGTTTTAATATTATTGTTTGTTGATTATAATTGTATTGTAAATATAACAATTTATTTGTTAATGATTTTTGTATTTTTTTTCAGCCTTTTTGAATTTTTTACTCTTTTTAATGATTCATTTTTTTTTGCACGCCTTTTGTATTTCTAACTTTTTTTTGTTATTTTGTAAGTTTATTTATAAGTAAAATACTCTGCAAATCAAATAATCAAAATTTCATTAAAAAAGATCGAAACATTGGATTGGAAAAGTTTTAAATGAAACTGCTTCAAGATTTTGATTATGTTTCTTAATAAGTTTAGAGTGTTTTCCGTTAATTATTTATCTTTTATTTTATTATGTAATTTACGTAATTTACTATAATTTATAATATTTTATGTAACTCACAATTATTATTTTAATAAAATTTATAATATTTCTATTTAATTTTATTCTAATTTTATTTTTGTTGTAACTTACCCTATTTGTATTTAATCCTTATAATATATAATTCAGCTAACATTTATCTTATAATATTTATGTTAACTAAATATTAATATACATTAGCACAAAAATCCAAATAAAATTATCTTTTAAGAACTACTTATATTTGAGATTTTTTTATTGTAAATTATAATCTAAATTACCAAAATTTAATAATTACGGAAAAATTTCAAAATTGCTATAATTTAAAATTGATTGTGTTTATTGAGATTATTAAATATAATAAATACAATAATTTAAAATTTAATTGATAAACTAAATTTTAATAAAAAAAATTCTGTACAATAGTAATTTGAAATGTGAATAACCGAAACTCATTAAAAGAAGGATATAAATCATATTTAATTTTAATAAAAATAATAATTAATTATTAAATATAATGATTAATTATAATTTATTTTAATAATAAATTATATTTAACCATATATCACGGTCATAGTTATAGAATAAATATTAATGATGTATTTTTTTAAGTGATATAAATTGTTGGTAATAATAGTAAATTTAGAATTTGCGTAATCAAATAGTTTAATTTTTAATAACCTAGACTTCTATCTTAAATTTTTATTTACTTACTTAAATTTTTATTTACTTATCAAGTGGATTAGTAATTTATTAGAGTATTGATTTAAAATTAAATTACTTATATTTTCAATTTTATAATAAATATTATTATTCAATGAATTGTAACTAAAAAAAAAAAATTATTGATATTTTCTATTTTACAATAAATATGATTAACAACTGAATTGTAGTACAAAATAATAGTAAATAGAAGTTTATGTAATTAAATATTGTTCTAAAATTTTAAATTAACTTATTTATGACAAATAATTTATTTTTAATTTGTACGATTATTTAATATTTTTAATTAATATTTGTTAATTATATAACTATTTATTATTTATTATTCATACGATTTATATCTTTGAATTATCCAATGAAAATGTCGAAAATTATTATTAGAAAACACTTCAGAGGATCTTTTTTTATTTTCTATATAATTATAAATATAAATTGTTATGAATATTATTAATTAGTGAATGACTAGTTTACCCTTTCTCTTGGTGAACAAGACAGAAATCCTACTTTGTATCCTTTATAGGGGTCTCCCCATATGAATGAGATAACAATTTATAACAATTCTATTCTCTTCTCATGTTCTCTTGGTGAACAAGACAGAAATCCTACTTTGTATCCTATATTAAAGGGGTCTCCCCATATGAATGAGATAACAATTTATAACAATTCTATTCTCTTCTCATGTTCTCTCATATCGTCTCTTTTTCGGATCTATTATTCTCTCTCAATTTCTCTTGAGTTTATAACACATTATCAGCACGATGGCCTAAGAATGTTCAACCGCGTTCTTCATCGAAGTTCTACTCATCCAAGATCCGAACTCAAAGGCAAGAATTTATATTTATATTTATATTTATTAATAATTATAAATATATCTACTTATCCTCCCTTTTTTCTTAAATTCAAATGTTCTAAAAACATTATAAACTGATAATCCTGAAGTAATATTATATGTTCTCGAAATACATTTTAATGTGATATTCCTGAAGTAATATCATATGTTCCCGAAAAATATTATAATCTGATATTCTTGAAGTAATATCAAATTAATTATGTTTAATAAATCAATTAAAGTTTTTAATGTTCCTGAAGAACAGTTTGACATGATATTCTCGAATAAATATCAAAATTAAATGTTCTTGAAGAACATGATATGATATTTCTGAAAAAATATCAAAACTAATTGTTCCTGAAAAACATAATATGATATTCTAAAGAAATATCAAAATTAAATGTTCTTGAAAACACCGTACGAGTCTTTCGTGGTCAAGTCATGTATGTGCGAACTCGACCCATGAATCAATTGAGGTACTTCCTGAATTTCAAAGTGGTGAAACTTTAAGAAAAGTTAATCCAAACCTTGTTGAATAGCCCGATGGTTATTTGCTTGAATATTGGGATAGCCACATGAGTTTGAATCCCTATTAAAATTTGATATTCCTGAAATAATATTAAATCAATTATTTTGGATATATCAATTAAATTGAATGTTCTTGAAGAACATGATCTCCGGTTTAAATATTATATTGATCGTTTTGGAAGAACATCATCATGATTTGATATTATTCGATAAATATCTAAATTGCTCCCGTAGTAGCAATAAGTTTGGAAATATCAATTAAATTGCTCCTGTAGTAGCAATAAGTTTTATATGTTCTCGAAGAACGATATGATATTTATGAATAAATATCAAAATTAAACTTTAAATGTTTTTGAATAAACATTAACAATTAAATTTTAAATGTTATCATTATATGATATTCCCGCAAAAATATCAAATCAAATTTCTTTTGATTTAGTAATTAAATCGATATTGATATTCATAAGAAATAATACAAAAAATTCTTGAAAGAATATTTATATTGATTGCTCCCGAAGAAGCAAAGTTCAAACATTTTTTTTAAAAAAGTTACATCGATTGTTCTCGTTGAAACAATGATTACATATGAATTATCCCTGAAGGATATTTTTTGGAAATCGAGAACAAATGTATTTTATTATGTGGGTAATCATGGAATATCGAAAAAGCGATTCCAATTAGATGTAATTTCTGAGAAAATTATATTTTGAGATTTATTTTGATCCCAAAGGATTATTGATAAAGACAATGTATCCCCAAATGATCATGGGTAACTATACTGTTATGCAAATGATGACATATGAAAAGTGAGCTCCGGAAGAGCTTTACTAATTATCCCCACAAGTTCTACAAATGTACTTAAAATGAAGATGATGCATATCATGATTATTATTAAGTGTGTGGAAATGAATCAAACATTTCTCATCTGCGAATTAATTTGAAATATGCAACTTATATTCATATCACCACTAAAGAGTATTTTTACAAACGGGCATAATATCTCGAGCCCACGATCCAGAAGATCGGTTTATAGCAATTACGCTGAGTTGGATATTTAACGAAAATCATTTCTCGGAATTAGGAGGAGATAAAAATATAAAGGTTATAAATGCCGAGAAATTTCACTGAATCAAAACGATCTTCAATTCTTGATCCACGCACCAATCGATTGAACCCCGAAGTTCATTAAAATAAGTGACTTGCAATATTCAGCAAGTAATCTGCCAAATTAATGAAGGTGTGACAAAATCACATATATTTGTGATAAATGAACTATAAGAGTTCAAATACCAAAGAGATCAACTCAAATGTTGATTCTAATATACGCCTGAAACGTAGTAGATCGATCTTAAGATAAAAAATAAATTCGCGGAAAAACAAAGAAATCTCCTGAAGAGTGTTAGATGAAAATCTCCTGAAGAGAGTTAGATGAAAATCCCATTGAAAAAGCATGTGCACATGATAATATAAAATCATGGGATTGCGGAACAACCAAATTAAAGATTTTGGGAAATTATTAAAGATTTGGTTGATATATTGAATTGTCATCAATATGGAAAAATAGAAAGTCGTCAACGACATATTTGCCTCAAAAGTTTCTCTAGAAAGTTTGGATCCAAAACTTAAATCAATGAGAGCGTGCCGACAGCACTTAAAGAAACAGAAACGAGCAATTGAGGCTAAGCATGACTCGCTGAATAAAAGAGATATTTGACTCTATAGTACACACCTCAAAATATTATCCCAGAAGGATATATGTGGGTGTTCGTAGGAAAAACGAATAATGATGTGGTGAGATATAAAAGCGAGGTTAGTTGCTCAAAAGTTTTTCGCAAAAATTCGATGTTAATCAAATATTTTGAAAGATGAAATTAAGTTCCGCTACTTAATATTTATGGCAGCAAGAACGATAAATATAGATTTGCATGAATGTATGATCTGACCATGTTGAAAACATTAAAAGATACATACATGAAAATCCTGGATGGATTTTAAGATTCCTTAAATGAAAGGAAATAAAAATCAAAACATGTATAGTATCATATTACAAATGTCATTATGGACAACATTGATATTGAGACAAGGTCCCGAAGACCAATAATTGCACTCTTTTTCCCTCTACTAAGTTTTTCCCACAGGGTTTTCTTAGTTAAAGATTTTTAACGAGGCAATCACCACAATATAAATGTGAATGTCATGTACTCTTTTCCTCGACTATTTTTTCCTACAAGGTTTTATAACGAAGTTTTTAATGAGGCATGTGCATCACTCGATAATAATTAATGAGGACATCAGAATGTTCCATATGAGTTTATTTTCGAGATAAACTGAGATATTGAACCTTAAGTTCAAATGATTGTGAATTGAAGTTCACATTATTAATTTGTCAAGAAAAGTATATTGAACACTAGACGCATGTAAAATACTCCAGAAGAGTTATCGACCGATTATAGCAATTACAAATGCTCTAGTCAATAGATGTCTGGTAAAGGCATGTCCCAGAAGGACGAAAAATATACAATAATATAAATGAATGTGAAACTCGACAATTCGAATATTGTGTCCTGAAGACCAAAATTTATTTTTGAATAACTAAGTTTTTCCTATATGGTTTTATTAGTTACAGGTTTTAATGAGAAATATTGATCACAAATAATTACTTTCAAAAAGTCAAAGATCTTCAGTGATTACAATCAGAGGGAACAAGCTGTACTCTTTTTCCTTCGTCGAGGTTTTATCCCACTGGGTTTTCCAGGCAAGGTTTTAACGAGGCAGCAATCTTGTAAATAGTCATTCAGGGGGGAGTGTTATGAATATTATTAATTAGTGAATGACTAGTTTACCCTTTCTTGGTGAACAAGACAGAAACCCTACTTTGTATCCTATATAAAAGGGTCTCCCCATATGAATGAGACAACAATTTATAACAATTCTATTCTCTTCTCATGTTCTCTCATATCGTCTCTCTTTCGGATCTATTACAGTAGAAACTCTATATAGTAATACTCTATATAGGAATAAACTCCCTATAGTAATAAAAAATGCAAGTCCCAACTTGGGACCAGTTATAAATAGGAATAAACTCCACATTGTCATAAGTCATACATTTTTTAGGTCCCGTCTTAAGGATTTATACCTCTATATAAGAATAAATGATTAATATATAATAAAAATATTTATTAATAATGTTTTTATTTATGAAAATCAATAACATGTTTAAGATGAATTGAAATATTTATGAAAATCAAAAACATATAGTATATGATCAAAGTTTATAGTTCTTAGATTCAATAATATTTTATTTAATTTGTATGTTAAACACAATTTTTACACATATATAGTCAAAATTTATTATTCAAAACTATTAAATTGATTTTGTGAATTTAAAGATAGATAATATTGTATGTATATTATTTTTATATTTATATTATTTTTTATAAAAAAAATTATTTTTATTTTCTAAAACCCTATATAAGAATAACTCTCTATAGTAATATTTTTTCCCGGTCCCAACGATATGACTGTACGGAGTTTCTACTGTATTCTCTCTCAATTTCTCCTGATTTTATAACATAAATAAATTATTAGAACAGTGTTATTGAAAAATATAATTGAAATAAAAATAATAAAACTATTCATTAATAATTTAATATTAATATAAAAATTTATACGATTATATATTTTAAAAGATCAATCAAAAAATGATAATTATGATTGAAAAAAACTTTAAGTTTTTCTTTATTTTATTTTTTGTATCATTATAAAAACTAATAAAACAAATTAAAAAATGAGATAGATAAAATAAAAACAAAATTATCAAAAAATCTAATTTTATTAATTATACCATTCCACATTTATAATTTAAAAGGTTATATGTTTTAAGAGATTAATGAAAAGATTAAAATTATTTAAAAACACTCTTAAATTATGTTTTAATTTTATTTTCTTTATGTTTTTTAATAATTCGCATGGATTTTATATTTAAAATGAAAAATAAATGCTGAATTTTTGTATTGAATTTTGATGAATATATCATTTTTTGATTTTCTATATCATTATTATGAAGACAAATAAATTAATAAATCAATTATATTTAGATGAAGATACTTTTAATACAAACAAACATAATTATTCACTAATTTAATTTTATTAGAAAGCATTCATGCAACTTTTATAATTTTCACGGGTAATATATTTTCAAATGAGATTTTTTTCAAATTTGACCGGCCTAAATGTACGAGATGAATATAGTTCACGCCACTATTAATTCTTCTAATATATGGATAAATTGCAAAGTTTTGCGTTTGACAAAAAACATGAGGTTGCAAAATATCGGCGAAGAAAATGATGGTCGTAGGTTGCGTCAGTTCTCTGATTGGCTCTTCTATAAGGGATGGTACTACTGACGGCGAGAACGACGGAGAAGTAGATATAGAGATCTCGAATGAATATTTTATAATTCAATCGGATAATTATATTGAATCGATTGTTCATGACGCGTACTATCTTTCCATGATTACTTCGAGAATATCAATTTTCTAGAAGGACGAGCGATTCTAGCGTCGACACTGGATGACGTTAATGAAATCAACGGTTACATGGTTGCAATGCATAATACGGACGAAAGGATTTACTTGAGTTCGGATAGTATTTTACCTACCGAACGCGGAGATAATATGTTTTATTAAATGCATTCGATTGAGTTTTTAAATACCAATAAGTGTTCCAAACTACCCAACCATTAAGTTGAATGTTGGTATTATTATAAACTTTTTTTTACTAAAATCTAATTCTATTAATTAATATATATATATATATATATATATATATATATATATATATATATATATATATATATATATATATATATAGAGAGAGAGAGAGAGAGAGAGAGAGAGAGAGAGAGAGAGACTTATTTTTCTTTAAGCAACAATTTATATAGTCATGTTATACTCTATTTATTGTATATAATTAACGAATTAATTAAATGTTGTGACATGATATATAATTTTTGATACATGAACTGTTTCGTATTAGGTTGGGGTGCCCGTTATGCTTTTGCGGAATATGGATGCCTTTGTCGGACTATGCAATGGTACTAGGATGGTTGTAACACAACTTGGTAATTATATTATCCACGAGAAAGTATTAGGAGGAAATAATTCTGGGGAAATGGTTTTTAATACTCGAATTGCTCTGACGCCCTCGGATACCAAATTTCAGTTTGCTTTCCAACGAATGCAATTTCCGATTATGATATCGTATGTGATGAGCCATTTTATTTGCTCATCTTATAGCGTTTTTACACCCTTTATTGAGTCAGTTTGAGTCAGTAACGTGTCTGGGAGGGCATAATTATGTGTTTAGGCAGAGTGTGTTTGGATGCAGGTAACAGGTGGCGCACTGGGCAAAAGAGGCAAGGAAATCCCCTTCTTTGGGCAAAGAAGTATTTTGGAGTGGGTAGTGACTGCAACAGTTTGACCACATCGGCCAAATGGGTACAGTCATGAAGCAGAAGACCCAGGATTCTTATGAAGTATCGTACCTAGTCCGACTACCTGTGGAGGAGAAGATACCTGAAGACGACGTATTGGGCAGAGAACGGCTGTAGCAGGAGATTCACTATGGGCAAGCTGGCAGCGTACCAAAATCCCTGAAAATGGGGGATCTGACTTATTCCCAAACTCATTGATTGCTGACCCCTATTCCTTAGGGAGGAGAAACAACCGCGTTTCAAAATTCGAAATCGAAGTCTATTAAAGAGGGGCGCGGCGGGCAACAGAATAACAACACTTACGCATCGAGATATCGAGAGAGCCTCCGGTCCCGTAGCAAGTTGCCGGAGGAGTCGCCGGAGAGAGATCGGAGCTGTTCGTCCGAGTCTCTTTCTTTGTTTTGAAGTAGAACCAGCCTTCGGGCTGAGAAACAATTTAATTTCTTTATGTTTTGATTTCCCGTTTTTATTTCCGTTCGTACTTTGATTCCAAAATATTTCGGTTTGAACTATGAATAATATAAATCGTTTTCCCTTATTTATTTTGCCTTTTAATTTCAGCATGAGTAGCTAAGTTATTTTGCATCTGGGCAGGGATGGATCGAAGGTGAATTTAGGGTTTTAGTTAAGCCGCGAGGTCGATGGGGCTAGAGTAGCCGGTTGGGGGTTTCTTCCCGAAGCAAAGTTGGTCGAGGATTATTTCTGGGGAGTCTGGGCAAACTAGAACAGCCACTAGTGAACCCTTGCAAACTGGGATACTGGTGATTGGCAAACCGCATAGATGTACCTTGTAGTATTGTTGCGGACATAGCACTAGAACTTTCTGGAGATTGCGGTCGTATGACTCGGAGTTCCGAGCATGCTATTGGCCGAGCGGGTCTGTCTAGAGAGTAATGCGGGTTTGGGAAAACTAGATTCATGTATGGCTGCATAGGTTATCGATTTGTTCAGATCTAGGGGTTTAGGCATAACGTTAGCTTGCCTTCTCTTTAAACTGAAAGGATAGATAATGGGTGGGGCAATTGTTGGGCGTGATGCAATAGGACCACTGTTGTCTTTTTAAAGCACCCTATAACTGCTGACAAACCGCTGGTAGAAATCCTTAGTGCCTATGACCGGTAGTTTTCCCTAATGATCCTGAGTGAAGTCGTCTGCCCGGATGCCTTGTTTATCATTTGAATTAAGTTTTCCTTTTTAGTATTCTGTTAGATCTGAGTGTTTGCTTGTTTACCTTTTAGATTTATTTTATTTGAATGTTAGTTTTGTTAGTTGTAGTTAGATCAATGTGTTTGAAACGATTACAAAATCGCTGTGCCCACAGCACCCAAACTCAAAATCTTTTTGTGACAACCCCTTGGTCAAAACCGAGATCACCTACTGTAATTGCCTCCTTGTGGGACCGACCCCACGTACTTACCACTACCTACCCTTGTTGTAGTGATAGGTTACTGGCTAAATATAAATATCATTTTGGCAGCGCGTTTGCTCTAACGACAAGTATTCGCGCTCGTCAGTATGCCATTATTATTAATATGAGTTAAGGTCAGTCGTTGACAAATGTTAGAATATTTTTGAAGAAACCAATATTTACGCACAATCAATTGTACGTTGCGTTGTCTAGAGTAACCAACACGATCGGGTTGAAGCTTCTGCTTTGTGACCAGCGTGGTCGTCTTACGAATAGAACAAAGGTAGTCTATAAAGAAGTATTCCGAAATTTGTAATATGAATGTAATTTTTCTTATTGTACTATTTCAATTAGATCATTCACTTAATATTTATGTGTCTATTATCAATGTCTACATCTAATATTAGGCAGAAAGAGCACTACTTCGAGTAACAAAAAGTTGAATTAAATACACGTGCATCGCACGGGTAGGAGGACTAGTATAAAACAATTCATCTTTAATAATTCGCATGAATTTCATATTTAAAATGAAAAATAAATACTGATTTTTTGTATTAAATTTTGATGAATATATCATTTTTTTGATTTTTTATATCATTATAAATACAAATAAATTAATAAATCAATTATATTTAGATTGGAGATATTTCAAATACAAACAAACATAATTATTCACCAATTTAATTTTATTAGAAAGCAATCATTCAACTTTTATAATTTTCAATGATTATATATTTTCTGTGAGTAATGAAAACACTATAATTAATATTGAAAAACAATAATAAGACATATTTGTTTTCAGAGGCAAGATTATTGTTTTCGGAAGAGATTTTCTTTAAATTTGATCGATCATGCCTAAAGGTACGAGGTATAGTTCATGCCACTATTAATTCTTCTAATATATAGATAAATTGCAAAGTTTTGCGCTTGACCAAAAACATGAGGTTGCAAAATATTGGCGATGGAAATGATGGTCGTAGGTTGCGTGAGTTCTCTAATTGGTTGTCTTCTATAGGGGACGGTATTGTTGGCGGCGAGAAAGACGGTGAAGTAGATATAGATATCTCGAATGAATATTTGATAATTCAATTGAATAATTATATTGAATCGATTGTTCATGTCGCGTACCCATCTTTCCATGATTACATCGAGGATATCAATTTTCTAGAAGGACGAGCGATTCTAGCGCCGACCCTGGATGACGTTAATGAAATCAACGATTACATGGTTGCAATGCATATATAACTTTGATCAAATGCATTCGGTTGAGTTCTATAACTTTGATCAAATGCATTCGGTTGAGTTCTATAACTTTGATCAAATGCATTCGGTTGATTTCTGTAACGCCCCAGAAAATTCAAAAGCATAAAATGATTGAATATGCTACTCATACCAACAGATTCATCTTCTTTTCTGGGCATCCTTCTATAAGAACTTCAAAGTTAAGCGTGCTTGCTCTGGAGTAATTCTAGGATGGGTGATCCCTTGGGAAGTGTCCCGAGTGCGCACGAGTGAGGACAAAGTGCGCTGGAAAAGACAAGTGTTGGTACAGTGGAGCCAGGATATCACTCCCGACGGCAGTCATTGGTGACTGAGATGGCCCATTAGGGTCAAGCTTCGACCCCTCAACGGGCCGTGGCGTTACAAATGGTATCAGAGCAGGTGCCGACCGGAATTGTGGGAACTAAGTGTCTTGCGGGGTCAAATGCTTCACCCAGAAGTTGGTGAGAGTACACGTAAGGGGCGTTCCTGCACGCATGGTAGGTCATGGCAAGCAAGACGCACATGCATTCCTGCACGGATGGTAGGTCCTGGCAAGCAAGACGCACAGCATTCCTGCACGAATGGTAGGTCCTGGCAAGCAAGACGCACAACGAGGACGTTGCGCATTAAAAGGTGGAGTGATTGTAATGCCCCAGAAAATTGAGATTAAAAAAAATTAGTCCTATAAATGTAGTCTTTTTTCGATTTAGTCTCACATACATCCGTTTTTTCAAATTCAGTCCCAAATGTGTCGAATTTGGTTTCACTTTAGTTCTTTTTGTACGAAAATTTCAATTTTCGCTGAAATGTGCCCACAGATGCTGACTCAGCGCCACGTGTCAGCATCCCATTGGTCAACGACTTTTTTTTTTACCTCCTTTCGATTTTTTTATAAATCGAAGATTGGATTTGCCTCTTTTACATCCATAAATAATTAATACATCTTTACATTCATACATAATACAATAACGAGATTATTGTATACTTTAGTAGCAATTAACTCTATTATAGTTATAAAACAAATTTGAATTTCTTTTTGTAATTTTTCCGACTCCAGCCACTGATTTAGCATAACTTATAATTTTGTTATTTTAAAAGTACAGTAGAAACTCCTTACAGTCATATCGTTGGGACCGAGAAAAAATATTAGTATAGAGAGTTATTTTTATACATAGTTTCAAAAAATAAAAATATTTTTTTCCATAAAAAATAATATAAATATTAAAACAATATACATACAATATTATCTATCTTTAAAATCACAAAATCAATTTAATAGTTTTAAATAATAAAATTTGACCATATATATGTAAAAATTGTGTTTAACATACAAATTGAATAAAATATTAATGAATCTAAGAACTATAAACTTTGATCATATAGTATATGTTATTGATTTTGATAAATATTTCAAGTCATCTTAAACATGTTATTGATTTTAATAAATAAAAACATTATTAATAAATATTTTTATTATATATTAATCATTTATTCCTATATAGAGGTATAAATCCTTAAGACGAGACCTAAAAAATGTATGACTTATGACAATGTGGAGTTTATTCCTAAATATAACTGGTCCCAAGTTGGGACTTGGATTTTTTATTACTATAGGGAGTTTATTCTTATATAGAGTATTACTATATAGAGTTTCTACTGTAAATGGGCTTAGATATAAAATGTTACTAGTACTAGTAGTTTAATTAGGAGTACCTTACTTTTTGTCCACGATATGAAATGATCTTTTGTCGGGATATTTGGTCAAAAGGAATCTATTCATGTTACTATAAAGTTTTTGAGTTTGACTATTTATTTATTTTTTTTTTATTTTTTTATTTTTTTTGATAAGGAGGAGAGACGATAAACTCCACCCCCACTCGATCGGAGGTCCCTCGATCGAGTAGGATGTAAATCGAGGAATGTGCCCGAGTAGCAGACACCTGTGCGAGAGAGCCAACAGGTCGAACCCCAGGACAAACCTTCATAATATTTCAATGAAAATTTGTCCCACCCGAGATTCGAACCCTGCGTCGCCGGGGAATTACACCCACATCATCACAGGCCTTACCACTCGGCTATGCTCCTGGGGACAGAGTTTGACTATTTATTAGTCCCTCTTTCCTGTATCTAGAAGAGTACAAATATTACTTGATACGTTTATTTATTTTAAAATAGGGTAAGTAAGAAACAAAAGTACAGCTGTTTAACCAATGTGGTTGGTAAAGAAATTCACGTGATTTGATCATAAGATTATTAATCTTTTCTAGTATTTTTCTTACAATTTATTAAACCTCAAATCCAATATTCCTATTTCCTCAACGGAGTCGTGTCTAGATACAATGACTTTGGAGGGCATTTTGGGTATTTCCCACTCTCGGAACATGTTATGAACTAATTAATGATTCTAATAATTACTACTACATTTGTTAACCTAATTAGCTTTTTATAAGTCAAAAGATTAAAATATATAAATCCCATCATTTTGAAATGTGAGTACATATTAAAGAATATAGTGTAACATGAATACATTTCTCTCTTCCTCAAAACACATACTCCTCGTAAAATGAAACTAGACTCAAAATACATTTTTTTCCTCCTAAAAAAAGAAAGCCACAAGTGCTCATACATAGCATGCCTGACCCTGATCATCCTCCTCATTTTTCACCTCTCCAACAAAACCATCAAGCTGGACGAAATTAGTCGAGCCACCACCTTGGACCGCAACAACGGTTGTGACCTGTTCAAGGGGCGGTGGGTTCGCGACGCGAGGGGTCCGTTGTACACCAACCACAGCTGCCGCACTATTCCGGCCAACAAGAACTGCCTCTCGAATGGGAGAAACGACACCGGTTTCCTCCACTGGAGATGGAAACCCAACGCCTGCGAACTCCCTCGTTTCGCGCCGGAAAAGTTCCTCGCGTCCCTGCAGGGGAAGACCATAGCCTTCATAGGCGACTCGTTGGCCAGGAACCAAATGGAGTCGCTTCTATGCCTTCTTTCCACGGTTAGTTTTCTGGAATGCATAATGACTGTTTCTATTAATAGCAATATTTAAGATTTGCATGTATATATAACAATTATGCAAAAATAATTATAAATCAGGAATGAATGATTTTGTTGGAACTATTGAATGATCAAAATTACATTTAGCATTAATCAAAACAGTAGTAGTACTGCATGATAATGTCAAAGTTGGACTAATAACACCTTAAAAGACATTGTTAAGGTGATAAGGTAATCCAACTTATATGTGAGCTCAAATGATCGGTATTCAATCGATGTGGGATATCTAACACTCCCCCGGCCTCAAGAGTAGGCTGAAAATTCCATCGGCTCTACTCGTGAATCAATGTCATCTTTGTGGCAAGGCGAAAATTCAGTCGTCTGGGGGATCCACATCGTATTGAGCATGCTTTGATACCATAGTTAATAACACCTTAAAAAACATTGTTAAGGTGATAAGATAATCCATCTAATTATATTTGAGCCAATGATCGGTATCCAATCGATATGATATATCTAACATATAATGCTAATTCTATCCCAGGTAGAAACGCCAAAACAAACGCGTAAAGACGCCGAAAACCGGTTCGCGACGTGGGAATTTCCGAACAAAAACTTCACGCTGATGGCGCTCTGGTCCCAGTTCCTCGTCTCTTCCGCCGAGCGGTTCGTCAACGGGTCCGCCACGGGCAGCTTCGACATCCACCTCGACCGCGTGGACCCCGCGTGGTCCGAAAGGCTACCGACCATCGACTACGCGGTATTCTCCGACACCCCATGGTTCATCCGCGAGAACTATCTGTACGAGGGCGGAAGTCTCGTCGGCTGCACGTATTGTCGAGCCCCCGATGTCCCCAGCCTCGACCCGACCGTAGCCGTCGGAAGAGCCTTCCGGACCGCCTTCCGAGCCGTTAACCGGAACCGAACATTCAGCTTGTTGAGGACTTACTCCCATTCGCACTTCGAAAACGGGACGTGGAACAGCGGAGGGGTGTGCGACAGGACGGGGCCGACCGGGACGGAAGGGGAGGATGTCGAGACGGGAGGGGTGGATTGGATGTATCGGAAAACTCAAGTGGAGGAAGCGGAGAGAGCGAAGAAGATTAAAGGTGGTAGTCCGAGGAATAGTTTTGCAGTTATCGACGTTACGAGGATGATGTCGGTTAGGAAGGATGGGCACCCTGGGGTGCATTGGAAGGTTAATTGGATGGATGGTTATAGGGACTGCGTGCATTGGTGCCTCCCGGGCCCCATCGATGTTTGGAACGAGCTTTTGTTCGAGTTGATCAAGAGGGAGGCGAGAGCGTCCACGTCGGAGAATTAACAAGACTCGCGTGTTTAATCTGAGATTGAGGTAGTAGTATATATATGATTGCACCTTCTTTTTTTTTTCTAAGTCAATTACATAAATGCATAGTGTAATTCCAAAACTTATACTTTATTTTTTTTAATTATTTCTACGATATTTAAATTGAGATCTTAATGAAAGGGTTAATTTATTTATCTAAGAAATTAGAAAAAATGTCTATTCAATGTGAAAATTGTATAAAATTCAAAAAAATGAATTGTTTACTTGGTGGCCGGCCGGTTGTGGTGGTTCCATTCTTGGTTTTTGGAATTATTATTAACATCTTAATAAATAAAGCCACGTGCAATATATTCATGGATTAAAGTACTATCCTATAAGGCCAGCATGAAAATAACCATTTTATTATATGCTAATCAAAGAGCACTACCTTACCTACATGGATTAAAGTACTACCGTAGCATGGAAAAAACCTTAATCGCCATTAGGTTAATTAAATTTCAAATTTCGATAAAGAAAAATTGATTTATCATAGGTAATTTAAGGCTATAGGGCCTAATAGTTTTTATTATTATAAAAAGTACCCATAGTTTTTCACATTAAAAATAAAGGCATTATGTTTTTAGTCTTTTTATTATAAAAAGTACCCATAGTCTTTTTAAAAATAAAGTACCCATAGTCTTTTTAATAAGAGTTGCTATATTTTTTATATTTTAACGAGGGGCAGTTTTTGAGATGGATGAAGTCTAAAATACCCTTTATGATTTAAATGATAAGACTGGTCTTCTTAGTTAATCTTTTTTAACAAATATTGTACTCTTAAATATTATCAAAATACAAATTAATTGTTTAAAAGAATTAATCATAACGTGCTGAAGATGAAAAATATTACCGCACAATGTTGATACTTATATTACAAAATCGTTGATATATACTTTATATACAAAATTTTTATGGAAAATCATAAAAAATAGGTCGAGCTCCCTCACATCAAGACGAATCCTTTGATATA
Source organism: Euphrasia confusa (assembly GCA_954870475.1). Lineage (NCBI taxonomy): Eukaryota > Viridiplantae > Streptophyta > Magnoliopsida > Lamiales > Orobanchaceae > Euphrasia > Euphrasia confusa. The sequence continues at coordinate 11,599,705 of OX940965.1, forward strand.
TTTCACATATAAACATGTCATCGGAGGAGGATGGAATAAAAAAAATCTTCGATCCGTGCGTGTGTCGAAAAGTATTTCCAAAAACATAATTAAAATCAACTCACATTTCAGTGAAATTTGTTGGAGGTGATTCGTCTCGACATGGCAATTCCAACGGTAGTTTCAGATTTTCAATAGGAGGTCGGATGACGAAGAGGCGACAGAAATAGTTGTGCCGACAATTCTCTGTGGATGATCGAACAAGGGATGTCGGATGAGCGGGCGAAGGATCGGAATACGACGGAGAAGTTATCAAGTAACAAAGCGAGCACGCAGATCAGTAGCAAAGCTTTCGTGAAGTTTGCGATAAGTGTGGGAGAGAGATTGTAGTTTTTGGACAATTTATATATGGTAACATTGTATGTGTAATGTTTTTACGTATTCTTTGACATCTATGGTAGATTTTCTTTGGCATCTATGGTAGATTTCAATCTGAGGTTTCTATAAGCTTCTTAATATCTACTTTAGATTTTTGTTATTTGGTTTTCTGAACATTAAAGTGAATAATAAGATTCTTGAGAGAGAGAAAGTGAGAGAACCGAGTATTGAGTGACTTACCATATTGAGTGATACACGAGAGTGGTGAGGGATTTCTCTATTTTTGTTTCTAACACTTTTGCAGGATAACTAAGATGGATCATACCCAAATTAAGTTCCTCGAGGAGGCCGTTCGTGTTGCGTGGAGGAAGTCTGTGGCACCTGCGTTGGAGAAGGTGAATGCACGACTCACCGCCTTAGAGGAGAGAGCTCAACATGATAATACAGGGTATTGGAGAGAGAGAGAGAATTTCGAGGAGTTCAGAATGACCATCATCGAGCCCGTGATCGTAGTCAGGAGTTTCGTGATGCGAGGAGATCCAGAGCTGAGATTCAGGACGAGTGTTGGAACAATATTGGGCGTCTGTTAGGAGAATGGGTACAAGCGACAATGAAGCCTGGGAAAGTAGCGACTGATGACGAAGGCCAGAAACCAGAACCGAAGGCCGTGGTAGAGTCCGAATAAGAGTCGGTCTTGGTGTATTCCGAGGAAGATTCGACTTCGGTGGAGTCCGTTGAAGAGTACGACGAACCGACACCGTCGGTTTCGGTGGATTCCGACGTCGCGGAGGAGTCGGTGGAGTCCGACAACGAGGAGGAATTGATGAAATCCGAGGACCTTCCGCAATTGGAGTTACCCATGGCGAAACAAGCAAAGAAAGAAGGGCAACCGACGTCTGTGGTGTTGTGCGAGGAGGCGAAGTTCTACACTAACGTTTTATTGTCTTTACACCCTTTTACTCATTATGCTTTTCAGGAATTTAATGATGACTTCCCTGAAGATAGATTTCCTAGTTTCCCGCTACGTCGAGGGTGTGAGCTGCAGACTGACATTGTTCCGAGTGTGTTCGTGAGAGTGGTGTTCGAGCCTGGCATAGGCTTGGATTTGAGGACAAATCCTCTTCAAGAGGAGGGGAATGATGCGGCCCGAGGTCTGCCAAAGAGACAAGGGGTTCGTATTCCGGCTGGAACGGCGAAGAAGACGCCGGAACGGAGGTCAGACGTGAGCCGAGGACGTGCCGCGGAGTTACGCTACGAAAATGGCTTGGTGTCGGCCGACACCAAGACCTGTCGGACGACAGAGGGCCAAGTATCGATATTCTGTGGATTCCGCGGATCAGCTCGAGGATCAACCCGAGTTTCGTGATAGATGTCGGCCGACAGTATTTCCTGTCGGACGACAAAGTGGCTGTCGGGCGACATCCTCAACCTGTCGGCCGACATCTTCACAGAACGGGCAGCAGCGGCGGATTTTAGGTTTTAGGGTGTTTTACTTGTTTTCCTTCCTTTTTCTACATTGTTTTTGTTTGCCTATAAAAGGGCTTGCTAGTTCATTGTTTTAATTAAGACTTTGATGATGAATAAATATTATTTTGTGAGTTTTTACTAAATCTCTCTTGGGTTCGAATTCTACCCAATTAACCAATAGAGTTCAACCGACGAATCAACGAAGTTATCCACCATTCGTTCGTGTGTCTTCCTCATCCCCGAGTTGCTGCGTCGATCATGTGTTGGGGTCTAGGGTTTCGTCCTTAGATTATTTCACGAATCAGATTCAGAGGTTTTGGGACTTCCGCCGGTATCTTTCTATCTTTCTGTTCTTCGTTCTTCTTCTTTCTTTCTATCCCCGACGAGGTTCGTATCACTTCACCTCTCGGAGATCTCGATCCATATCGACCACCCGATCCTGACGTCGTACCTCGCCGCCTCCGAGAACGTCAGCGACACCGGCCACCTCGGCCCATCGGTCGAACGCGCGGGCGAACACCGCCCGTACGACGGCGGTGAGCAGTTTCCCTTTTAATCTCTCTCGGTTTCTCCCTTTTTGCAGCGACCTCGTCCCCGCGAAACGTATCAAACATATTTACATAAATGGAATTGGGCTTCAACTCAGGGAATCTACTCGCCGCCGACAACACAACCGATTCGCTAGGAGGCCCGATGAAAACAGCCCGATCACCCAAACTGTCCACGCAGACCAAATGTTCGGCGAAATGGGCTTGAGACGGTGGTTCGTGGAATGCAGACCAAGTGTTCGACGAAATGAACGAGATACGGGGGGTGTATCCCGAACATACTACTGAAGGAGCAGCTCGGGTGGAAAAGGGCGAAGGAGATTTTCGAGTGGTTCCGACTATCTGCGTTCAATATCGTCCGCTGCCATGGTGTCTGCAAGGCATGGAGGTCGTTGATCTTGTCGGCCAGTTTCGTCTCCGCCCACCTCGAACGCTCCAAATCCGATCCCCTCCAGTCCCACCTCCTTGTGATCAAAAGGCCGCTTTAGATCACTTTTATTCTGCCTTCACCCCCTGCCTCGTCGTGCCCTTTTCCGACGTCGAGACTCGCGATTACATATCCTCGTGTTTCAGTAGTAATATTTTTTTAGGGTTGGAAGGTGCCATTTTGGTCGATCCCGACGGACTCATTTTGGAAATGCGGTGCTTTTGGCTTGTGAGATGCACTCGTCAGGGCTTGTGTAGTCAAAGAAAGGTAAAAAAGATTCTTGGGCGAATATTTATGTTTTGCTTCCGTTGAGATCAATGCTTATTTGTTTGCATTCACATGTGCAGGTGCAAGTGGAAGTTGTACAGATCGAGTCGGATGATGTTAGGGCTGCAATATCAGGGTATATTGAGAAACATAAGATCATTAAACTAGTTATTGGCACTTCCTCTCGCAATATATTTTCAAGGTAATGCACTAAATCGAGACATGATTCAGTAATGTACTTGTAAACACGTACCTGTGCTCTTAGAGGGAAGTGATTATGTAACAAAATTGTCGAGCATCAAAAGGTTGATTATATTCGCCTCTAAAAGATGGATAACTTAAAAGGGTGTTTTTGTAGAAGTCCTTTATTTGTGTTTGGAAGCCAAAATTGGAGTCCAGAAACGTAACTAGAAATCCGCCTCCCTGCACTTTTATGTTGGAAATCGACTACCCGGGACAAGTCCGTTCGACTACTCGAACTTCCGGACAAGCCCAGTCGACCTCCAGTCTGCCCAAGGTGTTCACGACGAAGCCCCTGACCCGAAATGCACCCAGCCATCGCACCCGAGGCACGACCGCGCAAAACGAGAGGCTTCTGGCCTCTCTGTCGTCCGACACCAGAAGGTGTCGTCCGACAAGACCATCAAATGTCGTCCGACACCAGAAGGTGTCGTCCGACAAGCCTGTCGGCCGACAGTAAAACCTGTCGTCCGACACCCGTCGCGAACAGCGGCGGGATTCGCCCGTTCTGGCTGTTCCGATGTGATTTTCTCGATCCGACTGCCATGCCGGAGGTCAGAAACCTCCCAGCTGTCCGAGAATGTCACATCCAAGCCACGGGATCCGATCTACGTTCAAAATATGATCAACGAAATATGAGATCGAATAAATGCGGAATGAGAATCGATCTCATACCTTCTCGGTCGATTGTTGAGACCTTAGAGCTTCTAATGTATGACTCTTCCCGACTCCAGCCGTTGTGTGGGCAACGATCCGCTGGGTACGTCCTTGTCTGCTCTCTCCTTTCTCAAACCACCGTATGAATTATTCTCTGGTGAGAAAATAATTTATTTGCGTTAACTTTTATTTTAACAGAGAAAACTTTTATTTGCGCTAAGCAAAATAATTTTTCTCTGCTGAAATAATTATTGCGGCGTTCTGTAGGTTTTAGGAGAGGGCAAGGGGGGGTTTATATAGAGTTACATTAGGGACCTAAGGTTAAATTAATTAAGGGCTAAATTGAAATATTAATTAACTTGGAATACGTAAAAGCAATTCCTTAATTAATCGATTTCAATTTTAATTATTATTCACTCCACTAAAAAATAATAATTGAATTCCCGAAATTAATTTAATATTATTTCAACAATAATATTTCCGCCGAAATTACATATACGACTTTCCCCGTGTTTAAGATATCGAACGTCCACGAATTTATTTAATTACTAATAATTAAATTAATTCGTTTCTTATTATCCGAGACTAGTACCACTCATCCTTATTATCATGTGGAACGAATCCACCTGCAGGGTTTACATGATAAACTTTATGAGCTCATCTCGGGGACGTAATCAACCCAATAAACGGGACACGGTTTCCTGTCTATAATCTATAGCATGCCGTGCGTACAATTACGATTCCCAATTTACCGAGGATCTCGACTAATCAATTAGTCTCACTCATTGGCAAGTTAAAGAACCGAGAATTGGACACACGCACCTATAATTATATAGGGATTAGGAATTCGTATATCCGTAATATCTGAGGTCTAGTTCGATTACTGCGATTAGTATAAATCGAACGCCCTCCCGTGGTCCTGCTCAATACACCAAGTGTACGAGTGTAACATGATAGTCAAGACCGACTATCTACCAGTCACACTACGACGTACCGATGGATTGTCCCTGTCCATCTAAGTCGTGAGCTACTGTTCGATAGTATACGAGTAACCGACAGTATGATCTTCCGCGTGTCTCCTCACGCCATACTGTCTACAACGTATACATCAAGGACTATTGCATTAAATGCAATCATGTTTGAATCATATCTCGAACTAAGGTATAGATAAGGAGTTCCGTATTTGCACTAAACTAGACATTTAGAATACAACTCCATCAATCTCCCACTTATACTAAAAGTCTAGTCGCCCTCTCCCAAACATCAGATTCCCATAACCTCATCACGCCTACCCAACGCTTTCGCTGGAAGTGCCTCTGTGAACGAGTTTTACCAGGCAATCCTCTCGATGCTATCTAGGTGACAACTGCATCTTCTTACTAGACGATCTCTCGAATCAGGTGGTACTTGCGCTCTACGTGTTATCTCCCACTGTGGACTCGTGGCATTTCAAGTTTGCCAATACCGCTATTCAAAATAGCTTTGGGTGAACTAGAAACCACATCTAAGTCCCTTAGGAAGTTCTGGAGCCATACTGACCTTTTAACTGCCTCACAGGCCGTTATCTTTTCAGTTTCCATGGTAGAGTCCGTAATGCATCGCTGCTTTACATTCTTCCATGTGACTGCTCCACTTCACAGTGAGAACACATAGCCTGACTTCGACTTTCGACTGTCCCTGTTTGATTTGGAAATCCAATTCTATGTAATCCAAAGGAAACAACTCGACTGCTTTGTAACTCAGAACATAATTCCTGGTCCTCTGCAGGAGCCTAATCATGTTCTTTACATCAGTCGAGTGATTCTTTCTAGGATTACTATGATATTCTACCACCATGCGCACGGCATAGTAGATATCAGTCTCATGCATAGCATTACATACATTAAGCTTCCCACCATTAAGGTGTAGGGAACTGCTTAATCTTCATCTATCTCCTTTATTGTGTCGGACACAAAACTTTAGATAGATGAATTCCATATCTAAAAGGTGAAGACCTTTCTTGGAATTCTATATGCTGCAACGAGTAAGAATTGTATTTATGTATGAGACTCGAGATAAGTTCTATGTTCTTTTCTGGCGATCATTTATAACTTTGATCCCAAGAACATTCCCGACTTCTCCTAAGTCTCTTACATTGAATTACTCGGACAACCATCCCTTTATGTCCGATAACATCCTTCATATTGTTGCCAATTTAGAGGGATGTCGTCTACATAAATAATGAGAAAACACCACATCTTTTCTGTCACATCTTTATTACACACAGGACCTAAACATGCCTTGAATGAATCCATTAAATGGATTTTCTCATAGGTCCGCATGTGTCCAAGATCTTGAAGCTTCCTTCAATCCTAAGATTGATTAAGCTTGCTTACCGAATGCTCTTGGCTCTTTTCGATGAATCTCTCTGGCTGTCCCACACAGATGGCCCCGTCAAGACTTCGATTTAGGAAATCTGTCTTGACTTCCATCTTCCATGTGAAGACAAAAGAATCCTGATCGATTTTTGCCAAGACTGAGCATCTTGATCTTTCAGCGTCTCGTCATAGATCCAGGGTTCGGCTTCATGTTCTCCAGGTAACAAGTCCGAAGACTCACCTATAAACATGAACCTGTTGGGTTGTCTAACAACCCTCCCACTACGACGACGCTCCGGTGTATCTTTAGTGACTAAAGATTATAGTAGTGAACTACTCAGTTAGGCTGGTTCTAAGTCTTGATCAGTCCCTCTAAGCACATTAAGTATTACTCTACTCTTGGGCTTGTGATCTTGCATATATAGTCCATGTCTAAGAACCGAACGTTGATGCAATCAATGAACATCTGGTCCTTTGGACTATATTACATATCTCAATTCGTTTTCTTAGGGTATCCTATAAACAGCCGAATATCTTGTACAAGTTTCCAAAGGAATCAAGTTTAGGATAAACGCCGCTGTTTCCAAGGCATATCCCAAAATCGAATTAGGTAACTCCGAATAACTCATTGTCTACTTTCCCATATCTATAAGAGTCCTATTCCTTCTTTACAACACATTATTTTGCCGAGGCATAAATGGTGTAGTCTGTCGGGAGTTAATCCCATTTTCTGATAAGTATGCCTTACTCCTCAAAAAGGTCTGCATATATCAGAGCGAATCAACTCTAGTACTTTCTTGGATCTTTTCCCTTTAACCGTAAAGGGTTGCTTGGTCATTAAAACTTCCAAGTATGATTCGAAGGTTGGAAAGTCCTTTCCTTCAACATAGCTGAGTAGTCCATCAGCTTTCACCCTTTGAATCGTACTCAAGTTAAAATGATCTATCCTAAGATTCCATAAGTACACTTGATTCATCCTAGAAGGATCTTTACTCTTATTGGGTTTTGACAATGTGTTATTAGCTCCGGTTTGTTGCATCGTGGAAGAGCACGGATTTAGTATTAAATTGTCTATCAATGTAACAGAATAGATAATATCCCCGTTTCCTACTCTGATAGGTATGAAACCATTCAAAGAAACGGAATATCCATTCTAAGCCAATTTAGAAATCCGAAATGAAATTTCTTTCTAAATGCCGGCACATAAAGACAATTTGTTAGAACTAAAATCCTACCGTTAAAACATTTAACATCTCCCACTGCAACGGCTGTTACCTTAACAGTATTGCCCATGTAGGTTATAACTTCTTCCTTTCTAAGTCTCCGGGTTTCCTGGAACCCCCGCATTAAGTGCAGACATGATTTGTGGTTCCCGTATCCACACACCAGGTACTGGCAGATACTACCACTAAACATGTTTCGGTGACTAAAGAAGAGTCAACTTCTTGTTGCTTGAGAGGACAATTAAAACTCCCAGTATCCAGACTGCTTACAACGGAAGCACTTGCCCCTTAGGCTTGCTTGTCCCATTCCGTGGTCCAGATATATTAGGCCCACTGGGTTTCCGTATTTGCTTCTTCTTCCTTTTGCCGCCCGGAGGCCTAGGAAGAGCCAATTTCTCAACCACAAGTGCTTGAGAGCCCTTAGAGATTCCCTCAGCCGCTTGAAGTTCAATCAGGAGTTCCGCCAATGAGTAAGACCCCTTATTCATGTTATAGTTCAGGCGGAACTGCTCAAAACTTCTCGGCAGAGACTGGAGCACAATATCGACTTGGGTTACCCCATCGATAACTGATCCTAGAATCTCTATCTTATTCAGATAGCACATCATCCTAAGAACGTGATCCCTCACGGGTGTTCCTTCGGATGCGATGGCCGTCATGAGTTGCCTCATTGCATTTTGCCCGGCTGTCCTGTCCTGATAACCAAAAAGCTTCTTGAGGTTTAAGCATCATATCATAGGTAATGGTCATGGCTTGATCCCGATGTTGCAGTACATTTGACATGAAAAGCCATAATGTAGCTCCGCGTCATCTCAGAGCCTTGATCCATTTCCATGAGCTTCCTTTCCTCAGGAGTGGAAGCTTCATTTGGTTCAGCAGGTCAATTGACTTGGAGTACATAATTGTACTCCTCTGCAGTTAGGACAATGTCCAAGTTTCTCCTTTAATCCATACAAAACAGGTTCAGTGAGTTTGTTGACTTTTAATGGGAATAATACCATATAAAACAAACAATGAGTTTAATTCGATATCATTTCCCTCAAATAATATCATTAAACTACCAATCATTTCCAAAATCCCATCAGACTAGCATGCCACGTTCTTGTGGACGTATACTAATCCAAACGATTTTATAATTGGATTTTTACTTCAGTCGTACATCATTATAGCAGTGACTCCGATGGGGAGGATACTATAAAGCGTACCTAAGTGTATACCATTTCTCAGCACTAAGTCCACCGCTCGGGAACTACATGCCCACCGCAAGCCACGTTCTTGTGGACGTTTACGTTGACATGCGGTCCTCCACGACTTTCTATAACTGTCGAGCCTCAATTAATCCCAAAGTTCCGTTCCCATTTAGCAAGCCACGATAGTGTGGACGTTTACTAAAACAAACAACTTTGTTAATTGATTCTTACATTTATTAAATTTCACAATTTATTAATCAAAGCTTGATATCTCGTAAGTGAAACTCGAAGTTTCTAACCAGCGATCAATCATGCAATTGAGCCCTATCTCTCACTAGGTGAGGGAGCCAACCAGACAATCGATCTAGTCATCGAATGACTCGAATGTCTCTAATCTGTGTCATCGACATAAGCAAGCGCTTTGGCTCCATTCCACTCCCCGGGGTGAGAATGAGTCGAGTTGAACTTAGTCTTTGAAAGACAGATTAGGCACTTGCTTTTAAAAAAAAATATAATTGTTCAATTCTATAAGTGGAATTTTAATTCGAATTTTGATCAAGTGATGTCCGTGTACCGACTTTATCCGATAGGGAGGATGACACTAAAGCCAACTCGTAAGTCGATACACAACACTTTCAAAACAGAGAATGGAGACCGCGGGATTGTTTCCAATCCCTCTCCCACTTAGTATTTTACGATTGAGGGATAACATGCATAAAATAATTAAGCATAATAAAAGCACGTAAAACACGTAAAAGGCATTTAACGTGGTCCCGATTATTATGGCCTTAAGTATTCTCCAACGCACGTCTCTTGGAACTTCATCTCGTTGCTCGTCTCGATCTCGGTCCACCACCGACTCGCTCGAGGGTCAAGAGACGAACTCCTCCCACTGGAATCTCGTCTCGAGCCTCGTTGAGTCGTCCGTGGGGTCGAACGAACCCCAGCCCCGCTGCTGCCCGTCGCGAACACGGGGTGTGTTCGATGGCTGCCCGTTGCCGGTTCGCCCTCCTCGAACCTCGTTTCTCCGGGTTTTGGTCTCGTCTCGATCCACCAAAATTAGTAAGAAAAATTACAAGAATAAATCTACTAAATCCGGCATCGATCCTATACAAGGTGATCGACCCTATACATGCCCGGAAACGACGAAATAAATAAATAAACCTAACGACTCAACCCGTCGTTTTTATCTATTACAAACAAGCAACGTTTTCCAAAAACAAAACAATCTCGACAAGCCCGAGAGTTTAATCAAAACCACATACAGCACAAAATATCAAAATAAATTGGCCATAATAATCGGGTTCAACCTGCAAAACCAATCTCGCAAAACATACAAAGAACGCACAAAACCGGCTCTGATACCATTTGTTGGAAATCGACTACCCGGGACAAGTCCGTTCGACTACTCGAACTTCCGGACAAGCCCAGTCGACCTCCAGTCTGCCCAAGGTGTTCACGACGAAGCCCCTGACCCGAAATGCACCCAGCCATCGCACCCGAGGCACGACCGCGCAAAACGAGAGGCTTCTGGCCTCTCTGTCGTCCGACACCAGAAGGTGTCGTCCGACAAGACCATCAAATGTCGTCCGACACCAGAAGGTGTCGTCCGACAAGCCTGTCGGCCGACAGTAAAACCTGTCGTCCGACACCCGTCGCGAACAGCGGCGGGATTCGCCCGTTCTGGCTGTTCCGATGTGATTTTCTCGATCCGACTGCCATGCCGGAGGTCAGAAACCTCCCAGCAGTCCGAGAATGTCACATCCAAGCCACGGGATCCGATCTACGTTCAAAATATGATCAACGAAATATGAGATCGAATAAATGCGGAATGAGAATCGATCTCATACCTTCTCGGTCGATTGTTGAGACCTTAGAGCTTCTAATGTATGACTCTTCCCGACTCCAGCCGTTGTGTGGGCAACGATCCGCTGGGTACGTCCTTGTCTGCTCTCTCCTTTCTCAAACCACCGTATGAATTATTCTCTGGTGAGAAAATAATTTATTTGCGTTAACTTTTATTTTAACAGAGAAAACTTTTATTTGCGCTAAGCAAAATAATTTTTCTCTGCTGAAATAATTATTGCGGCGTTCTGTAGGTTTTAGGAGAGAGCAAGGGGGGGTTTATATAGAGTTACATTAGGGACCTAAGGTTAAATTAATTAAGGGCTAAATTGAAATATTAATTAACTTGGAATACGTAAAAGCAATTCCTTAATTAATCGATTTCAATTTTAATTATTATTCACTCCACTAAAAAATAATAATTGAATTCCCGAAATTAATTTAATATTATTTCAACAATAATATTTCCGCCGAAATTACATATACGACTTTCCCCGTGTTTAAGATATCGAACGTCCACGAATTTATTTAATTACTAATAATTAAATTAATTCGTTTCTTATTATCCGAGACTAGTACCACTCATCCTTATTATCATGTGGAACGAATCCACCTGCAGGGTTTACATGATAAACTTTATGAGCTCATCTCGGGGACGTAATCAACCCAATAAACGGGACACGGTTTCCTGTCTATAATCTATAGCATGCCGTGCGTACAATTACGATTCCCAATTTACCGAGGATCTCGACTAATCAATTAGTCTCACTCATTGGCAAGTTAAAGAACCGAGAATTGGACACACGCACCTATAATTATATAGGGATTAGGAATTCGTATATCCGTAATATCTGAGGTCTAGTTCGATTACTGCGATTAGTATAAATCGAACGCCCTCCCGTGGTCCTGCTCAATACACCAAGTGTACGAGTGTAACATGATAGTCAAGACCGACTATCTACCAGTCACACTACGACGTACCGATGGATTGTCCCTGTCCATCTAAGTCGTGAGCTACTGTTCGATAGTATACGAGTAACCGACAGTATGATCTTCCGCGTGTCTCCTCACGCCATACTGTCTACAACGTATACATCAAGGACTATTGCATTAAATGCAATCATGTTTGAATCATATCTCGAACTAAGGTATAGATAAGGAGTTCCGTATTTGCACTAAACTAGACATTTAGAATACAACTCCATCATTTTATGCCTCACAATAATGTATTTTCACTGATACGGTTACTTCATGACATGCTCAGGTCACAGTCATTATCGTCAAAAATATCCGAATGTTGTCCTCCTTTTTGTAGTGTATATGATGTTTCCAAAGGATTACGGTCATCCATGAGGTCTTCTGGGTAAGTAACAAATAGAAGATTCGATGACGAAAGTAGTGAGACGAGTTGTTCCACTGATAATTCTTCGACCCTTTCTTCGAGCTCACAACCAGGAACATTTTTCAGGCCCGACTTCGATTTGGGGGAAAGGGGCTTTTGGGGAGTAAATCGACTACTGGTGATCAAATCTGAATCGCTCGAGTTCTCTCAGTGGAGAATGCAATCAGGATGATCCAGACTCGGACGACAGCAATGAGAAACAAACTCGAAGAGCCTCGCAGCAGCTCGGAAGGCGACACTTTTGTGTGGACAATTTGCAGTATCGTCTATTTTTGGATTGAATAAACACACTGATTGTTTAATTTGGATGAATGTAAATATTTTTTTGTTTTTTTATGATATTCAGTTTATTTTTATGGAATTCAGTATTTTTTTATGACATTCAGTATCAAATTTGGTCATTCAGTATGAAACAAGTTAATGAAATTCAACACGCTGAATATAACTGAAAACACACTGAATAGGACTTAAATACACTGAATAGGACCGAAAACACACAACACACTGAATATGACTTAAACACACTGAAAACACACTAATAGAACTTAAACACATTGAAACACACTGAAAACACACTACACACTAAATAGAACTTAAACACATTGAATATGACTGAAAACACACTGAATATGACTAAAACACACTGAATATGAAAACACACTGCACACTGAATAGAACTTAATCACATTGAAACACACTGAAAACACACTACACACTAAATAGAACTTAAACACATTGAATATGACTGAAAACACACTGAATAGGACTAAAACACACTGAATATGACTGAAAAACACTGAATAGGACTGAAAATACTGAATGTCATAAATACACGATGAATGTCAAAAAAACATATTGAATATTATAAAAATGCACTGAATATCATTAAAAATACTAATAATTTACAATTTGAAAAAAAAATCATTTGCAACAACAGCCTTATAGTTTTTTCACTTTAAAGTTTGTACCCCCAATGTCAAACTTTCACAGTACATGCGTGCGTCTTCTCAAATGTTAGTTTGGTCCAAATTCATTTTTTCACCGAGAGGAAGACTTCCAAATTCCACTCAACTGGCATTCCATTGCCACTCTGAAACCACGAGTAGGGTTTAATGACTAAAAAATCCTCCTTATCATTAATGGAATTTCTGAATTAATTTCCCTTACTAAGAAAAGCCAACATGTACGAGGCACTGTGATCAGATCCCCTTCCCGATCAACCGATTCCAATGGCGGCGGGGAAAATGGAGAATTCGCCGGCGGATCTTCTCACCTCGCCCGACACCATCTCTTTCCTCAAATCCCTGTATTGAACTTTTAATAATAAATATTAAATTGAAATTGAAGCTGTGATATTCGATTCATTGAGAACAACCTTTCATTGATTTGATAAAATCATTACCGAGTTTTTGCGTCTACGATTTACAAGGAATCTATATATAGCGTCTACAGTAAAAAACCCTAAACCCTACGACGAAGGAGATGGCGTCCGTACGTGCATGAGTAGGGAGATCGGACGGCTGAGATACTTACAATTGGCATGAATTGAGAGCATCTGATTGGTATTTAAATAAGGGCAAATATGTAATATCCAGAAGCTGATAAGAGGGAAAATCAGATTTAAAAAGAGGGCTCAATTGGCCCAAATTAGGATTAGGTAATTGGGGCATTTGGCCAAATTAGGGTTAGGTAATTGGGGGTTTTGTATGCAGTTTAATACCCTGAAGACGAAGCAGCAGGAGCTCTTGATCCGTGTCTCGACCCTCGGATTGATTTACATTTTGGCGTTCATCACGCGCTTGTTCAGCGTCTTGCGCTACGAGAGCATTATCCACGAGTTTTGACCCTTACTTCAATTACAGTATCCTTGGGCGGCGCGGTGGACGGACGCGGCGAGTTTCCGGCCGCGGTCGTCGGATTCGAGAGGCTCGTCCCGTTCCGAATTCAAGATTTCAGGGAGCCTACAATCACGATTTCATGATTTCACGGGTGGGGTGAGGTGGGGTGGGTAGGATAGTTGAGAGTAGTTTCGTCCTCCTAGGTGTATTTTTAATCCTAAATGCCACAAAAAGGACTAGTTGACATTTTTAATTGCCGAAAAAATGTTAAAAAATGGCATAATTGCCATTTTCCCCAAATTAATAATTATTAAAAATAATCAATATATATATATATATATATATATATATATATATATATATATATATATATATATATACTCTCTCTATCCTTTAAAATAATGCATATTTTTCCTTTTTAGTTCATCCCTTAAAACAGTGCACATTTCATAAATGAAATGTTTTTTCTCAATTTTATCTTCACAATACATATTTATTTACTCTTATACCACTACTTTTTCAATTACTTACTTTATTACTTACACACCAATACCTATTATACCTCACTTTATATTATTAAATACACAAAAAATCATTTTTTTTTAATTTACGTAACAATTTCTCTATGCATTGTATAGAGAGATGGAGGGAGTATATATGATGCACTTGAATATTCTTAAGACAACTTAGTAAAATAAGAATCTACTGTAACTTGTTTTTTCTTGAACTTCAAATCTATGTCGATCTCATATTTAAATCTCCTTACTGTACTCAATAGTTGTGGCGTTGTCTTTTCGTACTACAACAAAAGGTTATGAAGAGTTGTTGATGTAACGCCCCATTTTCGAAAGTCAATTTTAAACATAAAAATAATACTCCCTCCGTCCCACGACTGTTTGTCATGCTGGTCAACTGTTCTCTTGTTTGACCGTTTAAAATTACAATTAAATCATTTTAAAAGATTTCTCGTCTTCCCTCTCGAATCATCCTCGATCCCCTGAAAATATTCAACGTGATGAAAGGGATGAGTTCAACGCTCAGTAGGAAGAATATATATCAATCAAACGATAATTAAACCAACTTTACACATACACGAAACATCATTTTCAATGAAAAACGACATAAACGTTCTTTCCTTTCTATCTTAACTTTCTTATGTGGTTCACACATAAAACACAGCCGGATCGTATCGTTCATAGAACAGACACGGATCGGATCGTATTTTCAATGATCCGATTACTTTGGTCACTGACCCATCTTAGGTGCACAGGTTTCATAAATTTCATCATTTCATCGTATCGTTCAATCATCAAAAACACATTCCACGCATGTCATCTGCAACCGAAACATCATAAGAATGAGTCGAGACCCCTACCTCGTAAATGACATAGAACATGCATGTAGAATTTATACTTGACTTGAAATTCGATTCATAGTTATCATGCAAGCACTTCATCTTATCTTCGATCTCTTCTCTTCATTTCGATATATACTGTCAAATTCCAAATGGGGGTGTTCAAGTGCGGTCCCACGCTTAGCGCACACACGAGAGCGGGAGCTTGAATATGCACTAGAGAGCCTCAATCTATCTCAAAACCATATGGTACTAAGTAGGAGAACTCCATAGGCTTATATCATAGACTCCACTCTCACAATTATTCGATGTGGGACAACTCACAAGTGGTCTTCAACACACCCCCACCACTTGTGAGTCCTAGTCAAAGGTGGTCAAACCACTCACAAACAGGATCGAGCTCTCGCTCTGATACCATGTCAAATTCCAAATGGGGGTGTTCAAGTGCGGTCCCACGCCTAGCGCACACACGAGAGCGGGAGCTTGAATATGCACTAGAGAGCCTCAATCTATCTCAAAACCATATGGTACTAAGTAGGAGAACTCCCTAGGCTTATATCATAGACTCCCCTCTCACAATTATTCGATGTGGAACAACTCACAAGTGGTCTTCAACATATAAATATGTATAGTATATGGTGCTATGTATTTAGGTATGGAAGGGAGTAATTGTAATAACCCCAAAATTTAAATAAATAAATTAAGTAATTCGGGGCCCAATTAATTAACCATATGAAATAATTATACTATGCATGAGTTCGAATTATTTGATGTTCATATTAATTTACATGTTGAGTCACATTTTGCATTTTGATTCACGATTTATTTCATTTCATTTCATGTAGTATTTAAGTCATGTAGAGATCCTTAAATTTTAATAAACATTATTATGATTATTATTGTTAGCATAAATATTATTAAAGTTATTATTATTATTATCGTGTATATAACATAATATAAAATTCTAATATTTAGTTTTAGATGTAGCATAGAGTTTGCAAGGATTAGAATTCTTTTAACCCTTTTCCCAAGCCACTAGTGTATATATATGAGATGAGAATTAGCTTCGCACCTCATCCATCTTCCTACAGTCTGAGTTTCCTAAATCACAATACCCATCTCCCTATTCTCATGTTTACACCATAACCAAAGCCTCCGTCCGTCATCCAGATCCTCCGACAAACGGAAACCCAACCGAGTACCCAAGATGCCCCCTTCCATGAGTTGCATCGCTGCTGCGGATTGTTGTTAGAAATACACCGAAGACGAACCCCAATAGACAGACTATCTACCAATGTCCGCACACCCACATATTGCCGTGATCCACACCATCGTTACCAACGCCGATCGAAGACCATTGATATCGGGTCTCGCCTAGGGACGTGCCGATTAAGGCGCTGCTGATCCTACGGTGTGGTGGCCGCTGCCATGAACAGATTCGATGCCGAGAATCGTTCGATCGGAAGCGCAGCCGATCTACCCCATCCCAGGTGCCGACGTTCTTGCTTCCTCCGAAGACCCGTCAACCCAAGCTCTAATAGACGCGTTGACCACCGCCTGGATCCGATGTTAGAGTCCTCTTCCACATGACCGCCAGGACTGTCCCCCCGTCAAGCTCCACCATGGATCGAAGCCGAGAAGAGTCGAGGCACACGCTACTTTGCTGGAGAAGAAAAACCGCCGAGTCGATCCCTCTCAATATTTCTCTGTCGGCCATTACATTGAAAATGGATTTTGTTAGGTCTTTCTTTTCCCCAATTAAAGAAGAAACACGTGAGATGGACAAAATTTGTCTATGGACGCATCGTAATCATCCAACCCACCAATTGATTCTTAGCCCATCTTCTTCATCGACCCAACTACTTATTCTCAACTTCACAGCCCATGTATCTCGAGCCCAACTAATTTATAAAAAGGTCAGCACACTCTTTTACCTTGCTAAGCCAATTCGTGTTATTTAATTATCTAGTACTTTAGTATTATAATATATATACTCATACTTAATCTTGGTAATATAAATATATAATAAATATTTATATTAATATTAGACTAATTTATTGATTAAAGGATTTACGGATTTTGAGGACTAGGATTTGCACGAGCATACATTCAAGCATGTTTCTTTCAGAGTCTGCATTGTCAAGGTAGGGTTATTTCTAAAACCTTTTCAAATACAGTTCATATCAGTGTATGGTACGCATGTAATTGTTCGATATCGAGGACTTTATATTCTATTCATGTTATGTGCACATATTAGTCGCGCGACGAAATTCATGGCTGCAATCGCGTAATGAAATGACGTGGTTGTGGTATTATGGCTGCATTCGCGTAATGAAATGACGTGTTTGTAGTATTATGGCTGTATTCGCGTAATGAAATGACGTGTTTATGGTATTCATGGCCGTTTAACGGTAATAAGTCAAGATAGTCGTGATCGCGTAATGAAATGACGTGGTCATGATGATGATCCAAGTTAGTTTATAAAGTTGAGAGTTATTCCGATTGCTTTCGTATTGTGCAATGTATGAACTGGTATCCCTACTGAGTTGTTGATAACTCACCCCTTTAAAACCCCATCTTTTCAGGTTAAGCGAAATCGGAGTGAGACGGGGATGTGGCAGCGATAGTAGTAGCAACATTTATTTTAAAGACATTATTCTTCTCTTATGCTTTCCGCTTTTGAAACTTCATACTTGAGTATTTTATTTAAACTTGACTATTGAGGGTTATTATTTTTAGTTTAAGATTTTATTATGAAAAAGTCGTTTTGACATTTTGTTATTTTAAATACTACAATTTCTTTTGAAAAATTAGAAAATCCTCTTTAGTTATGTTATGAAAAATGGAATGTTACAGTAATATATGTGTATCATTGTACATATGGTACTAATCGTGAAAATGAACCATTCTATTAGCTGAAAATGTGACTATTTATAGTGCAGCCTAGGGTAGTGGAATCATAAGAGTCACAAAGATTAAATTAAAAGACCGTTTAGACGAGCTTATTTAAAAGAGCTTATAAGATGTTACGTCTTATAAGTTGTTTTAAGAGCTGATAAGTTGTTATGTCTTATTTAATAAATAAGTTGTTAAACCGTTTAGATAAAATAGTTATATAAACTTATAAGATGTTAATTTGTTTGACAATTTAAGATCTTATATAAAAAAATTACCAAAAATAAATTGTTATATATGAAAAAAAAATTAAAAATAATTATATTAACTAAATAATAAATTTGGAATTTTTGTATATATAGAAAAAATTATAATTTTATGGGTAATTTGGTCTTTTATTATTTAAGTTGGAAAAACTTATAAACTGTTTAAAAAAAAGTACCATTTACTTTTTTTTAAACAACTTATTTTAAAGTTTTTTAAAATCTTTTTTTAAAACTTTACCAAACAAATTATAGGAGCTTATAAGCTCTTACACAGCTTATAAGCACTTTTAAAGAACTTATAAGCTCCGCCAAACATGCTCTAAATAAATTAAATCATAGATATCAAAAGTTTATCCAAGTATAACTTACTATAGGAAAATAAAGACGAAATGTAGAGAACTGAATGTTTTTGGGTTCTGTTCTTTCATTAGACAAAATGTCAACTTATATACATTTATTACAAACGTAATAGTAGAAGTGATATAGAGTAGGTGACCAACAAGCCAACCTGTGGGTGTGGTCGAACCTAATTTATTATTTAATTAATAAACATTATCAATTTATTTCGAAATTATGAAAGATTATTAATTATGATTAATTAAGGCATATGCTATATCTACTCCCCATGTTGAATACATAGCACCATATACTATACATATGTATAGTATATGGTGCTAGAGAAATGTGTTTCTCTGAATCAATCACGACTGGATTTTACGAAACCTAGAACGTACGCACAATTATCAAACTCAACAAGAGATCTCGATTAACCAATATCTCTAGTTTGATCGGGACATATGTATCGGAGGGATCGTACTGTACGCTAATTATATTACAAGGTTCTTGCAGGCACTTCATTTGTATCTAGGGAATTAGTGAAGCGTGGTTGCTAGACGCTCGTCACTGATTCGTTGGGCAACGACTTGTTCGGAGATTGAATAATATGATTATTAATCTAAAACTCTCGGGAGTAGTTGATATAAGAACAATATGTTGTTCGAATCACAATGTGTTGTGAGCCCACGGCTAGTTATATACCTGAACCATTGAGGGTCACATTCTCATGTAAACCGATCTTTGAATACGATAATGTATTAATTAACTGTTAATTAAGTACATATAGTCGGAGGTCAATATGATTGAATCCGAGATTCATAATTGTGATTATGAGTTGGAAATATTACTGCGCTAAAGAAAACTGACACGTTGGTGTACACTTTCTATTTTGGGAAATTTTCCGATTTAGCAGTACCCCTGAAATGGGCTTTCCGATTTTGTGAAATTGGAAATTTTTATTATTATCTCATATCGATGAGAAAATTAAAACGAGAAAGAAAATATAATCGTTATATTTTTCGGAGATCGAATTGATTGTCAAATTGGGAGAAACGTAATGACGGCTAGTTGTTACACCATAAAAATCCACCACCGACACGTGTCCAGACGACCGGAGCCACGTCATCAAGGAGGTGGTCAAACGGCGAACAAAAGTCAGAATTGAAGTCATGTATAAAGTCAGTACCAGGCAAGCTCAACAGTAGCTCCAGGAAGACAGCCCCGGGCCAGACCAAGGGATCAGTCAGATAAGGCTCCAGGCAAGAGGCGGTGCACCTCTGGTGACATGCAGCAAGTGGAAGACAAAATTAGTGGGTATTTAATGTAATGACTTAAAAGTCTTCATTAGTGGGATTAGATGTGATAGGAGGCTAATAGGTGGCACAAGAAGAGCTTGCATGCTCATGCATACAATTAGTATAAAAGAGAGGGAAGAGAGAGGAGAAAAGGACTTCACCTTTTTGATTTTCCAAATACTATTAAGTAAAGGAATAAATCAAGAACACTATGATGTTCATCCCCAATTTCCAGATTTCCGGCAACATACATTTTCCGATCTATAACTTGTCCTAACAAATAAATGTCTGTTGGTACCCTATTCTATAACCCCCCATTCCAGTAATATATGAATTGAGTGAAAAAGGGTCCGAACAGTGGCGCTAGAAGGAGATCAGGTTTTACGCATCGGAAAAAGAGGTTCAACCGGCGAAAAATATGGCGGACGAGAGAGAAGGCGCGACGGCATCCGACGACTCTGGTGTTTCCGGCAGGTGGCGCGACATCATGGGCAAGGCGGTCATCGAGGATCCCAACGCTCCGGCGGTTGAGGCAGACCCAGAACCCGTCGACCGAGACGCACCACCGCCGCCAATCCAGATTGTTGATGAGGAAAGCCCCGCCGACGGCCATGCAGAACCCGATCTGCATTCTGATTCTCAGGTTAGAGTTCCTATTCGCCGTCATCGTTCTCGCCGCCGTGCTCGTCGTTTGCACCCATATGATTTGGGTGGGCCGTCGACGCCCGTAGTGGCTCCGCCCCCAATCAAATTCGGAAATCTGGATACTCCAGAAAAAATTGATGAAGCCGTGCATGCTCTTATGCACAGAAAATACGTTTTGACAACTCCATTGAAACATGCAACCGGTGCTTTTATGACACCTGGACATGCCACAACTGTGGCTCCAGAGAAGGTCAAACGCCTCCACAGGAGAGAGCGAAAAAAGCATCCGGTAATAGATCTAAACCGAAATGCTGAATCTGTGGCCACTTCGACGGATCGTCGAAGGAGAGGCAGCCAGAGTGACATGCATCGGTATCGGGAGGGTTCTCCTGTGCCAGTGACCCAAGGGGTCAGGGCGGAGGACCCGGAGATCGTAGATCTGAAGCAGAAATATGCTGAGTTGGAGAGACGAATGAATGAGGGACAGGGTGTGCATGTACCTTCAGGTTACAAAAATGAACCCCTGGCCCCAGAAGTTGAACATGCATCCATGCAAACTGAAATCCTCCCCATGTCATCCTTAGTCTATGACGGTAAAACTGACCCAGAGACTCATTTGAGTATGTTCAGGTCTTACATGTCCGGCCGCGGCGCAACTGATGCGACGCGTTGTAGACTCTTTCCCCTTACGTTGGGTGATGTTCCCCACAAATGGTACGCGGGCCTCCCTGCCCACTCGATTAAATGATTCGATGATTTGGTGCAAAGGTTCGTGACGCATTTTGCCTCTAAGGCTGTGAAACTGGAACAGAGCCAACGTCTACTCGGGATAAAACAGGATGATGAGGAGTCGGATGAAAGGTATGTGGAGCGAGTTGAGGAAATTCTCCTGGCTGGCGGAGAGGATATAAATGAGAATTTAAAACTCCATACCACCATGACCGGTTTGAGAAGAAACTCAAAGTTGTTCAAATCAATGATGAAAAATTATCCAAAATCCTATGAGGAATTTCGTGTGAAAGCTGCCGCTGAGGTAGCATATCAAAGGTTGACCAGGACCCCACGGGGCCTGGGCGAAACCAAAAAGAAGGCCCCATTCTCTTCAGAGAAAAGGCCAAACTATATTGGAAAGAAATCCGGTGTGAAAACCGGTACTGATCCCAGAATGGATGAAATAAGGGAACTGGAAGCCAATATTCGGCGTGAAACTGGTAAGGCCCCAGAGGCCATTTTGCAGGTGTTCCTGACTCAGAGGGTAGATGTGTTAACCAGGCCCCCGCCTATTAACACTCCCCAAGAGAAGTTGAACCCGAACCTATGGTGTGATTTCCATGAGAAACACGGCCATTCAACAAACCAGTGTCGTCAGTTACTGAGGCAACTGTGGAGGCTGTTCAATGAGGGAAAACTGTGGCAGTACCTCCCCCGTCCCGGGGCTGTAGGGAATGAGCCACGGGGTCAGAATCCCCAGGGCCCTCCACCAGCTGCACCGGGCCAGAATCAAAATATTCCGGGACCTCCGGGTGCCCAGGAAGTTATGATGATTGGTGGTGTCAGGCCCTTAACTGAAGACAGCAAGCGGAAACGCAAAAGAGACTTTGCTATGTGGGAAGTTCTGATGGCTACTGCGCCTTCGCAGAGCGCAACAATCTGTGACTCTGTGGTGATATCTTTCACGCCACGGGATCGAGCTGAGGCCAAATTCCCGAGGGATGAACCCCTGGTAATCAGGGCGAGGATCCTGGGAATTGATGTGTCTCGCACTTTGGTTGACAACGGTGCTCACTGCAATGTTCTGTATAAGAATGCCCTGGATCAGATGGGTAAGCTGGCCCGTTATGTCTCACCGTGCGATCTGATACTCAAAGGTTTTGGCAACGACGTGGTACATCCATATGGCAAGATCGTACTGCCAGTGCAGCTGAAAGATGTCAATAATCCAGGTCTGATGTTGGTTAGGAACTTGGAATTTTTAATAATAGATAGGAAGAGCGGCTATAACGCACTCTTAGGTAGGCCCTTTTTGGACGCTTTCGAAGCGGTAGCCTCATCCTACTACTATTGTGTAAAATTCACTACTCCCTCCGGTGCGGTTGGCACCGTTAGAGGCGACCTACTAATGGCAAAGAAGTGTATTTTGTATTTCTGTGATCTTGATAACTTAGCTATAAATGCAAATGATGATCCCCAGGAAAGACTGGAGGAAAATATCAAAGACTCACAGGATGAGCAAACCAAAGACTCACAGGATGAGCAAAATAAAAAGTCCCGAGTGGCTGAAGTTACTATTACAGGTGTGGAAACCCAGGTTCCTGATGACATAAATATCGTGGGGCCCGGAACTATCCAAGAGTTGGTCCCGGGAAAGGAAGCAAATTTCCCAGGGCAAGATCCCTGTGTGGGAACAGCTTCCACCGACCAAACTCAGGATCGGCTGGGGCCAGAGCACGAGGATTATGATCCCAGGACGGGAACCAAACACCGAAAAGGAACTGCCATGGAAGTGGTCGAAAACTTAGACTCCATAGTGTTGGATCCCGAGCAAGCTCATAAGCAAGTACTCGTGGGTACGCATATGTTAGAGCACACTCGAAGTGGACTGATAAATTTCCTCAGGGAAAATCAGAGTACTTTCTCCTGGTCAAGTGCGGATTTGGGAAAGATAGATCCCAGACATGCATGCCATCGGTTAAAGATCGACCCCAAGAAAAAACCTATTGCCCAGAGGCGAAGGAAAATGGGGCCGGAGAAGTGCGAAGCACTGGCCGGGGAAGTAAACAAATTGATTGAGAATAAACTGGTGAGGCAAGCCTCGAGCGATGCCACCTGGTTATCCAATGCTGTGATGGTATCGAAGACAGTAGGCGCCTGGAGACTATGCATAGATTTTACAGATCTGAATAATGCATGTCCCAAGGACCACTTTCCGATGCCACACATTGATCACCTTGTCGATAATTTGACAGGTCATGCCATATTTTCAACAATTGATGCTAAGGCAGGTTATCATCAAATTCCGATGCACCAATACGATATAGAGCACACGGCGTTCTACACGGAGAAAGGGGTGTTTTGCTGGGAAAGAATGCCTTTCGGTTTGAAGAACGCCGGGGCCACATATCAAAGGTTAGTAAACATGATGTTTACAGATTTAATCGGTAAAACTGTTGAAGTATATATCGATGATATCATTGTGAAAAGCAAGAATGAAGCGGATCACATAAAAGACCTTGCAGAAGTCTTTAAGATTCTGGGGCACTACAATATGAAACTGAATCCCAAAAAATGCAATTTCGGGATCAGGAAAGGTATGATCCTAGGTCATGTAGTCGGGGAACATGGGATTGAACCCAACCCGACCAAGATCAAAGCCATACTGGATATGCGGGAACCCCGGGATATCAAGGGTGTGCAGCGCCTAACAGGTTGCTTGGCAGCCCTGAGCCGGTATGTCTCCTGTTTGGGGGATAAAACCCGTCCTTTCTTTGCATCCATCAAAGGAAATAAATTCCACTGGAAAAAAGATGCTCAAGAAGCTTTTAAGCAAATCAAAGAGTATCTATCCAGTCCCAAAGTGGTTGTGGCTCCGAAGCCCGGGGAAAAGTTGTTTCTGTACCTAGCCGCGTCGGAACATGCCATCAGTGCAGTTCTGACGAGAGCAGATGGGATAAAACACCTCCCCGTGTACTTCGTGAGCCAAGTCCTGCATGAAGCAGAAGTACGGTACACACCGTTAGAAAAACTCACTTATGCCCTGATAGTGGCAGTGAGAAAACTCCGGGCGTATCTTTTCGAGCACCCCGTAGAGGTTTTAACAACCATGCCGCTAAGGCAAGTATTGCACCGGTCCGATGTCACCGGGAGACTCCTGAAGTGGGCTCAGGAGATAA
This sequence comes from Euphrasia confusa, assembly GCA_954870475.1. NCBI lineage: Eukaryota > Viridiplantae > Streptophyta > Magnoliopsida > Lamiales > Orobanchaceae > Euphrasia > Euphrasia confusa. Next base: position 11,624,204 of record OX940965.1, read on the forward strand.
GTCAATATGACATAACCTTCAGCCCCAGGACAACAATCAAGGCCCAAGTGTTGGCCGATTTTATCGTGGAACTGACGTTCCCGGAAAAGTCCAATAATCAATCACGAGCGTGGAAACTGTACGTGGACGGTTCAGCAACCACAGCGTGCTCGGGGGCCGGTATAGTACTACTTGGACCCGAGGGAGATTCTATCACCCAGGCGGTTAAATTCGAGTTCCCTGCGTCGAATAATGAGGCTGAATATGAAGCTCTCGTCGCGGGACTAGAATTAGCCATAGCCGTTGGTGTGAAAAAATTAATTATACTCATAGACTCCCAACTGGTTGTAAACCATGTGACTGGTGAGTATGAAGCCAAGGGAGAACAAATGATCAAATACCTGGAGTTGGTAGGATCACTTTGTAAAAAGATCCCAGAGATAGTAATCGAACAGATCCCGAGGGAACATAACTCACAGGCAGACGCCTTGTCAAAGCTAGCCTCTTCGGAAGGCTCGGCAGATTTTTCAAAAATCATGTTGACTAAGTTATTGAATCCCTCGGTAGATCGAAGAGCAGAACAACTGCCAATTCTGCCCGTGACCGGTGAGGACTGGCGAGCACCAATCCTAAGGTACATAGAGACTGGGGAATTGCCGCCAGACAAAACCGAAGGCAAGCAATTGCGAATCCGGGCAGCAAAATACACAATCTTAAATTCGGATCTCTACCGGAAGAGTTATTCCCTTCCACTGCTGAAATGCGTGTCGAAGGAGGAAGGACTGAGACTCCTGGAAGAGATCCACGACGGCGTCTGTGGGAACCATGCCGGGGGAAGATCCCTGGCACATAAAATAATGGGTCAAGGCTATTACTGGCCAAGCCTACGGAAGGATGCTATTGGCTATGCCCGTAAGTGCGTAAAATGCCAAGTAATAGGACCTACCATTAGAACTTCCCCGGAGATGCTGAGATCCCTGTACAGTCCCTGGCCGTTTGCTCGTTGGGGAATCGATCTGATAGGACCACTGGCAACGGCCCGGGGAGGGGTAAAATTCGCCATAGTGGCAGTTGATTATTTCACCAAATGGGTGGAAGCTGAATCACTGAACAAGATAGACCAAGCACATGTCATCAAATTCCTATGGAAGAATATTATATGTCGCTTCGGTTTACCGGAGACGATAATTTCCGATAATGGAAAACAATTCGACGGGGTAGAAGTAGCGGAGTTTTGTGAGAGATGGAAAATCAGAAGATTATTCTCCACTCCGTACCACCCCCAAACGAATGGACAGGTTGAAGCTGTCAATAAGATTTTGAAACACACCATTAAAGCCAAGCTCGAAGAGCGAAAAGGCAAATGGGCAGATGAACTCTCCGAAGTTCTATGGTCCTACAGGACAACAGCCAGACCGGCTACAGGAGAAACCCCATATTCATTAGCGTTCGGCACCGAAGCCGTGATCCCGGCGGAAATTACGGTGTTGTCACATCGAACCGCCCAGGGAGCCGGCGGTGAAAACGAGGAAGCGCTCCGAAGAGAGCTAGACCTTTTGGAAGAAAAGAGGTTAGCTTCTGACTCGTTGAACGAAATGAACAAGCAAAGAATTGCAAGGTGGTATAACTCCAAAGTAAGAGCCAGAGATTTCCAAGTAGGAGACCTGGTACTGAAAAAGATCCTGGGAGCACATCCTGGGGCCCTGGGTCAATCCTGGGAAGGACCGTTTAGAGTAAGCCAGTGCCTCCAGAACGGAGTGTATGAACTAGAGCTACTCGACGGCACAAAAGATCAGTATCGCTGGAATGCGTTACATTTGAAAAAATTCTATCATTAGCCTGGGAGCTAAAAATGTTGTAAAACCTCTTGGCGGAGATACAATGTAATGCTTGTTAGCAAACTCTATCTATAACGAAGGTTTTGAAGTTTGAGGTAATGTACCACTATCAATTTCTTCTTACCTTCATTATTTTCATTTTCATTATAAATATATAATCACTTCGGGAAAAGGCTAAAAGCCGTACCCATGTGATGAATAAAAATGAGCCTACAAGAAGTTAAAACTTCACTAAGGCAAGACCTCTATAAGGGGCAAGCACGAATATTATGAATTATGTATTTTCCCAGGGAGAGGCTTAGAGCCGTACCCAGGTGATAAATATATCTTGGCCGGGAAGAACTTTAAGCTTCACCCAGGCAACCCCTGAATGAGGGATGATTCCTGTACCAGGAAATAAACTTCCGGCATCCCTGTGAAAGTCTGTAAGACTTGAGGGCCGACGAATTCTCTTCTCGGGGATTAGAATTCAGAAGACTCTGAGTCCCTCGGGGAGAGAATAAGAGATTATCTGGCAAACCCAAGAGGCTTAGATAAAGTCCACTGGAACCAGATTGGGCTTCGTAGGCATGCGATCGGGGTAGGCAAATGGGACCAGGGCCGAAAGCGAGTACCAAATGGAAAAAGAACATTTACCTTTGAATCGCCCTACGAAGTTAAGAGCTCAAAGTACCTAGAACGAAGGGTAGAGCCACATTATTCGGACTTTGAAAGGCTGACACATTGTGAAAAGAGCCATGCCGAATAATAAAGAGGTGCAAATGCATCCAAATTGTTCAGAGATCCCTATAAGAGGATCCTAAAAAAAACCATCAAATAAAAGAGGTACAAACACACCCAAATTGTTCAGAGGTCCCCAGGAGAGGATCCTAACAAAAACTAGCAAAAACTTAAAAGTTTTAAGCTATTACAAACCATGGCGGAATAAGAAATTGTCTGAGGCCGAAGGCCTATAGATAATACTTATAAAATAAAATGAGGTTAAAACCCCTGGGTGGGAGAGCTTCATAAACTTTTTAGACTCTTGAGTTTTGACACTCAAGAGGTGGAATTACCATCACGGGGAGGAGTCACGGTAGAATCTTTTGGCATGCCCCTGGGCCCGTCACCAACCAGATCCTGTGCCTCCCCATCCTTCATCTCTTCATCTTCTTTGTTTTCTTCTTGTGTTGTAGCAGTGGGCAGTTCACCAGGCATGCAGAGTTTGTCATAAGTGGGCCACCACTTCATGTCTATGCCGAACTCGACCTCAATATCCTTGAATGGCTGCGGCACCTGGTCATCGAGCGTGTCCTCCTTCATGTAATCTTTGAGCGTCTTGAGGGCAAAGTCTTTGACAATTTCGTTCTGCTCCTTAGCCGCTGACCTGACCATTCCAACATAAGCAGTCACATAAAGAAGATTAGATAAGATTCGAGGGTTATGCGCCGGAGAATCTAGCATCTCGCAGGCATTATCGAAGTTATCCGTGGTCTCCTTTAGATCAGCTTCGGTCTGGGCCAGTTTGGCCTTCAAATCTTTGATTTCCCGGGACGTCTCGTCCAGGGCCTGCTCCATCATCTTCTTGTTCTCCTTGACAGTCTTCAGGGCCTCCTCCAACTCAGATTTCATTTTCGCCTTTTCAGTCCGCTCAGTGTCAATGACTTTCCGGCAAGTGTCCCGATCCCCGGCTGCAGACTTGTACGCCTCGTTGAGCTCCTTGATGTGCTGATCGAGCTTTTTTGCATTGGCCTCGTGTGCTATGATTACTTCGAGCATTTTCTCTGTACGAGTATGCGCACCGGCGATGGCCACTGTAGCTTGACTGGTTAGCTTGAGCGCCAGGGAAAGCGCATGGTTATCGTGGGCCATCAAGTCATTGAACTCAGTAGTCCAGCACCGACCAACTGCATTAATAGCTTCACCAACAGGGCTGTTCTGAGTAGCTACCGGAGGGATGGGACCGAGCCCGGAATAGAATGACACGAGCACAGGAGGAATTGGAGGGTCTTGCAGGGACAGTCTGAAATAGGTTACGGAGAAAGAAAATGAATGTAGAGCAGGAGACTCAAAATAAATTATATTTATTTTTAGAGTATAAACATAACAAGTAATATACTTACTTGGAAAACAGCTCAGCATGTAACCCATACATAGCGTTTTCGCTAGTGTTAGAGGAACGTGGTGGCGAGTCTGTAACATCAATTATAGGTCCCTGGGACCCCTTGCGTTTTTTCCCTTCTTCCTGTTTAACCTTGAGCAGTGACGTGGCTCCAGAAGGTGGCAATCCAGTGCTCGGGGCAGCTTCAGACATCACAGTGTCAGAGGTCAGAGGAGTTTCCTGATAAGAATCCACCACATTCATTAGCCCGTGAGGATCGGATTCCGCTCCCGGGTTAGACAGAGTGTGGGATCGGGTTCGGCTCGCGGGAGTGTTTAACGAACCACCCCGGGTCTTCACAGCACTCTTTCCTCGACCAGCCGATGTGCCAGCTTTGGCTTTTCGCCCCTAGGTGAAAACTGCAGCGTCCACGAGGCCAAGTGTCCCAAATATATCACTGTTGTCAGCCATGCCTTCAGGTTTCTCAGGAAAGACAGTGTTGAAATACTCTGCACAGGAAACACCTAAATCATTACACCGGGAGGTCTGAAAAGATATCCCAGGGCAGTTTTGGTTTATAACATAATGGAGTACCGGGAAGTTTTTTTAGATATCCCAGGGAAGACCATTTAAAAAAAAATATAACTAAGTACCAGGGAGTTGAAAAATTCCCAGGGAAACTCAGAACTCGGTTTTTAAGCAGAATACCATGGGATCTGAAAAGTCTCACAGGGAAAACTTAAATACTTTGAGAAAAGGTACCTGGATAATCTCGACCTTCGATGTATGGTGGGTAGTATAAACCGGCTTCGTCACGAACGTCGTCGTTGTACAAATTGCAATCTCTTTTTTCTGATGGTATACACAGTGCTAGGAGATTCGCCGTCTCTAAATCCCACGGGAGATTTATTGTTTTCGGCAATCGACCACCTGCATCGTTGAAAAAAGTTTAGATCAGTCAAAATTGTACAAGGACGAGTTTGAGAGGCTTACAGTCAGGTTTTTCAGAATAAGTGACAGGAATGTCAATTTCCCCATCCCGGGTCTGAGTTTTCCAGCGGCCCGAAACAAACAACCATCGATCCCACCAGCGAATGTCCTTGAGTTTGGGCTCCTTGATCTTCAATTTGTTCGGCCTAAGGCAAACCGTGTAATCCACGCGGGAAGAGGAGTTGGAGACGACTGGGCTGAAGAATTGATGGAACTCCTCACCGGTAATGGGACGAGAAAGCCCCACCTGGCCCAATACGGTGAGTACACCGTACAGTTGGCCCCATCCATTAGGATGAAGTTGGTGAGGGGCTAATCCCCAGAGGTTGAGGAGTCCAGAGATGGAAGGGTGTAGTGGAAACCGCAACCCCACGTTCAGTGCGTCCTCTCCGACGGCCACCATTCCCGCCGGCGGGCAACACGCCGATTCTCCAGGCAACGGCACATAAAGGTGAACATTATTTGGGATCCTCCATTTCTTTCGCTTCTCTAGTAATGTTGAGGGGTCTACTGTACTGCTCCGTCCGTGCGCGCCCCAATCTTGGTGATCCGGATCGGGCCCCACCGGTATCGATTTTCTCGTAACCGGTTGGTAAAGACCCTCGGTATCTGGATCTGGCGCCTCCGGCGACGGAAGATCAGGTACGACACCCTCCATGAACGATTTGAATTCTCGGCCGAAGACGACATGAGGAGCTTCGGGCGGTTGATACCTCCCTCGAGGGCCTCGTCTCAGTCGCGGCATGATTCGATTTACAGTCGAAGAAAATAAAAACAAGAACAAAAGATTTCGTAAGGGAAAAAAGAAAAATCGAGAGCGAATTTTATCTTACCCGAAAATACGATTTCTGAATTGTGAACTATGATTTCAAACTTTGAAATAAAAAACGATGATGAAGAAGTCGATAAGACTTTACAGTTGTGTATAGGGAGAGAAAAGGGGCGGTTACCGAGTAAAGCACTCAATTATCGCCCCACTATCTCAAAACCCTAATAAATTCAGCCTGTAACCGTCAGGCCACGTGGCCAGAAAAGCCTGCAAAAAGGTGATTTCTGAATTTCAAATCTTTTCAAATCTTTTCATGATATATCTTGATTTATTGATTTAGTTTAATCAATTAAAGACCGAAATTAAATCGGCATGCAAAAAGTCTTCCCGTCTGCACAGGGAGAGAAAATACATGGTCTCTGTACCATTGTAAATATTGTTACAGGGGAGTCTTAAGACACAACCCCATGAGAAGAAATATTGAATTTTCTTATCTAAGGACTATATGTGTCCATTACAAAAATACTAATCGGGAAAAATCCCGAAAGAAATTTTTGATCAATGCAGGTACAAAAGTCCAGAACGATAAGAATCGCAATCTCCTCTCCGTCCCTCTCAGAATTATCTTTCAAGACCACACTAGAGCCACCTAAAATCAAAGACATCCCAAGAAAAGCCCACGTCAAAAGCCACTGCTGACAAGATCCACAAGCCAAATACCAACTCCGAAGAGTATCAAGAGTCGATTACCAGGAGATCCAAGACCAAACTTCAGGAAAAAAGATGTTATAATCCATCAATTTTCCTGGGGGCCAATGTTACACCATAAAAATCCACCACCGACACGTGTCCAGACGACCGGAGCCACGTCATCAAGGAGGTGGTCAAACGGCGAACAAAAGTCAGAATTGAAGTCATGTATAAAGTCAGTACCAGGCAAGCTCAACAGTAGCTCCAGGAAGACAGCCCCGGGCCAGACCAAGGGATCAGTCAGATAAGGCTCCAGGCAAGAGGCGGTGCGCCTCTGGTGACATGCAGCAAGTGGAAGACAAAATTAGTGGGTATTTAATGTAATGACTTAAAAGTCTTCATTAGTGGGATTAGATGTGATAGGAGGCTAATAGGTGGCATAAGAAGAGCTTGCATGCTCATGCATACAATTAGTATAAAAGAGAGGGAAGAGAGAGGAGAAAAGGACTTCACCTTTTTGATTTTCCAAATACTATTAAGTAAAGGAATAAATCAAGAACACTATGATGTTCATCCCCAATTTCGAGATTTCCGGCAACATACATTTTCCGATCTATAACTTGTCCTAACAAATAAATGTCTGTTGGTACCCTATTCTATAACCCCCCATTCCAGTAATATATGAATTGAGTGAAAAAGGGTCCGAACACTAGTGAATTGGGCCGGCAAGTGTTAATGGATCCGATCCATTAGGGTTTGAGCCCAAGTAGCTCTTTTCCTCACCTATAAAAGGAGCTCCAAAGGTATGAGGAAGAACACACCAAACCTAGAGTTTCCGGCAGCCGCCCACCTCGCTGGAAATTGTTTCCGGCGTCGTTTTTTTGGCCCGTTTTTCCCGTCGTATTCTCCCTCTTGTATTTCTAGTGTAATACGCGAGTGGGATTACCTATACGAGGTGAAACGTGATTTGACGAGAGACGCCGGAGGTTCGAACGAGCAACGCCCGAGCACGACCGAGCCAAGCCCGCCCGCGACCGAGCGCCGCCCGCGACCAGCCGAGAGACACCCTGGCCCTCCCCGTGTGCAGCCCGCACGCCCCGCGTGCATCCCCGTGTCGCATCCGCGCGACTTCCGATCCGACGAATCCCTAAGGTACTCACGATTAAACTTAAATTTAATTGTTTTGCGTTAACTATTTGCGCTAAATACTGGGATTACGATTGACAAATAAAATTAATAGAGATTAATTTAATTGTTAATTAAAATCAATTTGATTTGAATTATATAATGTGATTATGTTAATTATCAAATTGACGCAATTAATTATGTGTGCATTGTTTGTGTAATTAATTGTTTAGTGTAATTAATTTATATGATAAATATAATTGCGTTAGAAGTAATTAATTTATATGATAAATATAATTGCGCTACAAGTAATTAATTTATATGATAAATTTAATTGCGCTAGATTTAATTTATGTAGTATGGGATGCATGAATTAAATATTTAATTATTTGATAATTAAATTAAATGGTGGATTATTTATTTAATAGATTTGAATTAAATCAATTAATGCATGTAATATTGAAAATGGGATTTTCAATAAAATAAAATTTTGTTTTCCGCTTCGTATACATGCACGATCCCAACAGTGGTATCAGACCGTAAGTTCTGAAATTGATTAATTGTCTATGAATATAATCACCTTTAATCATGCTGTTTGTTGAATTGATTGATTTAATGTTATTTAATTGGAACATAGTTTAATCTATTAAGACATTTATTTTTATCTAATAGTTCAAACAATACCTAATTTGTTATTAAGTAACAATTCAATGTCGAACGTGAATTCACCTCGGGGAGTGATTCATCTAGACTTGTTTTTGTTAAATCAAATTAGAGATCTTCGAGTCATATGATGACATAAAATCGATGATCTGCTCGGCTCCCCCATTTATGGGAGATAGGGTCGTTTGCGTGATGAATCGTTGGTTAGAAGCTTCGAGTCTTCACTTACGAGACATCACGTTTGAGTATTGAGATATTAATAAATTGAAATAGAAAAGAAGTATCAATATTTAATTTAGTGAAATTATTTATTGACCAATTAAATAATTGATTTAAATATTCGATCAACAAGGTGATAGATTAATTATTTGATTTAATTGTTAAATCAAGTTAATTAATAGAGCACCAATTTAATTTACATACCTCGTTTTAATTGTGATTAAATGCTATGTGAATTAAATGACTTTTGTGATATATATATATATATATATATATATATATATATATATATATATATATATATATATATATATATATATATATATATATATATTGTGATATATATTATGATCGTATGTACTCCATTAGGATGGCCTATAGAGAACATAGTTGTTAGGAATTGTTGGGGGATAAAAAATCAAGTTGTACACGTGGAAGGCAGGCTCGCCCGCGGCGCTCAGAACCGACGAAGGGAGTTTAGGCCGAACCCCGGGTCCGAGCCCATGCGACCCATGCAAGAACATAACCCTGGGAAACCGACGGAGGGGGGGGGGGGGGGGGGGGGGAGCTGCGCTGATCCTCACGGCCCGACAACTAGGGAGCGACGTCCCGAGCCAGAAAACGTGGCACGCCCTGCGACGAGTCCCAACCGGACCCCGGGCCCGGGCTCATGCAACGCGCTCGAAGCGCCACCCCGGGCCGAGGAAAGAGTATCGCACTCTCATGGCTGATCCAAAAGGGCAAACTGGGAAGCACCCCCGCCGAAGTCTCCGAACGGAAGCCGCACAAGCCCAGCCGAACTCAGGCCCCGGGCCCCGCTTAAACCCAGCTCGGAAACGTGCCCCGGCATTTAATGATCCTAGAGTATACTTAACGTGTCGTGATGTCGTGGCTCTGCATGAGCATGTGCTCTCGCCTATAAAAGCCGGCCTCCCCGTCTCATTGTAAGGGCGGCGAAATATACTGAATAAAAGTATTATCGAAATAAAAGACATTATCTTCTTGAGCTCGGATTCTTATCCTTTTCCTCCCCGGTCTAGAAATTTCAGCCCTTTCTACATAAAAATTTACTTGGTTTGGTAGTCGTTGCGAAACCCTCGTATCCACCCCGTACTTCATTCTCTCCAACAAAAACGACCCAAAACAGTTGGCGCTAGGAGGGGGTTGTATTTCTAGACCCAGGAAAAGAGCTTTGGTGAAGAAATGTCCAGCCAGGAGCAAGACGGAGCCACGGCGTCAGACTCCTTCGAGATCCGCCACTTAGAGGAGGTCAGAACGAGCAAAGATGCCCGTGGAAGATGAACCCGCGGTCCCGGCACCGACCACCCACGGATGCTATCCCGCGTCAGAGGCCGAGATCCACTTGAAGGAGCCAGGTTCTCGACGAATCGCTCGTCGCCAGGTACGAAGCAGCTCCGAAGCGCGACGTCTGAAGCGTCACCTGCTTACCGAACGGCACAACCGGCGCGCTCGCCCCGGCCCACGCCGAGATCCACCAGTTCCCACCACCCCGGCTCTCTTCTCGGGCAGTATGCTCGATACCCCCGAGAAGATCGACGAAGTCATGGCCAGCTTGGCCCAGCGTAAGCACGCTCTTACTACTCCTATATCTCTGTCGTCGAGAAAACAGGTCAAAACCAGCGCGTTCGACCGCCTCGGGCCGGGGCAAGCAAGTCATGACCAGCGCCTGCCCCCGGCTAGGAGGCTGATGTTCGATCTGAACGACCCGGCCGAGTATCTATCCGCGTCAGCGGCACACGAGGCCCCGGGGCTCGGGACAGCCGACGAGCGGGAGACTCATGGCAGACGCGGATCGCATCCCGTCGTCCCGATTCCAACGGCGTCGGGACCCGAGGCAGGACTCCGCGACCTATACGAGAAAGTGACCGAGGTAGAGAGAAGGCTCGCCGAGGCCCAAGTCAAGCCCGAACGCGTCGACTTCTGCAAGGAGCCATTGGCTTTGGAGGTCGAGCACGCCATCATGCAGTACGAGATCCAGCCCCTACAGACCGCCCTCTATGACGGGAAGACGGATCCCGAGGTCCACCTCAGCCGCTTCCGCACCTACATGTCGGGACGAGGTGCTAGTGACGCCACGAGGTGCCGGCTGTTCCCACTCACTTTAGGGGACACGGCCCACAAGTGGTTCGCGGGGCTACCCTCCCGATCCACCCACTGCTTTGACGACTTGGTCCAACGTTTCGTCGCCCACTTCGCCTCAAAGGTCAATCGACTCGAGCAAAGCCAGAGGTTGATCGGAGTCCGGCAGGCGGCGGACGAGAGTGACGAGTCATATGTGGACCGGGTAGGGGACATCCTGCTCGGTGGCGAGGAGGTCGGCGACGATTTGAAATTGCACACCGCCATGAGCGGACTCCGGAAGAACTCGGAGCTATTCAAACACCTGATGCTTTGCTACCCAAGGAGCTACGAAAATTTCCGCATCAAAGCCGGGGCCAGTGCTGGTTCCAGCGTCTTATGCGAGGAAACGAAAGTGCCCCGGAGCAAAAGAGACGGACACCCGGAGCCCGTGGACCGAAGGGTTGCACCCGCCCCGCGAAAGGCCCCCTACAAACCGTACGAGCAGGGCCGGCCGCTTCCGGGCTACAAAGAGATGGAGGTGAAGCTCGTCGCACTGACGGGTCAAGACACCATGACTATGATGGAGGTTCTGTTAGCCACAGGAGGAGACATCCTAGTAAAGCCGGGGCCCATGCGAGCCCCCGAAGGAAAATTAGACAAGAGGCAGTGGTGCTCGTTCCACGACCAACACGGGCACGCCACCGGCCAGTGCAGACAGCTACTCAGACAGCTATGGAAGCTCTTCGAAGACGGAAAGCTTTGGGACCTGCTCTCGCGTCCCGGTCCCCGAGGCGACGGGGCCGCGGCTCGGGGCAACCCCGAGCAGACAGGAGCGGGCCGCGATCCACAGTGCCGCGACCAGCAGCGGGGCCAGGGAGGCCAGATCCTAGTGATAGTCGGGCTACGGCCGATCGCCAGCGTAAGCAAGCGCAAGAGGAGGCGTGAACTCGAGGTGTGGCAGGTTTATCACGCGACGCGACCAGCCCCTCCCCCGGGGATCACGGAGAGGGCGGAGATCTCGTTCTCCCCCGCAGACAAGGACGGCGTCACCTTCCCCAAAAGGGACGCCCTGGTGATTAAGACCCCCATCTTGGGAATGGAGGTTTCGAGGTTGCTGATCGACAGCGGGGCCCACTGCAACATCCTATACAAGCAGGCCCTGGACCAAATGGGTCAACTCGCGCAATACATCCTCCCCTGCGACCTCAAGCTCAAGGGTTTCGGCAGCGACGTGGTGACCCCTTTCGGAACAATCACCCTGCCCTTAGAGCTCGCGGACTCGGTTAAACCCGAGGTCAAGGTGTTGAGGAACCTGGAGTTCGTGATCATAGATAGGGCTAGTGGGTACAACGCACTCCTTGGGAGGCCTTTCTTGGAAGCTTTCGAAGCAGTGGCCTCCACCTACTACTATTGTATCAAGTTCCCGGTCCCCTCCGGGGCCATTGGCACCATTCGAGGGGACCAACTAATGGCGAAGAAGTGTTTGCTCTATTCAACCTCGTACGAACTGACGGACCCATCGGCGGAAGCCGCGACGGATACCTCCCGGGTCAATCAACTGGTGGCCAGGCTCAGTACTCCGGGCCCCCGGACGAGCGTGTTTGATCTAGACCCGCCCACCGTCCGAGGTCCCGAAGAAAGTGCGGGCCCCACAACCGGAGTCGTCCCCGTTCTGGAGACCCGTACCGCGCCCGGGACGAATCGCGGAGTTGCCCTAGACGCCCCGTGCCCGGGTACGAGCGAGCGAGTCGTGAGCCTCGGGACGGGACAGGACCTCGCGTTCCCGGATCTCCACGAGTCAAACCCCGACCCTTTTCCCGAGACTCGCCTCAGACACGACCGTGGCGTCGAAACCCTCGAGGAGCCCGTCCGGTGTGAGGTCGGGACCCCGGAGACGCCCCGACAAGTTTTGATAGGTCCCCTCATGGATCCCGGGACCCTGACCGGCCTCGAGTCGTTCCTACGAACCAGTTTGGCCACGTTCGCCTGGAGCAGCGGGGAGCTCGGGAGAGTCGACCCGGAGCACGCTAGCCATCGCCTCCGCCTGGACCCGAAGCACCGCCCCATAGCCCAGAGACGGAGGAAGATGGGGCCCGAGAAAAGCGAGGCACTGACCGCGGAAGCCAACAAACTCTTAAAGGACGGACTGATACGCCTTGCCCCGCACGACGCGACGTGGGTATCCAACGCGGTGATGGTGCGGAAAACGGGAGGCAAATGGATACTCTGCATCGACTACTCAGACCTCAATGAGGCGTGCCCCAAAGACCATTTCCCAATGCCCCACATCGACCAACTAGTCGACAGCACCGCGGGCCACGCAATGTTCTCCATCATGGACGCGAGTTCCGGGTACCACCAGATTCCAATGGATCCCGAGGATACCCGCCACACTGCCTTCTACACGGGAAGTAACATCTACTGCTGGGAGCGGATGCCGTTCGGCCTGAAGAACGCCGGGGCCACCTACCAAAGATTGGTCAATACCATGTTCGCCGGGGAAATCGGCAAGACAGTGGAAGTATACATCGATGACATTATTGTGAAGAGTGCGAGCGAGGCGGACCACGTAGCGGACCTCGCTCGGGTTTTCGAGATCCTCGGGGCCTACAACATGAGGCTGAATCCCAAGAAGTGCCACTTCGGGATCAAAAAAGGGATGTTTCTAGGACACGTGTTTGGAGAGTACGGGCTCGAGCCCAACCCAGCGAAGATCAAGGCCGTGCTCGACATGGCCGAGCCACGGGACGTGAAGGGAGTCCAGCGGCTCACCGGCTGCCTCGCGGCGCTCAGACGATACATGTCGTGACTCGGGGATAAAACTCGCCCGTTCTTCGGATCAATAAAAAACCAAGAGTTCCACTGGAAGAAGGATAGCCAGGACGCTTTCCTACGGATCAAGGAATACCTCGCTGGGCCCCATGTCTTGACGGTCCCCAAATCGGGGGAGAAACTTTTTCTTTACCTCGCCGCGTCGGAATGCGCGCTGAGCGCGGTACTCGTCCGGGCCGAAGGGACCCTCCATCTACCTATCTATTTCGTGAGCCATGTCCTCCACGAGGCGGAAGCCCGCTACACGCCACTCGAGAAATTGGCATACGCCTTGATAATTTCGGTCCGCAAACTCAGGGCGTATTTGTTCGAACACCCCGTAGAAGTACTCACCACAATGCCGTTGTGACAAGTCATGCACCGATCCGACGTATCAGGAAGATTGCTCCGGTGGAGCCTGGAGCTGAGCCAGTACGACCTAACTTTCGCGCCTCGCACCGCGATAAAAGCGCAGGCACTCGCGGACTTCGTGGTCGAGTTGACCTTTCCCCAGCGGAGCACGGGTCAAGCACGCCCCTGGAGACTCTACATGGACGGGTCGTCTACCAGTGTGTTCTCGGGGGCCGGAGTAGTGCTCCTCGGGACCGACGGTGACTCATTCGCCCACGCGGTAAAATTCGAATTTTCCGCAACAAATAATGAAGCAGAGTACGAGGCGCTCGTGGCAGGCCTCGAAATGTCCATCGCGGTGGACGTCCCGCAACTCCATGTGTTCATGGACTCACAGCTAGTGGTAAACCAAGTCACGGGCGACTACGAAGCCAAAGGAGAGCAGATGATCAAGTACCTCGAACTGGTGTGGAGGTTATGCGGCAAGATTCCCGACGTCCGGATCGAGCAGATCCCCAGGGAGCAAAACTCGCAGGCCGACACGCTGTCCAAACTAGCCTCGTCCGAAGGGGTTGCAGATCTGTCCCGAGTCGTGTTGACGCAGCTGAAAACTCCCTCAGTCGACGCCCGAGAGGAGATCCTCCCCGTAGCCCTCGAGTCCGGGGCCGACTGGCGGGACGCGATCAAAGGTTTCATCGAGTCCGGGGCCCTGCCCTCGGACAAGGTCGAGGCAAAACAGCTCCGAACGCGGGCTGCAAGGTACTCAGTTCTGGGTTCCCAACTATATCTAGGGACGAGGGAGCAAAAGTCCTGTCCGAAATCCACGAGGGCATTTGCAGTAACCACGCCGGCGGTCGATCGCTAGCCCACAAAACCATGGGTCAAGGTTTCTACTGGCCAAACCTACGCCACGACGCCGCCGAGTTCGCGAAGAGATGCGTCCAGTGCCAACTCATGGGACCCAACATTCTCACCGCACCCGGATCCCTCAAGGCGTTGTACTCCCCATGGCCCTTTGCCCGGTGGGGCATAGATATCATCGGCCCGTTGGCCACCGCCCCGGGCGGAGTCAAGTTCGCGTTTGTCGCGGTCGACTACTTCACCAAGTGGGCCGAGGCGGAAGCAGTCCAGAAGATCGACCAACCACAAGTGATCAAGTTCATCTGGAAGAACATAATATGCCGGTTCGGATTACCCGAGTCCATCATCTCGGACAACGATAGACAATTTGACGGCGAGCGAGTCTCGGACTTTTGCGAGCTATGGGGCATAAGGAGGGCGTTTTCGACTCCGTACCACCCGCAATCCAATGGGCAGGTCGAGGCGGTGAATAAAATCTTGAAGCACACCATCAAGGCGAAACTGGAGCTACGAAAAGGAAGGTGGGCCGAGGAGCTACCAGAGGTGCTGTGGTCATATCACACCACGGTGAAGAACGCAACTGGAGAAACACCATACGCTCTCGCGTTTGGTACGGAGGCCGTGATCCCGGCGGAGGTGATAGTCCGCTCGCACCGTACCGCTCAGGACGTCACCCCGGAGAATGAGGCGGTACTACGTCTCGAGTTAGACCTCCTTGAGGAGCGGAGGTTGAGTTCTGACTCCCTTAACGCGATGAACAAACAACGAATTGCCAAGCTGTACAATACAAAGGTGAGGACCCGAGAATTCAGCCCCGGGGAGTTGGTGTTGAAAAAATTACTAGGAACCCACCCCGGGGCCCTCGGGCCGACATGGGAAGGACCCTTCCGAGTAACGACTTGCTTGGAGAACGGGGCGTACGCACTAGAGTTGATGGACGGGACGCCAGACCAATACCGATGGAACGCATTGCATCTAAAAAAGTTCTACCACTAGAGGGACGAGGACCGGAGCAGGCCCGAGCCCCCACGAAGCCGATGAACGAAGGCTATATGTATATGCTCTAAGATAGCAAAAATAAAACGAGCACCCACGAGTGTCGGAGAATTCGAAACAATTCCCTATGATTTGAGTATTGTCGTTTAGTCGAGAATAAGGCCTAACCTACTTAAGACCCGAAGAGCGGACATTGAAATAACATAATCCCGGGACGCGGGCTGCGGGGACAATACGAGAATAATTTGTGGACTCATCCGCAAAATCCCAAAAGGCCACGAACCCATTCAGTCTCCAACTTAGGCGAATCTAGAGTAAGAAAGTTATTTACCATGTCCCAAGTTGCGAGCACGGGGGGAGAAAATAAAAGCTATAAAAAGCCACAAAAACCCCATTTAAACCATCAATCCCCAAACCCACAAGGACTCTACCGAGCCCCGGGTCGCGGAGGTACGGGTACAAAAAGAACCAAAAATCTTTGGCCAAAACCGAACTTCGGAAAGAATAAAAAAATCGCGTCAGCAGGCAAAATTCAATATGAACACTACAAACAGGGCCCCGGTACCCGGGACAACCTAAAACCCGGGGCCCGCGGCTCGGAGAAACCAAGCTAAAAACCCTGCAAATCCAGGACTAAAGCAAAGCCCTAAGGCACCATGCGTATCACGCGAAGAATATATATTAGTCATAAAGAAGTAAAAACATGATTAACATACCAGGGGTCACCCCCACA
The DNA here is from genome assembly GCA_954870475.1 of Euphrasia confusa. Classification (NCBI taxonomy): domain Eukaryota; kingdom Viridiplantae; phylum Streptophyta; class Magnoliopsida; order Lamiales; family Orobanchaceae; genus Euphrasia; species Euphrasia confusa. The sequence goes on from OX940965.1 coordinate 11,640,391, forward strand.
AATCAAGAAATATCCGGGCTACTGCCCCAACAAAAAACCAAATCAAAATAAAACAAAAGCAAAACCAGAATAAAACAAAAGCAGAGAATCAGAATTCATGAGACAACCAGGGACGAACTCCAAGAGCCACCACAACCTACGACCTCGGGGACTTCGCCGCTAACTCCGGGTCAGCGTCAGGGGTTTCCTCCATCAGGGCATCGGCGTCGGCTTCAGCACCTTCTTCAGCAGGCTGCACGGACTGGTCAGCTTCGAAACCCTCGTAGAAAGCATCAATGCTCTGCTCAGGGAAACCGGCAACGACGTCCTCCATGACCGCCACCTGACGAGGAGACAGCCCATCCTCGGGCCTCGGGGAGCCACCCGCCGCACCAACGAAGGAAGTAGCGTCTCCCGCCTCGGGCTCGATCACCACCCTTTCTCCTTGTGCCGGCGCGGGAAGCCTGATCAGCGGTTCCTTGGGACGGACCAGGCGGTCGTAACTCGGCCACCACTTCATGTCGATATGGAAATCCTCCTCGAGGTCTAGGTACTCCTGGTGAAGCCGAGGATCGAGGACCCTTGTGCTCATATACTTCTTCCAGTACTCCAGCACGCGATCCCGAGCCGCCACATCGTTTTTCGAGTGAGCCTACCGGACGGCGTCGGCCAGACCGCTCGAGTAAAAATGATCATTGAGCACACGGTGGTCGGTCCACGGGCTAGATAACTCATCTTCAAGGACGGCGATCCGAGCCCGGGCTTCCTCTAGTTGGACCTTTAGAGCAGCGGCCTCCGCAACCCGGGCCTCAAAGGACTCGGTGAGTCTCGCCACCTCCCCATTCGCCTCAATGATCTGCTGCGACAGAACCGCGGCTCGTGACTTGAGGGCCGTGGCCTCCGCGCCCGCTATCTCCAGCTTGTCACTCCGGTACTCGGCCAACTCGCGCCACATGTCCCTGTCCTTCGAGGCCGCGGCTAGGGCAGCAGTGTAATCTTTAACCTCCGACATGAGGTGGTCGCTCTGGTCAATCACCTCCTCGTTCAGCTTAGCCATTTCCCCGACCTGCCTGTCCTTCGCCTGGGCGGACGCTTTCCACTGTTCCACCGATGCGGTGAGTTGCTCGATCTGACGGGCCTGGTTCTCCGACCACTCGAACCCCGCGGCGCTGACGACGGCGACCTGGCTAATCAGCATCGTGGCCAACATGAACGTATGATCCCGACGGCCAACCATGCCCTGCAGTTCGTGGGTCCAGGACCGGCCGAGGGCGCTCAGAGCCGCGCCTACTGGGGTCTCGGGAGTACCCACCGAGAGCGCGGGGCCATAGCCGGCCAGATAATCCCGGATTACGGGGGGCATGTCCGGAGTGGCGTCCAGGATCCTGCATTCGAGGGAAGGACAAGGTTGGGGTGAGATGGTTGAAAACAGACGTAACCTAGAGAAATGTCCCAAATCGCGATCTAGAGATCGAACTTTACGAGACCACCAAAGAAGGGATTCAGTTTCGATCTTACCTCTGCTGGCGGCTCGGGTCAACAACGTAATACGGCGAGCATCCCATCACGGCCGGCGGGAGTCCAGAGCCTTCAGGCGCAGCCATCGGCGGTCGTCCGGAGCCAAGGTCCGGGGCCTCCGGGTCCTCAACAGCTTTGCGTTTCCGCGACTCACCTGCGACCGAGCCCTCCACCATACAGAGAGGGGTAGCCTGGACCGCGGCAAACAAGGGAGGACAGTCCACTGCCTCCATCCTCACCCGCGAAGGAGAGGAGACCGTGGGAACCGCTAATTGCTCCGAGGTCCGGGGTGCGGAGTCCGAGGTCAGGTCGATCACATCCTTGTCACTAGCACGGGACAACGGGGGGCCATCCGCCGCCGCATGCTTGGGCGCGTCCGGGTCGACCACCTCAGTGGAGACGGCCGGCGAGGTCCGGGGCATATCGATCGGGATGGACCCCGAGCGCGGCGGAGCCGCAGAGGTCGAAGGACCGGCCGACCCGACCGATCGACTCCGCGATGCGGGGATCGGAAAATCCGACCCCTTGCGATCGGTGATCCCAGGGAACCCAGACATCTTCGAGCAGGGACGGTCCTCAAAAATAAATGTACGTGGAGCTGCCATCAGAACGCATTTATAAATCAGGAAATCAAGAAAGACATCTGAGAGAGGAGTTAAGCTAAGATCTCGCCTCATTACCTGGGTACGGATCGTGGAGATGTCGCGGCGGGCAAATAAGGCGGGCGTTCAGCAGTAAATCTTCTCGGCAAAGGACGGTGGCCTGGCGCTCGGACGAGGTGTAAGCTTCGGCGATCTTCAGGGCGACCTGATAGTCCCAGTTCAGAGGGCCTTCTCTCCGAGTGTTGACACCTGATCACAAAGAAGAAGAGGTCAAGAATCAGCAAAGGGGAACGATATTTAAGGACAAACTCGACTCACTCGGGATTTTCTCAGAATATTTCGTGGGGATATCGATCTCCCCCGCTGGCGTCAGGGTCCGCCAGGCCCCAGAGACATAGAGCCACCTCGGCCAGGGAATGTCGACCTTCGAGGACTTCACCCCGACGATGGGGATGCCATCGCGACCCTTCACAGTGAAGCGCCCTTTCAGCCCTCCAGTGCTCGAAATCCCGAACGAACGACGGATCTCGGCATCAGTCAAGACCCGGATCAGTCCGGAGCTACCCAGCAGGGATAGGAAGGCTATGATCTGAGCCCATCCGTTGGGGTGGATCTGGTGCGGGGCCACTCGCCAAAATCGCAACGCCGCGCTCACCGAGGGGTGAAGTGGGAAGCGTAACCCAAGATCCAGGGGATCCGTCCCCACGGCCACCATCCCGGGAGGCGGACAACACGGAGACTCCCCGGGGGCCGGAGCGTGAAGGTGCACGTCCACCGGCACCCGCCATACGACTCTCCTCCGCTCGATCATCTCAGCGGTGATCACGCTAGGTTTTCCGTGATCGCCCCATTTGGGGGTATGGCATTCGGCGGGCGGGGTGTATGGGTTGCGAACGGCGGCCACGTAGCGGTGGGTCCGATAGTAGCTCGGGTAATCAAGGGCAGCGAGCGGCGGGAACTTTTCGTCCATCAGACGGAGAAATTGGGCGTGAAGGAGGTGAATGTCGTTATCTTCGCCGGAACTGGACGAGGAATCACTCAGTGCGGTACCACCGCCCGAACTCGCGAAGGATCCTTCCGCCTCGGCCATGACTTCATCCCGCGGGCTCGACAACGTCTCAGAACGGAAGCAGCAAAAATTGGGCGAGAAAGAAAATAAAAGTGGAAGGGATCGATTACCTGTGCGTTAGCCAATTTAGGGTTTGCAAATCACCGGAGCACGTAAGGTAGTGGGCAACAAACACGGCAGTTTTTTAAGAAGGATACACACGCAAGATTTGAAGGGGCGGGAGCGGTTACCCATAAAACGCACTCGAGCGTTTTTTCTTTTCCACGCAGCCCAACGAGGCCCATTGGGCGTAAGTGGGCCCTACGAGATCCCAATGATTGCCCACTGGATTGCCCGCCCCTGCAAACCCTACGACACAGGTCCGAGGCCCGGACTCGCAACAAAGGACCGCCCGAGGCTCTAACGCCCGTCAACGCCCGGGGCCCGGGGCGTGAAGTATTGGGTATCTGTTGGAGTTGTGTACTTAATGTCTAGATTTAAGTATCGGTAAACTCCCGGTCATGGCATTTAACCTATTTAATTAATAAACAATTATTTGCATTTAATTATTATTAATTAATTATGCAAAATATAGTCCTGGATTTTATACGTTGTAGTTAGTATGGTGTGTCGGGCCCACACAGAAGATCATACTATCGGTTACTCGTATTTAATCAAACAGTTGCTCACGACCTAGATGGACACGGACCAATCCATCGGTATAGTCGTTGTGTGAGAGAGAAGATAATTTATCTTAATTATTTTATCACACTTGTACACTCGGTGTATTGGGCGGATCGCTTGAGATTTATCAATTAGGATTGCCGTTGATAATTGATTTAAATCTCAGAGTATTTTATTCTTAATCCCCGATATTATTACGGGTGTGTATATTTAATATAAGTGACTTTGATTTTCCAAAGGAATTAACCGATTTAATTATTGGGTTAATTACCGGTTAAGTTGGGTCGCTATATTCTATATATGACATGCCGTGAATACTTGACGGGAAAGTGTATCCCGTAAGGGTTGATAATATCCCCGAGATGAGTTCATAAGGAATTATTATGTAAACCCTGCAGGTGGATTTAATCCGCATAATAATTAAGGTTGAATGGTACTATTCTCGGATATAAGAGATGAATAAATTAATTAGTAATAAATTAATTTTATTCATGGATATTTAAATCTTAAATACATGGAATAAATAATACTACCGGAGAAATATTATTTGATATAATATGGGTAAATATTGGGAGTGCAATTTTATTTATATAGTGGAAAATAAATAAAATTAATATTGATAAGGATTAATAGATTTGGGCTGGGCTCAATTTAATCATCAATATTGAGAGCCCAATATTCCACCTCCTTTTGATCTCCTACGTAGCCTATAAAAGCATTACATGGCCTTCATAAATTATTAGACAAGAATATCAATATTTGATAGTTCTAGAGAGTTGAAGGAGATCCATAGGAGTTCGATAGATCGTCGCCCACACGACGTTCGAACGGAGTGCAAGGAATACGTAGGAAGATTCGAAGGTCTTCAAAGGTGTTTGATTTCGGTTCTCCGAACAACGAATCGAAGGTAAAATCATAAAATCCCTTCTATGATTTTATGTGAATTAATTGTAGCATATGCATGAACACAAGATCCGGGTAAACGCACGAACTTCGGGGACGGGGATTCGAGATCCCCGGCGAAGGTCGAGAGAACCCTCGATGGGATCAAGGGTGGCGGCCGAAACCTAGGGTTCGACCGCCGGCGCGCGGACGAAGGGATGAGCCCCGGCTGGACGCCGGGGCGTGGGATCGACCTCGGGTCGATCGCCGGGGTTCGCTTGTTGGAAATCGATATCCCGGAATTAATAAATTTAAATAAATAAATTATCTAATTAATTCCGACCGAAATCCTTCGAATATCCGGATTGTCTAAATTGCGGAACCGACAACCCAATCAAAAAAAACCTTTCGCCGGAAACCACCGCGAACCACCGTACGCGAACCGAGCTCGACCAAGAACACCACGCGGGGATAACCCCACGCGTGCCCTAGCCGAGCCCCGCGAGGGGCTCGCGATTGCTCACGGCAGGCGTCCAGCCGGGGCTCCTCCCTTGTGAGCACGGGCGGTCGAAACCCTAGGGTTTGACCGCCACCCTCGGCGTCCAGCCGAGGGTCATGCATCGTGCATGCGCACGACCCCACGGGGATCCAAACCGCCGCGGTCCGGTGGTTCGACCACCACCGCCGGTTCATCCTCGTTTCCAGGGTTCGTCCTCGGATCTTGGTTCATGATATTCTCACGATAAATAAACGATAAAATCATAAAGAGGGTTTTACGATTTACCTCGTTCTCGTTGTTCGGAAAAACGTAGAACTCAATTTGATGACCTTTGAGATCTTCCCACGTATTCCTTGCACTAGCCCGGACGTCGTGTGGGCGACGATCTACCGAACTCCATGGATCTCCTTCACGAACTCTCTAGACTAATCAAGTATGATTATCTTGTCTTCTCTTATTGTGAAGACCATGTAGTGCTTTTATAGGCTACGTAGGGGATCTTAAGGAGGTGGAATATTGGGCTTCCAATAATAGTGATTAAATTGAGCCCACCAAGCCCAAATCTATTAATCCTTACTATTATTAATTAATTCTATTTTCCACTATATAAAATTAATTGCACTCCCAATATTAAACCATATTATATCAAATAATATTTCTCCGGTAGTATTATTTATTCCGTGTATTTAAGATATAAATATCCATGAATAAAATTAATTTATTGCTAATTAATTTATTCATCTCTTATATCCGAGACTAGTACCATTCAACCTTAATTATTATGCGGAACGAATCCACCTGCAGGGTTTACATAATAATTCCTTATGAACTCATCTCGGGGATATTATCAACCCTTCCGGGATACACTTTCCCGTCAAGTATTCACGGCATGTCATATATAAAATATAGTGACCCAACTTAACCGGTAATTAACCCAATAATTAAATCGGTTAATTCCTTTGGTAAATCAAAGTCACTTATATTAAATATACACACCCGCAATAGTATCGGGGATTAAGAATAAAATACACTGAGACTCGAATCGATTATCGCCGGCAATCCTAATCGATGAATCTCAACGATCCGCTCAATACACCAAGTGTACAAGTGTGATAAAATAATTAAGATAAATTATTTTCTCTCTCACACAACGACTATACCGATGGATTGGTCCGTGTCCATCTAGGTCGTGAGCAACTGTTTGATTAAATACGAGTAACCGATAGTATGATCTTCTGTGCGCCCATGCTTGCACCATATTAACTACAACGTATAAAATCCAGGACTATGATTTGCATATATTTTTAATTATAAATAATTAAACGCAAATAATTGTTTATTTAATTAAATAGATTAATGGCAATGGATCGTAAGTTTGCGTTACTTAAATCTAGACATTAAGTACACAACTTCAACAATCTCCCACTTGTACTAAGGTCTAGTCATTTCCTCCAAACTCCCGACTCCCATACTCATCACGTGCTTAAGTTGTACTTCCAAGAAGTACTATGTGAATGAGCACTCTAGGTTGCCGTTCTGAAGTTATCTTGGTGACTACAGCGTCGTCTCCCTCGACGATGACTCGTATCAGGTGGTACTTGCACTATGTGTTATCTTACACTTATGGACTAGTGATTTCTTACCATTTGCCATTGCACCGCTATTTACATAGCCTTTGACAAATTAAGAATCACATCTAAGTCCCAGAGATTATCCCGGAGTTATACCAAAACTTCCGCTGCCTCTGAGGCCGCTATTTGGTTACCCATGGCAGAGTCCGAAAAGTATCGTGCTTATCACTCTTCCATGTTAAAACTCCTTCTCCTTCAATAGTGAAACACATAGCCTGATATCGACTTACACCGGTCCTCATTCGATTAGAAATCTAAGAGAATGTAATCCAAAGGAAAAACTCGTCTGCTTCGTAGTCTAGAACAGTACTTCGAAAGTACTTTTACGGCAGTCGAATATTCCTTTCCAGGATTACCTTGATATCCTCCCACTATGCTAACCGCATAGCTGATATCAGGTTCTTGTTTTCAACAATGCATTTATTAAGCTTTCCACACTCAAAGTGTAGGAAACTGCTTTTATTGCTTCTATCTCCTTTTGTGTTCCAAAACACATATCCTTAGATAGATGCATTCCGTCTCTGAAAGGTAAAGAACCTTTCTCGGAATGTTGTATGTTAAAACGAACCATAATCATATATATGTAAGATGTCCAGGAGAAGTACAATGTTCTTTTCTTGAGATCCTAGATCTTAAGAACATGCTCTAACTTCTTCTTCATCTCATATATCGACTTTTCTAGACAACCATCATTTTATGTCTGACAACATCTTTACATTGTTACCAATGATAAAATTTCATCTACATAAAACCTCCGAGAAACACCACCTTGTTTCCATCACGTTTCCCATACACACGATTCGTCTATGCTTTTGATGAATCCATAAAATGGACTATCTCATCAATTTGCAAGTACCACGAACTCAATGCTTTGTTTCAATCCATAAATGGATCAACTAAGCTTGTACTCTAAATGATCTCGCCTCTTAGCAATAATCCTTATTGCTCTCCAAGAAGGCACATTTAGATCTAGTACGGCCTTCATGTAGATCTAGGGATCGATTTCATGTATACTAGGTCCAGAGTCCGAAGACTCTCCTAGTCTTATGAATATCTTCGGTTGTCCCACAACCTCCCACTACAATGGCATTCCGGTGTATAAACAGTGATAACAGTAGGTGCAGTTAGTGGTGTACCGCTACTCGGTTCGGCAGGTTCTAAGTCTTAATCTCTCTCTCTCATTTCAAAGTACTACGTCACTTTGGGCTTGTGGTTCATCTAATAGTCTTCCTCTAAGAACCGGGCGTTAGAACTTATAACGTCCTTCTGGTTCATAGTACTATTGAACACACATCTTTTGTTCTTCTAGGATATTCTACAACCGCATTTGAATGCGCCGTTGTTTCCAGACATATCCATAGAACACAGGTAGTTCCGTATAACTCATGCTTTTACTATTTCTATAAGAGTTCCACTTCTTATTTCCGACACACCATTTTTACACAAGAGTGTACGGTGTAGTCATTTGGGATCAAATCCCAATCTCTGATCAGTATGCCATGCATTCCTCAGACAGGTACTTGCCTCCGCGATCAAATCGCAGGCTTTCAATGGATATACCATGATGGTTCCCCACAATAGCTTTGTGTCCATTGACTTGTCAAAACACTTTGCTTTTGTAGCACATCAGGTATTCTAATCCATTTCTCGAGTAATCATCAAATGAAGTACTCGTACCTTATTGTCTGAGTAGGCATAGGTCTGCATACATCAGAGTCAATCAATTCTTATACTTGTCCGGATCTTACATCTTATATCCATAAAGGATTGCTTAGTCATATTATCTTCCAAATTAGATTCTTAGGTCGGAAGGTCCACTCCTTCAACTTAATTGATCAAATATCAATTTTCGACCTTTGAACTTCTTATTTGAATAAACATGACTCAGCATAAGAATCCACAAGTATAATTGATAAAGAAATCTCTTGTTAGTAAAACGAGTTTCATACTACGGTTCGTTGCATCGTGGTGGACTCAGGATTCATCATTTATATATTGCTAGCTAATGTACCAAAATATCATTATTTCTTCTTATAACCATCAAATGATTAAAAGAAATAAAATATCCATTCATTAGAAATCCAGAACAAAGTTCTTTCTAATATGAAAGGTACATAAAAGCAATAACCCAAAATGAAATCCTATAAAATGTCCTCCATTGCAACTGCTGTCTCCTCTACAGCATTGCCCATGTAGACTACGATTTCTTCTTCTCCAAGTCGTCGGGTTTCCTGGAACCCTTGCATTTAAAATGCACATACTGTCAGTGGTTCCATATCTACACACCAGGTTCCGGTAGATAATACCACTGACTATGTTTTACGACTAAAGAAAATTTCGTACTTTCTTTGAGAGGATAATCAGACTTCCAGTACCCAGACTGTTTGCATCGAGAACACTTGCCTCTTGGCTTTCTCGTCCCATCTCGTGGTCCAAGAAACTTAGGACCACTGGGTTTCTTTGCTTGCTTTTCCTTTCCCCCGATTTTGCCCATAGGCTCGAAACCTTTGGCATTAGCTACAAGAGCTTGCGATTTCCGTCTCAACTCGTCTAAAAGGTCGATCATCTCAAAAACGTGTTTAAGCGTTTCCTCGAATCGACTGGCCTTTATGAGTATCCTCATCGCCTCTTGTCTAGCCTCTACACCATGTCTAAACAGCTCCTTGAGTTTGAACATGATATCAAAATCAGTCCTTTCCTCATCAGTTAAGACATTTGTAGGCTCGGGAGGACAAAGCTCACTGAGTACAGACTTGTACTCTTCAACAGTTTGGGTAATGTCTAGATCTCTATTCCAATCATTACATTCAGGGACCAATGAGTTTAAAATCCTTACGTATCACATAAAGTGGGTTCAAAGCCATATCCTAATCTATGAGCACATATAACAACAAACAATCGATTTAATCTCCGATATTATCTCCCTTAAATAATATCATTAAACCACTAATCGCATCTAAAATCCCATCAGATATGGCAAGCCACGATAGTGTGGACGTTTACCTATCCAAATGATTTAGCAATTAGATTTCCTTCGGTCGTACATCATCATTAGCGTTACTTCGATGGGAAGAATACTAAGAAGCGTACCTAAGTGTAAACCATTACTCAGTATCTAAGAAGATTGTTTGGGACACGCATATTCACCGCAAGCCACGATAGTGTGGACGTTTACGTTAACATACGCTCCTTTACTCCCTTCTATAACTGTCTACATCAATCGTTCCAAAATCCCATTCAATGCAGCAAGCCACGATAGTGTGGACGTTTACTACACCAAAAGACTTTTACAATTGACTCCCAATTACATGAATCATTCAATCTTGTAAATCAAGACGCGGAGAATCATAAGTGAAACTCGAAGTTTCTAACCAGTGATTCACCATGCGAACGACCCTATCTCTCATAAATGAGGGAGCCGAGCAGACAATCGATCCACCTTCAAAAGGATGGTACGAAGGTCTCTAATTTGTGTCCTCGACATGACCAAGTGGCTTTGGCTCCATTCCACTCCCCGGGGTGAGAATGAGTCGACTTGAAATCAGTTTCAGAAAGACAAATTAGGCATTGTTTGATAAACTTAATCAATGTTTCTCGTAAAAGGAATTACAAGAATTCTCCTCCAATGACTTGTCTATACGAACTTCAAAAGTCCATAAAAGTCACCAAGAGAACAGCAATGGAGACCATGGATATGTTTCCATACCCTCTCCCACTTAGCTTTTTACAATAAAGGGATACGCTATCTAATGCATAATTAAATACACATAAGCATGCATACATGAAATAAAGCACATAGAATATTATCACATAGTCAAAATAATACTAGAATATTATTTTCCGACTATTATGGCTTTATCGCATCCCCGTACGCATCTTCTAGTCTTCATGTCTTCGTTCTTGAATGCTCCATGTGACGGGAATATTAATTCCAATATTTAAATCTATTTATTTTTAATAAATCCAAAAGTTACTTAATTCGAAAATTAAGTCAATCGAATAAATCAAAAATAAAATTAAATATTATTAATATTTTTATTTATTTTATTTTCCCTTTCTACTTCATTAAATCTCTAGAATAATCTATCCAAGACTCACTTGGAATATTCCAGAAGACTTCCATAATGAAATAAGGAATTAAAATAATTTAGGACTCCTAGTCCTTCCAAATTAATTCCTTTCCTAATCCATTAAAAATTCCATCAAAGAATAATTAAATAAGGAAAAATTAATTTAGGACTCCTAAACTTTCCAAATTAATTATTTTCCTAATCCATTAAAAATTCCATAAAGGAATAATTAAATAGGAAAAATAAATTAATTATAAATTTATTCCTTTTCCTAATCTATGAAAATTCCCAAGAATAGGAATAATCAATAAGGAAAAATAAATTTATTTAGGAAAAATAATTCTTTTCCTAGTCCATTAAAAATTCCCAAAAAATAGGAATAATTAAATTAGGAAAACCGAATTAAATTAGGAATAGGATCTTTACCGGGATTAACACGGAATGGGGATTTCCGGTCTATCCCCGAGCTCGGCCGAGGAGCACGCCACCACCGCCACCACCCAACCGGCGCGCCACCACCGCCGGTGACATCGCACGGCCGAGGGTGCGGTCGAGTGCCCCCACCGCGCTCGATCCATGGTTCGGCTATGGGGATAGCCGAACCGAGCCCTAACCCTCTCTTCGTCTCCTCCGTCACACGTCTTCTTCTCCGGCGGTCGTTTCGGCATCGATCCAACGTAAATAAAATTACAAGAATTAAAATTACATTATCCGGTATCGATTCTATACATGAAATCGACCCTATACATTTTCCGGAAAAGTAGAACATAATAATAAACCTAAATTCGGTCAACCCCCGAATTTTTACTATTACAAGCATTCACCACACATAAAATGAATCTCGACATGTCCGAGAGTTTAATAATCAAGAACAATATTATGACAATAATTAAGAACAATTATATCTAGCCATAATAGTCGGAAACCCTGCAAGGTAGAACAATTTATCGAAAAATATCATGAACTAAAACCAACGCTCTGATACCAATTGTTGGAAATCGATATCCCGGAATTAATAAATTTAAATAAATAAATTATCTAATTAATTCCGACCGAAATCCTTCGAATATCCGGATTGTCTAAATTGCGGAACCGACAACTCAATAAAAAAAAACCTTTCGCCGGAAACCACCGCGAACCACCGTACGCGAACCGAGCTCGACCAAGAACACCACGCGGGGATAACCCCACGTGCCCTAGCCGAGCCCCGCGAGGGGCTCGCGATTGCTCACGGCAGGCGTCCAGCCGGGGCTCCTCCCTTGTGAGCACGGGCGGTCGAAACCATAGGGTTTGACCGCCACCCTCGGCGTCCAGCCGAGGGTCATGCATCGTGCATGCGCACGACCCCACGGGGATCCGAACCGCCGCGGTCCGGTGGTTCGACCACCACCGCCGGTTCATCCTCGTTTCCGGGGTTCGTCCTCGGATCTTGGTTCATGATATTCTCACGATAAATAAACGATAAAATCATAAAGAGGGTTTTACGATTTACCTCGTTCTCGTTGTTCGGAAAAACGTAGAACTCAATTTGATGACCTTTGAGATCTTCCCACGTATTCCTTGCACTAGCCCGGACGTCGTGTGGGCGACGATCTACCGAACTCCATGGATCTCCTTCACGAACTCTCTAGACTAATCAAGTATGATTATCTTGTCTTCTCTTATTGTGAAGACCATGTAGTGCTTTTATAGGATACGTAGGGGATCTTAAGGAGGTGGAATATTGGGCTTCCAATAATAGTGATTAAATTGAGCCCACCAAGCCCAAATCTATTAATCCTTACTATTATTAATTAATTCTATTTTCCACTATATAAAATTAATTGTACTCCCAATATTAAACCATATTATATCAAATAATATTTCTCCGGTAGTATTATTTATTCCGTGTATTTAAGATATAAATATCCATGAATAAAATTAATTTATTGCTAATTAATTTATTCATCTCTTATATCCGAGACTAGTACCATTCAACCTTAATTATTATGCGGAACGAATCCACCTGCAGGGTTTACATAATAATTCCTTATGAACTCATCTCGGGGATATTATCAACCCTTCCGGGATACACTTTCCCGTCAAGTATTCACGGCATGTCATATATAAAATATAGTGACCCAACACCGGTAATTAACCCAATAATTAAATCGGTTAATTCCTTTGGTAAATCAAAGTCACTTATATTAAATATACACACCCGCAATAGTATCGGGGATTAAGAATAAAATACACTGAGACTCGAATCGATTATCGCCGGCAATCCTAATCGATGAATCTCAACGATCCGCTCAATACACCAAGTGTACAAGTGTGATAAAATAATTAAGATAAATTATTTTCTCTCTCACACAACGACTATACCGATGGATTGGTCCGTGTCCATCTAGGTCGTGAGCAACTGTTTGATTAAATACGAGTAACCGATAGTATGATCTTCTGTGCGCCCATGCTTGCACCATACTAACTACAACGTATAAAATCCAGGACTATGATTTGCATATATTTTTAATTATAAATAATTAAACGCAAATAATTGTTTATTTAATTAAATAGATTAATGGCAATGGATCGTAAGTTTGCGTTACTTAAATCTAGACATTAAGTACACAACTCCAACATCGCCGTGGGCTGGTGCCACGGCGGGAGAACCCCAGCCCCTCGACCGGCGGCGCTGCGGGAAGAAGCCCTCGGCTGGAGCCGAGGGGCGATCGAGTCCGTGAGCTCGATCGCGGGTATGCTACGGGGTCACCCGTAGCTGCCCCGTATGTGCTACGGGTTCGCCCGTAGCGGGCGTACGGGGCTGACCCCTCCGCGAGTAGCGGGTTCATGAACCCGCTGCGGGGCTGCTACGAGCAGCCCCGGGGATGCCTCGCGCATCCCCAGCGATCATCGCGAGATGATCGCGAGCCCCGTGCGGGGGCTCGGCTGGACGCTCGCGGCCTTCGGGCCTCGCTGGGTGTTCGGTCGGGCCCCGGCTCATGCGGTGGTTCGCGTTCGGATCTCCGGCGATGAAGGATTTCGGTCGGGTTATTATTTTCCGCAAATTTTAATAGCCCGGGATATCGATTTCCAACAATTGGTATCAGAGCGTTTGGTTTCGTGTTCATGTATATGTTCTATTATCGTTCTACCTTGAAGGGATTTCCGGCTATCATGGTTGGATTTAATTATTGTGTTAATTAATTATCATGATTATTCGTTTATTAAACTCTCGGACATGTCGAGATTCGTTTTGTGTGGATGAATGTTTGTAATAGTAAAAATTCGGGGGTTGACCGAATTTAGGATTTATTATTACGTTCTATGTTTTTCCGGAAAATGTATAGGGTCGATTTCATGTATAGAATCGATACCGAAATTGTAAACTTAATTCTTGTAATTTGTTTGCGATTGGATCGATGCCGAATCGAAGACCGCCGGAGAAGACGAAGTGACGAGGAGAGGCTAGGGCTAGGATCGACCAACCCCATGGTCGATCCATGAGGATCGATCGACCAATGCCCTAGGCTAGGGCTGTCCGTGGGAGTTCCGGCCACGCCGGCCACCGGTGGTGGTGGCGCGTGGGCCGGGCGGCGGCGGCCAAGGGGCGGTCGATTGAGTGGGGGTGGTGTGGGGTCTCCCAACCCGCGCTACTCCTACCAAGATCTCACTTTCCTAATTTAATTCGGTTTTCCTATTTGAGTGTTCTTCCTTTTGGAAACTCTCATGGATTAGGAAAAGAATTAATTGGAATTAATTTATTTCCTTATTCTATTATGGAAGTCTTCTAGAATATTCCAAGTCCTACTTGGAATAGGATTCTAGAGATTTAATAGAATTAGATAGGAAAATAATTAATTAATAAATTGATTTACTTCCTAATTGATTATTCCTATTTGATGGGAATTTTCATGGACATGGAAATTAATTAATTTTGGAAAGTAGAAGAGTCCTAATTTATTTTATTTCCTTATTCTATTATAGAAGTCTTCTAGAATATTCCAAGCTTTACTTGGATAGATTATTCTAGAGATTTAATAGAATTAGATAGGAAAATAAATAAATAAAAATATTAATAATATTTAATTTTATTTTTAATATATTCGATTGACTTAATTTTCGAATTAAGTAACTTTTGGATTAATTGAAAATAAATAGATTTAAATATTGGCATTAATATTCTCGTCACATGGAGCATTCAAGAACGAAGACTGAAGACTAGAAGATGCATATGAAGATGGAATAAAGCCATGATAGTCGGGAAAATATTTTTCTAGCATTATTTCGACTATGTGATATTATGTGCTTTATTGCTTGTATGCATGCTATATGTGTTTACTTTATGCACTAGATAGCATATCCCTTTATTGTAAAAAGCTAAGTGGGAGAGGGGATGGAAACATTCCCATGGTCTCCATTGCTGTTCTCTTGGTGACTCTTATGAACTTTTGAAGTTCGTATAGACGAGTCATTGGAGGAGAATTCTTGTAATTTCTTTTACAAGAAACATTGATCAAGTTTATCAAACAATGCCTAATTTGTCCTTCTGAAGCTGACTTCAAGTCGACTCATTCTCACCCCGGGGAGTGGAATGGAGCCAAAGCCACTTGGTCATGTGGATGACACAAATTAGAGACCTTCGTACCATTCTTTGATAGGTGGATCGATTGTCTGCTCGGCTCCCTCATTTATGAGAGATAGGGTTGTTCGCATGGTGAATCACTGGTTAGAAACTTCGAGTTTCACTTATGACTCTCCGCGTCTTGGTTTGCGAGAATTCAGTGGATCGAGTAAAAGAATGTCAATTGTAAAAGTCTTTTGGTATAGTAAACGTCCACACTATCGTGGCTTGCTATACTGAATGGGATTTTGGAACGATTGATGTAGACAGTTTTAGAAGGGAGTAAAGGATCCGTATGTTAACGTAAACGTCCACACTATCGTGGCTTGCGGTGATATGCGACTCCCAAAACAAACTTCTTGGTACTGAGTAATGGTTTACACTTAGGTACGCTTCATAGTATTCTTCCCATCGAAGTAACGCTATTGATGATGTACGACCGAAGCAAATATAATTGCAAAATCATTTGGGTGGGTAAACGTCCACACTATCGTGGCTTGCCTTACCTGATGGGATTTTAGACGTAATTAGTAATTTAATGATATTATTTAAGGGAGATAATATCGGATATTAAATTAATTGTTTGTTTATATGTGCTTATAGGTTTATAGAATTGCTATGAATCCACTTTCGTTGATACTTGAGGAATTCAACGCACTGGTTCCATACTGTGTTGAATGGAAAGAAGAGTTAGACATTACTCAGACTGTAAAGGAGTACAAAGACGTACTCAGTGAAACTTGTCCTCCTAGACCTACCATTAACTCAACTGATGAGGAAATAGTTGACTTTGAAAAGTGGGATAGTGCTCATGCATTAGCCGCTAATCATGATGTCATGCTTAAACTCAAGTTGATGTTTGGACATGATGTAAAGGCTAGAAGAGAGGCGATGAGGATACTCATAAAGATCAGTTGCTTCGAGGAAACGCTTGAACACGTTTTTGAGATGATGGATCTTTTAGATGAGTTGAAACAATCGCAAGCTCTTATAGCCAAGGCCAAAGGTTTCGAACCTAAGGGCATACATAAGGAAAAGGAGAAGAAGACAAGGGGATCCAGAAGTCCTAAGGGACTTGGACCAAAGGGTGGGGTAAAGAAGCCTTCTGGCAAATATCCCCAAGGAAAGCAGTCTGAGTACTGGGGGTCTATATCTTGTCCTCTCAAAGGTACGAATTTTTCTTTAGTCGTAAAAACATAGTCAGCGGTATTATCTACCAGAATTCTGGTGTGTAGATATGGAACCACTGACGGTATGTGCATTTTAAATGCAGGGGTTCCAGAAAACCCGGCGACTTAGAGAAGAAGAGTTCGAGTCTACATGGGCGAAGCTGTTGAGGAAGCAGTGGTTGCAGTGGAAGACATTTCTCAGTAGTTATAGGATTTCATTTCAAGTTTATTGCTTAATGTACCTTTTATATTAGAAAGAACTTTTGTTCTAGTTTTCTATTATTAATGAATGGATATTTTATTTTTTTAATCATTTGATGGTTTGGATAAGAAATAATAGTGATATCTATTCTGGTACATTAAGATAGCAATATGATGAATCCTTAGTCTACCACGATGCAACAAACCGTTATGTATAACTTGTTTTACTTATTAGATGTATTTCTTTATTAATCATTATGCTTGTGAATTCTTGAACTTAGTAGTATTTATTCAAAAGGGGTTCAGAAGGTCGAAATTGATTTGATCAATTATTGTTGGAGGAATGGACCTCCCGACCTAAGGACTAAATTTGGAAGATAATACAACTAAGTGGACCTTAAAGGGTGGAATTCGGACAAGTATTAAGAATGATCAAAGATGATATATGCAGACATATGTGTAATTAGAAAGGTATGAGTAGTTCCTTTTAGGAATACTTGAAGATGGATTAGAATACTTGATGTGCCATAAAAGCAAAGTGTTTTGACTAGTCAATGGACACAAAGCTATTATGGGGAACCTTTAAAGTATATTCATTGGAAGCCTGCGACTTGTTCGCGGAGGCTATCACCCATCTAAATAACACATGGCATATATCAAAGATTGGGATTAAATCTCAAAGACCGCACCATACACTTGAGTGTAGACATGGTATGTCGGTGATAAGAAATGGGATTCTAATAGTAAAAGAGCAAGTTTATTCGGAACTACCTATGCTCTATGGATATTTCTGGATACAACGGCACATTCAATGTGGTTGTAGGATATCCTAGAAGAGCAAGTGATTGTAAGTTCAATAGTACTATAAACCAGAGGGGTGTCCGTGCCCGGTTCTTAGAGGAAGACTATTAGATGAACTACAATGCCCTAACTAACAAAGGGACTTTTGAGATAAGGAAAAGAGAAGACTGAGAACCAGCCTAACCGAGTAGTAGTACACCACAAACTGCACCTAATGTTATTACTATTATACACCAGAACGCCATTGCAGTGGGAGGTTGTTAAGCGACCAGAGATGTTCATAAGACTAAAGGAGTTTTGAACTCTGGATCTAGTAAAGATGAAATCGATCCCTGGCTCTGCATATTGCAGTGGGAGGTTGTTAAGCAACCAGAGATGTTCATAAAAACTAGGAGAGTTTTCGGACTCTGGACCTAGTATACATGAAATCGATCCCTGGATCTACATAGAGGCAGTACTAGATCTAAATGTGCCTTCTTAGAAAACAATAAGGTTTATTGTTAAGAGGCAAGATCATTTAGGAGTACAAGCTTAGTAAATCCATTTATGGAGTGTTACAAAGCTATGAATCGTGGGACTTGCGAATTGATGAGATAATCCATTAATATGGATTCGTCAAAGGGCATAGACGAGGAAGGTGTATTGGAAGAGTAATAGAAACAAGGTGGTGTTTCTCGGAATTTTATGTAGATGACACTTCATCATTGGCAACAATGTAAAAGTATTGTCAGACATAAAATAGAGGTTGTCTAAAAAATAAATCGAGACATAAGATTAAGAGAAAGTTGGATTATGTTCTTGGAATCTTTCGATGTCTAGATAAGAACATTGTACTTCTCCTAGATATCTTATGCGATTATGGTTTATTTTAAACATGCATAATTCTGAGAAAGGTTATTGCCTTTCGGAAACAGAATACATCTGTCTAAAGGAATGTGTCTTGGACACATAAAGGAGATAGATAAAGATAAAGCGGTTTCCTACACTTCCAGTGTGAAAAGCTTTATAGATGCAATGTTGTAAAACGAGAACCTGATATCAACTATGCAGTTGGCACTGTAACAGTACTTTCGAAGTACTAGCTTACGGAGTAATGTGAATTCTTCTTGGATTACATTTTCTCAGATCCAAAATCAGAGAAAGACCAGTGTAAGTCGATATCAGGCTATGTGTTCACTTATGAAATAGGTGGAACCTTAAGATGAAAGAGTGATAAGCATGATGCTTCTCGGACTCTATCATAAACCGAATAGCAGCCTCAGAGGCAGCGGAAATTTTGGTTGGATTCCGGAATGACCTCTGAGCTTGGATATGATTCTTGGTTCACCAAAGGCTATGTATATAGCGGTGCATGGTGAACTGGAAGAAGTCATAAGTTCAAAAGGTGATGATAAGACATAGAGCAAGTACCACCTGATTCGAGTCATCGTCTAGGGAGACGACGCAGTAGTCACCAAGATAACTTCAGAGCGGCAACCTAGATTGCTCATTCACACAATACTTCTGGGAAGTATAACATAAGCACGTGATGAGTATGGGAGTCGGGAGTTTGGAGGAAATGACTAGACCTTAGTACAAGTGGGAGATTGTAGGAGTTGTGTACTTAATGTCTAGATTTATGTATCGGTAAACTCCCGGTCATGGCATTTAACCTATTTAATTAATAAACAATTATTTCCATTTAATTATTATTAATTAATTATGCAAAATATAGTCCTGGATTTTATACGTTGTAGTTAGTATGGTGTGTCGGGCCCACACAGAAGATCATACTATCGGTTACTCGTATTTAATCAAACAGTTGCTCACGACCTAGATGGACACGGACCAATCCATCGGTATAGTCGTTGTGTGAGAGAGAAGATAATTTATCTTAATTATTTTATCACACTTGTACACTCGGTGTATTGGGCGGATCGCTTGAGATTTATCAATTAGGATTGCCGTTGATAATTGATTTAAATCTCAGAGTATTTTATTCTTAATCCCCGATATTATTACGGGTGTGTATATTTAATATAAGTGAATTTTATTTTCCAAAGGAATTAACCGATTTAATTATTGGGTTACTTACCGGTTAAGTTGGGTCACTATATTCTATATATGACATGCCGTGAATACTTGACGGGAAAGTGTATCCCGTAAGGGTTGATAATATCCCCGAGATGAGTTCATAAGGAATTATTATGTAAACCCTGCAGGTGGATTTAATCCGCATAATAATTAAGGTTGAATGGTACTATTCTCGGATATAAGAGATGAATAAATTAATTAGCAATAAATTAATTTTATTCATGGATATTTAAATCTTAAATACACGGAATAAATAATACTACCGGAGAAATATTATTTGATATAATATGGGTAAATATTGGGAGTGCAATTTTATTTATATAGTGGAAAATAAATAAAATTAATATTGATAAGGATTAATAGATTTGGGCTGGGCTCAATTTAATCATCAATATTGGGAGCCCAATATTCCACCTCCTTTTGATCCCCTACGTAGCCTATAAAAGCACTACATGGCCTTCATAAATTATTAGACAAGAATATCAATATTTGATAGTTCTAGAGAGTTGAAGGAGATCCATAGGAGTTCGATAGATCGTCGCCCACACGACGTTCGAACGGAGTGCAAGGAATACGTAGGAAGATTCGAAGGTCTTCAAAGGTGTTTGATTTCGTTTCTCCGAACAACGAATCGAAGGTAAAATCATAAAATCCCTTCTATGATTTTATGTGAATTAATTGTAGCATATGCATGAACACACGATCCGGGTAAACGCACGAACTTCGGGGACGGGGATTCGAGATCCCCGGCGAAGGTCGAGAGAACCCTCGATGGGATCAAGGGTGGCGGCCGAACCCTAGGGTTCAACCGCCGGCGCGCGGACGAAGGGATGAGCCCCGGCTGGACGCCGGGGCGTGGGATCGACCTCGGGTCGATCGCCGGGGTTCGCCGTGGGCTGGTGCCACGGCGGGAGAACCCCAGCCCCTCGACCGGCGGCGCTGCGGGAAGAAGCCCTCGGCTGGAGCCGAGGGGCGATCGAGTCCGTGAGCTCGATCGCGGGTATGCTACGGGGTCACCCGGTCGGGCCCCGGCTCGTGCGGTGGTTCGGGTTCGGATCTCCGGCGATGAAGGATTTCGGTCGGGTTATTATTTTCCGCAAATTTTAATAGCCCGGGATATCGATTTCCACCCGCCATCCATCTTGAAGCTGCATATGCTTCGCAAAAACGGCCCAGCCGATGCCACCGATGCCCAGGCGATTGCCACCGGGGATCAAGTCAAAAACCCAGAGGCAGCCGGAGGAGTCGCTAACAGCAAGCAGGGCGGGCCACACATGTTTGTACATCTGCGCAAAGGGCGACGGCATCAGGAGAACCTCGCGATGGTAACGCGGGTTAAACTTACGGGATACCACGTAGCGTCGCGCCCCGGAATCCGCCGTCTCCACCCGCGACTCATCACCCGGCTCATGCTCACGAACTTGGATGATAGGTCCCACCGCGGAGTGAGCGGATCGCTGAGGATGGTTAGACATGAAGGAAGCGAAATAAGGCGAGCGGCGGCCTCGAATCCGATTTATAGCCCAGAGGAACCAGACGGTCAATCCCACTCCCCAACGCCACCTCCTGAAAGCACCACTCCGAGAGCACAGCATTTATTAGCTAATTCATCCTTTCAGAGAGCCGCAGGACGGAAGGCACCCAGATCAAGACGAGCCCCTCGAGGAAAACTGTGAGACGAACAGGTCACCCAGCCACCAACTACCCCATTTAAAGAAGGACCGACCGGCAGGGAATCAGCCCAATCAGCAATAGAAATGGGGCGTCGCCGGCCCAACGAGCGGAAACCTCCCCGGATCTCGTACTTTCCGACGATGTTTCCGGGGGCCAATGTTGGGGGATAAAAAATCAAGTTGTACACGTGGAAGGCAGGATCGCCCGCGGCGCTCAGAACCGACGAAGGGAGTTTAGGCCGAACCCCGGGTCCGAGCCCATGCGACCTATGCAAGAACATAACCCTGGGAAACCGACGGAGGGGGGGGAGCTGCGCTGATCCTCACGACCCGACAACTAGGGAGCGACGTCTCGAGCCAGAAAACGTGGCACGCCCTGCGACGAGTCCCAACCGGACCCCGGGCCCGGGCTCATGCAACGCGCTCGAAGCGCCACCCCGGGCCGAGGAAAGAGTATCGCACTCTCATGGCTGATCCAAAAGGGCAAACTGGGAAGCACCCCCGCCGAAGTCTCCGAACGGAAGCCGCACAAGCCCAGCCGAACTCAGGCCCCGGGCCCCGCTTAAACCCATCTCGGAAACGTGCCCCGGCATTTAATGATCCTAGAGTATACTTAACGTGTCGTGATGTCGTGGCTCTGCATGAGCATGTGCTCTCGCCTATAAAAGCCGGCCTCCCCGTCTCATTGTAAGGGCGGCGAAATATACTGAATAAAAGTATTATCGAAATAAAAGACATTATCTTCTTGAGCTCGGATTCTTATCCTTTTCCTCCCCGGTCTAGAAATTTCAGCCCTTTCTACATAAAAATTTACTTGGTTTGGTAGTCGTTGCGAAACCCTCGTATCCACCCCGTACTTCATTCTCTCCAACAAAAACGACCCAAAACAGGAATCAACAATCGATCGCTCACTCAATCTGATGAGATAAATAATCCTGTAGTCCTCCATTCTCTCCCGAGAATGTATATCAAGCCATAAAGAAGAACCGATGTGTCGTTCTTTCTTCTTTCCTTCTGCCGACGGTAAATCATGAGAAAGCCACTTGCAAGTAGTATGGTATGCCGTGTTAGCGGGGAGTACTGCTTGTGAGTCAAGCTGTGATTTACCGACATATGATGGAGACATGTTGGCCACGATTCCCTTAGACTTGTGCGGTCGGATAGATTAACTATGGGTTGTGCACGTTTATTGGAATCCAACTTTCACTTCTCATATCGGTGGGTCGGTCTTGACACATGGTTGACTTTGAAGGGTACGATTAACGTAGTTCATTGTCATGGTGAGGAAAAGCTAACTTTAGGATCACATAGAGATGTGATTGAAAAATAGTTTTCTACCCTTGGGTAAACATAACTGGGCTAGATTAACTACGAGTTATAGTTTACGCCTTTGGACCTAAAGCCCATCTAAGGAAAATTGGATTTTCCCGTCTGTTCACTAGAGGATAGTGGAATTCGAAAATTTTAGTGGGAGGCAATTAAAATTCCTAAAAGTCCTTACAATTTTAATTGCAATCATAATTCGAACTATCACTAATTAATCTTCTTAAACTTTTCTCATTAATCATGTCTAAGAATCCCCTAGCGTCGATCCTCGACCAAAACAAACTCACTGGCCCAAACTATCTTGATTGGCTTCGCAATCTCAAACTTGTGCTGACCTCACCTACGTTCTGAACGATAGGGATGAGTATTCCTCAACTGACGATGAGGAGAAGAACATTGAATATGAGAAATATCGAGAGGACAATAATACTTTCCGATGCTATATGATAGCTGCGATGTCTCCTGAGCTTGCTATGAAATATGAATCATATGTATTGGCTCATGATATCAAGATTCATCTTGATGGCCTATACAGTGAGAATATTAGGAACGCAAGGTTCACTGCTACGAAGGAGCTGACCACTATGAAACTACGCGAAGGGGCTTCGGTCCACGAGAATGGTATCAAAAGGATCAGTATCATTGAGAACTAGTGAATTTCAAGGTCGTCCTACCTGAAGAGCTCTCGGTGGATTTGATCCTCCTGTCTCTCCCAAGTTCGTATGAACCGTTCATAGTGAACTTCAACATGAACAAATTGGCACCACCTCTCGAGGAGCTGCTTAACATGTTGGTCAATTTTGAAACGACCATCAAAAAGGAGAAGTCTGTCCTCATTGCTTCGACTTCTGAGAGGAAGCGTTCCTATCCGAAGAAGAGGAAAGAAAATGTTTCTTTCTCGAGCAAGATGGTCTATAAAAGGAAAAAATGTGGATCTAAGGGCAAAGTCGTCAAATCTGTCACCATTGTGGAAAGAAAGGCCATTGGCGCCGTAACTGCAAGGAGTACCTTGACCAGAAACGTTCTGGGAATGGTTCGTTTTACATAGAAGTAAATTTATCCTTAAATTCTTCTTCGTGGGTATTGGATACCGGTTGTGGCTCACATCTCTGTAATGATTTGCAGCTCATGACAAGAAGTAAGAAGCTCAAGGAAGGTGAGACCTTCTTGAGGATGGGGAACGGAGCAAGAGTTGCTGCTGAAGCCATCGAGACTATTTACTTGGATGTTTCCGATTCTCGTTTTAAATTAGTTTTGAATAATTATTTTTACGTTCCATCACTTATTCGGAACCTTATTTCTATTCCTGTTTTGGATAATGAAGGTTATTCTTTTGTTTTTGGAAATTCGATTTGCCTTATACAAAAGGACGATAAAGTGATACGTGAGGGACGTCTGTCGAATAATTTATATGAACTTAACTTAAACGAAATCCCTGTTAATGTGCTAACAGCAAAACTAAAAGAAATTAGTCTTAATCCCGCGCAACTTTGGCTTGCCCGACTAGGACATGTTTCCCTGAGACGATTGAATGAGTTCCTAAAGGAAGGACTATTCACACTTGATGATGTGAAATCGCTCCAAGCTTGCGAAGCTTGCCTCAAAGGGAAAATGACCAAGTCTCCCTACAAAGGGATAATGGCACGTGCTGAAGGTCTATTGGATCTGATCCATACAGACGTGTGTGGTCCACTAAGTGTTAGTGCGAGGGGTGGATTCAACTACTTCGTAACCTTTACCGATGATTATTCAAGGTATGGTTACGTGTACTTAATGAAGCACAAATCGGAGACTTTTGAAAGGTTCAAAGACTTCCGACATGAAGTGGAGAATCAACTTGGGCTTCGTATTAAGCAACTACGATCCGATCGTGGTGGCGAATACTTAAGCGCTGAGTTTATAGACTATCTAAAAGAGAATGGGATTCTCTCTCAGTGGACTCCTTCTGGAACACCTCAGTTGAACGGAGTGTCCGAGCGTCGTAACCAAACCCTGTTGGACATGGTTCGATCTATGATGAGTGTCACTGAGTTACCGGCGTACTTGTGGGGTCACGCACTCTTGACAGCCGCCTATTTGCTGAATAGACTTAACACTAAAGCAGTTAAATCCACACCTTATGAACTTTGGCATTCCCGACAACCCACGTTCAAACATATAAAGATATGGGGTTGTCCCGCTTATGTGAAGCGGCTAGTGGGAGATAAGTTGGATAGTAAATCCAACTTATGCTACTTTGTGGGATATCCCGTGGATTCCATGGGATATGAATTCTACTATGTTTCTGAGGCAAAAGTGTTTGTCTCGAGAAATGTTGTGTTCCTTGAGAAGGAATTCCTAGCGGATGAAAAAGGCAGCATAGTAGATCTCGAAGAGGTTCGAGATGACGACCCACAAAATGAAGTTCATGCACCAGTCCCTGAACCAGAGCCAATTCAACAAACCACTGATACCCCTCCACGACCGACAGTCCGTAAAGCCGAAAGAGTTCAGAGGTTGCCTGATCGGTTGTTCCTCGTTGATAGTGATCACGAACTCATTGATGTTGGATCCGATCCTAGAACCTTCAATGAAGCCGTATTGGATACGGACAAGGGACATTGGCTTATTGCCATGAAATCCGAAATGGACTCCATGTATTCCAATAACGTATGGACGTTGGTAGACCCACTTAAAGGAATCGTTCCCATAGGCTGCAAGTGGATCTATAAAAGGAAAGTTGGAGCTGATGGAAAGGTTGCGACCTTTAAAGCTAGGTTGGTGGCAAAAGGATATACTCAAAAGCAAGGTGTTGACTATGAGGAAACCTTTTCACCAGTCGCTATGCTTAAATCCATTAGGATTTTGTTGGCCATCTCTGCGTGGTACGACTACGAGATATGGCAAATGGATGTGAAGACCGCGTTTCTCAATGGGGACATTGAGGAGCAAATTTATATGGCGCAGCCGGAAGGCTTCATATCTCCTGGAGAAGAGCAAAAGGTTTGCCGACTCCAGCGATCCATTTATGGATTGAAACAAGCATCCCGAAGTTGGAACAAACGTTTTGACAACACAATCAAAGAGTTTGATTTTTTCAAGAACCCGGACGAACCTTGTGTATACAAGAAGGTTAGTGGGAGCGCCGTGACATTTTTAGTGCTATACGTTGATGACATACTACTCATTGGGAATGATGTAGGTATGCTGCAGGAAACGAAAGCATGGTTGTCCACACGTTTCTCGATGAAGGATTTAGGCGAGGCATCTTACGTATTGGGAATACGAATCTATAGAGATAGATCTAGAAAGATGATCAGCCTATCACAATCCTTGTACATAAAAACCATTTTAAAACGATTTAACATGGAAAACTCCAAGAGAGGGTTTTTGCCAATGTGTCATGGAATTCGTCTCTCAAAAACCATGTGTCCAGCAACGGAACTGGAAATCGAGCGGATGAATCGCACACCATACGCATCCGATATTGGAAGCGTGATGTATGGCATGCTATGTACTAGACCTGATATTGCACATGCTGTGAGCGTCACGAGCAAATATCAGTCTAATCCTGGACCGGCTCATTGGAAAGCCGTGAAGGACATTCTTAGGTATTTGCGAAATACCAAAGAGATGTTCTTAGTATATGGAGGTCACGATTTGAAAATAGAGGCGTTTACGGACTCTAGTTTTCAATCTGACGTGGACGACTCTAAGTCGATATCGGGATTCATATTCAAGCTAAACGGAGGTGCCGTCTGTTGGAAAAGTTCCAAGCAGAAAACCACGGATGATTCCACCACTGAGGCTGAATATGTTGCAGCAAGTGAAGCTGCAAAAGAGGCTGTTTGGATACGGAACTTCATCCAAGAGTTGGGAGTCGTTCCGAGCGCAAATGATCCAGTAACGTTGTACTGTGATAACACGGGGGCCGTAGCACAAGCTAAGGAACCGAGATCTCATCAGAAATCCAAACATGTACTGAGGAAATATCATCTGATCCGCGAGATCGTTGAGAGAGGTGACGTCTTGGTTGAAAGAGTCACTTCGGGAGATAATATAGTTGATCCCTTTACCAAGCCTTTGTCTAGATCTGTCCACGAGAAACATCGAGAGTCGATGGGACTTAGATACGAGAGCAGTTGGCTTTAGGTCTAGTGGGAGATTGATAGAGTAGGTGACCAACAAGCCAACCTGTGGGTGTGGTCGAACCTAATTTATTATTTAATTAATAAATATTATCAATTTATTTCAAATTTTTTAGATTATTAATTATGATTAATTAAGGCATATGCTATATCTACTCCCCATGTTGAATCATAGATATAGTCCTGTACAGTTACACATGTTGTATGAATTCGGTTTTGTGGAAACCGAGAGATAATTCGGTTAACGCAACGTAACTGGTCAAACTCAGTTCTAGTCGATGGGTTACGCCAATAACAAGGATACCCGGCCTTTCCCCCTTGAGACTAGCACTTAGTGTATGTGGGCTAATCTCGAGCCTCGGTGTTGGACATCTACATACTTAAGTGGGTGCTCACTGTTGATGAGTTTATTGAACCCCCTCTCCCTGGAATCTCTAAGTGGTTATCACTGATCGAGTAGAGAATTCCATAATATAGTTGTACACAATTAATCCTTAAGACCCAGACATCACCGTGACTTCATCAGAGGACTAGCTGTATCGTGACATGTCTCTGATTCCCTGGAAAGGGAGTAAGTCAAAAAAGGAGACAATGCTCGTGCAGTTCGAAATCTGATGTGAAGTCTGTGCATGGTAGTAGGGGATCTGATCTCTTGATATAGATCATGGATGTCCAATGTGGTTCGTAGTCCCGGAATCTCTGGCCAGAGTTGAACAGTGAGGTGATTAGAGAAATGTGTTTCTCTAGATCAATCACGACTGGATTTTACGAAACCTAGAACGTTCGCAAAGTTATCAAACTCAACAAGAGATCTCGATTAACCAATATCTCTAGTTTGATCAGGACATATGAATCGGAGGGATCGTACTGTACGCTAACTATATTACAAGTTTCTTGCAGGCACTTCATTTGTATCTAGGGAATTAGTGAAGCGTGGTTGCTAGACGCTCGTCACTGATTTGTTGGGCACCGACTTGTTCGGAGATTGAATAATATGATTATTAATCTAAAACTCTCGGGAGTAGTTGATATAAGAACAATATGTTGTTCGAATCACAATGTGTTGTGAGCCCACGGATAGTTATACACCTGAACCATTGAGGCTCACATTCTCGTGTAAACCGATCCTTGAATACGATCATGTATTAATTAACTGTTAATTAAGTACATATAGTCGGAGGTCAATATGATTGAATCCGAGATTCATAATTGTGATTATGAGTTGGAAATATTACTGAGCTAAAGAAAACTGACACGTTGGTGTACACTTTCTATTTTGGGATATTTCCCGATTTAGCAGTACCCCTGAAATGGGCTTTCCGATTTTGTGAAATTGGAAATTTTTATTATTATCTCATATCGATGAGAAAATTAAAACGAGAAAGAAAATATAATCGTTATATTTTTCGTAGATCGAATTGATTGTCAATTTGGGAGAAACGTAATGACGGTTAGGGAATTGGGCCGGCAAGGGTTAATGGATCCGATCCATTAGGGTTTGAGTCCAAGTAGCTCTTTTCCTCACCTATAAAAGGAGCTCCATAGGCATGAGGAAGAACACACCAAACCTAGAGAGCTCTAACCCTAGTCTCTCCCTCTCCTCTCCCCTCTCTCGTCCGCCGCCCTTCGGCTGCTTCCCTCGGAGGACCGCCGCCCGGAGCCGCCGCCCGCCGCCGCCGGCAACCGCCCACCTCGCCGGAAATTGTTTCCGGCGTCGTTTTTCTGGCCCGTTTTTCCCGTCGTATTCTCCCTCTCATATTTCTAGTGCAATACGCGAGTGGGATTACCTATACGAGGTGAAACCTGATTTGACGAGAGACGCCGGAGGTTCGAACGAGCAACGCTCGAGCACGAACGAGCAACGCCCGCCCGCGCCCGAGCGCCGCCCGCGACCAGCCGAGAGACACCCCGACTCTCCCCGTGTGCAGCCTGCACGCCCCGCGTGCATCCCCGCGTCACATCCGCGCGACTTCCGACGAACCTCGTTTCGTCCGACGAATCCCTAAGGTACTCACAATTAAACTTCATGTTTGCTTAATTAAATGTTTAGTGTAATTAATTTATATGATAAATATAATTGCGCTAAAAGTAATTAATTTATATGATAAATATAATTGCTAATTAATTTATATGATAAATTTAATTGCGCTAGATTTAATTTATGTAGTAAGGGATGCATGAATTAAATATTTAATTATTTGATAATTAAATTAAATGGTGGATTATTTATTTAATAGATTTGAATGAAATCAATTAATGCATGTAATATTGAAAACGGGATTTTCAATAAAATAAAATAAAATAATTTTTTTGTTTTCCGCTTCTATACATGCACGATCCCCAACAAGAAGAAGATTATTAGTAATCTCCTAAGTACGGTAAACTACCCAATTTATGTCCTAGAATCAAGCTGAATACAAAATATACAAGGAAGAAATATATTTTATATTTGTACAAATAATATCCAACCAATACCCACCTCAAGTTGGAGCGTGAAGTTTTGTAATGCTCAACTTGGCCAGAAAAGATTGAAAAGAGCCACGTCCCAAGGCTTTGGTGAGAATGTTAGCAAGTTGAGAAGTGGTATGAACATACGAAGGGGCAATCGTACCACGAAGGATTTCATTTCGGACGAAATGACAATCAATTTTAATATGTTTCGTGCGCTCATGAAAAACCGGGTTATTGGCAATGTTCATAGCCGCTTGACTATCACAATAAAGAGGGACATGCGAAGAGTTTTCAATACCGAGGCTTAGAAGCAAACCTTTTAACCTAATTATCTCACATGTAGCGGAAGCTATAGCTCGATATTCTGCTTCAACAGATGAACGTGAAATTGTCGACTGTTTCTTTGTTTTCCAAGAAATAGGAGAGCCGCCCAAAAATACAAAGTAGGCGGTGAGGGATCGTCGACTAACCGGACAGCTGGCCCAATCGGCATCACAATAGGCATGAAGATCTAAAGTAGAATCTGCACGAAGCAAAATACCTTGGCTAGGACAACCCTTTAGATAACGGACGACACGCAAAGCTGCGTCCCATTGAGATTGAGTGGGATGTTGCATAAACTGAGATAAAATATGCACCGAATAGCATAACTCAGGACGAGTAATGGTAAGATAAATCAATCTTCCAACCAATCGTCTGTATCGTGCGGGGTTCGTCATACGAGAATCTGTTGCAAGGGCCAAGCGATGATTCTCTTCCATGGGAACACTAGATGGTCTCGAGCCAAGAAGACCTGTCTCTGTCAATATGTCAAGAGTATATTTTTGTTGACAAAGAAAAATACCCGTAGAGCTACGAGCCACCTCAATACCAAGAAAATACCTTAACTTGCCCAAGTCTTTCATGTAGAAACATTTACTGAGATATCTTTTATAATTATTAATAGAAGAACTATTATTTCCGGCAATGACCAAATCATCTACGTATACCAAAATATTTATCACAATATTTTCTTTGCGATAAAAAAATAAGGAATGATCGGAGACACTCGCCGAAAAAACATAGTTACGAAGTGTTTTGGCCAAATTTGCATACCAACACCGAGGAGCTTGACGCAAACCATAAAGAGATTTACGAAGTTTACAAACCTGTCCGGACAGATTATGACCAAAACCTGGAGGAGGTCGCATATAAATGTCTTCATCCAAATCACCGTGAAGGAAGGCATTGTGAACTTCCATCTGATGTAATTCCCAGTTGTTAATAGCAGCAACGGTAAGAAATGTTCGAACAGTTACCATCTTCACAGTAGGAGCGAATGTCTCTCCAAAATCGATGCCCTAGACTTGATGATTACCAAACACCGAAACACGACTAATCGGGCTTTGTATCTTTCAATGGTACCTTCGGACATGCGTTTTATAATAAAAACCCACATGCATCCGATCGCGTTTTGCTCGGAGGTAGCTCTTGGACAGTCCACGTTTTATTAGCTTCCAAGGCCGCAACCTCCTCTGCCATGGCTTGTTGCCAACGAGGATCGGCCATGGCTGCCTTAAACGAGGTAGGCTCCACTTCGGTGGAAATACCTGCAAGAAAAGCCCGATGTGCAGTCGAGAAGGCATTATAATTCAAATGTGCTATAGGGTAAGGAGCACCTGAGGTTCGGACTGGTGTGGGTGAGGTGTGTGGGGGAACCATTGTCGTGTGAGTTGCACTACCATTAGCCCAAACACACAAACTTTTTGTAGCGAGTGTTTGGAAATTTTTCCCGTTTACCACGTCCAAGTTCGGTATCATCTAACTCATCTGTGTGATGAGAACCTTGCAAAATCTGGTCTTCAATCTCAACAAAACTAGGAGCAGGATCACCCAAACCCAATTCGGATGTATTTTGCGGCAAAGTCAATTATGTGGTTGCTCAATTTCTTGTTGCTGAGATTGTGAACTAATTGCAAAGTGAGGCCTTTCACTAGGTACTGTAGTATCAGTTATAATCATCCCATCATCACAGCACTCATCATCAACATCTGGAGATGAATTGGCAGTATATAAAGAATGCAAATTCTTTAATTCATTTGGATCACTAAGAGGAAAAATATTCTCATGAAATTGAACATCACGAGACTGGAAATAATCCCCTGTATCCAAATCAAATAAATGCCAACCTTTCTTTCCAAAAGGATACCCAAGAAATATACAACGACGACTTCGACTATCGAACTTATCACGGCAATGGAGATTTTTCGCATAACATAAGCAACCAAGAACTCGAAGTGATCCAAAATTAGGAGCTCGCCCAAATAAAATCTCATAAGACATTTTTCCTTGAAGCACACGAGAAGGAGTTCTATTAATTAAGAACGCAGCAGCTAAAGCACATTCACCCCAAAAATCTATAGGTAAATGACCTTGAAATCGTAGAGCCCGAGCAACATTGAGAATGTGTCGGTGTTTACGTTCCACTTTAGCATTCTGTTGAGGAGTCTTAACATTGGAGGTTTGGTGAATTATACCATTTTCTCTAAAATATGTACCGAGTCCTTTAAATTCTGTCCCATTATCGCTCCGCAGAATTTTAACTTCTTTACCAAATTGTCGCTTAATTAAAGCAAAAAAATTCCGCATAAGATTTGGGACCTCGTCTTTGGTCTTCATTAATTAAATCCACAAGCATCGAGAAAAATCATCAACAATAGATAAAAAATAACGAGAACCACAAGAACGATTGTTACGATATGGGCCCCAAACATCACAATGTATCAATTCAAATAAACTAGCTGTCTTATTGTCGCTTACCGGAAAAACATTACGAGTTTGCTTAGCACGATGACATATATCATATGCTTGAAAATCAAATTTATTCTTATTACGACTAACATGTGGAAGATACTCCATTGCTTGAGTAGATGGATGCCCTAGCCGTTTGTGCCATAACTCGACATTACATTCTCGTTTCTAGTGAAGACATTGACACTGGCCGGTTCCCCCATCAAATAATAGTCCATCCTCCAACTTACCCACACCAATCCTCATCCTCAACATCCCACCACCCCAAGGCCCGAAACAAGCCCAAACCTCAATTGAGGGCTTTATAATAATTATTCATGTGTTTTGCATAGTCCAGAGTTTGAACCCTTGACCTTATGAATGAAGAGAAGGATGATAACCGCTAGCTATCTGAGTTATATGTACAATTCTTAAAAGATATTATATATGTATCATTAACTTATATTTATTATGTAGTATAATGTAATAATAAGATAAAATACAATGTATATATATATATATATATATATATATATATATATATATATATATATATATATATATATATATATATAAAATAGTGGTTTAAAAAAATATAATTTTAAATAAAAGGGCATTTAAATATATTAAATTAAATAGAACTTCCAATCTTTTTTTATTAATTTTTAAGGGCTCTTGTTTTTTAACTTTTTTGCGTTTACAAGTTTTACATAGATTTAAATATTATTTACTAGTAGTTTTTTAAATGTATTTAGATTATAATACATTTTTTTAATTAATTATTTTTATAAAATTGCGTAATTTTTTGCGTAATTGTAATTAATTATTTTTATAAAATTGTAATTGAATAATTGCTTAGTTGCATAATTGCGTAGTTGCATATGTGTTGATGCACCGGTGTCAATGATCCAAGAAAAGGTACTCTTACCATTCAAGCGAACGTGATTCGTAACGGTCGAGATCTCACCAAGAACAGCGTTTGCTTTAGCATGTGGGACATGTTGTGTCGACTCTGATTTGTCTTTACCACGCGTGCCCGCTCCTTTGCGTTCTCGGCCCTCCGGGTATCCATGCTTCTCCCAGCAATTCGCTTCAAGATGCCAACGCTTACCACAGAAAGTACACTTTATCGGCTCACGTGCAACTCCTCCTGTGTGTGATTGTGCAGCATTACCTTGAACCGCAAAAGCCATCGGAGCGATAGCCTCTGTTCTGCGATGAGTGAAGAGCCTGACTTCCTCCTCTTGCACAAGTCGTGAATATACGGTATGAGGAGACAGCAAAGGTTCGATCCCCAGAATGCTAGAACGAACAGTGGTATAATATGGTTCTAGACCCATAAAAAATTCTCGTACTTGATCGGATTCACGTCGTTTGCGAAGGGTTGCGCTGAGTCCGCATTTTCAACATGTACACGAACAAGATGGTAAGGCATCATAATCATTAACATTGTCCCATAATTTTTTCAATCTTCCATAATAATCCATTATGGTCTCCCCAGATTTTTGTTTGCAATCAGAAATCTCAGATTTCAACTGATAAATTTTGACGCCATTGCCCACAGAGAAACGTTGACGAATATCCTCCCACAACTCATGAGCAGTGTCACGGTATGAAATAGTAGAACGGATACTTGGATCAATTGTGTTAAAAATCCATGCCACATCATATAATTAACAGTCCACCAATCATCTAGATCGGGGGAAGTATCTCCAGGTTTACTGAAAGTTCCATTAATGAAACCTAATTTTCGTTTTTCACCCAACGACACACGAAACCATTTGGCCCATTCTTCATAATTCGATCCACTGAGACTGACATGATTAATCTTTGTCCCAGGTCCATCGTTAGAAGCAAGGGCATAAATAGGGTTAGGTGTTTTTGGTTGTGTTGTATTATCATCAACCATGGTGAAGTAAGAATATCAAAAGAAGCAATTTGTGGCTCTGATACCATATAAGAAAATAAAGACGAAATGTAGAGAACTGAATGTTTTTGGGTTCTGTTCTTTCATTAGACAAAGTGTAAACTTATATACAATTATTACAAACGTAATAGTAGAAGAAGATTATTAGTAATCTCCTAAGTACGGTAAACTACCCAATTTATGTCCTAGAATCAAGCTGAATACAAAATATACAAGGAAGAAATATATTTTATATTTGTACAAATAATATCCAACCAATATTTACGGCTTGTAACTTGAATTTTAGAATAAAAAATTAGTTAATTAAAATAGAAATTTGTCAATTGTTAGTCGAGATTAATATTTTAGTTGGGTTTCAACATTTTATTAATCCGACTTGAGCATTATTAGAGATTGGGCTTCTTTCTTAACTGATCAACCAATGGGCTGGGATGGTATTAAATTTAAGACAATGGCTGAACTTGTATTTTATGAGCTAATCAAATTAAATATTATTGGGCTTTAATATTAATTAAATGAACTAAGTTTCGAGGATGAAATTTTTTATAAGGTGTGTAGAATGTAATAACCCAAATTTTTATAATTAAAAATTTAGTAATTTAAATAGCTCTTTTATTATTGACGTAGTAATCGACTTTAGTGTTTTAGTTGGGCTTCAACATATTATAATTGGGCTTAAAAGATAATTAAACTTTACCTAATGAGCTACACAAGTTTTAATCTTTATGGCTAAGTAATTAACCCTAATTATATTTACCGAAATTAAAAGAATTATAAAGAAGAACAAAAGAAAATATAAGAGAGGAGGAGCGGGCGTGAGGAAAAGAGAGAGAGAGCGGGAGCGTTGACGAACCCAGAAGAGAAGAAAAAGAAAGAATCGGATGCTTTATAATCAAGGCAAGTGAGTTTAAGATTCATGTAGTTAAGTTATATGTTTGAATCTAGGGTTCTTATCTCTATATCTAAATTCATAGTAATCTTAATGTGATTTTGATTGTTTGGGGTGGATAATAAATTAATAATTATGCGTTCATAGTAGGTAAATTAAGAAGTTCATAGTAAGTAAATTAAGAATGTAATCATGTGTTTCTATGGAGTGTCTGTTATCCCTTTATATGACATAATTGAGTGAGCGAAGGTGTATTGAACATGAATTGCTACGGGTTCTTAAACTACTAGTATTGTATTATATATGTTAACTGATGAGTGTGTAAGTTCCTGCTGTTCGATTCCTTGCAAACCAAAACATATATATGTACTGTAAACTTGTATGAAGTGTGTGTGTATATATTGCTTGTAACGAGATATATATATGAATTGAGAGGTGCTCTTAATGCACATACACACATACCTATATATAGACATATATATACATATATATACGAAGCCGTGTAGTTATATGTACGTGTAGTTAGGGAAAGCTGCTGCTATGCAGCAGCAAGTATATATATATTTAATAAATATATAAATATAAGAACATAATGTATATGCTTTTATAAGAACTTATACATATAATATCAACAGCAAGTTATATGTAGTAATTATACATCTAAAGATAATGATATGCATGTGCTTGTATATATATAATTTAATAAAGTGATAGTTGTTGTTATGAACAATATCTTTATACATTGTGTATGGTTTTGAGGAATAGTTTAATGTATGCTATTTTTGGTTGATTGTGTAATTTGATATCATTCGTATCTCCCCTTACATGCTTAGTGATGATTGTATTTTGCATCTGTTTACTTATATCTGTTTTGATGTTTATGGTGGTTATATTTAATGTAAATTCATAGTATTAGTTCACGCATACACGTAAGGATGCATTTGAATTAAAAGTTCATTTCACGGTTAAAATATTAAAGAACGAAAGTTAATGTTAAAGTAAAGTAATGTCGGGCATCGTAAGGAACTACCTTAAGCAGGGTGGCATTAACAATGAATGGCCTCAATGGCTAGAGCGTCGAAAGGGCATCTAGACCAGGGTGTGCAACTAACAAACGAATGACCTCAATGGCTAGAGTGCGAAAGGGCCTCTAGACAAGGTGTGCAAATAACGAACGAATGGCATCAATGGACTGGGGTAGCCCTTACGATGTCAAGTGGGCTCGCGTCTAAACGTTAAGATATGAACGGATGCTAATGTTAAAGAAAATATACGTAAACATTTTAAGTAAAAGTTTATGTCCTACGTCTAAATACGTCGTTGCATTGCATTAAAGATCAACGTTGAAAATACAAACTAAGACGACAAGTGATAACATTAAAGCATATAGAATGCATGCCTACTTGCCAGTCAGTGGACTGACCCTTGTTAATACGAATATTTTCAGGTGATACTTTTGATTAACAGGAGTAGTCGAAGATGCTTTTGCGCCGTGATTCTTACAAATATTTAATCAGTTTATTTATTTTAAGTATGTGTTTCATGTGGTAATAAATTAAACTTTTTCCGCTGCATTTACTATTATTTAAATCTTTTACCGTTAAAAATAGATTTTGGCGACGTGAATTCTGAAAAATTGTATATCGCGCCCTTGATATTTTTAAAAATTATTACTTATATTTCTTTTATTTAATAAAATAAAACGGGGCGTGAAAAATGGTATCAGAGCGCAGAGTTTTAAAATTGGTTCTCTCGACTGGTGCTAAAAATTTCATGATTTGAAAGTTTAAAAATTAAGTTATAAGTATGAATCACGCCAGACATCATCGTTACTTCGGTAAGTGACTTCTTATACCAGTTATTGCTATGTGATTATAGTGTCAATGTTAATTTTGGGTATTTGAATGCTTAATTGATAATAATTGTTATATATGCTGTTGAGGACATGTATTGATATTGGTAAATCCATCCTGATTCTTATGAAGTTACATGCTAGTTATGAATATGTGACACTACAAAAAAATAGGAAAACACCGACTGTCAATACAGTCGGTTATGCAGTCGGTATCAGCTACACCGACTCATAAGTGCAGTTACGAAAGTGCTCCTCGGTATTCAAAATCGTCTGTTTTTTGTAGCAGTCGGTACTAACACCGACTGGTGACCAACTGCGTACACAGTCGGTTTATAAGGACCATTTGCTTGTGTTAACAGTCGGAGGTTACCGGGGACTGACCGACTGTTACTATGCAGTCGGTAGGACTGACTGTAACAGCAGTCGGTGCTTTCTGCTAATGAAGCCGACTATATTTGCAGTCGGGGCTCCTGACTACGACAAAACAGTCGGTTCTTCACCAACTGTATTTTAGCCGACTACCTAGTTGTCGGCAGGTGTTTGGTAAATTTACCTACTGTTTTTACAGTCGGTTGTTTAAAAAAAATAAAAAAAATATATTTATAATTTAAATATCCAAACCTGCAATTTAAGAACCAATTCAAAAGGACAATTCTTCAAAAAACATTTCTACAAACCAGAAGCCTTCATCTCGGCTTTAACTACACAAACCACAATTCAACTACGGTTTAACTTCAAAAGTAAACAAGTTAATCCAAATAACATCAGAATATTACTAAGGTGGGGGCGTCTGCTGCTGCTGCATCTGGGCTAGTAACAAAGTCATCTGAGCCTGAATCTCGGCTTTCATCTCGGCCTTCATCTCTTCCTTCATCTCAGCTTTCATCTCGACTTTCATATCGGCTTGGGATTGCTCAAGACGCTGAATCTTTAAATCCATCTCCTTGCGCAGCTGACGCTCACGAACAAGCTCAGAAGCACTCGAGGACCCTGCATTTTGCGTCGACGCTAACCCAAAGCAGCTCGTACCAAAAATAGAATTCTCTCTCTTCGGCTGGAAAACGGTCATATAGACCTCGTCAATGTCAGGGTCTTTCTGCGTAGAAGATCGTATCTCCTC
The DNA here is from genome assembly GCA_954870475.1 of Euphrasia confusa. Lineage (NCBI taxonomy): Eukaryota > Viridiplantae > Streptophyta > Magnoliopsida > Lamiales > Orobanchaceae > Euphrasia > Euphrasia confusa. Next base: position 11,678,288 of record OX940965.1, read on the forward strand.
AACTGTCTTCTCAACCTCCATCTTTAAATATAGAAATAGATTTTTTTTATTGAAACTTATATTAATACATTTAATAACTAGGACATTTAAAAGATATATAACGCTGTCTTCTCAGCTTTCTTTGTCGTGAAGCTTCCGTCTTACTTTTGGTGTAGGCAGTTGAAGATTTCGAACATCGTGGCTTTTGGTGTAGGCAGTTGAAGATTTCGAACATCGTTGAATCTCGACCAGTCTTCTTCTTATATTAAATAAGGCAACATTAAAATATATAAAACTATTAATATGCTTCTGATAAACAAGACAGTATTACAAAAATAATATTAATATTTTCAACACTTACAATATCAAGCGCAATATCAAGCGCGATATCGTAGAATTAGAGCCGCCAATATGCTTCGATATCTCGGTACCTGGTCCGTTTGGCTCACTCAACCGATTTGCACTGTACTTTGCTGACTTCTCCTTGAACTCCTCGGTGTCCCACACCTTCATCCAGGCATCCCAACAGTTTTGTGGAATGCACGTTGGCTTAGTCTTGGTTGCCGCCCAGGATTGTCTCCACTCGATTGTGCGACTGCTGTATCGTCTCTTGATAGCCATCTCATAACAGCGATATATCACACTAGTGGGATACACACTCTCATCCCAGCAGAAACGACGCTACAGTTCAAAGCAAAAAAAAAAAAAACTAGTTATTAACGATATCGCTAAAATTACATAAAACGTATAACCTAAAATTACATTAAATGTACAAGTACTTATTTTAAACCAATTACCTTAAACTCCTTCCAATAATGCTCCTTATGATCAGCAGGCAATGTCGCATATGTGTGACCCAAAATGTGCACACGAGTTTCGATAATCTGCCGAAGTGATGTAGCCATCTTCGGCGGACTCGTGGACCGCAATCTGCACATGAATTCGATATTGCATATCATTAATATTGGTATACAAACATTTCACAACACTTAGAAATAAAAATTTACACTTACGCGTCACCATAGAGATAAACCTCGACCTTATTAAGCTCATTGACAACTTGTGTGCAACTGGTTGATCTAACATCATCTGGAGTAGCATCTGGAGTAGCATTGCTAGGAGGGGTCTCTGGAACGTCATCATCAACCACCATCGCGTCATCATCATCATCATCACCTGAAGATGTATCATTGTCATTTTCAAAAGAATTTGAATCATTAGAATTCTCCAAAACAACATTTTCATCATCGTCTAAACTTTCACTATCATCATTTTGACCAGGGATCGCCAATTGGATTTCAACATCATCTCAATGTATAGGAGGAAGATTTTCTACAACATCTTCTTGATAAGATTGAACAAGGGGCTCAATGAATTCCACATTTGATCTCGCTTTAACTTTGCAGGCTGCCCACCAGTCTAACTTGTCTTTTTTCAAGCTTGGGTATGGAGAATAATACACTTGTAATGCTTGAGATGCAAGTACAAAGGGTTCTTAACGATTGAATCTCCGCTTATGATTTATCTCGACAAGGTTGTACTGACGGTCGATCCGCGTTCCAGCAGGGGTTGCATCAAACCATTCACATTTAAACATCAGCGCACTCTTGTACTGCAACCCTGTGTATTCTAGCTCTATCACTTCCAATAGACGACCATAATAGTCATACTCATTTACTCCATAATTTGTGCCTCGAATACAAACACCTGTATTTATTACTGACTCGTTGGACCCATACTCAAGTGTGTGAAATTTATATCCATTAACTTTACAACCGGAAAATGTTTTCACACATTGAGAAGGCCCTAACGAGAAACTTTGGATGTACTGGTCTGTGACATTATTCAGAGGATCATTTGCCTGTAATATTTATAGATATATATTTGATATATTCATTATTGATAAAATATAACGATAAGACTTTACTTTAATTAATTTTTCAATAACTTACATAACTATGAAACCAATCGGCAAACTCATTCTCTAATTTCTCGGCAAGACTTTCCTCTCTTATGTTCGGTTGAAGGCGTCTCGCGTTTTCCATGAAATTTCTACATTACATTATTACTTGTACATTATCATTTGGGCACAGTTATCTTTGGAGTAAGCTTGTTATAATACTTAAAAAATTATTATTAAGCTTACTTGGTGTATTCGTCAATCTCATTGCAGTTAAGAAGCACATAAATTCTGGCAGAGCGTTGTACTCCTTCTGATCAAGAACTCTCTTTCGTGTTGTGCCAAATGGTTTACCGCGTTTCTTGAACACGGAAGGAATGTCATCATCATCATCGTCATTCTCTGATAACTCATCGTCATTCATAGGCACTCGAGATAGTTTCATGTAGACATGATCTTCGAAGTAAAATGACATAAATGTTGAAGTCTCCTCTACCAAATATGCGTTCGATATTGACCCCTCGACCCTTGCCTTGTTTCTAACGTTATTTTTTAATTTTCGAAGATATCTCTCAAATGGGTACATCCACCTGTACTGCACTGGTCCAGCAATTCTTGCCTCATACGGTAAGTGAACATGTAGATGTTCCATGGAGTGGAAAAAGCTTGGCGGGAATTTTTTTTCCATCTTGCACAATACAACGGGTATTTCTTGTTGCAGCCGAGTCATATCAACAACACTTATAACTCTATTGCTTATGTCAGCTTTGAAAAACAAACTGAACTCTGTTAACGCCTTTCAAACTGGTTGAGGGAGCAATTCACGGAATGCAATGGGGATTATCCTCTGCATGAAAACATGACAATCATGGCTTTTCATCCCAATCAGTCTCATCCCATGCACATCAACACAACGCCCCAAATTCGATGCGTATCCATCCGGAAATCGTAATGTTTTAATCCATTCACACAACACAAGTTTTGATTGCTTATCAAGTGTGTAACAAGCTTTAGGATATTTCCCTGTTCTCATGTCCTTCTGCAACTCAGGACGTTTGCAATAATCGTTCAACTCGTCCCTCGACTTTGGAGTGTCTTTTGTTTTCCCTTTCACTGACATTATTGTATTGAATATGTTATCAAACACATTCTTCTCGATGTGCATCACATCTAAATTATGTTGAATAAGGTTTGTGCTCCAATAAGGCAAGTCCCAAAAGATACTCTGTTTTTTCCAACCAGATGTCTTTGATATTTGACCATTGACTCGTTCAGCATCCAACTCAGTTACTTTAAAGTCCCAAACTTTCAATCTCCTCTATTGCTATTTTTGGTTAGTTGATTTTAATTTTTCTAAATGGCTACATTTGTGTAGATATTATATGATTCGTTTAAATCTTTTGATACATGTCCTAATAATAGAACTAAGTTTCGTGGACGAAACTTTTTATAAGGCGGGTAGAATGTAACAACCTGAATTTTAGAATAAAAAAATTAGTTAATTAAAATAGCCATTTGTCCAAGTGTTAGTCGAGATTAATATTTTAGTTGGGTTTCAACATTTTATTAATTGGACTTGAGCATTATTAGAGATTGGGCTTCTTTCTTAAATGATCAACCAATGGGCTGGGATGGTATTAAATTTAAGACAATGGTTGAACTTGTATTTTATGAGCTAATCAAATTAAATATTATTGGGCTTTAATATTAATTAAATTGAACTAAGTTTCGAGGAAGAAATTTTTTATAAGGTGTGTAGAATGTAATAACCCAAATTTTTATAATTAAAAATTTAGTAATTTAAATAGCTCTTTTATTATTGACGTAGTAATCGACTTTAGTGTTTTAGTTGGGCTTCAACATATTATAAATTGGGCTTAAAAGATAATTAAACTTTACCTAATGAGCTACACAAGTTTTAATATTTATGGCTAAGTAATTAACCCTAATTATATTTACTGAAATTAAAAGAATTATAAAGAAGAACAAAAGAAAATATAAGAGAGGAGGAGCGGGCGTGAGGAAAAGAGAGAGAGAGCGGGAGCGTTGACGACCCAGAAAAGAAGAAAAAGAAAGAATCGGATGCTTTATAATCAAGGCAAGTGAGTTTAAGATTCATGTAGTTAAGTTATATGTTTGAATCTAGGGTTCTTATCTCTATATCTAAATTCATAGTAATCTTAATGTGATTTTGATTGTTTGGTGTGGATAATAAATTAATAATTATGCGTTCATAGTAGGTAAATTAAGAATGTAATCATGTGTTTGAGTGTTTCTATGGAGTGTCTGTTATCCCTTTATATGACATAATTGAGTGAGCGAAGGTGTATTGAACATGAATTGCTACGGGTTCTTAAACTACGAGTATTGTATTATATTTGTTAACTGATGAGTGTGTAAGTTCCTGTTGTTCGATTCCTTGCAAACCAAAACATATATATGTACTGTAAACTTGTATGAAGTGTGTGTATATATTGCTTGTAACGAGATATATATATATGAATTGAGAGGTGCTCTTAATGCACATACACACATACCTATATATAGACATATATATACGAAACCGTGTAGTTATATGTAAGGCCAATAAGTAGCGGGTTTTAGGTGATTTTTGTACATAAAATCGACAAATTGAAAACGGATTTCGGGGAGTGACAGTTGATGCTTGCAATGCTTCTTTTAGAGTGACCGATTGCAAAGCTATTGAATCATCCTCTGATTCATGTATATTTACAACCCCGTTTGGATTAACTTATTTAAAAAAACTTATAATAGGTTATGGTTTCAAGAATCGATAATCTCTTATGTCTTATTTAATAAATAAGTTGTTTAATTAATTAAACCGCTTATAAGCGGTTAAACAGTAAAATCTTTTTTAAAAATGTTACTAAACAAATTTTAGGAGTTTATAAATTCTTAAACATCTGTTTTAAAGAGCTTATAAGCTCAGTCAAACATGCTCTTAAATTATTTAAAAAAATTTGGATCTTTGAAGGTCAACGGTACGTTAAAATCTTTTTAAATTAATAAATTATTAATTTATCGATATAATAATATTTCTATAAATTAATAAAATATTTCGTTCTTAAACTTTTTAATTTGTAGAGGTTTTACTGTACACACTCCAACAATTGTTTGGCTCAGTGTCCTAATTAAATGACACGCTCGATTCCTCGCAAGAGCGATCGCAAAGTTGAACAGGATTGGAAGCAAGAGCAATAACACTTTGATTGTTGTGGTTTCAGTGCCTCACAAACTTCATTCAGTAAACATCTATTCAAACCAGAGTTACACACGTACGAGGTTCGAATTTCACAGAGTTCACGCAATCAACTCATGTGAACTGCAGGCTGCCAACAGGAGATGGCCTTACTGACACGATGTTTCCATCCTAGTAACAACCACATCTCGTCTTCGTCTACGCGGAATTTCTTATGATATGCCGTCTTCACCGTGCTCATCACATATTTCACGACTTGTTGATCAAGCTGAAGTTGTCTGAACCCAGCTCTCTGCATTCTGATTTGCCAATGCGTGTACGTCTCTGGCCTCTCGACCCTCTCTGTTCCTTCACACGCTATGACGTTCATTGCCTCCTTTCCGAGCATGTGCTCCTCAAAAACCAGCCTGTCCTCGTCCTCATCGGGAATCGTGGCCTCGAGCATATCAAACATGTTAGAGAAGTGGAACAGCGCTTCTTTGAACCTGTTTGCGAAAATAGGCGAGCTGTATCGGCCGTTGGATACTCCGTGGATGAACAAGGCAGGGTTGCTATTCTTGATCAGCTTCAGAACAGCATCCCTCGGGTTGTTAAGAACCACCGTCTCGTCCAACAAGTTGTGAAACCAGTACAACGAATTCACCACCAGCAACTCGTCCTTTTCGATCCTCAGATCTTCGATTCCGATGTTTTCCCACTTTTTAACTACGGCATTGTATTCAAAGGGGACCCTTAATCTCTCGCAGAACACGGCCAGACGTCGGCCCGTCTTGTCTAAGGTCTCTGACCGGAGATTACTCTTTCTCGGAAATCCAATCCCCGTGATACGAAGCTTCGGAGGACCACCGTGCCTTTCGGACAGCATCTGGATCAGGCTGGGCCACTGGAATCCGTTAACAATTCCGAAATCAACGACGTGGAGCGTCGTTGCTCTGGCAGCCGATTTCTCGATCGCCTTGTTCGCCAACAAGCAGGACATCTTCCAGAATGGGCAGGCAGTAATGAACTTTATGTAAGCTTTCCTGACCTCCACGATCAATCTCGATCTCCTCTTGGAGTTGTGCGAAGCGTACAGCGCGGGCCCCGTGCCGTTCAAACGAGCCTCGAGGGCGTTTGCAAGATAATGAACAACCCTCTGAATGTTGTCGCCTCGAGGAGACGAATGCGACCTTATCTGCCCCAGCAGATTATTTGCACCTCCGTGGTCGAAGTTAGCCACAGCTTGCGCGCACGCCGTCAAGAGGCTTATCAGATCGACGGCGATGACTTGTTCCTTTAATCGGTGAACACTATCATACATCTCTTCTGATCCCCCTTTGCTGCGGAGGTGCTCCTTCCTTCTTTCGGCCCATTCCATGCTGATCCTGATGATGTCACCTTTTGAGGTTTCCTTGTTGGTGAGGACGGCGTGGAGGGAATCTTGGGCGGCTTGGTAGGCCAGACAGTCGTGGATGGTGCAAGGCAAGTATTTCATTATGTCTTCTTCCTCCATCATCATGTCGCTTATGAACTTGAGGGTCACGTCTGGATTACAATCATTTTCTTGCTTCAAGAGTATCATCGAAGAAGATCGATCATCATCACCACCATCGTCATGTCCGATCGGATCGGATTCAAGAACATTGTTTGATGCCGTTTGAAAATAACTCATGATTGAAAAGAAATTGTTACAAAAGAAATTATTTTTATTTCATTTTAAATACCAAATTATATTTAACCTTTTTAGAAAAATAATATTGATTAATAATACTGTACTTTTTAATTTATGTGTTTAAGAAAGTATAAATATTTTCATTATTTTATAAGATTTGTTTTACTATTTTTCATAAGTTATTATTTTTTTAATTTTAAGAGTAAGATTTTTTTTTTATACTATTTATCATAGTAATTATTTTTATTTTATAAGTAAATGGGCTAGATGTTAAAATTCTACTCTAGTATTTTAATTGATCTTTTGTCGGGATATTTTGTCCAAGGGAAATTGTCACACGAAATGATCTTTTGTCGGGATATTTTGTCCAAGGGAAAATCTATTCATAGGTTATTATGCAACAGATAATATGCACACATGATAAATATTTTAAGATTTTTTTTTATGATAAATATATAAAAATGTATTCTTAAGTTAAAAATAAACTAGTACCACTGGCCATGAAATGCACGTGATTTATTTATTTCAAATAATCTAAACTTTTATTTAATCTCTAATGTATTTCGTCAAATATTTATTAATGGACTAACAAATTATTTTATTTAATAATCGAAATCTCACTTAAATTTGTAAACTCGTATTAATTTCATTACTAACCGTTATCTTAATTATGAAATTTCTATTATTTTCAAAGATTACGGTTTGATGAAATTTATAGTATGTAAGTTTCTTGTAGCATAGCCAAGTGGTAAGGTATGTGGTAATGTTAGTGTAATATCTCGGATATGACAAATTTTCATTGAAATATTATGAAGTTAGTCGTGGGATAAGACAAATTTTCATTGAAATATTATGAAGTTCTGTCTCTGCATTTCTCGAGTTTCATCCAACAAATATTTAAAACCGATGGGAAAAAAACCAAAATAAATGGAAAATAAAAATTATAAAGCTGGAAAATAAATAAAAATATTAAAAAATTGAATTTATTTGATGAAAATGAAGGAATGAGATGACACAATGCAATTATATTAATATAACGTACGTTAACCTTCAAAACAAATTTACAGAAATGAATTAGGTTAACCTAAAAATTTTAAAAAATATCTAGTCGAATATAATTAATACCTCGAAAATTTGATTATGAATTATGCGAAAAAATTATAATTAATACATAAAATTAAAAAAATAGAGGAAAAAAATGAATAAATAGAAGAACATATAAATGTAAATCGATTTAATGTTCAGAAAAATAAAAAATGACGTAAGAAAATAATATTACTATAAAGTTTGATCAATTATTTTTAACTCCAGTGGATTAGGAAATAAGAGGAAATCGATTTTTATGAGATACGATTAATTGGAATTAAATTAATATTAATTAAATAAATTAAATTATTATTACCAAAAATAAATAATTTCAAGGGAAAAATGGCAATAAAGCTATTTTTCAACATTTTTTGGTCAATAAGGCCAATTTCTAATTTTCGTGTCAATTAGGCCTTTTTGTTCCAATTAGGCCAAAAAATATATATGGATGGACGAAAATACCCTCGTATGCCCCTACCCCACCCCAGATACACAAATCAGTTTCGAATTTTTGATTGGACGGAGCTTTCCCTCCGACGACGGAGAGCACAGCGGCCAACTGAGCTTTCCTCCGGCAGCACCACCACAACCAGCTTTCGTGCATGCGACGTCTGCGAGCAGGCCCCCGCCGTAGTCTCCTGCACTCTTGCTCGCCGAAGAAGATGGTTAGTCTCCTGCACTCCTGCACTCTTCCGTAGTCTCTGCTTATTCAATTTGCTTTCGATTTCAATTATTTGATTTACTTTCGATTGCTTCATCGTTAATTTTCAAAACAAGAAAGAGGTCGCGATCGAAACAGTCTTCCACGCGAAAGACGCGGTCGCTCATTCCGCCCACCAAGTGTTCGACAAAATGCTCGACTCGATTCTGCATAATTGTACAAATACATTCAGTGTTTTTACGTTTCATTCAGTGTTGACGCCCACTGCTTTGATTTTGTACTGCTCGCGTCTACGGAGTCGAGCTTCGACTTAGTTGATTGCTTTCTTTGAAGAATCAAGTTTTATCGACAGTGTCATGATGTTGGTGCTAATTGCAGTAGGTTGTACCAAAGTTTGTGTTCATCATGTGAAAGTGCTAATGACGAACAGTAGTCGAGTAATATGAATATGTATTTATGTAAGATAGAAGATTAAAAGTTAAATAAATTTGAAGGAGTTGTTTGGTAGATAAGTTGTAAATGCTTTATTTATGAAGGCTCGGAAATGGGAGTTGGCACTTGAAAACACTAACAATGTATTTTAGCCGAACGATCTAAGTGAAACTCTCCATGGAGTATTATATTTTTACAGATACTTCCCTAGTGTAACTCATTCTACTTATGTTCGGTTTATTTTACTGCTATGTGAGTTGAAAACAGAAAGTAATCGGAAAATGAAAAATTGTTACTTTTTTTTAACATAGCTCATGCTTTTGCTTGATAACTTATGATTTCCCAATATTTTTTTCTTCACTAGCCTAATTTTTGTTTCTCTTATGTATTTGAACAGCTCACTCGGATATGAATGTTGTGACGATATTAGTTGGAAACAAGTCGGATCTTAGAGACGCGGGAGGTGACAACTGGGGAGGGCAAGGTCTTGGCCGAGGCACAGGGTCTGTTCTTCATCGAGACTTCAGCTCTAGATTCCTCCAATGTAGCTGTTGCCTTTCAGACGGTGGTGAAAGAGATATTCAACATTTTAAGCAGAAAAGTTATTCAGTCTCAAGAGCTAAAAGTAAAAGATCCCGGGTGGATGGAGAACGGAAAAACGACCACTGTCGTCTTACAGGAAGATGAAGGTGTTGTCGATGAAGGTGGTGGTAAAAAAAGTGGGTGTTGTTCATCATGATCTTTTTGACTTTTTTCTTTTTTCTGGTTTGTCTTTTGAGTATCAGTAGCCCTTTGACTTTTTTCATTTGTAATTTTAGTGTTGATGGTTAATTTGTCTGGTGGGCATTGTATCTTTTGCATCTTCTTCTTCAAGTGTATCTGGATCACACAGGAGAGTGTGTGCATTTGTGTACTGCAAATTGTAAATGACTTTTTTTTTATATTATCTCTCTGTATTTTTTGTTTATTACATTTTTGGCCCACTCAGATTAAAAAAAAAACTTTGCTTTTAAATATTTTTTTACCATCAATATGCATCTGTATTTTTTGTTTATCACATTTTTGGCCCAAACAAAGATTGTTCCATTGAAAGAGCTTTAGATTTGGCCAAAAAAGATTTCTTTGGTTCACTTTAGTCTTTATAGTTTATACATCCTAGGTTTGGCCAAAAAAGATTTCTTTGGTTCACTTCAGTGTGTTTCTGTCTTCTTCAGTGTATTTTTTAATCAAACAGTGTATTCATGTGACATTCATTCTTATTCAGTGTTTTTCATTCCCATTCAGTGTGTTTCAGTCATGTTCAGTGTATTTTTTAATCAAACAGTGTATTCATGTGACATTCAATGTTTTTCATTCCTATTCAGTGTCTTTCTATCATATTCAGTGTATTTTTTAATCAATTAGTGTATACGACATTCAGTGTTATATATGACATTCAGTGTGTTTTTATGACATTCAGTGTTAAAATATGTCATTCAGTGTGTTAAAATATGACATTCAGTATGTTCAGTGTTAAAATATGACATTCAGTGTTAAAATATGACATTCGGTATGTTCAGTGTTAAAATATGTCATTCAGTGTGTTAAAATATGGCATTCAGTATGTTCAGTGTTAAAATATGACATTCAGTGTTAAAATATGTCATTCAGTGTTAAAATATGTCATTCAGTATGTTCAGTGTTAAAATATGTCATTCAGTGTTAAAATATGTCATTCAGTATGTTCAGTGTTAAAATATGTCATTCAGTGTTAAAATATGACATTCAGTGTGTTCAGTGTTAAAATATGTCATTCAGTGTTAAAATATGACATTCAGTCATATTCAGTGTGTTTCTGTTATTAAGTGTGTTTAAGTGTTGCGGTCCTGCTCGGTGTGTCTCAATCCTACTCAGTGTGTTTAAGTGCTATTCAGTGTGTTTAAGTGCTATTCAGTGTATTTTAATCCTACTCAGTGTGTTTAAGTCATATTCAGTGTGTTTAAATCATATTCAGTGTGTTGACTCTCATTAACTTGTTTCATGACCAAAACACTGAACGTCATAAAAGTTTAACAAATATTTATGTAGTAGTAATTAAATGAACAACAAACAAAATGTTATTACATCAATCAAATTATTCTATTTCTTGTTGATCAGTAATATGCTACGTACACAAGGCCACAATTCAAAATTAGTTACATGTTTTGGTAATATCTATTCCCTCCTCCACTTATTTCCTTTCCTTCGGAGAATTTAGTCTAGCTTTGTCGAAGCCGGCATTTAGTGGGCTAACTGAGCGTTTTTCTTCATTTTATTCTCAAGGATCGAATTTTGACGTTGTCCCTATGCGAGGCTGATTCCTCCTCTCCTCCATCAAAACCATTCTCTGACATGTTTCCTGCAAGTAAAGAGGCAGAACAAGACTTTCATTTCATAAGATTCGAACTACTAATCGAGTATTCTTGCTCAACTTCCCACCAGAATTACCTTTGAACCGTCTTCTTCACCAACCTCCCTGCCAAAAAGAGACGCAACTTGAGGCTTCTTGCGACTTGCGAAGAATTTGTAGTCTCCAAATATCACTAAGCCCCTGCCAATAAGAGACGCAATCAGAAGTTATAGTCTGTACAACACCAAATTCACTAAAAAAACTAAAATTAAAAAAAATTGCGAGCGTGTTTCCCACAAACACAGTGCATACTCCAACAACTGAACACCCTTCCGAAATAGCAATTGTTCTGGGCACAAACTGAATGGGGGTGGTTCTTGTCATTGTTGTGGGCACAAACTGAATGAGAGTCGCACCTAACTCGACTTTTGAGAGGTCGAGGATGTCGTTTATCAGTCGAAAGAATACACTGAAAATAAAACGAATAAACTAAAAAGAGCAAGACCTGATACAGAGTCCAGTGCCAGTAATGCTCACGTTCCTCGATATGGCTGGTATATTGGCAGCATGCCCCTGACGACTGGCTGGTACGGAGAGCAGAACGTGACAGCCCGAATCGTTCGACTCACGTGCTTCTACGGCTTCCTACGATGGATTTCCCGATTCGTTTTCATACTCCACCTACAAATATATCGAACCACAACAGACAATCTTTCAGTGCATTGAACAAAGGACATCGGCATAAATCAAAACATGATCAAATCGACATATTTCAGTAAACAAGAATATGCTAGAAAAATGGAAAGGCAGCTGAGACCTTTCAGATTTGGTTCGATTTTTGTGATTAACTTTCGATTTGGTATTCGGATTCCACCCGCAAAAACGTTAAATGTTAAATTACAGCAGATGAACTTTTTAGCACACTGAACAAGAAAACTCAAAATGTATACAATCAAACGGCACATTTCAGTGAGGAGGAGGAAGTCCATGCAAAATACCAGTGACTCAAAATACCAGTGACTCCATGCAAAATCAAGCCAGTCAACACTATGTCTAAGTCCTAAAATGCCTTCAATTTAATGAATTACTAGTATACAAAAGCAATCAAGGATTGATAAGATGCCCAAAACAATACATAAAAAATATTCAAACAAGTAATTCCATTCACTTCAAACTCCGATGAGTAGCAAGCAGTCAACACATTCGTAAAACCACAACACAACTGTTTAGTTATTCAAACACATCATAGTGTACAATCAGAAAAACTAATTCTGATAAAAGTAAAATATTACCAAGGCGGGTTAGAGCCTTCTTTCACAGACGATGACCTGGATCCCATGATGTCTCTTCCCAACCTAGACATACTCCTTGCACTCCCAGGCGCATTCCGTCGAACAGGTGGCGGGCGGGTCGATCCGGAGGTCGAGATTCTCGTAGCTAGCGCTCTGAAGCTCTCGTCGGTGACGGTAAGAGCTGAACGGTGGAGGGCGGCGGTGGTGGTGCGTGGTTGATCTCCGACCGAAACCTTCGGTCGATATCGACGGATTTTTTGTAATTTTTCACTGCCGCGGCGAGGGAGGGTATGAGTCGATCCGTCATCACGTCCACCGTCACGTTCACCCTCGCCGTCCGCCGCGTTCTCGCCTTCCTCGGTGGCCCGATTGCCTTCTCGGCGGCCCGAGCTGCTTGAAAATCGACGGCGCGAGAATGTCGTCGGCGTGCGAGATCCAGAGGTGGATGAGGCGTCGGAGCGTGAGATTGGGGGTCGGGAGGGTCGACGCTCCGGTGGTTTGGCTGGTCTGGAGTCGCCGGCAGCGGCGTCCGCCGAGGCGATGACGATGGTGACGCGAGGAAGAGGGGGAGGTGGAATTCGAGGGGTGTAGCCTCTGTGTCTCGTAAGGAAGAAAAGAAAGTATAAAAAGAAGGGTATGGATGTCTTTACACATTTTAGGCGGCCTAATTGGCACGCGTAATTTCTCGAAAGCCTTATTGTCGAAAAAATGTTGAAAAATGGTCTTATTGCCATTTTTCCCTTTATTTTATAGACCTAAGGAAATGACCTCTAATTTAATAATTGGCAATCCATGTTCAATTGCTCCCAACCCAAGATGGTGGAACTTGGCGAAGAGGGCTTTAAGTCGAGGTGGTTGATCCCCAACTTCGGTAAACATGCTGAGTCACTTTGGGTTCTCGACATCTTCAATTTTCGATCGGTCGATTGATATGTGAGTCATTCTTTGTTGGAGTCATTATTTTTATTATTTATTTTAGGCGTGGACTTAATTTTCATGGAAGTTATGTGATGGAAATATTGATTTTCTCTCCTTGTGTTTATTATAAGTATGTGATGGAAATATTGATTGTCTCTCCTTGTGTTTATTATAATCATAAAGTTTTTATATAATTGCATGGGGATTGTTGAGGTGAAGGAGGCTTTGGATTTAAAAGAATCTTAATTGAAAAATTATGAGATTGATAAATAATTATGTAGAGACTAAGCATGCTTTTGTGGACTTAATTTTTATGGAAGTTATGTGATGGAAATATTGATTTTCTCTCTTTGTGTTTATTATAATCATAAAGTTTTTATAAAATTGAATAGGGATTGTTGAGGTGAAGGAGGCTTTGGATTTGAAAGAATCTTAATTGAAAAATTATGAGATTAATAAATAATTATGTAGAGACTAAGCATACTTTTGGAGCGAAGTAACCGATTGAAGGATTACAAATTACAAACATAGAGTGGTATACAATTGCAATTTAATCGTGACTTGTGAGTCGAGAAAATGTTAAAAATATAAGTGATATCAATATAAGTGAAATTACGTCTTCGACGTATGATACCAATTTTTCGTGAAGTCGGTCTTAAACACTAACACTTCAGCAACTTCGTTCGCACACACTCAACTCTTGCTAGCTCCGGATGTCGCACGTTACGTGTTGTGTGTATAGGTTCGAACTCAGCAAATGTAAAGTAAAGTACTGAAGACAAAGTTATGTAATAGTTTCATTTCATTGATAAACAAAACTAACTATTACACTTGTGGAGAAAGGTAGACGGAATGATCAAGAGTCGTATCTTAAGTGTCGTAGCACTCCAACGAACTAATGATCTAGTACTATATCACCTAGAGCTAAATCGCATAACTCTACTATCGGTGCACAGCACAAAACAACTACCAAAACTCTTAAGGCAGAAAGCCGTAAACAACGAACGTTGATACTCGGATATCGGATTTCGTTCTCTCAAAATCGTCAAAGGATGTCATCCAACTCCATGGGTATATATAGGTAGCTCGCACATGTGAAGCAATGGAATGGAGCCATATGATTGGTCACATGCTTGGCTGACCTCATCTTTCCATGGATGACATCACTTTCGGAATCTTCGATTCTTAAATCTTCGAATCTTGAATCTTCGAATCTTGAATCTTCGATTCTTTAACTTCAGACTTCAACATTATCTTGACTCCGTCGATCTCAATACTTCATCTTCAACTTCATCGTGACGAACACTCGTCGTTGAGTTTTCAGTACTTCATCGTCTTCACGGTCGTCGATATAGTTGAAGTAGTAAACAACAATCACTCATCATCAACACTTGAACGTGGATAGGTATCACTTGCACTTGACGTTGATGATAGGACGTTACACTCTCAGCATCAGGAGATGATCACTGAGAGAAGGTACCACGGCGTGACTTGATGCTGCTGGCGCTAGAGAGAGAGGACAACACACTGTGTTGCTGAAGCTAAGAAGAGAGAGCATCACTCAGTGATGCTGGCGCTAGCGCCAGGGAGAGCAGATGCCGGGACATGGTGAGACTGGCGCTAGCGAGAGATACTATGATGCTGGACCTTAGCATGTTGGCGCTAGCGCCAGTTGATGAGGATGCCGGACCTTGTAATTTTGGCGCTAGCGCCAGTTGATGAGGGTTTCTTGTATCTCTTGAAGTGTGGATTCCATAGCATTTTGAATCAACACAATCAGAGCTCGTATGAAGGAGATATGGCCAAAATCGACGGACTGCACATCGAGGGTGTTGACCATGGTGAGTTGGCGCTAGCGCCATTTGAGGCAGATGCCGGACCATGGTGAGTTGGCGCTAGCGCCAGATGGTGCTGGTTTCTTGTAGCTCTTGAAGTGTGGATTCCATAGCATTTTGAATCAACACAATCAGAGCTCGTATGAAGGAGATATGGCCAAAATCGACGGACTGCACATCCAAGCGCTTACAGCGCAAGGTCGTGCGCCAATTGGCGCATGCTCCTGATGGCGCACGGTTTTGACATCACTTGTCATATATGGATACGTAGCTCTTGAAGTGAGGATTCCATAGCATTCTGAATCAACACAATCGGAGTTCGTACGAAGAAGATATGACAATAGTCGACGGACAGCGCAAGAAACACACAAAGTTGATCCCAAAAAAACTTGTATTTACAATCTCCCCCTTTTTGGTACAACTCTTGTGAATCACATTAATCATGAGTAGAATTGCAAAGCTTAGATGTTGTAGCCAAAACATACTTCGACAATCTCCCCCTTTTTGACACAACTCATATGAAAAGCAATGAGTACAAAGATATCCAGCAAGTCACCCCCTCAAGAGATACATCACCTGAAACCAAAACAAACAACAAACACATATGTTGTTGCCAAAACCAACATCTACAATAAGTGATATCCTCGAGCGTGGTGAAGTTTATTGAACTACATTAAAAAGTTTGGAGTTTGGAGAACATACATTTTTATGTGTAAGGAAGAAAGTATGTGTAAAGAAGAAATTATATTAAATATTTATATAAATTAAATTATATGTGTGGAGCAATTTAAAATTATGTATACGTGTTCATTGTATTGGAAATGCACTTCAAACTGATTTATATTAGAAATAAAATAAATAAATGATGTGTGAAAATTTTCAAATTGAAATTAAATGATCGTACAAAATATAAAATTTCACACATCATTTATTTATTTTATTTCCGATATAAATCAATTTAAGGTGTCTTTCATTACAATGAACACATGTACATAACTTTAAATTGCTCTACACATATAATTTAATTTATATAAATATTAATATAATTTCTTCTTTACACATTATTTATTTATTTATTTATTTATAAATCAGTTTGAAATGTCTTTCTGAGCAAATATACATAAATTTAAATTCCTCCACATATAAATAAATTATGTGTAGAAAAAAAATTATATTCAATATTTATATAAATTAAATTAATCTAGTCTGAAGGGCCTCCGGATATTCCAATTTGAAGGGCTCTGTCTGTCCAAGATCATAATTTGGCGCCGAATATTCCAAGCCCAACGGAATCCGCGACGAACGCGGCGGCAACGACGTGACACACATCCTCCAGCCCTGCACTTCCTCCACCATGGCACGAGCAGAACGTATTTTGCGGTGCACATACCGGCCGACGAACAGCATTTCGATGGCGGCGGCCGAGGCAGGGACGAGCTTCTTTCGGGTGCTCATTGCCGACAACAGAGCAACCGACGATGCTTCCATAACGTGGGATTGGATTTCAAAGATCTCCGTCGACGTCTGACCAGGTTCAAGCACCGGCTACGACGGAGACTCGATGGTTTCCGGCGGCGAGCTTTCCAGATCTTGTAGTTTTTCTTCAAGTCGTTGTACGACACATGATTACGAAGTCCTTCCATGAATTTTTTTCATGCCTCTCCTTATAGCGTTCCAGGCCCACATTTCTGTGAGTGGTGAGTGTCTGTAACATTGTGTTTGTGTTGAGAGTGAGAGGAAGATGATTGAATGTCGATCGTCTAGAGTGGGGTGGGGTGTGGGTATATACTTAAATAAAACAAATGAGCTAGTCCAAAAAAGAAAACAAATGGCTGAGGCCTGTGCGTGATTTTAATATATGAAATTAAAATCGTTGAGTACATTTCATATATTAACATTACATTGAAACTTGTTGGAATGTGACTCAAAACCGCGTGGAGTCGATGCCGTGAAAGTTTCGGTCGAAACGGAGTTAAAACGAGCAAAGTAGCATTCCAGCGAGTTCGCGCCAGGGTGGCGCATTCGCGCCAGCCTTCAGAGACTCCAGCGCGTTCGCGCCAGCCTTCAGAGGCTCCAACGCGTTCGCGCCAGGTTCTGGCGCGTTTGCGCCAGCTTTCTACCTGCGGGAATTTTTTTGGAAAGTCTTCCAAATTGATGGAAATTGATTCCTACTCCTTTTAGGACTCTTTTTGGGGTAATATATTATTTCCATATATTATTATGGACTCTCCCCTATATAAAGAGAGCTTCTCCATAGACACGAGATACACCAATTATAATTCTATAGCTATTGCGTGAGATTTGAGGGTTTAGAGCGTATATCATCCTTGTAATCGTGAAGCAATATTATAGTGAATTGTTCGTCGTTCCTCCCGTGGTTTTTCCCAGTTGGGTTTCCACGTAAATTCTTGTCTTCTCTATTTTTCGTTGATTTCTTTTCTTCGGTATTCTTGATATTATCATACTATACATCGTCCGATCCGACAACAAGTGGTATCAGAGCTAAGGATGACGAGCGTGAGGTATGACATACCGTTGCTGGATCTCAACACAAGGTTCCCGACGTGGCAATACAAGATGAGGTTAGTTCTTCGATCCCTGAAGCAAGAGGGCGCCCTCAAAGGTATTGACAACAAGCCGACGGACATGAAGCATGACGAGTGGGAATAGCTCGATCAGATGGCTATGGCGACCATAGGGCTCCATGTCTCGAACGCTTTGGCGGAGGACATCATGAAAGCGAAGACATCAAAAGAATTGTGGGAGATGCTTGAAGAGATGTGCATCACGAAGACGGTGTCAAGTAAGCACAATTTGAAGAGAAGCTTATATTTTCTCAAGATGGCGGAGGGTTCCTCTATGATGAGCCATTTTATTTGCTCATCTCGAGCCCCTTTTTGAGTCAGTTTGAGTCTGTTTTACGTGTCTGGGAGGGCACAGTAGAGTGTTTGGTCAGAGTGTGCAGGCAAACAGGTAACAGGTGGCGCACTGGGCAAAAGAGGCAAGGAAAACCCCTTCTTTGGGCAAACAGCGATTTGGAGTGGTAGTGACTGAACAAAGATGGCCAAACAGGCAAGTCAAACCATTCAGGGTTGAGTCATGAAGCAGAAGACCCAAATCGACTACTAAGTACCGTGCCTGGTCCGTTCACCTGTGGAGGAGAAGAATACCTGAAGAGAGTTTGGGAAGCGGATTGCCAGCGGGCAAAGTCAAAGGCGGCTGGAGCTAAAGATGGAAAGTACTTAGCGGCGCCTGGAAAAGGAAGCCCATGCAGCGGCCCATGCAACAGCGATTCCGCAACCCTAATTCGAGCCTATATAAGGAAGAGAAGCTGGAGAAGACAAGACACATAATACACGACCCCGTTCACGAAGCAAGCCGCCGGCGATCGAAGCTCTTGGAGATTTCCGGCCAAGTTCTTTGTTTTGAAGTTGATCGAGCCTTCGGGCATTAAAACAATTTATTGTTTTATGTTTTTGTTATTCTGATTTGCTATTTCAGTTTGAACAATTTCAGATTTCAGTTAATATGAATTTCAGTTTCGATTTCCAATTTATTTCTTGTTTTATTTATTCGCATATGAGTAGCTAAACTTGCAGGGCGTCTGGGCAAAGGCGAATCGAAGGGAACTCTGGGCTAAGATAGAACCGTGAGGTTGATAGGGCTTAGTTAGCTGCCTGGGGTTTGTTCCCGATACATAGTTGAGGTTTAACTTTATTCTTGCAGGTTTGGGCAGACTAATTTGGTCGTTAGGAAACCCTTACACTTTGAGATACCAGCGATTGATCAACCGAGTATTCCGCGTTAGATGTGCTCGGGCATAGCGTTAGAACGTGTTGGAGTTGCGGTCGTATGATTCGGATTTCCGGACATGCTATTGGCCGAATTGGGTCCGTCGAGAGAGTAAAGCGAGTTTGGGCAAACTAGATCCATGCGACCACATAGGTTATCGAATTGTCTAGGTTCAGGGGATTAGGAATAAGTATACCTTGCCTTCTCTTTACCCAGTAAGGACGGATTGGGGTGGGGTGACTGTAGGCGTGACTTAATAGGACTGCTTTCACTTTGTTAGACATCCTATAACCGATTGACAAACCAGCAGTTAAAACCATAAGTGCCAGGGATCGGTAGTTTGCCCAGAGAACCCAGAGAGAAGCCAAAGCTCAGAAGCCTACTTTCCTTTATTTGATTTCAGTTTGATTAATTGCTTTCCTGTTTACAGTTTGGTCAAAGTATTAGTTTATTATTTCTGCATGTTAGTTTGGGTTAATTAGTTTATTTGTTTCTGTTAGTTAGTAGTTTGATTAAACGCTGTGACTCAGCAACCAAACTTAAAACCTTTTTTATTGTGACACTATTTGGGCAAAGCCGAGATTAACTAAATTGCAATTGCTTCCTCGTGGGATCGACCCTATACTTACCACTTGCTATCTTGTGTTGAGTTTAGGAATCTTTATAAATTTATTTTGGCCGCGTTAGCTTCCACGACAAAGTTTTCGCGTCGTCAAAATTGGCGCCGTTGCCGGGGAGGCAATATTCCAGCTTTTTAGTTTTTCTGTGCTAACTACTTCGCTTTACTTCTTTGACTAGGTACCATAAACGCGGTGGAAGGCGATACGGGACTACTCTTTGACCCTGAGATCGAGAAAACCGCCAAAAGACTAAGAAAAGAAGCAAAGAACAAGGCGTTAGCACGTGCAACCCAAGGAGAGAATTCTGCCAAAGCACCAAGGGCAGAGAAGACAAAGGCAAAGAAGACCATACCAGTTGAGACTCCTAGTCAACCTATACCAAAGAAGATGGGAGCAGAAGCACCACGGACTTTGAGGGACATGATGTTCCCGTCAGAGATGAACTTGAGGCCACTGGGCATCACTTTGCCCACCATTCCTACCCCCTGGGAGATGAAACACAACTTCATACAAATCCTGCCAAAGTTCAGCGACATGCCCGGAGAAGACCCACAGAGGCATCTACAAGACTTTGAGCTAGCATGCGGGACAATTCAGGCGACCGGGGTATTGGAACAATATATACGACTCCTGGCCTTTCCTTTCTCTTTAACTGATGGGGCTAGGGAGTGGCTGTATACGATTCCGGAGGGCGAAGTGACCACATGGGCGCAACTACAAAAGAGATTTCTGGAGAAATACTTCCCAGCGGCACGAATCCAACAAATGCGAAAGAAAATCAATAGCATAAGGATGGGAGCCAATGAAAATTTCCAAGACTACTGGGCAAGATTCAAGCAAATGTTAACTAAATGCCCCCAGCACCAAATCCCGGACCATGATCTTATCCAGTACTTTGTGTCAGGATTAAGACATCACGAGAAGACACTGCTCCTTGCTGCCAGCGGAGGATCTATACTCAACAAAAGTGCTGCCGAAGCATTCAAATTGTTCAAAGAGATGGCAGAGGAACTAGGTGAAGACAACGATTTGCCCAAACAAAGCCTGCTGGTACAATCCCCCTCTGACTCAAAAATTGACAAGCTGTGCAGTGCCATGGAGAGGTTCATGACCAACATGGCAGGAGGACCAAAGAAAGCAGTCAAAGCATGTCAAATTTGTCAAGAGATAGAACACGCCACTGATGAATGCCCATCCCTGTTTGATGAGGAGCTCAAAGCGATGGGACAATCTAATGGAAACGGTCAGGGTAGAGGGAGGCCACACTTTGACCCATACTCAAATACCTACAATCAAGGTTGGAGGCACCATGAGAACTTTAGGTATGGGAATAATAACAATCAAGTAGAAGGGTATCAAGGCAACCAAAACCAGAACCGGTACAACCAACAGCAACAAGGGAATTCCCAGCAGAATCAGGGCAAAGGGGCATCACTATCGGACATGATGGAGACTTTGGTCAGAGAGAACGTAAAGTTCCAGCAAGAAAACATGAAAGCCATGCAAGAAAACGAAAAGTTCAAGCAGGAGACTAGAGGGCAACTAAGTAACTTGGGAGCTCAAATGGCCCACTTGAACCAGGTCGTGGCAAAGATGGAACAAAGAAACGGGAATCTACCTCCACAAGTCGAAGTGAAGAGTGCCCACTGCAATGCCATCCAGCTAAAAAGTGGAAGAATCTTACCAGAAGTCAAAGCACCGGTCCAAGGCAAACTATCTAAAGAAACAGATCTCATAGAAATGGAGGATGTAACCGCTGAGGACGAACAAGAGAAAGTGGAAGAGGCAGTCAGGGCAAAGAGAGAAAAATCACCACCACCAAAGATCCGAGTCCCTTTTCCAGGAAGGCTAAGTAAGAATAAAGAAAGGGAAGAGACTTACGAGATGTTCCAAATGTTCAAAAAGGTGGAGATCAATATGCCGCTACTGACCATACTGAACACTATGCCCAGGTGTGCCAAGTTCCTCAAAGAGCTATGCACTAAGAAAGTAAAGTATCAAGACGATGCAAAATTCGAAGTGGGTGAAAACGTCTCAGCAGTGCTCCAACGAAGCGTACCTACCAAGTGTGGAGACCCAGGCATGTTCTACATACCATGCATCATAGGCCGAATGAGAATCGAAAAGGCAATGTTGGATTTGGGGGCATCGATCAATGTCATGCCCAAAACTATGTACGAAGACTTAGGCATAGGGGTCCTCAAACCCACAAGAGTGGTGATCCAACTGGCTGACAGATCCAATGTCTACCCTGAGGGCATACTGGAGGACGTATTGGTCAAAGTGGAAGATTTAATCTTTCCAGCAGACTTCTACGTACTAGACATGGGAAGATCAAGCAAGGAACCAATTATGATCCTGGGCAGACCATTCCTTAAAACCGCCAGAACACATATAGACTGCGAGACGGGCAAACTGACATGTAAGTTCGAGGGAGAAACAGTTACCTTTGACCTTTACAAGTCCATGAAACACCCAGCCGATACTGAGGAAGTTCATATGATCGATCAAATAGAGAAGGCAGTAGAAGGCAAAGTAATGCAAACAGGTATGTATGACGAAATAGAGGTAGTGATTCAGCAAGGAATGCTACACGATGAACTTGAAGACGAACCGGAGGGAATACAAGAAGCAATCACGCAATTGGGGGCACTAGAAAATTACAAGGGAGACCCAGGCAAACTGCCTATACTAGAGGAAACGGTTATGAAACCATCTCTGGAGAGACCCCCACTACTGGAGCTGAAAAATCTGCCAAAGCATCTTAAATACATGTACTTAGGAGAGCACGACACTTTGCCAGTAATCATCAACTCAGCTCTATCTGAGGAGGAGGAAGTTAAACTCAAAGAAGTACTAGGGCGCTACAAGCTGGCTATAGGATGGACTTTGGCCGATATAAGGGGTATAAGCCCGACGATTTGCCAGCATCATATACTCCTCGAAGATGAATCTACACCAGTAAGGGACCCCCAAAGGAAACTCAATCCCGCCATGAAGGAAGTGGTACTCAAAGAGATAAAGAAACTCCTCAGTGTGGGGATAATCTACCCTGTCTCAGACAGTAAGTGGGTTAGCCCTGTACACGTCGTACCAAAGAAGTCCGGGATCCAGGTCATAGAGAATGAGAAGAAAGAACAAATCGCTACCAGGCTACAAACAGGATGGAGAGTGTGCATCGACTACCGTAAACTGAATAAGGTAACCCGCAAAGATCATTTCCCTTTGCCCTTCATAGATGAGATGTTGGAACGTTTGGCCGGGAAGAAGCATTTTTGCTTCCTGGATGGGTATTCGGGATACATGCAGATCTGGGTCGCCGAAGAAGATCAAGACAAAACAACGTTCACATGCCCCTTTGGCACCTTTGCCTACAGGCGCATGCCCTTTGGGCTGTGTAACGCACCAGGGACCTTCCAACGTTGTATGATGAGTATATTCTCTGACCTATTAGAAAACGGGATTGAAGTATTTATGGACGACTTCACGGTCTATGGTAATACCTTTGACCTATGCCTGGCAAACTTGGAGCTAACACTGCAACGGTGTGTAGAGAAGAGTTTGGTTTTGAACTACGAAAAGTGTCACTTCATGGTGGAAGAAGGAGTAGTCCTTGGACATGTGGTGTCAGCCAAAGGCATAGAAGTCGACAAAGCAAAGATAGAAGTTATTTCCAAACTGCCATATCCGAGGAATATCAAACAAGTAAGGGGATTCCTTGGCCACGCAGGATTCTATAGGCGCTTTGTGAAGGACTTTGCCAGTATCGCCCAACCGATGACAAGACTGCTACAGAACGACGTAGAGTGGGACTTTGATGATGACTGCCAAAGAGCCTTCAACCATCTGAAGGAGAGACTAGTGACAGCACCTATCATTCAACCCCCAGAGTGGGGGATGCCCTTTGAACTAATGTGTGACGCTAGTGGATATGCAGTAGGGGCAGTACTTGGGCAACTGAAGGGCAAAGAGAGGCACGTAATATACTATGCCTCGAAGACACTTAATGCCGCCCAAAGCAACTACGCAACCACCGAGAAGGAGCTGCTAGCCATAGTGTTCGCTTTTGAGAAATTCAGGTCGTACTTATTGGGGAGCAAGACCATAGTGTATACTGATCACGCAGCACTCAAGTACTTAATGGCAAAGAAAGAAACCAAACCAAGACTAATTCGATGGATCCTACTGCTACAGGAGTTTGACATCGAGATTAGGGACAAAGCCAGCAATCAAAACTTAGTGGCAGACCATCTCAGCCGGATTTTACAAAAAGAAGAAGACATACCCATAACTGAGACCTTTCCAGACGAACATTTATATTCTATCTATGCCATGCACGAGGAACCTTGGTACGCAGACCTCGTCAACTATATAGTAGGAGGAGAGTTCAGAGACGAAGCTTCCATTTACGAAAGAAACAAAATGAAACGGGAGGCAAAGAGCTACATATGGGATGAGCCGTATCTATGGAAAAGATGTGAAGACCAGGTGTTGAGAAGGTGTGTAGCCGAATCGGAACAACAAGCTATAATGAAACACTGCCATGAGAAACCCTGTGGAGGCCACTTTGGGCACAGGCGAACAGTTAGAAAAATCTTGGAATGCGGTTTCTACTGGAAGACTTTGATTAAAGACTGCATCGCCTGGTGTAAGGGATGTGATCAGTGTCAAAGGGAAGGAAACATGACTAAGAGGGACGAGATGCCCTCTGTGCCCATACTACCAGTGGAGGTATTTGATGTATGGGGTATAGACTTCATGGGGCCACTCCCAAACTCCAAGGGCAAAGAGTATATATTACTGGCAGTAGACTATGTGTCTAAATGGGTCGAAGCCAAAGCGACAACCACAAATGACTCTCGAGTAGTAGCGGAATTCCTGAAAGCTAACATTTTTAGTCGTTTCGGTGTACCCAGAGCACTAATAAGTGATCAAGGCACGCACTTCTGCAACGCAGTGATAAAGAAGCTACTTCAGAGGTATGGGGTGACGCACCGAATTTCAACAGCTTATCACCCCCAGGCAAATGGGCAAGCTGAATTATCCAATCGAATCATAAAAACTATTTTAAGAAAGACAGTTAGACCCGAGGGCAAAGACTGGTCTGACAAATTAGATGATGCACTTTGGGCATACCGAACTGCATTCAAGACACCCTTTGGGATATCACCATATAGGATGGTATTTGGGAAAGCATGCCATTTGCCCGTAGAGATTGAGCATAAAGCACATTGGGCAGTGAACAAAGTCAACTTTGATTGGGACCTCGCAGGGAATGAGCGCAAGTTAGACCTTGTAGAACTGGAGCAGATTAGATTCGAAGCATATGATCAGGCCGCCCACTACAAGGAAAGAACCAAACGAGCGCATGACAAGATAATAAGAGGCAAAAAAATTGAAGCCGGTCAACTGGTGCTGCTACATCAGACAAGGAATTTATTCAGAAAGGGCAAACTGTCCACCAAATGGGAAGGGCCTTTTACTGTTCATAGGGTTTCCCCTAATGGATCAGTGGAGCTAAAGAGCAAGACAGACAAGGGCAAGGACTACATTTTCAAGGTAAATGGACAGCGAGTGAAACCTTACTTTGGGCAAGAGGAGCTGGAAGGGCAAATTGCCTTCATCGATCTCTAGCCAAAGTCAGCAGCAAGGTCATGCCTAGGACCTAAAATAGGGCGCTGGCCAGGAGGCAACCTGGTATGTTTTTTCTTATGCTTTATTTACTATTTAGTTTTTGCTTTTCTATTTTTAGGGATAATAAAAAGATCACTTCATACCAAATTAACAAGGCCGGAAGAAAGGGTGTATTGTATTTTTGATTTTGCAGGGACAGGAGCTTGGGCAAAGGATATCAGTTTGGGGGATACCATACTGGCTGAATGGAAAGTGCGAATTTTGAGGAAGAAACGTCCCATCATTAGGACTCTGCAAATTCAACTTTCCATAACTTCCCCCCACGAAACCCGATAACCACCCTCATCCACTCTCCTTCCAAAATTCAAAAATCCCTATAACCCTAACCGCCGTCGTCAATGGTGAGCACTCGACCGAAAAACAAATTGAGAGGAATCCCGGACGGAACCCATATCGATCTTACTACACCACCACCACATACCACAACAGCCAAATCAAAGCGCAAGAAGATGACAGAGCCAAAGAACATTGCCGCCGAGGAAGACAACAGGGAGGAGGCACCAGCCGCCGCCACCACCGAGACAACCGAAGAAACTTCCTCCGCCGTACCGCTCGTCACAATACTACCAACATCCACCACGCCAAATAGCCCGCCGCCGATCGACCAGAATCTAATTGCGCAACTCAGCGAAGAGCTCGACGTGCCCCAGCTTTCCGAGCAGAAGGACTTGGAGACTCTGGCCGATGCAGCGGAGGGGTCCGAGCAGCCAACCGGCGATGTGATCGAAAGCCCGCCAAAGAAGAAATCCAGATCTGACAAGGGTAAGGGTTTGAAATTGTCTGATACAGGTTCAAGCGCCGAGGAAAAGAAGGAGGAGGAGAACTCGACGGCTGCCGGCGGCGACGATGAGGAAGAGGAAGAGCCAAAAATCGAAGTCACCCACAACCTTCCAAAGACACCGAACACCAGAGCTTCGACTAAGAAGCGCAAAGCTCCGACTCCGGCAACTACCAGCGCCGCCCCTCGCAAAATCGTGGTACCCAAGACTGTGTGTTTCGACACACTGAAGCTGATGGGGGTGGAGGCCAAAGTGAGGGAGTACTTTGCGAACATTGGGTGGAGTCAGTTTTTGGAGTGGTCTGGGCAAATCAGTGACAAGGTGGTGAGAGAGTTTTTCAGGACGTTGGTGATCAAAGAGGACAAGGAGGAAGGAGTTACTGGCATCCAGTTTGAGATACTGGGAAGCAAGGTCAAAGCAAGCTGCACCGAACTGGATCTCAGTTTGGGGATGGTGACCTTTGAGGAGTGGAAGTCAAAGGAGTACCAGAGGGCACTGAAGGCTTTGCCCGAGCGAACTAAGAGCGAGTTGAATGAGATCTGGAAGGTACTGGGCAAAGGGGGAACGTTTATTGCACAGACCACTAAGGGGCATCAGCTGAAGGATGATGCGATGAGGGTTTGCCACAGGATCCTAGCTGTCAATATTTTTGGCAAACAGGACACAAGCAATGCGATCTCCCAGATTGAGTTGGGCATGCTGTGGTGTATGGAGAAGAAGATCAGGCTGCACTTTGGGTCTTTCCTTTGTGCACAGATGAAGTGGTTGAGCACCCACCCCCTGCAGCGCCACTCTTTGGCCCAGTTCCCTATGGTGTACGCTGCGAAGATGGATCTGATGGCAGGGAAGAAAGTGAGTTTGATAAGCGAGGAGAAATTTGATAAGGCTTGTTTCAAGAGGATGCATGACATCAAGGAGAGCAGTGAAGGAGTCATAGTGTTTGATGACAACAAACCGGTGAAGGCAGAGAAGACGGTGCCAGCTAGGGCAAAGGTGAAGCTGGAGGAAGTTAAAGAAGATGGCGCTGTGGAGGAGCGCCTTGAGAGGATCGAGCAGAGGCTGGAAGAGCTTGCCAGCATGGTGAAGGCATACTTTGCCCATAAGGGATTCAGGTACCCACCTGAACCTAGCACTTAACTGACCCTCCCTTGTTTTTAGTTTTTTTTATTATTTTGTTTATTTTGTTTGTTTTTCGTGTTTCTGTTTGAGTCAAACAACTCGGGCGACGGGGTCGATCTCCCTGCTGACACACTTTGCCTACGCAAAGTGTGTGAGGGGGCAGGTGCGCCAACGTTAATTTAGAGTTGTTGTTTGGTCGAGTCAGCCCCTACTGATCTTATTACTTTCACCCACTTTGCCTACGCAAAGTGTGTGAGGGGGGAAAGGGAAAGGGCAAACCTCTGTGTCTAATCGAGTCAGCATGATTATGTGAATACTTAGGGCAGTTAGAAGCATTTCATTTATACAACAGGTCAAAATTTGTAGTTAAAAGCATGAAAATAGGGATGATGGAACTATACTAGGCAAACTGTGAGATTTGAGCCATACATTGAATTAAAATTTCTTTCTTGAGAGAATCTGTTGTGATATTTATGATGCCTGACTTTGCCTATTTGCTGTGATAAGTAGTTTTGTTGAGTGGGGGTTATTGTGTGATTAGGGCATTTTCTTTCAGTTTGACCTTATGAACATTGATCCCTTGATAGCCCCTTTGAACCTGTTGAATTTTCTTTGTATACCAGTCTGGCACTTTGCCAATGAGCAACCAGACAGATATTGAGAGGGGGTGGAGAGATTGGTGTTGAGAAAAAAAAAAAAAAAAAAAAAAGAGAAAAAAAAATATAGAAAAAAAAAAAAAGGGAAGTAATAAATTGGTTGTGTGCTAAGGCCCGTAAGAAAAGGGGCAAAGAGGTAGAGAATAGGCTAGTCTAAGCCCTCTACCCAAACTGTGCCTACTCCTCAAAATCCACCCAAAGAGCCTACATTACAACCCAATAAAAGCCCCTTTGATGAGACCCCCCACTCAGTCAGAATAACTTGATCAGCAAACTGTCAAATTTGGGCAAAGTAGATTCACAACAGAAAAAGAGTGACATTATACCCATCCACTAAAAAGAGAGATACACTTGTGAGGGTGTGACCCAAAGCCCTGGTATAGACTCTTGACCAAATTTTTATGTTTCTAACTTGAATTTTGACTTGCCTGTATTCGCTTTGCCCATTTTATATTCTGTAATCATGCTAAAGTCCTTTGAGTCTCTGTTTATTTATTCCCCCTCTATCTTGATTTCTTTTTCACTTTGGTCTTGAGTCCGGTGAGTCAAACCCCACGCTTGAGGACAAGCGTATTGCAAGTGTGTGCGGTTTGATGAGCCATTTTATTTGCTCATCTTGAGCCCCTTTTTGAGTCAGTTTGAGTCTGTTTTACGTGTCTGGGAGGGCACAGTAGAGTGTTTGGTCAGAGTGTGCAGGCAAACAGGTAACAGGTGGCGCACTGGGCAAAAGAGGCAAGGAAAACCCCTTCTTTGGGCAAACAGCGATTTGGAGTGGTAGTGACTGAACAAAGATGGCCAAACAGGCAAGTCAAACCATTCAGGGTTGAGTCATGAAGCAGAAGACCCAAATCGACTACTAAGTACCGTGCCTGGTCCGTTCACCTGTGGAGGAGAAGAATACCTGAAGAGAGTTTGGGAAGCGGATTGCCAGCGGGCAAAGTCAAAGGCGGCTGGAGCTAAAGATGGAAAGTACTTAGCGGCGCCTGGAAAAGGAAGCCCATGCAGCGGCCCATGCAACAGCGATTCCGCAACCCTAATTCGAGCCTATATAAGGAAGAGAAGCTGGAGAAGACAAGACACATAATACACGACCCCGTTCACGAAGCAAGCCGCCGGCGATCGAAGCTCTTGGAGATTTCCGGCCAAGTTCTTTGTTTTGAAGTTGATCGAGCCTTCGGGCATTAAAACAATTTATTGTTTTATGTTTTTGTTATTCTGATTTGCTATTTCAGTTTGAACAATTTCAGATTTCAGTTAATATGAATTTCAGTTTCGATTTCCAATTTATTTCTTGTTTTATTTATTCGCATATGAGTAGCTAAACTTGCAGGGCGTCTGGGCAAAGGCGAATCGAAGGGAACTCTGGGCTAAGATAGAACCGTGAGGTTGATAGGGCTTAGTTAGCTGCCTGGGGTTTGTTCCCGATACATAGTTGAGGTTTAACTTTATTCTTGCAGGTTTGGGCAGACTAATTTGGTCGTTAGGAAACCCTTACACTTTGAGATACCAGCGATTGATCAACCGAGTATTCCGCGTTAGATGTGCTCGGGCATAGCGTTAGAACGTGTTGGAGTTGCGGTCGTATGATTCGGATTTCCGGACATGCTATTGGCCGAATTGGGTCCGTCGAGAGAGTAAAGCGAGTTTGGGCAAACTAGATCCATGCGACCACATAGGTTATCGAATTGTCTAGGTTCAGGGGATTAGGAATAAGTATACCTTGCCTTCTCTTTACCCAGTAAGGACGGATTGGGGTGGGGTGACTGTAGGCGTGACTTAATAGGACTGCTTTCACTTTGTTAGACATCCTATAACCGATTGACAAACCAGCAGTTAAAACCATAAGTGCCAGGGATCGGTAGTTTGCCCAGAGAACCCAGAGAGAAGCCAAAGCTCAGAAGCCTACTTTCCTTTATTTGATTTCAGTTTGATTAATTGCTTTCCTGTTTACAGTTTGGTCAAAGTATTAGTTTATTATTTCTGCATGTTAGTTTGGGTTAATTAGTTTATTTGTTTCTGTTAGTTAGTAGTTTGATTAAACGCTGTGACTCAGCAACCAAACTTAAAACCTTTTTTATTGTGACACTATTTGGGCAAAGCCGAGATTAACTAAATTGCAATTGCTTCCTCGTGGGATCGACCCTATACTTACCACTTGCTATCTTGTGTTGAGTTTAGGAATCTTTATAAATTTATTTTGGCCGCGTTAGCTTCCACGACAAAGTTTTCGCGTCGTCACTCTATCCCCGCGCACGTAGCGAAATTCAAGGAGAAAGTCGCCGACCTCGGCAACATTGGCGTGAAGCTCGAAGATGACGACCTCGCGTTTTGGCTCCTAATTTCGCTACCCCCTTCTATGGCGAGTTTCCGTGATACTCTCCTATATTCTCGAGATAGCCTCACGTTTAAAGACGTAACCTCGGCTCTCTCATCTAGAGAGAATATTTTGATGATGGAGAATCCTAATTCGGGAGAGACGCCAAGTGAAGGATTAAATGTCCGTGGACGGACCAACCAGAGATCGACGGGGCAAGATAGGTCTCGATCGAAGTCACGACATAGTAACAAAGTCTGCAACTATTGCAAGAAGAAGGGTCACATGAAAGCCGATTGTTATTCCTTGAAGAATAGGAAAGAGAGAGAAGGCGGCAACAAAAACAATAATAATTCCGGTAAGAGTTCCGGTGAAGTTGGTGTAGCCGAGAATTATTGTGATCTTCTCATGGCTTTGGGTGAGGTATCCAAATCAAGCGAGGAATGGATTCTAGACTCGGGATGTACGTTCCACATGTGTCCGAATCGTGAGTGGTTCGATACTTTTGAAAAGGTGGAGCAAGGTGCGGTGACTATGGGAAACAACGCGTCATGCAAGATCGAAGGGATAGGAAGCATCCGGATCAAGATGTTTGACGGCGCGATCCGCACCCTAAGCGAGGTTAGATACGTTCCCGGCTTAAAGCGGAATTTGATTTCGCTTAGTACTTTGGAGCTTAAGGGTTACTCGTTCACCGGGAAAGGTGGAGTCGTGAAGGTTGCCAGCGGTTCGTTGGTGGTTATGAAAGGTGAACGTAAGTCGAATAGGCTTTATGTTCTTGAAGGCACCACGGTGAAAGGTGAAGTAGCCGTAGGTGATTCCAAAGTCCCGGATGTCGATACAACGAGACTTTGGCATATGCGTCTAGGGCATATGAGTGATTCCGGAATGGCCGAGTTGAGTAGACAAGGGCTTCTTGGGGATAAGGGCTTGTCGAAGTTAGAGTTTTGTGAGCAGTGCGTCTTTGGGAAACAAACGCGAGTGAAGTTCACTACCGGCGCTCACACAACTAAAGAGATACTCGGGTATGTCCATTCCGATCTATGGGGACCATCCCCGGTCCCCTTCACTGGAGGTTCTTACTACATGCTTACCATCATCGATGACTATTCCCGAAAGGTTTGGTCGTTCTTCTTGAAACACAAGAGCGACGTGTTTTATACCTTCAGAGATTGGAAGGTGATGATAGAGAAACAAACCGGGAAAGTCGTGAAGAACCTACGTACGGACAATGGCCTAGAATTTGTGTCCGAAGAATTCAACCAATTCTGCAAGAGTTCGGGGATTGTGAGGCACCACACTGTGAGATACACCCCTCAGCAAAACGGAGTAGCCGAGAGAATGAATCGCACGATTATGGACAAGGTACGTTGCTTGTTAGCGACTTCTGGGTTGAGTAAAGGTTTTTGGGCTGAAGCGGCTTCTTTAGCATGTTACCTTATCAACCGTTCCCCGTCCATGGCGATTAATAAGAAGACTCCACATGAGTTGTGGAAGGGATCTCCGGCGAATTATGAGGACTTAAGGGTGTTTGGGTGTCCGGCCTACATGCATGTCAACGACGGGAAATTGAGTGCACGTTCTAAGAAGTGCATATTCGTTGGCTTTAAGGAAGGAGTTAAAGGATACAAGCTTTGGTGTCCAGAGACGAGAAAGATCATACTAAGCTGTGATGTAGTCTTCGATGAGGCTTCTATGATGGGTGATCGGTCGTCTAAAGGGAATCTCGAGGTTCCAAGTACTCCTACTGAGGTGGAGCCGGATAGGGTGCAAGAGGAAGATGATGGGTCAAGTTCCCCGACCGATGAGACGAGTAGTTCGACTACTCCGGAAGATCCAAAAGAAAAGGAGCCGCAATGCATAGCGCGAGATAGGCCAAGGCGTGAGTCTCGACCACCTAAAAGGTTAGCCGAGTATGAGTTAGTAGTCTATGCTCTAAACGTAGCCGATGAAGTTGATTCGTATGAGGAACCTTCCTCGTATGCCGAGGCGGTTACGTGTGATGACTCAAGTAAGTGGGTTTTGGCTATGCAAGAAGAGATGGAGTCTCTTCATAAGAATGGCACTTGGGAGTTGGTTGATCTCCCTAAAGGCAAGAAGGCCATCAAGTGCAAATGGATCTTCAAGAAGAAGGAGGGCATCCCTGGGGTTGAGGACAAGAGATATAAGGCGAGATTGGTGGCTAAGGGTTTTAGTCAAATTCCCGGAGTAGATTTCAATGATGTGTTTTCACCGGTGGTCAAG
The DNA here is from genome assembly GCA_954870475.1 of Euphrasia confusa. Classification (NCBI taxonomy): domain Eukaryota; kingdom Viridiplantae; phylum Streptophyta; class Magnoliopsida; order Lamiales; family Orobanchaceae; genus Euphrasia; species Euphrasia confusa. The sequence continues at coordinate 11,710,848 of OX940965.1, forward strand.
CATAGCTCGATTCGAGCAATTCTAGGCATTGTGGCAATGCATGATTTGGAGCTTGAGCAAATGGATGTGAAGACGGCCTTTCTACATGGGGAGCTCGATGAAGATATCTACATGGTCCAACCCGAGGGGTTCGAGGATTCAAACCAAGAGAACAAGGTGTGTTTTCTCAAGAAGTCCTTATATGGTTTGAAACAGTCTCCTAGACAGTGGTATAAACGTTTCGACACGTTTATGATTAAGAATGGTTTCAAAAGGAGCTCCTACGATAGTTGTGTGTATTTCCGGAAAGGCCGTGATGGGTCTTTAGTTTATCTTCTCCTCTACGTCGACGATATGTTGATAGCGGCTAAGGATAAGTCGGAGGTGGAGAAAGTCAAGGCACAACTTAGTAAGGAGTTCGAGATGAAGGATCTTGGTGCGGCAAAGAAGATCCTAGGAATGGAAATCACGAGAGATCGAAGAGATGGAAAGTTGTATCTTGGCCAAAAGGGGTACATAGAGAAGGTGCTACGTCGGTTCAACCTTGAGAATGCGAACCCGGTAAGTACTCCCCTTGGAACACAGTTTAGACTTACCTCTGCTTACTCTCCTACTACGGAGAAGGACATCGAGGATATGGCTCGAGTCCCTTATTCCAATGCCGTTGGGTCCTTGATGTATTCCATGGTGTGTACTCGTCCGGATTTGGCCCACGCCGTGAGTGCCGTGAGTCGGTATATGGCGAATCCCGGAAGAGAGAATTGGAAGGCGGTGCAATGGGTGTTGCGCTATTTGAGAGGTACGTCTAACAAGAAGTTGGTGTTCGGGAGGAATCAAGATGATGTGCGAGGGTTCGTGGATTCCGACTATGGCGGTGATCTAGATAAAAGAAGATCTCTTACCGGGTATGTTTTTACCATTGGTGGGTGTGCTATAAGTTGGAAAGCTATTTTGCAAAGTACGGTGGCCTTATCAACTACCGAGGCGGAGTATATGGCTGTCACCGAGGCTTGCAAGGAGGCTCTATGGTTGAGAGGTTTGTTTAGAGAACTCTCGAAGAGTTCTAAAACGACGTCAATCTTTTGTGATAGTCAAAGTGCTATATGTCTCACAAAAGATCAAGTGTTCCATGAGAGAACAAAGCACATTGATATTCGTTATCACTTTGTCCGTGAGGTGATCGCTCGAGGCGATATTAAGGTGAGTAAGATTAGTACTCACGACAATCCGGCGGACATGTTGACAAAGAGTTTACCCGCAACCAAGTTTGAGCTTTGGTCTAGCTTGGTTGGACTTCGATCGAGAGATTAAACCCTTAGGGGCATTTGGAGGAAGACGATAGGCGAAGGATGTTCGCGGTTTCGTGTCAAGGTGGAGATTTGTTGGAATGTGACTCAAAACCGCGTGGAGTCGATGCCGTGAAAGTTTCGGTCGAAACGGAGTTAAAACGAGCAAAGTAGCATTCCAACGAGTTCGCGCCAGGGTGGCGCATTCGCGCCAGCCTTCAGAGACTCCAGCGCGTTCGCGCCAGCCTTCAGAGGCTCCAGCGCGTTCGCGCCAGGTTCTGGCGCGTTTGCGCCAGCTTTCTACCTGCGGGAATTTTTTTGGAAAGTCTTCCAAATTGATGGAAATTGATTCCTACTCCTTTTAGGACTCTTTTTGGGGTAATATATTATTTCCATATATTATTATGGACTCTCCCCTATATAAAGAGAGCTTCTCCATAGACACGAGATACACCAATTATAATTCTATAGCTATTGCGTGAGATTTGAGGGTTTAGAGCGTATATCATCCTTGTAATCGTGAAGCAATATTATAGTGAATTGTTCGCCGTTCCTCCCGTGGTTTTTCCCAGTTGGGTTTCCACGTAAATTCTTGTCTTCTCTATTTTTCGTTGATTTCTTTTCTTCGGTATTCTTGATATTATCATACTATACATCGTCCGATCCGACAACAAAGCTTTTGTCATCGATTTCACATACATCTTCCAAATGGTCGTTTGGTGTCATTGCATAAAACTAATACTCCTTCTAGTTCAAAATAGATGCAATATTTTTTTGTGTTCGAAGATTAAGAAAAATGTTGTTTTTTGACTTTTGAATCAAAAAATAAAAAGTAAAAAATTATTTTTAAGTAGAAAAATAAAGTAGTTGTGAATAGAGTTTATAAAGTAAGTGGATAAAGTAGGGGTAAAAATGTATTTTCAATTGAAAAAGTAGAAAGTAGTTGAAGTGCCGAAGTTTTGCTCGTTTCTTTGTTATGTTTTGGGTATGATTTTGGTATATATTGTGTATATATGTGTGTGATCATTGAGAATTTGGTTATTATTGCTATGACGGAGCTTATGCGTGGTGTAGTCGAGTTTTCATGTCAAAATGTAGGAAAAACGGAGAAAGAAAGGGGACGATGAACTTCAGCGACTTCGGGCAATAAACTGGTTTCTCTCCTTAAGAATCTGGAGCCTTGACACACATGGTTAGAAAGTTCTTGAAGTCGTGAATCCGAAGAATTTTGAATCGTGGAAATCGGAGTTTTCGGACGAAGAAGTTATGATAAGAATCGGAAAGTTGCGCAAGAGCACGAGTGAAGAGCCGAAGAGGATTAGAGATTGAGCGCGACCGCACCCAAATGGGAGCGACCGTTCCCGATGCATTTCCAGCTTCGATCTTCCGGCGCGACCGCACCCAAATGGGAACGACCGTTCCCGATGCATTTCCAGCTTCGATCTTCCGGCGCGACCGCACCCAAATGGGAACGACCGTTCCCGATGCATTTCCAGCTTCGATCTTCCGGCGCGACCGTACCCAAATGGGAGCGACCGTTCCCGATGCATTTCCAGCTTCGATCTTCCGGCGCGACCGCACCCAAATGGGAACGACGGTTCCCGATGTATTTCCAGCTTCGATCTTCCGGCGCGACCGCACCCAAATGGAAACGACCGTTCCCGATGTATTTCCAGGTTCGATCTTCCGGCGCGACCGCACCCAAACGGGAACGATCGCTCCCGTCGCAAGCTGAAATGTTGACTTTTCCGTTGACTATCCGGAAACTTTGGTGTTTGAGGGTATTTTTGACCTTTTGAAGACCCACATGCTCCTTGAAAGCTATAAAAAGGTGGAGAACTCTCTACAAACATAACTTTGCTTCTACGTAAAATCACTTGGAAATTCTAGAGAGAGAAAAAACACCAAATTGAAAGTTCAAGCTCATCTTCCCCAAATCGAAGCACGGATTCAACCTTGATCAAGGACAACGGAGTCGAGAATTTCTCTACATAATTGGCTACTTCTAATTCTCTCCTTTTCCTTTTGTTTTGTAGAAACCTCTTTTATGAATATTGATTTTTGTTGGGAATTTGACTTGGATCTTTGTGAATTCTTGGATTTGATCATGATTATGAGTACTTTGTATGTTTCTTATATGATCATGATGATTTGCATGGGTTTCCTTGGCTAATTTTCCAATAGGAGGTAATGAAAATGTAGTGCACACTAGGTGTTTGATAAAATGCTTGAGTGAATAAACTTTGAGGTTAATTGTGAATCTTCGAGCTACGATCGATCTAACCACCGTTGGGCGGAGTTAGACTCAATCGGGGATTAAATTTTAGATCGACCACCGTTGTGCGGAGTCCTTCTTCCCGTAGTTCGAATTTTTCATAATTAAATCCAAAAGAGCTAAGGAAAGGAATTCGACAACCATTGTGTTCACTACCGTTTGGAGGGCTACTTTGGGGAATTAAATTGATTAACCACCGTTGTGCGGAGTTTTTCCTTCCGTAGTCGATTCTCGAACTTAGACACTTGGAGGTTCGACTCTAGGGACGAGAACTTCCGGAAATCACTCTTGTGTTAGATCATTCACCGAATTGTCACTACCATTTCATTACCTCCATCGTTCTCTACTTGATAAATCGTTTGTTATTTGTTATTTTGGACGTTTTGTCAAACTCGAACTACTCTTTCAAACACTCGAAATGCAATTGAATATGACTTTGAGACCTCTCACTTCTAGCCCTCCCTCGGATTGATAATCCGAGTGGTCGACTTCTACAACTAAACCCTCGGTTTTGAAGCGAGGTAAAACGCTTTATCTCTCCTTCGAGATAGAAAAAGTGCTTCTTCAAATGGCGCCGTTGCCCGGGAGGGCTAGTTGAAGTTTTCTAGTCTAATTCACTTCAATTGTTATTTGTTTTAGTTTCATTTACTTTGCTTTCTATGCCCCCCATTAGTTTAGTTAGTCTAGCTTTAGTTAGCTTACTTTAGTTCTTTCTTTTGTTTTTGAATGCAAGGTATGTGGAGTCACCAATATCCGAGGTCATGTGCGTACAAAGAGTCAACTTCAACATCCAACGAGACATCATTTTACGACTCAAAGTTTGCACCGGAGTATTCACGTTCTTATCAAAAAGCGACTCCACCATACAACCACTACCATGCTTCTCTTACACAACAACCACAATATTCACAACCTTATGGAGGACCTCATTACCAAGGCAACTACTACCCGCCACAACCACCGTCTCGGCCTCATTCAAACTATCAAGGTTCTTATTACCCTCATCCTCAACCGAATTATCAAAGAGGGTACCAATCAAGATCCGAGACAAGCTATTACGATACAAGGCCCGAGTATCCACCATCTAGGTCTTATCCATCCAAGCCGGAGCCTACATATTCATCTACTTCATATCATAGGCCCGAGCCTCATTATACTCCATCACCTCTGAATTATTCTTCATGGCCCGAGACACATTATGAGTCTCCACCTTCCACTTATACTTCACGTCCCACGACATCTTCTAGGAAAGCTTTCGTCCAACGTGAGCTAGATCGCATTGATGCCATGATTGCTCGAAAAGCAAGAGAGTACTTCCAATATGATGAAGATTATGAACAAGATGAAGATGACGAGAAACTATTGAGAAGGTCTATGGTGGTCGAAAATCAATTGAAGGCCGAAATGGAAGAGATGAGTAAGGAGATGCAAGGGTTGAAAGAAAATATGAAAGTCTCTTGTATTATTTGTGGTGATGAAAGGCATGAGTTTAGGACATGTCCCTATAACACTTTTACCCAAGGCATGACTATAGAGATGGAGGTGCCATATGAGTATGAAAATGATGAAGAGATTAGACAACTCGAGGAAGAGGCAACGTTTTCTCAACCCGAATCGACCCAAGAGGTTGTAGATGATATCCGAGCATGTTTCAAGAGAATAGATGCTCATGTGTCAACCATATTTACTAGTTTGGACGAGATGAAAAGACAGTCCTTTCAAGCTATTGAAGATGACGAGCTCTCGATCCAATCGCACAAAGTCTCCACAAAATCTCTTGCTTGGGAAGAATATGCCGTATTGTCCAATGAGAGTGATGAGGTACAAGATCCAAAGGTTTTTTCTATCCTCGAGGTTACGGATGAGTGTCATTTATTTTCTCCATTTCCTCTTGAGATTGATGCTCCGAGTCTTGAGTACATTGATGTGGACATGTCACTTTTGGGTTTTGATGAGGTAAAAGAGACTCTCGATGTTGATTTTCTTTTGGAGTGTGGCGTTGAGGTTGTAGAAAATGATTTTGTGTCTCCTATGATTGAGCTCTTTTTTGATGAAGAAATTGATGTTGAAGAGAAAGTGATGGAGGAGCATGTTACGCTCGATATAGTGGATGAGAAGAGAACGTCTTGGGGATTTGGTAGACGAATTTACGGCTTGGTTGACTTGGGAGTCAAAATTGAGTTTTCTAGCTCTCATTCTAAAACTCCCGTGCCTATTGAGGATGATGAAGAAAAGCACGATGATCTCGACCCACCTAAACCGCTTAATCCTGGTAAAAGCTTTATTGATATTATTCGCGGTTTAGATGGAAAATTCTTGGATCCATTTGAGTTTAGAGCCGAGATAGGGTATGTGATCGGTTGGCCGAGTGATTATTTTTATATTGAGGATCGTGAGACCTTGACCGAGATGGAGTTTCTAAGGAGATTTAGTTCAATATTTTTGTCGGCCGAGGTGGATGGCATTGGGAGGTTTGATTTGGAGACATACCACGTTCATGGACTTGATCTCTTTACCATGAGTGATCGTGCTCCCTTGTCGGAAGCGATCTATCTCCAAAAGTATAGTTCGTACTTTTTACCGGTCGAGATACAAGACACATATGACTTACCTCAAGTCGTGAGTATGGAGAAAAATTATATCGTGAGCACTAATGTTTCATATATCCCGACACTTAGGCTTGAGGGATTATACTCGGAAGTTCATCATATCTTGGCCGAGATGCTCTTCCTACGACGGTTTTCATTGATATTTTTTAGACGACTAAAAGATTTCAAGGATCGGGTGTAGCTCGGAGCCGAAAACCGAGCGCCTCGTGGGGGCATTCCCACGACCGTCAAGCTCATGACGTTAAAGAGTGCTTTGTGAGAGCCTTCTCACATATGAAGATGAAGCTTTACTCCTCCAAGTTTTCCTACATGGCATTTCACGGACCTCAAGGTTATACTTTCTCTATTTCTATACACCACAAGTGACGTCGAAACAACCCGAATTGAGTTCGGGGCGAGGTATGTGAATGGCTTATCCCTCTTTGATCGTTTTTATTTTTCTTTAGGGAATTATGGCGGAGTTTTGGTGGTGTTTGTGTGATATTGATTTTGTTTGTTTTGTTTTCTTTTATTTTGTTTCCTTATTTTGTGTTTGTACTTGATTCGAGCTTTTCGGCGTTTTTCTACTTTGATGAGATTGTGCGAGTCCCGTAGACGTGTGTGATACATGTGGATGTGGTTAAAGTCGGAGAAGTCGTTAGTTGGATGTCGTTTATCTCTTTTTGTAATTGTTGAATAATGTGATTTCGCACTATTGCTAGCTTGTAACCCTTTATATTTTGTGAGGATTGTCGAGCCTTGATCTTTCTTGTTGGATTATATATATTATCTCCTTTTGGTTCTCACTTTTGTTCATGAATATGCATTATTTTTCTTGGCCATATTATGTGTTCGTGCATTGCAAGTGACGGGTGATGAACTTGGTTGGTCTCATTTGCTTGAATATGATGAACTTGATCAATAGGAAAGCTCCACTTAAATATATTCCCCATATTATACCGAGCCCGTCGTGGGACACCCTAGAAAACCCCTTGAGCCTACGTGTAAACCTTTTTCTTGTCGCCGTGTGTTTCCAAGAGTGGTGTGAGCATTTGTGGGGTCATTTGGTGATGAAGGTGATTGTTGATAAGGGGTCATTCTTTAGAATTGTGCATAAAAGGGACGTGGTGAACTTGAGCATGTTGTAGTAATTCTTGGAAAAAGCCAAACCCTCTAAAAGAATGAATGATGATAAGATATGATGTATGAAGTATGATGTGTTGCACAAAAAAAAAATGAAAAAAAAAAGAAGTGCAAGAAAAGAGCCAAAAAAAAAAAAGCAAAAATGCTTGGCCATCGAAAAAAAAAAGAAGGATGATTGAAAAGGCGAGGGTTTTTCTTGAAATATATGTATTGATTTGTAAGCTCGGTTTTCTTATGTCCTTGCACGTAGTTGGAGATATAAGGGCGAGGTGTTTGTGAGAAACGTTTGGTGTAGGAGGGAAAGAGGGAGAAGTGAGTGCCCAATTCTTGTTTCATATGTTATTTTTATCCTACCTCTACCTTATCCTACCTTGCATGATCATGTTTTGATTCAAGTGTTGTGATGATTTAATTGAGTAAAATTCGCTTTTAGCTTGTAGTGTATGAAATGCATGTTATATGGGTGCTATTCATTCTACTCCTCGAGCTTCTTTGAATAAATGCAAGTTACTTGTTCTATCTCTTGCATATTGAGAGTGAATTGACCTTTGATTCGATTTCGAGAGGAAAGAAACGAGTGAACCGTACGTTGAGTGATTCGAATAGTGTGTGTCATTTTATTTTAACAATGCTTGATTGAGATGAACATGGGATTGGTTTGAAACGTGCTTCTCCGGCTAGTTAGTGTATCACGTTGGAACATTATGCTCGGGACGAGCATTGTTTTGTCGTTGTAGTAGTTTGAAGTGTCGAAGTTTTGCTCGTTTCTTTGTTATGTTTTGGGTATGATTTTGGTATATATTGTGTATATATGTGTGTGATCATTGATAATTTGGTTATTATTGCTATGACGGAGCTTATGCGTGGTGTAGTCGAGTTTTCATGTCAAAATGTAGGAAAAACGGAGAAAGAAAGGGGACGATGAACTTCAGCGACTTCAGGCAATAAACTGGTTTCTCTCCTTAAGAATCTGGAGCCTTGACACACATGGTTAGAAAGTTCTTGAAGTCGTGAATCCGAAGAATTTTGAATCGTGGAAATCCGAGTTCGAACGAAGAAGTTATGATAAGAATCGGGAAGTTGCGCAAGAGCACGAGTGAAGAGCCAAAGAGGATTAGAGATTGAGCGCGACCGCACCCAAATGGGAGCGACCGTTCCCGAAGCATTTCCAGCTTCGATCTTCCGGCGCGACCGCACCCAAATGGGAACGACCGTTCCCGATGCATTTCCAGCTTCGATCTTCCGGCGCGACCGTTCCCGATGCATTTCCAGCTTCGATCTTCCGGCGCGACCGCACCCAAATGGGAACGACCGTTCCCGATGCATTTCCAGCTTCGATCTTCCGGCGCGACCGCACCCAAATGGGAGCGACCGTTCCCGATGCATTTCCAGCTTCGATCTTCCGGCGCGACCGCACCCAAATGGGAACGACCGTTCCCGATGTATTTCCAGCTTCGATCTTCCGGCGCGACCGCACCCAAATGGAAACGACCGTTCCCGATGTATTTCCAGGTTCGATCTTCCGGCGCGACCGCACCCAAACGGGAACGATCGCTCCCGTCGCAAGCTGAAATGTTGACTTTTCCGTTGACTATCCGGAAACTTTGGTGTTTGAGGGTATTTTTGACCTTTTGAAGACCCACATGCTCCTTGAAAGCTATAAAAAGGTGGAGAACTCTCTACAAACATAACTTTGCTTCTACGTAAAATCACTTGGAAATTCTAGAGAGAGAAAGAACACCAAATTGAGAGTTCAAGCTCATCTTCCCCAAATCGAAGCACGGATTCAAGCTCGATCAAGGACAACGGAGTCGAGAATTTCTCTACATAATTGGCTACTTCGAATTCTCTCATTTTCCTTTTGTTTTGTAGAAACCTCTTTTATGAATATTGATTTTTGTTGGGAATGTGACTTGGATCTTTGTGAATTCTCGGATTTGATCATAATTATGAGTACTTTGTATGTTTCTTATATGATCATGATGATTTGCATGGGTTTCCTTGGCTAATTTTCCAATAGGAGGTAATGAAAATGTAGTGCACACTAGGTGTTTGATAAAATGCTTGAGTGAATAAACTTTGAGGTTAATTGTGAATCTTCGAGCTACGATCGATCTAACCACCGTTGGGCGGAGTTAGACTCAATCGGGGATTAAATTTTAGATCGACCACCGTTGTGCGGAGTCTTTCTTCCCGTAGTTCGAATTTTTCATAATTAAATCCAAAAGAGCTAAGGAAAGGAATTCGACAACCATTGTGTTCACTACCGTTTGGTGGGCTACGATGGGGAATTAAATTGATTAACCACCGTTGTGCGGAGTTTTTCCTTCCGTAGTCGATTCTCGAACTTAGACACTTGGAGGTTCGACTCTAGGGACGAGAACCTCCGGAAATCACTCTTGTGTTAGATCATTCACCGAATTGTCACTACCATTTCATTACCTCCATCGTTCTCTTCTTGATAAATCGTTTGTTATTTGTTATTTTGGACGTTTTGTCAAACTCGAACTACTCTTTCAAACACTCGAAATGCAATTGAATATGACTTTGAGACCTCTCACTTCTAGCCCTCCCTCGGATTGATAATCCGAGTGGTCGACTTCTACAACTAAACCCTCGGTTTTGAAGCGAGGTAAAACGCTTTATCTCTCCTTTGTGATCGAAAAGTGCTTCTTCAAAATGGCGCCGTTGCCGGGGATCGAACCCGGGTCACCCGCGTGACAGGCGGGAATACTTACAACTATTAATTGAAGTGCCGAAGTTTTGCTCGTTTCTTTGTTATGTTTTGGGTATGATTTTGGTATATATTGTGTATATATGTGTGTGATCATTGAGAATTTGGTTATTATTGCTATGACGGAGCTTATGCGTGGTGTAGTCGAGTTTTTATGTCAAAATGTAGGAAAAACGGAGAAAGAAAGGGGACGATAAACTTCAGCGACTTCGGGCAATAAACTGGTTTTTTCTCTCCTTAAGAATCTGGAGCCTTGACACACATGGTTAGAAAGTTCTTGAAGTCGTGAATCCGAAGAATTTTGAATCGTGGAAATCGGAGTTCGAACGAAGAAGTTATGATAAGAATCGGGAAGTTGCGCAAGAGCACGAGTGAAGAGCCGAAGAGGATTAGAGATTGAGCGCGACCGCACCCAAATGGGAGCGACCGTTCCCGAAGCATTTCCAGCTTCGATCTTCCGGCGCGACCGCACCCAAATGGGAACGACCGTTCCCGATGCATTTCCAGCTTCGATCTTCCGGCGCGACCGCACCCAAATGGGAACGACCGTTCCCGATGCATTTCCAGCTTCGATCTTCCGGCGCGACCGCACCCAAATGGGAGCGACCGTTCCCGATGCATTTCCAGCTTCGATCTTCCGGCGCGACCGCACCCAAATGGGAACGACCGTTCCCGATGTATTTCCAGCTTCGATCTTCCGGCGCGACCGCACCCAAATGGAAACGACCGTTCCCGATGTATTTCCAGGTTCGATCTTCCGGCGCGACCGCACCCAAACGGGAACGATCGCTCCCGTCGCAAGCTGAAATGTTGACTTTTCCGTTGACTATCCGGAAACTTTGGTGTTTGAGGGTATTTTTGACCTTTTGAAGACCCACATGCTCCTTGAAAGCTATAAAAAGGTGGAGAACTCTCTACAAACATAACTTTGCTTCTACGTAAAATCACTTGGAAATTCTAGAGAGAGAAAGAACACCAAATTGAGAGTTCAAGCTCATCTTCCCCAAATCGAAGCACGGATTCAAGCTCGATCAAGGACAACGGAGTCGAGAATTTCTCTACATAATTGGCTACTTCGAATTCTCTCATTTTCCTTTTGTTTTGTAGAAACCTCTTTTATGAATATTGATTTTTGTTGGGAATGTGACTTGGATCTTTGTGAATTCTCGGATTTGATCATAATTATGAGTACTTTGTATGTTTCTTATATGATCATGATGATTTGCATGGGTTTCCTTGGCTAATTTTCCAATAGGAGGTAATGAAAATGTAGTGCACACTAGGTGTTTGATAAAATGCTTGAGTGAATAAACTTTGAGGTTAATTGTGAATCTTCGAGCTACGATCGATCTAACCACCGTTGGGCGGAGTTAGACTCAATCGGGGATTAAATTTTAGATCGACCACCGTTGTGCGGAGTCTTTCTTCCCGTAGTTCGAATTTTTCATAATTAAATCCAAAAGAGCTAAGGAAAGGAATTCGACAACCATTGTGTTCACTACCGTTTGGTGGGCTACGATGGGGAATTAAATTGATTAACCACCGTTGTGCGGAGTTTTTCCTTCCGTAGTCGATTCTCGAACTTAGACACTTGGAGGTTCGACTCTAGGGACGAGAACCTCCGGAAATCACTCTTGTGTTAGATCATTCACCGAATTGTCACTACCATTTCATTACCTCCATCGTTCTCTTCTTGATAAATCGTTTGTTATTTGTTATTTTGGACGTTTTGTCAAACTCGAACTACTCTTTCAAACACTCGAAATGCAATTGAATATGACTTTGAGACCTCTCACTTCTAGCCCTCCCTCGGATTGATAATCCGAGTGGTCGACTTCTACAACTAAACCCTCGGTTTTGAAGCGAGGTAAAACGCTTTATCTCTCCTTTGTGATCGAAAAGTGCTTCTTCAAAATGGCGCCGTTGCCGGGGATCGAACCCGGGTCACCCGCGTGACAGGCGGGAATACTTACAACTATTAATTGAAGTGCCGAAGTTTTGCTCGTTTCTTTGTTATGTTTTGGGTATGATTTTGGTATATATTGTGTATATATGTGTGTGATCATTGAGAATTTGGTTATTATTGCTATGACGGAGCTTATGCGTGGTGTAGTCGAGTTTTTATGTCAAAATGTAGGAAAAACGGAGAAAGAAAGGGGACGATAAACTTCAGCGACTTCGGGCAATAAACTGGTTTTTTCTCTCCTTAAGAATCTGGAGCCTTGACACACATGGTTAGAAAGTTCTTGAAGTCGTGAATCCGAAGAATTTTGAATCGTGGAAATCGGAGTTCGAACGAAGAAGTTATGATAAGAATCGGGAAGTTGCGCAAGAGCACGAGTGAAGAGCCGAAGAGGATTAGAGATTGAGCGCGACCGCACCCAAATGGGAGCGACCGTTCCCGAAGCATTTCCAGCTTCGATCTTCCGGCGCGACCGCACCCAAATGGGAACGACCGTTCCCGATGCATTTCCAGCTTCGATCTTCCGGCGCGACCGCACCCAAATGGGAACGACCGTTCCCGATGCATTTCCAGCTTCGATCTTCCGGCGCGACCGCACCCAAATGGGAGCGACCGTTCCCGATGCATTTCCAGCTTCGATCTTCCGGCGCGACCGCACCCAAATGGGAACGACCGTTCCCGATGTATTTCCAGCTTCGATCTTCCGGCGCGACCGCACCCAAATGGAAACGACCGTTCCCGATGTATTTCCAGGTTCGATCTTCCGGCGCGACCGCACCCAAACGGGAACGATCGCTCCCGTCGCAAGCTGAAATGTTGACTTTTCCGTTGACTATCCGGAAACTTTGGTGTTTGAGGGTATTTTTGACCTTTTGAAGACCCACATGCTCCTTGAAAGCTATAAAAAGGTGGAGAACTCTCTACAAACATAACTTTGCTTCTACGTAAAATCACTTGGAAATTCTAGAGAGAGAAAGAACACCAAATTGAGAGTTCAAGCTCATCTTCCCCAAATCGAAGCACGGATTCAAGCTCGATCAAGGACAACGGAGTCGAGAATTTCTCTACATAATTGGCTACTTCTAATTCTCTCCTTTTTCTTTTGTTTTGTAGAAACCTCTTTTATGAATATTGATTTTTGTTGGGAATTTGACTTGGATCTTTGTGAATTCTCGGATTTGATCATGATTATGAGTACTTTGTATGTTTCTTATATGATCATGATGATTTGCATGGGTTTCCTTGGCTAATTTTCCAATAGGAGGTAATGAAAATGTAGTGCACACTAGGTGTTTGATAAAATGCTTGAGTGAATAAACTTTGAGGTTAATTGTGAATCTTCGAGCTACGATCGATCTAACCACCGTTGGGCGGAGTTAGACTCAATCGGGGATTAAATTTTAGATCGACCACCGTTGTGCGGAGTCCTTCTTCCCGTAGTTCGAATTTTTCATAATTAAATCCAAAAGAGCTAAGGAAAGGAATTCGACAACCATTGTGTTCACTACCGTTTGGAGGGCTACTTTGGGGAATTAAATTGATTAACCACCGTTGTGCGGAGTTTTTCCTTCCGTAGTCGATTCTCGAACTTAGACACTTGGAGGTTCGACTCTAGGGACGAGAACCTCCGGAAATCACTCTTGTGTTAGATCATTCACCGAATTGTCACTACCATTTCATTACCTCCATCGTTCTCTACTTGATAAATCGTTTGTTATTTGTTATTTTGGACGTTTTGTCAAACTCGAACTACTCTTTCAAACACTCGAAATGCAATTGAATATGACTTTGAGACCTCTCACTTCTAGCCCTCCCTCGGATTGGTAATCCGAGTGGTCGACTTCTACAACTAAACCCTCGGTTTTGAAGCGAGGTAAAACGCTTTATCTCTCCTTCGAGATAGAAAAAGTGCTTATTCAGTAATGCATGTATTGTGAGAGGGAGGGAGGGAGTACAAAAAAATATGTAAATATAAATTTGAGACATACAAGATATACAAATCAAACTTTTCAAATCTGAAGTCCTTTAAAAGACTTGACTTGACTCATAGACGTTTTTAAATAAATTTAAGGATAATTATAGTTTAATGGCTGAAGTATAGACACTTTCAGTGAGCTCATTTTTTTTGTGGTTTAGTATCTGAACTAAGGTTTAATTATACTTTATTGCTAATAAATGTTTCTAATTTGCAATAGAGTACTTATTCATATATGTTTTGTGCAGGTGCCAGCGAAAAAATGTTTTTAATCATGAGTATATATATATATACTTTTTAATGCTAATAAATGTTTCTAATTTGCAATAGAGTACTTATTCATATATGTTTTGTGCAGGTGACAGCCTTTAATCAAGAAATCTTATATTTTTCAGATCACACCCTATTTTTCATATTCACACATTTTGAACCAAAGTATAAACAAAAATATCTTAATTAATAAAAACAAACACAAAATAAAAAAATAAAAAAGATACGGTGGGTTAAACACGATTACGGTTAACAAGAACCAAAATTAGCGATTTTAATTATCTAATTTCAATTATTAAATAATTAGTATATGAATTGTTATAATTATGAAAAGCGTACTATCTAGAAAAAGTTAATTGAATCTAATACTTAGATGATAATAAAACAATCTTAATTAATTATGGTGTAACTTTATGTTATTGCAAGTAGACCTGTGAATGTAAATGGAGCATGTGTGGAGCGAATCAAATTGTTTTATTTATTTTTGTTGATATGATAATAGTAGTTTTTTGAAGTTATATAAGTTAAATTGTGTACCTTACGTAGATCTGCCCTGATTTAAAAAAATTTCTCATGTAACCTTTGCCCTCTCATGTTTGCACATAACAAAAATAATTAGATGACTCGTTATAAAACAAAAAGGATTCATAAATAATTAAAATCCAACACTACACTACACTTGCATTTAATTTGATTCAAAACAAAAAAGGAAAGGGCATACCAAGTGGTAAGGTGACAAGTGAGGAAGACGAAGAATAATCGGGTGGGTATATACTTAAATAAAGACATTGGGTTGGGCTAAAAATAAAAAATAATGGGCTGAGGCCATATTATTTAATGTGATTGTAATTGTTTATTTAGTTTTGAAGATCATAACATAAGAGTGAAAATAAAAATCGTTCTATTTGAAATTATGAAACTATGTTGTGAGGATATGTATAATAGTTTGTTGAGTTTGCAATACTATTATTTCAAATTGAATCTCAAGCTCCAAAGATATGTATAATAGTTTGTTGAGTTTGCAATACTATTATTTCAAATTGAATCTCAAGCTCCAAAGACTCATTTGAAATGTAAGTAGTACTAAATCATGAATTACCTTAATTTGAATAGTTATTGGCTAGGAAAAAAAAATGTTAAATGCCCAATTAAACTTTTATGATGTTCTCAAATACAGTACTTGAAAGCAATATATTAGCAAATATATTATCCATGATGTTCTCAAATACAGTCCTTGAAAGCAATATACAGTAAAACCTCTATAAATTAATACTCGATAAATTAATAACCTCTCTAATATAATAAAAACGTCTGGTCCCGACTCGGACCTTTGAAAAAAATGATCCAATTCGATAAGATAATATAATAATAATTTTTTTGAAAAAACCTTTATAAGTATTAGGTCCCATCATAACTCTAAATTAATAATTTGTAAATATTACAATTATAAATATTATGATAATTTACTAAAATATGAATCTATTGTTACTTGATTATTCTTAAAATTTAAATCTAATTGAATTTCATCTCTCATTTTTTTAATTGACGTCAAGAGTTCTGGTGTCGAGTTGTCTAGCTGCAACAAAAAAATTTGAAGAGTTGTTGTCGCTCTCAAAACCTCCTTTCTTGGTACCGGTTCCAACGGCATTGAATCATCTTCATTTTCATCATTAGTAGTATCTTCTCTTATATCAACAACAATTTCCTCTAAACTTTGAATCATCGAACATTCATCATTTTCTTCTGGATAGTCCACCAATTTTTTGACGTCCATTTCATTGCGATAACTAGGGGTGTTCATAAAATGGCCCGGACCGGAAACCGGACCGGTTGGTCCGGTTCGGTCTGGACCGGTAAAATTCCGGACCGGTTTCCGGTTCCACTAAAACTAAAATTCCGGTTTCCGGTCCGGTTCCGGTTAAAACCGGTAAAATCCGGTTCGGACCGGATTGGACCGAATTTAATTTATTAATATATAAATTATTATATATGAAAAAAATAAATAGATAACTTGATAAATTATTTATATTTTAATATAAAAAATGTTCTACTTATCAAATATAATTTTTGTATTAACAAAATTTTTCACTGTATATTAAATTATTAATAATTAATAGAACAAAATAATATATAAATAATTAAACAAAAATATATTTTTTAATTTTTAAAATATTTTATTATTTAAAAATGATATTTTATATTTATTGAATAAAATTTAAAATTTATAAATATAAAAATTAATTTTAATTATTATTATATATTTAATTTATTAAAATATTAAATTATTCTGGTTTTATCCGGTCCAAAACCGGACCGGACCCGAATTTACCGGTCCGGTTCGGTCCAGACCGGTATTATTCCGGTTCGGTTTCCGGGTCATGCTTTTTCATGATTCCGGTTCCGGTCCAATCCGGTTCCGGTCCGATTCGGTCCGGTTTTGGACCGATGAACACCCCTAGCGATAACCAATATCCTTAATCATAGCCCGAATTGAAGCTCATTCAGGCTTTCTTCAAAGATTGTCTCACTTGTCATTTGAATGGATTTTGCAGTGCAGAAAGCAATTTGTTATTGACACTTGAGAAACATTGGTTGTCCAAGCGGAGACGGCAAAATTGATAGCATCTAAAACATTAATCTTTTCAAGATTAGATAGTCTTAAATTTTGAGATTAAAACATTAATTTTAAGATTAAAACATTAATCTCAAAATTAATTAAATACATTGTACTTAAATTTGAGTAATTTTAAGCATCTCTCTTTTAATTAATAAAATATTAATTTATCGATATATTAATACCTCTTTAAATTGATAAAATTTCTTGGTCCCGAGGTTATTAATTTATAGAGTCTCAAAATTAATTAAATACATTGTACTTAAATTTGAGTAATTTTAAGCATCTCTCTTTTAATTAATAAAATATTAATTTATCGATATATTAATACCTCTTTAAATTGATAAAATTTCTTGGTCCCGAGGTTATTAATTTATAGAGATTTTACTGTATTAGCAAATATATTATCCCCATATAAAATTAATTTAACATATGTTTGCTAACTTTTCTTTCAACTTTTCTCACACATAAAATACCCTAATTCTTTGAAAGTGGTTCTAATTAATTATAAGTAAATCAAGTGCAAATGCAATGCAAACATTTCATATTAGTGGTTCTCTCACTAATAATTTTTATCCCTTGACATCAAATTGAAGCTTTTCTCATCAATTGATCTATATTTCATGTAGATATTCCAAATGATTTGGTGAATGGGATTTGCCTTCATAAATTTGCATATTGCGAGTATATATTGGTCAAGCTCTAATTGAATTTTCAAAAACATGCATACATATGTTACGATACTGAATATGCATCTAACTTTGCACGCTTAACGCCATGAATATTGTCAACGTGAATTCCAAACCCAAAGGATGTTCCCGTCTTGGCGCGATCGATCTCTAATCTGCATGTGTAGTAAGCAAACACTTTGTTATGCTATTTACAATAATGATTTCACTTATTCACAATTGTAGAAATTAATGTAAAAGTGCCTGAAATGTTAAATGTGAAAGCAGGTTTCCATTATGATTTGAAAGCTAACGCTATTGACGAACTGAGAGGTCCCTAATTTATATATTTTTGTTAGATTTTAGTAGTCGTTTGTAGTGTCGTTATGGTCGTTTAACATGTGTTTGTGTTTTGAGATATTGCATTATTGGTAAATATGACTTATTATGTTTGTGGTTTGGTTTGATAGGAGCAACGAGTCAAAGAAGAGCAAACTCGAGACAAAATAAGAAAGAAGCATTCTTTAGTCACAGCCGTGCGCAGCCTCGGTGAAATGACCTTAACGCCGTCGCCAAGCGTTGGATTGGGCTGAAAGTTTGACAACACCATGACGACTTCCGTTAATATGAAAAGTGACCAAGGGCTTGAAAGTTGAAACAGTTAAACCCTTGGAAAAATAACTTCACTTTTCAATAGTGTTTGCACAAATCAATATTCATTAGTATAATATTAGTACTTTTATTTAGTAATTAAATTTTACATGTTATTTTATTTGATAGTTTTTAGTTAAATTTACACAATGATTGCATTTGAGACAGGCGATATACTTTAGCGTTCACTCAACTGAAAATAGATAGTTATAGCTAGCTTATAGCAAGTTTCAAATACTGTGTAAATTTACCTAAAAATCTTAAAATGAATGCAAGGACTAAGAAGAACTTATGTTACAAAATCCTACATGATTTTATTAAAAAAATGGTACCCAATAAATTACAGATGTTTAATAGTATTGACAATTTATTAACAATTTTTTCATGATATTATTAGGTCGCGTAATTGTTAAGAATAAGTTGTATATAAACTACCTAATCCAATATTTGTATAATGTACATATTTAAAAATATTTACATTATTCATCTCCATTATTTCAAGTATTTAAATGATTTTGGAATCCAAATTTATATCAAAAAAATAAGAGTAGCCTACATATTCATCAATTGCTCAATTGAACACTTTTAGTACAACTACAAGGAACAAACATAGTATCTGAAATTCCAACAAAATCCATTACAAAGCAACCAAAAAAGATGACAATTTTTTCATAAAAAGGAAAAAAGAGGCAAGCATCTGTTCATCCTGTTATCATAGTTCCAGCACCTTCGTCGGTGAGAATCTCGAGCAGTAAAGAATGCTTCAACCTTCCGTCTATAATACTAGTAGTTCTGACCCCTTGAGCCAGAGACCTGATACAACAATTCACCTTCGGAATCATCCCTCCGGCAACTTTCCCATCTTCGATCATCCCCTTCACCCCTTTAATGTCGATTTGCTTCACCAAGCTCCCCGGATCTTCCCGGTTCTCCAATATCCCCGCCACATCAGTCAACAGTATCAACTTCTCTGCCCCCAAAGCCGCTGCCAGCTCACCAGCTGCAGTGTCTGCATTGATGTTATACGACTGCCCGTTCGAATCAGCAGCCACAGAAGCAATCACAGGGATATGGTTGTTATCGATAAGTGGCCGGATTATCGTGGGGTCCACGCTAGCAATGTCCCCAACAAACCCGAGCTGCGAGGAGTAGGGGGACGGCCGAGCAGTCAGAAGTCGGCCGTCGATTCCCGACAACCCGACTGCAGTCGCCCCGGCCTTGTTGATCAACGCAACGAGATGCTTGTTCACTTTTCCGATCAAAACCATAGAGACGATCTCCATCGTAGATGCATCGGTGACACGAAGCCCGTTGAGGAAGTTGGGCTCGATGTTTAGTCGGCCCAGCCACTGGTTGATCTCGGGCCCACCCCCGTGCACGAATACGATGTGAAGGCCGACACAGGCGAGGAGGACGATGTCAGAGATGACAGATGATTGGAGGGCCTCGGATTTCATAGCTGCTCCTCCGTATTTCACGACGATCGTCTTGCCTCGAAACTTCTGGATGAATGGGAGGGCTTCGGATAGAATCTTGACACGGGTTTGGGCGGAGGGGGAATCCTTGTCGGTTTCTGGTGTTAGTACCGACCGAATAGTCGATTTAAGGCGCGGGAGTTTAGTGCATCGATTGAATCTTTCGACTCCAACGGTGTTTGGGAATCGGCCATTAGATTTTTCAAGGATCGATAAACGAGGCGATGCGGGAGGGAAGGTTTTAGCAGCTAACATAACTCCTTGAAAAATTGGGGAAAAAGATAAATTAGAAATTTGAGTCTAGCAAAACCATTGCAAATAAAAACCAGTAAAAACCACGTTTCTGCAAATAAAAACCAGTAAAAACCAGTTCATTGTAAGTGAACAAAACTGGTGGGTAATGGAATCAATCAAATTGGATGGATCTTCATATGAATCAAATCTTACGTAATATTTCAGTGAGAATAAATTAGCAAATGAAAGAGGTTATGATTTCTGATTGGTTTTGTTCAGAGGAATTCATATACAATCGGCTTCAAAAACGAAAATACAAATGCAGAATCTGGATTCAAGAGTCGACGGAAGAAAAAAAATGTAAATTAATTCTTACCGATATCTGAAACGACGGAGACTGAGGTGGCGGCTTGCGACGGTGAAGAAGGGAAATGGTTTGGTTTGGTCGCGGCTTGCGAGGTGAAGAAGGGAAAGGGTTTGATTTGATAAATTTTAGATTTTCAATTATACTCTCCCACTTTACAAATTTTAATTTCCTTTTTTTATAATTAAAAAATATCATTAAATAATACTCCATGGGAATGTAGTACTACTCCATAAACTGAAATGAAATTATCGAAAAATTAACAATGTCATTGTCAATAGTACTAGTATATCGGATTGATTTAAAAGGTTTTTTTTTAGATTGTGAATAAATAAACTCGTAATTCTAAACCTTTTGATTTTATTCTAGAAAAATAAATCATGATATATGCTAAAAAAAATCTTTACCAAAATAAATAATGTATATAGTAAAAAATACAAAAGTATATTTAATATTTAAATTAGATTATTTTATAAATGTTCAATACAATAAAATATTTCTATTTAATGATAATAATAATTAAAGTTATAATATTTAAATTACCTATTTTTTTATTTTTTATAATTTGAGGCGTAGGTTTCGTACCTCATTGGAAAAACACATCAAATACAAGTCAGTTTTTTTTAATATTTATTCATGAGTAATGATCGTATCATATGAATATTACAAAATACTGTATAAATTTAGTTAATCAATTTGGAGTCCCATCCGCGATACTTATTTTGTAAACCCAGTTTATAAAAAAGAAAATTCAAGAACAAAAAATTGATTTATTTAATAAAAAAAATCCTAGGTACTTGTAAGAGGTAGTTGAATTAACATGATCATATATATAAACTAACACTTGCAATTCAAAAATGCACTAAATAAAGTGTTAATTTAAATGAAGTGTAAACTGCAATGTAAAATTGAAACATGTGATTTACTTATATCATATACTACTATACTAGTTACTTCTTCTAACTTGTTTGGTGTCTCCTCAAATAGCTGGAATCTGCATGCATATTCATACCTGCATATGTGATATGTATTGAGGGTAAACAAAGAAGGTGAATAAGTTTGACTTTTTTTCAAATATCTACCGTGTCAACTTCTAATTGAATTCTCAAAACATATGCATAAATATGTTGAGAACGATAATAATGGATTTTCATCTAACCTTGGTTCATTATCGACATGGATATTGTCCTGAAAACCAACACTTTGTTACTTTATTTACCATTAGGTTTTAGCAGCTAACATAGCTTCTTGAATAATTGGGGAAATTTGAGCCGAACAAAGAATAATGTGTCTGCAAATAAAAACAAGTCCAATGTAAGTGAACAAAAATGGTGGGAAATCGTATCAATCAAATTTAATGGATCATCGTATGAATCAAATTTTACGTTTCAGTGAGAAAAATTAACATTGTTCAGAGGTTTTGTTCAGAGGGATTCATATACAATCGGCTTTAAAAACAAAAATACAAATGCAGAATCTGGATTCGAGAGTCGACGGAAAGAAAAAAAGCAAAATTAATTCTTACCGAATGACGGAGACTGAGGTGGTGGCTTGCGGCGGCGAAGAAGGGTAGGGTTTGGTTTCGTTTGGTTTGATAAATTTTAGATTTTCAATTAAAGAAATATACTCTGCCCACTTTCCAATTCTTTTTTTTATAATTAAAAAAAATCATTAAATAATTACTTACATCACGCCTCACGGAGTATATAAATTAAAATTGTCCAAAAATTAACAATGTGTATTTCGGATTGATTCAAAAGGATTTGTTTTTAGATTGTAAACAAGTAAACTCATAATTCTAAACAAACAATGTATTACGGAAAAAAAAAATATTTCTAGTAACACCTATACAAAGGAAAACACTACATTTACACCAGATGTAGATATAACTCTCTACACCACCAATAAAATTTCGACACGTGGCATTATTAATTAAAGTATTTATTATTAATTTTGATATGATATTTATAGATTTGGTAATAAAAATCAAATGAAATTTTGTTTAATTTTCTTCCATTATTTAATTTATTAAAAATATTTTAGTTACTATAAATTTAAAAGTAAATTAATTATTTTAATTGATTAATTAAAAAGTAAAATTTAACAAAATTTATCAATTTGATAAATAAGCAAATTTAATTAATGAAGTTCCTACACATCAATTCAATTCAATTCAATTGATTATTTAAAATTATAATTTAAATTAAACTAATTAATTAAAAATTAATAACTTAACTATATTTATTAATTAGATTAGTAAAAAAGAATTTTATTTATATATTAAATTGATGTCTCATTTTTTTATATATTTAAAAAAACTATTTTAAAAACAGAGTTTTTTCAATTATATTTTATTAACAATTTTAAAAACAGAGTTTTTTAAAAAACGAAAAATTAACAATGTGTATTTCGGATTGATTCAATTTTTTATTATTTATTATACAAAAGTTTTTAATATTTGAAAAAAATATTAAAATCAGTAGTGTTTTTTAATTTGTACTTATTTATTATATTATATGCACATAATTAATGTTACAATTATCTAAGCTATATATTAAGATTTTAAAATTTTAAATAAAAATAAATAAATTAAATTATACTACTTGTATAATTTAACTAAAATATCAATTCACTTTGTTAAGATAAAAACAATTTTTTGATTCAATTTAATTTTACTCAATATTTTTAAAAAATAACTATTTAATTCTACTCAATATTATTATATTAAAATGTCACATAAAAAATTAAAATTAATTATTTTATTATCATTATTTTTCTATAGTATTAATGCATTTTTATATAATATAATCGAAAACATGCTCATTAGTCATTACACTCGATTAAATTAATCTATTTGAATAATTTATTTTAAAATTGCATCAAATAATTTTTCTCAATATTAATGTATTAATTATCACATTATTAAATTAAATTATATGACACATTCACACGGTATAAACAAAAAATTGTTTATTCAATAGTACATATATGCAATTCACATCATTTTAATATGTTACAAATTAATTATCATGATCAAAATTATTAGTGCACTTTAGATAGAAATCATAATCAAGAATACACTAACTATACTTTGTTGCTAGATTGTAGAGCTAATCTGTTAGCTCGTTGATGCGATAGGGTCTTTAATCCTTATGCGCTTTAATGTATTTTACACTTTTCTTTTATATGTAAATGACTTTTACAAAAAAAAAATCAATACGATTATTTTACTTATGTATAAAGAGAGTATATATTTTTTTATTAATGTTTTTTGTACAACTTTTATATTGTACAATTTATTATATTTAAAATAATTATTTCTATAAATGTAATTTTAAGAAATTAATCATACATAAAATAATTATTACTCAAAATATACTTGCACTATTTTCTATTATAAAATTTATTATAGTTCAAAAATTTTCTTACTATTCTAATTAAAATTTGTAATATAATGTAAAATTTTAGTTTATCAATTGAATATAGTTTTATTAGAAATATAATTAATAAATTTACTTAATAAATTTAAATTAATTTAAAATTAATTCAATCAATTAAATTAATTAATTTACTTTAAAATTTATAGTAACTAAAATATTCTTACTAAATTTAACAATGGAAAGAAATTAAACAAAATTTGATTTGAGTTGTACTACCAAATGTATAGATATCATATCAAAATAACAATAAATATTATAATCAATAATGACACATGTCGAAATTTTATTGGTGGTGTAAAGAGTCTTCTCTACACCTAGGGGTGGGAATGAGCCAGACTACCCGACAGGGGCCTATGGCTCGGCCTACAAAAGCTCGGCTCGGCTCGGCTCGTTTAATAAACAAGTCAGACTCGAGCTTTTCTAAAAGCTTGTTTATATAAAAAGGCCATGCTTAAGCTTTATTTTAAGCCTTCTAGGCCTATCAGGCCCGACCTATTTAATATATATATATATATATATATATATATATATATATATATATATATATATATATATATATTCATATTTAAATTTATATGGAAAAATACAATTGTTTTTAGTTTTAATTTTTGTATTTCCTTATTAACAAATGTTATCCTACGTCCTTAGCAAAAAAATAATTATAGTTGAAAAGTGAAATAATGAAATATGATTATTCGTATTGATTGAAGAATATATTTTAAATAATTTTGTATTTATAATTTGTTGTTTACTTAAAAGTTAAAAATAATATTTAAAATTTAAAATTAATATTTTTAATTAAATTTTGGGACTTATCCATTGAATCGAGCTGATGTACTAATTGTGCTGAAAAAAGCTTATAAAAAGGCTTTCAAGCCGGACCTATTTAATAAAAAGGCTCAGGCCCAGCCTCTTAAAAAAGCCTATGATAGGCCATAGGCCAGACTTGAGCCCAAAAATTTCACATCAAGCCTAAGCCTATTTGAGCAAAGCCCGGCTCGGCTCGGCTCGTTCCCACCCCTATCTACACCTGGTGTTAATGTAGCATTTTCCTATTTTTTTGGTTGGTGTTGAAATATTCCAATAAAATGAAATAATTATTTTAATAATTTTTATTTTAAAATTTAATTTAATTTTACTTTATTTACTTATTTTTTAAATTTTATTCATAATTATTTTACTTTTCCTTTTATAAAAATATTTTTACCTTCTAATTTTACTTAAAAATCAAATTTTTTTTTTTTTAATTTTGTGCCTAAAAAAGTATGACATTTATTTTTTTAACAAAAATTGTACTTTTTTACACACAAATATGAGGTAGTATTTTGTACACAAATATCACCAAATTCCTATAGTATTCTTATAAAAAAATTGGCACTCAACACACCCTCAGCTCAATTCCACCGCCGCGACCATTGTTTTCATTTTGATAACTCAAAGTCGCATACTCTAAAGAACACAACAAAAACATGAAAGTTAATGTTTAAACTCAACTCTAAAAAACAAAACAAATAAAAAATAATTCTTGAAAACTATTAAATTTAGGGGAAATTCATAAGAAAAAAGTGTTGTTTGTTTCTTACTATCACCGTGCACTCGACACCTTGTGTTTTCATAACTAAATTTAAAAAAAAAAACAAGTAGAGGTGAACACTTTTTCCCGAAATCTTGATCAATTTTTTTATAGATATATTTTAACCACTTCTCTATTTAAAGATTATTTTTATTGATATAGCACTAGAATCATTCTTAATAGGTTACCCTATCTTGAGAACATTTTTAATGATTGATACTATAGTTTAGGTGCATTTGTTATTAAAAAACATTTTTATTATTGATATTAGCTAGTTTAGTGCATTGGAGAGGATCAATCACAACAGCAGACCAAGTAGGGTACTTCCTCTTGCACTTCGCCCACACGATATCTTCTGTCGCAAAATCACTCGGCTCGTAAAAATCGGCATTCTTCCGAACCACTCTCTCCTTCGCCGTTGGTTTCACCAATCCTTTTCTTTCAACTGTCATCATCGAAATAAGTGATTTGGTCTTACGTTTAAATTATGTATCCAAGAATATACTCAAATCCTCTTCTTTAAACCGTCATCATCAAAGTAGGTGATTTGCTCTTAGTTTAAATTATATATCCAAAAATATACTCCAAAGACATTTACATATTTTATAAAATTGATATAAAAAACTTTAATTAATTTTTAGTAAACACAATGCGCTACTTAGAAAATTTATTTTTATTTATATTAGTTTAGATTTATGTAATATTTTATTTTTGGTATCATTTATATATTTTAATAAAATATTTATTTTTATTTATATTAGTTTAGATTTATGAAGTATTTTATTTTTAGTAACATTTATATATTTTAATAAAATTGGTATAAAAACTAGGGAAAAATGGCAATAAGGCCAATTTTCAACATTTTTTTGCCAATAAGGTCAATTTCTAATTTTCGTGTCAATTAGGCTTTTTTGTTCCAATTAGGCCAAAAAAATGTATATAGAAAGACGAAAATACCCTTCTCCCCCAAATTCAATTCTAATCTCAAAACACGGATGCAAATATGGTGAGATCGAGAGCGAGATGTGAGCTCGTCGAGCGCCTGTAATTCCTCCGGCGGATTTTCTCACCGTAGCGTCGAGATCGCGGGGATGGTCAAGTGCGGCAGGTCCAGCAGCCCGTGGGCCGCCTCTGCCCCCTTGTGGCGTATCTCGACGAATCCGACGACCGCGACCCCTCCTGTGCGCTCTCATCTCCGTCGCCACTACGGGGGCGGGGCGGCGAGCAGCAAGGGAGCTGACACGGGAAACGACGGGAGGTGGTAGTGCTGGTGTCGGGAAAGAGGAGGTTGATGTGGCGGCGCATTGTTATGTTTGTAGGCCACATGGGCAAATTGATTCTGGCCGGTGCTTCCATGGCCACCTCTTTTGCCACCGTAACTCGTTTCGGCCTCTTGGTAATACTATAGATGATTAGTACCCCTATGTTTCAATTCAAATTCAGTGTGTTCATGTGCATTAATTCAAATTCAGTGTGTTCATGTGCAGTTTTTATTTATTTTTCATTCGTATTAATTTGACTGGGAAAATGTGTGGATTTAGCAGGGACATGGTCACTCGTTTTTTCTACTAAATTTCAGTGTGGTGTGATTAGCTCTGCATTTTACTTTTCTTCAATTGATCGCATTAATTGAAGGTGACGAGAATGTATTTTGATTTGTTTCGGTATGAATTCGTGTTTTCATAATTGTGATGCAGACTCTACTGGTGTGGAAAGACCAACATCTCATAATCATGTGGATCGATGAAATAAGAAGTACCGGTTCTGATTCCTCAATTCCTGTTCGGCACTCAAGTAAACGAGCTAGGGACATAATTGCATGCCCCTCTCAGAAAAGTCCCCAAACCGTGTTGTCTTTGGTTGGTTGACAATAATGTTGTTTTGCCAAGAGAAAGAGTTTATTATCAGAATAGGAATAGTGGCCCTCCATTAGTAGAAGGTCGAGTAGCTCGTGATGGGATCAAATGTGGCTGCTGTGGAGAAACATTTTCTCTCGGTAACTTGTTTCTGCCTCCTTTTAGTTCTTTGATGTAAATCTGACTTCTTGAAGTTCTTAAATTGGTTTAACAAAATATTGAGTACGTGTTGTAAAATAAAGTTCATAAAAAACATTACATTTACAGATTAGGTTGAAAGTCGACTGTGATTGAAGCCTGACTGGATGCGGGACCGGGCGATCGCCTACTCGGAGGAGCTCCGTAAGGTCAACGTGGATGCGCCTGTCCTCGAGTACAAGGATGCGGTTTTATGTGGATGATATTCAGTATTTTTTTAATGATATTCAGTGTATTTTTTAATCAAACAGTGTAATATATTCAGTGGATGATATTCAGTGTTTTTTTGATGATATTCGTGTATTTTTTAATCAAATTGTGTATTCATGCGATATTCAGTGTTTTTCATTCTTGTTCAGTGTGTTTCAATCCTGTTCAGTGTATTTTTTAATCGAACAGTGTATTCATGTGACATTCAGTGTTAAAATATGACATTCAGTGTGTTTTTATGACATTCAGTGTTAAAATATGACATTCAGTGTTAAAATATGTCATTCAGTGTGTTAAAATATGACATTCAGTATGTTCAGTGTTAAAATATGACATTCAGTGTTAAAATATGACATTCAGTGTGTTCAGTGTTAAAATATGACATTAAGTATGTTCAGTGTTAAAATATGTCATTCAGTGTGTTAAAATATGACATTCAGTATGTTCAGTGTTAAAATATGTCATTTAGTGTGTTAAAATATGACATTCAGTATGTTCAGTGTTAAAATATGACATTCAGTGTGTTAAAATATGACATTTAGTGTGTTCAGTGTTAAAATATGACATTCATTATGTTCAGTGTTAAAATATGACGTTCAGTGTGTTAAAACATGACATTCAGTATGTTCAGTGTTAAAATATGTCATTCAGTGTTAAAATATGACATTCAGTATGTTCAGTGTTAAAATATGTCATTCAGTGTGTTCAGTGTTAAAATATGACATTAACTGTTAAAATATGACATTCAGTATGTTCAGTGTTAAAATATGTCATTCAGTGTTAAAATATGACATTCATTATGTTGTTATTCAGTGTAATTTTATAACATTCAGTGTGAAACTCTGGCATTCAGTGTTATTATGCTTCAGTGTAAAAATGGGGGCATTCAGTGTTAAATTATGACATTCAGTGTAGTGTGTTTTTATGACATTCAGTGTTAAAATATGACATTCAGTGTTAAAAAGTCTGAGAAATTCAAATGTTTTTTCCACAACTAAGGAGTAAAATGCATAACAAAAACTTGTCCATAAAACAACATAAATTCTTACAGCAAGGAGGATGAAAGATAGTTCACAAAAATACATTCAGTATACCCACATACAGTTACAACCCTGCATTTTCCCTCTAATAATAATAGTAATACTCTCCAATTCCAATCCAAACCACACATATAGTAATACAATAACATATACCAAACCCCCCTTCTTCCTTTATCTACATCATCCATATTAGATGTAACGCTCTCAGCCCGTGACTAAGTTCCACCCGAAATCCATGCCTTGTAAAATCGTGTCGCTCGGGTAGTCGAAGCTCTGCCACAGGGGATTCTCTGCTCGCTCTTCGTTTGATTCTCGATAATACCAAATTCACCCTTTCGACAATACCCTTTCAAAAGAAGAAAATTAGCAAGATAAAAATATCTAGGTAGCATTGTCCTCTACATCGATCTACTGTATTCCCAAATAAAGTGGATAGTTCATTAAATTTATTAAAAATTCGACACCACTGAGTTCATTAAACTCATTTTAACTTGATCAACATTTAGCTCCCAGTATTTGAAAACAAAACCAAATTCAGATTCTAAACTACTTATTCACATTTGCTAAATCAGTTTTGTTTTAGTTTTTGCTAAGATGATGATACCTGTATATCCCTTCCCCAGTCAACGGGATCACTAACAACAAACACAACTTTGACTTTTAAGGAGTAGTCAAGAATTGAGGCTGAGACTTTGCCCTCGTCATTTCTAGATTTTTTCTGAATTGTCCATTTCTTGTAATGGGCAACAGGATCAATGTTATTGACTCGTCTACTGCGATAACTCTCCTGCAGAAAAAAAAATGTACGTAATAAAGATAAGAAACAAAAACGATTCGATTAAATGCAAAGAAGATATTCGTCCAATGTTGTATCACTTAATGAATAAATAAATGAAATGAAGATTAAAAAAAAAAGTGATCATAGACAAATTAAACCTTACTTAAATCCATATTCAGACATCACAACAGCAGGTTCCCCTTTTCTAGTAGCCACAATGAATTCATTTTCATACCTGCAATTGGGGACCACTAGCAAAATAAATTATACAGGTTATTATCAAACTCGTTTGGTGGAGACAGGAGTAAGCAAGAAACTCAAAAGCAAACTAATGCAGGATGTGAAGAAAAATCTCAATCAATATACCTCTTTAGCAAAGTTCTGAAGGGTGAGTGACCCAGCACTACCTAGCATTGAAATCACAGGCACGTACATGTCTCATTCACGAAAAACAGATAACTTCATACACATATGAAACATTTTCTTGGAAGTATTATTATGATTGTATATACCTGAGAAGGTAAAATCTTCAATCCAAGAAGATCACTCACCTTCTCAGCTAGAGCTTCAGTTCTAGCCTATCAAAACAAACAAATTGAGGAAGGGGGAAATTCAACCAAAATTAGACAATCACGAAGCAACTGCATAAATTTTGCAGAAAACATTGGTTCGTAATAAACCACCACAACACAAACATTGCAAAAACCTAAACTGAATAAATGAAGAGATTGAGGCGAGACGATTAATCGACTCGATTAATCGAGTGGGAGGGAGAAGCTAAGTAACCTGAAAACGGAAGGGGTCGACGACGGTCGGAGATGGTGGTGGCTCAGGCCTGAGACGTGGACGCGGCATTGTGGTGGTGCCGGGGCTTCGATCGGACAGAGGCCTGCGCGGATAACCGCCGGAGACCGAGACCGCCAGGATGAAATCGGCGATCGAGGACGACGTCGAGAGCGACAAATGGTCCGGCGACGGAGGTGGGGCCTTGCCGAAGGTCTCCTTGTGCGCTGGAGATTAGGGATTCGATTTCGTCCTCCTTGTGCGCTGTCGACGCCGCGGGGCGTGCCGCCGGAGAGAATCGTCCGCTTTGTCGGCGAGCTCGCGGCTGATCGGGCCGGAGGGGTTGCTTCTCGTCATCGTCTTCTTCACGGCGGTGGCTTCGTCCCGATTTGAATTTGCCATCTAATGTGAATCTGGTATCGAATGAGGGGGAACGAGGGGATTGGGGTTGAATTTAAGAAAGGGTAATAGTGTATTTACACATTTTAGGCGGCCTAATTGACACGCGTAATTTCTCGAAAGCCTTATTGCCGAAAAAATGTTGAAAATTGGCCTTATTGCCATTTTTCCCTAAAAACTATTAGAATTAAGGTTAATGGCTGCAATGTCTCTCGGGTTCGACCATTGGAATGCGTGGTCTTCGATTTAAGTGCCCAACTGAGTTAACAACCCTTTACTACTAGAAAACATTTTTATTGATATTAATATTGTATTTTCAAGCATGAGTGATGGTACGTATCTAGTTCAAACATTATTTTTAGAAACAATCATCTGCTGCTGCCTTAACGGACGTGCTGATTTCATCTCATTTGAATATGGTTAATGGGGTTCCCGTAGTCGAATATTGCAGCAATTTTCTGAACATTATAATATTGCTGCTGAATGGATCCGATGAAGGGAATCAAGTCAGAGTATGGTGTTAGTGACATTTATATATTTTAATGAAATTAATCAAAAAAAACTTTTTAATTATTTTTAGAGTAAGAACATTTTATTTTTATATATTTTTAAAAAAATTGTCTATAAAAACTTTTAAAATTAATTTTAAAGAACATTGCGCTACTATAAGAACATTTTTATGGATATTAGGATTTTCTGAGTGATACCCTCCTCAACTCAGATATGTCAAAAGAGTCATGTTCTATTGGTGAATGTCATTTTCAACCGGAATTTCACAAGGTAAGTGTATTTCGCCTAAATAATGAAGTAATACAAATTAACAAAGTAAAACTAATATATTAAAAAAAAAAACCATTTCACAAGGTAAGTGTATTCGGCCTAAATAATGTAGTACAAAATAACAATGTAAAATTAATACATAAAAGAAAATCAATTTTCAACCGAAATTTCACAAGTTAAGTGTATTCTTCCCTAAATAATGAAGGAGTGCAAAATAATAATAACAATTAATATATTAAAAAAATAAAAATAAAAATAATAGCAAAAAAAAAATTATAATAAACAAATATTCATTAGAAAAAACACAAAATAAAAATTAAAAAATAAAATAAAACTAGCATACAAAACTATGTTTTATATTGAAACCAAATAAAACAATTGACTTAAAGTAAAGTAAAGTGAAAATTCTAAATAAATCATATTAGCGCACAAAACCATTTTTTATAGGTAAATTGAAAAATAATAAAATGGATTGTTTTAAAAACTCGAGTAAAAAAACAAATAATAACATCGATTGTTATAGGAGAGGTAAAAAAATCGAGTAAAAAAACAAATAATAACATCGATTGTTATAGGAGAGGTATGAACATATCCAGCATTTAAAATTTAGGAGAGGTATGAACATATTCAGCATTTAAATTGTTCTTTCTACTTCCCGTCAAAGTTGGATTGGGTCAATATACACCTTAAAAGTCCTTGTTAAGGTTATCCAACTTATATGTGAGCCCGAGGTCTTTTATCCAACCGATGTGGGATATTCTAACACTCCCCTCACGAGTAAGCCGGAAATTCCGGAAATTCCATCGGAAGATGTGGGATATTCTAACACTCCCCTTCACGAGTAAGCCGGAAATTCCATCGGAATTACTCGTGGCCGGAAATTTCATCCACTCCCCTCACGAGTAAGCCGGAAATTCCGGAAATTCCATCGGAAGATGTGGGATATTCTAACACTCCCCTTCACGAGTAAGCCGGAAATTCCATCGGAATTACTCGTGGCCGGAAATTTCATCGGCAGTAGTGCCCACGGTCGAAAATTCCATCGACCGGGGCCCCACATCGTGTTGGGCCTGCTCTGATACCATGTCAAAGTTGGGTCAATATACACCTTAAAAGGACTTGTTAAGGTGATAAGGTTATCCAACTTATATGTGAGCCCGATGTTTTTTATCCAACCGATGTGGGATATTCTAACACTTCCAATATAATATATCAGGACAAGAAATCTCGAAGTTGGTTGTATGTTGCATTAACCTTTAAAAGAAAAAATCTCTCTATAATTTATGTTCATCCCAAAATTAGTTAAACTGTTGTTGATTGACGGTTTAATTTTGTTTCTAATATAGCATGGGACGGAGTGCTTTCAGATTTTTACCAAGTGCATTGGACTTCTTTGGTTATAGCAAATCTACTCTCTAACGTGTTAATACCAATATCATATGCATAATATATATACTAACAATAAATGTAAATCGAGAAATGTGCCCCAATAACATATCGGAGGTCCCCCTTTCCTCCGATCGGTAGGAGCGCCAACAGGTTGAATTCCAGGACAATCCTTCATAATATTTTAATAAAATTTTGTCCCACCCGAGATTTGCCGAGTAACAGATCGGAGGTCCCTCCGATCGGGTAGGAGGCATCGCCGAAGAATTACACTCACATCTTCACAGGCCTTACCCCTCGGTTATGCTCTGAGAATTGCAAGTTCATTGGACTTATTTGGTTCAGATTGACCTTAGTCTTTCCATTATTTGTATTTTCTTAAACTATAATGGTTAAATCTACTCTCTAATGTGCTCATACCAATATCATATGCATAATATATATACTTACCATTTATGTGATTGTTTTTTAAGTCATCAAATTTCATCTTCGATTTTTTTTTTTTATTGTTTTTCAGCTAATTGATGATTGTAAAAATATACAAAATTGTGGACATTATTTTTAGCACATATATATATTTTGGAGTATAAAAAACTAAACTTTTAGAGTATGGAACATTGATATTAGTTTCAAAGATTGCCCTCTTACACTTTTATTGATATAATTTAGCGCGCTACTTAGAGAATATTTTTAATTTTTTATTAATATTAGTTTGTTTAGCTATTGCGGCTACTTAGAGAACATTAATATTTTTTATTGATATTAGTTTGTTTATCTATTGAGCTATTAAAAAACATTTTTTTATTTATATTAGTTTGTTTAAGTATTGCGCTATTAAAGAACATTTTTTTTATTGATATATTTTAGGTAAAGAACATTTTTTTTATTGATACTCCGTATTAATTTAGCTTCTATTAAAAAATTTATTGATATAGAAAATTTTTATTTTTTATTGATATTAGTTTGTTTAGCTATTGAGGCTATTAAAAACATTTTTTTTATTGATATTAGTTTGTTTGGTTATTGCTATTAAAGAACATTTGTTTTTGATGTATTTTAGCTAAAGAACATTTTTTTATTGATACTCCGTATTAATTTAGCTATATTAAAAAAATTATTGATATATATTAAAAAACATTTTTATTTATATATTTTAACCACTATTTAAATGTTGAAAACATTTTTATTGATAGTTTAGTATTGGAAGAATCATTTTTTTGATATAGTGGTAGCCCAAGAACATTTTTATTGATTGATATAGTTTAGTGGATTACTGTAATTTGTTATTAGATAACATTTTTATTATTGATATTAGCTAGTTTAGTGTATTGCAAAAAAAAAATACTACAAGACGAAGGTAAGATAATTATTCGTTCATTGCGCCATGAACTTTAAGCAGCTCAAGAATACCAAGATATTAAGCAGCTCAAGAATACCAAGCACAATATCGTTGACATAGCAAAACTGTGGCGCCTCACTCTTCTGGGCATGATGCAAACCATTGGCTCAGTTAATCGCGATATCAGCATATTGCCTGTTGAGCTTGACGGCGGCACCGATTGAACCGCCGAAGGAGGCCAGGCAGAAGTTGAATAGGCCATTGAAGACGGGGCAATCCTCACCGACATTGAAGCGCTTGATCTGACACGCGTGAGTGTGGTCGTGGAGCGTGTCGGAAGAGACGAATGCGAAAATTCGACGTAATTCTAAGAGTGAAATCGATGGATGTCTGTAGACTCGGCAGGGAAGGGGCGACCGATCTCAATGCTGCGATGGAGAGAGTAGTGAACGATCAGGTTGTGAGCCATTGGAATGCGGTAGAGTTTAATCGGATGGCCCAGACCATAGTAGTAGTCTCCGCGTAATAAAATAAATCTGTAATAAATCGATTGTCTACTAGTAGTAAAATAAATATAACATGTTTTGTTATTAATGCACAAAATTAAAAAAAAAAGTAAAATATATGAAATTACAAAACAATTTTTTTATAGCGGACTCATATATTCATGCGCAAAATTATAATTGACACAAATCTTCAAAATAAAAATATTAAATAAATAAATAATATTTGACTCATTCAGTTATATACAATAAAAAAATAAGTAATATAAAAAAAATGTAAAATATATGAAATTACAAAACAATTTTTTATTGCTGACTCACATGTTGATGCGCAAAATTATAATTGACTCAAATCTTCAAAATAAAAATAATACTCAAATCTTCAAAATAAAAATAATAAATAAATAAATAATATTTGACTCATTGAATTATACAATAAAAAATATGTAATATTAAAAACAAAACAAATACGATTTATTTTTAAAAGAATCTCTTTTTGGGTTGAGTTAATTTTCAATAAAATCAATACCATTTGTCATGGGAATGGTAGAGTTTTATCGGGCAATCTCTTTTTGGGTTGATTTTTGGATTGAGTTCATTTTCAATAAAATGAATACAATTTTTCATGTAGTGTTTCATCGGTGGCCTAAGCCGTAGTAGAAGTCCGGTAGTAATATAAATCATTTTTCGGTCACTGGTAGTAAAATAGGGCTGGTAGTAACATAAATATAACATGTTATTAATATATAAAACACAAAACAATTTTTTATAGCAAATGTTCACTATTAGGGCAAAATAAAATAAAAAATCTAAAATATATGAAATTACAAAACAATTTTTTATAGCTCAAAATTATAATTGACTCAAATTTTCAAAATAAAAATAATAAATAATTAAATAATATTTGACTCATTCAATTATACCCAAAACAAATAAATTTTATTTTTAAAAAATCTCTTTTTGGGTTTAGTTCATTTTCAATAAAATCTTTGTCATGCGAATGGTCTGCTTTCATCTGACAATCTCTTTTTGGGTTGAGTTAATTTTCAATCAAATCAATACAACTTGTCATGCGAATGGTAGAGTTAATTTTCAATCAAATCAATACAGCTTGTCATGCGAATGGTAGACTTTCATCGGGCAATCTCTTTTTTGGTTGAGTTCATTTTTAATAAAATCAATACAGTTTGTCATGCAAATTGTAGAGTTTCATCGGGTGACCCATGTCGTAGTAGTAGTCTCCGATTCTCCGCTCGAAGTAAAATAAATATAACATGTTAATTAATAAAATACAAAACAATTTTTTGTAGCAAATGTACACTGCAAAATAAAAATTCTACAATAAATGAAATTCAGTTAAAGAGTACAAAATGAATAATGTTTGCAAAACAAAACAAATATGGTTTTATTTTTAAAAAAATATTTTTTTCCGTTAAGTTCATTTTCCATAAAATCAATAAGAGATTGGTTTTTTCTTGAAATTAAAAAGTCTTTTTTTGAGTTGATCTCATTTTCAATTAAATGCTTATCACAATGTTAAAGAGATAGGATGGACATGAACATATCTCGCATTTGAGATTGTCCCTTCTACTTCCAATATAACATATCACGACGTAAAAATATCTCTCAAGACAAAAAATCTTGTTATTTCTTGTATATTTCATTAATTTTTACAAGAAAGAATTTTTCTCTCTACCTTCATATTTCATATAGTGCATGTATGCAGCTTATCTTTTGTGTTTTGACATAGAAAATAGAAGATTATGTTCATCATCTTAGGGGTTTTGTTGATGTGATTGACGTTGTTTCGAATAAAGAATAAGATTGAGAGTCTTGAAATTTTTTCCATGTGTATCGATTGGGCGTGCGTTCGGACTGGTCTTCGGTCTTTGATTGTATATGCTTTTTTTTTTAAGTTATGAATGGCTAAATCTGAGTATCTAAATATGAGCATACCAACATTTCATAACTAAAAAGTAAATAAAAATAAAATAAATTAAATTAAATCAAATCAAATGTAAGAAATAATTAGTTCATTAATAAAAATACAATAGCACAAAATAAA
This sequence comes from Euphrasia confusa, assembly GCA_954870475.1. NCBI lineage: Eukaryota > Viridiplantae > Streptophyta > Magnoliopsida > Lamiales > Orobanchaceae > Euphrasia > Euphrasia confusa. Next base: position 11,747,417 of record OX940965.1, read on the forward strand.
TATAGAATAAAAATAAATAAATATATTTTATTAATGAAAAAAAATCACTTAGCGTAAAACAAAAAAAAATTGTATGTATTAAAAAATATTCAAATAAAACAATAGCAAAAAATATAAATAAATAAATATGTTTAACTAGAACAATAGAAATTCATAGTAAAAAAATTGTTCTTTGCTAAACAAAATGTATTAAAAAATATTCAAATTAAACAATAGCAAAAAATATAAATAAATAAATATGTTTAACTAGAACAATAGAAATTCATAGTAAAAAAATTGTTCTTTGCAAAACAAAAAATAATACTCTATTAAAAATTCATGATTAGCGCAAATAAAATACAATAGCATCAAATATAAAGTAAAAATAAATAAATAAATATGTTTAATAGTAATAGAAATTTATAACAAAAATAAATAAATAAATGTTCTAACAAAAAAGAAATTGTATTAAAAAATATTTACAGTTAGCCAAAAATAAAATATAGATTATATATGCATAGAAGGTCGATAATGTTCTATTCTTGAAATCTATTGAAATATATTTAATGTTTAAAACCAAGGAAAAAAACACTTTAGTACTTGATTTTAAGTTTCTTTTTCACTTTAGTGTCCAGAGTTTTTTTTGACTTATTAGTACCTGATCTAAGATATAATTCCACTTAAGTACTGAAAGTGGCAGAATCCGGCAACACGTGCCGGGCACGTGACTTCACTTGACACTTGTCTCACTTGCATTGACTTCAGAGGAAAGTTTACGTTTTTGCCTTTTTTATTATTTAAACCTTTTATTTTTTATTTTTTAAAACACAAAATCTTTTTATTATTTAAACCTTTTATTTTTTATTTTTTAAAACACAAAATCGTAAACAGATTTCTCAATAGAAAATAGAAATCGATGGGGCAATCCCCAATCATCTTCCAGGTATTCGACCGGAGGCTGTAAAGGAGAGTCCGCAAACGCACTCTCTCAGGAACAAGTCGATCCGGACGACTTTGTAGTCGTCGGAGGCTGGGTCGTAGCCAAACCCGAAGCTCGTGTAATGTCGTGTATTCGACCCGAAGCTTGTGAGAGGTAGTTGAATTCACATGATCATATATATAAACACTTACTCTTAATTAATTGAATGAACTAAATTAAGTGTTAATTCAATTCAAGTGTCAAATTGAAACATGTCAATTAATATCATATACGGAGTACTTCTAACTTGTTTGGTGTCTCCTCAAATATCTATCAACTTCTAATTGAATTCTCAAAACATATGCATAAATATGTAGAGAAGGATAATATTGGATTTGCATCTAACCTTATTTCATTAACCAAATGGATATTGTCAACCTGAATGTACCCGACTTGGTGCGATCTGTAAGCGCTGCACGCATGTGTGTGTGCACGTTAGCCAACACTTTGTTAAGCTATTTACTATTAAAATTTCGTCATTGGAGAAATTAATTAGTGCAAAAATTACCTGAAACGTTAAATGTTAAAGCGGGTTTCCACCATGATTTGAAAGCTAACGCTATCGACGAACTAAGAGATCCCACCTTCCCCTAAGAAAAAAATATCAAGAAATCACATGTATAAATATTCATGTCAATATTTACCTTGACTAAAAGGTTTTTATTGGCTTGCCATGATGCAACAACTTGAAAAGTGGAATCTCGAATCTTGATTGAGAATTTGAAACCATCCACACTTCAAAAGGATCAAACACGCTCTCTTAGTTTGGTCACTTATATCAAACAAGATCGACCATAGGTCAAATTAAAATACCTTGTTTGCCATTCAAATCCGAGATCGATGTATTTTGTGATCCCGGCTAGTTCATTTCTTTCAAGAGGGTTTAAAACCTACTATATGACAGTAGTATTTGTTGAAAAGTGATCATTCGCAATTGGATATCATTAGTCTCTTCATATACTGTAATTAGCAATCGGATACCCGTGTTTGGACCACCATATGTTGATAGAAAGAAGCAATGATCTGCAAAAACAATATGCCCGAAATCGTTTAGTGTGTATTCAAAAGTCAGACTAGCGTGTGACGAATGACGATCTTAGAATATTGATTTTACCTGCTTGTTAGCAAGTTGAAGTCCAAAATTGAAGCACGGGATCAACGAGGAGAACAATTCTCGTTTATAGCTGATTGCAAAGCTCCAATTTGCTAAGTTCTTGAGCAGCGATCCATCTTTTCTTCTAACTACAAAAATACCTTAACTTTTTTTAATCAGCAAAATTTGTTGTCGAAATACGTACAAAACTTAATTGTGTACGTTTTGATTCATACTGCACTCCAGCAGATAGCGCTCCCTTCATGCCCACGACCCATGCAGTGCGTGAGTTCCCTTAAATCTTAATCACCTGTACGTGAAGGACAGGTCGGATCGTAAATAAGTAAAAGAAAAAACTATCAAAATATATATAATTAAATCAATATATTCATGGCATACATGTACTAGCTCCCCATATCGCCTTTGGAGAGCTACACGTAAAACCCAATACAGGTCGGATGTGATCAGCAGCAGTTTCTTCCGTAAATAATGGTTTGATGCAAAATAATTCAAGCCCCAACTCGTCGAAGTATGCGCTTAATCTCAACAGCAAAGGCCTACTAATATATATATCATCATTGTTGTAATTATATATATTACAAACCCTTCCAAGCGAAACTCGGCATTTCCTACAATTCCTTCCTCCGAGTTTTGGTCCAGTGGGCCATCAACCATGATCGAAAGGAACGCTTAATTTCATGTGATCTAGATATTGTTGAAATTATGAATGACTGAATGTAGTAAACTTTAATGTAGGTTTTTAGAGGAATATGAAAGATTATGTATAATGTATCTATATTATGATAAGTCGATTATCATACTTAATGTTGTACTTGAAGAGTCACATGAACACGACATTATAAATAGTATTGTGGAATAAGGACTCGTTAGGTATGTAATTCGACACATGAATTATATCTTACAATGGCATACCCCTCTCTTCAAGAACTAATAGATGGGCCACCCTCATAAAATCTAACCGATATAGCTAATTATTACTCCCTCCTATTTTTTATATAAGACTTCCTAAGCTTGAACACAATATTTAAGAAAGTAATTTATGATAATTAATATTTATTAAAATATATATAAAAATAAAAATAATGAAATGTGATTGGTTAAAAGAAAAAAACAATTGCATAGAAAATTGAAAATTTAAGAAATTAATGTCATTACATCATTAATTATGAAAGCTAAAATGACTTATAATTTGAAAAAAATAAAAAAACTAAAAAGACTTATATAAAAAAGAGGAGGGAGTAATTAAAAACAAAACAAACAAAAAATGATAGGTACGTTGACTATAAAATCAGAGAACCAATCCATCTTAAGAGAAATGATTTTGATCCTAAAATGATTAGCTGCTTCAAAGTAGTCATTGAAGAGAGCTCTCAAAGCCGAATTCTTTACGAACAACTGATTGTAAGGAGATTCAAACGATTTAGACGTAGCAGTACGTACGTACATACGGTTCCATTAATTAATAATCTTAATATCGATCAAGACATGATAATATATATACATACAAACCTAGTACGGGCGGCTAGAGGATATAAAGAATCGAAGAACGGCGGCGGCGGTGACAAGTTCCCCATCGGTCAGTTAAATTCAAGTGTATAGTGTTGAATTGAATCTATAATATTGTATGTATTGTGAGGTTTTTATTCATTGAATTAAATATCTATATATGTATGACAAACCCTAACATAACTTTTTGATTTTGCGGATAAATAAATGTGATCTTTAGTTTTTGTGTAAATGTATAAGAATGTACTAAATGGGATAGCAACACATCTTGTGTGTACTAAGACATAAAAAAACCACTTTTTTTGCACTAAAGGACTGATTTGCCCTTGTTATTATGTATAAAAAAACTCATACTCACGGCTGAAACACCAAACCCTAATTTTTTGAAATCCTAAATATTTCTCCAGCCTCTTCCATCTTCTTCACCCTTTATGCCCGCCCCCACTCGATTTTTTTTTTCTTTCCAGATCCATGGTGTTTGTGTTTCAGATCTCGGATGTTGAACGGGACAGACTCCAACGGATCAACCTTTTCGTCCAGTCCTTCGCGCTCCTCCTCTCGGACCGGCGGGTCCCGCACCGCCTCCAGGAACTCCTCGGCCTCCTCGTGTTATGGATCTGGTCCGCCGCTTTAATCTTATTTTCCTACGCCCCTTCATCGACATGTCTCAATGGGCGATGTAGATCTGGTCCCTTTTAATTTTTTTTTACCGGATCCATCGGATCCATAGTGAGTGTGCTTGAACGGAACGGACTTTCACGGGCGATGCCCCTCGGCAATGAAGATGGCCGCAACGATCCACCCTTTTTTCTTGTCGATTTTTTTGGTCAATTTTTTTTGTGTCAATAGTTCTTGTTAATTTTTTTTGTTCAATTTTTTTGTAAATGTTATAGTGTATTTCTTTTGAAATATTTATTTATTGATTTTTTTATTGTTTATTTAATATTTGGATTTTAGTATTAAATGTTTCGAATTTATTTTTGTTAGCGTGAGATTTAAAAAAAAATCCAAATAAGTATTAAAGGTTTATGTTTAATTATTTGAAATTTGAATTTGAAAAAAAATGATATAATTAAAATTTCAAAATATAATATGAAAAGTGGGACAAGGATTCGACATGTCGAATGTGATTCGACATGTCGAATATGTGTCGAATCATATGTCGAATATGTGTGTCGAATGTGATTTGACATGTCGAATGTGTGTGTCGAATCACATGTCGAATATGTGTGTCGAATGTGATTCGACATGTCGAATGTGTGTGTCGAATGTGAAATGTGCGTGTCGAATGTAAATTCGACATGTCGAATGTAAAAGAGGGTATTTTCGGATGTTCACCGTTTTTTTGTGCAAATAACCGATTTTTTTATGTTCTAGTGCAAATAAGCTGTCTCACTATAACATTTAGAGCCTGTTTGGCGGAGCTTATAAGCTTCTTAAAACAGCTTATAAGTTGTTTAAGAGCTTATAAGCTCCTAAAATTTGTTTGGTAAACATTTAGAAAAAGGTCTTAAAAAACTTAAAAATAAGCTGTTAAACAGCTTATAAGCTGTTTAAAAAAAAGTAAGGGGAGAGGTACTTTTTTTAAAACAGCTTATAAGCTCTTGTAACTTAAACAATAAAAGACCAAAATACCCTTAAAATTATTACTTTTTATATATATACAAAAATTCCAATTTTATTATTTAGTTTATATAATTATTTTTAATTATTTTTTTCATATATAACAATTTATTTTTGATAATTTTATTTATATAAGATCTTAAATTGCCAAACAAATTAACATATTATAAGTTTATATATCTATTTTATCCAAACGGTTTAACAACTTATTTATTAAATAAGACATAACAACTTATCAGCTCTTAAAACAACTTATAAGATGTAACATCTTATAAGCTATTTTAAATAAGTTCGCCCAAACGGGCTCTTAGTGTACTTTAATTTTTCTCTCTTAGTTTTTTTACATTCACCTTTTTGTATTTTTTTTTTAATTACATAAATGATGTGGAATTTATTTTTTAAAAAATTGATAAAATGTGTTTACCTGAAACCATTTTGTTTTCTTCTATTTTATAATAATATTAAACTTTAAAGATTTGAAAGCTAATATTATATTAGTAGTATTTAACACGCGTTTGTAATCTTTCTTTCAAATTTTCTGATCAAAATATACAAGACATGAATTCTCTAGTTTGAATTTAGAAAGAGGTTTTTAGTTACTTATAATCTTGTATTAGTAAATCAAGTACAAAGTGAAAACGCATATTGCAATTTTGCAGCAAAGAATATTAGTGAAGTTGTTTCTCTCACTAAGAAATTTTATCAACGATTCATCTTTTCATATATATTAACATCAAATTGAAACATTCGTCAATAATTGATTGATCTTCCACTTAATAAAATATTTCTTCCAACCCTTGGTTTGGTGTCATCGCATAAAAGTGATTAGCCATCCTATATCTGCAGAGTAATATGGATCAAGCTCTAAATTGAATTTTCAAGAACATGCATGCATATGTTATGATACTGAATTTGCATCTAACCTCGCTTCCTTAATGATATGAATATTGTCAACCTGAACACCAAACCCAAAGGATGTTCCCGACTTGGTGCGATCTCTAATCGCTGCATGTGTAAGCCAACACTTTGTTATGCTATTTAAAAGACTTATTTCACTAAATATTTGTCATTGTAGAAATTAATGTAAAAATACCTGAAACGTTAAATGTTACAGCAGGTTTCCACCATGATTTGAAAGCTAACGCTATTGACGAACTAAGAGATCCCACCTTCCCCTAAGAAAAAAAAAATATTCAACATCACATATATAACATATAAGAAAATTCAGGCCAATTTTTACCTTGACTAAAAGATTTTTATTGGCTTGCCAAGATGCAACAACTTGAAAAGTGGAATCTGGAATCTTGTTTGTGTATTTGTCACCATCCACACTTCAAAGATCAAACACACCCTTAATTTGGTCATTTATTTCAGGAATGGAGATATTAAACAAGATCACTCATAGGTAAAAATACCTTGTATGCCACTCAAATCCGACATCAATGTAATTTGTGATCGCAACTACTTCCTTTCTTTCAAGAGGGTTTAAAACCTATAGGACAGTAGTCATTTGCAATTAAACCATTAGTCTCTTCACATTATTTACATTTTTAGTAGTAACTAGCAAGTGTACTATTAATATTAGCTATATTAATAATAGTGTCTACATCACCTTTAGAGGTATCATTAAAGTTATCCATGACAAGAAATACATTAAAGCTAAATATTCTCTCCATTATACAGATAAGTTGATAGTAAGAGATACCTGTCTTTGGACCGTCATGTGTTGATAAAAAGAAGCAATAAACTGCAAAAAAAATATGCACGAAATTGTTAAGTATACTGTACTTACAAATCTCAGACTCGGGACATGTGAAACTATTTATACATTAGTTTGTTGAGTTTATTATAATTCTACTTGTGAGTTTTAGCAAGTTGAAGTCCAAACTTGCAGAACGGGATCAAGTCTGAGCTTAAATTTGGCCCATAACTGATTCCAAAGCTCCAATCCGCAAAGATTTTGGGTAGTGGTCCATCTTTGCTTTCAACTACAAAAATACCATATATCTTTTCATATGTAATCAATCCTTTGAAAAATCATAAGTGCACTGCATCCACAAAATAAAGAGTCAATTACAAACTTACATTTTGGTTCATATTGCACTCCAACAGATAAGGGTCCTATCATGCCTATAGCCCATGCAGTTTGTGAGACCCCGCCATACTCTGTGAAGGTTGGATCGGATATATAAGTAAAAAATTATGTTTGCATGTACATATGTCAACTATACCAAACATAAATAATCACATACTATGGAAATTATATGCAGATCCACATAAAAAATTTGGGGTGTCTATTTTGAAACCGAAAACATTTTGGGCTTCAGATTCTTTCATAAGAAATGGTTTGATGCAAAATAATTTAAGCCCCCAGTTTGAGATGTATGTGCTTGATCTCATCAGTAAAATCCTGCAAGATGCACCACACCACATGAATGAGTATATATAATGCAGACTTTATTTTTTTGTTAGCATAATATGTTCTTATAAATGTTGAATTGGTTCTTACGGTTCAGTGTTTGAAACACAGATATCGAGGATTGCATCACCAACATTCAGGACTTCACTGCAACAAAATAACAAAGGGATTTTGTTTGAGTATATTATGTTATCATCAGGAAACTAAACAAGACATAAACTGAACCAATGGTCAAATCATTGTTGTATACATTCAAAACCTTTTAAAGCGACACTCTGCATTTCCTACAATTCCCTCCCCAGAGTGTTGGTCCAGTGGACCAGCAACCTAGTCGAACGAACGCAGTAATTAATTCACAAATTCAATATCTTTACCAAAATAAATTCAAATATATAACCATGAGAAATAGAAAACGATAATACGACATACTTTGACAATAAAATCAGAGAAGCGATTCAGCTTAAGAGAAATCATCCTTGCTCTAAAATGCTTGGCTGCTTCAAAGTGGTCATCGAAGATAGATCTCAATAGCAGATTCTTTGTGAACATGGCGTCGTACGTAGATTCCATCATTCTACAGTTCCATTAATAAATTAATATCTAAGTAATTTCTCAATCAACACATGTATACACTCTGAGTACTTCATTTCATCTTATTTTTCAAATTAAATACTCAAAAATAAAAATCGTAATTCAAACCTAGTACGGGCGGCGAGAGGATAATGGGAATTGTACACCGGCGGAATGAGCATCTTCGGCGACTGTGACTCTGACTGCGACGGCGGTACACCGGCGGACAACAAGTTCCCCATCTACGTTGTTACTTCAAGGACCAAAGTTAACTTCGAAAAACAATAAAAAGTTTTTATTCATCCCCTTGTTGATGTTTATGTGTTTTTGTTTATTGAGATTTGTAAACCAACATTAAAGGAAGAGAGTTGTATTGATTTCTTAAGGGAAAAATGGCAATAAGGCTATTTTTCAACATTTTTTCACAAATAAGGCTTTCGAGAAATTACGCGTGTCAATTAGGCCACCTAAAATGTGTAAAGACCGGATTATCCTTCCTAACCAGCCCGACCACCACTCTTCCCCCAAATCACATCGATCCCACCCTCCCACTCCACCGCAAACCCGCAACCGTCCTCCTCCCTCACCCCCTCAAATTCGCCTCCACCGCGGGCTTGCCGTCAGATCCGATCTCGGTAACGGAGGATAGGCTGTGGATGGAGATAAGATCCGCAATTCGACCCCCCCTCCACGCCCTCACCTTCTCCGAGCTCGCCGTCGTCGTCTCCCTGATCGCCTCCTTCATCTACCTCCTCGGATTCTTCGGGATCGATTTCGTCTAGTCTTTCGTCTCCAAAACCGAGATCGAGGACCGATTCATCTTCCACGCCCCCGTATCAACAATCCCCAGATCGACGGACCTCCTCCACGAGGACGACGAAAACATAATCAATCTCGTCGTCTCGAATCGAAGAGGTCGAGCAGGTTGCAGAGGGGTCGGGGGAGAGGAGGCGGAGGTTGGGACGGGGTTGGTTCTCGGGCCATATGCAGCTGGGATACGCATTCGATTCTTGGACAGTTGGATCGATCAAGCCTAAACTCCAACTCAATCCTTCGCACCTTGTAATCTCTCCTCCTCCTTCGATTTTATTTATTTATTTATTTAAATAATTATTTTTCGATGATGAAATTTATTTGATTTCATTCATAGCAAGTTTCAGTTGGTTTTTTGGGCAGCAAGTGTTTGATGAAATGTCTCTGAGAAAAATGTAATCATTCATGCAGCTCTCAGGGTAGGTTGATCGACGAAGAAGGGTTCGATGTCAATAGTATGCATCAACCCATAGTTTTGGCTATTAATATATTTGTACTATTTTGCGATGTAAGTTCTAAGATTACGCTGTAATGCTTCATGTAGAACTTTTTCTACTTTTTGTGTGTTTGAAGCAATATGCTTATACTGTATACAGTTCATTGTGTCTCGGTCCGTAAATTACACTAATGCTTTCATGTGAACTTTATCCGTTTCTTGTGTATGAAAGCAAACACTAAACAAGTGAGGACTTGTTTAATTAGAGATGCTAATATCTAGCCACTTTATTAGCACTAAACAGTTCATTGTGTCTCAATACGTAATTTTTTTAGAGGTGCTGCAGCCTCCGTCGCCGGTGAAAAATGAAGACACGAAGGAGCTGGAAATGAAGAAGGAAGAGCCTCGAGGTATATTTATTTAATTTGTTGTTGTTTATATTTGATGCGTTTTACTGTGTATTCTGAATATTTAACTTCCTGGGAACATGCTTTTCTTTCTTTCCAATTTTAGTGGCTGCGCCTAAATACAGCTTTTGACAGGTGGATAGAGAAGAAAGACCTGATGTGGAATTTGAAGGGTGTTTAGGTTATGCATGCCAATATCACGGTTTTCTTGTATAGTTTTTTTTTTCTTTTTTTTTTTTTGTGTGTGTATTTCCCAGCTGTTTAAGTGTGTATGGAGATCAATTGAACACTCAAGGGCTTAGGCTCTTATCCTATATTCTGGTCAATGTATTTTCATGAGTTCACTGTTTGTTATGAGAGCTTTATGCTACCAGTTGCTCATCAAACTGTTTGTCTTTGTCTGCTCTATTTTCATCAAGAGCACAAGGAGCTGATTGAAAAGGCTATGGATCGGATGATGACGAGCACAAGTATGATGATGAAGAGGACAAGGATGATGATGACGAGCACAAAGAAGCTGATGACGAGCACAAGGATGGAGACGAAAATGAAGTTTTATTGTACACATAATATTAATTATGATCTTGATTATTTGTTTCGAATGAATCATTTTCTGGATTATATTTGTTTTGTAATTGAAATTGTCATGTGATACATTTTGTTAAATATGTTCGAAATGGTCGAAGTATAGATTAACATACTGAATGTCATATTTTAACACTGAATGACCTATTTTAACACTGAACATACTGAATGTCATATTTTAACACTGAATGACATATTTTAACACTGAACATACTGAATGTCATATTTTAACACTGAATGTCATATTTTAACACTGAACACACTGAATGTCATATTTTAACAAACTGAATGTCATATTTTAACACACTGAATGTCATATTTTAACACTGAACACACTGAATGTCATATTTTAACACTGAATGACCTATTTTAACACTGAACATACTGAATGTCATATTTTAACACTGAATGACATATTTTAACACTGAATGACATATTTTAACACTGAACACACTGAATGTCATATTTTAACATACTGAATGTCATATTTTAACACTGAATGTCATATTTTAACACTGAGTGTGACTGAAACACACTGAATAGGAATGAAAAACACTAAATGTCACATGAATACACTATTTGATTAAAAAATACACTGAATATCATAAAAAAAACACTGAATATGACAGGAAGGAAAATCAATTGTGTTTCAGGATAGGATTCATCATCTTCAATCGCAACCAATTATAGAATATTGCAAAGATACTCCCAAAATTTTATTACTGCACTAACATCTGAATACAACAAAGAAGGGAGAAAGACAAACTCGAGTTCTGATCTATCATCCTTAGACGATTCTACCACACAGCCTAGGAGGTCGATCGAGTACAGCTGGACGACGGCATCGACATCAACTTCGACAGCCTAGGAGAGTTGGGGCCCACGACGACAGCCTCGTCCAAACGGAGAAGATGGTCGATAATGACATGTTCGACGACGAAAAGAACGCGCTCGCGGCGGGATCGATCGTGGACGCTGTACTCAACATTCCCGACAACGAGAACGAGAACAACGACGACGACAACAAGATTGCGGGGAGCAACTCCCCGATGTCGGGAGACGAGTACGGGAATCTCCGGCCGCCACCCGACTTTTGAGATCAATGAACGAATGGTGAGCGTTGGCCGACGAATCGATCCGGAGGCCTGAAGTCGCGACTCGAGATCTCCACTTCTTCCGATTCTCTCTTCGCTGTAGTCGTCCCTGCTACCGAAAGCTTCGCACGCGCCTGCGTCTCTCTCCACCGCCCTGCGTCGTCTCTCTCTCCGCCGCCAACGGCGAAAACATCCTCCGCGCCGCCAACGTCGGGGGGGTTCCTGGTGGTGAAGGACGGGGCCATCTTCTGCCGATCCGTTTCTTCGTTTTCGTGAAATATGTGAATTCGTGAGATCGGGAAATTCTGGGGTGGGCAGGTGGTGTGGGCTTGGGTGGGTAGGATAGAGTGAGGGGTAGTTTCGTCTTTCTTGATATATATTTTGGCCTAATTGGAACAAAAAGGCCTAATTGACACATTAATATGAGATTGACCTTATTGGTCAAAAAATGTTGAAAAATGGCCTTATTGCCATTTTTCCCATTTCTTAACTCATTGTTTCATTACATGAAAAACGGCTGCTACAGCTACAAGCATTTATATAGAAGTCTAAACCTAGTTGTAGGAGAAAAGGAGACAAGAAATAAGTAAATCAAACGGTAGAGAGCTCGCCAAGTGTCATTCATCAGCTGGACAACCTGGATAGAGAAGCAGGGGTAGAATCGTCTTTTCCTGTATAACTCAGGAGGGAAAACGGATTAAACAACAAATTTAATTAGGGCTTTCGAATTTGGGGGTTTGTATATACTCCATTACCCCTTCATCTACCTAGATGTTAGCTAATTTTTTTTTTATTAATTTAATTAATACTTTTATTTTTGTTAAAAAAAGATAAAATAATCTTCATGAGAGTTGATATTTACAAAATATTTAAGATCCCATTGTTTATGATTTTAAGATTTTTTATTTCATCCATGTAATTTACTTTGCTAATTAAATCTGGTGCATGCAATTTGCATAATTTCTAGTACTAGTTTTTTTTTTAATCCATCACTTTTTAATTATTACTACATCTCCAATGCAAGGTATAAATTTTGAGGTAGAAAGTCATGCCACCTCACAAATTATTTATTTCTTACAATCAACTAATGAATATTTTGTAAATATTTCTTATATTGAGCAGTGTTTAATTTTGGTATGAACATTTGTTTGTTGGGCTCTAAAAAAGAACAATGTGAAATTACGTCTTCGACGTAGGATACCAACTTTTCGTGACGTCGGTCTTAAACACTGTCACTTCAGCAACTTCGTTCGCACACACTCAGCTCTGCTTGCTATGTATGTTGTTCGGTGTATGTGGTGTGTTCGAATTCAACAAGAGTAAAGTAAAGTGCTGAAGACAAGGTTGTATAATAGTTTCATTTCATTGATAAACAAAACTAAACTATTACACTTGTGGAGAAAGGTAGACGGAATGATCAAGAGTCGTATCCCAAGTGACGTAACACTCCAACGAACTAATGATCTAGTACTATATCACCTAGAGCTAAATCGCATAACTCTACTATCGGTGCACAGCACAAAACAACTACCAAAACTCTTAAGGCAGAGAGCCGTAAACAACGAACGTTGATACTCGGATATCGGATTTCGTTCTCTCAAAATCGTCAAGTGATGCCATTCAACTCCATGGGTATATATAGGTGATCCACACATGTGAGACGTTGACGTGGCACGATCTGATTCGTCGCATGCTTGAATGATGCAACAATTCCATGGATGACATCACTTTTGGAATCTTCGATTCTTGAATCTTGGAATCTTGAATCTTCGAATCTTGAATCTTCGATTCTCTAACTTTAGACTTCAACACATCTTGACTCCGTCGATCTCAATACTTCATCTTCAACTTCATCGTGGTGAACACTCGTCGTTGAACATTTCATATTTCATCGTCTTCATTGTCGTCAATAGAGTTGAAGTACTAAACAACACTTCATGCATCAGATGATACACGAAGTCAAGGAGCATGGCGTGCGACTCCAGTCGCAAGGAATGAAGACGCCACATCAAGCGACGCCCGTCGCGAGCGACGCTAGTCGCATAACCCGGTCGTGCGACGCATGTGGCGTGCGACGCCAGTCGCACTAATTGGCAGAAGGAGTTCATGCGACTCCTGTCGCATTTCTTGAAGGGGCAGGATCGCGCGACGCAAGTCGCGTGCGACGGCAGTCGCTCAACAGGACACGCGACGCTTTTCGCGTGCGACTCTAGTCGCAAATGGAGGGAGGCCAGTTCGAGTGACACCCGTCGCGTGCGACGCCCGTCGCGTGCGACACCAGTCGCATGGTGTGGTGATGCAATGTCTTGCGACTTCAGTCGCATGAGCTTGAAGGATGGACTTCATGTTGATTATTTGCATTCACTCAACCTACACCTGAAATCAAAGACAAAAACAACAAACACATATGTTGTCGCCAAAACTAACATCTACAATCTCCCCCTTTTTGGCACAACTCATGTGACCAAAGGTTAGTATACACATAACTCCCCCTCAATCAAGGCATATGAAAACAACTAAGTAAGATAAAACTCAAACAAACATTCAACAACTAAGCATCATCAATGAATAGATATGAAAAACCAAAAACTTAGTTATGAATTCAACATCAAAACATCAAGAACAAGGTTCAACAAAGCAGATAAGAAAAACATGCATGATGGAAAATATTAATGTCTTATGCATGCATGAAAAAGGAGAAACTGAAAAACTGAAATTGTTCAAAAGCAAAGCAAGATATGAAAACTTTAAGTCTTCGGAGATCCAACAGGAGATGGCGAGCGCACTGGAGTTGTGTGTGGTGAAGCATCACCAGACTTTGTCTCTTCATCATCATTGCCAGCACCATCGCCCAAATCTTCCTCGACTTCATCACCGTCAGACTCAAACTCTTCATCACGGTTGCCATAAATTTCATACTGACCAAACTCATCTTCCCCGAGTTTGATCCTCTAATCATCATCATCATCGTCGTCATGACCAGCACCTTCAATATCAACATCTTCACCTTCATCCTTCAAACCATCAGACGGCATCGCACGCGACACCTCTGGATGTGTAGTATCACCAACTTTCCCTTTACCCTTTCTCAGCATCTCAAACACTTTTCCTGCCATCATCTCGCGGACACCCATATCATCCTCATCTTCACTCTCAACAACCACATGTTTAGACTTGGCTAGATCAGCCATTGCTTCCTTAATGCCATCTTTGATCAGCTGGAAGATAAAAGTGTCACTTAGACCTTGGCCAGATGACCCAGCACTAGTTACTCCACCTAATCCTCCCCCTTGATGAGTTAGCTGGTGAAGATAAGTGAAAGCAGCTTTCTGATCATTTTGAGCCTCCATCATCTCAGCGTAGGCAATGGCATGAGCAGTCTGTTTACGCTCGAGACGTTGAGTTGTAGTGAAGCAGTGATGGATAGCAGCAGAAGGAACAACAGAACAATAGTTGTGCATTGGGTGATAGGGGTTCTCTTTCGGAGGTAAACCAGAACGAGGGCCATACTTCTGAGGCGCAACCTTCTCACGCTTCTCTTCCTTGACAACATCATCATCTTCTTTCTCAATATGTTCAACCTCATCAACATTCTCAATTGTAATCACTTCAGGTTTATGACGCTTAGAGGCAGAAGATTCGAGCTTGGCAGCAGCAGAACGCTTCTTTGTCTTCACCGGCGACGGAGGTGGAGTGATAGGGTCTTTGACATCAGTCCTCTTCGCATACGTCGTCCACGGCAGATCAAACACTCGATTCTTGAGGAATGTAGGAGTGATGTTAACATGAGAGTTCTTTTTCACCTTCCTGTCAGTCTCCGTCATCGGAGAGAACTTCTGTTCAACCAACATCCCATAAATCAGACACGGATGAGTCAAGTGCATACGACGTTCCTCCTCAACCTCTGACAGTTGAATGAGTAAAGAATCAGAAGCCTTGGCTATCCTACAGATATCAGCGAAGATGATTTCGCCAAGGTCGACTTGTTCTCCGCAGCCGAGACGGAAAATCATATGCATCAGTTTGGGCGAGAGATAGTCCTCATCAGGATGAGCAGCCCAGTTAGTCACACCAAACCTATGTAGATTGCCGTAGAAGGCAGATAGCTTGCTAGGAGGTGGTAGAGGGGACTTAACCTTCCCTTGAGTCAAGAAGGATCCAATCTTAGTCGCATTCATTCGATCCTCATCAGAGGGTGTAGTCCAGTTACTATCAACCTCTATTCTTTTCAGGAAGATGTTGATGTTGAGAGGTCGAAGAGTATACAACTTTTGCCGAAAAACAAAACGCCCATACATCGGGCTCGAAGGGTCAGCAAACTCAGGGGTCAGATTAGCATAGAATTTTTGTATGATGGGGATGGAGTAACGATAGGTAGCAGTAACAGACTCCAGCAACTTCATATCATCAAAGAACTTGGTTATACCTTGTTTTTCATAATCCGCTGGGCGGATGTGACGATCATTAAGAATAGGAAGGTTTTCAATCAAGCCTGTTGGAGTTGTGTACTTAATGTCTAGATTTAAGTAACGGAAACTCACGATCCATTGCCATTAATCTATTTAATTAAATAAACAATTATTTGCGTTTAATTATTTATAATTAAATATACGCAAATCATAGTCCTGGATTTTATACGTTGTAGTTAGTATGGTGCAAGCATGGGCGCACAGAAGGTCATACTATCGGTTACTCGTATTTAATCAAACAGTTGCTCACGACCTAGATGGACACGGACCAATCCATCGGTATAGTCGTTGTGTGAGAGAGAAGATAATTTATCTTGATTATCTTATCACACTTGTACACTTGGTGTATTGAGCGGATCGCTTGAGACTTATCAATTAGGATTGCTCTGTGATAATTGATTTAAGTCTCGGAGTATTTTATTCTTAATCCCTGAAATAATTGCGGGTGTGTATATTTAATATAAGTGACTTTGATTTTCCAAAGGAATTAACCGATTTAATTATTGGGTTAATTACCGGTTGAGTTGGGTCACTATATTTTATATATGGCATGCCGTGAATTCTTGAAGGGACAGTGTATCCCGGAAGGGTTGATAATATCCCCGAGATGAGCTCATAAGGATTTATTATGTAAACCTCGCGAGTGGATTTGTTCCACATAATAAATAAGGTTGAGTGGTACTATTCTCGGATATAAGAGATGAATAAATTTATTAAGCAATAAATAAATTTTATTCATGGATATTTAAATCTTAAATACACGGAATAAATAATACTAACCGGAGAAATATTATTTGATATAATATGGATAAATATTGGGAGTGCAATTTTATTTATATAGTGGAAAATAAATAAAATTAATATTGATAAGAATTAATGGATTTGGGTTGGACCCAATTTAATTTTCAATATTAGAAGCCCAATATTTAATCTCCTTTTGATCCCCTACGTAGCCTATAAAAGCACTACATGGTCTTCACAATTCATTAACCTAAGATACACCAATCATAAAGTCTTGAAAAGTGAAGAAGATCCATAGGAGTTCGATAGATCGTCGCCCACCCGACGTTCGAACGGAGTGCAAGGAATACGCGGGAAGATCACGAGGTCATCTTGATTTCGTTTCTCCGAACAACGAATCGAAGGTATAATATCTAAATGCCCTTGATATTATTTGATTTGATTTATCGAGAATACCGTAGGACGAAGATCCGAAGATCGAAGCCCGGATTAGACGAACGATCACGCGGTGGTGGCGAAGCCACCGGACCGCGGATCGCCCGCCTAGGGTTTCGGCCGTGGGCATGGGGGCGAACCCTCGGCTGGGCCGAGGGTGTGCGATCGATCCACGGGGATTGATCGCTGGGCACGGGCTGGTGCCGTGCCCTACCCCGCCGTGAAGGCGGGGACCTCCTGGTGGCGGCGAGTCGCCGGACTCGCCGCGGGGGCTGCCGGGCAGCCCCACCCCGATCGATCGCCGGCGTGCGATCGATCCCTCGATCGTATGAACCCCGGCTCGCGGGGGTTCGGGTGGGGGCGGGCTGCGCGTCTTCGGGCGCGTAGTCTCCAAAGCCCGGACTCCGGCGGATGAGTCGGCGTTCGTGTGATCTCCGGCGAAGGGTTCGTTCGGGTTATCGGTTCCGCAAATTTTAATAACCCGGGATATCGAATTCCAACAAAGCCTAGGCGACGCTCAGCCTTGGCATAGAAAAAATCAGGTTTGTAGTGCTTCCCGCACTCTTCAACAGTTTGATAGTAAACCACCTCAGCAGTAGCTCCAGTTGAGCCAGAGGTGGTAGGAGCACGAGGCGGCTTCCTAGAATCATGAGATAAAGACTTCTCTCCCTCACCGGAGCCAGAAGACTTTTTCTTTGAACCCCCAGCAGAGGCAGTGGGAGTTGAAGAGATAACCTTCTTCAGAGTAGTCTCAGCAGTAGTGATAGAAGGGATAACCTTCTTAGGATCAACAGTGGCGGAGATAGAGGGTTTCGACTTCTTAGGATCAACAGCAGTGACGTCAGATGACGTCTTCTTAGAAGTGGCACCAGGGCCAGAGAAAGACTTCTTCTCACTCACAACAACATCAGCAGACGACGGTAACTTTAGTATCTTTTTCCCATCATCAGTCATAACACCATCAGCGACTAGCTTCTTGTACTCAGTAGGGGACACAAGGCCCTTATAGCAGCGAAGAAAGTTAGATGGATACTTCCTCGGCGGTTGTTCAGTCTTAGCACTTGGACCTCCACTCTTCGACACCGAGTGGGCAGCCTTAGCAGGTTTTGTCAGATCGACTGACGGGGACTTACCACCGCGGCTGTCCATTTTGTCCATATGTTTCTGAAGGGCATGGTGTGCCTTCTTCTTAGAGTTAGGAGAGGCGTCTCTCCACGCAGTAGTGAGTTCAGCAAGAACTTCTTTGTCGATTTCATCGAACACATTACCAGCAGACGACGACATAGTGGTATAGCGAGTGATAGTAGTGAGAGTATCAAGATAGAAATTCTAAGAACCTAAGTTGATTCACTGAACGTCGAACGCCGGATGCGTGAAGCTAGAGAACAACACTCAACCACGAGAGCAAGTCGTAAGCACAGAGAGTAGGATACTTAGGATTTCGATTTGCAAGTAACCCTAAATCAGGATTTCGATGGCCTATATATAGGAAAATTTTGGGTCGGCTCGTCTTGGAGAAAAAGACCTGCGAAAAAGCCCACTAAACAGTACAAAATTGGCTCATCAGTACAAAAATTGAATAAAATATAATAAAAAAATAAGCTGAAAAACGTGAAAAATTTACTAAGTAAAAAAAAATTCAAAGATTTCAAAAATTTTCGTCGACGAGCATGAGGTATCATTTACGTTCATCGTCGTATGTCAGGTTGGCGGAGATGAAGTGTTGCATCATTGGTGGTGGGCAGCATAGGTGGAGATGGAGTTTGTCGCAGAAGATCACACCAAGCGACTAGCGTCGCGTGCGACTTGCGTCGCATGAGTCGCGGCGTGCGACTGGTGTCGCGTGTGGCTTGTGCGACCAGCGTCGCATGTGCCCTGTGTTGCATGTAAGCGTGCACTATCAACTTCGCATGAGGAGTTATGCATTGGAAGCTGCTACACTCATCTTCCGCCTTAAAGGTTGAACTCCACGAGATGCTGAACATGATTTATAAGAATACATATCAAAACAACACATCCCGAGTTAGTATTCAAGCGTTCAACACACTGCAAACATTCAAAAACATTTTTGTGGAGATTCAATCGGTGATACCAGGCAGTGAAGAGCAAATATTTTCCCAAAAAAAAAAAATTTCACTATCATCAATCTCCAAAACAAAAAATATCACACAAGGTGAATAAAACTTTGAGGTATAATGAAATAGCTCTCGAATTAAAAACCGGTGAAACGGACCGAAGTATGTTGAAATAAGTTTAACTTGTCCTTCGTCGCAATCACAAGAATGCAATCGTGTTTCATCGGAACATATATGGTGAGTTAACACCGCACAAGAGATTTGAATTCATGAGTGCAAGGTGAACTCTTAAGGCACTCCACTTGGGACTAGCGTTACTTCATCAGAGGGGAGCCGGCGGACAATGTGACCCGGCGTCCTCCAAACGAGTTTTAGCTTTAAATGATATGCAGCAGTTGCTCATTACAGCAGTCAGAGGGGAGCAAGGATCATCCTGCATCTCCGAAGTGTGATGGTTGAGCATCTTAGATTATAGCGTCCATGTGCTACCTTTCGAAGAGGGGAGCCGGCGGACAATGTGATCCGGCATCCTCCGTTACTCGGTATTATGAATCTATGCAAATGATAGCGATGGGAGTTATATGCCAAGTTCACATGTTTGCACTCAGAGGAATAAATGCACTTGGGTCCGAAGACTAAAGCGGCCTCGATCCATGTTCATCTTATTAGATTAATCCACGACGATCCATAGTGCGTATTCAGAAGTAAAGAAAACAATCTTTCAGACTTCAAAATTTCCGTGAACTCTTAAAGAGAACACATGCAGAGAGAATTTCTTAATTTCTTAAATCTCTCAAAGTCAAGAGGTTTGGTGAAGATGTCAGCGAGTTGTTTTTCTGTTGAAATATGTTGTAGACTGACTATATCACGATCAACCAAATCTCTAATGAAATGATGTCGAATGTCGATGTGTTTAGTGCGAGAATGCTAAACAGGATTTTCGCTGATTTTGATAGCACTTTGGTTATCACAGTACAGCACCAAGGGAGCACTCTCGATAAGATAATCATCCAACATCTGCTTTAGCCAAAGCAATTGAGTGCAGCAACTCCCGGCTGCAACATACTCAGACTCAGCTGTTGATAGAGCGATGCAATTTTGCTTCCGACTATGCCATGACACGATGTTATTGCCAAGGAAGCAGCAGCATCCCGAAGTGCTCTTTCGTTCATCATTGTCACTCGCCCAATCCGCATCGGAGAAGCCGACGAGATTTGATGTAGTGTCACATGCATACCAAAGACCGAGATTAGAAGTTCCAGAGATGTAGCGGAGTATCCGTTTCACAGCTCGTAGATGGTCCTCCTTAGGATCAGCTTGGTACCTGGCACATATACAAACACTAAACATTATGTCAGGGCGAGTAGCAGTTAAATAAAGTAAACTCCCAATCATAGAGCGATAGAGAGTTTGATCAACGCTTCGACTTTTAGTCGACATAGATAACCGATCAGTTGTCGCCATGGGAGTGTTGGCGGGCTTAGCATGGTGCATCTCAAATTTCTCAACCATATTTTTCGCATATTTGCTTTGTGAGACGAAGATCCCATCCGGTCGTTGAGATATCTGAAGACCCAAAAATTGATGTAGCTCGCCTTCAAGACTCATCTGAAATATGGAAGACATAGAATCCGTTAATGCTTTCACAAGCTAAGAGCAAGTAGCACCGAAGACAATGTCGTCGACGTAAATCTGGGCAACGATCATGTGTTTCCCATCACGTTTGATGAAGAGAGTCTTGTCCACTGAGCCGCGTTCAAAACCAAACTTCAGTAGGTAGTCCGTCAGACACCCATACCAAGCACGAGGAGCTTGCTTCAACCCATATAAAGCTTTATGAAGCTTATAAACATGATTAGGCTTCTTAGGATCCTCAAATCCCTTTGGTTGAGCAACATACACCTCTTCTTCAAGTACTCCATTTAGGAATGCAGCTTTAACATCCATTTGTCTAAGTTTGATGCCAAGATGACATGCAATAGCAATTAAGAGACGGATGGACTCAATGCGTGCAACTGGAGCGAAAGTTTCATCAAAATCTATCCCTTCAACTTGGGCATAGCCTTGTGCAACGAGACGAGCTTTGTTTCGAACAACTTGGTTATGCTCATCCATTTTGTTCTTAAAGATCCATTTGGTCCCAACAACATTGATGTTCGAAGTACGGGGAACCAAAGACCAAACATTGTTTCTCGTGAACTCGTTAAGTTCTTCTTGCATAGCCATTATCCAGAAGTCATCCTTCATAGCTTCCTTGTAATTTTTCGGTTCCGTTTCAGATAGGAAGCAAGAAACTCCGATTTCATGGCACACAGCAGAAGTACAGATGTTATATAGTTCATCAGGAGAAGGAATTTGTTTCTTTGAGCGTGTAGTGCGCTCGTTCATGTTTCCAATCATCTGAGTCGGAGGATGACGTTTTTGAATGTACCCAGGTGCTTCTCTTGGAGCATCAGCTGGGTTGTCAGTTTGTTCATTTTCTTCACCATCAGACGATGAAGTGTCATTATTTCGCTGACTAGTCTCTCCAACTTCAGGTGAAGTGTTAGGAGTAGGAATGTCTGGCATCTCAGTCGTGGGTGTAGATGGAAATGTACGATACTCCAGAATCCCTTCCTTAACCCAATCTTCGTTGGCATCCATTCCGAGAAAGTCTTGTTCATCAAAGTTGATGTTAACAGTTTCAAGAACTTTCTTAGTTCGGAGGTTGTAAGCACGATAAGCATGACTATTCTGACTGTAGCCAACAAAGATACCACGATCGGTTTTGGCTTCAAACTTCTTCAGAGGATCACGATCCTTCAAAATGTAACACGTACAGCCAAAGACTCGAAAGTGCGAAACAGATGGCTTCTTGCCATTCACAAGTTCATAGGCGGTTGCCGTTGTGCCAGATCGAATACTTATACGATTTAGAATGTATCCAGCAGTGGAGACGGCTTCCGCCCAAAAGGTACGAGCAAGATTTTTCGAGATTAGCATTACACGAGCCATCTCTTGCAGCGTACGGTTCTTTCGTTCGGCTATCCCATTCTGTTGGGGCGTCTTAGGAGCCGAGTATTCATGATGAATTCCCTTCATCAGACAATATTCATTGAAGCTAGAATTCTCAAATTCAGTTCCATGATCACTCCTGATCCTCTTCACCTTAGCTTCATGATTCGTCCGAATCCATTTCACAATACCTTTGAAGGCATTGAAAGTCTCATCCTTAGTGGCCAAAAATCTTGTCCAAGTATAGCGTGAGAAATCATCCACAACCACCAGCACATACTCTTTCTTCGCAATACTCTTCACTTCCATTGGACCCATGAGATCCATGTGAAGTAGTTCAAAAGGAGCAGAAGTGCTCATCAGTGTTGGTAGTGCAGGATGAGGAGTTCTCGTCAGCTTACCCTTCTGACAGTCACCACACACTCTTTTCTCAATTTTGGGGAGTTGAGAGATTCCTCGAACTATCTCCCCCTTAACCAATTTACTCAAGTTTCGAGTGCTAGTGTGTCCAAGGCGTTGATGCCACAAATCGACTTTATCAGGCACGGTCACAGAGAAACAACTATACTCAGTTGTATAACAATTATTCTTAGCACGTGGACCTTCCATGATGCACTTCCCTTCGACATCATACACCTTGCAAGAGTCTATGTCAAAGATAACATTCAGCCCTTCGTCACACAGTTGGCTGATGCTGATGAGATTTGCCACGAGTCCCTTCACATGAACAACATTTCGGATTGGTGGCAATCCTTTGATATGTAGTGTTCCCTTCCCCATAACGACGCCTTTAGCTCCCCCTCCAAACACCACGGGAGAACCAGTCATAGGCTCGTAATCCTTCAGAAATTTCTTGGTTCCGGTCATATGACGGGAACAACCACTATCAAAATACCAAATCCCTTTGTTTCCAGAGTCAGAGGCATTCAGTGCAACATTGCAGAATATAAGTTCTCTTGGTTTCCAGGCAGTTGAAGTGGTGGAGTTAAGTTTAACTTCACTCTTTTGGGACTTGGGTACCCACTTCTTCTTGACATCAACATTTCGAGACTTAGTCTCAGTCAGTGGTTTCAAAATTTTCTCAACTTTTGAGATAGGAGTAATGTGTTTCTTCACACCCTTAGCAACTCCAATTTTCTTCTTCTCAGTCACTAGATCCCGGTTCGTGTCATCTCTCAGCTTAAAGCAGAAAGGTCTAATGTGACCGGGTACATTGCAGTAGTGACATACATATTTTCTCTTTTGACGAACTTCGTTCAATGTGGTCTTAACCATGACAGGTTTAGAACGAGAGAATTTTATATTCGGTTTTACGTTCTGAGGCTTACTCAACTTCTTCAGCAACGTCTTCTCGTAAGGCAAGATACCACGAGGATGTTTTACTATGGACTTCGGAAATTGATATGTCTCCGCCCTCAAGCTTGTAGTCGAGATCGACTTTTGAGATTCAGCTTTCGGAGATGTAGCAACTTTCTTTCCTTTAGCAATTTCCTTTCGTTTCAGAGTTTCAAAATCATCTCTGGTCTTACTCTTAGAAGAGTCAGTAGAAGCTTTGACGAAGGTCACTTCTTTCTTTTCGGGTGCAGTATAGATAGATTCAAAAACTTTCTGAAATCCAAGTCCAACCCGACCTGGGTTCATGTAAGATGCGGCATTGTCAAACACTGAAGAGTTAGTATTCATCTTTCTCAATAGCTCATCAGTCATCTGAAGCTTCTCCTTTAGAACATAACGTTCCTTGTCACACATAGCTAGATCAGTTTGAGCTTTCATCAAGGATGACTTTAGCTCATCATTCTCAGCATCAGTGTTCTTGAAGAGAGTTTGGAGTTTCTTCACTTCAGATGTTTCCTTCTTCAGAGATGCCTTCAGTTTTGAGTTCTCAAAATCTGATTTCTCAAACAACTCTCTCAGTTCAACAACTTCTTTGTGATATTTATGTTTCTCTTCGAAGAGAGCATCAAATTTAGTTTTCAGAATTGTTAGAGAATTATTCAACCTCTTCTTCTCATCTTCCGTCTTCTCAACCGAGTTTCTCAAACCAACGACCTCATCACTCATCTTGTGTTTCTCATTCGTGAGTTCAGTAATAGATTCTGTCAGAACCTTCAAGGACACTTCGAGTGTGTTATTCTCAGTGATAGCTAAGTCATGTAGGCTTATCAATTCAGCATGATTCTCTCTCAGGGTGAGTAGCTCATCACACACAACTTCAGCTTGACACACTTCAGGAGTCATCTCTATCTCTTCAGCTTCAGACTCAGATTCATCATCTGAGAAAATATTGTCATCACAGAAATTTCGATTTTCAGAGGCCAGACGGAAAATGTTGTCTGCAGTAGCAGTATCCTTCAGAAAGGCATCAAGTTGAAAGTTTTCAACTTCATAATTTGCAAGGTCAAAACCTTCATCAAATGTGACAACTAGAGCGTTGTCCTCATCTGATGCAGCCCAAGAGTCGTCGTTGATACAAGACCCGGTACGAGTTCCAGCTGGACCAGTTACGCGCTCGAGAGCCAAGAAGTTCAAGGCAAGTTTGATGACGATGATCCAAGAAGTTTGGGCGCAAGAGCTATTGAAGAAACCCATTGGTGAGGTGGATAAGCAAAGCCTTATCAACCTGATTGCGTACGAGAAGGCCGAGCCAACAGAAGACGAAGCTGGAACCATGAAGACGAAGCCAGAACGGCGTGTGTCGGACGACATGGAAAGCTTTCGGCCGACAAGTGGTTTGTCGGACGACACCTCTATGATGTCGGACGACATGCAGTGTAAAAGAGGGTCGAGACAGACGGGATTCGCAGGTTGAGCCTGCGAACGACGAAGATTTGTCGGACGACAGGATTTCCTGTCAGACGACAAGAGTATGTCGGACGACACCATTTCCTGTCGTCCGACATGAGCCCTGATTCTTTATGGAAATCGCGTTTTCGCGATTTCAAGACTTTATTGCGTATTTTCCTTTTGTTTTGTGACTTTTTAGGTCAGCCTATATAAAGGCTTTGAACCCAATTGTTTTAGAACACAACTTGAAGATTATTAATATATTTCGTGAGTTTATTCTCTCTCTCTTTTCGTTCTCTTTTCGATTGTGCCAAAAGAGATCAACCCGACGAATCAACGAAGCATACATACTTCGTCTGTGTGTCATACATCGATTTCCGAGTTGCTGCATCGATCGCGTGTTGGGGGTTAGGGTTCCGTCCCTAATTTATTTCACGAATCAGATTCAGAGGTTTGGGATCATCCGCCAGGTATCCAATTTCGTTATTTCTTCTTCTTCCGCTCAATCCATCAACGAGGTACGTATCATCTGGTATCAGAGCCCAGGTTAGGGCTTCTAATTTCTGATTACGTGACCTCGATTCTCTTGTTCTTCTCTTCCTTCTTTTCTTCTTGCTGAATCGGATCTCTTTCATCCGTAAGCACAAAAAAAACAAAAAAAAAAATTATATAAAAATTATTTCCACTCCGTTTTTCTTGAAATTTTTTTTGGGAGTCTCGTTTCTGGTAGTAAGTCGAATACTCAGCCATTTAAAAAAAAAAAAAAGTATTTTGGCGGGAAAAAAATTTTCTTCGACCATATTTTTGTGTGTGATTCTTGAGTTTTCCGGCGTCATTTTGAGCCAATTTAGTGCTATCGTATTTTTCGTTCCGAAATTTTCCGATTTTTGTTCCTTTCTACGTCGTATTGTGTGTTTTGTGGATTTTGTCGGTTCTGTTCTCGTCTGGTAGATCGAGGAGTTCGATACATTGAGGGAGAATTTGAGTGGTAAAAGGCAGAGTGTGTGAGAACATTAGAGTGAAAAAAGCCATACCTGAGTGAAACACGAGTGCTGAGTGAATCCAATCTTGAGTGTGATACACGAGCGTTTGTGAGGTGGTGAGGTTTCTTTTACTTTATTGCTTTTATTTCTAACATTTTCTGCGCAGGTATGTCTGAAGACGCGATAAAACAGGAGACAGCTGAGGGATCTATTAACAACGTCCAATTACAGTCTATGATGGATGTGGCG
This sequence comes from Euphrasia confusa, assembly GCA_954870475.1. Classification (NCBI taxonomy): domain Eukaryota; kingdom Viridiplantae; phylum Streptophyta; class Magnoliopsida; order Lamiales; family Orobanchaceae; genus Euphrasia; species Euphrasia confusa. Next base: position 11,773,672 of record OX940965.1, read on the forward strand.
TATGAGCGAATGGAAAAGCTCTTATCAACTGAGATGAATGTGGTACATGACCGACTCCTTGCCCTAGAGGAAAAATCTCGTCGAGAGAATGCAGAGACTAGGAGAGTCGCAATGCGCAACGTCGGTCGAGATAACCAGCATCGCCGTAATGGGCGACACAGGGATGCCAACCCCGAAGACGATGAGGCTGAAGAAATGGATAACAACTTGAGCACCATCAAGATGACTGTTCCCACATTCATGGGGAAGAACGATCCAGAGTTGTACATCGAATGGGAGAGAAAGGTCGAGATGATGTTTAACTGCCACAACTATTCAGAGCTCAAGAAGGTGAAATTGGCGGCAATCGAATTTTCTGACTATGCCTTGGTTTGGTGGGATCAGCTGGTTGCCAGTAGAAGGAGAAACTACGAGCAGCCTATCGAAACATGGGCCGGGATGAAATCTGTGATGCGAAAGAGATTTGTACCTTCCCACTACTACCGGGAGTTGTACATCAAGCTACAAAATCTACGACAGGGAACGAAGAGCGTAGATGAGTACTTTAAGGAGATGGAGGTGGCAATGATTCGGGCCAACGTTGAGGAGGATCGGGAAGCTACCATGGCTCGGTTCTTGGCTGGACTGAATTGGGAGATTCGGAATGCCGTGGAGTTGCAACCGTACGTCGAAGTAGAGGACATGGTTCACATGGCGATCAAAATTGAGAATCAGCACAAGAGGAGGGGCAGTTTTAGCAGTGCAAAGCCGACTCAGTCTTCTTGGAGATCACCCCAGGGTCCGAGTGGTTCTACACCTAAAGGGAACCAATGGAAGAGAGAGGTTCCACCTCGAGATGAGAAGAAGACCTACTTTAAGGGTCGTTCGGAGGGTGCAAGTTCAGCAACTCAGGTCAGCCAATCAAACCCTGATAGTCGCAACCGAGACAAGAAGTGCTTCAAGTGTCAGGGATTTGGGCATATTATGAGTGAGTGTCCTAACAGACGACTCATGATCTTGAGAGACGACGGAGAGGTCGTGACTGATGGTGAAGGCGAGGAACCGACACCTACAGCTACAGTGGATTCCGAGGATGAGGAGGAGATCCTAGCCATCGAGGGTAACCTGTTTGTAGCTAGGAGAGTCTTGAGTGCACATACACAACCCGATGAGAGGGAGCAGCGGGAGAACCTTTTCCACACGAGATGTCATGTAAAGGATAAGGTGTGTAGTGTGATCATTGATGGTGGGAGTTGTACGAACGTGGTAAGTGCAACCATGGTTCAGAGATTGGAATTACCAGAGGTGAAGCACCCAAAGCCATACCGTCTGCAGTGGTTGAATGATTGCGGTATCATCAGGGTGACCAAGCAAGTGAAGGTACCTTTCCGCATTGGGAAGTACGAGGATGAGGTGCTGTGTGACGTCATCCCTATGCAAGCGAGTCACATCTTGTTGGGACGACCGTGGCAGTTCGATAGGAGAGCCATACACGACGGCTTCACCAACAAGTACTCGTTTGAGTATAACGGTAAAAAGGTATCACTTGTTCCTCTCACTCCTAAACAGGTTTACGAGGACCAAGTGCAGCTACAAAAGGAGGCAGACAAGGCATCTCCCAAAGAGCAGTCCTTACAAACAAAGTAGAATGCCTTGCTTCACAAAGCCTACCTTGCTAGGGCTAGTGATGTGAAAGAAGCAGTGAATGAGAAGAGGCAGATGTTCGTGCTGTTGTGGAAGGGGAACTTGGTTATTACTAACGATCTACCCCTTCTACCCCCTTCTATTCAGTTTGTTTTGCAGGATTTCGATGATGTTTTCCCGGAGGATACACCACCAGGTCTACCACCCATCCGAGGGATAGAGCATCAGATCGACTTTGTGCCTGGAGCTGTGCTACCAAACCGCCCGGCTTACCGCACCAACCCAGAGGAAACAAAGGAGTTGGAGAAGCAGATTGGCGAGTTGTTGACCAAAGGGCACGTGAAGGAGAGTCTGAGTCCTTGTGCGGTACCTGTACTTCTCGTACCCAAGAAGGATGGATCGATGAGGATGTGTTGCGACTGCCGAGCTATTAACAACATCACGGTAAAGTATCGACATCCCATTCCTAGACTTGATGACATGCTTGATGAATTGTATGGTTCTTGCGTATTTTCTAAAATAGATTTGCGTAGTGGTTACCATCAAATTAGGATTAAGGAGGGAGATGAATGGAAAACTGCTTTCAAAACGAAAATTGGTTTATATGAGTGGTTAGTTATGCCTTTTGGGTTAACTAACGCGCCTAGTACTTTTATGCGTCTTATGAATCATTTGTTACGTGCTTTTATTGGTAAATTTGTTGTTGTGTACTTTGATGATATCTTAGTGTATAGCAAAACTCATGACGAGCATGTGGTTCATTTGAGGATGGTTTTGATTGCACTTAGGCAGGAGAAATTGTATGCTAACCGTAAGAAGTGCGTCTTTAGCACAGATAGGGTCGTTTTCCTTGGTTTTGTTGTTAGTGCACAGGGTGTACAGGTTGACGAGGAAAAGATACGAGCTATCCAAGAGTGGCCAACGCCAAAGAACATTGGAGACGTGCGGAGTTTCCATGGTCTGGCCAGCTTTTATCGACGGTTTGTGCCTAACTTCAGCAGCATGGCAGCACCTTTAACCGCCGTGATCAAGAAGAACGTGGAGTTCAAGTGGGGACAGGCACAAGACGAAGCCTTTCAGAATTTGAAGGACAAGCTGACATACGCCCCGGTATTATCTCTTCCTAACTTTTCTAAATCTTTCGAGATTGAATGTGATGCTTCTGGAATTGGTATTGGTGCAGTGTTGATGCAAGAACGTCGTCCGATAGCCTACTTCAGCGAGAAGCTAAATGGAGCTACGTTGAACTATTCGACGTATGACAAGGAGTTGTATGCCCTGGTGAGAGCTCTTCAGACGTGGCAGCACTATCTATGGCCTCGGGAGTTCATCATTCACACCGACCATGAATCATTGAAGCACCTCAAGGGTCAGAACAAGCTGAACAAGCGCCACGCGAGATGGATGGAGTTCATCGAGACGTTTCCATACGTCATCAAATACAAGCAAGGTAAGGAGAATGTGGTAGCTGATGCCCTTTCTCGGAGGTATGCTCTAATTTCGACTTTAGATGCTAAATTACTTGGTTTTGAGCATATTAAAGGTTTATATGAGCATGATGATGATTTTGGTGAGATTTATAAAGCATGTGAACAAACTGCTAGTGGGGATTTCTTTAGGCATGATGATTTTCTGTTTAGGAAGAATAAACTGTGTGTGCCAAAATGCTCTTTGCGTGATTTATTGTTGCTTGAATCTCATGGTGGGGGTTTAATGGGACATTTTGGTATTGCTAAGACTTTATCTGTTCTGCATGAGCATTTCTTTTGGCCTCATATGAAACGTGATGTTGAGAGGATATGTGGTCGTTGTCTTACATGTAAACAGGCTAAGTCTAGAGTTAGTGCCCATGGATTATACACACCTTTGCCTATTCCTGCATCACCTTGGATTGATATTTCTATGGATTTTGTGATGGGTTTACCTAGGACTAAGCAAGGTAGTGATTCCATTTTTTTGGTAGTTGATCGTTTCTCTACGATGGCACATTTCATTCCATGTCATAAAACTGATGATGCATCGCATGTGGCTGGATTATTTTTTAGAGAGATTGTTAGATTACATGGCATGCCTAGGACTATTGTGTCTGACAGGGATTCTAAGTTTCTGAGTTATTTCTGGAAGACATTGTGGTGTAAGCTAGGTACGAAAATATTGTTTTCTACTACTTGTCATCCCCAGACTGATGGTCAAACTGAGGTAGTAAATAGGACTTTGTCTACTTTACTACGTGCTATTATAAAGAAAAACATTAAGTCTTGGGAGGAGTGTTTGCCTCATGTAGAGTTTGCATATAATCGTTGTGTTCATTCTGCTACTAAATTTTCTCCATTTGAGATTGTGTATGGATTTAATCCTTTGACTCCTTTGGATTTATCTCCTTTACCTGTGCATGAGCATACTGATCTTGATGGCCGGAAAAGGGCTGATTTTGTGAAACAGATACACGAGAAGGCAAGGATGAACATCGAGAGGCGAACCAAGCAATATGCCGAGCAAGCGAACAAGGGACGTCGCAAAGTAGTGTTTGAGCCTGGTGATTGGGTGTGGTTGCATATGCGCAAGGATAGGTTCCCATTGCAGCGCCGATCGAAGTTACTTCCTCGTGGCGATGGACCATTCCAAGTGTTGGAGCGTATCAACGACAATGCCTACAAGCTAGATCTCCCAGGTGAGTACAATGTTAGTGCTACTTTCAATGTTACTGACTTGAGTTTGTTCGATGCAGGTGACGACTTGGATTTGAGGACAAATCCTCTTCAAGAGGAGGGGAATGATGCAGCCCAAGAGTCGTCGTTGATACAAGACCCGGTACGAGTTCCAGCTGGACCAGTTACGCGCTCGAGAGCCAAGAAGTTCAAGGCAAGTTTGATGGCGATGATCCAAGAAGTTTGGGCGCAAGAGCTATTGAAGAAACCCATTGGTGAGGTGGAGAAGCCAAGCATTATCAACCTGATTGCATACGAGGAGGCCGAGCCAACAGAAGACGAAGCTGGAACCATGAAGACGAAGCCAGAACGGCGTGTGTCGGACGACATGGAAAGCTGTCGGCCGACAAGTGGTTTGTCGGACGACACCTCTATGATGTCGGACGACATGCAGTGTAAAAGAGGGTCGAGACAGACGGGATTCGCAGGTTGAGCCTGCGAACGACGAAGATTTGTCGGACGACAGGATTTCCTGTCGGACGACAATAGTATGTCGGACGACACCATTTCCTGTCGTCCGACATGAGCCCTGATTCTTTATGGAAATCGCGTTTTCGCGATTTCAAGACTTTATTGCGTATTTTCCTTTTGTTTTGTGACTTTTTAGGTCAGCCTATATAAAGGCTTTGAACCCAATTGTTTTAGAACACAACTTGAAGATTATTAATATATTTCGTGAGTTTATTCTCTCTCTCTCTCTTTTCGTTCTCTTTTCGATTGTGCCAAAAGAGATCAACCCGACGAATCAACGAAGCATACATACTTCGTCTGTGTGTCATACATCGATTTCCGAGTTGCTGCATCGATCGCGTGTTGGGGGTTAGGGTTCCGTCCCTAATTTATTTCACGAATCAGATTCAGAGGTTTGGGATCATCCGCCAGGTATCCAATTTCGTTATTTCTTCTTCTTCCACTCAATCCATCAACGAGGTATGTATCATCATCTTCGTCTGAGATATCATCATCAGACCCATCATTCTCAGAGATCACATCTTCATCATCAATCACCACATAACTCACTGGCAGCTTCTTCTTTCGGTGCAAGTTGGGACATTCATTCTTGACGTGTCCATATCCCTTACACTCATAGCACTGCATTTTCGAAACATCTTTGCTATTAGAAGTGTATGGTGATAGCTTCGTGCCTTTAAACCTCTTGTCAGATGAAGACCCCTGATTTCGATTGTCCGGAGTGTTTGGATATGAGTTAGAACTTTTCTGAAATTTTCGGAAATTTCGTGCTCGGTTCTTTCTCTTAAAATCTTGTTTCACAAGATATGTGACTATATCAGTCAAAACAGCAAGCTTGTCCGGGTTGTTAGAATTCATCAATCGTTCAATGTCCTCTACTTCCTCATCGTCGGACTCATTCAAATCAGCTGAAAAGCTACTTTCACACTTCTCATTTTTCAAACGGGATTGTTGAGATTTTGTGCTTTTTGAACTCTTTCCCTTCTCAGATATCTTCAGTGCGGTCATTGGTTCATAGACGAGCGACATATCTGGGTTGCTACGTACTTTGAGAGTTAAGTCGTAGTTTCTCAAGTCAGCCATCAAGTCAGCATAATCCCAGTTTTGATTTCCATCGTTGCGTGCTTCAATGGTTAGCACCTTGCTCTCGAATCTAGAGCTTACACTGGATAGAACTTTCTCGTAGACCATGATTGCAGGAAAGACTTCTCCCAGTTCAAATGCCTCATTGACATATCTCATTACCTTGTCCAGGTAGTCATTTATGTCTTCATCTTCTCTCATACGCAGTTGATGAAACTGGGTTGTTATAGTTCGGATCTTTGAGCGCTTAACAGCGTGACTACCCTCACATGTCCTCTGTAGTGTGTCCCATGCATCTCTGGCTGAGGTGCAGTTTTTGACCAACTGATACATGCTGAGATCCAGCCATTCACAAATGAGTAGAAGAGCTTTGCTATTCGCAGTAGACAAGTCATGCTCTTCTCTAGTCCAACTACGTTCAGGCTTTGGGGTTCTAAGACCATCAGCATCTTCAGTGTAAGGACGCTCCCATCCTTCCAACACAGCCATCCAAGCTCTTGAATCAAACCCCTTAATTCTAGCAGATACTTTCGCTTTCCAGTTAGAGTAGTTCTGATGAGTAAGCATGATAGGTTTCTGAACAAACATAGACGACTCCATTGTAGCGGAAATATGGAGTCAAGTAACGGATCACGTCTTATACGTATGACGTCCCGCTCTGATACCAATTGAAATTACATCTTCGACGTAGGATACCAACTTTTCGTGACGTCGGTCTTAAACACTGTCACTTCAGCAACTTCGTTCGCACACACTCAGCTCTGCTTGCTATGTATGTTGTTCGGTGTATGTGGTGTGTTCGAACTCAACAAGAGTAAAGTAAAGTGCTGAAGACAAGGTTGTATAATAGTTTCATTTCATTGATAAACAAAACTAAACTATTACACTTGTGGAGAAAGGTAGACGGAATGATCAAGAGTCGTATCCCAAGTGACGTAGCACTCCAACGAACTAATGATCTAGTACTATATCACCTAGAGCTAAATCGCATAACTCTACTATCGGTGCACAGCACAAAACAACTACCAAAACTCTTAAGGCAGAGAGCCGTAAACAACGAACGTTGATACTCGGATATCGGATTTCGTTCTCTCAAAATCGTCAAGTGATGCCATTCAACTCCATGGGTATATATAGGTGATCCACACATGTGAGACGTTGACATGGCACGATCTGATTCGTCGCATACTTGAATGATGCAACAATTCCATGGATGACATCACTTTTGGAATCTTCGATTCTTGAATCTTGGAATCTTGAATCTTCGATTCTTGAATCTTCGAATCTTGAATCTTCGATTCTCTAACTTTAGACTTCAACACATCTTGACTCCGTCGATCTCAATACTTCATCTTCAACTTCATCGTGGTGAACACTCGTCGTTGAACATTTCATATTTCATCGTCTTCATTGTCGTCAATAGAGTTGAAGTAGTAAACAGCACTTCATGCATCAGATGATACACGAAGTCAAGGAGCATGGCGTGCGACTCCAGTCGCAAGGAATGAAGACGCCACATCAAGCGACGCCCGTCGCGAGCGACGCTAGTCGCATAACCCGGTCGTGCGACGCATGTGGCGTGCGACGCCAGTCGCACTAATTGGCAGAAGGAGTTCATGCGACTCCTGTCGCATTTCTTGAAGGGGCAGGATCGCGCGACGCAAGTCGCGTGCGACGGCAGTCGCTCAACAGGACACGCGACGCTTGTCGCGTGCGACTCTAGTCGCAAATGGAGGGAGGCCAGTTCGAGCGACACCCGTCGCGTGCGACACCAGTCGCATGGTGTGGTGATGCAATGTCTTGCGACTTCAGTCGCATGAGCTTGAAGGATGGACTTCATGTTGATTATTTGCATTCACTCAACCTACACCTGAAATCAAAGACAAAAACAACAAACACATATGTTGTCGACAAAACTAACATCTACACAATGTAACAATTCCCGTAGAACAAACAGAGTACGATGGGTTGATTGTAATGTTTTTTGGCATAAATTGTCTCATATATACAGAGTAATGTTCTTATTAATCGTGTAGCATAATATGATGTAACTTTTACTTTGGAATTGCATTTATTCGTGCACAAATAACTCCCGTTGAATGATCTCGATTCCGGAGGACGACCATAAATGGCTCCGAGAAAAAAAAAATCGAAGGCCATCTCGGCCGAGTCAACTCAGTCTCTGGCTAAGTACTCAGTGTGTTTTCACTTCATTTCGCCTTTCCTTAGTCGCCATCTCGGTACACGTACGCCAAACCTGGCTCAGGGCTCGCAACTATCACTAGTTACGATGCACTGTTAATTATATTTCAATGATGTAACCTAATGATCTTAGTGATCACTCGTTCATATTTATTTACACTTATACAAATTTTTTAGGGATGATGATATTTTTTATGGTAAAAAAACTTCTTAAAATTTACTCCTATTATAAAAAATATTAAAATTTTGAACTTAATTTTGGTACTTGTATAAATAAAAATTTATGAAATTTTAGCATTTATTTTCAACATTAATATCATTATAAGTTATTTGATGAAATTAAAAAATGAAAGTTCAAAATATTAAAAATGTATTAGAATGAAAGATCAAATATAAATAAAAACATACAAAAACATATGCACCACCTATAAACACAACCCTAGTGCCCAACTCCCCCTCTCCCTCCGTCCATAAACCACCTGTGTGAAGCACATTCCGTTTCATTGATGTTCACGTTTTGAGAATGTGATTTTCCTTTCTAGTTTGAATTTATAAAGAGATTTAGGTACTATTTTAGTAAATCAAGTCCAAATGCAATGCAAAGAAGAAGAATTGTGAAGTTTTACTCACAATTTTTTTTATCCCAAGCTTTCACAGTTTCAAGCCCTTGTCACTTTCATATTAACATCAAATTGAAGCATTTGTCATTAATCGACCGACCTTACACTTAATAAGGTACATTTTCCAAATGGTTTGGTGCCATCGCATAAAAGGAATTCGCCCTTATATATCTGCACATTTAGAGTATTAAGGATCAAGCTCTAATTCAATTTTAAAAAACATTATGTTATGAAACTGAATTTGCATCTAACCTTGCATGCTTAGCGAGATGGATATTGTTAACTTCAAAACCAAACCCAAAGGATGTCCCCGACTTGGCGCGATCTCTAATCGTTGCATGTGTAAGCCAACACTTTGTTATGCTATTTACAATAACGATTTCTCTAATTCGGCATTGTACAAATCAATGTAAAAGTACCTGAAACGCTAAATGTTAAAGCAGGTTTCCACCATGATTTGAAAACTAACGCTATTGACGAACTTAGAGGTCCCACCTTCCCCTAAGAAAAAAAAATATATTCAACAAACATCACTCACATCTATAACATATAAAAATATTCATGTCAATTTTTACCTTGACTAAAAGATTTTTATTGGCTTGCCAAGATGCAACAGCTTGAAAAGTGGAATCTCGAATCTTGTTCGAGTATTTGTCACCAACTACACTTCAAAAGATCAAACACACTCTTAGTTTGGTCATTTATTTCAGGAAGGAGATATTAAACAAGATCAATCATCGGTAAAATACCTTGTTTGCCACTCAAATCCGTATTCAATGTAATTTGTGATCCCAACTACTTCCTTTCTTTCAAACGGGTTGAAAACCTATATGATAGTAGTCATTTGCAATTAAACCATTAGTCTCTTCATATTATTTACATTATTAGTATGTATACTATCTATATTCCTACATCAACTTTAGAGGTATCCATATTAAAATCCAAGACAGGAAATATATTAAAGTTAAATATTCTCTCCATTATACATATAAATTGAACGTAAGAGATACCCGTCTTTGGACCGTCATACGTTGATAGAAAGAAGCAATTAACTGCAAAACAATATGCACGGAATTGTTAAGTGCATTGTACTCACAAATCAGACTCAGAAAAACTAAAACACTCTAAAGTCTAAATTAGTTTGTTGAATTTTTTATATTCCACCTGTGAGTTGTTAGCAAGTTGAAGTCCAAACGTGAAGGCCGGGATCAAGTCTGAGACAAATGTTCGCCCATAACTGATTGCATAGCTCCAATTCGATAAGGTTTTGGTTAGTACTCCATCTTTGCTTTTAACTACAAAAATACCATATGTATTTTCATATGTAATCCATTTAATCATTAAGGGCACTAGCTGCACCCGCAAAATAAAGAGTCGGAAATTTCATCGGAATTACTCGTGGCCGGAAATTTCATCGGCAGGGGTGCCCACAGTTGCCCACAGTCGGAAATTCCATCGACCGGGGCCCCACATCGTGTTGGGCCTGCTCTGATACCATGTCAAAGTTGGGCCATAACACCTTAAAAGGTCTTGTTAAGGTGATAAGGTTGTCCAACTTATATGTGAGCCCGATGTTCTTTATCCAACCGATGTGGGATATTCTAACCTAAGTAAAAATCTATCTTCGTACATATATGAATATGAAATACATCAAACGTAAATAATGGCATACTGTGAAAAGTATATGCAGCTCCACTTGACAAGATTGGACAATCAAATCTGAAACCGACTACATTTTGGCCGTCTTCAGATTCTTTGATAAGAATTGGTTTGTTGCAAAATAATTGAAGCCCCAAGTTTGAGACGGAAGTGCTTGATCTCATCAGTAAAGTCCTGCACGATGCACCACACCACACACGAGTATAATATATAGTAATAAGAAATACGTAGTACTATGTTGTTATAAATGGCCGGTGAATTGATTCTCACGGTTTAGTGTTTGAAACACAGATATCGAGTATTGCATCACCAATATTCGAGACTTCACTGCAACGAAAAACAAAACAAGTCATGTACATTGTACTGAACAAATGATCAAATCATATCATTAATTGTCGTATATATTGGAAACCTTTTCAAGCGAAACTCTGCATTTCCTACAATTCCCTCCTCTGAGTTTTGGTCCAGTGGACCAGTGACCTGGTCGGAAGGAGCACTTAATTTCAAGTGAGATAGCTAATTAACGAATTAAACTTGTACAAATTTATTGGGAAAAAAGGATACAAACGTACGTTTACAATAAAATCAGAGAACTCATCCAGCTGAATGGAAATCATCCTGGTTCTAAAATGATTAGCTGCTTCAAAGTAGTCATCCAAGAGAGATCTCAAAGCCGGAATCTTTACAAACAAAAGATTGTACGTTGATTCCATCGATCTACACGGAGTTCCACCAATAAATTAATACACTAGTAGTTCTCAAGCAACACATATAATTTGTGTCACTCTGTGCATGAAGAATACATTGATAAATTATTACACTATACTCATATCTTACTGTAGTAATTTCTCAAGCAACACATATATACACTGTGATCAGTACTTCAACTTAATTTTCAAATTGAAGAATCAAAAATAAAAAATTGAAATTCAAACCTGTTACGGGCGGCGAGAGGATATTGGGAATCGTACACCGGCGGAATGAGCATCTTCGGCGACTGTGATGTTGAAAATTGTTAGCATATTTTTATATTAGTTATTATATTTATAGGATTATTAGGGTTTACCTTTTATTTATAGGATTAGAGTTTACCTTATGTTTGGCTATATAAAGCCTCTCTCTTGTATATTTTAGATCACGCTTATTTGTTCTAATACCACAAGTTTTCTACGTTATCTTTTCTTTGAATCCTTGTTCGATTATATAAATCCTAACATGGTATCAGAGCCAGCAATCATCTAAAGCACACTTGTTCGCGGATCGAACTCTGCGCTGAGTTCGCTGGGGGGTACGGGTCTTTCTGCGCCACGCTATCCAGTACGCATACGTAAGTCTACTCAATTACCTGATTTTGCATACTCTTGTTATTCTAAGTCCTTTGCGTCATTTCTTGTTTCCATTGATCCAATCTCTGAGCCTTCCTCCTATAAGGAGGCTGTCCGATCCCGTGATTGGCAAAATGCTATGGCTGAGGAACTGTCTGCCTTAGACAAGACTGGTACTTGGGACCTTGTTGATCTTCCTGCAGGTAAAAAGGCTATTGGTTCTAGATGGGTGTACAAAGTTAAGACGAAGTCTGATGGTTCTATTGAGCGATACAAGGCCCGCTTAGTTGCTAAGGGGTTTGCTCAAGAGTATGGTTTAGATTATGAGGAGACTTTTGCTCCGGTAGCCAAGATGACTTCAGTTTGTGTCCTCATTGCTGTTGCTTCTGTTCAACAGTGGCACATATCTCAGATGGATGTTAAAAATGCTTTTTTGAATGGAGAATTGAAGGAAGAAGTGTATTTGGTTCCCCCACCAGGCGTCTCTCATGCTCCAGGACAGGTTTGTCGCCTTAAGAAGGCGTTGTATGGCCTTAAACAAGCATCTCGTGCTTGGTATGATAGATTTTCTCGAGTTGTGATTTCCCTTGGTTTTGTCTCTAGCCCTTATGACTCGGCTTTATTTGTTCGATCGACTTCTGCCGGTCGTGTTCTCCTTCTGTTATATGTTGATGATATGATTATTACGGGTGATGATGTTGATGGTATTGTGGGTTTGAAAGAAACCTTGTCCCGTTGTTTTGAGATGAAAGATTTGGGCCCTTTACGATACTTTCTGGGAATTGAAGTTGCCTCCTCTCCTCGAGGTTACCTCCTCTCTCAGTCCAAGTATGTGCTGATATTCTTCACCGTGCACAACTCACTGACACTCGCACCACTGACACTCCTCTCGAGCTGAACGCAAAGTATACTCTAGATGATGGCACTCCTCTACAAGATCCCACTCTGTATAGGTCCATTGTTGGTAGTCTTGTTTATTTGACGATCACTCGTCCTGATATTGTCTATGCTGTTCACATTGTTAGTCAGTTTGTTTCAGCACCCACGACTGTACATTGGGCTGCTGTTGTGCGTATTTTACGTTACCTACGGGGATCTCTTTATCAGAGTCTTTTGTTTCCATCCACTTCTTCATTGGAGCTTCGTGCCTTTTCTGATGCCGATTGGGCTGGTGATTCAACTTCTCGGAAGTCCACTACTGGGTTTTGTATTTTTCTTGGTGATTCTCTTATTTCTTGGAGAAGTAAGAAGCAAGCTGTAGTTTCCCGTTCATCCACCGAGGCAGAGTATCGTGCTATGGCTTCCACTACGGCTGAGATTATATGGTTGTGCTGGTTATTGGCTGACATGGGAGTCACTCTTACTGACCCCACACCTATGTACTGCGATAATAAGAGTGCCATTCAGATTGCTCACAACACGGTGTTTCATGAGCGCACCAAACACATTGAGATTGATTGTCATTTCACTCGGCATCATTTGGATCACGGAACAATTTCTCTACCGTTTACTCCGTCGTCCTTACAGTTGGCTGACTGCTTCACGAAGTCTCATTCTGTCAGCCGTCATAGATTTTTCATTGACAAACTCTCGATGCTCCTTGCTGTACCATCGTGAGTTTGAGGGGGGTGTTAGCATATTTTTATATTAGTTATTATATTTATAGGATTATTAGGGTTTACCTTTTATTTAATATTTTCAATAATAAGTTGGAACATCATTCCAACTTGTAGAAGTCTAAGTGTATTCTTTGACTACTCTTTACTTCTCTTAAGAACTTGGGACTTGGAATGGAGTGTCTCTTTGTATCCATTCCTCTCCTATAAATTGTGTTCTTGATCATGTTTATTGATCATCCAATAAAAACAAATAAAAACTAAAAACTCCATAATAAAAACTCCCTTTTCTTCTTTAATATTTTTATTCCGCATATCAAATACCCAACAAATTTGGTATCAGAGCCGAGTTAGTTTTCTTGGCTAATCTCGCACACTAAAAATAAAAATCCACCATGTTTGCACTTACCCCCAACCAAGTACCCATCTTTGATGGAGAACACTACGACTATTGGAGTAGTCAAATGCAAACTCTATATATCTCATTGGATCTTTGGGATATTGTGGAAAATACATACGCCGAGCCACCGAAACAAGCTACGAGTACAACTTGGAGTGAAGATCATCAAAAACTCTACAAGGATAATATTCGGAGAGATGCAAGTGCCTTGAGATATCTCCAACAAGGCGTGAGTAAAACCATCTTTCCGAGAATTTTTGGAGCGAAAAAGGCGAAAGAAGCTTGGGAAATTCTTCAACAAAGTTACAAAGGAGATGAGAAAGTCACCTCCTTGAAGTTACAATCTCTTTGGAGAGATTTCGATAACATGGCGATGAAAGAAGGCGATGGGATGCAATCATTTCTTTCGAAAGTTGCTGATTCGAAGCCTTGGTGACGTTATCGAAGAACGTAAAATTGTCCTAAAAATCCTACGAAGTCTTCCGGCGAAATTCGATCATGTTGTTGCAGCCATAGAAGAATCCAAGAATCTTTCCACCTACACTTTTAATGAACTTATGAGCTCTCTTCAAGTTCATGAGGAAAGGTTGAATCGATCATCAAATCAGCCCGTTGATCAAGCGTTTCAATCGAAACTTCATATTTCGGGCAAGAACAAATCAAGTTGGTAAGGTGGAAAAGGCGGCTTCAACAACAAAGAAAAAAAGCAAGGAAAATTCTTCAAAGGAGGAAAACAACAACAAGCTGAAAATTCGTCTTCATGTTGTCGTATTTGCAAAAAATCGAACCATGAAACGAAAGTTTGTTTCTTTAAATGCAAGAGCTGCAAAGATGCGGACCACTCGTATTCTAAGTGTCCGAAAAAGAATAATAACGAGAAAGACGAAGCCAACTTCTCCAAGAAACAAGAAGACCAACTCTTTTCTTGCATGAATGAGCAACAAGAATTTGAGAACGTGTGGTATGTCGATAGCGCATGTAGCAATCACATGTGTGGTGATCGTACTATCTTTGTGGAGATGGATACTAGTCACACTTCCAAAATAAAACTTGGAGACAGAAGCATTCTCGAAGTAAACGGAAAAGGTGTTATTGTTGTCAACAAGAAAGGAGGTAACAAAAAGTTCATTACCGATGTTCTTTTCGTCCCGAACATCTCTCAAAATTTATTGAGCGTTGGCCAACTCATGCAAAAAGGATATCGGCTATCCTTTGATGATGACAAGTGCAGCATCTTTGATAAGAAAAATAAAACTCATGTGATGACAATCTAAATGACATCAAACAAGGTGTTTCCCTTCGTCATGCCGTCGAAAAACGAAGTGGCCTTCAAAGGAGAAAGCATCGATAAATTCCATCTGTGGCATTTGAGATATGGTCATCTTAACAACAAGGGGCTGGAATTTTTGAAAAATAAAAATATGGTCGTTGGTCTTCCATCCATCGAAAGAAAGGAGCAAGTTTGTGAAGGGTGCATTTTTGGAAAAATGCACAGGCTACCTTTTCCTAAAAATTCTTGGAGAGCCAAATGTCCTTTGGAGCTGGTCCATTCGGATATTTGCGGTCCTACGAGGACTCCATCTCTCGGTAATAAAAGATACTTCATTCTTTTTGTCGACGACTTTTCAAGAATGATGTGGATATATTTTTTAAGTGAAAAATCAGAAGCGTTCTCCACTTTTCTACAATTCAAAGCTCTTGTAGAAAATCAAAGTGGATTAAAAATCAAGTCGTTGCGGACGGATCGAGGTGGTGAGTTTCTCTACAAACCATTCATGGAGTATTGCAATAAAAATGGGATCCAAAGGCAACTCACTGTTCGTAGAAGTCCACAAAATCTATAGGTATTCAAAACTCAATAGATTTTTAAAAATATTAAAAGTTAATGGATTTCTATTGATTTCAACCTAAAAATATAAAGAGATTCCATTATATGAAATCTCTTCTAAATACATGAGATTTTAACGAATTTCTATTTTAATTAGCAAATTATTATTAAAACAATAATAAAACTTAAAAACTATATAAATAAAAATAATAAAATTAATAAACATGAAATAGATAAAATAAAATTACTAATTAATTATTAAAAAAATTAAAAAATATATAAATAAACATAATAAAATAAAAAAAAACATCAATAAATAAAAAAAATAAAAAAATAATACGGATATTTTTTATATGCTTTATCATGAATTCTGTTTACATTAAAACAAAAATGGGAAGCTAATTCATGGAGAATGAGTATTGTTAATGGTATCTTGGAAAATGAGATCGACATATGTCAATGATGTAAATGAAGATAGATATAATAATGTTAAACAATTATATTATTTATTTTTAAATTAGTGCATTTTTTGTATTTTATTTTCTAAATAATTTGGATTTTTTTAAAAATAATATGGATTTCTTTATATATAAAAGTCTATGATAATTAAAGTAAATCAATTAAAAAATGTAGTATTTCATAATTATGTAAAGTCTTGATTTTTTTTAAAACAATTTGGATTTCTATATATATAAAAGTCTATAATAATTCAAATAAATCAATTAAAAAATGTATTTAAATTCTATGAAAATTCATGAAAATCAATAAAAAAAATCAATGAAACTCTTCATAGTTTAAAAAATCCATTAAAATTGAATACACCCTCCTAATAACATGTTTACATCTCTCTCTATCTCTCTCTCAATATATATAAATGCTCAAATTAAAATTAAAATTATTTTAATATCATTAAAAACAATACGGCAAAGCAAGGCAACACAAACACAGAAGGACAATAAAACAGACTGAAACAAAAACACGAAAGAGACATCAAACAGGCAACAAAACAGACTGAAACGAAAACACGAAAGAAACATCCAACAGAAGACCCAGCTGCAACTAATTCAAACTACGGGAAGCTCCTGCCGCGCCGACGATCACCATCGGGGCTTCACCTCCGGCCTCCTCCGGCGCGGCGGCATCAACGAACAACACCAAGATGTCACCTCCAGTCCCCGGCGGAGCTGGGTCACCTCCAGTATAAATTATGTATATTTACATAATTTATTTTATATAAATATTGAATATAATTTTTTATTCCCACGTCATTTATTTATTTTATTTTCAATATAAATCAATTTAATTGCCTTAACAATACAATGAACACATATATATAATTTTAAATTGCTCCACACATATAATTTAATTTATATAAATATTAAATATAATTTCTTTTTACACATAATTTATTTATCTATTTCCAAATCAGAATTGTTATGTCTGCAAAACATAATTTGCTTTGCTATAATTATATATAAGACAAATTGTTGGTAGTTTTTTATAATTTTGAAAATCAAACGAGTTTGTTTTAAATGTGCTAAAATTAATTTGCTTAATTTCAACATGATTTATATATTAATTATAGTTTTTATTAATTAATGAGATTAATTTATAAATACACTTTTTGATATATAGTAACCTCTTTTTTATACATTTTTTATTCCACATATTAAATTAATATGTAATGAACGAACAAAAAAAAGTAACGTGACCAAGTGTGCCTATAAATAGTTGAACAGGTGTGCTTATAATTAGTGGACAAATGAGTATAACATAAAAGTAGTTAATTTTCAAAAAATATAGAATAATTAATTTGAGTTTAATTATTATTAGTTAATTATATAAACAAGGACGTATTTAATTATTAAGATAAAATTAATTATTAAATAAAAATATAACTAGAAAATACTTAATAAAATAATAAAATAGTTAACATTTAATAATAAATGGTCAGACGGATTTTAATCATGTTAAGAGAAATACAAATTAAGAAATTTAAATTTATTTTGGTGGTTCAACGATTTCTAATTTTCTAAATTTTAAAATTTTTTTATTAGTTAAATTCTCAAAATTGACATGTTTGACCGGTCAAAATAAATGACACATGTAATTTTGACGCGCTATTAAAAAATTTAACAAATAAAAAATTACAAAGGAACTGATATTATCTCCTTATAACCAACATACCATAGAGATACCAAAGCCCAACTAGCCTAACTAAGGGAATGTATTCAATTAAGAGTTTATAGGATTTTAATGGACTTTTAAAGTCTAGGTATATTCAATCCGGATTTTTAAAAGTCTATTAAAATCCGGAGGTATTCAATAAGGATTTTAAAAAGTTTTAAAAAATCCGTAGGTATTCAAAAGTCTATGGATTATAATGGATTTTAAAAGTTTATGGATTTTGATGGATTCTCTTTACAAAATATAACTAAATTTGATTTTTGAAATCTCTCATAATCATGAGAGATTTCAATGGATTTATTTACAATACGAAAACTCAAATACAAAAAATAAAAATAAAACAATTGTTAGTTACACTAATCACTCTATTAACATTTTTATTTGAAAAAATTTATCTTATTATATTTTTGTTAAAAATAATTATTTATACATGATATTAATAATAAATTATTTTGTGATGAAAAAAAATTAGAATAATTAAAATAATAATTTATTTTTTTTATTTTTTTTTTATATATAAAAGTAGTTCATATACATTTGAATATAGTTAATATTTATGAAAGTTTGCGTAAATCATATATATTTTACAATTCTTTAAAATTTATGAAAAACAATATAAAATCAATAATAAAATCAGTCAAACTCTCCATAAAATATATAAATTTTCAAAAAAAAAAAAAATTGTATAAAATCCTAATCGAATATACTTTCCTAATTCATTGAGATTGAAAAGCTTGTATTGCTAATGCTATGTGGGAGATGAGGCTCATGCATTACAATAATATAAATGAAAATTAAATAATAATGATAAATAATAATATTTATTTATTTTTGAACAAATGTATATTTTGATTAATAATAATATTTATTTATTTTTAAACAATTTGGATTTTTTTAAATAATTAAGATTTTTATATATATAAAAATTTATAAAAATTCAAATAAAAAAATTAAAAAAATTATATTACAATCATGTGAAGTTTATGAAAATCCATCAAAATCAATTGGAAAAAGTCAGTGAAACTCTACGTAGACTCCGTGGATTTAAAAAATCAGTTGAATACACCCCCCTAAGTATCAGTAAAAACTCCCTACAGTCATATCGTTGGGACCGATAAAAAATATTACTATAAAGAGTTATTCTTATATAGGGTTTTACAAAATAAAAATAATTTTTTCGTATAAAAAAATAATATAAATATAAAAATAAAATGCATTGTATTTATATATCTTAAAGTTCACATAACAAATTTAATAGTATTTAATAGTGTTGACTATGAATATTTGAGCATAAATATGTAAAAATTGTGTTTAATGTATATATATTGAATAAAATACTAATGAATCTAAGAATTATAAATCTTGATCATATACTATATGTTATTGATTTTAATAAATATTGTAAGTCATTTTAAACATATTGTTGATTTTGATAAATAAAAATATTATTAATAAATATTTTTATTATATATTAATTATTTATTCCTATATAGAGATATAAATCTTTAAGGCGGGACTTGAAAAATGTATGAGAGTTTATTCCTATTTATAACTGGTCCCAAGTCGGAACCTGAAATTTTTATTAGAGTTTATTCCTATATAGAGTATTACTATATTGAATTTATTACTCCGTATCTCCTAACTGAAAATTGATTTGGTCACATTCCAATTTTTTTTATTACTCCATATTTTAACGATGAACCTAATTACCCATCCTACTTATAGATCACTCGTTCATTTCTCTCTTTAATTTTTGATGTAATATTCAGATATGATATGAACGATGATGTCTTGGGAGTGCAGATTGATTCTCCGGCGAAAGACGGTAAAGCAATTGCCATTGCCACACTAATTGAATGCATTAGCTCCGTAATCCTCTTTTTTGTTATGCGAATTTAATTGTTTATGAGCTAATTAATTTATTCTGTGTTGGAAATGTATAATGCTATTCATTCTTCTGTGTGAAAAACACTTAGTGTTGAATTGGTGGCCAAATTCTGAGAATGTAAATTTGTGCAAATTAAATTCTTATTTTAAAAATGAATAATGTGATTCTATTGTGTCAAGCACTTTCAGCTTAATTGTGTTCAAATTTTAAGAATGTTAATTTGTGCTTTCACCATGTTTTTTTATAGAGATCATCTCTTTGAAGTGAAATGAAGAATGTAAAACCCTAAATTCTTGTTGATAAATCTGTATGTGTATATATATATATATATATATATATATATATATATATATATATATATATATATATATATATATATATAATTTTAAGAATGTTAATTTGTGCTTTCACCATGTTTTTTTATAGAGATCATCTCTTTGAAGTGAAATGAAGAATGTAAAACCCTAAATTCTTGTTGATAAATCTGTATATATATATATATATATATATATATATATATATATATATATATATATATATATCGATAGAAAGGATACGAGTCAGCTGAATGTTTGTGTTTGCTGATTCCATGTATAATATCGATAGGAAGGATACGAGTCTATTATAATTGGAATATTTCCTTCTCCTGAACAGGTTATTGGGGGTTAAAAGGAGGCAAGTCTCGATAGGTTCTAGCTCAAAGTCGAGAAACAAGGCTGTGATAATAGAGGAGGTAACATTACACAGTGTATTTGATGCTATGAACAATGTTTTAGATTTGCAGATGACGGCTATTTAGGATTTGTTATGCTCGAATTAGAGTAACCTCTTAGTCTGCATGAAATCTGTTTTTCATTTGGACATATTGCATTTCCTGATCTTGCGTGTTCTTATTCCATATATCCTTGAATCAGCAAGGCATATAAATTAATCTTCAATATTGTTACTCTGGTAAAAGGAAACCTAATAAAACAACAATGAGGTGAAATATTGATCTGCTCTATGTATCTCTCCCTTTTGCTTGAGGTGTTTAGTAATCACATTGGTGATTTAGTTCGGAGTCTGGGCTGTGAATTTTATCTTATAATGTCTGCCGTCTTGAAGAATGAGTATTTCGACTATTAAAGTTACAACACATTCAATCAATTCATCCTATCATGTCTATCATGTCTATCATGTCTATCATGTCATACCCGAGAGAATGTGCTTGCTTTGCTTGACGAGTTGTCAAATGACGGGGTTGTACACTAATATGACAGATTGAGTTTTTATTTTAACAAAGGATATCTATGGTTGAATTGTGCAATTGTATTGTTGGTTGAAGGTGCTTCATAAAGCTATTTAGAATTAAAGTGTTTATTAGTTGAAAATAGGACTGAACAAGTCAATTCATTGCCCCTTAAGCTAAAATAGTTGACAATCAAAAGTTATCGGTGTTGGAAAAAAAGCTGAAATGACTCACCAGGCAGGAGAAAGTATTTGGTGGAGAAAATTGGATTTTTTTTTACTTGTTTTAAAATTGAAACCAAAAGTAGAATCAGAATCTATTTCATCTTTCTTGTGATTTTCGATTCTCCTTATACATAGCTGAAATTATAGTTGTGGCAGTTATGCCAAAACAAAATAGAGGTGCAGAAGATTAGCCGTTATTTTGATGTCAATCTTGTAAACTTTATTATTTTCATCCATTTTGTATTGATGTTCTTGCCTCAGTCTTTCTTGAAGTTTCTGGACGTTTTATGTTCTTTTAATAGTTGGTTTGCTAGTTTCTTGAGTTTTTTTACAATCAAGATGGAAGGAATTTCCATCTTTAAAGTTTGACACTAACCAAACTACCAAATTCTGCCAAAAAAACCGAAAATTGATTTTTCACAGTTATAATTAATTCGGATATAGGATTGTTGCTTAGCATAGCATAACTTTATTGTCCACATAGGAATTTGAGACATGAAACAAAATGAAAATCTGAATGAGAAAATATTATGTAGTAGTAGAACTTAAGAAAGACTTAGGACTTGGTGGTTCTGGGATATCTACAGTCCCCTCCAGCATGAGTAGAACTTTCTTCATCGATGGACGGAATGATGGATCCTCCTGTATGCACCATAAACCAACCTTAACCATCCTCTCCAGTTTCCTCTTTTCCACTTCCTCGTCACCCACAAGCTTTCCAATATCCCTCGACGCATAACAGTCATAAACCCATTCCTCAAGGATTGCTTCGCCGAAACTAAGTGTCGAATCGACGCTTCGTCGACAGCATATGATCTCCAATAGCACAATTCCATAGCTGTAAACGTCCGCTTTGACTGTGATGGGCTGTTTCTGGTGCCACTCTGGCGCCACATAACCTCTCGTCCCTCTTATCCCCGTGTACGTATTCGTCTGATCTTGTTTTAACAGCTTTGCTAGTCCAAAGTCGGATATCTTTGCGCACCCATTTCCATCTATGAGTATGTTTTGAGGTTTTATATCGCAATGAATGATCTGTACCTCACACTCTTCGTGCAGATACAGGATGCCTCTGGCTATGTCTCGAGCGAGTTTTGTTCTTTCCTCCCAGCTCGGGCGGTTATCAGATTTGAAGAGTATGTCCGTTAGGGATCCGTTGCTCATGTACTCAAACACCAAGAGTTTACTCGGTCCGTCGAGGCAGTAGCCCAACAGTCGTACTAGGTTACGATGATACGTCCGCCCGATCGTCTTCATCTCCGTTTGGAATTCCATGTCTCCTTGCGCGACTTCATTCTCGAGCCTCTTCACAGCCACCGCCTTCTGGCGTAAGGTTCCTTTGAAAACCGTGCCGGACGCTCCTTTACCGAGTTCTTCCTCGAAGCCATTCGTTGCCTCGACAATGTCCGAATACGTGAATGCCCGTAGAGAGACATCCTCTGCTTCTACTCCGGAATCGTTGATTATCTTCTTGTAAGTCCGCTGCTTTCTATGAACGTAGATCACAGAAATCAACACGACGAGAAGGCTCGCAGCAGCGAGTGAAATGCTCATGATGAAGACGTCCAAACGGACCTCTTTCTTGATTTCTATGTGCCGATTAGGTTCTTCTTCAGTTGTTGTGCTCACCTTAACAAGGGCGATGTTCGTATCGCTCAATTGCCTTCTTCCGAATCTGAGAGGAAGCCTCTGCTTCGAGCACCGTCTCTCTTTAAAAAAGGCGGCTTCGCAGTTGCAGTCGTCGAGACAAGCTTGCTCGCAAACCTCTCGAGTGATTGCATTCATCTCGCCGTACGCGTTGTCTTCCCATACGACGTTCTCCACCTGTCTCATCTCGTTCCCGTCGCAACCTTCCACAACAAAATCTCTCGTGCATCCGGCGCTCCAGTTTCTCGGCTGGACGTTCGTAAATCCCGGCAGGCAACGGCATGTGACCTCTCTATCCATGTTGACGCAGAACGAATTGATCCCGCACCGGCCTTTCGGAACGCACTCGTCGTCCGTGGTTGACCATTGACTGATCCATCTCTCTTCGCGGTCTACGGAATAGAGGCGGAGGATTCCGTCCACGTCGATTCTCACGGCGTAGATATTTCTGTGTGTAGGAAGTCCTCCCGTCGTTATGTTCTGCAAGAACGAGGTCCCGTTGAGAAAATAAAGGCGGCCGTCGTTCGCCAGGTTGAGGGAGATATTGTTGCCTCTTCCGTTCGTTCCTGATGCGTAGTAAGAGTACGGAGCTGTATCGGGTGTGCCGACGGGGTACTGCACGAGGTTCCCGTCGCTTTGCATCTTCAGCCGGAAGATTCCTCTGGAGTGGTCGGTTTTGGAGGCTCTGGAGACGAGCTCTTGGTTCGGGCCGAGGCGCTGGCCTGGGAGAAGGGTGTTGGTGGGGCTGTCGAAGCTCTGCCAGATGATTCTGGAGTTGGAATCGAAGAGCACGAAGTTGCCGTTGTCGAGCATGGATGCGGATGAGATGGACCTGCCGGGGGAGACGAGGTCTATGTCCTGGCCTTGCCGCTGTCGGAGGATTAGCCTTCCGTCGAGAGTCAAGCTCAGGGCGGAGGCGGAAGCGACTGTGGGGTTGTTTGCGTTTGCTGTCCAGACGAGGGTGTTAGCGATGGAGATGCCGACAGTGGACGCGTTGGTTCGTGGGAAGAATCCGAAGGCGAAGAGGCCGGAAGATGAGATCCATGAGGATTGGTTTGTGTTGGGTGTTAGGGAAGATCCTAGGCTGATGTTCGACCGTCTTTGCTGCTGAGCTTCTACTTGTACTTTTACAGCTGCTGGAACAACGAGGAGGAGAAAGAGGAGGAGGATGACTACATTTACAGCCATGGGATTGGAAATTTCTCGTTTGCAGGTATTACTATTATTTATGAGGTTGTGGTTGTGTTTTTAAAAGTGTGTTTTGGGAATTGGGACCAATTGACTTGGGGTTGACTTGGGGGTGGTGACGTGTAGACTATTCTTCTGAATTCTGATTACATTGTGAACAAATGACCGAGTCTTTCTTAAAGCGTGTGGAATAATATGTTCCATATATTTCATTTGGACACAACACATTAAGATAGTAAATAATTAAGACCCTAACGACATTTGTTGATTGTCGTTCTCTGTGAATTTGTGTGGCATGGAAATACCTAGATTTTGGGGGCACAGTGACTCAGGACTCCAAAATGAATTTGTCACTTGAAAGTTCTACTTTCTGGGTTTGTGCAAATGTCGAATTACGGTCGAATACTTTCATGATTCTTTGGTGTTTTGAGTAGATTCATCGGTTGGGGAGGTGTTTGCTTATTTGTGCATCTTTGGTGAATTACTCGTGTTTCTCTTTGGAATTTATTACATTGTTTGTCTTTATTACTCTATCATTTACATTTTTTCGTTTCGATTAGATGTTTCAACAGTTGAATTGGAAATTATACAAATGAAGCATTCCCACGATGTTTACGTGTTCGATTCTGTTTCGTACGACTGGTCATTGAGTAAAACAGGTTACCATTTTCGTGGTTTCTCTTACTGAATTTGTATCGTTGCTTTCTAATTCCAGGAACAATAACAGCACGGCATCATTTCATCGCTCATCACATTGCAAGTCTCGTCAAGAATAAGATGTAAATACGACAATGCCTCCGTCAAGCATGAAGCCTACTCTGGTCAGTGTTAGAACTTACCGAGGCACAACTGATAGAATTCCGACTCTGCAAGAAGCCTTATCCTTTGGCCAGCCTTGTCTCGATAAGAAACCCGAGTCAAAACTGAACCCGAGCACCGAAAATGTGGCTCGTTCTAAATCCACACAACACAATGCCCGAAAGCCTCGACCCGAGAATGACGATGATAATGAGCTGGTAAAGTACATGTCGAACCTACCTGACTTTTTCCAACAGCAAATGGAGAAGGAGAGCAACGTTCAAGACAAGGCCCTGAACTTTGGCGTGCTCGACTGGAAGCGTCTGGAGAAATGGAAATACACAGAGCGTATGCCCGGATATTATCCTTCCCAGAAAAAGCAATCCTCGTCACATGTTTGTAATACCAGTTCAAGAAACATGGCTGGGCCGAACGGTTTGCGTTTTGGTGGATCGTGTGATTGTGGAGGGTGGGATGTTAGCTGCAAGCTACGTGTACTCGCAGATGCTAAAAAAGAAAGCAATAGTCTTCAAGAATCAATGCCGAGCTCTACTAATGATCACCTCATTCTTTACCTAGAGGTATGTTTTAGTGCTTCAAATTATTGGTCTAAGTACCTATTTCTAGATACATCATAAATAGAAAATCCCCTAAAAGCATTATGAATAAAAGACTGTCTTTATATTTATTTTTATCCAATATATCATCAAACGAGTAACATCTAAATTAAGAAAAATAATACTTCAAAATTTATTGTAATTTTGATAGGTTTCGGCAACTTTTAAAGCTAAAAGTATATATTTTTGTAATTTTTTCCTCGTTTCTTATAGGGTGGAGAAAAAAGGAGCAGTCCTTTTTCAGTTTGAAGCCATTCAGCAATGGATACTACTCTATCGAGTTTGATGCGTCGATTTCTTTGTTAGAGGCTTTTGCCACGTGTGTAGCATACATCACTTGTTCTAAATTCCCGGAAATCACAGAGGCCAAAAGCCTGTCTGGGGAAGAGCATCTTTCGGAAGCCACCATAACAGGTACTGATAATAGTAAGAGGAAAACACCAACCACATTCCAAGAGCAACTCCCTGCTTACGTCACTTGCCCACCCTTATCTCCAGTTGGAAGAATCTGAAGGGTAAAATAACAAATCTCCAGTTTAGCTTCTTTTTTAGGAGTTACGGAGAGACCACACATCTATATCTCGAAGAGACTTATGTGTTACTGGAAGAAAATGACCAAGTACCTCTTTTTTTCTTCGAATCTTGTGTATCTGTTCTAGAGAAGGGTTATGAAGACCTATGTATTAATTTTGTTACCGTCGGTAAAACTGTAAAGTAGCTTTCGTCGCGGTTTCGGGACATATTAGTGATAATATGATGGTTATTCTGAAGCCTTCTCAACTAGCTATTTAGTTAGTTGTCAAAAGTAACAAGATGCCTTAATAATTGTTGTTTCTATTTTATTTTTTGTTTGTAATTGACCCCTCAAGGTTTAACCTAATTACAAACTGAACCAGCTAACTCTCACAATTTACAAGAACCCTGTAATTTTGTTATATTTACCTTCTGTGATAATGTAAATTAGCACTTTATGCAGAACAATAATTTAAGTATAACCTCATCAGCCAATTAAGGAAAGCTACATTGGATTCAAATATTAAATGACATTGGAACCTCAACAGCCAGCAAAAGGGTATTACAATCATTTTAAATCTCACACCACCATCGACTCAAAGATCAACATACGATGCGTGGTGAATGCATATGAACCACTGATCATCCACCCTCTCGAAAACATTCGTAACGAAATGCCTTCCTGAAACGCACTGATCCGAAAGGTAATGAATTGAGAGATCTAATGGGGCACAAGACGATTTTTTTTCGTTAGTAGAATTAATTATACCGTGAAGTTAAACGAATGGAACGCGCATTGGGATGGCACGGATACATTGCGCCACTATCAATACAAGATCCAAGAGAGCTTGCGCGTTTTCCAGATTCCAATATTACCTACAAACATGACAGATCGAAGATATGGGAAGCTATAGAGGAAAAAAATACTTAAAAAATCAGCTCATGTTGCCTGAACCTGAACCGAATCCCAACAACAATACTGCTACTGCTGCTTAACAATAGCAATAATTCTTTTTATTTTGAAGGGAAAAAAATTGCAATTCAAAAACTATAATTCTTTTCCGATACTCTAAAATTGAATCCCAATAAGTCTTACTCGAACATAAACCCTAGCTACTAATAGGATAGACTAAAACCCTGACCTGTGATATGAAAAAAAAATACGAAATCAAAGAGAAATAAAATTAAAAGAAAAAGTAAATAAAAAATACTCACAGCATCAATGGAATTCCTGGAGAACTTAGGTTGATTGAGGCGGGGCTTGAAACACAGCGCGGAAAAATTCGTCGCCTCCATTGCAGAAAATATCTCACTTGGCCAACTGAAATCAATGGAGAAATTACAAATTAAATCAGCATAAAATGCATCGCGAAACCACAATTTTTCGAGGAGGAAAAAAAGGTCAATAGTTGTTTAATTAAAAATAGTAATTAAAAAATAGTAATTGATTTTACTCCGACTGATAGGAAGCAGGAGAGGTAATAATCTAATCATAATAATAATAATAAAACATTACCTTCGCTCTTTCTTCTTCTGTCGAAGCTTTTACACTCTCGCTCTTAATACGCGCTCTTTCTCTATGTGTGATTCTCCTCGATTCAAATCTACTGAGTCCGGTCGGTCTTCTTCTCGTATTTCTCGATTGCTGTAAAAATAAAAATGTTGTTGCAGAGATGCGGCGGTTCGTCCGCTCTCTCGTCCCACTCTTCTTCACCGTGTAAGCTCCGAACCCTTTCTCCTCCTTTCAACTCTAATTGTCTTTTCCCGCTCGCCCTGAATAATAATCTTCACCAACCCTTCTCTAAAGATGGGGTTTTTCTAGGGTTCAAGCTCCGGTGCCATTCCAAGATTTTAGCTTTACCCGAAACAAACGCCAACACCACCAAGTGGAAAAGGAAAAAGAATTACGGAGGAATTTTGCCTTCGGTTTTGCGGGCTTTAGAAGCGGATAAGGATCTGGAGAAGACTCTCGAGTTGTATCACGGGAAGCTCAGCCCGAAAGAGCAAACGGTGATTCTGAAAGAACAGAGAAAGTGGGATAACGCTTTGAGGGTTTTCCAGTGGTTCAAGTCCCAGAAGGATTACGTCCCCAATGTCATACACTACAACATCGTCCTTCGGGCGTTGGGTCGAGCCAAGAAATGGGACGAATTGAGGCTTTCCTGGATCGAGATGGCTAAAAAAGGCGTCTTGCCCACGAACAACACGTATGGGATGCTTGTTGATGTGTATGGAAAAGCCGGACTGGTAAAGGAGTCCATTTTGTGGATTAAGCACATGAAATCGAGAGGGATTTTCCCGGACGAAGTCACCATGTCGACTGTTGTAAAGGTGTTGAAGGATGCCAGGGAATACGATCGAGCTGACAGGTTCTACAAAGATTGGTCTGCTGGTAAGATTGAATTGGATGACCTCGATTTGGACAGCATGGGTGATCAGCAATCCATTAATTTGACACAGTTTCTGTTGTCTGAGCTTTTCCGTACCGGGGGGAGATCACATTCTCCTGCGAGTGACATGGAGAACACAGTGATAAAACCAGGCCTAACCGCTACTTATAATACCCTCATAGACTTGTATGGAAAGGCGGGCCGTTTGGATGATGCCGCGAATGTTTTTTCTGATATGTTGAAGGCTGGTGTGGCTTTGGATAACTTTACGTTCAACACTATGATTTTCATCTGTGGTAGCCAGGGGAATTTGTCTGAGGCCGAGGCTTTGCTCGATAAAATGGAGGAAAGAGGAATTTCTCCAGATACCAAGACTTACAACATATTTCTCTCGCTGTATGCCAATTCGGGGAACATGGATGCGGTTCTTGAGTGCTATAGAAAGATTAGGGAGGTGGGTCTTTTTCCTGATGGCGTCACCTATAGAGCTGTGCTTAAAATACTGAGTGAAAGAAATATGGTTCGGGAGGTGGAGGGTGTGATTCAAGATATCGAGAATTCGAATAAGCGTATCGATGAAAGTTCTCTCCCACAACTTGTTGAGATGTACGTTGGAGCTGGATTGTGTGAACAAGCCAAAGTCTTGATTGACAAGTGTAGAAAATCGTTTTCGTCAAAGACCTGTGCGGCTATAATAGATGTGTATGCGGAGAATGGACTTTGGCCTGAGGCAGAGGCATTGTTCCTAAGTAAATGCGAACAGAAGGATGTATTGGAGTATAATGTAATGATCAAAGCTTATGGTAAGGCGGGTTTACACGACAAAGCCACCTCACTCTTCAGGGGTATGAGAAATCAAGGGACTTGGCCGGACGAGTGCACCTATAACTCCCTTATACAGATGTTAGCCGGAGGTGATTTAGTGGATAAAGCAAGAGAATATTTGGATGAAATGCAGGATTCGGGATTTAAACCTAATTGCTCGACCTTCTCGGCTGTTATTGATAGTTTTGCGAAGAAGAAGAGGCTCTCGGATGCTGTTGCTGTCTTTGGTGAAATGTCGAGAGCTGATGTGAAACCGAATGAAGTTATTTACGGGTCTTTAATTGATGCTTTTGCGGAGGATGGTGAATTTGAAGAGGCAAATAACTATTTTCGAGTCATGGAAGGTTCTGGAATCTCGGCTAACCAAGTAGTTTTAACTTCGATGATAAAGGCTTACGGTAAAATGGGGTCCGTGGAAGGAGCAAAGCAACTGTACGAGAAGATGAAAATGATGGACGGCGGTCCTGACATCGTGGCTTCCAATAGCATGCTTAATTTGTATGGAGAATTCGGGATGTTGTCCGAAGCAGAATCGATATATAACCACTTAATAAGAAAAAATCAGGCAGACGGGGTCACGTATGCAACCATGATTTATGTATACAAGAACATGGGCATGCTTGAGGAGGCGATTGAAGTTGCTAGAGAGATGAAGAAGTCCGGTTTAGTGAGAGATTGCGTGACGTATAATAAAGTGATGTCATGTTATGCCATGAATGGCCAGCTGGCAGAGTGTGGTGAGTTGCTGCATGAAATGGTGGTGAGAGAGAAGCTTTCGCCTGATGTGGGGACTTTTAGAGTACTATTTACCATATTAAAGAAAGGAGGGGTCCCGGGCGAAGCCGTGAGTCAGCTGAAATCGTCTTACAAAGAAGGTAGACCCTTTGCCAAGCAAGCCGTGATAACCTCCGCTTTCTCTGTAGTGGGTCTGCACGCGTACGCCCTCGAGTCTTGTGGGGTTTTCGCAAAGGAAGACATGGGGTTCAATTCGTTTGCTTATAATGCTGCGATTCGTGCTTACACGGCTTACGGGGAAATAGATAAGGCGTTGAACATGTTCATGAGGATGCAGGATGAGGGGATCGAGGCGGATATTGTTACCTTGATCAATCTCGTGAATTGTTATGGGAAAGCCGGGATGGTGGAAGGGGTCAAGCGGATACACAGCCAATTGAAGTATGGAGAAATCGAGTCCAACGAGTCTTTGTACAAGGCGGTTGTGGATGCTTTTAAGAATACGAATAGGCATGACCTGGCGGAGTTGGTCACTCAAGAGATGAAGTTTGTTTTTGAAGATGTATTACAACCGTTGACAGAATCTGAAGCCGAAGATTCTGATGAAACAACTGCAATCTAAGTATGGTATTGATAAGTGCCGAAAATCACATTTAAACGTCACAATTTGTTACTATGATGATTGATAAGTTATTTTGGCATTTGCAGGTCTCCAGATACTATGGGCACTAGACTGGTGTCCTAGAGTTGATGGAAATCCTGAGAATCGCATTAAGGCTGAGGTACTTCAATGAGTATCATTTTCTAACTATCTTGTTCGTTCCACTTTTCTTTGGGGTGACTCGGTTAGAAATATAACCATTTTGCAATGATGGCTAATTTTGACGACAAAGAGATAAAATGTATGTTCTAATATCAAGCAGAGAAGTAAAAAATTTAGTCATTTAATTTTTAATGTAGCAGCTGCGAAACTCGTTGACATTACAGTCTTTAGTTCCATGTTTATATTTTTTCTTCTGATTTTTTTGGGGAAAATAACCGGCTTTACTAAGAATGCTTTAATTGTTTTTATCTGAATTACTCTGCTGCATAACAGCTTCCAAGGTGGAAAACCGTAGACTGAGTGTTGTCCAAAAACATGGTCTATTTGATAAGCCGGATGAGACGGTCCCCATGAGTATGTTTTGGCTGTTGCCGCAGTTCATTTTTCTGGGGTTGTTCAGCGGAATCTTTAAATACAGCACGATTAACTTTTTTGTGGACCAGTCACCGGTCTCTACGCATAAGTATTTGCCGTTTTTCAGTTCTGGCCTGTTGGGTGTCGGGATTCTCATGAGTGTTTTGGTGAGGAAAGTGAGTGAGAAAGGAGGGAAATCGATTTTGTTTCAGCACGATAAGTACTATTGGACGCTCGCTTGGTTGATGGCGGTTAATCTCGTTGTGTTTGTAGCGGTGGTCGCATTTTATCAGCACAAGGAGTCTGAGCTAAGGGATCACGACGGGGCAGAGTTTGGGGGGATTGATGAGGGGTTCGATGATAATTCGAAATTCTGCTGCTGCTGTTGATGTTTTTCTGTTAATCATCGAGTGTGTACATGATTTCTTAAGTTGTGTATATAAGCTGATTTGAATTTGGAGTCTTGTTACAGTTCAGTTCATTTTTTATCGAGTATAACTAAGTGATTATTATCGACTCTAGTAACGAAAGAGCGTGAGACTTGAACTGTAAACGAAGTCGAAGAGACCAAAATCATCATCAATAAGAGAGCTGTCTGGATAACTTTTGTCGTCATCTCAGCCATCAGATTCTGTTTATTCATCGTACAAGTGGACCACCTGGACCACAAAGGTTGGTAAACCGAACGCTAGTTGTGGTCCAAAAGCACGGTTTAGTCGACAATCCAGATGAGACGGTTCTTCTGGTTGTTGCCTAATACAACATGAAATTCAGAAATTGACAATTGCAAATGCTTATGTTGCATTTTATTACTACAACTTATGGTTTGAATCATGAATTTGACTGGGAGCTCCGTGACTTGGGGTGCATTTGGGCTTTGTCGGAAGGGGCGGTCTGCTGGAGGTATGGTCGGGAGTGGAGGGAATGAGCCACATTTTACGGTGCCAGTTTCATGCTTTTCCTTTGAGGATTCTTACAGGTATACATAATACAGTTTGTGGGATTAGTATGAAGTGATCATGAGAGCTTCTTTCTACTTCTATATATTCAGCTCTTTTCTTTATTTGGTTTCTAATTCCTGAATGATGTTTCGATTCATACTTGACCGATGAAAATTATTACACTACCAGCAGTTGTAATACCAAACCGACTAACGGGTCGATTGTATATAAGCATATGGAGAAGAGGGTCAATGGTGCAACATCAGCATATTGAACGGGTAAAGAGTTGTAAAGTCAACATCTCTTAAGTCTACACAAAAAGAAAAGTTCAAACTTCAGACAACCAACGTTGTTTTTCTTTATTCAGAATATTGTAAGTAATTTTCTTATTATGTGATCATTTGTTGAGGAAATTTAACTGCAGGTTCTCAATACGCGCTACCCAACTGCCAACGAAAGTACCACGGCATTCGACTCAACTATTTATATATATCCTCAGACTCTGCAACTAAACCGAGGAACATTAGAAAAGTTTCAATGGCGACGGTTGGAAGAGTAGTTGGTAAGCACAGAACATGAACTCTTATAATGGCAATCAGTTCAACACTTCGATTATATAATCTTGAGTTCAAGTTTTTTTTTGTCTCGATTTTTTGCAGTCCTGCTATGGGTAGATATACTAGCAATATACGCCATGTACGTGATGATGACATACCTAACCGACGTCTAAGACATCGGTTTCACCCACGCAGCTGCCATCATCAACGTCTTTTTCGGCGTGGTCACACTTTCTCCGTTGTTCCTGGCATTCATAACCGACACCATACTGGATGCTGCTGATCTCCAACATCGCTTACAGTGTGGTAAATTCCGAATCTACCATTTTCGTAACTTATCAACTCTAAATGACACAAACACATGTATTACTCTTTTAGGGATTAGGACTTTTAACAATGTCCACCCCACCGGTGCTAGCGAACCGGTCCACCCCACGTGGAGTTAATTTTGATGTCAATCTTGTAAACTTTATTATTTTCATCCTTTTTGTATTGATGTTCTTGCCCCAGTCTTTCTTGTTGGTTCTGGACGTTTTACGTTCTTTTAATAGTTGGTTTGTTAGTTTCTTGAGTTTTTTTACAATCTAAGATGGAAGGAATTTCCATCTCTACAATTTGACACTAACCAAACTACCAAATTCTGCCCAAAAAAATACGAAAATTGATTTTTCACAACTACAATTAATTCGGATATAGAATTGTTGCTTGGCATAGCATAACTTTATTGTCCACATAGGAATTGGAGACATGAAACAAAATGAAAATCGGAATGAAAAAATATTATGTAGTAGAACTTAAGAAGACTTAGGACTTGGTGGTTCAGGGATATCTACAGTCCCCTCCAGCATGAGTAGAACTTTCTTCATCGATGGACGGAATGATGGATCCTCCTGAATGCACCATAAACCAACCTTAACCATCCTCTCCAGTTTCCTCTTTTCCACTTCCTCGTCACCCACAAGCTTTCCAATATCCCTCGACGCATAACAGTCGTAAACCCATTCTTCAAGGATCGCTTCGCTGAAACTAAGTGTCGAATCGACGCTTCGTCGACAGCATATGATCTCCAATAGCACAATTCCATAGCTGTAAACGTCCGCTTTGACTGTGATGGGCTGTTTCTGGTGCCACTCTGGCGCCACATAACCTCTCGTCCCTCTTATCCCTGTGTACGTATTCGTCTGATCTTGTTTTAACAGCTTGGCCAGTCCAAAGTCGGATATCTTCGCGCACCCGTTTTCGTCTATGAGTATGTTTTGAGGTTTTATATCGCAATGAATGATCTGTACCTCACACTCTTCGTGCAGATACAGGATGCCTCTGGCTATGTCTCTAGCGAGTTTTGTTCTTTCCTCCCAGCTCGGGCGGTTATCA
Source organism: Euphrasia confusa (assembly GCA_954870475.1). Taxonomy (NCBI): domain Eukaryota; kingdom Viridiplantae; phylum Streptophyta; class Magnoliopsida; order Lamiales; family Orobanchaceae; genus Euphrasia; species Euphrasia confusa. Next base: position 11,807,496 of record OX940965.1, read on the forward strand.
GATTTGAAGAGTATGTCCGTTAGGGATCCGTTGCTCATGTACTCAAACACCAAGAGCTTATTGGGTCCGTTGAGGCAGTAACCCAACAGTCTCACTAGGTTACGATGATACGTCCGCCCGATCGTCTTCATCTCCGTTTGGAATTCCTTGTCTCCTTGCGTGACTTCATTCTCGAGCCTCTTCACAGCCACTGCCTTCTCGCTGCTTCGTAAGGTTCCTTTGAAAACTGTGCCGGATGCTCCTTTACCGAGTTCTTCCTTGAAATCGTTTGTTGCCTCGACAATATCCGAATATGTGAATGCCCGCAGAGTGACTTCCTCTGCTTCTAATCCTGAATCGTTGATTATCTTCTTGTAAGTCCTCTGCTTCCTATGAACGTAGATCACAGAAATCGACACGACGAGGAGGCTCGTGACAGCGAGTGAAATGCTGACGACGAGGACGTCCAAACGGACCTCTTTCTTGATTTCTCTGTGCGGGTTAGGTTGTTCGGTGGTCGTGCTCACCCTAACGAGGGCGATGTTCGAATCGCTTAATTGCCTTCTTCCGAATCTCAGTGGAAGCCTCTGCTTCGAGCACCGGCCGTTTTTAAAAAACACAGCTTCGCAGTTGCAGTCGTCAAGACAAGCTTGTTCGCAAACCTCTCGAGTGATTGCATTCAGCTCGCCGTACGCGTTGTCTTCCCATACGATGTTCTCCACCAGTATCATCTCGTTCCCACCGCAACCTTGTGCTACAAAATCTCTGGTGCATCCGGCACTCCAGTTTCCCGGCTGGACATTTTTAAAGCTCGGCAGGCAACGGCACGTAGGCTCTCTATCCATGTTGACGCAATACGAATTGATCCCGCACCGGCCTATCGGAATGCATTCGTCGTCCGTGGATGACCATCGAATGATCCAGCTGGCTTCGCGGCCTAACGACACGGAATACAGACGGAGGATGCCGTCCACGTCGATTCTCACAACGTAGGTATTTCTCTGGGTGGGAAGTCCGCCGCCCGTCGTTATGTTCTGCAAAAATGAAGTCCCGTTGAGCAAGTAAAGGCGACCGTCGTTTGCCAGGTTGAGGGAGACGTTGCTGCCTGCTCTGTATGTGCCTGACGAGTAGTAAGCATACGAACCTGTATTGGGTGTGCCCACAGGGTACTGCACCAGGTTCCCATCGTCTTGCATCCTCAGCCTGAAAATCCCTCGGGAATGGTCGGTTTCGGAGGCGATGGAGACGAGCTCTTGGTTCGGGCCGAGGCGCTGTCCAGGGAGAAGGGTGTTGGTCGGGGTGTCGAAGCTCTGCCAGATGATTCTGGAGTTGAAATCGTAGAGCACGAAGTTGCCGTTGTCGAGCATGGATGCGGATGCGATGGGCTCGCCGGGGGCGACGAGGTCTATTTCCTGGCCTGCCCGCTGTTGGAGGACCAGCCTCCCTTCAAGAGTCAAGCTCACGGCGGAGGCGGAAGCGACTGTGGGGTTGCTTGTGTTTGCTGTCCAGACGAGGGTGTTGGCGATGGAGATTCCGACAGCGGATGCGTTGGTGGTTTGTGGGAAGAATCCAAAGGCGAAACGGCCGGAAGGTGAGAGCCATGAGGATGCGTTTGTGTTGGGTGTTAAGGAAGATCCTAGGGTGATGTTCGGCCGTCTTTGTTGCTGAGCTTCTACTTGTACTACTTTTACTGCTGCTGGAACAACGAGGAGATAGAGGAGGAGGATGACTACATTTACAGCCATGGGATTGGAGTTTCTTGTTTGCAGGTATTATTATGAGAGGTTGTGGTTGTGTTTTTAAAACTGTGTTTTGGGACCGCCAATTGACTTGGGGTTGACTTGGGGGTGGTGACGTGTAGACTCTTCTTCTGATTGCATTGTGAACAAAAGACCGAGTCTTTCCTAAAGCGTGTGGAATAGTATATATGTTCCATAACTTCCATATATTTCATTTTGACACAACACTTTAGTAATATAAATCTTTCACAAGGATAGTAAATACTTAAGACCCGGCCCATCATAATCTTGGCGGGATTAGATCGCATGACTCAACTTCAAACTGTGTACATGAACTGTAAAGCTTATCGAAGATGTATTTGCCGGACAAGTCAGTGATGTTCTTCCTTTTGCCTTGTTTGAATTTTATTAACAATATGGAGGTTCGTGATATATACTGACATTTGTAACAGTAGTATTAATTTTCTCTTGCATTGTATCTTGAACTAAAATTGATGATTAGAAAAAAAAACTTCTTGTCGAATTGCAAATATTCGTGCGAATTATAAATCTCTTCTACTTTGATGCATCAATTGCTAATTAATTTCACTTGTATATATGTGCAGAAAAAAGCATTTGTAGGTACGTAGCCAAGGATGAGAATGACATCATTGAGCATGAATATGTATTCTTCAACTTCTGTAATAGTTGTGAGAAGAACATGTATAATGTGGATATCAAACTGAGGGGTATTAATTTTACTTCTTACTGTTACAGGTTTCAAGAGCTCAGTCTAAGTGGGATAAAGCCGTGAGTATTTTCTTATAAACACGGAGATTCGTTTGGTTGAGTTGCATTCAGGAACAAGTACAATTGTTTGTGCAGGTCCGTTGCTTAACGTGCATCATTTCAACTCGAAACATGATATAGTAACGTGGATATTGGACCTGAAATATGTAGTATATGTGATGCGTCCTCAACTTACCAACTGCTGTTTGGAACTTTCTATGTGTCGTCAATGACCTTAGTGGTTTATCTAATCCGTTGAGGATGCATTTCAGGAAGGCTCAATGTGGTTGATCGATCAAACCATTATCCAAAGACACTCGAGAATTGATCAGGCTGAAACTCTTCATTTTGTGGGCTTACTAGGGACTGCACTGTAAGGCTTAGAGATGAAGCTTCTTTGATTAGTGGTCTTCTTGAGTCGGATCTTGGTGGAAATCCGATCATGAAAGAGGTAATTTGTTTCTTTCTGTTGATTTGCAGACTTTAAAAAGCCTTAATTAATAAGCTTGAAGTTTTTCAATTGTTGGTTTGTACCGACTCCCCACTCTCTTATAACTAAGCATGAACACATTTTGAAGTACAATCTTGGTGTACAATATAACACCCATTCCCCCGATCGATAAATCATCTTCTTTTGTTGATTTCTAAGCGATCGAAGTAAATCATTGTATGATAAATGCGACGAAGCATGTATACTATTTTGTTTCTTTTGTGAGGCTGTAAGGCTTACCTGCATCTGTGTTATTTTTTATCTTAGTCAAGTATATAAGAACATTGAGTATACATTAATAAGGAGTACATTATCTGTGTATGTTTCTTGATGTTGCTGATAATGGGCCTAGGTAGACGCTACATTATCTGATTGTAAAACCACATCTCATTGGAGAGACTGTTGTTCATACAAAAAAAAACACCGAACACCACCCGTCCATCTTGATTTTTCACAACTACAATTAATTCGGATATAGGATTGTTGCTTGGCATAGCATAACTTTATTTTCCACAAAGGAATTAGAGACATGAAACAAAATGAAAATCTGAATGAGAAAATATTATGTAGTAGTAGAACTTAAGAAAGACTTAGGACTTGGTGGTTCTGGGATATCTACAGTCCCCTCCAGCATGAGTAGAACTTTCTTCATCGATGGACGGAATGATGGATCTTCCTGTATGCACCATAAACCAACCTTAACCATCCTCTCCAGTTTCCTCTTTTCCACTTCCTCGTCACCCACAAGCTTTCCAATATCCCTCGACGCATAACAGTCGTAAACCCATTCCTCGAGGATCGCTTCATCGAAACTAAGTGTCGAATCGACGCTTCGTCGACAGCATATGATCTCCAATAGCACAATTCCATAGCTGTAAACGTCCGCTTTGACTGTGATGGGCTGTTTCTGGTGCCACTCTGGCGCCACATAACCTCTCGTCCCTCTTATCCCTGTGTACGTATTCGTCTGATCTTGTTTTAACAGCTTGGCTAGTCCAAAGTCGGATATCTTTGCGCACCCATTTTCATCTATGAGTATGTTTTGAGGTTTTATATCGCAATGAATGATCTGTACCTCACACTCTTGGTGCAGATACAGGATGCCTCTGGCTATGTCTCTAGCGAGTTTTGTTCTTTCCTCCCAGCTCGGGCGGTTATCAGATTTGAAGAGTATGTCCGTTAGGGATCCGTTGCTCATGTACTCAAACACCAAGAGCTTATTGGGTCCGTTGAGGCAGTAACCCAACAGTCTCACTAGGTTACGATGATACGTCCGCCCGATCGTCTTCATCTCCGTTTGGAATTCCTTGTCTCCTTGTGCGACTTCATTCTGGAGCCTCTTCACAGCCACTGCCTTCTCGCTGCTTTGTAAGGTTCCTTTGAAAACTGTACCGGATGCTCCTTTACCAAGTTCTTCCTTGAAATCGTTTGTTGCCTCGACAATATCTGAATACGTGAATGCCCGCAGAGCGACGTCGTCTGCTTCTACTCCGGAATCGTAGACTATCTTCTTGTAAGTCCTCTGCTTTCTATGAACGTAGATCACAGAAATCGACACGACGAAGAGGCTCGCGGCAGCGAGTGAAATGCTGGCGATGAGGACGTCCAAACGGACCTCTTTCTTGATTTCTGTTTTCCGATTAGGTTTAGGTTCTTCTTCGGTGGTCGTCGTGCTAACCCTAACGAGGGCGATGTTGGAATCGCTGAAATCCCGTCTTCCGAATCTCAGCGGAAGCCTCTGCTTCGAGCACCGGCCGTTTTTAAAAAACACAGCTTCACAGTTGCAGTCGTCGAGACAAGCTTGCTCGCAAACCTCTCGAGTGATTGCATTCAGCTCGCCGTACGCGTTGTCTTCCCATACGATGTTCTCCACCAGTATCATCTCGTTCCCACCGCAACCTTGTGCTACAAAATCTCTGGTGCATCCGGCACTCCAGTTTCCCGGCTGGACATTTTTAAAGCTCGGCAGGCAACGGCACGTGACCTCTCTATCCATGTTGACGCAATACGAATTGATCCCGCACCGGCCTATCGGAACGCATTCGTCGTCCGTGGATGACCATTGACTGATCCAGCTTGCTTCGCGGTCTAACGATACGGAGTACAGACTGAAGATGCCGTCCACGTCGATTCTGACGGCGTAGATATTTCTCTGTAGGAAGTCCATAACCGGCCGTTGTAATGTTCTGCAAGAAGGAAGAGCCGTTGAGCAAGTAGAGGCGGCCGTCGTTATCCAGGTTGAGGGAGACGTCGTTGCCTAATCCGTCAGTGTTTGTCGAGTAGTAAGCGTAGGGAGATGTGTTGGGTGTGTCGACGGGGTACTGGACGAGGTTGCCGTCGCTTTGCATCCTCAGACGGAAGATTCCTCTGGAGTGGTCGGTTTCGGAGGCCCTGGAGACGAGCTCTTGGTTCGGGCCGAGGCGCTGGCCTGGGAGAAGGGTGTTGGTGGGGCTGTCGAAGCTCTGCCAGATGATTCTGGAGTTGGAATCGTAGAGCACGAAGTTCCCATTGTCGAGCATGGATGCGGATGAGATGGGCCCGCTGAGGGCGACAAGGTCTATGTCCTGGCCTCGCCGCTGTCGGAGGATCAGCCGGCCGTCGAGAGTCAAGCGGAGGGAGGAGGAGGCGGCGACTGTGGTGTTGTTTGCGTTTGCTGTCCAGACGAGGGTGTTGGCGATGGAGATGCCAACAGCGGACGCGTTGGTTTGTGGGAAGAATCCAAAGGCGAAACGGCCGGAAGGTGAGAGCCATGAGGATGCGTTTATTAATGTGTTGGGTGTTAGGGAAGATCCTAGGCTGATGTTCGACCCTCGACTTTGCTGAGCTTCTACTTGTACTTTTACAGCTGCAGGAACAACGAGGAGGAGAAAGAGGAGGAGGATGACTACATTTACAGCCATGGGATTGGAGTTTCTTGTTTGCAGGTATTACTAGGTACTGTATTATTTATGAGGTTGTGCTTGTGGTGGTGTTTTTAAAAGTGTGTTTTGGGACCAATTGACTTGGGGGTGGTGACGTGTAGACTATTCTTATTACATTGTAAACAAAAGACTGAGTAAAGGTTAATTTTTTTTCTTTCTCAACGCGTGTTGAATATTATATTCCATTTCATTTGGGAGACGCAACACATTAATATAAATCTTTCAAAAGATAAAACCTTCAACATATTGATCAATAGTTGAAAGAAAATTAATTATTGTTTGAAAAAATCTTTATATATTGATCAATAGTTGAAAGAAAATTAATTATTGTTGGAAAAAAAAATCTTTCAATTTTTTGGTACCGCTAAAAAGTTTTTTATATCAAAAGTTCATATTAAACAAATTGTAATAGTAGTTTATAACAAACATAGTATAGTGGTGTAAATGGTATGGATAATTTTCGCTCCGAATTCACATTTTTAAGAATATGGTATATATGAATTCGCAATAAGAATATTGCTCTGGGGGATATGTAGAGTAGATATATGGTATTGCTAGTATCAGGGTATTGCTAGTATCAGGCGGATTATAATTATATATTTTAGGAGAAATATCCGACCTTATTATTCTTATGTTTTTTGAGAATCTTCTAAAATGTTCAAAAAATAAAATTAATATAATCTTTATAAATATGGAATATTCTCCAAAATTTAATAAATTTATTTTTCCTACAATATAGGCTAATAAATAAAATAAATTAATATATATAGTATTGACTTAAAAAACCATAATAAATAAATAAAAAATAAGAGATTTAAAAAACACATATTTTATTTTTTTAAGTAAAATTAATAAATAAATTAATATATACGTAATTTAATTTTTTGTACATTAGTTTAAATATATAATTTATAAATAAATTTATTAAAAAATTAAATATGAATAATATATATATAGGTGATAATTATTGTCTTAAAATGATCAATTTATTAAATAAAATAGAAATATGAAATAAAAAGGTATTAATAATTAGTAATTTATATATTTAAATAATATATAGTAATATTGTTTTAGTATTTTTTTTAAGAATCATGAAAATTTAATTGAATCTCGAATCCAGTCAAATAATTCTATTAAGTTTTCATTCGTTATTCATGTACAAATGTCAATGATTAATTTTACATTTTAAGTATATTTGTAAGAAAAAATATTTTGCATATAAACATTTTAATATATTTTAATATTACGACTTAATATTAACATAACATATGATATTATTTTTTTTATTTTTGTAAATAAAATAATAATTTAAATAAAAATTGTGTAACATTTGATTTAAATATTATAATAATAAATAAATTTAAAATATTATATATATATATATATATATATATATATATATATATTTAATAATATATATTACTATCTCACTTTAAAAAATCAAATTATACAAAATTTTAGTTTATGAAATTATAATTAAAACAAATCAAATTGATGGATTGATGTACTAGTATGAGTGTTCATAATTAGAATCGGACATAAAAAAATATATTGTAGTTCGGAATATTACAGGTGGATCTGAATATAGAGGTTTTAATGTACTTAAATTTTTTTAATTTAAAAATAAATTATTCTTTACTTTTTGGTCAAAAATTATAAAGTAGGAGTAACTTTTTTTTTTTTTTTTAATCTACTCCGCTAACTAATGCATTATTTGTTGGACGGAAGTATTTGTGTTTTACACATTAGTTAACTCATGTAGAGTATAATGGGTTTCTAGCCCATTACAAATAACAAGGTACACAAGTTACACAACAACAGGCCCATAGCGATACCAAAGGCCAGAACTGAAAATTGATTGGCCAGTTTATTTACAATTCCAATATTACTAAACTTACCCCTTTCTTAAAATTCAATTTTATATACCATTGAAAATCTCTATATTACCCTTGTCCTTGTCGTTACTGAATGCACTCTCCCTCAATTCTCACTCCAAGCTTCATCGCCACCAAACTAATCATATCGTCATCTCCACCCTCACCGTCTGTTCCTGGAACTCTGCCCGCGACTCATTCGACGGGTCCATCGCCCTCTTCTCAATCTCCACCCTCCCAATTGGCCATCTGCTCATAGAAATGTACGGCGACTACTCCGGCAGCTTCACGGTCCAGATCGTCGTCCTCTAGTGCATCATGTGCTACAAACTGAAGATGTTTCTCTTCGAGTAGAGAGGCCCCGGCCCCAGAACAATTTCTAAATACGAGCGAGTCGATTATCTCATTCCGAGTCGACTTGAATGCCATCTCGCTGGACAGGAAGGAGCCTCTACGGACGGAGGCAGAGGACGGGGATGACGGGAAGGTACAAGGGACCGTCAAAAAATCAGCGAGCTCGAGATCGAAGATTTTCTCACACGCCGGCAACCCATATTCGATGACTATTGAGGCTGTCGAATTTTACGAAAGTGAGTAACCCGAGTAGTTGGAGTCGGAGTGTAATCACTCGAATTCTATATTGATGGTGAAATATGAAGAATGTGAGCCCGAGGGCGAGGGGAGACCCAAAGAAGAAGGGCAATCCGAATTGTAAGGATCTGTACATCAGTACATGTTTGTTTGGAGCTCGAGGGCCTCTCTGTTTTCACTGGATGGAGAATGGAGTTCATGTTTTTAATGTGTGCTTATGTGTGACTTGTGATTGATATGCATTTTATTGTTAAAGATGTAGCACTGTACTTTTTTTTGGGACTAATTGAAGAAGAAAGAAAGAAGAAAAATTTAGGCGTGAGTTGGTAGATGATAATTAAGAAATTTATAATAAGGGTATAATTATAGTTAAAGGATGGTGTAATTATCAAATCAAGAAATTGAAGGGGGTGAATTAATCAAGGGGGTGAGTTTAGTAATTCTAGAAGTGTAAATAAACTAACCCAAATTGATTTCGTCACGTTCCAATTTTTTTTATTACTCCATATTTGATGAACCTAATTACCCATCCTACTTGATAGTTGATAGATCACTCGTTCATTTCTCTCTCTAATTTTTTATGTAATAATCAGATATGATATGAACGACGATGTTGGGAGTGCAGATTGATTCTCCGGCGAAAGACGGCAAAGCAATTGCCATTGCCACACTAATTGAATGCATTAGCTCCGTAATCCTCGTTTTTGTTATGCGAATTTAATTGTTTATGAGCTAATTAATTTCTTCTGTGTTGGAAATGTATAATGCTATTCATTCTTCTGTGTGGAACACTTATTGTTGAAGTGGTGGCCTAATTCTGATAATGTAAATTTGTGCAAATTAAATTCTTATTTTAAAAATGAATAATGTGATTCTATTGTGTCAAGCACTTTCAACTTAATTGTGTTCAAATTTTAAGAATGTTAATTTGTGCTTTCACCATGTTTTTTTATAGAGATCATCTCTTTGAAGTGAAATGAAGAATGTAAAATCCTGAATTCTTGTTGATAAATCTGTATATGTATATATATATCGATAGAAAGGATACGAGTCAGCTGAATGTTTGTGTTTGCTGCTTCAATGTATAATATCGATAGGAAGGATACGAGTCTATTATAATTGGAATATTTCCTTCTCCTGAACAGGTTATTTGGGGTTAAAAGAAGGTAAGTCTCGATAGGTTCTAGCTCAAAGTCGAGACAGAGTGTATTTGATGCTATGAACAATGTTTTAGATGGACAGTGACGGCTATTTAGGATCTGTTATTCTCGAATTAGAGTAACCTCTTAATCTGCATGAAATTTGTTTTTCATTTGGACATATTGCATTTCCTGATCTTGCGTGTTCTTATTCCATATATCCTTGAATCAGCATGGCATATAAATTAATCTTCAATATTGTTACTCTGGTAAAAGGAGACCTAATAAAATAACAATGTGGTGAAATATTGATCTGCTCTATGTATCTCTCCCTATTGCTTGAGGTGTTTAGTACTCACATTGGTGATTTAGTTCTGAGTCTGGAGTGTGAATTTTATCTTATAATGTCTACCGTCTTGAAGAATGAGTATTTCGACTATTAAAGTTACTACACATTCAATCAATTCATCCTATCATGTCATACCCCAGAGAATTGTTAGTGTGTAGTTTTCCTAGTTCAACATAGAACCATGTTGTTCTTGCTTGAACTACGTTGAACTATACACTTTGTTTTGTAGTAACTTCATGTTTCATGTTTGTATGTTTTTCATTCATTAATTCATACAAGTCTGCTAGGTCTACATAGAACGAGCTGGTTGAACTGTGGAATTAACAAGTGGCTCAACGCGTGACCACGGTTCATCAGCATGGAGCAAGCAGACTTGGCCATTACAAACTACATGGAGTTGCATCAGTGCTTAAGAATAGAACGAGCCATTCTATCAACGTGGTTCAACGTGGATCAGAGAGAATTGCGAGTTTATCAATGCACTACAAATCAGAGAGTTCAAGGCTTACCGTGAAGACCTTGAATCAGAGTTAACACCTTGACGGACGCGGTGCAAGCATAGCTATACATACAGCTGGACGAATGACTGCTAAGGAATGAAGCCAGCTATGGGTACGACTAGAAGACTTCGCTAGAAGAATTGTAGTCCAACGAATTATGTCAAGTCTACCAGCTATGCCCGCCACAAGCTTGAAGCACGAAGACACGCTAGTGTGGCAGTGCATAGAGCTGGGTTCGTCAAGCACGGAAAAATGGAATCTCGAATATTCCATGAAGATGCTTTGGGCTCGGCCCATTAAGCGTGAATTCCGGAAACCCTATTTCTCGACACCTATAAATAGCGAGTTGTTGGAATTCACTATTGACGAATTGATTAGACATTTTCTAGAGAGAGAAAATTTGTAGACCGAGAGACTTCGCTAGAAAGCTCCGGTTCTATTGTCAGTTTAGTCTTGGTAGTACGAGTCGCTAGATTAGTTCTACATAGACTTAGTTTTTGGTCGTGTTGACCATTCTACAAGATTCGCTAGAATTTTGTAGATGTGTTTGTAAGTGGTTCCACCCTTTACAAGTTATACAAAAGAGTTTTCTTTAGAATCTCCAAATTGTGTCAAGTGTTTGTACTCTACCCTTTACAATCCTGTTCTAGGTAGAACCAAGTACAAAATACACAATTTCAATTGGTATCAGAGCGAGTTCACCACCTTTGGTGTGATCCTAGGAAGAGATTCTACAATGGAGTCATTCACCGTTGTCAAGCCCGTTATTCTCAACTCTACGAACTACTCCTACTGGAAGAGCAAGACGAGGTTGAAGTTGAAGAACGTGGACTCACGCGTTTGGGGTGCTGTGTTGAACGGATGGCAAGCACCAACCATAGTGGACAAGGATAACGACACGGTCCCGAAGGATGAGTCTACTTGGACCACGGCCGAACATGAAGCCGCCACCTTCAATTCAAAGGCCATTCACATTATCACTGACCTCATCGATGTCCACATGTTCTCTGTGGTGAGGCATCTCACTTCGGCCAAGCATGTGTGGGACACCTTGGAGCGCATGTGTGAAGGGAGTGACAGCATCAAGAGGTCCAAGATCAGAGGACTTACTACTACCTTCCACCGGCTCGAAATGAGGGAAGATGAAGACCTTGACTCCTTCTTTAATAAGATCATGGCTATCGTGACCGAATGCCAAGAACTTGGAGACCTTATTCCTCCGCCGCTCATTTGCACCAAGGTTCTACGAGGTGTGACGGAGAAGTTTAGCGTTAAGGTTACCACGATGGAGGACACGAAGCTTGGTCTATCGGGTGACTACAACGAGATCATGAGTCATTTGAAGAATTACGAGCTGAACTTGAAATTGAAGGATAAGTCTTACTCTATGACTCCATTTGAAAATTCCATGAAGGCTCTCTCTATCTCTCAGAATGCCTCCAGCTCTACCCCCAACAGGACCGGCTCTACCCTTTCTCCTCACTCTACCGAGAATAATGCTTTTCTTGCTGAAGACTCCGATGATGAGAGTGAAGCTCTATCTCTCCTTGACTCTCCTAATCCAGACAAGTTCATAGCCATCCAAGATGCCGTGAGCTACCTTGTTCGTCAAGACATCAAAAGGAAGAGGAGGTTTAAGCAATTCCGAAATCAGAGGAGCCCTGGGAATTCCTTCTCCACTCCACCCGCCACCAACCGCAGTGGGTATACCCCAAGTCGGAAGTTTGTCAGTGGCGCCCCTAACAAGGACATGTCTAAAATCAAGTGCTTTGAGTGCAAGGGGATGGGCCACGTGAAGAATGAGTGCCCCAACTGCTGGAGTAGTATACTTAATGTCTAGATTTGAGTATTCTGAACTCTGTGTACACTTTCATTTACCTATTAATAATAAACATTCATTTGCTGTTAATTATTATTAATTAAATAAATGCAAATTATAGTCCTGGATTTTATACGTTGTAGTTAGTATGGTGTGTTGGACACACAGAAGATCATACTATCGGTTACTCGTATTTAATCGAACAGATGCCTCACGACCTAGATGGACACGGACCAATCCATCGGTATAGTCGTTGTGTGAGAGAGAAAATAATTTGTCTTAATTATTTTATCACACTTGTACACTTGGTGTATTGAGCGGATCGCTTGAGACTTATCAATTAGGATTGCTCTGTGATAATTGATTCAAGTCTCGGAGTATTTTATTCTTAATCCCCGATAATATTGCGGGTGTGTATATTTAATATTAGTGACTTTGATTTTCCAAAGGAATTAACCGATTTAATTATTGGGTTAATTACCGGTTGAGTTGGGTCACTATATTTTATATATGGCATGCCGTGAATATTTGGAGGGACAGTGTATCCCGGAAGGGTTGATAATATCCCCGAGATGAGCTCATAAGGATTTATTATGTAAACCTCGCGAGTGGATTTGTTCCCGCATAATAAATAAAGTTGAGTGGTACTATTCTCGGATATAAGAGATGAATAAATTTATTAAGCAATAAATAAATTTTATTCATGGATATTTAAATCTTAAATACACGGAATAAATAATACTAACCGGAGAAATATTATTTGATATAATATGGGTAAATATTGGGAGTGCAATTTTATTTATATAGTGGAAAATAAATAAAATTAATATTGATAAGGATTAATAGATTTGGGCTGGGCTCAATTTAATCATCAATATTGGAAGCCCAATATTCCACCTCCTTTTGATTCCCTACGTAGCCTATAAAAGCACTACATGGCCTTCATAAATTAACAAGACAAGAATATCAATATTTGATAGTTCTAGAGAGTTGAAGGAGATCCATAGGAGTTCGATAGATCGTCGCCCACCCGGCGTTCGAACGGAGTGCAAGGAATACGTGGGAAGATTCAAAGGTGTTTGATTTCGTTTCTCCGAACAACGAATCGAAGGTATAATATCTAAACGTCCTTGATATTATTTGATTTTGGATTTATCGAGAATACCGTAGGACGAAGATCCGAAGATCGAAGCCCGGAATAGACGGACGATCGCGTGGTGGTGGCGAAGCCACCGGACCACGCCAATCGCCCGCTAGGGTTTCGGCGGGGCGAGAGGACCGAACCCTCGGCTGGGCCGAGGGTGTGCGATCGATCACGGGGATCGATCGCTGGGCACGGGCTGGTGCCGTGCCCTACCCCGCCGTGAAGGCGGGGGCCTCCAGGTGGCTGCGAGTCGCCGGACTCGCCGCGGGGGGCTGCTGGGCAGCCCCACCCTGACCGATCGCGTGATGCGATCGGCGATCGCAAGCGCGCACCCGTGGGGGTGCGGCTGGGGCGTGCGCGGCCTTCGGGCCTCGCCGTGCGCTTCGGCCGTATCCCGGCATGGGTGTCGTGTTCGTGTGATCTCCGGCGAAGGGTTTGATCGGGTTATTGGTTTCCGCATATTTTTTAATAACCCGGGATATCGAATTCCAACAATTGGTACCAGAGCGAGGTTTACGTTCGCGGTATTTTCGATAAAATTGTTCTACCTTGCAGGGTTCCGACTATTATGGCTATGATGATTATTCGTTTAATTATTTTGTCATGTTTATGTTGGATTATTAAACTCTCGGACATGTCGAGATTCGTTTTTGGTGGTGAATGCTTGTAATAGTAAAAATTCGGGGGTTGACCGAATTTAGGATTTATTATTACGTTCTATGTTTTTCCGGAAATTGTATAGGGTCGATTTCATGTATAGAATCGATACCGGAATTGTAATTTAGATTATGTAATTTATTTTGCGATTGGATCGATGAATCGAAGACCCCGGAGAAGACGAAGTGGCGAGAAGACGAAGGACCGGGGATCGATCAATCCCCATGATCGATCCCATGAGGATCGATCGACCCTCGGCCCAAAGGGGGGCTGTCCGCGGGAGCCTCGGCCACGCCGGCCACCAGTGGTGGTGGCGCGTGGGTCGGGCGGCGGCGGCGTGCCCCAGGCGGCGGTCGGACGGGGTGGGGGTGGCGTGGGGTCTCCCAACCCATGCTACTCCTACCGAAGATCCACTTTCCTAATTCGATTCGGATTTTTCCTTTTGAGTACTCCTAATTTTTTAGGAACTCTCATGGATAAGGAAAAGAATCAATTTGGAATTAATTAGGATTCCTATTGTTTTATTTCTATTATGGAAATATTCATGGTTTAGGAGTCTAATTAATTTATTTCCTATTTGATTATTCCTATTCTTGAGAATTTTCATTAGATGGAAATTAATTAATTATGGAAAGTAGAAGAGTCCTAATTTATTTTATTTCCTTATTCCATTATGGAAATCTTCTAGAATATTCCAAGTGGATCTTGGATAGATTATTCTAGAGATTTAATGGAGTAGAAAAGGAAAATAAAAAATAAACAAAAATATTAATAATATTTAATTTTATTTTTGATATATTCAATTGACTTAATTTTCGAATTAAGTAACTTTTGGATTAATTGAAAATAAATAGATTTAAATATTGAAAATTAATATTCTCGTCACATGGAGAATTCAAGAAACGAAGACTGAAGACTAGAAGATGCGTACGGAGATGTGATAAAGCCATAATAGTCGGAAAATAATATTCTAGTATTATTTTGATTATGTGATAATACTATGTGCTTTATTACATGTATGCATGCTATATGTGTTTACTTTATGCACTAGATAGCGTATCCCTTTATTGTAAAAAGCTAAGTGGGAGAGGGTATGGAAACATACCCATGGTCTCCATTGCTGCTCTCTTGGTGACTTTTATAAACTTTTGAAGTTTGTATAGATAAGTCATTGGAGGAGAGTTCTTGTAATTCCTCTTGCGAGAAACATTGATTAAGTTTATCAAACAATGCCTAATTTGTCTTTCCAAAACTGATTTCAAGTCGACTCATTCTCACCCCGGGGAGTGGAATGGAGCCAGAGCCACTTGGTCATGTAGAGGACAAAAATTAGAGACCTTCGTACCATTCTTTGATAGATGGATCGATTGTCTGCTCGGCTCCCTCATTTATGAGAGATAGGGTTGTTCGCATGGTGAATCACTTGTTAGAAACCTCGAGTTTCACTTATGATTCTCCGCGTCTTGATTTACAAGATCGAATGGATCAAGTAATTGGATTTCAATTATATAAATCTTTTGGTATAGTAAACGTCCACACGAACGTGGCTTGCTATACTGAATGGGATTTTAGAATAATTGATGTAGACAGTTATAGGGAATTGTGAAGGGTTGCGCGTTGTCGTAAACGTCCACACGAACGTGGCTTGCGGTGACGTAACAATTCTAAACGATTCGCCTTAGTACTGAGTAATGGTTTACACTTAGATACGCGTTATAGTATTCCTCCCAACGAGGTTACGCTATAAGTGATGTATGACCAAAGCAAATCTAATTGCTAAATCATTTGGGTGGGTAAACGTCCACACGAACGTGGCTTGCTTTACCTGATGGGATTTTAGATGTGATTAGTGATTTAATGATATTATTTGAGGGAGATAATATTGGATATTAAATTGTTTGTTTGTTTTATGTGCTTATAGGTTAAGAATGACTGTGACCCCACTTTGTGATATACTTAAAGATGAAAACTCACTGGTTCCATATAGTAATGATTGGGAACGAAATCTGGACATTGTTCAAACTGTTGAGCTTTCCGAATCCACTGTTGTCCCAACTGATGAGGACATTAAAAATGACCTCAGGATGATGTTGAGACATAGCGTGGAAGCCGGGCAAGAGGTGATTAACATACTCACAGAATTCTCTCTCAATGAGTCCCTTAAAAAGGATTCGGCGAAAGCAGAGTTTGTTCATAAGTTAAGAGAATCACAAGCTTTTGTGGCGAGGCTAAAGGAAAAGCGTGCAAAGAGACCCAGTGTTTCAAAACCACGGATTGGGAGAGGCAAGCCTTTGGGCAGATGCTTTCGATGCAAGCAGTTTGGGCACTGGAGGTCTGATTGTCCTCTCATCAAAGGTACGAAATTTTCCTTAGTCACCGAAACATTATCAGTGGTGATATCTACCAGCACCTGGTGTGTAGATACGGGGGCCACTGATCATGTCTGCAATTCATTGCAGGGGTTCCAGGAAACCCGGAGACTTAGAGAGGGAGAGATCGTGGTCTACATGGGCAATGCCGCGAAAGTGGCGGCTGTTGCAGTGGGAGACGTTCACTTACGCTTTAGTAGTGATAGGGTTTTAGTTTTACAAAATTGTCTTTATGTACCGAATTTTAGAAAGAATTTAATTTCAGTTTCTAAGTTAATTCTGAATGGATATTCTGTTTCTTTTGATCACTCTGTGGTCATAAGAAGAAATAGTGAGATTGTCTGTTCTGGTACATTGATAGACGATTTGTATATTCTAAATCCTGAGTCTAACACTATGCAACTAACCGAGAGTAATAACACATCTACGAACACCAATAAGAGAAAGGAACCTTCTAAAATGAATCAATTATACTTGTGGCATCTAAGGCTAGGTCATATTAATTCGAATAGAATTCAAAGGTTGAAAGCTGATGGTCTCATTAGCGGCATAGAAGGAGAGGACCTTCCAACCTGCGAATCCTGTTTGGAGGGTAAAATGACCAAGCGTTCTTTTTCTGGTAAAGGACGTAGAGCTGAACAAGTATTGGATTTGATTCACTCTGATGTATGCGGACCTATGTCTACTCAGGCAAGGGGAGGGTACGAGTACTTCATCACTTTTACTGATGATTACTCAAGGTATGGATTTGTATACTTGATGCGCCGCAAGAGCGAATCCTTTGACAAGTTCAAGGAGTTCAAGGCTTTTGTGGAGAACCTTCAAGGTAAATCCATTAAATGCCTGCGATCTGATCGCGGAGGCGAGTACCTGTCTGGAGAATTCAAGGCATACTTAGCAGAGAATGGGATTGATTCCCAGATGACATCACCATATACTCCCCAGCAGAATGGTGTGTCGGAAAGAAGGAATAGGACTCTTATGGAGATGGTGCGTTCAATGATGAGTTACTCGGACTTACCTACTATGTTCTGGGGACATGCCTTGGAAACAGCGGCGTACATTCTCAACATGGTTCCAACAAAAACGGTACCCACAACACCCATGGAAAGGTGGAGCGGGCGCAAGCCTAGCCTCAGGCACCTTCGGATCTGGGGATGTCCAGCACATGTGTTGCGACAAGGGGCCGATAAGTTAGAACCTAGATCAGAATTACGGCTGTTTGTAGGATACCCGAAAGGAACTAAAGGTGGCATGTTCTATAGTCCTACGGACCAGAAGATCGTTATAAGTACTAACACTCGGTTCTTAAAGGAAGACTATGTCATGGACCACAAGCCCAAGAGTGACATAATACTTGATGAGTTAAGAGGTAACAAGGAAGACTTGGATACAGCCGAACCGAGTAGTGATACACCACTAGAACCTGCACCTACTGTCACTGTTAATACACCGGAATGCCGTCGTAGTGGGAGGGTTGTTAAACAACCAGATAGATGGATTGGACTGGGTGAGTCTTCGGACTCTGGACCTGGAGTTCATGAAATCGATCCCTGGACCTATGATGAGGCAGTACAAGATATAGATGCGCCTTCTTGGAAGAAAGCAATGAAATCCGAAATTGAATCTATGGATTCTAATAAAGTCGGGGATCTTGTAGAACCACCAAGCGGCGTAAAGCCAATTGGGTGTAAATGGATCTACAAGAGAAAGAGAGGATCTGACGGAAAGGTTGAAACCTTTAAAGCTCGGCTTGTTGCGAAAGGATATACTCAGAAAGAGGGAATCGATTATGAGGAGACCTTCTCGCCGGTAGCCAAGATAAAGTCGATCCGGATTCTCTTATCCATAGCAGCTCATATGGATTATGAGGTGTGGCAAATGGATGTCAAGAAAACTTTCCTGAATGGAAGTCTTGACGAGACGATTTATATGAAACAACCAGAAGGATTCATTGCTAAGGGGCGAGATCATCTAGTGTGCAAGCTTAATCGATCCATTTATGGATTGAAACAAGCCTCGAGATCGTGGAACCTGCGGTTTGATGAAGTAGTCCAATCTTTTGGATTCATTCAAAGCATGGACGAATCGTGTGTGTATTGGAAACGTGATGGAAAGAAGGTGGTGTTTCTCGTGCTTTATGTAGACGACATACTTCTCATTGGCAACAGTGTAAAGATGTTATCAGACATAAAGGGATGGTTGTCTAGACAATTCGATATGAAAGATTTAGGGGAGGTTGGACATGTTCTAGGGATCAAGGTTATAAGGGATCGCCGGAATAGAACATTGTACCTTTCCCAGCAATCTTACATAAACACGATTCTGGCTCGTTTTAACATGCAAGATTCCAAGAAGGGTGATCTGCCCTTCAGTAAAGGAACTTATCTTTCTAAGGAAATGTGTCCTCAGACACAGAAGGAGAAAGATGAAATGAAAGCGGTTCCCTACGCTTCGGCTGTGGGAAGCTTAATGTATGCAATGTTATGCACGAGGCCTGATATCTGTTATGCGGTTGGCATAGTGGCAAGATATCAGAGTAATCCTGGAAAGGCTCATTGGACTGCCGTAAAGAGCATTTTCAAGTATTTGCGAAATACTAAGGATTATGTTCTGAGATACGGAGCAGACAATCTGATTCCTTTGGGTTACACAGATTCGGATTTCCAAGCTGATAAGGACCGGCGTAAGTCGACATCAGGCTATGTGTACACTTTGGGAGGTGGAGCCGTATCATGGAAGAGTGTTCAGCAAAAGTGCATATCGGACTCTACCATGGAAGCTGAATATGTTGCAGCCTCAGAGGCAGCGAAAGAGTCAGTGTGGTTCCTTAATTTCCTCCAGGACTTAGATGTGATTCCGAGTTTGCCCAAGGCTATGACAATTTATTGTGACAATAGCGGTGCAGTGGCAAACAGTAAGGAACCACGGTCCCATAGTGCTACGAAACACATAGAGCGCAAGTACCACCTGATTCGAGACATCGTCAAGAGGGGCGATGCACTAGTCACCAAGATAGCTTCGGAGGACAACCTAGCGGACCCTTTCACCAAGATACTTCCCAAGGAAGTATATTTCAAGCTCTTGGAGGGTTTGGGAGTCAGAAGTTTGGAGGATAAGACTAGACCTTAGTATAAGTGGGAGATTGCTGGAGTAGTATACTTAATGTCTAGATTTGAGTATTCTGAACTCTGTGTACACTTTCATTTACCTATTAATAATAAACATTCATTTGCTGTTAATTATTATTAATTATATAAATGCAAATTATAGTCCTGGATTTTATACGTTGTAGTTAGTATGGTGTGTTGGACACACAGAAGATCATACTATCGGTTACTCGTATTTAATCGAACAGATGCCTCACGACCTAGATGGACACGGACCAATCCATCGGTATAGTCGTTGTGTGAGAGAGAAAATAATTTGTCTTAATTATTTTATCACACTTGTACACTTGGTGTATTGAGCGGATCGCTTGAGACTTATCAATTAGGATTGCTCTGTGATAATTGATTCAAGTCTCGGAGTATTTTATTCTTAATCCCCGATAATATTGCGGGTGTGTATATTTAATATTAGTGACTTTGATTTTCCAAAGGAATTAACCGATTTAATTATTGGGTTAATTACCGGTTGAGTTGGGTCACTATATTTTATATATGGCATGCCGTGAATATTTGGAGGGACAGTGTATCCCGGAAGGGTTGATAATATCCCCGAGATGAGCTCATAAGGATTTATTATGTAAACCTCGCGAGTGGATTTGTTCCCGCATAATAAATAAAGTTGAGTGGTACTATTCTCGGATATAAGAGATGAATAAATTTATTAAGCAATAAATAAATTTTATTCATGGATATTTAAATCTTAAATACACGGAATAAATAATACTAACCGGAGAAATATTATTTGATATAATATGGGTAAATATTGGGAGTGCAATTTTATTTATATAGTGGAAAATAAATAAAATTAATATTGATAAGGATTAATAGATTTGGGCTGGGCTCAATTTAATCATCAATATTGGAAGCCCAATATTCCACCTCCTTTTGATCCCCTACGTAGCCTATAAAAGCACTACATGACCTTCATAAATTAACAAGACAAGAATATCAATATTTGATAGTTCTAGAGAGTTGAAGGAGATCCATAGGAGTTCGATAGATCGTCGCCCACCCGGCGTTCGAACGGAGTGCAAGGAATACGTGGGAAGATTCAAAGGTGTTTGATTTCGTTTCTCCGAACAACGAATTGAAGGTATAATATCTAAACGTCCTTGATATTATTTGATTTTGGATTTATCGAGAATACCGTAGGACGAAGATCCGAAGATCGAAGCCCGGAATAGACGGACGATCGCGTGGTGGTGGCGAAGCCACCGGACCACGCCAATCGCCTGCTAGGGTTTCGGCGGGGCGAGAGGACCGAACCCTCGGCTGGGCCGAGGGTGTGCGATCGATCACGGGGATCGATCGCTGGGCACGGGCTGGTGCCGTGCCCTACCCCGCCGTGAAGGCGGGGGCCTCCAGGTGGCTGCGAGTCGCCGGACTCGCCGCGGGGGGCTGCTGGGCAGCCCCACCCCGACCGATCGCGTGATGCGATCGGCGATCGCAAGCGCGCACCCGTGGGGGTGCGGCTGGGGCGTGCGCGGCCTTCGGGCCTCGTCGTGCGCTTCGGCCGTATCCCGGCATGGGTGTCGTGTTCGTGTGATCTCCGGCGAATGGTTTGATTGGGTTATTAGTTTCCGCATATTTTTTAATAACCCGGGATATCGAATTCCAACACCAACTTGCATCGGAAGAATAACATGGATGTGAGTTACTTGGTGTTTGATGGAGATGATGCTTTGTACTCCTCTGAGGAAGATAATGGGAAGATGGTGGAGCCAAATGAGGTAAACGCACTTCTAAGTGCCATTGATGATGAGAGTGATGAAGAGTATGAGGTAGATCAAGCTGACTTGGCCACCCATGAGAATATCTTTTGCTATACCTCTGTGATTGCAGGTACTCCTGAGAAGGGTGCTAGTTCTACCCCCAGATCTCTGGCTGGGGGCATGACCAAGAAGGAAGCTGAGTCTACCCTCGATTCTGAGAGGGTGAGCAAGAGGGAATTCGAGATTGTGAAGCTGGAGCTAGAGAGAGCGTTGAAGAAGGCGAGTGAGCTGGAAGCTATTGTGAAGAAGAAGATACGGAGAAAGACATCCTAAGGGACTCTCTTGCCAAGATGGAGGAAGGCTATGCTATGCGCACCAAGGAGCTCTACCAAGTGAAAGACAAACTTGATGTAGCTAACTGTCTCTTTCAAAAGCTTAACACTGGCACCTCCAAACTTGATAACATGTTGAACTGTGTTAACACCAAGCACTTTGGGCTTGGATTTAAGGAAACATTTGATTCTGTCTACTCCTATTCGCCTTATGTCTTTCCTAAGTTTGTGCATGGTAGAGATAAAGCTATCACTAAATCTAATGAGGCCAAGCCAAAGGGTGTTAATACATCCAAAGGCAATGTGGCTTCTACATCTAAAATAAAAATTCTCAAACGTCCTTCCACTCCATTACCTCAAAATGCTTCAATGTCCTCGTTGACACCGGTCTCTACATCTGCTCTACCCGTGAGTAAATCCGGGTCTACCCATGACAAGAACACTTTCACACGAAACGTCTCTAATCGATCTAAGTGTTCAAATTCAACTACTAAATCAACGTTGAAATTCCGATCTCCCGGTGCTACCCCTGTTAAGGGTCTGACTACTCACAAAAGGAAGACACCTTCTACTCCCTACAAGCGAGTCTTTGTGTGCCACTATTGCGGGATGAAAGGGCACATCAAACCTTATTGCTACAAGCGTGTCGAAGATTTAAGTTCTCGCACTAGGACTTTCAAACAAGTATGGAGACCGATTGCTAAGCACACGTATGTCAAGATGAATCAGGTTTGGAGAATTAAAGCTGCTCTACCCACAACAACGAACATTAAGCCGAAACTTGTGTGGAAAAGAAAGGAAGAAGTGACATGCAATGTGGCATTCACAGTGGCTAAGGGCACCACAAAGGAGACGTGGTATTTTGACAGTGGGTGTTCTAGGCATATGACCGGAACTAAAGACTCATTGGTCGATTTTGTTCCTCACTCCGGTGGCCCCGTCACTTATGGAGGTGGGGCGAAGGGGAGTATAATTGGGAGTGGAACATTAAATGTGAAGGGTCTACCCGCACTCAAGAACGTCCTCTTGGTAGATGGTCTATGTGCTAATCTCATAAGCATTAGCCAACTTTGCGATGATGAACTCAATGTGAAGTTCAATAAGGCCATCTCCAACCGAACACAAAAACTCAAACTCAAAAATAAGTTTTATTTTAAGTTTACAGTAATTTGACTCCAACCGAACTCAAAATTAGTTTAAGTTTACGTTTACAGTAATTTGACTCCAACCGAGAAACTAATACTCTAACTTAAAATAATTTTTTTAAAATATTCTTCTTATATAATTATTTATACTATTTATATAAATAATCAATATCTTTACAAATTTACAATTTTATCTCATAATTTTTTAAATTAAAAATATAATTAATTTTATTTTCTTTTCAAACATAATAAATATAAATAATACTAAATAAAATATTATTTAATTATTAAAAAAATTACATTAAAACACACAAAAAACTAATTATTAATTATTTTTGTTTTTGTAATTGGTAACATTTTTTTAAATATCTTGTTTATTATTATTTTATTTTTAATGTTAATTATATAATTTAATTATTTAATTGTATTTCATATTGTGATATGTATTTTTATTTTATTATTAAAAATATTTTTATTAAAATTTATTTTAATTATTAATGATATGATTATTAAAAAAATTACATTACAAAAGATATTAAATAAGATACTAAAAAATAATTGATAAGTTATTTTTATTAATTTGTAAAAAAAATAATCATTTTATAAATAAAAAATAGTTTTTGGTTTAAGTTTACGGTAAACGTAAATATAAGTATTTTTTTTGTGGGTCCCACCTATAAACCAATAATAGGTTTATGTTTTGGTATCGGTTGGAGCATCTCCCCTACTCCAAAATAAGTTTTTGGTATCGGTTGGAGATGCTCTAATGAGAGTTGTGAAGTGTATAACACTAAGGGAAAGTGCATTCTCACAGCAGCCCGTGCGAAGAACAACTGCTATGCCATCAATGAAGCTTGCCTAAGTGCCTCTACCCATGACGAGATAGATATCTGGCATCAAAGGCTTGGTCATACCAGCCTTCGGAATCTTGAGAAGTTAGTTCAAATAAAGGCTGTCAGAGGCATAGATAGCTTACCAAAGATTGACAAGAGAGTGTGTGGTGAATGTCAGATGGGTAAACAAACTAGAGCTCCTCATCCTGCTATCTCTACCCATAACCGCACCACAGAATGTTTTGAGCTACTCCACATGGACCTCATGGGGCCCATGGAAGTACAGAGTTTGGGAAATAAGTGGTATACTCTTGTCATTGTGGATGACTTCTCGAGGTACACTTGGGTATTTTTCCTTGGAACAAAGGACGAGGCGTTTGAAGCCTTTCGATCCTTAGCCCGTAGAATCCGCACCACCTATGCCAAACGGGTCCAACGCATAAGAAGTGACCATGGAGGTGAATTCCAAAATGGTGTGTTCGTTGATTATTGCACCCGTAAAGGGATTCACCATGAATTCTCTGCACCAAAGACTCCACAACAAAATGGGATCGTAGAGAGGAAGAACAGGACCCTACAAGAAATGGCAAGAGTAATGTTAGTGGCTGCGGGTATAGCCAAGGGCTTTTGGGCAGAAGCCTTGAGTGTGGCTTGCTATGTGGTCAACCGGATAAGTATTCGCGCCGGCACTCAATGTACGGCCTACGAATTGCTCACGTCCAAGAAACCAAATGTAGCTCATCTTCGTGTCTATGGGTGTATATGCTACATTTTGAATGACAGAGATGCCTTGAAAAAGTTTGATCCGAGGTCGGACAAAGCTATTTTTGTTGGCTACTCTCTCAACAGCCATGCTTACCGGGTGTTCAACTTGCGAACGAAGACCGTGCAAGAATCGACTAACATCAAGTTTGATGAACTTCATTTCCATGAGAGTCCATCCAAGTCTACCTTGCACCAACAGGCATCTAACCCTGTTCTACCCATAGCAGAAGTTTTGGTTGAGGGGGAGGTAGATCAGGGTGTAGGGCCACCCATCCCACCAAGTGGTAATGATCATCCTACTGCTCACAACTCTTGTGACCCTATTCCCTCAGAGAGTAGTGATGAAGGGTTGAATCGGGGCTCATCTAACCCTGCCATGGGTACCACTGGAGCTTCTACCTCTACCGGAGTTCCGAACTCGGGTCCACCCGCATACATTCGGAAACGACACCCAGACCAACAAATGATTGGGGATCTCAATCAGCGTGTCACTCGTTCTACCTGCTCTACCGACACTCTACCGGCTAGCTATCCTAACACATTCTCTAACTTGGCTCTCCTATCTCCGAACGTGGGCATAATGAGCTTTGTTTCTGAAATTGAGCCCAAAAACATAAAGGAGGCCATACTCGATGATTTTTGGATTGCGGCTATGCAGGAAGAGCTACATGAGTTTGAAAGAAATAAGGTGTGGTCGTTGGTCCCAAGACCAAAGGGTGTCAATGTCATTGGTACCAAGTGGATTTACAAGAATAAGACCAATGAGTTCAATCAAATAGTGCGCAACAAGGCACGACTAGTTGCTCAAGGGTACACCACAGTGGAGGGCATAGACTTTGAAGAGTACAAGTGGTGGGTGTTGCTTCTTAGGAAACAACCTTGTCTCATGGCATAGCAAGAAGCAAAATTGCATTGCTCTATCCACCGCCGAATCCGAGTATGTGGCTGCCGGGAGTTGTTGTACCCAAATGCTATGGCTCCAACAAATGCTTGCCGACTATCAACTTCATAGCACGCCACTAACCTTGTACTGTGACAACCAAAGTGCTATAAAGATAAGTCAAAATCCAGTACAACACTCAAAGACCAAGCATATTGATATACGACATCACTTCATTCGAGACATGGTAGAACGGGGTAAGGTGGTAATGGAACATGTTCCTACGAAGAAACAACTCTCAGACTTCTTCACAAAACCACTTGCTTCGGAAAGATTTTTATTCCTCCGGAAGTCTCTCTGCATGGGTGCCTTTTGAAGGGTAGTAGGCCGCAATTGGCTACCTCTACCCACAGCCGTTTATTTTGTCAATGGAACCATGAGGTAGAGCAAGGTGAGGTTAGTTGTTGAAAGATGCAAAGTGACGTAGTATTTGGACATACTGTTCTTTATATATTTATATAAGCAATTCATTGGAGTGAACCTTGTTTGCTCTATGTCTAGCAGGAAAAGTCGGCCTAAAGATTTCCTCGATGGATCGGGTCTTGATTGACTTGGTCTTCGGGCAAATGCAAAAGACATGGCCTTATACATATAATGATGAAAAACAAAAATATATATATGGAAACATCATTTTATAACACCTATCACTGATTGGGTCCTAATAGGCCTGATCTATGCCCAAAAAGCAAGTGAAACGGTCGTGGTTACACGCTGAACTGGCCAAAATAGCAATACCGTCCATAAAGCTCTGTCACTCTACCCCCAATAACTCTACTTAATGTTCCTTCCAGCGATTTTGATTCACTGTGTGGTGGTACGTATGTCCACGTTGTGTGTGCCTGCTATGCCTTTAACTATATTTCGTGTTATAAATTTTGCAGAGTACTCCTGGTCTACGAAGCAAGCCTGTTCTACCCTGAAGTGCTTCCTTAGGCTTCGTTGGACAAGAATAATTTTTCCGTGAATTCGAAATCTGGGTAATTCAACGTAGGGCTGTGTGTAATAGCCCCTGCTCTACGTGTGCTACTTTGAGTACTCATGAAAGTCGTTCCTGTCTAACGTGTTACTCTTTGCTTGTTGTGTTGTTTGCTGATTTTACATTACAAGTATCGTTGTTCTACCCATCACCATTTTTGTAGGGCGTGCTATCCTTTAAAAATTGGTGCTACTGATGCGTTGCACAACCTAGCTTGTACACACTCTCTGGCAGCCCATCTCTGCTTGTCACGCGTCACATCCAGTGCACCTGCCCGCTCGCCCACCGCAGCTCTACTTAATGTCCAATATTGGACTATTTCATGATTATTTTCATTAAGTATCTTTGCTCAATGTTTTATATTTCTTGTTGTACGTTGGGTCGTTTGTTATTTTCTTTTGCAGCTACGTTGAATTCGGTTGTTTGTTCCACGCGCTCTGGGCGCTCTCTGAATTCCCTTCAGCGCACTACCACTTGTATTTTGGTTTTCTCCTCTACGCAGATCAGACCAGTTGACACGTGGCGCGCTCTTCACCACAGAATTTGAACCGCTTCGGCTGACCTATAAATACCTCTCTCGGTCAAACACATAGTGCACCTTCTACTGCGTGTTTTAGAGAGAGAATCCTTATTTCCTTGTTGTTCTTATCATCTACGTATCAGCTCATATCATCTACTCCCACTTTTGCTCTTTGTTGTACGCAGGATAATAATTCTCACCGCTTTACAAAATGACTTCTTCTGGATCTCCCGCTACCACTAAGCCCACATATGCATTACCCTCGTTCTACGCAGAAAAGATAACTGAACTTAAGGCACAGGAAGCTACACTTGAAGCCGCGCAAGCCGCAGAGGACGACTTTGATAAAGTCACTGAACTGGAGGCGCAGATCAGTGTGGTGCGTAAAGCCATTCTTGCTCACCGTGGAAATAAAATGATGGCTGAAAAAGCCATAAGGGAAGAAGAGGCTCGTAGAGCAGAGGAGGAAAGAAAGAAGAAAGAGGAGGAGGAACGTTTAGCCGAGCTAGAACGGCTACGTATAGTAGAGGAGGAAAAGAAAAAGAAAGAAAAAGAGGAGGCTGATCGTTTAGCCGAGATCGAAAGGAAGAAAAAGGAGGAGGCTGACCGTTTAGCCGAAGAAGAGAGGCAGAAGAGGGAAAAGGAGGAGGCAGACCGTATTGCCAAGAAGAAACAACAACAACTTGATGAGGCCAACCGTAGGGCCGAGTTGGAACGCAAGAAACTGGCTGATGCTGCTGCACGCATCGCCCCGACCACCACTGCTCCCGTTACCCGCCCAGCTACTCATGTTGGTGAATCAAATTCACCTAAGGACGGTGGCTCTCCGGCCCACCACGCCAATGCTCCTGCTTAACCGTCCCCGCTAAACGCTGAGCCAATCGAGGAACAGGAGGACAAGGTGCCGGAGAACAGGATTGTTGTTCCGTCTCCCTCGCGCTTCGTCGGGGAGGGCTTCTCTGCTGACTTCCACTACGAAGCAGCAAGTGATCGTTTTGATGCTCTGGCGGATCAGAAGATTAATGCTGAGCGGTACTACGCAGGGAAGGTTAAGTGGGTGGGCCGTGGCTTAGAGGCATTTATGCGGGAAATGCAACTGTTGGATGCAGTTAACTTCGACGTAGACTACAGCCTATACGTCCACCGCGTTGTCTTCTCCCACATAGATCAACAATTTGGGGACCCCAGTCACCCGTCGTACGGGAAGGTGATTATTCGAGAGCGGGAGTATGATCTCTCCCCACGTACGCTGAACAAAATGTTCAAACGATCTCATATCAAAGCCACGTGGGATGCCCCCTCTCCGCAGCACCCCGACAGTCAGATGATGGGTTTCATCGTGACGGGTGGCCTTGCCTCTACGGCCCAGCCGGCATGTACCTCGCTGACCCAATTTTTCACCCACTTGAATAAAATTATTGCTAACAACTGGATCCCTACGTCGAGCTCATCTGTGGTCCACGCAGACGCACTTCATTTGATGTACAAACTGAGCCGTGGCATCCAAGTTGATTTGGGCCAAGTGGTGTTTAATAAGATTGCTTCGTATGGGGACATGTCTGATGCCGAAATTGCACAATCCAACCTTCCGTGCCCTCACCTGATCAGCGCCATCCTAATCAGCCAGGGCTTTACGAATGAGAAGGATGATGGTCCGTTGATTGGCATTACCCCATTTCGCTTTGACTCGAAATACATGGCGAATCACAAGGTTAAGGACCTTCCGTGGCGTAGACTTGGGAGTGTGGAGGCGGATCGTACGTTGTTCACCGCACCACAGGCCATTCCCCTGCAAATTCAACATGCCAACAGGGGAAAAGGAAAACGGGCTAAGTCCATTCGTTCTACGAAGAGGAACATTGACGTCACACTTGATTCTACGTCCGAGGACTCTGACTCATCGTCTGACGAGATGTATCTGTGTGAGCCGACCTCGCTTCTCCAGGACTTCGTGCAGCTACGTGGCACCATTGATGCTGTGGCGCGTCTCTCCGCACATATGCACCGTAAGTCCCGTCGAGCGGCCCGTCTAGGGGGAGATGGGTCCTCGTACGCTGATCTAGGGCCACTGAAAATGCTGCATGGCCGTTTGTCAGGCTTAGTCAACCTCGTGGCCGAGCCAATGGAGGCATCGAGGAACGCTGATGACCGTCCCACTGAGGCCAAATAGAAAAGTGGAAAACGAAAGGCCAGTGAAGTGGACGTAGAAGAGGAGGGTGAAGAAGTTGAAGTTGATGAGGTGGAGGTTTTGCGCGCTGCGCATAAGAAGAGTAAAAAGGAGGCGGGTGATGCGAATGGCGGCCTTGTTAAAAATGCTGATGGCACGGTGAAGGAGTTGGACGCTGTGAAAAAGGATGAAAAGGCCAAGGGTGCTGGCTGCTCGGGCATCAAGGAAGCTGAAAAAGAAAAAGGCCTTGCTTCTACGGTGGACAAACCCAAAATGCTAAAACTGAAAGTCACCAAGACGGGCGTCACCAAAGAAACGCCTACCAAGATCGCTGCTGCCTCTACGGTGAAACCAGGTGGAGGTAAGGGTTTAATGTGTTCAGGGACCGGTGGAGCAATGCTTACTAAGAGCCAAGCTGCGATGAACAAGCCCACTGGTCAACGTAGAAAGCAGATGGCCACCAAGAACAAACCCGTGCAGCAGAGAAGATTGAGGGATGTGGCGTCGGACGAAGAAGGATCAGAGAAGGATCTACGTGCTCATACGCCGCCGGAAGATTCAGAAGGAGAAGCAAGCCAATAACCGTTTTATCCAAGTGTTTTCTATCCCTGCTCTTCGTTGAACAATTCTCTTTGCTTTATTCATGCTGTTTTTCATAACTTTGTTTAACGCATGATTAGCTTGATACAATGTTGTTTTGCTCGGTTTGATCTATGTGTATATTATGCTATCTTTTCTTGCTCTACGTATGCTTGTTTTACTCTTATGCCTTGTGCTACGTATGATCATGTCTGTTTTTGTTTCTTGCTCAACGTTGAACTTTTTGAGTATGATACTAGTTTGAGGGGGAGCTTCTCTACGAACCCCCGCTTATGAAGTTGACTCAAAAAGAGGGAGATTGTTAGTGTGTAGTTCTTCCTAGTTCAACATAGAACCATGTTGTTCTTGCTTGAACTACGTTGAACTATACACTTTGTTTTGTAGTAACTTCATGTTTCATGTTTGTATGTTTTCCATTCATTAATTCATACAAGTCTGCTAGGTCTACATAGAACGACCTGGTTGAACTGTGGAATTAACAAGTGGCTCAACGCGTGACCACGGTTCATCAGCATGGAGCAAGCAGACTTGGCCATTACAAACTACATGGAGTTGCATCAGTGCTTAAGCATAGAACGAGCCATTCTATCAACGTGGTTCAACGTGGATCAGAGAGAATTGTGAGTTTATCAATGCACTACAAATCAGAGAGTTCAAGGCTTACCGTGAAGACCTTGAATCAGAGTTAACACCTTGACGGACGCGGTGCAAGCATAGCTATACATACAGCTGGACGAATGACTGCTAAGGAATGAAGCCATCTATGGGTACGACTAGAAGACTTCGCTAGAAGAATTGTAGTCCAACGAATTCTGTCAAGTCTACCAGCTATGCCCGCCACAAGCTTGAAGCACGAAGACACGCTAGTGTGGCAGTGCATAGAGTTGGGTTCGTCAAGCACGGAAAAATGGAATCTCGAATATTCCATGAAGATGCTTTGGGCTCGGCCCATTAAGCGTGAATTCCGGAAACCCTATTTCTCGACACCTATAAATAGCGGGTTGTTGGAATTCACTATTGACGAATTGATTAGACATTTTCTAGAGAGAGAAAATTTGTAGACCGAGAGACTTCGCTAGAAAGCTCCGGTTCTATTGTCAGTTTAGTCTTGGTAGTACGAGTCGCTAGATTAGTTCTACATAGACTTAGTTTTTGGTCGTGTTGACCTTTCTACAAGATTCGCTAGAATTTTGTAGATGTGTTTGTGAGAGAATAAATTGTGAATCACCGTTAAGTTGGTGATTGGGGATTACACTATAAATAATGAACACAGTACAACAAATTCCCTAATTCTGGGAGATATACAAGGACACGATAATACTAAATAAATGCTACAAAATATTACGGAAGATATTACGCTAATCTCCTATTACCCCCCGTCAAGCGTTGTGTGGGATGAGGGCACACGCAAAGCTTGGAGCGTAGAAACTCAAAAGCAGGACGAGGGAGGCTCTTTGTGAAGATATCCGCTAGTTGCAAATTGAACGGGACAAAGCGAGTGAGTAATTTCCCGGAGGAGACAAGCTCTCGAACAAAATGATAGTCGATGTAAATGTGTTTAGCTCGTTTATGTGCTACTGGGTTTTGGCTTAGAAAGATAGCACTCTTATTGTCGCATAGGAGAACTGGACGCGAAGGGGGCAGGGCCTGAAGTTCTCGAAATAAGTTCGTGACCCAAACAAGTTCGGCGGAAGCATTGGCCATGGCTCGATATTCTGATTCGCAGCTGGATCGAGAAACAGTCGGTTGTTTCTTGGCACTCCAAGAGACAAGATTTCCCCCAAGAAAAATAGAGTAGCCATAAGTAGAGCGACGAGTCTCAGGATAGCGGGCCCAATCAGCATCAGAATAACCCCAAATAGACGAGTCGGATCGTCGTCTGAAGGAGAGACCAAAATGAACCGTACCTTTGACATAACGAAGGATACGCTTGACGGCTGAAAAATGATCATCGGTGGGAGAGTGGAGGAACTGACTGACCGAGCTAACCGCATAAGATAAATCAGGACGAGTGATGGTTAAATATTGGAGAGCACCGACAAGAGATCGGTATAATGTAGGATCATGAAAGGAAACACCAGTACTGACGAGAGATTCACCGGCCGCAAGAGGGGTGGAAACAGGTTTAGAGTCGAGAAGCTCAGCCCTTTTAAGAATGTCATGTGCATACTTAGCTTGACCAATAAACAGACCGTCCGTCGTAGAAGATACTTCAAGTCCGAGGAAGTAGTTAAGTCGCCCAAGGTCTTTAATAGCGAACTCTCGATGAGTACGAGTAATAAAGCATCGTAACAAAGATAAATCATTGCCGGTCACAATAATATCATCAACATAGAGTAATAAGTAGATAATCGATGTGCCGCGGTGAAAATAAAATAGGGATGAATCGCAACGACTCTTAAGAAAACCCAGACCGGAGAGATACGAACTGAAGCGATGAAACCAAGCAAGAGGAGCTTGACGGAGACCGTATAATGCCTTCTTCAATCGACATACATGATCAGGAAATCGAGAATCAACAAATCCAGGCGGTTGAGCCATGAAGACGGGTGTGTCAAGGACACCATTAAGAAATGCATTTTTGACATCAAGTTGATGGAGTGGCCAGTTATTTTGAACGGAAAGAGATAGAATGATTCGAACCGTAGCAGCTTTGACAACAGGGCTAAAGGTATGATGAAAATCGGTACCCGGTATCTGAGTAAATCACTGAGCAACCAAACGAGCTTTATGACGCTCAATAGAACCATCGGCACGAAACTTTGTACGAAAAACCCACTTGGATCCAACAATATTTTTCCCACGAGGACGAGGTACCAAGTCCCATGTATTGTTTGTATAAAGGGCATCAATCTCTTCTTGCATAGCAGCAAGCCACTCAGGGTGCTTAGCAGCAGACTTAAATCCACGAGTTTCAGAGGTGCCAGCGAGCGCGGAGAGAAGAGCAGTGGAGGCCAAGTTAACGGGATATCTGGGTTTGAAAATACCAGCTCGAGCTCTCGTAATCATGGGATGAGGAGGTACGACTGGAGTAGATGCAGGTACGTCGTTAGCGGATGTAGGAGGCGAGATGATAGGCTGAGCAGGAGCAGGAGGGGGTGGCTAAGCGACGAAGTCAGCCGGGTCCTCAAGAACAAGTGCAGGTACCGAAGAAGGTGACACAGACGTAGTTTCCGAGGCAGGAGTTTGTGGTGATGGCGTCGGAACAGGGCCCAAGCAATCTTGAAAAATAGAGAAGTCCAATTCCGAAGCTCGAGAAGAAGACGAAGCTTGGGAAAAAGGAAAATGTGTTTCATCAAACTGAGCGTGCCGAGTAGTAAATATTCTGGAAGTACTAGGGTCAAAGCAACGAAATCCCTTGTAACTGCTATTATATCCCAAAAAAATACAGGGTCGACTGCGTGGTTCCAACTTGTGTGCAGCATAATCACGAAGATATGGATAAACACGACATCCAAAAGGTTTGAAGGTCGAATAGGTCGGTGCGTGACCAAACAACATCTCAAACGGGGACGTTGCATGCAGAACGGATGAAGGAAGTCGGTTAATCACAAAGACAGCCGTAGCAAAGGCATCAAACCAATACGATGCAGGAGCATGAGCATGAAATAACATAGAGAGACCGGATTCGGTAATTTGTCGATGTTTACGTTCAGCCCGACCGTTCTGTTGAGGCGTGTATGGACATGATAACCGATGAAGAATTCCATGTGTATGCATAAACGCCCGTACATTGGTGTTCACAAATTCCGTTCCTCCATCACTTTGAAAGACCTTGATTTTACGTGAAAACTGAGTACACACAAAAACATGAAAGCGAACCAAGATATCATAAAATTCAGATTTAGTGCGCAAAGGATAAATCCACGAAAATCTGGAGTAATCATCTACAAAGACAACATAGTAACGATAGCCATCAGATGTAGACAGTGGTGCAGGGCCCCATAAATCACAGTGTATTAAATCCAAAACATTTTCGGCACGTTTTTCATTCGATTGAAAAGATAATTTCTTACTCCTGGCCATTTGACAAGAAGAACAAATGCTAGGAGTAGGCAAAATGGAAGTTACTGATAAATGTCCAAGCTTATTCAATAGAGAAATAACAGAAAACGGGACATGCCCCAAGCGTAAGTGCCATAAATCGAAACTAGCCTTCAATTTCTTTTCACGAACTGCTGCCACAAAAGCTGGAATTCCTTTATCTAGCAAATAAAGACCTTGATCACACCGACCTTGAGCCAATATTTGCTTGGTCGCTCGATTCTGAATTTCAAAGAATTTGTCAGAAAATATAACATCAACTGGGTAGTCGGAGGTGAGCTTGCTAATAGACAGGAGATTCTTAGTAATATGAGGTACAACCAACACATCTAATAATTTAACATCTCCTGAGAGCACACGAGAACCAACATGTGAAATATTTAAAACATGGCCATTACCAACAATTACTTTACCATTGCCAGAATAAGGTGTGGAGGAGTCCAGTGTATCAGGTTTGCTAGTCATATGGGCAGAGGCGCCGGAATCCAAATACCAATCTGAAGGTGGATCTGAAATAGCACACGACGAGGAGAAAGCTTGGGCCAAATTTGCAGAGGACATGGCATGTTGTGCAGCAAGGAATTTAGGGCACTTGTCGGCATAGTGCTCGCCACGACAAATTTGACAACGGGGAACATGCGGCCGACGTGAGTTAGGTGAAGGAGAAGGCTGATGTCCGCCCGAAACAGATGGACGAAACCCACGGTTAGAACCAACACCGTGGCTAGTAGGCGAGTCGTGAGAAGGTTGGCGTCCAGTCTGACCGCGGGGGTTCGTACTACGACCGTGAGAGGCCCCGTACTGAGACGCGGTGGCTGTAAAGGCAGCAGGAGCCGAGGAGCTTTCCATCGATTTCAACATAAGATCATATTGCTTGGCTTGATGCAATAAATCGCGAAAGCGGGGAATAGGAGTAAAAGCCAAACGTGTATCCGCAAAATTAGCAAACTGCATGCCCAAACCCCTTAAGAACCAGTGGCTCTTATCAGTTTCATCGACCGGACATTGAATGGCAGATAACTGATCACATAATGATTTGAAGCGCTTACCATAATCATCGACCGAAGACTCACCACGACGAAGCGAGAGTAGTTCCTCGCGAAGTTGGTGTTGTCGGAAGGCAGATGCATAGACAGTCTCAAGGGTGGTCCAGGCCTCACGCGAAGTGGAGGCATCAATAATTTCAGACGCAGCGTTTTCGGTAAGAGAGGAGTACATGACACTTAAAAGTTTCTTGTCCTTCAATTTCCAGGCCGTGTATGCCGGATTGGCAGAATCACCGCCCGTAGTGGATGGAACTGTGGGAGGAGGAGCAGCAGTCGATCCGTCGAGGAAGCCCTGTAGATCAAAACAATCAACCATGTGCAATATTTGACGACGCCATGGAAGATAGTTTGCAGAACCAAGCTTGATGGCAGCAACCATGTTGATCATGGTGGTGACTGAAAGAGATTCAGTAGAGGCAGACATAATTAGAGAAGTAGGTGAGGAAGGGAAAAGAATCTCGGTGATGAGGCGCGACGGAGAGGACCGGTTCGTCGAAGAAGACAAAGAAAAGATAGGCGGAGAAATTAGGTGTTGAGTTTTGCCACGAAACCGAAGAAGGAGGCACGCTGAAGCTTTTGGTGACCGCCGTTTGGAAATGGCGGTCGCCGGTGGACGTTCCGCGATCGCGGAAGGAGGGCAGCGCCCGCCGTTTACGTCACCTGGAGCATCGAAGGTTCGATGAAGCTTCGGCGACCGCCGTTTAGGTTCGGCGACCGCCAAACAAGGTTCCGCGCCCGCCGAAAAGGTCGAGTTTGACGAAGTCGGGTCTGTACAAAAACGGCGCCCGCCGAAAGGTTTCGGCGACCGCCGAAATGATCCCGCGACCGCCGGTTGCAAACGGCGGTCGCCAAATGTACCAGGCGCGGAGGATTTTAGGAAAATCCTATTTTTAGTCCGTTTTGGTTCCCTTCTCCTACAAGGCATGCTATGGGCGAGAATTAATGTTTCCATACATTAATTAGGTCTCTCCCCTATATAAAGAGAGCTACTCCATGGGCATAAACAACACATTATAATTCTATAGCTATTGCGTGAGATTTGAGGGTTTAGAGCGTATATCATCCTTGTAATCGTGAAGCAATATTATAGTGAATTGTTCGTCGTTCCTCCCGTGGTTTTTCCCAGTTGGGTTTCCACGTAAATTCTTTGTCTTCTCTATTTTTCGTTGATTTCTTTCTTCGGTATTCTTGATATCATCATACTATACATCGTCCGATCTTTCAACAAGTGGTATCAGAGCTAAGGATGACGAGCGTGAGGTATGACATACCGTTGCTAGATCTCAACACAAGGTTCCCGACGTGGCAATACAAGATGAGGTTAGTTCTTCGATCCCTGAAGCAAGAGGGTGCCCTCAAAGGTATTGAAAACAAGCCGACGGACATGAAGCATGAAGATTGGGAAGAGTTCGACCAGATGGCCATGGCGACCATAGGGCTCCATGTTTCGAACGCTTTGGCGGAGGACATCATGAAAGCGAAGACAGCAAAAGAATTGTGGGAGATGCTTGAAGAGATGTGCATCACCAAAACGGTGTCAAGTAAGCACAATCTAAAGAGAAGCTTATATTTGCTCAGAATGGCGGAGGGTTCCTCTATCCCCGCACACGTAGCGAAATTCAAGGAGAAAGTCGCCGACCTCGGCAACATTGGCGTGAAGCTCGAAGATGACGACCTCGCGTTTTGGCTCCTAATTTCGTTACCCCCTTCTATGGCGAGTTTCCGTGATACTCTCATATATTCTCGAGATAGCCTCACGTTTAAAGACGTAACCTCGGCTCTCTCATCTAGAGAGAATATTTTGATAATGGAGAGAGAGTCCTAATTCGGGAGAGACGCCAAGCGAAGGATTGAATGTCCGTGGACGGACCAACCAGAGATCGACGGGGCAAGATAGGTCTCGATCGAAGTCACGACATAGTAACAAGGTCTGCAATTATTGCAAGAAGAAGGGTCACATCAAAGCCGATTGTTATTCCTTAAAGAATAGGAAGGAGAGAGAAGGTGGCAACAACAACAACAATAATTCCGGTAAGAGTTCCGGTGAAGTTGGTGTAGCCGAGAATTATTGTGATCTTCTCATGGCTTTGGGTGATGTCTCCAAATCAAGCGAGGAATGGATTCTAGACTCGGGATGTACGTTCCACATGTGTCCGAATCGTGAGTGGTTCGATACTTTTGAAAATGTGGAGCAAGGTGCGGTGACTATGGGAAATAACGCGTCATGCAAGATCGAAGGGATAGGAAGCATCCGGATCAAGATGTTTGACGGCGCGATCCGCACCATAAGCGAGGTTAGATACGTTCCCGGCTTAAAGCGGAATTTGATTTCGCTTAGTACTTTGGAGCTCAAGGGTTACTCGTTCACCGGAGAAGGTGGAGTCGTGAAGGTTGCCAGCGGTTCGTTGGTGGTTATGAGAGGTGAACGTAAGTCAAATAGACTTTATGTTCTTGAAGGAGCCACGGTGAAAGGTGAAGTAGCCGTGGGTGATTCCAAGGTCTCGGATGTCGATACAACGAGACTTTGGCATATGCGTCTAGGGCATATGAGTGATTCCGGAATGGCCGAGTTGAGTAGACAAGGGCTTCTTGGGGATAAGGGCTTGTCGAAGTTAGAGTTTTGTGAGCAGTGCGTCTTTGGGAAGCAAACGAGAGTGAAGTTCACGACCGGCGCTCACACAACGAAGGAAATACTCGGGTATGTTCATTCCGATCTATGGGGACCATCCCCGGTCCCCTCCACTGGAGGTTCTTACTACATGCTTACCATCATCGATGACTATTCCCGAAAGGTTTGGTCGTTCTTCCAGAAAAACAAGAGCGACGTGTTTTCTACCTTCAGAGATTGGAAGGTGATGATAGAGAAACAAACCGGGAAAGTCGTGTAGAACCTACGAACGGACAATGGCCTAGAATTTGTGTCCGATGAGTTCAACTAGTTTTGTAAGAGTTCGGGGATTGTGAGGCACCACACTGTGAGATACACCCCTCAGCAAAACGGAGTAGCCGAGAGAATGAATCGCACGATTATGGACAAGGTACGTTGCTTGTTAGCGACTTCTGGGTTGAGTAAAGCTTTTTGGGCTGAAGCGGCTTCTTTAGCATGTTACCTTATCAACCGTTCCCCGTCCATGGCGATTAACAAGAAAACTCCACAAGAGTTGTGGAAAGGATCTCCGGCGAATTATGAGGACTTGAGGGTGTTTGGGTGTCCGGCCTACATGCACGTCAACGACGGGAAATTGAATGCACGAGCTAAGAAGTGCATATTCGTTGGCTTTAAGGAAGGAGTTAAAGGATACAAGCTTTGGTGTCCAGAGACGAGAAAGATCATACTAAGCCGTGATGTAGTCTTCGATGAGGCTTCTATGATTGGTGATCGGTCGTCTAAAGGGAATCTCGAGGTTCCAAGTACTCCTATTGAGGTGGAGCCGGACAGGGTGCAAGAGGAAGATGATGGGTCAAGTTCCCCGACCGATATGGCGAGTAGTTCGACTACTCCGGAAGATCCAAAAGAGCCGCAATGCATAGCACGAGATAGGCCAAGGCGTGAGAGTCGACCACCTAAAAGGTTAGCCGATTATGAGTTAGTAGCCTATGCTCTAAACGTAGCCGATGAATTTGATTCATATGAGGAGCCTTCTTCGTATGCCGAGGCGGTTGCGTGTGATGACTCAAGTAAGTGGGTCTTGTCTATGCAAGAAGAGATGGAGTCTCTTCATAAGAATGGCACTTGGGAGTTGGTTGATCTCCCTAAAGGCAAGAAAGCCATCAAGTGCAAATGGATCTTCAAGAAGAAGGAGGGCATCCCTGGGGTTGAGGACGAGAGATACAAGGCGAGATTAGTGGCTAAGGGTTTTAGCCAACACTATGGGAAAATGTCTCATAGACACCAGTTCATAGACACCGTGCGCCTTTGAGAACGGTGTTAAAAATATTTATAACATCGGTCACAAAAAAAAAGAATGTTAATCTATTTTTAACACCGAATTTTATACAAACCGGTGTTAAATATTCAATTTCAAATTTTTATTTTTATTTTTAAAATCACTTTTTTTTGGACCGGTGTTAATAATATTTTCAATTTTTTTAATAAAATTATTAGTTTCTGTAACACCATTCTATTAGCTAGGACCGATGTTACAAAAAAAACTAATACTGTGAATTACCGATACTTAATTCAACCATAATAATCCCACCAACACGCATCCCCTAAAAATTCCACCGCCACTACACTTTACATCGCCTCGTCTTCTCACTATATTATTTTCGTTATTGTTCTTGATTCTTTTCATTTTTTTTCTGTGAATCAAAAGTTCGATTCGTAAGATTGTGTTCTCGATTCGTTCTCGTGATGTCCCTGTGGTATAGAATCTCATGAACACCAAGGTGTTCGATGTACTCAAGGTAATAACTGATTTTTTAAATGATTTTTGTAGCTTTTTTCTCTCTTTTTTTTTCGATTTGATTCGTATCCGAAGTAGTCTTTGAAAGAAAACTCAAGATTCTTCTCGATCTAAGTTTTGAGTAATCGAAAAATGCAGATCTGGATTTTCTATAATGAAATCGCTAGATGTAGATTGGATCTAAGGTTTTCGTGAATGGATATGGAGTGTTTCGTAGTCGATTAATTATGAAACCCCACCCCAGATTTTGAAAACAAAGGCTTTGCATTGATTTTTTGTTATTTTTATACTACATATTTGTTCTATCTGACCTTTTTTTGTTCTTTTACCCTTTTCAGTATTCTTGGAGTAAAAATCTTTCGAAGATGAGCCTGCGCCATTGTTTCTAGAAATCGCCAGTCTAAATGTCGATGTATGCTAAATACAGACCCCTATTTGGACATAACTTGTATAAGGAAGCTGCCTTAACTTTAACACGGTAGTTAACCTTCTGCCACCTGAATTTTCATACATTTAGATGTTTACTTATACTGTGAAATATGGTTTATTTATATAATTTATACTTGAATTGTAACTGTGAAACATGGATTATATTTTGTTTTTGTAAACAATATACCGATGCAATTAACTAGGTGTTGCATAAACAAAATATTTGTTATATAAAGTTAATTTCAAGTAATATTTACCTTTTGCCTTACAGGTATATGTGCAGATATAGCACTGGTCATCTCTTGCGCCTCTTCCCTTTGAGGTTGTCATCTCTGCTGGACAGAAGGCCAGAGAGGACTCTTGTGATGGTACCAATCTCTTAAATGTCAGCAGTTAGCATTCTAGTTATGCTTGAACTTTCTTTTCATTCACACTTAAAGAATCTTTCATTCTTGCTGTCATTGAGCAGGTGGAGATGATTCTGACCGTAGAAACTTTGCTCGTGATTTGAATGATTTGTCTGGAGAAGGAAATATCCAGAGTATGCTTTCCGTTGAGATGGGTTTGAGGGAATTGGCTTCTGTTAAGTTTCTCAGTCTAAATCTATCCAGTTTTAACTTTTTGTGTATATTATAATTGAACATAGTACAATTCAATTTAACTAGTCTGTTCTTGCAAAAATATTGGGATTTTACTACCCTCTTGGGAATTCGAAAGCAATTTTAAGTTTTACATTCTATGTTATTCATCCGTTTCATTTCCAGATATTGGTTTATGTTTATTTTCTTAAATATCCTTGCTTTTCTGTTCTTCCTGAAGGTTCTTCCTTCTTCTTTAAGGGAGAAGCATGATGAATTCATGTTCAGTGAGCTTGAGAAAAGGTGGATCAATCACAAAGTCATGCTGTGATTTCATGTTCAGTGAGCTTG
Organism: Euphrasia confusa; assembly: GCA_954870475.1. NCBI lineage: Eukaryota > Viridiplantae > Streptophyta > Magnoliopsida > Lamiales > Orobanchaceae > Euphrasia > Euphrasia confusa. The sequence goes on from OX940965.1 coordinate 11,847,849, forward strand.
AGCTGAAGGTTCTTCCTTCTTCGTAGCCTTATGTTTCTTCTCTTACATGGCCAGGATAGCATTTAGCGCAAGACGGTTGAGCATATACCACTGATCTGCAGGAATCACCATCTTCGACCTTGGACCGTTGACCTTTTTTCCCTCCGTGATTTGAGTATTTGATTATTGTGTATGAAGTCCATGAATATTGTAAGGATTTGGAGACTTAGTGTTTTGAATATTGTATTTGGATATCAAGAATTTAATATATTTTTAATTATTAGCAATTTATAAAATTATATTTTTTTTATTTTAATTATTATCAAAGACACCGGTCATATATGAAAAAGACTGGTGTTATTACTTTTCACACCGGTTTATTTTTTTAGTTTCAATGAAATTGCCCGGTGTCTTTAATAATATAGACATCATGCATATCACAAAATCCGGTGTTATAAATTATTTTTAACACCGGTCATCGACTGGTGTTAAAACATAGCTGATTTTTAACACCACGCACAATAACACCAGACAATTTTTTTTTTAACACCGGTCAATACCCGGTGTCTATGAAACATTTTCCCATAGTGCAAATTCCCGGAGTAGATTTCAATGATGTGTTTTCACCGGTGGTCAAGCATAGCTCGATTCGAGCAATCCTAGGCATTGTGGCAATGCATGATTTGGAGCTTGAGCAAATGGATGTGAAGACGGCCTTTCTGCATGGGGAGCTCGATGAAGATATCTACATGGTCCAACCCGAGGGGGTTCGAGGGTTCAAACCAAGAGAACAAGGTGTGTTTTCTCAAGAAGTCCTTATATGGTTTGAAACAGTCTCCTAGACAGTGGTACAAACGTTTCGATACGTTTATGATTAAGAACGGTTTCCGAAGGAGCTCCTATGATAGTTGTGTGTATTTCCGGAAAGGCCGTGATGGGTCTTTAGTTTATCTCCTCCTCTACGTCGACGATATGTTGATAGCGGCTAAGGATAAGTCGGAGGTGGAGAGAGTCAAGGCACAACTTAGTAAGGAGTTCGAGATGAAGGATCTTGGTGCGGCAAAGAAGATCCTAGGAATGGAAATCACAAGAGATCGAAGAGATGGCAAGTTGTATCTTGGCCAAAAGGGGTATATAGAGAAGGTGCTACGTCGGTTCAACCTTGAGAATGCGAACCCGGTAAGTACTCCCCTTGGAACACAATTTAGACTTACCTCTGCTTACTCTCCGACTACGGAGAAGGACATCGAGGATATGGCTCGAGTCCCTTATTCCAATGCCGTTGGGTCCTTGATGTATGCCATGGTGTGTACTCGTCCGGATTTGGCCCACGCCGTGAGTGCCGTGAGTCGGTACATGGCGAATCTGGGAAGAGAGCATTGGAAGGCGGTGCAGTGGGTGTTGCGCTACTTGAGAGGTACATCTAACAAGAAGCTAGTGTTCGGGAGGAATCAAGAAGATGTTCGGGGGTTCGTGGATTCCGACTATGGCGGTGATCTAGATAAAAGAAGATCTCTTACCGGGTATGTTTTTACCATTGGTGGGTGTGCCATTAGTTGGAAAGCTATCTTGCAAAGTACGGTGGCTTTATCTACTACCGAGGCGGAGTATATGGCGGTCACCGAGGCTTGCAAGGAGGCATTGTGGTTGAGAGGTTGGTTTAGAGAGCTCTCGAAGGGTTCTAAGACGACGTCCATCTTTTGTGATAGTCAAAGTGCTATTTGTCTCACAAAAGATCAAGTGTTCCATGAGAGAACGAAGCACATTGATATTCGTTATCACTTTGTCCGTGAGGTGGTCGCTCGAGGCGATATTAAGGTGAGTAAGATTAGTACTCACGACAATCCGGCGGACATGTTGACAAAGAGTTTACCCGCAACCAAGTTTGAGCTTTGCTCTAGCTTGGTTGGACTTCGATCGAGAGATTAAGCCCTTAGGGGCTTATGGAGGAAGACGGACGGCGAATGAAGTTCGCGGTTTAGTGCCAAGGTGGAGATTTGTTGAGTTTTGCCACGAAACCGAAGAAGGAGGCACGCTGAAGCTTTTGGCGACCGCCGTTTGGAAATGGCGGTCGCCGGTGGACGTTCCGCGATCGCGGAAGGAGGGCAGCGCCCGCCGTTTACGTCACCTGGAGCATCGAAGGTTCGATGAAGCTTCGGCGACCGCCGAAGGAAAACGGCGCCCGCCGTTTAGGTTCGGCGACCGCCAAACAAGGTTCCGCGCCCGCCGAAAAGGTCGAGTTTGACGAAGTCGGGTCTGTACAAAAACGGCGCCCGCCGAAAGGTTTCGGCGACCGCCGAAATGATCCCGCGACCGTCGGTTGCAAACGGCGGTCGCCAAATGTACCAGGCGCGGAGGATTTTAGGAAAATCCTATTTTTGGTCCGTTTTGGTTCCCTTCTCCTACAAGGCATGCTATGGGCGAGAATTAATGTTTCCATACATTAATTAGGTCTCTCCCCTATATAAAGAGAGCTACTCCATGGGCATAAACAACACATTATAATTCTATAGCTATTGCGTGAGATTTGAGGGTTTAGAGCGTATATCATCCTTGTAATCGTGAAGCAATATTATAGTGAATTGTTCGTCGTTCCTCCCGTGGTTTTTCCCAGTTGGGTTTCCACGTAAATTCTTTGTCTTCTCTATTTTTCGTTGATTTCTTTCTTCGGTATTCTTGATATCATCATACTATACATCGTCCGATCTTTCAACATTAGGGTTTAGGATCGATTCGCTCTGATACCATGAGAGAATAAATTGTGAATCACCGTTAAGTTGGTGATTGGGGATTACACTATAAATAATGAACACAGTACAACAGATTCCCTAATTCTGGGAGATATACAAGGACACGATAATACTAAATAAATGCTACAGAATATTACGGAAGATATTACGCTAATCTCCTATTAGTTTGTAAGTGGTTCCACCCTTTACGAGTTATACAAAAGAGTTTTCTTTAAAATCTCCAAATTGTGTCAAGTGTTTGTACTCTACCCTTTACAATCCTGTTCTAGGTAGAACAAGTACAAAATACACAATTTCAAGAATTTGTTTGCTTTGCTTGACAAGTTGTCAAATGACGAGGTTGTACACTAATGACAGATTGAGTTTTTAACAGAGGATAGCTATGGTTGAATTGTGCAACTGTACTGTTAGTTGAAGGTGCTTCATAAAGATATTTAGAATTAAAATGTTTATTAGTGAAAATAGCATTGAACAAGTCAATTCATTGCCCGTTAGCTAACATAGTTGAGAATCAAAAGTTAGCGGTGTTGGAAAAAGAAGCTGAATGACTCACCAGGCAGGATAAACGTAGCTGAATTTAATTTTTTTACTTGTTTTAAAATTGAAACCAAAAGTAGAATCAGAATCTATTTCACCCTTCTCGTGGGATGTTCGATACTATTTTATTTTCAAAACAAAATAGAGGCGCAGAAGATTAGCTGCTGTTTTGATGTCAATCTTGTAAACTTCATTATTTCATCCTTTTTGTATTGATGTTTTTGCCCCAGTCTTTCTCGAAGGTTCTCGACGTTTTATGTTCTTTTAATAGTGGGTTTGCTAGTTTCTTGAGTTTTTCTACAATCAAGATGGGAAGGAATTTCCATCTCTAAATTTTGACACTAACCAAACTACTAAAGTCTGCCAAAAAAACCGAAAATTGATTTTTTCACTACTACAATTAATTCATATATAAGATTGTTGCTTGACATAGAATAACTTTATTGTCCACATAGGAATTCGAGACATGAAACAAAATGAAAATTTGAATGAGAAAATACTATTATGTAGTAGAACTAAAGAAAGACTTAGGACTTGGTGGTTCAGGGATATCTACAGTCCCCTCCAGCATGAGTAGAACTTTCTTCATCGATGGACGGAATGATGGATCCTCCTGAATGCACCATAAACCAACCTTAACCATCCTCTCCAGTTTCCTCTTTTCCACTTCCTCGTCACCCACAAGCTTTCCAATATCCCTCGACGCATAACAGTCGTAAACCCATTCTTCAAGGATCGCTTCGGTGAAACTAAGTGTCGAATCGACGCTTCGTCGACAGCATATGATCTCCAATAGCACAATTCCATAGCTGTAAACGTCCGCTTTGATTGTGATGGGCTGTTTCTGGTGCCACTCTGGCGCCACATAACCTCTCGTCCCTCTTATCCCTGTGTACGTATTCGTCTGATCTTGTTTTAACAGCTTCGCCAGTCCAAAGTCGGATATCTTTGCGCACCCGTTTTCATCTATGAGTATGTTTTGAGGTTTTATATCGCAATGAATGATCTGTACCTCACACTCTTGGTGCAGATACAGGATGCCTCTGGCTATGTCTGGAGCGAGTTTGGTTCTTTCCTCCTAGCTCGGGCGGTTTTCAGATTTGAAGAGTATGTCCGTTAGGGATCCGTTGCTCATGTACTCAAACACCAAGAGCTTATTGGGTCCGTTGAGGCAGTAACCCAACAGTCGTACTAGGTTACGATGATACGTCCGCCCGATCGTCTTCATCTCCGTTTGGAATTCCTTGTCTCCTTGTGTGACTTCATTCTCGAGCCTCTTCACAGCTACTGCCTTCTCGCTGCTTCGTAAGGTTCCTTTGAAAACCGTGCCGGACGCTCCTTTACCGAGTTCTTCCTTGAAGCCGTTGGTTGCCTCGACAATATCGGAATACGTGAATGCCCGCAGAGCAACATCCTCTGCTTCTAATCCGGAATCTTCGATTATCTTCTTGTAAGTCCTCTGCTTTCTATGAACGTAGATCACAGAAATCAACACGACGAGGAGGCTCGCGACAGCGAGTGAAATGCTGACGATGAGGATGTCCAAACGGACCTCTTTCTTGATTTCTTCTCTGTGCGGATTAGGTTCTTCGGTGGTTGTGCTGACCCTAATGAGGGCGATGTTCGAATCACTTAAATCCCTTCTTCCGAATCTCAGCGGAAGCCTCTGCTTCGAGCACGAGCCGTCTTTAAAAAAGGCCGCTTCGCAGTTGCAGTCGTCGAGACAAGCCTGTTGGTAAATCTCTTGAGTGATTGCATTGAACACAGCGTATGGGTTGTCTTCCCATACGATGTTCTCCACCGTTCTCATCTCGTATTGCACGTTGTTCCCACCACAACCTTCTGCTACAAAATCTCTCGTGCACCCGGCACTCGAGTTTCCCGGCTGGACGTTTGTAAAGCTCGGCAGGCAACGGCACGTAGCCTCTCTATCCATGTTGACGCAGTACGAATTGAGCCCGCACCGTCCTATAGGAACGCATTCGTCGTTCGTGGATGACCATCGAATGTTCCAGCTGGCTTCGCGGCCTAACGACACGGAATACAGACGGAGGATGCCGTCCACGTCGATTCTCACGGCGTAGGTACTTCGACGATTCGTAGGAAGTCCATAACTAGTCGTTATGTTCTTCAAGAATGAAGACCCGTTGAGCAAGTAAAGGCGACCGTCGTTTGCCAGGTTGAGGGAGACGTTGCTTCCTGCTCTGTATGTGTCTGTCGCGTAGTAAGCGTACGAAGCTCTATTGGGTGTGCCGACGGTGTCGGCATACTGCACCAGGTTCCCATCTTCTTGCATACTCAGCTTGAAAATCCCTCTGGAGTGGTCGGTTTCGGAGGCCCTGGAGACGAGCTCTTGGTTCGGGCGGAGGCGCTGGCCGGGGAGAAGGGTGTTGATGGGGCTGTCGAAGCTCTGCCAGATGATTCGTAGAGGACAAAGTTCTCGTTGTCGAGCATGGATGCGGATGAGATGGGCCCGCCGGGGGAGACGAGGTCTATGTCCTGGCCTTGCCGCTGTCGGAGGATTAGCCTTCCGTCGAGAGTCAAGCTCAGGGCGGAGGCGGAAGCGACTGTGGGGTTGTTTGTGTTTGCTGTCCAGACGAGTGTGTCGGCGATGAAGATGCCGACAGTGGACGCGTTGGTTTGTGGGAAGAATCCAAAGGCGAAGAGGCCGGAAGGTGAGAGCCATGAGGATGCGTTTATTAATGTGTTGGGTGTTAGGGAAGATCCTAGGCTGATGTTCGACCCTCGACTTTGCTGAGCTTCTACTTGTAGTAGAAAGACGAGGAGGATGACGACATATACAGCCATGGGATTGGAGTTCTTGTTTGCAGGTATTATTATGAGAGGTTGTGGTTGTGATCAGATAATGTGGTTGTGTTTTTAAAAGTGTGTTTTGGGACTGCCAATTGACTTGGGGTTGACTTGGGGGTGGTGACGTGTAGACTCTTCTTCTGATTACATTGTGAACAAATGACTGAGTAAACTTTGGGTTAGTCTTTTTTTCTTTCTTAAAGCGTGTTGAATAGTATGTTCCATTTCAAGAGTACCATAACTCCTTAATTTATCAAGTAAAACACTCAGTCGTCAGTGATCGATGTTTTCTTCTTTTAGTCTTCTTCTTTTAGTCTTGTTTGATTTTGTGAACAATATGAAGGTTTCGTGATACTGACATTTGGAATATAGTAGTATTAATTTCTCTTGCATTGTATCTTGAATTAAAATTGATGATAAAACTTCGAATTGCAAATCTTCGAGCGAATTAATAATCTCTTTTACTTTGATGCATCAATGGCTAATTATATACCCCATATAATGTGGATATCAAACTGATAATTTTGCTTCTTAATACACATTTCAAGAGCTCAATCTAAGTGGAATAAAGTCGTGAGTATTTTGTATAAACACGGATTTGTTTTTGTTGAGTACTTGAGTTGCATTCAGCTGGAACAAGTAAGTACAATTGTTTTTGCGGGTCAATTGTTTAACGTGCATCATTTTAACTGTCATGAAATCTTTGCTTCAGTTCAACTCGAAACATGATATAGTAAAGTGGATATTGGACTTGAAATATGTATGTGTAATCCGTTGAGGATGCATTTCAGGAAGGCGCAATGCAGGTTGATAAACCATTATCCAAAGACACTCGAGAATTGATCAGGCTGAATCTATACCGGCTGCACTGCAAGGATTAGAGATGAAGCGTCTTTGATTAGTGTTATTCTTGAGTCGGATCTTGGTGGGAATCCGATCATGAAAGAGGTTTGTTTCTATCTTGATTCACTTCAGACACGTGCTCTGAAGAGAGTTTGGCATATAGCTTGATGATTGTATTTTTTAGTGTTATATGCTTAGGTTGGATGGTCGTAGAGCTAGTCTGTTAGCTCGGTGATGCGGTGGGATTTTCATTCCCAATGCGCTGATCTGTATCATACATTTTTTATTTTTTATGTGATTGACCTTTACCAAAAAAAAAGCCTTTATTAAGTTTGAAATTTTTCATTGTTGGTTTGTACCGACTACCCACTCTTTTAAGCATGTACATATTATACAATATAACACCCATTCCCCCAATAAATCTTCTCTTTATTGATGTCTAGGTGATCGAAGTAAAACATTATGATAAATGCGACCGAGCATGTACTATTTTGTTCCTTTATTAGGCAGTCTGTGTTATTTTGGATCTTTGATAATTTCCTTCAATTTCATCATTTTTTTAATTGATGTTCTTGCCCCAGTCTTTCTTGAAGGTTCTGAACGTTTTATGTTCTTGTAATAGTTGGTTTGCTAGTTTCTTGGGTTTTTCTACAATCAAGATGGGAAAGAATTACCATCTCTATATTTTGACACTAACAAAACTACTAAAGTCTGCCAAAAAAACCGAAAATTGATTTTTCACTACTACAATTAATTTAGATATAAGATTGTTGCTTGGCATAGAATAACTTTATTGCCCTCATAGGAATTGGAGACATGAAACAAAATGAAAATCTGAATGAGAAAATATTATGTAGTAGTAGAACTTAAGAAAGACTTAGGACTTGGTGGTTCTGGGATATCTACAGTCCCCTCCAGCATGAGTAGAACTTTCTTCATCGATGGACGGAATGATGGATCTTCCTGTATGCACCATAAACCAACCTTAACCATCCTCTCCAGTTTCCTCTTTTCCACTTCCTCGTCACCCACAAGCTTTCCAATATCCCTCGACGCATAACAGTCGTAAACCCATTCCTCGAGGATCGCTTCATCGAAACTAAGTGTCGAATCGACGCTTCGTCGACAGCATATGATCTCCAATAGCACAATTCCATAGCTGTATACGTCCGCTTTGACTGTGACGGGCTGGTTCTGGTGCCACTCTGGCGCCACGTAACCTCTCGTCCCTCTTATCCCTGTGTACGTATTCGTCTGATCTTGTTTTAACAGTTTCGCTAGTCCAAAGTCAGATATCTTTGCGCACCCGTTTTCGTCTATGAGTATGTTTTGAGGTTTTATATCGCAATGAATGATCTGTACCTCACACTCTTGGTGCAGATACAGGATGCCTCTGGCTATGTCTCGAGCGAGTTTGGTTCTTTCCTCCCAGCTCGGACGGTTATCAGATTTGAAGAGTATGTCCGTTAGGGATCCGTTGCTCATGTACTCAAACACCAAGAGCTTATTGGGTCCGTTGATGCAATAACCCAACAGTCTTACTAGGTTACGATGATATGTCCTCCCAATCGTCTTCATCTCCGTTTGGAATTCCTTGTCTCCTTGTGCGACTTCATTCTCTAGTCTCTTCACAGCCACTGCCTTCTGGCCTAAGGTTCCTTTGAAAACCGTGCCAGACGCTCCTTTACCGATCTCTTCCTCGAAACCGTTTGTTGCCTCGACAATATCTGAATACGTGAATGCCCGCTGAGCGACGTCCTCTGCTTCTACTCCGGAATCGTCGGTTATCTTCTTGTAAGTCCTCTGCTTTCTATGAACGTAAATCACAGAAATCGACACGACGAAGAGGCTCGCGACAGCGAGTGAAATGCTGGCGACGAGGACATCCAAACGGACCTCTTTCTTGATTTCTGTTTTCCGATTAGGTTCTTCTTCGGTGGTCGTCGTGCTAACCCTAATGAGGGCAAAGTTGGAGTCGCTTAAATCCCGCCTCCCGAATCTCAGCGGAAGCCGCTGCTTCGAGCACCATCCGTCTTTAAAAAAGGCGGCCTCGCAGTTGCAGTCGTCGAGGCAAGCCTTTTCGCAAACCTCTCGATCGATTGCGTTGAACTCACCCCCGTACGGGTTGTTTTCCCACGCGACGTTCTCCACCGCTCTCATCTCGTGTTCCACGTGGCAACCTTCCGCTGCGAAATCTCTCGTGCATCCGGCGCTCGAGTTTCCCGGCTGGACGTTCGTGAATCCCGGCAGGCAACGGCACGTGGCCTCTCTATCCATGTTGACGCAATACGAATTGAACCCGCACCGCCCTATCGGAACGCACCCGTCGTCCGTGGATGACCATTGACTGATCCAGCTGCTTCCTTGGAACGATACGGAATACAGACGGAAGATGCCGTCCACGTCGATCCTCACGGCATAGATATTTCGACGATTCGTAGGAAGTCCATAACCAGTCGTTATGTTCTGCAAGAAGGAAGAGCCGTTGAGCAAGTAGAGGCGGCCGTCGTTATCCAGGTTGAGGGAGACGTCGTTGCCTAATCCGTCAGTGTTTGTCGAGTAGTAAGCGTAGGGAGATGTGTTGGGTGTGTCGACGGGGTACTGGACGAGGTTGCCGTCGCTTTGCATCCTCAGCCGGAAGATTCCTCTGGAATGGTCGGTTTCGGAGGAACTGGAGACGAGCTCTTGGTTTGTCTGGAGGCGCTGGCCGGGGAGAAGGGTGTTGGTGGGGGTGTCGAAGCTCTGCCAGATGATCCTGGAGATGGAGTCGTAGAGAACGAAGTTGCCGTTGTCGAGCATGGATGCGGATGAGATGGGCACGCCTGGGGCAAAAAGGTCAGTTTCCTGGCCTAGACGATGTTGAAGGATCAGCCGGCCGTCGAGAGTCAAGCGGAGGGAGGTGGCGGAGGAGACTGTGGGGTTGTTTGCGTTTGCTGTCCAGACGAGGCTGTTGGCGATGGAGATGCCGACGGCGGAGGAGTCGTTGGTTTGTGGGAAGAATCCGAAGGCGAAGAGGCCGGAAGGTGAGAGCCATGTGGATTGGTTTGTGTTGGGTGTTAGGGAAGATCCTAAGGTGATGTTCGATTGTCGACTTTGCTGAGCTTCTACTTGAACGAGGAGAAAGAGGAGGAGGACGATATTTACAGCCATGGGATTAATGGAGTTTCTTGTTTGCAGGTATTATTATGAATGAGGTTGTGGTTGTGTTTTTAAGAGTGTGTTTTGGGACCGCCAATTGACTTGGGGGTGCTCACGTGTAGACTTCTGAGATTACGTTGTGAACAAAAGGCCGAGTAAACTTTGGGCTAGTTTTTTTCTTTCTTTCTTAAACCGTGTGGAATAGTAGTATGTTCCATAACTTCCATTTTATTTGGACCCCATCATAATCTTGGCGGGAAAATAATTAGAAGATCGCATGCATATGACCCAACTTCGAACAATGTACATGAACTGGAAAGCTTATTATCGGAGAGAGGTATTTGCCGAACAAGTATATATATGGAAGTTCGTGGTACTGAATCTTCGTTTATGAATTATGAATCTCTTCTATTTTGATGCATCAATGGCTAATTTCACTTGTATATATATAATGTGCAGAAAAAAGCATTTGGAGGTAGTCAGGTAGGCACAGAGCGAGCAGTCAGCTTAATTGGGCGAACTTACCATGAAATGTTTTTAAAGTCCGATGATGACCATTGTGCTGTTCGGAATGCTAATTAAGAAATACTGCGTGCATGTATTTAAGTTTGGCCATTAAGCTTGCCCAAACTACTAAAAGAGAATCAAGCCTTTGTAAGGGAGTAGTACATTGATGCCCAAAATAACCTTGGGATGTATCTTGATAACTTTAATTTGATGAAGCGGGGATGAGTCTCTGCAGAGGATTAGAGACATGTGATGAGGATCGAAGAGATCATTCCGGATGATGATGATGATGTTTATATTTAGCCGATGCAATTGAAAAGCGCCAAAGAGCACATAACAAAAGATATCCTTATTTATCAAAGAATTGGATATCAAACTGATATTAATTTTGCTTCTTATAGGTTTCAAGAGCTCGATCTAAGAGGGATAAAGCCGTGAGTATTGTTTATAAACACGGATTTGTTTTTGTTGAGTTGCATTCATGAACAAGTACGATTGTTTTTGCAGGTTGGTCCATTGCTTAACGTGCATCATTTCAACTCGAAACACATGATATAGTAAAGTGGATATTTCAACTTACCAACTGCTGTTTGGGACTTTCTATGTGTCAATGACCTTAGTGCTTTATCTTATCATGCATTTCAGGAAGGCGCCAATGCAGGTTGATCAAACCATTATCCAAAGACACCCCGAGAATTGATCAGGCTGAATCTATCTTTGATTTGTTGTATTCTTGAGTCGGATCATGAAAGTGGTTTGTTTTTTATGTTGATTTGCAGACTTTAAAAAGCCTTTATTAAGCTTGAATTTTTTCATTGTTGGTTTGTACCTACTACCCACTCTCTTATAACAAGCATGTACACATAATTTTGCAGTATCTTGGTATACAATATAACACCCATTCCCCGATAAATCTTCTCCTTTGTTGATATCTGATGTGGATAAGGAAAAGATTGTATCTTACTTCCCAAGCTATCATTATTTTATTTATTTATTTATTTAGGGTTTTAGTACTATTTATATTCTGTTCTTGACATTATCTTACGCAATTGATTATTGATATGAAATAAAGTTTCGTACTCTTTTGAGGTTTTTATCAGATTTCGGTATTCTTCAAAATCAACGAAAGTTTGATATTCTTCAAAATCAACGAAAGTTTGATGTATTAATTTTCGGGTATTCATAGAATCAACGAGTCTTAATTGTGTGTTTATCGCTTCCGCCTGCATCAGTTGGTATCAGAGCCGAACGATGCCTCCCCGTCCCCGGCCTGCTCGCGAATCCGCCGTTGAGGCCGCCGCCCGTCGCGACGCTGACGTCGCTGCCTTAAGCCGCCAAATCGCAGCCCTCGCCGTCGATCTCGAGGAGCTCCGCCTTGCTGTTTCCAACAAGCTATCGTCACCTCCACGCCGACCGATCCCCGCGCTTGAGCGCACCCTTGTTGATGAACTCGATCCATATGATGATTTGGAAGACGAATCGGCCTCAATCAGGGATGACGAACCGATATGGGATGACGAGCCAATTTGGGATGCTGAGCCAATCTGGGACACCGAGCCTACCGAGCCCGCTGAGCCAATCTGGGTTGCTGAGCCCGATGAGCCAATCTGGGATGTCAAGCCTGTCGAGCTAGTCGAGCCGATGTGGGACGCCGAGCCCGTCGAGCTGCTGTGGGACGCCATGCCCGTCGAGCTGATCTGGGACGCCATGCCCGTCGAGTTGATCTGGGACGCCAAGCCCGTTCAGCTGATTTGGGACGTCGAGCCACTTTATCAATCCACTACCCATGAGTCGATTCTCCCTGTTGTCGCTACCCCTACGTCGCTTCATCAAGTCGTTGCCCAGAAGTTGAATAATGAAGTTGCTGCCCCAACGTCTTATTGTCATGTTGCGGCCTTCTATAGTTCCTATCGTGTTGAACATTACCAGTTGGTTGCTTCCACAACAGTGTACAAGGTTACCCCTACTAAGGATAGTAGGCTGGTGTTTGATCCCGGCGGATGTGCTCAATTTTTCAGGTTCGCGGTCGAACCTTCTCCTAGAGGGGGAGAATGATGTGGATAAGGAAAAGATCGTATCTTACTCCCCAAGCTATCATTATTTTATTTATTTATTTTATTAGGGTTTTTAGTACTATTTATATTTTGTTCTTGACATTATCTTACGCAGTTGATTATTGATATGAAATAAAGTTTCGTCCTCTTTTGAGGTTTTTATCAGATTTCGGTATTTTTCAGAATCAACGAAAGTTTGATGTATTAATTCTCGGGTATTCATAGAATCAACGAGTTTTAATTGTGTGTTTATCGCTTCCGCTGCATCAATATCTAAGTGATCGAAGTAAAACATTGTATGATAAATGAGACCAATTAAGCATGGAGTACTATTTTAATTTGTTTCCTTTGTGAAGCTGTGAGCTTAACATCTGTGTTATTTTGGATCTAAGTCAAGTACAGTGTCTGTATATAAGAACATTGTGGATACATTTACACATTATATGACATATGTATCAGTATATGTTTCTTAATTTGCGTTTCATTATGTAGAATGAGGTAAATTACGAAGAAATAATAACTAGTTACTATTTTCATTATATATTTTGCTTTTCTATACTCGATAATGTATATTTTATTTTAATTAGATCGTATTATACTTAAAAAGAAAAAAAGGAAAGAAAAAGATAATGAAGATAAAAAAAAAAAATCATTACAAATAGTTTATACACATCTGAAAAATGATGAGAGCTGCTGCTGCAGTCTTTTCCTTCTTTATTTTTGGAGAGCATAATTAACAAAGAAAAAAAAAGGAAGCATGATGATGACGCATGTTTTAGGCTCAACTTTGGGCTTAAATCACTCTCAAATGGGCCATGGAATATCTATTCACCCACCACAAGTGGGCCTTTGACTTTACAACATAATCCATTGCCTTTATTTTTTACTTCTTTTTTTTTCGTGTGTGAGCTTGATTTTAAGAATTTGAACATGATAATCTTCAATATGCATAGTTAAGTATTATCGAATTTGATTACAAGTTCGAATCCTTTTCATTGAAGTTTGCATTAGAATCGAGTAGATAAGTTCAATAAGATTAATTCAGAATTGTAGAGTTTTATTTTACTAATTCGAAGAGTTTCTGTTTAAGTTTTCATTAGCACTTCAAATTTTTTGAATTTTGAAGTCATGAAGTGTATGGGGCGTGGGAATTGTGCATAACAATTACTCCCTCTGTCTCATAGCTATAGTTATTGGTGGTCAACGCTAACTTTTTTTTACCGTTCAATACGTATGATAAACGGTATACAAAAATTATAAAAAAAATAACTAAAATAAAATTTAACTATTAAATTTTATTTTAGTTATTTTTTTATAATTTTTGTATACCGTTTATCATACATATTGGACGGTAAAAAAAAATCGGTAAAAAAAAATCAGCGTTGACTATAGCTCTGGGACAGAGGGAGTACATAGTACAGTATAAGTAATTGTGTATCATAATATTATATATTATATATATTATATATAAAATATACTATATATATACACTCAAATTGAGGAATAATCAAACGATTGAGACTGATTCTGTTTTGTATTAAAATGTTAGTCAAAGACTCAATCAAGGTGGCAGGAGAGGGGCAGGGGCCCCCTTTCACATTTGAGAATTGAGTCAGAAACAATAAGAAAGAGAAAGACTAAAGATTATGAGATGTCAGATTTTATATATGGAACCATATATCCATTAATGCGCAACACCTACCATAAATTCGATCAATTACATGACAATTAACTATCATAGTAATAAATAATTGTAAAGCTTTAAGATTAATATGGTTGTACGTCTTACATAGAATATTAAGTGCGGTTGTATTAATTAATTTGTGTGGTTGTAATTACGTGTGTTACGATATATTCATGTGTGGTCGAATAATAAGAACAATTAGTTATTAGTGTTGGAAAATTTAGAGCTCGTAGAGAGCTTCGAAACGATAGCTGATTTGCTCGAATCGGAGTTGAAATGAATGAGAAATTAATGATTGAATATTGTCAAAAATATTGGGGAAAAAGAAAGGAAAATACAAATGGGATACTATCCCACATTGGAAAAAGCCTAAAACCCAAGTGGGTATATAAAGGGCTTTCTCATTAATAGCTTGTGAATGAATTATTAAAGTGTTGCTCCGCCTCCTACGTGCGCGCAGGAGGGGTGCAAAACTTGGCCACGAACCCCGAACTTGTGTGCGAGCGCGACCTGCGTACACGAATGTCGGTCCGATTTGGGGCTGGACAACCAAGCTATTGTTTTGCCAATTTTTTTTTCGAACCGTTACAAAGTAACGGTTATTTTGAATGAATATTATTTATTTACTGAATAAATAAAATAATATTGCATTCAAATTTTAATTTTTGAATTCAAAATCGACATTGAAGAGGCCTTAATGCTCAGCCATTATGATCGGACCGTTACGGTCAACAGTGTCCAGGTTCATGCATGAACCCTCAGCAACCCTTATGTGCTCGGCTATATAAACGAGCCTCATGTCTGAACATCAAAACCACTCCAGCATTCTGCTACCTTCTTCTCCTTTTCTTTCCTATTCCCTTTGGCCCTCCGGTGAAGTCTTTCAGGCAACTCTCGGTTCGACGTGCAACGTAGTTGCTTGAGACGTTGTATCCTGGGAAACAAACGATCGGTAGAGGTCGAATTTTGTTTTAAGGAGATTGTGTCTAACACAAGCCTCGTCTTTTTCCTGTCCTTTGCCATCTCTGTAAAACCGATCCATACAGTCTTAAAACAAAAATCTCTACGAGATGGCTGCTTCTTCTGACTCTCCCATCATCACCGACAAAGCATCTGACTCCACTGCTCAGAAGGAGACGATCCCTATCACTCCTAACCCTACTGGACCTTCTATGACTGTGCCTTCTTCGGGACCTGGTGGTGGTGCGCCACACCAGATGGCTTTTCCGGTCGTGAATCATCACGATAAACCGGAGAAGTTCAACGGCTTGAACTTCAAGCGTTGGCAACAGAAGATGTTGTTCTATTTGACAACATTGAATCTGGCGAGGTTCTTGAAAGAAGATCCTCCTCGCCTACCGGAAGATCCGGACGTGCAAGCGGTGAGCGCGCTTGATGCATGGAAGCATTGCGACTTCTTGTGCAGGAACTTTTTGATGAATAGTCTTACAGATGACTTGTACAATGTGTACATTGGAGTCAAATCCGCTAAAGAATTGTGGGAGACTCTGGATAAGAAATACAAAACCGAGGATGCCGGTGCCAAGAAATTCATTGTTGGGAAATTTCTTGATTTTAAAATGGTTGATACTAAATCTGTGATGTCTCAGGTGCAGGAGTTTCAAGTCATTATTCATGACATTCATGCCGAGGGGATGGTGATCAGCGAGACTTTTCAAGTGGCTGCTATCATCGAGAAACTTCCCCCCGGGTGGCAAGACTTCAAGAACTATCTGAAGCACAAACGAAAGGAGATGAACGTAGAAGAGCTGATTGTTCGCCTTCGCATCGAAGAGGACAACAAGAAGAATTCTCGTCTCTATGGCCATGAACCCAAAGCAAATGTAGTCGAGGCCAGCTCCAAGCCTACCTACAAAGACAAAGGCAAAATGAAAGTTGACCAGATGCTTGCTCCGAAAAAGGGAGAATTCAAAAAGAAGTTTGCTGGAATTTGTCACAACTGTGACAAATTTGTACCTTTTAATTTTTAGTAGTAATAATGTATTTTTATTTAAAACGGTAAAATAAAATTTATTCTTAAAGATATACATATTAAATTACACATAAAAAAACAATGATAGTATACGTAATTATTTAATACATTGAGTATATAGTAAATTAAATGAATTATATATTAATCAAGCAAAATAATTTATTACGTTATTATTATTTACTTATATTATTTATGTTTTATTAATTATTTATAATATAAATAATTAATTTTATTTATATGATATTGTTAAATAATTATGTAATTCATAATTTATATTACAATTTATAACTTATATATATAGACAGTATTATTACAAATTATTTCAACCAACCAGTGTAGTCAATTGGTTTTGGCTATCTTCTCTATTTTGAAAGACCAGGGTTCTATCCTCTCCAAACCCAAACATTTTTCTATTAATGAGGTGACGTGTTTTGCTGATGTGGCAACGCTACTCAGCCCCAAACATTTTTCCATTAATGAGGTGGTGTGTTTTGCTGATGTGGCAACGTTGACTCAGCTTTCCAGCATCACGTGCGAATCTCGTGCCATTTTTTTGCCGGAACAGTAGAAAAAGAACGATATTTGAGAGAAAAAAAAGTTGATAACCGTTTATATAAAAATGAAATCTCAATAAAAGTTGATGGCTGTTTATGAAAATGGAAAATCTTGGTAAAAATTTGATGGCCATTTATGAAAATGGGAATCTCGGCGGGACGAAATATGATTTTAACCCTCAAATATATATTGTTTTTTATTTATTTTTAAACCAAGAGTATAAAGGTAATTGCATATTTAACAAATACATAAATAATAAAAATAATAAAAAAGTAATTTCTCACCTTCAACCAATGCAATAGAGATATCTGTAAATTAAAAGCACGTGCCAGACACGTCGCCAGAATCCGCCAATTTTAACATGAAAGTACAATTATGCTATGCTTCATCCACTTAAATACGATAAAAAAAACGAGTCACTAAAGTATGAAAGTGTTCATAT
This sequence comes from Euphrasia confusa, assembly GCA_954870475.1. Classification (NCBI taxonomy): domain Eukaryota; kingdom Viridiplantae; phylum Streptophyta; class Magnoliopsida; order Lamiales; family Orobanchaceae; genus Euphrasia; species Euphrasia confusa. Next base: position 11,865,142 of record OX940965.1, read on the forward strand.
TTCATCCACTAAATTATAATTATCCCTAATATTTGTGTGACACTGAGTCATTGACTCTAGTGAAGATAGATAGTTATCGGCTTTAACAAGTTTCAAATACGACTTATGTGTAGAATTTAACTAAAAATCCTAAAATGAAATAAATATTAATTGTTAAAGAAAATTTCGAGAGAAAAAATGCGAGGAGAACTTATGTTTCAAAATACTTCATGATATTAATAAAAAAATGGTACCCAGTAAATTACAAAGTTTGGATAGAGTATTGACAATTATTAACAAATTTTATAAGTACCTATTTTGAAGAGAAGTTAGATGGTTAGGTCATGTAACTAGTGTACTTATTTTTGTGTTCAATTTCAATAGTATCGAAGTGCAAAACAAAATTTAGTAACAGGATTAATTACACTTCATTTGTCCTCAATTTAAAAAACATTTTTTATTAAAAAAGTACTGTATTTGATCTCGAAAGGTTTAAAAAAAGAACTCCTTATTTCTGTAAATTTTGTTGTTCTATAAATTTTGTTGCTATAAAAACATTGGTTTATGGACACTATTAGTATAAAAACTACTGAATCCAATATTTGTATAGAGTACATACTGCATTTAACAATATTAACATTATTTATCTCCATCATTTCAAGTATTTAAATGATTTTTGGAATCCAAATTTATATCAGAAAATAAGAGTAGCCTACATTATTCATCAAAACTCAATTGTACAAGGAACAAACAAATCTCAATTCCAACAAAATCCATTACAAAGCAACCAAAAAAGATGACAATTTTTTTATAAAAAGGAAAAAAAAAGAGGCAAGCATCTGTTCATCCTGTTATCATAGTTCCAGCACCTTCGTCGGTGAGAATCTCGAGCAGTAAAGAATGCTTCAACCTTCCGTCTATAATACTAGTAGTTCTGACCCCTTGAGCCAGAGACCTGATACAACAATTCACCTTCGGAATCATCCCTCCGGCAACTTTCCCATCCTCGATCATCCCCTTCACCCCTTTAATGTCGATTTGCTTCACCAAGCTCCCTGGATCTTCACGATTCTCCAGTATCCCCGCCACATCAGTCAACAGTATCAACTTCTCTGCCCCCAAAGCCGCTGCCAGCTCACCAGCTGCAGTGTCTGCATTTATGTTATACGACTGTCCGTTTGAATCAGCAGCCACAGAGGCAATCACAGGGATATGGTTGTTATCGATAAGTGGCTGGATTATCGTGGGGTCCACGCTAGCAATGTCCCCAACAAATCCGAGCTGCGAGGAGTAGGGTGAAGGCCGAGCAGTCAGAAGCCGGTCGTCGATTCCCGATAGCCCGACTGCAGTCGCCCCTGCCTTGTTGATCAAGGCAACGAGATGCTTGTTCACTTTTCCGATCAAAACCATCGACATGATCTCCATCGTAGATGCATCGGTGACTCGAAGCCCGTTGAGGAAGTTGGGCTCGATGTTTAGTTTTCCAAGCCACTGGTTGATCTCGGGCCCACCCCCGTGAACGAATACGATGTGAAGGCCGACACAGGCGAGGAGGACGATGTCAGCGATTACGGATGATTGGAGGGCCTCGGATTTCATAGCTGCTCCTCCGTATTTCACTACGATCGTCTTGCCGCGAAACTTTTGGATGAAGGGGAGGGCTTCGGATAGAATCTTGACACGGGTTTGAGCGGAGGGGGAATCCTTGTCGGTTTCTGGTGTTAGTACCGACTGGATAGTCGATTTAAGGCGCGGGAGTTTAGTGCATCGATTGAATCTTGCGACTTGAACGGTGTTCGGGAATGGCAGAGCAAGGCCATTGGATTTTTCAAGGATCGATGTACGGAGCGATGCGGGAGGGAAGGTTTTAGCAGCTAACATAGCTCCTTGAATAATTGGGGAAACAGATGAATTAGAAATTTGAGTCGATCAAAGAATAATGTGTCTGCAAATAAAAAACCAGTCCAATGTAAGTGAAAAAAAATGGTGGGGAATCGTATCAGTCAGATTGGATGGATCTTCACATGAATCAAAATTTACGCGAGAAAAAATTAGCAAATGAAATGAGGTTATGATTTCTGATTGGTTTTGTTCAGAGGGATTCATATACAATCGTCTTCAAAAACAAAAATACAAATGCAGAATCTGGATTCGAGAGTCAACGGAAAGAAAAAAAGCAAAATTAATTCTTACCGATATCTGCAATGACGGAGACTGAGGTGGTGGCTTGCGGCGGCGAAGAAGGGTAGGGTTTGGTTTCGTTTGATAAATTTTAGATTTTCAATTAAGGAAATATACTCTGCCCACTTTCCAAATGGGGGAATTATAGATCGGGGTACCTCTAATAGTAGTATTATATCTACTACCTATATTTTTACCTAATTTTGATATAGGGCAGTGTTCCATTATTAACCTTTTAAATGTACATCGTATTAATTAAAATAACTACTTATAAAAACCTAATATACAAAAAAAATGTTTCTAATATATCTCGCTCAAATTTTCCACAAAACTACGGTAGAAATCTATTATAACATGTCACTCGTTTATTCCTTACTAAACACTAAACTATGGTAGCCGAGGGTTGCAAATCACTCCCATAATATCCATGGCCTGGAGACGAAAACCCTACTCACTCCCCCACAGGATACTATGTGAGTGATCTATATTTCCCTTGTCAAAATACTATTCAATATTATTATCATTTTAGATTGTTGTTAAATTTTAGTTATTTGTTCATAACAATAAATTCATTGAATATATATAAAAAGTGAAATACCACAACAATTTCCCATAGAAACTGTTGGAAAATTTAGAGCTCGTAGAGAGCTTCGAAACGATAGCTCATTTGCTCGAATCGGAGTTGAAATGAATGAGAAATTAATGGTTGAATATTGTCAAAAATATTGGGGAAAAAGAAAGGAAAATACAAATGGGATACTATCCCACATTGGAAAAAGCCTAAAACCCAAGTGGGTATATAAAGGGCTTTCTCATTAATAGCTTGTGAATGAATTATTAGAGTGTTGCTCCGCCTCCTACGTGCGCGCAGGAGGGGTGCAAAACTTGGCCACGAACCCCGAACTTGTGTGCGAGCGCGACCTGCGTACACGAATGTCGGTCCGATTTGGGGCTGGACAACCAAGCTATTGTTTTGCCAATTTCTTTTTCGAATCGTTACAAAGTAACGGTTATTTTGAATAAAAATTATTTATTTACTGAATAAATAAAATAATATTGCATTCAAATTTTAATTTTTGAATTCAAAATCGACATTGAAGAGGCCTTAATGCTCAGCCATTATGATCGGACCGTTACGGTCAACAGTGTCCAGGTTCATGCATGAACCCTCAGCAACCCTTATGTGCTCGACTATATAAACGAGCCTCATGTCTGAACATCAAAACCACTCCAGCATTCTGCTACCTTCTTCTCCTTTTCTTTCCTATTCCCTTTGGCCCTCCGGTGAAGTCTTTCAGGCAACTCTCGGTTCGACGTGCAACGTAGTTGCTTGAGACGTTGTATCCTGGGAAACAAACGATCGGTAGAGGTTGAATTTTGTTTTAAGGAGATTGTGTCTAACACAAGCCTCGTCTTTTTCCTGTCCTTTGCCATCTCTGTAAAACCGATCCATACAGTCTTAAAACAAAAATCTCTACGAGATGGCTGCTTCTTCTGACTCTCCCATCATCACCGACAAAGCATCTGACTCCACTGCTCAGAAGGAGACGATCCCTATCACTCCTAACCCTACTGGACCTTCTATGACTGTGCCTTCTTCGGGACCTGGTGGTGGTGCGCCACACCAGATGGCTTTTCCGGTCGTGAATCATCACGATAAACCGGAGAAGTTCAACGGCTTGAACTTCAAGCGTTGGCAACAGAAGATGTTGTTCTATTTGACAACATTGAATCTGGCGAGGTTCTTGAAAGAAGATCCTCCTCGCCTACCGGAAGATCCGGACGTGCAAGCGGTGAGCGCGCTTGATGCATGGAAGCATTGCGACTTCTTGTGCAGGAACTTTTTGATGAATAGTCTTACAGATGACTTGTACAATGTGTACATTGGAGTCAAATCCGCTAAAGAATTGTGGGAGACTCTGGATAAGAAATACAAAACCGAGGATGCCGGTGCCAAGAAATTCATTGTTGGGAAATTTCTTGATTTTAAAATGGTTGATACTAAATCTGTGATGTCTCAGGTGCAGGAGTTTCAAGTCATTATTCATGACATTCATGCCGAGGGGATGGTGATCAGCGAGACTTTTCAAGTGGCTGCTATCATCGAGAAACTTCCCCCCGGGTGGCAAGACTTCAAGAACTATCTGAAGCACAAACGAAAGGAGATGAACGTAGAAGAGCTGATTGTTCGCCTTCGCATCGAAGAGGACAACAAGAAGAATTCTCGTCTCTATGGCCATGAAACCAAGGCAAATGTAGTCGAGGCCAGCTCCAAGCCTACCTACAAAGACAAAGGCAAAATGAAAGTTGACCAGATGCTTGCTCCGAAAAAGGGAGAATTCAAAAAGAAGTTTGCTGGAATTTGTCACAACTGTGACAAATTTGTACCTTTTAATTTTTAGTAGTAATAATGTATTTTTATTTAAAACGGTAAAATAAAATTTATTCTTAAAGATATACATATTAAATTACACATAAAAAAACAATGATAGTATACGTAATTATTTAATACATTGAGTATATAGTAAATTAAATGAATTATATATTAATCAAGCAAAATAATTTATTACGTTATTATTATTTACTTATATTATTTATGTTTTATTAATTATTTATAATATAAATAATTAATTTTATTTATATGATATTGTTAAATAATTATGTAATTCATAATTTATATTACAATTTATAACTTATATATATAGACAGTATTATTACAAATTATTTCAACCAACCAGTGTAGTCAAGTGGTTTTGGCTATCTTCTCTATTTTGAAAGACCAGGGTTCGATCCTCTCCAAATCCAAACATTTTTCTATTAATGAGGTGACGTGTTTTGCTGATGTGGCAACGCTACTCAGCCCCAAACATTTTTCCATTAATGAGGTGGTGTGTTTTGCTGATGTGGCAACGTTGACTCAGCTTTCCAGCATCACGTGCGAATCTCGTGCCATTTTTTTGCCGGAACAGTAGCAAAAGAACGATATTTGAGAGAAAAAAAATTTGATGACCGTTTATATAAAAATGAAATCTCAATAAAAGTTGATGGCTGTTTATGAAAATGGAAAATCTTGGTAAAAATTTGATGGCCATTTATGAAAATGGGAATCTCGGCGGGACGAAATATGATTTTAACCCTCAAATATATATTGTTTTTTATTTATTTTTAAACCAAGAGTATAAAGGTAATTGCATATTTAACAAATACATAAATAATAAAAATAATAAAAAAGTAATTTCTCACCTTCAACCAATGCAATAGAGATATCTGTCAATTAAAAGCACGTGCCAGACACGTCGCCAGAATCCGCCAATTTTAACATGAAAGTACAATTATGCTTCCTTCGTCCACTTAAATACAATAAAAAAAACGAGTCACTAAAGTATGAAAGTGTTCATATTTCATCCACTAAATTATAATTATCCCTAATATTTGTGAGACACTGAGTCATTGACTCTAGTGAAGATAGATAGTTATCGGCTTTAACAAGTTTCAAATACGACTTATGTGTAGAATTTAACTAAAAATCCTAAAATGAAATAAATATTAATTGTTAAAGAAAATTTCGAGAGAAAAAATGCGAGGAGAACTTATGTTTCAAAATACTTCATGATATTAATAAAAAAATGGTACCCAGTAAATTACAAAGTTTGGATAGAGTATTGACAATTATTAACAAATTTTATAAGTACCTATTTTGAAGAGAAGTTAGATGGTTAGGTCATGTAACTAGTGTACTTATTTTTGTGTTCAATTTCAATAGTATCGAAGTGCAAAACAAAATTTAGTAACAGGATTAATTACACTTCATTTGTCCTCAATTTAAAAAACATTTTTTATTAAAAAAGTACTGTATTTGATCTCGAAAGGTTTAAAAAAAGAACTCCTTATTTCTGTAAATTTTGTTGTTCTATAAATTTTGTTGCTATAAAAACATTGGTTTATGGACACTATTAGTATAAAAACTACTGAATCCAATATTTGTATAGAGTACATACTGCATTTAACAATATTAACATTATTTATCTCCATCATTTCAAGTATTTAAATGATTTTTGGAATCCAAATTTATATCAGAAAATAAGAGTAGCCTACATTATTCATCAAAACTCAATTGTACAAGGAACAAACAAATCTCAATTCCAACAAAATCCATTACAAAGCAACCAAAAAAGATGACAATTTTTTTATAAAAAGGAAAAAAAAAGAGGCAAGCATCTGTTCATCCTGTTATCATAGTTCCAGCACCTTCGTCGGTGAGAATCTCGAGCAGTAAAGAATGCTTCAACCTTCCGTCTATAATACTAGTAGTTCTGACCCCTTGAGCCAGAGACCTGATACAACAATTCACCTTCGGAATCATCCCTCCGACAACTTTCCCATCCTCGATCATCCCCTTCACCCCTTTAATGTCGATTTGCTTCACCAAGCTCCCTGGATCTTCACGATTCTCCAGTATCCCCGCCACATCAGTCAACAGTATCAACTTCTCTGCCCCCAAAGCCGCTGCCAGCTCACCAGCTGCAGTGTCTGCATTTATGTTATACGACTGTCCGTTTGAATCAGCAGCCACAGAGGCAATCACAGGGATATGGTTGTTATCGATAAGTGGCTGGATTATCGTGGGGTCCACGCTAGCAATGTCCCCAACAAATCCGAGCTGCGAGGAGTAGGGTGAAGGCCGAGCGGTCAGAAGCCGGCCGTCGATTCCCAATAGCCCGACTGCAGTCGCCCCTGCCTTGTTGATCAAGGCAACGAGATGCTTGTTCACTTTTCCGATCAAAACCATCGACACGATCTCCATCGTTGATGCATCGGTGACTCGAAGCCCGTTGAGGAAGTTGGGCTCGATGTTTAGTTTTCCAAGCCACTGGTTGATCTCGGGCCCACCCCCGTGAACGAATACGATGTGAAGGCCGACACAGGCGAGGAGGACGATGTCAGCGATTACGGATGATTGGAGGGCCTCGGATTTCATAGCTGCTCCTCCGTATTTCACTACGATCGTCTTGCCGCGAAACTTTTGGATGAAGGGGAGGGCTTCGGATAGAATCTTGACACGGGTTTGAGCGGAGGGGGAATCCTTGTCGGTTTCTGGTGTTAGTACCGACTGGATAGTCGATTTAAGGCGCGGGAGTTTAGTGCATCGATTGAATCTTGCGACTTGAACGGTGTTAGGGAATGGCAGAGCAAGGCCATTGGATTTTTCAAGGATCGATGTACGGAGCGATGCGGGAGGGAAGGTTTTAGCAGCTAACATAGCTCCTTGAATAATTGGGGAAACGGATGAATTAGAAATTTGAGTCGATCAAAGAATAATGTGTCTGCAAATAAAAAACCAGTCCAATGTAAGTGAACAAAAATGGTGGGGAATCGTATCAGTCAGATTGGATGGATCTTCACATGAATCAAAATTTACGCGAGAAAAAATTAGCAAATGAAATGAGGTTATGATTTCTGATTGGTTTTGTTCAGAGGGATTCATATACAATCGTCTTCAAAAACAAAAATACAAATGCAGAATCTGGATTCGAGAGTCAACGGAAAGAAAAAAAGCAAAATTAATTCTTACCGATATCTGCAATGACGGAGACTGAGGTGGTGGCTTGCGGCGGCGAAGAAGGGTAGGGTTTGGTTTCGTTTGATAAATTTTAGATTTTCAATTAAGGAAATATACTCTGCCCACTTTCCAATTGGGGGAATTATAGATCGGGGTACCTCTAATAGTAGTATTATATCTACTACCTATATTTTTTCCTAATTTTGATATAGGGCAGTGTTCCATTATTAACCTTTTCAATGTACATCGTATTAATTAAAATAACTACTTATAAAAACCTAATATACAAAAAAAAATGTTTCTAATATATCTCGCTCAAATTTTCCACAAAACTACGGTAGAAATCTATTATAACATGTCACCCGTTTATTCCTTACTAAACACTAAACTATGGTAGCCGAGGGTTGCAAATCACTCCCATAATATCCATGGCCTGGAGACGAAAACCCTACTCACTCCCCCACAGGATAATATGTGAGTGATCTATATTTCCCTTTCAAAATACTATTCAATATTATTATCATTTTAGATTGTTGTTAAATTTTAGTTATTTGTTCATAACAATAAATTCATTGAATATATATAAAAAGTGAAATACCACAACAATTTCCCATAGAAACTGTTGGAAAATTTAGAGCTCGTAGAGAGCTTCGAAACGATAGCTCATTTGCTCGAATCGGAGTTGAAATGAATGAGAAATTAATGGTTGAATATTGTCAAAAATATTGGGGAAAAAGAAAGGAAAATACAAATGGGATACTATCCCACATTGGAAAAAGCCTAAAACCCAAGTGGGTATATAAAGGGCTTTCTCATTAATAGCTTGTGAATGAATTATTAGAGTGTTGCTCCGCCTCCTACGTGCGCGCAGGGGGGGGGGGGGTGCAAAACTTGGCCACGAACCCCGAACTTGTGTGCGAGCGCGACCTGCGTACACGAATGTCGGTCCGATTTGGGGCTGGAAAACCAAGCTATTGTTTTGCCAATTTCTTTTTCGAAACGTTACAAAGTAACGGTTATTTTGAATGAATATTATTTATTTACTGAATAAATAAAATAATATTGCTCAGCCATTATGATCGGACCGTTACGGTCAACAGTGTCCAGGTTCATGCATGAACCCTCAGCAACCCTTATGTGCTCGGCTATATAAACGAGCCTCATGTCTGAAAGAAAAACACATCAAAACCACTCCAGCATTCTGCTACCTTCTTCTCCTTTTCTTTCCTATTCCCTTTGGCCCTCCGGTGAAGTCTTTCAGGCAACTCTCGGTTCGACGTGCAACGTAGTTGCTTGAGACGTTGTATCCTGGGAAACAAACGATCGGTAGAGGTCGAATTTTGTTTTAAGGAGATTGTGTCTAACACAAGCCTCGTCTTTTTCCTGTCCTTTGCCATCTCTGTAAAACCGATCCATACAGTCTTAAAACAAAAATCTCTACGAGATGGCTACTTCTTCTGACTCTCCCATCATCACCGACAAAGCATCTGACTCCACTGCTCAGAAGGAGACGATCCCTATCACTCCTAACCCTACTGGACCTTCTATGACTGTGCCTCCTTCGGGACCTGGTGGTGGTGCGCCACACCAGATGGCTTTTCCGGTCGTGAATCATCACGATAAACCGGAGAAGTTCAACGGCTTGAACTTCAAGCGTTGGCAACAGAAGATGTTGTTCTATTTGACAACATTGAATCTGGCGAGGTTCTTGAAAGAAGATCCTCCTCGCCTACCGGAAGATCCGGACGTGCAAGCGGTGAGCGCGCTTGATGCATGGAAGCATTGCGACTTCTTGTGCAGGAACTTTTTGATGAATAGTCTTACAGATGACTTGTACAATGTGTACATTGGAGTCAAATCCGCTAAAGAATTGTGGGAGACTCTGGATAAGAAATACAAAACCGAGGATGCCGTTTAGGACATGTAAACTTTAATTCATTAAGAAAATTAATGAACTTAAAAAGCATACCCACACTACAAATTGATACAAATCACAAATGCGAAATTTGTGTAGAAGCGAAAATGACTCGATCATCTTTTCGAACTATTGAAAGAAATAGTGAACCCCTCGATTTAATTCACACGGACGTGTGTGACTTAAAAACCGTGCAAACACGTGGTGGAAATAAATATTTTATCACGTTTATTGACGATAGCAAAAGATATTGTTATGTATATCTCCTAAAAAGTAAAGACGAAGCTTTCGAAAAGTTTGTACTTTACAAGACAGAAGTTGAAAATCAACTTAATCGAAAAATTAAACGATTAAGAAGTGATCGAGGAGGCGAATATGAGTATCCGTTTGCTGATTTTTGTGAAAAACATGGAATCATGCATGAAACTACTGCACCGTATTCCCCTCAACAAAACGGTGTTGCCGAACGCAAAAATCGAACATTGAAAGAAATGTTAAATGCGATGTTGCTTGATTCTGGACTACCTCCGAACATGTGGGGAGAAGCGTTGTTAACCGCAAACTACCTTTTAAATAAGGTGCCCCGGAAGAAAATCGACAAAACTCCATATGAATTATGGTTTGGTCGAGCACCGTCATATAAATACTTGAAAGTATGGGGGTGTTTAGCAAAGGTGGCAATTCCACTACCGAAAAAGGTTAAAATAGGCCCTAAAACTGTTGATTGTGTATTTATCGGATATGCACATAATAGTATTGCCTATCGATTTCTTGTGTATGAATCAAAAATCGACGATATACACAAAAATACCATTATGGAATCAAGAAATGCTCAATTTTTTGAACATATATTTCCATGGAAGACATGCACTGATAATAGCAATGAAGCTAGTTCCTCGCGCATGCATGCAAACCCAACAATCACAGAAATTGTTGATGACATAAATGTTGAACAAAGACGAAGTAAACGAGCTCGTATAGAAAAATCGTTCGGTCCTGATTTTTTAACGTACATGCTCGAGAGTGAACCTCAAAGCTTTAAAGAAGCTGTAAACTCTTCTGATGGCCCTCAATGGAAAGAGGCAATTCAAAGTGAAATTAATTCTATTTTGCAAAATCATACTTGGGAATTAGCGGACCTTCCTCCGGGAAGTAAACCCCTAGGTTCTAAGTGGATTTTAAAAAAGAAATTGAAAGTCGACAGGACTATCGATAAATACAAGGCAAGACTTGTAATTAAAGGTTATAGACAAAAAGAAGGTCTTGACTATTTTGATACGTATTCTCCTGTGACGAGAATTACGTCAATTAGATTAATTATCGCCATAGCAGCGCTAAGAAATCTCCAAATACATCAAATGGATGTAAAAACGGCCTTCTTAAATGGTGATCTAGGTGAAGAAATATATATGGATCAACCAGAAGGATTTTCTGCTCCCGGGCAAGAAACTAAAGTGTGTAAATTGGTGAAATCCTTGTACGGATTAAAACAAGCACCAAAACAATGGCATGAAAAATTTGATTATGCTATGTTAGAATATGGCTTTCGAATAAATGAATGTGATAAATGCATTTATATAAAAAATACGGACGATGATTATTTAATCATGTGCCTATATGTTGACGACATACTTATCGTGGGAAGTAACGATAATATGGTCAAATCAGTGAAAAATATGTTAAATTCAAAATTTGACATGAAAGATATGGGCAAGGCTGATGTTGTACTTGGAATTAAAATTAATAGAACATCAGACGGCTTTGCTTTGAGTCAATCTCATTATGTCGACAAAATCTTAGAGAAGTTTAGCAAAGATGATACGGGTCTTGCTAGAACTCCAATAGATACAAGTCAACACCTCGCTAAAAATAGAGGTGAAGGAGTGAGTCAAGTAGAGTACTCAAGAGTGATCGGCAGTTTAATGTACTTAACGAGTTGTACAAGACCAGACATAGCCTATACAGTAAATAAGCTAAGCAGATACACTAGTAATCCAAGTGAAAGCCACTGGAAAGCTATTGTACGGTTACTTAGATATTTACGATATACCCGAGATTATGGGTTGCATTATACTCGATATCCAGCTGTTATTGAAGGTTACACTGACGCAAATTGGATTTCTGACATAAAAGACTCCAAGTCCACAAGTGGATATGTATTCACTCTCGGTGGAGCTGCTATTTCTTGGAAATCGTCTAAGCAAACAGTAATTGCTAGATCCACAATGGAATCAGAGTTTATAGCTCTAGATAAATGTGGCGAAGAGGCCGAGTGGCTCAGGAATTTCCTAGAAGATATTCCAAAGTGGACGAAACCTGTGCCTCCAATCCGTATTCATTGTGATAGTCAATCTGCAATTGGACGAGCACAAAGTAATATGTACAATGGTAAGTCTAGACATATACGTCGAAGACATAATACCATTCGACAACTACTCTCGACTGGAGTTATCTCAATAGACTATGTAAGATCTAAAGATAATATCGCATATCCATTAACCAAATGGGTTAAATCGAGAGTTAGTAATGTCGTCATCTACAGGAATGGGACTAAAAGCCTTAAAGAAAGAGAGTTGAGACGATGGAAAACCTTACCTATATGACTGGAGATCCCAAGAACTAGGTTCAAAAGGACAACCTAACCGTCTAAACTTCGTTATCACTGTCCTGGGGGAATTTGATTTCCACCAAAAGTCCATTGCCTAAAAGATATTACAGTGATTGTGTGTGAGGATTAGCAAATGGCTATTAATGATTCAAAAGAGATATTATGAATACTCTTGAAAGAAATCACCTATGTAAGAGAGAAGTGGGGCCGCTTCGAAGAGAATACAGTAAGGCATATTCTTAAACACTCTTACAGAACCAGGCTGATGTTCAGGGCCAAAATGAACATAATCATGAGAACTGAGATTTGTTAGAAAGAACGTGAGTGGGGTATATTATCGTTTACACAAATGGTGAATAGTTCAAAGACATCGTGTCTACTATTTAATCAGTAAAGTTGGTATGCTTTCACAAGGGAAGGTTCAAAGGGTAACACCTACCTATCCTATGCACGTTTCTAACGTTGATTGATTTCACCAAACTACTTTTGGTTTTTGTGTAATTTTCATTCATGGGGGGACTGTTGGAAAATTTAGAGCTCGTAGAGAGCTTCGAAACGATAGCTCATTTGCTCGAATCGGAGTTGAAATGAATGAGAAATTAATGGTTGAATATTGTCAAAAATATTGGGGAAAAAGAAAGGAAAATACAAATGGGATACTATCCCACATTGGAAAAAGCCTAAAACCCAAGTGGGTATATAAAGGGCTTTCTCATTAATAGCTTGTGAATGAATTATTAGAGTGTTGCTCCGCCTCCTACGTGCGCGCAGGGGGGGGGGGTGCAAAACTTGGCCACGAACCCCGAACTTGTGTGCGAGCGCGACCTGCGTACACGAATGTCGGTCCGATTTGGGGCTGGACAACCAAGCTATTGTTTTGCCAATTTCTTTTTCGAACCGTTACAAAGTAACGGTTATTTTGAATGAATATTATTTATTTACTGAATAAATAAAATAATATTGCATTCAAATTTTAATTTTTGAATTCAAAATCGACATTGAAGAGGCCTTAATGCTCAGCCATTATGATCGGACCGTTACGGTCAACAGTGTCCAGGTTCATGCATGAACCCTCAGCAACCCTTATGTGCTCGGCTATATAAACGAGCCTCATGTCTGAAAGAAAAAAACATCAAAACCACTCCAGCATTCTGCTACCTTCTTCTCCTTTTCTTTCCTATTCCCTTTGGCCCTCCGGTGAAGTCTTTCAGGCAACTCTCGGTTCGACGTGCAACGTAGTTGCTTGAGACGTTGTATCCTGGGAAACAAACGATCGGTAGAGGTCGAATTTTGTTTTAAGGAGATTGTGTCTAACACAAACCTCGTCTTTTTCCTGTCCTTTGCCATCTCTGTAAAACCGATCCATACAATTAGTACTTTTAGTCTTTAGATATATGTTTAGACTAATTATGCTCTTAATTATGAGGTGATATTAAAAACAAGATTAAAGGAGATAATTCTTGAGAAATTATGATACTAGAATTAAAGTTTGAATTCACAATGAGTAGTAGTGTACATTGTGTATATGATTATGTGGGATATGTATACACACGCAATATTACAAGTGAACAATTATATATACTCCTAGTTACTATTATAAGATTCCAATTTCTATGAAATTATTATACTATTACGATCCGAATTCCAAGGCTTTTTAAGTACATATAAGTATTTGTGTTTTACGTTTCTCCCTTTTCCTTTCGAGCGGGCATATATGTCAATCATCAATTACGTATATATTATAAAATAATTGAAATTTGAATGCATTAAATTTTTTTATAGGTCAATTTTTTTTATAGGTCAATTACAATGTAATAAGGTTCGAACCTAGAAATTTTGATTCTCAATTCGAGTGCTCAACCAATTGAGGTAACAACTCTTCACGACGTTGTAAACTTGAACTTGCGATATACATGTATATATTGAGAGTTAAATTATTTTTTCTACCACTAGTTATAACTATATATTGGGGAATAATGTGATAATCTTTTAGATTGATAAGAATAAAAAACTTCGTTCAATCTCAATATGTATGGATATGTCTTAAATTAGTAAATTGTCCATTTATCATATTGTTTCGGGTCAATAAAATTTAACAAGTTTTTTTAAAGTGTGTAAAATTATCCCAACTTATTAGTCTAACACTCTTTGATACCATGCTAAAATAATTGAATCATCTAAAAATTCAAACGGTACGTTAAATAAATTGTTTAACTTAACATTTATATTAATTATTAAATATATTCTCCAATACCTATACTTATATTATGTACTCAGTAACTCAATCTTATGTACTAGTAGTAATTAGTAAATACTTCCTCTGTCCCACACTAATGGTCTTAGGTGGTCAACGTTGACTTTTTTTGTCCGTCCAATACATAGGATAATTTCTATACAAAAATTATGAAAAAATTACTAAAATAAAATTTAATAGTTAAATTTTATTTTAATAATTTTTTCATAATTTTTGTATAGAATTTATCATATGTATTGGACGGACAAAAAAAGTCAACTTTGACCACCTAGGACCATTAGTGTGGGACAGATGAGTAAACAACTACTATTGTACTCCTACTTGAGAACTAGTTAAGAATCATTCCTCCATATTTAATAGTGACAAAAATAAAATAAAAAGTTGAAACAGAGAGAATTCTTCCTCATTAATAATAGCACAAAATTCAGAAAAGAATACATACATGATACATGATACTCATATACGTGCACCACAAAAGTAATCCAATGAATAAGCGACGTATTATTATTATTATTATTATTATTATTATTATTATTATTATTATTATTATTATTATTATTATTATTATTATTATTATTATTATTATTATTATTATTATTAGGAAAAAATGGCAATAAGGCTATTTTTCAACATTTTTTTGCCAATAAGGCCAATTTCTAATTTTCATGTCAATTAGGCCTTTTTGTTCCAATTAGGCCAAAAAATATATATGGATGGACGAAAATACCCTCGTATGCCCCTACCCCACCCCAGATACACAAATCAGTTTCGAATTTTTGATTGGACGGAGCTTTCCCTCCGACGACGGAGAGCACAGCGGCCAACTGAGCTTTCCTCCGGCAGCACCACCACAACCAGCTTTCGTGCATGCGACGTCTGCGAGCAGGCCCCCGCCGTAGTCTCCTGCACTCTTGCTCGCCGAAGAAGATGGTTAGTCTCCTGCACTCCTGCACTCTTCCGTAGTCTCTGCTTATTCAATTTTCTTTCGATTTCAATTATTTGATTTACTTTCGATTGCTTCATCGTTAATTTTCAAAACAAGAAAGAGGTCGCGATCGAAACCGTCTTCCACGCGAAAGACGCGATCGCTCATTCCGCCCACCAAGTGTTCGACAAAATGCTCGACTCGATTCTGCATAATTGTACAAATACATTCAGTGTTTTTACGTTTCATTCAGTGTTGACGCCCACTGCTTTGATTTTGTACTGCTCGCGTCTACGGAGTCGAGCTTCGACTTAGTTGATTGCTTTCTTTGAAGAATCAAGTTTTATCGACAGTGTCATGATGTTGGTGCTAATTGCAGTAGGTTGTACCAAAGTTTGTGTTCATCATGTGAAAGTGCTAATGACGAACAGTAGTCGAGTAATATGAATATGTATTTATGTAAGATAGAAGATTAAAAGTTAAATAAATTTGAAGGAGTTGTTTGGTAGATAAGTTGTAAATGCTTTATTTATGAAGGCTCGGAAATGGGAGTTGGCACTTGAAAACACTAACAATGTATTTTAGCCGAACGATCTAAGTGAAACTCTCCATGGAGTATTATATTTTTACAGATACTTCCCTAGTGTAACTCATTCTACTTATGTTCGGTTTATTTTACTGCTATGTGAGTTGAAAACAGAAAGTAATCGGAAAATGAAAAATTGTTACTTTTTTTTAACATAGCTCATGCTTTTGCTTGATAACTTATGATTTCCCAATTTTTTTTTCTTCACTAGCCTAATTTTTGTTTCTCTTATGTATTTGAACAGCTCACTCGGATATGAATGTTGTGACGATATTAGTTGGAAACAAGTCGGATCTTAGAGACGCGGGAGGTGACAACTGGGGAGGGCAAGGTCTTGGCCGAGGCACAGGGTCTGTTCTTCATCGAGACTTCAGCTCTAGATTCCTCCAATGTAGCTGTTGCCTTTCAGACGGTGGTGAAAGAGATATTCAACATTTTAAGCAGAAAAGTTATTCAGTCTCAAGAGCTAAAAGTAAAAGATCCCAGGTGGATGGAGAACGGAAAAACGACCACTGTCGTCTTACAGGAAGATGAAGGTGTTGTCGATGAAGGTGGTGGTAAAAAAAGTGGGTGTTGTTCATCATGATCTTTTTGACTTTTTTCTTTTTTCTGGTTTGTCTTTTGAGTATCAGTAGCCCTTTGACTTTTTTCATTTGTAATTTTAGTGTTGATGGTTAATTTGTCTGGTGGGCATTGTATCTTTTGCATCTTCTTCTTCAAGTGTATCTGGATCACACAGGAGAGTGTGTGCATTTGTGTACTGCAAATTGTAAATGACTTTTTTTTTATATTATCTCTCTGTATTTTTTGTTTATTACATTTTTGGCCCACTCAGATTAAAAAAAAAACTTTGCTTTTAAATATTTTTTTACCATCAATATGCATCTGTATTTTTTGTTTATCACATTTTTGGCCCAAACAAAGATTGTTCCATTGAAAGAGCTTTAGATTTGGCCAAAAAAGATTTCTTTGGTTCACTTTAGTCTTTATAGTTTATACATCCTAGGTTTGGCCAAAAAAGATTTCTTTGGTTCACTTCAGTGTGTTTCTGTCTTCTTCAGTGTATTTTTTAATCAAACAGTGTATTCATGTGACATTCATTCTTATTCAGTGTTTTTCATTCCCATTCAGTGTGTTTCAGTCATGTTCAGTGTATTTTTTAATCAAACAGTGTATTCATGTGACATTCAATGTTTTTCATTCCTATTCAGTGTCTTTCTATCATATTCAGTGTATTTTTTAATCAATTAGTGTATACGACATTCAGTGTTATATATGACATTCAGTGTGTTTTTATGACATTCAGTGTTAAAATATGTCATTCAGTGTGTTAAAATATGACATTCAGTATGTTCAGTGTTAAAATATGACATTCAGTGTTAAAATATGACATTCGGTATGTTCAGTGTTAAAATATGTCATTCAGTGTGTTAAAATATGACATTCAGTATGTTCAGTGTTAAAATATGACATTCAGTGTTAAAATATGTCATTCAGTGTTAAAATATGTCATTCAGTATGTTCAGTGTTAAAATATGTCATTCAGTGTTAAAATATGTCATTCAGTATGTTCAGTGTTAAAATATGTCATTCAGTGTTAAAATATGACATTCAGTGTGTTCAGTGTTATAATATGTCATTTAGTGTTAAAATATGACATTCAGTCATATTCAGTGTGTTTCTGTTATTAAGTGTGTTTAAGTGTTGCGGTCCTGCTCGGTGTGTCTCAATCCTACTCAGTGTGTTTAAGTGCTATTCAGTGTGTTTAAGTGCTATTCAGTGTGTTTAAGTGCTATTCAGTGTATTTTAATCCTACTCAGTGTGTTTAAGTCATATTCAGTGTGTTTAAATCATATTCAGTGTGTTGACTCTCATTAATTTGTTTCATGACCAAAACACTGAATGTCATAAAAAAACACTGAACGTCATAAAAGTTTAACAAATATTTATGTAGTAGTAATTCAATGAACAACAAACAAAATGTTATTACATCAATCAAATTATTCTATTTCTTGTTGATCAGTAATATGCTACGTACACAAGGCCACAATTCAAAATTAGTTACATGTTTTGGTAATATCTATTCCCTCCTCCACTTATTTCCTTTCCTTCGGAGAATTTAGTCTAGCTTTGTCGAAGCCGGCATTTAGTGGGCTAACTGAGCGTTTTTCTTCATTTTATTCTCAAGGATCGAATTTTGACGTTGTCCCTATGCGAGGCTGATTCCTCCTCTCCTCCATCAAAACCATTCTCTGACATGTTTCCTGCAAGTAAAGAGGCAGAACAAGACTTTCATTTCATAAGATTCGAACTACTAATCGAGTATTCGTGCTCAACTTCCCACCAGAATTACCTTTGAACCGTCTTCTTCACCAACATCCCTGCCAAAAAGAGACGCAACTTGAGGCTTCTTGCGACTTGCGAAGAATTTGTAGTCTCCAAATATCACTAAGCCCCTGCCAATAAGAGACGCAATCAGAAGTTATAGTCTGTACAACACCAAATTCACTAAAAAAACTAAAATAAAAAAAAATTGCGAGCGTGTTTCCCACAAACACAGTGCATACTCCAACAACTGAACACCCTTCCGAAATAGCAATTGTTCTGGGCACAAACTGAATGGGGGTGGTTCTTGTCATTGTTGTGGGCACAAACTGAATGAGAGTCGCACCTAACTCGACTTTTGAGAGGTCGAGGATGTCGTTTATCAGTCGAAAGAATACACTGAAAATAAAACGAATAAACTAAAAAGAGCAAGACCTGATACAGAGTCCAGTGCCAGTAATGCTCACGTTCCTCGATATGGCTGGTATATTGACAGCATGCCCCTGACGACTGGCTGGTACGGAGAGCAGAACGTGACAGCCCGAATCGTTCGACTCACGTGCTTCTACGGCTTCCTACGATGGATTTCCCGATTCGTTTTCATACTCCACCTACAAATATATCGAACCACAACAGACAATCTTTCAGTGCATTGAACAAAGGACATCGGCATAAATCAAAACATGATCAAATCGACATATTTCAGTAAACAAGAATATGCTAGAAAAATGGAAAGGCAGCTGAGACCTTTCAGATTTGGTTCGATTTTTGTGATTAACTTTCGATTTGGTATTCGGATTCCACCCGCAAAAACGTTAAATGTTAAATTACAGCAGATGAACTTTTTAGCACACTGAACAAGAAAACTCAAAATGTATACAATCAAACGGCACATTTCAGTGAGGAGGAGGAAGTCCATGCAAAATACCAGTGACTCAAAATACCAGTGACTCCATGCAAAATCAAGCCAGTCAACACTATGTCTAAGTCCTAAAATGCCTTCAATTTAATGAATTACTAGTATACAAAAGCAATCAAGGATTGATAAGATGCCCAAAACAATACATAAAAAATATTCAAACAAGTAATTCCATTCACTTCAAACTCCGATGAGTAGCAAGCAGTCAACACATTCGTAAAACCACAACACAACTTTTTAGTTATTCAAACACATCATAGTGTACAATCAGAAAAACTAATTCTGATAAAAGTAAAATATTACCAAGGCGGGTTAGAGCCTTCTTTCACAGACGATGACCTGGATCCCATGATGTCTCTTCCCAACCTAGACATACTCCTTGCACTCCCAGGCGCATTCCGTCGAACAGGTGGAGGGCGGGTCGATCCGGAGGTCGAGATTCTCGTAGCTAGCGCTCTGAAGCTCTCGTCGGTGACGGTAAGAGCTGAACGGTGGAGGGCGGCGGTGGTGGTGCGTGGTTGATCTCGGACCGAAACCTTCGGTCGATATCGACGAATTTTTTGTAATTTTTCACTGCCGCGGCGAGGGAGGGTATGAGCCGATCCGTCATCACGTCCACCGTCACGTTCACCCTCGCCGTCCGCCGCGTTCTCGCCTTCCTCGGTGGCCCGATTGCCTTCTCGGCGGCCCGAGCTGCTTGAAAATCGACGGCGCGAGAATGTCGTCGGCGTGCGAGATCCAGAGGTGGATGAGGCGTCGGAGCGTGAGATTGGGGGTCGGGAGGGTCGACACTCCGGTGGTTTGGCTGGTCTGGAGTCGCCGGCAGCGGCGTCCGCCGAGGCGATGACGATGGTGACGCGAGGAAGAGGGGGAGGTGGAATTCGAGGGGTGTAGCCTCTGTGTCTCGTAAGGAAAAAAAGAAAGTATAAAAAGAAGGGTATGGATGTCTTTACACATTTTAGGCGGCCTAATTGGCACGCGTAATTTCTCGAAAGCCTTATTGCCGAAAAAATGTTGAAAAATGGTCTTATTGCCATTTTTCCCTAATTTCAAATTACTATTTAAAAATTTAAATATAATTTAAATATGCTTAATAATATTACTATTTAAAATTTAATTTTTTTTTATTTATAATTTATAGTGTAAACACAACATTATTATTCTTTTTCTATAGGTCCACATGACATTAGTTGGATCCAGAAATTATATATGTACAGATAGATTAATTATTAAGAAAAAATTAAAAATTAAATAAATAAATATAAATAAAATTATATTTTAAATTAAAAAAATAAATTAAATAATTGTTTCATTTTTAAATTACCTAAATAATTAGTACTATACTCTAGGGTATGGGTGACTATTCGGGTTCGGGTATTTGGATTTGTACCGAAATACCCGCCCCCGTTAGGGTTTTTGGGTACCCGTACCCAATAAATTTGGATAAAAGATAGAGTTATGAAATTTATTTTAAAAAATATTGGGTATTAGGGTATTCGATTACCCGTTCGAGTATATCCGAAATACTCGATAATTATTTAAATTAAAATAATAAATATATTGATATATTAATTAAAAATCTAAAACATTATATATATAATAAATGACATTTTTTATTATTTTTAATTATATTTTTTTGTTTTTTATTGCAATTTTAAACTTTAATGGATAATCTTTTATTGTTAGTTGATGAAAATAAATCATTAAATTTGAATATTATTATTGATTTTTTGTAAATTAAAATTTTAAGATAATTTTGGGTACCCGATTACCGTACCCGTTTACCCGACCCGGGTATTGGGTACCCGATTTACTAAAGAAGATCGGGTTATGGGATGAATTTTTTTTATTATTAGAGTATTGGTACCCGAAAAATTCGGATGCGGGTACCCGTCCGTCGTACCGAATAGTCACCCTTATTAGGGTGTTCATCAGTTCAACGGAATCAAAATCATAAAAAATCATGACATAAAAAACCGGAATATTTTTTGTCCGCATACAATAAATTGATAAATTCCGGTCCAATCCAATTTTGGACAAGATAAAATCGAAACAATGTAAAATTTTAATAAATATTCTAATATTTTATTTGAATGAGGTTCGAATTTCAAAGAGTTCACGCAATACTCATGTGGTCTGCAGGTTGCCAACAGGAGATGGCCTCAGTGACATGATGTTTCCATCCTAGCAACAACAACTTCCCGTCTTCTTGGTCCACATGGAAGTTCTTATGATACGCCGTCTTCACCGTGCTCATCACATATTTCACGACTTGTTGATCCAGCGGAAGCTGTTTGAAGCCAGCTCTCTCCATTCTGATTTGCCAATTCTTGTACGTCTCGGGCCTCTCGATCCTGTCCGTTCCTTCGCACGCAATGACGTTCATCGCCTCCTTTCCCAGTATGTGCTCCTCATAAATCAGCCTGTCCTCGTCCTCATCCGGAACCGTGGCCTCGAACATATCAAACATGTTTGAGAAGTGGAACAGCGCTTCTTTGAACCTCGTTGCGAAGACAGGCGAGCTGTATCGACCGTTGTATACTCCGTGGACGAACAGGGCAGGGTTGCAATTCCTGATCAGATTCAGAACAGCATCCCTCGGGTTGTTAAGAACAACCGTCTCGTCCAACAAGTTGTGAAACCAGTACAATGAATTCACCACGAGCAACTCATCATTCTCGATCTTCAGATCTTCCATTCCGATGTTTTCCCACTTTTTAGCTATGGCGTTGTATTCAAATGGTACCCCTAATCTCTCGCAGAACACGGCGAGACGTCGGCCCGTCTCCTCTAAGAACTCTGCCGGGAGATTACCCTTTCTCGGAAATCCAATCCCCGTGATACGAAGCTTCGGAGGTCCATCTTCCCTTTCCGACAACACCTGGATCAGGCTGGGCCACTGGAATCCGTAAACGATTCCGAAATCAACGATGTGGAGCGTCGTTGCTCCGGCAGCCGATTTCTCGATCGCCTTGTTCGCCAACAAGCCCGACATCTTCCTGAAAGGACAGGCCGTAAGGAACTTAATGTAAGATTTCATGACCTCGGCCACCGATCTACTCTTGGAGTTGAGCGAAGCGTAAAGCGCGGGCCCCGTGCCGTTCAAACGAGCCTCGAGGGCGTTTGCAAGATAATGAACAACCCTCTGAAGGCTGTCGCCTCGAGGAGACGAATGCAACCTTATCTGCCCCAACAAACTATTCGCGCCTCCGTGGTCAAAGTTCGTCACGGCTTGCGCGCACGCAGTCAAGAGTCTTATCAGATCGTTGACTTTTATCCGGCAGAGGCCGGCAGTGCCGGATAAAAGCATCTGCACATGATCATCACCGTACATCTCGTCTCCCACATCGCGGAGGAGCTCCTTCCTTCTTTCCGCCCATTCCATGACGATCCTGATGATGTCACCTTCTTCGGAGAATCCAGAGGCTTCGTCGTTGCTGTTGAGGACGGCGTGGAGGGAATTTTGAGCGGCTTGGTAGGCCAAGCAGTCGTGGAGTATGCAGGGCATGTATTGCATTTCGTCTTCTTCCTCCATAAGCATGTCGCTTATGAACTTGAGGGTTACGTCTGGATTACCATCATTTTCTTGGTTCAAGAGTATCATCGCAGAAGATGGATCATCATCACCACCATCTTCATGTCCGATCATCGGATCGGATTCAAGAATATTGTTCGATGCTGCGGTTAGAAAATAACTCATGATTTGAAAAAATAAAAAAAATTGTTACAAAAGCAAAAACAAAATACTACTATTGAATATGAATAATTAAGTATATGAAATCACCCCTTTAAATAATACGAGTATTGAATATGAATAATAAAGTACACAGTTTTAAATAATGTTGAATAAGAATAATTAGTAAGCACGTTTAAATAATGTTACTTATAATAATTGATTTTTAATTTCTTTGTATGATATTTTGTTTGATTTTGGGTATCTTTCCGCATATTATAAAGTTTTTCATTTGTTTTTTTCTTACATGCAGTTTTGCAAATTAAGGTTGACCGATTGACTTTGTTGGATACGAATATTAGATTCAGATGACGGTAAATCCGGCTTTAAATCATCAAAGAAGACGATATGTGTATAAAATTAAATTATGACATGTGTTATTATTAAATTAAATTAATTAAATAAATAGAATTTTTATTATTATTAATTTTAATTATTAATTAGAAAAATAAATTATGAAAATCTTATAAAATATTAAAAAAATAAAATCAATAAATGTTGAATATTTGCAAAAGGGGGAATCCAAGATAGGGGCAACTCTAACAGTTATGTACTCCCTCGGTCCCGAAGCTATAGACACACTTTCCTTTTTGGGATGTCCCATACTTATAGTCACACTCCAAAAAAAGAAAGTTTTTACTTACTCTTTACACTTTAAATATCTCAATATTACCATTATGCCATAACATTTAAATCTGATTTTTACTTCAATTTTTACTTAAACAATTTAATTAAAACAAACACACATTTAATTACAAACAACACATAATTAATCACACACCCACTAACACTCATCCCAATCCCACTACTGTATACCACATTCATATAAAAAAACCCTAACACTCATCTGCAGCTTCATTTGATATCGCCTCTCCCGATTCCTCTCTCATTTCCTCTCAAACATTTCTTGCTTCAGAAACATTTCTTGCTCTCTCCCTCCATTTCAATTTGCTCTCATCCTCCATTTCACTTGCTCTCATCCGCATGGAAGAAATACCCAATTCTCAGAGAGATCTCGACTCTATTTCTCAAAGGCCGGAGGTCAACTTCCCGCCGGAGACACCCAATGAGTCGCTGATTGACCTCGACGGCGTAGATTTATGGATGTATTTCGGGTATGTGCCGGATACCTTCCATGTTCTCGACGATTCGACGCCCTTCGCCTCAGATCTGCCACTGCCCGATGCAGATCTGCAGATCTCCGACCCACCTCCGCCAATTTCAGATGCAGATCTGCAGTTCTCCGACCCACCTTCGTTGATTTCTGACATACCTAACCGTGAATTTATGAAGAAGATGTACGGGATCCACTTCCCTCGTTACATAGGTAATTTATCCGTTTTTTTTTTAATTTTTTCAAAAAACCCTAGATCTAACAGTGCATGCAATTAATCTTTTAAAACTTGTTTCATTT
The DNA here is from genome assembly GCA_954870475.1 of Euphrasia confusa. Taxonomy (NCBI): domain Eukaryota; kingdom Viridiplantae; phylum Streptophyta; class Magnoliopsida; order Lamiales; family Orobanchaceae; genus Euphrasia; species Euphrasia confusa. Next base: position 11,889,541 of record OX940965.1, read on the forward strand.
TCTGTGTAGATACATGCATGAGTCATTACGATGCGGAGAGAGGCGGCAGCAGCGGGTCGGAGAGAGGCCGGAGCAGCAGGTCTGAGAGCGGGTGATGATGCGGGTGTGAAAGAGGATGATGATGCGGGTCTAAAAAGGGGTTGATGATGCGGGACTTTAGGTACTCTGGAATCTCAAACTATCTTTTGTGCCTTGTGTGTGAAATCTGTGTTATGTGGCCTCTGAGTTTCATCTCTGATTTCTGTTAGACAATTTTGTGTTATCTGTGTTGTTGGTTGCTGGCTTGTGCATGAAAAGTTAGCAAAAATTGTGGGTTAAGATGGGTGATCAGTGTATATGTGGTGAAATGATGAATCTGCATGTTTGAAATGGTGATGAGTTTGAATTAATGTGCATTAACAACCATTGTGTTTGCATTTCTATGTTAGGAGACTAATTTGAATATTGTTGTGTTATGCATGTTAGTCACCACTAGGATAATTTCCTAGTTTAGGAGACTTCTTGCAATGTGCATGATTCAATGTGTAACCCATAGGATGCATTCACAGTGATTGAGGCTTTGTACAAAATGATTGCAAAATAAAACCAATTGACAGTTTCAAAAACTCCCAAGTATGACCAAGTTTTTAAGGTCTGAGGGTAGACACAAAACAAGCAAAAAAACCCTCCAAAAGTTCTCTTACAAACTGAACATCTCCTTAACATATTTTACCAAAACAAGGAGGTAATGTTCATGCTGTAAGAATCAAAAAGCTACTTGCTGGCCACTTACAGTTTTAGTAGCCTAAAACTGAAAGTAGCTCCTTCAATTTTTGTGAAAATGCATCCCTGTTCCCACCTTCTAGCACTAGTTGTATGCTTTCCCTTACCAACACTTCACCCACATCCAAACACATTGGCAGTCTGCCCTCTCTGATGAGCCTGTCTTTGTTCATATGTGGCTGCTTGTACTTGTTGTGTCCTTTGACTTTTAAAACCTCCACCATACAGGCCTGTAGACTTAGGAACACCTTATTCAGACTTGTAGGGTCCATTGCCTCATATGAATGTATCACATTAGTTACCAACTCCTCCACATTGTAGCTTGTTGTCTCTATTTGCAATGATTGAATAGCTCTGAACCACCCTAGGTCTAGAACATTCATGTCTGGTGAGTTGGCAGGTTGGCACACCAATTGGATATCAAATTCATCTGCTGTGGCAGCTGCCCTGAAATCTGGATCTTCATTTGATATGTGAGGCCTTGCATTATCTTGTTGAATGAATATCCTTTTGCTAGCACCTGCTGGCCACTTAGCTTTCAGAGCTGGTAGTATTTGAGTCAACATGCACTCTTTTATAACCTCTTTATTGACTGAATCCATTGCCTTTGTCTCCATAGTTCCCGCAATTCTGTTTTTTGAACTCCTTTTTGCTGGTTCCTGCTTTGTGAATGGCCACAACCCTATTTTGCCATCAAATACCACTTCCCCTAGAGTGTTCATGATAGGCCTACTTACTGCACACATAAACATCACTTTAGGAAGTGTGATTAGTTAGGGTTTAAATTAGTTTCTGTTTTGGGGGGAAAATAAAGTGGGAAAAAGTGGAGGGAAGTAAAATTTCCAAAATTTTACTGTTCCCAATTTTTTAACTGTTCAAAATTAACTTCTTTTTTTTTTTTTGCAGGATTTGAAGCATGAACATAGCCAAGAACAAGAATCAGTGATTTGAAAAAATTCTGTTTTTTGAAGATTGTTAATTTTAGTTCATCCTTTTTCTTGTAATTTTTTTTTTAGTTCTTCAGAAATTCTGGGCGTGAACAGTACTTTCAATCTTATATCGTGTTTGAATTTTGTTTGAAATGTGTTATGGAAGGAAAGATTAACAATTAAGTGTCTTAGATTAATTTTAATAAAGTGTTAATATATCCATTGAAAGGACAACAATACCCCTCAACATTCAGCTCGAAAAGAAGAAAATTTGACTTTTCTTAAAAACAGCGACCGGTCAGCGCGTCTATAAGATTGGGACCGAGGGAGTAATAAATACTACTTATAATTTTTCCTTATTATTTTATAAGGCAGTTTTCCAATATTAACATTTTTTTAATAAATACATATTATCCTTTACAATTATAAAAATTAATGAATTAATTCATATAAAATTAAAACAAACCTAAAGTACTATCCTAGTTTTATATATTTTGTAGCCACACCATACACTCCCATTTATCGTCCCCTACTATTATAAAACTATTTTTATTGAATAATGAATAACTTACTGATTTTATTTGAATCAACTCGCGTGATTTTATTTGAATCAACTCGTGTGGTCATATATATTTAAGACAATCATGATTACAAAATATTTGTGCCTAAAAAGTAAAAACAAAGAAACAATAAAGTTACAACCAAATGATAAATTGTTATACCAAAATAACAAAGAAATAGATATGATAAATTCTAGTACTACTATTGAATATGAATAATTAGTATATGAAATCACCACTTTAAATAATACAAGTATTGGGCAATTTATACCTTGTTCCTAAGAGCACGATTCTAATTGTACACCCATGATTATATTTTAATATATTTTTGGATAAATATTCATTAGGTATGCTAATATATTCATTGTTATGTTAATTTAATGTTTATAATAATTATTTTTTGATTTCTATAAATGATGATTTTTAAATGAGAGCACTATTTATATCGTACTCCTAAGCATGATATAGCTATTGCAAGTATTGAATATGATTAATAAAGTACACAACTTTAAATAATGTTGATAAGAATAATTAGTAAGCACGTTTAAATAATATTACTTATTAATAATTATTTTTAATTTGTTTGTATGATATTTTGTTCGGATTTTGGGTATCTTTTCACACGGTAAATCCGGCTTTATAACTTTAAGGGAGACGATACATTTTTTTTTTATCTTTTATATGTTGGTTAAGAATAATTAGTAAGCACGTTTAAATAATGTTACTTATAATAATTATTTTTAATTTGTTTGTATGATATTTTGTTCGGATTTTTGGGTATCTTTTCACATGGTAAATCAGGCTTTATAACTTTAAGGGAGACGATAATTTTTTTTTATCTTTTATTTTTATTTTTGGTCTAGGTCAATTGTAATGTCTTGGGTTCGAACTTTGGACTTTTGGTTTTCAATTCAAGTGTTCAACTAACGGAGCTGACAACCTTTAACGATACAATACATTTACACAGGCGTAAATAATTTCTGTAATGAAGTGCCGATTTTACGCTCGTTTATAGTATTATTTTCGAGAGTGTCTTTGTTTATGTTTTGTATATATTTGTACTATTTTTGAGGGTAAATCATATTATTGTCTCGGCGGATTTCACTTGTGGTGTAGTATGTTTTTCTTGTCAAAATACAGGAGAAACGAGGAAAACCTGAGTGACGAGGCTAAAACGAGACAATGAGTCGAGCTGGAAATTGCAGAAACTTCGGGAATTAAACTGTTTTACCTCTTTTAGAATCAAGTTTCATGCCATACATGGTTGAAAAGATCGTAAAGTCTAGATTTCGGGGAATTTTGAATCGAGGCGATCGGAGTTCGGACGAAGAAGCTATGACGAGAGTCGAGAAACTGCGCAGATGAAGAGATGTGCGAGCTAGAGTTTGTTCACCGTGCATTCACTGAGTTGACTAGGAGTTGACCAATCTAATTAAGCTTTGACCGGGGCTAAGAAGGACATTTCACGCTCAAAATTGAGCTTCAAAATATGCAGCGGGAGTTTGATTAGAGGATTACTTCATCTTGGAGAGCTTATAAATAGAGGAAAGGCAACTCATTTGAAGGACTTTTTCACCACTTACATTCTACATCCAATTGAGAGCATTTAGAGAGAGAATTAGAGAAAATAGTAAGAGAAAGTTCATCTTCCTCAAATTGAGGCGATCCATTGACGACGGATTCGAGCACGATTGAGGACCACGGAGTTGAGACTTCGACTATCTCATCACTTTGGCTATTTCTACTCTCTCTTCTCTTTATTGTTTTGTAGTATTTTTCATACTTGACTTTGATTTGTGAAAAATGAGACTTGGATTGTATTGAGTGATGTTGATTGATCTTGGATTTATGATTTACATGTTGATTATGATGATTTCTATGGCTTTTGTTTGGCTTTTGTTGGATAAACTCCTAGTTGGAGATGAAGCTTAGGTAATGCCCACAAAGTGTTTGACAAAATGCTTCAATGAATAAAACTTAGTTTTAAGTGTAATTTCTCGAACCACAATTGATCCAAATCTTCGTGGGGCGGAGTTTAGGTTGATTGGAGATTAAAATCGATAAGCTACCGTGATGCGGGGCTCTTCATCTCGAGGTTCGGTTTTTGCTTGTACAAACTAAAGATTTAAGTAACGATAATTGATAACGTGTGTTTTCATTACGGTGCTACACACGGAGATTAAACGATTAGGTACCGATAGTTCGGGCCTTTTCTTCTCATATATCGATTATTTGAACTTAAACACTACAAGGGATCGACTCTAGGGACGAGATCTTTGGGGAATTTACCAAAGCATTAGTCATTCATTTTGTGGCGTTTTCCTTGACTTCATCTCCACTTCTTTCCATTTGATATACCTTTGTTTACTTGCTTTTGATTGTTTACTTGAACGAACTTGTTATTTTGTTATACATTGAAATTAATATGAATATGAACACCCCTCACTCTAGTCCTCCCTCAAATTGATATTCCGAGTGGTCGTTTTATAACGAATTCTCGATTTTTGAAGCGAGACTAAACACATTTCTCTTTCCTTGTGATCGAAAAATGCTTCTTCAAAATGGCGCCGTTGTCGGGGAGGTCTAGTTGACGTTTTCTAGTCTAATTCACTTCAATTGCTACTTGTTTTCATTTTGCTATTTTACTTTTCACTTTCCCCCGATTAGCTTACTAGCTGTTGTTTCATTTTGCATGCTTACTAGGGCTCAAAGGCTAAAAGCTCGTGCACAAGAAGAGCTAGAAAGAGAGCGAACCAAGAGCCTTGAACCAATGGCTAATATAAGAGGTCCTTCTACATCTACTCACCATATGCAAGATCATCCGGAGTTTCCTCCGGGTTTTAATGTCCGAACGTCTCCTCACTTGGAGGCGGAATATGAAGATGAGCTACATGATGAAGAAGAGTTCCACTATAGAGCTCCAACACAACAACATCGACATCGTAGTGCTTCTCAAGCTTCCCCTACTCATCGCCAAGGAATGAACCATGATCCATATGCAAACCAACCTTACCATCCACCTTATAATGGAGGTTTCCCACCATACAACCAATACCAAGCTCCTCCACCTCAATGTGGTGGAGCTTGGTGTCTATGGATGGTTTGGGTTTTAATGGAATGACCGATTAAAATTAGTTATTGACTTTAACGATTAATGGTTAAAGTTTCGAGTTTGTGATGATTAGTTATGAATGTTTACTATGTTAAATGAGAAGAGAAATATAAAATATAGGAGTAGAATAATTTAGAGAATAACAACTTTGGAAGGAGATTTTATTCAATGAAATTTGATGCTTACAAGATGATAATTATGCCACTTATTTATATTAAAACAAATTAACTAAACTCCCGTTTATTAGCTTCTGAGTAACAAACACCAAAGGACTAGGAAAGAGAGCACTACGATAAGAATCTAGGAGTCAACTAACAACACTTCAAGACTTATTCAACAAAGCCTATTTTATTCTTAAGTAAATCAGAATTATATTCAATATCCCCTCTTAATTCTGATTTAGTCCAGCAGTCATTCCCAACATACTTTTCAGCTTGAAAAATGCTTCATACTTCAACGGTTTTGTAAGTATGTCCGCGATCTGATCTTCGGATTTGCAATACTTCAGTTCAATTGTCCTTTTGCTCACTTGATCTCTAGGAAAATGATAACGAGTGTCGATATGATTGCTTCTTCCATAAGAGACGAGATTCTTTGCCAAATTTATGGGAGACACATTATCAACAAAAATCGTTGTTGGACCTTCGACAACAACATGAATTTGGCTCAACAAGTTCCTTAGCCAAATTGCTTGACACGCACTTGAAGCTACAACTACATACTCCGCTTCGCACGTTGAAAGTGCTACTATTGGTTGTTTCTTTGAAGACCAAGAAAAAATAGTTCGTCCAAGACCGAACACGTACCCCGAAGTACTTCTTCGATCGTCCAAATCTCCAGCCCAATCACTATCGGAGTAGCCAACTAATGCAGCAACTTCAGATGAAGAGTAGAGTAAACCATGATCATACGTCCCCTTTATATAGCGCATAATTCTCTTAGCAACTTGCATATGACTTTGGCGAGGAGTCTCCAAGAACTTACTTATTAGCCCAACGCCATATGAAATATCAGGTCTCGTGCATGTAATATATCTTAGACTCCCGACAACCTTCTTGAAGTAGGTAGCATCAACACGATCAGCTTCATTACCACCATTGAGCAATTTTGTGCCTACTTCCACTGGAGTTCTTACGGGATTACAATCATGCATTTGAAACTTCTTTAAAAGTTCAGATGCATGCCTTTTTTGACAAATAAATATCCCATCTTCCCTTTGATCAACTTCTATTCCAAGAAAGTACGACATTAAACCGAGATCTGTCATCTCAAATTCAAGCGCCATAGAACTTTTAAACTCTTCCAATCATTTTAGTGTTATTACCAGTGAACACTAAATCATCAACATAGAGGCATAATATTAAAATATCACCAGAATTATTCACCTTCACATACAAAGCATGTTCAGAGGGGCACCTTTGAAATCCATTCTTGAGAAAAAATGAATCAATGCATTTGTTCCATGCTCTTGGTGCTTGTTTAAGAGCGTAAAGCGCTTTCTTAAATAAAAAAAATTACTGTCACACCCTTTCTTCACGAAACCCGGTGGCTTCTTCACATAAACTTCTTCTTCAAGTGGTCCGTTAAGGAACGCCGACTTCACATCCATTTGGTGGATCTTCCAACAATTTTGTGCTGCCAAAGAAATGATAAGTGTAACCGTTTCGAGGCGAGCGACTGGAGAGAATACCTCTTGATAGTCGCAACCAGGTCGTTGCTCGAATCCCTTCGCCACTAGTCTTGCTTTGTGTCTTTCTATTTCACCATTCGACTTAATCTTTGTTTTGAACACCCATTTAACGTCAATATCTTCCTGGTTAGTAAATTGTTTCTCACAAGAAGAGGAGGGGCAGGTATAAAGTGAGGGGTGTGGGGTAGTGACGCTACCGTCGTGGAGTAGCGCAAAATAATATTTATAAAGCCTAAAATATTCACTAGCACAAGTACTAGTAGCAAGTATAGGGTCGATCTCACGAGGAGGCGAATTAGCTTATAGTTTTCCCGGCTTTGAATGCTCAATTGGGTTGTCACGTTTGAAAAGGTTTTGTTTTGGAAAGCAGTTGGGCACTGCCGAACCGCGGTCACCGTGTTTTCTTGACTGGAAAATAAACTAGCATGCAACTTAACTAACAGACTGAGCAATTAACAGACTTGACTAAACAGATTAGAAGAGACAAATAAAGAATAAAGTATCCAGGCATTGACTCCCCTGACTACCCCCTTGACCTATGTGCTGCCGATCATTGGTACGTATATCATTTTGCTAACAGTTTTGTCTTCCAGTTATAGATCCCAAGTATTAACATCCCTATAATGTCACGCATATTAATACCCCGAACCCTTATTCGCTCTTATGTTTAAGTCCTATTTGATCTCTCAGAATAGGTCTCCTGACGTTGACCAATTCGACACTATGTGACCGCATGAGTCTAAGTTGATCAAGTCGCCTTCATCCTCCAAGCAAACCCGGAATGGCCAATAGCATGCCTGGACAGACCCAAGTCCTACGACCACATCTCCAGCAACATGTTGTACTTCGCGGACGCCCAGTCTCCTGGTCGCGTTGATTCACGTACTCCTGTGTTAGGCAAGTCGGGGTTCCGACTGGTCATTGTAGGATTGCCCAAGTCCCTAATATGCTTAAGTTACTACCCTGTTGAATCAAGAACAAAACTCAGGTAGTTGCTGTCATCACTAAGCCTCCCGACATGAGCACGTCTTAGGGTTGGTCAGGTTCTGTCTTTTCCCAGATACAAACAGATTAGCTACTCATGGAAATAAACGAAAATAAAACAAGGAAAAGAAATTGACGAACTACGAATTGCATTATGAAAAGTAAATTGTTCAAACGGAAATAAAAACTAAGTACGAAATCAAAAACATAAAAACATAAAGGAAATTTTTTTTTAGCCCGAGGGCTTAATAGGAAATAAACGTCGGCGAGTTTGGTTGCTCACGCGGCCGCCTTTTTCTTCGTTGGACAAGTAGGGTTTTTCTCCGATCTTCTCGCTGCTCATACGTCGTAGGGTTTCTTCATCAATCACTCAACTTATATAGACGGGCTTCAGATGATAGTAGACGTGTGGGGGAAAATACCTCCAAACGCGGACGAGAGTCCTACTTGGATTGGAGTTTGAATCTGGTCGCCTTTGAAGACTCCGCAAATTTCAGGACTCCTGGTACACCGCATGCCCAACGTTCCGTCTCCGTCAATGTTCGTGCTTGCCCATGTACTTCCTTCTCTGACTGATTGAGGTAGCGGACCATGTGCGGTACTTGGTCGGACTCAAGTCTTGCTCCACCTGCTGACGTCCTGGTTGCTTGCTCAACTCTGTTGGACCCTTTTCGTCAGTCTGGCTTGCTCAACAAGTGCTCTTGACCATGGAAGGTGATTTTCTTGTCTCTTTCACACAGTGCGCTCCTCTTTTCACGCCTTTACCTGCCCACCTGCAAAACTTGCCCAAGTACCCAAATGTGCCCTCTCAAACACAAATAGAGTAAAAACAAACTAAGGACTCGATTTACTTAACTCTAAAAACCTAAAAATGAGCCAAAAAATATGGCTAATCAGGTAGTTATACTTGAGGTAAATAAATTATAAAAGAGTGCAAAGTAAAATTAGAGGTGTAAATTGTATATTTCTTATTTATAACTATCAAAATAATTGAATTATTTAGCAAAAAGGGTTTTATAGTTTATAATATTTTAAGTTTTATCCCATAAATTAATTTACAATTTAATGTTTTATTTTTTTAGAGTTTTTATTAATAAAATTACTTTAAAATTATAATTATAAAATGATGTAATAACTGTCTACACCATTTTATAATTATAATTTTAGGGGCCTTCTACAGTACATTGAAGGTACGGTACTTTTTTTCCATTTCAACGATCAGATTTAATTATGTAATATGAACCGTTGAGATTTATAAGAGAATACAGTAGTTAGAGTGGAGGTTACAACACGCAATTATTATCTTATTTATTGACTAACCTATAAAACCGGTTATATAAATTAATATTTTGATTTTTCAAAAAATTGTCAAGCAATTTTGTAAAACTAATAACAAAAAATTAAAAAATTCTAATATTTTATTTGAAAATAAAATATAAAATAATATTTTATTCTTATTAAAAAAATATAATACAAATAATTACAAATAAAAAATAAAATAATATATTTATTAAAACAAAAAATCGTATAAAATATTAAAATGTAATAATTCAAAAACATAAAATGAACAATACATATTTTTCTTCAAAGTGCAAAAATATAAAATGAATAATACATATTTTCCTTCAAATCGCCGCAAAAAATATTTTATTCACTTGCAAATTTATTTATTTTTATTTTATTTGCGCTATTTAAAATTTTTTTGTTGTACAATTTTTTTTGTTTTTTAAATATTTTTATTTGCATATATTGTTTGACAATTTTTTTTTTTTTTTTTTTTCAATATTTTTATTTTACAAATTTTTTTATTTTTGTTTTTTAAATATCTTTATTTGCATATATTGTTTGACAATTGTTTTATTTTTGTTTTTTTAATATTTATATTTTCATATTTTGCGGAATTTTTATTTTTATTTGTATGCAAATTAGTAAATTTTTAAATAGACATGTATTATTTTATTTTATTCAATATTTGTATATATTGTTTGCGCAATTTATATTTTTATTTGCATATATATTTTTTGCTCAATTTATATTTTTATTTGTAGTGCAAATTCAATAAATTTTTCAAAAAACATGTATTCAACAAATAAATATCACATATCTAAATAAAAAAAATATTTTCAGTCACAAACAATTGTATTAATATATATATATTCGATAAACTATAAAAAGTTAAAAACATATTCGAGAAAGTCCCTCTTCCCAAAATTCCACGCTTCCACTCCCTCTTCCCCTCTTCCGATTCCAGAAACCGCACCCTATCCCCACATCGATCACCTCCCGTCGCCCCCCACCTCGCTCCAATACCTCCACCGCTACGTCGCCCCCAACAAAGTCGCAGAGCTCCTCTGCATCTCGTCGTCTTCCTCCTCCTCCGATGACGTCGAATCTTCGCCGCCTCCCACGACCTCGATCTCCCTCGCCGGCCCGGTGGAGAACACCATTCACCTCGGCGTATTGACGAATCGACGCGGAGGGCCCTCGCTCCTACCGATGGTGAAACAATCGAGCGCCTTGCGGGCGAATTCCTCGACCAGCAAATCTTGTGATTGTGAATACCCTCTTACTCCTACCGACGGTGAAACAATCGAGCACCTTGCGGGTGGATTGTGCGCACAAGGTGTTCGACGAAATGCCCGAGTGAGGGTGAGTGACAGCGGGTGCCATGGCGAAGAGGGCAGCATTGAATGTGGCGAACCGGATCGCTTTCGGGAGTTGAATATGGTGTTGAGGAAGGAGCTCGATCTATACGCTTCGATCGTTCATTGCGCTAATCTCCCAGGACTGCCCACGCGCAACGAGGGTGTTGATATCGTCGTAATCAGGGAGAATACCGAGGGCGAGTACTCTGGTTTGGAGCACGAGGTTGTTTCAGGTGTCGTCGAAAGCCTTAAGGTTAGTATCGCTTTTTTACTCCCGCTGTGAATTGGACTGTGGAATCACTATGTAGCATCTTGTGTATTGATTATATATTAAGCATGATCCATAAATGTATAGTTAGTTGCATGGGAGTCTTGTTTTCGTAGCTAGCTATTTTTTCTAAAAAAGTGTGATTCATAATTTGTTCGATAAATTGAGAAATTAGTTTCAATAATTAGAAACATGAATTTGCTGTTGTTTTTTTATGTATGTTAGTGAGTAGTTTATTTTTGTTAACCATTTGTTCTTGTTTACCCTTTAAGTAGGGTGTATGCCTTTTCTTTTGCTCTTTGTTTTACATTTCATGTCTCCAAGTATTTCCCTTGTATCATCATGTTATTGTTTTTATTTCGATGAAGGGCATGTTTTCTTCTTTGGTAGGGGGTCCCACTGTTAAATGTGTACCATTAGAGATTATCATGTCCAAGTTCCACTGTTAATATATTTTGCCTTCTTGTTTTCTTGATTCCTCACTCAAGTGTTGTGGCTATCAGCACCTGAGATTACAAATGCAGTGTTTGAATCCTTATTCTTCATTTTTTTGTTATTTTGGTTTCTTAGAACTGTGTAGATTAATTTCATGGACTATTTATTTCGATTGCAGGTGTTGGGAATGGTGCCCGAGAATTGTTTGTGCAGATTCCAAAGGTTCACGTGTTCAAGGGGACAGAGGAGATTACAAAGGATCAGTTGTTGGAGCAGATGGACTTCTTTGCGAAAAAGCCAACACCAACTACGGGTGTCATTGCAGGATTTTATCGAGGAGAATGCGGTCATGACATTGTTAGAGTTGTGCAATTCAGGCACTGTATCGGCGCAAGAATTCAATTTTTTTCTCCAAGCATGTAGCAACCCATACGAATTACGAACAACATAATACTACCGAGTCTCTCTAAGTTGTTGTATAATTGCATTTATGTTGTCAATTTAAATGTCCAAGTTTCTGATTGTCTTAATGTGTAACTTTATAGAAATGCAGTGATAGGGTTTTTCTTTAATTAACACTGAATGTCATATTTTAACACTGAATGTCATAAAAACACACTACACTGAATGTCATAGTTTAACACTGAATGCCCCATTTTTACACTGAAGCATAATAACACTGAATGCCAGAGTTTCACACTGAATGTTATAAAATTACACTGAATAACAACATACTGAATGTCATATTTTAACACTGAATGACATATTTTAACACTGAACATAATGAATGACATATTTTAACAGTGAATGTCATATTTTAACACTGAATGTCATATTTTAACACTGAATGGCCTATTTTAACACTGAACATACTGAATGTCATATTTTAACACTGAATGACATATTTTAACACTGAATGTCATATTTTAACATTGAATGACATATTTTAACACTGAACATACTGAATGTCATATTTTATCACACTGAATGTCATATTTTAACACTGAACACACTGAATGTCATATTTTAACACACTGAATGTCATATTTTAACACTGAATGTCATATTTTAACACTGAACATACTGAATGTCATATTTTAACACACTGAATGTCATATTTTAACATTGAATGTCATAAAAACACACTGAATGTCATATCTTAACACTGAATGTCGTATACACTAATTGATTAAAAAATACACTGAATAGGATAGAAACACACTGAATAGGAATGAAAAACACTGAATGTCACATGAATACACTGATTGATTAAAAAATACACGAATATCATCAAAAAACACTGAATATCATCCACTGAATATATTACACTGTTTGATTAAAAAATACACTTAATATCATTAAAAAATACTGAATATCATCCACATTTACAATCGTGAGGACTCGCAGCAATCGAACACTTGGTCATTTTTATACTGGGGATGAGAACGGACTTGGAAGGCTTTGACCCCACTGCCAATCTTTTTATTCGCCTCCAAATGACCTTTCCCGAGCAGCTCTAGCAACATCAAGTGCTCGTACTGATTCAACAAGACACATTAAACAAGAGACAAGTAAGCACTAAACACGTATTACTTAGATTACAAATTCCTAGTAAATATATTACTAACTCTCGACGAAACAACGTATTAACACACACGCACAGAGAGAGTCACATTTATACCGACAGACAACATATAAAATAGTGCTACCCATTTAATATTGATCAGGAACAAAAACATAGTTAAGATTTAACCATGTTCACATCATCACATGTACTTTCAAAAATCAAAAATTTTATAATTCCTACGACATTTGATAATACAACTCATTCATAAACCACGTTGAGTTACTGAAAACCATATACTTCAAAAAGACAACCATCTAGCATGATAAAATTGAAGTTCAAATGATATAGTGCATCAACACAACCAAGCCAACTCATGAAGCACGATCCATTATAAGGACTGTAGAAATGGGAGTTACACTACGCCTATCGCAAGGGAAACACGCTCTGGAGAATCCAAAATGAAGAGATAAAAAGATATTTTTCATTTAAAATACAATGCACATTGCGAGATATTGCCAATCATTAATTGAGATCATGGACTTCGGATGAGGTAATGTACCTCATTGATAGCAAGAAGCTGACCAACACTCTTTTTCACCTTCTTAAGCTTCGTAAAAAAATACATACACCAAACATCAAAGGAAACAAACCATAAGCATCTACTTCCTAAATCAGAGTATGCTTCGAACAAATCGGAACAAGATCAACTCAAATCCACACACATACACAACATACATGTTAGCAATCTTAAGTGAAATTCTTACAGAAGATCAAATACAACAGAACTTAGAACTTGGCATATGAACATATAGAGCGACTAATATCCTGATTCGTCGCTTATGAAATACAAAAATAGAATCTGAACCAATTCACTGGAAAACTAATGTGTTTTTGAATCATATTGAACTGAGAGTCTGAATACCTAACTTGGTTCGCGCACATCCCAAATGCGGGTGGTGCAATCACCCGAAGCGGAAGCGAAAACATCTGAGAAGTCTTGCGGCGTCGGAGGCGGAGGCGGCTTCCTTGCCCGTGCGTTCGAGCACATCGCAGTCTCGACGCCGCGGGGCGTGCCGCCGGAGAGAATCTCCCGCGTCGTTGGCGACCTCGCGCGGCTAATCCAAGGCCTGCTCCTTCGGGAAGCACCTGTGGCACACAGAGCACTCGTGCGTCCTCCCGCCGCTGACGGCGGCCATCGCGGTGCTCGCGAAGACAACGACGACGAGGCCGAGCGCGCATAGGAGGGGCTGCCTCGTCAAGATCCGCCGCAAGGGGGCATCGGCGGCCCACAGGCTGCTGGACCTGCCGCACTTGACCATCCCCGCGATCTCGACGATGTGGTGAGAAAATCCGGCGGAGGAATTAGGGGCGCTCGACGAGCTCATATCTCGCTCTCGATCTCACCATCTATGTATCGTGTTCTGAGATTAGAATTGAATTTGGGGGATAAGGGTATTTTCGTCATTCTAGATACATTTTTTGGCTCAATTGGAACAAAAAGGCCTAATTGACACGAAAATTAGAAATTGGCCTTATTGGTCAAAAAGTGTTGAAAAATGGCTTTATTGCCATTTTTCCCTAAAAGGGGATATATTTCATGAGATTTAAATATAAATTAATAAACTAAAATAGCCAATTTTTTAAATACTTCGATAGTTATACATCCCATAAACTTAAATACTTCGATCAGTTATACATCCCATAAACTACATAGTACATGAGCACCTCTTACATAACTAAATTCATCCATCTCATATACACTCTCAAAGTTGGGTAAAATCACAAAGGTCATTTAGTAAAATTTTAACCAACCAAGAAACCCAACCAAGAAACCTCCTTCCCATGCCACTATTCAAACCAGAGAGTTGCACACGAACGCAGAGCATGAAAACGACGATAAATAGTTAACTCATGTGGTCTGCAGGCTGCCAACAGGACATGGCCTCACTGACACGATGTTTCCATCCTAGCAACAACCACTTCTCGTCTTCGTCCACGCAGAAGTTCTTATGATATGCCGTCTTCACCGTGCTCATCACATATTTCACGACTTCTTGATCATGCGGAACCTGTCTGAACCCAGCTTTCTGCATTCTGGTTTGCCAACTCGTGTACGTCTCTGGCCTCTCGTACCTCTCTGTTCCTTCACACGCTATGACGTTCATTGCCTCCTTTCCAAACATGTGCTCCTCAAAAATCAGTCTGTCCTCGTCCTCATCGGGAATCGTGGCCTCGAGCATGTCAAACATGTTAGTGAAGTGGTTCAGCGCTTCTTTGAACCTCATTGCGAAGAAAGGCGAGCTGTATTGGCCGTTCGATACTCCGTGGATGAACAGGGCAGGATTGCTATTCTTGATCAGCTTCAGAACAGCGTCCCTCGGGTTGTTAAGAACCACAGTCTCGTCCAACAAGTTGTGAAACCAGTACAAGGAATTCACCACAAGCAACTCATCCTTTTCGATCCTCAGATCTTCGATTTCGATGTTTTCCCACTTTTTAGCTATGGCATTGTATTCAAAGGGGACGCCTAATCTCTCGCATAACATGGCAAGACGTCGGCCTGTCTCCTCTAAGATCTCTGCCGGGAGATTATCCTTTCTCGGAAATCCAATCCCCGTGATACGAAGCTTTGGAGGTCCACCGTGCCTTTCGGACAGCATCTGGATCAGGCTGGGCCACTGGAATCCATAAACGATTCCGAAATCAACGATGTGGAGCGTCGTTGCTCTGGCAGCCGATTTCTCGATCGCCTTGTTCGCCAACAAGCAGGACATCTTCCTGAAAGGGCAGGCCGTAATGAACTTTGTGTAAGCTTTCATGACCTCGGCCACCGATCTCCTCTTGGAGTTGAGCGCGGCCCCCGTGCCATTCAAACGAGCCTCGAGGGCGTTGGTAAGATAATGAACAACCCTCTGAAGGCTATTGCCTCGAGGAGACGAGTGCCACCTTATCTGCCCCAACAAACTGTTTGCGCCTCCGTGGTCGAAGTTTGACACGGCTTGCGCGCACGCCGTCGAGAGACTTATCAGATCGACTACGACTTGTTCCTGGTTTTTCATATTGCCTCGTCTCCCTTCCTTTGATCGGTGAAGCGGGCAGAGGCCGTGATCACTATCATACACCTCTTCTTCTCCTCCCCCGTTGCGGCGGTGCTCCTTCCTTCTTTCGGCCCATTTCATGCTGATCCTAATGATGTCACCTTCTTCGGAGAATAATCCAGAGGTTTCGTCGTTGTTGTTGAGGATGGCGTTAAGGGAATCTTGGGCGGCTTGGTAGGCCAAGCAGTCGTGGAGGATGCAGGGCATGTATTTCATTTCGTCTTCTTCCTCCATCATCATGTCTCTTATGAACTTGAGGGTCACGTCTGGATTACCATTATTTTCTTGCTTCAAGAGTATCATCGAAGAAGATCGTTTATCGTTGTCGTTGTAATGTCCGATCATCGGATCTGATTCAAGAACATCGCTATAACTCATGATTTAAAAAAAAAAAATTGTTACAAAGAAAAAACAAAATATTGAATATGAAGAATTAAGTACACAACCGTATAAATAATGTTACTTAGGACGTTTAATAATGTTATTTATATTCACGACTATATGAATAGAACGTTTAAAATTTTTTGTTGGGATTTTGTATATCGATTGTACAAAGTTTTTCAATCGTCTTTTTTTAAGATGCATTTTTACAAAGTTGACTTATTGACTTAGTTGCTGCTGCATACAGTACAGATTACGGTAAATCCGACTTTATAATTTTAAGCTATGAAAAAAGTAGTACCCAAACCTTATTAAATGTTCACGCGTGTCAAACTTTTGGAAAGTTCATAGCACTTCACAAGTTTTTAATTATTTTTTGATGACGTAGTAGCTTGCAAAAGCACTTCACAACACTTTACAAGTTTATAAGTATTTTTTGATGACGTAGTAGCTTGCAAAAGCACTTCACAAGTTTTCAAGTATTTTTTGAATGACGGAGTAGCCTACAAACTAAGCATGATGATCGAACTCTTGATCTCTCAGTCTTTCGCTCTCATGGTGCACCACCAAGTTGGCTACACATAATATATTAACTCTTTTTGGGACATGAAAATTAACAAAAATGATATTTTTTTAACTTGTTGATCAAAAAGTGAAAAATATATGTCAAAGTTACATAAATAACACTTTAAAAGATCGGCTTTGTTAAGGTAATAAAGTTGTCTAACTTATATGTGAGCCCAATATTTTTTAACCAATCAATGTGAGATATCTTATCACTCCTCCTCACGAGTAAGCCAAAAATTTTATTGCCAGGAGCGTTCAGAGCCGAAAATTACATCGACTAGGGCACCCACATCGTAGTGGGCTTGCCCCAGGTCTTGGGTTCGACTCCCGCCATTAGCGATTCCACCCGAATTAATTATTCACTTGCTGGGTCTTCCCTGATGATTGGGGGAGGGGGTATTTGAGAATATATTCGACTCATTAATATAAATAGAAGTTGTCCAACTTCTCTACCAGATCGAACTTTTAGATGAAACGTTTTCTAACAGTATAAATGTATTTGAAGTATTTAAGATTAAGGGTAGTTTAGTTTATTAATTTACATTTTAAACTCTATAAAATACAGTTTCAAATTAAGTGTGATTTTTTTAAGTTTTTTTTATTAATTGAGTTATTGTTAATTTTATAATTATAAAAAAGAGTAAAATAATTACTAAAATACCCCTGACGGTTATTAAATAACTACCCACCAATGTTATAATAAAAGAGTAATTTTGAAATATTACACAAATTTATAATTAAGAAAAATTAATAGCATAAATTACATAAAAAAAAAATTAAAATTACCCTTTCATGAAAATCACTCAATGTATTTTTAAGTTGAAAAGTAAGTAGCTGAGAGTAAAGTTGAAAAAATAGTGAATAAAGTAGGAGTAAAATCATATTTTAAAGTGAAAAAGTAAAAATATTTATTTCATAGCTTTGTTGTGAGTAGGGTTGTAAATGAGCCGAGTCGAGCATTAGGTTTATCGAGCCGGCTCGTCTAAAAATTTAACTTTCTCGAGCTCAATGAGCCGAGCATTACAGTGCTCGAGCTCAACTCGACAATAAAATTAACTGCTCAATCGAGCGACTCGATCAAAGCTCGAACAAGCAGCTTATTTTCAATATTGTGATAAAATTGCAAGCAGTTCAATAATTAGTATCACCAAATAACTAACACAAACAATCATGAAAATCCATAAACATATTTAACAAGTTGGAGAATATATTCAGCCCATATAAATGTCTAGTTGTCCAACTTATCTAACAAGTTCGAGTTGTTGGATGAAGTGGTTTCTAACATGGTATCAGAGCCTAGCCTTGTGGCAGGTCCTGAGTTCGACTCCCGCCATGAGCGACTCCACCCGAATTAATTATCCACTTATTGGGTCTTCCCCTGAGGTTGAAATCGGACCACAAGTGAGGAGGAGTATTGGAGAATATATTCGGTTTTGATGAAGCGGTTTCTAACATGGTATCAGAGCCTAGTCTTGTGGCAGGTCTTGGGTTCGACTCCCGCCATGAGCGACTCCACCCGAAATAATTATCCACTTGTTGAGCCTTCCCCTGAGGTTGAAATCGGCCCACAAATGTGTTGGGATATGTCCTTCGATCCTACGTGTGCAATCGATAAAGTCATAAGGTCGTCTATGGATGTTAAATGATTATTCGATAATATTAATTGTTGGGAACAATATAATATTGATCGATAAAATCATACCTACAGGGTCACACACGAGCTCGATATTGATATACATTGCTTGATAAATATATTGATTTAGAATCAATATTTACGTGGATTTAATACACATGCATGTGATACATGGCTTGCATGGATGCATGTCACATAGTGTGACATGGCATGCCACACAAGCAAGTGGGACCACATACAATGCATAGTGGCATATGTATGTGGCATGACCTTTCACCTCTTTTGTAACCCCTTTTGCATGTTAATGGTGCATTATGATGCCCATTATGTTGTAGGTTACAAAGGTGAGTAATGTGGTGAATAATGAGGCCATTATATGGATGAAAATCAGATTTTCATTATATCACAACATTAGCCACGAAATTCCACTCAAATAGAGATAAAAGAGGTGATCTTGGAGATCAATTCTCAAGCAAGCAAGGTGTTCATTATCCGGGTTCGTGTGCAACACGTAGAGGCCGGGCCATTTGTGCGGCTTCAACATCCGGACGATCCAAAGGAGTGAAGAGGTCATTCACAAGGAGAGCTTCAAGTTGCTGATCCATTAAGGTGGTTCAATCGACTCAACACCACCTTAATCAACATCAACGAATCCATTCATTATCAAATGTAAGAATTCGTTGATATCTCTCTCTCTCTCTATATATATATTGGATGTATATATATATATATATATATAAATATTTGTGTCTATACATATTTGTGTGCACTAAGATCATGACATAGTAGATCTATCGCTTTACACGCTTCCGCACACACGGTATATCGATCGGATCGGTGTATCGTTTCCATCAATTGGTATCAGAGCCTAGGGCTCGTGCACACTTTTGTGTTGGACACAATGGTTTATATCACATAATTGACTTATATGTTTATTTGTGCTTACGTGAGTAGATGTAAGGTCGGCCACCGTTAGTGGTCGGGTGAATGAAATTGTTGTTTTTTACGTACGATTGGCCATAGTTTTGGAGGGTTGCGTCCCTTGGAATATTTTGTAATAGATAAGTTTTTTTTTCTATTCAAAATGTATTGTTCAACATGTAAGCTATGGATTTATCCATGTGTCGGAGTTGGATTTCGAAGCCCAAGCGAAAACGAGAAGAAACGAAGCAAAACGAAGCAAAACGGGCAAAACCGGGGCTATCAGAGAAAAACGACGACCGTCGTTTTTATTTGACGACCGTCGTTTTGATTTGACGATCGTCGTTTTGGAAACGACGACCGTCGAAATGCTGATTTTGGGTCAGATTGGTTTTTACCCTACCGGCGGGCGCCGTTTTGGATACGGCGACCGCCGGTGGTGTTCGGCGACCGCCGTTTGTGAAACGGCGGGCGCCGTTCGTGGTTTTATGGGTACGGACTAATATTGACCTCAATCGGCGGGCGCGGAACTGAAATGGCGGGCGCGGACCAGTCCAGAAGATGTTCAAGGCCTTTATTGTTGCTTTTATTCTTTTCTTTTGAGAGTTGTGAGGTTCTAGGGGCCTTTCGATTACGTATTTATTTGCTTTGCTAGTTATAGGTTGTTTTATGTTATAAATGTTTAACTTACATATAAAAAAACCTATGCATGCAAGTTCCCAAAATAATGAGTATGATGTCTTGTCCAAAACATCACACTCATGAAGCCCTCGATCATAAGTTGGTAGGTCCGCCTCAGCGGGGTACTACTTGTTATCTTGGGATAGTGGGAGTAAAGGTTAGACCCTTACACGTGAGTTTGGTTTTCTCATCGATAGATCCACTGCAGGCGTGGCTATCGAGACATGAGATAAGAATGTGATTCTTATCGACCGAGAATGACATTAGATGTCATTGACATGGGATGTCTACCTATCTTGGTTTTCTTAAGTGCGGACTCAGTCGGCTTAAGGATTCGCAAGATGAGGGTCTTGGGGATCGTTTTGTTCAAGGGAACAACGATATTAGATATCGATTGAACAAAATGGAATAAATAACTTGTTAGACAACCTTATTTGTTTACCACTTTGTGGATGTTTACATACTTTAGTTATCTTTCTTTTGTAGTTTATCATGTCAAATATCAACTCAATTCAAGTTTGGTTCAATTCTTGATTGTGAAAAAATTGAACAACACAAATTTTCTTGATTGACAACGTAATTTGAGGATGATCCTCAAATACGAATACAAAGAGAATGTGTTAGATTACCAATTCCTATGATATCATTGAACAACTCAATAGCATGTTCGGGGAACAGACTATGATTGAGCAGTTCGGTATGACCAGGGTCATCGCTTCAGCTAGGATGGAAAAATGGAAATCTATGGGATCACATGTGCAACAAATGATTGGATTATTTGCTTCAAGTGACCGCCTAGATTTTTCCTATGATGATTAGTTGGCAACCGATTTCATACTTCAATCTCATGATGGTTATAATGCCTTTAGGCTAAATTTTCCATATGAATGGCTTGAAGAAATCGCTTCGTGAGCTCCACGGGATGCTCAAGGCTGCTGAGCCGGCGATAGAGAAGGACCCTAAGAGGGAAATTCTTATGATATGGGATAGGGTATTCAAAAGAGCATGGGCAAGAAGGCTACTAGGGTACCTAGGGAATCTCAATGCGTCTACTGCAAAAGTGTTGGACACTACTTGTAAACATATAAAATTTCATATTTTATTCAATTTCAAAACAAATGCCTGATTTGTCTTTCATGTGATGGATTCTAAAGTTAGGATTATTTTCACCTCGAGGAGTGATTTAATCCAAAACACTTAGTTCATCAATGACACAAATTAGAGACTTTCGAGCCATGGGATGGCGTTAGTCGATTGTCTGGTTGGCTCCCTCATATTTTATGAGAGATAGGGCTTCAATTGCATGATAATATCGCTGGTTAGAAAACTTCGATTTTTCACTTACGATTTATCACGTTTTGATATTGAGATAATTTTGAATGAGAAATTTGAATGAGACTCAATTATTGGGAATAATTGAATTTGCCCAAAGTTCAATGAAGATGTGAAGAACGGGGTTGCTTCATCTTCAGGTATTAATGTTATAGACATTAAACTTCACAAATTCTACTTCTTGGGTATTGGATGCCAAATGTGGTTCTCACATTTGCATGTGAAGGAACTACATAGAAGTATAAGTTTGGTGAATAGAGATGTCGATCTATGGACGATAAATGGAGCGAATGTCGCTGCATTAGCCGTATGATCATATGATATTGTTTTGCCTTAGGGCTTTGTTTTAAGTATTATAACTATGTATTTTTCGTACCTTCAATAAACAATGAATATTGGTTCAGTATTGGATAATGATGGATTAGTTTTTCACTATTTAAATAGTTTGATAACTATTTTAATTGTGAACTATTCTTTGTTCTGGTACGATTATTACATTATTTATGTATACTTTGTTGGAGTTGTGTACTTAATGTCTAGATTTAAGTACCGGTAAACTCTCGGTCATGGCATTTAACCTATTTAATTAATAAACAATTATTTGCAATTAATTAATTATGCAAAATATAGTCCTGGATTTTATACGTTATAGTTAGTATGGTGGGGCATGGGCACACAGAAGATCATACTATCAGTTGCTCGTATTTAATCAAACAGTTGCTCACGACCTAGATGGACACGGACCAATCCATCGGTATAGTCGTTGTGTGAGAGACAAAATAATTTATCTTAATTATTTTATCACACTTGTACACTTGGTGTATTGGGCGGATCAGCTTGAGATTTATTGATTAGGATTGCCTTGGATAATCAATTTAAATCTCAGAGTATTTTATTCTTAATCCCCGATATTATTGCGGGTGTGTAATTTAATACTAGAGGCTTTGATTTTCCAAAGGAATTAACCGATTTAATTATTGGGTTAATTACCGGTAAAGTTGGGTCGCTATATTTTATATATGACATGCCGTGAATACTTGACGGGAAAGTGTATCCCGGAAGGGTTGATAATATCCCCGAGATGAGTTCATAAGGAATTATTGTGTAAACCTCATGAGTGGATTCGTTCCGCACAATAATAAAGGTTGAACGGTACTAGTCTCGGATACAAGATATGAATATTATTTATTGAGCAATAAATAAATTTATTCATGGATATTTAAATCTTAAATACACGGAATAAATAATACTAAGATGGAGAAATATTATTTGATATAATATGGAATAATATTGGGAGTGCAATTTTATTTATATAGTGGAAAATAAATAAAATTAATATTGATAAGAATTAATGGATTTGGGTTGGACCCAATTTAATTTTCAATATTGAAGCCCAATATTTAATCTCCTTATGATCCCCTACGTAGCCTATATAAGCACTACATGGTCTTCACTTTCAAGAGAGAATTAATTGACCTACGCCAATCATAAAATCTTGAGAGTGAGGAGGATCCATAGAGTTCGATAGATCGTCGCCCACACGACGTTCGGACGAGGTGCAAGGAATACGCGGGAAGGTCACAAGGTCATCAACCGAATTCGTTTCTCCGTACAACGATTCGAGGTAATAATCATAAACCCCCTTTTATGATTTGTGATTGTTTTAATCGTGATGTGTACATGAACAAGACGATCCGGGAACGTCGAGACCGGGATACGGGAATCTCGCGATCCCCGTCGGGATAGAAGAAGGGGCGGCCGAACCCTAGGGTTCGACCGCCGGCGCGCGGGCGTGAGGGGAGCCCCGGCTGGACGCCGGGGCGAGCGATCGACGTGAAGTCGATCGCTGGGGGTTCGGCCGTGGGCTGGTGCCACGGCGGATCGAACCCCCCGGCCTCCCTCCGCCGGTGGTGCGCGCAAAGGGAGAAGGCCGCGGCTGGACGCCGCGGCTGGGGCGATCGAACCCTAGTTCGATCGCCGGGGACCGTCGCGGCTTCGCGCCGCGACTGGTGGTCCCCCTCCCGTCGGATGGCGGCGGTGAGTCGCCGGACTCACCGCCAAGGGGCTGTTCCGAACAGCCCCGGCGATCGCCATGCACGGCGATCGCGAACCCCGCGGATGGGGTTCGGCTAGGGTTTAGCCGCGGGTTCATCCCGCGGCGATGCTCTTGTCGAGCCCGGTTCTTCGCGTGGTGTTCGCGTTCGTAATTTCCGACTCGCGGGAGAAAATCGGCTGGGGGCGGGCTGCGTGTCTTCGGGCGCGTAGTCTCCAAAGGTCGGACTCCTGTGGATGAGTTGGTGTTCGTGCGAACTCCGGCGACGGGTTTTCGGTCGGGTTATCGGTTCCGCAATTTTTGATAGCCCGGGACATCGAATCCCAGCAATTGGTATCAGAGCGTTTGGTTTCGTGTTCATGTACATATTCGATTATCGTTCTACCTTGCAGGATTTCCGGCTATCATGGTTGGATTTAATTAATTGTTTTTTAATTAATTATCATGATTATTAAACTCTC
Source organism: Euphrasia confusa (assembly GCA_954870475.1). Lineage (NCBI taxonomy): Eukaryota > Viridiplantae > Streptophyta > Magnoliopsida > Lamiales > Orobanchaceae > Euphrasia > Euphrasia confusa. Next base: position 11,913,620 of record OX940965.1, read on the forward strand.
GGACATGTCGAGATTCGTTTTTGTGTGGTTGAATGTTGTAATAGTAAAAATTCGGGGGTTGACCGAATTTAGGATTTATTATTACGTACTTTATTTTCCGGAAAATGTATAGGGTCGATTTCATGTATAGAATCGATACCGGAATTGTAATTTAAATTATTGTAATTTTTATTACGTTGGTTCGATGATGAGACGATTGCCGGAAGACGAAGACGTGTGACGAAGACGAAAGGGACGAAAAACCGGGGAGTCGATCAACCCCATGATCGACCCCATGACCGAAGCCATGGGGAGGGGTCGATCGCCCCTCGGCTGGGGCTGCCGCCGGTGGTGGTGGCCGGACAGCTGGGGTGGCGGCGGCGTGCCCTCTTCCGGTGGTGGCGGCGGTCGGTGGGGGTGGTATGGGGATCTCCCGACTCATACCACTTCTACCGTTATTCACTTTCCAAAATTAATTCGGATTTTTTCTATTTGAGTACTTTCTTTTTAGGAAAAATACTCATGGATTAGGAAAAGAATTAATTTAAATTAATTTTATTTCTATTGATTTATTTCCTTCATGGAATTAATCATAGATTAGAAATTTAATTAATTTAGTACTAAAATTTATTTTTCCTATTTGATTATTCCTACTCATGGGAATATTCATGGATTAGGAATAAAAATAAATTTGGAAAGTAGTGAATCCTAATTTATTTTATTTCCTTGTTCTATTATAGATGTCTTCTAGAATATTCCAAATTTTATTTGGATAGATTATTCTAAAGATTTAATAAGAACTAGATAGGAAAATAAATAAATAAAAATATTAATAATATTTAATTTTATTTTTGATATATTCAATTGACTTAATTTTCGAATTAAGTAACTTTTGGATTAATTGAAAATAAATAGATTTAAATATTGGAAATTAATATTCTCGTCACATGGAGCATTCAAGAAACGAAGACTGAAGACTAGAGGATGCATATGAAGATAAAGCCATGATAGTCGGGGAAAATAATTCTCTAGCATTATTTTGACTATGTGACCTATGTGCTTTATTGCTTTCATGCATGCTATATGTGTTTATTTTTATGCACTAGATAGCGTATCCCTTTATCGTAAAAAGCTAAGTGGGAGAGGGGATGGAAACATTCCCATGGTCTCCATCACTGTTCTCTTGGTGACTTTTATGGACTTTCGAAGTTCATATAGACAAGTCATTGGAGGAGAATTCTTGTAATTCCTCTTACAAGAAACATTGATCGAGTTTATCAAACAATGCCTAATTTGTCTTTCTGAAACTGACTTCAAGTCGACTCATTCTCACCCCGGGGAGTGGAATGGAGCCAGAGCCACTTGGTCATGTGGATGACACAAATTAGAGACTTTCGTGCCATTCTTTGATAGGTGGGTCGTTTGTCTGCTCGGCTCCCTCATTTATGAGAGATAGGGTCGCTCGCATGGTGAATCACTGGTTAGAAACTTCGAGTTTCACTTATGATTCTCCGAGTCTTGATTTACGAAATCAAATGAATCTTGTAATTGGGAGTCAATTATAAAAGTCTCTTGGTGTAGTAAACGTCCACACCACGTGGCTTGCTATACCGACGGATTTTGGATTAATTGATGTAGACAGTTATAAGTGATTGTGAAGAGTTGTGAAATTGTCGTAAACGTCCACACCACGTGGCTTGCGGTGACGTAGCAATTCCAAGCGATATACTTTAGTACTGAGTGATGGTTTACACTTAGATACGCGTCATAGTATTCTTCCCCACGAAGTTACGCTATGATTGATGTATGACCGAAGAAAAACTAATTGCTAAATCATTTGGGTGGGTAAACGTCCACACCACGTGGCTTGCTTTACCTGATGGGATTTTAGACGCAATTAGTAATTTAATGATATTATTTAAGGGAGATAATATCGGACATTAAATTGATTGTTTGTTTACATGTGCTTATAGGTTTAGAGAATAGCTATGAATCCACTTTCTGTGATACTCAAGGAACATAAACTCACTGGTCCCAATTACATTGATTGGAAGAGAAATTTGGACATTGTCCTGACTGCTGAAGAGTACAAGTTTGTACTCTCTGATAAATGCCCTGCTGAGCCCACGGCTGCCTCAACTGATGAGGAAAAGGCAACATATCGGAAGTGGAAAAAGGCTGATGAAATGGCTAGGTGCTATATTTTGGCTTCCATGTCAAATGTACTCCAAACCCAACATGAGCCGATGGACACTGCCCGGGATATGATGACCAACCTCAAGGAGATGTTTGGGGAGCAGGATCGTGCGGCGAGGCAAGAAGCCATGAGAGTCCTTATGTCGACTACTCAGTCTGAAGGAACGCCCGTTGGGGAGCACGTTCTTAAGATGATGAGTTTGTTGAATGAACTTGAGGTCCTAGGAGCATCCATTGATGATGAGACGCAAGTCGACATCATACTCCAGTCTCTGACCCCTAAGTTTGAGCAGTTTCGTATGAGCTATAATATGGGTAAACTATCTTATACTCTTGCGCAACTCCTGACTGAACTGAAGGCGGCAGAGGGGATCTACAAGAAGGGCAAGTCTCAAGCGCTTGTAACTACCAGGCCCAAAAGCTTGAAAGCTATTGGAGGTAGGGGCAAGAAAAGGAAGCAAGCCATAAAACCCAGTGGTGCCAAGAGGAATGGACCACGAGTGGGGGCTAGTAAGCCAAAGGGCTTATGCTTCCGGTGCAAGAAGTCTGGACACTGGAAGTCTGAATGTCCTCTCAGAGGTACGAATTTTTCTTTAGTCGTAAAAACATAGTCAGCGGTATTATCTACCAGAATTCTGGTGTGTAGATATGGAACCACTGACGGTATGTGCATTTCTTTAAATGCAGGGGTTCCAGAAAACCCGGCGACTTAGAAAAGAAGAATTCGAGTCTACATGGGCGAAGCTGTTGGGGTAGCAGCGGTTGCAGTGGAAGACATTTATCTGTTTTAAGTTTTCATCTCAGTTATTGCTTATGTACCCCTTTATTTTGAAAAAGAACTTCGTTCTGGTTTTCTTTATGGATATTTTATTTCTTTAATCATTTGATGGTTTGGATAAGAAATAATGGTGATATCTATTATGGTACATTAGATAGCAATATGTGAAAGATGAATCCTTAGTCTACCACGATGCAACAAACCGTAGTGTATAACTTGTTTTACTTATTAGATGTATTTCTCTTATTAATCATTATACTTATGAATTCTTGAACTTGGTAGTATCTATTCAAAAGGGATTCAAAAGGTCGAAATTGATTTGATCAATTATGGTTGGAGGAATGGACCTCCCGACCTAAGAATCGATCTTGATAGATGATACAACTGAGTTAACCTTTCTGGATAAAGGATGGAATTCGGACAAGTATAGAAAATGATTAATGATTGATGCGGTATGTGCAATTAGAGAAGGTACGAGTCATTCTTTCAAGAATACTCGAAGATGGATTAGATTACTTGATGTGCTATAAAAGCGGAGTGTTTTCAACACAAAGCCATTATGGGGATCCTTCAAAGTATATCCATTGGAAGCCTGCGACTTGTTCGCGGAGGCTATCACCTATCTAAATAACACATAGCATAAATCAGAGATTGATTAAATCTCAAACGACTACACCATACACTGGAGTGTAGACATGGTGTGTCAGAAATAAGAGATAAGATTCTAATAGTAAAAAGGACAAGTTTGTTCGGAACTACCTATGTTCTATGGATATTTCTGGATACAACGGCACATTCAATGTGGTTGTAGAATATCCTGGAAGAACAAGTAATTGTAAGTTCAATAGTACTACGAACCAGATGGGTATCCTCACCCGGTTCTTAGAGGAAGACTATTAGATGAACTACAATGCCCTAACTGACAAAGTACTTTAAAATGAGGAAAGGAAAGACTGAGAACCAGCCTGACCGAGTAGCGGTACACCACTAACTGCACCTAATGTTATTATTGTTATGCACCGGAACGCCATTGCAGTGGGAGGTTGTTAAGCAACCGGAGATGTTCATAAGACTGGAGGAGTTTTGAACTCTGGATCTAGTATACATGAAATCGATCCCTAGATCTGCATAGATTTGCGAGAAAGGTGTGTTAGAGACGTAATGGAAACGAGGGTGGTGTTTCTCGGAATTTTGTGTAGATAACACTTCATCGTTGGCGACAATGTAAAAGTGTTGTCAGACATAAAATAGAGGTTGTCTAAATGAATCAAGATATAAGATTAAGATGAAGTTGGATCATGTTCTTAGAAATCTTTCGATCTCTGGATAAGAACATTTGTACTTCTCTTAAGATATCTTATACGATTGTGGTTTGTTTTAAACATGCACAATTCTGAGAAAGGTTATTGCCTTTCTAGAACAGAATACATCTATCTAAGGGTATGTGTTTCGGACACATGAAGGAGATGGATATGGACAAAGCAGTAACCTACACTTTGAGTGTGGAGAGCTTTGTAGATGCAATGTTAAAGAACAAGAACCTGATATCAACTATGCGGTTAGCGTAGTGGGAGGATATCAAGGTAATCTGGATAAGAAATATTCGAATGCTGTAAAGTACTTGGAAGTACGTGATTACTGGCAAAACGAAGTCTTCTTAGATTACAGTTTCTCAGATCAAAGAATCGGAGAAAGACCAGTGTAAGTCGATATCAGGCTATGTGTTCACTTTTAGAAGAGGTGGAACCTAAGGATGAAAGAGTGATAAGCGTGATGCTTCTCGGACTCTATCATAAACCGAATAGCAGCCTCAGAGGCAGCGGAAGTTTTGGTTAGGTTCCGGAATGACCTCTGAACTTGGATATGATTCTTGGTTCACCAAAAGGCTATATACATAGCGGTGCGTGGAGAACTGGAAGAAGTCATAAGTTCGAAAAGTGATGATAACACATAGAGCCAGTACCACCTGATACGAGTCATCGTCAGAGGGACGACGCAGTAGTCACCAAGATAACTTCAGATCGGCAACCTAGATTGCTCATTCACATAATACTTCTGGAAAGTATAACTTAAGCACGTGATGAGTATGGGAGTCGGGAGTTTGGAGGAAATGACTAGACCTTAGTACAAGTGGGAGATTGTTGGAGTTGTGTACTTAATGTCTAGATTTAAGTACCGGTAAACTCCCGGTCATGGCATTTAACCTATTTAATTAATAAACAATTATTTGCAATTAATTAATTATGCAAAATATAGTCCTGGATTTTATACGTTATAGTTAGTATGGTGGGGCATGGGCACACAGAAGATCATACTATCAGTTGCTCGTATTTAATCAAACAGTTGCTCACGACCTAGATGGACACGGACCAATCCATCGGTATAGTCGTTGTGTGAGAGACAAAATAATTTATCTTAATTATTTTATCACACTTGTACACTTGGTGTATTGGGCGGATCAGCTTGAGATTTATTGATTAGGATTGCCTTGGATAATCAATTTAAATCTCAGAGTATTTTATTCTTAATCCCCGATATTATTGCGGGTGTGTATATTTAATACTAGAGGCTTTGATTTTCCAAAGGAATTAACCGATTTAATTATTGGGTTAATTACCGGTAAAGTTGGGTCGCTATATTTTATATATGACATGCCGTGAATACTTGACGGGAAAGTGTATCCCGGAAGGGTTGATAATATCCCCGAGATGAGTTCATAAGGAATTATTGTGTAAACCTCATGAGTGGATTCGTTCCGCACAATAATAAAGGTTGAACGGTACTAGTCTCGGATACAAGATATGAATATTATTTATTGAGCAATAAATAAATTTATTCATGGATATTTAAATCTTAAATACACGGAATAAATAATACTAAGATGGAGAAATATTATTTGATATAATATGGAATAATATTGGGAGTGCAATTTTATTTATATAGTGGAAAATAAATAAAATTAATATTGATAAGAATTAATGGATTTGGGTTGGACCCAATTTAATTTTCAATATTGAAGCCCAATATTTAATCTCCTTATGATCCCCTACGTAGCCTATATAAGCACTACATGGTCTTCACTTTCAAGAGAGAATTAATTGACCTACGCCAATCATAAAATCTTGAGAGTGAGGAGGATCCATAGAGTTCGATAGATCGTCGCCCACACGACGTTCGGACGAGGTGCAAGGAATACGCGGGAAGGTCACAAGGTCATCAACCGAATTCGTTTCTCCGTACAACGATTCGAGGTAATAATCATAAACCCCCTTTTATGATTTGTGATTGTTTTAATCGTGATGTGTACATGAACAAGACGATCCGGGAACGTCGAGACCGGGATACGGGAATCTCGCGATCCCCGTCGGGATCGAAGAAGGGGCGGCCGAACCCTAGGGTTCGACCGCCGGCGCGCGGGCGTGAGGGGAGCCCCGGCTGGACGCCGGGGCGAGCGATCGACGTGAAGTCGATCGCTGGGGGTTCGGCCGTGGGCTGGTGCCACGGCGGATCGAACCCCCCGGCCTCCCTCCGCCGGTGGTGCGCGCAAAGGGAGAAGGCCGCGGCTGGACGCCGCGGCTGGGGCGATCGAACCCTAGTTCGATCGCCGGGGACCGTCGCGGCTTCGCGCCGCGACTGGTGGTCCCCCTCCCGTCGGATGGCGGCGGTGAGTCGCCGGACTCACCGCCAAGGGGCTGTTCCGAACAGCCCCGGCGATCGCCATGCACGGCGATCGCGAACCCCGCGGATGGGGTTCGGCTAGGGTTTAGCCGCGGGTTCATCCCGCGACGATGCTCTTGTCGAGCCCGGTTCTTCGCGTGGTGTTCGCGTTCGTAATTTCCGACTCGCGGGAGAAAATCGGCTGGGGGCGGGCTGCGTGTCTTCGGGCGCGTAGTCTCCAAAGGTCGGACTCCTGTGGATGAGTTGGTGTTCGTGCGAACTCCGGCGACGGGTTTTCGGTCGGGTTATCGGTTCCGCAATTTTTGATAGCCCGGGACATCGAATCCCAGCATACTTTAAACTCAACAAATCATATATAACATTAACACCAAAGGCCGAATCGAATAAGTCTCAATGAGACATAACTGTAACATTGTTGATTAGATCAAAATCTAAACATGTAACGAATCTTCTTTTAGAAGGCATTCTAGAATCATTTGACTTGGAGTAATTTGATACATGTGAATGATGTTTGATGGACAAAGATAACAATGTCATCTTTCTTGGAGAAAGGAGAACATGTGAGTGATTAATTAGGGATGATTCATACTGATGTATGTGAAACCTATCAGTTCACAAGCACATGAAGAATATGTTTCGGAAAAGAGAAAACAAACTATATTAGATATAGTTCGACCATTCGATGAGAGGTCTAAATGAACTACTGGTCTCTTTTGGGAACACACAATTCTTGACTTCAACTTATACACTGAATAGGACGCTGTCAAAAGCTGTTGATAAGACACCATACTAGGTATGGAAAGGGAGGGTCCCTAAATTGTTTTCATCAAAATTTGAGGTTATAAAAGCTTCTCTGACGAGATTTATCTCTATAGAGCTTTAACTCAAATGGGATAAAAGTTTCTTTATGGTATCCATAAGAAACTCGAGGGTACAACTTCTACGATCTATCTGAGAACAATATTTTGTTGCTCGAGATAGTGATTTTCTTGAAAAGAGTTATCTTTCCTAGAAATTCAGTGGGAGCTCGGTTTTCTTGAACGAGGTTCAAGTGAAACAACCAATGATGAATACTCAAGACTGGGTTGAGAGTATTCTTATGGTTTTGGAAGCCCTCGTAGGTCCGAAAGGCATCTCTATTATTCAAATACTTAGATATTGTGACCAATGAGAGTCCAGCTACTGAAAATTGGCATGGTGCCATGAAATCTGAGATGATATCAATATCTGATAATCAAGTTTGGAACTTGATATATTTGCATCACGAGGTTAGACCCAATGAATGCTAATAGATCTTTAAGATCTAAACAGACAGATGGAAAACCTAGGGTTTTCAAAGCAAGGTTGATGGTAAAAGTTTTATTCACGAGGTGGATTATGGAAAAACTTTCACCAGTTGCTTTGATTAAATCATTCAGATTATCTTAGCCATTGCTACTCATCTTGATAATGAGTTATGGTAATATTGGATGTTAAAACTAACTTCTTGAATTGGATTCTAGAAGAGAATGTGTTTTGACAGAGCCAAAGAGTTTTATCGATCCTAATAAGGATGAGAAATTATGCAATCTAATAATTCCATTTATGGAATAAAGCAAAGCATATCGGAGTAGCAATCTTCAGTTCAATGAATCCATACTGGGTTTTGGATTTCAGAGGAATTCGGAAGAGTCTTGTTTTACAAGAAGAACAGTGAGAGTTACGTTGTATACATTGTGTTGTATGTCGGTGACATACTCCTTATTGGAAACAATGTTTCTATGCTTAATTCTATTAAAGAATGGCTTGGAAATTGTTTTTTCAATAAAGGATCTTGGAGAAGCACAGTACATATTGGGCATCAAGATCTGTCGGAACAGATCGAAAAGGATGTTTGGACTTAGTAAAGCGACCTATATTAATAAGGTGCTTGATAAGTTCAGAATGAAAGACGCCAGAAAGGGTCTCATTCCAATAACTAATGTCACATCTCTTAGCAAGATGCAATGTCCTACGGGACCTGATGAGCAAAAGAAGATGGAAAACATTCCTTATGCTTCGGCAATAGGATCTATAATGTACGCCATGATATGTACACGACTGGACGTATCGCATGCTTTGAGCATGACGATTCGGTTTCAAGGAAACCCAGGTGAGGCGCATTAGACTGCGGCCAAGAATATTCTTATGTATCTTAGATGGACTAAAGAATATTTTGTTGTCTTTGGAAGACAAAAGGAGTTGATATTAACAAGCTGTTTGAATGCTAACTTCAAAACAGACTGAGATAATTTTCGATTTTAATCTGGTTATATCTTTTGTTTGGTTAGAGGTGAAATTTGCTGGAATAGTTCCATGCAATGCAATATAGATGATTAAACTATAGAAGTTGAGTACAGTATTGCATTGGATGCAATAATGTTGGCAGTTAAGATTTGAAAGTTCTTGAATGAACTAGGTGGCGTAGCTAGCTCAGCCCATCCGATAGTTCTCTATTTATAGTAGAGTTATCGCGCAAGCCAATGAGCTAGGAAGCACCACAAGTCTAAAACTGGTGCTCAGGAAGTTCCAGATTATCTGGGAGATAGTTTTGTGGAGAAATCGAGATAATAAAGTTGCAACTTTTGGTAAGGTTGCAAAACCGCTTTCTAAACCTCTCCAGCAGTTTAAGCTTGAGGCTTTCACGACTGCAATAGAGATCAGACATCTTAGAGATGGGTTGTGATTTCTATTACTGTATTAGATACTTTTGGAGATTTGGTAAACATTCACTCATATGTATAATACATATTTCTTCATATAAATTTGGTTTAATTTATATGAATTGTCCAAATGATTAAATTATATTAATTGGGTTATGAGGTCGATTTACCACATAATGAAGTCCCAATTGTTGAACTAATATAATTAAGTCATAAATTGTTCCTAGTTCGTATCATCGAGTACGGACAAACTGACGATACAAAGAACTAGATTGTAATGTGTACTATAGCGCCGCTTCATGGGCTAGTGATGTGGGACATCAAGTACAATTACATAGATATTAGCTGGGAGCTAATGATCGAACAGACCCGACTGAAATAGTATTTAAGATTTCGAGTCATAATACTATTTCATTGACTGTCGAGCAATTTCCTCTGACCTGAGTAGTCCAGAGTGATTCCATTGTGAAATGGTATACTTTGATACAAGTAAACGCCTTTCGTAAAAGGAAGTTATAAAACTTGTTATGGGGTGTATCAGGAAGCAAGTGGGAGAGCTTGGATTGACAAGATGGGATTGTCCTCCATTTTATAATGGGATACATGTCTTACCGGCCACTTGGAGAGTCGAGACTGTGGAAAATACGTGGTGATGAGCCATATTTTTTGGCTCATTTTTAGTTCTTTTGAGTCGAGTAATCGAGTCTTTATTTTCTTTTTATTATTTTATTATGTCTGGGAGGACACATTTGGAGTAAGAGTGATGCAGGGCATAGCAGGTTACACCTTGGGCATAATAGGAATGAATTACGTGAAAGATGAAGAAGTTTTCCTATTTAGGCAAAAGGCAGCACAAGATGGCGGTTTGGGCATAACACCTATGTTGGCATGATCACCCACTGTGGGAAAAACACTCACTTTCGACTGATCACCGACAGTTGAGCAAGCAGCCACTATGGGCATACACCGCATGCATGAAGGGAACCAGTCCCTTGGACGAAAATCAAGGAATCAAAGCAACGGTTACTCAAACACTTGGGCCTACTTGGGCAAGCAACCATTATAGGCAAAGGAACATTGCGGAGATTCCCAACTTCCAAAGTCTCACACGTGATTCATGACTTAACCAAGGCAAAGAAAAGACCGAGGCGTAAAAGAGGCAAGGAAATCACCTTCGTGGTCAAGGGTGCAGGTTGAGCAAGCTGGTCTGACTGGAACATCCACGTCCCGTTGAGCAAGTTGGGACAAAGTCAGAAAGTGGAGAAAGACTGACGCACGACCAAGTACCGCGCATGATCTGCCACATCGTAAATGAAGAAGGCTATCAGAGATAAAGCAATTGGGCAAGAGCGACAATTGATCAGAGACGGACGTTGAGCAAGCAGTAGAGTCCTGGGAATCATGGAGTCCTCAAAGGCGACCAGATTCAGAGAAGTATCAAAGAAGGACTCTCATCCAACCTTAGAGTCATTTTCCAACACGTCTCTATCAAATCAGAGTCCTATATACACACGAGTCTGTCAAGACGTCAGCACGGGCAGGCAGCTGTCCAGAATCCTGAAAATCTAGGAGTCTTCAATAGAATCTTTATCCAATCAAGATCAGCGATTTTACTTGCTCCCCAAGACTCCTATCATCTATAAATATATGAGGACGTGAAGAACACAAAGAGCCACGAAAAAGAGAGGACCGAACGCAACAACACACAACCCGAGCTCCACAAAACAACACAAAATTCATGAGCGTTTATATGTATTTGTTTTGAGAGTCGAGTGAGGAGGAACACCGCCCTTTTGGGCAGCCCGTTTGGGCGAAATTGTATATTATGCTTTTCTTTAATTTATTTCCCTTTTGTTTCAGTTATTTAATTTCGTTTTTGCTTTCGTTATTTATTTTAATTATGTATTGCTGAATTAACATCGTTTGGTCAAGTTCTGATCCTGATCAGGTTGTTGTGTAAAATACTGTGAGGCTTCTTGATGACAGCAACTAGCTTAGCTTTGTTCCCGATTCAACAGGGTAGTATATCGAGGATGTTAGGGACTTGGGCAATCCTACAATGACCAGTGGGAACCCCGACTTGCCTAACACACAAGTACGTGGATCAACGCGACCGGGAGACTAGGCGTCCGCGAAGTACAACATGTTGCTGGAGATGTGGTCGTATGACTCGGGTCTGTCCGGGCATGCTATTGGCCATTCTGGGTTTGCTTGGAGGATGAAAGCGGCTTGATCAACTTAGACTCATGCGGTCACATAGTGTCGAATTGGTCAATGTCAGGAGACCTATTGAGAGAGATCTAATAGGACTTTAAACATAAGAGCGAATGAGGGTCAGGGGTATTGGCGTGCGTGACATCATAGGGACGTTAATATTTTGGGCCTATAACCGGAAGATGAAGCTGTTAGCAAAATGATATATGTGTCAGTGAACAGTAAACACTTGACCAGTGTGATCAAGGTAACGACTTGCCCAAATGTTTTTAATTCAATTTTATTTTGTTTTTGTTTTATTTCAGTCAAGGTAGCAAGGAGATCACGGAACCGCTGTGCCCACAGCGAACACAAAACCCTTTTTAAACGTGACAACCCTTTGGGCAAAGCCGGGGGAAAGTAACAATAAACTCCTCGTGGGATCGACCCTATACTTGCCACTAATACTAGTTGTTGGTGAAAGGTCTAGGAAACTTACAAATTTATTTTGACCGGCGTTTGTTCCACGACAAACACGCGTCGTCGTCAAAATTGGCGCCGTTGCCGGGGAGTTTAAATTCCAGTTACTTTCTCCGTGCTATTCGACTTGTGATTTTTGTTTTGCTTTAGCTTGACCATACAGGGCAATTGAAGGCAGAACAGGGAGAGCAAGGCAAACTGCACGTGCAAACCAACGTCATGCCCATGACGATAACTTAGGCGCTAGCCAGGAGGCAACCTGGTAGTATCTTTTCCCTTTATTTTTATTTTATTCAATAAATAAGCCTTGAGCAGTGTTCTCCTCGAAAGGTAGTGTGTTTTGTGTTGCAGATAATGGGCAAGGAGCCAAAGCTGGAGGAGGGAGATGCGCGTTGAGCAAGAACAGAGACCTTGTGGGCAACTGCCATGACCAGAAAAGACAGAATCGTATGGCAAGCCAGCTGAGGTCAAACAATTAAAGATTTTGGGAAGAGCCTTGACTGAGACCAGAGGTATTGCCTGCACACAATGCCCACACTGGGCAAAGGTACCTTGCTGATCTCTCCTCTTGAATGCGTTCCTCCCATTGACATATTTTTATTTGAGTCTGAAGACCTTGGTCGATGGGGTCGACCTCCTTATTTGCACACTTTGCCCATGGAAAAGTGTGTATGTGGGAAGGTGCGCCAACATCGTTTGGAGTCAGAGTATTGAGTCTGGGGAGATGCTTGCCCATCTTATTACTATTTGCACACTTTGCCAGAGGCAAAGTGTGTGAGTGGGGGAATGGCAAGAGCAACCCCATAGTCTGATCGAGTCGCATGCTTGAGTGGGGGAACGGCAAGAGCAACCCCATAGACGGTCTGTCTCAAAGTCCAAGAAAGGTTTGAACCGATTGAGGATGACTCGAGTCTTGCCTCAAGTTCAAACTTAGACATAAAGTGACAACAGGAAATTGGCAGCACACTGGCTCTGAAGGCCAAGTGGGAGATTGTTGGGATATGTCCTTCGATCCTACGTGTGCAATCGATAAAGTCATAAGGTCGTCTATGGATGTTAAATGATTATTCGATAATATTAATTGTTGGGAACAATATAATATTGATCGATAAAATCATACCTACAGGGTCACACACGAGCTCGATATTGATATACATTGCTTGATAAATATATTAATTTAGAATCAATATTTACGTGGATTTAATACACATGCATGTGATGCATGGCTTGCATGGATGCATGTCACATAGTGTGACATGGCATGCCACACAAGCAAGTGGGACCACATACAATGCATAGTGGCATATGTATGTGGCATGACCTTTCACCTCCTTTGTAACCCCTTTTGCATGTTAATTGTGCATTATGATGCCCATTATGTTATAGGTTACAAAGGTGAGTAATGTGGTGAATAATGAGGCCATTATATGGATGAAAATCAGATTTTCATTATATCACAACATTAGCCACGAAATTCCACTCAAATAGAGAGAAAAGAGGTGATCTTGGAGATCAATTCTCAAGCAAGCAAGGTGTTCATTATCCGGGTTCGTGTGCAACAAGTAGAGGCCGGGCCATTTGTGCGTCTTCAACATCCGGACGATCCAAAGGAGTGACGAGGTCATTCACAAGGAGAGCTTCAAGTTGCTGATCCATTAAGGTGGTTCAATCGACTCAACACCACCTTAATCAACATCAACGAATCCATTCATTATCAAATGTAAGAATTCGTTGATATCTCTCTCTCTCTATATATATATATTGGATGTATATATATATATATATATATATATATATATATATATATATATATATATATATATATATATATATATATATATATATATATAAATAAATATGTGTGTCTATACATATTTGTGTGCACTAAGATCATGGCATAGTAGATCTATCGCTTTACACGCTTCCGCACACACGGTATATCGATCGGATCGGTGTATCGTTACCATCAATGTGAGGGGGAGTATTGGAGAATATATTCGGCCCACTATAAATGTCTAGTTTGGTCTTATGTCAATTGCAATGTCTTGAGATTCGAACCAAGGACCTCAAGTCCTCAATTCAAGTGTTCAACCAACTGAGCTAACAACCCTTGACAACATTGATTAAACCATAAATGTCTAGTTGTCCAACTTCTCTAACAGTTTTCTAACATAACACATAAACAATCATGAAAATCTATAATATTAGTTAAACAAAATTCTAATCTCCAACTCCACCCGAATTAATTATCCACTTGTTGGGTCTTCCCCAGGGGTTGAAATCGGCCCATAAGTGAGGGGGAGTATTGGAGAATATATCCGACCCACTATAAATATCTAGTTGTCCAACTTCTCTAATTCGGCCCAATATAAATGTCTAGTTGGCCAAATTCTCTAACAGTTTTCTAACGTAACACATAAACAATCATGAAAATCCATAACATATTTAAACAACATTCTAATCTCCATCACTGCAAAAGCTTAATTGACATCTGTTAGCTTCTCCATATCACCATTGTCCATTTGCGAAATCCAAACCTTCCAAGTTTACCTACATTGTGTTTTTTGGTTGAGATTTGGAAGTGAGAAAGGGATTGACGACTTTAGAATACAGAAAGGAATTGACGGCTGAGAGAGAAATAGAGTTTTACTTTATAGACTAGAATTTTCCGCAAGTATATATATATATATATATATATATATATATATATATATATATATATATATATATATATATATATATATATATATATATATATATAGTTGGGGTATATTTGTAAATTGTGTTGAGACTTATGTTTTACCATCAACTTGAGCTTTTCTAACTTAATCTGTTTTTGGTTATTTACATAACAGGTCACTGTGCATGTGGTTCAGAAGACTGAGGACTGTAGGAAGCTTGCAGCCGAAGATTCAAAGTAATGATGGATGGCTAACCAGAAGTATGGTGATGTACTTGAAAGTACAATCATTACTCACCAACTAAGCATGATGCTTAACCCATACTTAGCATGCTGCAAGTACACTGGCGCTACAGTGATCCTGACAGACCTTGCGTGCAAGAAAGCTACTACAAGGAGAAGGCAGTTGAGAGTCAAAGCATGGTGATAGAGATCACCTTTCCAGAGCGTGGAGCTGAAGCTACTCACCATACCTTTGACATGACACAAGTACATTGACACCACTCCTGCAGAGCTAGGTGAAGCACGCACGCAACACTTGGCCTTCAAATAGAAGATTTGAAGATCATTATTCTTAGAGCTGCTATCACCATTGTAAGATTGAGAAAGAAATAAAGTGAGAAGCTTTATTTTCTCTCTTTCACATTATTTGCAAGGATAGAACTTAGTTAGTGTGAGGAGCTCGAACCTTTGTTCTTTTCCCTAGTTTGCAAGGTTAGAATTTAATTAGAGGGAGGAACTCGCTACTTTATCCTTTCCCTCTAGTTTGGTTTTTCCACATTGGAAAAACTTGTATACTCCATTTGTACATCAGTACATGTGAGTTGAGCTTAATAAAGATTTGTGACCTTGAGTCATCCGCATGCTGTTGAGAAAATAGTCTGTAAAGTTTTTATATATACTCCGTGTCATTTGAAGTATCACTCACCCTTCGCTCTCGGGTGTAGTCAATATAACTTGAATCCGTAGGCTCCTCGGCTTGTTGAGTGTACCGAGCAGTTTGAGCTCGAGTTTGATCGAGCTCGAGCTGAGCGTTGACTCAAGTAACTCGCGAGCCGCTCAGTTCGTTTGCAGTCCTATTATTAGGACCTATCAATCTAAGGAAATTGATTCTATTATTATGAAACAGAATGAGTACTGGTATATCTATATTTTAATCTATAAAAAAAGTAGGGAGTAGTACACAAACTTTATTAAATATATGTATTTTTTTTGGGCAAACGTACATACTTTGGAAAATTCTAAAGCACTTTTTAAGTTTTTAAGTATTACATCGTGTAATATATTTATAATTAATTGTAATGGATGTTTGAACAATATATTCATAACTTATATTTATAGAGGATTAAACAACACGGTTAGTGTGATCTATAGTCTATTTTAAATATTTTAAAATAAAATTTTAAGTAATTTACCTTTTACATATTTCAAAATATTTTAAAATAATTTTCAAATAATTTTAAATAAATTAAAAAAAATTAAAGTGTACAATTGTTTTTTTGAAATGATTTTAAATATATTTTAAACATTTGAAAATACCTTAAATAATTTTAAATATTTTTAAAAAAAAATTAACGTGTACTAAAATAATTTTTAAATGATTTTAAATATATTTTAAATATTTTAAAGTGTCTTAAAATAAAAATAAATATATTTAAATAGTTTGAAAATACTTATTTTGTAATTTGAAATAGCTTTAAACGCTTTTTAAATGTATTAAAATATTTTTCAAAACATTTTAAAGTGTCTTAAAATAAATTTGAAGTCATTTAAAAAACATTTAAAATCTTAAATTCTCAAACAATAATTCTTAATTGTTTTAAAATATATATTTTTAATAATTTTAAGTCTCTTAAATTTATTTATTTTAAATTTATTCAAATAATTTTTAGTCATTTTAAATAAAATTTAAAATATCTTCACATAATTTCAATTAAGTATACAATCGAAATATTATCTTTAAAAATATTTAACAATTTAAAAACATTTCACAATTTATAATTTTATTTTATTTTGAAAAACCAGTTCAATTAACTTCAGTTAAATCAGTGAGTCCAAAAGAACAAGAGTTGTTACATTATTACTTAGTTTTTGCGTTGTTAACTCCATAACTCCAAGAGACCAACAAACAATATTGATGATGAGGATCGGACTCGTAACTCATAAGATGTGCTTCCCAATTCCCATGTGGCCATGTCTATAGACTACAGTGTAGAAACACTATTCAAACCAGAGTTACGCACGAACTGAATTAATAATCGCATATTTTATTTGTGTTTAAACGAGTTCAGTATTTGAATCTGTTTGAGGTTCGAATTTCAAAGAGTTCACGCAGACCATGCAAATGACGATAATCAGTTCATGTGGTCTGCAGGCTGCCAACAAGAGATGGCCTCACTGATGCGATGTTTCCATCCTAGCAACAACCACATCCCGTCTTCGTCCACGCAGAAGTTCTTATGATATGCAGTCTTCACCGTGCTCATCACATATTTGACGACTTCTTGATCCAGCGGAATCTGTCTTAACCCAGCTCTCTCCATTCTGAGATGCCAACTCATGTACGTCTCTGGCCTCTCGTACCTCTCTGTTCCTTCACACGCTATGACGTTCATCGCCTCCTTCCCAAGCATGTGCTCCTCAAAAACTAGTCTGTCCTCGTCCTCATCCGGAACCGTGGCATCGAGCATATCAAACATGTTTGAGAAGTGGAACAGCACTTCTTTGAACCTCGTTGCGAAAAAAGGCGAACTGTATTGGCCGTTGGATACTCCGTGGATGAACAAGGCAGGGTTGCTATTCCTGATAAGCTTCAGAACAGCATCCCTCGGGTTGTTAAGAACCACCGTCTCGTCCAACAAGTAGTGAAACCAGTACAGGGAATTGACCACGAGCAACTCATCCTTCTTGATCTTCAGATCCTCGACTCGGATGTTTTCCACTTTTTATCTATGGCATTGTATTCAAAGGAAACGCCTAATCTCTCGCATAACACGGCAAGACGTCGGCCTGTCTCCTGAAAGGCCTCTGCCGGGAGATCACCCTTTTTCGGGAATCCAATCCCCGTGATTCGAAGCTTCGGAGGTCCACCATCCCTTTCGGACAGCATCTGGATCAGGCTGGGCCACTGGAATCCGTTAACAATTCCGAAATCAACGATGTGGAGCGTCTTTGCTCCGCCGGCAGCCGATTTCTCGATGGCCTTGTTCGCCAACAAGCAGGACATCTTCCTGAAAGGGCAGGCTTTAATGAACTTTATGTAAGCTTTCGTGACCTCGGCAACCGATCTCTTCTTAGAGTTGACCGAAGCGTACAACGTGGCCCCCGTGCCATTCAATCGAGCCTCAAGGGCGTTTGCAAGATAATGAACAACCCTCTGAAGGCTGTCGCCTCGAGGAGAAGAATGGGACCTGATCTGCCCCAGCAGATTATTTGCGCCTCCGTGGTCGAAGTTGGCTACGGCTTGCGCGCATGCCGTCAAGAGGCTTATCAGATCAACGAGTTCCTTATTGCCTCGTTGCCCTATCTTTGATCGGTGAAAACTTTCTAGGAACGGGCAGAGGCCGGAAGAAAGCAGCACGCGATCATTCTCACGCATCTCTTCTCCCCCGTTGCGGTGGTGCTCCTCTCTTCGTTCCAACCATTCCATGCTGATCTTGAGAATATCATCTTCTCCTCCTCCGTACCATCCAGAGGTTTCATCGTTGGTGAGAATATCATCTTCTCCTTCCTTCCTTCCTTCTATCCGCCCATTCCATGATGATCCTGATGATGTCACCTTCTTCGGAGAATCCAGAGGCTTCGTCGTTGCTGTTGAGGATGGCGTGGAGGGAATTTTGGGCGGCTTGGTAGGCCAAGCAGTCGTGGAGGATGCAGGGCATGTATTTCATTTCGTCTTCTTCCTCCATCATCATGTCGCTTATGAACTTGAGGGTCACGTCTGGATTAATGTCATTTAATTTTCTTGCTTCAAGAGTGTCATTGAAGAAGATCGATTGTCTTCGTCGTCGTAATGTCCGATCATCGGATCGGATTCAAGAACATCGTTCGCTGCGGTTAGAGAATAATTCATAATTTTTTATTTTTTATTTTGTTACAAAGAAAAAATATATTATATTGGATATGAAAAATTAGTATCTGAAATCAACCTTTAAATAATTGTAAGTGCTGTATCATACATTTTTTTTTATTTGATTAGTTTTACCCAAAAAAATAATGGTACTTATAATAATTGTTTTTTTAATATTTTATTTTAAACGTAATTGGGTAGTTGATAAATATTAAATTAATTGATATTTTTAATTTGTCAAGCCATGAGAATCGGTGGTTTGATATTTTGTTTGTATTTTGTCAAATAAATAATACTTTTATAAATTAATACTCAATTAATTAATATTTTCATTAATATAATTAAAAAATTCTCTCCTACCCCCGACTTTTAAAAAATATTATCAAATTCGATAATATAATATTGAAATTACGTCTTCGACGTATGATACCAACTTTTCGCGAAGTTGGACTTAAACAACGAACACCAGCTTCAGTCAAGGTAACACTCACACAAGTTCGTGGAATGAAAGACGGAAGACAAAAACAAAGTTATGTAATATGTTTTCATTCCATTGAAACAACGAAACTAAACTATTACACTGAGTATGGTAGGCAAAACGATTACAAGAAGTTTCCCGAGTGTTGCAACAACTCCCACTAACTTGCAATCTAGCACACTAGTGCCTAGAGCTAAATCTCCTAACTCTAATCTTGGCACAAGGCGCAAACGCTACTACACAAACTCGAAGCTCGAAGCTGTCGGTTACGATTCTAAAAATCAGATTTCGTTCTCTCAAAATCGTCAAAGGTGAAATTGAAATCCATGGGTTTATATAGGCAGCCCGCACATGTGAGATGATGACGTGGCACGTTCTGGTTGGTCACATGCTTGGCTGATGTCACTTCTCCATGGATGACATCACTCTTGTAGAACTTGGATTCTTGAATCTTGGAATCTTGAATCTTCGATTCTTGAATCTTCGAATCTTGAATCTTCAATTTCAAAAGTCAGAACTTCAATTCAATCTTGACTCCGTCGATCTCAATTCTTTATCTTCAAGCTCTCGTGAAAAACTCTAAGTGTTGAAGTCTCGGAATTTCATCGTCTTCATGGTCGTCGATATCATTGAAGTAGTAAAACACGGAACCATTCTTCATTCCTTGATTTGAGTACTTAGTAAAAACGAGATCACGTTGAATGTACTCAATGCATCTGTCGTTGGTTCCATAGTTGCAAGGTAAGAGGTATTGTCGCCGTTTCCATGTCACGCATCCAAACCAAAATCGGCGACAGGAGTCGCCGTTCCATGTCACGTAACCAAAACCAAAAACGGCGACAGGAGTCGCCGTTCCATGTCATGAATCCAAATTCAAAAACAGCGACAGGAGTCGCCGTTCCATGCTTCCAAATCCAAAAATCAAAAACGGCGACAGGAGTCGCCGTTTCCATGCATGTCCAAATGCGGCGACTCTAGTCGCCGTTTCTTGTCATTTCCAAAAGCGGAGACAAGAGTCTCCGTTTCCGTGTCCTGCACCAAATCCGGCGACAGCAGTCGCCGTTTCTTGTTCATGCCCAAAACTGGCGACTCGGGTCGCCGTTCCTATGCACCATTAAAAGCGGCGACTGGAGTCGCCGTTTCCGCGTAGTTCCAAAAGTGGAGACTCGTGTCTCCTTTTCCATGCGCACTTGCAATCCTGAAAGACAACACAAACAAAAACACAAGTACACAAACGTTGTCGACAAAATCAACATTTACAATCTCCCCCTTTTTGGCACAACTCATGAAAACAAAGTTAAGTAAAAAGAGATATAAATATCTCCCCCTCAATCGAATAAATCAACACAAATAAGCTAAGTAAAAGATGGAAAAACATCAATCATTCAATCAATGAAAACCATAAAAGACTTAGCCAAAATTTCAAACCAAAAGATAAAAACTTAGATAAATAACAGATCTCAAAACAATAATCCAGAGATAGAAAAATATGAAAAACTATGCATGGACGAATTTAGAGTTTGATGCATGCTGAAACCAAAGTACGAGATACGAGTTCAAGAGATAATAAAAAACAGGAAATAAGAACTTGAAGTAAAAAAAAAACTTGAACTTGGAATTTGAACTTAGGATCTTGGACTTCATTCTTTCGGCGAGCCAGCTGGAGTTGAATCACGTTCCGGACTCTCCAGCACTTCTTCTTCATCATCTCCGTAGTCGAAACCATCGTCCGAACTAGAGTCTTCTTTCTCGTCTTCATCAGTCTCATCGCCCAGACCAAAAATTTCGAACTCCCCGAAATCTTTTCCAGTCTCATCTTCGACATCCAAAATCTCAACATCAACATCATCATCTTGATCACGAAGCCCATCTGATGGCATAGCTCTCGAAGTTTCGCCAACCTTCGTCTTGCCCTTGTCCCGAATATCCATACAGCCTTCAAAAATGTCCTCATCCGTCTTTTCGCCGTCGTCAGCTCGTGGTACCTGTTCAATTTCAATGTTGTTACCTTTGGCTAACTGAACATGCGCCTCTTGGATAGCGTCCCTGACCATCTTCAGAAGGAACGTGTCCTTCAAACTTGCATCCGGAGCTCCAACATCACCGAGTCCTCCCCCTTGTTGGATTTCGCGTTGAAGTTTGTCAAAGGATGACTTTTGTTTTTTCTGTGCGTCAATCATCCTGTTATAGGCCAAGGCATGTTCTTCTTGACATTTTTCAACAGCCAAGGTGTCAGCGTAAAACTCCTTTACGCAAGCTGATGGCACCACAGCACGATGACTGTGGATAGGATGATAAGGATTTTTGTACGGCGGAACTCTAGAGTTAGGACCAAAACCGCGAGGAACGATTCTGGGTTGTTGTTTTGTTTGAGGTTCCGCCTCATCAGCTGCAGCTGTGGATTCATTCTTTTGCCTCTTGGCTGGGGGAGACTTAGCTTTCTTGGAAACCGATTTTCTTTTCTTAGTTGGAGGAGATGGAGGAGGAGTCAAGATTTCTGGAAGCGCATTCCGATCGACGAGATCAAACCAGGGAAGATCAATAACTCGTTTTGCCGGATTCATATACTTGCTGGTGATTTTGACAGCACCATTCTTTTTCATCTTTTTCTCAGCCGGCGTGTCAGGAATGAAACCTTGGGCATGAAGCATGCCATAGATCAAACAAGGATGAGTAAGATGAATCCTCTTCTCTTCAGGCAACTCAGCTTGCCGAATAATGGTTTCATCCGTCGTCTTGGCAATCTTGCACAAGTCATTGAAAATAATTCTGCCCAGGTTAACTTGTTCGCCGCAGCTAAGGCGAAAGATCAGATGCATCAAATCAACATTCATCACAGTTGCGTCTTTATACGCAATCCAGTTAGACATCCCGAGCCTATGTAAGATTCCATAGAAAGCTGATAGTTTGGACGGCGGCGGCAGTTCGGACTTAACTTTCTTCTGAGTAATGAAAGTGCCGATCATCAAGTCATCAGCTCGCTCCTCAGCCGATGGTGACGTCCAGTTGGACTCAACTTCCAACCTTTCTAAAAATTTGTTTATGGAAAAAGGACGGAACTTGTACAACTTATTCCTGAAAACAAAACATCCGAACAAACGACTCTTCGGATCCGTAAATTCTGGTGACAAGCTAGAGTAGAATTTGGAAAGAATCGGGATGGAGTAACGGTAAGTAAGATTGACAGATTTCAACATATGCATCTTAGTTAAGAAATCTGTGATGTCGTGCCGTTCATAATCCTCCTTGAGGATAGTTCTATCAGTGTGTATCGGCAGCGTCTCAATGAGTTTGTGGCGACGTTCAGCAGTCGCGGTGAAAAATTCACGAGAGTGAGGTTTCGGACACTCCGAAAATTCTGAAATATATCTGAAGCCAGCAGTTGATTTTTGAGATCCAGTTGATCCCGATGAAAGTGGTGGTCTCTGCGAACTGTGGGCAACTGCCATGACCAGAAAAGACAGAATCGTATGGCAAGCCAGCTGAGGTCAAACAATTAAAGATTTTGGGAAGAGCCTTGACTGAGACCAGAGGTATTGCCTGCACACAATGCCCACACTGGGCAAAGGTACCTTGCTGATCTCTCCTCTTGAATGCGTTCCTCCCATTGACATATTTTTATTTGAGTCTGAAGACCTTGGTCGATGGGGTCGACCTCCTTATTTGCACACTTTGCCCATGGAAAAGTGTGTATGTGGGAAGGTGCGCCAACATCGTTTGGAGTCAGAGTATTGAGTCTGGGGAGATGCTTGCCCATCTTATTACTATTTGCACACTTTGCCAGAGGCAAAGTGTGTGAGTGGGGGAATGGCAAGAGCAACCCCATAGTCTGATCGAGTCGCATGCTTGAGTGGGGGAACGGCAAGAGCAACCCCATAGACGGTCTGTCTCAAAGTCCAAGAAAGGTTTGAACCGATTGAGGATGACTCGAGTCTTGCCTCAAGTTCAAACTTAGACATAAAGTGACAACAGGAAATTGGCAGCACACTGGCTCTGAAGGCCAAGTGGGAGATTGTTGGGATATGTCCTTCGATCCTACGTGTGCAATCGATAAAGTCATAAGGTCGTCTATGGATGTTAAATGATTATTCGATAATATTAATTGTTGGGAACAATATAATATTGATCGATAAAATCATACCTACAGGGTCACACACGAGCTCGATATTGATATACATTGCTTGATAAATATATTAATTTAGAATCAATATTTACGTGGATTTAATACACATGCATGTGATGCATGGCTTGCATGGATGCATGTCACATAGTGTGACATGGCATGCCACACAAGCAAGTGGGACCACATACAATGCATAGTGGCATATGTATGTGGCATGACCTTTCACCTCCTTTGTAACCCCTTTTGCATGTTAATTGTGCATTATGATGCCCATTATGTTATAGGTTACAAAGGTGAGTAATGTGGTGAATAATGAGGCCATTATATGGATGAAAATCAGATTTTCATTATATCACAACATTAGCCACGAAATTCCACTCAAATAGAGAGAAAAGAGGTGATCTTGGAGATCAATTCTCAAGCAAGCAAGGTGTTCATTATCCGGGTTCGTGTGCAACAAGTAGAGGCCGGGCCATTTGTGCGTCTTCAACATCCGGACGATCCAAAGGAGTGACGAGGTCATTCACAAGGAGAGCTTCAAGTTGCTGATCCATTAAGGTGGTTCAATCGACTCAACACCACCTTAATCAACATCAACGAATCCATTCATTATCAAATGTAAGAATTCGTTGATATCTCTCTCTCTCTCTCTATATATATATATATATATAAATAAATATGTGTGTCTATACATATTTGTGTGCACTAAGATCATGGCATAGTAGATCTATCGCTTTACACGCTTCCGCACACACGGTATATCGATCGGATCGGTGTATCGTTACCATCAATGTGAGGGGGAGTATTGGAGAATATATTCGGCCCACTATAAATGTCTAGTTTGGTCTTATGTCAATTGCAATGTCTTGAGATTCGAACCAAGGACCTCAAGTCCTCAATTCAAGTGTTCAACCAACTGAGCTAACAACCCTTGACAACATTGATTAAACCATAAATGTCTAGTTGTCCAACTTCTCTAACAGTTTTCTAACATAACACATAAACAATCATGAAAATCTATAATATTAGTTAAACAAAATTCTAATCTCCAACTCCACCCGAATTAATTATCCACTTGTTGGGTCTTCCCCAGGGGTTGAAATCGGCCCATAAGTGAGGGGGAGTATTGGAGAATATATCCGACCCACTATAAATATCTAGTTGTCCAACTTCTCTAATTCGGCCCAATATAAATGTCTAGTTGGCCAAATTCTCTAACAGTTTTCTAACGTAACACATAAACAATCATGAAAATCCATAACATATTTAAACAACATTCTAATCTCCATCACTGCAAAAGCTTAATTGACATCTGTTAGCTTCTCCATATCACCATTGTCCATTTGCGAAATCCAAACCTTCCAAGTTTACCTACATTGTGTTTTTTGGTTGAGATTTGGAAGTGAGAAAGGGATTGACGACTTTAGAATACAGAAAGGAATTGACGGCTGAGAGAGAAATAGAGTTTTACTTTATAGACTAGAATTTTCCGCAAGTATATATATATATATATATATATATATATATATATATATATATATATATATATATATATATATATATATATATATATATATATATATATATATATATATATATATATATATATATATATATATAGTTGGGGTATATTTGTAAATTGTGTTGAGACTTATGTTTTACCATCAACTTGAGCTTTTCTAACTTAATCTGTTTTTGGTTATTTACATAACAGGTCACTGTGCATGTGGTTCAGAAGACTGAGGACTGTAGGAAGCTTGCAGCCGAAGATTCAAAGTAATGATGGATGGCTAACCAGAAGTATGGTGATGTACTTGAAAGTACAATCATTACTCACCAACTAAGCATGATGCTTAACCCATACTTAGCATGCTGCAAGTACACTGGCGCTACAGTGATCCTGACAGACCTTGCGTGCAAGAAAGCTACTACAAGGAGAAGGCAGTTGAGAGTCAAAGCATGGTGATAGAGATCACCTTTCCAGAGCGTGGAGCTGAAGCTACTCACCATACCTTTGACATGACACAAGTACATTGACACCACTCCTGCAGAGCTAGGTGAAGCACGCACGCAACACTTGGCCTTCAAATAGAAGATTTGAAGATCATTATTCTTAGAGCTGCTATCACCATTGTAAGATTGAGAAAGAAATAAAGTGAGAAGCTTTATTTTCTCTCTTTCACATTATTTGCAAGGATAGAACTTAGTTAGTGTGAGGAGCTCGAACCTTTGTTCTTTTCCCTAGTTTGCAAGGTTAGAATTTAATTAGAGGGAGGAACTCGCTACTTTATCCTTTCCCTCTAGTTTGGTTTTTCCACATTGGAAAAACTTGTATACTCCATTTGTACATCAGTACATGTGAGTTGAGCTTAATAAAGATTTGTGACCTTGAGTCATCCGCATGCTGTTGAGAAAATAGTCTGTAAAGTTTTTATATATACTCCGTGTCATTTGAAGTATCACTCACCCTTCGCTCTCGGGTGTAGTCAATATAACTTGAATCCGTAGGCTCCTCGGCTTGTTGAGTGTACCGAGCAGTTTGAGCTCGAGTTTGATCGAGCTCGAGCTGAGCGTTGACTCAAGTAACTCGCGAGCCGCTCAGTTCGTTTGCAGTCCTATTATTAGGACCTATCAATCTAAGGAAATTGATTCTATTATTATGAAACAGAATGAGTACTGGTATATCTATATTTTAATCTATAAAAAAAGTAGGGAGTAGTACACAAACTTTATTAAATATATGTATTTTTTTTGGGCAAACGTACATACTTTGGAAAATTCTAAAGCACTTTTTAAGTTTTTAAGTATTACATCGTGTAATATATTTATAATTAATTGTAATGGATGTTTGAACAATATATTCATAACTTATATTTATAGAGGATTAAACAACACGGTTAGTGTGATCTATAGTCTATTTTAAATATTTTAAAATAAAATTTTAAGTAATTTACCTTTTACATATTTCAAAATATTTTAAAATAATTTTCAAATAATTTTAAATAAATTAAAAAAAATTAAAGTGTACAATTGTTTTTTTGAAATGATTTTAAATATATTTTAAACATTTGAAAATACCTTAAATAATTTTAAATATTTTTAAAAAAAAATTAACGTGTACTAAAATAATTTTTAAATGATTTTAAATATATTTTAAATATTTTAAAGTGTCTTAAAATAAAAATAAATATATTTAAATAGTTTGAAAATACTTATTTTGTAATTTGAAATAGCTTTAAACGCTTTTTAAATGTATTAAAATATTTTTCAAAACATTTTAAAGTGTCTTAAAATAAATTTGAAGTCATTTAAAAAACATTTAAAATCTTAAATTCTCAAACAATAATTCTTAATTGTTTTAAAATATATATTTTTAATAATTTTAAGTCTCTTAAATTTATTTATTTTAAATTTATTCAAATAATTTTTAGTCATTTTAAATAAAATTTAAAATATCTTCACATAATTTCAATTAAGTATACAATCGAAATATTATCTTTAAAAATATTTAACAATTTAAAAACATTTCACAATTTATAATTTTATTTTATTTTGAAAAACCAGTTCAATTAACTTCAGTTAAATCAGTGAGTCCAAAAGAACAAGAGTTGTTACATTATTACTTAGTTTTTGCGTTGTTAACTCCATAACTCCAAGAGACCAACAAACAATATTGATGATGAGGATCGGACTCGTAACTCATAAGATGTGCTTCCCAATTCCCATGTGGCCATGTCTATAGACTACAGTGTAGAAACACTATTCAAACCAGAGTTACGCACGAACTGAATTAATAATCGCATATTTTATTTGTGTTTAAACGAGTTCAGTATTTGAATCTGTTTGAGGTTCGAATTTCAAAGAGTTCACGCAGACCATGCAAATGACGATAATCAGTTCATGTGGTCTGCAGGCTGCCAACAAGAGATGGCCTCACTGATGCGATGTTTCCATCCTAGCAACAACCACATCCCGTCTTCGTCCACGCAGAAGTTCTTATGATATGCAGTCTTCACCGTGCTCATCACATATTTGACGACTTCTTGATCCAGCGGAATCTGTCTTAACCCAGCTCTCTCCATTCTGAGATGCCAACTCATGTACGTCTCTGGCCTCTCGTACCTCTCTGTTCCTTCACACGCTATGACGTTCATCGCCTCCTTCCCAAGCATGTGCTCCTCAAAAACTAGTCTGTCCTCGTCCTCATCCGGAACCGTGGCATCGAGCATATCAAACATGTTTGAGAAGTGGAACAGCACTTCTTTGAACCTCGTTGCGAAAAAAGGCGAACTGTATTGGCCGTTGGATACTCCGTGGATGAACAAGGCAGGGTTGCTATTCCTGATAAGCTTCAGAACAGCATCCCTCGGGTTGTTAAGAACCACCGTCTCGTCCAACAAGTAGTGAAACCAGTACAGGGAATTGACCACGAGCAACTCATCCTTCTTGATCTTCAGATCCTCGACTCGGATGTTTTCCACTTTTTATCTATGGCATTGTATTCAAAGGAAACGCCTAATCTCTCGCATAACACGGCAAGACGTCGGCCTGTCTCCTGAAAGGCCTCTGCCGGGAGATCACCCTTTTTCGGGAATCCAATCCCCGTGATTCGAAGCTTCGGAGGTCCACCATCCCTTTCGGACAGCATCTGGATCAGGCTGGGCCACTGGAATCCGTTAACAATTCCGAAATCAACGATGTGGAGCGTCTTTGCTCCGCCGGCAGCCGATTTCTCGATGGCCTTGTTCGCCAACAAGCAGGACATCTTCCTGAAAGGGCAGGCTTTAATGAACTTTATGTAAGCTTTCGTGACCTCGGCAACCGATCTCTTCTTAGAGTTGACCGAAGCGTACAACGTGGCCCCCGTGCCATTCAATCGAGCCTCAAGGGCGTTTGCAAGATAATGAACAACCCTCTGAAGGCTGTCGCCTCGAGGAGAAGAATGGGACCTGATCTGCCCCAGCAGATTATTTGCGCCTCCGTGGTCGAAGTTGGCTACGGCTTGCGCGCATGCCGTCAAGAGGCTTATCAGATCAACGAGTTCCTTATTGCCTCGTTGCCCTATCTTTGATCGGTGAAAACTTTCTAGGAACGGGCAGAGGCCGGAAGAAAGCAGCACGCGATCATTCTCACGCATCTCTTCTCCCCCGTTGCGGTGGTGCTCCTCTCTTCGTTCCAACCATTCCATGCTGATCTTGAGAATATCATCTTCTCCTCCTCCGTACCATCCAGAGGTTTCATCGTTGGTGAGAATATCATCTTCTCCTTCCTTCCTTCCTTCTATCCGCCCATTCCATGATGATCCTGATGATGTCACCTTCTTCGGAGAATCCAGAGGCTTCGTCGTTGCTGTTGAGGATGGCGTGGAGGGAATTTTGGGCGGCTTGGTAGGCCAAGCAGTCGTGGAGGATGCAGGGCATGTATTTCATTTCGTCTTCTTCCTCCATCATCATGTCGCTTATGAACTTGAGGGTCACGTCTGGATTAATGTCATTTAATTTTCTTGCTTCAAGAGTGTCATTGAAGAAGATCGATTGTCTTCGTCGTCGTAATGTCCGATCATCGGATCGGATTCAAGAACATCGTTCGCTGCGGTTAGAGAATAATTCATAATTTTTTATTTTTTATTTTGTTACAAAGAAAAAATATATTATATTGGATATGAAAAATTAGTATCTGAAATCAACCTTTAAATAATTGTAAGTGCTGTATCATACATTTTTTTTTATTTGATTAGTTTTACCCAAAAAAATAATGGTACTTATAATAATTGTTTTTTTAATATTTTATTTTAAACGTAATTGGGTAGTTGATAAATATTAAATTAATTGATATTTTTAATTTGTCAAGCCATGAGAATCGGTGGTTTGATATTTTGTTTGTATTTTGTCAAATAAATAATACTTTTATAAATTAATACTCAATTAATTAATATTTTCATTAATATAATTAAAAAATTCTCTCCTACCCCCGACTTTTAAAAAATATTATCAAATTCGATAATATAATATTGAAATTACGTCTTCGACGTATGATACCAACTTTTCGCGAAGTTGGACTTAAACAACGAACACCAGCTTCAGTCAAGGTAACACTCACACAAGTTCGTGGAATGAAAGACGGAAGACAAAAACAAAGTTATGTAATATGTTTTCATTCCATTGAAACAACGAAACTAAACTATTACACTGAGTATGGTAGGCAAAACGATTACAAGAAGTTTCCCGAGTGTTGCAACAACTCCCACTAACTTGCAATCTAGCACACTAGTGCCTAGAGCTAAATCTCCTAACTCTAATCTTGGCACAAGGCGCAAACGCTACTACACAAACTCGAAGCTCGAAGCTGTCGGTTACGATTCTAAAAATCAGATTTCGTTCTCTCAAAATCGTCAAAGGTGAAATTGAAATCCATGGGTTTATATAGGCAGCCCGCACATGTGAGATGATGACGTGGCACGTTCTGGTTGGTCACATGCTTGGCTGATGTCACTTCTCCATGGATGACATCACTCTTGTAGAACTTGGATTCTTGAATCTTGGAATCTTGAATCTTCGATTCTTGAATCTTCGAATCTTGAATCTTCAATTTCAAAAGTCAGAACTTCAATTCAATCTTGACTCCGTCGATCTCAATTCTTTATCTTCAAGCTCTCGTGAAAAACTCTAAGTGTTGAAGTCTCGGAATTTCATCGTCTTCATGGTCGTCGATATCATTGAAGTAGTAAAACACGGAACCATTCTTCATTCCTTGATTTGAGTACTTAGTAAAAACGAGATCACGTTGAATGTACTCAATGCATCTGTCGTTGGTTCCATAGTTGCAAGGTAAGAGGTATTGTCGCCGTTTCCATGTCACGCATCCAAACCAAAATCGGCGACAGGAGTCGCCGTTCCATGTCACGTAACCAAAACCAAAAACGGCGACAGGAGTCGCCGTTCCATGTCATGAATCCAAATTCAAAAACAGCGACAGGAGTCGCCGTTCCATGCTTCCAAATCCAAAAATCAAAAACGGCGACAGGAGTCGCCGTTTCCATGCATGTCCAAATGCGGCGACTCTAGTCGCCGTTTCTTGTCATTTCCAAAAGCGGAGACAAGAGTCTCCGTTTCCGTGTCCTGCACCAAATCCGGCGACAGCAGTCGCCGTTTCTTGTTCATGCCCAAAACTGGCGACTCGGGTCGCCGTTCCTATGCACCATTAAAAGCGGCGACTGGAGTCGCCGTTTCCGCGTAGTTCCAAAAGTGGAGACTCGTGTCTCCTTTTCCATGCGCACTTGCAATCCTGAAAGACAACACAAACAAAAACACAAGTACACAAACGTTGTCGACAAAATCAACATTTACAATCTCCCCCTTTTTGGCACAACTCATGAAAACAAAGTTAAGTAAAAAGAGATATAAATATCTCCCCCTCAATCGAATAAATCAACACAAATAAGCTAAGTAAAAGATGGAAAAACATCAATCATTCAATCAATGAAAACCATAAAAGACTTAGCCAAAATTTCAAACCAAAAGATAAAAACTTAGATAAATAACAGATCTCAAAACAATAATCCAGAGATAGAAAAATATGAAAAACTATGCATGGACGAATTTAGAGTTTGATGCATGCTGAAACCAAAGTACGAGATACGAGTTCAAGAGATAATAAAAAACAGGAAATAAGAACTTGAAGTAAAAAAAAAACTTGAACTTGGAATTTGAACTTAGGATCTTGGACTTCATTCTTTCGGCGAGCCAGCTGGAGTTGAATCACGTTCCGGACTCTCCAGCACTTCTTCTTCATCATCTCCGTAGTCGAAACCATCGTCCGAACTAGAGTCTTCTTTCTCGTCTTCATCAGTCTCATCGCCCAGACCAAAAATTTCGAACTCCCCGAAATCTTTTCCAGTCTCATCTTCGACATCCAAAATCTCAACATCAACATCATCATCTTGATCACGAAGCCCATCTGATGGCATAGCTCTCGAAGTTTCGCCAACCTTCGTCTTGCCCTTGTCCCGAATATCCATACAGCCTTCAAAAATGTCCTCATCCGTCTTTTC
Organism: Euphrasia confusa; assembly: GCA_954870475.1. NCBI lineage: Eukaryota > Viridiplantae > Streptophyta > Magnoliopsida > Lamiales > Orobanchaceae > Euphrasia > Euphrasia confusa. Next base: position 11,945,005 of record OX940965.1, read on the forward strand.
GCCGTCGTCAGCTCGTGGTACCTGTTCAATTTCAATGTTGTTACCTTTGGCTAACTGAACATGCGCCTCTTGGATAGCGTCCCTGACCATCTTCAGAAGGAACGTGTCCTTCAAACTTGCATCCGGAGCTCCAACATCACCGAGTCCTCCCCCTTGTTGGATTTCGCGTTGAAGTTTGTCAAAGGATGACTTTTGTTTTTTCTGTGCGTCAATCATCCTGTTATAGGCCAAGGCATGTTCTTCTTGACATTTTTCAACAGCCAAGGTGTCAGCGTAAAACTCCTTTACGCAAGCTGATGGCACCACAGCACGATGACTGTGGATAGGATGATAAGGATTTTTGTACGGCGGAACTCTAGAGTTAGGACCAAAACCGCGAGGAACGATTCTGGGTTGTTGTTTTGTTTGAGGTTCCGCCTCATCAGCTGCAGCTGTGGATTCATTCTTTTGCCTCTTGGCTGGGGGAGACTTAGCTTTCTTGGAAACCGATTTTCTTTTCTTAGTTGGAGGAGATGGAGGAGGAGTCAAGATTTCTGGAAGCGCATTCCGATCGACGAGATCAAACCAGGGAAGATCAATAACTCGTTTTGCCGGATTCATATACTTGCTGGTGATTTTGACAGCACCATTCTTTTTCATCTTTTTCTCAGCCGGCGTGTCAGGAATGAAACCTTGGGCATGAAGCATGCCATAGATCAAACAAGGATGAGTAAGATGAATCCTCTTCTCTTCAGGCAACTCAGCTTGCCGAATAATGGTTTCATCCGTCGTCTTGGCAATCTTGCACAAGTCATTGAAAATAATTCTGCCCAGGTTAACTTGTTCGCCGCAGCTAAGGCGAAAGATCAGATGCATCAAATCAACATTCATCACAGTTGCGTCTTTATACGCAATCCAGTTAGACATCCCGAGCCTATGTAAGATTCCATAGAAAGCTGATAGTTTGGACGGCGGCGGCAGTTCGGACTTAACTTTCTTCTGAGTAATGAAAGTGCCGATCATCAAGTCATCAGCTCGCTCCTCAGCCGATGGTGACGTCCAGTTGGACTCAACTTCCAACCTTTCTAAAAATTTGTTTATGGAAAAAGGACGGAACTTGTACAACTTATTCCTGAAAACAAAACATCCGAACAAACGACTCTTCGGATCCGTAAATTCTGGTGACAAGCTAGAGTAGAATTTGGAAAGAATCGGGATGGAGTAACGGTAAGTAAGATTGACAGATTTCAACATATGCATCTTAGTTAAGAAATCTGTGATGTCGTGCCGTTCATAATCCTCCTTGAGGATAGTTCTATCAGTGTGTATCGGCAGCGTCTCAATGAGTTTGTGGCGACGTTCAGCAGTCGCGGTGAAAAATTCACGAGAGTGAGGTTTCGGACACTCCGAAAATTCTGAAATATATCTGAAGCCAGCAGTTGATTTTTGAGATCCAGTTGATCCCGATGAAAGTGGTGGTCTCTGCGAACTGTGAGTTCGTGATTTCGTGACTTGACCACCAGAGTTTTTCGGAGTTGATGTTTTCACACCACCTCCACTGGCAGTCGGTTTCTTGCCTTCGGCACTCCCAGCTGGAGTCGCCGATTTCTTTCCTGAGCCAGACGGAGTCACAAGCTTAGGATCTTTGTCTGCAGTCACAGCTGCAGTCGAAGGGATTTTGACAACTTTCTTTCCTTCTTTAGTTATCTCGCCAGCTGCGAGTAACCTATTGTATTCAGCTTTACTGACGACACCAGAATAGATTCGAACAGATGTCTCCCTAGAGTTTCCATCTTTACTCTGCTGACGGGCAGAGGAATGAGCCGGTTTCGCAGTTGTGGTAACAGGAACCGAGAGTTCAGTAGACGCAGCCTTGCGTTGATCAACTTTTTCCAGGTGAGCCTGGAGTTCAGTAAAGGCAGCTTTCTTGGATTTTGGAGAAGGGGCATTTTGGAACTGTTCATTCAGATACACAGTCATATCTGCCATCATGTCATCAAAGTTCTTAGCTGATGCCATTTCGTTTCAAGAATTCTAATACTTGGAAAAAATTCTAACACCTGGAGAATTCTAACACTTGGAAAATTTTCAACCACGGAATCTTAGACAGGGCGCCGGATGCGCAAAGCTAGAGTTGCCGGATGCAACGGAAGTAGGAAAACTAGAAACTAAGGAATTTCGTACTAGCAGTTAGCAGCTGAGAGTCGAGAGTTCGAGAATTCCAAAGTTCGATGTAAGCGTAGCAAAGAAGGTTTCACCCAGGGCCTATATATAGGAAAATTTTGGGCCGCCCGTCCGGATTGAAAATACACAGCTCATAACCTGTAAAAAGCCCATCTCAAGAAGAAAATTTGAGCCCATTAGACGAACAAAATTTATTAATTTGAAAATATTATTAAAATAATGATTTTCAAAAATAATAAAGAAAAATAAAAATAATCAAAAATAAAAATAAAAATTTGAAAACTGAAGATCAAACCGAAGGTTGGAAAGACGAAGTTCAGTGCCATAGGTTCGAGTCTCCGGAAATGGGCGTGGGCGAGTCGCCGTTTTTCCAGCGAATGGAGTCGCCGAAATTTCGGCGAACAGAGTCTCCGTTTCTATGTGGAGACATGAGTCTCCGGAATTGGCGAGTCGCCGGGTTTGGCATGGGCAAGTCTCCGGTTTTGACACTGGGCATGAGTCACCGTTTTTGGCGCGACATCATTTGAGTCGCCGCATTTCCGGAGACCAGAGTCTCCGTTTTTGGTGTTGCCATGAATCGCCGATTTTCGGCGACAGGAGTCTCCGGAAATGGCAATGTTTAGTCTCCGTTTTTGGAGAATGGAGTCTCCGATTTTGGTTTTCCAATTTCGCCAACAGTTGAACTTTGTCGTTGCTGCACCCAATGTTTAGACTTCCGAGATGGTAAACCACATAGTCCTGGATATGAACTACAGAAATGCCAAAACAAAAACAACACATCCCGAGTTAGTCATTCAAGAGTTCAACACACGCAAACATTCAAACACATTTTAATGGAGATTCGAGGGGTGATATTAGGCAATGAAGAGCAAATATTTTCTCAGAAAAGAGACACTTCCATCATTTTTCCAAAGCAAAAATTTCACACTAGGTGAATAGAACTTTGAGGTAAAGGAAAAATCTCTCATATTAAAACCGGTGAGACGGGCCGAAGTATGTGATAGACATGTTTACTTGTCCTTCGTCTCAGTCACAAGGAAGCAGTCGTGTTTCGTCGAAACATATTGGCAGAGTTAGCACCGCACAAGAGATTTTAATTCATGAATGCAAGGTGAACACTTAAGGCACTCCGATCAGGAACTAGCATTACTTCAATCAGAGGGGAGCCGGGGTAACCGGCGTCCTCCAGACGAGTTTTTAGCTTTAGATGAAATGCAACAGACACTCATTACAGCAGTCAGAGGGGAGCAAGGTTCACTTGCGTCCTCCAAAGTGTGATAGGAGAGTGTCTTAAAGTTCAGCGTCCATGTACAACCTTTCGAAGAGGGGAGCCGGGGGAACCGGCGTCCTCCGTTACTTGGCTTTATGGATCTATGCAAATGAAGCGAGGAGTTTAAGCCATGTTCACATGTTCGCATACAGCGGAATAAATACTCTTGTGTCCGAAGACTAGAAGCGGCCTCGAATCCATGTTTGTCTGACTAGACTAATCCACGACGATTCCGAGTGCATATTCAGAAGTAAAGAAACTACTCTTTCAGACTTCAAAATTTTTTCGTGAACTCTTAGAGAGAACACATGCAGAGAGAATTCCTTAAGGTGTTGAATCTCTCAAAGTCAAGAGGTTTGGTAAAGATGTCAGCAAGCTGTTTTTCCGTTGAAATATGCTGTAGACTGACTATATCACGATCAACCAAATCTCTAATGAAATGATGTCGAATGTCGATGTGTTTAGTTCTTGAGTGCTGGACAGGATTTTCGCTGATTTTGATAGCACTCTGGTTATCACAGTACAGCACTAATGGCGCACTCTCAAGAAGATAGTCATTCAACATTTGCTTCAGCCAAAGAAGTTGAGTGCAGCAACTTCCAGCCGCAACGTACTCCGACTCGGCAGTTGACAGTGCAATGCAATTTTGCTTTCTACTATGCCAAGACACGATATTATTGCCAAGGAAGCAACAACATCCGGAGGTACTCTTTCGTTCGTCCGTGTCCGTCGCCCAGTCGGCATCATAAAAGCCAACAAGGTTGGATGAAGTGTCGCGCGCATACCACAGACCTAGCTGGGAAGTTCCAGAGATATAGCGGAGAATCCGTTTCACAGCTCTTAGATGGTCCTCCTTTGGATCAGCTTGATACCTGGCACACATACAAACACTAAACATAATGTCAGGACGAGTGGCAGTTAAATAAAGTAAACTCCCAATCATGGAACGATAAAGAGTTTGGTTTACACTCCGACTTTTCGTTGACGTAGACAAGCGTTCGGTAGTTGCCATGGGAGTGTTAGCTGGCTTGGCATGATGCATCTCAAATCTCTCAACCATATTTTTAGCATACTTACTCTGAGAAACAAATATCCCATTTGGTCGTTGAGAAATCTGAAGGCCAAGAAATTGATGCAACTCCCCCTCAAGACTCATTTGGAAAGTTGAGGACATGGCTTCTGTGAATGCAGTCACGAGTTTAGCACAAGTAGCTCCGAAGACAATGTCGTCAACGTAAATTTGGGCAACAATCATGTGTTTGCCTTCTCGCTTGATGAACAAAGTTTTGTCCACCGATCCACGCTCAAAACCGAATTTTAGAAGAAAATCCGTAAGACATCCGTACCAGGCGCGAGGCGCTTGTTTCAAGCCATATAGAGCTTTGTGAAGCTTGTAGACATGGTTTGGATTTTTCGGATCCTCAAAACCCTTAGGTTGGGCAACGTAGACTTCTTCTTCCAAAACACCGTTTAAGAAAGCAGCTTTGACGTCCATCTGTCTAAGTTTGATGCCAAGATGGCATGCAATAGCTATTAAGAGTCGGATGGACTCAATTCGTGCGACCGGAGCAAAAGTTTCATCAAAATCTATGCCTTCCACCTGGGCATATCCTTGGGCAACAAGACGAGCTTTGTTTCGGACAACTTGGTTATGCTCATCTGTTTTATTCTTGAAAATCCATTTAGTTCCAACAACATTGATGTTTGACGTTCGGGGAACTAGGGACCAAACATTATTCCGCGTGAACTCATTCAACTCTTCTTGCATGGCCATGATCCAAAAATCATCTTGCATGGCTTCCTTGTAATTTTTCGGCTCATTTTCGGAGAGAAAGCAAGTGATGCCGATTTCATTACACACTGCTGAAGTACATATGTTGTAGAGTTCGTCGGGAGAATTCATTTGTTTCTTTGAGCGTGTAGTTCGCTCATTCAAACTTCCAATCATTTGGTTCGGTGGATGACGTTTTTGGATATGACCCGGTGCTTCTCTCGGTGCATCAGCGGGGTTTTCAACATGATCATCATCGTCATCCTCAGTAACCGAAGTGTCATCATTTCCGTTGCTAGACTCTCCAATTTCAGGTGTAGTATTAGGAGTAGCATTTTCGGAAGTCACAGTAGTGAGTGTTGAAGGAAATGTTCGAACTTCAAGAATTCCTTCCTTAACCCAATCAGCCTCTGCATCTTTTCCTAGGAAGTCTTGTTCATCAAAATTGATGTTGACAGTTTCTATGACTTTCCTCGTTCGTAGATTGTACGCACGGTAGGCATGACTATTTTGGCTATAGCCAACAAAAATTCCACGATCAGCTTTGGCTTCAAATTTCTTCAGAGGATCACGATCCTTCAAAATATAGCAAGTACAGCCAAAGACACGAAAGTGTGCCACCGAAGGTTTCTTCCCATTGACAAGTTCATAGGCAGTAGCAGTAGTGCCAGATCGAATACTTATTCGATTCAAAATGTAACCAGCTGTAGAGACGGCTTCTGCCCAAAAAGTTCGAGCAAGATTTTTCGAGATTAACATCACGCGCGCCATCTCTTGCAGTGTTCGGTTCTTACGTTCGGCAATCCCATTTTGTTGAGGCGTTTTTGGGGCCGAGTATTCGTGATGGATTCCTTTCAGCATACAGAATTCATTAAAGCTAGCATTTTCAAATTCAGTGCCGTGATCACTCCTGATCCTTTTGACCTTAGCTTCATGATTTGTGCGAATCCATTTCACAATACCTTTGAAGGCATTGAAAGTTTCATCTTTGGACGCCAAAAATCTTGTCCATGTGTATCGAGAAAAATCATCGACAACCACCAACACATATTCTTTCTTTGCTAAGCTCTTCACCTCCATTGGACCCATCAAGTCCATGTGTAGAAGTTCAAAGGGGGCTGAAGTGCTCATTAGAGTTGGAAGTGCCGGATGAGGAGTTCTTGTCAACTTGCCCTTCTGACAGTCACCACATACTCGCTTCTCGATTTTGGGGAGTTTAGAGATTCCTCGAACTATCTCCCCCTTAACCAATTTGCTCAGATTGCGAGTGCTAGTGTGGCCAAGTCGTTGGTGCCACAAATCAACTTCATCGGGAACGGTCACGGAGAAGCAACTATACTCAGTTGTATAGCAATTGTTTTTGGCACGTGGACCTTCCATGATGCATTTACCCTCAGCATCATAAACTCGGCAAGAATCCTTATCAAAGCTAACATTAAAACCTTCATCACAAAGCTGACTGATGGAGATGAGGTTTGCCACAAGTCCCTTGACATGGACAACATTTCTGATAGGAGGTAATCCTTTGATTTGAAGCGTCCCCTTTCCCTTGACAACACCTTTTGCTCCCCCTCCAAACACCACGGGGGAACCTTTCATCGGCTCATATTCTTTCAAGAATTTCTTAGTGCCGGTCATATGTCGGGAGCAGCCACTATCAAAGTACCAAATGCCTTTGTTGCCAGCTTCAGAAGCATTTAGTGCAACATGGCAGAAAATCAGTTCCCTTGGTTGCCAACTGCTGGTTGTAGAGTTAAGTTCACCTTTACTCTTTTGAGACTTAGGCATCCATTTCTTCTTTCCATTCATTTGGACATGTCTCTCAGTCATAGCTTTCAGAGTTGTCTTAGCTTTCGGATTTGGAGAAATGGGTTTCTTCATTTCCTTAGCCACTTCGGACTTTTTCTTCAGGGTCATCAACTCTCTGTTCGCATCTTCCTTCATCTTATAACAAAATGGTCGAATGTGTCCAGGTTGGTCACAGTAGTGACAAACATACTTTCTCCTTTGACGAGTTTCAACCTTCGTGGACGTCTTGACCAAAACGGTTTTAGTGCTAGAGGTTTGTCCATTTTTCTTCACGTTCTGAGATTTCTCTAAGTTCTTCAGCAACGTCTTCTCATAAGGTAGGATACCACGAGGATGTTTGACAATATTCTTTGGAAATTGATATGTCTCAGATTTTGAAGTCGAGATCGACTTTTGAGTTTCTGGTTCTGGAGACTTAGCAATCTTCTTCCCCTCAGCAATCTCCTTCCGTTTAGATGATTCAACGTCATCCTTGCTTTTATCCTCAGATAGATCAACCGACGCCTTAACAAAACTCACATCTTTCTTCTTCTCAGGTGTCGAGTAAATAGACTCAAAATTTTTTTGAAATCCAAGTCCGTAACGATTAGGATTCATATACGAAGCAGCATTGTCAAACACGGAAGAGTTCGTGTTCATTTTCCTTAGTAGCTCATCAGTCATATGAAGTTTTTCTTTCAACACATATCGTTCCTTGTCGGTCATGGCGAGGTCAGTTTGAGTTTTCATCAGTGATGACTTCAGTTCATCATTCTCAGCATCCGAGTTCTTAAATAGAGTCTGCAGTTTCTTCACTTCAGTTGACTCCTTTTTCAGTGACGTCTTCAGTTTAGAGTTTTCAGAACTCATTTTGTCACACAACTCTCTCAGTTCGACAACTTCCTTGAAATACTTATGTTTTTCTTCGAAAAGGTCATCAAATTTTACTTTGAGAATTGTCAAGGAGTTGTTCAACTTCTTCTTCTCATCCTCAGTCTTCTCAACTGAGTTTCTCAACACAACCACTTCGTCACACATCTTGAGTTGTTCATTTGAGAGTTCATAAAAGGATTCAGTCAAGCACTTCAGAGACACTTCAAGTGTGCTATTTTCAGTGATAGCTGTGTCACACAATTTTTCGAGTTTAGAATAACTCTCTTTCAGATCAGTCAGTTCAGTAGACTCGGTCACACTTTGATGGACATCAGATGTCATCTCTTCCCTTTCAGTTTCAGACTCAGATTCATCATCCGAGAAAACGTTATCATCACAAAAATTTCGGTTTGTCGATGCCACGCGGAAAATGTTGTCTGCAGTTGCAGTGTCTTTCAGAAATGCATCAAAAACAAAGTTTTCGACCTCCACATTTTCGAGATCAAACGATTCACCAAAAGTGACAACTAGAGCGTTGTCTTCATCATCGTCAGAATTGTTGTCCTCAGACTCGTCGTTCTCAGAAATGACATCCTCATCGTCTATCACAACATAGCTAACTGGTAGCTTCTTCTTTCGATGTAAGTTCGGGCATTCGTTTTTGATGTGCCCATATCCTTTGCACTCGTAGCATTGCATTTTAGAAACATCTTTGCTAGCAGAGGAGTACGGCGAAAGTTTAGTCCCTTTGAACTTTTTGTCAGACGACGATCCCTGATTTCGGTTGTCAGGAGTGTTCGGATATGAGTTAGAACTTTTCTGAAATTTTCGAAAGTTTCGAGCACGGTTCTTCCTCTTAAATTCTTGTTTCACGAGATAGGTGACTATCTCAGTCAGTGCAGCCAGTTTGTCCGGATTATTAGAGTTCATCAGTTTTTCAATTTCCTCAGCTTCCTCATCATCAGATTCACCCAGATCAGCAGAGAAACTACTTTCAGTTTTCTCATTTTTCGAATGAGTCTTTCGAGAGTTAGAGCTTCTTGAACTTTTTCCTTTCTCTGAAATTTTTAGAGCAGTCATCGGTTCGTAGACAAGAGACATGTCTGGGTTGCTTCGAACTTTGAGAGTCAGGTCATAGTTTCTCAAATCAGCCATCAAGTCGGCATAGTCCCAGTTTTGGTTCTCGTCATTGCGTGCTTCGATAGTCAGAACTTTACTCTCGAACCTAGTGCTAACACTGGAGAGGACTTTCTCATATACCATGGGAGCAGGAAAAATTTCACCAAGTTCAAAAGCTTCATTTACATATCTCATGATCTTGTCCAAGTAGTCATTGATGTCTTCATCTTCTCTCATTCGGAGTTGATGGAATTGTGCAGTGATAGTTCGGATTTTCGATCGCTTAACAGCATGACTTCCCTCACAAGTTCTTTGTAACGTTTCCCATGCATCTCTGGCAGATGTGCAATTCTTGACCAGCTGATACATACTGAGGTCTAGCCATTCACAGATAATGAGTAAGGCTTTGCTGTTAGCCGTGGACAAGTCATGTTCCTCTCTCTTCCAACTACGTTCCGGTTTCGGGATTCTCACGCCATCGGCGTCTTCCGTATATGGGCGTTCCCATCCTTCTAACACTGCCATCCAAGATCTGGAATCAAAACTCTTAATCCTAGCAGAAACTTTGGCCTTCCAGTTTGAGTAGTTCTGATGAGTAAGCATAATCGGTTTCTGGACAAACATGGACGACTCCATTGTAGCGGAATTATGAAGTCAAGTAACGGATCACGTCTTATACGTATGACGTCCTGCTCTGATACCAATTGAAATTACGTCTTCGACGTATGATACCAACTTTTCGCGAAGTTGGACTTAAACAACGAACACCAGCTTCAGTCAAGGTAACACTCACACAAGTTCGTGGAATGAAAGACGGAAGACAAAAACAAAGTTATGTAATATGTTTTCATTCCATTGAAACAACGAAACTAAACTATTACACTGAGTATGGTAGGCAAAACGATTACAAGAAGTTTCCCGAGTGTCGCAACAACTCCCACTAACTTGCAATCTAGCACACTAGTGCCTAGAGCTAAATCTCCTAACTCTAATCTTGGCACAAGGCGCAAACGCTACTACACAAACTCGAAGCTCGAAGCTGTCGGTTACGATTCTAAAAATCAGATTTCGTTCTCTCAAAATCGTCAAAGGTGAAATTGAAATCCATGGGTTTATATAGGCAGCCCGCACATGTGAGATGATGACGTGGCACGTTCTGGTTGGTCACATGCTTGGCTGATGTCACTTCTCCATGGATGACATCACTCTTGTAGAACTTGGATTCTTGAATCTTGGAATCTTGAATCTTCGATTCTTGAATCTTCGAATCTTGAATCTTCAATTTCAAAAGTCAGAACTTCAATTCAATCTTGACTCCGTCGATCTCAATTCTTTATCTTCAAGCTCTCGTGAAAAACTCTAAGTGTTGAAGTCTCGGAATTTCATCGTCTTCATGGTCGTCGATATCATTGAAGTAGTAAAACACGGAACCATTCTTCATTCCTTGATTTGAGTACTTAGTAAAAACGAGATCACGTTGAATGTACTCAATGCATCTGTCGTTGGTTCCATAGTTGCAAGGTAAGAGGTATTGTCGCCGTTTCCATGTCACGCATCCAAACCAAAATCGGCGACAGGAGTCGCCGTTCCATGTCACGTAACCAAAACCAAAAACGGCGACAGGAGTCGCCGTTCCATGTCATGAATCCAAATTCAAAAACAGCGACAGGAGTCGCCGTTCCATGCTTCCAAATCCAAAAACCAAAAACGGCGACAGGAGTCGCCGTTTCCATGCATGTCCAAATGCGGCGACTCTAGTCGCCGTTTCTTGTCATTTCCAAAAGCGGAGACAAGAGTCTCCGTTTCCGTGTCCTGCACCAAATCCGGCGACAGCAGTCGCCGTTTCTTGTTCATGCCCAAAACTGGCGACTCGGGTCGCCGTTCCTATGCACCACCAAAAGCGGCAACTGGAGTCGCCGTTTCCGCGTAGTTCCAAAAGTGGAGACTCGTGTCTCCTTTTCCATGCGCACTTGCAATCCTGAAAGACAACACAAACAAAAACACAAGTACACAAACGTTGTCGCCAAAATCAACATTTACAAATATAAAAATATTTTTTTAAAATAACTTTAAAATATAAGATACCGTTAAAACTATAAAATAATAGGTGATTTTAATGTTTCAGGCTCACTAATTTTTATTATTAGACTAAAAACCATTCTTTTTATCTTTACATCTTAGGGTTTTAAATTTACATGTTATTAGAGGGATTTTTATATTTTTATATTTATGTAATAGGGTAGTACTGAAAATATAGAATGACTAAAATAACCGGAACTATCAAACTAGTATTAATTATTCAATTAATATTTAATTAATTATTTTAACAAAAATATAGTGCAAATAACTGTTGTTTCTATTTATTCAATTAATATTAATTTATTTTAAGAATATTTGTTGTTTCTATTTATTCAATTAATATTTAATACAGATTGAAATATCCAATAAAACAGATTTAGTGATCAATAAAACATCACCACGTGTTGAATTGAATTTATACTCGTTAAAAAAATAAACATCACCAAAGATAGTGTTGAATTGAATTTATACTCGTTAAAAAAATAAACATCACCAAAGATACTATTACATCTGTTGAATTTAAATTATTTTGCTTTAATATAGTATAAATTTTTTATTTTTGAAATTTTAAATTGAAAAAATAATATTTATTAATTTTTTTAAATTTAATGTCAAAAGTTACGTGGTTAAATTATAAATTTATAAAGTTACTGAATTTATCAGTAACTGTAATTTATTTTAAGAATATTTGTTGTTTCTATTTATTCAATTAATATTTAATTAATTATTTTTACAAAAATATAGTAGCAATATTGTAACGCCCCATTATTTTAAATAAATTAAATATAACGGAAGAAAATAATTTTATTTTAAACGAGGGCGAAATAAAATGAAATTAAGTATTTCTAAAAGAGATTTTCAACAAGCTCAACCAATTTTATTCCAATAAAATGATTATCGAAAGAACTTTGAAAACGAAACATTGCTCAATAAATGCTAGAATGAAATAACAAAAAATAAGTAAAAGCTTTTATTTTATCCCCCGTCATCCTCCTCGCTCGGCGTCCTTGTTAATACCTGAAAAGAGGGTCGTTGAAGGTGTGAGCTTAACGCTCAGTAGGCCCTGAAAAGAGGGTCGTTGAAGGTGTGAGCTTAACGCTCAGTAGGCCATTACTCGTTTAACACATGAATTGAATATATGCACAAACTATATGAACACCACATAGAATGAATAATAATACTTTACTAGCTCTCCCAACCGGCCCAACTACACATAAAATACTAAACAAAATACTTTACTGCGATAAACTTGTTATCGTGAACTGCGATAAACTGGTTATCGTGAATACTGCGATAAACTTGTTATCGTGAACTGCGATAAACTGGTTATCGTGAATACTGCGAGTAGAGCCAACTATTGCGTCTCCCCGTCGACCCTTTTCCCCGGTCTCCGGTTACAACGATGGAATGAGTTGCGTTAATCCCCTCGACCTTAGGTCATAACGATTATTCGTATACTTATTTAAACTATATAATGCACACATAGAATACACATATATAACAAGTCATGAAGTCAACGAAAAAACCAACAACTTTGTACCTACCTCACTTATTTGTCGTGGCGTGAAATAGTAGAGTTGAGCGCACGTCTAACACTTTATGGACTAAAGTAGCGAGTTCGTGATCCTTGGGGCTGATCATATAATATTTAAAACTTATTGGACTCAATAATTATTTTCTTGAATTAATAGTGGACTGGCCCATATTTACCTTAAACTCCAGGGACTATTCTGCAAATAAGGTTTGTTATTAGGATTGTTGACGGGATTGGGGATTTAGAACTCATCTTTCCCCTTTTCTAATTGCAGAGAGAGAGAGACATCGTGAATGAGGAATTGCGCAAGGAGAGGCTAACAAATCGTCCTTCTCACCATCGACAGTAGGTGTCCATTTGACCAGCTTCCATAGGCAGCTCTTACTCGGCGTCGGAGGAGCGACCTCGTCATTTCAGCCCGACAGATCTGGAGGTGTTCAGTGGTAGTTCGTCTCCCTCAGCGGCACTTTCCGGTGAATGGCTTCTCGACTCGAAGATCGTCGGTCATCATGGCAAGCCCACGACGGAGAATCTGATCGGATTTGTGCCGAAGCCTCAAGTCGAATCTACGTCGCGATTGACGAGGGCAGATTCTTGGTTGGACGTTCGGCGGCTCGACGGATCTGGTGGGTTTCATCGGAACTCCGACAACGGGGCTGAACTGCGACGGCAATGGTGTGATGGTGACGGGTGGTGATCGATTTGGTATCGGCCGAAGAGTGCAGCAACGACATCTTATCTATCGAACTAATCGTCGGTCGAATGCTCGGTTTAGGGGCGGAGGTTCAAGCTGAATATGGGCTCTCTCGAGTGGTTTGCATGTCTGGAATACTTGAACAGAGGGTTCCGAACTTCCGATAATTTTACGTGTTCCAATATTGACAGGAAGCTAAAGGGATGGAATACGGGTTGAGTTATTGGGAATTTTTTAGTCGGTTATGTGTATATGATTAATGTATTTTAATGTTTATGGTATTCTACAGGTGGAGCGGAAGATGGGAATTTATAGGTATTATTAGGGTTGTGTTTAGGAGATGGAGGTGGTTTTTAAGAGTGCGTTTGTATAGGAAATGATAAGAATTGAATCATTTATCCGATGGAATAGAAAATTTAGTTTGTATGGATGGGACTTTATCAATAATCGAGTTTATATCTATTGGGCTGTTGATAGAATGAAATGAAAATGGGCTCAAAATTAAGTGGTCTAAAGATTTGGTTTAGGTTAAACTAAAATAAAGATTTTTAGGGAATTAAAATAATTATTAATAACTGCCCGCGCAGATGCGCGGATATATAAATTTTAAGAAAAAAATACATTATTTTGTATAACAATTTTTTTAATTAATCAATATGTTCATTTAGATTTTTTAAATTTAATTCAGAAATTGTATTCATATGATTAAGATTATAATATAAGAATTTTTATTATATGGCCGATCGATATTTCGTAATATTATTATCATCACGTTATATATTTCTAAAATTTGATCTATTTGAGATATATAATTACAATTCTATAAAATTAAATCTTTTCTAAAATTAAATTGTATACTTGAAATTAACAATTTCAATTATTTTTTAATTTATTTTAATTTATTTTAAAACAAACTTAATCGAGCTAAACTGAATTCAACTAAAACGGTCGGAATGAAACATAAATGGACCGTAATTAAGAACTTGTTCTTTTGGACTGAAATCGACTGAACTGAACTGAACTTAATCGATCTGAACTGAATTGATTTTTTATAAAAATAATAATAATTTATATAAAATTTAAAATATTTTTTTAAAAATATTAATAATATTATGAGAGTAATTAGATTATATATTTAAAATTATAGATTGAAATTATTTTTATTTATTTTTATTTTAATTTATTTTGAAACGATCTGAACTGAACTTAAGGATCTAAACTGAACTGAACTAAACTCAAATTAAGTTCAAAAGAACATCCTAAGTCTAAAAGAACAGTTCCTTAATATTATCTTACTACTACTTTTTGTTAAGCATAATTATAATAATAATTATTATTAGATGATATAACACAATTTTTAACTAAAATGAAACATGAATCTCTATATCAATACATAATTATTTAAGCGGTAAAATAAATGAATATCAAAAAGTTCAAACATTTAAACATTACCTTTTAATTGAAGATACAGTAGAAACTCTATATAGTAATACTCCATATAGGAATAAACTCATTATAGTAATAAAAAATCAAAGTCCCAACTTGGGACCAGTTATAAATAGGAATAAACTCCCCATTGTCAGTCATACATTTTCGAAGTCCGGTCTTAAGGATTTATACCTATAAATGATTAATTATATAATAAAAATATTTATTAATAATGTTTTTATTTATTAAAATCAATAACATATTTAAAATCACTTAAAATATTTATCAAAATCAATAATGGTCAAAGTTTATAGTCTTTAGATATATTAATATTTTATTTAATTTGTATGTTAAACACAATTTTTATACATATATGATCAAATTTTATTATTCAAAACTATTAAATTGATTTTGTGAATTTAAAGATAGATAATATTGAATGTATATTATTTTTATATTTATATTATTTTTTATACGAAAAATTATTTTTATTTTGTAAAACCCCGTATAAGAATAACTCTCTATAGTAATATTTTTTTTCGGTACCAACGATATGACTATACGGAGTTTCTACTGTATTTTGAATTAATATATTATTTTAATATTGACCTTTTTTAAATATTTGTAAATTTGATTTGTGTTTTAGTATATATACATAATACATTTGGAATGCAAAAAGATAAATGAATATCAAAAAGTCCAAACATTTAAACGTTGCCTTTTAATTGAGGATATTTTGAATTAAAATATTATTTTAATATTGTCATTTATTAAATATTTGTAAATCTAATTTGCCTTTTACTATATATACATAATACATTTGGAATGCAAAAAAATGAAAATATCCACGTTAATAATTAAAATTTTATAAAAATAAATTAAAATTTAGTTGACTGATTACATTATTTTCTCTAATACTATAGAAAAAACCGTGTTCAATAAACAAATATTAATTAATATTAATATAATGTTAATTATTTGTATAATAATGAAAATAGTTTAAATTTATTTTTAATATTTTTTATTTAAAAAATAAATCAAAATTACACTAATATAAATAATAAAAATTTTGAACTTATTTATTGAGTATGATACATAATCATTATCTCTACTAAGTATTTTTCCTAAATACACTTACATGATTTATGTACTATTGTACCAAAAAAATAGATTTTAAAAAAAAATTTATTTGTGTTTTTATTCAATCTTTTGACAAAAAATAATAATTGATGAATTCTTTAAGAGGCTAGCATTCTTTGAATTCATTCATAAAAATGAATAAAAAATATAAGTAACAGAATTATTAATAAAAATATTAGATATATGAGATCGCGTGAACAATATTATTAAAAAAATATATACAAATATGATTTTATTTATTTATTAACATTATTTAATAAATCATAATTATTAATTTTATATTTTTGGACGATATATACTATAAATGAATTAATAGATTTATTAATTATTTAGTACTCCTTCGTTTCAAAGTTGTCATACTTTCCTTTTTGGTGTCCAACAATAGTTGACACACCTCAAAAAATGAAATAATTATTCTAATTTTTTTATTTTAATATAAATTTTTATTCTACTTTACCTCACCTACTTTTTAAACTTTACTCACAACTACTTTACTTTTTCACTTTTAAAATATATTTTTACTCTTTACTTTTTAATTAAAAAATTAAAAAATAATTTTTTTTAAACTCCGTGTCCAGCAAAGTATGACATCTATTAATGGCCGGAGTACTAAAATCGGTCAAACAATCCAACATAATAAAAATATTAATATATTGTTAATATTATATATGGAAATTGAATAATTTTATTAATTGAATTTATAATGTCTCAAGTAATTGTTTTCAAAATAATTTTGAATGCTATTATAATTAAGGAATATTTGATAAGATATATATTATTGATTTGTTTTTACTAAAATTAAGGACATTAGCAAAAATATTATAAGAGAATATGGAACGGATTTGATTCCATGTCAATCAAGGACTACTATTATAATTAAAGATGGTTATTATGTATTATATAAAATTAATAATCAATAATTAAAGAATTTATTAGAGAATAAATAATAAATTTTAATAAATATCAGGATTAATTTTAATATATGATGATTTTTGTTTTAAACGTATTAATCTTGATCATTTATCTACTAATTAATATAATAGTTAAAATTATTATTATTATATTATAAATCATAAATCTCGGTGAATTTGTTTTAATTAAGTAGTGAGATAACAATTAAATGAGCTAATTAATAATAAATTATGTAAATCTACCCAAGTTCTTAAAATTTATTAAAAAACACTTTATCTTAATAAATATTTAGTTTACAATTATAGATAAAAACAAAATAAAAAATACGTTAAAAAATAGAAATATAATGAAAAAAAACGTGAAAAAAGTGTTTTTTTAGAAAAAACATCACACACCTAAACATATCATCTCCTCTGATTCTCTAACCAAACCATGTCCTTAAATTAATCCATTAGATTTATTTTATTGTAATAACTTTACATTTTTAAGTAGAAAAAAAACAATAAAATGCATGATTAGTAAATAACATAAATTAATATATATCATGCAAAAAAATTATATCAAGATCCATTAGATTTATTTTATTGTAATAACGTACAATATGAAGAAAAAATAAACATAAATTAAATTAAAAGAAATATAACAAAAGATTACTTAGATTATAGCTGCAAAAAAGTAAAACAAAAAAAATAGAGCATGAGATAAAAATTATAAATTGCATAAATAAAAAATTAACTTAGTAGCTGCAAAAAAGAAAAACAAAAATATTAGATAAATGAGATAAAAATAATAAAGTGCATACGTAGATTTAATTACCTTGATAGCTGCAAAAAAAAAAGACGAATGAAATAAAAATGTTTAAAAAATTAGACTAATGCAATAAGAATGTTTCAATACGTATCGAGTCACTGCAAATAAAAATAAACAACAACAATAATAATAATAATAATAATAATAATAATAATAATAATAATAATAATAATAATAATAATAATAATAATAATAATAATAATAATAATAATAATAATAATAATAATAATAATAATAATAATAATAATAATAATAATAATAATAATAATAATAATAATAATAATAATAATAATAATGTTACACGTTAATAATAATACAGAAATTACAGAAATTAGAAAGAAAAAAAAAATGATGCTGAAGAAGATGTGAGGAAGAGTGAAGATGGCGATCCTTTTATAGGTGTAGATTTGGAATAGGGTTTGTATAATTTCTTAATAATAATAATAAATTCCGTATTTTTGGTAAAAAGCTATTTAGTCAATAAATGAAATATGGCATTTCAATTCAAATTATACTTAATTATAGTAATAAATAATAAGAGATAATATTAAGTTGATTTGATTCTTTTAAAATAAAGAGATGATTTACAATATTATGAATTTAATTAATAATTATATTTATAAAAAAAATGTTTAAATAAATTAATATACAAATTCTACTCACTATTAATTTTTTTTTTAATAAATTCGTTTAAATAAATTAATATTAAATAAATTAATAGATACTTTCATATTTATTTCGGTCAATTGAATGATATGTGATTTTTTAATTAAAATTGTTTGGATATTTAGAATTATAAAGTTCTTACCAATTAAAATTATTACCATTTATACATTAGGAAATAAATGTAAATTAGGATAGTTAATTAAGTAGGTAAAAAATGTATATTACCATTAACATAGCTAATTAATAGAAGATAATTGTATATTGTCGAATTTAATTAATAAATCATCATAAATATTTAAATTATAATTAAAAACCATATAAATTATGCGAATTTTGTACGTAATAAATTATAAGAATTTTAGGGAAAATAATAAAAAGAAATGCGTGTAACTATATTAATAATAAAATATAAAATATAATTTAATTTGTTTATTACCATCTATTTAATAAATTTTGACCGATTTTATTCTATATTGTAGATTGATATACATGGTCAAAAAAGTAATAGAATGGATGAGATTAAGTAACAAATCAAATAGATTAATTATAATTGGAAATCGGACAATTAATATTATTGATGACATTAAATAATAAATCAAATAGGATTCTACTATAAATGAAATATTGCATCATAATTAATTATATATGTAAATCTGTCAATTATTATTAATTCGATTATGGTTAAATATGGACATTGAATAATTTATTGAATTTGTCATTGTTATTATTAAATCATCCAATTAAAAGCCACGTCATAATTAATATTGGTAAATAAAAGCCACATAAGAAAATATTGACCAATGAAAGCATTTTTTGTGCCACGTAGTGTGAAAATACTCATTTTTTGTAGTGTATTTTTTTGTGTTCACATTGTCCATTTGGGATCAGCAAAGTCTGAATTTATATATTAAATAGATTAAACGGGTCGTTACAAATATAGTAGCCTTATTTATTTGAACAAAAATATAGTTAAAGTGATTTTGTTTTTTTCAATTTGCGTTAATATTTAATTAATTATTTTAACAAAATATTTAATTAATTAATTTTAACAAAAATATAGTAGCGTTATTTATTTTAACAAAAATATATTCAGAGTGATTTTGTTTTTTTCAATTTGCATTAATATTTAATTAATTATTTTAACACGTTATTTATTTTAACAAAAATATATTCAGAGTGATTTTGTTTTTTTCAATTTGCATTAATATTTAATTAATTATTTTAACAAAAATATAGTGTGATTTATTTGTGATTTATTTTACCAAAAATATAGTCAGCAATCAGCGTAAAATAATTGATCAAAAGAGTATTTTAGGTAAGGTGCCCTAAAATATTATTAGGCTAAACAATGAGAGAGTATTATGATATAAGACGTGCAAGTGCCCCTTTATATGTATACCCCAAAATAATAATTCCTAAATATTACAATTATTAATATTATTATAATTTATTAAAATATGAATTTCATTTATAATACTTTTATCAAAAAGTCCATAGTATTTTCATTTATCATGCATTTATTTTATTTTCATATTTAAATTTTATTTTATATTTTTATTAAAAATGCTTATTTAATTAGTTTCAATGAATAGACGTTTTTTTTCGTATATTAGTAGTAAATTGAATACAATATACCCATGGTCCATAAATAGACTTCAAGTGTGATAAATAAATGTGTAAACATGAATACATAAATTAATTGTATTACCATAAATAATAGTAATAATAGTATTATAAATAAATATAATTAATGAAATATATATGAATTTATTGATTTTCAATATATTATTACTTAAATTTAATAAATTTATACAAACATGTTTTTTAATTAATAAAATATTAATTTATTATATATTAATACATTTTAAAATTTATAAAATTTTGATGTATCTTTTCCGACTTTTCGCAAGATATAATGTTTTTACTATTTTTTTTTACATGCGGTTTTTCAAAGGTTGGCTGAATTAGTTGAATAGAGTACAAGTAAAGATGACCGGAAAATCAGGATTTATAATTTTTTTTGATAAGGAGGAGAGATGAAAAACTCCACTTCCACTCGATCGGAGGTCCCTCGATCGGGTAGAATATAAATCAAGGGCACACAGAATGTAAAACAAAGAATGTGCCCGAGTAGCAAACACCTGTGCGAGAGAATTCTGAATAGAGTACAAGTAAAGATGACCGGAAAATCAGGATTTATAATTGTTAACGGGTGGAAAAAACCGGGCAGGATGGCTTAAACCGTCCCGTAAACACAAGAGAGATTTTTGGGGATTGAGCCAACAAGTTCTTCTTTTCAAAAAAGGAAATAAATAAACAATTGTTTGCATTTAATTATAACATTTAACCTATTTAATTAATAAACAATTGTTTGCATTTAATTATTATTAATTATTAATTATGCAAAATATAGTCCTGGATTTTATACGTTGTAGTTAGTATGGTGTGTCGGGCCCACACAGAAGATCATACTATCGGTTACTCGTATTTAATCAAACAGTTGCTCACGACCTAGATGGACACGGACCAATCCATCGGTATAGTCGTTGTGTGAGAGAGAAGATAATTTATCTTAAATATTTTATCACACTTGTACACTTGGTGTATTGGGCGGATCGCTTGAGATTTATCAATTAGGATTGCCATTGATAACTGATTTAAATCTCAGAGTATTTTATTCTTAATCCCCGATACTATTGCGGGTGTGTATATTTAATATAAGAGACTTTGATTTTCCAAAGGAATTAACCGATTTAATTATTGGGTTAATTACCGGTAAAATTGGGTCGCTATATTTTATATATGACATGCCGTGAATACTTGACGGGAAAGTGTATCCCGTAAGGGTTGATAATATCCCCGAGATGAGTTCATAAGGAATTATTATGTAAACCCTGCAGGTGGATTTAATCCGCATAATAATTAAGGTTGAATGGTACTATTCTCGGATATAAGAGATGAATAAATTAATTAGCCGTGGGCTGGTGCCACGGCGGGAGAACCCCAGCCCCTCTCGACCGGCAGCGTCGCGGGTTTACCCGCAGCGTCTCATATCAAGCTGCGGGGTTTCCCGCAGCAGCGATGCGGGGAGGATCGAACCCCCCCGCGAGCAGCGAGCCCGTGAGCTCGCTGCGGGGCTGCTACGAGCAGCCCCGGGGATGCCTCGTGCATCCCCAGCGATCATCGCGAGATGATGACGAGCCCCCCCGCGTGGGGGCCCGGCTGGACGCTCGCGGCCTTCGGGCCTCGCTGGGTGTTCGGTCGGGCCCCGGCTCACGTGGTGGTTCGCGTTCGAATCTCTGGCGATGAAGGATTTCGGTCGGGTTATTATTTTCCGCAAATTTTAATGACCCGGGATATCGATTTCCAGCAATTGGTATCAGAGCGTTTGGTTTCGTGTTCATGTATATGTTCTATTATCGTTCTACCTTGCAGGGATTTCCGGCTATCATGGTTTAATTTTTCGTTAATTATTTTACCATGATTTTTCGTTTATTAAACTCTCGGACATGTCGAGATTCGTTTTGTGTGGATGAATGTTTGTAATAGTAAAAAATTCGGGGGTTGACCGAATTTAGGATTTATTATTACGTTCTATGTTTTTCCGGAAAGTGTATAGGGTCGATTTCATGTATAGAATCGATACCGGAATTTATTTCTTATAATTTATTTACGTTGGTTCGATGTTGAGACGATCGCCGGAAGACGAAGACGAGTGACGAAGAAAAGAGGACGAAAAACCGGGGATCGATCAACCCCATGATCGATCCCGAGCGATCGATCAAAGAAGAAGGGAGCGACGCCTCCCTTGGCCGTGGGCTGCCGCCGGTGGGTGGTGGCTGGCCGGCTTGGGTGGTGGCGGCGGCCCTCCCCTTGGTGGTCGATCATGGTGGGGTGGTGTGGGGTCTCCCAACCCATGCCACTTCTACCAAGATTTACTTTCCTAAATTATTTTATTTCCTTATTCTATTATAGAAGTCTTCTAGAATATTCAAGTTTTCACTTCGATAGGATTCTAGAGATTTAATAGAATTAGATAGGAAATTAAATAAATAAAATATTAATGATATTTAATTTTATTTTTGATATATTCGATTGACTTAATTTTCGAATTAAGTAACTTTTGGATTAGTTAAAAATAAATAGATTTAAATATTGGGATTAATATTCTCGTCACATGGAGCATTCAAGAACGAAGACTGAAGACTAGAAGATGCGTACGGAGATGGAATAAAGCCATGATAGTCGGGAAAATAATTTTTTAGCATTATTTTGACTATGTGATACTATGTGCTTTATTACTTGTATGCATGCTATATGTGTTTACTTTATGCACTAGATAGCGTATCCCTTTATTGTAAAAAGCTAAGTGGGAGAGGGGATGGAAACATTCCCATGGTCTCCATTGCTGTTCTCTTGGTGACTCTTATGGACTTTCGAAGTTCGTATAGACGAGTCATTGGAGGAGAATTCTTGTAATTCCTTTTACGAGAAACATTGATCAAGTTTATCAAACAATGCCTAGTTTGTCTTTCTGAAGCTGATTTCAAGTCGACTCATTCTCACCCCGGGGAGTGGAATGGAGCCAAAGCCACTTGGTCATGCGGATGACACAAATTAGAGACCTTCGTACCATCCTTTTGAAGGTGGATCGATTGTCTGCTCGGCTCCCTCATTTATGAGAGATAGGGTTGTTCGCATGGTGAATCACTGGTTAGAAACTTCGAGTTTCACTTATGATTCTCCGCGTCTTGATTTACAAAAATCGAATGGGTTCTTGTAATTGGGAGTCAATTATAAAAGTCTCTTGGTGTAGTAAATGTCCACACCACGTGGCTTGCTATACCAACGGATTTTGGATTAATTGATGTAGACAGTTATAAGGAATTATGAAGAGTTGTGAAGTTGTCGTAAACGTCCACACCACGTGGCTTGCAGTGATGTAGCAATTCCAAATAATTCACTTTAGTGCTAAGTAATGGTTTACACTTAGATACGCGTTATAGTATCCTTCCCCACGAAGTTACGCTATAATTGATGTATGACCAAAGAAAATCTAGTTGCTAAATCATTTGGGTAGGTAAACGTCCACACCACGTGGCTTGCCTTACCTGATGGGATTTTAGACGTAATTAGTAATTTAATGATATTATTTGAGGGAGATAATATCGGATATTAAATTAATTGTTTGTTTATATGTGCTTATAGGTTTAGAGAATTGCTATGAATCCACTTTCGTTGATACTTAAGGAATTCAACGCACTGGTTCTATACTGTGTTGGATGGAATAAAGAGTTAGACATTACTCAGACTGTGAAGGAGTACAAAGATGTACTCAGCGAAACTTGTCCTCCTAGACCTACCATTAACTCAACTGATGAGGAAATAGTTGACTTTGAGAAGTGGGATAGTGCTCTTGCATTAGCCGCTAATCATGATGTCATGCTTAAACTCAAGTTGATGTTTAGACATGATGTAAAGGCTAGAAAAGAGGCGATGAGGATACTCATAAAGGTCAGTTGCTTCGAAGAAACGCTTGAACACGTTTTTGAGATGCTAGATCTTTTAGACGAGTTGAGACAGTCGCAAGCTCTTATAGCCAAGGCCAAAGGTTTCGAACCTAAGGGCATACATATGGAAAAGGAGAATAAGGCAAGGGGGTCCAGTAGTCCTCAAAGACTTGGACCAAAGGGTGGGATAAAGAAGCCTTATGGCAAATATCCCCAAGGAAAGCAGTCTGAGTACTGGAGGTCTATATCTTGTCCTCTCAAAGTTGCGAATTTTTCTTTAGTCGTAAAAACATAGTCAGCGGTATTATCTACCAGAATTCTGGTGTGTAGATATGGAACCACTGACGGTATGTGCATTCTAAATGCAGGGGTTCCAGAAAACCCGGCGACTTAGATAAGAAGAGTTCGAGTCTACATGGGCGAAGCTGTTGAGGAAGCAGCAGTTGCAGTGGAAGACATTTATCTGCTTTAGTAGTTATAGGATTTCATTTCAAGTTTATTGCTTAATGTACCTTTTATTTAGAAAGAACTTTTGTTCTAGTTTTCTATCATTAATGAATAGATATTTTATTTCTTTAATCATTTGAAGGTTTGGATAAGAAATAATGGTGATATCTATTCTGGTACATTAGATAGCAATATATGAATGATGAATCCTTAGTCTACC
The DNA here is from genome assembly GCA_954870475.1 of Euphrasia confusa. Classification (NCBI taxonomy): domain Eukaryota; kingdom Viridiplantae; phylum Streptophyta; class Magnoliopsida; order Lamiales; family Orobanchaceae; genus Euphrasia; species Euphrasia confusa. The sequence goes on from OX940965.1 coordinate 11,969,429, forward strand.
ACGATGCAACAAACCGTTACAACTTATTTTACTGATTAGATGTGTTTCTTTGTTAAATCATTGTACTTGTGAATTCTTGTACTTAGTAGTATTTATTCAAATAAAAATTCAAAGGTCGAAATTGATTTGATCAATTATAGTTGAAGGAATGGACCTTCCGACCTAAGAATTGAATTTGGAGAATAATACAAAACTAAGCAAACCTTTATGGATAAAGGATAGAATTCGGACAAGTATTGAAATTGATTGTTAACTGATCAGGTGCGGAGATATGTGTAATTAGAAAGGTATGAGTAGTGCTGGAATTCGATGTCCCGGGGTATCAAAAAATTGCGGAACCGATAACCCCGACCGAAATCCCGTCGCCGGAGATGAAACCGCGAACCACCGTACGAGCCGGAGCTCGACCGAGCACCGCACGGGCGAACCCGTGCGCCCAGCCGAGCCCCCGCACGGGGCTCGCGATCGCCGGGGATGCACGCGCATCCCCGTGGGGCTGTTCCGAACAGCCCCCGGCGGTGAGTCCGGCGACTCACCGCCACCGCCGAGGAGGGCGGTGCGCCCAGCGCACCAGCCGCGGCCCAGCCGCGGCTCGCCCGGCGATCGACCACGCGGTCGATCGCATGCCCCGGCTCCAGCCGGGGCGTCCTCGTGTGGGCCTCGTGATCGACGCCCCTAGGGCTCGATCGCACCCCTCGGCTCCCAGCCGAGGGTCCTTCGAACGTTCGCCGGGGATCTCGAATCCCCGTCCCCGAAGTTCGTCGTTTTTCCGGATCTTGTGTTCATGTACGTATCACAATTTAATTCACATAAAATCACACGAAGGAGTTTATGATTGTACCTTTTGATTCGTTGTGCGGAGAAACGAAATCAAGTTGAAGACCTTTTGGATCTTCCCACGTATTCCTTGCACTTCGTTCGAACGTCGGGTGGGCGACGGTATATCGAACTCCTATGGATCTCCTTCAACTCTCTAGAATATCAAGTATGATAATCTTGTCTTATGATTTATGAAGGCCATGTAGTGCTTTTATAGGCTACGTAGGGGATCTAAAGGAGGTGGAATATTGGGCTTCCAATATTGAAGATTAAATTGAGCCCACTGCCCAAGTCCATTAATCCTTATCAATATTAATTAATTTATTTTCCACTATATAAATTAATTGCACTCCCAATATTAAACCATATTATATCAAATAATATTTCTCCGGTAGTATTATTTATTCCGTGTATTTAAGATTTAAATATCCATGAATAAAATTAATTTATTGCTAATTAATTTATTCATCTCTTTAATCCGAGACTAGTACCATTCAACCTTAATTATTGTGCGGAACGAATCCACTCATGAGGTTTACACAATAATTCCTTATGAACTCATCTCGGGGATATTATCAACCCTTACGGGATACACTGTCCGGTCAATTATTCACGGCATGTCATATATAAAATATAGTGACCCAACTTAACCGGAAATTAACCCAATAATTAAATCGGTTAATTCCTTTGGTAAATCAAAGTTACTTATATTAAATATACACACCCGCAATAATATCGGGGATTAAGAATAAAATACACTGAGACTCGAATCGATTATCGCCGGCAATCCTAATCGATGAATCTCAACGATCCGCTCAATACACCAAGTGTACAAGTGTGATAAAATAATTAAGATAAATTATTTTCTCTCTCACACAACGACTATACCGATGGATTGGTCCGTGTCCATCTAGGTCGTGAGCAACTGTTTGATTAAATACGAGTAACCGATAGTATGATCTTCTGTGCGCCCATGCTTGCACCATACTAACTACAACGTATAAAATCCAGGACTATATTTTGCATATATTTAATTAATAATAATTAAACGCAAAACAATTGTTTGTTAATTTAATAGATTAAATGCTATGATCGGGAGTTTACAGTTACTTAAATCTAGACATTAAGTACACAACTCCAACAATCTCCCACTTGTACTAAGGTCTAGTCATTTCCTCCAAACTCCCGGTTCCCATACTCATCACGTGCTTAAAGTGTACTTCCGAGAAGTACTATGTGAATGAGCACTCTAGGGTACCGCTCTGAAGTTATCTTGGTGACTATTACGTCGTCTCCCCGACGATGACTCGTATCAGGTGGTACTTGCACTATGTGTTATCATCACTTTTAGACTTATGACTTCTTCCAGTTTATCATGCACCGCTATAAAATAGCCTTCGATAAACTAAGAGTCATTTCCAAGTCTTAGAGGTAATCCCGGAACCTAACCAAAACTTCCGCTGCCTCTGAGGCTGCTGTTCGGTTATGAGAGAGTCTGAGAAGCATCCTGCTTATCACTCTTTACATATTAAAGGTTCCACCTTTTCCAAAAGTGAACACATAGCCTGATACCGACTTACACTGGTCCTTCTCTGATTTGAAATCTGAGAATATGTAATCTAAGAAAATTTCGTCTTGCTTAGTAATTCAGTACATCCAAGTACTCTTACAGCATTCGAATATTTCTTATCCAGATTACTTTGATATCCTCCCACTACGCTAACCGCATAGTTGATATCAGGTTCTTGTTTTCTAACATTGCATTTAAGCTTTCCACACGAGGTGTAGGAAACTGCTTACACTACTAAAAATATTGCATTAGAAATCGGTTATTCACCGATTTCTATGAAAATCCGAACTGATGTTGATGGAGCCGATATCTATAGTCTGCTACTATAGACATCGGTGATTAACCGATTTCTATGTACATTTTAGAAATCAGTTTTTATTTTCCAACCGATTTCTTTTGTAGTCATAGAAATCAGTTGATTTCCAGTATTAACCCACAAAACTAACTGATATCTAACACCCCTTTAATATCAGTTATTTAGATTACAACCGATAACTATATAGTATTACATAATCATTTTTATTTTAAAAACCGATTTCTATGTAGAGATTTTATTTTAAAAACTGATATTTATAGAGAGATTTAAACGTCGTTAATTCCTTAATTCCTGTACTTTTTTTTCGATATAATCAATATTTTAATATTAAAATTGCACAAATTTATAAAACCATCAAATACCATAACAATTCTTAATATATCTGAAACATTCATACAAAACATTCGTACAATCATTATCCAAAATCAAAACATTCATAATTGTAGCTAGAGTACATTGTCCCAAAAGACGAGGCTCCGATTTCACTTTCAGTCTTCTGCAGAAACAGGAGGTTTGGCTCTATTAACCAATCTCACGATACAAGAAAACTAGAATCAGTAGTTAAGGAAATTGGGGTAGTCACCTGAGACTTTGCAAAAGGGAAGACATTCCAAAACTGAGTGTCTCATCTCCTGCTCCTGTTACAATAGTCTGCAAACATATGTGGTGTAAGAAAAATGTGACAGCAATAAAAAAGAACTTGCAGTTGTGTTTTAACGTGGAACAAAAAAAGAAAAAAATATTCCCACCTGTCCATCCGGGGAAATGGCAAGGTACAATACCCTGTATGTATGCCCAGTTAGAGCTGCCAACTGCATTGGCAGTAGTTTAAAAGCATATCAAAAGGTTATTAGGTAATTGAATACAAAGCGTATCATAAAAATGAAATTCTACAAAAGTCTATCAATGGTATACCTTTGACATCGACGGATATTTCCATACTATGATTTGGTTCTGGAAGTAGCCATGGGTGCTCACTAGCTCATTCACGTTCTTAGACCACGCGAGATTGCACACCTGAAAGTCATATTTGAAGTCTGGTATCTTAAATATTGTCACAGTCCTTTTCCTCAAGATTTGTCTAAATTCTTGATTGAATTTTCGTTTAAAATAAAAATAAAATCATGTACTCGGAAACAACAAAAATATACATATCCCGACATAAATGACATCTAAAACCAGTAGAACAATAACCTATATCACTTACATTTCACAAAAGAATCCAATATGACATAGTGTTGACTATATGATTTCATCGAGTGCATTTTAAATTGAATTAGAAGAAGGACCAGTTACCTGACTTCCAGGATCCATAGAGCTCAAATGTGTATTGGTAGTGGTGTTCCAGAACTTGATGATCTATCAGCCGTTCCACCCCCTGACGTGAGGAGCCCGTACAGATGAGGTGACCATGCAATAGCTTTTACAGATGTAGTGTGTTCACAGTATTTTAACACAGGTTGAGTTGAATGTTGTTTCCACACAAATAGCTACAAAAAAAATAATAGTATAAAACCAAATCTCAAGGATATTTTTGTATTTATTTCTTAATCTTAAATTCAAAGCTCCTAAACATGTTAAAGAGTACTTAAATTGAGATTTCCAACTATACAGGAGAACAAGCCCACATAAACACACAAAACTAAGAGCATAACATATCTTAAGAGTTCTCACCAGCCGTTGAACACATCGTGAAATGCACATGGAAGTCTTGTCTCTGTTTCGAGGATTCCTGTTCTTAATACAAGTTTGCAACTTGGGCAGCAAAAGAAGCGGAGAAACCGAGTTTGTCAAGGATACTAATGCACTTCCAGTCGCCTCGCATACAAATTTCTTGTCTTGTGAATACTTAAGAAGAAGTTGGATTCTTCAGGGATTTCTCGACTAATGAGACAATGGCAGTCCTGGTCACAATGATCTATGAGTCAAGCGATGGGAAGTCCAAAAGTCGTAGATGAAAAAGTAGGATCACAAATTTGATGTCGATTAAGACATGCAATTCTGATGGATACTTACAAAATGCTAACAATGACTTCCTTGTGAAATATAGAGAACATGCGTACAGTGTTGAGTGCATCACACAATGAAACCCATTCTGTTGAGCCTAATCCTGATAACAGTAACTGATACAATAGTGCAAGAGATGTAAGTACCCATATTACAAATAATATATATATATATATATATATATATATATATATATATATATATATATATATATTAATCAATTTTTTTTTTTAAAATACCTTCAGAGATTCCTCATCATCTTCTACATCATTCAAAGCCTTGAATTCAATGTTCGAGTCTATAATCGAAAAACCTAAACTAGAAAGAGGTTAGAGTCGCCATACCTTGTCGTTGTCGCCGATGCTCGAAACTGCTGGTGCTCGAAACCGTCGATGCTTGAAAACTTCAGCTGCTCGAACCCTCTCTCTGCTCGCTCGAACACCGTGCTCCAGCTCGCCACAAAAATCGAAAAATCCCCAAACTTCAAACCTTAAATCCATTTTTAATTGAAAATCAAAATCAACCCTAAATCAACAAATAATCAAAAAATCAAAACAAGAAAGAGGTAGTCGATGACATACCTTGCTGCTGCTGGCGCTGCTCGAAATTGCTAGAACCCTATCCCGCCTGCCTCGCGCTCGCCTGGATCGTCCGCCTCGCCGGAGCTGTGTCATCGTCGTGCTCGTTGCAATCTGGATAAGTGAAGAGAAGAGAAATTGAAGTGATAAGTGACGTGAAGAGAAATCGTCCCGCGGCCTGCTCTCGGAGAAAGAAAAGAGAGAAGTTAGAAATGACTAAGTGTTGGCCCTCCTGTGTATTAGGTTTTTTTGTTATATGCTTACCTAATTTGCTTAGTAAATTTTAATAAAAAAATTACAACACACAAAGATATCGGTTTTCTTATTAGCACTAATTTCTATGTAAAACAATATTTTAATAAAAAATTGCAATACACAAATACATCGGTTTTCTTGTAACACCGATTACTAAGTAAATCAACATTTTAAAAACGAAGTCATAGTAATCAGTTTACTCAAACACAGATTTCGTTGATACCAAATGTATCTTTATTTCTGCGACTGATATCATTGATGTCATAGAAATCAGTTGAATCAGCGACCGATTTCTTTGAAGTGATATCTAATCCACTTTTTTTAGTAGTGTTAGTATCATCTATCTCCTTAATGTGTTCAAGACACATAACCTTAGATAGATATATATATTCTGTCTCTGAAGGGCAACGACCTTTCTCAGAATTATGCATGTTAAAACAAACCATAATCGTATAAGATATCCAGGAGAAGTACAATGTTCTTATCCTAGATCATAAGATCTCAAGAACATGCTCTAACTTCTACATAATCTTATATCCCGATTCATTTAGACAACCATTATTTTATGCCTGATAACATCTTTACATTGTTGCCAATGATAAAATGTTATCTTCATAAAATTCCGAGAAACACCACCTTGTTTCCATTACGTCTCCAATACACCTATCGTCTCTGCCTTTTGATGAATCCATAGAATGGATTATCTCATCAATTCGCAAGTTCCACGATTCATAGCTTTGTAACCATCCATAAATGGATTTACCAAGCTCGTTCTCTAAATGATCTAGCCTCTTAACAATAATCCTTATTGTTTTCCAAGCAGGCTCATTTAGATCTAGCACTGCCCTTATGCAGAGCTAGGGATCGATTTCATGTTTACTAGATCCAGAGTCCGAACTCCTCTAGTCTTATGAATATCTCCAGTTGTTCAACAACCTCCCACTGCAATGGCGTCCCGGTGTATAACAGTAATAACAATAGGTGTAGTGTGTGGTGTACTTCTACTCGGTTTGGCTGGTTTTCAGTCTTTTGTCCTTTTCCTCATTCCAAGGTATTAATTCAGTTCAGGCTTTGTGGTTCATCTAATAGTCTTCCTCTATGAACCGAACGAAAGTTCTTCTGGCTCATAGTACTATAGAACACACAATACTTCGTTCACCTAGGATATCCTACAATCACACAGAATGTGTTATTGTCTCCAGAAATATCCATAGAACATAGGTAGTTCCGAACAACTCGTTCTCTCTTACTTTTAGATTTCCATTTCTTATTTTCAACGCACCATCTCTACACGTAAGTGTATGGCGCGGCCCTTTGGGATTGAATCCCAATCTTTGATTATGCTATGTGTTATTTAGATAGGCGATGGCCTCCGCGACCGAGTCGCAGGCTTCTAATGGATATACTTTAATGGTTCCCCATAATAGCTTTGCGTCCATTCACTAGTCAAAACACTTTGCTTTTATGGCACATTTAAGTACTCTAATCCATCATTGAGTATTCTTGAAAGAACTACTCGTGCCTTTCTAATTCACACATGTGTCTGCATATCTAATCATTTCCAATACTAGGTCCGAATTCTATCCTTTATGAAAGGTTTGCTTAGATGTATTATCCTCCAAATTCAATTCTCAGGTCGGAAGGTCCACTCCTTCAACTATAATTGATCAAATCAATTTCGACCTTTTGAATCTTATTTGAAAATACTACTAAGTACAAGAATTCACAAGTATAATGATTTAATAAAGAAACATATCTAATCAAGTAAAACAAGTTATAGAACGGTTTGTTGCATCGTGGTAGACTTAGGATCTATCATTCATATATTGCTATCTAATGTACCAGAATAGATAATGTCATTATTTCTTATCAAAAATCATCCAATGATTAAAGAAATAAAATATCCATTCATAAATAATAGAAATCCAGAACAAAATGTTCTTTCTAAAATAAAGGGTACATAATGCAATAATCTTGAAATGAAATCCTATTTAACTACTAAAGCAGATAAATGTCTTCCACCGCAATAGCTGCCTCCTCTACAGCTTTTGCCCGTGTAGACTCGAACTCTCCTTCTCTAAGTCGCCGGGTTTTCTGGAACCCCTGCATTCAAAATGCACATACCGTCAGTGGTTCCATATCTACACACCAGATTTCTGGTAGATAATACCGCTGACTATGTTTTTACGACTAAAGAAAAATTCGTACCTTTGAGAGGACAAGATGTAGACCCCCAGTACTCAGACTGCTTCCCTTGGGGATATTTGCCAGAAGGCTTCTTTATCCCACCCTTTGGCCCAAGTCCCTTAGGACCACCGGACCCCCTTGTCTTCTTCTCCTTTCCCTTGCCTTTAGGTCCGAAACCTTTGGCTTTGGCTATAAGAGCTTGCGATTGTTTCAACTCGTCTAAAAGATCCATCATCTCAAAAACATGATCAAGTGTTTCATCGAAGTAACAGATCTTTATGAGTATCCTCATCGCCTCTTTTCTAGCCTCCCCATCATGTCCAAACATCAACTTGAGTTTAAGCATGACATCATGATTAATGGCTAATGAACGAGCACTATCCCATTTTTCAAAGTCAAAAATCTCATCCTCAGTTGAGTTAATGGTGAGTCCAGGAGGACAAGTTTCACTGAGTACGTTTTTGTACTCCTTTACAGTCTGAGCAATGTCTAACTCTTCTTTCCATTCAACACAGTATGGAACGAGTGCGTCAAATTCCTCAAGTATTAACTTAAGTGGATTCATAGCAATTCTCTAAACCTATAAGCACATTTAAACAAACAATTAATTTAATATCCGATATTATCTCCCTCAAATAATATCATTAAATTACTAATCACATCTAAAATCCCATCAGATAAGGCAAGCCACGATAGTGTGGACGTTTACCCATCCAAATGATTTAGCAATTAGATTTGCTTTGGTCGTACATCACTATAGCGTTACTTCGATGGGAAGAATACTATAGAGCGTACCTAAGTGTAAACCATTACTCAGTATCTAAGAAGATTGTTTGGGACTCGCATATCACCGCAAGCCACGATAGTGTGGACGTTTACGTTAACACACGATCCTTCACTTTCTTCTATAACTGTCTACATCAATCGTTCCAAAATCCCATTCAATGCAGCAAGCCACGATAGTGTGGACGTTTACTACACCAAAAGATTTTTACAATTGACATCCAATTACTTGAAGCATTCGATTTTGTAAATCAAGACGCGGGGAATCATAAGTGAAACTCGAAGTTTCTAACCAGTGATTCACCATGCGAACAACCCTATCTCTCATTAGATGAGGGAGCCGAGCAGACAATCGATCCACCTTCAAAAGGATGGTACGAATGTCTCTAATTTGTGTCATCCACATGACCAAGTGGCTCTGGCTCCATTCCACTCCCCGGGGTGAGAATGAGTCGACTTGAAGTCAGTTTCAGAAAGACAAATTAGGCATTGTTTGATAAACTTAATCAATGTTTCTTGTAAGAGGAATTACAAGAATTCTCCTACAATGACACATCTATACGAACTTCAAAAGTCCATAAGAGTCACCAAGAGAACAGTAATGGAGACCATGGGAATGTTTCCATCCCCTCTCCCACTTAGCTTTTTATAACAAAGGGATACGCTATCTAATGCATAATTAAACACATAAGCATGCATACAAGTAATAAAGCACATAACACATAGTCAAAATAATGCTAGAAAAATTATTTTCCGACTATCATGGCTTTATTCCATCTCCGTATGCTTCTTCTAGTCTTCAGTCTTCGTTCTTGAATGCTCCATGTGACGAGAATATTAATCCCAATATTTAAATCTATTTATTTTTAATAAATCCAAAAGATACTCAATTAAAAATTAAGTCAATCGAATAAATCAAAAATAAAATTAAATATCATTAATATTTTTATTTATTTATTTTCCTATCTAATTCTATTAAATCTCTAGAATAATCTATCCAAGTAAAACTTGAAATATTCTAGAAGACTTCTATAATAGAATAAGGAAATAAAATAAATTAGGACTCTTCTACTTTCCAAGATTAATTAATTTCCATTACTATGAAAATTCCCATAAACTAGGAATAATCAATTAGGAAATAAATCAATCCTAAATTAACTATTATTCCTTTCTAATTCTATTAAATCTCTAGGATCCTATTCCAAGTAGAACTCGGAATACTCTAGAAGACTTCCATAATAGAATAAGGAATAAAATTAATTCCAATTAATTCTTTTCCTAATCCATGAGAATTCCCAAAAATAGGAAAAACTCAAATAGGAAAACCGAATTAATTAGGAAAGTGAATTTATGGTAGGAGTAGCACGGGATGGGGATTCCCGCGCCACCCCACCATCATCGGCCGATCACCCGCGGAGGAGCACCGCCGCCCAGCCCAGCCACCAGCCGCCACCGTCGCCGGCGGCAGCCCTAGCCGAGGGCGATCGGCCCCCTCCCCTAGGGTCGATCGATTGGGGTCGATCAAGGGGGTTGATCGATCCCCGGTCCTTCGTCCTCTTCGTCTTCTTCGTCACACGCGTTTTCCGGCGGTCGTCTCGGCATCGATCCAACGTAAATAAATTACAAGAAATAAATTTACAATTCCGGTATCGATTCTATACATGAAATCGACCCTATACACTTTCCGGAAAACATAGAACAATAATAATAAATCTAAATTCGGTCAACCCCCGAATTTTTACTATTACAAGCATTCATCCACACAAAACGAATCTCGACATGTCCGAGAGTTTAATAAACGAACAATCATGGTAAATTAAATAGCAATTAATTAAACGAATAATTAACAATTAATTAAACCATGATAGTCGGAATCCCTGCAAGGTAGAACACAATTGAATACATACATGAACACGAAACCAAACGCTCTGATACCAATTGCTGGAATTCGATGTCCCGGGGTATCAAAAAATTGCGGAACCGATAACCCCGACCGAAATCCCGTCGCCGGAGATGAAACCGCGAACCACCGTACGAGCAGGAGCTCGACCGAGCACCGCACGGGCGAACCCGCGCGCCCAGCCGAGCCCCCGCACGGGGCTCGCGATCGCTAACCCTAGCGATCGCCGGGGATGCACGCGCATCCCCGTGGGGCTGTTCCGAACAGCCCCCGGCGGTGAGTCCGGCGACTCACCGCCACCGCCGAGGAGGGCGGTGCGCCCAGCGCACCAGCCGCGGCTCGCCCGGCGATCGACCACGCGGTCGATCGCATGCCCCGGCTCCAGCCGGGGCGTCCTCGTGTGGGCCCCGTGATCGACGCCCCTAGGGCTCGATCGCACCCCTCGGCTCCCAGCCGAGGGTCCTTCGAACGTTCGCCGGGGATCTCGAATCCCCGTCCCCGAAGTTCGTCGTTTTTCCGGATCTTGTGTTCATGTACGTATCACAATTTAATTCACATAAAATCACACGAAGGAGTTTATGATTGTACCTTTTGATTCGTTGTGCGGAGAAACGAAATCAAGTTGAAGACCTTTTGGATCTTCCCACGTATTCCTTGCACTTCGTTCGAACGTCGGGTGGGCGACGATCTATCGAACTCCTATGGATCTCCTTCAACTCTCTAGAATATCAAGTATGATAATCTTGTCTTATGATTTATGAAGGCCATGTAGTGCTTTTATAGGCTACGTAGGAGATCTAAAGGAGGTGGAATATTGGGCTTCCAATATTGAAGATTAAATTGAGCCCACTGCCCGAGTCCATTAATCCTTATCAATATTAATTAATTTATTTTCCACTATATAAATTAATTGCACTCCCAATATTAAACCATATTATATCAAATAATATTTCTCCGGTAGTATTATTTATTCCGTGTATTTAAGATTTAAATATCCATGAATAAAATTAATTTATTGCTAATTAATTTATTCATCTCTTTAATCCGAGACTAGTACCATTCAACCTTAATTATTGTGCGGAACGAATCCACTCATGAGGTTTACACAATAATTCCTTATGAACTCATCTCGGGGATATTATCAACCCTTACGGGATACACTGTCCGGTCAATTATTCACGGCATGTCATATATAAAATATAGTGACCCAACTTAACCGGAAATTAACCCAATAATTAAATCGGTTAATTCCTTTGGTAAATCAAAGTTACTTATATTAAATATACACACCCGCAATAATATCGGGGATTAAGAATAAAATACACTGAGACTCGAATCGATTATCGCCGGCAATCCTAATCGATGAATCTCAACGATCCGCTCAATACACCAAGTGTACAAGTGTGATAAAATAATTAAGATAAATTATTTTCTCTCTCACACAACGACTATACCGATGGATTGGTCCGTGTCCATCTAGGTCGTGAGCAACTGTTTGATTAAATACGAGTAACCGATAGTATGATCTTCTGAGCGCCCATGCTTGCACCATACTAACTACAACGTATAAAATCCAGGACTATATTTTGCATATATTTAATTAATAATAATTAAACGCAAAACAATTGTTTGTTAATTTAATAGATTAAATGCTATGATCGGGAGTTTACAGTTACTTAAATCTAGACATTAAGTACACAACTCCAACAAGTAGTTCCTTTCAAAGAATACTCTAAGATGGATTAGGATACTTGATGTGCCATAAAAGCAAAGTGTTTTGACTAGTCAATGGATACAAAGCTATTATGGGGAACCTTCAAAATATATCCATTGAAAGCCTGCGACTTGTTCGCGGAGGCTATCACCTATCTAAATAACACATGGCATATATCAAAGATTGGGATTAAATCTCAAAGGACTACACCATACACTGAAGTGTAGACATGGTATGTCGGAAATAAGAAATGGAATTCTAATAGTAAAAGGACAAGTTTGTTCGGAACTACCTATGCTCTATGGATATTTCTGGATACAACGGCACATTCAATGAGGTTGTAGAATATCCTAGAAGAGCAAGTGATTGTATGTTCAATAGTACTATGAACCAGAAGGACTTCATCGCCCGGTTCTTAGAGGAAGACTATTAGATGAACTACAATGCCCTAACTGACAAAGGTACTTTGAAATGAGGAAAACAAAAGACTGAGAACCAGCCTAGCCGAGTAGTAGTACACCACTAACTGCACCTACTGCTATTACTGTTTTACACCGGAACGCCATTGCAGTGGGAGGTTGTTAAGCAACCAGAGATGTTCATAAGACTAGAGGAGTTTTGAACTCTGGATCTAGTAGAGATGAAATCGATCCCTAAGCTCTGCATAAGGGGCGGTACTAATCTAAATGTGCCTACTTGGATAGCAATATGTATTATTGTTAAGAGGCAAGATCATTTAGGAGTACAAGCTTAGTAAATCCATTTATGGATTGTTACAAAGCTATGAATCGTGGAACTTGCGAATTGATGAGATAATCCATTAAGATGGATTCATCAAAGGGCAAAGACGAGGAAGGGTGTATTAGAGACGTAATGGAAACAAGGTGGTGTTTCTCGGAATTTTATATAGATAACGCTTTATCATTGGCAACAATGTAAAAGTGTTGTCAGACATAAAATAGAGGTTGTCTAAATAAATCGAGATATAAGATTAAGAGTAAGTTGGATCATGTTCTTATAATCTTTCGATCTCTAGATAAGAACATTGTACTTCTCCTTGATATCTTATGCGATTATGGTTTGTTTTAAACATGCATGATTCTGAGAAAGGTTATTGCCTTTCAGGAACAGAATACATCTATCTAAAGGTATGTGTCTTGAACACATGAAGGAGATAGATAAAGAAAAAACGATTTCCTGCACTTCGAGTGTGGAAAGCTTTATAGATGCAATGTTGTAAAACAAGGACCCGATATCAACTATGCGGTTGGCGTAGTGGGAGGATATCAAAGTAATCTGGACAAGAGATATTCGAATGCTGTAAGAGTACTTTCGAAGTACTGGCCTACGGAGCAATGCGAATTCTTCTTGGATTACATCTTCTCAGATCCCAAATCAGAGAAGGACCAGTGCAAGTCGATATCAGGCTATGTGTTCACTTTTGAAAGAGGTGGAACCTCAAGATGAAAGAGTGATAAGCATGATGCTTCTCGGACTCTATCATAAACCGAATAGCAGCCTCAGAGGCAGCGGAAGTTTTGGTTAAGTTCTGGAATGACCTCTGAGCTTGGATATGATTCTTGGTTCACCAAAGGCTGTGTATATAGCGGTGCGTGGTAAACTGGAAGAAGTCATAAGTTCAAAAGGTGATGATAACACATAGAGCAAGTACCACCTGATACGAGTCATCGTCGAGGGAGACGACGCTGTAGTCACCAAGATAACTTCAGAGCGGCAACCTAGAGTGCTCATTCACATGGTACTTCTCGGAAGTACAACTTAAGCACGTGATGAGTATGGGGCTCGGGAGTTTGGAAGAAATGACTAGACCTTAGTACAAGTGGGAGATTGTTGGAGTTGTGTACTTAATGTCTAGATTTAAGTATCGGTAAACTCCCGGTCATAACATTTAACCTATTTAATTAATAAACAATTGTTTGCATTTAATTATTATTAATTATTAATTATGCAAAATATAGTCCTGGATTTTATACGTTGTAGTTAGTATGGTGTGTCGGGCCCACACAGAAGATCATACTATCGGTTACTCGTATTTAATCAAACAGTTGCTCACGACCTAGATGGACACGGACCAATCCATCGGTATAGTCGTTGTGTGAGAGAGAAAATAATTTATCTTAAATATTTTATCACACTTGTACACTTGGTGTATTGGGCGGATCGCTTGAGATTTATCAATTACGATTGCCATTGATAACTGATTTAAATCTCAGAGTATTTTATTCTTAATCCCCGATACTATTGCGGGTATGTATATTTAATATAAGAGACTTTGATTTTCCAAAGGAATTAACCGATTTAATTATTGGGTTAATTACCGGTAAAATTGGGTCGCTATATTTTATATATGACATGCCGTGAATACTTGACGGGAAAGTGTATCCCGTAAGGGTTGATAATATCCCCGAGATGAGTTCATAAGGAATTATTATGTAAACCCTGCAGGTGGATTTAATCCGCATAATAATTAAGGTTGAATGGTACTATTCTCGGATATAAGAGATGAATAAATTAATTAGCAATAAATTAATTTTACTCATGGATATTTAAATCTTAAATACACGGAATAAATAATACTACCGGAGAAATATTATTTGATATAATATGGTTTAATATTGGGAGTGCAATTAATTTATATAGTGGAAAATAAATTAATTAATATTGATAAGGATTAATAGACTTGGGCTTGGGCTCAATTTAATCATCAATATTGGAAGCCCAATATTCCACCTCCCTTTGATCCCTTACGTAGCCTATAAAAGCACTACATGGCCTTCATAAATCATAAGACAAGAATATCAATATTTGATAGTTCTAGAGAGTTGAAGGAGATCCATAGGAGTTCGATAGATCGTCGCTCACACGACGTTCGAACGGAGTGCAAGGAATACGTAGGAAGATTCGAAGGTCATCAAAGGCGTTTGATTTCATTTCTCCGAACAACGAATCGAAGGTAAAATCATAAACTCCCTTCTATGATTTTATGTGATATTAATTGTAGCATATACATGAACACACGATCCGGGAAAACGACGAACTTCGGGGACGGGGATTCGAGATCCCCGTCGAAGATCGAAAAACCCTCGATGGGATCGAGGGTGGCGGCCGAACCCTAGGGTTCGACCGCCGGCGCGCGGATGAAGGGATGAGCCCCGGCTGGACGCCGGGGCATGGGATCGACCGAGCGTCGATCTCCGGGGTTCGCCGTGGGCTGGTGCCACGGCGGGAGAACCCCAGCCCCTCTCGATCGGCGGCATCGCGGGCTGAAGCCCTCGGCTGGAGCCGAGGGGGCGATCGAACCTAGGGTTCGATCGCCGGGTGAGCTGCGGGTTTACCCGCAGCGTCTCGTATCAAGCTGCGGGGTTTCCCGCAGCAGCGATGCGGGGAGGATCGAACCCCCCCGCGAGCAGCGAGCCCGTGAGCTCGCTGCGGGGCTCCTACGAGCAGCCCCGGGGATGCCTCGTGCATCCCCATCGATCATCGCGAGATGATCGCGAGCCCCCCCCCGCGTGGGGGCCCGGCTGGACGCTCGCGGCCTTCGGGCCTCGCTGGGTGTTCGGTCGGGCCCCGGCTCACGTGGTGGTTCGCGTTCGGATCTCCGGCGATGAAGGATTTCGGTCGGGTTATTATTTTTCCGCAAATTTTAATGACCCGGGATATCGATTTCCAGCACGGACACCCCCGAGCTGCTATCTGGGTAAATAAATAAATAAATAAAAATAGTGGTATAACAAATGCCCCTCGGGAGAGGTGTGGTCGGCCGTGGGCGAGCGGGCCTCTCTCGACCGAGATGAAAACTATTTTTAGGTCGTCGGTTGTCTTTTGGGTGGCTCTCTCGTCATCATCATTGACAATGGGCTCAATGGGACTCCTGGGCCCACATGTATCCTTTCAAATTTAATAGGGTACGCTTTTTCGAATTTCAAAAATGCACTCCCCCGCCCCTTTATATTCCACCTATATAACGCCCGGTTCTTAGAGCAAGACTATTAGATGAACTACAATGCCCTAACTGACAAAGATACTTTGAAATGAGGAAAAGGACGAAAGACTGAGAACCAGCCTAACCGAGTAGTAGTACACCACAAACTGTACCTAAATATTATTACTGTCATACACCAGAACGCCATTGCAGTGGGAGGTTGTTAAGCGACCAGAGATTTTCATAAGACTAGAGGAGTTTTGAACTCTGGATCTAGTAAAGATGAAATCGATCCCTAGCTCTGCATAAGGGCGGTGCTAATCTAAATGTGCCTGCTTAGAAAGCAATAAGTATTATTGTTAAGAGGCAAGATCATTTAGAGTAAAGGGCGTATGAGAAACGTAATGGAAACAAGGTGGTGTTTCTCGGAGTTTTTATGTAGATAACATTTTGTCATTGGCAACAATGTAAAAGTGTTGTCAGACATAAAATAATGGTTGTCTAAATAAATCGAGATATAAGATTAAGAGGAAGTTAAATCATGTTCTTGGAATCTTTCGATCTCTAGATAAGAACATTATACTTCTCCTAGGAATCTTATACAATTATGGGTTGTTTTAAGCATGCATAATTTTGAGAAAGGTTATTGCCTTTCGGGAACAGAATACATCTATCTAAAAGGGTATGTGTCTTGAACACATAATAGGGGATAGATAAAGCGGTTTCCTATACCTTGGTGTATGGAAAGCTTAATGGATGCAATGTTGAAAAATAAGAACCTGATATCAACTATACAGTTAGTATAGTGGGAGGATATCAAAGTAATCCTGTCAAGAGATATTCGGATGCTGTAAAAGTACTTTCGAAGTACTAGATTACAACACGAATACTTCTTAGGGAATTACATTTTCTCAGAACCCAAATCAGAGAAGAACCAGTGTAAGTCGATATCAGGCTATGTGTTCACTTTTGAAAGAGGTGGAACTTTAAGATGAAAGAGTGATAAGCATGATGCTTCTCGGACTCTATCATAAACCGAATAGCAGCCTCAGAGGCAGCGGAAGTTTTGGTTAAGTTCCGGAATGACCTCTGAACTTGGATATGATTCTTGGTTCACCAAAAGGCTATTTATATAGCGGTGCATGGTAAACTGGAAGAAGTCATAAGTTCAAAAAGTGATGATAACACATAGAGCAAGTACCACCTGATTCGAGTCATCGTCTAGGGAGACGACGCAGTAGTCACCAAGATAACTTCAGAGCGACAACCTAGATTTCTCATTCACATAGTACTTCTTGGAAGTAAATTTAAGCACGTGATGAGTATGGGAGTCGGGAGTTTGGAGGAAATGACTAGACCTTAGTACAAGTGGGAGAATGTTGGAGTTGTGTACTTAATGTCTAGATTTAAGTATCGGTAAACTCCCGGTCATAGCATTTAATCTATTTAATTAATAAACAATTGTTTGCATTTAATTATTATTAATTAAATATATGCAAAATATAGTCGTGGATTCTATACGTTGTAGTTAGTATGGTGTGCGACGTCACACAGAAGATCATACTATCGGTTACTCGTATTTAATCGAACGGTTGCTCACGACCTAGATGGACACGGACCAATCCATCGGTATAGTCGTTGTGTGAGAGAGAAAATAATTTGTCTTAATTATTTTATCACACTTGTACACTTGGTGTATTGGACGGATCACTTGAGATTTATCAATTAGGATTGACTTTGATAATTGATTTAAGTCTCAGAGTATTTTATTCTTAATCCCCGATATTATTGCGGGTGTGTATATTTAATATAAGTGACTTTGATTTTCCAAAGGAATTAACCGATTTAATTATTGGGTTAATTACCGGTAAAATTGGGTCGCTATATTTTATATATGGCATGCCGTGAATACTTGACGGGAAAGTGTATCCCGTAAGGGTTGATAATATCCCCGAGATGAGTTCATAAGGAATTATTGTGTAAACCTCATGAGTGGATTCGTTCCGCACAATAATTAAGGTGGAATGGTACTATTCTCGGATATAAGAGATGAATATAATTTATTGAGCAATAAATAAATTTATTCATGGATATTTAAATCTTAAATACACGGAATAAATAATACTACCGGAGAAATATTATTTGATATAATATGGTTTAATATTGGGAGTGCAATTAATTTATATAGTGGAAAATAAATTAATTAATATTGATAAGGATTAATAGACTTGGGCTTGGGCTCAATTTAATCATCAATATTGAAAGCCCAATATTCCACCTCCTTTTGATCCCCTACGTAGCCTATAAAAGCACTACATGACCATCATAATTAAAAACATCGTAAGACAAGAATATCATACTTGATATTGCTTGAGAGTTGAAGGAGATCCATAGGAGTTCGATATCTCGTCGCCCACACGACGTTCGAACGGAGTGCAAGGAATACGTAGGAAGATTCGAAGGTCTTCAACGTTTTGATTTCGTTTCTCCGCACAACGAATCGAGGTATAAAATCGTAAACCCCCTTTTTGATTTTATGTGATATTAATAGTGATATATACATGACATACGATCCGGGTAACGTACGATCATCGCGGACGAGGATTCGAGATCCCCGGCCAAGATTGAAGGGGGCGGTCGAAACCCTAGGGTTCGACCGCCCGGCGCGCGGACGAGGGGAAGCCCCGGCTCTCGCCGGGGGATGCGATCGACTTGGTCGATCGCTGGGGGTTCGCCGTGGGCTGGTGCCACGGCGGGTGAACCCCCTGGCCACCCTCGGCCGGCGACGGCGCATGGGAGGAGCCCCGGCTGGAGCCGGGGCATGCGATCGACCGCGGGGTCGATCGCGGGGAAAGCCGCGGCTGGGAGCCGCGGCGGGTCAGCTGGAGGCTGACCGCCCTCCTCCGGCGGTGGTGGTGAGTCACTGGACTCACCACCGGGGGCTGCTGGGCAGCCCCGGCGATCGCGAGATGCGATCGCGATCCCCCTCGCGGCGGGGGCTCGGCTAGGGTTTTCTAGCCGCGGGCTTTTATCCCGCGGCGGTGATGCTCGAGTCGAGCTCCGTCGACGTGAGGTGGTTCGCGTGTTTCCGACGACGGGATTTCGATCGGATTATTTGTTTCCGCATTTTTGGTAATCCGGGATATCGATTCCCAGCATGTTCTGCTTTATCTTGTCCTGCAAGTACGTCATGTACATATCAATCTCCTGAAAAATATACATATCACAGTTAAGCACAAATAAATAAACATTATAAATTTCAAAGTTTAACTACAAATTAACTTACCATGTCCGAGTACCAATGATGTAGTGACTCAATCGCGCCGAAATACTTCTGGTCCAGAGTGACTTCGTTGAAAGGGATATGGACACTCAATCCATGCACGTGACGACGGAACATCGAATAGAGCCCCCTAACCTTCCTGCTGCCAGACGGTGCGAACTGCGCGACGTACGGGCTCCGAAGAGCTGCCGAGGGCCTCCTCACACGGGGTCCGAGACTACTCTCGGCGACATCATCCTCCTCCTCATCAGCCTCAAGTTATTTTTCCTCATCCGACAATGCACCCTCATTTTCGTGTTCATTTTCCACGGGAGATGTCATCTTGAACAACTCCACCTCAGCCGTAGTCGGAAAAAAACTCTCTGCATCAATGACAACCTTCGGTACATCAGCCCCAGTCGGTATAGTAAAACCAGGATCATACTCTGGCCGATAAGCAGGAGTCGGATGGAAGATGCCGTCGGTGGGAATTGTTGGAAATCGATATCCCGGGGTTAACGGAATTGCGGAAACATAACCCCGATCAAAATCCCTTCGCCGGAAACCACCGCGAACCACCGCGCGAACCGGGCCCGACCAAAGCAACACCGCCGCGAGATAAACCCGCGGCTAGCCCTAGCCGAGCCCCGCGAGGGGCTCGTGATCACACGCGGTGATCGCCGGGGATGCATCGCGCATCCCCCGGGGCTGCGCGTAGCACCCCCCGGCGGTGAGTCCGACGACTCACCGCCACCGCTCGTGGAGGAGCGGTCCGCCCAGCGGACCGCGATCAGGGCAGCCACGCGGCTGCCCGGCGATGGAGCCCAGCTCGATCGCATGCCCCGGCGTCCAGCCGGGGCTCCTCCCGTGTGCATCGGCGATCGAGCCCTAGGGCTTCGATCGCCACCCTCGGCGTCCAGCCGAGGGTTCGTTGCTATCGATCCCGGCGGGGCTCGCTTGACCGCCCGCGGTCCGGTGATCTCGGATCAGCACCGCGCGGTCAAACCCCATCCCCGGGTTCGTCCCTCGGATCTTCGTTCATGCGTATACCCGAATTAATAATTAAAATCATCGAGGGGGTTCGTAATTTTACCTTTGTTCTCGTTGTACGGAGAAACGAGATCTATGAAGACCTTGAGACCTTCCCCCGTATTCCTTGCACTAGCTCGAACGTCGGGTGGGCGACGATCTTCCGAACTCCATGGATCTCCCTCTCTACTTTCTCTCTCTAGAATTGTGATCTTCAAGTTATGAGAATAGAGAAGACCATGTAGTGCTTTTATAGGCTACGTAGGGGATCTTAAGGAGGTGGAATATTGAGCTTCCAATATTAATGATTAAATTGAGCCCAAGCCCAAATCAATTAATCCCATTAATATTAATTAATTTATTTTCCACTATATAAATTAATTGCACTCCCAATATTAAACCATATTATATCAAATAATATTTCTCCGGTAGTATTATTTATTCCGTGTATTTAAGATATAAATATCCATGAATAAAATTAATTTATTGCTAATTAATTTATTCATCTCTTATATCCGAGACTAGTACCATTCAACCTTAATTATTATGCGGAATAAATTCCACCTGCAGGGTTTACATAATAATTCCTTATGAACTCATCTCGGGGATATTATCAACCCTTCCGGGATACACTTTCCCATCAAGTATTCACGGCATGTCATAAAATATAGTGACCCAACTTAACCGGTAATTGACCCAGTAATTAAACCGGTCAATTCCTTTGGAAAATCAAAGTCACTTATATTAAATATACACACCCGCAACAGTATCGGGGATTAAGAATATAATACACTGAGACTTAAATCGATTATCCAAGGCAATCCTAATCGATAAATCTCAAGCGATCCGCCCAATACACCAAGTGTACAAGTATGATAAAATAATCAAGATAAATTATTTTCTCCCTCATACAACGACTATACCGATGGATTGGTCCGTGTCCATCTAGGTCGTGAGCAACTGTTCGATTATATACGAGTAACCGATAGTATGATCTTCCGTGTGACGTCGCACACCATACTAACTACAACTGTAATTTGCATATATTTAATTATAAATAATTAAACGCAAATAATTGTTTATTTAATTAAATAGATTAATGACAATGAATCGGGAGTTTCCGTTACTTAAATCTAGACATGAAGTACACAACTCCAACAATCTCCCACTTGTACTAAGGTCTAGTCATTTCCTCCAAACTCCCGACTCCCATACTCATCACGTGCTTAAACTGTACTTCCAAGAAGTACCATGTGAATGAGCAATCTAGGTTGCCACTCTGAAGTTATCTTGGTGACTACAGAGCCGTCTTCCCTGACGATGATTCGTATCAGGTGGTACTTGCTCTATGTGTTATCTTACACTTATGGACTTGTGATTTCTTACCATTTGCCATCGCACCGCTATTTACATAGCCTTTGGCAAATTAAGAATCACATCTAAGTCCCAGAGATTATTCCGGAGATATACCAAAACTTCCGCTGCCTCTAAGGCCGCTATTTGGTTGCTCATGGCAGAGTCCGAAAAACATCGTGCTTTTCACTCTTCCATGTTAAAACTCCTTCTCCTTCAATAGTGAAACACATAGCCTGATATCGACTTACACCGGTCCTCATTTGATTAGAAATCTAAGAGAATGTAATCCAAAGGAAATGTTCGTCTGCTCCGTAATCCAGAACATAGTTTCTAGTACTTCGAAAGTACTTAAAATGTTCATTACAGCAGTCGAGTATTCTTTTCTAGGATTACCTTGATATCCTCCCACTATGCTGACCGCATAGCCGATATCAGGTTCTCGTTTTTCAACAATGCATTTATTAAGCTTTCCACACTCAAAGTGTAGGAAACTGCTTTTACTGCTTCTATCTCTTTTTGTGTTTCAAAACAGATATCCTTAGATAGATGCATTCCGTATCTGAAAGGTAACGAACCTTTCTCGGAATCTTGCATGTTAAAACGAACCATAATCATATCTATGTAAGATGTCCAGGAGAAGTACAATGTTCTTTCCTAGAGATCCAAGATCTCAAGAACATGTCCAACTTTTTCCTATATCTTTCATAATGATTTATCCACACAACCATCATTTCATGTCTGATTACATCTTTACATTGTTGCCAATGATAAAATGTTATCTACATAAAACCCGAGAAACACCATCTTGTTTCCATCACGTTTCCAATACACACTATTCGTTTATGCTTTGATGAATCCATGAAATGGACTATCTCATCAATTTGCAAGTACCACGATCTCAATGCTTTGTTCCAATCCATAGATGGATGAACTAAGCTTGTACTCTAAATGATCTTGCCTCTTTGCAATAATCCTTATTGCTTTCCAAGAAGGCATATTTAGATCCAGTACTGCCTCCATGTAGATCCAGGGATCGATTTCATGTATACTAGGTCCAGAGTCCGAAAACTCTCCTAGTCTTATGAATATCTCCGGTTGATCCACAACCTCCCACTACAACGGCATTCCGGTGTATAAACAGTAATAACAGTAGGTGCAGTTAGTGGTGTACCGCTACTCGGTTCGGCTGGTTCTCAGTCCTTATCATTTTCTCTCATTCAAAGTATTACGTCACTTTGGGCTTGTGGTTCATCTAATAGTCTTCCTCTAAGAACCGGGCGTTAGAACTTATAACGTCCTTTTGGTTCATAGTACTATTGAGCACACATCTTTTGTTCTTCTAGGATATTCTACAACCGCATTTGAATGCGCCGTTGTTTCCAGACATATCCATAGAACACAGGTAGTTCCGTATAACTCATGCTTTTACTATTTTTATAAGAGTTCCATTTCTTAATTTCCGACACACCATTTCTACACAAGAGTGTATGGTGTAGTCATTTGGGATCAAATCCCAATCTCTGATCAGTATGCCATGCATTCCTCAGACAGGCACTTGCCTCCGCGATCAAATCGCAGGCTTTCAATGGATATACCATGATGGTTCCCCACAATAGCTTTGTGTCCATTGACTTGTCAAAACACTTTGCTTTTGTGGCACATCAGGTATGCTAATCCATTTTTCGAGTAATCATAAAATGAAGTACTCGTACCTTATTGTCTGAGTAAACAAAGGTCTGCATACATCAGAGTAAATCAATTCTAATACTTGTCCCGATCTTATACCTTATATCCATAAAGTATTGCTTAGTTACGTTATCTTCCAAATTAGATTCTTAGGTCGGAAGGTCCACTCCTTCAACTTAATTGATCAAAATATCAATTTTCAACCTTTGAACTTCTTATTTGAATAAACGTGACTTAGCATAAGAATCCACAAGTATAAATGATTCATTACAGAAAAATCTCTTAAAAGTAAAACGAGTTATATACTACGGTTCGTTGCATCGTGGTGGACTCAGGATTCATCATTTATATATTGCTAGCTAATGTACCAGAATAGATAATATCATTATTTCTTCTTATAACCATCAAATGATTAAAAGAAATAAAATATCTATTCATTAGAAATCCAGAACAAAGTTCTTTCTAAAAGGTACATAAAAGCAATAACTCAAAATGAAATCCTATAAAAATGTCCTCCACTGCAACAACTGCCTCCTCCACAGCATTGCCCATGTAAACTACGATTTCTTCTTTTCCAAGTCGTCGGGTTTCCTGGAACCCTCGCATTTAGAATGCGCATACCGTCAATGGTTCCATATCTACACACCAGGCTCCGGTAGATGTTGGAATTCGATATCCCGGGTTATTTAAATTTGCGGAAACCAATAACCCGAACGAACCCTTCGCCGGTGATCATACGAACACCGACTCGTCCGCCGGAGTCCGGCCTTTGGAGACCACGCGCCCGAAGGCACGCAGCCCGCCCCCAGCCGAACCCCCGCGAGCCGGGGTTCATACGATCGAAGGATCGATCGCGCGCCGGCGATCGATCGGGGTGGGGCTGCCCAGCAGCCCCCGCGGCGAGTCCGGCGACTCCCCGCCACCAGGAGGTCCCCGCCTTCACGGCGGGGTAGGGCACGGCACCAGCCCGTGCCCAGCGATCGATCCTCGTGATCGATCGCTCACCCTCGGCCCAGCCGAGGGTTCGCCTCCATGCCCACGGCCGAAACCCTAGGCGGGCGCACGGCGTGGTCCGGTGGCTTCGCCACCACCACGCGCCGTCCGTCTATTCCGGGCTTCGATCTTCGGATCTTCGTCCTACGGTATTTTCAATAAATTCAAATCGATTAAAATCATAAAGCGCGTTTAGATTTTTACCTTCGATTCGTTGTTCGGAGAAACGAAATCAAGATGACCTTGCGATCTTCCCACGTATTCCTTGCACTCCGTTAGAACGACGGGTGGGCGACGATCTATCGAACTCCTTTGGATCTTCTTCACTCTTCAAGACTTTATGATTGGCGTATCTTAGGTTAATGAATTGTGAAGACCATGTAGTGCTTTTATAGGCTACGTAGGGGATCAAAAGGAGATTAAATATTGGGCTTCTAATATTGAAGATTAAATTGGGTCCAACCCAAATCCATTAATCCTTATCAATATTAATTTTATTTATTTTCCACTATATAAATAAAATTGCACTCCCAATATTTATCCGTATTATATCAAATAATATTTCTCCGATTAGTATTATTTATTCCGTGTATTTAAGATTTAAATATCCATGAATAAAATTTATTTATTGCTTAATAAATTTATTCATCTCTTATATCCGAGAATAGTACCACTCAACCTTATTTATTATGCGGAACAAATCCACTCGCGAGGTTTACATAATAAATCCTTATGAGCTCATCTCGGGGATATTATCAACCCTTCCGGGATACACTGCCCCTTCAAGAATTCACGGCATGCCATATATAAAATATAGTGACCCAACTTAACCGGTAATTAACCCAATAATTAAATCGGTTAATTCCTTTGGAAAATCAAAGTCACTTATATTAAATATACACACCCGCAATTATTTCAGGGATTAAGAATAAAATACTCCGAGACTTAAATCAATTATCACAGAGCAATCCTAATTGATAAGTCTCAAGCGATCCGCTCAATACACCAAGTGTACAAGTGTGATAAAATAATTAAGATAAATTATTTTCTCTCTCACACAACGACTATACCGATGGATTGGTCCGTGTCCATCTAGGTCGTGAGCAACTGTTCGATTAAATACGAGTAACCGATAGTATGATCTTCTGTGCGCCCATGCACACCATACTAACTACAACGTATAAAATTCAGGACTATAATTTGCATATATTTAATTAACAATAATTAAAAGCAAATGAATGTTCATTATAAATAGGTAAATGAAAGTGTACATAGAGTTCAGAATACTCAAATCTAGACATTAAGTATACTACTCCATCAATCCCCCACTTATACTAAGGTCTAGTCTTATCTTCCAAACTTCTGACTCCCAAACCCTCCAAGTGCTTGTAATATACTTCCTTAGGAAGTATCTTGGTGAAAGGGTCCGCTAGGTTGTCTTCTGAAGCTATCTTGGTGACTACCGCATCGCCCCTCTTGACGATGTCTCGAATCAGGTGGTACTTGCGCTCTATGTGTTTCGTAGCACTATGGGACCGTGGTTCCTTACTGTTTGCCACTGCACCGCTATTGTCACAATAAATTGTCATAGCCTTGGGCAAACTCGGAATCACATCTAAGTCCTGGAGGAAATTAAGGAACCACACTGACTCTTTCGCTGCCTCTGAGGCTGCAACATATTCAGCTTCCATGGTAGAGTCCGAAATGTACTTTTGCTTAACACTCTTCCATGATACGACTCCACCTCCCAAAGTGTACACATAGCCTGATGTCGACTTACGCCGGTCCTTATCAGCTTGGAAATCCGAATCTGTGTAACCCAAAGGAATCAGATTGTTTGCACTGTATCTCAGAACATAATCCTTAGTATTTCGCAAATACTTGAAAATGCTCTTTACGGCAGTCCAATGAGCCTTTCCAGGGTTACTCTGATATCTCGCTACTATGCCAACTCCATAACAGATATCAGGGCTCGTGCATAACATTGCATACATTAAGCTTCCCACAGCCGAAGCGTAGGGAACTGCTTTCATTTCATCTTTCTCCTTTTGTGTCTGAGGACACATCTCCTTAGAAAGATAAGTTCCTTTACTGAAGGGCAGATCACCCTTCTTGGAATCTTGCATGTTAAAACGAGCTAGAATCGTGTCTATGTAAGATTGCTGGGAAAGACACAATGTTCTATTCCGGCGATCCCTTATAACTTTGATCCCTAGAACATGTCCAACTTCTCCCAAATCTTTCATATCGAATTGTCTAGACAACCATCCCTTTATGTCTGATAACATCTTTACACTGTTGCCAATGAGAAGTATGTCATCTACATAAAGCACGAGAAACACCACCAACTTTCAATCACGTTTCCAATACACACACGATTCGTCCATGCTTTGAATGAATCCAAAAGATTGGACTACTTCATCAAACCGCAGGTTCCACGATCTCGAGGCTTGTTTCAATCCATAAATGGATCGATTAAGCTTTGCACACTAGATGATCTCGCCCCTTAGCAATGAATCCTTCTGGTTGTTTCATATAAATCGTCTCGTCAAGACTTCCATTAAGGAAAGCTGTCTTGACATCCATTTGCCACACCTCATAATCCATATCAGCTGCTATGGATAAGAGAATCCGGATTGACTTTATCTTGGCTACCGGCGAGAAGGTCTCCTCATAATCGATTCCCTCTTTCTGAGTATATCCTTTCGCAACAAGCCGAGCTTTAAAGGTTTCAACCTTTTCGTCAGATCCTCTCTTTCTCTTGTAGACCCATTTACACCCAATTGGCTTTACGCCGCTTGGTGGTTCTACAAGATCCCAGACTTTATTAGAATCCATAGATTCTATTTCGGATTTCATCGCTTTCTTCCAAGAAGGCGCATCTATATCTTGTACCGCCTCATCATAGGTCCAGGGATCGACTTCATGAACTCCGGGTGCCGAGTCCGAAGACTCACCCAGTCCAATCCATCTGTCCGGTTGTTTAACAACCCTCCCACTACGACGGCGTTCCGGTGTATTAACTGTGACAGTATTAGGTGCAGGTTCTAGTGGTGTATCTATACTCGGTTTGGCTGTATCCAGGTCTTCCTCGTTACCTCTCAACTCATCAAGCATTATGTCACTTTTGGGCTTGTGGTCCATGACATAGTCTTCCTCTAAGAACCGAGCGATAGTACTTATAACGATCTTCTGGTCCGTAGGACTATAGAACATGCCACCCTTAGTTCCTTTCGGGTATACTACAAACAACCGTATTTCTGATCTAGGCTCTAACTTATCGGCGCCTTGTCGCAACACATGTGCTGGACATCCCCAGATCCGAATGTGTTTCAAGTTAGGCTTACGCCCACTCCACAATTCCATGGGTGTAGTTGGTACCGTTTTGGTCGGAACCCTATTCAGAATGTACGCCGCTGTTTCCAAGGCAAGTCCCCAGAACATAACAGGTAAATCCGAGTAACTCATCATCGATCGCACCATCTCCATAAGAGTCCTATTCCTTCTTTCTGACACACCATTCTGCTGAGGAGTATATGGTGAGGTCAGCTGGGATTCAATCCCATTCTCTGCCAAGTATGCCTTGAATTCTCCAGACAGGTACTCGCCTCCGCGATCAGATCGCAGGCATTTTATGGATTTACCACGAAGGTTCTCCACAAGAGCCTTGAATTCCTTGAACTTGTCAAAAGAATCACTCTTGTGGCGCATCAGGTATACATATCCATATCTTGAGTAATCATCAGTAAAGGTGATGAAATACTCGTACCCTCCCCTTGCCTGGGTAGACATAGGTCCGCATACATCAGAGTGAATCAAATCCAATAATTGTTCAGCTCTACGTCCTTTACCAGAAAAAGAACGCTTGGTCATTTTACCCTCCAAACAGGATTCGCAGGTTGGAAGGTCCTCTCCTTCTATGCCGCTAATGAAACCATCAGCTTTCAACCTTTGAATTCTATTTGAATTAATATGACCTAGCATTAGATGCCACAAGTATAATTGATTCATTTTAGAAGGTTCCTTTCTCTTATTGGTGTTCGTAGATGTGTTATTACTCTCGGTTAGTTGCATCGTGTTAGACTCAGGATTTAGAATATACAAATCGTCTACCAATGTACCAGAACAGACAATCTCACTATTTCTTCTTATGACCACAGAGTGATCAAAAGAAACAGAATATCCATTCAGAATTAACTTAGAAACTGAAATCAAATTCTTTCTAAAATTCGGTACATAAAGACAATTTTGTAAAACTAAAACCCTATCACTACTAAAGCGTAAGTGAACGTCTCCCACTGCAACAGCCGCCACCTTCGCGGCATTGCCCATGTAGACCACGATCTCTCCCTCTCTAAGTCTCCGGGTTTCCTGGAACCCCTGCAATGAATTGCAGAAATGGTCAGTGGCGCCCGTATCTACACACCAGGTGCTGGTAGATATCACCGCTGACAATGTTTCAGTGACTAAGGAAAATTTCGTACCTTTGATGAGAGGACAATCAGACCTCCAGTGTCCAAACTGCTTGCATCGAAAGCATCTGCCCAAAGGCTTGCCTCTCCCAATCCGTGGTTTTAAACCACTGGGTTTCTTTGCATGCTTTTCCTCTAGCCTTGCCACAAAAGCTTGTGATTCTCTTAACTTACGCACAAACTCCACTTTCGCCGAATCCTTTTTAAGAGACTCATTGAGAGAGAATTCTGTGAGTATGTTAATCACCTCTTGTCCGGCTTCCACGCTATGTCTCAACATCATCCTGAGGTCATCCTTAATGTCCTCATCAGTTGGGACAACAGTGGATTCGGAAAGCTCAACAGTCTGAACAATGTCCAGATTTCGTTCCCAATCATCACCATATGGAACCGGTGAGTTTTCATCCTTAAGTATATCACAAAGTGGGGTCACAGTCATTCTTAACCTATAAGCACATAAAACAAACAAACAATTTAATATCCGATATTATCTCCCTCAAATAATATCATTAAATCACTAATCACATCTAAAATCCCATCAGGTAAGGCAAGCCACGTGGTGTGGACGTTTACCCACCCAAATGATTTAGCAATTAGATTTTCTTTGGTCATACATCATTTATAGCGTAACCTCGTGGGGAGGAATACTATAATGCGTATCTAAGTGTAAACCATTACTCAGTACCAAAGTAAATTATTTGGAATCGCTACATCACCGCAAGCCACGTGGTGTGGACGTTTACGATAACTTCACAACTCTTCATAATTACTTACAACTGTCTACATCAATTAATCCAAAGTCCGTCAGCATAGCAAGCCACGTGGTGTGGACGTTTACTACACTAAGAGACTTTTATAATTGACTCCCAATTACTTGATCCATTTAATCTTGTAAATCAAGACGTGGAGAATCATAAGTGAAACTCGAAGTTTCTAACCAGTGATTCACCATGCGAAAAACCCTATCTCTCATAAATGAGGGAGCCGAGCAGACAATCGATCCATCTATCAAAGAATGGTACGAAGGTCTCTAATTTGTGTCCTCTACATGACCAAGTGGCTCTGGCTCCATTCCACTCCCTGGGGTGAGAATGAGTCGACTTGAAATCAGCTTTGGAAAGACAAATTAGGCATTGTTTGATAAACTTAATCAATGTTTCTCGTAAGAGGAATTACAAGAACTCTCCTCCAATGACTTATCTATATAAACTTCAAAAGTTTATAAAAGTCACCAAGAGAGCAGCAATGGAGACCATGGGTATGTTTCCATACCCTCTCCCACTTAGCTTTTTACAATAAAGGGATACGCAATCTAGTGCATAAAATAAACACATATAGCATGCATACATGTAATAAAGCACATAGTATTTTCACATAATCAAAATAATACTAGAATATTATTTTCCGACTATTATGGCTTTATCACATCTCCGTACGCATCTTCTAGTCTTCAGTCTTCGTTTCTTGAATGCTCCATGTGACAAGAATATTAATCTCCAATATTTAAATCTATTTATTTTTAATTAATCCAAAAGTTACTTAATTCGAAAATTAAGTCAATTGAATATATCAAAAATAAAATTAAATATTATTAATATTTTTATTTATTTTATTTTCCCTTTCCACTTCATCAAATCTCTAGAATAATCTATCCAAGATATTCTTGGAATATTCTAGATGATATCCATGATGAAATAAGGAAATAAAATAATTTAGGACTTTACTACTTTCCAAATTTATTTTATTCCTAATCCATGAATATTCCCATGAGTAGGAATAATCAAATAGGAAAATAAATTTTAATACTAAATTAATTCTTTTCCTATTCCATGAAAATTCCATAAAGAAATAATCAAAATAGGAAACCGAATTAAAATAGGAAAGTGAATTTCCGGTGGGAGTAGCATGGATTGGGAGGTCCCACGCCACCCCCACTTTCGATCGACCGCCGCCTAGGGCACGCCGCCGCCGCCCGGCCCACGCGCCACCGCCACTGGTGGCCGGCGTGGCCGAGACTCCCACGGACAGCCCGCCTAGGGCCGTGGGTCGATCGATCCCCTCGGGATCGATCATGGGGATTGATCGATCCCCGGTCCTTCGTCTTCTCGTCACTTCGTCTTCTTCGGGGTCTTTGATACGTCGATCCAATCGCAAAATAAATTACAATAATCTAAATTACAATTCCGGTATCGATTCTATACATGAAATCGACCCTATACATTTTCCGGAAAAACGATGAACATAATAATAAATCCTAAATTCGGTTAACCTCCGAATTTTTACTATTACAAGCATTCACCACCAAAAACGAATCTCGACATGTCCGAGAGTTTAATAAAACCAACAATCACATGACAAATTAAACGAATAATCATCAAGCCATAATAGTCGGAACCCTGCAAGGTAGAACAATATTATCGAAAATACCGCGAACGTAAACCACTCTCTGATACCAATTGTTGGAATTCGATATCCTGGGTTATTTAAATTTGCGGAAACCAATAACCCGAACGAACCCTTCGCCGGAGATCATACGAACACCGACTCGTCCGCCGGAGTCCGGCCTTTGGAGACCACGCGCCCGAAGGCACGCAGCCCGCCCCCAGCCGAACCCCCGTGAGCCATGTAGATCCAGTACTGCCTCCATGTAGATCCAGGGATCGATTTCATGTATACTAGGCCCAGAGTCCGAAAACTCTCCTAGTCTTATGAATATCTCCGGTTGATCCACAACCTCCCACTACAACGGCATTCCGGTGTATAAACAGTAATAACAGTAGGTGCAGTTAGTGGTGTACCGCTACTCGGTTCGGCTGGTTCTCAGTCCTTATCATTTTCTATCATTCAAAGTATTACGTCACTTTGGGCTTGTGGTTCATCTAATAGTCTTCCTCTAAGAACCGGGCGTTAGAACTTATAACGTCCTTTTGGTTCATAGTACTATTGAGCACACATCTTTTGTTCTTCTAGGATATTCTACAACCGCATTTGAATGCGCCGTTGTTTCCAGACATATCCATAGAACACAGGTAGTTCCGTATAACTCATGCTTTTACTATTTTTATAAGAGTTCCATTTCTTAATTTCCGACACACCATTTCTACACAAGAGTGTATGGTGTAGTCATTTGGGATCAAATCCCAATCTCTGATCAGTATGCCATGCATTCCTCAGACAGGCATTTGCCTCCGCGATCAAATCGCAGGCTTTCAATGGATATACCATGATGGTTCCCCACAATAGCTTTGTGTCCATTGACTTGTCAAAACACTTTGCTTTTGTGGCACATCAGGTATGCTAATCCATTTTTCGAGTAATCATAAAATGAAGTACTCGTACCTTATTGTCTGAGTAAACAAAGGTCTGCATACATCAGAGTAAATCAATTCTAATACTTGTCCCGATCTTATACCTTATATCCATAAAGGATTGCTTAGTTACGTTATCTTCCAAATTAGATTCTTAGGTCGGAAGGTCCACTCCTTCAACTTAATTGATCAAAATATCAATTTTCAACCTTTGAACTTCTTATTTGAATAAACGTGACTTAGCATAAGAATCCACAAGTATAAATGATTCATTACAGAAAAATCTCTTAAAAGTAAAACGAGTTATATACTACGGTTCGTTGCATCGTGGTGGACTCAGGATTCATCATTTATATATTGCTAGCTAATGTACCAGAATAGATAATATCATTATTTCTTCTTATAACCATCAAATGATTAAAAGAAATAAAATATCTATTCATTAGAAATCCACAACAAAGTTCTTTCTAAAAGGTACATAAAAGCAATAACTCAAAATGAAATCCTATAAAAATGTCCTCCACTGCAACAGCTGCCTCCTCCACAGCATTGCCCATGTAGACTACGATTTCTTCTTTTCCAAGTCGTCGG
The DNA here is from genome assembly GCA_954870475.1 of Euphrasia confusa. Lineage (NCBI taxonomy): Eukaryota > Viridiplantae > Streptophyta > Magnoliopsida > Lamiales > Orobanchaceae > Euphrasia > Euphrasia confusa. The sequence goes on from OX940965.1 coordinate 12,002,198, forward strand.
GTTTCCTGGAACCCTCGCATTTAGAATGCGCATACCGTCAATGGTTCCATATCTACACACCAGGCTCCGGTAGATGTTGGAATTCGATATCCCGGGTTATTTAAATTTGCGGAAACCAATAACCCGAACGAACCCTTCGCCGGAGATCATACGAACATCGACTCGTCCGCCGGAGTTCGGCCTTTGGAGACCACGCGCCCGAAGGCACGCAGCCCGCCCCCAGCCGAACCCCCGCGAGCCGGGGTTCATACGATCGAAGGATCGATCGCGCGCCGGCGATCGATCGGGGTGGGGCTGCCCAGCAGCCCCCGCGGCGAGTCCGGCGACTCGCCGCCACCAGGAGGTCCCCGCCTTCACGGCGGGGTAGGGCACGGCACCAGCCCGTGCCCAGCGATCGATCCTCGTGATCGATCGCTCACCCTCGGCCCAGCCGAGGGTTCGCCTCCATGCCCACGGCCGAAACCCTAGGCGGGCGCACGGCGTGGTCCGGTGGCTTCGCCACCACCACGCGTTCGTCCGTCTATTCCGGGCTTCGATCTCGGATCTTCGTCCTACGGTATTTTCAATAAATTCAAATCGATTAAAATCATAAAGCGCGTTTAGATTTTTACCTTCGATTCGTTGTTCGGAGAAACGAAATCAAGATGACCTTGCGATCTTCCCACGTATTCCTTGCACTCCGTTAGAACGTCGGGTGGGCGACGATCTATCGAACTCATTTGGATCTTCTTCACTCTTCAAGACTTTATGATTGGCGTATCTTAGGTTAATGAATTGTGAAGACCATGTAGTGCTTTTATAGGCTACGTAGGGGATCAAAAGGAGATTAAATATTGGGCTTCTAATATTGAAGATTAAATTGGGTCCAACCCAAATCCATTAATCCTTATCAATATTAATTTTATTTATTTTCCACTATATAAATAAAATTGCACTCCCAATATTTATCCGTATTATATCAAATAATATTTCTCCGGTTAGTATTATTTATTCCGTGTATTTAAGATTTAAATATCCATGAATAAAATTTATTTATTGCTTAATAAATTTATTCATCTCTTATATCCGAGAATAGTACCACTCAACCTTATTTATTATGCGGAACAAATCCACTCGCGAGGTTTACATAATAAATCCTTATGAGCTCATCTCGGGGATATTATCAACCCTTCCGGGATACACTGCCCCTTCAAGAATTCACGGCATGCCATATATAAAATATAGTGACCCAACTTAACCGGTAATTAACCCAATAATTAAATCGGTTAATTCCTTTGGAAAATCAAAGTCACTTATATTAAATATACACACCCGCAATTATTTTAGGGATTAAGAATAAAATACTCCGAGACTTAAATCAATTATCACAGAGCAATCCTAATTGATAAGTCTCAAGCGATCCGCTCAATACACCAAGTGTACAAGTGTGATAAAATAATTAAGATAAATTATTTTCTCTCTCACACAACGACTATACCGATGGATTGGTCCGTGTCCATCTAGGTCGTGAGCAACTGTTCGATTAAATACGAGTAACCGATAGTATGATCTTCTGTGCGCCCATGCACACCATACTAACTACAACGTATAAAATCCAGGACTATAATTTGCATATATTTAATTAACAATAATTAAAAGCAAATGAATGTTCATTATAAATAGGTAAATGAAAGTGTACATAGAGTTCAGAATACTCAAATCTAGACATTAAGTATACTACTCCATCAGTAGATAATACCACTGACTATGTTTTTACGACTAAAGAAAAATTTCGTACTTTCTTTGAGAGGATAGTCAGACTTCCAGTACCCAGACTGTTTGCATCGAGAACTCTTGCCTATTGGCTTTCTCGTCCCATTTCGTGATCCAAGAAACTTAGGACCACTGGGTTTCTTTGCTTGCTTTTCCTTTCCCCCGGTTTTGCCCTTAGGTTCGAAACCTTTGGCATTGGCTACAAGAGCTTGCGATTTCCGTCTCAACTCGTCCAAAAGGTCCATTATCTTAGAAACGTGTTCAAGCGCTTCCTCGAATGAATGACATTTATGAGTATCCTCATCGCCTCTTGTTTAGCCACTACGTCATGTCTAAACATCTCCTTGAGTTTGAACATGATATTAAAATCAGTCCCGTCCTCATCAGTTAAGACATTGGTAGGCTCGGGAGAACAAAGCTCACTTGAGTACAAACTTGTACTCTTTAACAGTCTGGGCAATGTCCAGATCTTTATTCCAATCAATACATTCAGGGACCAATGAGTTAAATTCCTCAAGTATCACATAAAGTGGGTTCAAAGCCATCCATAATCTATGAGCACATATAACAACAAACAATCGATTTAATATCCGATATTATCTCCCTCAAATAATATCATTAAACCACTAATCACATCTAAAATCCCATCAGATATGGCAAGCCACGATAGTGTGGACGTTTACCTATCCAAATGATTTAGCAATTAGATTTGCTTCGGTCGTACATCATCATTAGCGTTACTTCGATGGGAAGAATACTAAGAAGCGTACCTAAGTGTAAACCATTACTCAGTATCTAAGAAGATTGTTTGGGATACGCATATTCACCGCAAGCCACGATAGTGTGGACGTTTACGTTAACATACGCTCCTTTACCCCCTTCTATAAATGTCTACATCAATCGATCCAAAATCCCATTCAGTGCAGCAAGCCACGATAGTGTGGACGTTTACTACACCAAAAGATTTTTACAATTGACTCCCAATTACTTGATCCATTCGACTTTTGTAAATCAGGACACGGAGAATCATAAGTGAAACTCGAAGTTTCTAACCAGTGATTCACCATGCGAACAACCCTACCTCTCATAAATGAGGGAGTCGAGCAGACAATCGATCCATTTCTAGAAATGGTACGAAGGTCTCTAATTTGTGTCATCCACATGACCAAGGGGCTTTGGCTCCATTCCACTCCCCGGGGTGAGAATGAGTCGACTTGAACTCAGCTTCAGAAAGACAAATTAGGCATTGTTTGATAAACTTAATCAATGTTTCGCGTAAAAGGAATTACAAGAATTCTCCTCCAATGACTCGTCTATACGAACTTCAAAAGTCCATAAGAGTCACCAAGAGAACAGCAATGGAGATCATGGGAATGTTTTCAATCCCTCTCCCACTTAGCTTTTTATAACAAAGGGATACGCTATCTAATGCATAATTAAATACACATAAGCATGCATACATGAAATAAAGCACATACTATTATCACATAATCAAAATAATACTAGAATATTATTTTCCGACTATTATGGCTTTATCGCATCTCCGTACGCATCTTCTAGTCTTCAGTCTTCGTTCTTGAATGCTCCATGTGACGAGAATATTAATCCCTATATTTAAATCTATTTATTTCAATTAATCCAAAAGTTACTTAATTCGAAAATTAAGTCAATCGAATATATCAAAAATAAAATTAAATATTATTAATATTTTTATTATTTTTATTTTTTCCTCTTCTAATTTCATTAAATCTCTAGAATCCTATCCAAGACCCACTTGGAATATTCTAGAAGATTTCCATAATGAAATAAGGAAATAAAATAATTTAGGACTCCTAATCCTTCCAAATTAATTCCTTTTCCAATCTATTAAAAATTCCATAAAGAAATAATTAAATAGGAAAAATTAATTAAGGACTTTCAAAACTTTCCAAATTAATTATTTTCCTAATCTATTAAAAATTCCATAAAGGAATAATTAAATAGGAAGAATAAATTAATTCTAAATTTATTATTTTCCTTGTCCATGAAAATTCCAAAATAGGAATAATCAATAAGGAAAAATAAATTTATTTCAATTTAATTCTTTTTCTATTCCATGAGAATTCCCAAACTTAGGAATACTCAAAATAGGAAAACCGAACTAAATTAGGAAAGTCGGATCTTGGTAGGAGTAGCATGGGTTGGGAGATCCCACACCACCCCACCATGATCGACCGGCCACCGGAGGGGATCACCGCCGCCGCCACCCCAGCCGGCCAGCCACCACCAACGCCGGCGGCAGCCCACGGCCGAGGGGCGATCGGCCCCTTCCTCGCGGTCGATCGTGAGGGTCGATCATGGGGTTGATCGTCCCTCTTGTCCATCGTCTTCTTCGTCACATCTTCGTCTTCCGGCGGTCGTTTCGTCATCGATCCAACGTAAAATAAATTACAATAATTTAATTACAATTATCCGGTATCGATTCTATACATGAAATCGACCCTATACATTTTCCGGAAAAAGTAGAACATAATAATAAACCTAAATTCGGTCAACCCCCAAATTTTTACTATTACAAGCATTCACCACACATAAAACGAATCTCGACATGTCCGAGAGTTTAATCAAAACATATTATGACAATAATTAACGGAAAAATTATATCTAGCCATAATAGTCGGAAACCCTGCAAGGTAGAACAATTTATCGCATATACACATGAACTAGAACCTGGCTCTGATACCAATTGTTGGAAATCGATATCCCGGGGTTAACGGAATTGCGGGAACATAACCCCGATCAAAATCCCTTCGCCGGAAACCACCGCGAACCACCGCGCGAATTGGGCCCGACCAAAGCAACACCGCCGCGGGATAAACCCGCGGCTAGCCCTAGCCGAGCCCCGCGAGGGGCTCGCGATCACACGCGGTGATCGTCGGGCATGCATCGCGCATCCCCCGGGGCTGCTCGTAGCACCCCCCGGCGGTGAGTCCGGCGACTCACCGCCACCGCTCGTGGAGGAGCGGTCCGCCCAGCGGACCGCGATCGGGCCAGCCACGCGGCTGCCCGGCGTCCAGCCGGGGCTCCTCCCGTGTGCATCGGCGATCGAGCCCTAGGGCTTCGATCGCCACCCTCGGCTGGAAGTCGAGGGTTCGTTGCTATCGATCCCGGCGGGGCTCGCTTGACCGCTCGCGGTCCGGTGATCTCGGATCACCACCGCGCGGTCAAACCCCATCCCCGGGTTCGTCCCTCAGATCTTCGTTCATGCGTATACCCGAATTAATAATTAAAATCATCGAGGGGGTTCGTGATTTTACCTTTGTTCTCGTTGTACGGAGAAACGAGATCTATGAAGACCTTGAGACCTTCCCACGTATTCCTTGCACTAGCTCGAACGTCGGGTGGGCGACGATCTTCCGAACTCCATGGATCTCCCTCTCTACTTTCTCTCTCTAAAATTGTGATCTTCAAGTTATGAGAATAGAGAAGACCATGTAGTGCTTTTATAGGCTACGTAGGGGATCTTAAGGAGGTGAAATATTGGGCTTCCAATATTAATGATTAAATTGAGCCCAAGCCCAAATCTATTAATCCTATTAATATTAATTAATTTATTTTCCACTATATAAATTAATTGCACTCCCAATATTAAACCATATTATATCAAATAATATTTCTCCGGTAGTATTATTTATTCCGTGTATTTAAGATATAAATATCCATGAATAAAATTAATTTATTGCTAATTAATTTATTCATCTCTTATATCCGAGACTAGTACCATTCAACCTTAATTATTATGCGGAATAAATTCCACCTGCAGGGTTTACATAATAATTCCTTATGAACTCATCTCGGGGATATTATCAACCCTTCTGGGATACACTTTCCCATCAAGTATTCACGGCATGTCATATATAAAATATAGTGACCCAACTTAACCGGTAATTGACCCAGTAATTAAACCGGTCAATTCCTTTGGAAAATCAAAGTCACTTATATTAAATATACACACCCGCAACAGTATCGGGGATTAAGAATAAAATACACTGAGACTTAAATCGATTATCCAAGGCAATCCTAATCGATAAATCTCAAGCGATCCGCCCAATACACCAAGTGTACAAGTATGATCAAATAATCAAGACAAATTATTTTCTCCCTCATACAACGACTATACCGATGGATTGGTCCGTGTCCATCTAGGTCGTGAGCAACTGTTCGATTATATACGAGTAACCGATAGTATGATCTTCCGTGTGACGTCGCACACCATACTAACTACAACGTATATAATCTAGGACTATAATTTGCATATATTTAATTATAAATAATTAAACGCAAATAATTGTTTATTTAATTAAATAGATTAATGACAATGGATCGGGAGTTTCCGTTACTTAAATCTAGACATTAAGTACACAACTCCAACAGGAATCGGTGGGAAGGGACCGAAGACAGCCTGAAAATCACGCAGCCCCCTCGGTGGCGAAGAATGACCGCTATCTCCAACGGTCGAGAATCTCCGTGGCGGTGTGCGATAGCTATCGCTAACGGTCGGCTGCTCGAAATGGGGCTGCTCGAAATGAGGCTGCTCGACCTGAGGCTGCTCGACATGGCTCGACTCGGCATGGGTCGGCTCGACAAGTGGCGACCTGCGATAACCATCGAAATCAAGTGGCCAGTCCCAAACCGAAGCCCTTACAGCAACATCAACTAAGTCCTCTGAATGCGAATGCTGAAAGCGAGGAGGCGCGCTGAGAGAATGCCGAGCAGCCGAAAAACCGCTCTGAGAGGCATCGACAGGACAAGGGAGACTCCGAGAGTATCGTCTGCGACCGAAAAACCCCCGAATCTGCTCCATCAGACTGTCGTTGTTATCTTTATGTGTCTTCCTGACACTCTCCAGTGTTGGAAATCGACTACCCGAGATGCGTTCGTTCGATCACTCGAACATCCGAACGAACCCAGTCGACCTCCAGGTCCGTTACTTCGTTCACGCGACAGCCCGTGTCCCGAATCACACCCAGCCATCGCCCCGGAGGACAACCGCGCGAAACGGGGCTGGTCTGCCTCAATCGGCGCCCGCCGATTGCAGACCAGCGGTCGCTGGAAGAGCTGCAAACGGCGACCGCCGTTTTCCCTCCGGCGACCGCCGTTTGTCCGGGAACAGCAGCGCGACCTGCTGTTCCGAGCTCGTTTCCGGGTCGATTTTCCTCTTCCGACTACCGATCCGGAGGTCCTTGACCCCCCAGTAGTCGAGGAATACGATCCACGACCCCGGAACCCGATCTAAGATTCGATGTATTTTCAACGAAATAAGAGATCGAATAATTGCGGAATAAGGGTTTCGATATCTTATACCTTTGTCGCGTGATTCGGAGAAGCCGAATTGTTGAGACCACGAAGCCTTCCGGTGTATGTCTCTATCCCCGATGTTCATCCGTTGAGTGGGCAACGATCTGCTGAATATTCCTCTTCTCCTTTCTCTCTTGAACCCACCGTAGGAATAATATCCTATGTCTCAGAAATATATTTGCGCAAGCAAAATTATTTGCGCAAACTTTTATTTTCTCTGCAGAATTAATTATAGCGGCGTAAGTTAGGTTTTGATCTTCTGTCTCAGAAATATAATTTCGCTAGCAATTAATTTCTCCAGAAAATAATAACAGCGCTAATCTATTTATTTTTACAGAAAAATAATTGCGCAAACAATTTATTTTTCTCCGCAAAAATAAAATAGCGGCGTTTCTTAGGTTTAGAGAAGGAGAGCGTGAGGTATTTATAGAGCTACACCAGGGACCTTATGAAAATTAATTATTAGGCTAAATTGCAATTTAATTAACTCGGCGTCCTAAAAGGCAAACCTTAATTAAATTCCACAATTTTAATTATAATTAATTCCACTATAACATTATAATTGAATTCCCAATAATTAATTTATATTATTTCAACAATAATAATTCCGCCGAATTACATATACGACTTTCACCGTGTTTAAGACATCGTATGTCCACGAATTAACTTTAATTACTAATAATTACATTAATTCGTTTCTTGTTATCCGAGACTAGTACCACTCATCCTTATTATCATGTGGAACGAATCCACCTGCAGAGTTTACACGATAAACTTTATGAGCTCATCTCGGGGACATCATCAACCCAATAAATGGGACACGGTTTCCTGTCTACAATCTATAGCATGCCGTGTGTACAATTCCGATTCCCAATTTACCGAGAATATTGACTAATCAATTAGTTTCACTCACTAGCAAGTCAAAGAACCGAGAATTGGACACACGCACCTATAATTATATAGGGATTAGGAATACGTATATCCGTAATATCTGAGGTCTGGTTCGATTACTGTGATTAGTATAAATCGAACGCCCTCCCGTGGTCCTGCTCAATACACCAAGTGTACAAGTGTAACATGATAGTCAAGACCGACTATCTACCAGTCATACTACGACGTACCGATGGATTGTCCCTATCCATCTAAGTCGTGAGCTACTGTTCGATAGTATACGAGTAACCGATAGTATGATCTTCCGCGTGTCTCCTCACGCCATACTATCTACAACGTATACATCAAGGACTATTTCATTAAATGCAATCATGCTTGAATCATATATCGAATTAAGGTATAGATAAGGAGTTCCGTATTTGCACTAAACTAGACATTTAGAATACAACTCCATCAATCTCCCACTTATACTAAAAGTCTAGTCGCCCTCTCCCAAACCTCAGATTTCCATAACCTTATCACGCCTACCCAACGCTTCCACTGGAAAAGCTTCTGTGAACGGTTTTACCAGGAAATCCTCTCGATGCTATCTAGGTGACAACTGCATCGTCTTACTAGACGATTTCTCGAATCAGGTGGTACTTTCGCTCTATGTGTTATCTCCCACTGTAGACTCGTGGCATTTCAAGTTTACCAATACACCGCTATTCAAAATAGCTTTGGGTAGACTAGAAACCACATCTAAGTCCCTCAAGAAGTTCTGGAGCCACACTGACCTTTTACTGCCTCAGAGGCCGTTATCCTTTCAGTTTCCATGGTAGAGTCCGTAATGCATTGCTGCTTTACATTCTTCCATGTGACTGCTCCACTTCACAGTGAGAACACATAGCCTGACTTCGACTTTTGGCTGTCCCTGTTTGATTGGAAATCCAATTCTATGTAATCCAAAGGAAACAACTTGACTGCTTTGTAACTCAGAACATAATTCCTGGTCCTCTGCAGGAGCTTAAACATGTTCTTTACATCAGTCGAGTGATCCTTTCCAGGATTACTATGATATCTCACCACCATGCCCATGGCATAGTAGATATCAGTCTCGTGTATAGCATTACATACATTAAGCTTTCCACCATTAAGGTGCAGGGAACTGCTTACTCTTCATCTATCTCCTTTATTGTGTCGGACACAAAACTTTAGATAGATGAATTCCACATCTAAAAGGTGAAGACCTATCTTGGAATTTTGTATGCTGCAACGAGCAAGAATTGTATTTATGTATGAGGCTCGAGATAAGTTCTATGTTCTTTTCTGGTGATCATTTATTACCTTGATCCCAAGAACATTCCCGACTTCTCCTGAGTCTCTTATATTGAATTACTCGGACAACCATCCCTTTATGTCTGATAACATCTTTCATATTGTTGCCAATTTAGAAGGATGTCGTCTACATAAAGAATGAGAAAACACTACAACTTTTCCGTCACTTATTTGTTACACACATGACCCAAACATGCCTTGAAAGAATCCATAAAATAGATTTTCTCATAGATCCGCATGTGTCCAAGATCTTGAAACTTTCTTCAATCCAAAGATCGATTAAGCTTGCTTACAAAATGCTCTCGGCTCTTTTCGATGAATCCCTCTTGATGTCCCATACATCAGATTTCATCGCCTTTTGCCAAGGCTGAGCATCTTGATCTTTCAGCGTCTCGTCATAGGTCCAGGGGTCGGCTTCATGTTCTCCAAGTAATAAGTCCGAAGACTCACCTATAAACATGAACCTGTCGGGTTGTCGAACAACCCTCCCACTACGACGACGCTCCGGTGTATCTTTAGTGACTAAAGATTATAGTAGTGAACCACTCAGTTAGGCTGGTTCTAAGTCTTGATCAGTCCCTCTAAGCACATTAAGTATTACCCTACTCTTGGGCTTGTGATATTGCATATATATAGTCCATGTCTAAGAACCGAACATTGATGCAATCAACGAACATCTGGTTCTTAGGGTATCCTATAAACAGCCAAATATCTGTACAAGTTTCCAAAGGAATCAAGTTCAGGATAAACGCCGCTGTTTCCAAGCCATATCCCAAAAACGAATTAGGTAACTCCGAATAACTCATTGTCTACTTTCCCATATCTATAAGAGTCCTATTCCTTCTTTACAACACATTATTTTGCCGAGGCATAAATGGTGTAGTCTGTCGGGAGTTAATCCCATTTTCTGATAAGTATGCCTTACTCCTCAAAGAGGTCTGCATATATCAGAGCGAATCAACTCTAGTACTTTCTTGGATCTTTTCCTTTTAACCGTAAAGGGTTGCTTGGTCATTTAAACTTCCAAGTATGATTCGAAGGTTGGAAGGTCCTTTCCTTCAACCTAGCTGAGTAGTCCATCAGCTTTCACCCTTTGAATCGTACTCAAGTTAAAATGATCTATCCTAAGATTCCATAAGTACATTTGATTCATCCTAGAAGGATCTTTACTCTTATTGGGGTTTGATAATGTGTTATTTGCTCCGGTGTGTTGCATCGTGGAAGAATATGGATTTAAATTGTCTGTCAATGTACCAGAATGGATAACAACCCCGTTTCCTACTCTGAAAAGTATGAAACTATCAGAAGAAACAGAATATCCATTCTAAGCCAATTTAGAAATCTGAAATGAAATTTCTTTCTAAATGCCGGCACATAAAGACAATTTATTAGAGCTAAAATCCTACAGTTTCAAACCATTTAACATCTCCCACTGCAACGGCTGTTACCTTAACAGTATTGCCCATGTAGGTTATAACTTCTTCCTTTCTAAGTCTTCGGGTTTCCTGGAACCCCTGCATTTAAGTGCAGACATGATTAGTGGTTTCCGTATCCACACACCAGGTACTGGTGGATAACACCACTGAGCATGTTTCGGTGACTAAGGAAAAGTCAACTTCTTGTTGCTTGAGAGGACAATCAAAACTCCCAGTATCCAAACTGCTTACAACGCGTCCCATTCCGTGGTCCAGATATATTAGGCCCACTGGGTTTCCGTATTTGCTTCTTCTTCCTTTTGCCGCCCGAAGGCCTAGGAAGAGCCAATTTCTCAGCCACAAGTGTTTTGAGAGCCCTTAAGGATTCTCTCAGCCGCTTGAAGTTCAACCAGGAGCTCCGCCAATGAATAAGACCTCTTATCCATGTTATAGTTTAGGCGGAACTGCTCAAAACTTCTCGGCAGAGACTGGAGCACAAAATCAACCTAGGTTACCCCATTGATAATTATTCCCAGAATCTCTATCTCATTAAGATAGCCCATCATTCTAAAAACGTGATCCCTCACGGGCGTTCTTTCCGACATAATGGCCGTCATGAGTTGCCTCATTTCACTTTGCCCGGCTGTCCTGTCCTGATAACCAAAAACTTCTTGAGGTTAAGCATCATATCATAGGTAATGGTCATGGCATGATCCTGATGTCGCAACACTTTTGACATGAAAGTCATAATGTTGCTCCGCGTCATCTCATTAGCCTTGATCCATTTTCAATGAGCTTCCTTTCCTCAGTAGTGGAAGCATCATTTGGTTCAGCAGGTCAATTGACTTGGAGTACATATTTGTACTCCTCTGCAGTTAGGACAATGTCCAAGTTACCTCTCTTATCCATACAATCAGGTTCAGTGAGTTTATTGACTTTTAATGGGAATAATACCATATAAAACAAACAATGAGTTTAATTCGATATCATTTCCCTCAAGTGATATCATTAAACTACCAATCATTTCCAAAATCCCATCAGACATAGCAAGCCACGTTCTTGTGGACGTTTACCAGTCCAAATGATTTTATGATTGGATTTCACTTCGGTCGTACATCATCACAGCAGTGACTCCGATGGGGAGGATACTATAAAGCGTACCTAAGTGTATACCATTTCTCAGTACTAAGTCCACCGCTCGGGAACTACATGTCCACCGCAAGCCACGTTCATGTGGACGTTTACGTTGACATGCGGTCCTCCACGACTTTCTATAACTGTCGAGCCTCAATTAATCCCAAAGTTCCGTTTCCATTTAGCAAGCCACGTTAGTGTGGACGTTTACTAAACAAACAACTTTATTAATTGAATCCTACTTATTTAAATGTCATAGAGTCTCAATTGACCCAAAGTATCGTTTCCATTTAGCAAGCCACGATAGTGTGGACGTTTACTAAAACAAACAACTTTGTTAATTGACTCTTACAATTATTAAATTTCACAATTTATTAATCAAAGCTTGATATCTCGTAAGTGAAACTCGAAGTTTCTAACCAGCGATCAATCATGCAATTGAGCCCTATCTCTCACAAGGTGAGGGAGCCAATCAGACAATCGATCTAGTCATCGAATGACTCGAAAGTCTCTAATCTGTGTCATCGACTTAACCAAGCGCTTTGGCTCCATTCCACTCCTCGGGGTGAGAATGAGTCGAGTTGAAATTAGTCTTTGAATGACAGATTAGGCATTGCTTTTGAGAAATATTATTGTTCAATTTTATAAGTGGATTTTAAATTCGAATTTTGATCCAGTGATATCCGTGTGTCGACTTTATCCGATAGGGAGGATGACACTAAAGCCAACTCGTAAGTGACACACGTCACTATCAAAACAGAGAATGGAGACCGCGGGATTGTTTCCAATCCCTCTCCCACTTAGTATTTTACGATAGGGATAACATGCACAAATAAGTAAAGCACAATAAAAGCACGTAAACACACAATAAGCATTTAACGTGGTCCCGATTATTATGGCCTTTAAATATCTTCGATGCACGTCTTCTCGGATCTTCGTCTCGTTGCTCGTCTCGGTCTCGATCCACCACCGACTCGTCTTAGTGACAAGAGACGAACCCCTCCCACTGGAGTATCATCCCAGGCCTCGACGAGCGACCCGTGGTGTCCGTCGAATCCCCGCGCCGCTGCTGCCAAGTATCCAGCGAAACAACGACCGCTGTTTGCCCTTCAGCAGCTCGCGGGTTCGACTTCTCGACCCTCGTTCGTCCGGCCTCCGATCTTCTCTCGATCCACCAAGTAGCAGTAACATTACAAAGGTAAAACATACTACTTCCGGCATCGATCCTATACAGGTTGATCGATCCTATACATCCGGATAAAACGAAAAACGAAATAGAAAAACCTAAACGACTCAACCCGTCGTTTTAACTATTACATTCAGGCAACGATTTAAAAACAAAAATCTCGACAACCCCGAGAGTTTAAAAAACCACAACATACAGTACAATCACATGACCATAATAATCGGGTTCGAACCTGCAAAACAATTCTCGCAAAAATACAACGAATCGACAAAACCGGCTCTGATACCAATTGTTGGAAATCGACTACCCGGGATGCGTTCGTTCGATCACTCGAACATCCGAACGATCCCAGTCGACCTCCAGGTCCGTTACTTCGTTCACGCGACAGCCCGTGTCCCGAATCACGCCCAGCCATCGCCCCGGAGGACAACCGCACGAAACGGGGCTGGTCTGCCTCAATCGCTGGATGAGCTGCAAACGGCGACCGCCGTTTGTCCGCGAACAGCAGCGCGACCTGCTGTTCCGAGCTCGTTTCCGGGTCGATTTTCCTCTTCCGACTACCGATCCGGAGGTCCTTGACCCCCCAGTAGTCGAGGAATACGATCCACGACCCCGGAACCCGATCTAAGATTCGATATATTTTCAACGAAATAAGAGATCGAATAATTGCGGAATAAGGGTTTCGATATCTTATACCTTTGTCGCGTGATTCGGAGAAGCCGAATTGTTGAGACCACGAAGCCTTCCTGTGTATGTCTCTATCCCCGACGTTCAGCCGTTGAGTGGGCAATGATCCGCTGAATATTCCTCTTCTCCTTTCTTTCTTGAACCCACCGTAGGAATAATATCCTCTATCTCAGAAATATATTTGCGCAAGCAAAATTATGAATTAATTAGAGCGGCGTAAGTTAGGTTTTGGTTTTGATCTTCTGTCTCAGAAATATAATTGCGCTAGCAATTAATTTCTCCAAAAAAAATAACAGCGCTAATCTATTTATTTTTACAGAAAAATAAATTGTTAATTATAGCGGCGTAAGTTAGGTTTTGGTTTTGATCTTCTGTCTCAGAAATATAATTGCGCTAGCAATTAATTTCTCCAAAAAAAATAACACCGCTAATCTATTTATTTTTACAGAAAAATAATTGCGCAAACAATTTATTTTTCTCCGCAAAAATAAAATAGCGGCGTTTCTTAGGTTTAGAGAAAGAGAGGGTGATGTATTTATAGAGCTACACCAGGGACCTTATGGAAATTAATTATTAGGCTAAATTGCAATTTAATTAACTCGGCGTCCTAAAAGGCAAACCTTAATTAAATTCCACAATTTTAATTATAATTAATTCCACTATAAAATTATAATTAAATTCCCAATAATTAATTTATATTATTTCAACAATAATAATTCCGCCGAATTACATATACGACTTTCCCCGTGTTTAAGACATCGTATGTCCACGAATTAACTTTAATTACTAATAATTAAATTAATTCGTTTCTTGTTATCCGAGACTAGTACCACTCATCCTTATTATCATGTGGAACGAATCCACCTGCAGGGTTTAAATGATAAACTTTATGAGCTCATCTCGGGGACATCATCAACCCAATAAATGGGACACGGTTTCCTGTCTACAATCTATAGCATTCCGTGTGTACAATTCCGATTCCCAATTTACCGAGATTATTGACTAATCAATTAGTCTCACTCACTAGCAAGTCAAAGAACCGAGAATTGGACACACGCACCTATAATTATATAGGGATTAGAAATTCGTATATCCGTAATATCTGAGGTCTGGTTCGATTACTGTGATTAGTATAAATCGAACGCCCTCCCGTGGTCCTGCTCAATACACCAAGTGTACGAGTGTAACATGATAGTCAAGACCGACTATCTACCAGTCACACTACGACGTACCGATGGATTGTCCCTGTCCATCTAAGTCGTGAGCTACTGTTCGATAGTATACGAGTAACCGATTGTATGATCTTCCGCGTGTCTCCTCACGCCATACTATCTACAACGTATACATCAAGGACTATTGCATTAAATGCAATCATGCTTGAATCATATATCGAATTAAGGTATAGATAAGGAGTTCCGTATTTGCACTAAACTAGACATTTAGAATACAACTCCATCATCCAGCAGACTGTTGTTTGTCCTCCTGATACTCTCCAGGAGTCTATCCTTGCTCTCCTGATGTGTCCTCGTGATCCGGGCAGTCAGTCGAGCCATAAATCCCGTGTCGGACTCGTCGTTCAGGATTTTCTTGAACCGTCGATCAATCCGTCGATCGGTACTGTCATCAGACCCCTCAAGAGCAGGAGAGCCCTCTCGTCGGGGTCGCTGAGAGGGACGACGCTCTGCCGATGAATTAGGTGTGATGGCATCACGACCCCGTCTACTAGGCCCAGAGTCGCCGGTCATCTTGTCGACCGCCTTGGACACGCGTCCGGCCATGCGTTCTATCAAGTTCTTCTTATTTTTCTTTGCCGGTGCCTGTGCCTGTGCCTCGTCTGCAGGCAATCCAAGTCTAGGAGGAGGACAGTACGTGACCTCTCCTGCTCTGTCACGCATGAAAATAAAATGCGGAGCAACCACCTCCTCCTCCGTCGGCTCTAGATACCGATGAACTTCAAGCTGAAAAGAAATCAAAATTATATAGAATTAATTAATTTAATTATTTGATATAACCATTAATTGAACATTAAAACAAGCTTACATCCGGGTCCTCGTAGAAATCAGAAAAATCGACTTGGGTAGTAATCGAGTTCCACCCCAGTAGCCGAGGAATCCTCGGACGGTCGTATCTGTGCGCGCACGCCCTCCCGAGACTAGGTATAGCCTCGTATGACCATAGCTGATAGGTCCAAATGGGGCCATAATTGTGGTAGGCCGACTTCAGTTGCTGACCGGGATGCATGGCAGCTATGCTGAGGTAGTAGGACATGATCTGAAATGTGTGGGAGCCCCAGGGAAACGTCTCCCATCCCTCCTCGTCCTCTACCAAAGTCCATACCCAATCCTCGATGTAGATATCGCCTCGGCATAGGAATTGGTAACTATTTATTGTTTCCTTTTGATCTTTTTGTTTGTTGTTGTGTATGCAAGGTCGAAGGAGTCTTCAACCCTTACTCTTGCCATACATTGACAACGTGAATCAATCTAAGGCTCTACGCAATCTAGCCTCTACATCCGAGCATCCGCCACTACTCACATTTTTACCACTCTCCGTTCCTACTACACCTTTCCCTGCTATCACTATGGAGAATCACGACAACAATGCTCATGACGGAGGGTCCCACCATTCTAATTCCGGAAGAGACAACCGTTCACCTCGAATGAATGACCGAAGATAGCGTGAACCTAATCAACAACACCGTCATTCCGAGGACGATATGGGTTCAAACCGGAGGAACAACCGTTATTCCGATGAAGATCGTGAGTCTCACAGGAGGCATCACCAAGAGACGGATGACGAGTATTATCATGGAAGGGACTACTACCAACCTCCACCTCGTCGTAATCGTGACCGTGACCACTATAGAGACTATGAGCGTGATCGTGAGCGTAACCTTGAGCAAGAGCGTCAACGAAACCGGTATGCCTACCAACGTCCTCCGGCCGGTAACTTTGAGCCTCAACGCCCGAGAATAGGTGATTTTTCTAAACCGAGGGTTCATGCCGACTCTTCTTGCATTATTCTTGGCCCGGGAGCTAGGAACTATGAGCTCAACCCTCATCTTCTTAATCAATTGCCGATGTATCATGGGTTTTCTAAGGAAGATGTGCTTGACATTATCCGAGAATTCTATTCTACCCTTAAAGACTTTCCTCTAAATGGGATTCCGGAGGAACAATTCTGGATGAAGTGCTTTCCGCATTGTCTTAAAGAGAATGCTCGTTCTTGGTTCATTACTTTGCCACCGAATTCTTTGAGAACTTGGGAGGAGGTGATCGACAAATTCACGGGACGGTATTTTCCACAAAACAAGACTCAAGCCTTGCGTGAGCAAATTGTTGCTTATAGACAAGTGGATGACGAACCATTTCATGAGGCATGGGAACGGTTTAAGGCATTGGAAAGAGCTTGCCCACATCATAATTTTCCCCCGGAGCTATTAAGGCAATTTTTCTACAATGGATTGGACCGTGAGTTTCCGTGAGTTTCGGATGACGGTTGATCACGCTTCCGGAGGTAATTATAGTAAGTTGGACCGTAAGGAAGTTAATGAGATGTGTGAAACGTTGGCGGAAAATTATCTTCAAAATATTGTGCAAACTAGTGGGGAGGTATAAGGTGAATGCCAACGAAGTTAACTTGGGAATGGCTAATCAAATGAACAAGCTCACAAAATGTATGCACACGTTGATGAAAAGGGATGAGAAGGTTGATGTGAAGAAGGAGTCTTGTTGTGTGTGTGGGTCCTCGGACCATGGAGGAGATTATTGTCCACAAACCGCACCACCTCAAGATTTTGAGGTTAATGCTATTCAAGGGGTACACTCTAAGAATGATCCATTTGCCCCCACGTACAACAATGCTTGGAAGAACCATCCCAATTTCTCTTGGTCCGGGAATAACTATCAAAAACCACCCGGACAAAGCTCGGGACCTCGACCTCCGTATTAAGGCCCGAACCAACCACCTAGACCGACTCTCATGCAAGAATTTCATGCCTATGTGCAATCTTCTACTAATCACCGTATTGAACAAGATAAGAAGATTGCCACTCTTGAAGCCGCATTGAAACATATTGAGACCCAAGTGGGTCAACATTCCACGAGTCTTGGTGAGATTCACCAACAACTCCAAAAGGGTACGTTTCCTAGTCAACCATCTCATCTAAAGGCGGTGACTATGTTGAGGAGTGGTAAGATCGTGGATAACAAAGTCGGTGATGTGAGTTCGGATGAGGAAGTACGTGTGGACCCATCTATTTCGGTCCCACCAAAAGAGAAAGAAAACGAGGCGCCACCCAAAGAGCAAATTCTACATAAGACGGCGAATCCTTATCGCCCTCCTTATCTGTTTCGTCTCACTAATGACAAACAAGAGCAACAATTCCAAGACATCTACAAGCTTCTCTCTAAGGTGAATATCAACCTTGCTGGGATTCGATGTCCCGGGCTATCAAAAATTATGCGGAACCGATAACCCGACCGAAACCCCGTCGCCGGAAACCGATCGCGAACACCACGAAGAACCGGGCTCGACAAGAGCATCGCCGCGGGATGAACCCGCGGCTAAACCCTAGCCGAACCCCATCGCGGGGTTCGCGATCGCATGCACATGCGATCGCCGGGGCTGCCCAGCAGCCCCCGGTGGTGAGTCCGGCGACTCACCACCGCCGCCGGAGGAGGGCGGTCAGCCCCCAGCTGACCCGCCGCGGCTCCATCCGCGGATTTCCCTCGCGATCGACCACGCGGTCGATCGCATGCCCCGGCTTCAGCCGGGGCTCCTCCCGTGCACCGTCGCCGGCCGAGGGTGGGCAGGGGGTTCACCCGCCGTGGCACCAGCCCACGGCGAACCCCCAGCGATCGACCGAGTCGATCGCATGCCCCGGCGAGAGCCGGGGCTTCCCCTCGTCCGCGCGCCGGGCGGTCAAACCCTAGGGTTTCGACCGCCCCCTTCGATCTTCGCCGGGGATCTCGAATCCCCGTCCCCGAAGTTCGTCGTTTTCCCGGATCGTGCGTTCATGTATATATTACAATTAATACGCACATAAATCATAAGAGGGGGTTTATGATTTTACCTTCGATTCGTTGTGCGGAGAAACGAAATCGGATTGATGACCTTGCGATCTTCCTACGTATTCCTTGCACCTCGTCCGAACGTCGTGTGGGCGACGATCTATCGAACTCCTATGGATCTCCTTCACTCTTCAAGACTTTATGATTGGCGTAAGTTATGTTATGAATTGTGAAGACCATGTAGTGCTTTTATAGGCTACGTATGGGATCAAAAGGAGGTGGAATATTGGGCTTCCAATATTGAAGATTAAATTGAGCCCAGCCCAAATCTATTAATCCTTATCAATATTAATTAATTTATTTTCCACTATATAAATTAATTGCACTCCCAATATTAAACCATATTATATCAAATAATATTTCTCCGGTAGTATTATTTATTCCGTGTATTTAAGATTTAAATATCCATGAATAAATTTATTTATTGCTTAATAAATTATATTCATCTCTTATATCTGAGACTAGTACCGTTCAACCTTAATTATTGTGCGGAACGAATCCACTCATGAGGTTTACACAATAATTCCTTATGAACTCATCTCGGGGATATTATCAACCCTTCCGGGATACACTTTCCCGTCAAGTATTCACGGCATGTCATATATAAAATATAGCGACCCAATTTTACTGGTAATTAACCCAATAATTAAATCGGTTAATTCCTTTGGAAAATCAAAGTCTCTTATATTAAATATACACACACGCAATAGTATCGGGGATTAAGAATAAAATACTCTGAGATTTAAATTGATTATCCAAGGCAATCCTAATCAATAAATCTCAAGCGATCCGCCCAATACACCAAGTGTACAAGTGTGATAAAATAATTAAGATAAATTATTTTCTCTCTCACACAACGACTATACCGATGGATTGGTCCGGGTCCATCTAGGTCGTGAGCATCTGTTTGATTAAATACGAGTGACCGATAGTATGATCTTCTGTGTGTGCCCGACACACCATACTAACTACAACGTATAAAATCCAGGACTATATTTTGAATAATTAATTAATAATAATTAAATGCAAATAATTGTTTATTAATTAAATAGGTTAAATGCTATGACCGGGAGTTTACCGATACTTAAATCTAGACATTAAATACACAACTCCAACAATCTCCCACTTGTACTAAGGTCTAGTCATTTCCTCCAAACTCCCGACTCCCATACTTATCACGTGCTTAAATTATACTTCCCAGAAGTATTATGTGAATAAGAAATCTAGGTTGCCGCTCTGAAGTTATCTTGGTGACTACTGCGTTGTCTCCCTAGACGATGACTCGAATCAGGTGGTACTTGCTCTATGTGTTATCATCACCTTTTGAACTTATGACTTCTTCCAGTTTACCATGCACCGCTTATATACATAGCCTTTGGTGAACCAAGAATCATATCCAAGTTCAGAGGTTACCCCGGAACCTAACCAAAACTTCCGCTGCCTCTGAGGCTGCTATTCGGTTTATGATAGAGTCCGAGAAGCATCACGCTTATCACTCTTTCATCTTTAGGTTCCACCTCTTTTAAAAAAAATGAACACACAGCCTGATATCGACTTACACTGGTCTTTTTCTTATTTTGGATCTGAGAAACTGTAATCCAAGAAGATTTCGTCTTGCTCAGTAATCTAGTACTTCCAAGTACTTTTACAGCATTCGAATATCTCTTATCCAGATTACTTTGATATCCTCCCACTACGCTATCCGCATAGTTGATATCAGGTTCTTGTTTTATAACACCGCATCTACAAAGCTTTCCACACTCGAAGTGCAGGAAACTGCTTTGTCTATATCTATCTCCTTCATGTGTTCGAGACACATACCTTTAGATAGATGTATTCTGTTCCCGAAAGGCAATAACCTTTCTCAGAATTATGCATGTTTAAAACAAACCATAATCGCATAAGATATCTTAAGAGAAGTACAGATGTTCTTATCCAGAGATCGAAAGATTACAAGAACATGATCCAACTTACTCTTAATCTTATATCTCGATTAATTTAGACAACCTCTATTTTATGTCTGACAACACTTTTACATTGTTGCCAACGATGAAGTGTTATCTACATAAAATTCCGAGAAACACCACCTTGTTTCCATTACGTCTCCAATACACCTTTCCTTGTCTATGCCTTTTGATGAATCCATATAATGGACTATCTCATCAATTCGCAAGTTCCACAATTTACAACTTTGTGATAATCCATAAATGGATTCACTAAGCTTGTACTTCTAAATGATCTTGCCTCTTAACAATAATACTTATTGCTATCCAAGTAGGCACATTTAGATTAGTACTGCCTCTTATGCAGAGCTAGGGATCGATTTCATGTCTACTAGATCCAGAGTTCAAAACTCCTCTAGTCTTATGAACATCTCTGGTCGCTTTAACAACCTCCCACTGCAATGGCATTCCGGTGTATAACAGTAATAACAGTTAGGTGCAGTTAGTGGTGTACTACTACTCGGTTAGGCTGGTTCTCAGTCTTTCCTTTTCCTCATTTTAAAGTACCTTGTCAGTTAGGGCATTGTAGTTCATCTAATAGTCTTCCTCTAAGAACCGGGCGATGACACCCATCTGGTTCATAGTACTATTGAACATACAATTGCTTGTTCTTCTAGGATATTCTACAACCACATTGAATGTGCCATTGTATCCAGAAATATCCATAGAACAAAGGTAGTTCCGAATAAACTTGTCCTTTTACTATTAGAATTCCATTTCTTATTCTTGACACACCATGTCTACACATCAGTGTATGGTGCAGTCCTTTGAGACTTATTCTCAATCTTTGATTTATGCTATGTGTTATTTAGATAGGTGATAGCCTCCGCGAACAAGTCGCAGGCTTCTAATGGATATACTTTGATGGTTCCCCATGATAGCTTTGTGTTTACTTACGGGTCAAAAACACTTTGCATTTATGGCACATCAAGTATTCTAATCCATCTTCAAGTATTCTTTTAAAGAACAACTCGTACCTTTCTAATTACACATGTCACTGCATAAATCATAAATCATTCTCAATGCTTGTCCGAATTTTATCCTTTATCCAGAAAGGTTAGCTTAGTTGTATCATCTTCCAAGATCGATTCTTAGGTCGGGAGGTCCACTCCTCCAAATATAATTGATCAAATCAATTTCGACCTTTTGAATCCCTTTTGAATAAATACTACTAAGTTCAAGAATTCACAAGCATAATGATTGATAAAGAAATACATCTAATAAGTAAAACAAGTTATACATAATGGTTTGTTGCATCGTGGTAGACTAAGGATTCATCATTCATATATTGCTATCTTAATGTACCAGAATAGATATTACTATTATTTCTTATCCAAACCATCAAATGATTAAAGAAATAAAATATCCATTCATTAATAATAGAAAACTAGAACAAAAGTTCTTTCTAAAATAAAAAGTACATTAAGCAATAAACTTGAAATGAAATCCTATAACTAAATGTCTTCCACTGCAACCACTGCTTCCTCAACAGCTTCGCCCATATAGACTCGAACTCTTCTTCTCTAAGTCGACGGGTTTTCTGGAACCCCTGCATTTAAAATGCACATACCGTCAGTGGTTCCATATCTACACACCAGAATTCTGGTAGATAATACCGCTGACTATGTTTTACGACTAAAGAAAAATTCGTACCTTTGAGAGGACAAGATATAGACCCCCAGTACTCAGACTGCTTTCCTTGGGGATATTTTCCAGAAGGCTTCTCTATCCCACCCTTTGGTCCAAGTCCCTTAGGACTTCTGGATCCCTTTGTCCTCTTCTCCTTTTCCTCATGTATGCCCTTAGGTTCGAAACCTTTGGCCTTGGCTATAAGAGCTTGCGATTGTTTCAACTCGTCTAAAAGATCCATCATCTCAAAAACGTGTTCAAGCGTTTCCTCGAAGCAACTGATCTTTATGAGTATCCTCATCGCCTCTTTTCTAGCCTTTACATCATGTCCAAACATCAACTTGAGTTTAAGCATGACATCATGATTAGCGACTAATGCGTGAGCACTATCCCACTTTTCAAAGTCAACTATTTCCTCATCAGTTGAGTTAATGGTAGGTCTAGGAGGACAAGTTTCACTGAGTACGTCTTTGTACTCCTTTACAGTCTGAGTAATGTCTAACTCTTCTTTCCATTCAACACAGTATGGAACCAGTGCGTTGAATTCCTCAAGTATTAACGAAAGTGGATTAATTGCTATTCTCTAAACCTATAAGCACATATAAACAAACAATCAATTTAATGCCGATATTATCTCCCTCAAATAATATCATTAAATTACTAATTACGTCTAAAATCCCATCAGGTAAGGCAAGCCACGTGGTGTGGACGTTTACCCACCCAAATGATTTAGCAATTAGATTTTCTTTGGTCATACATCGATTATAGCGTAACTTCGTGGTGAAGAATACTATAACGCGTATCTAAGTGTAAACTATTACTCAGCACTAAAGTAAATCGTTTGGAATTGCTACATCACCGCAAGCGACGTGGTGTGGACGTTTACGACAATTTCACAACTATTCACATTTACTTATAACTGTCTACATCAATTAATCCAAAATCCGTTAGCATAGCAAGCCACGTGGTGTGGACGTTTACTACACCAAGAGATTTTTATAATTGACTCCCAATTACAAGAACCATTCGATTTCTGCAAATCAAGACTTGGAGAATCATAAGTGAAACTCGAAGTTTCTAACCAGTGATTCACCATGCGAACGACCCTATCTCTCATAAATGAGGGAGCCGAGCAGACAATCGATCCATCTATCAAAGAATGGTACGAAGGTCTCTAATTTGTGTCATCCACATGACCAAGTGGCTTTGGCTCCATTCCACTCCCCGGGGTGAGAATGAGTCGACTTGAAGTCAGTTTCAAAAAGACAAATTAGGCATTGTTTGATAAACTTGATCAATGTTTCTTGTAAAAGGAATTACAAGAATTCTCCTCCAATGACTCGTCTATACGAACTTCAAAAGTCCATAAGAGTCACCAAGAGAACAGCAATGGAGACCATGGGAATGTTTCCATCCCCTCTCCCACTTAGCTTTTTACGATAAAAGGGATACGCTATCTAGTGCATAAAATAAACACATATAGCATGCATACAAGTAATAAAGCACATAGTATCACATAGTCAAAATAATGCTAGAAAATTATTTTCCCGACTATCATGGCTTTATTCCATCTTCATATGCATCTTCTAGTCTTCAGTCTTAGTTCTTGAATGCTCCATGTGACGAAAATATTAATCCCAATATTTAAATCTATTTATTTTCAATTAATCCAAAAGTTACTTAATTCGAAAATTAAGTCAATCGAATATATCAAAAATAAAATTAAATATTATTAATATTTTTATTTATTTATTTTCCTATCTAATTCTATTAAATCTCTAGAATAATCTATCCAAGTAAAACTCGGAATATTCTAGAAGACTTCTATAATAGAATAAGGAAATAAAATAAATTAGGACTCACTACTTTCCAAAATTAATTAATTTCTATGTCCATGAAAATTCCCATAGGAATAATCAAATAGGAAATAAATCAATTTATTAATTAATTATTTTCCTATCCAATTCTATTAAATCTCTAGAATCCTATTCCAAGTAGAACTTGGAATATTCTAGAAGACTTCCATAATAGAATAAGAAAATAAATTAATTCCAATTAATTTTTTTCCTAATCCATGAGAGTTTCCAAAAGGAAGAACACTCAAATAGGAAAAATCCGAATCAATTAGGAAAGTGAATCTTGGTAGAAGTGGCATGGGTTGGGAGATCCCCATACCACCACCACCACCGACCGCCGCCGCCACCGGAAGAGGGCACGCCGCCGCCACCCCAGCTGGCCGGCCACCACCGCCGGCGGCAGCCCCAGCCGAGGGGCGATCGACCCCTCCCCATGGCTTCGGTCATGGGGTCGATCATGGGGTTGATCGACCCCCCGGTTTTTCGTCCCTTTCGTCTTCGTCACTCGTCTTCGTCTTCCGGCGATCGCCTCAACATCGAACCAACGTAAATAAATTACAAGAATTAAAATTTACAATTCCGGTATCGATTCTATACATGAAATCGACCCTATACATTTTCCGGAAAACATAGAACGTAATAATAAATCCTAAATTCGGTCAACCCCCGAATTTTTACTATTACAAACATTCAACCACACAAAACGAATCTCGACATGTCCGAGAGTTTAATAAACGAATAATCATGATAATTAATTAACACAATAATTAAATCCAACCATGATAGCCGGAAATCCCTGCAAGGTAGAACAATAATAGAACGTATACATGAACACGAAACCAAACGCTCTGATACCAATTGCTGGGATTCGATGTCCCGGGCTATCAAAAATTATGCGGAACCGATAACCCGACCGAAACCCCGTCGCCGGAAACCGATCGCGAACACCACGAAGAACCGGGCTCGACAAGAGCATCGCCGCGGGATGAACCCGCGGCTAAACCCTAGCCGAACCCCATCGCGGGGTTCGCGATCGCATGCACATGCGATCGCCGGGGCTGCCCAGCAGCCCCCGGTGGTGAGTCCGGCGACTCACCACCGCCGCCGGAGGAGGGCGGTCAGCCCCCAGCTGACCCGCCGCGGCTCCAGCCGCGGCTTTCCCTCGCGATCGACCACGCGGTCGATCGCATGCCCCGGCTTCAGCCGGGGCTCCTCCCGTGCACCGTCGCCGGCCGAGGGTGGGCAGGGGGTTCACCCGCCGTGGCACCAGCCCACGGCGAACCCCAAGCGATCGACCAAGTCGATCGCATGCCCCGGCGAGAGCCGGGGCTTCCCCTCGTCCGCGCGCCGGGCGGTCAAACCCTAGGGTTTCGACCGCCCCCTTCGATCTTCGCCGGGGATCTCGAATCCCCGTCCCCGAAGTTCGTCGTTTTCCCGGATCGTGCGTTCATGTATATATTACAATTAATACGCACATAAATCATAAGAGGGGGTTTATGATTTTACCTTCGATTCGTTGTGCGGAGAAACGAAATCGGATTGATGACCTTGCGATCTTCCTACGTATTCCTTGCACCTCGTCCGAACGTCGTGTGGGCGACGATCTATCGAACTCCTATGGATCTCCTTCACTCTTCAAGACTTTATGATTGGCGTAAGTTATGTTATGAATTGTGAAGACCATGTAGTGCTTTTATAGGCTACGTAGGGGATCAAAAGGAGGTGGAATATTGGGCTTCCAATATTGAAGATTAAATTGAGCCCAGCCCAAATCTATTAATCCTTATCAATATTAATTAATTTATTTTCCACTATATAAATTAATTGCACTCCCAATATTAAACCATATTATATCAAATAATATTTCTCCGGTAGTATTATTTATTCCGTGTATTTAAGATTTAAATATCCATGAATAAATTTATTTATTGCTTAATAAATTATATTCATCTCTTATATCCGAGACTAGTACCGTTCAACCTTAATTATTGTGCGGAACGAATCCACTCATGAGGTTTACACAATAATTCATTATGAACTCATCTCGGGGATATTATCAACCCTTCCGGGATACACTTTCCCGTCAAGTATTCACGGCATGTCATATATAAAATATAGCGACCCAATTTTACCGGTAATTAACCCAATAATTAAATCGGTTAATTCCTTTGGAAAATCAAAGTCTCTTATATTAAATATACACACCCGCAATAGTATCGGGGATTAAGAATAAAATACTCTGAGATTTAAATTGATTATCCAAGGCAATCCTAATCAATAAATCTCAAGCGATCCGCCCAATACACCAAGTGTACAAGTGTGATAAAATAATTAAGATAAATTATTTTCTCTCTCACACAACGACTATACCGATGAATTGGTCCGGGTCCATCTAGGTCGTGAGCATCTGTTTGATTAAATACGAGTGACCGATAGTATGATCTTCTGTGTGTGCCCGACACACCATACTAACTACAACGTATAAAATCCAGGACTATATTTTGCATAATTAATTAATAATAATTAAATGCAAATAATTGTTTATTAATTAAATAGGTTAAATGCTATGACCGGGAGTTTACCGATACTTAAATCTAGACATTACGTACACAACTCCAACAAACCTTCCTCTTCTTGATGTTATTCGTACGGTTCCGGCCTACGTCAAATTATGTAAGGACTTAGCTTCTAAAAAGCGGAGGTTTGTTGATGATGAGAAAGTGCTTGTCTCCGAGGTGGCTAGTGCGATTCTACAACACAAACTCCCGGAAAAGCAAAGTTACCCCGGAAGTTTTAATATTAAAATTGCTTTGGGTAATGGACGTGAAGTGTCGGGAATGCTAGATCTTGGTGCCGGGATAAACTTGATGCTTTTTTTTCATTTTTGACCGATTGGATTTGGGAGACCTCAAGGCTACAAGGATGTGTCTACAATTGACCGACCGGTCCGTGCGTTATCCTAAGCGCATAATCGAGGACGTTCTTGTGAAGGTGGGGGGCTTGATTGTCCTGGTTGACTTTGTTGTTCTCGATGTTGGGGAAGTCAAGGAAGACGGGAAATACCATGCTATTCTTCTTGGTCGACCTTTTATGGCCACCACAAATACCTTGATTGATGTCAAGAACGGGTCCCTTCAAATGACGGTCTTGGGTGAAACGGTATCCTTCTTGGCTAAAGATGGTATTTCGATTCCCTCAACTAAATTTGTGTAAGAGTGTTCGTTTCTCGATTCTATTGATCATCTCTCCGAGATGAATTTCTTTGAGAACTTTGAACATATTCCGATGGAGAGTATTGACATGATTAATGAGGAGGTCCCGGTGGAGGAATTGGAGTTGTTGGGTGAAGATTCATTCTTATCTCTAGATGATGTATTTGTGATTGAAGGGGATGTAGAGATTGGAAAGAGTATGGGTGTGAAAACCGATGTTGATGTACTTCCCGAGGCATTATTGGAGGAGAAGCTTGAGGACAAGCTTCCAAATTTTGAGGTGAGGGGGAATATCTTACCTCCGGGAAGTAAAGCCGAGTTGAAAGAGTTACCTCAACACTTGAAGTATATTTTCTTGGAAGAGGGTGAGTTGAAACCGGTGATCATAAGTTCAACCTTGGATGAGCACGAAGAGAAGGCTCTCTTTGAGGTACTAAAGCGTAATGTCCGAGCCTTTGAGTGGAGTCTCTCGGATCTAAGGGGTATTAACCCGGCCCATTGCACTCACCGGATCATTCTTGAGGATGGGGCCTTGCCTAAGAGAGATGGCCAACGGAGGTTGAACCCGGTACTCTTGGAAGTTGTGAAGAAGGAGATCCTAAATCTTCTTGATGAGGGGCTAATCTACGCCATTTCGGATATCAAATAGGTTAGTCCGGTGCACGTGGTACCGAAGAAGGGTGGTATCACGGTTGTTGAGAATGAAAAGAAGGAGTTGATCCCGACTCGCATGACAACGGGTTGGAGAATGTGCATTGACTATAGGAAGCTAAATGCGGCTACTAGAAAGGATCACTTTCCTTTGCCATTCATCGATCAAATGCTTGACAAACTTGCGGGCCATATGTTCTTTTGTTTTCTCGATAGGCTTTCCGGGTATTACCAAATCACTATCGCCCCGGAAGACCAAGAGAATACGACATTTACTACACTTTTTGGTACGTTTGCTTGGCGACGAATGCCCTTTGGTCTTTGTAATGCTCCCGGGACATTTCAACGATGTATAATGTCGATATTTGCGGAGTTTATTGGAGACTTCTTGGAGGTATTCATGGATGACTTCTCTTTATTTGGGAGTTCATTTGACGATTGCCTTGCTAAGCTCGATAGGGTTCTCAAAAGGTGTATTGAATCAAGTTTGACTTTGAGTTGGGATAAAAGTCACTTTATGGTGAGAAGTGGGATCGTCTTGGGACATGTGGTGTCCGAGAAAGGTATTGAGGTGGATCCGGCAAAGATTGCCGTTATTTCTAAACTACCGTCTCCGGTGAACGTGAAGGGAGTTCGGAGTTTCTTGGGGCATGCCGGATTCTATAGGCGATTTATCAAGGATTTTTCTAAAATAAGCCAACCTTTTTGCCATCTTTTGAGCCAAGACGTGGAATTTAAGTTTGATGATAAATGCACGGAGGCATTTGAGATATTGAAGAAGAAGCTTACCACGGCCCCGATTGTATGTGCCCTCGATTGGAACATTCCTTTCGAAATTATGGCTTCAAACTCGGCCGTTGAAGCGGTTCTTAGTCAAAGAGTCGACAAGATCTCTCATGTTATCTATTATGCTAGCTTGACTCTTTCCGGAGCTCAATTGAATTATACGACTACGGAAAAGGAACTGTTGGCGGTAATGTTTTCTTTTGAGAAATTTTGCCCTTACATCATTGGATCCAAGGTTATCGTTTATAGTGATCATGCGGCTCTTCAATACCTTCTTACTAAGCCACACTCGAAGCCGAGGTTGATCCGATGGGTACTCCTACTTTAAGAGTTTGACTTGGAGATCCGAGATAGGAAGGGTAGTGAAAATGTGGTAGCCGACCATCTCTCTCGTCTTGAGCCGGTTGGTGACTTCTTGAAGACTCATGCCTTTGAGGGAATTTCCGAAGCCTTTCCATTTGAAGATTTGATGCTAGTAGATCTAAGTCCTTGGTATGCGGATATCGTGAACTATATCGCCGCCGGAGCTCTAAGGAAGGACTTGACATCTCAAGCCCGGAAAAAGTTCGAGAATAATTGCAAGTACTATTTTTGGGCCGACTGACGCTACCGTCGTTTGAGTAGCGCAAAATAAATTTATAAGACCTAAAGCTTTACACCAACAACAAGTATTAGTGGTAAGTATTAGGTGTCGATCCCACGAGGAGTTTATTGTTATTTTCTCACGGCTTTGCCCAAATTGGGTTGTCACGATTTTTGAAAGAGTTTTGAGTGAACTACCGACCTACTAAAATAACTAAAAACAAATAATAAACAAACTAAAAATAAAAGCAAGAAATAAAATACTCAGCTACTGAACTTGACCAATAACGGAAATAAACTACTCAACTACTGAACTCGACCAAACTGTAAAATAGAGCATCTGGACACAGTCGTCACCTTGTCTACCTGATCAAGTTGCTACTGTTCATCGGCACATAATATTTTGCTAACAGCTTTATCTTTCGGTTATAGGTTGTCCAATTAAAGTATAAACGCCCCTATGATGTCACGCACGCAAATACCCCAACCCTTATTCACTCTTTCAGTTTAAAGTTTTACTAGATCTCTCTAAGCACAACTTCTAGTATTAATCAATTCGACACTATGTTAGCCGACATGAGTCTAAGTTGACCAAACTGCATTAATCTCT
This sequence comes from Euphrasia confusa, assembly GCA_954870475.1. Lineage (NCBI taxonomy): Eukaryota > Viridiplantae > Streptophyta > Magnoliopsida > Lamiales > Orobanchaceae > Euphrasia > Euphrasia confusa. The sequence continues at coordinate 12,032,318 of OX940965.1, forward strand.
AAGCAAACCCGAAATGGCCAATAGCATGCCCGGACAGACCCGAGTCATACGACCACATCTCCAGCAACATGTAATACTATGCGGACGCCCAGTCTCCCGGCACGTTGATCCGCGTATGTGTGTGTTAGGTGAAAAGGGTTTCCTACTGGCTACTGTAAGTTGCCCAAGTCCCTAACATGCCTGTAGATACTACCCTGTTGAATCGGGAATAAAACTAAGTTAGTTGTTGTAATCAAAAGCCTCTCAGTATTTTAGACAATAGATAGACCAAGATCAGACGTTGCCCAGGTGCAGATTTCTAGCGACACATGAACAAAGCTAAAATAAATAAAATAAAATAAAAATAAAACATGCTGGAATTAAATTAAAAGACGAAAATAAAAACAAGAATTAAAACGAAATTGCCCAGCTATGCCCGAAGGCGATAGCGGGCGAGATCTCGTCTTCCTCTTCCTCCGATCTTCTTTGGTGTGGTGGCTGGTGTGTATATGTGCATTGCCTCGTGATTTCTAGGGTATGATATGTATTTATAGGTGCTGGAAGTCTTGGGCTCCAAGTAAAATCGTTGTCTTGATCAGCTTAATTGAGATAAGGAAAGAAAAGATTATTTCCTTATCCTTTCCTTAAAAATAGGGATCCTGCCACGTCCTTGACCAATTCCGTGTATATATAGGACTCAATCTGATGTAGAAACGTGTTGGACAATGACTCTAACGTTGGATGAGAGTCCATCTTTGATACTTCTATGAATCTGGTCGTCTTTGAGGACTCCATTATTCACAGGACTCTTCGTACACTGCTTGCTCAACGTCCGTCTCTGGTCAACTCCGATCTTTGTCCAACCTCTTTACTTCGTGTAACAGCCCAAAATTTTATTTATTAAAAACATAAATTCATCAAAATAAATTTACTAATTTATAAATCAATTTAATAAATTAAAGCTACAAAACAAAATATATTTAATTAAACATTAAAATTTGATAAATACTATCATAGTAATTATATAATTAATATTTTAATTCAACCCAATATAATTTAAAATTTAATTATTAAAAAATTTCTTTACGAGCAAGACATACTAATAATATTCCTACCAAAAATTAAAATAAAACTCTAGTCTTGTTCTCCCTCTTAGCCTATAAATACTCCTCTACTATCCAACCTTCAAGACACAATAATAGCAATCCCTTTCTTTGTATTAGCCAAAGTCGAACCCGAACCTTCAGACCAATTCGAAATACATCCCCTCACGACAGTCGCAACCCATGACGTATGCTCAAGCCTCTCGAGGTCCCATGGACGAAGAAACCGCCACCGTAGTTGATCACTCGCCGCAACTCGTTGTCGACGAGAATTCGCCGGAAATCGAATAGATCCTTTGGCCTAGCTCCGCTGCCGCCTCGCACCATCATCGGAGATCGGATGAAATCATGTCAGTGCTTTACCGACTCAGTTCCGCTCAATAGATCGAGCAACCTTGCTGTTTGTTATTGAAGCACACAACCACTGCCGAAGACTCCCTAACCTTACGAGACGCCGTCAGATTTCCGTCCCCAATATCGTACTCTCGTTTCCGCTTTACTAAGACCATCTCCAGCAGCAAATATTTCAACTCCTAAATATTCTTTGCCACATCAGCTTATTTCACTTTACACCTCATCAAATATCTTCAATTATCCTTCAAATATCTCATACTCTACAATAGAAAATATTTCAAAAGATATTTCATTTTCTCTTTCCTACACATCATTATTCCACTATACCCCACTATATATTACTTTTTTATTTTTAATTGCATGTTTTATAAAATTTTAATTAATAATAATATTTGTTAAATAATAATTGATATAAAAATAATTAAATTATTTATTTATTATTTAATAAAAATAATATAATTAGAAAAATAGTGGGGATGACAAAGTGTTTGTGCTGTGATGAAGTCCTTCGTTCATTGGTGGAAAAGTAGTGTAAAATATATAGTATGTTCTTTTGTGTTGTGTTTCGTGTTCAAAACACACAACCTGTGAAAATATGTGTTTTAAAAATACCGAAATATGTTTTTACGGAATTGTTGAACGTTTTTTTGAAAATTATCAAAATAAATGAAACGAATTTACACAAATTATTTAAAAAAAAGTACAATAATTATTCAAAACACACTTGAACTAAAATGAAAAGTTAAGAAAAAATTGTCAAAATAAGTTGGTATCCAAATGAAACAAACCTAATCTCTATTTATAAAGGTTGCAAAATAAAAAATAGTGATGTAATTTTTTTATTTTTTTTATTAATTATATATAAAAAGAATAGCATTTACAAAATAAAAATGCTTTGCCCGAATTGCTAACCGAACCTGCCCAGATTGCCCAACCTGCCAACTCACCTTTTCCTGGCCCACCACTTTACTTTTTGCCTCACTTTGCAGAATAATTTGGGAATTATTGAATAATTCCCAAAAAAATGTTAAAAAAGATGCCACCATCAAATACCTCCTATTGTATGTAAATATCCTTTCAATTACTCCCTATTGGAGTTGGTCTAAGAAAGGAGAAAGAGAATTCTTACCTCTCACCTACAACTACCGTAAGTATTTCTATTAAATAAAGATAATATTGCAATAAGGTCCCTAGACTTTGACTTATCATGGGCCACTACACAATTAAATCTAAATTATATTATTCAATCCACTTTAAATCTTCAAAATTATATATTCAGCCCCTGAAGTTTCAAGAGTTGCTATTTCAATCCTCTAAAGTCTTAGAAGCACTTTGGATTTTCACGTTCACGTCCCAGCTCATCGAGGTAGGTGTCATGTTGTCGATTTACCTCTTCTATTACTTGTTTCACTATGTGTGTCTCTATGTGTGCATTTATGTGAATTTATTAAAAATACATTTTTTCGTTGTAACCGAAGACCGGGGAAAAGGGTCGAAGGGGACCAACGCAATAGTTGGCGCAACTCGCAATATCCAGATTATTAAATGGATCTCATGTTTATTAAAATATTTTCATGTTATCCACATTATTAAATGGATCTCATGTTCTACTAAAATTACAATATTTTCATGTTATGTTCATTGATTATACATGTATTTGATTCTGGTATTGGATGAGGTAATGACCCTATTGAGCGCATTGAGCTCACCCTATCGACAAGAACTATTTTTTTGGTACACGCGAGGATGTCGAGCGAGAGAGGTGATCAAGGATGGAGGAATAAATTAAACTAAATAAATGTTTGTTTATTTGTTATTACCAATTTATTTGATAAAATGGTCTACTGTTTTAAAACCTTCAAATATACTTTATTTTATTTCTCTTATAATTGTCTCAAATTGGTTAGTTGTGTGCTGTAGATTCGATTAGTACGTATTGGTTAGTCGTGTGCTGTATATTGGATTAGTACTTGTGGTGAGATATGCTATGTCTTTATATATGATTAGCTTGTTGATTATTATAAAACTAAAGAATTTGTACGTATTGTATAGTATATATACGTGTGCATGTATAGGAGTTCACGGCCAATATATATACTTATATATATAATATAAGTATCCTGCTCACACTATGTTCATATAATATACAATAGTACTTATTATATATATATGAGTAGCATATTTACGTGTTACAGTAGTAAGTTTATTTTGTTGACATTTCAAATATGAGTTTATCAAATAAATTTTATGTGACACTGGCACTTTCTTAAATGTTGTTTTTAAAAAATTAACACCTTCCGCTGTGTATAAAAATACGGGTCGTTACACTTCGTACGGTACTTGGTCAAGCTTCGGTCTTGGTCACTTTCTGACTTTGGCCAATATGACATGGGTGTTCGTTCCATGCTAACTTGCTCAACCAGCATACTTGCTCAATGCGGTGATTTCTTTCCAAATGTGCGTCTTTTCACGTTCCACCTGCATAACTTGACCATAGACTCCAAATGTGCCCTCCCAGACACAAGGAAGGTGAAAACAACTAAAAAGACTCGATTAACTTGACTCAAAAGAACTAAAAATGAGCCAAAAAACATGGCTCATCACCGACCCATACTTATACAAAGTGGGGAAGGATGATGTGATTAGGAGGTGTCTGCCGGAGAATGAGCAACGGGATGTGTTGGTATGTTGCCATTCGGATTCTTATGGTGGGCATTTCGGAGGGAAAAAGACGGCTTATAAGGTGCTTCAATCGGGGTTGTATTGGCCTACATTGTTTAAAGATGCCCAAGCCTTTTGTGCTACTTGTGATCGGTGCCAAAGATTCGAGAATATTGGATCGAGACAAGAGATGCCGTTGCAAATCAATCTTGTAGTCGAGGTGTTCGACGTGTGGGGATTGACTTCATGGGACCTTTCCCGAGTTCTCGTGGCTACGAGTACATTCTCCTAGTGGTTGACTATCTTTCTAAATGGGTGGAGGCCATTCCGACTCGAAGATGTGATGCGAACACGGTGATCAACTTCATCTAAGAGTATATTTTCTCTCAGTTTGGTTTTCCGAAGGCAATCATAAGTGATGGTGGTACGCACTTTTGTAACAACATTTTCGAAAAGCTTATGAAGAAGAATGGGGTGAGCCACAAGCTAGCTACGGCCTACCATCCTCAAACGTCCAGTCAAGCGGAAACGAGCAATCGACAAAGCAAGGGTATTATTGAGAAAACTGTGAAGCCCTTGTTGGAAATCGATATCCCGGGCTATCAAAATTGCGGAAACAATAACCCGACTGAAATCCCGTCGCCGGAAACCACCGCGAACCACCGCACGAAGCCGGAGCTCGACCCGAGCATCGCCGCGGGATGAACCCGCGGCTAAACCCTAGTCGAGCCCTCGCGAGGGGCTCGCGATCGCACGCGATCGATGGGGATGCTCGCAGCAGCCCCCGGCGGTGACTCCGGCGACTCACCGCCACCGCCGAGGAGGGCGGTGCATCCAGCGCACCCGCCGCGGCTGCCCGGCGATCGAGCCCAGCTCGATCGCATGCCCTGGCGTCCAGCCGGGGCTCCTCCTCCACGCGCCGCTGGGAGCAGAGGGGTTCCGCCACGGCACCAGCCAGTGGCACCCCGCGATCGACGTGAAGTCGATCGCATGCCCCGGCGTCCAGCCGGGGCTTCTCCCTTGCGCGCCGGCGGTCGAAACCCTAGGGTTCGACCGCCACCCTCGGCGTCCAGCCGAGGGGCTTTGTGCATGCGATCCCCGCCGGGGATCCCTCGGCCTCCGCGGTCCGGTGATCCTCGATCACCACCGCGAGGTCGATCCTCGTCCACGGGGTTCGTCCCTCGGATCTTTGTTCATGTATATACGCGAATAAATAAATAAAATCATCGAGGGGGTTTTTATGATTTTACCTTTGTTCTCGTTGTATGGAGAAACGAGATCGTTGAAGACCTTGAGACCTTCCCACGTATTCCTTGCACTAGCTTGAACGTCGGGTGGGCGACGATCCTCCAAGCTCATGGATCTTCTTCTCTCCTTTCTCTCTCTAGAATTGTGATCTTCAAGTTATGAGAATAGAGAAGACCATGTAGTGCTTTTATAGGCTACGTAGGGGATCTTAAGGAGGTGGAATATTGGGCTTCCAATATTAATGATTAAATTGAGCCCAAACCAAAATCTATTGATCCCATTAATATTAATTAATTTATTTTCCACTATATAAATTAATTGCACTCACAATATTAAACCATATTATATCAAATAATATTTCTCCGGTAGTATTATTTATTCCGTGTATTTAAGATATAAATATCCATGAATAAAATTAATTTATTGCTAATTAATTTATTCATCTCTTATATCCGAGAATAGTATCATTCAACCTTAATTATTATGCGGAACAAATCCACCTGCAGGGTTTACATAATAATTCCTTATGAACTCATCTCGGGGATATTATCAACCCTTACGGGATACACTTTCCCGTCAAGTATTCACGGCATGTCATATATAAAATATAGCGACCCAACTTAACCGGTAATTGACCCAATAATTAAACCGGTCAATTCCTTTGGAAAATCAAAGTCACTTATATTAAATATATACACCCGCAATAATATCAGGGATTAAGAATAAAATACACTGAGACTTAAATCGATTATCAAAGGCAATCATAATCGATAAATCCCAAGCGATCCGCCCAATACACCAAGTGTACAAGTATGATAAAATAATCAAGACAAATTATTTTCTCTCTCATACGACGACTATACCGATGGATTGGTCCTTGTCCATCTAGGTCGTGAGCAACTGTTCGTTTATATACAAGTAACCGATAGTATGATCTTCCGTGTGGGCCCGCACACCATACTAACTACAACGTATATAATCTAGAACTATAATTTGCATATATTTAATTATAAATAATTAAACGCAAATAATTGTTTATTTAATTTAAATAGATTAATGGCAATGGATCGGGAGTTCATATCACTTATATCTAGACATTAAGTATACAACTCCAACAATCTCCCACTTATACAAAGGTCTAGTCTTTTCTTCCAAACTCCCGACTCCCATACTCTTCACGTGCTTAACATGCACTTCCAAGAAGTGCTTTGTGAAAGAGCAATCTAGATTGTCGTTCTGAAGTTATCTTGGTGACTACAGCGTCGTCTTCCCTGACGATGACTCGTATCAGGTGGTACTTGCTCTATGTGTTATCTTACACTTATGGACTTGTGATTTCTTACGTTTGCCATTGCACCGCTATTTACATAGCCTTTGGCAAACTAAGAATCACATCTAAGTCCTAGAGGTTATTCCGGAGCCATACCAAAACTTCCGCTGCCTCTGAGGCCGCTATTCTTGGTTACCCATGGCAGAGTCCGAAAAGCATCGTGCTTATCACTCTTCCATGTTAAAACTCTTCCTCCTTTAATAGTGAAACACATAGCCTGATATCGACTTACACCGGTCCTTATTTGATTAGAAATCTAAGAGAGTGTAATCCAAAGGAAAGGCTTGTCTGCTCCGTAATCCAGAACATAGTTTCCAGTACTTCGAAAGTACTTAAAATGTTCATTACAGCAGTCGAGTATTCTTTTCTAGGATTACCTTGATATCCTCCCACTATACTAGCCGCATAGCAGATATCAGGTTCTCGTTTTCAACATCGCATTTATTAAGCTTTCCACACTCCAAGTGTAGGAAACCGCTTTAATTGCTTCTATCTCCTTTTGTGTTTTAAAACACATGTCCTTAAAATGAACCATAATCATATCTATGTAAGATGTCCAGGAGAAGTACAATGTTCTTTCCTAGAGATCCAAGATCTCAAGAACATGTCCAACTTCTTCTTATATCTTTCATAATGATTTATCCAGACAACCATCATTTCATGTCTGATTACATCTTTACATTGTTTCCAATGATAAAATGTTATCTACATAAAACCCGAGAAACACCACCTTGTTTCCATCACGTTTCCAATACACACTATTCGTCTATGCTTTGATGAATCCATAAAATGGACTATCTCATCAATTTGCTAGTACCACGAATTCAATGCTTTGTTTCAATCCATAAATGGATCAACTAAGCTTGTACTCTAAATGATCTCGCCTCTTAGAAATAATCCTTATTGCTTTCCAAGAAGGCACATTTAGATCTAGTACTGCCTTCATGTAGATCCAGGGATCGATTTCATGTATACTAGGTCCAGAGTCTGAAAACTCTCCTGGTCTTATGAACATCTCCGGTTGTCATACAACCTCCCACTACAACGGCATTCCGGTGCATTAACAGTAATAACAGTAGGTGCAGTTAGTGGTGTACCGCTACTCGGTTCGGCTGGTTCTAAGTCTTAATCTTTCTCTCTCATTTCAAAGTATTACGTCACTTTGGGCTTGTGGTTCATCTAATAGTCTTCCTCTAAGAACCGGGCGTTAGAACTTATAACGTCCTTCTGGTTCATAGTACTATTGAACACACAACTTTTGTCCTACCAGGATCTTCTACAACCGCATTGAATGCGCCGTTGTTTTTCAGGACATATCCATAGAACATAGGTAGTTCCGTAAAAACATGAGTTATACGGAACTACCTGTGTTCTATGGATATGTCTGGAAACAACGGCGCATTCAAATGCGGTTGTAGAATATCCTAGAAGAACAAAAGATGTGTGTTCAATAGTACTATGGACCAGAAGGACGTTATAAGTTCTAACGCCCGGTTCTTAGAGGAAGACTATTAGATGAACCACAAGCCCAAAGTGACGTAATACTTTGAAATGAGAGAGAGAGATTAAGACTTAGAACCAGCCGAACCGAGTAGCGGTACACCACTAACTACACCTACTGTTATTACTGTTTATACACCGGAATGCCGTTGTAGTGGGAGGTTGTGTGACAACCGAAGATATTTATAAGACTAGGAGAGTCTTCGGACTCTGGACCTAGTATACATGAAATCGATCCCTGGATCTACATAGAGGCAGTACTAGATCTAAATGTGCTCTCTTAGAAAGCAATAAGGTTTATTGCTAAGAGGCAAGATCATTTAGAGTACAAGCTTAGTTGATCCATTTATGGATTGAAACAAAGCATTGAAATTCGTGGTACTTACATTGATGAGATAGTCCATTCCATGGATTCATCAAAGCATAGACGAATAGTGTGTATTGGAAACGTGATGGAAACAAAGTGGTGTTTCTCGGGTTTTATGTAGAGAACATTCTTATCATTGGTAACAATGTAAAGATGTTGTCAAGACATAAAATGATGGTTGTCTAGATAAATCAATATGAAAGATAAAGGAAGAAGTTGGACATGTTCTTGAGATCTTGGATCTCTAGGAAAGAACATTGTACTTCTCCTGGACATCTTATATATATATGATTATGGTTCGTTTTAAAATGCAAGATTCCGAGAAAGGTTAAATACCTTTCAGATACGGAATGCATCTATCTAAGGATATGTGTTTTGGAACACAAAAGGAGATAGAAGCAATGAAAGCAGTTTCCTACACTTTGAGTGTGGAAAGCTTAATGAATGCATTGTTAAAAACGAGAACCTGATATCGGCTATGCGGTCAGCATAGTGGGAGGATATCAAGGTAATCCTAGAAAGGAATATTCGACTGCTGTAATGAACATTTTAAGTACTTTCGAAGTACTAGAAACTATGTTCTGGATTACGGAGCAGACAAGCATTTCCTTTGGATTACACTCTCTTAGATTTCTAATCAAATAAGGACTGGTGTAAGTCGATATCAGGCTATGTGTATCACTATTGAAGGAGAAGGAGTTTTAACATGGAAGAGTGAAAAGCACGATGTTTTTCAGACTCTGCCATGAGTAACCAAATAGCAGCCTCAGAGGCAGCGAAAGTTTTGGTATAGCTCCGGGATAATCTCTGGGACTTAGATGTGATTCTTAATTTGCCAAAGGCTATGTAAATAGCGGTGCGATGGCAAATGGTAAGAAATCACAAGTCCATAAGTGTAAGATAACACATAGAGCAAGTACCACCTGATACGAATCATCGTCAGGGAAGACGACGCTGTAGTCACCAAGATAACTTCAGAGCGGCAACCTAGACTGATCATTCACATGGTACTTCTTGGAAGTACAGTTTAAGCACGTGATGAGTATGGGAGTCGGGAGTTTGGAGGAAATGACTAGACCTTAGTACAAGTGGGAGATTGTTGGAGTTGTGTACTTAATGTCTAGATTTAAGTAACGGAAACTCCCGATCCATTGCCATTAATCTATTTAATTTAATAAACAATTATTTGCGTTTAATTATTTATAATTAAATGTATGCAAATTATAGTCCTAGATTATATACGTTGTAGTTAGTATGGTGTGCGTCGTCACACGGAAGATCATACTATCGTTTACTCGTATATAATCGAACAGTTGCTCACGACCTAGATGGACACGGACCAATCCATCGGTATAGTCGTTGTATGAGGGAGAAAATAATTTGTCTTGATTATTTTATCATACTTGTACACATGGTGTATTGGGCGGATCGCTTGAGATTTATCGATTAGGATTGCCTTGGATAATCGATTTAAATCTCAGTGTATTTTATTCTTAATCCCCGATACTATTGCGGGTGTGTATATTTAATATAATTGACTTTGATTTTCCAAAGGAATTGACCGGTTTAATTACTGGGACAATTACCGGTTAAGTTGGGTCGCTATATTTTGTATATGACATGCCGTGAATACTTGACGGGAAAGTGTATCCCGGAAGGGTTGATAATATCCCCGAAATGAGTTCATAAGGAATTATTATGTAAACCTTGCAGGTGGAATTTATTCCGCATAATAATTAAGGTTGAATGGTACTAGTCTCGGATACAAGGGATGAATAAATTAATTAGCAATAAATTAATTTTTTTCATGGATATTTATATCTTAAATACACGGAATAAATAATACTACCGGAGAAATATTATTTGATATAATATGGTTTAATATTGGGAGTGCAATTAATTTATATAGTGGAAAATAAATTAATTAATATTAATGAGATTAATAGATTTGGGCTTGGGCTCAATTTAATCATTAATATTGGAAGCCCAATATTCCACCTCCTTAAGATCCCCTACGTAGCCTATAAAAGCACTACATGGTCTTCTCTATTCTCATAACTTGAAGATCACAATTCTAGAGAGAGAAAGTAGAGAGGGAGATCCATGGAGTTCGGAGGATCGTCGCCCACCCGACGTTCGAGCTAGTGCAAGGAATACGTGGGAAGGTCTCAAGGTCTTCATAGATCTCGTTTCTCCGTACAACGAGAACAAAGGTAAAATCGTTGAACCCCTTCGATGATTTTAATTAATTCGTATATGCATATGAACGAAGATCCGAGGAACGAACGAACCCCGGACCGAGGGTCGAACGCGTGGTGGTGGTCGATGACCACCGGACCACCGCGATCGGCGGATCCACGGTGGGGATCGTGCGCATGCACGCAGCAAGACCCTCGGCTAGGCCGAGGGTGGCGATCGAAACCCTAGGGTTCGATCGCCGGCGGATATAGGAGAAGCCCCGGCTGGACGCCGGGGCATGCGATCGACTTCACGTCGATCGCGGGGTGCCACGGGCTGGTGCCGTGGCGGAACCCCGCCTCTCCTGGCGGCGCGTGCACGAGGCGCCCCGGCTGGACGCCGGGGCGAGCGATCGAACCCCGTAGGGTCGATCGCTGAGCAGCCGCGGCTGGAGCCGCGGCGGGTTTGCTGGGCAGACCGCCCTCCTCGACCGGCGGTGGCGGTGAGTCGCCGGACTCACCGCCGGGGGGCTGCTCCGTGTAGCCCCGGGGATGCTTGGCATTCCGGCGATCGCGCAACCGCGATCGCGAGCCCCTCACGGGGCTCGGCTAGGGTTTGCCGTGGGTTCATCCCACGGCGGCTACTTTGGCCGGGCTCCGGTCATGCGTGGAGGTTCGCGGTGGTTTCCGGCGAAGGGATTTTGATCGGGGTTATGTTTCCGCAATTCCGCTAACCCCGGGATATCGATTTCCAACAATTGGTATCAGAGCGTGGTTCTAGTTCATGTGTATATGCGATAAATTGGTCTACCTTGTTGGGTTTCCGACTATTATGGCTAGATTTAATTATTTTAATTAATGTCATAATATTGTTCTTGATTATTAAACTCTCGGACATGTCGAGATTCGTTTTGTGTGGATGAATGCTTGTAATAGTAAAAATTCGGGGGTTGACCGAATTTAGGATTTATTATTATTGTTCTATGTTTTCCGGAAAATGTATAGGGTCGATTTCATGTATAGAATCGATACCGGAATTGTAATTTAAATTCTTGTAATTTATTTACGTTGGTTCGATGTTGAGACGATCGCCGGAAGACGAAGAAGATGTGACGAAGAGGACGAAGGGGCCGATCATCCCCATGATCGACCCCATGGCATCGATCGAGGGCTAGGGGCGGGGGCTTGATCGCCCTAGCCGCGGGCTGGCGCCGGTTTGGTGGCTGGCCGGCGTGGATGGGCGGCGGCTCCTCCCTGGTGGCCGGCCGATCGATCATGGTGGGGTGGTGTGGGGACTCCCAACCCATGCTACTCCTACCGTAATCCGACTTTCCTAATTAATTCGGTTTTTCCTATTTGAGTGTTCTTATTTTTAGGAACTCTCATGGAATAGGAAAAGAATTAAATTGGAATTAATTTATTTCCTATTTGATTATTCCTATTATTGGGAATTTTAATAGATGGAAATTAATTAATTATGGAAAGTAGAAGAGTCCTAATTTATTTTATTTCCTTATTCTATTATAGAAGTCTTCTAGAATATTCCAAGTTCGACTTGGATGGGATTTTAGAGATTTAATAGAATTAGATAGGAAAATAAAAATAAATAGAAATATTGATAATATTTAATTTTATTTTTGATATATTCGATTGACTTAATTTTCGAATTAAGTAACTTTTGGATTAATTGAAAATAAATAGATTTAAATATTGGGATTAATATTCTCGTCACATGGAGCATTCAAGAACGAAGACTGAAGACTAGAAGATGCGTACGGAGATGCGATAAAGCCATAATAGTCGGAAAATAATATTCTAGTATTATTTTGATTATGTGATAATAGTATGTGCTTTATTTCATGTATGCATGCTTATGTGTATTTATTTATGCATTAGATAGCGTATCCCTTTGTTATAAAAATCTAAGTGGGAGAGGGATTGGAAACAATCCCATGGTCTCCATTGCTGTTCTCTTGGTGACTTTTATGAGCTTTCGAAGTTCGTATAGACAAGTAATTGGAGGAGAATTCTTGTAATTCCTTTTACGAGAAAGATAGATTGAGTTTATCAAACAATGCCTAATTTGTCTTTCTGAAACTGATTTCAAGTCGACTCATTCTCACCCCGGGGAGTGGAATGGAGCCAAAGCCACTTGGTCATGTAGAGGACACAAATTAGAGACCTTCGTACCATCCTTTTGAAGGTGGATCGATTGTCTGCTCGGCTCCCTCATTTATGAGAGATAGGGTTGTTCGCATGGTGAATCACTGGTTAGAAACTTCGAGTTTCACTTATGATTCTCCGCGTCCTGATTTACAAAAATCGAATGGATCAAGTAATTGGGAGTCAATTGTAAAAATCTTTTGGTGTAGTAAACGTCCATACTATCGTGGCTTGCTGCACTGAATGGTATTTTAGATCGATTGATGTAGACAGTTATAGAAGGGAGTAAAGGAGCGTATGTTAACTTAAACGTCCACACTATCGTGGATTGCGGTGAATATGCGTGTCCCAAACAATCTTCTTAGATACTGAGTAATGGTTTACACTTAGGTACGCTTCTTAGTATTCTTCCCATCGAAGTAACGCTAATGATGATGTACGACCGAAGCAAATCTAACTGCTAAATCATTTGGGTAGGTAAACGTCCACACTATCGTGGATTGCCATATCTGATGGGATTTTAGATGTGATTAGTAGTTTAATGATATTATTTGAGGGAGATAATATCGAAGATTAAATCGATTGTTTGTTGTTATATGTGCTCATAGATTAGGATATGGCTCTGAACCCACTTTCTGTGATACTTAAGGAATTTAACTCATTGGTCCCTGAATATATTGATTGGAATAGAGATCTGGACATTGCCCAGACTGTTAAAGAGTACAAGTTTGTACTCAGTGAAGCTTTGTCCTCCCGAGCCTACTAATGTCTTAACTGATGAGGAAAGGACTGATTTTGATATCATGTTCAAACTCAAGGAGATGTTTAGACATGACGTAGTGGCTAAACAAGAGGCGATGAGGATACTCATAAAGGTCATTCATTCGAGGAAGCGCTTGAACACGTTTCTAAGATGATGGACCTTTTGGACGAGTTGAGACGGAAATCGCAAGTTCTTGTAGCCAATGCCAAAGGTATCGAATCTAAGGGCAAAAGTGGGGGAAAGGAAAAGCAAGCAAAGAAACCCAGTGGTCCTAAGTTTCTTGGATCACGAGATGGGACGAGAAAGCCAATAGGCAAGAGTTCTCGATGCAAACAGTCTGGGTACTGGAAGTCTGACTATCCTCTCAAAGAAAGTACGAAATTTTTCTTTAGTCGTAAAAACATAGTCAGTGGTATTATCTACCGGAGCCTGGTGTGTAGATATGGAACCATTGACGGTATGCGCATTCTAAATGCGAGGGTTCCAGGAAACCCGACAACTTGGAAAGGAAGAAATCGTAGTCTACATGGGCAATGCTGTGGAGGAGGCAGCTGTTGCAATGGAGGACATTTTATAGGATTTCATTTTGAGTTATTGCTTTTATGTACCTTTCATTTTAGAAAGAACTTGTTCCGGATTTCTAATGAATGGATATTTTATTTCTTTTAATCATTTGATGGTTATAAGAAGAAATAATGATATTATCTATTCTGGTACATTAGCTAGCAATATATAAATGATGAATCCTAAGTCCACCATGATGGAACGAACCGTTTTATATAACTCGTTTTACTAATAAGAGATTTCTTTATTAAATCATTTTACTTGTGGATTCTTATGCTGGGTCATGTTCATTCAAATAAGAAGTTCAAAGGTCGAAAATTGATAGTTGATCAATTAAGTTGAAGGAGTGGACCTTCCGACCTAAGAATCTGATTTGGAAGATAACATGACTAAGCAATACTTTATGGATATAAGAGGTATAAGATCCGGACAAGCATTAGAATTGATTAACTCTGATGTATGCAGACCTTTGTCTACTCAGACAATAAGGTACGAGTACTTCATTTTATGATTACTCGAAAAATGGATTAGCATACCTGATGTGCCACAAAAGCAAAGTGTTTTGACAAGTCAATGGACACAAAGCTATTGTGGGGAACCATCAAGGTATATCCATTTGTAGCTTGCGATTTGATCACGGAGGCAAGTGCCTGTCTGAGGAATGCATGGCATACTGATCAGAGATTGGGACTTGATCCCAATTGACTACACCATACACTCTTGTGTAGAAATGGTGTCAAAAATAAGAAATGGAACTCTTATAGAAATTGTAAAAGCATGAGTTATACGGAACTACCTGTGTTCTATGGACATGTCTGGAAACAACGGCGCATTCAAATGCGGTTGTAGAATATCCTAGAAGAACAAAAGATGTGTGTTCAATAGTACTATGAACCAGAAGGACGTTATAAGCTCTAACGCCCGGTTCTTAGAGGAAGACTATTAGATGAACCATAAGCCCAAAGTGACGTAATACTTTGAAATGAGAGAGAAACGATAAGGACTGAGAACCAGCCAAACCGAGTAGCGGTACACCACAAACTGCACTTACTGTTATTACTGTTTATACACCGGAATGCCGTTGTAGTGGGAGGTTTTGGATCAACCGGAGATATTCAAAAGACTAGGAAAGTTTTCGGACTCTGGACCTAGTATACATGAAATCGATCCCTGGATCTACATGGAGGCAGTACTAGATCTAAATGTGCCTTCTTGGAAAGCAATAAGGATTATTGCTAGGAGGCAAGATCATTTAGAGTACAAGCTTAGTTGATCCATCTATGGATTGGAACAAAGCATTGAGTTCGTGGTACTTGCAAATTGATGAGATAGTCCATTTTATGGTTTCATCAAAGCATAGACGAATAGTGTGTATTGGAAACGTGATGGAAACAAGGTGGTGTTTCTCGGGTTTTATGAAGATAACATTTTATCATTGGCAACAATGTAAAGATGTAATCAGACATGAAATGATGGTTGTCTGGATAAATCATTATAAAAGATATAGGAAGAAGTTGGACATGTTCTTGAGATCTTGGATCTCTAGGAAAGAACATTGTACTTCTCCTGGACATCTTACATATATATGATTATGGTTCGTTTTAGCATGCAAGATTCCGAGAAAGGTTCGTTACCTTTCAGATACGGAATGCATCTATCTAAGGATATGTGTTTTGGAACACAAAAAGGAGATAGAAGCAATGAAAGCAGTTTCCTACACTTTGAGTGTGGAAAGCTTAATAAATGCATTGTTGAAAACGAGAACCTGAAAACGAGAACCTGATTCTTAATTTGCCAAAGGCTATGTAAATAGCGGTGCGATGGCAAATGGTAAGAAATCACAAGTCCATAAGTGTAAGATAACACATAGAGCAAGTACCACCTGATACGAATCATCGTCAGGGAAGACGACGCTGTAGTCACCAAGATAACTTCAGAGCGGCAACCTAGACTGATCATTCACATGGTACTTCTTGGAAGTACAGTTTAAGCACGTGATGAGTATGGGAGTCGGGAGTTAGGAGGAAATGACTAGACCTTAGTACAAGTGGGAGATTGTTGGAGTTGTGTACTTAATGTCTAGATTTAAGTAACGGAAACTCCCGATCCATTGCCATTAATCTATTTAATTAAATAAACAATTATTTGTGTTTAATTATTTATAATTAAATATATGCAAATTATAGTCCTAGATTATATACGTTGTAGTTAGTATGGTGTGCGTCGTCACACGGAAGATCATACTATCGGTTACTCGTATATAATCGAACAGTTGCTCACGACCTAGATGGACACGGACCAATCCATCGGTATAGTCGTTGTATGAGGGAGAAAATAATTTGTCTTGATTATTTTATCATACTTGTACACTTGGTGTATTGGGCGGATCGCTTGAGATTTATAGATTAGGATTGCCTTGGATAATCGATTTAAATCTCAGTGTATTTTATTCTTAATCCCCGATACTATTGCGGGTGTGTATATTTAATATAAGTGACTTTGATTTTCCAAAGGAATTGACCGGTTTAATTACTGGGTCAATTACCGGTTAAGTTGAGTCACTATATTTTATATATGACATGCCGTGAATACTTGACGGGAAAGTGTATCCCGAAAGGGTTGATAATATCAACGAGATGAGTTCATAAGGAATTATTTTGTAAACCCTGCAGGTGGAATTTATTCCGCATAATAATTAAGGTTGAATGGTACTAGTCTCGGATACAAGAGATGAATAAATTAATTAGCAATAAATTAATTTTATTCATGGATATTTATATCTTAAATACACGGAATAAATAATACTACCGGAGAAATATTATTTGATATAATATGGTTTAATATTGGGAGTGCAATTAATTTATATAGTGGAAAATAAATTAATTAATATTAATGGGATTAATAGATTTGGGCTTGGGCTCAATTTAATCATTAATATTGGAAGCCCAATATTCCACCTCCTTAAGATCCCCTACGTAGCCTATAAAAGCACTACATGGTCTTCTCTATTCTCATAACTTGAAGATCACAATTCTAGAGAGAGAAAGTAGAGAGGGAGATCCATGGAGTTCGGAGGATCGTCGCCCACCCGACGTTCGAACTAGTGCAAGGAATACGTGGGAAGGTCTCAAGGTCTTCATAGATCTCGTTTCTCCGTACAACGTGCACAAAGGTAAAATCGTTGAACCCCCTTCGATGATTTTAATTAATTCGTATATGCATATGAACGAAGATCCGAGGAACGAACGAACCCCGGACCGAGGGCCGACCGCGTAGTGGTGGTCGATGACCACCGGACCACCGCGATCGGCGGATCCACGGTGGGGATCGTGCGCATGCACGCAGTAAGACCCTCGGCTAGGCCGAGGGTGGCGATCGAAACCCTAGGGTTCGATCGCCGGCGGATATAGGAGAAGCCCCGGCTGGACGCCGGGGCATGCTATCGACTTCACGTCGATCGCGGGGTGCCACGGGCTGGGGCCGTGGCGGAACCCCGCCTCTCCTGGCGGCACGTGCACGAGGCGCCCCGGCTGGGCGCCGGGGCGAGCGATCGAACCCCGTAGAGTCGATCGCTGGGCAGCCGCGGCTGGAGCCGCGGCGGGTCTGCTGGGCAGACCGCCCTCCTCGACCGGCGGTGGCGGTGAGTCGCCGGACTCACCGCCGGGGGGCTGCTCCGTGCAGCCCCGGGGATGCTTGGCATTCCGGCGATCGCGCAACCGCGATCGCGAGCCCCTCGCGGGGCTCGGCTAGGGTTTGCCGTGGGTTCATCCCACGGCGGCTACTTTGGCCGGGCTCCGGTCATGCGTGGAGGTTCGCGGTGGTTTCCGGCGAAGGGATTTTGATCGGGGTTATGTTTCCGCAATTCTGCTAACCCCGGGATATCGATTTCCAACATAGGCTACGTAGGGGATCTTAAGGAGGTGGAATATTGGGCTTCCAATATTAATGATTAAATTGAGCTCAAACCCAAATCTATTAATCCCATTATTATTAATTAATTTATATTCCACTATATAAATTAATTGCACTCCCAATATTAAACCATATTATATCAAATAATATTTCTCCGGTAGTATATATTATTTATTCCGTGTATTTAAGATATAAATATCCATGAATAAAATTAATTTATTGATAATTAATTTATTCATCTCTTATATTCGAGAATAGTACCATTCAACCATAATTATTATGCGGAACAAATCCACCTGCAGGGTTTACATAATAATTCCTTACGAACTCATCTCGGGGATATTATCAACCCTTACGGGATACACTTTCCCGTCAAGTATTCACGGCATGTCATATATAAAATATAGCGACCCAACTTAACCGGTAATTGACCCAATAATTAAACCGGTCAATTCCTTTGGAAAATCAAAGTCACTTATATTAAATATATACACCCGCAATAATATCAGGGATTAAGAATAAAATACACTAAGACTTAAATCGATTATCAAAGGCAATCCTAATCGATAAATCTCAAGTGATCTGCCCAATACACCAAGTGTACAAGTATGATAAAATAATCAAGACAAATTATTTTCTCTCTCATACTACGACTATACCGATGGATTGGTCCTTGTCCATCTAGGTCGTGAGCAACTGTTCGTTTATATACGAGTAACCGATAGTATGATCTTCCGTGTGGGCCCGCACACCATACTAACTACAACGTATATAATCTAGGACTATAATTTGCATATATTTAATTATAAATAATTAAACGCAAATAATTGTTTATTTAATTTAAATAGATTAATGGAAATGGATCGGGAGTTCATATCACTTATATCTAGACATTAAGTATACAACTCCAACAGCCCTCTCGGAAGGATTGGTCGGAAAGGCTTGTGGATGCTTTGTGGGCGTATAGGACGGCCTATAAGACCGTGGTTGGTATGAGTCCATTCCGTCTTGTGTATGGCAAAGAGTGCCACTTGCCGGTTGAAATCGAACACCGGGCATTTTGGGCTATTAAGGCGACAAATCTTGACGTGAAAAATGGAGGGGAACATCGATTCTTGGAAATGTCGGAGTTGGAGGAGCTACGAGACGAGGCCTATGAGAACAAAAAAATCACCAAGGAAAAAGTGAAAAAGTTCCATGACAAACACATAGTGCCTAAAGAGTTAGTAGCCGGAATGCAAGTTCTACTCTTCAATTCTAGACTCCGTTTATTTCCCGGAAAGTTGAAATATCGTTGGAATGGGCCTTATGAGGTGTTAGAGGTATTCCCTTATGGTGTGGTGAAGCTATTTGATCCTCAGACTAAATGTGCCTTTCAAGTGAATGGGCATAGGTTTAAACCGTACTATGGGATTGAGAAACCGAAGGAGAATGTCGAGGTGAGTTTCTTGGAGGAGGCCGATTATGAGGCCGTTGGTTGCATTTCCTTGCTCGTGATTGGCTAAGTCGAGCTAACGACGTTAAACTAGCGCCTCGTGAGGGCTTATCCACAAACGTCATTCTCCCGACGTTAAAGAGTGCTTGGTGAGGGCCTTCTCACCACGGAGATGACAAAAGTTGAAATTCTGGCCTAATGTCGGCCGACAGTGTAATTGCACTACATCAATGTCGGCCGACATCCTTCAGAAATGATAGTCTTGGCAGACGGGTCTCGCAGGTCAGCCCTGCGATCAACGAGAATTTGTCGGACGACAAGAATCTCTGTCGGACGACAAGACCCTCGTCGGACAACACACTTTATCCGTCGCCCGACACGGAGACCTGGAGGGGCTGATTTCGAATTTTAACCTAAAAAGCGCCCCCTTTTCCATTTTCTCATCCTTTCACTCGAAAAAAAAAAACTCCAATTTTCACCCAAATCTTCACCCACATTATGTCTTCTTCTTCCAAGAGAACGCCGGGGGAAAAAGCCGCAATCGAAAAAGGTAGAGAAAGCCCCGGTTCTTGCCCGTGTGACGGAGGAGGATGAAAGGGAAGAAGTTGTTCCAACTCTTAGTGTTGAGACGGAGAAAATTCCGTTTACCGTACAAAAGGAGTCGGAAATTGCTATGTTTCGAAAAATGAGTGGGAACAAGCCTTGGGCTTCACAATCTTTTGATTGGGATTTCTTGGAGAACTCAGGAATCGACGAGCGTGTTACGGAGTTGCTAATTCCGCTTGGGCTTGAGGAAATTGGTTCTACCGAAGCATGTATGTACGAGCCTCTCACGACGGAATTTTTCTCGACTCTTTGCTTTGATAATGCTCGAAGAAGGGCTACATTTCGGATGTTAGATAAGGAGTATGAAGTGACTCCGGCGGTGATCCGGATGGTATGGAAACTTCATTCAACGGGAGTAACCGAGAAATCGAGTGATTGGGATGCGAAAGTCGCTTGGAGAGAACTCACTCCTTGTGATAATTGGTCCGGGGAAGGAATTAGTAATGCGTTTTTGGAAGAGTTGGCACTTGTTGTGTTGCACAAATTCATATCACATAATGTGTTGGCCAAACGAGAAGGGAACAAGGTAAATTCGACGGAACTTTGGCTTCTTCATTGTGCTTATAAGAAGATTCAAGTGAGTTTAGCGGATCTCGTTTTTTATCATCTCGGTCAATTATTGAAGCGAAAGAAATTGCATCCTTGTTGGGGTTTCTTGGTGACGTACTTGACCTCGTTTTATAAGGTGATTAATGGGTATAATCTCCCGGCTCATGTGACGAAAGTGCAACCGACGTTGCTTGGTTATAGAGAGCTTGCTTTAGGTAAGTTTATGACGGATGAGATCACATTTCGCCCATTTAATGAACGAGGGACCATTTCGAAGTATCTAGATAAGTTGAAGGCCGAGCGGGGCAACGATGTCGGGCCAAGTACTTCGGATTCGGGGAACCTCCCGAGTTCGAGCTACGATAAGCTCCGTGAATTCATTGTGGATCAAATGGTCGAGTTACATACTAGGGATGATGCTAGGAAGGCACAAATCGAGGATCTCCGTCGGTATGGTGAGTCTCGGTTTGATGAGTTGGCACGGGCGAATGCCCGTAATGATTAAGTCTTGAAGAAGAAGAGTGTCCGAGCTCGTGACGTAGACGAGCGCCCCGTGGGGGCCTACCCATGAACGTCGTGTCTATGACGTAAAAAGGTGCTTGTGAGAGCCTACTCACATTTTGGATGCTGTATTGTGGATCGGGACGGGCGAAAACGGGGCTGGGAGGAGGAAAATTTTTGGAAACTGTTCAGCGTGTCGGCCGACAGAGGTCCTTTGTATTAATGATATCACCCGACATCTATTGCTGGGATCGGGCGACTGCTGATGTGGCATGTTGGGCGACAGGAGTTTGGTGTCGCCCGACAAAGTGAGCGGGGGTTAAACCTGAATGCACAACCCTAATTTCCGCCTCCCTCTTCATTTTCACTTTCGTAAAAATATTATCGCACGACACCCCTTCCGCCCGATACCTTCTCCGTCGTCGACCTCCGCCGTAAAGCCCAACCGCCGACCACCACCACCGTCCATTGATACTTTCGTTGAACTATTGTTTGCTCAAGGACGAGCATTGATTTAAGTGTGGGGGGGTTGATAGGTACGTTTTTGGTGCGTTGTTCGGGTCGGTTCGTGGTCCTTTTCGCTTTCGTTCGATACTCTTTTCCCCGTTTTTGGTAGCCTTTGGTTACAATTGGTTTGAATAGTGTGATCGATGCATATTCTATGTGTTGTAGGCGAAACGGGGAGAAAACGAGTAAAATATGGCTTTTCGAGTAAAGATCCAGCTCCCTGTCGGATAACACCTTGACTGCACTGACTACCTGTCGGCCGACATTTCCTTCGCGTGCGACAGCTTGTGACCAGAGGATCGTGGAGGACGACAAAGTAGATGTCGGACGACACATTTTCCTGTCGGACGACAGGAAGGTATTTTTGAAGAGAAATCAGAAGGATATCGCAGGTTCGACCTGCGAACGACGAAGGTTTTTCGGACGACATGGTTTTATGTCGTACGACAAGCCACTTGTCGGGCGACATGATTTCGATGTTGCCCGACATCTATTGCTGAGTAGTCCGCATGTTTTGATTTCGTCTTTGACTTTATTTGACTCCCTTTTTGAAGGGTATAAATAGGTGTTTGGCTTGAATATTGTAACTAACT
This sequence comes from Euphrasia confusa, assembly GCA_954870475.1. Classification (NCBI taxonomy): domain Eukaryota; kingdom Viridiplantae; phylum Streptophyta; class Magnoliopsida; order Lamiales; family Orobanchaceae; genus Euphrasia; species Euphrasia confusa. The sequence goes on from OX940965.1 coordinate 12,054,630, forward strand.
TTCATTTCCCCATTTTACATATTGCATTTTTAGCTTCTTCTCCAAGCTTTTCATCTTTCCATTTGTGTTTTTCAATTTCTCAACATAAATCCACAATCGAGTAAGCCATAATCGAGAGGAAACGAAGGAAATCTCACCACGGGAATAATGGAATCGATGGATGAAGGAGACGATTGAACCGAGCTTCCGAAATCGAGGTCGGACTTCAACTTGTCACCCGGAGAAACCGATCCGATGAAAACGTCGGGCTCGAAGAGAGGAAGATCGTTTGTGAATGGGATATTGTCGGATTCTCAACGTACGGAATTTAGATAGTGAATTTTTGATTGAATTGAGTGAAGAACAATGGAAATTATAAAACTTGGAGAGAAAGAAAAGGGAGAGAGTTGTGGGAATTAGTTTGTGAATTGAGGTCTACTCTCTCCAAGCTAAACACAACTATTTATAGTTTATCCACAAGACTAACCAAAAATACCTAAAAGCCCTTAAAACAAGTCAAACAAAAGTCAAACCATTTAATTCCTACTCAAATTCGCCTAAGGAAATTGCTGGTTCATTCGTCGATCAATAACTCCTTGCTCGAGCATCCAAACACGATCTTGTCCGTTGATCTTGTAGAGGTTGAAGTTAGGAACACACAGGCCAAATTCGGGGCTGATCCGACGGTTAACGAAGCAGGAAATGCAGTTCTTCCAAATTCGCGCAGTGCTGGTCGTCGGCATACTTCTTCGTCTCTCCATCTCTCCATCTCAAAGCTCCATTTTAATGCCGTTTTCACCGAGGTTTCGGAAAATTACTTTGTCGTACTCCACGATCCTCTGGTCACAAGCTGTCGCACGCGAAGGGAATGTCGGCCGACAGGTAGTCAGTGCAGTCAAGGTGTCGTCCGACAGGGAGCTGGATCTCTACTCGAAAAGCCATATTTTACGCGTTTTCTCACCGTTTCGCCTACAACACATAGAATATGCATCGATCACACTATTCAAACCAATTGTAACCAAAGGATACCAAAAACGGGGAATAGAGTATCGAACGAAAGCGAAAAGGACCACGAACCGACCCGAAAAACGCACCAAAACCGTACCAATAATAATACATCACCACCTTGGCGGCCTTCACGTAGTCAGCTGGGTCTGACCCCAAGTCCCTACCAGTGAATCTCGAGTAAATCTCTCGCACTTTTATAGCTCGTCCGAATCCGAAGTTCCTATGAAAGATAGAGCCGGGAGGAATAATGTTCGGGGCCGAAGTATCAAAGGCGTGTTTCCCAAAACGAAGCCCGGTCACCAAGGCGTACTCCTGTGCTCGGAAGCAAATGATCTTGCCCCCGAGCGATCACCAATGCTCGAACGGAGGTATCATCGGACCCACGATCTCCCGAGCTAACAAGTGGTGCATGGCCGCGTTCGATCGCCCGTTTCTTTGAAGGTACATCAACCTTCCAAAACACGAACGACGGAATGTCCGGTGAGCCTCGTGCGTATCGTCAACGGCTCTCAAAATCGCTTTTATGTTCTTCAATATGGGGAACCGGTCGTACAAATTTAATAGTTTCGACGTGTGAATGAATTGTGGCCTCCTCCACCGAAACCCATCTTGCAAAAACACAATTAATTAATAAACATAACATTGTAAATATCAAAAATCAAAAAAAAAAAAAAAATGAATTCTGCACTCAGTCGACCGGCAGAGTGACCGGATAGCGCACTCGCCCGGTCACTTGGCCGGTCACTTGGCCGGGCACTTGCTCGGTCACCAAGTGCCCTCGGCCGGTCATCTTCTTCCCCGCGGCCGAGGGCCATAGATCCGGAAATTTTCAGAGCGTTTTAAACGCATTTCGACACACAATTTCGACTCCTAACCAACTACAACACTCATATACACTCCTAGGAGACCAATTCATGTATAAAATCGAACAAATTATTGAAATAATTGAAATTCGAAACTTAGGTTTTCGAAAACTTACCGGAGCTTGGAGCGGCCATTGTTGCTCTTCTTGGTGCTCCGGTTCCTTCTCGTCATTGTGCTCGTCTTAGTGCTCGTTTTCCGACATTTGGGCGGCCGGAATTCTTGAAAATCGGCGGCGGTGGCTTTGGGTGTTTGTGGACCGACGGGATTTTGGTGTTTTGGGGGGGAACCGTTTTTTTTTTTCTTTTCTTTTTTTTGTCTTTTATTTTATTTTTTTAATTGTTTAGTTATGTTTTGAAAAAAGGGAGGGTAAATGGGACATTTCCTTTACAAAATGTATAGATTTAGTGTAATTTTAAAAGAGAGGTTAAAATAAATAGATGTTTTATATTTCTAACCATAAATATTTTTCTCTCTATCTTTTAACACGTTGTACCGTTATATATAAAGTTTTTCATTTGTCTTTTTTTTTTTTTTGATAAGGAGGAGAGACGAGAAACTCCACCCCCACCCGATCGGAGGTCCCTCGATCGAGTAGGATGTAAATCGAGGAATGTGCCCGAGTAGCAGACACCTGTGCGAGAGAGCCAACAGGTCGAACCCCAGGACAAACCTTCATAATATTTCAATGAAAATTTGTCCCACCCGAGATTCGAACCCTGCGTCGCCGGGGAATTACACCCACATCATCACAAACCTTCATTTGTCTTTTTTAATATGGAGTTTTGCCAATTTGACCTATTGACTGCATTCAAAATACAGTATAGTACAGATGACGGTAAATCCGGCCTTATAATTTTAAGCAATGAAAAAAGTACTACCCAAACCTTTATTGATTTGGTTGGGGCGAGCTTTTTGATAAACCGTTATGTTTTATTTAATAAATAAGTTGTTAAATCATTTAGATAAAATAGATATATAAATGTTTAAGTATTACTAAGGTACTAATACTATATTTACATGGAAGTTCTACGGTACATTTAAGGTACCATACATATATATTATAATTGAGTACATTTAAGGTACTATAATTTTTTGTTTGAAATAATCTAAAATTTTATTTAATCTCTAACATATTTCGCCAAAAATTTATTAATAGACTAAGAAATTATTTTATTTAATAATCGAACTCTCACTTAAATTTATAAACTCGTACTAATCTCAATATAACCGTTATCTCAATTATGAAAATTTTATTATTTTCAAAGATTATGCCTGTGTTTGATGTAATTTATAGTATGTAAGCTTCTTGGGGCGTAGCCGAGTGGTAAGGTCTGTGGTGCTGTTGGTGTAATTCTCCGGTGACACAGAGTTCGAATCTCGAATATGACAAATTTTTATTGAAATATTATGAAGTTAATCCTAGAATTAGATCTATTGGCTCTCTTGTCTGCTACTCGGACACATCCCTCGATTTACATCATACCCGATTGAGTAGCCTCTGATCTGGTGGGAGAGAAGTTTGTCGTCTCTGCATTTTTCGAGAGTCAAACGCATCCAATAAATACACCGGTGGGAGAAAAATCAAAATAAATAAAAAATATATTAAAAAAAATTGAATTTACTTGGTTAACATGAAGAGAATGAGACGAGATAAATGTAATTATATTAATATAAACGTTAAACTGCAAAACAAATTTTACTGAATTAGAGATAAACTAAAAATTAAAAAAATTCTAGTCGAACATAATTAATATCTCGACAGTTTGATTTAGGAATCTGCGAAAAAATTATAATTAATACATAAAAAATATTAATATTAATAGAATAAAAAATAATTTTGAGAAAAGAAATTGAAAAGTATATATTTAAAATGATAATTAATTATTATTACTAAAAATATATAATTTCAAATCAATATTTAGAATTTATATATAATTTAAATATGCTTAATAATATTACTATTTAGAATTTATAATTTTTTTATTTATAATTTATATATAATTTAAATATGCTTAATAATATTTATTTAGAATTTAAAATTTTTTATTTATAATTTAATAGTGTAAACACAACATTATTATTGTATTCTATTGGTCATGTGACATTAGTAGATCCTGAAATTATATATGTATAGATTGGACCAATGTTTTGAACAATATTGATAACTTATATTTATACGGGATTAAACAATATACAATGTGATTTATAGTCTACGAACTTTGTTTTTTTTTAAACAATAAAATAATATAGTGTAAGTAAAATTAAAAATATAAATAAAAGTATAATTTATATTTAAAGTGTACATTTTTAAAAAAAAAATATAGGAGTATGAATTTACATGTTCTCTCAGACTTGATTTCACTTTAATTTAGTTTCAGATCTCTTTAGTTGAGCTTGATTAAGTTCATTTAAAATAAATTAAAATAAAAGAATAAAAATAATATGAATCAATAATTTTAAGTATACAATATAGTTAATATCACAACATTATTAATATTAAAAAAAATTGATAATTTAAAAAAAATTATAATTTTATAAAAAAACCAATTTAATCGATTAAGTTCGTTTCAAAATAAATTAAATTAAAATAAATAAAAAATAATATTAATCAATAATTGTAAGTATTAATATCAAAATATTATTAATATTTTTACAAAATTTAATTTATAAAAATAATTATTATTTTTATAAAAATCAATTTAGTGTAGTTCAAATTGATTCATTTCTATGATCATTTCAGTTCAATTCAACAGATTTCAATCCGAAAGAACATTATGATACTTTCCCTTTGATGAAAATATTTATTCTTTATATTATTGTTACGGCTATATATTGGATTTGCTCCCGTGAAGAGTTAGTTTGTTAACTCATGTGGGAGTTTTCTCTATGCGCATTGATGTAATGTTATATTTTTTTTATGATATTGACTTTTATCAAAAAAATATATATTTATTCTTGTTTTGTTGAGTTTAGGGATTTTTATTTTATTATATATATATATATATTGAGTATATTGAGTAGTATATTTATTTCTTTTATATATATGTTACGAAAATTATACTCCTTCTAGTTCACAATAGATGTAATAATTTTTTGTGTACCAAAATTAAGAAAAATGTTATTTTTTTTACTTTTTGACAAAAAAGTAAAAAATTTAATATATTTTTAAATTGAAAATTAAATTAGTTACATGTGAAATTTAAAAAGTATGTAGATAAAGTAGAAGTAAATTATATTTTAAAATTAAAAAGTATGAATAATTATTTCCTTTTTTAAATTGTATCAACTATTATGAGACACTCTAAAAAATAAACTAATGCAACTTTTATGGGAGTGACAGAGTACTTAGTATAGATTAAAAATTTTAAATACCTTTTAAAAATTTTAAAATTTACTAAATTAATTATTAAATATACTTTATTCATTTAAAACTGTTTAAAAATAATTAAATTGTTATTTTAAATAAAATAAAATATTTTTAAAATACTTTTAAATTATTTTTAAAGTGTTGTAAATTAATTTTGATGTGATTTAAAATACCTTTAAATGACTGTCTTGAAAATAATTCTTAATTAATTTCAAGTTTTTAATATATTAAAGTGTTTTAAAATAATTAAATGTGCTGCAATATATTTTGACCATTTTAAAATATATTCAAATAGTGTTGAAGTTATAATTTTTTAGTGATTTTAAATAACTTTTGTAACTTGCAGGGTGGGTGTTTGAGCCCGAAAACTCGGATCGAAAACCCAAAAGAAAACAGTCGCGGGAAGAGCTCAATTTTTTTTTTATGACCCGGCTTGAACTGAAAAATAAAAAGTCATCCGAGCCTAGACCAAAAAAAAAATTGGTACCGAAAGCTTGGACCGACTCGTTTAAAACTTAAATTATAAATATTGTATACAAATATTATTTAAATATTCAAATTTCATTTTTTTATAAAGAAAATTAATAAAAAAATCATTTTTAGAAATATTTAAGTTGACATCCATTCAATTCAGTTGAATTTAATCCGGTCCAAAAGAACAAAACTGTTTACATTTTACTTCTTAGTTCTTGCATTGTTAACTCCATATCCCATATACTCCATGAGGACCAAGAAACAATATTAATTGACGATGAGGTTCGAATTTATAAAGAGTTGACGTACAGCATGCAAATGATGATAATCAATTCATGTGGTCTGCAGGCTGCCAACATGAGATGGCCACACTGATGCGATGTTTCCATCCTAGCAACAACCACATCCCGTCTTCCTCCACGCAGAATTTCTTGTGATATTCCGTCTTCACCGTACTCATCACGTGTTTCACAACTTCTTGATCCAGCCGAAGTTGCATGAACCCAGCTCTCTCCATTCTGAAATGCCAACTCATGTACGTCTCTGGCCTCTCGTACCTCTCTGTTCCTTCACACGCTATCACGTTCATTGCCTCCTTTCCAAACATATGCTCCTCAAAAATCAGCCTGTCCTCGTCCTCATCGGGAATCGTGGCCTCGAGCATATCAAACATGTTTGAGAAGTGGAACAGCGCTTCTTTGAACCTCGTTGCGAAAAAAGGCGAGCTGTATCGGCCGTTGGATACTGCGTGGATGAACAAGGCAGGGTTGCTATTCTTGATCAGCTTCAGAACAGCATCCCTAGGGTTGTTAAGAACCACCGTCTCGTCCAACAAGTAGTGAAACCAGTGCAAGGAATTGACCACGAGCAACTCATCTTTCTCGATCTTCAGATCCTCGATTTCGACGTTTTCCCACTTTTTAGCTACGGCGTTGTATTCAAAGGGGACGCCTAAGATCTTGCAGAAATCGGCGAGACATCGGCCTGTCTCCTCCAAGGACTCTGCTGGGAGATTACCCTTTTTCGGGAATCCAATCCCCGTGATTCGAAGCTTCGGAGGTCCACCGTGCCTTTCGGACAGCATCTGGATCAGGTTGGGCCACTGGAATCCGTAAACAATTCCGAAATCAACGATGTGAAGCGTCATTGCTCCGGCAGCCGACTTCTTGATCGCCTTGTTCGCGAACAAGCCAGACACCTTCATGAAAGGGCAGGCTGCGATGAACTTTATGTAAGCTTTCGCGACCTCGGCAACCGATCTCCTCCTCATGGATTTGTGTGGTGCGGCCCCTGTGCCGTTCAAACGAGCCTCGAGGGCGTTTGCGAGATAATGAACAACCCTCTGAAGGCTGTCGCCTCGAGGAGACGAATGCGACCTAATCTGCCCCAGCAGATTATTTGCACCTCCGTGGTCGAAGTTCGCTACGGCTTTCGCGCATGCCGTCAAGAGGCTTATCAGATCAACGAGCTCGTTGCCCTTTGGTCGGTGAATACATTCTTGGTGATCATTCTCACGCATCTCTTCTCCCCCGTTGCGGTTGTGCTCTTTTCTTCGTTCCATGCTGATCCTGAGAATATCATCTTCATCTCCTCCGGAGAATCCAGAGGTAACCTCGTTGGTGAGGACGGCGTGGAGTGAATCTCGGGCGGCTTGGTATTGAAGACTCGTTGGTGAGGACGGCTTGGAGTGAATCCAGAGGTAACCTCGTTGCAGGGCATGTATTGCATTTCGTCTTCTTCCCCCATCATCATGTCGCTTACTAACTTGAGGGTAACATCGGGATTACTGTCATCTTCTTGGTTCAAGAGTATCGTCGAAGAAGATTCGTCTCCGATCATCGGATCCCATTCAAGAACATCGTTAGCTGCCGTTAGAGAATAACTCATGATTTTATTTTTTTATTTTTGTTACAAAGAAAAACAAAATTATTGGATATAAGAATTAGTATATGAAAGCAGCCCTTTAAATAATGTTACTTTTGGGTAGTTGTAAATATTAAATTAATTGATATTTTTAATTTCTCAAGCGATCGTAGTTTGATTTTTTGTCAATGGAATATATCTTTTCACCGAAACGGCTCTCCTCCACGTGACCGGATGTTAAAAGGCATATTTCTATAATTCTATCTCATTTTATTTTTTCACGTGTTAAAGGCACGTTTTTCTCTCATTTTATTATCATTTTTTTTTAACCCCTTCCTTATCCCCAACTCAAGTAAAACAAATTGCATATAAAGTTTTCTTGGTGGTTTGATATTTTGTCAAAGGAATATATCTTTTCACATGATATAAAGTTTTTTTTGTTGTTTTTTATTTATTTTACATGCAGTTTTTCAAAGTAGACCGAGTGACTTGCATAGAGTAAAAGTAGACCTGCACACGGACCGGGTTGGTGCGAGTCGGACCGGTCCGAGCTTTTAGATTCCGAGCTTTTAGATGAAGCAGTTTCTAACATGGTATCAGAGTCTAACCTTATGGCAGGTTTTGAGTTCGACTCCCGCCATGAGCAACTCCACTCGAATTAATTATCCACTTGTTGGGCCTTCTCCTGAGGTTGAAATCGGCCCACAAGTGAGGGGGAGTATTGGAGAATATATTCGGCCCACTTTAAATGTGTAGTTTGTTGGAAATCGATCACCCGGAGTCGTCGCAAAACCGACTCCGATCGACGTCCCGGAAACCACGACCAAACAGCCCGAGGCATCGCGGAGGAGCAGTCCGATCGAGCCCTAGCCACGACCGAACCGCAGCCGCTCGATCGCTCCATCCGCGAGCGGTCAGCCGCCGCCCAGGCGGGCTGTTGGCTGCCCAGCCGAGGGCTCCTCGCGGTGATCCGTCCAGCCGGGTCCTCGAGTCGCCGGCGGTCCGGCGGTCCTCGACCGCCACCTCCCGACTCGTCCAGGTTTGGATCCCCGTTTATCGGATCTTGTTTTTCGATAATTATTTCAATGAATTAAATAGCGGAAATATTTAATTCACCTTTAGATTCGTTGTGCGGAGAAACAAGATCTTATTGAAGACTCTGAGACCTTCCCACGTATTCCTTGCACTCGTTCGAACGTCAGGTGGGCGACGATCCTCCGAACTCTATGGATCTCCGTATCTTTTTTCTCTCTCTAGAATTGTGTTCTTCAAGTTATGAGAATAGAGAAGACCATGTAGTGCTTTTATAGGCTACGTAGGGGATATTAAGGAGGTGGAATATTGGGCTTCCAATAATAGTGATTAAATTGAGCTCAAGCTCAAATCTATTAATCCGTACTATTATTAATTATATATTAACTCCACTATATAAATATAATTGCAATCCCAATATTATATCATATTATATCAAATAATATTATCTCTCCGTAGTATTATTTATTCTGTGCGTTTTAGATAGAAATGTCCATGAATAAATTATATTTATTGCTAATTAATTTATTCATCTCTTGTATCAGAGACTAGTATCATTCAACCTTAATTATTATGCGGAACAAATCCACCTGCAGGGTTTACACAATAATTCCTTTTGACCTCATCTCGGGGACATTATCAACCCTTATCGGGACACACTTTCCCGTCAAGAATTCACAACATGTCATAAATAAAATACCGTGACCCAACTTTGCCGGTAATCAACCGGTTATTCTAATCGGTCAATTCATTTGGAAAATCAAAGTCACTAATATTAAATGCACACACCCGCAATAATATCGGAGATTAAGAATAAAATACACTGAGACTTAAATCGATTATCTAAGGCAATCCTAATCGATAAATTTCAAGTGATCCTCCCAATACACCAAGTGTACAAGTATAATAAAATAATTTGTAATTAAGACAAATTATTTTCTCTCTCATACAACGACTATACCGATGGACTGGTCCTTGTCCATCTAGGTCGTGAGCAACTGTTCGATTATATACGAGTAACCGATAGTATGATCTTCCGTGTGACGTCGCACACCATACTAACTATAACGTATATAATCTAGGACTATAATTTGCATATATTTAATTATAAATAATTAAAAGCAAATAATTGTTTATTTAATTAAATAGATTAGTGGAAATGGATCGGGAGTTAATATCACTTAAATCTAGACATTAAGTATACAACTCCATCAATCTCTCACTTATACTGAAGTCTAGTTTTTTCTTACAAACTCCCGACTCCCATACTCTTCACGTGCTTAATATGCACTTCCAAGAAGTGCCTTGTGAAAGAGCAATCTAGATTGTCGTTCTGAAGTTATCTTGGTGACTACAGTGTCGTCTCTCCTGACGATGACTCGTATCAGGTAGTACTTGCGCTCTATGTGTTATCTTACACTAATGGACTTGTGATTTCTTACGTTTGCCATCGCACCGCTATTTACATAGCTTTTGGTAAACTAAGAATCACATCTAAGTCCCAGAGGTTATCCCGGAGCCATACCACAACTTCCGCTGCCTCGGAGGCTGCTATTTGGTTACCCATGGTAGAGTCCGAAAAAGCATCGTGCTTATCACTCTTTGATGCAATCCAAGGACCCCGATTAGTCAAGGTGTTCGTTTTTAGGTCGGGACGAGGGTCAGAAGTGAGCCGAGGACGCGCCGAAGTGTTCGGGAGCATTTTGGCTTGGTGTCGGCCGACACCAAATGTACACTACAAGAATGTCGGCCGACATCTTCAGAAAAGACGTTGACTTGCAGCGGAAAGAAACTGCGCCCGAAGGATGATCCCGCGGACGAAGGTTAAATGTCGGGCGACAGAGAATTTACACTATGACAACGTCGGGCGACAGAGAATGTACACTACGACAACGTCGGGCGACAATTGGATGTCGGGCGACAGAGAAATCCCGTCAGGCGACATCTTCACAAAATGACAGCAGCGGCGGATTTTAGGGTTTTTCAGCGTTTTTATTGTTTTTCTTTCCTTTTTCTTTACGTTTATGATTCGTTTTGCCTATATAAAGGCTTCTTAAGACCATGTTACAAGAAAACTTAATTTTGATGATGAATAAATATATTTTTGTGAGTTTTTATTTAATCTCTCTTGGGTTCGAATTCTACCCGAATATCCAAAGAATTCAACCGACGAATCAACGAAGCGATCTACCCTTCGTTCGTGTGTCATACATCGATTTCCGAGTTGCTGCATCGATATCGTGTTGGGGGTTAGGGTTCCGTCCTTAATTGATTTCACGAATTCAGATTCAGAGGTTTGGGATCATCCGCCAGGTATCCAATTTTATCGATTTCTTCTTCTTCCGCTCAATCCATCAACGAGGTACGTATCATCTGGTATCAGAGCCCAGGTTCGGGTTCAAATTTTTACGTAACCTCGTTTCGTTTTTCTTTCTTTCTTTCGTGTTTCCTCCTTTATTCGTCGTTTCTTTCTTCTTTCTTGTTTAAAAAAAAAAATTTTATTTTATTTTCGAATTTACTGTTCATCCGATTAAAAAAAAAAATTATTTGTTCTCAATTATTCTTTTCTTGCTGTTCATCGTTCGTTCGGCAAATTGACATCTTCTGTTCGTTTGAGGATTTTTGTTGGATTGAATTCGACTGGTAGATTGGGAAGTTCGATTCCTTTAGAGAGAAACACGAGCGTTGAGTGACCTCCTATATTGAGTGATACACGAGAGTGGTGAGGGATTCTCTATTTTGTTTCTAACGCTTTTGCAGGTTGACTGAGATGGAGCATGCCCAAATTAAGTTCCTCGAGGAGGCCGTTCGTGTTGCGTGGAGGAAGTCTGTGGCCCCTGTGTTTGAGAAGGTGAATGCACGACTTACCGCCTTAGAGGAGAGAGCTCATCGTGATGATGCATGGAATCGAAGAGGTGGCAGCGGATACCGAGAAGTTCAGAATGGACATCATCGAGCCCGTGATCTTAGTCGGGAGTTTCGTGATGAGAGGAGGTCCAAAGCTGAGATCCAGGACGAGTGTTGGGGCAATATTGGGCGTCTATTAGGAGAATGGGTACAAGCGACAATGAAGCCTGGGAAAGTAGCGACTGATGGCGAAGGCGAGAAACCAGAACCGAAGGTTTCGGTGGAGTCCAAAGAAGAGTCGGTCTTGGTGTATTCCGAGGAGGATTTGACTTCGGAGGAGTCCGTAGAAGAGTGCGACGAACCGACACCGTCGGTTTCGGTGGATTCTGACATCGAGGAGGAGTCGGTGGGGTCCGACATCGAGGAGGATTTGGTGGAGTCCGAGGACCTTCCGCCATTAGAGTTATCCATGGTGAAACAGGCAGAGAAAGGGGGACAACCGACGTTGGTGACGAAGGAGATGATTGCCACTAACGTTTTATTCTCTCTACACACTTCTACTCCTTATTCTTTGCAGGAAATTCATGACGTCTTCCTTGACGATAAATCTCCTGGTGTTCCACTACATCGAGGGTGTGAGCTGCAGACTAACGTAGTTCCGAGCTTGTTCGTGAGAGTGGTGTTCGAGCCTGGCATCGACGTGGATTTGAGGACAAACCCCGATTAGTCAAGGTGTTCGTTTTTAGGTCGGGACGAGGGTCAGACGTGAGCCGAGGACGCGCCGAAGTGTTCGGGAACATTTTGGCTTGGTGTCGGCCGACACCAAATGTACACTACAAGAATGTCGGCCGACATCTTCAGAAAAGACGTGGACTTGCAGCGGAAAGAAACTGCGCCTGAAGGATGATCCCGCGGACGAAGGTTAAATGTCGGGCGACAGAGAATTTACACTATGACAACGTCGGGCGACATTAGAATGTCGGGCGACAGAGAATTTACACTACGACAACGTCGGGCGACAATTGGATGTCGGGCGACAGAGAAATCCCGTCGGGCGACATCTTCACAAAATGACAGCAGCGGCGGATTTTAGGGTTTTTCAGCGTTTTTATTGTTTTTCTTTCCTTTTTCTTTACGTTTATGATTCGTTTTGCCTATATAAAGGCTTCTTAAGACCATGTTACAAGAAAACTTAATTTTGATGATGAATAAATATATTTTTGTGAGTTTTTATTAAATCTCTTCTGGGTTCGAATTCTACCCGATTATCCAAAGAATTCAACCGACGAATCAACGAAGCGATCCACCCTTCGTTCGTGTGTCATACATCGATTTCTGAGTTGCTGCATCGATATCGTGTTGGGGGTTAGGGTTCCGTCCTTAATTGATTTCACGAATTCAGATTCAGAGGTTTGGGATCATCCGCCAGGTATCCAATTTTATTGATTTCTTCTTCTTCCGCTCAATCCATCAACGAGGTACGTATCACTCTTCCATCTTAAAGCTCCACATCCTTTAATAGTGAACACATAGCCTGATATCGACTTACACCGGTCCTCCTCTGATTAGAAATCTGAGAAAATGTAATCCAAAGGAAAAGTTTGCCTACTCCGTAATCCAAAACATAGTTTCTAGTACTTCAAAAGTACTTTAAATGTTTATTATAGCAGTCGAATATTCTTTTCCAGGATTACCTTGATATCCTCCCACTATACTAGCCGCATAGCAGATATTAGGTTCTCGTTTTTCAACATCGCATTTATCAAGTTTTCCACACTCCAAGTGTAGGAAACCGCTTTCATTGCTTCTATCTCCTTTTGTGTTCCAAAAACACATGTCCTTAGATATATCCATTCCGTGTCTGAAAGTTAACGAACCTTTCTCGGAATCTTGCATGTTAAAACGAACCATAATCATATAGTAGTATATGTAAGATGTCCAGGCGAAGTACAATGTTCTCTTCTAGAGATCCTAGATCTCAAGAACATGTCCAACTTCTTCCTATATCTCTCATATTGACTCATCCAGACAACCATCATTTTATGTCCGACAACATCTTTACATTGTTACCAATGATAAGAATATTATCTACATAAAACCCGAGAAACACCACCTTATTTCCATCACGTTTCCAATACACACGATTCGTCTTTGCTTTGATGAATCCATAAAATGAACTTTCTCATCAATTCGCAAGTTCCACAATCTCAAGCTTTGTTTTAATCGATAAATGGATCAACTAAGCTTGTACTCTAAATGAGCTTGCCTCTTAGCAATAATCCCTTGGATTCCATTGCTATCCAAGAAGGCTCATATAGATCTAGTACTGCCTCTGTGTAGATCCAGGGATCGATTTCATGTATACTAGGTCCAGAGTTCGAAAACTCTCCTAGTCTTATGAATATCTCTGGTTGACCCACAACCTCCCACTACAACGGCATTACGGTGTATTAACAGTAATAACAGTAGGTGCAGTTAGTGGTGTACCTGTTGGAATTCGATATCCCGGGCTATTAAAATTTGCGGAAAATAATAACCCGATCAAAGACCTTCGCCGGAGATCACACGAACACCATCTCACGAACCGGAGCCCGACCGAGCGCACGACGCACCCGAAGGCACGCCGCTGCCCGGCCGAACCCCCGCGAGGCGGGGTTCGAGCGATCGATCGATCGCGTCCCACGCGATCGGCTGGGGCTGCATGGGCAGCCCCCGCGGCGAGTCCGGCGACTCGCCGCCGCCTGGAGGTCCCCACCGACGTGGTGGGGTGGAGCGCGGCACCAGCCCGCGCTCCAGCGATCGATCGCAAGGATCGATCGCACGCCCTCGACCCAGCCGAGGGTCGATGCCTCTGCGCCCTCGAAACCCTAGCGGGCGATCCGCGTGGTCCGGTGGCTTCGCCACCACCACGCGATCGTTCGTCTATTCCGGGTTCGATCTTCGGATCTTCGTTCTACGGTATTCTCGATAAATCCAAATCAAAATAGTATCAAGAGTGTTTAGATATTATACTTTCGATTCGTTGTTCGGAGAAACGAAATCAAACACCTTTGAATCTTCCCACGTATTCCTTGCACTCCGTTCGAATGTCGGGTGGGCGACGATCTATCGAACTTCTATGGATCTCCTTCAACTCTCTAGAACTATCAAATATTGATATTCTTGTCTTATGATTTATGAAGACCATGTAGTGCTTTTATAGGCTACGTAGGGGATCTAAAGGAGGTGGAATATTGGGCTTCTAATATTGATGATTAAATTGAGCCCAAGCCCAAGTCTATTAATCCTTACCAATATTAATTAATTTATTTTCCACTATATAAATTAATTGCAATCCCAATATTAAACCATATTATATCAAATAATATTTCTCCGGTTAGTATTATTTATTCCGTGTATTTAAGATTTAAATATCCATGAATAAAATTTATTTATTGCTTAATAAATTTATTCATCTCTTATATCCGAGAATAGTACCACTCAACCTTATTATTATGCAGGAACAAATCCACTCGCGAGGTTTACATAATAAATCCTTATGAGCTCATCTCGGGGATATTATCAACCATTCCGGGATACACTGTCCCTTCAAGAATTCACGACATGCCATATATAAAATATAGTGACCCAACTCAACCGGTAATTAACCCAATAATTAAATCAGTTAATTCCTTTGGAAAATCAAAGTCCCTTATATTAAATATACACACCCGCAATAATATCGGGGATTAAGAATAAAATACTCTGAGACTTAAACCAATTATCACAGAGCAATCCTAATTGATAAGTCTCAAGCAATCCGCCCAATACACCAAGTGTACAAGTGTGATGAAATAATTAAGACATATTATTTTCTCTCTCACACAACGACTATACCGATGGGTTGGCCCGTGTCCATCTAGGTCGTGAGCAACTGTTTGATTAAATACGAGTAACCGATAGTATGATCTTCTATGTGGGCCCGACACACCATACTAACTACAACGTATATAATCCAGGACTATGATTTGCATATATTTAATCAATAATAATTAAAAGCAAATGAATGTTCATTATTAATAGGTAAATGAAAGTGTACAAGGAGTTCAGAATACTTAAATCTAGACATTAAGTATACTACTCCATCAGTACCGCTACTCGGCTCGGCTGGTTCCCAGTCCTTATCTTTCTCCCTCATTCCAAAAGTATCATGTCAATTTGGGCTTTGTGGTTCATCTAATAGTCTTCCTCTAAGAACCGGGCAATAGAACTTATAACGTCCTCCTGGTTTATAGTACTATTGAACACACAACTTTTGTTCTTCCAGGATATTCTACAACCGCATTGAATGCGCCGTTGTTTTCAAGATATATCCATAGAACATAGGTAGTTCCGTATAACTCATGCTTTTACTATTTCTATAAGAGTTCCATTTCTTGTCTCCGACACACCATTTCTACAGAAGACTGTATGGTGTAGTCTCTTGGGATCCAATCCCAAGCTCTGATCATACATCAGAGTCAATCAATTCTAATACTTGTCCGGATCTTATATCCATAAAGTATTGCTTAGTCGTATTATCTTCCAAATTAGATTCTTAGGTCGGAAGGTCCACTCCTTCAACTTAATTGATCTTACAATCAATTTTCGACCTTTGAACTTCTTATTTGAATAAATATGACTTAGCATAATAATCCACAAGTATAAATGATTTAATAAAGAAATCTCTTATTAGTAAAACGAGTTATATAAAACGGTTCGTTGCATCGTGGTGGACTCAGAATTCATCATTATATATATATTGCTAACTAATTTACATATAATATCATTATTTCTTCCCATAACCATCAAATTATTAAAAGAAATAAAACGTTCATTCATTAAAATTTTAGAAATCCAGAACAAAGTTCTTTCTAAAATAATAGGGTACATAAAACAATATTTCAAAATGAAATCCTATAATATATGTCCTCCACTGCAACAGCTGCCTCCTCCACAGCTTTGCCCATGTAGAATACAATTTCTTCTTTTCCAAGTCGTCAGGTTTCCTGGAACCTCTGCATTTAAAATGCACATACCGTCAATGGTTCCATATCTACCCACCAGGTTCTGGTAGACTATGTTTTTGCGACTAAAGAAAAATTCCGTACCTTCTTTGAGAGGATAATCAGACTTCCAGTACCCATACTGTTTCTATCGAGAACACTTGCCTCTTGGTTTTCTCGTCCCATATCGTGGTCCAAGTAACTTAGGACCAATGGGTTTCTTTGCTTGCTTTTCCTTTCCCCCGATTTTACCCTTCGGTTCAAAACCTTTGGTATTGGCTACAAGAGCTTGCGATTTCTGTCTCAACTCGTCCAAAAGGTCTATCATCTCAAAAACGTGTTTAAGCGTTTCCTCGAAATGACTGGCGTTTATGAGTATCCTCATCGCTTCTTGTCTAGCTGCCTCGTCACGTCTAAACATCTGCTTGAGTTTGAACATGATATCATAATCAGTGGTTATTGCATAAGCATTTTCCCACTTCTTAAAATCAGTCATTTCCTCATCAGTTGAGACATTAGTAGGCTCGGGAGGACAAAGCTCACTGAGTACAAACTTGTACTCTTCAACAGTTTGGGCAATGTCCAGATTTCTATTCCAATCATTACATTCAGGGACCAGTGAGTTAAATTCCTTTAGTATCACGGAAAGTGGGTTCAAAGTCATTTCCTAATCTATGAGCACATATAACAACAAACAATTGTTTTAATTCCGATATTATCTCTCTCAAATAATATCATTAAATCACTAATCACATCTAAAATCCCATCAGATATGGCAAGCCACGTTGTGTGGACGTTTACCTATCCAAATGATTTAGCAAATAGATTTGCTTCGGTCGTACATCAATTATAGCGTTACTTCGTTGGGAAGGATACTATAAAGCGTACCTAAGTGTAAACCATTACTTAGTACTAAGGTGAATCGTTCGGAATCGCTACGTTACCGCAAGCCACGTTGTGTGGATGTTTACGATAACTCACAATCCTTCACAACTCCTTATAACTGTCTACATCAATTAATCCAAAATCACATTCAGTATAGCAAGCCACGTTGTGTGGACGTTTACTATACCAAAAGATTTTTATAATTGACATCCAATTACTTGATTCATTCAATCTTGTAAATCAAGACGAGGAGAATCATAAGTGAAACTCGAAGTTTCTTACCAGTGATTCACCATGCGAACAACCCTATCTCTCATAGAATGAGAGAGTCGAGCAGACGATCGATCTAGTCATAAAATGACACGAAAGTCTCTAATTTGTGTCCTCGACATGACCAAGTGGCTTTGGCTCCATTCCACTCCCCGGGGTGAGAATAAGTCGACTTGAAATCAGTTTCAGAAAGACAAATTAGACATTGTTTGATAAACATAATCAATGTTTCTCGTAAAAGGAATTACAAGAATTCTCCTCCAATGACTTATCTATATGAACTTCAAAAGCCCATAAAAGTCACCAAGAGAACAACAATGGAGACCATGGGATTGTTTCCAATCCCTCTCCCACTTAGCTTTTTACAATAAGGGATACGCTATCTAATGCATAAATAAATACACATAAGCATAACAACAGACATACATTTCATGCAAGTACATACACAAATAATCAAATAATTGCTCAAGTAAAATTATTTTTCAACTATTCGTACCTTGATGAATTCCTGCATGCTTGTCTTGAGTCTTCATTGTACGTCTTGAATACTTTGTCGAGGGACAGAAAAATTCTTTGATTTTCATATTTAATTTAATTTTAAATAAAATCCAATATTTCCAATTCAAAAAAAATTTTGAATCAATCTTATGATTTTAAATAAAATACTCCAATTAAATAAAATCAATTCTATTGATTTCCATATTTAATTCTATTTTAAATAAAATCCAAGATTTCCAATTCAAAATAAATTTGAACTAATCTATTGATTTTAAATAAAATACTTAAATTAAATAAAATCAATTTTAAATCCATTGATCTCAATATTTAATTTTATTCTAAATAAAATTCAAGTTTTCAATTCAAAATAAATTTGAATTAATCTATTGATTTTAAATAAAATACTTAAATTAAATAAAATCAATTTTATTAAAATCCATTGATTTACATATATAATTTTATTCTAAATAAAATCCAAGAATTCCAATTCAAAATAATTTTGAATTAATATTTTATATAAAATACTTAAATTAAATAAAATCAATATTTTAATAATTTCTCAATTCTATTTAAATTAGATCTCAAGAATCCTAATCAAAATCGAATTTTGATTCTTCTTAAGACTTCTAATCCAAGTAGTATAAGATATCTAGAGAAACTAGGATTTTCTTTCCTAATTTCTGTTTCGCCCGTAGTTGGTGTGAATTATACCCCGTTTTGTGTGTTTATATGCCCGTTTCTTGTACATTTTGATGGAATTTCCTCAATTATTGTTGAATCCCTTACTTTGTTGAAGTTTCTTGGTGAAATAGGGATTTGGAGCTTAAACGTGAGGATTACGGAGGAAAACGAGCCAAAAACGAGGACGGTGAAGTGTTGAAGAGGACTAGAGACTGGGCGCGACCGCACCCAAACGGGAGCGGCCGCGCCCGATGCAATTCTTCACTTCGATCAGCAGGAGCGACCGCACCCAATTGGGAGCGACCGTTCCCATCGCACCAAATACTTCGATCATCGGGTGCGACCGCACCCAATCGGGAGCGACCGCACCCGTCGAAAGCCAAAACGTTGACTTTTGTGTTGACTGCTAAAAAATGAAGGCCTTGGGGGCATAATCGACATTTTGAAGACCTTAATGCTCTTGGAAAGTTATAAATAGAAGAAGCACACACACAATTCATGTAACCCACCTTTTAAGAGAGAGAAAATAGAGAGAGAAAGGCTATGTACTTGTTCTTGTCCTCCAACAATTTTTCTATTTATTTTTAATTAGTGTTCTTAAGATATTATCTAGCTTATTGTTCAAGCCACTTGATAATTTAGATCTTCTTTTATTTATTGAGAGTTTGTTATTTTCCATTTCACAAACGTTGTTCGTATTTTCGTTGTGCTCGTTTTGATCGGTTCCATTTTTCATTTGGTTGAGTTTGGAAATTGGGGATCTTTATCCTCAACTAGGTACTATCTTTTCTTTCTAGTTTTAATTTCATGGATCATGTTTATGTGTTTGCTTGTTTTATTTTCCTTAGTAGCATGCTAGGCTAGTTTAGTGCTTGGGTGTTTGGTTAATTGATTTGGGATTTCGAATTGGAATTTTATGATTGCCTTTGCATTGTTTTGGATGAAAATGATTTCTTGTGATTGACCTTTACCGATTATTGAAACCGAGACCTACCCGGAGACGTTTCACTTTGTGACCATTGTCGATTGCTCGTTTGTTTTGGAGGAGAGACCTACCCGGTGATCCTCCTAGAACCTCAATCCCTCAATCTTAGCTCGCTCTTAACCGAGAAGCTCTTGTTGGCCCGTTTTATATGAAAACCAATTCAACTTCTCGGAGAAATTACCCAAACACCCTAGCCCTCCTTTCTCTTCGTTTATTTGCTTATTTACTACTTGTTTTATTCTCGTTTATATCTATCTCTTCCTAGTATTTTATAGTTGATCTTGCTTGCTTTAGGATAGTTTTATTTGCTTTATTAATTGCTTTTATTTGCTACTTGAGACAAAAACATCGACACAAACTTGAATCTGATTGTAACACTCCTTGAGAACACGACCCGAGCTAACTTACTACTAGCTACCGTGACCCCGTATGTTTGCGGGCGATCAAAAGTGCTAGTACACTTAGGTCGGTAAACAATTTCAATCTCCATCTAATTCTATTATTTAATTCTATAATTAAGAAATCTAATCCAAATAAAATTTGAATTAATTCCAAAATTAAATTAAATAAAATTAAAAAGATTAAATTATTTTCGAAAAGATCGTATTTACCGGGACGAACCGAAAAGAAATTTCCGGTCGACCCAATCAAACCCAAAGATGGACCAATCGAAACATCAATTAATCCTTATGCATGCACATCAACGCACTCACCATGCCATGCACATGCACAGCACCATAAAACATTGGTGTCGTCCCACTTAAGAAACAGTGTCGGCCGACATCCTTTGTAATATTTCAGCGTGCGTCTTCTTCGATCGATCGTCTTCTTCGGTAAGAGTCTGTGCAAGAGCCCAGTCGATTTCCGGCATGGCGTCTCCTCCGACCACACACACCATCAACCTCGTCACAGCCCACGCACGAGCAGCCCGCGATCCGAGCTCGACTCAAAACCCGCGTTTGTGATGCCGCCAACACGACCGCCGAGCATAGCCTCTGGCTGCCGGCGAACCACCACCACTAGTGGCTTACGCCGGCAAGCCCAGCCGTGCCCTGCTCACGTTCAGCACCACAGGCAGCCCGTGCCTCCAGCCACCTCTACGGCAGCCCGTCAAAACGCGAAGTCGTCCGCGATGCCGCCAACGCAACCGTTGAACGCAGCCGCCGACTGCCGGCGAACCACCACCACTGGTGGCACACGCCGGCATGCCCAGCCACGTTTAGGTCACGCCCAGCAGCCCGCACAGCCCCTTCGAGCCTCCAGTTTTGGCGCACCAGCAGCCCGCTCAGAAGCGTGCCCACGGTCGATCGAACTCGGTTCGATTTCTCCGAAAACCCTCGATTTAATTTTTAATTTTTCCGTCCAACACGATTCATACAAGAGAAAAAATCATAGACGTAGAACAATATATATAGCACAATAATTTAATAAATTAAATTAATCTATGGCTATAAACAACGAGAATCGATTATCGAAACAATTAACGAAAAAACGTAATCGTACGCTCTGATACCAATTGTTGGAAATCGATCACCCGAAGTCATCGTAAAACCGACTCCGATCGACGTCCCGGAAACCACGACCGTGTTGGAGTTGTATACTTAATGTCTAGATTTAAGTAACGGTAACTCCCGGTCATAGCATTTAATATATTAATTAAATAAACAATTGTTTGATTTTAATTATTTGATAATTAAATATATGCAAATATAATCCTAGATTATATACGTTGTAGTTAGTATGGTGTACGTCGTCACACGGAAGATCATACTATCGGTTACTCGTATTTAATCGAACAGTTGCTCACGACCTAGATGGACACGGACCAAGCCATCGGTATAGTCGTTGTATGAGGGAGAAAATAATCGGTCTTGATTATTTTATCATACTTGTACACTTGGTGTATTGGCGGATCGCTTGAGATTTATCAATTAGGATTGCCTTTGATAATTGATTTAAGTCTCAGAGTATTTTATTCTTAATCCCCCATACTATTGCGGGTGTGTATATTTAATATAAGTTACTTTGATTTTCCAAAAAAATTGACCGGTATGATTATTGGGTCAATTACTGTTGGAGTTGTGTACTTAATGTCTAGATTTAACTAACGGAAACTCCCGATCCATTGCCATTAATCTATTTAATTAAATAAACAATTATTTGCGTTTAATTATTTATAATTAAATATATGCAAATTATAGTCCTGGATTCTATACGTTGTAGTTAGTATGGTGTGTCGGGCCCACACAGAAGATCATACTATTGGTTACTCGTATTTAATCGAACAGTTGCTCACGACCTAGATAGACACGGACCAATCCATCGGTATAGTCGTTGTATGAGGGAGAAAATAATTTGTCTTGATTATTTTATCATACTTGTACACTTGGTGTATTGGGCGGATCGCTTGAGATTTATCGATTAGGATTGCCTTGGATAATCGATTTAAATCTCAGTGTATTTTATTCTTAATCCCCGATACTATTGCGGGTGTGTATATTTAATATAAGTGACTTTGATTTTCCAAAGGAATTGACCGATTTAATTATTGGGTTAATTACCGGTTAAGTTGGGTCACTATATTTTATATATGGCATGCTGTGAATACTTGACGGGAAAGTGTATCCCGTAAGGGTTGATAATATCCCCGAGATGAGTTCATAAGGAATTATTATGTAAACCCTGCAGGTGGATTCGTTCCGCATAATAATTAAGGTTGAATGGTACTATTCTCGGATATAAGAGATGAAAAAATTAATTAGCAATAAATTAATTTTATTCATGGATATTTATATCTTAAATACACGGAATAAATAATACTACCGGAGAAATATTATTTGATATAATATGGTTTAATATTGGGAGTGCAATTAATTTATATAGTGGAAAATAAATTAATTAATATTAATGGGATTAATAGATTTGGGCTTGAGCTCAATTTAATCATTAATATTGGAAGCCCAATATTCCACCTCCTTAAGATCCCCTACGTAGCCTATAAAAGCACTACATGGTCTTCTCTATTCTCATAACTTGAAGATCACAATTCTAGAGAGAGAAAGTAGAGAGGGAGATCCATGGAGCTCGGAGGATCGTCGCCCACCCGACGTTCGAGCTAGTGCAAGGAATACGTGGGAAGGTCTCAAGGTCTTCTAGATCTCGTTTCTCCGTACAACGAGAACAAAGGTAAAATCGTGAAAACCCCCTCGATGATTTTACAATTTAATTATCGTGAAAATACCGCGAACCAAGATCCGAGGGATGCGACCCAAGATGAGGTCGAGTCGGGCGGTGGTGGTTGGACCACCGGACCGCCGGCGGCCCGACGACTCATCTAGAAACGAATCGCGCGAGGTGGATCGAGCCTAGGGCTTGATCACGCGGATCGGCTGCGGGTTTTCCCGCAGCGACCTGTAGCGTCCAGCAGCAGCGAGTCAGGCGACTCGCTGCAGGTTGCTGTGAGCTGCTACGGGAGGATCACTGGGTGCTGCGGGATTTCCCGCAGCGGACCCGTAGCGATCCAGCAGCGTCCCAGCAGCAGCGAGTCAGGCGACTCGCTGCGGGCTGCTGCGAGTCACCCCGCGTGGCTCCTGCGAGGATCGTGGGTTCACGCGAGTTCTCTCGTGTTTTTCCCGCGTAACCCTCGTATAACTTTTTCGTATGGTCATGTACGTGTTCCGGGAGTCGATTGGAGTTGTCGTTCCGCAATTTTGACAATCCGGATAATCGATCTCCAAAGGGACGTCGGTCGGAATTAATTAGATAATTTAATTAATTAATTTTATTTAAATTTATTAATTCCGGGATGCCGATTTCCAACAATTGGTATCAGAGCGTTGGTTTTCGTTCACGGTATTTTTCGATAAATTGTTCTACCCTGCAGGGTTTCCGACTATTATGGCTAGATTTAATTATTTTAATTAATGTCATAATATGGTTCTTGATAATGAAACTCTCGGACATGTCGAGATTCGTTTTATTTGTGGTGAATGCTTGTAATAGTAAAAATTCGGAGGTTGACCGAATTTAGGTTTATTATTATGTTCTACTTTTTTCGGAAAATATATAGGGTCGATTTCATGTATAGAATCGATACCGGATAATAGTAATTTAATTCTTGTAATTTTATTTGCGTTGGATCGATGCCGAAACGACCGCCGGAAGAAGACGATGTGACGAGGGAGACGATCGGACGAGGGATCGATCATCATGATCGACCCCATGAAGGATCGAGCCCTAGGCGAGGGGGCTGCCCGCGGGACTCCTCGGCCACGCCGGCCACCAATGGTGGTGGCGCGTGGGCTGGGGTGGCGGCGGCATGATCCTCCGAAGGGTGATCGATGGTGGTGGTAGGGCGCGGGGACCCCCAAACCGTGCTCTCCCGCCAAGATCCAACTTTCCTAAATTATTCGGTTTTCCTATTTTGAGTATTCCTATTTTTGGGAACTCTCATGGAATAGGAAAAGAATAAATTTAGAATAAATTTATTTCCTTATTGATTATTTCTATTATGGGAATTTTCATGGATTAGGAAAAGAATAAATTTAGAATTAATTTGTTTTTCCTATTTAATTATTCCTTTATGGAATTTTTAATGGATTAGGAAAATAATTAATTTGGAAAATTTTGAAAGTCCTTAATTAATTTTTCCTATTTAATTATTCCTTTATGGAATTTTTAATAGATTAGGAAAAGAATTAATTTGGAAGGATTAGGAGTCCTAAATTATTTTATTTCCTTATTCCATTATAGAAATCTTCTAGAATATTCCAAGTGGGTTTTGGATAGGATTCTAGAGATTTAATGGAGTAGAAAAGGAAAATAAAAATAATAAAAATATTAATAATATTTAATTTTATTTTTGATATATTCGATTGACTTAGTTTTCGAATTAAGTAACTTTTGGATTAATTGAAAATAAATAGATTTAAATATTGGGATTAATATTCTCGTCACATGGAGCATTCAAGAACGAAGACTGAAGACTAGAAGATGCGTACGGAGATGCGATAAAGCCATAATAGTCGGAAAATAATATTCTAGTATTATTTTGATTATGTGATAATAGTATGTGCTTTATTTCATGTATGCATGCTTATGTGTATTTAATTATGCATTAGATAGCGTATCCCTTTATTGTAAAAAGCTAAGTGGGAGAGGGTATGGAAACATACCCATGGTCTCCATTGCTGCTCTCTTGGTGACTTTTATAAACTTTTGAAGTTTATATAGATAAGTTATTGGAGGAGAGTTCTTGTAATTCCTCTTACAAGAAACATTGATTAAGTTTATCAAACAATGCCTAATTTGTCTTTCCAAAGCTGATTTCAAGTCGACTCATTCTCACCCCGGGGAGTGGAATGGAGCCAAAGCCACTTGGTCATGTAGAGGACACAAATTAGAGACCTTCGTACCATTCTTTTATAGATGGATCGATTGTCTGCTCGGCTCTCTCATTTTATGAGAGATAGGGTTGTTCGCATGGTGAATCACTGGTAAGAAACTTCGAGTTTCACTTATGATTCTCCGCGTCCTGATTTACAAAAATCGAATGGATCAAGTAATTGGGAGTCAATTATAAAAATCTCTTGGTGTAGTAAACGTCCACACAACGTGGCTTGCTATATCGACGGATTTTGGATTAATTGATGTAGACAGTTATAGGGAGTTGTGAAGGATTGTGAGTTACCGTAAACGTCCACACAACGTGGCTTGCGGTGATTTTGCGGTTCCAAACGACTCACCTTAGTACCGAGTAATGGTTTACACTTAGGTACGCTTTATAGTATCCTTCCCAACGAAGTTACGCTATAATTGATGTACGACCGAAGCAAATCTAATTGCTAAATCATTTGGATAGGTAAACGTCCACACAACGTGGCTTGCCATATCTGATGGGATTTTAGATGTGATTAGTGATTTAATGATATTATTTAAGGGAGATAATATCGGAGATTAAATCAATTGTTTGTTGTTATATGTGCTCATAGATTAGGATATGGCTTTGAACCCACTTTATGTGATACTTAAGGATTTAACTCACTGGTCCCTGAATGTATTGATTGGAATAGAGATCTGGACATTGCCCAGACTGTTAAAGAGTACATGTTTGTACTCAGTGAAGCTTTGTCCTCCCGAGCCTACTAATGTCTTAACTGATGAGGAAAGGACTGATTTTGATATCATGTTCAAACTCAAGGAGATGTTTAGACATGACGTAGTGGCTAGACAAGAGGCGATGAGGATACTCATAAAGGCCATTCGATAATGGACCTCTTAGACGAGTTGAGACGGAAATCGCAAGCTCTTGTAGCCAATGCCAAAGGTTTCGAACCTAAGGGCAAAACCGGGGATAGAAAAAGCAAGCAAACGAACCCAGTGGTTATATGATTACTTGGATCACGAGATGGGGCGAGAAAGCCATGAGGGAAGTGTTCTCGATGCAAAAAGTTTGGGTACTGGAAGTCTGATTATCCTCTCAAAGGAAGTACGAAATTTTTCTTTAGTCGTAAAACATAGTCAGTGGTATTATCTACCGGAACCTGGTGTGTAGATATGGAACCACTGATGGTATGTGCATTTTAAATGCAAGGGTTCCAGGAAACCCGACGACTTGGAAAAGAAGAAATCGTAGTCTACATGGGCAATGCTGTGGAGGAGGCAGCTGTTGCAGTGGAGGACATTTCATGGGATTTCATTTTGAGTTATTGCTTTTATGTACCTTTTAGAAAGAACTTTGTTCTGGATTTCTAATAAATGAGTATTTTATTTCTTTTAATCATTTGATGGTTATAAGAAGAAATAAGGATATTATCTATTCTGGTACATTAGCTAGCAATATATAAATGATGAATCCTAAGTCCACCACGATGCAACGGACCCTAGCATAAAACTCGTTTTACTTTTAAGAGATATTTCTATAAAGAATCATTTATACTTGTGGATTCTTATGCTAAGTCATGTTTATTCAAATAAGAAGTTCAAAGGTCGAAAATTGATATTCTGATCAATTAAGTTGAAGGAGTGGACCCTCCGACCCAAGAATCTAATTTGGAAGATAACATAACTAAGCAATCCTTTATGGATATAAGGTATAAGATCCGGACACGTATTAGAATTGATTAACTCTGATGTATGCAGATCTTTGTCTACTCAGACAGTAAGATACGAGTACTTCATTTTATGATTACTCGAAAAATGGATTAGCATACCTGATGTGCCACAAAAGCAAAGTGTTTTGACAAGTCAATGGACACAAAGCTATTGTGGGGAACCATCATGGTATATCCATTGAAAGCCTGCGATCTAATCGCGGAGGCAAGTGCCTGTCTGAGGAATGCATGGCATACTGATCAGAGATTGGGATTTGATCCCAAATGACTACACCATACACTCTTGTGTAGAAATGGTGTGTCGAAAATAAGGGAACTCTTATAGAAATAGTAAAAGCATGAGTTATACGGAGCTACCTGTGTTCTATGGATATGTCTGGAAACAACGGCGCATTCAAATGCGGTTGTAGAATATCCTAGAAGAACAAAAGATGTGTGTTCAATAGTACTATGAACCAGAAGGACGTTATAAGTTCTAACGCCCGGTTCTTAGAGGAAGACTATTAGATGAACCACAAGCCCAATGTGACGTAGTATTTTGAAATGAGAGAGAAAGATTAAGACTTAGAACCAGCCGAACTGAGTAGCAGTACACCACTAACTGCACCTACTGTTATTACTGTTAATACACCGGAATGTCGTTGTAGTGGGAGGTTGTGTGACAACCGGAGATGTTCATAAGGCTAGGAGAGTTTTTCGGACTCTGGACCTAGTATACATGAAATCGATCCCTGGATCTACATGAAGGCAGTACTAGATCTAAATGTGCCTTCTTGGAAAGCAATAAGGATTATTGCTAAGAGGCAAGATCATTTAGAGTACAAGCTTAGTTGATCCATTTATGGATTGAAACAAAACATTGAATTCGTGGTACTTGCAAATTGATGAGATAGTCCATTTTATGGATTAATCAAAGCATAGACGAATAGTGTGTATTGGAAACGTGATGGAAACAAGGTGGTGTTTCTCGGGTTTTATGTAGATAACATTTTATCATTGGCAACAATGTAAAGATGTAATCAGACATGAAATGATGGTTGTCTGGATAAATTATTATGAAAGATATAGGAAGAAGTTGGACATGTTCTTGAGATCTTGGATCTCTAGGAAAGAACATTGTACTTCTCCTGGACATCTTACATAGATATGATTATGGTTCGTTTTAACATGCAAGATTCCGAGAAAGGTTCGTTACCTCTCAGACACGGAATGCATCTATCTAAGGGCATGTGTATTGAAACACAAAAGGAGATAGAAGCAATGAAAGCGGTTTCCTACACTTGGAGTGTGGAAAGCTTAATAAATGCGATGTTGAAAACGAGAACCTGATATCGGCTATGCGGTCAGCATAGTGGGAGGATATCAAGGTAATCCTAGAAAGGAATACTCGACTGCTGTAATGAACATTTTAAGTACTTTCGAAGTACTAGAAACTATGTTCTGGATTACGGAGCAGACGAACATTTCCTTTGGATTACATTCTCTTAGATTTCTAATCAAATGAGGACCGGTGTAAGTCAATATCAGGCTATGTGTTTCACTATTGAAGGAGAAAGAGTTTTAACATGGAAGAGTGATAAGCACGATGCTTTTCAGACTCTGCCATGAGTAACCAACTAGCGGCCTCAGAGGCAGCGGAAGTTTTGGTATAGCTCCGGGATAATCTCTGGGACTTAGATTTGATTCTTAATTTGCCAAAGGCTATGTAAATAGCGGTGCGATGGCAAATGGTAAGAAATCACAAGTCCATAAGTGTAAGATAACACATAGAGCAAGTACCACCTGATACGAATCATCGTCAGGGAAGACGACGCTGTAGTCACCAAGATAACTTCAGAGCGGCAACCTAGATTGCTCATTCACATGGTACTTCTTGGAAGTGCAGTTTAAGCACGTGATGAGTATGGGAGTCGGGAGTTTGGAGGAAATGACTAGACCTTAGTACAAGTGGGAGATTGTTAGAGTTGTGTACTTAATGTCTAGATTTAAGTAACGGAAACTCCCGATCCATTGCCATTAATCTATTTAATTAAATAAACAATTATTTGCGTTTAATTATTTATAATTAAATATATGCAAATTATAGTCCTGGATTCTATACGTTGTAGTTAGTATGGTGTGTCGGGCCCACACAGAAGATCATACTATCGGTTACTCGTATTTATTCGAACAGTTGCTCACGACCTAGATAGACACGGACCAATCCATCGGTATAGTCGTTGTATGAGGGAGAAAATAATTTGTCTTGATTATTTTATCATACTTGTACACTTGGTGTATTGGGCGGATCGCTTGAGATTTATCGATTAGGATTGCCTTGGATAATCGATTTAAATCTCAGTGTATTTTATTCTTAATCCCCGATACTATTGCGGGTGTGTATATTTAATATAAGTGACTTTTATTTTCCAAAGGAATTGACCGATTTAATTATTGGGTCAATTACCGGTTAAGTTGGGTCACTATATTTTATATATGGCATGCTGTGAATACTTGACGGGAAAGTGTATCCCGTAAGGGTTGATAATATCCCCGAGATGAGTTCATAAGGAATTATTATGTAAACCCTGCAGGTGGATTCATTCCGCATAATAATTAAGGTTGAATGATACTATTCTCGGATATAAGAGATGAATAAATTAATTAGCAATAAATTAATTTTATTCATGAATATTTATATCTTAAATACACGGAATAAATAATACTACCGGAGAAATATTATTTGATATAATATGGTTTAATATTGGGAGTGCAATTAATTTATATAGTGGAAAATAAATTAATTAATATTAATGGGATTAACAGATTTGGGCTTGGGCTTGGGCTCAATTTAATCATTAGTATTGGAAGCCCAATATTCCACCTCCTTAAGATCCCCTACGTAGCCTATAAAAGGGCTACATGGTCTTCTCTATTCTCATAACTTGAAGATCACAATTCTAGAGAGAGAAAGTAGAGAGGGAGATCCATGGAGCTCGGAGGATCGTCGCCCACCCGACGTTCGAGCTAGTGCAAGGAATACGTGGGAAGGTCTCAAGGTCTTTATAGATCTCGTTTCTCCGTACAACGAGAACAAAGGTAAAATCGTGAAAACCCCCTCGATGATTTTACAATTTAATTATCGTGAAAATACCGCGAACCAAGATCCGAGGGATGCGACCCAAGATGAGGTCGAGCCGGGCGGTGGTGGTTGGACCACCGGACCGCCGGCGGCCCGACAACTCATCTAGAAACGAATCGCGCGAGGTGGATCGAGCCTAGGGCTTGATCACGCGGATCGGCTGCGGGTTTTCCCGCAGCGATCAGCTGCCTGCTGCGGGTTTTCCCGCAGCGACCTGTAGCGTCCAGCAGCAGCGAGTCAGGCGACTCGCTGCAGGTTGCTGCAAGCTGCTACGGGAGGATCACTGGGTGCTGCGGGATTTCCCGCAGCGGACCCGTAGCGATCCAGCAGCGTCCCAGCAGCAGCGAGTCAGGCGACTCGCTGCGGGCTGCTGCGAGTCACCCCGCGTGGCTGCTGCGAGGATCGTGGGTTCACGCGAGTTCTCTCGTGTTTTTCCCGCGTAACCCTCGTATAACTTTTTCGTATGGTCATGTACGTGTTCCGGGAGTCGATTGGAGTTGTCGTTCCGCAATTTTGACAATCCGGATAATCGATCTCCAAAGGGACGTCGGTCGGAATTAATTAAATAATTTATTTAATTAATTTTATTTAAATTTATTAATTCCGGGATGCCGATTTCCAACAATTACCGGTAAAGTTTGGTCACTATATTTTATATATGACATGCTGTGAATACTTGACGGGAAAGTGTATCCCGTAAGGGTTGATAATATCCCCGAGATTAGTTCATAAGGAATTATTATGTAAACCCTGTATGTGGATTTGTTTCGCATAATAATTAAAGTTAAACGGTACTATTCTCGGAGAAAAGAGATGAATAAATTTATTATGCAATAAATATATTTTATTCATGGATATTTAAATCTTAAATACACGGAATAAATAATACTATCGGAGAAATATTATTTGATATAATATGGTTTAATATTGGGAGTGCAATTAATTTATATAGTGGAAAATAAATTAATTAATATTAATTGGTTTAATAGATTTGGGCTTGAGTTCAATTTAATCATTAATATTGGAAGTCCAATATTCCACCTCCTTTAGATCTCCTACGTAGCTTATAAAAGCACTACATGGTCTTCACAATTCAAGACACACCATAAGATTATCATACTTGATATTCTAGAGAGTTCGTGAAGAAGATCCATAGGAGTTCGGAGGATCGTCGCCCACACGACGTTCGAACGAAGTGCAAGGAATACGTGGGAAGATCAGAAGGTCTTCAAACCATCTCGTTTCTCCGTACAACGAGACGTAGGTAAAATCGTAAACCCCTTCTTATGATTATGCGTTTAATTCATCGTAATATATACATGAACACACGATCCGGAAAACGTATGATCTTCGCGGACGGGGATTCGAGATCCCCGGCGAAGAACGAAGAGGCGCGGCCGAACCCTAGGGTTCGAACGCCGTCTACGCGCGACGAGGGGATCCCCCGCTGGACGCCGGGGCATGCGATCGACCTCGGTCGATCGCTGGGATGCCGTGGGCTGGTGCCACGGCGGATCCCAGCCGCCCTCGTCGGCGCCGTGCGCAAGAGGAGGCCCCGGCTGAAGCCGGGGCGGGCGATCGATCACGCGATCGATCGCCGGGGGCGAGCCGCGGCTGGAGCCGCGGTGGTCAGCTGGGCTGACCGCCCTCCTCGGTGGCGACGGCGGTGAAGTCGCCGGACTCACCGCCACCCGGGGGCTGGCGGAGCATCCCCATGCGATCGCCATGCACGGCGATCGCGAACCCCAGCTGCGATGGGGTTCGGCTAGGGTTTAGCCGCGGGTTCATCCCGCGGCGATGCTCTTGTCGAGCCCGGCTTCGCGTGGTGTTCGTGATCGTGTTTCCGGCGACGTGATTTCGGTCGGGTTGTCGGTTTCCGCAATTTTTGATAACTCGGGATATTGATTTCCAACAGACCGAACAACCCGAGGCATCGCAGAGGAGAAGCCCGATCGAGCCCTAGCCACGGCCGAACTGCAGCCGCTCGATCGCTCCATCTGCGAGCGGTCAGCCGCCGCCCAGGCGGGCTGTTGGTTGCCCAGCCGAGGGCTCCTCGCGGTGTATCAGTGGTTAAATATATTTGTTAATATTTTCTAGGCTTTGTTGCTGTTCTTAGTTTATTTATTTCCTAGATTAGCTTTGTTATATATGTAATGTCTTGGTGACCAAGATAAACTTTGTATATATTTTGGCTTTGGCCCACGTTGAATAGAACATAACGAATTCACAAAACTCTATATGGTATCAGAGCCACTCCAAGACAGGAGATAATCAATATCTTTTACCACGCAATTCGTCCTCTCGTCATGACTATCAACGAAACCCCCAAACCTCTCGACTTCACATCACCCTACTATCTCCATCCCTCTGATGGACCACAAATCACAATTTGTCCCATTGTCTTACGTGGTGACAACTATAACGAATGGGTTCGTTCGATGCGCAATAATTTTCGTGCAAAGAACAAACTAGGTTTCCTCGATGGAACCCTAATCAAACCAAAAGAAGGAACCCAGAAAGCGGCCTTATGGGTGACGGTTAACTCTACTCTTGTAGGATGGATTCATAACACCCTTGATCCAGTTCTTCGATCTTTCGTTTCTCAACCCGACGATGTGAAAGACATGTGGGACGATATTCGACAACGTTTCTCGATCGGAAACGGTCCGCGAATTCACGAGTTAAAAACCCTTTTGGGTGCTTGCAAACAACACGGACAATCGGTAGTGAATTACTACAACAAACTACGAAAGATATGGGATGAACTTGCAGGTTACTCTACTGTACCAACTTGCACTTTTGCTGCTGCTACTGCATTTGCTCAAGAAAAAGAAAATGAAAAGGTACATGCTTTTCTTGTTGGTTTGGATTCCACTCTATATAGCACTGCCGTCTCAAACATTCTTATGTTGGATCCTTTGCCGAGCTTAAACACGGTCTTCGCTAAAGTTGTGACCGTAGAGCGTCACCAAACTGTTACTCGTACACATGAAACCAATTCCAATGTTGTTGGTTTCACGGCGCAAGGGACTGCTAGGGAACGTAATGATCGCTCTCAAACTTCTGGTGTTTTCTCAAACTGCGCTCGGCTTGGACATGAAAAAGAACAATGTTTTCAGTTAATTGGGTACCCGGAGTGGTGGTATTCTGAAAATCGTACTAATGGCGGGCAAGGTAGAGGTGGCGGTAAGTCTGGAAGGGGAGGAGGAAAGAGCGGTGGAAAAGGCGGACGTGGGCAGGTCGTAAACGCTGCTGCCACCACATCAAAGCCTCCTTCTTCATCAAATGTTCAAGAATCTGATCGTCGAGGTTTGCCTAGTCTCTCTAAAGACCAGTGGGCCACGCTTGTGCATATGTTTAATACTTCCAAAGGGCAACCGACTTCAACCGAAAAATTGAGTGGTATGTTTGGCTCTTCCGATGATTGGATAATCGACACAGGATGCTCAAATCACATGACTGGTAATGCTAAATTGTTTAGCCAATTTTCTGATGTGTCTCCTACTTCTGTTAGGCTACCTAATGGTACATATACTATTGCTACCAAAGATGGAACAATTGTTTTGAGCAAATATATAATACTTCATCATGTGTTATATGTTCCAGAACTTACTTGCAATTTGTTGTCGGTATCTCACTTGCTTGCCGATCTCTCTTATCTTGTCACTTTTACTGATAAGCTTTGTATTATACAGGACCGTACTTTGAGGACTCTGATTGGAGCGGGTGAACAATGTGACGGGGTTTATTGGTTTCGGCCCTTGCGACAACTTCAAGCTTATCAAGCAACTGTGGAAAATAAAAGAGACTTATGGCATCAGCGATTGGGACACCCTTCTCGAAAAGTAGACTTTCTTTTACCTGATACTATTAGATATCATAAAAATAAGGATTATTCTGCTATCCATGATCCTTGTGATATTTGTTTAAGAGCCAAACAAACTCGAAACGTGTTTCCTTTAAGCAACAGTAGAGCTAAAAATATTTTTGATTTGATCCACTGTGATATATGGGTGCATATACTTTGCCTGCTAGTTGTGGTGCTCATTATTTCTTAACTATTGTGGATGACTGTTCTCGAGTAGATTGGGTTTATTTGATGACCGCCAAATCTGAGGTGCCCCAACTTATTAAGGAATTTTTTAGAATGGTTCAAACTCAATTTGATAAGCATGTAAAAATTATTCGTAGTGATACGAACCTCGTTGGGAATAGAACGATAGAAGAAGAACGAAGAACAGAAAGATAAAAAGATACCGGCGGAAGTTCCAAAACCTCTGAATCTGATTCGTGAAATAATCTAAGGACGGAACCCTAGACCCCAACACGTGATCGACGCAGCAACTCGGGGATGATGAAGACACACAAACGAGATTTGACTGGCTCGTTGATTCGTCGGTTGAACTCTTTTGGTTAATTGGGTAGAATTCGGACCCAAGAGAGATTTAGTAAAAACTCACAAAACAATATTCATTCATCATCAAAAGTCATTGTTCTTAAAATAATGAAAAACAAAGCCTTTATATAGGCATAACAAAAGGCATAAAAGAAAAGGAAATAAACAAGGTGTAACAACCCAATTTTTTTTTAACAGCGAAAGGTGTTAATTTTGGAAATAATTTTTAATAAAATGCGGGGTTACGAAATTTTACTTTTAAAAACAATAATTTACTATTATGTTAGAAATTGTAACTAATAATTCTCAATAATACTATTAGGTAAGCACAACAATATTATTACATACACACAACACACATATTTAGATATATAGTAGTATATGTATATGTGTATTATGTAATTTAAACGGTGTTCACGTAGCATGCAAAATAAACATAACCATGTATATTCATATACTTATAAATACCTAGGCCATCTTATATTAGAACCTCATCAACAAATATAAATACATATAAGACAACCTACTAACTAAATTAACATTAACTAAATGTTGAAATTGTAAAATGCAATTACTGAAGAATTTGAAAGTGGTTGTTATTGAAGTAGTTTGAAACATGAAATATTATTTGCATAATATCCAAAAGAGAATTACTGGTACTAAATTAATCAAAGATAAACATTTATTTATTTTATTTAATCCCCCATTTTTTATCACCTCTCTCGCTCGGCATCCTCTTGTGTACCTAAAAATATTTGTTGTCGAAAGGGTGAGCTCAATGCGCTCAATAGGGTCATTACCTCATCCAATACCGGAATCAAATACATGTATAACTAGATGAAACATAACATGAAAATATTGTAATAAAACATGAGATCCATTTAATAATCTGGATAACATGAAAATATTGTAATTTTAATAAACATGAGATCCATTTAATAATCTGGATATTGCGAGTTGCGCCAACTATTGCGTTGGTCCCCTTCGACCCTTTTCCCCGGTCTCCGGTTACAACGGAAAATATATTTTTAATAAATTCACATAAATGCACACATAGAGACACATATAATGAAACAAGTAATAAACAAGGTAATTCGACAACATGACACCTACCTCGATGAGCTGGGACGTGAACGTAAAAATTCAAAGCGCGTCTAAGACCATATGGGTTGAACTAGAAACTTCCAAATCTTGTGAGGTTGAATGTATAATATTTGAAACTTCATTGGCCTGAATAATTATTATCTTCATTAAATGTGGATTGGCCCATAATATATTAAACTTCCGAGGACTTTTCTGAAAGTAAAAGGTGTGTTAATTAGTGAATTTAAGAGTTCAGGCTTTTGTCCCTATGCTATCTCTACTTCCGTTGAGTATTATAAATCATTTATTGTACTAGGAGTATATGTAGTATTATAAACAGAGAGGTGAAGTGGAAATATTGTGAGGTGAATCTGGTCGTGATGGGTTTGACTCACTCGGTCCAAGCAAGATTTGAAGAGAGATTATTGGGATTGTCTATAGTAGAGTATATATATATATATATATATATATATATATATATATATTTATTCTTATTTCTTTTTGGAGAAATGGAAGGGGTTAATATGGGCATCGATTATTAAGGATTCAATGGGATATTGTCTTGGCTACGGGATGACGGTTTTGAATTCGAGAGGGGGCTGTTAGAGTGGTTTGGATCGAAATCCTAATTTTCTACTGGTGGTGATTTACCGACACTATCGACTAGAAAACGGACCAAGACATGCCTGAATAGAAGTCATAGATCTGTTCTGGGTGTATGTGGTTTGAGTAGAAGGCAGTGGCGGCTGGGTTATTGATTTGATGATTGAATTTTGGGGGTGCTTAGAGCAGATGATCAATTAGTTTACAAGGCTTCTCGGAGACTGTTCTTGGTTTCCACGGCTGGGGAAAGGATCTATACCAAAGTGCTATATGGGCTATAACATAATTATTAATTATGGGTAGTATATTTATGTGTATAACATATACGTATTGTATTATTGTGAAAGGAAGTAGGAGAGAAATAATAACAAGGAAGGAGTGATGAGATTATGTACCTACTGCCGGCGTGTTATGCTTCTTCTGATCGATCGGTGATTATGTGTGCGGTGATTAGTAGAGAAGATGATGAATATATATAGGGGTGATTTTAAGGGGAAACCTAGGTGGGTTTTATTTTAATATTTAAGTAAAAATTATTATTGGTATTTCTTGCTTCATAAGTAGGGATGTCAATCGGGTCAGCCCACTCGGTTTCGGGCCAGCCCACTCGGGCTATCGGGTTACTTCGGTTCGGGCTGATCGGGCTGAAATTTTTTCGGGCTGTAAATTTGTAGCCCTAACCTTAAAATCTTCGGTTTCGGGCTAGCCCGTCGGGCTGGAAAAAATAATATTATATAATAAAAATAATAATTTTAATACCAAATTAAATTTAATATTAATAAAATATTAATATTTAATAATAATTATTATAATTCTAATATTTAAATTGCCCAAAATATCAAATATTTATTCAATAATATTTAAAATTGTAATTTTAGTTGACAATTTTCTTTGATTTGAATATATTATTTTATTTATTTAAAATATTTCTATAAATAAATAAAATGAATTATAATATATTTAAATACATCGGGTTGTCGGGATAGCCCACGGTTTATCGGGCTAGCCCACTCGGGCTATCGGGTTATTTCGATTCGGGCTGATCGGGCTGAAATTTTTTCGGGTCGAAAATATTCGGCCCTAACCCTACATTTTTTCGGGTGGGCTTCGGGCTAGCCCACCGTTTCGGGTTGGATTGACATCCATATTCATAAGACATCATTTAATAATCAAATTTAAAATTTTATTAATTATATTGGGTTAAATCAAAATATTAAATATATAATTATCATTATATTATTTATCAAGTTTTAGTTTTAACTAAAATATATTCTATTTTGTAAAATTAATTTATTAAATTGGTTTATAAATTAGTAATTTATTTAGAAGCATTCAAAGTTATAGTAAATAAAATTTTGGGTTGTTACACAAGGAATTCACGCGGAGACCTAAATTCCGCCGCCCACTTTTGGGACTTGTCGTCCGACAGGTTATTCTGTCGCCCGACATGACGATCTTCGCTCGAAGAATAAACCTGCGCTACGACATCAAAATCGCTGACCCGAACATATTTTTCAGGACTTGTCGCCCGACGGGATTTTGCTGTCGCCCGACATCCAAATGTCGCCCGACGGTCTCGTAGTGCAAATACGCTGTCGCCCGACAATCAGATGTCGCCCGACGTTGCCGTAGTGTAAATTCTCTGTCGGCCGACGGCAGTACATTTTCGCCCAAACAGTCAAAAATCCTCTCCGAACTTCGCGACACCTTCTCGGCACGTTCCCGGCTCCCATTTTGATGCTTTCTTCGTCGTCCCGGATCTTGGGTTGCATCATTCCCCTCCTCTTCAAGAGGATTTGTCCTCAAATCCACGTCGATGCCAGGGTCGAACACCACTCTCACGAACAAGCTTGGAACTACGTTAGTCTGCAGCTCACACCCTTGATGTAGTGGAACACCAGGAGATTTATCGTCAAGAAAGTCATCATGAAATTCCTGAAAAATAAAAAGAATAGAAGGGCGTAGATATGATAGATCGTCAGTGATAAACGGATCCTTCTTGCACATCATCACCAACTTCGGTTGCCCCTCTTTCTCTGCTTGTTTCACCATGGGTAACTCCAATGGCGGAAGGTCCTCGGATTTCATCAATTCCTCCTCGCTGTTGGACTCCACCGCCTCCTCCGCGACGTCGGAATCCACCGAAACCTCCTCCTCGGACTCTACCGAAGCCTCCTCCTCGGACTCCATCGAAGTCGATTCTTCCTCGGTTGACACCGAAATCGACTCTCCTTCGGACTCCACCACTGCCTTCGGTTCTGGTTTCTCGCCTTCGGCATCAGTCGCTACTTTCCCAGGCTTCATTGACGCTTGTACCAGCTCCCCTAACTGACGCCTAATATCGCTCCAACATTCGTCCCAACGCTCAGCTCTGGACCTCCTCTCATCACGAAACTCCCGACTAAGATCACGGGCTCGATGATGGCCATTTCGAACTTCTCGGTATCCGCTGCCACCTCTTTGATTCCATGCATCATCACGACGAGCTCTCTCCTCTAAGGCGGTAAGTCGTGCATTCACCTTCTCAAACACAGGTGCCACAGACTTCCTCCACCTAACACGAACGGCCTCCTCAATGAACTGAATTTGGGTATGATCCATCTCAGTCAACCTGCAAAAGTGTTAGAAACAAAAATAGAGAAATTCCTCACCACTCTCGTGTATCACTCAATATGGTAAGTCACTCACGCTCGTGTTCCTCTCACTTTCTCTCTCTCAAGAATCGAACTCTCCCAATCTACCGATCGAATTCAACTCCAACAAAATCCTCGAAATGACTTTAAATTGTTGAACGAACGATGAACAGCAATAAAAAGAATAATCGAGCTCAAATTCAATTTTTTTTAATAGTTACTGTTCATGAACAGTAATTTTTGAAAAATAAAAAAAATAAATAAAAAAAATAATAATTAAATTTTTTTTTTAAATCAAGGAAGAAGAAAGAAAGAATAAGAAGAAACGGAAAAGAAAAACGAGGTTACGTATTCAGAAAAATAAAGAACCCAAACCTGGGCTCTGATACCAAATGATACGAACCTCGTTGGGAATAGAACGATAGAAGAAGAACGAAGAACAGAAAGATAGAAAGATATCGGCGGAAGTCCCAAAACCTCTGAATCTGATTCGTGAAATAATCTAAGGACAGAACCCTAGACCCCAACACGTGATCGACGCAGCAACTCGGGGATGATGAAGACACAAACGAGATTTGACTGGCTCGTTGATTCGTCGGTTGAACTCTTTTGGTTAATTGGGTAGAATTCGGACCCAAGAGAGATTTAGTAAAAACTCACAAAACAATATTCATTCATCATCAAAAGTCATTGTTCTTAAAATAATGAAAAACAAAGCCTTTATATAGGCATAACAAAAAGCATAAAAGAAAAGGAAATAAACAAGGAATTCACGCGGAGACCTAAATTCCGCCGCCCACTTTTGGGACTTGTCGTCCGACAGGTTATTCTGTCGCCCGACATGACGATCTTCGCTCGAAGAATAAACCTGCGCTACGACATCAAAATCGCTGACCCGAACATATTTTTCAGGACTTGTCGCCCGACGGGATTTTACTGTCGCCCGACATCCAAATGTCGCCCGACGGTCTCGTAGTGCAAATACGCTGTCGCCCGACAATCAGATGTCGCCCGACGTTGCCGTAGTGTAAATTCTCTGTCGGCCGACGGCAGTACATTTTCGCCCAAACAGTCCAAAATCCTCTCTGAACTTCGCGACACCTTCTCGGCACGTTCCCGGCTCCCATTTTGATGCTTTCTTCTTCGTCCCGGATCTTAGGTTGCATCACGTAGCGACAATGGGAAGGAATTTACATGTCTTCATCGATTTTATGCGGATAATGGTATAATTCACCAAACCTCTTGTGTCGACACTCCACAACAAAATGGGCGGGTAGAACGTAAGCACCGACATATTCTTAATGTGGCTCGAGCATTCCTTTTTCAATCCAATCTTCCTATTTCTTTTTGGGGAGAGAGTATAATGACAGCCGCCTATGTCATCAACCGCACCCCTAGTCCATTGCTCAATAATAAAACACCACACGAAATTCTCTTTGACTCACCTCCTAAGTATGATGTTCTTCGTGTATTCGGTTGTCTTTGTTTTGCTAA
Organism: Euphrasia confusa; assembly: GCA_954870475.1. Lineage (NCBI taxonomy): Eukaryota > Viridiplantae > Streptophyta > Magnoliopsida > Lamiales > Orobanchaceae > Euphrasia > Euphrasia confusa. The sequence goes on from OX940965.1 coordinate 12,094,849, forward strand.
ACATCAACCTCGTTTAAAAGATAAGTTTGGCACTCGCTCACGTCGATGTGTCTTTGTGGGGTATCCTTTCGGTAAGAAAGGGTGGTGTCTGTATGATTTAGAGGAAAAGGTGTTTTTTATTTCTCGAGACGTTGTTTTTTTCGAACAAAAATTTCCTTTTTCCAGTGAAGGGTCTTTGCATAATATTGATGATGAGATTGAAAATAAAAAATATTATGACACTGAGCATTATTTTGAGGACACTTCCTTAGCAAAGGGGAGTACAGAATACTCAGCCCCAACAAATGTGATCCCGATTGAAGGCGGTGAGTCGAATGTTGTACAACAACTTAGTGTTCCTTCAACTAATGAAGACGTTACGTTTCAAGACGACAGTAGTTTCCCTACAATGGGTCGCAGTCATCGAATTAAGAAACCGTCCAGTAAGCTCAAGGATTTTATTACGAACACCGTACGTGTGATAAACCCCGTCGCGACACCTATTCTTGCTCCAACAAAGTCCTCAGGTACTCCTTTTCCCATTGCTTATTATGTAAATTGTGATAATTTTTCCGTGCGACACACCCGTTTTTTGGCAGCAATTACTACAAGCTTTGAACCCACATCCTTTCATGAAGCCGTCAAGGATCCGGGTTGGCGAAAAGCTATGCAAGATGAAATAGATGCACTTGAGAGAAATAATACTTGGACTTTGGAGGACCTTCCACCGGGAAAGAAAGCAATCGGTTGTAAGTGGGTCTAAAAAATTAAGTATCGGTCTGATGGTACGATTGAACGATTAAAAGGACGACTGGTTGTCTATGGGAATCGACAAATTTCCGGCCTAGATTTTAATGAAACGTTCGCCCCCGTAGCTAAAATGGTCACTGTTCGCATATTTTTAGCTATAGCAGTAGCAAGAAAGTGGGAGTTAAACCAAATGGACGTACATAATGCATTTTACATGGCGATCTTGATGAGGAGGTATATATGAAACTTCCTCTTGGTTTTAATTCTACTGCTACAGGTAAGGTTTGTCGATTACGAAAGTCGTTGTATTGACTAAGGCAAGCGCCTCGAAATTGGTTCGCTAATCTCTCAAGTGCTCTCAAGGAAATGGGATTTTCACAATCCTCTGCCGACTACTTATTATTTGGTTATTCTACAGGTGGTGTTGCTGGAAATCGATATCCCGGGCCATTAAAATTGCGGAAAATAATAACCCGAACGAAAACCTCAATCATCGGAGAAATCACGAGCCCACGCGAACCGGGACCCAGCCGAACGCGCAACGCACCCGAAGGTGCGCGCACGCCCAGCCGAATCCCCGCGAGGGGACTCGCGATCGCCCCGTGCGATCGCTGGGATCGCTACGAGCGATCCCTGGGGCTGTTCGCAGCAGCCCCGCAGCGAGTCCACGACTCGCTGCCCGGCGGGGCTAAGCCCCGCACGCATCCGCTGCGGGCGAACCCGCAGCACGTACGGGGTCGCTGCGGGTGACCCCGCAGCTTACCCGCGATCGATCCGAGGATCGATCGCACGCCCTCGGCTCCAGCCGAGGGCTTTTCTCGTGCGCCACCGCCGCCCGCCAAGGGTGGCTGGGAGGTCCACCCGCCGTGGCACCAGCCCACGACGAACCTCCCGGCGATCGACTTCACGTCGATCGCATGCCCCGGCGTCCAGCCGGGGCTCCCCTTTGTCGTGCGCCCGGCGGTCCGAACCCTAGGGTTCGACCGCCACCTTCGATCCTCGCCGGGGATCTCGAATCCCCGTCCCCGAGGTTCGTCGTTTTCCCGGATCGTGCGTTCATGTATATGTCACAATCAATTTATACATAAATCATAAAAGAGGGTTTATGATTTTACCTTTGATTCGTTGTGCGGAGAAACGAAATCGAATTGAAGACCTTACGACCTTCCCACGTATTCCTCGCACTAGCTTAAACGTCGGGTGGACGACGATCCTCAAAGCTTATGGATCTCCTTCAACTCTCTAGAACTATCAACTATTGATATTCTTGTCTTGTTCTTTTGTGAAGGCCATGTAGTGCTTTTATAGGCTACGTAGGGGATCTAAAGGAGGTGGAATATTGGGCTTCCAATATTAATGATTAAATTGAGCCCAGCCCAAATCTATTAATCCCATTAATATTAATTAATTTATTTTTCACTATATAAATTAATTGCACTCCCAATATTTAAACCATATTATATCAAATAATATTTCTCCGGTAGTATTATTTATTACGTGTATTTAAGATTTAAATATCCATGAATAAAATTAATTTATTGCTAATTAATTTATTCATCTCTTATATCCGAGAATAGTACCATTCAACCTTAATTATTGTGCGGAACAAATCCATTCATGAGGTTTACACAATAATTCCTTATGAACTCATCTCGGGGATATTATCAACCCTTACGGGATACACTTTCCCGTCAAGTATTCACGGCATGCCATATATAAAATATAGTGACCCAATTTTACCGGTAATTAACCCAATAATTAAATCGGTTAATTCCTTTGGAAAATCAAAGTCACTTATATTAAATATACACACCCGCAATAGTATCGGGGATTAAGAATAAAATACTCCGAGACTTAAATCAATTATCAACGGCAATCCTAATTGATAAATCTCAAGCGATCCGCCCAATACACCAAGTGTACAAGTGTGATAAAATAATTAAGACAAATTATTTTCTCTCTCACACAACGACTATACCGATGGATTGGTCCGTGTCCATCTAGGTCGTGAGCAACCGTTCGATTAAATACGAGTAACCGATAGTATGATCTTCTGTGTGACGTCGCACACCATACTAACTACAACGTATAGAATCCATGACTATATTTTGCATATATTTAATTAATAATAATTAAATGCAAACAATTGTTTATTAATTAAATAGATTAAATGCTATGACCGGGAGTTTACTGATACTTAAATCTAGACATTAAGTACACAACTCCAACATTCTCCCACTTGTACTAAGGTCTAGTCATTTCCTCCAAACTCCCGACTCTCATACTCATCACGTGCTTAAAATTTGTACTTCCAAGAAGTACTATGTGAATGAGCAATCTAGGTCGCCGCTCTGAAGTTATCTTGGTGACTACTGCGTCGTCTCCCCAGACGATGACTCGAATCAGGTGGTACTTGCTCTATGTGTTATCATCACTTTTTTTTTAACTTATGACTTCTTCCAGTTTACCATGCACCGCTATATACATAGCCTTTGGTGAACCAAGAATCATATCCAAGTTCAGAGGTCATTCCGGAACCTAACCAAAACTTCCGCTGCCTCTGAGGCCGCTCTTCGATTTATGATAGAGTCCGAGAAGCATCATGCTTATCACTCTTTCATCCTAAGGTTCCACCTCTTCCAAAAGTGAACACATAGCCTGATATCGACTTACACTGGCCTTCCTCTAATTTGGGATCTGAGAAAACGTAATCTTTAAGAAGAATTCGCGTTGCTTCGTAATCCAGCACTTTGAAAGTACCTTTACAGCATCCGAATATTTCTTTGGCAAGATTACTTTGATATCCTCCCACTACGCCATCCGCATAGTTGATATCAGGTTCTTGTTTCTCAACATTGCATCCATTAAGCTTTCCATACACCAAGGTATAGGAAACCGCTTTATCTATCCCCTTTTATGTGTTCAAGACACATACCCTTAGATAGATGTATTCTGTTCCCGAAAGGCAATAACCTTTCTCAGAATTGTGCATGTTTGAAACAACCCATAATCGTATAAGATATCTAGGAGAAGTACAATGTTCTTATCTAGAGATCGAAAGATTCTAAGAACATGACCTAACTTCCTCTTAATCTTATATCTCGATTTGTTTGGACAACCATTATTTTATGTCTGACAACACTTTTACATTGTTGCCAATGACAAAATGTTATCTACACAAAAATTCCGAGAAACACCACCTTGTTTCCATTACGTTTCTAATACACCTTCCTCGTCTATGCCTTTTGATGAATCCATCTAATGGACTATCTCATCAATTCGCAAGTTCCACGATTCATAGCTTTGTAACAATCCATAAATGGATTTACTAAGCTTAGAATCTAAATGATATTGTCTTCTAACAATAATCCTTATTGCTCTCTTAGCAGACACATTTAGATTAGTACCGACCTCATGCAGAGCTAGGGATCGATTTCATCTTTACTAGATCCAGAGTTCAAAACTCTGTTGGAGTTGTGTACTTAATGTCTAGATTTAAGTATCGGTAAACTCCCGGTCATGGCATTTAACCTATTTAATTAATAAACAATTATTTGCATTTAATTAATTATGCAAAATATAGTCCTGGATTTTATACGTTGTAGTTAGTATAGTGGGGCATGGGCACACAGAAGATCATACTATCGGTTGCTCGTATTTAATCGAACAGTTGCTCACGACCTAGATGGACACGGACCAATCCATCGGTATAGTCGTTGTGTGAGAGAGAAAATAATTTATCTTAATTATTTTATCACACTTGTACACTTGGTGTATTGAGCGGATCGCTTGAGATTTATTGATTAGGATTGCCTTAGATAATCAATTTAAATCTCAGAGTATTTTATTCTTAATCCCCGATATTATTGCGGGTGTGTGTATTTAATATAAGTGACTTTGATTTGCCAAAGGAATTAACCGATTTAATTATTGGGTTAATTACCGGTTAAGTTGGGTCACTATATTTTATATACGACATGCCGTGAATACTTGACGGGAAAGTGTATCCCGTAAGGGTTGATAATATCCCCGAGATGAGTTCATAAGGAATTATTATGTAAACCCTGCAGGTGGATTTAATCCGCATAATAATTAAAGTTGAACGGTACTAGTCTCGGATATAAGAAATGAATAATATTTATTGAGCAATAAATAAATTTATTCATGGATATTTAAATCTTAAATACACGGAATAAATAATACTAAGATGGAGAAATATTATTTGATATAATATGGAATAATATTGGGAGTGCAATTTTATTTATATAGTGGAAAATAAATAAAATTAATATTGATAAGAATTAATAGATTTGGGTTGGACCCAATTTAATTTTCAATATTGAAGCCCAATATTTATTCTCCTTATGATCCCCTACGTAGCCTATATAAGCACTACATGGTCTTCACTTTAGAGAGAATTAATTGACCTACGCCAATCATAAATTCTTGAGAGTGAGGAGGATCCATAGTGTTCGATAGATCGTCGCCCACACGACGTTCGGACAAGGTGCAAGGAATACGTGGGAAGATCGCAAGGTCATCAACGCGTTAATTCGTTTCTCCGTACAACGAATCTAAGGTAAAATCATAAACCCTCTTTTATGATTTCGTGTGAATTAATCGTAGTAAATACATGAACACACGATCCGGATAAACGACGATCCTCGGGGACGGGGATTCGAGATCCCCGACGAGGATCGATAGAGGCGGTCGAACTTAGGGTTCAACCGCCGGGAGCGCGCGGACAAGGAGGATGAGCCCCGGCTGGACGCCGGGGCGTGGGGTCGACCTCGGGTCGACCACCGGGGTTCGCCGTGGGCTGGTGCCACGGCGGATGAACCCCAGCCCTCCCGTCCGGCGGCGTCGCGGGCTGAACCCTCGGCTGGAGCCGAGGGGGCGATCGAACCTAGGGTTCGATCGCCGGGTGATCTGCGGGTTTACCCGCAGCGCCTCGTATCAAGCTGCGGGGTTTCCCGCAGCGGCGATGCGGGGAGGATCGAACCCCCCCGCGAGCAGCGAGCCCGTGAGCTCGCTGCGGGGCTGCTACGAGCAGCCCCGGGGATGCCTCGCGCATCCCCAGCGATCATCGCGAGATGATCGCGGGCCCCGTGCGGGGGCCCGGCTGGATGACTCGCGGCCTTCGGGCCTCGCTGGGTGTTCGGTCGGGCCCTGGCTCGTGCGGTGGTTCGCGTTCATGGATTCGGCTCGCGGGAGAAAATCGGCTGGGGGCGGGCTGCGTGTCTTCGGGCGCGTAGTCTCCAAAGGTCGGACTCCTGCGGATGAGTCGGGAATCAAATCTCCGGCGATGAAGGATTTCGGTCGGGCTATCGGTTCCGCATTAATTTTAATAGCCCGGGATATCGATTTCCAACAATTGGTATCAGAGCGTTTGGTTTCGTGTTCATGTATATGCTCGATTATTGTTCTACCTTGCAGGATTTCCGGCTATCATGGTTGGATATTAATTAATATTGTTTTTTAATTAATTATCATGATTATTAAACTCTCGGACATGTCGAGATTCGTTTTGTGTGGATGAATGTTTGTAATAGTAAAAATTCGGGGGTTGACCGAATTTAGGATTTATTATTACGCACTTTATTTTCCGGAAAATGTATAGGGTCGATTTCATGTATAGAATCGATACCGGATATTGTAATTTAATTCTTGTAATTTTAATTACGTTGGTTCGATGTTGAGACGATCGCCGGAAGACGAAGAAAGTGTGACGAAGATGACAATGGACGAAGGGGCCGATCATCCTCATGATCGACCCCATGGATCGATCGCCGGACGAGGGGCTGTCCGTGGGAGCTCCCGGCCACGCCGGCCACCGGTGGTGGTGGCGCGTGGGCTGGGGGCGGCGGCGGTGCTCCTCCCGGGCGGCGGTTGACGGTGGGGGTGGTGCGGGGACTCCCAACCCGTGCTACTCCTGCCATAATCCAACTTTCCTAATTAATTCGAGTTTCCTATTTGAGTACTTTCCTTTTAGGAAACTCTCATGGATTAGGAAAAGAATTAATTTAAATTAATTTTATTTCTATTGATTTATTTCCTTCATGGAATTATTCATAGATTAGAAATTTAATTAATTTAGTACTAAATTTATTTATTTTTCCTATTTGATTATTCCTACTCATGGGAATATTCATGGATTAGGAATAAAAATAAATTTGGAAAGTAGTGGATCCTAATTTATTTATTTCCTTATTCTATTATAGGAGTCTTCTAGAATATTCCGAGTTTAACTTGGATAGATTATTCTAGAGATTTAATAGAATTAGATAGGAAAATAAATAAATAAAAAATATTAATAATATTTAATTTTATTTTTGATATATTCAATTGACTTAATTTTTGAATTAAGTAACTTTTGGATTAATTGAAAATAAATAGATTTAAATATTGGAAATTAATATTCTCGTCACATGGAGCATTCAAGAAACGAAGACTGAAGACTAGAGGATGCATATGAAGATAAAGCCATGATAGTCGGGAAAATAATTTCTCTAGCATTATTTTGACTATGTGATCTATGTGCTTTATTGCTTTCATGCATGCTATATGTGTTTATTTTATGCACTAGATAGCGTATCCCTTTGTTATAAAAAGCTAAGTGGGAGAGGGGATGGAAACATTCCCATGGTCTCCATTACTGTTCTCTTGGTGACTCTTATGGACTTTCGAAGTTCGTATAGACGAGTCATTGGAGGAGAATTCTTGTAATTCCTTTTACAAGAAACATTGATCGAGTTTATCAAACAATGCCTAATTTGTCTTTCTGAAACTGACTTCAAGTCGACTCATTCTCACCCCGGGGAGTGGAATGGAGCCAAAGCCACTTGGTCATGTGGATGACACAAATTAGAGACTTTCGTGCCATTCTTTGATAGGTGGGTCGTTTGTCTGCTCGGCTCCCTCATTTATGAGAGATAGGGTCGCTCGCATGGTGAATCACTGGTTAGAAACTTCGAGTTTCACTTATGATTCTCCGAGTCTTGATCTACAAAATCTAATGGATCTTGTAATTGGGAGTCAATTATAAAAGTCTCTTAGTGTAGTAAACGTCCACACCACGTGGCTTGCTATGCTAACGGATTTTGGATTAATTGATGTAGACAGTTATAAGTGATTGTGAAGAGTTGTGAAATTATCGTAAACGTCCACACCACGTGGCTTGCGGTGATGTAGCAATTCCAAGCGATTTACTTTAGTACTGAGTAATGGTTTACACTTAGATACGCGTTATAGTATTCTTCCCCACGAAGTTACGCTATAATTGATGTATGACCAAAGAAAATCTAATTACTAAATCATTTGGGTGGGTAAACGTCCGCACCACGTGGCTTGCCTTACCTGATGGGATTTTAGACGTGATTAGTAATTTAATGATGTTATTCCAGGGAGATAACGTCGGATATTAAATTAATTGTTTGTTTAAATGTGCTTATAGGTTTAGAGAATGTCTATGAACCCACTTGAGATGATACTTGAGGAATTTGACGCACTGGTTCCACACTGTGTTGAATGGAAAGAAGAGTTAGACATTGCTCAGACTGCAAAAGAGTACAAAGATGTACTCAGTGAAACTTGTCCTCCTGGACTCACCATTAACTCAACTGAGGATGAGATTTTTGACTTTGAAAAATGGGAGAGTGCTCGTTCACTAGCCATTAATCATGATGTCATGCTCAAACTCAAGTTGCTGTTTGGACATGATGGGGAGGCTAGAAAAGAGGCGATGAGGATACTCGTAAAGATCTGTTACTTCGATGAAACACTTGATCATGTTTTTGAGATGATGGATCTTTTGGACGAGTTGAAACAATCGCAAGCTCTTATAGCCAAAGCCAAAGGTTTCGGACCTAAAGGCAAAGGAAAGGAGAAGAAGACAAGGGGGTCCGGTGGTCCTAAGGGACTTGGACCAAAGGGTGGGATAAAGAAGCCTACTGGCAAACATCCCCAAGGAAAGCAGTCTGAGTACTGGGGGTCTACATCTTGTCCTCTCAAAGGTACGAATTTTTCTTTAGTCGTAAAACATAGTCAGCGGTATTATCTACCAGAATTCTGGTGTGTAGATATGGAACCACTGACGGTATGTGCATTCTAAATGCAGGGGTTCCAGAAAACCCGGCGACTTAGATAAGAAAAGTTCGAGTCCACATGGGCGAAGCTGTTGAGGAAGCAGCGGTTGCAGTGGAAGACGTTTATCTTTTGATAGTTATAGGATTTCATTTCGAGTTTATTGCTTTGTACCTTTAGAAAGAACTTTTGTTCTGGATTTCTATTATTAATGGATATTTTATTTCTTTAATCATTTGATGGTTTGGATAAGAAATAATGGCGATATCTATTCTGGTACAAGATAGCAATATATGAATGATGAATCCTTAGTCTACCACGATGCAACGAACCGTTATATATAAACTTGTTTTACTTGTTAGATGTATTTCTTTGTCGATCATTATACTTGTGAATTCTTAAACTTGGTAGTATCTATTCAAAAGGGATTCAAAAGGTCGAAATTGATTTGATCAATTATAGTTGGAGGAATGGACTTCCCGACCTAAGAATCAATCTTGAAAGATGATACAACTAAGTTAACCTTTCTGGATAAAGGATGGAGTTCAGACAAGTATTAAGAATGATCAAAGATGATATATGCAGACATATGTAATTAGAGAGGTACGAGTCGTTCTTTAAAGAATACTCGAAGATGGAGTAGAATACTTGATGTGCCATAAAAGCGGAGTGTTTTTCAACACAAAGCCATTATGGGGAACCTTCAAAGTATATCCATCGGAAGCCTGCGACTTGATCGCGGAGGCTGTAACCTATCTGAATAACACATAGCATAAATCAAAGATTGAGATTAAGTCTCAAACGACTGCACCATACACTGATGTGTAGACATGGTGTGTCAGGAATAAGAAATGGAATTCTAATAGTAGAAGGACAAGTTTGATCGGAACTACCTATGTTCTATGGATTTTTCTGGATACAACGACATATTGCATATGATTGTAGAAAATCCTAAGAAGAGCAAGTAATTGTATGTTCAATAGTACTACGAACCAGAAGGGTGTCTACGCCCGGTTCTTAGAGGAAGACTATTAGATGAACTACAATGCCCTAACTGACAAAGTACTTTATAATGAGGGAAGAGAAGACTGAGAACCAGCCTAACCGAGTAGTAGTGCACCACTAACTGCACCTAATGTTATTACTGTTATATACCGGAACGCCATTGCAGTGGGAGGTTGTTAATCAACCAGAGATGTTCATAAGACTGGAGGGGCTTTAAACCCTGGATCTAGTAGACATGAAATCGATCCCTAGTTCTGCATAAGAGGCAGTACTAATTTAAATGTGCCTACTTGGATAGCAATAATTTATTATTGTTAAAGGGGCAAGATCATTTAAGAGGTACAAGCTTAGTAAATCCATTTATGGATTACCACAAAGCTGGAACTTGTGAACTTGCAAATTGATGAGATAGTCCATTTTATGGATTCATCAAAAGGCATAGACAAGAATGGTGTATTGGAGACGTAATGGAAACAAAGTGGTGTCTCTCGGAATTTTGTGTAGATAACACTTCATCATTGGCAACAATGTAAAAGCGTTGTCAGACATAAAATAGAGGTTGTCTAAATAAATCGAGATATGAGATTAAGATGAAGTTAGATCATGTTCTTAGAAATCTTTCGATCTCTAGATAAGAACATTTGTACTTCTCTTTAGATATCTTATACGATTATGGTCTGTTTTAAAACATGCACAATTCTGAGAAAGGTTATTGCCTTACTAGAACAGAATGCATCTATCTAAAGTATGTGTCTTGAACACATGAAGAAGATGGATATAGACAAAGCAGATTCTTACACTTCGAGTGTAAAGGGCTTTGTGGATGCGGTGTTATAAAACAAGAACCTGATATCAACTATGCGGTTAGCGTAGTGGGAGGATATCAAAGTAATCTGGATAAGAGATATTCGAATGCTGTAAGAGTACTTGGAAGTACTGGATTATTAGCAAAACGAAATCTTCTTAGATTACAGTTTCTCAGATCCAAAAATAAGAGAAGGACCAGTGTAAGTCGATATCAGGCTATGTGTTCACTTTTAGGAGAGGTGGAACCTAAGGATAAAAGAGTGATAAGCGTGAAGCTTCTCGGACTCTATCATAAACCGAATGGCAGCCTCAGAGGCAGCGGAAATTTTGGTTAGGTTCCGGAATGACCTCTGAACTTGGATATGATTCTTGGTTCACCAAAGGCTATGTATATAGCGGTGCATGGAGAACTGGAAGAAGTCATAAGTTCGAAAGGTGATGATAACACATAGAGCCAGTACCACCTGATACGAGTCATCGTCAGAGGGACGACGTAGTAGTCACCAAGATAACTTCGGATCGGCGACCTAGATTGCTCATTCACATAATACTTCTGGGGAAGTATAACTTAAGCACGTGATGAGTATGGGAGTCGGGAGTTTGGAGGAAATGACTAGACCTTAGTACAAGTGGGAGATTGTTGGAGTTGTGTACTTAATGTCTAGATTTAAGTATCGGTAAACTCCCGGTCATGGCATTTAACCTATTTAATTAATAAACAATTATTTGCATTTAATTAATTATGCAAAATATAGTCCTGGATTTTATACGTTGTAGTTAGTATGGTGGGGCATGGGCACACAGAAGATCATACTATCGGTTGCTCGTATTTAATCGAACAGTTGCTCACGACCTAGATGGACACGGACCAATCCATCGGTATAGTCGTTGTGTGAGAGAGAAAATAATTTATCTTAATTATTTTATCACACTTGTACACTTGGTGTATTGAGCGGATCGCTTGAGATTTATTGATTAGGATTGCCTTAGATAATCAATTTAAATCTCAGAGTATTTTATTCTTAATCCCCGATATTATTGCGGGTGTGTGTATTTAATATAAGTGACTTTGATTTGCCAAAGGAATTAACCGATTTAATTATTGGGTTAATTACCGGTTAAGTTGGGTCACTATATTTTATATACGACATGCCGTGAATACTTGACGGGAAAGTGTATCCCGTAAGGGTTGATAATATCCCCGAGATGAGTTCATAAGGAATTATTATGTAAACCCTGCAGGTGGATTTAATCCGCATAATAATTAAAGTTGAACGGTACTAGTCTCGGATATAAGAAATGAATAATATTTATTGAGCAATAAATAAATTTATTCATGGATATTTAAATCTTAAATACACGGAATAAATAATACTAAGATGGAGAAATATTATTTGATATAATATGGAATAATATTGGGAGTGCAATTTTATTTATATAGTGGAAAATAAATAAAATTAATATTGATAAGAATTAATAGATTTGGGTTGGACCCAATTTAATTTTCAATATTGAAGCCCAATATTTATTCTCCTTATGATCCCCTACGTAGCCTATATAAGCACTACATGGTCTTCACTTTAGAGAGAATTAATTGACCTACGCCAATCATAAATTCTTGAGAGTGAGGAGGATCCATAGTGTTCGATAGATCGTCGCCCACACGACGTTCGGACAAGGTGCAAGGAATACGTGGGAAGATCGCAAGGTCATCAACGCGTTATTTCGTTTCTCCGTACAACGAATCTAAGGTAAAATCAGAAACCCTCTTTTATGATTTCGTGTGAATTAATCGTAGTAAATACATGAACACACGATCCGGATAAACGACGATCCTCGGGGACGGGGATTCGAGATCCCCGGCGAGGATCGATAGAGGCGGTCGAACTTAGGGTTCAACCGCCGGGAGCGCGCGGACAAGGAGGATGAGCCCCGGCTGGACGCCGGGGCGTGGGGTCGACCTCGGGTCGACCACCGGGGTTCGCCGTGGGCTGGTGCCACGGCGGATGAACCCCAGCCCTCCCGTCCGGCGGCGTCGCGGGCTGAACCCTCGGCTGGAGCCGAGGGGGCGATCGAACCTAGGGTTCGATCGCCGGGTGAGCTGCGGGTTTACCCGCAGCGCCTCGTATCAAGCTGCGGGGTTTCCCGCAGCGGCGATGCGGGGAGGATCGAACCCCCCCGCGAGCAGCGAGCCCGTGAGCTCGCTGCGGGGCTGCTACGAGCAGCCCCGGGGATGCCTCGCGCATCCCCAGCGATCATCGCGAGATGATCGCGGGCCCCGTGCGGGGGCCCGGCTGGATGACTCGCGGCCTTCGGGCCTCGCTGGGTGTTCGGTCGGGCCCCGGCTCGTGCGGTGGTTCGCGTTCATGGATTCGGCTCGCGGGAGAAAATCGGCTGGGGGCGGGCTGCGTGTCTTCGGGCGCGTAGTCTCCAAAGGTCGGACTCCTGCGGATGAGTCGGGAATCAAATCTCCGGCGATGAAGGATTTCGGTCGGGCTATCGGTTCCGCATTAATTTTAATAGCCCGGGATATCGATTTCCAACAAACTCCTCTAGTCTTATGAAAATCTCTGGTTGCTCAACAACCTCCCACTGCAATGGCGTTCCGGTGTATAACAGTAATAACAATAGGTGCAGTTTGTGGTGTACTACTACTCGGTTAGGCTGGTTCTCAGTCTCTCGTCTTTTTTCTCATTTCAAAGTATCTTGTCAGTCAGGGCATTGTAGTTCATCTAATAGTCTCGCTCTAAGAACCGGGCGAGGACACCCTTCTGGTTCATAGTACTATTGAACATACAATCACTTGTTCTTCTAGGATATCCCACAGTCACATTGAATGTGCCGTTGTTGGAATTCGCTATCCCGGGTTATCAAAATTGCGGAACCGATAACCCGAACGAACCCTTCGCCGGAGATCGTACGTACACCGACTCATCCGCCGGAGTCCGGGCTTTGGAGACCATGCATCCGAAGACGCACAGCCCGCCCCCACCCGAACCCCCGCGAGTCGGGGTTCGTCCAATCAAGTGATCGATCGCACGCGGCGATCGATCGGGGTGGACTGCCCAGCAGCCGCCCGCGGCGGGTCCGGCGACCCGCCGCCACCAGGAGACCCCCGCCTTCACGGCGGGGTAGGGCACGGCACCAGCCCGTGCCCAGCGATCGATCCCCTCGGGTCGATCGCACACCCTCGGCCCAGCCGAGGGTTCGGCCCCCATCGCCCCCACGCCGAAACCCTAGCGGGCGCACGCCGCGGTCCGGTGGCTTCGCCACCACCGCGCGTTCGTCCGACTATTCCGGGCTTCGATCCTCGGATCTTCGTCCTACGGTATTCTCGATAAAAAACAAACCGAACAATTAACAAGGGCGTTGAGAATTGTACCTACGATTCGTTGTTCGGAGAAACGAAATCGATGACCTCGTGACCTTCCCGCGTATTCCTTGCACTCCGTTCGAACGTCGGGTGGGCGACGAGCTATCGAACTTATGGATCCTCTTCACTCTCAAAACTTTATTGTTGGCGTAACGTAGATTAGTAAAAGTGAAGACCATGTAGTGCTTTTATAGGCTACGAAGGGGATCAAAAGGAGAATAAATATTGGGCTTTAATATTGAAAATTAAATTGGGTCCAACCCAAATCCATTAATTCTTATCAATATTAATTTTATTTATTTTCCACTATATAAATAAAATTGAACTCCCAATATTATTCCATATTATACCAAATAATATTTCTCCAACTTAGTATTATTTATTCCGTGTATTTAAGATTTAAATATCCATGAATAAAATTTATTTATTGCTTAATAAATTTATTCATCTCTTATATCCGAGAATAGTACCACTCAACCTTATTTATTATGCGGAACAAATCCACTCGCGAGGTTTACATAATAAATCCTTATGAGCTCATCTCGGGGATATTATCAACCCTTACGGGATACACTGCCCCTTCAAGAATTCACGGCATGCCATATATAAAATATAGTGACCCAACTTAACCGGTAATTAACCCAATAATTAAATCGGTTAATTCCTTTGGTAAATCAAAGTCACTTATATTAAATATACACACCCGCAATTGTTTCAGGGATTAAGAATAAAATACTCCGAGTCTCAAATCAATTATCGCCGAGCAATCCTAATTGATGAGTCTCAATCGATCCGCTCAATACACCAAGTGTACAAGTGTGATAAAATAATTAAGATAAATTATTTTCTCTCTCACACAACGACTATACCGATGGATTGGTCCGGGTCCATCTAGGTCGTGAGCAACTGTTCGATTAAATACGAGTAACCGATAGTATGATCTTCTGTGTGCCCATGCAACACCATACTAACTACAACGTATAAAATCCAGGACTATAATTTGCATATATTTAATTAACAATAATTAAAAGCAAATGAATGTCTGTAATAGATAGATAAATGAAAGTGCATACAGAGTTCAGAATACTCAAATCTAGACATTAAGTATACTACTCCATCAATCTCCCACTTATACTAAGGTCTAGTCATATCCTCCAAACTTCTGACTCCCAAACCCTCCAAGTGCTTGTAATATACTTCCTTAGGAAGTATCTTGGTGAAAGGGTCCGCTAGGTTGTCTTCCGAAGCTATCTTGGTGACTATCGCATCGCCCCTCTTGACGATGTCTCGAATCAGGTGGTACTTGCTCTATGTGTTATCTTACACTTATGGACTTGTGATTTCTTACCATTTGCCATCGCACCGCTATTGACATAGCCTTTGGCAAATTAAGAATCACATCTAAGTCCCAGAGATTATCCCGGAGCTATACCAAAACTTCCGCTGCCTCTGAGGCCGCTTATTTGGTTACCCATGGCAGAGTCCGAAAAGCATCGTGCTTATCACTCTTCCATGTTAAAACTCCTTCTCCTTTAATAGTGAAACACATAGCCTGATATCGACTTACACCGGTCCTTATTCGATCAGAAATCTAAGAGAATGTAATCCAAAGGAAATGTTTGTCTGCTCCGTAATCCAGAACATAGTTTCCAGTACTTCAAAAGTACTTAAAATGTTCATTACAGCAGTCAAGTATTCCTTTCCAGGATTACCTTGATATCCTCCCACTATGCTAACCGCATAGCCGATATCAGGTTCTTGTTTTCAACAATGCATTCATCGAGCTTTCCACACTTAAAGTGTAGGAAACTGCTTTCATTGCTTCTATCTCCTTTTGTGTTCCAAAACACATATCCTTAGATAGATGCATTCCGTATCTGAAAGGTAACGAACCTTTCTGGGAATCTTGCATGCTAAAACGAACCACAATCATATATATGTAAGATGTCCAGGAGAAGTACAGGTCCAACTTCTTCCTATATCTTTCATAATGATTTATCCAGACAACCATCATTTCATGTCTGATTACATCTTTACATTGTTGCCAATGATAAAATGTTATCTACATAAAACCCGAGAAACACCACCTTGTTTCCATCATGTTTCCCATACACACGATTCGTCTATGCTTTGATGAATCCATAAAATGGACTATCTCATCAATTTGCAAGTACCACGAACTCGAGGCTTGTTTCAATCCATAAATGGATCGATTAAGCTTGCACACTAGATGATCTCGCCCCTTAGCAATGAATCCTTCTGGTTGTTTGTCTCGTCAAGACTTCCATTAAGGAAAGCTGTCTTGACATCCATTTGCCACACCTCATAATCCATATGAGCTGCTATGGATAAGAGAATCCGGATCGACTTTATCTTGGCTACCGGCGAGAAGGTCTCCTCATAATCGATTCCCTCTTTCTGAGTATATCCTTTCGCAACAAGCCGAGCTTTAAAGGTTTCAACCTTTCTGTCAGATCCTCTCTTTCTCTTGTAGACCCATTTACACCCAATTGGCTTTACGCCGCTTGGTGGTTCTACAAGATCCCAGACTTTATTAGAATCCATAGATTCTATTTCGGATTTCATCGCTTTCTTCCAAGAAGGCGCATCTATATCTTGTACCGCCTCATCATAGGTCCAGGGATCGATTTCATGGACTCCGGGTGCCGAGTCCGAAGACTCACCCAGTCCAATCCATCTGTCCGGTTGTTTAACAACCCTCCCACTACGACGGCGTTCCGGTGTATTAACAGTGACAGTATTAGGTGCAGGTTCTAGTGGTGTATCTATACTCGGTTCGGCTGTATCCAGGTCTTCCTCGTTACCTCTCAACTCATCAAGTATTATGTCACTTTTGGGCTTGTGGTCCATGACATAGTCTTCCTCTAAGAACCGAGCGTTAGTACTAATAACGATCTTCTGGTCCGTAGGACTATAGAACATGCCACCCTTAGTTCCTTTCGGGTATCCTACAAACAGCCGTATCTCTGATCTAGGTTCTAACTTATCGGCGCCTTGTCGCAACACATGTGCTGGACATCCCCAGATCCGAATGTGTCTCAAGTTAGGCTTACGCCCACTCCACAATTCCATGGGTGTAGTTGGTACCGTTTTGGTCGAAACCCTGTTCAGAATGTACGCCGCTGTTTCCAAGGCAAGTCCCCAGAACATAACAGGTAAATCCGAGTAACTCATCATCGATCGCACCATCTCCATAAGAGTCCTATTCCTTCTTTCTGACACACCATTCTGCTGAGGAGTATATGGTGAGGTCAGCTGGGATTCAATCCCATTCTCTGCCAAGTATGCCTTGAATTCTCCAGACAGGTACTCGCCTCCGCGATCAGATCGCAGGCATTTTATGGATTTACCACGAAGGTTCTCCACAAGAGCCTTGAATTCCTTGAACTTGTCAAAAGAATCACTCTTGTGGCGCATCAGGTATCCATACCTTGAGTAATCATCAGTAAAGGTGATGAAATACTCGTACCCTCCCCTTGCCTGAGTAGACATAGGTCCGCATACATCAGAGTGAATCAAATCCAATACTTGTTCAGCTCTACGTCCTTTACCAGAAAAAGAATGCTTGGTCATTTTACCCTCCAAACAGGATTCGCAGGTTGGAAGGTCCTCTCCTTCTATGCCGCTAATGAGACCATCAGCTTTCAACCTTTGAATTCTATTCGAATTAATATGACCTAGCCTTAGATGCCACAAGTATAATTGATTCATTTTATAAGGTTCCTTTCTCTTATTGGTGTTCGTAGACGTGTTATTACTCTCGGTTAGTTGCATCGTGTTAGACTCAGGATTCAGAATATACAAATCGTCCACCAATGTACCAGAACAGACAATCTCACTGTTTCTTCTTATGACCACAGAGTGATCAAAAGAAACAGAATATCCATTCAGAATTAACTTAGAAACCGAAATCAAATTCTTTCTAAAATTCGGTACATAAAGAAAATTTTGTAAAACTAAAACCCTATCACTACTAAAGCGTAAGTGAACGTCTCCCACTGCAACAGCCGCCACCTTCGCGGCATTGCCCATGTAGACTACGATCTCTCCCTCTCTAAGTCTCCGGGTTTCCTGGAACCCCTGCAATGAATTGCAGACATGGTCAGTGGCACCCGTATCTACACACCAGGTGCTGGTAGATATCACCGCTGACAATGTTTCAGTGACTAAGGAAAATTTCGTACCTTTGATGAGAGGACAATCAGACCTCCAGTGCCCAAACTGCTTGCATCGAAAGCACTTGCCATAAGGCTTGCCTTTCCCAATCCGTGGCTTTAAACCACTGGGTTTCTTTGCACGCTTTTCCTCTAGCCTTGCCACAAAAGCTTGTGATTTTCTCAACCTACGCACAAACTCCGCTTTCGCCGAATCCTTTTTAAGGGACTCATTGAGAGAGAACTCTGTGAGTATGTTAATCACCTCTTGTCCGGCTTCCACGCTATGTCTCAACATCATCCTGAGGTCATTTCGAATGTCCTCATCAGTTGGGACAACAGTAGATTCGGAAAGCTCAACAGTCTGAACAATGTCCAGATTTCATTCCCAATCATCACCATATGGAACCGG
Source organism: Euphrasia confusa (assembly GCA_954870475.1). Classification (NCBI taxonomy): domain Eukaryota; kingdom Viridiplantae; phylum Streptophyta; class Magnoliopsida; order Lamiales; family Orobanchaceae; genus Euphrasia; species Euphrasia confusa. Next base: position 12,113,432 of record OX940965.1, read on the forward strand.
TGAGTTTTCATCCTTAAGTATATCACAAAGTGGGGTCACAGTCATTCTTAACCTATAAGCACATAAAACAGACAAACAATTTAATATCCGATATTATCTCCCCAAATAATATCATTAAATCACTAATCACATCTAAAATCCCATCAGGTAAGGCAAGCCACGTGGTGTGGACGTTTACCCACCCAAATGATTTAGCAATTAGATTTTCTTTGGTCATACATCAATTATAGCGTGACCTCGTGGGGAGGAATACTATAACGCGTATCTAAGTGTAAACCATTACTCAGTACCAAAGTAAATTACTTGGAATTGCTACATCACCGCAAGCCACGTGGTGTGGACGTTTACGATAACTTCACAACTCTTCATAACTACTTACAACTGTCTACATCAATTAATCCAAAGTCCGTCAGCATAGCAAGCCACGTGGTGTGGACGTTTACTACACTAAGAGACTTTTATAATTGACTCCCAATTACTTGATCCATTTGATCTCGTAAATCAAGACGCGGAGAATCATAAGTGAAACTCGAAGTTTCTAACCAGTGATTCACCATGCGAACGACCCTATCTCTCATAAATGAGGGAGCCGAGCAGACAAACGACCCATCTATCAAAGAATGGCACGAAAGTCTCTAATTTGTGTCCTCTACATGACCAAGTGGCTCTGGCTCCATTCCACTCCCCGGGGTGAGAATGAGTCGACTTGAAATCAGCTTTGGAAAGACAAATTAGGCATTGTTTGATAAACTCAATTAATGTTTCTCGTAAGAGGAATTACAAGAACTCTCCTACAATGACCTATCTATATAAACTTCAAAAGTTTATAAAAGTCACCAAGAGAGCAGCAATGGAGACCATGGGTATGTTTCCATACCCTCTCCCACTTAGCTTTTTACAATAAAGGGATACGCTATCTAGTGCATAAAATAAACACACATAGCATGCATACATGTAATAAAGCACATAGTATTATCACATAGTCAAAATAATTACTAGAATATTATTTTCCGACTATTATGGCTTCATCACATCCCCGTACGCATCTTCTAGTCTTCAGTCTTCGTTTCTTGAATGCTCCAAGTGACGAGAATATTAATATCCAATATTTAAATCTATTTATTTTCAATTAATCCAAAAGTTACTTAATTCGAAAATTAAGTCAATTGAATATATCAAAAATAAAATTAAATATTATTAATATTTTTATTTATTTTATTTTCTTTTTCCACTTCATTAAATCTCTAGAATAATCCATCCAAGAAAAACTTGGAATATTCTAGATGATATCCATAATGAAATAAAGAAATAAAATAATTAGGACTATTATACTTTTCCAAATTTATTTTATTCCTAATCCATGAATATTCCCATGAGTAGGAATAATCAAATAGGAAAAATAAATTTAGTACTAAATTAATTCTTTTTCTATTTCTCTAGAGTATTCCATAAAGAAATTATCAAAATAGGAAATAATGAATTAATTAGGAAAGTATATTTCCGGTAGGAGTAGCTCGGGTTGGGAGACCCCGAACCACCCCCACCTTCGATCGACCGGCCAGCCACGGGGAGGAGCGCCGCCGGCCAGCCACGCCGCCAACCACCGAACCGGTGGCAGCCGCGGCTAGGGCAGCAGCCCCATCGCCCATAGCCATCGATCCGGGCATCGCACGGGATCGATCAAGTCGATCCCAAGCCCTCGTCCCTCTTGTCACTTCGTTTTCTCCGGCGGTCTTCGATACGTCGATCCAATCGCAAAATTAAATTTACAAAAATCTAAATTACAATTCCGGTATCGATTCTATATTTTCCGGAAAAACAACGAACATAATAATAAATCCTAAATTCGGTCAACCCCCGAATTTTTACTATTACAAGCATTCACCACCAAAAACGAATCTCGACATGTCCGAGAGTTTAATAAAACCAACAATCACATGACAAAATAATTAAACGAATAATCATCAAGCCATAATAGTCGGAACCCTGCAAGGTAGAACAATTTTATCGAAAATACCGCGAACGTAAACCACGCTCTGATACCAATTGTTGGAATTCGCTATCCCGGGTTATCAAAATTGCGGAATCGATAACCCGAACGAACCCTTCGCCGGAGATCGTACGTACACCGACTCATCCGCCGGAGTCCGGGCTTTGGAGACCATGCATCCGAAGACGCACAGCCCGCCCCCACCCGAACCCCCGCGAGTCGGGGTTCGTCCAATCAAGTGATCGATCGCACGCGGCGATCGATCGGGGTGGACTGCCCAGCAGCCGCCCGCGGCGGGTCCGGCGACCCGCCGCCACCAGGAGGCCCCCGCCTTCACGGCGGGGTAGGGCACGGCACCAGCCCGTGCCCAGCGATCGATCCCCTCGGGTCGATCTCACACCCTCGGCCCAGCCGAGGGTTCGGCCCCCATCGCCCCCACGCCGAAACCCTAGCGGGCGCACGCCGCGGTCCGGTGGCTTCGCCACCACCGCGCGTTCGTCCGACTATTTCGGGCTTCGATCCTCGGATCTTCGTCCTACGGTATTCTCGATAAAAAACAAATCGAACAATTAACAAGGGCGTTGAGAATTGTACCTACGATTCGTTGTTCGGAGAAACGAAATCGATGACCTCGTGACCTTCCCGCGTATTCCTTGCACTCCGTTCGAACGTCGGGTGGGCGACGAGCTATCGAACTTATGGATCCTCTTCACTCTCAAAACTTTATTGTTGGCGTAACGTAGATTAGTAAAAGTGAAGACCATGTAGTGCTTTTATAGGCTACGAAGGGGATCAAAAGGAGAATAAATATTGGGCTTTAATATTGAAAATTAAATTGGGTCCAACCCAAATCCATTAATTCTTATCAATATTAATTTTATTTATTTTCCACTATATAAATAAAATTGAACTCCCAATATTATTCCATATTATACCAAATAATATTTCTCCAACTTAGTATTATTTATTCCGTGTATTTAAGATTTAAATATCCATGAATAAAATTTATTTATTGCTTAATAAATTTATTCATCTCTTATATCCGAGAATAGTACCACTCAACCTTATTTATTATGCGGAACAAATCCACTCGCGAGGTTTACATAATAAATCCTTATGAGCTCATCTCGGGGATATTATCAACCCTTACGGGATACACTGCCCCTTCAAGAATTCACGGCATGCCATATATAAAATATAGTGACCCAACTTAACCGGTAATTAACCCAATAATTAAATCGGTTAATTCCTTTGGTAAATCAAAGTCACTTATATTAAATATACACACCCGCAATTGTTTCAGGGATTAAGAATAAAATACTCCGAGTCTCAAATCAATTATCGCCGAGCAATCCTAATTGATGAGTCTCAATCGATCCGCTCAATACACCAAGTGTACAAGTGTGATAAAATAATTAAGATAAATTATTTTCTCTCTCACACAACGACTATACCGATGGATTGGTCCGGGTCCATCTAGGTCGTGAGCAACTGTTCGATTAAATACGAGTAACCGATAGTATGATCTTCTGTGTGCCCATGCAACACCATACTAACTACAACGTATAAAATCCAGGACTATAATTTGCATATATTTAATTAACAATAATTAAAAGCAAATGAATGTCTGTAATAGATAGATAAATGAAAGTGCATACAGAGTTCAGAATACTCAAATCTAGACATTAAGTATACTACTCCATCAGCCGTTTCCAGGAGTATCCATAGAACGTAGGTAGTTTCGAATAAACTTGTCCTTTTTACTATTAGAATTCCATTTCTTATTCCCGACACACCATTTCTACACGAGAGTGCATGGTGCATGGGACATAATCCCAATCTTTGATTTATGCTATGTGTTATTTAGATAGGTGGTAGCCTCCGCGATCAAGTCGCAGTCTTCTAATGGATATACTTTGAAGGTTCCCCATAATAGCTTTGTGTCCATTGACTAGGCAAAACACTTTGCTTTTATGGCACATCAAGTATTCTAATCCATCTTTGAGTATTCTTTGAAAGAACTACTCATACCTTTCTAATTACACATATCTCTGTATCAATCATATCATTTTCAATACTTGTCCGAACTCTATCCTTTATCCATAAAGGTTTGCTTAGTTGTATTACCTTCCAAATTCGATTCTTAGGTCGGAAGGTCCATTCCTTCAACTATAATTGATCAAATCAATTTCGACCTTATGAATTTTATTTGAATAAATACTACTAAGTTCAAGAATTCACAAGTATGATGATTAACAAAGAAATACATCTAATAAGTAAAACAAGTTATATATCGGTTTGTTGCATCGTGGTAGACTGAGGATTTATCATTCATATATTGCTATCTAATGTACCAGAATAGATAACACCATTATTTCTTATCCAAATCACCAAATGATTAAAGAAATAAATACCATTCATTAATAGAAAAAACCAGAACAAAAGTTCTTTTCAAAATTAAAAGGTACATAAAGCAATAAACTTGAAATGAAATCCTATAACTACTAAAAGCAGATAAATGTCTTCCACTGCAACCGCTGCTTCCTCAACGGCTTCGCCCATGTAGACTCGAACTCTTCTTCTCTAAGTCGCCGGGTTTTCTGGAACCCCTGCATTAAAAAATGCACATACCGTCAGTGGTTCCATATCTACAAACCAGAATTCTGGTAGATAATACCGCTGACTATGTTTTTACGACAAAAGAAAAATTCTTACCTTTGAGAGGACATTCAGACTTCCAGTGTCCAGACTTGTTGCATCGGAAGCACTTGCCCCTTGGCTTGTTAGCCCCCACTTGTCTGCCGCCTTCAGTTCAGTCAGGAGTTACGCAAGAGTATAAGATAGTTTACCCATATTATAACTCATACGAAACTTCTCAAAACTAGGGGTCAGAGACTGGAGTATGATGTCGACTTGCGTCTCACCATCAATCTGAGCTCCTAGGACCTCCAATTCATTCAACAGACTCATCATCTTAAGAACGTGCTCCCCAACGGGCGTTCCTTCAGACTGAGTAGTCGACATAAGGACTCTCATGGCTTCTTGCCTAGCCGCACGGTCTTGATGCCCAAACATCTCCTTGAGGTTGAACAACATATCTCCGGCAGTGTCCATCGACTCATGTTGGGTTTGGAGTACATTTGACATAGAAGCCAAAATATAGCACCTAGCCATTTCATCAGCCTTTGTCCACTTCCTATATGCTGCTCTCTCCTCATCAGTTGAGGCAGCCATGGGTTCAACAGGGCATGGCTCATAGAGTACGAACTTGTACTCTTCAGCAGTCAGGACAATGTCCAAATTTCTCTTCCAATCAATGTAATTGGGACCAGTGAGTTTATTCTCCTTGAGTATCACAGAAAGTGGATTCATAGCTATTCTCTAAACCTATAAGCACATATAAACAAACAATCAATTTAATGTCCGATATTATCTCCCTCAAATAATATCATTAAATTACTAATCACATCTAAAATCCCATCAGGTAAGGCAAGCCACGATAGTGTGGACGTTTACCCACCCAAACGATTTCGCAATTAGATTTGCTTCGGTCGTACATCATCAATAGCGTTACTTCGATGGGAAGAATACTATGAAGCGTACCTAAGTGTAAACCATTACTCAGTGCTAAGAAGTTTGTTTGGGAGTCGCATGTCACCGCAAGCCACGATAGTGTGGACGTTTATGTTGACATACGGATCCTTTACTTCCTTCTATAACTGTCTACATCAATCGTTCCAAAATCCCATTTCGTATAGCAAGCCACGATAGTGTGGACGTTTACTACACCAAAATACTTTTACAATTGACATCCTATTACTCGATCCATTGAATTCTCGCAAACCAAGACGCGGAGAATCATAAGTGAAACTCGAAGTTTCTAACCAGTGATTCACCATGCGAACAACCCTATCTCTCATAAATGAGGGAGCCGAGCAGACAATCGATCCACCTTCAAAAGGATGGTACGAAGGTCTCTAATTTGTGTCATCCACGTGACCAAGTGGCTTTGGCTCCATTCCACTCCCCGGGGTGAGAATGAGTCGACTTGAAGTCAGTTTCAGAAAGACAAATTAGGCATTGTTTGATAAACTTGATCAATGTTTCCTGTAAAAGGAATTACAAGAATTCTCCTCCAATGACTCGTCTATACGAACTTCGAAAGCCCATAAGTGTTGGAGTTGTGTACTTAATGTCTAGATTTAAGTATCGGTAAACTCCCGGTCGTAGCATTTAATCTATTTAATTAATAAACAATTGTTTGCATTTAATTATTATTAATTAAATATATGCAAAATATAGTCCTGGATTCTATACGTTGTAGTTAGTATGGTGTGCGATGTCACACATAAGATCATACTATCGGTTACTCGTATTTAATCGAACGGTTGCTCACGACCTAGATGGACACGGACCAATCCATCGGTATAGTCGTTGTGTGAGAGAGAAAATAATTTGTCTTAATTATTTTATCACACTTGTACACTTGGTGTATTGGGCGGATCACTTGAGATTTATCAATTAGGATTGCCTTTGATAATTGATTTAAGTCTCAGAGTATTTTATTCTTAATCCCCGATATTATTGCGGGTGTGTATATTTAATATAAGTGACTTTGATTTTCCAAAGGAATTAACCGATTTAATTATTGGGTTAATTACCGGTAAAATTGGGTCGCTATATTTTATATATGGCATGTCGTGAATACTTGACGGGAAAGTGTATCCCGTAAGGGTTGATAATATCCCCGAGATGAGTTCATAAGGAATTATTGTGTAAACCCTGCAGGTGGATTTGTTCCGCATAATAATTAAGGATGAATGGTACTAGTCTCGGATATAAGAGATGAATAAATTAATTAGCAATAAATTAATTTTATTCATGGATATTTATATCTTAAATACACGGAATAAATAATACTACCGGAGAAATATTATTTGATATAATATGGTTTAATATTAGGAGTGCAATTAATTTTATATAGTGGAAAATAGAATTAATTAATATTAATGGATTAATAGATTTGGGCTTGGGCTCAATTTAATCATTAATATTGGAAGCCCAATATTCCACCTCCTTAAGATCCCCTACGTAGCCTATAAAAGCACTACATGGTCTTCTCTATTCTCATAACTTGAAGATCACAATTCTAGAGAGAGAAAGTAGAGAGGGAGATCCATGGAGTTCGGAAGATCGTCGCCCACCCGACGTTCGAGCTAGTGCAAGGAATACGTGGGAAGATCTCAAGGTCATCAATTGAGTTCTTCGTTTTTCCGAACAACGAGAACGAGGTAAAATCGTAAAACCCTCTTTATGATTTTAATCGTTTATATTATCGTAAAAATACCGTAGAACAAGATCCGAGGTTCGGGATCTTCACCGGGGTCGAGCTGGGTGGTGGTGATCGAAGATCACCGGACCGCCGCGGCTGGAGCGACCCGACGTCGAAGAAACGCGACTAGGGCTTGACTGCCCAGGCAAGCGGCCGCCTGGGGGGTCATGCGGCCGCCTGGTATGCCCAGGCAGCGGGCTGCGGGTTTTTCCCGCAGCGGATCCGCGAGCCACGCGAGTCGTGCACGGGGCTGCTACGGGCTCTCCCGCACGAGCTGCTGCGACCAGCCGTGTGGCTTGTGCGATGACGCGATCGAACGTTGTGGGGTTCTCCCGCGGATAGGGTTCGATCGACGCGTCTTCTCGCATGGCGGCTGGGGGTGATAACGGACCATGGTTCGACCGTGGTGGATACGCCATCACCCGGGGCGTGGCTAGGTCAGCCCGTGGCGCAGCTGGGGGTTCCCAGCGGGCTGGTACGAGCAGCCCTAGGCGGCTGCCAAGAACAGCCGCGAGTCCCACGAGGGGACTCGACCGAACAGCCGCGGCTTTGCCGCGGTTAGGGTTTTGGTTGAGTCCGGCGCTTCGTGGTGGTTCGTGGCGGGATGTTCCGGCAACCGGGAGTCGATTGGAATTGTCGTTCCGCAATTTGACAACTCTGGATATTCGATCTCCAAAGGATTTCGGTCGGAATTAATTAGATAATTAATTTTAATTAATTTATTAATTCCGGTATATCGATTTCCAACAATTGGTATCAGAGCGTTGGTTTTCATTCACGGTATTTTTCGATAAATTGTTCTACCTTGCAGGGTTTCCGACTATTATGGCTAGATATAATTGTTCGTTAATTATTGTCATAATATTTTTCTTGATTATTAAACTCTCGGACATGTTGAGATTCGTTTTATGTGTGGTGAATGCTTGTAATAGTAAAAATTCGGGGGTTGACCGAATTTAGGTTTATTATTATGTTCTACTTTTTCCGGAAAATGTATAGGGTCGATTTCATGTATAGAATCGATACCGGATAATTGTAATTTAATTCTTGTAATTTTAATTACGTTGGATCGATGCCGAAACGACCTCCGGAAGAAGACGATGTGACGAGGGAGACGAAGGGGACGAGGGGCCGATCATCCCCATGATCGACCCCATGGGATCGACCCGCCGGCATGGGGGCTGTCCGTGGGAGCTTCCGGCCACGCCGGCCACCGGTGGTGGTGGCACGTGGGCTGGGGACGGCGGCGGTGGTGCCCGGCGATGGTGGTCGACGGTGGGGGTGGCGCGGGGACTCCCAACCCGTGCTACTCCTACCAAGATCCGACTTTCCTATTTAATTCGGTTTTCCTATTTGAGTGTTCTTATTTTTTTTAGGAACTCTCATGGAATAGGAAAAGAATTAAATTGGAATTAATTTATTTCCTATTTGATTATTCCTATTCATGGGAATTTTAAATAGATGGAAATTAATTAATTATGGAAAGTAGAAGAGTCCTAATTTATTTTATTTCCTTATTCTATTACAGAAGTCTTCTAGAATATTCCAAGTTTGACTTGGATGGGATTCTAGAGATTTAATAGAATTAGATAGGAAAATAAAATAAAATAAAAATATTAATAATATTTAATTTTATTTTTGATATATTCGATTGACTTAATTTTCGAATTAAGTAACTTTTGGATTAATTAAAAATAAATAGATTTAAATATTGGGATTAATATTCTCGTCACATGGAGCATTCAAGAACGAAGACTGAAGACTAGAAGATGCGTACGGAGATGCGATAAAGCCATAATAGTCGGAAAATAATATTCTAGTATTATTTTGATTATGTGATAATAGTATGTGCTTTATTTCATGTATGCATGCTTATGTGTATTTAATTATGCATTAGATAGCGTATCCCTTTGTTATAAAAAGCTAAGTGGGAGAGGGATTGGAAACAATGCCATGGTCTCCATTGCTGTTCTCTTGGTGACTTTTATGAGCTTTCGAAGTTCGTATAGACAAGTCATTGGAGGAGAATTCTTGTAATTCCTTTTACGAGAAACATTGATTAAGTTTATCAAACAATGCCTAATTTGTCTTTCTGAAGCTGACTTCAAGTCGACTCATTCTCACACCGGGGAGTGGAATGGAGTCAAAGCCACTTGGTCATGTGGATGACACAAATTAGAGACCTTCGTACCATTTCTTGAAATGGATCGATTGTCTGCTCGGCTCCCTCATCTAATGAGAGATAGGGTTGTTCGCATGGTGAATCACTGGTTAGAAACTTCGATTTTCACTTATGATTCTCCGCGTCCTGATTTACAAAAATCGAATGGATCAAGTAATTGGGAGTCAATTGTAAAAATCTTTTGGTGTAGTAAACGTCCACACTATCGTGGCTTGCTGCACTGAATGGGATTTTGGATCGATTGATGTAGACAGTTATAGAAGGGAGTAAAGGAGCGTATGTTAACGTAAACGTCCACACTATCGTGGCTTGCGGTGAATATGCGTGTCCCAAACAATCTTCTTAGATACTGAGTAATGGTTTACACTTAGGTACGCTTCTTAGTATTCTTCCCATCGAAGTAAAGCTAATGATGATGTACGACCGAAGCAAATCTAATTGCTAAATCATTTGGATAGGTAAACGTCCACACTATCGTGGCTTGCCATATCTGATGGGATTTTAGATGTGATTAGTGGTTTAATGATATTATTTGAGGGAGATAATATCGGATATTAAATCGATTGTTTGTTGTTATATGTGCTAATAGATTAGGATATGGCTTTGAACCCACTTTCTGTGATACTTAAGGAATTTAACTCATTGGTCCCTGAATGTATTGATTGGAATAGAGATCTGGACATTGCCCAGACTGTTAAAGAGTACAAGTTTGTACTCATTGAAGCTTTGTCCTCCCGAGCCTACTAATGTCTTAACTGATGAGGAAAGGACTGATTTTTATATCATGTTCAAACTCAAGGAGATGTTTAGACATGACGTAGTGGCTAAACAAGAGGCGATGAGGATACTCATAAAGGTCATTCATTCGAGGAAGCGCTTAAACACGTTTCTAAGATGATGGACCTTTTGGACGAGTTGAGACGGAAATCGCAAGCTCTTGTAGCCAATGCCAAAGGTTTCGAATCTAAGGGCAAAACCGGGGGAAAGGAAAAGCAAGCAAAGAAACCCAGTGGTCCTAAGTTTCTTGGATCACGACATAAACGAGAAATCCAATAGGCAAGAGTTCTCGATGCAAACAGTCTGGGTACTGGAAGTCTGATTATCCTCTCAAAGCTACGAAATCTTTCTTTAGTCGTGAAAACATAGTCAGTGGTATTATCTACCAGAACCTGGTGTGTAGATATGGAACCACTGACGGTATGTGCATTTTAAATGCAAGGGTTCCAGGAAACCCGACGACTTGGAAAAGAAGAAATCGTAGTCTACATGGGCAATGCTGTTGAGGAGGCAGCTGTTGCAGTGGAGGACAATTATATAGGATTTCATTTTAGTTATTGCTTTTATGTACCTTTTAGAAAGAACTTTGTTCTGGATTTCTAATGAATGGATATTTTATTTCTTTTAATCATTTGATGGTTATAAGAAGAAATAAGGATATTATCTATTCTGGTACATTAGCTAGCAATATATAAATGATGAATCCTAAGTCCACCACGATGCAACGAACCGTAGCATAAAACTCGTTTTACTTTTAAGAGATATTTCAGTAATGAATCATTTATACTTGTGGATTCTTATGCTAAGTCATGTTTATTCAAATAAGAAATTCAAAGGTCGAAAATTGATATTTTGATCAATTAAGTTGAAGGAGTGGACCTTCCGACCCAAGAATCTAATTTGGAAGATAACATAACTAAGCAATCCTTTATGGATATAAGATATAAGATCCGGACAAGTATTAGAATTGATTAACTCTGATGTATGCAGACCTATGTCTACTCAGACAATAAGGTACGAGTACTTCATTTTATGATTACTCGAAAAATGGATTAGCATACCTGATGTGCCACAAAAGCAAAGTGTTTTGACAAGTCAATGGACACAAAGCTATTGTGGAGAACCTTCAAGGTATATCCATTTGTAGCCTGCGATATGATCGCGGAGGCAAGTACCTGTCTGAGGAATGCATGGCATACTGATCAGAGATTGGGATTTGATCCAAAATGACTACACCATACACTATTGTGTAGAAATGGTGTGTCGGAAATAAGAAATGGAACTCTTATAGAAATAGTAAAAGCATGAGTTATACGGAACTACCTGTGTTCTATGGATATGTCTGGAAACAACGGCGCATTCAAATGCGGTTGTAGAATATCCTAGAAGAACAAAAGATGTGTGTTCAATAGTACTATGAACCAGAAGGACGTTATAAGTTCTAACGCCCGGTTCTTAGAGGAAGACTATTAGATGAACCACAAGCCCAAAGTGACGTAATACTTTGAAATGAGAGAGAGAGAAAAAAGACTGAGAACCAGCCGAACCGAGTAGCGGTACACCACTAACTGCACCTACTGTTATTACTGTTTATACACCGGAATGCCGTTGTAGTGGGAGGTTGTGGATCAACCGGAGATATTCATAAGACTAGGAGAGTTTTCGGACTCTGGACCTAGTATACATGAAATCGATCCCTGGATCTACATGAAGGCAGTACTAGATCTAAATGTGCCTTCTTGGAAAGCAATAATGATTATTGCTAAGAGGCAAGATCATTTAGAGTACAAGCTTAGTTGATCCATCTATGGATTGGAACAAAGCATTGAGTTCGTGGAACTTGCGCATTGATGAGAAAGTCCATTTGATGGATTCATCAAAAGGCATTGACGAATCATGTGTATGGGAAACGTGATGGAAACAAGGTGGTGTTTCTCGGAGGTTTTATGTAGATAACATTTTATCATTGGTAACAATGTAAAGATGTTGTCAGACATAAAATGATGGTTGTCTAGAAAAATCGATATATGAGATAAAGAAGAAGTTAGAGCATGTTCTTAAGATCTAGGATCTCAAGAAAAGAACATTGTACTTCTCTAGATATCTTATACGATTATGGTTCGTTTTAACATGCAAAATTCCGAAAAAGGTTCGTTACCTTTCAGATACGGAATGCATCTATCTAAGGATATGTGTTTTGGAACACAAAAGGAGATAGAAGCAATGAAAGCGGTTTCCTACACTTCGAGTGTGGAAAGCTTAATAAATGCGATGTTGAAAACAAGAACCTGATATCTGCTATGCGGCTAGTATAGTGGGAGGATATCAAGGTAATCCTGGAAAGGAATACTCGACTGCTGTAATGAACATTTTAAGTACTTTCAAAGTACTAGAAACTATATTCTGGATTACGGAGCAGACGAGCATTTCCTTTGGATTACACTCTCTTAGATTTCTAATCAAATAAGGACCGGTGTAAGTCGATATCAGGCTATGTGTTTCACTATTGAAGGAGAAGGAGTTTTTAACATGGAAGAGTGATAAGCACGATGCTTTTCGGACTCTGCCATGGGTAACCAAATAGCGGCCTCAGAGGCAGCGGAAGTTTTGGTATAGCTCCGGGATAATCTCTGGGACTTAGAGGTGATTCTTAATTTGCCAAAGGCTATGTGAATAGCGGTGCGATGGCAAATGGTAAGAAATCACAAGTTCATAAGTGTAAGATAACACATAGAGCAAGTACCACCTGATACGAATCATCGTCAGGGAAGACGATGCTGTAGTCACCAAGATAACTTCAGAGCGGCAACCTAGATTGCTCATTCACATTGTACTTCTTGGAAGTGCAGTTTAAGCACGTGATGAGTATGGGAGTCGGGAGTTTGGAGGAAATGACTAGACCTTAGTACAAGTGGGAGATTGTTGGAGTTGTGTACTTAATGTCTAAATTTAAGTAACGGAAACTCCCGATCCATTGCCATTAATCTATTTAATTAAATAAACAATTATTTGCGTTTAATTATTTATAATTAAATATATGCAAATTATAGTCCTGGATTCTATACGTTGTAGTTAGTATGGTGTGTCGGGCCCACACAGAAGATCATACTATCGGTTACTCGTATTTAATCGAACAGTTGCTCACGACCTAGATGGACACGGACCAATCCATCGGTATAGTCGTTGTGTGAGAGAGAAAATAATTTGTCTTAATTATTTTATCACACTTGTACACTTGGTGTATTGAGCGGATCGTTTGAGATTTATCGATTAGGATTGCCGTCGATAATCGATTTAAGTCTCAGTGTATTTTATTCTTAATCCCCGATACTATTACGGGTGTGTATATTTAATATAAGTGACTTTGATTTTCCAAAGGAATTGACCGGTTTAATTATTGGGTCAATTACCGATTAAGTTGGGTCTCTATATTTTATATATGGCATGCCGTGAATACTTGACGGGAAAGTGTATCCCGTAAGGGTTGATAATATCTCCGAGATGAGTTCATAAGGAATTATTATGTAAACCCTGCAGGTGGATTTTTTCCGCATAATAATTAAGGATGAATGGTACTAGTCTCGGATATAAGAGATGAATAAATTAATTAGCAATAAATTAATTTTATTCATGAATATTTATATCTTAAATATACGGAATAAATAATACTACCGGAGAAATATTATTTGATATAATATGGTTTAATATTGGGAGTGCAATTAATTTTATATAGTGGAAAATAGAATTAATTAATATTAATGGATTAATAGATTTGGGCTTGGGCTCAATTTAATCATTAATATTGGAAGCCCAATATTCCACCTTCTTAAGATCCCCTACGTAGCCTATAAAAGCACTACATGGTCTTCTCTATTCTCATAACTTGAAGATCACAATTCTAGAGAGAGAAAGTAGAGAGGGAGATCCATGGAGTTCGGAAGATCGTCGCCCACCCGACGTTCGAGCTAGTGCAAGGAATACGTGGGAAGATCTCAAGGTCATCAATTGAGTTCTTCGTTTTTCCGAACAACGAGAACGAGTTAAAATCATAAAACCCTCTTTATGATTTTAATTGTTTATATTATCGTAAAAATACCGTAGAACAAGATCCGAGGTTCGGGATCTTCACCGGGGTCGAGCTGGGTGGTGGTGATCGAAGATCACCGGACCGCCGCGGCTGGAGCGACCCGACGTCGAAGAAACGCGACTAGGGCTTGACTGCCCAGGCAAGCGGCCGATTGGGGGGTCAAGCGGCCGCCTGGTATGCCCAGGCAGCGGGCTGCGAGTTTTTCCCGCAGCGGATCCGCGAGCCACGCGAGTCGTGCACGGGGCTGCTACGGGCTCTCCCGCACGAGCTGCTGCGACCAGCCGTGTGGCTTGTGCGATGACGCGATCGAACGTTGTGGGGTTCTCCCGCGGATAGGGTTCGATCGACGCGTCTTCTCGCATGGCGGCTGGGGGTGATAACGGACCATGGTTCGACCGTGGTGGATACGCCATCACCCGGGGCGTGGCTAGGTCAGCCCGTGGCGCTGCTGGGGGTTCCCAGCGGGCTGCTACGAGCAGCCCTAGGCGGCTGCCAAGAACAGTCGCGAGTCCCACGAGGGGACTCGACCGAACAGCCGCGGCTTTGCCGCGGTTAGGGTTTTTGTTGAGTCCGGCGCTTCGTGGTGGTTCGTGGCGGGATGTTCCGGCAACCGGGAGTCGATTGGAATTGTCGTTCCGCAATTTGACAACTCCGGATATTCGATCTCCAAAGGATTTCGGTCGGAATTAATTAGATAATTAATTTTAATTAATTTATTAATTCCGGGATATCGATTTCCAACACCGCTGCCTTTGAGGCTGCTATTCGGTTTAGAGTCCGAGAAGCATCATGCTTATCACTCTTTCACCTTGAGGTTCCACCTCTCTCAAAAGTGAACACATAGCCTGATATCGACTTGCACTGGTTCTTCTCTGATTTTGGATCTGAGAAGATGTAATCCAAGAAGAATTCGCATTGCTCCTTAAGCCAGTACTTCAAAAGTAATCTTACAGCATCCGAACATCTTTTGTCAAGATTACTTTGATATCCTCCCACTATGCTAACCGCATAGTTGATATCAGGTTCTCGTTTTTCAACATTGCATCTATAAAGCTTTCCACACTCGAAGTGTAGGAAACCGCTTTATCTTTATCTATCTTCTTTATGTGTTCAAGACACATACCTTTAGATAGATGTATTCTGTTCCCGAAAGGCAATAACCTTTCTCAGAATTATGTATGTTTAAAACAAACCATAATCGCATAAGATATCTAGGAGAAGTACAATGTTCTTATCTAGAGATCGAAAGATTCCAAGAACATGATCCAACTTACTCTTAATCTTATGTCTCGATTTATTTAGACAACCTCTATTTTATGTCTGACAACACTTTTACATTGTTGCCAATGATGAAGCGTTATCTACATAAATTTCCGAGAAACACCACCTTGTTTCCATTACGTCTCTAATACACCTTCCTCGTCTATGCCCTTTGATGAATCCATCTAATGGACTATCTCATCAATTCGCAAGTTCCACGATTCATGCCTTTGTAATGATCCAAAAAGGATTTACTAAGATTGTACTTCTAAATGATCTTGCTTCTCAAGCTATCCAAGTAGGCACATTTAGATTAGTACCGCCCCTTACGCAGAGCTAGGGATTGATTTCATCTCTACTAGATACAGAGTTCAAAACTCCTCTAGTCTTATGAACATCTCTGGTCGCTTAACAACCTCCCACTGCAATGTGCAGAGCTAGTGATCGATTTCATCTCTACTAGATCCAGAGTTCAAAACTCCTCTAGTCTTATGAACATCTCTGGTCGCTTAACAACCTCCCACTGCAATGTGGCGTTTTGGTGTATAACAGTAATAACTTTTAGGTGCAGTTAGTGGTGTACTACTACTCGGTTAGGCTGGTTCTCAGTCTCTTCTTTTTCCTCATTTTGGAGTACCTTGTCAATTAGGGCATTGTAGTTCATCTAATAGTCTTCCTCTAAGAACCGGGTGAGGACACCCTTCTGGTTCATAGTACTATTGAACATACAATCACTTGTTCTTCTAGGATATCCTACAACCACATTGAATGTACCGCTGTATCCAGAAATATCCATAGAACATAGGTAGTTCCGAACAAACTTGCCCTTTTACTATTAGAATCCCATTTCTTATCACTGACACACCATTTCTACACGTGAGTGCATGGCGCAGTCTTTTGAGACTTAATCCCAATCTTTGATTTATGCTATGTGTTCTTTAAACAGGTGGTAGCCTCCGCGAACAAGTCGCAGGCTTCTAATGGATATACTTTGAAGGTTCCCCATAATAGCTTTGTGTCTATTGACTAGTCAAAAATACTTTGCTTTTATGGCACATCAAGTATTCTAATCCATCTTTGAGTATTTTTAAAAGAACTACTCATACCTTTCTAATTGCACATATGTCTGCATATATCATCGTTGATCCTTCTTAATACTTGTCCGAATTCCATCCTTTAAAGAAGGTCCGCTTAGTTGTATTATCTTCCAAATTCAATTCTTTGGTCGGAAGGTCCATTCCTTCAACTATAATTGATCAAATCAATTTCGACCTTTAAACCTTATTTGAATAAATACCACTAAGTACAAGAATTCACAAGTATAATGATTCAATCAAAGAAATACATCTAATCAGTAAAATAAGTTGTAACGGTTTTTTGCATCGTGGTAGACTAAGGATTCATTATTCATATATTGCTATCTAATGTACCAGAATAGATATCACCATTATTTCTTATCCAAACCATTAAATGATTAAAGAAATAAAATATATATTCAGTAATGATAGAAAACCAGAACAAAAGTTCTTTCTAAAATAAAGGGGTACATAAAGCAATAACTTGAAATGAAATCCTATAACTACTAAATGTCTTCCACTGCAACCACTGCTTCCTCAGCAGCTTTGCCCATGTAGACTCGAACTCTTCTTCTCTAAGTCGCCGGGTTTTCTGGAACCCCTGCATTTAGAATGCACATACCGTCAGTGGTTCCATATCTACACACCAGAATTCTGGTAGATAATACCGCTGACTATGTCTTTACGACTAAAGAAAAATTCGTACATTTGAGAGGACAAGATATAGACCCCCAGTACTCAGACTGCTTCCCTTGGGGATATTTGCCAGAAGGCTTTTTTATCCCGCCCTTTGGTCCAAGTCCCTTAGGACTACTGGATCTCCTTGCCTTCTTCTCCTTTTCCTTATGTATGCCCTTAGGTTCGAAACCTTTGGCCTTGGCTATAAGAGCTTGCGATTGTCTCAACTCGTCTAAAAGATCCAGCATCTCAAAAACGTGTTCAAGCGTTTCCTCGAAGCAACTGACCTTTATGAGTATCCTCATCGCCTCTTTTCTAGCCTTTACATCATGTCTAAACATCAACTTGAGTTTAAGCATGACATCATGATTAGCGGCTAATGCATGAGCACTATCCCACTTCTCAAAGTCAACTATTTCCTCATCAGTTGAGTTAATGGTAGGTCTAGGAGGACAAGTTTCGCTGAGTACGTCTTTGTACTCCTTTACAGTCTGAGTAATGTCTAATTCTTCATTCCATTCAACACAGTATGGAACCAGTGCGTTGAATTCCTTAAGTATTATCGAAAGTTGATTCATAGCAATTCTCTAAACCTATAAGCACATACAAACAAACAATTAATTTAATATCCGATATTATCTCCCTTAAATAATATCATTAAATTACTAATTACATCTAAAATCCCATCAGGTAAGGCAAGCCTCGTTGTGTGGACGTTTACCTACCCAAATGATTTAGCAATTAGATTTTCTTTGGTCATACATCGATTATAGCGTAACTTCGTTGGGAAGGATACTATAACGCGTATCTAAGTGTAAACCATTACTCAGTACTAAAGTAAATCGTTTGGAATTGCTATATCACCGCAAGCCACGTTGTGTGGACGTTTACGACAACTTCGCAATTCTTTACAATTCCTTATAACTGTCTACATCAATTAATCCAAAATCCGTTAGTATAGCAAGCCACGTTGTGTGGATGTTTACTACACCAAGAGACTTTTACAATTGACTCCCAATTACAAGAACCCATTCGATTTTTGTAAATCAAGACGCGGAGAATCATAAGTGAAACTCGAAGTTTCTAACCAGTGATTCACCATGCGAACAACCCTATCTCTCATAAATGAGGGAGACGAGCAGACAATCGATCCACCTTCAAAAGGATGGTACGAAGGTCTCTAATTTGTGTCATCCACATGACCAAGTGGCTTTGGCTCCATTCCACTCCCCGGGGTGAGAATGAGTCGACTTGAAGTCAGCTTCAGAAGGACAAATTAGGCATTGTTTGATAAACTCGATCAATGTTTCTTGTAAAAGGAATTACAAGAATTCTCCTCCAATGACTCGTCTATACGAACTTCGAAAGTCCATAAGAGTCACCAAGAGAACAGCAATGGAGACCATGGGAATGTTTCCATACCCTCTCCCACTTAGCTTTTTACAATAAAGGGATACGCTATCTAGTGCATAAAGTAAACACATATAGCATGCATACAAGTAATAAAGCACATAGTATCACATAGTCAAAATAATGCTAGAAAATTATTTTCCGACTATCATGGCTTTATTCCATCTCTGTACGCATCTTCTAGTCTTCAGTCTTCGTTCTTGAATGCTCCATGTGACGAGAATATTAATCCCAATATTTAAATCTATTTATTTTCAATTAATCCAAAAGTTACTTAATTCGAAAATTAAGTCAATTGAATATATCAAAAATTAAATTAAATATTATTAATATTTTATTTATTTTTCCTATCTAATTTTATTAAATCTTTAGAATCCTATCCAAGTAAAACTTGAATATTCTAGAAGACTTCTATAATAGAATAAGGAAATAAAATAAATTAGGACTCTTCTACTTTCCGTAATTAATTAATTTCCATCTAATGAAAATTCCAAGAATAGGAATAATCAAATAGGAAATAAATTAATTCCCAATTAATTCTTTTCCTAATCCATGAGAGTTCCCATAAGAGAGAATACTCAATAAGGAATAAAATTAATTTCAATTAATTCTTTTCCTAATCCATGAGAGTTTCCAAAAGGAAGAACACTCAAATAGGAAAATCGAATTAATTTAGGAAAGTTGGATTATGGTAGGGATAGCACGGGTTGGGAGTCCCTGCGCCATGTACTACCACCGATCGATCATCCGGCCACCGAGGAGGAGCCGCCGCCCACCCACGCCGGCCAGCCACCGAACCGGCGGCAGCCCACGGCTAGAAGATCGAGCCCCGACCCCTTGCGTTCGATCGATCCATGGGGTCGATCATGGGGATGACCGGCCCCTTCGTCCATTGTCTTCTTCGTCACACCTTCGTCTTCCGGTGATCGTCTCAACATCGAACCAACGTAAATAAATTACAAGAAATAAATTTACAATTCCGGTATCGATTCTATACATGAAATCGACCCTATACACTTTCCGGAAAACATAGAACGTAATAATAAATCCTAAATTCGGTCAACCCCCGAATTTTTACTATTACAAACATTCATCCACACAAAACGAATCTCGACATGTCCGAGAGTTTAATAAACGAATAATCATGGTAAAATAATTAACGAAAAATTAAACCATGATAGCCGGAAATCCCTGCAAGGTAGAACAATAATAGAACATATACATGAACACGAAACCAAACGCTCTGATACCAATTGCTGGAAATCGATATCCCGGGCTATTAAAATTTGCGGAAAATAATAACCCGACCGAAATCCTTCATCGCTGGAGATCCGAACGCGAACCACCGCACGAGCCGGGGCCCGACCGAATGCCCAGCGAGGCCCGAAGGCCGCGAGCACCCAGCCGAGCCCCCGCACGGGGCTCGCGATCATCTCACGGATGATCGCTGGGGATGCACGAGGCATCCCCGGGGCTGCTCGTAGCAGCCCCGCAGCGGGTTCACGGACCCGCTGCTCGCGGAGGGGTCAGCCCCCGTACGCCCGCTACGGGCGAACCCGTAGCACATACGGGGCAGCTACGGGTGACCCCGTAGCATACCCGCGATCGAGCTCACGGGCTCGATCGCCCCTCGGCTCCAGCCGAGGGCTTCTTCCCGCAGCGCCGCCGGTCGAGGGGCTGGGGTTCTCCCGCCGTGGCACCAGCCCACGGCGAACCCCGGCGATCGACCCAAGGTCGATCCCACGCCCCGGCGTCCAGCCGGGGCTCATCCCTTCATCCGCGCGCCGGCGGTCGAACCCTAGGGTTCGGCCGCCACCCTCGATCCCATCGAGGGTTTTTCGATCTTCGCCGGGGATCTCGAATCCCCGTCCCCGAAGTTCGTCGTTTTCCCGGATCGTGTATTCATGTATATATTACAATTAATATCACATAAAATCATAGAAAGGGTTTTATGATTTTACCTTCGATTCGTTGTTCGGAGAAACGAAATCAAACACCTTTGAAGACCTTCGGATCTTCCTACGTATTCCTTGCACTCCATTCGAACGTCGTGTGGGCGACGATCTATCGAACTCCTATGGATCTCCTTCAACTCTCTAGAACTATCAAATATTGATATTCTTGTCTTATGATTTATGAAGGCCATGTAGTGCTTTTATAGGCTACGTAGGGGATCTAAAGGAGGTGGAATATTGGGCTTCCAATATTGATGATTAAATTGAGCCTAGCCCAAATCTATTAATCCTTATCAATATTAATTTTATTTATTTTCCACTATATAAATAAAATTGCACTCCCAATATTTACCCATATTATATCAAATAATATTTCTCCGGTAGTATTATTTATTCCGTGTATTTAAGATTTAAATATCCATGAATAAAATTAATTTATTGCTAATTAATTTATTCATCTCTTGTATCCGAGAATAGTACCATTCAACTTTAATTATTATGCAGATTAAATCCACCTAAAGGGTTTACATAATAATTCCTTATGAACTCATCTCGGGGATATTATCAACCCTTACGGGATACACTTTCCCGTCAAGTATTCACGGCATGTCATATATAAAATATAGTGACCCAACTTAATCGGTAATTGACCCAATAATTAAACCGGTCAATTCCTTTGGAAAATCAAAGTCACTTATATTAAATATACACACCCGTAATAGTATCGGGGATTAAGAATAAAATACACTGAGACTTAAATCGATTATCGACGGCAATCCTAATCGATAAATCTCAAGCGATCCGCCCAATACACCAAGTGTACAAGTGTGATAAAATAATTAAGATAAATTATTTTTCTCTCTCACACAACGACTATACCGATGGATTGGTCCATGTCCATCTAGGTCGTGAGCAACTGTTTGATTAAATACGAGCAACCGATAGTATGATCTTCTGTGTGGGCCCGACACACCATACTAACTACAACGTATAAAATCCAGGACTATATTTTGCATAATTAATTAATAATAATTACATGCAAATAATTGTTTATTAATTAAATAGGTTAAATGCTATGACCGGGAGTTTATCGATAATTAAATCTAGACATTAAGTACACAACTCCAACACGCCGTGGGCTGGTGCCACGGCGGGTGAACCCCCTGGCCACCCTCGGCTGGCGACGGCGCACGGTAGGAGCCCCGGCTGGAGCCGGGGCATGCGATCGACCGCGGGGTCGATCGCGGGGAAAGCCGCGGCTGGGAGCCGCAGCGGGTCAGCTGGAGGCGGACCGCCCTCCTCCGACGGTGGTGGTGAGTCGCCGGACTCACCACCGGGGGCTGCTGGGCAGCCCCGGCGATCGCGAGGTGCGATCGCGAGCCCCCTCGCGGCGGGGGCTCGGCTAGGGTTTTCTAGCCGCGGGCTTTTATCCCGCGGCGGTGATGCTCGAGTCGAGCTCCGTCGACGTGAGGTGGTTCACGTGTTTCCGGCGACGGGATTTCGATCGGATTATCGGTTTCCGCATTTTTGGTAATCCGGGATATCGATTCCCAGCAAATGGTATCAGAGCGTTTGGTTTCGTGTTCATGTATATGTTCTATTATCGTTCTACCTTGCAGGGATTTCCGGCTATCATGGTTTAATTAATTGTTGTTTAATTATCATGATTATTCGTTTATTAAACTCTCGGACATGTCGAGATTCGTTTTGTGTGGATGAATGCTTGTAATAGTAAAAATTCGGGGATTGACCGAATTTAGGATTTATTATTATTGTTCTATGTTTTCCGGAAAGTGTATAAGGTCGATTTCATGTATAGAATCGATACCGGAATTGTAAATTTATTTCTTGTAATTTATTTACGTCGGTTCGATGTTGGAACGATCGCCGGAAGACGAAGACGTGTGACGAAGACGAAGGGGACGAAAAACCGGGGGGAGTCGATCATCCCCATGATCGATCCCCATGAGGATCGATCGACCCCATCAAAGGGGCTTCCCGCTAGGGCTTCCGGCCACGCCGGCCACCGGTGGTGGTGGCGCGTGGGCTGGGGGCGGAGGTGGTGGTGGTCCCGGGCGGTGGAGGTCGACGGTGGGGGTGGCGTGGGGTCTCCCAATCCCATGCTATTCCTACCAAGATCTTACTTTCCTAATTTAATTCGGTTTTCCTATTTGAGTGTTCTTAATTTTAGGAACTCTCATGGATTAGGAAAAGAATTAATTGGAATTAATTTTATTCCTTATTGAGTATTCTCTTTTATGGGAACTCTTATGGATTAGGAAAAGAATTAATTAAGAATTAATTTATTTCCTATTTGATTATTCCTTCTTGGAATTTTTCATTAGATGGAAATTAATTAATTGTTGGAAAGTAAAAGAGTCCTAATTTATTTTATTTCCTTATTCTATTATAGAAGTCTTCTAGAATATTCAAGTTTCTACTTGGATAGGATTCTAGAGATTTAATGGAATTAGATGGGAAAATAAATAAATAAAATATTAATAATATTTAATTTTATTTTTGATATATTCGATTGACTTAATTTTCGAATTAAGTAACTTTTGGATTAATTGAAAATAAATAGATTTAAATATTGGGATTAATATTCCCGTCACATGGAGCATTCAAAAACGAAGACTGAAGACTAGAAGAAGCATATGAAGATGGAATAAAGCCATGATAGTCGGGAAAATAATTTTTCTAGCATTATTTTGACTATGTGATACTATGTGCTTTATTGCTTGTATGCATGCTATATGTGTTTATTTTATGCACTAGATAGCGTATCTCTTTATTGTAAAAAGCTATGTGGGAGAGGGGATGGAAACATACCCATGGTATCCATTGCTGTTCTCTTGGTGACTCTTATGGACTTTCGAAGTTCGTATAGAGAAGTCATTGGAGGAGAATTCTTGTAATTCCTTCTACAAGAAACATTGATCAAGTTTATCAAACAATGCCTAATTTGTCTTTCTGAAGCTGACTTCAAGTCGACTCATTCTCACCCCGGAGAGTGGAATGGAGCCAAAGCCACTTGGTCATGTGGATGACACAAATTAGAGACCTTCGTACCATCCTTTTAAGGTGGATCGATTGTCTGCTCGGCTCCCTCATTTATGAGAGATATGGTTGTTCGTGTTGGAGTTGTGTACTTAATGTCTAGATTTAAGTACCGGTAAACTCCCGGTCATGGCATTTAACCTATTTAATTAATAAACGATTATTTGCATTTAATTAAATATGCAAAATATAGTCCTGGATTTTATACGTTGTAGTTAGTATGGTGGGGCATGGGCACACAGAAGATCATACTATCGGTTACTCGTATTTAATCGAACAGTTGCTCACGACCTAGATGGACACGGACCAATCCATCGGTATAGTCGTTGTGTGAGAGAGAAAATAATTTATCTTAATTATTTTATCACACTTGTACACTTGGTGTATTGGGCGGATCAGCTTGAGATTTATTGATTAGGATTGCCTTGGATAATCAATTTAAATCTCGGAGTATTTTATTCTTAATCCCCGATATTATTGCGGGTGTGTATATTTAATACTAGAGGCTTTGATTTTCCAAAGGAATTAACCGATTTAATTATTGGGTTAATTACCGGTAAAGTTGGGTCGCTATATTTTATATATGACATGCCGTGAATACTTGACGGGAAAGTGTATCCCGGAAGGGTTGATAATATCCCCGAGATGAGTTCATAAGGAATTATTGTGTAAACCTCATGAGTGGATTCGTTCCGCACAATAATAAAGGTTGAACGGTACTAGTCTCGGATATAAGATATGAATATTATTTATTGAGCAATAAATAAATTTATTCATGGATATTTAAATCTTAAATACACGGAATAAATAATACTAAGATGGAGAAATATTATTTGATATAATATGGAATAATATTGGGAGTGCAATTTTATTTATATAGTGGAAAATAAATAAAATTAATATTGATAAGAATTAATGGATTTGGGTTGGACCCAATTTAATTTTCAATATTGAAGCCCAATATTTATTCTCCTTATGATCCCCTACGTAGCCTATATAAGCACTACATGGTCTTCACTTTCAAGAGAAAAAAAATTAATTGACCTACGCCAATCATAAAATCTTGAGAGTGAGGAGGATCCATAGAGTTCGATAGATCGTCGCCCACACGACGTTCGGACGAGGTGCAAGGAATACGCGGGAAGGTCACAAGGTCATCAACCGAATTCGTTTCTCCGTACAACGATTCGAGGTAATAATCATAAACCCCCTTTTATGATTTGTGATTGTTTCAATCGTGATGTGTACATGAACAAGACGATCCGGGAAAGCGTCGAAACCGGGATACGGGGATCGCTCGATCCCCGTCGGAATCGAAAGGGGCGGCCGAACCCTAGGGTTCGACCGCCGGTACCGCGCAACGAAGGGCGCCCCGGCTGGACGCCGGGGCAAGCGATCGACGGCAGTCGATCGCTGGGGATGCCACGGGCTGGTGCCGTGGCGGATCCCCACCCCTCGACGGCGGCAGGCGCGCGCGGGGAGAGCTCCGGCCGAAGCCGGAGCGAGCGATCGAGCCCAGCTCGATCGCGGAGGGCAGCCGCGGGCTGGTGCCGCGGCTGGGGGCCCTCCACCCCATGTGGTGGTGGCGGTGAGTCGCCGGACTCACCGCTGGCGGGTGCTGATCGGATCAGCCCCGCGGGGATGCCTCGCATCCCCGGCGATCGCCATGCACGGCGATCGCGAACCCCGCGATGGGGTTCGGCTAGGGTTCAGCCGCGGGTTCATCCCGCGGCGATGCTCTCGTCGAGCCCGGTTCTTCGCATGGTGTTCGCGTTCGTAATTTCCGACTCGCGGGAGAAAATCGGCTGGGGGCGGGCTGCGTGTCTTCGGGCGCGTAGTCTCCAAAGGTCGGACTCCTGTGGATGAGTTAGTGTTCGTGCAAACTCCGGCGACGGGTTTTCGGTCGGGTTATCGGTTCCGCATTTTTGATAACCCGGGACATCGAATCCCAGCAATTGGTATCAGAGAGTTTGGTTTCGTGTTCATGTACATATTCGATTATTGTTCTACCTTGCAGGATTTCCGGCTATCATGGTTGGATTTAATTAATTGTTTTTTTTTAATTAATTATCATGATTATTAAACTCTCGGACATGTCGAGATTCGTTTTTGTGTGGTTGAATGTTTGTAATAGTAAAAATTCGGGGGTTGACCGAATTTAGGATTTATTATTACGTACTTTATTTTCCGGAAAATGTATAGGGTCGATTTCATGTATAGAATCGATACCGGAATTGTAATTTAATTTTTTGTAAAATTATTTAAGTTGGTTCGATGATGAGACGATCGCCGGAAGACGAAGACGTGTGACGAAGACGAAGAGGACGAAAAATCCGGGGAATCGATCATCCCCATGATCGATCCCCATGAGGATTGATCGACCCCATCGAAGGGGCTGCCCGCTAGGGCTTCCGGCCACGCCGGCCACCGGTGGTGGTGGCGCGTGGGCTGGGGGCGGCGGCGGTGGTGGTCTCGAGCGGTGGAGGTCGACGGTGGGGATGGCATGGGATCTCCCAATCTCATGCTATTCCTACCAAGATCTGCTTTCCCAATTAATTCAGGTTTCCTATTTGAGTACTTTCCTTTTAGGAAAAATACTCATGGATTAGGAAAAGAATTAATTTAAATTAATTTTATTTCTATTGATTTATTTCCTTCATGGAATTAATCATAGATTAGAAATTTAATTAATTTAGTACTAAATTTATTTTTCCTATTTGATTATTCCTACTCATGGGAATATTCATGGATTAGGAATAAAAATAAATTTGGAAAGTAGTGAATCCTAATTTATTTTATTTCCTTGTTCTATTATAGATGTCTTCTAGAATATTCCAAATTTTATTTGGATAGATTATTCTAAAGATTTAATAAGAACTAGATAGGAAAATAAATAAATAAAAAATATTAATAATATTTAATTTTATTTTTGATATATTCAATTGACTTAATTTTCGAATTAAGTAACTTTTGGATTAATTGAAAATAAATAGATTTAAATATTGGAAATTAATATTCTCGTCACATGGAGCATTCAAGAAACGAAGACTGAAGACTAGAGGATGCATATGAAGATAAAGCCATGATAGTCGGGGAAAATAATTCTCTAGCATTATTTTGACTATGTGCTATGTGCTTTATTGCTTTCATGCATGCTATATGTGTTTATTTTTTTGCACTAGATAGCGTATCCTTTATCGTAAAAAGCTAAGTGGGAGAGGGGATGGAAACATTCCCATGGTCTCCATCACTGTTCTCTTGGTGACTTTTATGGACTTTCGAAGTTCATATAGACAAGTCATTGGAGGAGAATTCTTGTAATTCCTCTTACAAGAAACATTGATCAAGTTTATCAAACAATGCCTAATTTGTCTTTCTGAAACTGACTTCAAGTCGACTCATTCTCACCCCGGGGAGTGGAATGGAGCCAGAGCCACCTTGTCATGTGGATGACACAAATTAGAGACTTTCGTGCCATTCTTTGATAGGTGGGTCGTTTGTCTGCTCGGCTCCCTCATTTATGAGAGATAGGGTCGCTCGCATGGTGAATCACTGGTTAGAAACTTCGAGTTTCACTTATGATTCTCCGAGTCTTGATTTACGAAATCAAATGAATCTTGTAATTGGGAGTCAATTATAAAAGTCTCTTGGTGTAGTAAACGTCCACACCACGTGGCTTGCTGTACCGACGGATTTTGGATTAATTGATGTAGACAGTTATAAGTAATTGTGAAGAGTTGTGAAATTGTCGTAAACGTCCACACCACGTGGCTTGCGGTGACGTAGCAATTCCAAGCGATGTACTTTAGTGCTGAGTGATGGTTTACACTTAGATACGCGTCATAGTATTCTTCCCCACGAAGTTACGCTATGATTGATGTATGACCGAAGAAAAACTAATTGCTAAATCATTTGGGTGGGTAAACGTCCACACCACGTGGCTTGCTTTACCTGATGGGATTTTAGACGCAATTAGTAATTTAATGATGTTATTTGAGGGAGATAATATCGGACATTAAATTGATTGTTTGTTTACATGTGCTTATAGGTTTAGAGAATAGCTATGAATCCACTTTCTGTGATACTAAAGGAACATAAACTCACTGGTCCCAATTACATTGATTGGAAGAGAAATTTGGACATTGTCCTGACTGCTGAAGAGTACAAGTTTGTACTCTCTGATAAATGCCCTGCTGAGCCCACGGCTGCCTCAACTGATGAGGAAAAGGCAACATATCGGAAGTGGAAAAAGGCTGATGAAATGGCTAGGTGCTATATTTTGGCTTCCATGTCAAATGTACTCCAAACCCAACATGAGCCGATGGACACTGCCCGGGATATGATGACTAACCTCAAGGAGATGTTTGGGGAGCAGGATCGTGCGGCGAGGCAAGAAGCCATGAGAGTCCTTATGTCGACTACTCAGTCTGAAGGAACGCCCGTTGGGGAGCACGTTCTTAAGATGATGAGTTTGTTGAATGAACTTGAGGTCCTAGGAGCATCCATTGATGATGAGACGCAAGTCGACATCATACTCCAGTCTCTGACCCCTAAGTTTGAGCAGTTTCGTATGAGCTATAATATGGGTAAACTATATTATACTCTTGCGCAACTCCTGACTGAACTGAAGGCGGCAGAGGGGATCTACAAGAAGGGCAAGTCTCAAGCGCTTGTAACTACCAGGCCCAAAAGCTTGAAAGCTATTGGAGGTAGGGGCAAGAAAAGGAAGCAAGCCATGAAACCCAGTGGTGCCAAGAGGAATGGACCACGAGTGGGGGCTAGTAAGCCAAAGGGCTTGTGCTTCCGATGCAAGAAGTCTGGACACTGGAAGTCTGAATGTCCTCTCAGAGGTACGAATTTTTCTTTAGTCGTAAAAACATAGTCAGCGGTATTATCTACCAGAATTCTGGTGTGTAGATATGGAACCACTGACGGTATGTGCATTTCTTTAAATGCAGGGGTTCCAGAAAACCCGGCGACTTAGAGAAGAAGAGTTCGAGTCTACATGGGCGAAGCTGTTGGGGTAGCAGCGGTTGCAGTGGAAGACATTTATCTGTTTTAAGTTTTCATTTCAGTTATTGCTTATGTACCCCTTTATTTTGAAAAAGAACTTCGTTCTGGTTTTCTTTATTATTAATGGATATTTTATTTCTTTAATCATTTGATGGTTTGGATAAGAAATAATGGTGATATCTATTGTGGTACATTAGATAGCAATATGTGAATGATGAATCCTTAGTCTACCACGATGCAACAAACCGTTATGTATAACTTGTTTTACTTATTAGATGTATTTCTCTTATTAATCATTATACTTATGAATTCTTGAACTTTGTAGTATCTATTCAAAAAGGGATTCAAAAGGTCGAAATTGATTTGATCAATTATGGTTGGAGGAATGGACCTCCCGACCTAAGAATCGATCTTGATAGATGATACAACTGAGTTAACCTTTCTGGAAAAAGGATGGAATTCGGACAAGTATAGAAAATGATTAATGATTGATGCGATATGTGTAATTAGAGAAGGTACGAGTCGTTCTTCCAAGAATACTCAAAGATGGATTAGACTACTTGTTGTGCCATAAAAGCGGAGTGTTTTCAACACAAAGCCATTATGGGGAACCTTCAAAGTATATCCATTAGGAGCCTGCGACTTGTTCGCGGAGGCTATCACCTATCTAAATAACACATAGCATAAATCAAAGATTGAGATTAAGTCTCAAAAGACTACACCATACACTGATGTGTAGACATGGTGTGTCAGAAATAAGAAATGGGATTCTAATAGTAAAAGGACAAGTTTATTCGGAACTACCTATGTTCTATGGATATTTCTGGATACAACGGCACATTCAATGTGGTTGTAGAATAATCCTAGAAGAACAAGTAATTGTATGTTCAATAGTACTACGAACCAGATGGGTATCCTCACCCGGTTCTTAGAGGAAGACTATTAGATGAACTACAATGCCCTAACTGACAAAGTACTTTAAAATGAGGAAAGGAGAGACTGAGAACCAGCCTGACCGAGTAGCGATACACCACTAACTGCACCTAAAGTTATTACTGTTATACACCGGAACGCGATTGCAGTGGGAGGTTGTTTAGCAACCAGAGATGTTCATAAGGCTGGAGGAGTTTTGAACTCTGGATCCAGTATACATGAAATCGATCCCTAGGTCTGCATAGATTTGCGAGAGAGGTGTGTTAGAGACGTAATGGAAACAAAGGTGGTGTTTCTCGGAATTTTGTGTGGATAACACTTCATCATTGGCAACAGTGTAAAAGTGTTGTCAGACATAAAATAGAGGTTGTCTAAATAAATCGAGATATAAGATTAAGATGAAGTTGGATCATGTTCTTAGAAATCTTTCGATCTCTAGACAAGAACATTTGTACTTCTCTTAAGATATCTTATACGATTGTGGTTTGTTTTAAACATGCACAATTCTGAGAAAGGTTATTGCCTTTCTAGAACAGAATACATCTATCTAAGGTATGTGTTTCGAACACATGAAGGAGATGGATATGGACAAAGCAGTAACCTACACTTTGAGTGTGGAGAGCTTTGTAGATGCAATGTTAAAGAACAAGAACCTGATATCAACTATGCGGTTAGCGTAGTGGGAGGATATCAAGGTAATCTGGATAAGAAATATTCGAATGCTGTAAAGTACTTGGAAGTACGTGATTACTGGCAAAACGAAATCTTCTTAGATTACAGTTTCTCAGATCAAAAATCGGAGAAAGACCAGTGTAAGTCGATATCAGGCTATGTGTTCACTTTTAGAAGAGGTGGAACCTAAGGATGAAAGAGTGATAAGCGTGATGCTTCTCGGACTCTATCATAAACCGAATAGCAGCCTCAGAGGCAGCGGAAGTTTTGGTTAGGTTCCGGAATGACCTCTGAACTTGGATATGATTCTTGGTTCACCAAAAGGCTATGTACATAGCGGTGCATGGAGAACCGGAAGAAGTCATAAGTTCGAAAAGTGATGATAACACATAGAGCCAGTACCACCTGATACGAGTCATCGTCAGAGGGACGACGCTGTAGTCACCAAGATAACTTCAGATCGGCAACCTAGATTGCTCATTCACATAATACTTCTGGAAAGTATAACTTAAGCACGTGATGAGTATGGGAGTCGGGAGTTTGGAGGAAATGACTAGACCTTAGTACAAGTGGGAGATTGTTGGAGTTGTGTACTTAATGTCTAGATTTAAGTACCGGTAAACTCCCAGTCATGGCATTTAACCTATTTAATTAATAAACGATTATTTGCATTTAATTAAATATGCAAAATATAGTCCTGGATTTTATACGTTGTAGTTAGTATGGTGGGGCATGGGCACACAGAAGATCATACTATCGGTTACTCGTATTTAATCGAACAGTTGCTCACGACCTAGATGGACACGGACCAATCCATCGGTATAGTCGTTGTGTGAGAGAGAAAATAATTTATCTTAATTATTTTATCACACTTGTACACTTGGTGTATTGGGCGGATCAGCTTGAGATTTATTGATTAGGATTGCCTTGGATAATCAATTTAAATCTCGGAGTATTTTATTCTTAATCCCCGATATTATTGCGGGTGTGTATATTTAATACTAGAGGCTTTGATTTTCCAAAGGAATTAACCGATTTAATTATTGGGTTAATTACCGGTAAAGTTGGGTCGCTATATTTTATATATGACATGCCGTGAATACTTGACGGGAAAGTGTATCCCGTAAGGGTTGATAATATCCCCGAGATGAGTTCATAAGGAATTATTGTGTAAACCTCATGAGTGGATTCGTTCCGCACAATAATTAAGGTTGAATGGTACTATTATTGGATATAAGAGATGAATATAATTTATTGAGCAATAAATAAATTTATTCATGGATATTTAAATCTTAAATACACGGAATAAATAATACTACCGGAGAAATATTATTTGATATAATATGGTTTAATATTGGGAGTGCAATTAATTTATATAGTGGAAAATAAATTAATTAATATTGATAAGGATTAATAGACTTGGGCTTGGGCTCAATTTAATCATCAATATTGGAAGCCCAATATTCCACCTCCTTTTGATCCCCTACGTAGCCTATAAAAGCACTACATGGCCTTCATAATTAAAAACATCGTAAGACAAGAATATCATACTTGATATTGCTTGAGAGTTGAAGAAGATCCATAGGAGTTCGATAGCTCGTCGCCCACACGACGTTCGAACGGAGTGCAAGGAATACGTAGGAAGATTCGAAGGTCTTCAACGTTTTGATTTGGTTTTCCGCACAACGAATCGAGGTATAAAATCGTAAACCCCCTCTATGATTTTATGTGATATTAATAGTGATATATACATGAACATACGATCCGGGTAACGTACGATCATCGCGGACGGGGATTCGAGATCCACGGCGAAGATCGAAGGGGCGGTCGAAACCCTAGGGTTCGACCGCCCGGCGCGCGGACGAGGGGAAGCCCCGGCTCTCGCCGGGGCATGCGATCGACTTGGTCGATCGCTGGGGGTTCGCCGTGGGCTGGTGCCACGGCGGGTGAACCCCCTGGCCACCCTCGGCCGGCGACGGCGCACGGGAGGAGCCCCGGCTGGAGCCGGGGCATGCGATCGACCGCGGGGTCGATCGCGGGGAAAGCCGCGGCTGGGAGCCGCGGCGGGTCAGCTGGAGGCTGACCGCCCTCCTCCGGCGGTGGTGGTGAGTCGCCGGACTCACCACCGGGGGCTGCTGGGCAGCCCCGGCGATCGCGAGGTGCGATCGCGAGCCCCCTCGCGGCGGGGGCTCGGCTAGGGTTTTCTAGCCGCGGGCTTTTATCCCGCGGCGGTGATGCTCGAGTCGAGCTCCGTCGACGTGAGGTGTTTCGGGTGTTTCCGGCGACGGGATTTCGATCGGATTATCGGTTTCCGCATTTTTGGTAATCCGGGATATCGATTCCCAGCAATAAGAGTCACCAAGAGAACAGCAATGGAGACCATGGGAATGTTTCCATCCCCTCTCCCACTTAGCTTTTTACAATAAAGGGATACGCTATCTAGTGCATAAAAATAAACACATATAGCATGCATACAAGCAATAAAGCACATAGTAACAAATAGTCAAAATAATGCTAGAAAATTATTTCCCGACTATCATGGTTTTATTCCATCTTCATATGCATCTTCTAGTCTTCAGTCTTCGTTCATGAATGCTCCATGTGACAAGAATATTAATCCCAATATTTAAATCTATTTATTTTCAATTAATCCAAAAGTTACTTAATTCGAAAATTAAGTCAATCGAATATATCAAAAATAAAATTAAATATTATTAATATTTATATTTTATCTTCCTTTTCTACTTCATTAAATCTCTAGAATAATTTATCCAAGACCCACTTGGAATATTCTAGAAGATTTCCATAATGGAATAAGGAAGTAATATAATTTAGGACTCTCATACTTTCCAAATTTATTTTATTCCTAATCCATGAATATTCCCATGAGTAGGAATAATCAAATAGGAAAATAAATTTAATACTAAATTAATTCTTTTCCTATTCCATGAATATTCCATAAAAGAAATAATCAAATAGGAAAACAGAATTAAAATAGGAAAGTAAGATCTTGGTAGGAGTAGCATGGGATTGGGAGACCCCACGCCATCCCACCAATCGACAGCCCCCTAGGGCTCATCGCCGTCGCCGCCCAGCCCACGCGCCACCACCACCGGTGGCCGGCGTGGCCGGAACTCCCGCGGACAGCCCCTCCCTAGGGCGTGGGTCGATCGATCCTCATGGATCGACCATGGGGTTGGTCGATCCTAGCCCTAGCTTCCCCTCGTCACTTCGTCCTCTCCGGCGGTCTTTGATTCGGCATCGATCTAACGTAAATAAATTACAATTCCGGTATCGATTCTATACATGAAATCGACCCTATACACTTTCCGGAAAACATAGAACAATAATAATAAATCCTAAATTCGATCAACCCCCGAATTTTTACTATTACAAGCATTCAACCACACAAAACGAATCTCGACATGTCCGAGAGTTTAATAAATGAATAATCATGATAAATAATTAACAAATAATTAAACCATGATAGCCGGAAATCCCTGCAAGGTAGAACGATAATTGAACACATACATGAACACGAAACCAAACGCTCTGATACCAGTTGTTGGAAATCGATATCCCGGGCCATTAAAATTGCGGAAAATAATAACCCGAACGAAAACCTCAATCACCGGAGAAATCACGAGCCCACGCGAACCGGGACCCAGCCGAACGCGCAACGCACCCGAAGGCGCGCGCACGCCCAACCGAGTCCCCGCGAGGGGACTCGCGATCCCTGGGGCTGTTCGCAGTAGCCCCGCAGCGAGTCCACGACTCGCTGCCCGGCGGGGCTAAGCCCCGCACGCATCCGCTGCGGGCGAACCCGCAGCACATACGGGGTCGCTGCGGGTGACCCCGCAGCTTACCCGCGATCGATCCGAGGATCGATCACACGCCCTCGGCTCCAGCCGAGGGCTTTTCCCGTGCGCCACCGCCGCCGGCCAAGGGTGGCTGGGAGGTCCACCCGCCGTGGCACCAGCCCACGGCGAACCTCCCGGCGATCGACTTCACGTCGATCGCATGCCCCGGCGTCCATCCGGGGCTCCCCTTTGCCATGCGTCCGGCGGTCCGAACCCTAGGGTTCGACCGCCACCTTCGATCCTCGCCGGGGATCTCGAAAACCGGTCCCCGAGGTTCGTCGTTTTCCCGGATCGTGGGTTCATGTATATGTCACAATCAATTCATACATAAATCATAAAAGAGGGTTTATGATTTTACCTTTGATTCGTTGTGCGGAGAAACGAAATCGAATTGAAGACCTTACGACCTTCCCACGTATTCCTCGCACTAGCTTGAACGTTGGGTGGGCGACGATCCTCCAAGCTTATGGATCTCCTTCAACTCTCTAGAACTATCAACTATTGATATTCTTGTCTTGTTCTTTTGTGAAGGCCATATAGTGCTTTTATAGGCTACGTAGTGGATCTAAAGGAGGTGGAATATTGGGCTTCCAATATTAATGATTAAATTGAGCCCAGCCCAAATCTATTAATCCCATTAATATTAATTAATTTATTTTCCACTATATAAATTAATTGCACTCCCAATATTAAACCATATTATATCAAATAATATTTCTCCGATAGTATTATTTATTCCGTGTATTTAAGATTTAAATATCCATGAATAAAATTAATTTATTGCTAATTAATTTATTCATCTCTTATATCCGAGAATAGTACCATTCAACCTTAATTATTGTGCGGAACAAATCCACTCATGAGGTTTACATAATAATTCCTTATGAACTCATCTCGGGGATATTATCAACCCTTACGGGATACACTTTCTTGTCAAGTATTCACGGCATGCCATATATAAAATATAGTGACCCAATTTTACCGGTAATTAACCCAATAATTAAATCGGTTAATTCCTTTGGAAAATCAAAGTCACTTATATTAAATATACACACCCGCAATAGTATCGGGGATTAAGAATAAAATACTCTGAGACTTAAATCAATTATCAACGGCAATCCTAATTGATAAATCTCAAGCGATCCGCCCAATACACCAAGTGTACAAGTGTGATAAAATAATTAAGACAAATTATTTTCTCTCTCACACAATGACTATACCGATGGATTGGTCCGTGTCCATCTAGATCGTGAGCAACCGTTCGATTAAATACGAGTAACCGATAGTATGATCTTCTGTGTGACGTCGCACACCATACTAACTACAACGTATAGAATCCAGGACTATATTTTGCATATATTTAATTAATAATAATTAAATGCAAACAATTGTTTATTAATTAAATAGATTAAATGCTATGACCGGGAGTTTACCGATACTTAAATCTAGACATTAAGTACACAACTCCAACAGGTGTTTCTTTACATGTTCTTGTATACGTTGACGACATTATTATTACAGGTTCCTCTTCTTCGGCTATTAGGAATTTCAAGTAACAACTTGGTGAAAAATTTCATATGAAAGACTTGGGTACTCTCAAATATTTTTTAGGCATTGAAGTTGTCCGTGGGACTGATGGCCTGTTTCTTTCACAACGAAAATATGTTCTTGATATAATAAGTGAGGCCGGATTACTCGGCGCACGTCCTGCTTCTACACCAATGGAACCAAATCACCATTTTGCCACTATCAATGGTATCGTCTTTGACGATCCAGAAAAATATCGTCGACGTGTGGGTCGTCTAATCTATTTGGAAATAACACGACCTGAATTGTGCTACTTTGTTCACATATTAGCCCAATTCATGAGTGACCCTCGCATTGAACACTGGGATGCTGCTTTGAGAGTTTTGAGGTATTTAAAAGGTTGTCCTGGACAAGGTATTCTGCTGCGCGGAGACAATAATCTCCAACTCTCTGCCTTTTGTGATAGTGATTGGGCTAGTTGCCCTCTCACTCGGCGATCATTGACCGGTTACATTGTTTTCTTAGGCTCTTCTCCTATCTCTTGGAAAACGAAAAAACAAGCAACTGTTTCTCGTTCATCTGCGGAGGCCGAGTATCGCTCCATGGCCACTACTACGTGTGAGTTAAAATGGTTGAAATCCCTTTTAGCTTGTTTTGGGATACATCATGAGCGTCCCATGCGATTATTTTTGCGATAGTCAAGCTGCTCTCTATATCGCGGCTAATCCAGTTTTTCATGAACGCACGAAACATATAGAGATGGATTGTCATTTTATTCGTGATGCTTTGAAAGAGGGCCTTATCTCTCCATCTTATATTCGGACCGATGCACAATTGGCTGATATCTTGACAAAAGCTCTTGGGAAATCACAATTTCATTTGCTTGTCCGCAAGTTGGGCATTTCTAATCTGCATGCTCCAACTTGAAGGGGAGTATAAGTAGGTAAATATATTTGTTAATATTTTCTAGGCTTTGTTGTTGTTCTTAGTATATTTATTTCCTAGATTAGTTTTGTTATATATGTAATGCCTTGGTGACCAAGATAAACTTTATATATATTTTGGCTTTGGCCCACGTTGAATAGAACAGAACGAATTCACAAAACTCTATACGGTGATCCGTCCAGCCGGGTCCTCGAGTCGTCGGCGGTCCGGCGGTCCTCGACCGCCACCTCCCGACTCGTCCCGGTTTGGATCCCCGTTTATCGGATCTTGTTTTCCGATAATTATTTCAATGAATTAAATAGCGGAAATATTTAATTCACCTTTAGATTCGTTGTGCGGAGAAAACGAGATCTTATTGAAGACCTTGAGACCTTCCCACGTATTCCTTGCACTCGTTCGAACGTCGCGTGGGCGACGATCCTCCGAACTCTATGGATCTCCTTCTCTTCTTTCTCTCTCTAGAATTGTGTTCTTCAAGTTATAAGAATAGAGAAGTCCATGTAGTGCTTTTATAGGCTACGTAGGGATCTTAAGGAGGTGGAATATTGGGCTTCCAATAATAGTGATTAAATTGAGCTCAAGCCCT
This sequence comes from Euphrasia confusa, assembly GCA_954870475.1. Classification (NCBI taxonomy): domain Eukaryota; kingdom Viridiplantae; phylum Streptophyta; class Magnoliopsida; order Lamiales; family Orobanchaceae; genus Euphrasia; species Euphrasia confusa. The sequence continues at coordinate 12,150,775 of OX940965.1, forward strand.
AATCTATTAATCCTTACTATTATTAATTATATATTAACTCTACTATATAAATATAATTGCACTCCCAATATTATACCATATTATATCAAATAATATTATCTCTCCGGTAGTATTAATTATTCCGTGCGTTTAAGATAGAAATGTCCATGAATAAATTATATTTATTACTAATTAATTTATTCATCTCTTATATCCGAGACTAGTACCATTCAACCTTAATTATTAGGCGGAACAAATCCACCTGCAGGGTTTACATAATAATTCCTTATAAACTCATCTCGGGGACATTATCAACCCTTTCGAGAACACACTTTCTCGTCAAGAATTCACGGCATGTCATACATAAAATACGGTGACCCAACTTTGCAGGTAATCGAACGGTTATTCTAATCGGTCAATTCCTTTGGAAAATCAAAGTCACTAATATTAAATGCACACACCCGCAATAATATTAGGAATTAAGAATAAAATACACTGAGATTTAAATCGATTATCTAAGGCAATAATCGATAAATCTCAAGCGATCCGCTCAATACCAAGTGTACAAGTATGATAAAATAATTAAGACAAATTATTTTCTCTCTCATACAACGACTATACCGATGGATTGGTCCTTGTCCATCTAGGTCGTGAGCTTTTGTTCGATCAATATACGAGTAACCGATAGTATGATCTTCCGTGTGACGTCGCACATCATACTAACTACAACGTATATAATCCAGAACTATAATTTGCATATATTTAATTATAAATAATTAAAAGCAAATGACTGTTTATTTATTTAAATAGATTAAATGCTATGATCGGGAGTTTACGTCACTTAAATCTAGACATTAAGTATACAACTCCATCAGTCGAGGCGCTTTCGCTATCCGCAAGACTAAAATGCCCCGTGTATGCTACGGTTTTGCGACGTTAGTCCCCAAAAATACAACGACTTTCAATCATCTTCTAGACTGAGACACACCAGCTAGAAGCTCCGGCGAACAGGGAAAGAGAAAGAACCGAGCATATGCAAATGCAAGGAACTAAATATTGCCTACACAATATTTCTAACACTAGAATGTTCTTAGAGAGAAGAGATGTGGGATATAATCTGATTTTTGATTTTGTGTTATCAAATTTTTTATCTCTCTCAACTACAATGCTTCTATTTATATCCATCAAGGGGGAAGTATCAAAAGACACAAGGCAATTCAAAGGTCACAATCAACTCAAAGGTCACATCAATTATGAGGATTTTATTTATATATTTAATACTCTCTCTTTCCCTTAAAACAGTGCACACTTTTCTTTTTGGTTCATCCCTTAATACAATGCACATTCCATAAATGGAATTACTTTTCACAACTTTATCCTCCCAATACACATTTATTTACCCTTATACCACTACTTTTTCAACTAACTACTTTATTACTTACACATCAATACCTATTATACCCCTACTTTAAATTATTAAACACATAAAAAATCACTTTTTCTTAATCTACGTGACATTTTTTCTATGCACTATACTAAGGGATGGAGGGAGTCAAATATATAAATATAAACCAGGTGGTTTTTCAAGTTATTGAGCCGTCTATTCAAATTCCATACAACACATATTGGGCTAAATATTCAAATTTCGTACAACTCATTTTAGGCTAGCCCAACAGCTTAACCTAATTAAATATTTCAACTAATTTTACTCAGCACAAATGCTGGTAAGCCCAAACCATAATAACCTGTTATTATTTAACAGACTCAATACAAACTAAATTTGTACTTGTTAGACTTTTATAAGTCCAAGAAAAATCTCTCGGAGGCCCAAGTCCAAATCATACTCCAATTAGACAAAAATAATAATTCAAGTCAATTGGTTAGTCAAAGTTGAAACATCACACAAGTATTGATTTTTTCAATTCATTCAATGTACATGACCTTTTATTATGGGTGGGCGAATATCCCGATTTTTCCCGAACCGTTCCGAACAGATATGGTCTCGTTCCGAAAAATAGCATATTCGTTCGGATACACTATTTATTGTTCCGATCCCGATCCCGATCCCGTTCCGATTAAAGTAATACCATTATAAGGTTCAAATATTTTTGTCCCGTTCCGGACCGATTGTCCCGATTAAATTATTATATAATGTAATACATTAATACTTTATATTAAATTATTAATTGAATTCCTAAAAACTCAAGGTTGAAAAAATTATTAAATTATTATATAATATAATAAATTAATACTTTATATTAATTTATTAATTGAATTTCTAAAAAATTCAAACCTAAAAAAATGAAATGGCATGAAGAAGATTGAAAACTGAAATGGTTGTGTGTAGTTACATTGAACATTGAATGTTGTTTTAATATTTTTTAAATTCTTTGGATTTTTTTTAATTTGTTTAAACTTATAGATGCCTTTTTAGTTGGTTTAATGTTTAAATTTTGGGATGCTTTTATTTTATTTTTTAGTTGGTTTATTTCTTTATTATGTCCCGAAATAACATGGTCTCGAATTGGTCTCGAACCGATACCGAATGGTACCATGTTCAATTGGGACTATAGTCTAAACCGGACCGATCCCGAACCGATATATATAACCGGGACTTGGAACGGGACACCCTTAATCCCGGACCGTGCCCACCCTACCTTTTATAATGATTCTCACAAACCCATTATCTCCCACATTTCGATGTGGAATGAGACTTAATCATCTCATTCAATAATGCCTTATAACTTGGCTAATTCATTATTTAGTTCTTTTTTTTTTGTTAAAGGTTTCATGATTTAGTTATCACAAACCGGAAAATCGATTTTGACGAAATAAAATACTATATTTAATTAAACAACTCCGTAGAAAATTATCAACAAATTAATTCCAACTTGAAATAATATTTAGCCATAAAAAATCAGTCATATATCGGTGAAACCAAATATTTTCTTCTAATTTTTCCAACATAAACAAAAAGACTTTATAGAATGCAAAAACAATTCCACAAAAATCACAGTTTGTGCTTTCGTGTCCCAAAAATTCTATAAAAATATAAATCCAAAATAAAATAAAAAGAGAGGTAAAACAAGCACAAGCACATAAGGATAAACCTTATAGCAACCAATAGCTAACAGAAAAGCTCACAAACACCCGAAGTTGAAAGACAACAAGTAAGAGTACAACAAACGCTCGTCGTTTCTGAACTTGAGGGTTGTACGTATCCAAACACTCGTCATTTTTAGTGGATAAAATATTTTAAAAACAAAAAATAATATTTAATTTAATATATTATTTTTTATTCAAATATTTAACTTAAAAAACACGTATACTACCTTTTAACTTTAAAGTTTCATAAAATAATTTATATTTATACATTAAAAAGTGTTTTAAAATAATTTATAAATAATTTTAAATACTTTTGAAATATTTTTAAAGTTATTTAAATAATTATTTTGTTATTTGAAATAGCATTAAAGTATATTTAAAATAAGTTTAAAGTTTCTAAATTAATTTTGAAGTGATTTAAAATACTTATAAATTGTTGTCTTAAAAATAATTTTTAATTTTTTTAGTATTTTAAAATAATCAAGTGTGATTTACAATACATTTTAAACATTTTACAACATCTTTAAATAATTTTGATGTTATTTGTAATACATTTTAAATATTTCAATGGTTTTAAAATAATTTTAAAGTACATTTAAAAATTTTAAATTGTCTTCAAATAATTTTTTAATAATTTAAAATATTTTTAAATTATTCAGAAGTGTCTTAAAAATAATTTATAACTGATTTGAAATAGAGTACATGAGCACCTCTTACATTGTTAACTCCATACATCCAAGTCCATATATACCCTCCATGAGTCCTGAATTCCTAGCAAGAGCAACAACACTTTGATTGTTTGGGGTTTCAATGCCAAACAGGAAACCTCCTTCCAAAGTCTATAGACTATATATAGTCTAGAAACAAAAACGTACGAGGTTCGAATTTCAAAGAGCTCACGCAGAGCATGAAAACGACGATAAATAGTTAACTCATGTGGTCTACAGGCTGCCAACAGGACATGGCCTCAGTGACACCATGTTTCTATCCTAGTAACAACCACATTCCGTCTTCGTCCACGCGGAAGTTCTTATGATATGCCGTCTTCACCGTGCTCATCACATATTTCACGATTTCTTGATCCAGCTGAAGCTGTCTGAACCCAGCTCTCTGCATTCTGATTTGCCAATGCTTGTACGTCTCTGGCCTCTCGACCCTCTCCGTTCCTTCGCACGCTATGACGTTCATCGCCTCCTTTCCAAGCATGTGCTCCTCAAAAATCAGCCTGTCCTCGTCCTCATCCGGAACTGTGGCCTCCATCATGTCAAACATGTTAGAGAAGTGGAACAGTGCTTCATTGAACCTCGTTGCGAAGAAAGGCGAGTTGTATTGGCCGTTGGTTACTCCGTGAATGAACATGGAAGGGTTGCTATTCTTGATCAGCTTCAGAACAGCATCCCTCGGGTTGTTAAGAACCACCGTCTCGTCCAACAAGTTGTGAAACCAGTACAACGAATTCACCACGAGCAACTCGCCCTTTTCGATTCTCAGATCTTCGATTCCGATGTTTTCCCACTTTTTAGCTACGGCGTTGTATTCAAAGGGGACCCCGAATCTCTCGCAGAACACGGCGAGACGTCGGCCCGTCTCCTTAAAGAACTCTGTCGTGAGATTATCCTTTCTCGGAAATCCAATCCCCGTGATACGAAGCTTCGGAGGACCACCGTGCCTTTCGGACAGCATCTGGATCAGGCTGGGCCACTGGAATCCGTAAACGATTCCGAAATCAACGATATGGAGCGTCGTTGCTCCGGCAGCTGATTTCTCGATCGCCTTGTTCGCCAACAAGCTCGACATCTTCCTGAAAGGGCAGGATGTAATGAACTTTATGTAAGCTTTCATGACTTCGGCGACAGATCTCCTCTTAGAGTTGTGAGCGGTGTACAACGTGGAACCCGTGCCGTTCAATCGAGCCTCGAGGGCGTTGGCAAGATAATGAACAACCCTCTGAAGGCTGTCTCCTCGAGGAGACGAGTGAGACCTTATCCGCCCCAGCAGATTATTCGCACCTCCATGGTCGAAGTTCGCCACGGCTTGAGCGCACGCCGTCAAGAGGCTTATCAGATCGACTTGTTCCTTTGATCGGTGAACACTTGCTTGGATCGGGCAGAGGCTGTGATCACTATCATAAATCTTGTCCCCTCCCCCGTTGCTGCGGATGTGCTCTTTCCTTCTTTCGGCCCATTCCATGCTGATTTTGATGATGTCACCTTCTTCGGAGAATCTAGAGGTTTCTTCGTTGTTGTTGAGGACGGCGTGGAGGGAATCTTGGGCGGCTTGGTAGGCCAAGCAGTCATGGAGGATGCAGGGCATGTAGTTCATTTCGTCTTCTTCTTCCATCATCATGTCGCTTATGAACTTGAGGGTCATGTCTGGATTGCGATCATCTTGCTTCAAGAGTATCATCGAAGAAGATAGGTCATGTCCGATCAGATCGGATTCAAGAACATCATTCGAACCGGTTAGACAATAACTCATTGATTTAAAAACAAAATGTTATGTTTTGAATATAAAGTTAGTACATGAAATTAATTTTTAAATAAGAGCATCCCAATGTTAGATACAACAAATGTTAGATAAAATTCCTACATGTCACCTAACTATACCAGTGAGGATAGAAGTGCAAATAGAAGAGTTAAAATTTGAGTATCAAATATTTGATACTAGATACAAATACAATAGTGGGCATGTCATATTTTCATATTTTTATATTTTTATTATTTCTTTTTTATATTTATTTATAATTAAAATATAGTGGTGAAACCTTTAAAAATAAAATTGTATGCATTGAAAATAAATGTGCAGTCGTGATTTGATATTTTTTCTTTTAACCTGTTATAAAGTTTTTCTTTTGTTTTTCTTAACATTTTTGAGAATTTGATGGAGTAGGTAAATTGGGCTAATGTACTTTAAGCTATAAAAAAGTAGTACCAAAACCTTATTGAACATTGACACATGTCATATTCTGAAGCACTTCCTAAAGTTTTGGGATATTGTAGTACTCATCATTATTTTCTCATATAGGTTGATTTGGAGAGAAACGACAGTAAATGAGGTGCAAATTAATTCGTAGTAGGGTTAATGTTGTCTTCTACTATAAATCTTTTTTTTAATCATTGACTAATTTGCAGCTGACATGTAGTGTTGCGTCATCAAATTTTTGATATCACCGTTGGCGGCGTTTAGTCGAGTCATACTATTTGCACACTGATTGGACATCCATTTTGACATTTTTTTTACCAGTTTTTTTATTTAATTTTAATATTTTATTAAAATTGTTATAAAATATATTAATTTTATAATAAAAATACGTTTTTCAAAACATTAATTAAAATTTATTTTTACAAAATGTAAATATTATATTTTTGAAACTTACAAATGCGCAGGTAATATAAAAATCAATTTTAAATATCAATTAAGTCATGCGTTTCTATTTACTCGTACATGAATTTCAAAATATACTACGTTTTTTTAGTTTTTAAAAATTGCTCAATAAATATAAACAAATACGACAAAACTTCTAAAGTATAAAATTTCGATTGAAAATTTTAAACAAATTGAAACACTTTAATATAAATAAATTATATTATAAAATACTTATTATATTTTGAAATATTTAATAAACATGAAAATTGCGCAATAAATATAAACAAATACGACGAGATTGAAAATTTTAAACACATTGAAACACTTTAATATAAATAAATTATATTATAAAATACTTATTATATTTTAAATTATTTAATAAACAATTAAAATATTAAAAGAAGTTTACGGCGTTACGCACTTTTAAGCCGTTAACATTTTCATAAAATAATAAAAATGAAAATTTTAACGGCTTCAAGGTGTATAGTGCTCAAAAATTTGTTTTAATATTGATCATTTTAAAATATAATAAGTATTTTATAGTATAACTTATTTACGTTAAGGTGTTTCGATATATTTATGATTTTGATTGCAATTTTATACTTTAGAAGTCTCGTCGTATTTGTTTATATCTATTGTTTAATTTTCAGAAATAAAAAACGTACTATATTTTGAAATTTTATACTTTTGAAGTCTTGTCGTATTTGTTTATATTTATTGTGTAATTTTCAGAAACAAAAAACGTACTATATTTTGAAATTTGGGACTAATTTATTTGCGTGTACGAATAACTATATTTTATGTACGACTAATATTACTTAATTAATATTTAAAATTGATGTTTATATTAGTGCATATTTTGTAAGTTTCAAAAATGTAAAAATATTTATGTTTTGTTAAAATGAGTTTTAATTAATCTTTTCAAAAATGTGTTTTTAATGGGAGAATCATGAATCGGGGCAACTCTTAGAGTGATATTATAACTACTACCTATATTTTTGTCTAATTATTTTATAGGCAATATGTCAATACTAACCTTTTTATTAATTAAAAAAACTACACATATCTAAACTTGGTCTGTAACAAAAAAAGATTTTAATATATCCGATGAGATTTTCATCAAAACTACGGCAGAATCCCCGCTTCTTAAAGACTCCCAGAAAACTGCGGAATGTAGAATCCCCGCTTCTTAAAGACTCCCAAAAAACGGCGGAAGGTAATGAGATTTTCATCAAAACTATGGTAGAATCTCCGCTTCTTAAAGACTCCAAAAAAACGGCATAAGGTCTATTACCGTAGCATTTCAACGTGTAAGATGAGAAATCTATTGTGATAACCAGATCTAATAGTCTGTTTTATATGAATTGAATGTAATCAGTTGTGCTACGGTCGATATTTACACATTTGTTACAATTAGGTTTGTTAAATTTTGGTAAAAATTATGCAGTTTGATCATTCCTAAAACTTTTTCATGTGAGTTTATACTAAATCGTCCTTAGTCGGTTGTGCTACGACGATCAATTAGGTATATGTTTCAAATTTGTAGAAATTTAGTCTGGATGTTTCATGTGGTTTCTACCAAATCATGCAGACTGAGTATTGTAATATTGTATAGCAAATTTGTTACATTACTAGTAATTTTGATTTCGAATATATTATGACGCATTTGATTCGGTAATATTGTGCTATTTTCGATAAAAATTATTATCGGTAAGTGCGTCTTAACATTGATCAATTTATGGGGGCTTGAAAAGTTGTTAAATATTTTTGCCAGAACTTATAAGGTAATTGTTTATACATAAACTACTTGTCATTAACTTACTCGAAGTTGTTTCTTTCGTCTTTACTAGAAGTTGTTTCTTTCGTCTTTACTAGACGTACAGTGAAGTAACGGATATGGCTCCGTTGAGTAAGTCACACATGAAGAAAAGGCGCGCGCAAATCTGAGGTAGATGCTCACACCAAGGTGTCAGGGAAAAGTTTTAAAATGACAGTTGACGAAGTAATATTGCAGGCGACCAAGAGAAATAAAAAAGTAAATAATGATAGTTTCTTAATAAAACCAGATATCTTGATTCAAGCACAATATAATGTCGAAAAAAAAGAGAACCGAGCATAGCATAAGATCCAAAACACCCAGAGTAACATGATGACATTACTGTTTTCATTCATTTTGGTGATACTATTCTAGTTGTTGAGTATATTGTAGGAAACTGACAAAATTGTGATTTCTAGTTCAATTTGTAGTCTCTTATGTATCTAGAGTACATACATATATTGATTTACTCATATGTATGTAGTGTATATATCCTCGTGTACTCATATCCTCGTTATATCCTCATATACTCACATGAATTCATTTACTCATATTTATCTATGGTAGATATCCTCATGTACTCGTATATATCTAGGCATAGATATTACATGGCTAATAAAAAGCGACAACAAACTATAATTTATTTACACATATTTATCTAGTGTAGATATTCTCATATACTCATATAATTCATTTACTCATATATATATATCGTAGATATAATTGATTTACACATATTTATCTAGTGTAGATATTCTCATATACTCATATAATTCATTTACTCATATATCTATCGTAGATATCCTCGTACTCAGATTCTCAGTTCTCATTTACTCATATGTATCTATAGTAGATATCCTATAGTACTCGTATGAATTCATTTACTCATATTATCTATCGTAGATATCCTCATGTGATCATATGTATCTAGCATAGATATTACATGACTAGTAAAAAGTTTGTAATACAAAAATAATTATACGTATAGCGACAATAAACTAAAGTTGCATCAATAAATATAGCGAAGTAGTAATCCCAAAAATCAAAATTTTCGAAATCCCTACACACACCCTTGCCTCATCCCCTAGTCGAGCAACCGAGCAAAGTTAAACCCTTTCTCCATCTCCATACTGAATGTTGATCAAAAGCCTATAGCTTTAAAATGTGCTAGAAACGTACTTTATCCACGACACGAAGAACTTGCCTTGTGCACATTGTACCCTCCCGTCAGAACGAATGCCAGCATGGTTACGGTCACCACAATCGAGGCCTGTTTGGCATCCAATGATAATTGCGCCGAGCATAAGGCCGATAGAAACGAACACGTAACCAAGCATCACGTTTAGCGTCGTGATGACTTGGCAAATGCGAAAAGCGTAAAAAGCCACATGCCTTCTCTCCTTGAGGCTTCGTTGTAGCAGAATTGTGAATTTATTGGCCCAAGCCACCAAAAATTCATGATCTGCATAATTTTAAAAACTATAATAAGCCAAATAGAATTTGCTGTCAAAATTTCACCGTCCCTCTAAAGAAAAATCCAGCACAAACAAATATTGGACGATTTACTTCGTAAATCGTAATGTCCTTGTGTTTTGTGTCTTTTGTGTTGTAAATTGGAACTGTATTAGCTGTAGTCTTTTAAATTGTTATTTGGTCATTTTCTATGAGCCTTTGTCATAATCATAGGCAAGTGAAAGGTTTTTAGTAGTGTTATATATTGATTGTAATTTTGTTGTTAAAACACACAGTAATAAAAAACTCATCCAATTTTCCTTTCATCAATATTTGAGTTCATTTATTCTTTATGGTATCAGAGCACTAGGTTGCTTTTGTTTTTTTTTCTTCTTCACCACTCGTTGTAATGGCTGGTGATGACCACGTCGTCAAGCCAATTTATTTTCTTTCTAGCCGTGACGATACCGGTGCCAAAGTCACTCATGTAATGCTCACCGGTTCAAACTATGAGGAATGGTCGAAGGGTTTTCGTAATGCCTTGGGTGCCAAACGAAAGCTCGGTTTTATCGACGGATCTCTCACCAAGCCGGAGGCTGATTCCGAGGATTTTTATGAATGGACCACGGTCAATTGTACGGTAATTGCTTGGATTTTTAACACTACTGAACCGAGCCTTCGTTCGACTATCTCTTATCGTGATACGTCCTCGGAATTATGGAGCGATATTCAACAACGTTTCTCGGTCGGAAACGAAGTGAAAGTTTATCAAATATATGCTGATATCTCGGCATGTAAGCAATCCTCTACTGAAAATATTATGACGTACTACGGTCGTCTCAAGAAACTTTGGGATGACGTCAATGATTACGACGCCATCCCCGCTGCTATGTGTAATGGTTGTTTTGTTCTTCTCCGTCAAAGTCGGGACAAAGCTCATGTTCGTTCCTTTCTTATGGGGCTGGATGTTTATTATTCAAATGCTCGTTCCCAGATTTTGGGAACCGTACCACTTCCTTCTTTACATACTGCCTACTCTCGGTTAATCCAAGAAGAAGAAGTCCGCAATGTTACCAATCGTCAATTAGAGGAACCTCCGGCCATGGCCTTTGCTGTTCGTGGTGGTCCCTCCAGTCGCCCACCCATGATTTGTACCCATTGCACCAAGTCCGGGCATCTGGAAAATCGTTGTTGGGTTAAACACGGCTATACAGAAGGGCGTGGTCCTCGCAAAGGCAATAAATCCACTGTTCAAAAACCCGCTGCTCAATCTTCTTCAATGGACAACCATGCTAATGCCGTTTTCGGTGATCCTTCCTTAGGGGTCAATTCGATCCGTCTCAATGGTAAGCGTTCCTTATTTTGGCTAATTGACACGGGTGCCTCTACCCATGTTTGTGGCGATTTGTCGCTTTTCGATTCCATTCAAACCGTTACTCCTCTTCATGTCAGTTTGCCTAATGGTTCTCGCTTACAAGATGTTTCCTTATGTTTGCAAGATGTTTTATATGTTCCCGATTTCAATTGCAATTTGTTATCGGTTTCTCAATTATTATCCAGTCAACATTTAAATATTAGCTTCACTCATGTTAATTGTATAATTCAGGACCATATCTCGAAGACGACGATTGGAGTGGGTGATTTAAGTGATGGATTATATCAACTTCCGATGGATGTGACGAAGCGCGTTAATGTGATTCAAGATGGTAGCTTCGGTCTTTGGCACTTACGTTTAGGGCATCCATCTTCGACAGTAATGAAATTTTTTCCGCAATTTTCTAATGAGAAATTTTCTAGTGATCCTTGTGATATATGTCATCGAGCTAAGCAAACTCGCTCGCCTTTTCCTTTGAGTACTAATAAAGCTGAGAGTTTATTTGAATTAATTCACGTCGATGTGTGGGGACCATATACTCCAAATCGTGCTTGTGGGTCACGCTATTTCTTATCTATTGTCGACGATCATTCCCGTAGTGTTTGGGTATTTTTAATGAAAACAAAGGATCAAAGTGCTACTTTGTTACGTGAACTTTTTGCCCTTATTCGTCGTCAATACAAACATGACATTAAAATTCTTCGGAGTGATAATGGGACCGAGTTCAGGCCTCTTCTTCCTTTTTTTTCGAGAAAACAGCATACTCCATGAGACCTCCATGGTTCGTACTCCTCAACAAAATGCTCGCGTAGAGCGAAAACACCGTCATATACTTAATGTCGCTCGAGCACTCCGGTTTCAAAGTGGAGTACCAATCGATTTATGGGGTGAGTGCGTTCTTACCGCTGCTCATTTAATAAATCGCACTCCAACCCGCATTCTCAATGGTAAAACTCCTTTCGAAGTTATGTTCGGTCGCCAACCTGATTGCTGGGAATCGATATCCCGGATTACCAAAGATGCGGAAACCGATAATCCGATCGAAATCCCGTCGCCGGAAACACGCGAACCACCTCACGTCGACGGAGCTCGACTCGAGCATCACCGCCGCGGGATAAAAGCCCGCGGCTAGAAAACCCTAGCCGAGCCCCCGCCGCGAGGGGGCTCGCGATCGCACCTCACGATCGCCGAGGCTGCCCAGCAGCCCCCGGTGGTGAGTCCGGCGACTCACCACCACCGCCGGAGGAGGGCGGTCAGCCTCCAGCTGACCCGCCGCGGCTTTCCCCGCGATCGACCCCGTGGTCGATCGCATGCCCCGGCTCCAGCCGGGGCTCCTCTCGTGCGCCGTCGCCGGCCGAGGGTGGCCAGGGGGTTCACCCGCCGTGGCACCAGCCCACGGCGAACCCCCAGCGATCGACCAAGTCGATCGCATGCCCCGGCGAGAGCCGGGGCTTCCCCTCGTCCGCGCGCCGGGCGGTCGAACCCTAGGGTTTCGACCGCCCCCTTCGATCTTCGCCGAGAATCTCGAATCCCCGTCCGCGATGATCGTACGTTACCCGGATCGTATGTTCATGTATATATCACTATTAATATCACATAAAATCATAGAGGGGGTTTACGATTTTATACCTCGATTCGTTGTGCGGAGAAACGAAATCAAAACGTTGAAGACCTTCGAATCTTCCTACGTATTCCTTGCACTCCGTTCGAACGTCGTGTGTGCGACGAGCTATCGAACTCCTATGGATCTCCTTCAACTCTCAAGCAATATCAAGTATGATATTCTTGTCTTACGATGTTTTTAATTATGAAGGCCATGTAGTGCTTTTATAGGCTACGTAGGGGATCAAAAGGAGGTGAAATATTGGGCTTCCAATATTGATGATTAAATTGAGCCCAAACTCAAGTCTATTAATCCTTATCAATATTAATTAATTTATTTTCCACTATATAAATTAATTGCACTCCCAATATTAAACCATATTATATCAAATAATATTTCTCCGGTAGTATTATTTATTCCGTGTATTTAAGATTTAAATATCCATGAATAAATTTATTTATTGCTCAATAAATTATATTCATCTCTTATATCCGAGAATAGTACCATTCAACCTTAATTATTGTGCGGAACGAATCCACTCATGAGGTTTACATAATAATTCCTTATGAACTCATTTCGGGGATATTATCAACCCTTACGGGATACACTTTCCCGTCAAGTATTCACGGCATGCCATATATAAAATATAGCGACCCAATTTTACCGGTAATTAACCCAATAATTAAATCGGTTAATTCCTTTGGAAAATCAAAGTCACTTATATTAAATATACACACCCGCAATAATATCGGGGATTAAGAATAAAATACTCTGAGACTTAAATCAATTATCAAAGGCAATCCTAATTGATAAATCTCAAGTGATCCGCCCAATACACCAAGTGTACAAGTGTGATAAAATAATTAAGACAAATTATTTTCTCTCTCACACAACGACTATACCGATGGATTGGTCCGTGTCCATCTAGGTCGTGAGCAACCGTTCGATTAAATACGAGTAACCGATAGTATGATCTTCTGTGTGACGTCGCACACCATACTAACTACAACGTATAGAATCCAGGACTATATTTTGCATATATTTAATTAATAATAATTAAATGCAAACAATTGTTTATTAATTAAATAGATTAAATGCTATGACCGGGAGTTTACCGATACTTAAATCTAGACATTAAGTACACAACTCCAACATTCTCCCACTTGTACTAAGGTCTATTCATTTCCTCCAAACTCCTGACTCCCATACTCATCACGTGCTTAAATTTTACTTCCAAGAAGTACTATGTGAATGAGCAATCTAGGTTGCCGCTCTGAAGTTATCTTGGTGACTACTGCGTCGTCTCCCTAGACGATGACTCGAATCAGGTGGTACTTGCTCTATGTGTTATCATCACTTTTTGAACTTATGACTTCTTCCAGTTTACCATGCACCGCTATATAAATAGCCTTTTGGTGAACCAAGAATCATATCCAAGTTCAGAGGTAATTCCGGAACTTAACCAAAACTTCCGCTGCCTCTGAGGCTGCTATTCAGTTTATGATAGAGTCCGAGAAGCATCATGCTTATCACTCTTTCATCTTAAAGTTCCACCTCTTTCAAAAGTGAACACATAGCCTGATATCGACTTACACTGGTTCTTCTCTGATTTGGGTTCTGAGAAAATGTAATTCCCTAGGAAGTATTCGTGTTGTAATCCAGTACTTCGAAAGTACTTTTACAGCATCCGAATATCTCTTGACAGAATTACTTTGATATCCTCCCACTATACTAACTGTATAGTTGATATCAGGTTCTTGTTTTTCAACATTGCATCCATTAAGCTTTCCATACACCAAGGTATAGGAAACCGCTTTATCTATCCCTTTTTATGTGTTCAAGACACATACCCTTTAGATAGATGTATTATGTTCTCGAAAGGCAATAACCTTTCTCAGAATTATGCATGTTTAAAACAACCCATAATTGTATAAGATTTCTAGGAGAAGTATAATGTTCTTATCTAGAGATCGAAAGATTCAAAGAACGTGATTTAACTTCCTCTTAATCTTATATCTCGATTTATTTAGACAACCATTATTTTATGTTTGACAACACTTTTACATTGTTGCCAATGACAAAATGTTATCTACATAAAAACTCCGAGAAACACCACCTTGTTTCCATTACGTTTCTAATACGCCCTTTACTCTAAATGATCTTGCCTCTTAACAATAATACTTATTGCTTTCTAAGCAGGCACATTTAGATTAGCCCCGCCCTTATGCAGAGCTAGGGATCGATTTCATCTTTACTAGATCCAGAGTTCAAAACTCCTCTAGTCTTATGAAAATCTCTGGTCGCTTAACAACCTCCCACTGCAATGGCGTTCCGGTGTATGACAGTAATAATATTTAGGTGCAGTTTGTGGTGTACTACTACTCGGTTAGGCTGGTTCTCAGTCTTTTGTCCTTTTCCTCATTTCAAAGTATCTTTGTCAGTTAGGGCATTGTAGTTCATCTAATAGTCTTGCTCTAAGAACCGGGCGAGGACACCCATCTGGTTCATAGTACTATTGAACATACAATCACTTGTTATTCTAGGATATCCTACAACCACATTAAAAGTGTCGTTTCCAGGAGTATCCATAGAACATAGGTAGTTCCGAATAAACTTGTCCTTTTTACTATTAGAATTCCATTTCTTATTTCTGACACATCATATCTACACGCGAGTGCATAATGTAGTCCTTTGAGACTTAATCTCAATCTTTGATTTATGCTATGTGTTATTGAGATAGGTGGTAGCCTCCGCGATCAAATCGCAGCCTTCTAATAGATATACTTTGAAGGTTCCCCATAATAGCTTTGTGTCCATTGACTAGGCAAAACACTTTGCTTTTATGGCACATCAAGTATTCTAATCCATCCTTGAGTATTCTTTGAAAGAACTACTCCTACCTTTCTAATTACACATGTCACTGCATTAATCATAAATCACTTTCAATACTTGTCCGAATTCTATCCTTTATCCAGAAAGGTTTGCTTAGTTGTATTATCCTCCAAATTTGATTCTTGGGTCGGAAGGTCCATTCCTTCAACTATAATTGATCAAATCAATTTCGAACTTTTGAATCTTATTTGAATAAATACTACTAAGTTCAAGAATTCACAAGTATAATGATTAACAAAAAAATATATCTAATAAGTAAAACAAGTTATATATAACGGTTTGTTGCATCGTGGTAGACTAAGGATTCATCATTTACATATTGCTATCTAATGTACCAGAATAGATAACACCATTATTTCTTATCTAAATCATCAAATGATTAAAGAAATAAATATCCATTCATAAAGAAAAACCAAAACAAAAGTTCTTTTCAAAATAAAGGGGTACATAAAGCAATAATCTTAAAATGAAATCCTATAACTACTAAAAGCAGATAAATGTCTTCCACTGCAACCGCTGCTACCCCAACAGCTTCGCCCATGTAGACTCGAACTCTTCTTCTCTAAGTCGCCGGGTTTTCTGGAACCCCTGCATTCAAAATAATGCACATACCGTCAGTGGTTCCATAACTACACACCAGAATTTTGGTAGATAATACCGCTGACTATGTTTGTACGACTAAAGAAAAATTCGTACCTCTGAGAGGACATTCAGACTTCCAGTGTCCAGACTTGTTGCATCGGAAGCACTTGCCCCTTGGCTTATTAGCCCCCACTCGTGGTCCATTCCTCTTGGCACCACTGGGTTTCCAGGCTTGCTTCCTTTTCTTGCCCCTACCTCCAACAGCTTTCAAGCTTTTGGACTTGGTAGCTACAAGCGCATGAGACTTGCCCTTCTTGTAGATCCCCTCTGCCGCCTTTAGTTCAGTCAGGAGTTGCGCAAGAGTATAAGATAGTTTACCCATATTATAGCTCATACGAAACTTCCCAAAACTAGGGGTCAGAGACTGGAGTATGATGTCGACTTGCGTCTCACCATCAATCTGAGCTCCTAGGACCTCCAATTCATTCAACAAACTCATCATCTTAAGGACGTGCTCCTCAACGGGCGTCCCTTCAGAATGAGTAGTTGTCATGAGGACTCTCATGGCCTCTTGTCTAGCCGCACGGTCTTGATGCCCAAACATGTCCTTGAGGTTGAACAGCATATCCTCGGCGGTGTCCATCGACTCATGTTGGGTTTGGAGTACATTTGACATGGAAGCCAAAATATAGCACCTAGCCATTTCATCAGCCTTTGTCCACCTCCTATACGCTGCTCTCTCCTCATCAGTTGAGGCAGCCGTGGGTTCAACTGGGCATGACTCATAGAGTACGAACTTGTACTCTTCAGTAGTCAGGACAATGTCCAAATTTCTCTTCCAATCAATGTAATTGGGACCAGTGAGTTTATTCTCCATGAGTATCACAGAAAGTGGATTCATAGCTATTCTCTAAACCTATAAGCACATATAAACAAACAATCAATTTAATGTCCGATATTATCTCCCTCAAATAATATCATTAAATTACTAATCACATCTAAAATCCCATCAGGTAAGGCAAGCCACGATAGTGTGGACGTTTACCCACTCAAATGATTTCGTAATTAGATTTGCTTCGGTCGTACATCATCGATAGCGTTACTTCGATGGGAAGAATACTATGAAGCGTACCTAAGTGTAAACCATTACTCAGTACCAAGAAGTTCGTTTGGGAGTCGCATATCACCGCAAGCCACGATAGTGTGGACGTTTACGTTGACACACGGATCCTTTACGTTCTTCTAAAACTGTCTACATCAATTGTTCCAAAGTCCCATTCAGTATAGCAAGCCACGATAGTGTGGACATTTACTACACCAAAAGACTTTTACAATTGACATCCTTTTACTTTATCCATTGAATTCTCGCAAACCAAGACGCGGAGAATCATAAGTGAAACTCGAAGTTTCTAACCAGTGATTCACCATGCGAACAACCCTATCTCTCATAAATGAGGGAGCCGAGCAGACAATCGATCCACCTTAAAAGGATGGTACGAAGGTCTCTAATTTGTGTCATCCACATGACCAAGTGGCTTTGGCTCCATTCCACTCCCCGGGGTGAGAATGAGTCGACTTGAAGTCAGCTTCAGAAAGACAAATTAGGCATTGTTTGATAAACTTGATCAATGTTTCTTGTAGAAGGAATTACAAGAATTCTCCTCCAATGACTCGTCTACACGAACTTCGAAAGTCCATAAGAGTCACCAAGAGAACAGCAATGGAGACCATGGGAATGTTTCCATCCCCTCTCCCACTTAGCTTTTTACAATAAAGGGATACGCTATCTAGTGCATAAAATAAACACATATAGCATGCATACAAGCAATAAAGGACATAGTATCACATAGTCAAAATAATGCTAGAAAAATTATTTTCCCGACTATCATGGCTTTATTCCATCTTCATATGCATCTTCTAGTGTTCAGTCTTCGTTTTTGAATGTTCCATGTGACGAGAATATTAATCCCAATATTTAAATCTATTTATTTTCAATTAATACAAAAGTTACTTTATTCGAAAATTAAGTCAATCGAATATATCAAAAATAAAATTAAATATTATTAATATTTTATTTATTTATTTTCCCATCTAATTCCATTAAATCTCTAGAATCCTATCCAAGTAGAAACTTGAATATTCTAGAAGACTTCTATAATAGAATAAGGAAATAAAATAAATTAGGACTCTTTTACTTTCCAACAATTAATTAATTTCCATCTAATGAAAAATTCCGAGAAGGAATAATCAAATAGGAAATAAATTAATTCTTAATTAATTCTTTTCCTAATTCATGAGAGTTCACATAAAAGAGAATACTCAATAAGGAATAAAATTAATTCCAATTAATTCTTTTCCTAATCCATGAGAGTTCCTAAAAATTAAGAACACTCAAATAGGAAAACCGAATTAAATTAGGAAAGTAAGATCTTGGTAGGAATAGCATGGGATTGGGAAACCCCACGCCACCCCCACCGTCGACCTCCACCGCCCGGGACCACCACCGCCGCCGTCCCCAGCCCACGCGCCACCACCACCGGTGGCCGGCGTGGCCGGAAGCCCTAGCGGGCAGCCCCTTTGATGGGGTCGATCGATTCTCATGGGGATCGATCATGGGGATGATCGACTCCCCCCGGTTTTTCGTCCCCTTCGTCTTCGTCACACGTCTTCGTCTTCCGGCGATCGTTCCAACATCGAACCAACGTAAATAAATTACAAGAAATAAATTTACAATTCCGGTATCGATTCTATACATGAAATCGACCCTATACACTTTCCGGAAAACATAGAACAATAATAATAAATCCTAAATTCGGTCAACCCCCGAATTTTTACTATTACAAGCATTCATCCACACAAAACGAATCTCGACATGTCCGAGAGTTTAATAAACGAATAATCATGATAATTAAACAACAATTAATTAAACCATGATAGCCGGAAATCCCTGCAAGGTAGAACGATAATAGAACATATACATGAAGACGAAACCAAATGCTCTGATACCATTTGCTGGGAATCGATATCCCGGATTACCAAAAATGCGGAAACCGATAATCCGATCGAAATCCCGTCGCCGGAAACACGCGAACCACCTCACGTCGACGGAGCTCGACTCGAGCATCACCGCCGCGGGATAAAAGCCTGCGGCTAGAAAACCCTAGTCGAGCCCCCGCCGCGAGGGGGCTCGCGATCGCACCTCGCGATCGCCGGGGCTGCCCAGCAGCCCCCGGTGGTGAGTCCGGCGACTCACCACCACCGCCAAAGGAGGGCGGTCAGCCTCCAGCTGACCCGCCGCGGCTCCCAGCCGCGGCTTTCCCCGCGATCGTTCCCGCGGTCGATCGCATGCCCCGGCTCCAGCCGAGGCTCCTCCCGTGCGCCGTCGCCGGCCGAGGGTGGCCAGGGGGTTCACCCACCGTGGCACCAGCCCACGGCGAACCCCCAGCGATCGACCAAGTCGATCGCATGCCCCGGCGAGAGCCGGGGCTTCCCCTCGTCCGCGCGCCGGGCGGTCGAACCCTAGGGTTTCGACCGCCCCCTTCGATCTTCGCCGGGGATCTCGAATCCCCGTCCGCGATGATCGTACGTTACCCGGATCGTATGTTCATGTATATATCACTATTAATATCACATAAAATCATAGAGGGGGTTTACGATTTTATACCTCGATTCGTTGTGCGGAGAAACGAAATCAAAACGTTGAAGACCTTCGAATCTTCCTACGTATTCCTTGCACTCCGTTCGAACGTCGTGTGGGCGACGAGCTATCGAACTCCTATGGATCTCCTTCAACTCTCAAGCAATATCAAGTATGATATTCTTGTCTTACGATGTTTTTAATTATGAAGGCCATGTAGTGCTTTTATAGGCTACGTAGGGGATCAAAAGGAGGTGGAATATTGGGCTTCCAATATTGATGATTAAATTGAGCCCAAGCCCAAGTCTATTAATCCTAATCAATATTAATTAATTTATTTTCCACTATATAAATTAATTGCACTCCCAATATTAAACCATATTATATCAAATAATATTTCTCCGGTAGTATTATTTATTCCGTGTATTTAAGATTTAAATATCCATGAATAAATTTATTTATTGCTCAATAAATTATATTCATCTCTTATATCCGAGAATAGTACCATTCAACCTTAATTATTGTGCGGAACGAATCCACTCATGAGGTTTACACAATAATTCCTTATGAACTCATCTCGGGGATATTATCAACCCTTACGGGATACACTTTCCCGTCAAGTATTCACGGCATGCCATATATAAAATATAGCGACCCAATTTTACCGGTAATTAACCCAATAATTAAATCGGTTAATTCCTTTGGAAAATCTAAGTCACTTATATTAAATATACACATCCGCAATAATATCGGGGATTAAGAATAAAATACTCTGAGACTTAAATCAATTATCAAAGGCAATCCTAATTGATAAATCTCAAGTGATCAGCCCAATACACCAAGTGTACAAGTGTGATAAAATAATTAAGACAAATTATTTTCTCTCTCACACAACGACTATACCGATGGATTGGTCCGTGTCCATCTAGGTCGTGATCAACCGTTCGATTAAATACGAGTAACCGATAGTATGATCTGATGGAGTAGTATACTTAATGTCTAGATTTGAGTATTCTGAACTCTGTATGCACTTTCATTTACCTATTAATAATGAACATTCATTTGCTTTTAATTATTGTTAATTAAATATATGCAAATCATAGTCCTGGATTTTATACGTTGTAGTTAGTATGGTGTGTCGGGCCCACACAGAAGATCATACTATCGGTTACTCGTATTTAATCGAACAGTTGCTCACGACTTAGATGGACACGGACCAATCCATCGGTATAGTCGTTGTGTGAGAGAGAAGATAATTTATCTTGATTATCTTATCACACTTGTACACTTGGTGTATTGAGCGGATCGCTTGAGACTTATCAATTAGGATTGCTCTGTGATAATTGATTTAAGTCTCGGAGTATTTTATTCTTAATCCCTGAAATAATTGCGGGTGTGTATATTTAATATTAGTGACTTTGATTTTCCAAAGGAATTAACCGATTTAATTATTGGGTTAATTACCGGTTGAGTTGGGTCACTATATTTTATATATGGCATGCCGTGAATTCTTGAAGGGACAGTGTATCCCGGAAGGGTTGATAATATCCCCGAGATGAGCTCATAAGGATTTATTATGTAAACCTCGCGAGTGGATTTGTTCCGCATAATAAATAAGGTTGAGTGGTACTATTCTCGGATATAAGAGATGAATAAATTTATTAAGCAATAAATAAATTTTATTCATGGATATTTAAATCTTAAATACACGGAATAAATAATACTAAGTTGGAGAAATATTATTTGATATAATATAGATAAATATTGGGAGTGCAATTTTATTTATATAGTGGAAAATAAATAAAATTAATATTGATAAGAATTAATGGATTTGGGTTGGACCCAATTTAATTTTCAATATTAGAAGCCCAATATTTAATCTCCTTTTGATCCCCTACGTAGCCTATAAAAGCACTACATGGTCTTCACCTTTCATTAACCTAAGATACGTCAATCATAAAGTTTTGAAGAGTGAAGAGGATCCATAGAGTTCGATAGCTCGTCGCCCACCCGACGTTCGAACGGAGTGCAAGGAATACGCGGGAAGATCACGAGGTCATCGATTTCGTTTCTCCGAACAACGAATCGAAGGTACAATATCTAATCTAACTTGATAATTGTTCGATTTGTTTTTATCGAGAATACCGTAGAACAAAGATCCGAGGATCGAACCCCGGGACGAGGGTCGAGCCGGGCGGTGGTGGTTGGACCACCGGACCGCCGGCGGCTCGTGGATCCCTCGTGGGGATCGCGCACGGAAACCCTCGGCTGGGAGCCGAGGATCGATCGAACCCCTACGGGGTCGATCGCTGGAGCTGCGGGGTTAACCTGCAGCGGCTCGTAGCGAGCTGCGGGGTTACCCGCAGCGAGTCGCTGGGGACGAGCCCCAGCCGTGTGAGCAGCGGATCGCCGGATCCGCTGCGGGGATGCTACGAGCATCCCAGGGATGCCGCGAGGCATCCCGTGCGATCGCTGGGAGCGATCGCAAGTCCCTTCGCGGGGACTCGGTTGGGCGTCCGCGTGCCTCGTGCGTGCGACGCGTTCGGTCGGGTCCCGGTTCGCGTGGGCTCGTGGTTTCTCCGGCGATTGAGTTTCGATTGTATGAACCCCGGCTCGCGGGGGTTTGGGTGGGGGCGGATTGCGTGGCTTCGGGCGCGTGGTCTCCAAAGCCCGGACTCCGGCGGATGAGTCGGTATTCGTATGATCTCCGGCGAAGGGTTCGTTCGGGTTATCGGTTCCGCAATTTTTGATAACCCGGGATATCGAATTCCAACAACTGGTATCAGAGCGTGGTTTACGTTCGCGGTATTTTCGATAAATATTGTTCTACCTTGCAGGGTTCCGACTATTATGGCTTAATTAATTATTCGCTTAATTTATTTTGTCATGATTGTTGTTTTTTGTTAAACTCTCGGACATGTCGAGATTCGTTTTTGGTGGTGAATGCTTGTAATAGTAAAAATTCGGGGGTTGACCGAATTTAGGATTTATTATTATGTTCATTATTTTTCCGGAAAATGTATAGGGTCGATTTCGTGTATAGAATCGATACCGGAATTGTAATTTAGATTTTGTAAATTTATTTTGCGATTGGATCGATGTTGGAGTTGTGTACTTAATGTCTAGATTTAAGTAACGGAAACTCACGATCCATTGCCATTAATCTATTTAAATAAACAATTATTTGCGTTTAATTATTTATAATTAAATATATGCAAATTATAGTCCTGGATTTTATACGTTGTAGTTAGTATGGTGTGCATGGGCGCACAGAAGATCATACTATCGGTTACTCGTATTTAATCGAACAGTTGCTCACGACCTAGATGGACACGGACCAATCCATCGATTTAATTATTGGGTTAATTACCGGTTAAGTTGGGTCACTATATTTTATATATGACACGCCGTGAATTCTTGAAGGGACAGTGTATCCCGGAAGGGTTGATAATATCCCCGAGATGAGCTCATAAGGATTTATTATGTAAACCTCGCGAGTGGATTTGTTCCGCATAATAAATAAGGTTGAGTGGTACTATTCTCGGATATAAGAGATGAATAAATTTATTAAGCAATAAATAAATTTTATTCATGGATATTTAAATCTTAAATACACGGAATAAATAATACTAAGTTGGAGAAATATTATTTGATATAATATGGATAAATATTGGGAGTGCAATTTTATTTATATAGTGGAAAATAAATAAAATTAATATTGATAAGAATTAATGGATTTGGGTTGGACCCAATTTAATTTTCAATATTAGAAGCCCAATATTTAATCTCCTTTTGATCCCCTACGTAGCCTATAAAAGCACTACATGGTCTTCACTTTTCACAACCTAAGATACGCCAATCATAAAGTCTTGAAGAGTGAAGAGGATCCATAAGGAGTTCGATAGATCGTCGCCCACCCGACGTTCGAACGGAGTGCAAGGAATACGCGGGAAGATCACGAGGTCATCGATTTCGTTTCTCCGAACAACGAATCGTAGGTACAATATCTAAACCCCCTTGATAATTGTTCGATTTGAATTTTATCGAGAATACCGTAGAACGCAAGATCCGAAGGATCGAACCCGGATTAGACGAAGGACCACGCGGTGGTGGCGAAGCCACCGGACCGCGTGGACCGCACGCCTAGGGTTCGGCGCGCGGAAGGAGAACCCTCGGCCTCGGCCGAGGGGGCGATCGCTGGGAGCGATCGCCGGCGGTGACGGGCTGGTGCCGTCACCTCCCCACCGCGACGGTGGGGGCTTCTCCACGGCGGGCAGCAGGTCGCCGGACCTGCTGCTGGGGGCTGCCGGATGCAGCCCTATCGATCGCGATTATCGATGCGATCCACGATCGCGCGAACCCCGGCTCGCGGGGGTTCGGGTGGGGGCGGATTGCGCGCCTTCGGGCGCGTGGTCTCCAAAGCCCGGACTCCGGCGGATGAGTCGGCGTTCGTGTGATCTCCGGCGAAGGGTTCGTTCGGGTTATCGGTTCCGCAAATTTTGATAACCCGGGATATCGAATTCCAACAATTGGTATCAGAGCGTGGTTTACGTTCGCGGTATTTTCGATAAAATTGTTCTACCTTGCAGGGTTCCGACTATTATGGCTTAATTTATTATTCGTTTAATTTATTTTGTCATGATTGTTGGTTTTATTAAACTCTCGGACATGTCGAGATTCGTTTTTGGTGGTGAATGCTTGTAATAGTAAAAATTCGGGGGTTGACCGAATTTAGGATTTATTATTATGTTCATTGTTTTTCCGGAAAATGTATAGGGTCGATTTCGTGCATAGAATCGATACCGGAATTGTAATTTAGATTTTTGTAAATTTATTTTGCGATTGGATCGACGAATCGAAGACCGCCGGAGAAGACGAAGTGACGAGGAGACGAAGGACCGGGATCGATCAATCCCCATGATCGATCCCGAGGGGATCAATCGACCCGCGGCCCTAGGCGGGCTGTCCGTGGGAGTCCCGGCCACGCCGGCCACCAGTGGAGGTGGCGCGTGGGCCGGGCGGCGGCGGCGTGCCCGTGGCTGGCGGTCGGACGTGGTGGGGGTGGCTCGGGGTCTCCCAACCCGGGCTACTCCTACCGGAAATATACTTTCCTAATTAATTCATTATTTCCTATTTTGATTATTTCTTTATGGAATATTCTAGAAAAATAGAAAAAGAATTAATTTAGTACTAAATTTATTTTTCCTATTTGATTATTCCTACTCATGGGAATATTCATGGATTAGGAATAAAATAAATTTGGAAAAGTATAATAGTCCTAATTATTTTATTTCTTTATTTCATTATGGATATCATCTAGAATATTCCAAGAATATCTTGGATAGATTATTCTAGAGATTTAATGAAGTGGAAAAAGAAAATAAAATAAATAAAATATTAATAATGTTTAATTTTATTTTTGATATATTCAATTGACTTAATTTTCGAATTAAGTAACTTTTGGATTAATTGAAAATAAATAGATTTAAATATTGGAAATTAATATTCTCGTCACATGGAGCATTCAAGAAACGAAGACTGAAGACTAGAAGATGCGTACGGAGATGTGATGAAGCCATAATAGTCGGAAAATAATATTCTAGTATTATTTTGACTATGTGATAATACTATGTGCTTTATTACATGTATGCATGCTATATGTGTTTATTTTATGCACTAGATAGCATATCCCTTTATTGTAAAAAGCTAAGTGGGAGAGGGTATGGAAACATACCCATGGTCTCCATTGCTGCTCTCTTGGTGACTTTTATAGACTTTTGAAGTTTATATAGATAAGTCATTAGAGGAGAGTTCTTGTAATTCCTTTTATGAGAAACATTGATTAAGTTTATCAAACAATGCCTAATTTGTCTTTCCAAAGCTGATTTCAAGTCGACTCATTCTCACCCCGGGGAGTGGAATGGAGCCAGAGCCACTTGGTCATGTAGAGGACACAAATTAGAGACTTTCGTGCCATTCTTTGATAGATGGGTCGTTTGTCTGCTCGGCTCCCTCATTTATGAGAGATAGGGTTGTTCGCATGGTGAATCACTGGTTAGAAACTTCGAGTTTCACTTATGATTCTCCGCGTCTTGATTTACAAGATTAAATGGATCAAGTAATTGGGAGTCAATTATAAAAGTCTCTTAGTGTAGTAAACGTCCACACCACGTGGCTTGCTATGCTGACGGACTTTGGATTAATTGATGTAGACAGTTGTAAGTAATTATGAAGAGTTGTGAAGTTATCGTAAACGTCCACACCACGTGGCTTGCGGTGATGTAGCAATTCCAAATAATTTACTTTGGTACTGAGTAATGGTTTACACTTAGATACGCATTATAGTATTCCTCCCCACGATGTTACGCTATAAGTGATGTATGACCAAAGAAAATCTAATTGCTAAATCATTTGGGTGGGTAAACGTCCACACCACGTGGCTTGCCTTACCTGATGGGATTTTAGATGTGATTAGTGATTTAATGATATTATTTGAGGGAGATAATATCGGATATTAAATCGATTGTTTGTTATTATATGTGCTCATAGATTATGAATGGCTTTGAACCCACTTTATGTGATACTTAAGGATTTTAACTCACTGGTCCCTGATTGTATTGATTGGAATAGAGATCTGGACATTGCCCAGACTGTTAAAGAGTACAAGTTTGTACTCAAGTGAGCTTTGTTCTCCTGAGCCTACCAATGTCTTAACTGATGAGGAAGGGACTGATTTTAATATCATGTTCAAACTCAAGGAGATGTTTAGACATGACGTAGAGGCTAGACAAGAGGCGATGAGGATACTCATAAAGGCCAGTCGATTCGAGGAAACGCTTAAACACGTTTTCGAGATGATGAACCTTTTAGACGAGTTGAGACGGAAATCGCAAGCTCTTGTAGCCAATGCCAAAGGTTTCGAACCTAAGGGCAAAAACCGGGGAAAAGGAAAAGCAAGCAAAGAAACCCAGTGGTCCTAAGTTTCTTGGATCACGAGATGGGACGAGAAAGCCAATAGGCTAGTGTTCTCGATGCAAATAGTCTGGGTACTGGAAGTCTGATTATCCTCTCAAAGAAAGTACGAAATCTTCTTTAGTCGTAAAACATAGTCAGTGGTATTATCTACCGGAACCTGGTGTGTAGATATGGAACCATTGACGGTATGCGCATTCTAAATGCGAGGGTTCCAGGAAACCCGACGACTTGGAAAAGAAGAAATCGTAGTCTACATGGGCAATGCTGTTGAGGAGGCAACTGTTGTAGTGGAGGACAATTATATAGGATTTCATTTTGAGTTATTGCTTTTATGTACCTTTTAGAAAGAACTTTGTTCTGGATTTCTAATGAATGGATATTTTATTTCTTTTAATCATTTGATGGTTATGAGAAGAAATAAGGATATTACCTATTCTGGTACATTAGCTAGCAATATATAAATGATAAACCCTAAGTCCACCACGATGCAACGAACCGTAGCACAAAAACTCGTTTTACTTTTAAGAGATATTTCGGTAATGAATCATTTATACTTGTGGATTCTTATGCTAAGTCATGTTTATTCAAATAAGAAGTTCAAAGGTCGAAAATTGATATTTTGATCAATTAAGTTGAAGGAATGGACCTTCCGACCCAAGAATCTAATTTGGAAGATAACATAACTAAGCAATCCTTTATGGATATAAGGTATAAGATCCGGACAAGTATTAGAATTGATTAACTCTGATGTATGCAGACCTTTTTCTACTCAGACAATAAGATACGAGTACTTCATTTTATGATTACTCGAAAAAATGGGTTAGCATACCTGATGTGCCACAAAAGCAAAGTGTTTTGACAAGTCAATGGACACAAAGCTATTGTGGGGAACCATCATGGTATATCCATTGAAAGCCTGCGATCTAATCGCGGAGGCAAGTGCCTGTCTGAGGAATGCATGGCATACTGATCAGAGATTGGGATTTGATCCCAAATGACTACACCATACACTCTTGTGTAGGAATGGTGTGTCGAAAATTAAGAAATGGAACTCTTATAGAAATAGTAAAGGCACGAGTTATACGGAACTACCTATGTTCTATGGATATGTCTGGAAACAACGGCGCATTCAAATGCGGTTGTAGAATATCCTAGAAGAACAAAAGATGTGTGTTCAAATAGTACTATGAACCAGAAGGACGTTATAAGTTCTAACGCCCGGTTCTTAGAGGAAGACTATTAGATGAACCACAAGCCCAAAGTGACGTAATACTTTGAATGAGAGAGAACGATAAGGACTGGATACAGCCGAACCGAGTATAGATACACCACTAGAACCTGCACCTAATACTGTCACTGTTAATACACCGGAACGCCGTCGTAGTGGGAGGGTTGTTAAACAACCGGACAGATGGATTGGACTGGGTGAGTCTTCGGACTCGGCACCCGGAGTTCATGAAGTCGATCCCTGGACCTATGATAAGGCGGTACAGGATATAGATGCGCCTTCTTGGAAGAAAGCGATGAAATCCGAAATAGAATCTATAGATTCTAACAAAGTCTGGGATCTTGTAGAAGCACCAAGCGGCGTAAAGCCAATTGGGTAAATGGGTCTACAAGAGAAAGAGAGAATCTGACAGAAAGGTTGAAACCTTTAAAGCTAGGCTTGTTGCGAAAGGATATACTCAGAAAGAGGGAATCGATTATGAGGAGACCTTCTCGCCGGTAGCCAAGATAAAGTCGATCCGGATTCTCTTATCCATAGCAGCTCATATGGATTATGAGGTGTGGCAAATGGATGTCAAGACAGCTTTCCTTAATGGAAGTCTTGACGAGACAAACAACCAGAAGGATTCATTGCTAAGGGGCGAGATCATCTAGTGTGCAAGCTTAATCGATCCATTTATGGATTGAAACAAGCCTCGAGTTCGTGGTACTTGCAAATTGATGAGATAGTCCATTTTATGGATTCATCAAAGCATAGACGAATCGTGTGTATGGGAAACATGATGGAAACAAGGTGGTGTTTCTCGGGTTTTATGTAGATAACATTTTATCATTGGCAACAATGTAAAGATGTAATCAGACATGAAATGATGGTTGTCTGGATAAATCATTATGAAAGATATAGGAAGAAGTTGGACCTGTTCTTGAGATCTTGGATCTCTAGGAGAGAACATTGTACTTCTCCTGGACATCTTACATATATATGATTGTGGTTCGTTTTAACATGCAAGATTCCCAGAAAGGTTCGTTACCTTTCAGATACGGAATGCATCTATCTAAGGATATGTGTTTTGGAACACAAAAGGAGATAGAAGAAATGAAAGCAGTTTCCTACACTTTAAGTGTGGAAAGCTCGATGAATGCATTGTTGAAAACAAGAACCTGATATCGGCTATGCGGTTAGCATAGTGGGAGGATATCAAGGTAATCCTGGAAAGGAATACTTGACTGCTGTAATGAACATTTTAAGTACTTTCGAAGTACTGGAAACTATGTTCTGGATTACGGAGCAGACAAACATTTCCTTTGGATTACATTCTCTTAGATTTCTAATCGAATAAGGACCGGTGTAAGTCGATATCAGGCTTTGTGTTTCACTATTAAAGGAGAAGGAGTTTTAACATGGAAGAGTGATAAGCACGATGCTTTTCGGACTCTGCCATGGGTAACCAAATAAGCGGCCTCAGAGGCAGCGGAAGTTTTGGTATAGCTCCGGGATAATCTCTGGGACTTAGATGTGATTCTTAATTTGCCAAAGGCTATGTCAATAGCGGTGCGATGGCAAATGGTAAGAAATCACAAGTCCATAAGTGTAAGATAACACATAGAGCAAGTACCACCTGATACGAGTCATCGTCGAGGAGACGACGCTGTAGTCACCAAGATAACTTCAGAGCGGCAACCTAGAGTGCTCATTCACAAAGTACTTCTTGAAAGTACAACTTAAGCACGTGATGAGTATGGGAGTCGGGAGTTTGGAGGAAATGACTAGACCTTAGTACAAGTGGGAGATTGTTGGAGTTGTGTACTTAATGTCTAGATTTAAGTAACGGAAACTCACGATCCATTGCCATTAATCTATTTAAATAAACAATTATTTGCGTTTAATTATTTATAATTAAATATATGCAAATTATAGTCCTGGATTTTATACGTTGTAGTTAGTATGGTGTGCATGGGCGCACAGAAGATCATACTATCGGTTACTCGTATGTAATCGAACAGTTGCTCATGACCTAGATGGACACGGACCAATCCATCGGTATAGTCGTTGTGTGAGAGAGAAATAATTTATCTTAATTATTTTATCACACTTGTACACTTGATGTATTGAGCGGATCGCTTGAGACTTATCAATTAGGATTGCTCTGTGATAATTGATTTAAGTCTCGGAGTATTTTATTCTTAATCCCTGAAACAATTGCGGGTGTGTATATTTAATATAAGTGACTTTGATTTTCCAAAGGAATTAACCGATTTAATTATTGGGTTAATTACCGGTTAAGTTGGGTCACTATATTTTATATATGACATGCCGTGAATTCTTGAAGGGACAGTGTATCCCGGAAGGGTTGATAATATCCCCGAGATGAGCTCATAAGGATTTATTATGTAAACCTCGCGAGTGGATTTGTTCCGCATAATAAATAAGGTTGAGTGGTACTATTCTCGGATATAAGAGATGAATAAATTTATTAAGCAATAAATAAATTTTATTCATGGATATTTAAATCTTAAATACACGGAATAAATAATACTAAGTTGGAGAAATATTATTTGATATAATATGGATAAATATTGGGAGTGCAATTTTATTTATATAGTGGAAAATAAATAAAATTAATATTGATAAGAATTAATGGATTTGGGTTGGACCCAATTTAATTTTCAATATTAGAAGCCCAATATTTAATCTCCTTTTGATCCCCTACGTAGCCTATAAAAGCACTACATGGTCTTCACTTTTCACAACCTAAGATACGCCAATCATAAAGTTTTGAAGAGTGAAGAGGATCCATAAGGAGTTCGATAGATCGTCGCCCACCCGACGTTCGAACGGAGTGCAAGGAATACGCGGGAAGATCACGAGGTCATCGATTTCGTTTCTCCGAACAACGCATCGTAGGTACAATATCTAAACCCCCTTGATAATTGTTCGATTTTAATTTTATCGAGAATACCGTAGAACGCAAGATCCGAAGGATCGAACCCGGATTAGACGAAGGACCACGCGGTGGTGGCGAAGCCACCGGACCGCGTGGACCGCACGCCTAGGGTTCGGCGCGCGGAAGGAGAACCCTCGGCCTCGGCCGAGGGGGCGATCGCTGGGAGCGATCGCCGGCGGTGACGGGCTGGTGCCGTCACCTCCCCACCGCGACGGTGGGGGCTTCTCCACGGCGGGCAGCAGGTCGCCGGACCTGCTGCTGGGGGCTTCCGGATGCAGCCCTATCGATCGCGATGATCGATGCGATCCACGATCGCGCGAACCCCGGCTCGCGGGGGTTCGGGTGGGGGCGAATTGCGCGCCTTCGGGCGCGTGGTCTCCAAAGCCCGGACTCCGGCGGATGAGTCGGCGTTCGTGTGATCTCCGGCGAAGGGTTCGTTCGGGTTATCGGTTCCGCAAATTTTGATAACCCGGGATATCGAATTCCAACAATCGACGAATCGAAGACCGCCGGAGAAGACGAAGTGACGAGGAGACGAAGGACCGGGATCGATCAATCCCCATGATCGATCCCGAGGAGATCGATCGACCCGCGGCCCTAGGTGGGCTGTCCGTGGGAGTCCCGGCCACGCCGGCCACCAGTGGTGGTGGCGCGTGGGCTGGGCGGCGGCGGCGTGCCCTAGGCGGCGGTCGGACGTGGTGGGGGTGCTTGGGGTCTCCCAACCCGGGCTACTCCTACCGGAAATATACTTTCCTATTTTAATTCGGTTTTTCCTATTTTGATTATTTCTTTATGGAATATTCAAAGAAATAGAAAAAGAATTAATTTAGTACTAAATTTATTTTTCCTATTTGATTATTCCTACTCATGGGAATATTCATGGATTAGGAATAAAATAAATTTGGAAAGTATAAAAGTCCTAAATTATTTTATTTCTTTATTTCATTATGGATATCATCTAGAATATTCCAAGAGTATCTTGGATAGATTATTCTAGAGATTTAATTGAGTGGAAAAAGAAAATAAAATAAATAAAAATATTAATAATATTTAATTTTATTTTTGATATATTCAATTGACTTAATTTTCGAATTAAGTAACTTTTGGATTAATTGAAAATAAATAGATTTAAATATTGGATATTAATATTCTCGTCACATGGAGCATTCAAGAAACGAAGACTGAAGACTAGAAGATACGTACGGGGATGTGATGAAGCCATAATAGTCGGAAAATAATATTCTAGTATTATTTTGACTATGTGATAATACTATGTGCTTTATTACATGTATGCATGCTATATGTGTTTATTTTATGCACTAGATAGCGTATCCCTTTATTGTAAAAAGCTAAGTGGGAGAGGGTATGGAAACATGCCCATGGTCTCCATTGCTGCTCTCTTGGTGACTTTTATAAACTTTTGAAGTTTATATAGATAAGTCATTGGAGGAGAGTTCTTGTAATTCCTCTTACAAGAAACATTGATTAAGTTTATCAAACAATGCCTAATTTGTCTTTCCAAAACTGATTTCAAGTCGACTCATTCTCACCCCGGGGAGTGGAATGGAGCCAGAGCCACTTGGTCATGTAGAGGACACAAATTAGAGACCTTCGTACCATTCTTTGATAGATGGATCGATTGTCTGCTCGGCTCCCTCATTTATGAGAGATAGGGTCGTTCGCATGGCGAATCACTGGTTAGAAACTTCGAGTTTCACTTATGATTCTCCACGTCTTGATTTACGAGATTGAATGGATCCAGTAATTGGATTTCAATTATATAAATCTTTTTGGTGTAGTAAACGTCCACACGAACATGGCTTGCTATACTGAATGGGATTTTAGAATAATTGATGTAGACAGTTATAGGGAATTGTGAAGAGTTGCGAGTTGTCGTAAACGTCCACACGAACGTGGCTTGCGGTGACATAACAGTTCTAAACGATTCACCTTAGTACTGAGTAATGGTTTACACTTAGATACGCGTTATAGTATTCCTCCCAACGAGGTTACGCTATAAGTGATGTATGACCGAAGTAAAATCTAATTGCTAAATCATTTGGGTGGGTAAACGTCCACACGAACGTGGCTTGCCTTACCTGATGGGATTTTAGATGTGATTAGTGATTTAATGATATTATTTGAGGGAGATAATATCGGATATTAAATTGTTTGTTTGTTTTATGTGCTTATAGGTTAAGAATGACTGTGACCCCACTTTGTGATATACTTAAGGATGAAAACTCACCGGTTCCATATGGTGATGATTGGGAACGAAATCTGGACATTGTTCAGATTGTTGAGCTTTCCGAACCCACTGTTGTCCCAACTGATGAGGAAATTCGAAATGACCTCAGGATGATGTTGAGACATAGCGTGGAAGCCGGACAAGAGGTGGTTAACATACTCACAGAGTTCTCTCTCAATGAGTCCCTTAAAAAGGATTCGGCGAAGGCGGAGTTTGTGCGTAGGTTGAGAAAATCACAAGCTTTTGTGGCAAGGCTAGAGGAAGAGCGTGCAAAGAAACCCAGTGGTTTAAAGCCACGGATTGGGAAAGGCAAGCCTTTGGGCAAGTGCTTTCGATGCAAGCAGTTTGGGCACTGGAGGTCTGATTGTCCTCTCATCAAAGGTACGAAATTTTCCTTAGTCACTGAAACATTGTCAGCGGTGATATCTACCAGCACCTGGTGTGTAGATACGGGTGCCACTGACCATGTCTGCAATTCATTGCAGGGGTTCCAGGAAACCCGGAGACTTAGAGAGGGAGAGATCGTGATCTACATGGGCAATGCCGCGAAGGTGGCGGCTGTTGCAGTGGGAGACGTTCACTTACGCTTTAGTAGTGATAGGGTTTTAGTTTTACAAAATTGTCTTTATGTACCGAATTTTAGAAAGAATTTAATTTCAGTTTCTAAGTTAATTCTGAATGGATATTCTGTTTCTTTTGATCACTCTGTGGTCATAAGAAGAAATAGTAAGATTGTCTGTTCTGGTACATTGGTGGACGATTTGTATATTCTAAATCCTGAGTCTAACACGATGCAACTAACCGAGAGTAATAACACATCTACCAATAAGAGAAAGGAACCTTCTAAAATGAATCAATTATACTTGTGGAATCTAAGGCTAGGTCATATTAATTCGAATAGAATTCAAAGGTTGAAAGCTGATGGTCTCATTAGCGGCATAGAAGGAGAGGACCTTCCAACCTGCGAATCCTGTTTGGAGGGTAAAATGACCAAGCGTTCTTTTTCTGGTAAAGGACATAGAGCTGAACAAGTATTGGATTTGATTCACTCTGACGTATGCGGACCTATGTCTACTCAGGCAAGGGGAGGGTACGAGTACTTCATCACTTTTACTGATGATTACTCAAGATATGGATTTGTATACTTGATGCGCCGCAAGAGCGAATCCTTTGACAAGTTCAAGGAATTCAAGGCTTTTGTGGAGAACCTTCAAAGTAAATCCATTAAATGCCTGCGATCTGATCGCGGAGGCGAGTACCTGTCTGGAGAATTCAAGGCATACTTAGTAGAGAATGGGATTGATTCCCAGATGACATCACCATATACTCCCCAGCAGAATGGTGTGTCGGAAAGAAGGAATAGGACTCTTATGGAAATGGTACGTTCAATGATGAGTTACTCGGACTTACCTACTATGTTCTGGGGACATGCCTTGGAAACAGCGGCGTACATTCTCAACATGGTTCCAACGAAAACGGTACCCACAACACCCATGGAAAGGTGGAGCGGGCGCAAGCCTAGCCTCAGGCACCTTCGGATCTGGGGATGTCCAGCACATGTGTTGCGACAAGGGGCCGATAAGTTAGAACCTAGATCAGAATTACGGTTGTTTGTAGGATACCCGAAAGGAACTAAAGGTGGCATGTTCTATAGTCCTACGGACCAGAAGATCGTTATAAGTACTAACGCTCGGTTCTTAGAGGAAGACTATGTCATGGACCACAAGCCCATAAGTGACACAATACTTGATGAGTTAAGAGGTGACAAGGAAGACTCAGATACAGCTGAACCGAGTGTAGATGCACCACTAGAACCTGCACCTAATATTGTCACTGTTGATACACCGGAACGCCGTCGTAGTGGGAGGGTTGTCAAACAACCGGACAGATGGATTGGACTGGGTGAGTCTTCGGACTCGGCACCCGGAGTTCATGAAGTCGATCCCTGGACCTATGATGAGGCGGTACAAGATATAGATGCGCCTTCTTGGAAGAAAGCGATGAAATCCGAAATAGAATCTATGGATTCTAATAAAGTCTGGGATCTTGTAGAACCACCAAGCGGCGTAAAGCCAATTGGATGCAAATGGGTCTACAAGAGAAAGAGAGGATCTGACGGAAAGGTTGAAACCTTTAAAGCTAGGCTTGTTGCGAAAGGATATACTCAGAAAGAGGGAATCGATTATGAGGAGACCTTCTCGCCGGTAGCCAAGATAAAGTCGATCCGGATTCTCTTATCCATAGCAGCTCATATGGATTATGAGGTGTGGCAAATGGACGTCAAGACAGCTTTCCTTAATGGAAGTCTTGACGAGACGATTTATATGAAACAACCAGAAGGATTCATTGCTAAGGGGCGAGATCATCTAGTGTACAAGCTTAATCGATCCATTTATGGATTGAAACAAGCCTCGAGATCGTGGAACCTGCGGTTTGATGAAGTAGTCCAATCTTTTGGATTCATTCAAAGTATGGACGAATCGTGTGTGTATTGGAAACGTGATGGAAAGAAGGTGGTGTTCTTCGTGCTTTATGTAGACGACATACTTCTCATTGGCAACAGTGTAAAGATGTTATCAGACATAAAGGGATGGTTGTCTAGACAATTCGATATGAAAGATTTGGGAGAAGTTGGACATGTTCTAGGGATCAAAGTTATAAGGGATCGCCGGAATAGAACATTGTGTCTTTCCCAGCAATCTTACATAGACACGATTCTAGCTCGTTTTAACATGCAAAATTCCAAGAAGGGTGATCTACCCTTCAGTAAAGGAACTTATCTTTCTAAGGAAATGTGTCCTCAGACACAGAAGGAGAAAGATGACATGAAAGCAGTTCCCTACGCTTCGGCTGTGGGAAGCTTAATGTATGCAATGTTATGCACGAGGCCTGATATCTGTTATGCCGTTGGCATAGTAGCGAGATATCAGAGTAACCCTGGAAAGGCTCATTGGACTGCCGTAAAGAGCATTTTCAAGTATTTGCGAAATACTAAGGATTATGTTCTGAGATACGGTGCAGACAATCTGATTCCTTTGGGTTACACAGATTCGGATTTCCAAGCTGATAAGGACCGGCGTAAGTCGACATCAGGCTATGTGTACACTTTGGGAGGTGGAGCCGTATCATGGAAGAGTGTTAAGCAAAAGTGCATTTCGGACTCTACCATGGAAGCTGAATATGTTGCAGCCTCAGAGGCAGCGAAAGAGTCAGTGTGGTTCCTTAATTTCCTCCAGGACTTAGATGTGATTCCAAGTTTGCCCAAAGCTATGACAATTTATTGTGACAATAGCGGTGCAGTGGCAAACAGTAAGGAACCACGGTCCCATAGTACTACGAAACACATAGAGCGCAAGTACCACCTGATTCAAGACATCGTCAAGAGGGGCGATGCGATAGTCACCAAGATAGCTTCGGAAGACAACCTAGCGGACCCTTTCACCAAGATACTTCCTAAGGAAGTATATTACAAGCACTTGGAGGGTTTGGGAGTCAGAAGTTTGGAGGATAAGACTAGACCTTAGTATAAGTGGGAGATTGATGGAGTAGTATACTTAATGTCTAGATTTGAGTATTCTGAACTCTGTATGCACTTTCATTTACCTATTAATAATGAACATTCATTTGCTTTTAATTATTGTTAATTAAATATATGCAAATCATAGTCCTGGATTTTATACGTTGTAGTTAGTATGGTGTGTCGGGCCCACACAGAAGATCATACTATCGGTTACTCGTATTTAATCGAACAGTTGCTCACGACTTAGATGGACACTGACCAATCCATCGGTATAGTCGTTGTGTGAGAGAGAAGATAATTTATCTTGATTATCTTATCACACTTGTACACTTGGTGTATTGAGCGGATCGCTTGAGACTTATCAATTAGGATTGCTCTGTGATAATTGATTTAAGTCTCGGAGTATTTTATTCTTAATCCCTGAAATAATTGCGGGTGTGTATATTTAATATTAGTGACTTTGATTTTCCAAAGGAATTAACCGATTTAATTATTGGGTTAATTACCGGTTGAGTTGGGTCACTATATTTTATATATGGCATGCCGTGAATTCTTGAAGGGACAGTGTATCCCGGAAGGGTTGATAATATCCCCGAGATGAGCTCATAAGGATTTATTATGTAAACCTCGCGAGTGGATTTGTTCCGCATAATAAATAAGGTTGAGTGGTACTATTCTCGGATATAAGAGATGAATAAATTTATTAAGCAATAAATAAATTT
This sequence comes from Euphrasia confusa, assembly GCA_954870475.1. Lineage (NCBI taxonomy): Eukaryota > Viridiplantae > Streptophyta > Magnoliopsida > Lamiales > Orobanchaceae > Euphrasia > Euphrasia confusa. The sequence goes on from OX940965.1 coordinate 12,188,219, forward strand.
TATTCATGGATATTTAAATCTTAAATACACGGAATAAATAATACTAAGTTGGAGAAATATTATTTGATATAATATAGATAAATATTGGGAGTGCAATTTTATTTATATAGTGGAAAATAAATAAAATTAATATTGATAAGAATTAATAGATTTGGGTTGGACCCAATTTAATTTTCAATATTAGAAGCCCAATATTTAATCTCCTTTTGATCCCCTACGTAGCCTATAAAAGCACTACATGGTCTTCACTTTTCATTAACCTAAGATACGCCAATCATAAAGTTTTGAAGAGTGAAGAGGATCCATAGAGTTCGATAGCTCGTCGCCCACCCGACGTTCGAACGGAGTGCAAGGAATACGCGGGAAGATCACGAGGTCATCGATTTCGTTTCTCCGAACAACGAATCGAAGGTACAATATCTAATCTAACTTGATAATTGTTCGATTTGTTTTTATCGAGAATACCGTAGAACAAAGATCCGAGGATCGAACCCCGGGACGAGGGTCGAGCCGGGCGGTGGTGGTTGGACCACCGGACCGCCGGCGGCTCGTGGATCCCTCGTGGGGATCGCGCACGGAAACCCTCGGCTGGGAGCCGAGGATCGATCGAACCCCTACGGGGTCGATCGCTGGAGCTGCGGGGTTAACCTGCAGCGGCTCGTAGCGAGCTGCGGGGTTACCCGCAGCGAGTCGCTGGGGACGAGCCCCAGCCGTGTGAGCAGCGGATCGCCGGATCCGCTGCGGGGATGCTACGAGCATCCCAGGGATGCCGCGAGGCATCCCGTGCGATCGCTGGGAGCGATCGCGAGTCCCTTCGCGGGGACTCGGCTGGGCGTCCGCGTGCCTCATGCGCGCGACGCGTTCGGTCGGGTCCCGGTTCGCGTGGGCTCGTGGTTTCTCCGGCGATTGAGTTTCGATTGTATGAACCCCGGCTCGCGGGGGTTTGGGTGGGGGCGGATTGCGTGGCTTCGGGCGCGTGGTCTCCAAAGCCCGGACTCCGGCGGATGAGTCGGTATTCGTATGATCTCCGGCGAAGGGTTCGTTCGGGTTATCGGTTCCGCAATTTTTGATAACCCGGGATATCGAATTCCAACATGATCTTCTGTGTGACGTCGCACACCATACTAACTACAACGTATTGAATCCAGGACTATATTTTGCATATATTTAATTAATATTAATTAAATGCAAACAATTGTTTATTAATTAAATAGATTAAATGCTATGACCGGGAGTTTACCGATACTTAAATCTAGACATTAAGTACACAACTCCAACACTGATTACTCCTTGCTCTGTGTTTTTGGATGTTTGGCTTATGCTAAGAACCTTGCTCCTTCTGACAAATTTGATACTCGGTCTCACCGTTGCATTCTTGTTGGGTAATCTTTTGGGAAGAAGGGTTGGTCTTTATTTAATCTCGACACCGGGGACTTTATTCAATCTCGTGATGCTCAATTTCACGAATCTGTTTTCCCGTTTCATGCATCCCCACAAAGCAACCTTGTTGGGTATCCTTTTGGGAAGAAGGGTTGGTCTTTATTTAATCTCGACACCGGGGACTTTATTCAATCTCGTGATGCTCAATTTCACGAATCTGTTTTCCCGTTTCATGCATCCCCACAAAGCAACCCAACAATTGAAATGGGAACCAATGACGACTCTCCAATTATTTTCGATGATTTCCCTATTTCTTATTCGCGTCAGGGGGGGTCTGCTGCTGCCAGGACTGTTGACCAGGGGGGGTCTATTTCGGCCAGCTCTATCGAGCAAGAGAATAATGATACTCCTACCAGTACTACTGATGATTCGGGTGCGAATGATCTCACTCCAGAACCGGTTCTTGGTCGGGGTAATAGACAGAAATTTCCTAACTCTCGACATTCTGACTATGTTCGATATAATCACATTAACGCGTCCATGCTTCCTTCTTCATCACCCACTGCCACTCCCGTCTCAGGTAGTCCTTTTTCTCTTTCACATTATGTCAACTATAATGTTTTTTCTAGTCGGCATCGTACCTATCTTGCAGCCCTCACTCAAGATCACGAGCCCAAATCTTTTAAAGAAGCTTTTAATGATCCACGTTGGCAACATGCCATGGCGGCTGAAATTGGAGCCTTGGAAGACAATAAAACTTGGTCTGTTGTTGACTTGCCCTCCGGGAAAACGGCCATAGGTTGTATGTGGGTATTTAAAATCAAACGTAAATCCGATGGTTCTCTCGAGCGATTTAAAGCTCGATTGGTTGTTCTCGGGAATCATCAAACAGAGGGTCTTGACTTTCATGAAACTTTTGCCCCAACAGTAAAAATGGTTACGGTTCGTACCTTTCTTGTTGTGGATACTTGTCGTAATTGGGAAATGCATCAAATGGACGTCCATAATGCCTTTCTTCACGGGGAGTTATCCGAAGAAGTCTATATTCGTATGCCACCGGGTTTTAGTCAAGGCGCCAAAGGAAAAGTTTGTAAACTCCATAAGTCTCTTTATGGCCTCCGTCAAGCACCCCGTTGTTGGTATGGTAAACTTACTAAAGCTCTTATTTCTTATGGTTTCACTATGAGTGCTTCCGATAATTCCTTATTTATTTATCGTAAGGATGATATCGAAATGCATTTACTTGTTTATGTTGACGATTTGGTTCTCATTGGGAATAAGTCTTCTTCTATTTCTGGTTTTAAAGCCTATTTGTGTTCCTGTTTCAAGATGAAAGATTTGGGAAAACTCAAATATTTTCTCGGGCTTGAAGTTGCCCGTAATTCTTCGGGTTTGTTTCTTTGTCAAAGGAAATATACGCTCGACATTTTGTCTGAGACCGGGCTTCTTGGATGCAAACCGGCTAGTGTCCCTATGGATGAGAAACATAGTCTTGCTCTCGCCACTGATCCTTGATGCTAGACAGTACAAAATACCGACCACTGGTTGGTAAATTGATCTATCTCACTCTTACTCGGCCTGAGTTATGTTATTCCGTCCATATTTTGACTCAATTTATGCAAAAACCTACGCTTTCTCATTGGGAAGCCGCTTTACGGGTTGTTCGATATTTAAAAGGGAGTCCAGGACAGGGTATTCTTTTTCGCTATGGGCACCCTCTTGTGCTCACGGCCTATTGTGACGCGGATTGGGCAAGTTGTCCAATAAGTCGACGATCTATTACAGCGTATTTTATTTGTCTTGGTGGCTCACCTATTTCCTGGAAAACGAAGAAACAAAACACCGTGTCCCGGTCTTCCACCGAAGCTGAATACAGGGCTATGGCCTCGGTTACATGTGAAATATTATGGCTCAAAGGTCTTCTTCATAGCCTTGGTATTTCTTCCGACTCTCCTATTTCTTTGCATTGTGATAATCAGGCGGCTATTCACATCGCCAATAATCCGGTTTTTAACGAAAGAACGAAGCATATCGAGATCGACTGTTATTTTGTTCGAGACGAGATTCGACGCGGTGTCATCACACCGCAATATGTTCACACTCATTCTTAACTTGCGGATATTTTGACTAAAGCTTTAGGTCGTCAACGGTTTCATGATTTATTGGACAAGTTGGGCATTTCCACCAACCATGCTCCAACTTGAGGGGGGGTATTGGACGATTTACTTCGTAAATCGTAACGTCTTTGTGTTTTGTGTCTTTTGTGTTGTAAATTGGAGCTGTATTAGCTGTAGTCTTGTAAATTGTTATTTGGTCATTTTCTATGAGCATTTGTCATAATCATAGGCAAGTGAAAGGTTTTTAGTAGTGTTAAATATTGATTGTAATTTTGTTGTTAAAACACACAGTAATAAAAAACTCATCCAATTTTCCTTTCATCAATATTTGAGTTCATTTATTCTTTAACAAACAATAACAAAGGCAAAACATACAAATGCATCCCGTGCGATGAAAACCCAAAAACCATCGTGTTCCACACAACGTTTTTGTAGAGGTTCAAGTACACGCGGTATACGGTCTCGACCGACACAGCCTGGTTCAAGTACACGTGCTGGTACGGAGCTAGGTCGGTCGTTTGCATGGCTCGCGTGGTCAAGGAGAGCTTTGACCTTGTCCTAGAGGACGTCAGGTGGTTCGTCATGGGGGAGGACGACACCGTGTTCTTCCTCGATAATTTGGTGAGAGTACGAGAAAATGTACTACGTCGGCGGGAACTCGATCGAATCCGGGTTCGCGATCAGCTACCCGTTGGTGGCTAAACTGGTGAGGCTTCTTGACTGGTGCATCGACGGGGGTACGGGTCATGATCAGAAGATTGGGACATACCTGTGTAATGAATTTGATGTTTCTTTTAGGACATACCTGTTTAATGAATTTGATGTTTCTTTTACTAAAGAATTTGGTATTGTATAATTAAATATTTAAGATTATTATTTCTCTTACTATGAGCCCGTTTGGGCGAGCTTATTTAAAATAGCTTATAAAATGTTACGTCTTATAAGTTGTTTTAAGAGCTGATAAGCTGTTATGTCTTATTTAATAAATAAGTTGTTAAACCGTTTGGATAAAATAGATATATAAACTTATAAAATGTTAATTTGTTTGGCAATTTAAGATCTTATATAAATAAAATTATCAAAAATAAATTGTTATATATGAAAAAAATAATTAAAAATAATTATATAAACTAAATAATAAATTTGGAATTTTTGTATATATATAAAAAGTAATAATTTTAATGGTATTTTGGTCTTTTATTGTTTAAGTTACAAGAGTTTATAAGTTGTTTTAAAAAAAGTACCTCCCCTTACTTTTTTTTAAACAGCTTATAAGCTGTTAAACAGTTTATTTTTAAATTTTTTAAGACCTTTTTCTAAATGTTTACCAAACAAATTTTAGGAGCTGATAAACTCTTGTTTTAAGGAGCTTGTAAGCTCCGCCAAACAGGCTCTATATCAAAATCACGCTGTGGGGTTATTTTAAACTTTGCAAATGTAAAAAACTGCCCCAAATTAAAATTAGTAAAATATAAAGACCTTAATCATACAAATATTAAAAATATAAAGACCTTGTATGGCAATTTATATCTTGCTCCCTTGTGCAAGATGCACATCTAACACCTAGTCAAACTAATAAAAGACTCAGTCAAAATTGCACAAAAAAAATTTCCCCTTTTTTCCCCTCAGCTCGCACACTCTCTCTCTCACGCTTCCAAAATTCTCCAAGCAGCAGGACCGTTCGCCGTCGTCATCATCAGCTCCAATCGCCGCCGTCGTCGGTAGCTCCAGTGGTCGTCACCTCCATCAGGTGAATAACAGCTGCGGGAATAACAGTGCCTGCATCCAGTGAATAACAGCTGCGCGATTCATCTCCAACGACACGATTCATCTGCGCGATTTATCTCCACCGACACGATTCATCGTCTGCAGCCGTCACCGCCGTTCGCCGCCGTTCGCCATCAATTCATCTGCTCGTCTTCAATTGGGCGTTTTCCTGTCTTCATTAGTGGCACCATCCTCTTCCAGCTCTGAATTGAATCATAAACATGGATGATTTATTGGATTTGTCATCTATTATGGTCGGAGGTATGTCGATTCTATCCATCTTCTGTTCGAATTTCATGTTTTGTTACGAGTTTATATGTTCTGAGTTGTTGAATCATATTTTTAGATGTTGAATTATGTTGTTGCTGGTGATGATCAAACCCTAGATTAATGAAATTGATTCTGTCCTGACCTTCATTTATTATTATGCCAACCTTCAGTTTTTTTTCATTTCAACCTGCATTTTGTCCATACTTCAGTTTAATTACTATTTCATTTCTGTTAGATGCCATGGAGTTGAATCATGTTGTTGTTGGAATTTGATATCCCGGGCTATTAAAATTTGCGGAAACCAATAACCCGATCAAACCCTTCGCCGGAGATCACACGAACACCACCACACGCGCCGGAGTCCATCCGAGGAGACCACGCACCCGAAGGCACGCGGCCCGCCCCCAGCCGAACCCCCGCATGGGCGGGGTTGCATGCGATCGCCGATCGCATATGCAATCGGTCGGGTGGGGCTGCCCAGCAGCCCCCGCGGCGAGTCCGGCGACTCGCCGCCGCCTGGTAGGTCGGCCCGCCTCCAGCAGGGCCCCCGAGGGTCCCAGCCCGCGGCCAGCGATCGATCTTGATGATCGATCGCACCCCCGGCGTCCAGCCGGGGTTCACCCCCCACGCCCGCGCGAAACCCTAGCCCGGGCGATCGCCCGTGGTCAGGTGGCTTCGCCACCACCACGCGATCGTCCCCCGTTCATGGTTTCGTACCTCGGATCTTGCGTTCTATGGTATTTTCAATAATTCGAATCAAATAAAATCATAAAGGGCGTTTAGATTTTATACCTTCGATTCGTTGTTCGGAGAAACGAAATCAAACACCTTTGATGTTGGAGTTGTGTACTTAATGTCTAGATTTAAGTATCGGTAAACTCCCGGTCATAGCATTTAACCTATTTAATTAATAAACAATTATTTGCATTTAATTATTATTAATTAAATATGCAAAATATAGTCCTGGATTTTATACGTTGTAGTTAGTATGGTGTGTCGGGCCCACACAGAAGATCATACTATCGGTCACTCGTATTTAATCAAACAGTTGCTCACGACCTAGATGGACACGGACCAATCCATCGGTATAGTCGTTGTGTGAGAGAGAAAATAATTTGTCTTAATTATTTTATCACACTTGTACACTTGGTGTATTGGGCGGATCGCTTGAGATTTATCAATTAGGATTGCCGTTGATAATTGATTTAAATCTCAGAGTATTTTATTCTTAATCCCCGATACTATTGCGGGTGTGTATATTCAATATTAGAGACTTTGATTTTCCAAAGGAATTAACCGATTTAATTATTGGGTTAATTACCGGTAAAATTGGGTCGCTATATTTTATATATGACATGCCGTGAATACTTGACGGGAAAGTGTATCCCGGAAGGGTTGATAATATCCCCGAGATGAGTTCATAAGGAATTATTGTGTAAACCTCATGAGTGGATTCGTTCCGTACAATAATTAAGGTTGAATGGTACTAGTCTCAGATATAAGAGATGAATAAATTAATTAGCAATAAATTAATTTTATTCATGGATATTTAAATCTTAAATACACGGAATAAATAATACTACCGGAGAAATATTATTTGATATAATATGGTTTAATATTGGGAGTGCAATTAATTTATATAGTGGAAAATAAATTAATTAATATTGATAAGGATTAATAGATTTGGGCTGGGCTCAATTTAATCTTCAATATTGGAAGCCCAATATTCCACCTCCTTTTGATCCCCTATGTAGCCTATAAAAGCACTACATGGCCTTCATAAATCATAAGACAAGAATATCAATATTTGATAGTTCTAGAGAGTTGAAGGAGATCCATAGGAGTTCGATAGATCGTCGCCCACACGACGTTCGGACGAGGTGCAAGGAATACGTGGGAAGATCGTAAGGTCATCACCATTTGATTTTGTTTCTCCGCACAACGAATCGAGGTACATAATCATAAACCCCTTCTATGATTTTATGTGAATTATATGTTGTGATATATACATGAACGCACGATCCGGGAAAACGACGAACCTCGGGGACGGGGATTCGAGATCCCCGGCAAGGATCGAAAGGGGTGGCCGAACCCTAGGGTTCGACCGCCGGCGCGCGCGGACGAGGGAGCCCCGGCTGGACCGCCGGGGCGAGCGATCGACCGTGGGTCGATCGCGGGGAGACCGCCGTGGGCTGGTGCCACGGTAGCTGGTCCCCCCCGGCCACCTCGACCGGCGGCAGGCGCACGGGAGGAGCCCCGGCTGAAGCCGGGGCAGGCGATCGACCGCGAGGTCGATCGCGGGAAAGCCGCGGCTGGGAGTCGCGGCGGGTCAGCTGGGGGCTGACCGCCCTCCTCCGGCGGTGGTGGTGAGTCGCCGGACTCACCATCGGGGGCTGCTGGGCAGCCCCGGCGATCGCGAACCCCGCGTTGGGGTTCGGCTAGGGTTTAGCCGCGGGTTCATCCCGCGGCGATGCTCCCGTCGAGCCCGGTTCTTCGTGGTGTTCGCGATCGGTTTCCGGCGACGGGATTTCGGTAGGGTTATCGGTTCCGCAATTTTTTGATAGCCCGGGATATCGATTCCCAACAATTTGTATCAGAGCGTTTGGTTTCGTGTTCATGTATATGTTCTATTATTGTTCTACCTTGCAGGGATTTCCGGCTATCATGGTTGGATTTAATTATTGTGTTAATTAATTATCATGATTATTCGTTTATTAAACTCTCGGACATGTCGAGATTCGTTTTGTGTGGATGAATGTTTGTAATAGTAAAATTCGGGGGTTGACCGAATTTAGGATTTATTATTACGTTCTATGTTTTCCGGAAAATGTATAGGGTCGATTTCATGTATAGAATCGATACCGGAATTGTAAATTTATTTCTTGTAATTTATTTACATTGGATCGATGCCGAGTTGACCACCGAAGAACGCGTGTGACGAAGAAGACGAAGGGGGCTAGGGCTCGGGATCGATCATGAGATCGATCCCATGGAGATCGATCGCGGGGGCTGTCCGCGACGCTCCTTGGCCACGCCGGCCATCGGTGGTGGTGGCGCGTGGGCTGAGGGCGGCGGCGGTGGTGCTCCCGACCGGCGATCGGTGGTGGGGGGGGTGGGGGGGGGGGGGGGGGCGGGGTCCTCGTGATCTCGTGCTTCTCCTACCGAGATTCACTTTCCTAAATTAATTCGGTTTTCCTATTTGAGTATTTTTCCTTTTAGGAAATTCTCATGGATTAGGAAAAGAATTAATTAGAATTAATTTTATTCCTATTGTTTTATTTCTATTATGGAGATATTCATGGATTAGGAATCTAATTAATTTGGTATTAATTTATTTCCTATTTGATTATTCCTATTCTTGGGAATTTTCATTGGATGGAAATTAATTAATTATGGAAAGTAGAAGAGTCCAAATTTATTTTATTTCCTTATTCCATTATAGAAATCTTCTAGAATATTCCAAGTGGGTCTTGGATAGATTATTCTAGAGATTTAATGGAGTAGAAAAGGAAAATAAATAAATAAAATATTAATAATATTTAATTTTATTTTTGATATATTCGATTGACTTAATTTTCGAATTAAGTAACTTTTGGATTAATTGTAAATAAATAGATTTAAATATTGGGATTAATACTCTCGTCACATGGAGCATTCAAGAACGAAGACTGAAGACTAGAAGATACATATGAAGATGGAATAAAGCCATGATAGTCGGGAAAATAATTTCTAGCATTATTTTGACTATGTGATACTATGTGCTTTATTGCTTGTATGCATGCTATATGTGTTTACTTTATGCACTAGATAGCGTATCCCTTTATTGTAAAAAGCTGAGTGGGAGAGGGGATGGAAACATTCCCATGGTCTCCATTGCTGTTCTCTTGGTGACTCTTATGGACTTCCGAAGTTCGTATAGACGAGTCATTGGAGGAGAATTCTTGTAATTCCTTTTACAAGAAACATTGATCAAGTTTATCAAACAATGCCTAATTTGTCTTTCTGAAGCTGACTTCAAGTCGACTCATTCTCACCCCGGGGAGTGGAATGGAGCCAAAGCCACTTGGTCATGTGGATGACACAAATTAGAGACCTTCGTACCATTCTTTGATAGATGGATCGATTGTCTGCTCGGCTCCCTCATTTATGAGAGATAGGGTTGTTCGCATGGTGAATCACTGGTTAGAAACTTCGAGTTTCACTTATGATTCTCCGCGTCTTGATTTACAAGATTGAATGGATCAAGTAATTGGATTTCAATTATATAAATCTTTTGGTATAGTAAACGTCCACACGAACGTGGCTTGCTATACTGAATGGGATTTTAGAATAATTGATGTAGACAGTTATAAGGAATTGTGAGGGATTGCGAGTTGTCGTAAACGTCCACACGAACGTGGCTTGCGGTGACATAACAATTCTAAACGATTCACCTTAGTGCTGAGTAATGGTTTACACTTAGGTACGCTTTATAGTATTCTTCCCAGCGAAGTAACACTATAATGATGTACGACCGAAGCAAACCTAATTGCTAAATCATTTGGGTGGGTAAACGTCCAGACGAACGTGGCTTGCCTTACCTGATGGGATTTTAGATGTAATTAGTAATTTAATGATATTATTTGAGGGAGATAATATCGGCATTAAATTGATTGTTTGTTTATATGTGCTTATAGGTTTAGAGAATAGCTATGAATCCACTTTCTGTGATACTCACGGAACATAAACTCAGGTCCCAATTACATTGATTGGAAGAGAAATTTAGACATTGTCCTGACTTCTGAAGAGTACAAGTTTGTACTCCATGAGTTATGCCCTGCTGAGCCCACGGCTGCCTCAACTGATGAGGAAAAAGAAGCATATCGGAAGTGGAAAAAGGCTGATGAAATGGCTAGGTGTTATATTTTGGCTTCCATGTCAAATGTACTCCAAACCCAACATGAGCCGATGGACACTGCCTATGATATGATGTTCAACCTCAAGGAGATGTTTGTGGAGCAAGATCGTGCGGCAAGGCAAGAAGCCATGAGAGTCCTTATGACAACTACTTAGTCTGAAGGAACGCCCGTTGGGGAGCACGTTCTTAAGATGATGAGTTTGTTGAATGAACTTGAGGTCCTAGGAGCTCAAATTGATGGTGAGACGCAAGTCGACATCATACTCCAGTCTCTGACCCCTAGTTTTGAGCAGTTTCGTATGAGCTATAATATGGGTAAACTATCTTATACTCTTGCGCAACTCCTGACTGAACTAAAGGCGGCAGAGGGGATCTACAAGAAGGGCAAGTCTCAAGCGCTTGTAGCTACCAAGTCCAAAAGCTTGAAAGCTGTTGGAGGTAGGGGCAAGAAAAGGAAGCAAGCCTGGAAACCCAGTGGTGCCAAGAGGAATGGACCACGAGTCGGGGCTAGTAAGCCAAGGGGCAAGTGCTTCCGATGCAACAAGTCTGGACACTGGAAGTCTGAATGTCCTCTCAGAGGTACGAATTTTTCTTTAGTCGTAAAAACATAGTCAGCGGTATTATCTACCAGAATTCTGGTGTGTAGATATGGAACCACTGACGGTATGTGCATTATTTTTAAATGCAGGGGTTCCAGAAAACCCGGCGACTTAGAGAAGAAGAGTTCGAGTCTACATGGGCGAAGCTGTTGGGGTAGCAGCGGTTGCAGTGGAAGACATTTATCTGCTTTTAGTAGTTTTAGGATTTCATTTCAAGTTATTGCTTTATGTACCCCTTATTTTAAAAAAAGAACTTTTGTTCTGGTTTTTTCTATTAATGAATGGATATTTATTTCTTTAATCATTCAGTGATTTAGATAAGAAATAATGGTGTTATCTATTCTGGTACATTAAGATAGCAATATATAAATGATGAATCCTTAGTCTACCACGATGCAACAAACCGTTATGTATAACTTGTTTTACTTATTAGATGTATTTCTTTGTTAATCATTATACTTGTGAATTCTTGAACTTAGTAGTATTTATTCAAGAGGGATTCAAAAGGTCGAAATTGATTTGATCAATTATAGTTGGAGGAGTGGACCTCCCGACCTAAGAATCGATCTTGGAAGATGATACAACTAAGCTGACCTTTCTGGATAAAGGATAGAATTCGGACAAGCATTGAGAATGATTTATGATTAATGCGGTAACATGTGTAATTATAAAGGTACGAGTTGTTCTTTAAAAGAATACTCGAAGATGGATTAGAATACTTGATGTGCCATAAAAGCAAAGTGTTTTTCAGTAGACACAAAGCTATTATGGGGAACCTTCAAAGTATATCCATTGGAAGCCTGCGACTTGTTCGCGGAGGCTATCACCTATCTAACCAACACATGGAATATATCAAAGATTGGGATTTAAGTCTCAAAGGACTACACCATACACTGAAGTGTAGACATGGTGTGTCAGGAATAAGAAATGGAATTCTAATAGTAAAAGGACAAGTTTATTCGGAACTACCTATGTTCTATGGATATTTCTGGATACAACGGCACATTCAATGTGGTTGTAGAATATCCTAGAAGAACAAGTAATTGTATGTTCAATAGTACTATGAACCAGAGGGGTGTCCTCGCCCGGTTCTTAGAGGAAGACTATTAGATGAACTGCAATGCCCTAACTGACAAAGGTACTTTGAAATGAGGAAAAAGGAAAGACTGAGAACCAGCCTAACCGAGTAGTAGTACACCACTAACTGCACCTAATGTTATTACTGTTATACACCAGAATGCCATTGCAGTGGGAGGTTGTTAAGCGACCAGAGATGTTCATAAGACTAGAGGAGTTTTGAACTCTGGATCTAGTAGACATGAAATCGATCCCTAGCTCTGCGTAAGGGTAAGTACTAATCTAAATGTGCCTGCTTGGATAGCAATAAGTATTATTGTTGAGAGGCAAGATCATTTAGAAGTACAAGCTTAGTAAATCCATTTATGGATTATCACAAAGCTGAAAATTGTGGAACTTGCGAATTGATGAGATAGTCCATTGGATGGATTCATCAAGGGGCATAGACAATGAAAGGTGTATTGGAGACGTAATGGAAACAAAGTGGTGTTTCTCGGAATTTTATGTAGATAACACTTCATCATTGGCAACAATGTAAAAGTATCGTCAGACATAAAATAGAGGTTGTCTAAATAAATCGAGATATAAGGTTAAGATGAAGTTAGATCATGTTCTTAGAATCTTCGATCTCTAGATAAGAACATTTGTACTTATCTTAAGATATCTTATGCGATTATGGTTTGTTTTAAACATGCATAATTCTGAGAAAGGTTATTGCCTTTCGGGAACAGAATACATCTATCTAAAGGTATGTGTTTTGAACACATAAAGTAGATAGATGGAGACAAAGCGGTTTCCTACACTTCGAGTGTGGAAAGCTTTGTAGATGCAATGTTGAAAAAACAAGAACCTGATATCAACTATGCGGCTAGCGTAGTGGGAGGATATTAAAGTAATCTTGACAAAAGATGTTCGAATGCTGTAAGAGTACTTTCGAAGTACTGGCTTACGGAGCAAGATGAAATCTTCTTTGGATTACATTTTCTCAGATCCAAAAATCAGAGAAAGACCAGTGTAAGTCGATATCAGGCTATGTGTTCACTTTTAAAAGAGGTGGAACCTAGAGATGAAAGAGTGATAAGCATGATGCTTCTCGGACTCTATCATAAACCGAATAGCAGCCTCAGAGGCAGCGAAAGTTTTGGTTAGGTTCCGGAATAACCTCTGAGCTTGGATATGATTCTTGGTTCACCAAAGGCTATGTACATAGCGGTGCATGGTAAACTGGAAGAAGTCATAAGTTCAAAATGTGATGATAACACATAGAGCAAGTACCACCTGATTCGAGACATCGTCTAGGGAGACGACGCAGTAGTCACCAAGGTAACTTCAGAGCGGCAACCTAGATTGCTCATTCACATAATACTTCTGGGAAGTATAACTTAAGCACGTGATGAGTATGGGAGTCGGGAGTTTGGAGGAAATGACTAGACCTTAGTACAAGTGGGAGATTGTTGGAGTTGTGTACTTAATGTCTAGATTTAAGTATCGGTAAACTCCCGGTCATAGCATTTAACCTATTTAATTAATAAACAATTATTTGCATTTAATTATTATTAATTAAATATGCAAAATATAGTCCTGGATTTTATACGTTGTAGTTAGTATGGTGTGTCGGGCCCACACAGAAGATCATACTATCGGTCACTCGTATTTAATCAAACAGTTGCTCACGACCTAGATGGACAAGGACCAATCCATTGGTATAGTCGTTGTGTGAGAGAGAAAATAATTTGTCTTAATTATTTTATCACACTTGTACACTTGGTGTATTGGGCGGATCGCTTGAGATTTATCAATTAGGATTGCCGTTGATAATTGATTTAAATCTCAGAGTATTTTATTCTCAATCCCCGATACTATTGCGGGTGTGTATATTCAATATTAGAGACTTTGATTTTCCAAAGGAATTAACCGATTTAATTATTGGGTTAATTACCGGTAAAATTGGGTCGCTATATTTTATATATGACATGCCGTGAATACTTGACTGGAAAGTGTATCCCGGAAGGGTTGATAATATCCCCGAGATGAGTTCATAAGGAATTATTGTGTAAACCTCATGAGTGGATTCGTTCCGCACAATAATTAAGGTTGAATGGTACTAGTCTCGGATATAAGAGATGAATAAATTAATTAGCAATAAATTAATTTTATTCATGGATATTTAAATCTTAAATACACGAAATAAATAATACTACCGGAGAAATATTATTTGATATAATATGGTTTAATATTGGGAGTGCAATTAATTTATATAGTGGAAAATAAATTAATTAATATTGTTGAGGATTAATAGATTTGGGCTGGGCTCAATTTAATCTTCAATATTGGAAGCTCAATATTCCACCTCCTTTTGATCCCCTACGTAGCCTATAAAAGCACTACATGGCCTTCATAAATCATAAGACAAGAATATCAATATTTGATAGTTCTAGAGAGTTGAAGGAGATCCATAGGAGTTCGATAGATCGTCGCCCACACGACGTTCGGACGAGGTGCAAGGAATACGTGGGAAGATCGTAAGGTCATCAACGTTTGATTTCGTTTCTCCGCACAACGAATCGAGGTACATAATCATAAACCCCTTCTATGATTTTATGTGAATTATATGTTGTGATATATACATGAACGCACGATCCGGGAAAACGACGAACCTCGGGGACGGGGATTCGAGATCCCCGGCGAGGATCGAAAGGGGCGGCCGAACCCTAGGGTTCGACCGCCGGCGCGCGCGGACGAGGGAGCCCCGGCTGGACCGCCGGGGCAAGCGATCGACCATGGGTCGATCGCGGGGAGACCGCCGTGGGCTGGTGCCACGGCAGCTGGTCCCCCCCGGCCACCTCGACCGGCGGCAGGCGCACGGGAGGAGCCCCGGCTGAAGCCGGGGCAGGCGATCGACCGCGAGGTCGATCGCGGGAAAGCCGCGGCGGGTCAGCTGGGGGCTGACCGCCCTCCTCCGGCGGTGGTGGTGAGTCGCCGGACTCACCACCGGGGGCTGCTGGGCAGCCCCGGCGATCGCATTTGCATGCGATCGCGAACCCCGCGTTGGGGTTCGGCTAGGGTTTAGCCGCGGGTTCATCCCGCGGCGATGCTCCTGTCGAGCCCGGTTCTTCGTGGTGTTCGCGATCGGTTTCCAGCGACGAGATTTCGGTCGGGTTATCGGTTCCGCAATTTTTTGATAGCCCGGGATATCGATTCCCAACATTTGAATCTTCCCACCTATTCCTTGCACTCCATTCGAACGTCGGGTGGGCGACGATCTATCGAACTCCTATGGATCTCCTTCAACTCTCTAGAACTATCAAATAATGATATTCTTGTCTTATGATTTATGAAGGCCATGTAGTGCTTTTATAGGCTATGTAGGGGATCTAAAGGAGGTGAAATATTGGGCTTCTAATATTGATGATTAAATTGAGCCCAGCCCAAATCTATTAATCCTTATCAATATTAATTTTATTTATTTTCCACTATATAAATAAAATTGCACTCCCAATATTTACCCGTATTATATCAAATAATATTTCTCCGGTTAGTATTATTTATTCCGTGTATTTAAGATTTAAATATCCATGAATAAAATTTATTTATTGCTTAATAAATTTATTCATCTGTTATATCCGAGAATAGTACCACTCAACTTTATTATTATGCGGGAACAAATCCACTCGCGAGGTTTACATAATAAATCCTTATGAGCTCATCTCGGGGATATTATAACCCCTTCCGGGATACACTGTCCCTTCAAGAATTCACGGCATGCCATATATAAAATATAGTGACCCAACTCAACCGGTAATTAACCCAATAATTAAATCGGTTAATTCCTTTGGAAAATCAAAGTCACTTATATTAAATATACACACCCGCAATTGTTTCGGGGATTAAGAATAAAATACTCCGAGACTTAAATCAATTATCACAGATGAATCCTAATTGATAAGTCTCAAGCGATCCGCTCAATACACCAAGTGTACAAGTGTGATAAAATAATTAAGACAAATTATTTTTTCTCTCACACAACGACTATACCGATGGATTGGTCCGTGTCCATCTAGGTCGTGAGCAACTGTTTGATTAAATACGAGTAACCGATAGTATGATCTTCTGTGTGGGCCCGACACACCATACTAACTACAACGTATATAATCATGGACTATAATTTGCATTTATTTAATTAATAATAATTAAAAAGCAAATGAATGTTTATTATTAATAGGTAAATGAAAGTGTACAAGGAGTTCAGAATACTCAAATCTAGACATTAAGTATACTACTCCATCAATCTCCCACTTATACTAAGGTCTAGTCTTATCTTCCAAACTTCTGACTCCCAAACCCTCCAAGTGCTTGAAATATACTTCCTTAGGAAGTATCTTGGTGAAAGGGTCCGCTAGGTTGTCCTCCGAAGCTATCTTGGTGACTACTGTATCGCCCCTCTTGACGATGTCTCGAATCAGGTGGTACTTGCGCTCTATGTGTTTCGTAGCACTATGGGACCGTGGTTCCTTACTGTTTGCCACTGCACCGCTATTGTCACAATAAATTGTCATAGCCTTGGGCAAACTCGGAATCACATCTAAGTCCTGGAGGAAATTAAGGAACCACACTGACTCTTTCGCTGCCTCTGAGGCTGCAACATATTCAGCTTCCATGGTAGAGTCCGAAATGCACTTTTGCTTAACACTCTTCCATGATACGGCTCCACCTCCCAAAGTGTACACATAGCCTGATGTCGACTTACGCCGGTCCTTATCAGCTTGGAAATCCGAATCTGTGTAACCCAAAGGAATCAGATTGTCTACTCCGTATCTCAGAACATAATCCTTAGTATTTCGCAAATAATTGAAAATGCTTTTTACGGCAGTCCAATGAGCCTTTCCAGGGTTACTCTGATATCTTGCCACTATGCCAACCGCATAACAGATATCAGGCCTCGTGCATAACATTGCATACATTAAGCTTCCCACAGCCGAAGCGTAGGGAACTGCTTTCATTTCATCTTTCTCCTTCTGTGTCAGAGGACACATCTCCTTAGAAAGATAAGTTCTTTTACTGAAGGGCAGTTCACCCTTCTTGGAATCTTGCATGTTAAAACGAGCCAGAATCGTGTTTATGTAAGATTGCTGGGAAAGGTACAGTGTTCTATTCCGGCGATCCCTTATAACTTTTATCCCTAGAACATGTCCAACTTCTCCCAAATCTTTCATATCGAATTGTCTAGACAACCATCCCTTTATGTCTGATAACATCTTTACACTGTTGCCAATGAGAAGTATGTCGTCTACATAAAGCACGAGAAACACCACCTTCTTTCCATCACGTTTCCAATACACACACGATTCGTCCATGCTTTGAATGAATCCAAAAGATTGGACTACTTCATCAAACCGCAGGTTCCACGATCTCGAGGCTTGTTTCAATCCATAAATGGATCGATTAAGCTTGCACACTAGATGATCCTGCCCCTTAGCAATGAATCCTTCTGGTTGTTTCATATAAATCGTCTCGTCAAGACTTCCATTTAGGAAAGCTGTCTTGACATCCATTTGCCACACCTCATAATCCATATGAGCTGCTATGGATAAGAGAATCCGGATCGACTTTATCTTGGCTACCGGCGAGAAGGTCTCCTCATAATCGATTCCCTCTTTCTGAGTATATCCTTTCGCGACAAGCCGAGCTTTAAAGGTTTCAACCTTTCCGTCAGATCCTCTCTTTCTCTTGTAGACCCATTTACACCCAATTGGATTTACGCCGCTTGGTGGTTCTACAAGATACCAGACTTTATTAGAATCCATAGATTCTATTTCGGATTTCATCGCTTTCTTCCAAGAAGGCGCATCTATATCTTGTACCGCCTCATCATAGGTCCAGGGATCGACTTCATGAACTCCGGGTGCCGAGTCCGAAGACTCACCCAGTCCAATCCATCTGTCCGGTTGTTTAACAACCCTCCCACTACGACGGTGTTCCGGTGTATCAACAGTGATAGTATTAGGTGCAGGTGCTAGTGGTGTATCTATACTCGGTTCGGCTGTATCTAGGTCTTCCTCGTTACCTCTCAACTCATCAAGCATTATGTCACTTTTGGGCTTGTGGTCCATGACATAGTCTTCCTCTAAGAACCGAGCGTTAGTACTTATAACGATCTTCTGGTCCGTAGGACTATAGAACATGCCACCTTTAGTTCCTTTCGGGTATCCTACAAACAACCGTATTTCTGACCTAGGTTCTAACTTATCGGCGCCTTGTCGCAACACATATGCTGGACATCCCCAGATCCGAATGTGTCTCAAGTTAGGCTTACGCCCACTCCACAATTCCATGGGTGTGGTTGGTACCGTTTTGGTCGGAACCCTATTCAGAATATACGCCGCTGTTTCCAAGGCATGTCCCCAGAACATAACAGGTAAATCCGAGTAACTCATCATTGATCGCACCATCTCCATAAGAGTCCTATTCCTTCTTTCTGACACACCATTCTGCTGAGGAGTATATGGTGAGGTCAGCTGGGATTCAATCCCATTCTCTGCCAAGTATGCCTTGAATTCTCCAGACAGGTACTCGCCTCCGCGATCAGATCGCAGGCATTTTATGGATTTACCACGAAGGTTCTCCACAAGAGCCTTGAATTCCTTGAACTTGTCAAAAGAATCACTCTTGTGGCGCATCAGGTATCCATACCTTGAGTAATCATCAGTAAAGGTGATGAAATACTCGTACCCTCCCCTTGCCTGAGTAGACATAGGTCCGCATACATCAGAGTGAATCAAATCCAATACTTGTTCAGCTCTACGTCCTTTACCAGAAAAAGAATGCTTGGTCATTTTACCCTCCAAACAGGATTCGCAGGTTGGAAGGTCCTCTCCTTCTATGCCGCTAATGAGACCATCAGCTTTCAACCTTTGAATTCTATTCGAATTAATATGACCTAGCCTTAGATGCCACAAGTATAATTGATTCATTTTATAAGGTTCCTTTCTCTTATTGGTGTTCGTAGACGTGTTATTACTCTCGGTTAGTTGCATCGTGTTAGACTCAGGATTCAGAATATACAAATCGTCCACCAATGTACCAGAACAGACAATCTCACTGTTTCTTCTTATGACCACAGAGTGATCAAAAGAAACAGAATATCCATTCAGAATTAACTTAGAAACCGAAATCAAATTCTTTCTAAAATTCGGTACATAAAGAAAATTTTGTAAAACTAAAACCCTATCACTACTAAAGCGTAAGTGAACGTCTCCCACTGCAACAGCCGCCACCTTCGCGGCATTGCCCATGTAGACTACGATCTCTCCCTCTCTAAGTCTCCGGGTTTCCTGGAACCCCTGCAATGAATTGCAGACATGGTCAGTGGCCCCCGTATCTACACACCAGGTGCTGGTAGATATCACCGCTGACAATGTTTCAGTGACTAAGGAAAATTTCGTACCTTTGATGAGAGGACAATCAGACCTCCAGTGCCCAAACTGCTTGCATCGAAAGCATCTGCCTAATGGCTTGCCTCTCCCAATCCGTGGTTTTAAACCACTGAGTCTCTTTGCACGCTTTTCCTTTAGCCTTGCCACAAAAGCTCGTGATTCTCTTAACTTACGCACAAACTCTGCTTTCGCCGAATTCTTTTTAAGAGACTCGTTGAGAGAAGATTCTGTGAGTATGTTAATCACCTCTTGTCCGGCTTCCACGCTATGCCTCAACATCATCCTGAGGTCATTCTTAATGTCCTCATCAGTTGGGACAACAGTGGATTCGGAAAGCTCAACAGTCTGAACAGTGTCCAGATTTCGTTCCCAATCATTACTATATGGAACTGGTGAGTTTTCATCCTTAAGTATATCACTAAAGTGGGGTCACAGTCATTCTTAACCTATAAGCACATAAAACAAACAAACAATTTAATACCGATATTATCTCCCTCAAATAATATCATTAAATCACTAATTACATCTAAAATCCCATCAGG
This sequence comes from Euphrasia confusa, assembly GCA_954870475.1. Taxonomy (NCBI): domain Eukaryota; kingdom Viridiplantae; phylum Streptophyta; class Magnoliopsida; order Lamiales; family Orobanchaceae; genus Euphrasia; species Euphrasia confusa. The sequence goes on from OX940965.1 coordinate 12,208,301, forward strand.
TAAGCCAAGCCACGTGGTGTGGACGTTTACCCACCCAAATGATTTCGCAATTAGATTTGCTTCGGTCATACATCACTTATAGCGTAACCTCGTGGGGAGGAATACTATAATGCGTATCTAAGTGTAAACCATTACTCAGTACTAAAGTAAATCGTTCAAAACTGCTACATTACCGCAAGCCACGTGGTGTGGACGTTTACGACAACTTCACAATTCTTCACAACTTCTTATAACTGTCTACATCAATTAATCCAAAATCCGTCAGCATAGCAAGCCACGTGGTGTGGACGTTTACTACATCAAGAGACTTTTATAATTGACTCCCAATTACTTGATCCATTAAATCTTGTAAATCAAGACGTGGAGAATCATAAGTGAAACTCGAAGTTTCTTACCAGTGATTCACCATGCGAACAACCCTATCTCTCATAAATGAGGGAGCCGAGCAGACAATCGATCCATCTATCAAAGAATGGTACGAAGGTCTCTAATTTGTGTCCTCTACATGACCAAGTGGCTTTGGCTCCATTCCACTCCCCGGGGTGAGAATGAGTCGACTTGAAATCAGCTTTGGAAAGACAAATTAGGCATTGTTTGATAAACTTAATCAATGTTTCTTCGTAAGAGGAATTACAAGAACTCTCCTCCAATGACTTATCTATACAAACTTCAAAAGTTTATAAAAGTCACCAAGAGAGCAGCAATGGAGACTATGGGTATGTTTCCATACCCTCTCCCACTTAGCCTTTTACAATAAAGGGATACGCTATCTAGTGCATAAAGTAAACACATATAGCATGCATACATGTAATAAAGCACATAGTATTATCACATAATCAAAATAATACTAGAATATTATTTTCCGACTATTATGGCTTTATCACATCTCCGTAGGCATCTTCTAGTCTTCAGTCTTCGTTTCTTGAATGCTCCATGTGACGAGAATATTAATATCCAATATTTAAATCTATTTATTTTCAATTAATCCAAAAGTTACTTAATTCGAAAATTAAGTCAATCGAATATATCGAAAATAAAATTAAATATTATTAATATTTTTTATTTATTTTTATTTTTCTTTTCTACTCCATTAAATCTCTAGAATAATCTATCCAAGACTCACTTGGAATATTCTAGAAGATTTCTATAATGGAATAAGGAAATAAAATAAATTAGGACTCTCCTACTTTCCATAATTAATTAATTTCCATCTAATGAAAATTCCCAAGAATAGGAATAATCAAATAGGAAATAAATTAATACCAAATTAATTAGACTCCTAATCCATGAATATTTCCATAATAGAAATAAAACAATAGGAATCTTAATTAATTCCAAATTGATTATTTTCCTTATCCATGAGAGTTCCCAAAAAATAGGAGTACTCAAAAAGGAAAAATCCGAATCAATTAGGAAAGTGGATCTTCGGGAGGACACGAAAACCCTAGAGCTCCCGCGCGCCCCCCCCCTTCGACCGCACGCCTACCGAGGCACACGCGCCGCCGCCGCCCGGCCCACGCGCCACCCCCACTGGTGGCCGGCGTGGCCGGGGCTTCCGCGGACAGCCCACCCTCGGCCGTGGGTCGATCGATCCCCTCGGGATCGATCATGGGGATTGATCGATCCCCGGTCCTTTGTCTTCTCGTCACTTCGTCTTTTCCGGCGGTCTTCGATTCATCGATCCAATCGCAAAATAAATTACATAATCTAAATTACAATTTCGGTATCGATTCTATACATGAAATCGACCCTATACAATTTCCGGAAAAACATAGAACGTAATAATAAATCCTAAATTCGGTCAACCCCTGAATTTTTACTATTACAAGCATTCACCATCAAAAAACGAATCTCGACATGTCCGAGAGTTTAATAAAACCAACAATCATGACAAAATAAATTAAACGAGTAATTAATCAAGCCATAATAGTCGGAACCCTGCAAGGTAGAACAATTTTATCGAAAATACCGCGAACGTAAACCACGCTCTGATACCAATTGTTGGAATTTGATATCCCGGGCTATTAAAATTTGCGGAAACCAATAACCCGATCAAACCCTTCGCCGGAGATCACACGAACACCACCACACGCGCCGGAGTCCAGCCGAGGAGACCACGCACCCGAAGGCACGCGGCCCGCCCCCAGCCGAACCCCCGCATGGGCGGGGTTGCATGCGATCGCCGATCGCATATGCGATCGGTCGGGTGGGGCTGCCCAGCAGCCCCCGCGGCGAGTCCGGCGACTCGCCGCCGCCTGGGAGGTCGGCCCGCCTCCAGCAGGGCCCCCAAGGGTCCCAGCCCGCGGCCAGCGATCGATCGTGATGATCGATCGCACCCCCGACGTCCAGCCGGGGTTCACCCCCCACGCCCGCGCGAAACCCTAGCCCGGGCGATCGCCCGTGGTCCGGTGGCTTCGCCACCACCATGCGATCGTCCCCCGTTCATGGTTTCGTACCTCGGATCTTGCGTTCTACGGTATTTTCAATAATTCGAATCAAATAAAATCATAAAGGGCGTTTAGATTTTATACCTTCGATTCGTTGTTCGGAGAAACGAAATCAAACACCTTTGAATCTTCCCACGTATTCCTTGCACTCCATTCGAACGTCGGGTGAGCGACGATCTATCGAACTCCTATGGATCTCCTTCAACTCTCTAGAACTATCAAATAATGATATTCTTGTCTTATGATTTATGAAGGCCATGTAGTGCTTTTATAGGCTATGTAGGGGATCTAAAGGAGGTGAAATATTGGGCTTCTAATATTGATGATTAAATTGAGCCCAGCCCAAATCTATTAATCCTTATCAATATTAATTTTATTTATTTTCCACAATATAAATAAAATTGCACTCCCAATATTTACCCATATTATATCAAATAATATTTCTCCGGTTAGTATTATTTATTCCGTGTATTTAAGATTTAAATATCCATGAATAAATTTATTCATCTCTTATATCCGAGAATAGTACCACTCAACTTTATTATTATGCGGGAACAAATCCACTCGCGAGGTTTACATAATTAATCCTTATGAGCTCATCTCGGGAATATTATCAACCCTTCCGGGATACACTGTCCCTTCAAGAATTCACGGCATGCCATATATAAAATATAGTGACCCAACTCAACCGGTAATTAACCCAATAATTAAATCGGTTAATTCCTTTGGAAAATCAAAGTCACTTATATTAAATATACACACCCGCAATTGTTTCGGGGATTAAGAATAAAATACTCCGAGACTTAAATCAATTATCACAGAGCAATCCTAATTGATAAGTCTCAAGCGATCCGCTCAATACACCAAGTGTACAAGTGTGATAAAATAATTAAGACAAATTATTTTTTCTCTCACACAACGACTATACCGATGGATTGGTCCGTGTCCATCTAGGTCGTGAGCAACTGTTTGATTAAATACGAGTAACCGATAGTATGATCTTTTGTGTGGGCCACCATACTAACTACAACGTATATAATCCAGGACTATAATTTGCATTTATTTAATTAATAATAATTAAAAAGCAAATGAATGTTTATTATTAATAGGTAAATGAAAGTGTACAAGGAGTTCAGAATACTCAAATCTACAACGTATATAATGCAACGTATATAATGCCCGACACACCATACTAACTACAACGTATATAATCCAGGACTATAATTTGCATTTATTTAATTAATAATAATTAAAAAGCAAATGAATGTTTATTATTAATAGGTAAATGAAAGTGTACAAGGAGTTCAGAATACTCAAATCTAGACATTAAGTATACTACTCCATCAGTTGTTGATCTTGATGATGGAAATCATACTTCAGGTTATTCTCATACTGTATTTCTTTGTGTGAAAAAGTGAAGTATATGTTGCTGCATAATTAACATGCCTCTTCCATAAGCCGTACTGTGTTTCTTTGTGTGAAAAAGTGAAGTATATGTTGCTGCATAATTAAAATGGCATTGTCTTCTTGTTTACTCATCTCCCAACAAATGTTTCTTTATCAAGCTAATTGATCAACCTGATTTGTTCATTTCAATGTTTACGGAAAGTGGGCGTAAATTGATTGTTGGATTTGCAAAATTGGCTTCTGTCGAGTAGTAACGAGACAGTAAATGAAATTTGCCTTGTATTCGAAAGTGTTTGTTACTAAAATAATAAGCTGTACTGAACTACTGATGACAGAATATTTCTTGTCTTGTATCACTACACGAATAAAAATGAGATCACTTATAATGGACCTGTTCGGTAAGGTTTCGTGTCTGCTATAAGAGGGTTTCATGATCATTTGTTGTGGTGAGATGAGTATCAGGCTACACAAAGTCTCAATTTAGTAACTAGATGTTTATTGAAATGTGAGTGACACATTTAATATATGTATGTTTGTTAGTATAAATGATTAAGATAAGTAGGTCTTGATAAGAATCCCACCAGTATGTTATTATGTCTCAATATATCGTATTTGGTGATTCGTGGTTTTGCAAATGCCTTTTGATCGACATATATGGACGGAGGCAATCACGAGTATACATAATATTTCAGTAGTTGTTTTATATGTTTATAGTTTAAAATCAATACAATAGTTGCTTGGATAAGATGAGAAACATAAGTTACATGACATGTTATGATCACAAGACCCCTTGATCCATCGCTAATCATCAAAGTAGTTGTGTTATATGTATCAAAGTATTTTCCCTTTGTAAAGTCCATGTAATTTAGTCTGAACTTTCAATTTGTTTTCTTCTCCAGCTAATTACATTTTAAGTTGTAAGATGAATCCATCCAAAGTAAATCAGAAGAGGGTAAAATTCTGAACTTACTTATACTTCATAACCATAGTATGTCATCTTTCATTAAAAGACAACTAATACTTCATAATTTATTTATTTTTCTAAATAATACAAATTCAGAAAGGTAGAGCGTAGGTTCCCAATCTGCTCAAATTGGACTCCGGAACTGATAAAAAAAAGACTTGAAGAAGAGACACACGATAAAGGGTTTGGGACAGGAAAGATAGAGTCAAGATTGAGAAGACAAGATGAAGAGAATGTGGACTGCCCTGCTCCACCCCTGTTTCAAAAGAAAGAGGTATAATTTTTTTTCATATTTCATATATTTCAGTATATGAATTTTAATACTTCATATATGAATATGTCATACTTCATATATAAATATTTTATACTTTATATATGTCATAATAGCGAACAATTCAATCTTCATGAAAAATGTTTGTGTCGAGGCATTTAAAGATACGCTGGTGAAAATGCCATGGAGATCCAAGAAAAATTATACAGATTGTGGAATCTATTGTATGCGTCATCTTGAGACGTACAAGGGGGAAGGTGATAATTAGAACAGCGGGTTCAAGAATGATAAGGTAATATAACAGTGTATTCAATTATTATTGTTTCATACATAATACAACACACTTTTTTATAACTATTGTTTTTATTGTTTGCAGGACACTGTTTTCTTGAAGGAACTACGAGTTAAATATGCAGCATCGATAATATTGATGGAATGTAATGAAGTAAAAACTGAAGTGCTGGACAAAGCTAAAAGTTTAACACGAGTTTTTGATATTGATGAAACTGATTGATATATTGTACATGAAACTGAAGTGTTGTATGTTAGTTTATTTTTTATATATTTGATTTTTGGATAAGTGATTGGTGTATGTTGTTTAGTGGATGAATGATATATTGTGTATGATTGGTGTGTAGATGATTCAGGTAGTCTTGTAAAAGTACTTAATTACTTGCCTGTTTGTTCAAAAGTAAAATGAAGGTTAATATTCTGCAAATTGAAGTATGAAACTTTTTAAAATGAAGTCTAAACTATAAACAGTGAAGAATCACACTTTTCAGAAATTGTATGAATAATTTATATGAAGAATCATACTTCTTCACATAATAATTGTATGAATTATATTACTCAAATCAATAAGTAAATTTCAAAAGAAAACACAAGTTTCAAAATAAAGAATAGTATAATGAGAAACTCAAACAATCTGACACAAAAATGAACCAAAACCAATATCTGTTACAATAACCAAAATCCAAAACACAAAGTTTGGAAGAATCAAACAAAATCCAAAGTCTGGTAGAATTGGTTGAACTTCTTAATCTTTATACTCATAAATTTCCATCTCAACGATAGGCCTGTTTATTTTCCATGATACAAAACACAAAAAAAAAAATGAAAGTTAATTTGTAATCAGTAACTGAAAAATAACAAACATAAAGTGTCCTAAAATACTTATCTAGTAGAATCTCCTAAGTGCACAACAATGAACTTGTTTCTTCATGAACATGTAAGGTACCACTACCTGAACTTGGGTGAACAATATATGCGTCCTTCTGAACCTAAACAATAATAAAAACATAACAAACACAGTTACTTATTGTTTGCATTCTCAGCTTCTCTCTGAATGCAGCCCCGTCTCCATAGTAATGATATATTAAAATATAAAGTACTATAATACCTGCATATTTTGAATAACTTTCTTACTTTGAACCTTCGCACTCTCAGCTCAAATTATTAAACCATTTTTGTTTAAGCATATTTGCATAATTTTATTTTTCAGAGAAACAAATGAAAACTATAATTGTACCTTTCTTTTTCCCTTTGCAACAACGTCCAGCAACAGGATGTTTGAGAGGCTTGAGTATTGTTTCAGACTTCATAAAATTAATATTTTTAATTAAAATTCATGAAATTTATATTACTAGAAACAAAATTGTTAATTAGTAACAACTTACATCTCTTTTTTTCTCTCTTGGAACATCAATCGTCTTTTTCAACGTGCCCACTGCATCCTCATTCTGCTGTTCTTCACTTCCTTGAGCAGCAAGTTCTGTTTTCTTTGAACGTGTTTTTCGTGTGTTGACAACATCTTTTATGCTCAGACTGTTGTTTTTTTTCCTTGGATTTCCTGTCATTTCATACGAAAATAAGGATTAATGCTGAAAATACTTCAAAATGAAACAAATAAAAATTAAATAAAGGAAGTTACCTCTGGTGTGTTAGGAATAACAGTGTCCGAGGTCTTCGATGTTGTTGTTGGTTTTTGTCCTTGTGTTCTCTTCAGGATTTCAATTTTCTAAAAAAATGGAAATAACAACTTTTTTTTATTGAAATTAAAATGGATGAAACTTATTTTTATTGAAATTTAAACCTTCAAACGACTTTGCCCAAGTCCAATCTTCATTTTTTGATTATTAATTATGACAACTTCAGATGGAGTAACACTTTTTTTTTTCTGATTTCACACCAATAATGAAATAAGTTCAATCATACTTACAATATTACCTGAAGAAGCTATTGATTGCAGTATTAAATAAGTTCAGTCATATTTACATCTCTTGCTACTTTAGGATCAGAAGTCAACGTTTCATGTGGTGTATGAGGAATAGAAGTTTCAGAGGTCTTTTGCCCTTGCCCCAATTTGTACATGTTTTGTCTTATGGTTTTCTTTGTAACATATTTTACTTGTTGAAAATATAAGGAATTGAAGTTCAGACATATTTAGAATGAAGGATGAAGCCTAATTATATTAAAAGATGATGCATTACACATATGAAGTATGAGATATGATCAGTTAAGTACATATTTATGACAAAAGATCAGATATATTGTAATATTAAACTGAAGTAAGAGGAACTAACCTATGGGATATCATGAATAGAAGTTTTGAGGTCTTTTGTCCTTCCACCTCTTTGTGTAATTTTTTTTCTCCCTGCTGAAAATAATAGTTTAAATTGAAGGTTGTAGTCTAATTATTATGAAGGATGATGCAATATACATATATGAGATGTATTTACCTGTTTTTGTGGAGATTGCCTGTTTTGTAAGGTCCTTTTTGCCATATGTTGTAACATATCCTGAAGAAGAAAAAATACCTTTTTAGAACTATAACAATCAATTAAGAAAACTCATAATATTGTTTTAATAAAAACTTTACTTGTCGATGTTTTGATGGTAGATCCATTTCACACAAACTGAAGTGAGTGATTCAGATGCAGCACCCTGCAAGTATTTTAATATATATCAGTCCAACAAATACTACCCGAATATTAGTCCAGAAGATACTACTCTAATAAAACAGTGAATTCAATATGAACACAATCATACATAACTCCTAATTATTAAACATGAAGCATTTTCCTTGTTATTGGTGTTCTAATGCAAAACATGGTTGTACATATAAGAAGGAAGGGGAAAATCACAAAATCACACACACACACACACACACACACACACACACACTCAAGGGAATAGATACAATGTGGCTGAACATATAAGAAGTGAAAAATCTCAAAATTACACACACAATACAGTAGGAAGGGGAAAATCTCAATCTCAACCTATGCTAAACCCTAAACCCTTAATCACTGAATCAAAAACAAAAACAATACAGGAAACATAAGATACCATATCCAGAAAACATAAAACACCATATCCAGGAAACTAAATTACCTAAGTTTAGAGGATTGGAGGATAATGAAGAATGAAAAACTGCAGAATCCAGTAAACACCATATAACTGCAAAATCATGCAAAACTCAAACTCAAACATGCTTGAAGGAAAGGGAAAATACATGTATCAATCTGAAACATATAAGAAGGAAGGGGAAAATCTCAAACATGAAACAGCATAATGTGAAATCAGAAATTACCTAGGGTTAGAGGATATGAAGTATGAGAAATTGGAGACGATCATGTACCAAAGCTTGAAGAACGTAGGGTTTGTGTAATCGAATTTCGCTCGATTACTGACTTGGAGACGACGAGAACCTAGGGTTGAAGGATAGACGGTAGTGACTTGGAGACGGCGAGAAACGAGGCTTGGAGGCGGCGATAATCGACGGCGAAAATCGACGGCGGTGGAGGAGGGCAAATCAGAATGAATCGGTGATGGAAAGAGTAAGAGAGAAGTTACAGAAATTGTAATCCATATTGAGCGTGAATGTGTGTTGTGATGACGTCAGCGGGAGTAATTGGGCTGGGTCAAGTATTTTTATTTATTGGGCCTGGAGTAAGGTATGCATCTTACTCATTGGGTGTAAGATATACCAACCCACCTTGTATGTGATGGGAAAAACTACGGGTGTTGAAAATAATATTAAAAACCATTCTACCTCTAACCCTAATATTACTGTTTTTAATTAAATAATAAAAAAAAAAAGAAAAAAATGTCACGTCAAGTTAGTTTAGTGTGCAAATAAGATTTCTTCATCTAGTCATATTTCGAAGATTTTTTTTAATAAAAATGACTACATTATTTAAATTAGTTTTGACATATTTGAAATTAAATTAGCATTTCTTCGTCTAGTCAGATTCCGGAATTTTTTTTTTTAAATAAAAATGGCTACATTATTTAAATTAGTTTTGACATATTTGAAATTAAATTGAGTAATGTTCATGGAGCTTAAATCAAGAAATGACTAATTTTATGTTATCAATATTTTTAATACTCTAAAAAAAATTTAATTGTTTAAAAAATATACAAAAATAAATTAATTTAAAAAAAAATATTACTAACATATACTATATACTCTCTCAGTCTTAGATGAATCGTCAAACTTACTTTGTAATTATAAAAAAATAGTATAAATAATTATAAATATAATATATAAATTATTTAAATAGTTATAATATATAAATATATGTAAAATATATACACATATATATACTCTATCTGTCTCATATAAATAGTCAAAACTTACTTTGTAATTTATAAATTAAATATGACCATTCATTTCAAAAAATAGTTATAATACATAAATTATTTAAATTGTTATAATACATAAATATATGTAAAATACACATATACATAGTCTTACTACTGTGGTTAGAGCTAAAACTTTTATATTAATTTATATTTTTATTTAATATTTATAATTTTTAAAGTATATTTTTATTAATTTAATATTTATTTGATCACTAATTTTAATCAGTATTATAGTTATTATTATTATTTGTTTATAAATTTAATTATATTTATCAACATAAAATTTATTAAAAATTTATTTTATATTTTTAATAAGTTAAATAATTAATTTAAAATATAAATATAAATAATACTCTCCCTCCTACAAAAGTTGCAACACAAAAGTTAGAAAATAAATATTCTAACTTTTTTTACTTTTAAATACTATATTTTAACTTAAAATACATTTTTACTTTTTATATTTAAATAAAAAAATTGAAATTAACATTTTTTTTAATCTTAATGCTCACAAAAATATTATTTTTTAATAATTATTTATTAATTTAAAAATGTTGGATTATTTTGGCCGACCAAGAAGTCTAGCTCGATCTCGTATTCTCGGCTAGGCACTGAAATATTACTCGATTTTTTGGGCCGGACCAGGCCAGGCTCAAATGAATGAGTAGGCCTGATAGGCTGGGCTGGGCCGCCCCAAGTCCCAGCCCTAATTATGTTCATTGACAATGAACATAATTTTCTTCAATCATAAAAAAAAGGGCTAAATACACTTTGCCACCTAGTCGGAAAACTTTTACCGATCAGTACCAAAGGATAAGCAATATTACAATTTGCAACCTGCCGGCTGCCGGATCGGAATATTCGAAGGAATATTCCGGGAATTTGAGATTCACGCTCCATTGAAGAGAGTGAAAATAAAATTAATTATAGAGTTGAGGGGTATAAGTGTACTTATACAACAATAATTAAAAAGAAATTCATAAATACAAAATATTAATACATTTTTCATTTTAATTATTAAAAAAATGAATTACGTATATCTCTACTCTTCTCCAATTACAGAATTCAATTTCTATCAATTATCATCATCTTCATAGACTGGGTTTATTAAATTGAATTTGAAAAAAAAAGGAGGAGAAACAACTATGTTCTCCACGCGGGGACTGCCATCCTGCACAACCCGCTCAAATTCTTGCGATAATCGACGATCAAATCGGCGAAGACAGGGCTAATTGCGGCCAAAACCTAGGAGCCCAGCTCCAGAACCAAGGATTCCCCGCTTTTCCCCATCAGATTCAACCTAACGTCGAAAACCCCCAAATTGCCCTCGTCGACATCGGCGGCAGCTGGAGGGGGAGGGGGCAAGGGCGATTTTTGGGCAGCGTTTTCTTTGGTGGGTTGAGATGGGGAGGAGGCACTGGGTGATTGGATATGGGCGAAACCCGACCCGGGGAGAGAACACACAGATCCAGCCCAGATCCAGCCCTTACAGATTCAAGTTTCCAGATTTTTCGCTCTCACCCAAATCTCCATTTCACAAACACCACACCAGCACGCAAAGTTCATGTTGTTTTAAGGTTCTTCCTGGTAATACATTGATCGAAATTCGTCGAATTTGAATCTGAGGTTTTGGGGATCTGAGTTTTTATTTAATTTAGGTTTCTTCTTGTTTCACCTAGTTCATGTGTGTTCAATAGCTTTATATTTAATTTATGTTTTTTTATTAATGTTGATTTGTAATTTTTATTTGATTAATGTTGATTTGTAATTTTTTCTTGAATATGAATGATGAAGATTGGGTTATTGTGTTCACGTCTTCTGGTAAAATTGATGAATGTCAAACTTTTAATTTTATTTTAATTTAATTTCCAAAATTTATTTATTATGTTATTCAATGAAATATTAAAAAGTAAATTATTGTTAATAATTCAAGTGCCCAAGCACATTTTCTAAATATTCTTTGAAATATTTTTTGGTTTTTTTATTTTTATTTTTAATATAAATTAAAATTATTGACCAATAGTTGACTGTGGGGTAAATGGGTAATCACCCATTTATTTGTTCTGAAATTTACTAAAAAACCTTCTAAAACAGAATATTCCATGGCATATTCCGATCCGGCAGCCGGCAGGTTGCAAATTGTAATATTGCTTATCCTGTGGTACTTATCGGTAAAAGTTTTCCGACTAGGTTGCAAAGTGTAAAAACCCCATATCCTGAGGTGGCAAAGTGTATTTAGCCCTAAAAAAAATTAGGGGTGTGTGTGGGACGAGATGGGACGGGATTAGGAGACTCTCGTCCCGTCTCGAAAATAAATTTTCGGGACGGGATGGGACGGGATTTGCATTTTAAAAATCCGTCCCGCACATCTCAATCCTATTTGGGTTTGGGTCGGGATCGAGACAGGATCGGAATGTCCTAAAATATTAAATAAAAAATAAAAATAACTAATTAAATAAATAAAATTAATAAAATAATAATATTACCAACTTATAAAACAATAAAAATTCAAATAAAATAAAAATCGTCAATTTTTATGACAAATATATATACATATACATACACACGCATATATATATTAAATTAATTTTAAACTTTAATTTTAAACATACATTACTAAATAAGTAAAATAATATTGGACTTGTTTATATTCAATTTAAATGATATTTTGATTTTATTTAATATTTCAAAATAGAAATATTAGTATTTTTAAAGACAAATTATATAACAAAAATTAAATTATTGTAAAATATTATGAGATTTTAAAAATATACTTAATTAAATAATAATTTAATTGAGAGTATAATTAATATTTTGATATTTTATTAATTTGTTTGAAAAAATAAAAATTATATTATTATTAAATAAATTATCGGGACGAGACGGGATACAACGGGATCGTCTCGATCCCGTCCCGTCCCGTCCCGTCCCGTCCCGTCATGAAAAAATTAAAATGGGACGAGATTGCCATTTTCAAAAGTGATACCGTCTCATTCCGCTAATTTTCGAGATGAGATCGGAACGGGATCGGGATTTCGGGACGAAGTGTCCATCCAAAAAAAACAGATTGAAATTTTGAAATTGAGAAATAAAAAACTTAACAAAAATTAAATTCACTTTTCTAAGTATTGTTCTAATGATTGCGATAAATTGTGTGAATTGTTTGAAAATTTCTTTTTCCTTCTCTTTTTCGTTTTCTATTTTTTGCTCAATCCTCAAAGCTTATTTGTTGGAAGAGCCAATTTCTTTATAGAGAGTAATATTTTAAGTTTGTAGTTTTTTTTCCCTTTTTATTATTCTCTCAATAATATGGCATTATTCAAAATTTGAAATGTATTGATTTTTTTTTTTTTTTTTTTTAAAAATTTTTTAAATACCCTTTTAAATATTTTAAAATTTAGTAAAATAATTTTTAAATATACTTTATTTATTTAAAAGTATCTTAAAATAAATTTAAAGTAATTTGAATTTATGTAAAAAAAACTAATTCAATTAATTTCTGTAAACATCCGTTGGATTCAGTTCAATTAATTTCAGTTCAAACCAAAAGAACATGACTTCTTACAATATACTTCTAAATTGGTGCATTGTTAACTCCATACATCCCATATATATACTCCGTGAGGACCAAGAAACAATATTGGTGATGAAGTTCGAATTTATAAAGAGTTCACCAAGAAACAATATTGGTGATGAAGTTCGAATTTATAAAGAGTTCGCGCAGTCGCAGAGCATGAAATGACGATAATCAATTCATGTGGTCTGCAGGCTGCCAACAGGAGATGGCCTCACTTATACGATGTTTCCATCCTAGCAACAACCACATCCCGTCTTGGTCCACGCAGTAGTTCTTATGATATTCCGTCTTCACCGTGCTCATCACATATTTCACGACTTCTTGATCCAGCGGAACCTGTCTTAACCCAGCTTTCTCCATTCTGAAATGCCAACTCGTGTACGTCTCTGGCCTCTCGTACCTCTCTGCCCCTTCACACGCTATGACGTTCATTGCCTTCTTTCCAAGTATGTGCTCCTCAAAAACAAGCCTGTCCTCGTCCTCATCCGGAACTATGGCCTCCAGCATATCAAACATGTTAGAGAAGTGGAACAGCGCTTCTTTGAACCTGTTTGCGAAAAAAGGCGAGATGTATTGTCCGTTGGATACTCCGTGGATGAACAGGGCAGGGTTGATATTCCTGATCAACTTCAGAACAGCATCCCTCGGGTTGTTTAGAACCACCGTCTCGTCCAACAAGTAGTGAAACCAGTACATGGAATTGACCACGAGCAACTCATCCTTGTCGATCTTCAGATCCTCGATTTCGATGTTTTCCCACTTTTTAGCTACGGCGTTGTACTCAAAGGGGACCCCTAATCTCTCGCAGAACACAGCGAGACGTCGGCCCGTCTCCTCGAAAAACTCTGTCGTGAGATCACCCTTTCTCGGAAATCCAATCCCCGTGATACGAAGCTTCGGAGGTCCACCGTCCCTTTCGGACAGCATCTGGATCAGGCTGGGCCACTGGAACCCTTTAGCAATTCCGAAATCAACGATGTGGAGAGTCGTTGCTCCGGCAGCCGATTTCTCGATCGCCTTGTTCGCCAACAAGCAGGACATCTTCCTGAAAGGGCAGGCCGTAAGGAACTTTATGTTAGCTTTCATGACCTCGGCAATCGATCTCCTCTTAGACAGCGCGCCCCCCGTGCCGTTCAAACGAGCCTCGAGGGCGTTGGCAAGATAATGAACAACCCTCTGAAGGCTGTCGCCTCGAGGAGAAGAATGCGACCTGATCTGCCCCAGCAGATTATTTGCACCTCCGTGGTCGAAGTTCGCTATGGCTTGCGCGCATTCCATCAAGAGGCTTATCAGATCAACGAGCTCGTTGCCCTTTGATCGGTGAACACATTCTTGGAGGGAGCAGAGGCTATCATTCTCAAACGTCTCTTCTCCTCCCCTGTTGCGGTTGTGCTCCTTCGTTCGTTCAACCCATTCCATGCTGATCCTGAGAATATCATCTTCGTCTCCTCCGTAGCGTCGAGAGGTTTCGTCGTTAGTGAGGACGGCGTGGAGGGAATTTCGGGTTGCTTGGTAGACCAAGCAGTCATGGAGGACGCAGGGCTTATTTTTCATTTCGTCTTCTTCCTCCATCATCAGCTCGCTTATGAACTTGAGGGTTACGTCCGGATTACTGTCATTTTCTTGGTTCAAGAGTATCATCGAAGAAGATTCGTCTCCGATCATCGGATCCCATTCAAGAACATCGTTTTCTGAGGTTAGAGAATAACTCATGATTTTTTATTTTTTATTTTTGTTACACAGAAAAAACAAAAGTATTGGATATGAAGAATTAGTACATGAAAGCAGCCCTTTAAATAATGTTACTAATAATAATTGTTTTGTTTTAAATTTTAATTTAAAACTAAATTGGTAAGTTGGTAAATACTATTAAATTAATTGATATTTTTAATTTGTCAGAGATGCGAATCCATGGTTTGATATTTTGTTGGTATTTTGTCAACGGAATACTTTGTAGTATGTAGCATCTAATGTATATAAAATTTTAGCAGATTAAAAAAAACATGTATTAAATAATAAAAAAATAAAAATATATCTAGAATAAAAATAATAATATTAATGTAAATAGATAATATTGAAAAGATAAAGTCAAGGAGTCCCAACCTGTTAAGAAGTATATCTTTTCATGTGATATAAATTTTATTTTATTTATTTTCACATGCAATTTAGTAAGCATTACTTCCTCTGATCTTAAGATATGGTCTGGTTAACGTTGACTTTTTTTGTCCGTCCAATACAATAAACAGTGTTAAAAAATTATTAAAAAATTATGAAAAAATTAGTAAAATAAAATTTAACTATTATAAATTATTTTAGTATTTTTTTTCATAATTTTTGTATACTGTTTATCATACGTATTGAACGAACAAAAAAAATCAACGTTGACACTATTTCTTAAGATCAAAACGAGTATATGATATAAATTTTATTTTATTTTTATTTTTTCACATGCAATTTCAATGGTAAGCAGTACAGTTAATCTTTTCACATGACATAAATTTTATTTTATTTGATTTTTTCACATGCAATTTTCCAAAAGTTGATGTATAGATTAGAGACATATTCTCTCACTTAGAAGTTGTCATACACTTTCTTTTTCTACCATTCCATACTAGTAGTTGTGGCACTTAAAAAAAACTATTTTTACACTTTATACACTTAAAACAACATAATAGTACTAAAATATCATCACATTTACTAAACAAAAGTTCATATTTCACTAAACAAACAAAAATACCTTTTTAACTTTATCAACATCAATATAATATTACTATTTCTTAACTTCGGTGCCCATATTATTGTGACAACTAATATGGGACGGAGAGAGTATAATAATTCTAGAGAGAATAAGTGCAGGACCGATAAATCCAGCTTTATAATTTTAAAAGCTATCAAACAGTATAGTATCCAAACCGTCTAGAAGATGCTACTTTTTGAGCATTTCTTCAAGTGATATATTAACAGTATATGCATAAATCATACGTTATAATTTGTAACTAATATTAAATTTACAATTATTATATGCACAGTATATTTCATCGGGTGTAGTATAGAGTAGTAAGTTTTTTAGTACTATATTATAATTATAATTAATTATAATGAATAATAAAATAAAATAGTTTTAATTTTTTAATTAGTAATTTGACCACATATTTTTAAATAATAAAATAAAATAATTGTAAATAAAAAAAATATAAATACAAAAGTAAAAATAAAAATACAATTGATTAATTGTATTTAAAGTGTACTTTTTTTTTGTTTTTTTAAAAAAAATATACTTCTTTTGTGACAGAATAATTATAGTCACATTTCTTTTATATTTTGTAAAGAAAGTCACCATTGGTGTGAGAAAGAGATAATATCAACTTCATGATAATATTATATTTCCCCTTTGCTAAAAAAATGTATTTTTCTTTTGTATTTTGTGAAATAGAGTAAGTGATCTTATTTTTATAGGACATAGAAGTATTAGTATATTTCCCTTTGCTAAAAAAAAAATGTAATTTTCTTTTGTATTTTGTGAAATACGATAAGTGATGGCCTAAAGAATTTTATTATATTTTCCCTTTGCTTAAAAAAATGTAATTTCTTTTGTATTCTGTGAAATACATCAAGTGATTTTATTTTTATATGACATAGGAGTATTATTATTATCTATTCGTTGGATATATATTTATTATTGTTTGAGGTCATTGATCAATTTAAAAAAACTAAGTACTACTGCCCACGTGATTTATTTATTTGAAATAATCTAAAATTTTATTTAATTTATATTTCAGCCAAAAATTTATTAGTGGACTAACAAATTATTTTATTTAATAATCGAACTCTTAATTAAATTTGTAAATTCGTATTAATCTCATTATTAACTGTTATCTCAATTATGAAAATTTTATTATTTTCAAATACTACACATGTTTGTTGTAATTTATAGTATGTAAGTTTCTTGGGACATAACCTAGTGGTAATGTGTGTGGTGATGTTGGTGTAAATCCCGACGACGCAGAGTTCGAATATCGAATATGACAAATTTTCATTGAAATATTATGAAATTAGTCATTGGATGAGACCTATTGACTCTCTACCACATGCTACTCGGGCGCATCCCTCGATTTACATCCTACCCGATCGAGGAGCATCTGATCTGGTGAAAGAAGAGTTTCTCGTCTCTGCATTTCTCGAGTGTCAAACGCATCCAACAAATACCTAAAAACGCTGGGAGAAAATCAAAATAAATGGAAAATAAAAATTATAAAGCTGGAAAATAAATAGAAATATACAAAAATTGAATTTAATTTGTGAACATAAAGGAGATAAGATGGCAATTATATTAATATAACGTATGTTAACCTGCAAAAGAAATTTAACATAATTAAAAAAAATCTAGTCGAAATCGATTCAATGTTAAGAAAAAAAAAAAAAGACATACAAAGCCAGAAAATAATATACTAAGAAAGTTTGATCAATTTTTTAACTCAAATGAATTCGGGAATAGGAAGAGATTGATTTTTATTAAATATCATTAGAATTAAATTAATATTAAGAATAAATATTTAAAATGATGATTAATTATTATTACTAAAAATATATAATTTCAAATTATTATTTAAAATTTATATATAATAATTTAAATATGTTTAATAATATTACTATTTATAATTTATAATTTTATTATTTATAATTTATAGTATAAACATAACATCATTATTGTTTTGTATTGTTCATTTGAAATTAGTAGATTCTGAAATTATATATGTATAGATAGATTATATATATTGAAAATAATAATAATAATAATAATAATAATAATAATAATAATAATTTTATATTTTTAAATAAAAATGTAAAATATTTGCGAGTAAAATGATTAAATAAAAATAGTTTAATATTTTAAATATTTGAACTTAATTTTCGTTAATTTCATTTCACGTTCAATCCAAAAATAGTTTTTTTCATATTTTATTCAATCGAATAAAGTACATTCGAATCCAACAATATTTCGATTCATTATAATACATTTCATTCAACAATATTTCGATCCATTAAAATAAATTTGATCCAAACCCGTCCTAGTCCTAATCGATTTTGATCCAACAATATTTCGATCCATTAAAATAAATTTGATCCAAACCCGTCCTAGTCCTAATCGATTTTGATCCAGTCTCCGAGTTTAGACCGAAATATTAGAAAACACATACGTTGTTGTGATCATTAGAAAACAAACTCACCAGAGCCATCAAACAACATCGAAATGACAACGACTACCACGGCAAAACAAAGCCTCATGAAACGGCACATTCTTCATTTTCATCCTTTTATTTGTTTAATTTGCTGAAAGTTATATAAAAAGACTTTGGACATTTATATATGGGGAGTAAACGACACAATGACGTAATCTATCGACACTAATAATTTTATTTTATTTTAGTAATTTAATCGGACGTGACGGCATGGAGGATTTCGTTTCCGGAGATCACGATAAGGTTTATCTTGCGGATGGAAAGGCCTTGGGCGTCGTGGGTGTTGGTAACGTGAGATTGAAGACGTCGTTTGGGCAGACGTTGAAGCTGTCGAATGTAAGGTGTGTGCCGAAGCTGTTGGGAAACTTGATCACGGTTAGCCAGCTTGAGAGGGGCAGACACAAAGTTACATTCAAGAATAGATTTTGGAAGGTGTGAAAGGGTGCGATGGTTATTGCTTGTGGTCGAAGGACTGATACTCTTTACACTACGACTTGTGGTCGTGATATTGGTGTGGCCGACGACACCAATGAACCTGAGCATTGTGGGCTGGGCCATATGAGCGAAAGAAGGTTGCAACCAAAAGTGAGTTCGAAGGAACCTCATATGGATCGGAGTCCGTGTCTCGAGAAGGAGAGAAGAGTATGATTCTCGGTAACCGAGAGAGAATCGGAAGATGGAGAGCTGAGATATGATTTGGGAGAAGTTCCGGTAGATGTGGCTCATGTAGACCAACCGGAGGAGGTCTCAATGTTCAATCATATTTTTCAAAGCGAGATGGCGTAGCAATGTTGGCTAAAAATGCGAGCAATAGGGCAATGAGAAACGAGATGAGCTCGTTATTGTCAAGGTGTGACTCGTTGGTAAGAGACGGGGTAATGCATTCCAGTAAGTCTTCTTGTGACTCTACTGAAGAAGGACTTATGAAAATTTCGAATTGCATTGAGGAGAAATCCGACATTTCCCATGCGGTGGGAGTTATTAATCTACTTGAGTGCATCTCTGGGGGTCGTTTTGGAGAGAATTCGGTGATAAAGATTCTGGAAACGAAGGGGAGTATGCAAGAGAATCTTGAAGCTAACGGTGAAAATGTTGGTGAGTCTCTAAAAAGGTCGTCAGGGATAGACGACGGGCATGCGAATGCCGACGTTGTCCATATAGTGGGATTTACCCGTTTCACAAATAATTCGGGGAAGCGACGTTTGGGAGCTTTGAGAAGCTTGGTTTCAATGTTGCGGTTTCGGGGGTCTGAAAGAGAGTTGCGAGGTGATGAGAAGGTTAACGGGGATGGCAATGTGAAGAAGGCCTGGAAGAACCTAATAAGTCGCGATGCGTCGAAGTTGGTGGATACTTCGACTGGGCGATGTTGGTGAGAACCGGGGATGCCGCTGCAAAGGGAGGTGATCGATGATCGGGATTCGCCCCCAAGTGAGAAGAGAAAATAGGGGTCGTGAATTAGCTTCAAGTGGGAGATTGTTGGGTGTGAAGTCGAATTCACGCCGTAGAGGACGAAGAAGACGATCGGAGTCGGTGACAACGGAGTAGACGATCGGAGATGCACCGGGGAAGCGCCGTGAAGGTCGGGCATAAGTTCTGGCCCGGTGTCGGCCGACAGGAGCTCCAAAATCGAGCTTCTTAGAACCCCGCGCTCCAGCCCGCGGTGAATCCCGCGGATGAGTACATGGTGTCGGCCGACACCATGTATTGTCAGCCGACCAGCGGGCTTTTCAGCCCAGACGTGTTTTTCCCCTTCTCCAAGTCTCTCTCCCCTATTTAAAGGCCATACTCGTGTAATTAGAGCTATGAGAACACCAAGAGAGCACACCAGAAGCACAAAAGAAGTATAGAATAGATAGAATAATCGAGAGCGTGAGTATACTGAGTACGCGTTGCGTTTGTAAACTCCCCGGAGTCGATTATTGCGTATTCTAGTGAAATCTGCAGCGGCGAGAGTGGACGTAACCCTTGTTAACGGGTGAACCACTATAATTTATGTGTCGTTTATTTTCTCGTACTATTTTCGTTCGTGTTTATCGTTTCTTGCAGCGACTGATTGCTCAAAAGTTATTTATAAAACCGAAAGATTTACGAAAGTAAATCCCCCGAGTCGATCTCTCGAGGAGCAATGCTATCGGCTTGTGAATATCGTTTTGTATATGCTAAGTACGAGTCTCATAACGGGAAAGTAAATCATTAACGTCTAAGGGGGGGTTGCAATGATTGTTTGATTATCAACTACGAACAAGTAATTAAAGCGAGTATTTAAAGAACGAGTTGTAACAAAGGTTTTGGAAACGCAAGGGTGTTCCGATTACTCTTCCTAACGAACTAGAGTTGAATTAGATTTATAAACTCCCAATTAACTAATAATCGGACTAAAGAGATCACGGTGTTGTCACGGGCTCCCTCACCAATGATCGTCTAATTACACATCGACCGTATGGTCCACTAGCGATATACTACGAAGTTGTTCGACACGAGACCACAAATCGAGAGGTGTAATCGTCCAATTAATAGAAATCGAGCTACTTTAGAATATCAACTCTAATTCATTGAGGAATTTTATCAAACACCCTCACACAAGTTTAGCTAGCCATAATCAAACACTCAAAATCACAATCCACAATCGAATATGCGATAATCGAGAGAAAACGAAGAGAATCTCACCACGGTGGTTATGGAATCGATGGATGAAGGAGTAGATCGAGAAAAGCTTCCAAAATCGGGACCGAGCTTCAACTTGTCACACGAAGAAACTAATCCGATGGAAACGTCCGTCTCGATGAGGTGAACAACGTTTGTGAATGAGATTTTGTCGGATTCTCGACGTACGGAATTTAGATCGTGAATTTGTGATGAGGAATTGAAGAACACAAAATGAGATGTAGAAAACTTGGAGAAGAAGCTAAAATGCAATCTTATAAAATTGGGGAAATGAAAGTTAGTTGGGTCCTCCCTACAAGTCTCAAGCCAAAAGACTATTTATACCCTTCAAAAGAGGGGTCAAACAAAGTCAAACAAATTATTCTTCTCAATTTTGCCCCAAGGAAAGTGCTGGTGCGTTTGTCGATCCATATCTTCTAGCTCGAACATCCAGACACAATCTTGACCGTTGATCTTGTAGAGGTTGAAGTTAGGAACCCACAGTTAAAATTTCAGGCTAATCCGACGGTTAACGAAGCCGCAAAGACATTTTTCCCGAATCCGCGCAGTGCGCGTCGCTCGCGGTAAATCCGCGTCGCTCGTAGCCTCGGTGCACTGAACCACGCGTCGCTTCAGCTCGAATTGCGTCGCTCGCGGTGATTTTGTCGTCCGACAGATTTGGGTGTCGTCCGACATGATGATGTCGTCCGACGGGTCTCAGCTGTCGGCCGACGTCTTCACGATTTCACTCCTTTAAAAATCTGGGTTCTTACTCCGACTTCTGTGGCTCTTATCTTCGTCCTCGGATATCATCTCACTAAAGTGACCGTTGAAATTGTAGCTCTAGAAGTCTTCTACATGCTGTAGAAATTTGGGGACGATCCAACGGCTGAATTGTCGGGGATGACGATTCTCCTACGACTGCGCAAAGCTGGAATCAACATGGACCTCTTTGTGTATTTCTTCTCGTTTTCGCTCGATTCTCGTCCAAACTCTACCAAACCAAAACCATGACAACATAAACACATAATCACATTAATAGGATGAATATAAGCACAAAAACACTACACGAAAGTCACACAAAACAATAGAAAACATCGCACAAAAACGTGCGAAACAGCGACGGAATTGAACGCAAATCCCAACAACAGTGCACATCTCCTTTCTGACTATTAGTAAGAGATGTGTTAATTAGTGACTAGAATCAGAAAACAAAAGGGAGTGTCGACTGACAGGAGTTTTTTTTTCTAGGTCAATTGCAATGTCTCGGATTCGAACTTTGGACCTTACGGTCCTCAATTCAAGTACTCAACCAACTGAACTAACAACCATTGACTGACAATAACAGTTTGTCTGCCGTTTCGGGAAGACTTTCTGCGGGGTCGGCATTTTGGTTCCAGAAGATGTCAGCCGACATAGGATGGTGTCGGCCTAGTTTTCAGCGCAGATATATCCGCGTAGGATAGTTGTTTTAATTAGGAAATTAGAAATTCTTGGATTTAGGAGTTATATATTAGGAAAAATATTTATTCATAATTCTAATTAAACCTATAAATCGGGTACTTGAAAATCAGACATTAGACGATAGATTGAATTATTGTAAGCCTCAACAATTATTTTTCCTTCCCGTGATTTTTCCCGTGTGTTAGCTTTTAGGACAAAAGCTCTGAATGCCACACGATCAAGACCGGTGTCACTAGATACTGCTTGTTGCAGATCGACGATGTATAGTACGAATAATAATACGGAACCCAGAATATAACTCAACAATAAAAAGAGAAGGAGACAAGTAAAGAAGACAAGAAATTTACGTGGAACCTAAATTGGGAAAAACCACGGGAGGAACGACGAGAACTTTCACTATAAATCACGATTACAAGGATTTATATCCACTTTAAAACCCTCTAATCTCACACAATATTATCTCTCTAATTCGTGGTGTTAACTCGTGTTGTTTGTGTCCATGGAGAAGCTATCTTTATATAGGAGGGAGTTCTAAATATTGTATGGAAATAGGAAAGGAATAAAATTCCCGATTGTTGAATCTGGGAACCTAGCGAGGCACTAGCTTCCTGGCACGTTCGTGCCGAGCCCGCAGAAGTTGCACCCAAAGTGGCACGTTCTGTCCTAGCGAGACGCTAGGAACGTAGCTGGTTGCTAGCTTCACTTTTCCTTTTTCTTCTCGGTTTTGTGTCACCAAATCTTTGTGTCACCAATTCCAACACCGTGTTTCGGGTTTTCACGTAAATTCGTGTGTTCGTTCTTTTCGTATATTTTTTTTTCCATTTTTATTTCGTGATTTTCGAGCGACGTGCGATTTGTGTTTAAATTCCAACAAGTGATATCAGAATATCGTAAAAGCTAACAAGATAGGTAAGAGATGGAGGGAGTACTTGAATTCTCAGTTGTTGTTGCATTGTTAATCCATATACATCCCATATACTCTACGATGACCAAGAAACAATATTGATGATTAGTATAATAACTAATAAGTTGTGCTTCCCATGTCTATAGACTATACTCTATAGTGTAGAAACACTATTCAAACCTGAGTGGCAGAGTAACACACAAACTGAATTAAATAATTTGATATTTTATTTGTATTTAAACGAGCTGAGTTGAATTCGTACGAGGCTCGAATTTCAAAGAGTTCGAGCATGCAAATGACGATAATCAATTAATGTGGTCTGCAGGCTGCCAACAGGAGATGGCCTCACTGATACGATGTTTCCATCCTAGCAACAACCACATCCCGTCTTCGTCCACGCAGAAGTTCGTATGATATGCCATCTTCACCGTGCTCAACACATATTTCACGACTTCTTGATCCAGTGGAACCTGTCTTAACCCAGCTCTCTCCATTCTAAAATGCCAATTCATGTACGTCTCTGGCCTCTCATACCTCTCTGTCCCTTCACACGCTATGACGTTCATTGCCTCCTTTCCAAACATGTGCTCCTCAAAAATCAGCCTGTCCTCGTCCTCATCGGGAACCGTGGCCTCGAGCATATCAAACATGTTTGAGAAGTGGAACAGTGCTTCTTTGAACCTCGTTGCGAAAAAAGGCGAGCTGTATTGGCCGTTGGATACTCCGTGGATGAACAAGGCAGGGTTGCTATTCCTGATCAGCTTCAGAACAGCGTCCCTCGGGTTGTTAAGAACCACCGTCTCGTCCAACAAGTAGTGAAACCAGTAGAGGGAATTGACCACGAGCAACTCATCCTTCTTGATCTTCAGATCCTCGACTCGGATGTTTTCCCACTTTTTATCTATGGCATTGTACTCAAAGGAAACACCTAATCTCTCGCATAACACGGCAAGACGTCGGCCTGTCTCCTGAAAGGCCTCTGCCGGGAGATCACCCTTTTTCGGAAATCCAATCCCCGTGATACGAAGCTTCGGAGGTCCACCGTGCCTTTCGGACAGCATCTGGATCAGGCTGGGCCACTGGAATCCGTTAGCAATTCCGAAATCAACGATGTGGAGCGTCTTTGCTCCGACAGCCAATTTCTCGATGGCCTTGTTCGCCAACAAGCAGGACATCTTCCTGAAAGGGCAGGCTGTAATGAACTTTATGTAAGCTTTTATGACCTCGGCAACCGATCTCCTCTTGGATGAGTTGTGCGAAGCGTACAGCGCGGCCCCGTGCCGTTCAAACGAGCCTCGAGAGCGTTTGCAAGATAATGAACAACCCTTTGAAGGCTGTCGCCGCTAGGAGAAGAATGCGACCTAATCTGCCCCAGCAGATTATTTGCACCTCCTTTGTCGAAGTTGGCTACGGCTTGCGCGCATGCCGTCAAGAGGCTTATCAGATCAACGAGCTTGTTGCCCTTATCGTCTTTCTTGCCTCGTTTCCCTGCCTTTGATCGGTGAACACTCTCTAGGAAAGGACAAATGCCGGAAGAAAGCAGCACGCGATCATCCTCACGCATCTCTTCTCCCCCTTTGCGGTGGTGCTCCTTCCTTCGTTCCAACCATTCCATGCTGATCTTGAGAATTTCGTCTTCGTCTCCTCCGTAGTATCCGGATGTTTCGTTGTTGGTGAGGACGGCGTAGAGGGAATCTTGGGCTGCTTGGTAGGCCAAGCAGTCATGGAGGATGCAGGGCATGTATTTCATTTCATCATCTTCCTCCATCATCATGTCGCTTATGAACTTGAGGGTTACGTCGGGATTACTGTCATTTTCTTGGTTCGAAAGTATCATCGAAGAAGATTGATTGTCGTCGTCGTAATGTCCGATCATCGGATCCGATTCAAGAACATGGTTCGCTGCAGTTAAAGAATAACTCATTATTTTTATTTTATTTTTGTTACAAAGAAAGACAAGTATTGGATATGAAGAATCAGTACATGAAAGCAACCTTTAAATAATGTTACTTAGGATAATTGTTTTATTTTTTAATTTA
Organism: Euphrasia confusa; assembly: GCA_954870475.1. Taxonomy (NCBI): domain Eukaryota; kingdom Viridiplantae; phylum Streptophyta; class Magnoliopsida; order Lamiales; family Orobanchaceae; genus Euphrasia; species Euphrasia confusa. The sequence goes on from OX940965.1 coordinate 12,233,901, forward strand.
AATTGGGTAGTTGGTAAATATTAAATTAATTGATATTTTTAATTTTTAATTTGTTAAGCCATGCGATCGAATCGATGGTTTGATACTTTGTTGGTATTTTGTCAAAAGAATATATATTTTCACATGATATAAAGTTTTTTTTTACATGCTTTAAAAGTTGACCGATTGACTTGCATAGAGTACAAGTACAGATGACCGGTAATTGTTATAATTTTAAGAGCTTATCAATTTTTAAAATTTGGTGGGTTAATTTTAAAAAAATATATATTTTATAAAATCTTAAAATAAATTGTTTAATTGATTATAAATTGTCAAAAAAAGTGAGAGGGAGGTATTTTTTTAAAAGATTTTATACTTAAACAATAAATAAAAGATCAAATATCTCTAAAATTATTACTTTTTATATATATACAAAAATTTAAATTTATTATTTTATTTATCTAATTATATTTTAATTATTTTTTCTGGTATGTCTTTTTTTAATTTTACTTATATAAGATTTTAAATTTTCAAACAATTTAAAAAATTTATATATATATTTTATCCAAACAGTTTAACTTATTTATTAAATAAGTCATAACAGTTTATCAGCTATTAAAATTACTTATAAAACATAAAATCATATAAGCTCTTTTTAACGAGAACCACTGCAAAACATAGCCTCGTGAAACGGCACATTCTTCATTTTTTTCCTTTTGTTTGTTTGTTTCTTGCTTTGAACATTTATAGAAAAAAATCCATATGTATTTATAAGAGAGCCGAAAGTGTCTCTCAAATAGACTCGAGAAAGTGCGCTTCTGCGCACAAGCTCGATCTAATTCGATCAAAAATGTACTTAATATCTAAATATATATAATGAATTTTTTGATAGGGGATGCAAACGAGGCAATGTCGACAATACTTGGATTTAATCGGTACTTTGATGGATTTTGTAGGTTCATCGGCCGAGGTTTGGCAGAACAACTTTCTAAGTTTCAAAAAATGACCATCTTCAATAGAAGATATTTCGTCCTCTAAATATTTTTTTGCCACATCATTATATTATATTCACACTGTTACACATTATCAAATATCTTCAATTATCTTTTCAATACCTCATATTCTACTATAAAAAAATATTTCAAAAATTATTCTACTTTATCTTCTTTCCATATCATTAAAATATAAGAACTTGAGAATTAAAAAAAAATTATATCCAAATCAAACAAACCTAATTTCTATTTAAAAATCTTGAAATAAATAAAATATTAATGTAAACAAATATACTCAGTATATATATTATTAATTATACATTTAAAATATTATTTATAAATGTAAGATAAAATTAAATGTTATCCATTTGTATGGACTCAACTTTATCACTTTTTGACACAATAATTCAAAAGTTATTCAATAATCTTTTTAAATGTTCAAAAAGTTACTCTTCTAAAATAAATTGGTCTTAAATGGAGATTAAATGACATAATGACGTAACGTACGACACTAATATTTTTCTTTTATTTTAGTAATTTAACGGGATACTATTTTGACGATTTTATACTTAACATGTATGTTTGTCAATTTAAACATCAGGCTCAAATAATGAATCCAAATAATTAAAATAAATTTAATTTTCCATATAAAATCATCAACAACTTTTTTACCGTTTGAATAACTCCAAAATTATAATTTCATCATTACTTGTAATAAAATTTGAAGAAAATTGAAAAAAAAAAGTATTGAGTATTTTCCCAAAAAGAAAAAAGAAAATTGTTGATCATTGTATTTAATTTGGTATTTTTTTCGACTCAATCTCGTATAAACACGTTTTTTTTAATATAATCTCCAATGCATTAAAATTACGTTAAAATAATTATTTTTTGTCAAAAAATAATTTTGCTAAAAAAATCAGGAGCATCTCACTTGTTTCCTTAAAAATTGTGGAAATCTACTACTTAAGCTAAGTATGATATATTTTTATTGAATTTTTAAAAGTCGTAAATTTAGAAAAATCACAACTCCATGCCGAGTTTGACTTGTTTGTTTTTGTAGATTTTAAAAAATTGTGAAATACACTTTTTATTGATTTATATATAAAAAAAGAAAAAAAATTGCCACTCAATAAAAGTAGTCATTTCTCAATTTTTTTAAATTAAAAAGGTTGTTACATATTAGGTGTGATAAAAAAAATTGATCCCATAAATTTAACTTTTTTTCGGTTTAGTTAAATATACATTCGTTTACTCAATTTAGTCTCAAATATGTCGAATTTGGTTTTAATTTAGTGCTTTTTTGACGATGTGCCAATAGAAACTGACTTAGCGCCACGTGTCAACATCTCATTGGTCAACGACTTAAAAAAAATTGTTGACCAATGAGATACTGAAATGTGGGGCTGAGTTAGCATCTATGAACATATTTCGGCGAAAATTGAATCTTCCGTACAAAAAGAATTAAATTAAAATCAAATTCGACATATTTGAGACTAAATTGAAAAAATGGATATATGTAGAACTAAATAAATAAAAAACTAAATTTATGGGACCAATTTTTTTTTATCTTGAATTATGCCGGTTCTTGTGGATTTGGAGAGAAATAATAGTAAATGATACTAAATTGAAAAAATGGATATAGGTAGGACTAAATAAATAAAAAACTAAATTTATGGGACCAATTTTTTTTTTATCTTGAATCTATGTCAATTGCAGTATTTTGGATTCGAACCAAAAACCTCAAAGTGCCTAATTCAAGTGCTCAATCAAATGAGCTAAACTCTTGCCTATTTCTTAGTAGGTTGTCCTAGGGTTAATGCTGTCTTCTTCCATATATTTATTCTGTTTTTTTTATTAATAGTGTAATTATGACGTGACATAATTTTATTTCTTTTTAGCCATTGATCAACCTGCTGCTTACATGTTGAGTTGAGTCATCAAAGGTCGCGTGGTTCTCCCAATCCCAAATTAGACATTTGGGAAAATATGTCTAATTTGAATTTTCCATAGATAAAAAGATTAATATTTGAAACCAATTTTGGCATACTTGTGTAAGTTGTAACTTAATAGATAAAGTGAATGTACGCAAGAGAAAATTCATAAATAACTACTTGTATGTTAGCCACTTTTTTTTTTTTTTCTCTATTAAAAATTATTCAAATTATCTAAAAAAAAAAACTAAAAAAAATATTATTCACCGACATACAGACTAGACTCATTATTCTAAAAATCCCCGCATAGCTTCGATTAATCTCCGCTTAGGCTTTAGGTTGTACTCGACCGCCTCGATTTTAGGCTCTAGCCCCTAACCCGCCTAAGCACCGGCTAAACCCGCTCAAACTCGCCTAAATTCGCTTTGGACCGCTTACGTTCAGTTAATTTCGTCTTTACTTACTTAGACGGTTTTCCATCAGATTTAACTGAAAAATCAAATTAGATGCAAATTTTAATAAATCAAATAAAATAAATAATGTTATAATAAATTTTAAGGTAGGATACCAAAATTTGAAAAAAATATATATTAAATATATAATGAAAATAATCTAAATTTAAAATTTACAAACTATTTTGATTATTTTACTATGTTAAACTTGTGATTAATACTAGGTTTAGATTATTTATTAATTATTTTATTCAAAATATTTATTTATTATGCATAAAAATATTTTTAAAATATAATATTAATTAATTAAATATAAAAATGTAAAACGATTAATCTCTGCCTAATTTTTTATTAATGTCTCTAGGTGCTAGGCCCCTAGTCACCGCCCGACTAGTACTTAGTGCCTTTTAGAACCTTCCATACAGTATATACATAGTCTTGCTATTGTCGTGAACATAATCTTTCTTCAATAACTTTTATAAAAAAATATAGATTGAAATAAAAAAATAAAAAATGTTCAAAGATTTATTAAAGTGATCAATTGCGTGATTATTAAAATATGGTGAAATTTTAAAAGAATTCTTCTTCTCCAATTTCTTCGTTCTTTTTTTCTCTATTTCTTTATATAGTAATTTTTATGTTTTCAATTTTTTATAATTCTCTCAATAAAATGGAAATATTCAAATTTTGAAAATTAAAATATGTTGAATTAAATAAACAATTTATTGAAAGAGTAGTTTTTGAAATAATGACAAAACGATACGTAAAACATGAAGCACTACAAAAAAAATAGAAAATACCTAGTTCCTTTCCCTAATGCTTGACTGTCGTAGGAGTTCTCTACGACATCCGCTACATATCAACATTTATCAAAATCCACTACGGTTTTTCCTACGGTACGCTACGTAGGTAATAAACCATACCTGCAATTAGGGTTTTCTGGCCCTAATTCGTATCCCTAATTGCTGCCCCAATTAAAGACAGAACGACGTCGTCCTATTGCCCTAATTGAAGAATCGATTGAAGACGATACGACGCCGTTTTGTCCAGGCTGTGGATTTCTCTAATATGCCCTTATTATGCATGCCTTTCTCACGTGCCCTAGCTGAACGTTTTTAGCAGATTTAATTGTTATTTTTATTTGAGAATAAAAGTTCAGTAGCTAGGGTTTTTAGGGTTTGTCTTCTTGCTATAAATAGCACCTCCTGTACGCCGCCTTTGGCATCGTCTTCATCAATGAAAAGACCAGTTATGAAATAAATACAAGATTCTCTTTTATGCTATTTATTTCTTGCTTTCTTTATATGGTATCAGAGCGTTGAAAGTCTGTTTTTTGACGGACCCTTGCCACGCATTAACACGCATCAATGGCAGAAAGAGATTCTCAAAATTTATTGTCACCAATACAGCTTAACCAGCAACTGGTTTCAGTAAAGCTGAATGACAATAATTTCCTCATATGGAAACAACAAGTTTTGGCAGCTATCAGAGGTCACGGGCTTGAGTCGTACATCGACGGGTCCAAACCGGAGCCAAAGAAGTATCTGCCCGGAGAAGATGAACTCAGCGTCGTCTTCAACCCTGAATATCCACTGTGGCAAAGGCAAGACCAGCTCCTCACAAGCTGGATTCTTTCCTCTTTATCTGAGCCCATTCTCATTTCAGTTGTGGGCCTCAACACTACTCGCCAGATCTGGGAAACCCTAGAGACGAGTTTTTCCAGTCAGACCACAGCCAGAAAGATGCAGTACAGATTGGAGCTCCAAAACCTCAAGAAAAGAGGTAATATGTCTATGAGGGATTACCTCAACCGTGTCAAGGCTTGCTGTGATGCTTTGACCAGTGCAGGTGAGAGGATGACTGAGCTTGATCAAGTCATGTATGTTCTTGGTGGACTTGGCAGTGAATATGATGCAGTGATGATCACTGTCACTACTAAAGGTGATATGTTCACCATGAAAGACATCACTTCACTTCTTTTGACATATGAGAGCAGATTGGAGTCTAGTTCTGCTGTTAATGGTCTCCCCAATGCCAACCTTACCTACCAGAGAGGAGGAAGAACTGGAGATGGATCTCAGTCTAACAGGGGTAGAGGAAACCCTAATGGTAGAGGCAGATGATCAAATAGAGGAAGGGGAGGTAGAAGCAACAATGGCAGTGGTGGAAATAAGGTGCATTGCCAGATTTGTGCATACTCCAATCACTCTGCAGAGAAGTGTTATCACAGGTACAACCCTGATTTTGTGAGGAATACATCTGCACAAAATGAAAATCAGGGAAGCTCAAATGGCAACAACTCTACCCAACACTCATCTGCACACTATACTACTGCTGATAACTCCTCAGAGGCCTCTTGGTACCCGGATTTTGGTGCCACACACCATGTTACCAATGATCTGTCCAATCTCAGTATTGGCTCTGAATATGGAGGGGGTAACAAGCTCACTGTGGGCAATGGTGCTGGCCTTGATATCCACAACACTGGTAAGGCACTAGTTACTGCCATTAGGTCTCATTCTAACCAACCTTTACATTCTTTTCATCTTCACAACCTTTTACATGTCCCGGATATTACAAAAATTTTGCTAAGTGTGAGTCAATTTGCTAAAGATAACAAGGTTTTCTTTGAGTTTCACCCTACCTTTTGTGTTGTCAAGGATCTCACCACAGGGCAGATCCTTCTGGAGGGAACACTTAGCAATGGACTCTACATTTTTCAGTTCACCAAAGTCCACTCATCACCAAGCTCTCACCAGTTGAAGCCATCAGTTTCCAGTTTTTCCAGTTTTTCCAGTTCAAGTTCATGTAGTTCTTTTGCTTCTTTTGTTAAGTCATCTAAGAGTTTAGAACTCTGGCATAAGAGACTAGGTCATCCATCTTTGGATAACACTAAAAGGGCCTTACATTCATGTAATATTCCTTATGTCAATAAAGATGCGTTTAATTTTTGTTATAACTGTCAAAAGGCAAAATCTCATAAATTACCTTTTCCTGTTAGCACTTCACACTCTACTGAACCACTGAACTTGATTCTTACTGACCTATGGGGTCCTTCAACCATCACATCCACTAATGGAAGTAACTACTATGTGTCTTTTATAGATGATTTCAGTAAATATGTTTGGATATATTTCTTGAAAAACAAATCTGATACACAACATGCTTTCATGAATTTTAAACGCCTTGTTGAGAACCAGTTCGACAGGAAGATTAAAGTGGTTCAAAGTGATGATGGCACTGAGTATAAACCCCTAAGTGATTGCTTCTCTTCCTGTGGAATTCAACATCAAATCTCCTGCCCTTATACCCCTGAGCAAAATGGGGCAGCTAAAAGAAAGCATAGGCATGTTGTGGAATCTGGCCTTGGATTATTGTCACATTCAGGTCTTGGAAAAGAATATTGGGATGATGCTTTTGCAACTGCTGTCCATCTTATGAACAGAGTTCCTCAAAGTACTATTCAATTCAACTCTCCTTTCAAGCTTCTATTTGGAAAGTCTCCTGATTATAGCTATTTAAGGGTGTTTGTGTTGGAAATCGATATCCCGAAATTAATAAATTTAATTAAAATTAATTAAATAAATTATCTAATTAATTCCGACCGAAATCCTTTGGAGATCGAATATCCGGAGTTGTCAAAGTTGCGGAACAACAACTCCAATCGACTCCCGGTTGCCGGAACATCCCGCCACGAACCACCACGAAGCCGGACTCAACCAAACCCTAACCGTAGCAAAGTCGTGGCTGTTCGATCGAGCCCTCGCGTGGGCTCACGGCTGTCCTTGGCAGCCGCATAGGGCTGCTCGTAGAAGCCCGTGCGGGTCAGCCCGCATCGCCCCGTGCAGCAGCTCGCATCGCACGCGAGTCCGCTACGGGAAAACTCGTAGCTCGCTGCGAGCATGCACAAGGCTGCCCAGCTACGCCCCCGATGATCGCAGCCCGCCACGATCCAAATCGTGGCTAGCGATCATCCTAGCCGCTGTCGTGCGAGCGGCGGTTCCACCGCGCGAGCGGCAGCCCCTCCGCGTGAGCGGAGGCGGCGCTGGGCGTCCAGCCGGCGTGCTCATGGGGATCCACCTCTCGCCGTGGATTCCTAGCCGCGGCGGTCCGGGGATCCTCGATCCCCATCGCCCGGCACATCCTCGGTTTGGATCTCCGTCCCTTGGATCTTGGTTCACGATATTTTCACGATAAATAAACGATTAAAATCATAAAGAGGGTTTTACGATTTACCTCGTTCTCGTTGTTCGGAAAAACGAAGAACTCAATTTGAAGACCTTGAGATCTTCCCACGTATTCCTTGCACTAGCTCGAACGTCGTGTGGGCGACGATCTTCCGAACTCCATGGATCTCCTTCTTTTTCTTTCTCTCTCTAGAATTGTGATCTTTTAGTTATGAGAATAGAGAAGACCATGTAGTGCTTTTATAGGCTACGTAGGGGATCTAAAGGAGGTGGAATATTAGGCTCCCAATATTAATGATTAAATTGAGCCCAAGCCCAAATCTATTAATTCATTAATATTAATTAATTTATTTTCCACTATATAAATTAATTGCACTCCCAATATTAAACCATATTATATCAAATAATATTTCTCTGGTAGTATTATTTATTCCGTGTATTTAAGATTTAAATATCCATGAATAAAATTTATTTATTACATAATAAATTTATTCATCTCTTTTATCCGAGAATAGTACCGTTCAACTTTAATTATTATGCGGAACAAATCCACCTGCAGGGTTTACATAATAATTTCTTATGAACTCATCTCGGGGATATTATCAACCCTTCTGGGATACACTTTCCCGTCAAGTATTCACGGCATGTCATATATAAAATATAGTGACCCAACTTTACCGGTAAATGTCCCAATAATTAAACCGGACAATTCCTTTGGAAAATCAATGCCACTTATACTAAATATACACACCTGCAATAGTATCGGGGATTAAGAATAAAATACACTGAGACTTAAATCGATTATCTAAGGCAATCCTAATCGATAAATCTCAAGCGATCCGCCCAATACACCAAGTGTACAAGTATGATAAAATAATCAAGACCAATTATTTTCTCACTCATACAACGACTATATCGATGGATTGGTCCTTGTCCATCTAGGTCGTGAGCAACTGTTCGATTATATACGAGTAACCGATAATATGATCTTCCGTGTGACGACGCACACCATACTAACTACAACGTATATAATCTAGGACTATAATTTGCATATATTTAATTATAAATAATTAAACGCAAATAATTGTTTATTCAATTAAATAGATTAATGGCAATGGATCGGGAGTTAATATCACTTAAATCTAGACATTAAGTATACAACTCCAACAATCTCCCACTTATACTAAGGTCTAGTCTTTTCTTCCAAACTCCCGACTCCCATACTCTTCACGTGCTTAATATGCACTTCCAAGAAGTGCCTTGTGAAAGAGCAATCTAGATTGTCGTTCCGAAGTTATCTTGGTGACTACAGCGTCGTCTTCCCTGACGATGACTCGTATCAGGTGGTACTTGCTCTATGTGTTATTTTACACTTATGGACTTGTGATTTCTTACGTTTTCCATTGCACCGCTATTCACAATAGCCTTTGGTAAACTAAGAATCACATCTATGTCCCAGAGATTATCCCGAAGCTATACAAAAACTTCCGCTGCCTCTGAGGCCGCTATTCTTGGTTACCCATGGCAGAGTCTGAAAAGCATCGTGCTTATCACTCTTCCATGTTAAAGCTCCTCCTCCTTTAATAGTGAAACACATAGCCTGATATCGACTTACACCGGTCCTTATTTGATTAGAAATCTAAGAGAGTGTAATCCAAAGGAAAAGCTTGTCTGCTCCGTAATCCAGAACATAGTTTCCAGTACTTCGAAAGTACTTAAAATGTTCATTTCAGCAGTCGAGTATTCCTTTCCAGGATTACCTTGATATCCTCCCACTATACTAGCCGCATAGCAGATATCAGGTTCTCGTTTTCAACATCGCATTTATTAAACTTTCCACACTCCAAGTGTAGGAAACCGCTTTCATTGCTTCTATCTCCTTTTGTGTTTCAAAACACATGTCCTTAGATAGATGCATTCCTTGTCTGAAAGGTATCACATCTTTCTCGGAATCTTGCATGTTTAAAACGAACCATAATCATATCTATGTAAGATGTCCAGGAGAAGTACAATGTTCTTTCCTAGAGATCCAAGATCTCAAGAACATGTCCAACTTCTTCCTATATCTTTCATAATGATTTATCCAGACAACCACCATTTTTTGTCTGACAACATCTTTACATTGTTACCAATGATAAAATGTTATCTACATAAAACCCGAGAAACACCACCTTGTTTCCATCACGTTTCCAATACACACGATTCGTCTATGCTTTGATGAATCCATAAAATGGACTATCTCATCAATTTGCAAGTACCACGAACTCAATGCTTTGTTTTAATCCATAAATGGATCAACTAAGCTTGTACTCTAAATGATCTCGCCTCTTAGCAATAATCCTTATTGCTTTCCAAGAAGGCACATTTAGATCTAGTACTGCCTTCATGTAGATCCAGGGATCGATTTCATGTATACTAGGTCCAGAGTCTGAAAAACTCTCCTAGCCTTATGAACATCTCCGGTTGTCACACAACCTCCCACTACAACGGCATTCCGGTGCATTAACAGTAATAACAGTAGGTGCAGTTAGTGGTGTACCGCTACTCGGTTTGGCTGGTTCTAAGTCTTAATCTTTCTCTCTCATTTCAAAGTATTACGTCACTTTGGGCTTGTGGTTCATCTAATAGTCTTCCTCTAAGAACCAGGCGTTAGAAATTATAACGTCCTTCTGGTTCATAGTACTATTGAACACACAACTTTTGTCCTTCCAGGATATTCTACAACCGCATTGAATGCGCCGTTGTTTTCAGGACATATCCATAGAACATAGGTAGTTCCGTATAACTCATGCTTTTACTATTTCTATAAGAGTTCCATTTCTTATTTTCGACACACCATTTCTACACAAGAGTGTATGGTGTAGTCATTTGGGATCAAATCCCAATCTCTGATCAGTATGCCATGCATTCCTCAGACAGGCACTTGCCTCCGCGATCAAATCGCAGGCTTTCAATGGATATACCATGATGGTTCCCCACAATAGCTTTGTGTGCATTGACTTGTCAAAACACTTTGCTTTTGTGGCACATCAGGTATGCTAATCCATTTTTTTTCGAATAATCATAAAATGAAGTACTCGTACCTTATTGTCTATGAAAGGTCTGCATACATTAGAGTCAATCAATTCTAATACTTGTCCGGATCTTATATCTTATATCCAGAAAGGATTGCTTAGTTATGTTATCTTCCAAATTAGATTCTTAGGTCGGAAGGTCCACTCCTTCAACTTAATTGATCAAAATATCAATTTTTGACCTTTGAACTTCTTATTTGAATAAACATGACTTAGCATAAGAATCCACAAGTATAAATGATTCATTACAGAAATATCTCTTAAAAGTAAAACGAGTTATATGCTACGGTTCGTTGCATCGTGGTGGACTCAGGATTCATCATTTATATATTGCTAGCTAATGTACCAGAATAGATAATATCATTATTTCTTCTTATAACCATCAAATGATTAAAAGAAATAAAATATCCATTCATTAGAAATCCAGAACAAAGTTCTTTCTAAAATGAAAGGTACACAAAAGCAATAACTCAAAATGAAATCCTAAAATGTCCTCCACTGCAACAGCTGCCTCAACCACACCATTGCCCATGTAGACTACGATTTCTTCTTTTACAAGTCGTCGGGTTTCCTGGAACCCTTGCATTTAAAATGCACATACCGTCAGTGGTTCCATATCTACACACCAGGTTCTGGTAGATAATACCACTGACTATGTTTTCACGACTAAAAAAAGATTTCGTACCTTTGAGAGGATAATCAGACTTCCAGTACCCAGACTGTTTGCATCGAGAACACTAGCCTATTGGCTTTCTCGCCCCATCTCGTGGTCCAAGTAACTTAGGACCACTGAGTTTCCTTGCTTGCTTTTTCTATCCCCCGGTTTTGCCCTTAGGTTCAAAACCTTTGGCATTGGCTACAAGAGCTTGCGATTTCCGTCTCAACTCGTCTAAAAGGTCCATTATCTCAAAAACGTGTTCAAGCGTTTCCTCGAATCGAATGTCCTTTATGAGTATCCTCATCGTCTCTTGTCTAACCACTACGTCATGTCTAAACATCTCCTTGAGTTTGAACATGATATCATAATCAGTGGTTATTGCAAAAGCATTTTTCCACTTCTTAAAATCAGTTCTTTCCTCATCAGTTGAGACATTGGTAGGCTCGGGAGAACAAAGCTCACTGAGTACAATCTTGTATCCAGCAACAGTTTGGGAAATGTCTAGATCTATATTCCAATCAATATATTCAGGGACCAATGAGTTAAATTCCTTAAGTATCACAGAAAGTGGGTTCAAAGCAATATCCTAATCTATGAGCACATATAACAACAAACAAATGATTTAATCTCCGATATTATCTCTCTCAAATAATATCATTAAATCACTAATCACATCTAAAATCCTATCAGATATGGCAAGCCACGTGGTGTGGACGTTTACCTACCCAAACGATTTAGCAATTAGATTTGCTTCGGTCATACATCACTTATAGCGTAACTTCGTGGGGAAGAATAATATAATGCGTATCTAAGTGTAAACCATTACTCAGTACTAAAGTAAATCGTTTGGAACCGCTACATCACCGCAAGCCACGTGGTGTGGACGTTTACGATGATTTCACAATTCTTCACAATTCCTTATAACTGTCTACATCAATTAATCCAAAATCCGTTAGTATAGCAAGCCACGTGGTGTGGACGTTTACTAAACCAAGAGACTTTTATAATTGACTCCCAATTACTTGATCCATTCGATTTTTGTAAATTAGGACGCGAAGAATTATAAGTGAAACTCGAAGTTTCTAACCAGTGATTCACCATGCGAACAACCCTATCTCTCATTAGATGAGGGAGCCGAGCAGACAATCGATCCACCTTCAAAAGGATGGTACGAAGGTCTCTAATTTGCGTCATCCACATGACCAAGTGGCTTTGGCTCCATTCCACTCCCCGAGGTGAGAATGAGTCGACTTGAAGTCAGCTTCAGAAAGACAAATTAGGCATTGTTTGATAAACTCAATCAATGTTTCTCGTAAAGGGAATTACAAGAATTCTCCTCCAATGACTTGTCTATACGAACTTCGAAAGTTCATAAAAGTCACCAAGAGAACAGCAATGGAGACCATGACATTGTTTCCAATCCCTCTCTCACTTAGCTTTTTACAACAAGGGATACGCTATCTAATGCATAAATAAATACACATAAGCATGCATACATGAAATAAAGCACATAATATTATCACATGATCAAAATAATACTAAAATATTATTTTCCGACTATTATGGCTTTATCGCATCTCCGTACGCATCTTCTAGTCTTCAGTCTTCGTTCATTAATGCTCCATGTGAAGGGAATATTAATTTCAATGTTTAAATCTATTTATTTTCAATTAATCCAAAAGTTACTTAATTCGAAAATTAAGTCAATCGAATATATCAAAAATAAAATTAAATATTATTAATATTTTTATTATTTTTATTTTCCTTTTCTATTCCATTAAATCTCTAGAATCTTATCCAAGACTCACTTGGAATATTCTAGAAGATTTCCATAATGGAATAAGGAATTAAAATAAATTAGGACTCATAATCCTTCCAAATTAATTCCTTTCCTTTTCTATTAAAAATTCCATATAAAAATAATTAAATAAGAAAAAATTAATTAAGGACAATTAAAACTTTCTAAATTAATTATTTTCCTAATTTATTAAAAATTTCATAAAGGAATAATTAAATTGGAAAAATAAATTAATTCTAAATTTATTCATTTTCCTATTCCATGAAAATTCCCAAGAATAGGAATAATCAATAAGAAAAAATAAATTTATTCTACTTTTTCTATTCCATGAGAATTCCCAAAAATAAGAATACTCAAAATAGGAAAGCCGAATAATTTAGGAAAGTTGGATCTCGGCGGGAGAGCACGGGTTGGGATTCCCCGCGCCCCCCACCATCGATCGTCGGCCGAAGGAGCACCGCCGCCGCCCCTAGCCGATGCGCCACCACCACCGGTGGCTAGGCGCGGCTAAGAGCCCCGCGGGCAGCCCCTTCCCTTCGATCGATCGACCCTTCATGGGGTTCGATCATGGGGTTGATCGATCCCCGGAATCCTCCCTCTCTTCGTCTCCTCCGTCACACGTCTTCTTCTCCGGCGGTCGTTTCGGCATCGATCCAACGTAAATAAAATTACAAGAACTAAATTACATTATCCGGTATCGATTCTATACATGAAATCGTACCTATACAATTTCCGGAAAAATAGAACGTAATAATAAATCCTAAATTCGGTCAACCCCCGAATTTTTACTATTACAAGCATTCACCACACATAAAACGAATCTCGACATGTCCGAGAGTTTAATAATCAAGAACAATATTATGACATTAATTAAAATAATTAAATCTAGCCATAATAGTCGGAAACCCTGCAAGGTAAAACAATTTATCGAAAAATACCGTGAACGAAAATCATCGCTCTGATACCAATTGTTGGAAATCGATTTCCCGGAATTAATAAATTTAATTACAATTAATTAAATAAATTATCTAATTAATTCCGACCGAAATCCTTTGGAGATCGAATATCCAGACTTGTCAAAGTTGCGGAACAACAACTCCAATCGACTCCCGGTTGCCGGAACATCCCGCCACGAACCACCACGAAGCCGGACTCAACCAAACCCTAACCGTTGCAAAGCCATGGCTGTTCGGTCGAGCCCTCGCGTGGGCTCGCGGCTGTCCTTGGCAGCCGCCTAGGGCTGCTCGTAGCAGCCCGTGCGGGTCAGCCCGCATCGCCCCGTGCAGCAGCTCACATCGCACGCGAGTCCGCTACGGGAAAACCCGTAGCTCGCTGCGAGCATGCACGAGGCTGCCCAGCTACGCCCCCGATGATCGCAGCCCGCCACGATCCAAGTCGTGGCTAGCGATCATCCCAGCCGCCGCCGTGCGAGCGGCGGTTCCACCGCGCGAGCGGCAGCCCCTCCGCGTGAGCGGAGGCGGCGCTGGGCGTCCAGCCTGCGTGCTCATGGGGATCCACCTCTCGTCGTGGATTCCTAGCCGCGGCGGTCCGGGGATCCTCGATCCCCATCGCCCGGCACATCCTCGGTTTGGATCTCCGTCCCTTGGATCTTGGTTCACGATATTTTCACGATAAATAAACGATTAAAATCATAAAGAGGGTTTTACGATTTACCTCGTTCTCGTTGTTCGGAAAAACGAAGAACTCAATTTGAAGACCTTGAGATCTTCCCACGTATTCCTTGCACTAGCTCGAACGTCGTGTGGGCGACGATCTTCCGAACTCCATGGATCTCCTTCTCCTTCTTTCTCTCTCTAGAATTGTGATCTTTTAGTTATGAGAATAGAGAAGACCATGTAGTGCTTTTATAGGCTACATAGGGGATCTAAAGGAGGTGGAATATTGGGCTCCCAATATTAATGATTAAATTGAGCCCAAGCCCAAATCTATTAATTCATTAATATTAATTAATTTATTTTCCACTATATAAATTAATTGCATTCCCAATATTAAACCATATTATATCAAATAATATTTTCCCGGTAGTATTATTTATTCCGTGTATTTAAGATTTAAATATCCATGAATAAAATTTATTTATTGCATAATAAATTTATTCATCTCTTTTATCCGAGAATAGTACCGTTTAACTTTAATTATTATGCGGAATAAATCCACCTGCAGGGTTTACATAATAATTCCTTATGAACTCATCTCGGGGATATTATCAACCCTTCCGGGATACACTTTCCCGTCAATTATTCACGGCATGTCATATATAAAATATAGTGACCCAACTTTACCGGTAATTGTCCCAATAATTAAACCGGAAAATTCCTTTGGAAAATCAATGCCACTTATACTAAATATACACACCCGCAATAGTATCGGGGATTAAGAATAAAATACACTGAGACTTAAATCGATTATCTAAGGCAATCCTAATCGATAAATCTCAAGCGATCCGCCCAATACACCAAGTGTACAAGTATGACAAAATAATCAAGACCAATTATTTTCTCACTCATACAACGACTATACCGATGGATTGGTCCTTGTCCATCTAGGTCGTGAGCAACTGTTCGATTATATACGAGTAACCGATAGTATGATCTTCCGTGTGACGACGCACACCATACTAACTACAACGTATATAATCTAGGACTATAATTTGCATATATTTAATTATAAATAATTAAACGCAAATAATTGTTTATTTAATTAAATAGATTAATGGCAATGGATCGGGAGTTAATATCACTTAAATCTAGACATTAAGTATACAACTCCAACAGTTTGGTTGTGAAGCTTACCCTAATTTAAGGCCTTATAACACTGATAAATTGGAATTTAGATCTCAATCTTCCATCTTTCTTGGTTACAGTAACCAGTATAAAGGATATAAATTACTTCTTCCTGATGGAAGAGTGATTTTCAACAGAAATGTTGTCTTCAATGAAAATGTCTTCCCAGCTAAACATCAATCTATACCTCCTGTTATTTCTGTTCCAAACACCCAAAATAACTGTCCATTATCACACTCTATTCCCATTATTCCTTCTGATTCACACCACCCTTTACAACCAGTTACTATTGATACCCCTCCTTCCCCAACAACTCAAAATTCTCCCCATATTGTTGAGAATAACCCTACTGATCCCTCTCTACCTGAGAATGTTGATATCACACATTCTCCAAATCCCAACCCTGTTCCCTCCACTTCTGAAAACCAACATCACATGATCACTAGGGCAAAGGATGGTATCTTTAAACCAAAATCTTACCTTTCAGCTCTTTTATCTACCCCTGACCTATCCATAACTGAGCCAAAGAACCATAAACAAGCTTCACAACATCCAAAATGGCAATATGCCATGAATTCTGAGTTTAAAGCTCTCATCTCCAATCACACTTGGGATCTTGTTCCACAGAATCCACAATACCATCTTATAGGTTCTAAATGGGTTTTTAAACTCAAAAAGAACTCTGATGGTACCATTCTCAAACACAAGGCTAGGCTTGTTGCTCAAGGTTTTGGTCAGCTAGCTGGGATTGACTACCAAGAGGTATTCAGCCCTGTTGTTAAACCAACTACCATCAGACTCATCATCTCTATTGCTCTTTCCAGAGGATGGCCATTAAGACAGTTGGATGTGGACAATGCATTCTTGCATGGCAAACTTGACTCAAATACTCCCATCTATATGAGTCAACCACCTGGATTTGAGAATCCTGATAAACCACATCATGTGTGCAAACTGAACAAAGCCTTAATAAACCATACCTGCAATTAGGGTTTTCTGGCCCTAATTCGTATCCCTAATTGCTGCCCCAATCAAAGAGAGAACAATGTCGTCCTATTGCCCTAATTGAAGAATCGATTGAAGACGATACGACGCCGTTTTGTCCAGACTGTGGATTTCTCTAATATGCCCTTATTATATATGCCTTTCTCACGTTCCCTGGCTGAACGTTTTTAGCAGATTTAATTGTTGTTTTTATTTGAGAATAAAAGTTCAGTAGCTAGGGTTTTTAGGGTTTGTCTTCTTGCTATAAATAGCACCTCGTGTACGCCGCCTTTGGCATCGTCTTCATCAATGAAAAGACCAGTTATGAAATAAATACAAGATTCTCTTTTATGCTATTTATTTCTTGCTTTCTTTATAGTAGGGAACATGTCATAGGAGTTGCAGTAGACAATTTTTCGCGCCCTTCGACTCCCTCCAAAACCTCCAAAACGCCTACACCCTCCTCTACGGCCCATCGTATGGAGTTTTGGAGCAAGCGCCCCTACGGATCCTAGGGGACGAGCGCCAATGGTTCCTTCTAAAACATTGGAGGTTCTCTACGGCTAAGGATCTGTATAAAAATATTTTTTACAGCCCGTCACCGTAGTTAAATCTATAGAAAAATTATTTTATTAATTTTAATTATTATAAATTTGATTTAATTTTTAACCTCTAATTTATATAATAATAATAATAAATTAATTAAATATTATTATAAAAATATATTTTTAAATTTATAATTTTCACAAAAAAATAAACTAAATAATAAAATTAGAATTAAAGTTTTTTTTTATTTTTTTAATTAATTAAAATATTAATTATTTGTAATAAATTTAAGTTTATCACATTTTTAATTAATTAAAATATTATATTATTTGTAATAAATTTAAATTGAAAATATTTAAAAAAAAACTTTACTTTTAACTATAATTATAATAAAATGCTTCAGCGTTTATATTTAAAAAAAAAACTTATAAATTTTCCAAATAAAAATATAAATAGTAAAATATATAGGTAATTTAGATTTACTATTTAAGTTTTTACTTAGCGCAAGCCGAGGAAGCCGTAGGCAACAATGATCCCTACTAATTTCCTTGCGAAAATGGCCATAGGGATTCACTCTTCTTTTTGTAGTGAAGGTGATGAAGATGAAGCTGAAGATTCAAATCGAGGAAGCCGTAGGCAACAATGATCCCTACTAATTTCCTTGCGAAAATGGCCATAGGGATTCACTCTTTTTGTAGTGAAGGTGATGAAGATGAAGCTGAAGATTCGAATCAATGACAAATCGACACGTAGAACATTTTTTGATATCAATTTCATTAAACATAAATGAAGAGGTAAAACAAGATCAAACGCACAAGGATAAACCTTATAGCAATCTAGAGCTAACAGAGAAGCTCACAAACATCCGGGAATTAAGTTGAAAGACAACAAGTAAGAGTACAACAAACGCGACACGTAGAACATGAAAATGATGATCAGTTGTAGGCGGGGCGCCATAAGGACATGGCCTCGTTGACCCGACCTTTCCATCCTAGTATCAACCACTTCCCGGCTTCATTCGCATAGAAGTTCTTATGATACCCCGTCTCCACCGTGCTCTTCACGAACCTCACGATGTCTTGGTCGGGACGAACTTGTCTGAATCCAACTCTCTTCATCCTCATGGTCCAGTGCTTGTACAGCTCCGGCCTCTCGATCCTCTCCGTCCCTTCACAAGCCAGGATGTTCATTGCTGTCTTCCCGAGTATATGCTCCTCGAAAAGCAGCCTGTCCTCGTCCTCCGGAGGAACCGTAGCCTCGAGCAAATCAAACATGTTGGTGAAGTGGAACAGAGCTTCTTTGAACCTCGTCGCGAAGAAAGGCGCGTTGTAATTCCCATTCTCGACTCCATGAATGAACAAAGCAGGATTGATACTCCTGATCAGGTTCAACACGTCGTCCCTCGGGCTCGAATCGATCACAATCTCGTCGATCAAGTTGTGAAGCCGGTACAGACAATTCACAACGAGCAGCTCCCCGTTTTCGATTCGCAGATCTTCGACTTCAACGGTCTCCCAATTCCGAGCTATCGCGTGGTACTCGAACGGGACCCCGAATCTCTCGCAGTACTTCGCGAGTCGTCGCCCCGTTTCCTCCAGCCCCGCGGCCGGGCGGTCCCCCTTCTGCGGAAACTCGATCCCGGTGATCCGAAGCCTCGGGGGCCCGCCGGGCCTTCTGGACAGGAGCTGGATCAGGCTGGGCCACTGGAATCCGTACAAGATTCCGAAATCGATGACGTGGAGGGCGGATTCTCCGGCGGCGAGTTTATCGATCGTTAAATTAGCGAGCGCGCCCGAGGTCTTCCGGAAAGGGCAGGCAGTTACGTACATCTTGTAGGCCTTGAGGATTTGGGAGGCTGACATTCGCTTGGAGTCGAGGGCGGTGTACAAAGCAGACCCCGTCCCGTTGAGTCGAGCCTCGAGGGCGTTTGCGAGGTAGTAAGCGCACCTCTGGAGGCTGTTGCCTTGAGGGTAAGAGTTGAGCCTTATCTCGGACAAGGTACTGTTTGCGGTCTCCATGTCGAGCTGTTGCATGGCGTGAGCGCATCTGGTCAAGAGGCCTCTCAGATCTACGGTGTTGTCGTTGTTGTTGTTTGAGGCTTGGCCTCGTTTCCTTCCTCGACTCCCGACTGTCGAGTAGTCGGTGTTGTTGATCATCGGTGGGTCGGAAGAGAGGAGGAGCACGTGGTCGTACATCTCGGAGGACTCGCCGGCCATCTGATCGAAGTACTCCCTTTCTCGTTCGGCTCTTTCCATGCTGATCTGGAGGATGTCGTCTCCGGCGGTGTTTTCGTCTCCGTCGTGGAGGACGGAGTGGAAGGTTTTCTGGGCGGCGAGGAAAGCGAGGCAGTCGTGGAGCATGCAGGGCATGCTGTCGAGGTCGGGTTCCTCCATGAGCATGTCGTTTATGAAGTTGAGGGTCGTGTCCAAACACTCGTCGCTTTCTGGCTTCACCACGACCGATGGAGCTTCGTGATTCATGATGGAACAGATGAATTGCTTTGTAGGAGGAGAGTGTTTATTTTGAAACAAATTAAGTAATTCAGGGCAGGCTTATAACTTTTTATGTATCATCTCTTCTCTATATATAATGGAAAATGAAGTGAGAAAAAAACTAAACAAGTGCTCAACGTTTAAAACGTTCCGCTCGTAAAATACTATAGTATACTCCATTACGCCGCGTGATTGTGCAAAGTAAACAGTGACATGGATAATACTTTTTGTCTTTCCTGATTGAAGATATGTTTTTGATTCGGAGAGACTTATTTTATTTTGCATATAAAGTTATCTAGATGCCAGACAATTAATCTGTTTTCTTGTTGAATTTAAAATTGACGCAGCTCAATTAAACAAAACTGATCTGAAATAAAGTAAAGTGAAATGAAATGAAGTCTAAATTAATTAATTTATTTTGGGGTGTGTCAACTATTGTGGAAACTTTAAAAAAAGTATGTCAACTATTTTGTGATATAGAGAGTATACACAAGGTGGAGTGCAGGGAGATTGATATACTATATTGCTACTTTTGTCCCAACTATTCATGAGTAGTATTTGAGTGAATCAATTACATAAATAGTTGGGACTGATTTAGTATTTTTTTTCATGTGTATAATGATGTATAGTAGTGAGACGTAAAAAAAAATGTATCATAAATTGTTGGAAAATCTAAGTATAAATTGATAGATAAATTTTATTTTTAATTTGTCAAATAATTTAGCTTAAATTTGTACTTAGAAAGAGTTACATGCAACACATCCAAATTGAATCGTTCATTCTGCAATTAGTACCGATCAAATCTTAATTTTTTATTTCTTATAAATTAATTAGAAATTATGTGTTTAATAAGTAGCACATGGAGTATTAATTATTACAAGCATTTTGGAGTAAATTAATGAGAAAATTATGTGTTTAATAAGTAATTAAGTAGCACATGGAGTATTAATTATTTTTTAATCTTTTAAGTACTAAAACAGTAAAACTTACCAGCATTAAAAAGTAAAAATTAAATTATATATACCTTTATGTGCCAATCAATTATATATATGTTTAAAAATGAAATAATTATTTTATTATTTAATTTAAAATACAATTTTATTATTATTATTTAATTTTATTTAAATTTTATTTATAATTACTTTATTTTTTAATTTAAAAATATTTAAACTAATTCTTTTTTTAATATGTTTGTGTTCTAATTTTTTTTTTAATTTAAAAATATTTTTTTGCTATTATTTTTTAATATGTTTGTTCTAGATTTTTACTGCATAATTTTTAGGATCGTACCTAATAAATTCTAGATGGTCAATTAATTAAAAGAGTTGACCAAGTAAAAACATAAACAATATGCATGCGCGTGGATCTGTTTCATGAAGTCGTACGCAGAGAATATTGCATTGCCCCACTTTTTTGCAACACAAACTCTTTAGTTCTAATTGAAGATATACCTTTTGATCGAGACAATTAATTATTATAAATTTTAAAAAAATGTACAGTCACAATATAATATTAAAAATAATATCATAAAACATCTTTTGAAATAGCTTGATTTCACATTTAATCATTTAATTCAATATATGAAAATCAAATTCCTTATAAGATAATTTTTAATAAAATTTTGAACGTTCGTGATAACTCATTATAACTTTCTGTCTTTTGTGAATTCAATTTAATTATTTTAGTATCATACATGACTATAAAAAACAAGATACATTCAATCTTTTTATAGTTGTGAGACATTTGCTTAATTAAATAAATATCAAATAAGACAAAACATTAAAGTAAACAATTAAATAACTCTCGTGTACAACCAATGTGAAAATTTCTACTAAAAATAGTCAAATAAAACGAAATTTCATTTTTCAAATACTTAAATGACTAAAGGTAGAATCGAACTATTTTACCAAAAAAATGTGATATTATCTCATAATATTTAAATGCTTAATTTGTGCAATGAAAAAAAAACTCATTTGAATTTATATTATTAGAAATAAAATATAATTATATTTCTTGCTAAAGGTATTTTTTGTTTCAAGTAAAAAGTCTACACATAACTACTTAAGTTGAATGTGTCAATTTGATTTGATTAAATCTATTTGGCCTTCAAATTTTAAATGAAATAATTTAAGATAATTTAAAAAAAGTTATCCACACCATGTCGGAAGGCAG
Source organism: Euphrasia confusa (assembly GCA_954870475.1). Taxonomy (NCBI): domain Eukaryota; kingdom Viridiplantae; phylum Streptophyta; class Magnoliopsida; order Lamiales; family Orobanchaceae; genus Euphrasia; species Euphrasia confusa. The sequence continues at coordinate 12,255,970 of OX940965.1, forward strand.
GTGGTCGCAGCTATTTTATTTAATATATTTATTTACAAACGGATTTTTTTAAATATTTTTATTTAGCTTATTTAAAATTTAACGAATTTATTTATCGATCAATTCTAAAGTCATAAGACTCATAGCTACTGGAGTATTAATTACACTTGTTTCATATTAATAATCACATATTTTATGAGTTGTCATTTATCAATGACACACCATTTAATTATAGAAATAAATTTTTTTTATTTTTTTATTGATACTCTCAACAATTTTTTTTAAACACTACTTACTATCCACGGCAATTTCTGTTGTACTTTTATGTGTACCAAGTATTGTATACACTAGTGCGCTGATGCACGTGATATGACGTTCCACTTGATGGAAAAATGTGCTATTGATCTTGCGCTGCCCGTGCTATTCCCGTGATATGACGTTCCACTTGATGGAAAAATGTACCATTGATCTTGCGGTGCTCGTAATTTTACGTACATAGCTCTCTACAATATCGTTTAAAATAATTTGTTTTCGTTTAAAACATAAATTACAATAGTAAAGTACATGTTTGAACATTAAAAGGCAGAATTCAAAACTTTTATTACAAATTTTGAAAGAACTCCTTAAAAACCACATTATTTGTTTTGTTTGTAAGTTTACCATTCTCGTCACAACACAAATTTTTAACCCACTTCTATTCGTCACCCTTGAAACAGCAACGTACAGTTGCCCATGAGTGAAAACCGGTTTCTTCAAAAACACACCAACATCTGTCAACGATTGACCTTGGCTTTTATTGATCGTCATTGCATACGATATCAACAACGGGAATTGTCTTCGTTGAAATTTAAATGGAATCCTCGAATCAGAAGGACTAAGCGTCATCCTGGGAATATACACAATTTCATTCGCGTTTTTGCCTCCCAAGACTCGTGCCTCTATAACATAAGTCCCAAGTTTGGTTACCACCAATCGAGTTCCATTACACAGTCATGCCGAGTGATCCATGTTTCGTATCAACATCACCGGAACACCAACCTAAACAAAGAAATAAACAGTAAACATCAATAACTAAACATCATGTTCATATGCATCAAGCATAAACAATAAATAAAATAATCTACATTTTCATTTTATGAAGAAAATACCATTTAATATAAACATTAAGCAGCATAACATCCATTTATATTTTATATTACGAACAAACATAAAAACTTTACAAATAAGACAGAAATAACCTTTAACTTCAACTGATGATTCGGCAACCCTGAGCATTTGATGGTATTCAAGAATTCAACGGAGTGCATGTTTTCAAACATATTCTCTGGACCCTCAGACTTTTCAATCGAATCAGCACTAAGATATACTCTTTCATCCGTAGAGTGCATCGAAATCATATAATCGTTAATAGAATCAACTTCTTCCAAAGTCAGGGCCAAAATGGCCCTACCTTGTAAAAATTCCACATCTCCAATATGATTTGAGAAATCCGGATATATTGCATGAACCATTGAACCGATGAAATCATCGGAAGAGATTATGAGAAGATCATTGGGAATTTCTAGAACCGCAACCCCATTATTGTCGTCTCATATAGTTTTATCCCCAATCCAAGACATCCAATTAGAGAATTCTCTTAAAGTAATTAAATCATTTTCGTCCACAAAATTCTGCAATCTCATATTAGTCGTCAAACTCAAGACTTTGCATTCTCTCCAAATGTTGGAGGAATTAATCGTCGCATGAACAATGTCCTGTCTCGTACCTTTAGCAATTACCGGCAAAATTTGACGGAAATCCCCTCCAAATACAATAACCTTTCCCCCAAAGGGAGTTTTCATCAGCTCGCGGATCAGAACTTCGCATAATATCACGTATTGTTCGATCAGAACTTCGCATAAGATCAAAACAATGCCTACAAAATTATACAAAGTCAACTTTAGTTAGATAATTTTACGCAAAAGAAAATACAAACACTGTGAAATATGAAACCTGAGAATGAGAGGCGTTTTATTACCTATGCGTTATGGGAGCTTCGCCCCATATAATCATTTTAGCTTGCTGAATCAACTCTGCGAGTTCGGTTCTCTTATTTATATTGCAGATTGACTCATCGGTTAAGTTCAAAGGAATTGAAAATTTTGAATGAGCTGTCCTGCCTCCAGGTAACAGAAGAGAAGCTATTCCGCTAGAAGCAACATTCAACACAATATGTCCCATTGAACGAACAGCGGCAGGGAGAGTGTTCCAAACAAATTTCTTGCCGGTTCCTCCATAACCATATAGAAAGAAAATTTGTCATTTGTTTTCATGCAAAGCAGACATTATCGATTCATATGCTTGGCTTTGATCCCGATTGAGCATCCCGACCAGCCTGATGTGCTCTTCTGTAAGTTTTTTTTATCGTAATTCATCTCTTCCGCTATAAGACGATTTCTACCGATAGCTTCATCGTGCTGCGGATACGTCATCTTGGGATAATCTAAAAGGGTTTTCCCTTTTCTTTGCATTACATCTTCAATTTCCCTCAAACACAAATTTTTAATTTGATCGTCGCTGAGAATCAAATCAGTAAAAAACGAGAAGAAATAAAAGATCATATTAAGGACTCTTAGACCCGGTGTATAGTGCATTTATGTCGTCGACACGGGAACAAACTGTAAAGAATGAATTGAAGATGTTAATAATTATACCAGGGCGTTCCAAACGAATACGATATTTATTTAAGATGTCTGGTGTTAGGAGATGGCTGCAACTTTCCCAAAGAAACTCTGGCCGACTGACGGAATCAGAAGTTACCAAATTCACAAATAAAAATCGAAGCATTTTTTCTGAACCCCAAACTGCAGCTTCTTCCATGGCTTTAACAAATTCCTTATCGTCATCAATCAAACCACGGGAGAAACAGGTTTCTCTAAAGGTTTCATATCGTATCCCGTTATAACGATAAATATCATCATACGATTCACAACCTTTCACAACATTCAGCAGAAGTCGCACATAATACAACTCCCCCTGCCTGGATGTACATAGTTCAATCTCCCGAGAGCAAATCCTCTCTTCCTTGGCCGCCAAGCATTTTCCTTTTCACCCTAAACAAATTTCATAGGAAACTCAGCGTAAGTTATCTCCTTCGCTCCTTGAAATTTCTTGTTTGCAATCATCCAGGCTGTAAACATAGTTTCTTTACCCGCTGCTCTGGACACAACATTCGTAACAGACGACCCTTCCCTAAATACAACAATCTGCTCGTCAGGCAGATGAAATTTCAATCTCACAATGTTAGGATGGTTGAAATGAATTTCATATCCATATAACCGCCACACCGCTTCCGACGCCGATACGTATCTCCAATCTAAATATTGTTTTATTTCATCAACAATTTTATTTCCAGCAGCGTCATTGTGAGACTGATAAAAAACGGCAGTTGCTCGATCGTGTCCTTTGTGAACGTACTTGAACAAATATTTAATAGACCGTGAACGATTGCGCCACTCCACGTTAATATGGGATCTATATTTTTTCAGGAGATAAGGGTTATGGGGAACAACATACCTGAAAAAAAATGTGAGCCCAATGAGATTATTAGAAGATGAATTCTATATAATGGCATTCTGGACGAAGTGTTCAAAGATGAATTTTATTTTTTATTATCTACGCATAAATAAAACGAAACATCCTAAAAGCATACCTATTGTCAAGTTCAATTCCTCCCTTTAATATTGCCTTGCCATCATCCCTTCTTTTGTAAACGACAAAGCCATCGTTATCTACCGTTGTGCGATCAACGTATTTCTTTGGGATTTTTTTTTTGTACATCGACATCCATCCATGCACGGTGATTTTTTATTTGCTACGCCACACGGACCATGAATCATGAACTCACTGACCGCGTCATAATATTCCCGATCTTCCTTGCAATCAGGAATCTCCGCAGATATAATACCGTCGACAACATCTGCACTTGCTGTCTGGGGGAAATTTGTTATGAACAGTAGAATATGAGCATGCGGCATTCCACGTTTCTGAAACTCGATAGTATAAACAACTGAAAAGAAGAATTAAACACAATGAGAATATAAAACTTTAAACTAATTAAATAAGAACAACTGAAAATTAAAAATAGATAAAGGATGCACTAACTCGCAGATAACTCCCCAAACAGCTTTCCCTGACGAATATCTCTCAACATGTTGTCTAACTTAGTGTGGAACATTCGAGAAAGAATATCCAGTCGATCATTTGCAGTCAATCCTCTTTCTTTAACATACCTCTCTATTTCATCCCACTTCGGATTACACGTGAAAGTAATAAACAAATTTGGATATCCTACCCACCTACATACAGCCATTGCGTCATGATAATTTTGTATCATGTATCGGGCACCGCCAACGAAAGAAGAAGGCAAAATAATCCTTTTACCAGTTTCTGCCAGGTTAGTCTCTCCACTACTTAATGCTTCGCCCAACGCAGCGTAAGAGTCACATCTGAAATCCTGCTGATGATTTTTCATGTAAGTAATTATGTACGACTCAACCATCGTATAAGCGTCAACCAAGAATTGTTGAAATAAACGTCGTCCAAAAAGAATATGAGGAGATTCAGTATCCCTCTCCTGCAGCATGTAAGAGAAGTACTCTTTCATTGAAACCTTTCTTTTTCTAACTTCTTTGCTCCTAGTCGTTTTACGATGAGGAACGTCATCTCTATATCCGTCTTCTCCGTACAAATATAGCAACGGATACTGGAGCGGCAAATACGACACATGCAACTCATTTATGCGCTGTAAAGTTTTTGATCGAGTTTCAATAATAATATCCTTGTGATCCTCCAGGTTATCAACATCTCCAACAATTAAAGCCGCCACCTCCGAAACAGTTGGCAAATTGTATCGTTGGCCATCAGAACTCCTTCCGCAAATCAACCTCAGTTTAATTTCATCTTCAGTGAACAAATTTTCACTATGTTCACGTATCTTTTCCCTGACATAGCGAAACCAAAGAACCAACATATTATTCTCATTCAGTACGCTCTTGAGAAGAGCGACGATCTCGACATGAAACTCAGCATCTTGTAGCTGAGCCTGTTCGTCTGCAGCGTTACTGTTAAACAGCCAATGCGATATTAATTAAATTTATCAGAATTTAAATTAAAAAATTAAAACTGCAATCTCGATGAAAATAATTGAATGCCATAAATTAATCAAAACATCTAACCTTACAGAATTAATCCTGTTTACTACTCATTTTCAGTGTCGTAGATGTACAGTTGAGCAAACATAGCTTTATCGCTTCGGGTTGGGAGTAAACTACCAATCAAATGATAATTATCGCCATTTAATCTGAAAATAGGAGCTGCCCTTCCGTCATTAAATGACTTGTCGATCTTCCCTCCCATTGAAGTGAAAGAAAAGATCATATTGTACATTCGCATTGACTTTTGAAATTTTTTACTCATCGGGCCATTTCCGTACAATAAATCTTTGTACTTTTGTGGAGGGTCAATGATTGTTGGTAACTTAATTTTACCTGAGTACCAAAAAAACAGTTGTTTAACTATCTTAATACTGTATATAAATAAAACAAATTATCTACCAAAAAAAATATCATTATGAATACACAAATGACATAAAATATAATAACAAATACTAACCATGAACGCAACACAAATTATACTTTGGAAGTCCTGAAAAATTTCTGGCCTTTTCTATTCTCTTATCTCTCCAGAATTTAGCGCCGCAATGACTACATTTCCAAACCGGATCGCCAATGTCGTGATAACCTTAAAAAAATGAAAATTTTAAAATTTTTATTAATTCATGCTTATTACAAAGTAAATTAAAAATAATGCATGCCGCTGAAAAAGATTAACCTGGATATTTTGCATTCTCCTTAGAAAGTCCTTGATTATTCGATGCGCAAGCACTTGGCTGATTTTCTTCTCCCTTCCGCTTTGGAGCTCCGATCGTTCTATTTACTACTGAAGGGACTACATTATTCTGAATTGGAGCATTTAAAGTTGATCATTCGCATGTCGTCATACCACTATTTATCAAAACTGAACTTTGACCACTCTCGACAATAGGAGATATATTAGTAGATCTGCCTAAAGAAATCATAAAATGTTATCAGTCATGTATTCTTCGATAATAATATAAAGGTTAAATTTTTTGAAATAGATCGGCAGACTACATTAGTTCAGATCGCTTCATTTCAGTTCAGTTCACCCGGTTTCAGTCCAAAAAAACAGGTCCTAAGCATCCCAATTAAAATAAATTGTTATTGTGACATAATCAACTAAATATAAAATAGAATATTTATGAAGATCTGTCAACCATATGACCTGTTATTTAAGAAAGAGAAATGAACTCTCTTAATAGTGAACCCGACACCTCGAACATCCCGGTCATCGATTGGCCGTGCGCGACGAATGTATACTATCGACTCCAATTACTATAGTATATGGTATCTCCAAAATAAGTCAAATTTACAACTATTAAATTCCGACACAACTTCCTGGTAGAAATTCAAGAATCGAGAAAATTACCCTGAACACCGGAGTGGTAGATGTCGATGTCGAGGCCGAGACAGTAAGCGTAGTCGTTCATTAGGGCGATATCTAACACGTTTAGTTACATGTTAAGCGCACATGTATAAATTTTATTAAATAATTTCAAACCTATCCTTTTTATTTCAATTATATCTATTCTCAATTTTTTTTTTCATTTACTTGTATTCATAATGACAAAGAAAATATAAGTGCATATTCATTGATCGTGATTTTCAATAATAATTATAATTATTTTCTTTGGTCGTTTCAAACATATAACTCATATGAATTATAAAGATTGAATGGTAGTATAATTAATAAAATTAAATTTTTGAATAAATGAATAGTTTGTATTTTAAATATATCCACTCTTAATAGTGTTTTATTAATTTAAGTATATTTACAATAATTTTGGAAAAAGAACGTGTTGAAATAATTTATAATAATAATTTTAGCGTTTTTTGAATTATATAACCAATGTGAATTATAAAATTGAATAATTGTATTGTTAATAAAATTGAATCGTTGTATATATTTATTTTGGTTTGTATATCAACTATCTAATTTGCCAATATAAAAAAAAATGTCTTGAAAGTGTTTTTGAATAATAATTGTCATTGTTACTGGTCTATTGACTCGTGTGAATTATAAAAGATTAGTAATTTTATAATTAATACTATCAGATTATTGGTTTTAAAAATATAACTTATATTTTTTAATTTGTTTATCTTTATAATTATATTAAATTTTGATAAATATGTTTTGAAAGTATTTTTCTAAACTATCTATATTAAACTTACACATTTATAATTAAAAATTATAAAATGAAACTATTTTTATATGTAAGTAAATGTATGTTTTTTTATTACTAATTTCGTAATATTACATTTTAATATGTATCTTTTTTATAATCATGGTTTGAATAAAATATTTGATTCAATTGAATAAATATCCGTTTTCATCTTCAGTGTTTTTTAATAATAATTTTGAGTATTTTCATTTATCACATGAAACATATAACCCGAGTAATAATAAATGGTGAATGGTTGTATTTTTAATAAAATAAAATTGATAAATAATTGTTTTGTTTGTATTTCAATTATCTACATTCTCATTTTTTTTTTTAAATTAATTTATTTGAATTAATAATGATAAAGAAAAAATGTATTAAAACTTTTTTCCAAATACAACTATCAACCTTTTCATTGTTCTTTGAAATAGTTGTATTATTATTATTATTATTATTATTATTATTCATAATTATCAACATTTTCATTCTCTTTTAAAAGAGTTGTATTATTTAATAACAACTATAGAATAGTCTTTTTATATCGGACATCGCTGATGTATGCTAGGCACCCAATGATTCCGCCACATATCGGAAAATAAAAAAAAATCGAAAATTGGTTTATGATAAAAAAAAACTGAGGGCGAAAAACGAAAAAAAAAAATAGATCTAGATAAAATAATTAAGTGATAGGAAAAAAAATACAGATTTGATATCCCAACAATTTTATGTAACATGTGCTTGCGAGTATGTAACTTAATGTCATTTCAATATATAGCATGTATACTACAAACATGATGGTGATCATAATATTAAGATAATTGAGTTCTATAGAGGAGTGTTTTACGTAAAGTCCAAAAATATTATGAGACGTCAATTGAAAAAATTACATTGCAGAAATCTTTTTGATTTTGATAATTAATTGTCGAGCATCTACAACTTCATACATCATTTTTTTAGGCTGAATAAGGTTCTGAACTGTGTGATGAATCGCATTAAGCATCCCAATTACAATAAATTGTTATTTTTACATAAACAACTAAATATAAAAGAGAATATTTATGAATATCAGTCAACCATATAACTTGTTGTTTAAGAAAGAGAAATGAGCTCTCTTAATAGTGAACTTGGGGCGGTGATTCAGTTCACCTAGAATATCCCGATCATCGATTGTTCTTTCGCGACGAATGTATACTATCTACTCTATTAACTATAATATACGATATCTCCAAAATAAATTAGGTTTACATCATTAAATTCCGACTCGACTTCTTGGTAGAAATTCTGGAGTCGAGAAACTTACATTGAACACCTGAGTGCATGGTAGATGTCGATGGCGAGGCCGAGACATTAGCGTAGTCTTTCATCAGGGCGAGATCTAACACGTTCAGCGCACATATATAAATTTGATAAAATGATTTCAAACCTATCCTTTGTATTTCGATTATCTCCCTTCTCAATTTTTTTTCCTTTACTTGTATTTATATTGACAAAGAAAATATAAGTGCATATTTATCGAAAGTGATTTTAAATAATAATAATCATTATTGTTAGGGCTAAATACACTTTGCCACCCCAGGATATGGGGTTTTTGCACTTTGCAACCTCGCCGGAAAAGTTTTACCGATCAGTACCACAGGATAAGCAATATCACAATGTGGTACCTGCCGGCTGCCGGATCGGAATATGCCATGAAATATTCCGTTTTGAAGCATTTTTTTAATAATTTTCAGAACAAAAACATGGGTGATTACCCATTTGCCCTTCCCTCATATTTACTGAATATCTCATTTCATTTAATTAGAAAAAAAAATGAAAAACGTAAATACTTGAAAGAATTCAAAATCGAAACACTCTTCATTCCCCCAATTCAAGAACCCTAATATTCGAGCTCTGCGATTCTGAGTTTTGACGAAGAAAGAAAATGGTCGAACTTTGCAAATGCGGGAAGGCAGTGGTGAGTCGCACCTCTTGGAGTGATTTGAACCCTGGGAGGAGGTTTAAAGCGTGCGAAGAATATCGGGTAAGAATCAGAACTCTAATTTCTCAGTTTCTCTATTTAGGGTTTTTGTGAGAACCCGTAAATTCTCAAGTTCAGAATTGGGGATAATAACCCTAATTACTGAATTGGGGATAATAACCCTAATTTTTCAATTTGGGATAGTAACCCTAATTTCCCAATTTCTCAAATTAGGGTTTCTGTGAGAACCCGTAATTTCAGAATGAGTGAATTGGGGACAATATGCCTAATTTATGAATGGGGGATGATAACCCTAATTTCTGATTTTGTGAATTTGGGAAATTAACCCTAGCTGCTGTAATCGATTTTTTGTCAGAATGGAGGGTGTGGATACTTTAATTGGCTTGACCCACCAGCATGCCATAGATGTCATCACATTATCCCAGGGCTTCTCAGAAATATCAATTCAAAGGTTGAGGAGTTGGAGCAACTCAAGAAAGAAGTAACAGTGATGAAAAGAAGGATTTGGAAGATCACATTTGTGTTTGTGGCTGTACTGGTGGTTTTCTGCAGTTTTCTGTACTAATATGGAGTGATTTTATGTAATGTATTGCACTGTAATGGATGATGTGTAATGTTGGTTGATTTTGGGTAATCTGTAGTGGTTGTGTGTAATGTAATGCACTGTAATGAATTTGAGTTATGTAATGAAGTTTCTTTTATTGAAATTCATGAGTTTCCCCTACTTCTGTGACTGATAAAACATGTAAGTGTAATGATCAAAACATACCAAAATGACTGTAGAAAACTTGTAACTGAGATGACAAAATCTGTACCTCAAAATCTGTAGCTCAAAATCAGTGAACAAACCTGTAGCTCAAAATCACTGAAATACTTAAAATCAATCCAAACAACTTAAAATCATTGAATTCATTACATTCCCAAAATACTTAAAATCAATCCAAACAACTTAGAATCACTAAATTCATTACATTCCCAACTTAAACCAACTTAAACAACCAGAATAAACAAGAAATTGTTCAAAATAAACCAACATTACACAACATCACACACAGCACACAACATCACAGAAATTATTCACCACCCTCTCCTTGCATGAACAGTCTTCATCATAACCTTGATATCAAGTTTCCTCATTTCCTTGATTTCTTCTGAACTCCTCAGTGTCATCATTGACCCACCTAGCTGCTTTCTGAGTTCTGCCTGAGATAATGGCCTATGAGATGCTGCAGAAGGTTGAGAAGAGGCCCTAGGAGCATCTGAATCAGGTTGAGAAGATGCCATAGGAGCATCTAAAATAGGTTGAGAAGCAGTCACAGTGTGAACCTTTTTAGATGGCACCTTCTTTTTGGAAATAACAGGTAACTTCTTCAGTGGACTCTTTGAAGCATTCTCACTCAAGTTCCTTGGACTCCTCCTCACTGGACTTGCCACAGGTGGGTCATTCAAATTCAATCTTTGACTCCTCCTCACTGGACTTGCAACAGACTCAGTCAAATTTTTCCTTGAACTCTTCCTCACAGGAGTTGGATTTGTCACTGGAATGTGAGTTGATTCAGGCTCTGTAACTGGAGTTGGAGTTGCCAATGGAGTACTAGACTGCTCCTGCTTCTGGATTTGGCTCTCTGACATCTTCTGTTTCTTAGCCTAAAACAGAAAATGAAAACAGTTGATGAAAAAAAGTTGATAAAACAGAAAATTTTCCAAAAAGAAAATGAAAAATACCTGATTCATTGGACATCCTCTGGAGTTATGACCTTGTTGATTGCAAGTGTGACAAGTAAGGTTCAAAATCCTTCTTTTCAGTTTCCCATTTTTGGAAGTACCCCTTATTTCTCCTTGCTCCAGTTTCCTCTTGTGCTTTTTGGGCCTCCCAGGCATCACTTGTACTTTTGGAGGCCTCAGAGGCAACCTTTCATCAACAATAGGTGCATGTCATTCTTCTTGGGGGTTCAGAGGGTTCATAAAGTGACTGTAGGTTCTCAAGTAAGTCTCCTTAGTGTAGCAATCAGCAACCCACATCTCTGGCTTATACTTCATGTAATATAGACAACAAATCACATGAGCACAAGGAATGCCACTTATCTGCCACCTCCTACAGCCACAACTTTTGTTGCCTAAATGCACAACAAAATATTGGTCATTAGGACCCCTCACCTCAAAAGCATTCTCACCATTCCATGTAGGTGACCATCCAAAAGCCTTCTTTTTGTTCATTTCCAAAATCTTCTGTGGCACTGGACACAGAACACCATGAGATTTCAACATCTCAGCCCTTATCATCCCAATTCTTTTCATCAACATCCTCCTTATTTCCTCTAGCATCTTTAGAATTGGCTTACTCCTTGACATCAGAATCATGGAATTGAAACACTCAGAAAGATTGTTCACAATAATATCAGTGTTATTGATTGTGCCAAAGTAGGCCTTGGACCAGTGTTGTGGGTTTTTCTCATTGATCCAAGCAACTGCAGCTGCATTCTTCACACCCTTTAACACCCTCTGTAAGTCAACCACTCTAGTTGCCCTTGCAGCCTCCCACACAACATTTCTCAACTCAATTCCTTTGTGAATCAGCTTGAAGTTAGCATAAAGATGCCTAACACAGAACCTGTGTTCACTTCCAGGCATCAAATCCCTCACAGCTTCAAGAAGGCCTTTTTGTTTATCACTCATAACAGTCCACAAGTGACTGCTATGACCAGAAATCCCCAAATCAGAACACACCAAATTAATGAACCAATGTCATGTACTACCTGTCTCTTTTTCAACCACTGCATATGCAAATGGGAATTATGAATTATATAGATTGAATGGTTGTATATCAAATAAACTAAATTTTTGAATACATGAATTGTTTGTATTTCAAATATATTCATTCTCAATAGAAGTGTTTTATTAATTTAATTATATTTATAATTATTCGAAAACAAATATGTTGAAATAATTTATAATAATAATTTTAGCGTTTTTTGAATTATATAAAAAATGTGAATTATAAAATTGAATAATTGTATTTTTAATAAAACCGAATCGTTGTATAATTATTTTGGTTTGTATATCAACTATCTCATTTTCCAATATAAAAAAAATGTATTGAAAGTGTTTTTCAATAATAATTTTCATTGTTTTTAATCGTCTATTTAAACATATAACTCCTATGAATTATAAAATTAAAGATTAATAATTGTATAATTAATACTATCATATTATTGTTCTTAAACATATAACTTGTATTTTATTAATTAACTTATCTTTATAATGATATAAAATTTCAATAAATATGTTTCGAAAGTATTTTTAAATAATAATTTCAATTATTTTGTTCTAAAATATCTATATTAAACTTGATATTTCTAATTATAAATTATAAAATAAAACTTTTTTTATATAAAAATAAATGTTTTTTTTATTACTAATTTCGCAATATTACATTTTAAGTTCTAATGTGTATCTTATGTATAATCATGGTTTGAATAAAATATTTTGAACAAATATCCGTTTTCATCTTGAAGTGTTTTCTATAAATCACCGTGAAAAATATAAGTCGTCTAAATTATAAAAATTAATTAGTTTATAATTAATACTATCAAATTATTATTTTTGAACATATAAATTTTATTTTATTAATTTATTTATCTTTATAATAATATAAAATTTGAATAAATAAGTTTTGAAAATATTTTTCAATAATAATCTAAATTATTTTATTCTAAAGTATCTATATTAAACTTAGGTATTTCTAGTTAAAAATTATAAAATAAAACAATTTTTATATAAAAGTAAAAGTTTGTTTATTTTAATTACTAATTTCACAATATTACATTTTAAGTTTTAATATGTATCTTATGTATAATTATGGTTTGAATAAATATCCGTTTTCATTTTCAGTATTTTCTAATAATAATTTTGAGTATTTTCATTTATCACTTAAAACATATAACCCGAGTGAATAGAAAAATGGGAATTAGTTTATTTTTAATAAAATTAAATAGATAAATAATTGTTTTGTATTTCAAATATCTACATTCTCATTTTTTTTTAAATTAATTTATTTGAATTAATAATGATAAAGAAAAAAATGTATTTCAAGTGTTTAGCAAATACAATTATCAACATTTTTATATTCCTTTGCAAGAGTTGAATTATTTGTATTTATAATTATCAGATATTTTCATTCTCTTTTAAAAGAGTTGTATTATTTAATAACAACTATAGCATAGTCTTTCTGTATCGGACATCACTGATATATGCTGAGCACCCAATGATTTCGCCACAGATTTAGAAAAAAAAAAACGAAAGTTGGTTTATGCTATTAGAAAACTGAGGGCAAAAACGAAAAAAATAAATGGACCTAAATGAAAGAATTATGTTAAATGAAAAAAATACATTATACAGAACGATTTTAAGTAACATGTGCTTGCGAGTATGTAACTTAATGACATTTCAATATATAGCATGTACATTACAAACATGATGGTGATAATAATATTAAGATAATTGAGTTCTATAAAGAAATGTTTTACGTAAAGTCAAAAAATATTATGAGATGTGAATTGAAAAAATTATATTTCAGATATCTTTTTGATTTTGATAATTATATGTCGAGAATCTACAACTTCAGTCATCGTTTTTTAAGGATGAATAAGGTTCTGAAATGTGTGATGAATCGCATTAAGCATCCCAATTAAAATAAATTGTTATTGTTACATAAGCAACTATATATAAAATAGAATATTTATGAATATCAGTCAACCATATAACCTGTTATTTAAGAAAGAGAAATGAACTCTCTTAATAGTGAACCCGGAGAACTGCTTCGGTTCCACCTCGAATATCCCGGTCATTGATTGGTCGTGCGCAACGAATGTATACTCTCGACTCCAATAACTACAATATATGGTATCTCCAAAATAAATCAGATTTACTATTAAATTACGACACGACTTCCTGGTAGAAATTCAGGAATCGAGAAACTTACATTGAACACCGGAGTGATAGATGTCGGTGTCGAGGCCGAGACAGTAAGCGTAGTAATTCATTAGGGCAAGATATAACACGTTTAGTTACATGTTTAGCGCACAGGTATAAACTTTATAAAATGATTTCAAACATATCCTTTTTATTTTAATTATCTCTCTTCTCAATTTTTGTTCATTTACTTGTATTCATAATGACAAAGAAAATATAAGTGCATATTTATCGATAGTAATTTTCAATAATAATTATAGTTATTTTCTTTGGTCTTTTCAAACATATAACTCATATAAATTATAAAGATTGAATGGTTGTTTAGCTAATAAAATTAAAATTTTAAATATATGATTTGTTTGTATTTCAAATATATCCATTCTCAATAACAGTGTTTTATTAATTTAATTAAATTTACAATAATTTAGGAAAAACAATGTGTTGAAATAATTTATAATAATAATTTTAGCGTTTTTTGGATTATATAACCAATGTGAATTATAATATCTAATAATTGTATTGTTAATAAAATTGAATTATTGTATATATTTATTTTGGTTTGTATATCAACTAACTTATTTGCCAATAGAAAAAAAAATGTCGTTTTTGAATAATAATTGTTATTGTTTTTATTGGTCTATTGACTCGTGTGAATTATAAAAGATTAGTAATTTTATTATTAATATTATCAGATTATTGGTTTTAAACATATAACTTATTTTTTAAATTTATTTATCTTTAAAATGATATAAAATTTTGATAAATATGCTTTGAAAGTTTTTTAAAATTATAATCTCAATTATTTTATTCGAAAATATTTATATTAAACTTACACATTTCTAATTAAAATTTAAAAAATGAAACTATTTTTCTATAAAAGTAAATGTGTGTTTTTTTATTACTAATTTTGCAAAATTGCATTTTAAATTTTAATATGTATCTTATGTATAATCATGGTTTGAATAAAATATTTGATTCAATTGAATAAATATCCGTTTTCATCTTCAGTGTTTTTTAATAAATTTTTTGAGTATTTTCATTTATCACTTGAAACATATAACCCGAGTAATAATAAATGGTGAATGGTAGTATTTTTAATAAAAAAAATTGATAAATAATTGTTTTTTTTTTGTATTTCAATTATATACAATCTCATTTTTTATAAATTAGTTTATTTGAATTCATAATATAAAGAAAAAATGTATTAAAACTTTTTTCCAAATACAATTATCAACATTTTCATTGTTCTTTGAAATAGTTGTATTATTATTATTCATAATTATCAACGTTTTCGATCTCTTTTAAAAGAGCTGTATTATTTATCATAGTAGAAAACTGAGGGCAAAAAACGAAATAAATAAATAAAATGGATCCCGATAAAATAATTAAGTGATAGGAAAAAAATAAAGATTTTATATCCCAACGATTTTATGTAACATGTGCTTGCGAGTATGTAACTTAATGACATTTCAATATATAGCATCTACACTACAAAATGATAGTGATAATAATATTAAGATAATTGAATTCTATAAAGGAGTGTTTCACGTAAAGTCGAAAAATATTATGAGATGTTAATTGAAAAAATTACATTGCAGAAATCTTTTTGATTTTGATAATTATTTGTCGAGCATCTACAACTTCAGACATCATTTTTTTAGGCTGAATAAGGATTTGTGTGTGATGAATCACACTAAGCATCCCAATTAAAATAAATTGTTATTGTTACATAAGTAACTAAATATAAAAGAGAATATATTTATTAATATCAGTCAACCATATAACATGTTGTTTTAGAAAGAGAAATGAGCTCTCTTAATAGTGAACTCGGGGCAGTGCTTCAGTTCACCTCGAATATCCCGATAATCGATTGGTCGTGCGCGATATACTCTCTACTCTATTAACTATAATATACGGTATCTCCAAAATAAATCAAGTTTACACCTATTAAATTCCGACTCGACTTCCTAGTAGAAATTCAGGAATCGAGAAACTTACTTTGAACACCGGAGTGGTAGATGTCGATGGGGAGGCCGAGACAGTAATTGTAGTCGTTCATCAGGGCAAGATCTAACACGTTTAGTTACACGTCCATCGCACATTTATTAATTTGATAAAATGATTTCAAACCTATCATTTGTATTTCAATTATCTCCCTTCTCAATTTTTTTTTTCATTTACTTGTATTTATTTCTCAATTTTTTTTTTCATTTACTTGTATTTATAATGACAAAGAAAATTTTAGTGCATATTTATCGAAAGTGATTTTCAATAATAATTATCATTGTTTTTATCAAAAAATATTTTTCATTTTTTATTATTTACAGAATTAAAAAACAAAAATACACTGCGTGTAATTTTTTTTATTTACATAATAAAAAACTAATAAAAGTTGTAGTGTAAACACAAAATTGGTATGCCATTGGTCACAGGGGAGGGAGAACTTTTGGTTTTATATATTTATAAATTGTCAAGTATGCAAACATCAGAAATTATTCTTAGAGAAGATTTGAAGTATGGCTTACAGTATTTATCTTTTGGAGACGGAATACCTGGAAACGGAGAACAAATTGCATAAACAAATATCTATGTGTCGTGCAAAAGTATAGGCTTGCACAATCTCTCACATGACTGAATTTTGAGAAGAAAATTGCTTCAAACAATTTTGTTTCCTTAAATAGCCATCATCATCTGTGATCACAATGCAAATAATGATGATAATCTTGTACACATGATCAAACAAAAATGGCCTCTCATAACGTGTATAAAACCAATAACTATAATTAAGAGGATACCATAACATTAATATTGTAATAACAAAGTCAATTCATGTAACAGTGCTTGAATATATACCGTTAGTACTAATTGACCAGCCCATGACCGCCGCCTCATAAGCCGCAGCCTCGTCTGAGTTCATTGCATCGTCGTAGGAAATGGGTGAAGGTGTGGGCTCGTTGATTACGCAGGCCATGTCGAAGCCCGCAATTATATTACATTCTCACTAAATCAATTTAATATAATAAGATATAATCAGTTGGGAATCTTCTCTCTTACACAACACCAACCAATCTCATATGATTAATCACACAACAAACAAATGTGGGCCGAACAAAAAAAGCTTAACATCAAATAAAAAACTACGATAATCGAATAACAGTAATATTAGATTGGCATAAAATTGTACCTTTGACTATGGCTGAACCAATGTTTCACATAAAGGATCCATTGGAGCTTGAGGTAGCTAGAGGAGTAGCTGAAAGAGGAGTTGGGTTGACTGCAAGACTGCAACATTAAAATTAACATCATCGTCCACATGTAATTAAGAAAAACATAATCTCGATATAATTACTTTTTTTAGAACAATACAAACCTTACTGAGGTGGCGCACTACGTGAAGTGGGACCGGGCGAAGAGCCGAACGATGTGATGATCTTCATGCAAAATTAATTAGGCAACCTGATACAGTGAACGACACAAAGTCCGAGCAATAAAATCGAAAAATCAAATAACAATGTTGAACAACAATATAATTTTAGTCTTTGATATAAATTAGCACTATAACAGAAGTTAAATCAGGAAACAAATATTGAGTTGAATTCTTTCAAAAAAAACTCTAAAAACATGTTTAAAAAAAAAGTTAAAAAGTTATGTAAAACAAACTCATAATTTAATCCACATAAGAAGTGTTTCGAACTCAAAAGGTATTGTCTTAGTGGGGTTGAAGCCGAAACAAACTAATGAAAAATCAAAAAAGTAAAAAAGTAAACAAATTAAAATAATGGAATTCATGCAACTATACATATCCAACATAGCATGATAAATACAAATAACAAAATCCCTGTAAAAACCAATAAAAAATAAAACATATAAACAATTCAAAAAAAATAAACAATCGAAATATCAAGCCAAAAAACATCATTAAATATATATTGAAATAATTTTGATGTATCAAAGAAAATATATACCTTAATAGGGAGACTCCTGAAATAATCGGACATGTTAGATTGTATATCTTTAACATCCAAAGAAACCTTATCGCACGCTCGAATGAATGGATATCTAAAACAATTAGGAAAATACAATTGTTCTAAAGTATTGATTAGTCGTTTAGTAGTGCGTCAAAAATCAAATAGAAATAACCGAACTTATTGCCGAAGCAATTCGCCCGAGTCGAACTCACGAGGAACACTACTATCGGCTTAATAAAAGTATTCAGTTGTTTGCAACGAGGAAAAGATGAGAAATAGCATAATGCATGTGTTGGTTGGTTTTTTGTTTTAATTATAAAAACTAACTAAAATATTGAGAAGACGAGAAAGCAAGCAAAGTAAGAAAGTAAAAAAAATTGTTTTTAAATCAAATGGGTAATAAACTAGGGTTTCGGGAATCACGATTATCTTATTCGAGTTAAAATTCAAATTCATAAAATAGTGCTAACACGTTCGTTACCGGTTGATATTAATTCAATATAGAAATTTAAATTCGAACCCTAGTTGGAAAAATCGTTCAACCCTAGCCCTAGGTAAGAGATTAGCTACTCATACTTTTGATCGAGGAATAATCGGATTTTAGAAAAGTAGAATTCATGAATGCAAATTGAAAAGTAAAAGACTGAATAAATGAACAAGTAAAAGAAATAATTGAAGACAAGCGATGAAAAATGAAAAGTCTTACTAGGATTATAATCCAAGAACAAGCATAGGCACCCGTCGGTAGCTAATCCGACTTTTGCCAAAATCCAAAGTACAAGAAAATTCCAAGCGATGCAAATCCAAATCCAAACCTAGAAGCTACGAGTTCAAAGTTTTCTCAAAGGGCGGTGAAAAACAATATGAAAGTGTGCGTACAGAATCCTAGGTTCAAAAACCTATTCATAAGTCCCCAAAAACGAAGTCAACACGCGGTCAAGGCTGTAAAAAGGATCAAGCGGTCGCTTGGGGCCCAGGCGGTCGCCTGGAGATGGTCGTGAGCGACCGCTCGGGAGGGAGGCGATCGCTAGCATGAAAAGTGCAAAATCTGATATTGGGCGCAAGCGATCGCCTGGTCTTCAGCCGGTCTCAGTCGGTCGCCTGGTGGTGGTCGCGAGCGAGCGCTTGGATAGCTAGGCCATGTAGAGAACTCCAAGAGCTTTCCGTAGAGATATAGATCATCGGTATAGGTGGTCTGAGTTGGGAGACCCAAGCTCTCCAAGTTCTCTGCGCATACACTCCGGGGCAACTGTATACTTGGCTAGAAGCTCAATTACTGCGACTATATTACGGGGATATATGATCGTAAAAGGGCAGGGCCTCGTACAAATCTTCTAGTGCTTTCCGACAAGGTAGGGACCATGCATGTATGTGGTCGGAGCTGGGAGAACCAAAGTGGCCAAGGTTTCAGCGCAATCACGATAGGTGATCGGTCAAATAACTATACCGTTTTTCAACTCGTTTTTGCTCGTTCTCACATTGAACATGATCATACACCTACACACTCCACAAAACATCATACCTACCGAGAATCATGAGAATGATGCACAAGAATGACACAAAATGACATGAGACGACACAAAACATTATAGGAAAATTAGCACAAAAACATGTAAATCAAGTATCAAAAGCAGAATCCCATAACAACAAATTTATATACTTTGGTGATGTATATAAGACAAAAAGACGTAAACATAAAATACACGAAACTTACCAATAGATCTGTAAAAACAAAAAACATAAATAATTGACCAAAATAAATAAAATAGTAAATCAGCAAAATATTTAATTAATCAAACTATTGACAAAAATTCAAAAATGAGATATTTGAGAGAAAATGCAAAAGACAAATGTGCGTGTGAAGCCTACTTTTTGGATCAATTGATTATCTTGATTAACTTTCTGGAATTGCTTCGACTTATTATAAAATATAAATAAACAATTTGGAACACAAAATAAAAACATATAACTTCTTGTAATTGATATTTCGAAAATAATTATTTTATGAGAAATCAAACATCAATTATATACATTACCTGAGATTTTTGAAGCAAGTAAGTGGTCCCAAGGAAGAGTATAGTCACCAGAGAGACGTCACTGCTTTAGGAAAAATATACAAAATATAAAAATATAAATATAATAGAGAAAAAAATGCAATGCAAAAGTACAGTAATATTCAAAAATTACTAATATTTTAAGTAACAATGAGACAAATAACAAAACTCTGCACCACATTATTCCCCTGTTTTATACAAAAAAATCAAATAGTTTTATAAACAAACTATAACAAAATCTTTCAAATACATGTTATAATTCATTTCAAAATGGATTTAAAAATACTTACAAATATTTTGGATTGAAGGGGCTAATATTGGAACAATGAGCATTTCAATGTTATAGAAAAATCTAATATGAACATATCAGCCGTTTCCATCATGATCGTTAACGTTTTATTATAATATTAATACTATTCAAATTTAGTTTTGTTAATGTGAAGTTATATAAACTTACACCAATTGCCTCTTAAGGGTCTGATTCTAATATAAAATCTTCCATATTCTCTACGCCAAAATAATCAATTTCTTTTCTCTTCCTCTTTGATGACATTTTCTTTGAAATTGTTTAGAATGAACACCATACTAATCTGCCAAAAAAGAAATTTAAACATGGAAAAAAATAGGGCTATTAAAAGAAATAATTAAAACACAATTAAAATAATAACAAAAATAAATAAATTAGATTTTGATTATGTAGCCTGCAAAACAAAATAGAAAAAAATTATAAATATATACAAACACAATATATAATGCTGGTAAATTATAAACTACAAAATATGCAAAATATGCAAAGAAAACATAAAATTATAATACTTAAAACCGCAACTATCCATTCTTATAGGCATGAGTCACACGAACAAATTTAAATGGAATTGTACTTACAAATTCATTCAGAATCAAAGTGCACTAATGGTGCCAATACTTATAAAAGAATCATCAATCCCAGCCCCTTATCTCAAGGCCCCACCTTAAGCTTAATCATACTTCCATTTCATTTCATATGAGTGCAGAAACAATAACATTACATTTCACTAACTTAGATGCTGAACAGATTTTGCACGGGATAACTTGGTCGAAGAAATAATTACCAGAAAAAAATAACAAAAAAAAAAAAAAATAGAAGCACTGACTTGCAATCACCAGTGCTAGTGGAACAAACAAACTCGTGTCCGTCGGGATACATCGCGATATTTATTGGACTAACCCCTTCTTCAAAGTGGGGTGTCTTTCTCGCTATTGCTCCATTGATATCTAGTTCCAGGAGGGTGTGCAGAAGAATAAACACCTAACACAAAGAGCTTGAACTACATCATCAAACAACAATAAGTATGGAAGGGATTCGATGTAAAAGAGATGTACCAGTTGGGGGTGGCGATCATTGATTGTCTACTCGGGCAGATTACGCGGAGATCTTGATGGGATAATCTTTGTCCTGCCGAATAAAACATCTTTGAATTAACAAAACTTTGTTTTTCTAATTATATTTGTGACCAACATAAAATAGAATATTTCATATAAGCCACCCCACATAGTAACTCACGTATATTCCTATTTTCTGCAAGGGACGGAGCTCCAGCACATTCCACGGTAGCTCCCCCGGCCATCTCACCGACCCGATCATCGACAGGAGAATTATCGTAGTTGGGCGTCAATGTCCCGTCCACCCAGGATTATATGTGGCTCCCTGGAATCGTGGGTCACAGCCAATAATGACGTACATTATTGGCTGTAAACAATCCAAAATAGATAAAAACTTGTAAAAGACATATCGACATAAAAATCCAAAAATACGTACCTCGACAAAGTTGTGGTGACAGAAGATATGTCGAGCTAGGGAGCTATCACCGGCGAAGGCGAAATCTGTTTTAAGATACACACACTTGATTTTTTTTTTCATGTACATTTACCGCTAACAAATAGTTGAAATATAACAGTAATATGCATTCCCTTAAACAATTTCTAAACATATTTTAATTCCTAATTATAAACTCACTTACGTGGGGAATCTTCATTCGATATCACTGGTTGCAAGTGAAGTTTAGGTTCCTTTCAAGAGCTTTCACACTTATATTGTGAAGAAGGATCCATCAGCACTCCAATTGAGACTTGTGCAGTAAATCACCAATAAAAACAAACAAAAGGTTGCAACTCAGAGTTGATTTTTTCATGAGATAAACAAACTATTAAACATAATACAGTCTTTTACTTCATCAACAAATTACATCTAAGAATATATAGTTGTCAAATGACAAACCAATACAGAACTAAAACAACCAAGAACAGCCCAAAAACTTAATTCTAACAATGTATTCAGGCATTTAATCACCAAAGTTTCAAAGACATCAATTCTATAAAAGATACAATTTCATTTATAATGAAATGTTTCAAATTCACATAATTAGCTAAAACAATTCAAAGAGGCTACGACAATTTTGAATATTTTGAATGAATCTATACGATTAAGGACTGTCATGTTAATCCTATAGTAGAAATGAGCACATGTTTACTGTAATGTGGCAAAGATAACATTGTACAAATAGCAACAATGTATACACATAGATAAGCATAATCAATAAGAATTAAATCAAAAACTAAATAAAAATGACCTTATTTTTGCTGGCACCTTCAATTTGCACGAGCTCGTGCTTCAAATCAACTTTGAGATCCTCAACGACGCTCTTGCTATCCAGATCCCAATAAGAATCAAGTCTACACATCTGGGCGGCGTATGTCCTCTGAAACAAGCTTTTTTAGCATTGAGCTGGAAAATAACCGAAGACGATCATTATCATCATCATCATTATATTCCGATTTTCTGCAAGGGACGGAGCTCCAGTACATTCCACGGTAGCTCCCCCGGCCATCTCACCGACTCGATAATCGACAGGAGAATTATCGTAGTTGGGCGTCACTGTCCCGTCCACCCACGATTATCTGTGTCTCCCTGGAATCGTGATCACAACCAATAATGACGTACATTATTGGCTGTAAACAATCCAAAATAGATAAAAACTTGTAAAAAATATATCGACATAAAAATCCAAAAATACATACCTCGACAAAGCTGTGGTGATAGAAGATATGTCGAGCTAGGGAGCTATCACCGGCGAAGGCGAAATCTGTTTTAAGATACACACACTTGATTTTTTTTCCTGTACGTTTACCGGTAACAAATAGTTAAAATATAACAGTAATATGCATTCCCTTAAACAATTTCTAAACATATTTTAATTCCTAATTATAAACTCACTTACGTGGGGAATCTTCATTCGATATCACTGGTTGCAAGTGAAGCTTAGGTTCCTTTCAAGAGCTTTCACACTTATATTGTGAAGAAGGATCCATCAGCACTCCAGTTGAGACTTGTGCAGTAAATCACCTATAAAAACAAACAAAAGGTTGCAACTCAGAGTTGATTTTTTCATGAGATAAACAAACTATTAAACATAAAACAGTCTTTTACTTCATCAATAAATTACATCTAAGAATATATAGTTGTCAAATGACAAACCAATACAGAACTAAAACAACCAAGAACAGCCCGAAAACTTAATTCTAACAATGTGTTCAGGCATTTAATCACCAAAGTTTCAAAGACATCAATTCTATAAAAGATACAATTTTATTTATAATGAAATGTTTCAAATTCACATAATTAGCTAAAACAATTCAAAGAGGCTACGACAATTTTGAATATTTTGAATGAATCTATACGATTAAGGACTGTCATGTTAATCCTATAGTAGAAATGAGCACATGTTTACTGTAATGTGGCAAAGATAACATTGTACAAATAGCAACAATGTCTACACATAGATAAGCATAATCAATAAGAATTAAATCAAAAACTAAATGAAAATGACCTTATTTTTTGCTGGCACCTTCAATTTGCTCTAGCTCGTGCTTCAAATCAACTTTGAGATCCTCAACGACGCTCTTGCTCTCCAGATCCCAATAAGAATCAATTCTACACACCTAGGCGGCGTATGTCCTCTGAAACGGGCTTTTTTAGCATTGAGCTGGAAAATAACCGAAGACGATCATTATCATCATCATCAAATTGGAATAGGCCGAGATCCCTGGGGTAAGAAACGGCGCAATACGCGGATTCGATCGAACATATGTACAAAAAATTTACTGCACATCTCAATTCACAAAATAGAAAAACAGCAAAACAAACTGAAGACAGAAATATACGCAAACCACATAGATTCGAGGTGGACTGGCCGTTAAGAGCAAGATGGTCTTCATATACGGAGTAGGAGAAGCATTCCACCTGTGATTGGGAAAGGGCACCGATGATTCAATCCCGAATCTGCAAAATAAGAAGGGGGAATTGAGGGAATTGGGAGGGGTAACCCTCCCAATATCACAAATCAGAAAAATGCCCCTCTCCCCCTTTTTCATTTATTTTTAAATAAAAATATAATAAAAATAAATAAAAAATGAATATTAAGTTTAAAACATTTACAATTTAACCTATCAAGTTTCAACAATTGCAAATCAGTCCTCCCCCTATTTTCAAACCCTAATCCCCGCTACCCCTCTTCTTTTCTCATTCACAGAACCCCCGCTGCCCCTCACAAAAACTCACGGCGACTCCGGCGAAATAACCGAACTCCGACCGACGACTAAACGAACTCCGGCAAGAGCGTCTCGCCCCTCTCACTTTTCAGGTAAGTACCTCTCCCAATTCTCTCTGCCCCGCACCTCTCTATCTCAGTTCTTCAAGGTTTAAAAAAAAATCGAATTCCAGTTTCCGGCAATGTCGATGGCGTCAACCTCCGCGAACAGGTCAGGGAAAAGGACTCGTCGGTCATCCCCGTCCGCAACTGCTCAGAGCAACCCGGCAAGTGAAGCCCGTTCGAAGTCGATGCACGACCGCGACGACGATCGTTTCCTCGGGTTGCCGGAATCACAGGCCCGAATGAATTATCAGGTACCACTCTACTTCCCTGGCTCGAATGCAATTCAATTAACTGTCGTAGCTTTAATTTTGGGTCGAGATTACGTGTTTTGAATTTTCTGGAAAATGTCTTCTGTGTTCATGAGTGAGGTGCGCAGGCCGTGGCCTGCGCACGGCCTGCGCACGGCGTCAGAACTGAAGCCGTGCGCAGGTCTAGGCCGGCGTCAGAACTGAAGCCGTGCGCAGGCCGTGCGCAGGCCGAGGCCTGCGTCAGAACTGAAGCCGTGCGCAGGCCGTGCGCAGGTCGTGCGCAGGCCGAGGCCTGCGTCAACCCGTGTGCAGGTTGAGGCCTGCGCACCTGCGCACCTGCAGATTCCAGTTTTGACAGTTTTCTTTTTTTCTGTGTTTTTCAGGAGGATTATCGCCCTGTGATGGCAGTCGATATCGGTGAGTTACCCCCACGCAAATACGGCGATGTGATCAGGCCTGGGAAGTTAACCACGCGCCACGGGTACAAGGACATTCCCGACATAGCCGGACCACTGTTGAGGGCCTTCCCACATGTCGTGGATGATTACCCTCAGTTGGGGCGGTTCTTACTATTGGACGGGGAAGGGAACGTTCCAAATGCGGCCATCCATCAGTTGATGGCTCGAGTGTGCAGTTGGCCTGACCCGAAGAAGGTCCGATGTAGGTTCTTCGAGGTGAACAACATGATAGTTCGCCTCAGCCCCGTGGAGTTCAGTATGATCACCGGGTTGCACTTTCAGGACCTTCGCACCGATGAGGACAAGGATAAGGATGAAGACCTGAAAGAAATAGCATTTCCGGACTATGAGGAGTCCAAAAAACAGGTTCTATTTTTATAACAATACTTCGTTGTCAAAAAAATATATATTGTGTGTGTAGTGTTTTAATTATTTTTTCATTTTTGAACAGGTTCCGAACGACTTGCTGCTTGCAAAAATCAAAAAACTTTTGAGCAAGAATAATCCGGAGAGGTACCCATTTGTAATCAACCTAACATTTGTTTGGTTGATTACAAATCTGTTAGACATACCTAACAGACAATTAAATGTCCCTGATGAGTTTTTCAAGGTAATACGCGAATTAAATTTTCTTTTTATTGTTTATTGAAATAATTTATTTCTTTTTTTAATTTTTGTGTTTATTACAGCTTTGCAGTAATCTCGATGCATGCCAGAACTATCCATGGGGGATAAAGGCGTGGGACGCTATCGTAGATGATTGCTTCAATAGAATAGGGGAAATCGAGGGGCCCGGCCGAACGCGCGCATGGAATGCCTATGGGTTCATTCATTTTTATGCGGTATGTTTTAAACTATTTTTGTTGATAATTGAATAGTTGTTGTAGTGTTTAATAATATAAACTTGTTTTTGTTTTAGTTTTGGATGCTTGAGGCTTTGGAGGGTGCGGATGTACAATTGGACGCAACCCGGAGGAGAGACTACAGGCATTCGTACCCCAGGATGCTGCGATGGTCTCTGAGTAATAACTCACCCAAGAACGAAGATTTCAAGAAGTTCTTGGTGAACGATGTGCAGGTAAATGTTTGAACAAGTTTATTGTATGAATTTAAATTATTAAAACTTATAGAATTTTAAAAACAAACATGCAGGTTGTGTATCCGCGCTTGAAGCCGGACGTTGCCGAGCTGCGGTCTTCGTATTTTCATGGCACCCTGTGCTGGTTCGAGCGGAGATATTTTGCCAGACGCGCAGACGCTCTACGGTTGAACGAGGACGACATCTTCTGCGACGACTACGTGTCGTTCATTGCTGCACCTCCAGCTCCAGCTCCATCCCCATCCCCACCTCGACGACAGAGGACACTCTCACCTGCACACCACATCTCACCTGCACACCACACGACGTACTCCGCATTTCCTGAGTCTTTTCAGGATGCAGGTCAGTCGCACTTTCAGGCTGCAGGTCAGTCGCACTTTCAGGCTGCAGGTCAGTCGTCAGATCAGGCTGCAGGTCTACCTTCGTGGTGGGGAGGTTTGCAGCAGATGAACACTGAGATGATGGCAGAGATGAGGGCCCAGAGGCAGTTGATAGATGCTCAGAGTAGACAGATCGCCGTGCAGACTACTCAGATCGCCGAGCAGAATGCGATGATGACCCGGTACGGTACGCAGCTCGACGGGTATGGGGATCAGTTGACTCGGTACGGTACGCAGCTCGACGGGTACGGTGTGCAGTTGACTGAGTATGGTGGTGTGCTGAGAGGGCACGGTGATCAGATCACCTCACTCCAGGCGAGCTTTAGGGAGCATTGCAACTTAGGAGATAGGCAGAACGAGGTTCCGTAGTTTGTTTGTTTTTTGTTGTTTTGAACAAGAAAAAATTATATTACTATTAATATTTTTTGAAAAAATTATATTAGTTCCTTTGTTTTGTTTGTTTCTTTGTGTATTTTTTTAAAATATGAATTTTTAAAAATATATTACTATTAATATATTTCAAAAATTAGTATGACCTATTATTTGAACTCATTTTGTTTGTTTGTTCAGTTTCCTCCAATGGAGTATTACTCTGCTCCAACTTGGGATAGTCCACAACAACAACCGCAAGCGATGATCGAGTATTATCCTTCTCCTGTGCCACTCTCGCGCGAGGTTGAGGATTTTCAAACTCCATTCCAACCTCCGCGATTCCAGTCGAATGTAGTGAACGAAGCTTCGTCGTCGAGCGTGGACAGGACAAGAATGCGAGACGTACGTATTCGTCGTCCTTCACACTTCGTGAGATCACCGTACAACGCGCTCCCCAGGAAGGGGCTACCTAGAAGGCCAGCGGTGGACAGGTTTAGAGAATATTTGGCGGACAGGAATGACAAAACGCTGTTAGTTCTCTATCCTTTTAAGTTTGACAATGTTTTCTACCATTAGCGTCTTATTAATCCACATTATGCAGGCGCGATGTTGGTTTGGAATGGCCGGTGGATCGGGATTGGTTCGAGGGGATGAGTGCAGGAGACACCGATATGGATATTTACGTAAGTATTGTCAAAAATATTATGTTGCATAGTTACAGACTAATTATTTACGTGCCCAATCTTTTTCTTTTTTTTTTGCAGCACATTAATGCAGTTCTTGGAATTTATCACAACGACTTCGAGTACATATCAAGAATGACATGTGACCGAATGAAGAACAATTACACTATCGTGCCTTGCTCATTCTTTGTAAGTAGTGAAAAATTTAAATTTTAAATTTAATGTACATTTAGATATTTATACTAAATTTTTAACCTTAATTTACAGCAAACTTTGCAATACGTGTGGGAAGCTGGGAATTATAATCCTCAGTATTACGAACCTGTCCCGTTGGATCAGTTGCAATCATGCATTGAATGCATGGCCAAAGGTGCGCATGGATGGAAACCGAAGCCGTGGGCTGGCCTCAAATTTGTAAGTTCATTTACAAGTCAATTTTCACTCTTAACTTTGAACTAGAATAAGTATGACCTATTATTTTTTTTCAGGTTCTCCTCATTGCGAATGTTGGAATGCAGTGGATGACAGTGCGTTTGGACCTTGAGAGGGCAATTATTAAGCTGTATGAGACGGAGATAAATGCCACCAGAGACATTGTAAGAAATCAGAGAAGGGCTGCATTACTTCCACTGCAGTATTGGATGCACGAAATGTGCGTCCAAGCTGGACTGCCGAGCGCCCGTTCAGTTTGGGAAATTGCCTTCGCGAGGCCGAATGATTGTTACAAACAAGAGTTTCCAGGTCGATCCGGTAATTACGCGCTGATTCAGATCACAGCCATTATCACTGAACAAGTTTACAGGGACGACTGGAAAATTAAGAACAAAGTAGATGAGTTCAGATGGAGATGTGCGTGCCAGGTTTGGGACTTGAGTGCTGTTTACGATGGTCCGCCTCCCAGATGCGAAATCTGTTCCACAGAGGGTCACGAAGGGGTTGACTGCCCGGTTTTAGGCGATTAGAATTCGTATTTGAGACTTTTAAACTTTGTATTTGTGTTGTACTTTATTTTTCATGTTGGAAGTGCTGGAATTGTGTGTAAATGTGGTCTGAACAGGTTGGAATTACAAAAAAAACAGCCAAAGTCATGTCTGCCTTCTGTTGTGCGCAGGCTGGCGCAGGCCTCAGCCTGCGTCAGTTTGTAATCAGTGCGCAGGCCTCAGCCTGCGCCACAATTGTTGCTGTGCGCAGGCTTCAGCCTGCGCCAGTTTGTAATCAGTGCGCAGGCCACAGCCTGCTTCAGATTGTGTCTCGATGGAGTTTTCGCTATTTTTCGACTACCTCGTGGATAATTGATGTAATTTGAACCGTTGGATCATCTTAAGATGTACTTTTACATGTCCCGTGCAATTTTCGTAAAAAAATAATCTCCGGAAGGGCTCGATCTGATAGTGTCGAGAAAATCGACAAATTCTCGACGTTATCGATCCGAGCACTTCCGGACTTAATTTTTTAACGAAAATTGGACGGGACGCGTAAAATTGCATTTTGAGATCATCCAACGGTTTAAATCACATTAATTATCCACGGGTATAAGTATTTAGTGTTTTGGTCACTTATTACTTCTAAGGTTTAATTATAAATGTTATAGTTTGAGTTGAGTTTATGATATTCAAGGTATGACAAAACATTAAACTGTGATTTAGTAAATTTGAACCGTTGGATGATCTTAAAATGCAATTTTACGTGTCCCGTACAATTTTCGTTAAAAAATTATGTCCGGAAGTGCTCGGATCGATAACGTCGAGAATTTGTCGATTTTCTCGACACTATCAGATCGAGCACTTCCGGAGATTATTTTTTCACGAAAATTGCACGGGACATGTAAAACTACATTTTAAGATGATCCAACGGTTCAAATTACATCGATTATCCACGAGGTAGTCGAAAAATAGCGAAAACTCCATCGAGACACAATCTGAAGCAGGCTGTGGCCTGCGCACTGATTACAAACTGGCGCAGGCTGAAGCCTGCGCACAGCCTGCGCACGGCGTCAATCTTGACGCAGGCTGAAGCCTGCGCACCCGGCGCCTTTGACAGGTGCGTCTCGATGCGATTTTCGTTAGTTCTTGGATAATTAATGTAATTTGAACCGTTGGATCATCTTAAAATGTAGTTTTACATGTCCCGTGCAATTTTCGTGAAAAAATAATCTCCGGAAGTGCTCGATCTGATAGTGTCGAGAAAATCGACAAATTCTCGACGTTATCGATCCGAGCACTTCCGGACATTATTTTTTCACGAAAATTGGGCGAGACGCGTAAAACAACATTTTAAGATCATCCAACGGTTCAAATTTACTAAATCACAGTTTAATGTTTTGTCATACCTTGAATATCATAAACTCAACTCAAACTATAACATTTATAATTAAACCTTAGAAGTAATAAGTGACCAAAACACTAAATACTTATACCCGTGGATAATTAATGTGATTTAAACCGTTGGATGATCTTAAAATGTTGTTTTACGCGTCTCGCCCAATTTTCGTGAAAAAATAATGTCCGGAAGTGCTCGGATCGATAACGTCGAGAATTTGTCGATTTTCTCGACACTATCAGATCGAGCACTTCCGGAGATTATTTTTTCACGAAAATTGCACGGGACATGTAAAACTACATTTTAAGATGATCCAACGGTTCAAATTACATCGATTATCCACGAGGTAGTCGAAAAATAGCGAAAACTCCATCGAGACACAATCTGAAGCAGGATGTGGCCTGCGCACTGATTACAAACTGGCGCAGGCTGAAGCCTGCGCACAGCAACAATTGTGGCGCAGGCTGAGGCCTGCGCACTGATTACAAACTGACGCAGGCTGAGGCCTGCGCCAGCCTGCGCACAACAGAAGGCAGACATGACTTTGGCTGTTTTTTTTGTAATTCCAACCTGTTCAGACCACATTTACACACAATTCCAGCACTTCCAACATGAAAAATAAAGTACAACACAAATATAAGGTCTCAAATACGAAGTCTCGATACATAATAGTCTCAAAACAGAAAATTAAATCCAAAGCGTCTTCTTCTTCGCTACACCGGCCTTCTACAACTTCCTCCTCTTCACTTCACAATCTGCATAGTAAATGTTTCACAAGTCAATTTACAAAAAAATATATATGAAAACACACACAACTACATAAAAGTTCAACAATGTTTACTATGGCGGAATCGGACAAGTCTGTGCATTGTGACCCTCTCCTTGACATTTGCCACAACGATATTTTTTCTTCGAAAACCTCTCAATTCGGCTCGTGAAACGGTCCATTCTCGGCCGCCCTGGAGCTCGTTTCACCGGTGGTGGCAGCACTATCATGCTTTGGACATGTTCGGGAATATCCGTCCATTGATCTTCTGAAGGAACAGGTATAATGTTCTCCTTATATGCTTGCATGAAATACTCACGGGTGAAATAAGGAGAAGTCAGCTCATAAACATATTGTCCTGCCCGACTCGGGTCCTTGGCGCACGCTGCGGCTATGGCATGCTCACACGGCATCATGTCAATCTGAAACACACCACATTCACACGTCATTGCCTCCAAATCCACAACCCCACACCATCTAGTCGACTCCACAGTGTACATCCAAGTACTTATTTTTCTGGTAACCCATTTAGGAGCACGGTCATAACGCTCACGCAACGTTGTTTCCCTTCTCGGTGTCAATACACCGTTGAACGCCCAAGCTTCTTCACGATGTCTGCAAAACCATTCAACCATCTTATCCACAATAAACTTGATCAAGGAACATATGGGGAGGTCTTTAGCGTCTTTCATCACAGAATTTATCACTTCCACAGCGTTAGACGTCATCACCTCGTATCTATTCACACGGTGGTGGACTCTTGACCATTTCTCAAACGTGATGTCTTCTAACCACTTCGCACATTTTTCGCTCGCTGCTCTAAGCTCTGAAAAATTGAGATTGAACTCGGATAAAGTGTACGAGCACGCAGCCTTCTTAAAATGTCCAACCAAGTCTTTTCTTTTGCTGTACCTGAACTTGATGTTTTGCATGATGTGCCAATAACAGTGTCCATGTTCCGCATTAGGGTAAACAGCAGCTACAGCATTTATAATTGGCTGACCTCTGTCAGACACGATTACCAGATCAGATCTATCTGGAATCAAAAACTTCAAGCACTCGAGGAACCAAGTCCAGCAACTGGTGTCCTCTGCATCACCCACACCCCAAGCAAGTGGGTAACTGTGATGCTCACTGTCAGTAGCAGAAGCAATAAGAAGCGTTCCCTTGTATCTATTGGTCATGAACGATGCATCAATGACGATAACGTCCTTCATGTACTGAAATCCCCGAATACACGCTCCGATAGCCATGAAGAAGTACTGAAATTCATCATTGACATCTGTCTGAATACGGGTGAACGTACCTGGATTCCTTTTTTCAAGCATGTAACAATACGAAGGAAGCTTCGAGAAATTATCTTCATAGGATCCGCGAACATTTTCCAGGGCTTTCTGCTGCGCTCTCCATGCTTTGTCGTAACTGACAGTAATATTTTCCTCAGTACGCATAAACTGCTGAATTGCAGCCGGTGTCAGAGGTTTCTTTGCGTTCAAGAACTGGTCCTGGAGTCGATTGCCGATAAGACTGCTAGAGGCCTGCCTGTGCACACCGCTTCTATCAATCAATGAACAAGTGTGGATATTGGTGTAGGTTTTAATCACAAACTCATCGGTCGCCTTCTTCCTCGTTGCACGAATTTTCCATTTGCAATTTTTTTCAACACATTTCACCACCTTTCGATTGTGATCAGATTTGTGCACAACGAATTCAAACTTGCCCTGCAATGCTACCCGACCGACAACATAGCTGAAATCGTCTTTGTTCTTGAAAGTCTGACCAACTACCAAATCGGAACCATCATACCGACCACCTCCGTCTCGATCACAAAGTCTAAAAGCAGGAACAACAGGCTCGTCCACAACAGGATTATTATAATAAGAACTACCGCCCTCATTATAACCGTCGTCACCACCATCATTACCATCGTCATCAACAACATCATCGTCGTTATCATCGACTTCGACACCACCACCACCATCATCATAATCACCGCCCGCACCACCATCATAATCATAACCATCATAATTATTGCATAAATCAATGCTATCCCAAATAGATACAGACGGATCATAAGTAGATGGCACTATTACTTGACTGTAATATTCAGATGTTTCACCTGAAGTTCGTCGAGTTGGAAGTTTTTCTGGGCGAATTGGACTTTGACGTGCAAGACTTTCACGTGCAGGACTTTCACGGGCAGGACTTTCACGGGCAGGACTTCTCGGTACAGAGGGACTGTAGGTCACAAACAACTCCATTTCATCTTCGTTTCTATGAAGCCATAAAGTCGTGGCCCAAGTTTCTTCATCATTAATATATTTAGGAGGACACTTTTCCTTTGGGAATCGAGAGATCGCAACTTCATTACATGATGGATCGATGACGATTTTTCCACACACTTTCTCAATAAGTGCATTAAACGAAATGCTCCTATCAATCAATATTGTTTTCGAGTGCTTCAAATCGCTCATTATCCATCTCCAATATCCCTCGAAAAGCTTCCACTCTCCACTATAATGTATTGTGATTGATATCTTATCCATGCTCTTATCCATGCCTGTAATTACAATAAAACGGGAAGAATCAGATTTCCAAAACTGGACTGGTAAGTGCGCAGGCCACTGCCTGCGCACAGAGTGAAGCTGTGCGCAGGCTGTGCGCAGGCTAAAGACTGCATCAAAGCTGACGCCGTGCGCAGGCCTCAGCTTGCACCAACTTTGACGCCGTGCGCAGGCTAAGGGCTGCGTCAGTTTTGATGCTGTGCGCAGGCCAAAGCCTGCGTCAGTTTTGACGCCGTGTGCAGGCTGAGGCCTGCGCACCTGCGCACAGCCTGCGATTTTCATTTTTTTTCTTGTTTCGAAAAGCTTTGAAACGCAAAATTAAAACTCGAAATTGAAAACAACACACACACAAGTCATGTAGAAGTGAATGCTAACCTTTTTACGTCGAATTGTTGGTGGAAAATTGAGAATGTCGGAGCTTTTTTTTTGGGCGATTTAGGTTACGGGAGAGCAAAAATGGGGGAGAAGAAGAAATGAAAGTGGGGTTATTGTGTAAATATTTTTAGGGGTTAATGTGTAAATATTTTGTATTTTAATTTCTTTTACATTTATTTTAATTGAGGGAGGGGTAGATATCCGATTTTATTTTTGTAAGGGTTAAATAACCCTTACTTACTATTGAGAGGGGCATTTTTCCGAAGGCCTCGGGGGAATTTGGGGAGTGGGGATTTGCATATTGGAAGGGGAATAGAATTAGGGTTCAATTGGGAAATTTTGTGAGTATACTTTCAGCTATAATCGACCTGTATAATTTGAGTAAATGATATACCTGCTTATCGATGACGGCGTCATAAATCCTTTTCTTCACCTCTGAACACATTCAACAGGAAAATGAAAAAAAAAATCGCAACAAAATAAATAAATAATAAAATTAAAACAAATAACTTAATGAAAAATTGTGGTTACCAGGCTGCGAGGTGAGGAAGGCGAATCGATCGAAGAGGTAAAGCAGCTGATCTCGAGAGAGCATTCCGGAATTCTGATACTCCATAGTTGTGCTTCAAATGCTTACAGGAAATTCAATCGCTTCTTGACGATTATCCATTCGGAGAAATCGATCATAAAAATCTGAAAAAAAAGAAAACAACATAACATGATTCAGAGAAAAGAGAAGAAGAAAAATTATGGATTCAAAAAAAAGAGAAAGAAGAAAAATTATTGCTATCGGAAATATGGAGAGAATTGGGAGGGGCGACCCTCTGAAAACACCATTTCAGAAAAATGCCCCTCCCCTTTATTTTCTATTTATTTTTTAATTAAAATAGAATAAAAATAAATCAAAAATCATATATAAGTTTTAAAAATTACGAATTAACCTATGAAGTTTTAAAAATTACAAATCAAACCCTCCCCATTTTCAAACCCTAACCCGCTGCCCCTCTCTTTCACTACGCTATTTTCACAGAAAATAGAAAGGAAAAATCACAGCAACCGGCGGCGAAAAAACCGAACTCCGACCGACGAATAAACGAACTCCGGCAAGAGCAACCCGCCACTCTCTGATCAGGTAAGTACTCATCCCGCCCCGCCCCCCTCTCTCTCTCTCTCAGTTCGATTTCAAGGTTTGAAATCAAAAATCAAAATGCAGAATTCCGGCGAGCTTCATTCCGTTTGCTCAACTGAAGATGTCTCACGACGCCTCCTCATCCACTGGAAGGGGCTCCAAAAGGGCTCGTCGGCCGTCCCAGTCCCCTGCCCCGTCGGCGACTAGCGGGCAGGCTGAGCCGAGAAGAAAGTCGGCGCACGACCGCGAACCGCTCCTTGGATTGTCCCAAACACAGGCTGAGGCGAATTATCAAGTACCGCTCTTTAATTTGGTGTTGAATTGCGAACCGTTCTGTGAATTTGAGTTTGAAAAATCTGGGGTGGGTTGTGAATGTGTTCTTGGGCGTAGGACGCAGGCTGTTGCCTGCGTCAAAAATGTTTTGGGCGTAGGACGCAGGCTGTTGCCTGCGTCAAAAAAATTTTGGGCGTAGGACGCAGGCTTCAGCCTACGCCCTGCGTCAAATATGATGTGGACGCGGGCTTCAGCCTGCGTCAAATGATTTTCCTGCGTCAAATGGGCGTAGGGCGTAGGCTGAAGCCTGCGTCAATTTTTTTTTTGGACGCAGGCTGAAGCCTGCGTCAATTTTGTATACGGGTGCAAGCTGAAGCCTGCGCCCTACGCCCAAGGCAGTCCAGTTTTGAGGTTTTTAACTGTGTTGTTTTGTACTGTTTTTTTCAGGATGAATATCGCCCTGTGGCAGCATCGGACATCGGTGCGCTACCCCAGCGCAAATACGGCGACGTGGTGATGAGGGGGAAGTTAACGACGCGCCACAGCTACAAGAAAATCCCGCAAATAGCGGGACCACTGCTGGCCGCCTTCCCGAACCTTGTGACCGATTACCCTCAGCTGGGTAATTTCTTATTGTTGGACGGGGAAGGGGTAGTGCCCAATGCGGCCATTCATCAGTTGATGGCTCGAGTCTGCGTGTGGCCTGACCCGAAGAAGAAGCGATTCAGGTTGTTCGTGACGAACAACATGGTAGCTCGTCTCAGCCCAGTGGAGTTCAGCTTGATTACAGGGTTGCACTTTTCTGACTCCCGCTCCCAGGATGACGTGGACGGTGATGATGCTGACCTGAAAGAAAGAGCATTTCCGGCTCATGACCTGGCCAAGAAACTGGTGACGACGGATGAGCTGCTTCAGAAAATCGAATCGCTTTTGGCCAAAAAGCATCCCGAGAGGCACCCGGATGTAATCAACCTAACATTTGTTTGGTTGATACAGACTCTGTTAGACATACCTAACAGACAATCACATGTCCCTGATGAGTACTTCGAGGTAATACGCGATTTTTTTTTTTTTATTGTGTATTGAAATTTTTTTTTAATTTTTTAATTTTTGTATTTATTACAGCTTTGCAGTAACCTCGAAATATGCCAGAAGTATCCATGGGGACGGAGGGTGTGGAAGACTATCGTCGATGATTGCTTCGAGCAAATCGGTGCAATCGACGGGCCAGGGACGCGCGCATGGAATGCTTATGGATTCATCCATTTTTTTGCGGTATGTTTAAAACTAGTTTGTTGATAATTGAATAGTTTTTGTAGTGTTTAATAATATACACTTGTTTTGGTTTTAGTTTTATATGATGGAGGCTTACGAGGGTGCGGTTGTAAAACTGAACGCATCCCCCAGGAGAGACTACATTCATTCGTACCCCAGGATGCTCCGATGGTCTCTGAGTAACAACGCACCGCAGGGCGATGATATCAAGAACTTCTTGGTTAGCGGTGTGCAGGTAAATGTTTGAACAAGTTTATTGCGTGAATTAAATTTATTTAAATTATCCAGACTTATAAAATTTCAAAAACAAACATGCAGGTTGTGTATCCGCGCTTGAAGCCGGACATTGACGAGTTGATGTCTCCAGCTTTTTACGGGACCCTGTGCTGGTTCGAGAGGAACTATTATGGTCTCGAAGCAGACGCTCTACGACTCAACGACGGCGACATCTTCTGCACTGACTATGTGAAGTTCATTGCTCCAGCCCCAGCTCGAGTTCCACGACAGAGGACACCCCCACCTCCACCCCAGACGACATACTCAGCTTTTCCTGAGACAGTCCTTGACCATGTCGGTCCGTCGTCTTCTCAGGCTCAGCCATCCGGAGGTCCCCCGTATTGGTATGCTGATTTTCTGCAGATGCATACGGATGAGAGGACAGCCGACAGGCGGCGAGACGAGGAGATGAGGGAGCGTGAGAGGCTGCGAGACGAGCGTGAGAGGCTGCGAGACGAGCGTGAGACGCAGCGAGACGAGGCTCAGAGGCAACATAACGAGGCTATGCAGGCAGAGCTGACGGAGCAGAGGAAGCTGGTTGCAGAGTTACTTGAACGGGTGACCAAGTACGGGGTGGAGCAGGGAAAGCAGGGAGAGCTGATTGTTGAGGTTAGCAGTCGGATCGACGCTCTTCAAGCGGCCCTTAAGCGTTGCAACCTAGGAGATAGGGCAGATGAGGAGGTTCAGTAGCTGTCTTGTTGTTTGTATTTTTTTTTTGTTTGTATTTTTCAAAAACATGATTTTAAAAATTATATTACTATTAATATATTTTGAAAAAATTTGATTAGTTCTTTCTTTGTTTGTTCTTTTTTCTGTGTCGACCTAAATTATTTTTTTGTTCAGTTTCCTCCAATGGAGTATTACTCTGCTCCAACTTGGGATAGTCCACAACCACAACCGCAAGCGATGATCGAGTATTATCCTACTCCTGTGCCACTCTCGCGCCATTTCGAGCAGCCTCAGGTCGAGCAGCCCCATTTCGAGCAGACGACCGTTGGCGATAGCTATCGCACACCGGCACAGACTCAGGCTGTCTGGGGAGATAGCGGTCATTCTTCGCCACCGAGGGCGCTGCGTGATTTTCAGGATGTCTTCGGTCCCTTCCCTGTGATTCCCACCCACGGCATCTTCCCTCCGACTACTGCTGATCGGCCAGAGTATGAACCTGGTTTTACTGTACCGATTGGGGCTGATATACCGCAGGAGATCGTTGATGTAGAGACTTTTTTTCTGACTGGGACGCAGGTCCAGTTGTTCAAGATGACATCTCCCGTGGAAAATGAACACGAAAATGAGATTGCATTGTCGGAAGAGAAAAAAGAACTTGGGGCTGATGAGGACGAGGATGATGTCGCCGAGAGTAGTCTCGGACGCCGTGTGAGGAGGCCCTCGGCAGCTCTTCGGAGCCCGTACGTCGCGCAGTTCGCACGGAGAGGCAGCAAGAAAGTTAGGGGGCTCTATTGGATGTTCCGTCGTGACGGGCATGGAATGAGTGTCTATATCCCTTTCAACGGAGTCACTCTAGACCAGAACTACTTCGACCGGATTGAGTCACTACATCATTGGTACTCGAACATGGTAAGTTAATTTGTAGTTAAACTTTGAAATTTATAATGTTTATTAAATTGTGCTTAACTGTGATATGTATATTTTTCAGGAGATTGACATGTACATTACGTACCTGCGGGACAAGATAAAGGAGAACAATGGTGTAAAAGATGAAGTCACTCCAAAGAAGACTATACTCCTGTGTACCGAGTTCTTCGTAAGATCCAATCATCCTATCAAATACAAGTTTTTTTTATCATTTTCCTAATACTAATCGTTTAAATTTATTTTTAATTAACAGAACGCTATGAGGACCCAGTACGCTGGGGTTGAGGTGCCGAATGCACATGCAAGGAGAAAGAACTTGTAGAGGAAATATGAGTCCAGGGCACCGCCGGACTACATGCTGAAATACATCACGGGGGACAATAGGCACGAGAGTTGGGAACACGCACGAGAGGTAATTTAAAGAACCGTACATTTTTATTTTTTTAAATCAATTTAATATTTTAATTTAATTGTAAATAACGTTTTATTTTATTTTTTATTTTTTAGGTGATAACGGTCTGTAATACCGGGGAACATTGGGTCGTGATACGGATTGACCTGGACCTTTGGACTATACAGTTGTACGACTCGTTGTGGTGGCGTTGTCCGGAAATAACTGCCAAGTCTCGTGTACTAACTCCGGTGTTGGAGTTTTTGCCTCGTCTCTCGGTAGCTGCAGGATTTTGGGAGGGTACAAACTATTTTCGTCGAACCCACAAGAAGACTCCTATGCAGGTCGAAGCCCCGACAGAGCAGTTTGTCCAAGTCGACAACAACAACTGCGGCCCGTACGTGTGCATGTATCTGGATCGTCTAGTCAACAAGTACCTCAATCACCGGGGTAAAGAAGTCGACGACGCGTACTTGATGAAGTATCGCCGATATGTAGCTCGAAAAATCTTCAGTTTGAGTCATCGAGTCGATTGATTTGTATTTTGGATGATTTTAGACTTTGTATTTGTGTTGTATTGAATTGTAAATGTTAGAATTGCTTGAATGTGGTGTAAATGTGTTTTGGACAGGTTGGAATCACAAAAAACGGGGAAATCCATGAAAAATTCTGTTCTGTGGTGGGCGTAGGGCGTAGGCCACTGCCTGCGCCCTACGCCCAATCTGTCGCAGGCCACTGCCTGCACTTGACGGTCGTAGGGCGTAGGCCATTGCCTGCGCCCTACACCCGCTCTGTCGCAGGCCACAGTCTGCTTCTTGATGGGCGTAGGGCGTAGGCCATTGCCTACGCCCTACGCCCAACCTGCCGCAGCCAACTGCCTTACACTAGACTGACGCAGGGCGTAGGCCACTACCCTACGCCCTGCGCCCATTCTGACGCACCCCCACTTGCGCCCTACGCCTTCACAGATTGGATTTCACGCGGTTTTGGCAATTTATCGACTTACCCGTAGATAATTAATGTAATTTGTACCGTTGAATGATCTTAAAATGTAGTTTTGCGTGTCCCGACCAATTTTCGTGGAAAAATAATGTCGGGAAGTGCTCGATCAGCTAATGTCGAGAATTTGTCGATTTTTGCGACATTAGCGGATCGAGCACTTCCCGACATTATTTTTTCACGAAAATTGGAAGGGACACGTAAAACTACATTTTAAGATCATCCAACGGTTCAAAATAACGAAATTACATTTTATTGTTTGGTCATACCTTGAAGCTAATTAACTTCAACTCAAACTATAACATTTAAAGTTAAACTTAGAAGTAACTTAGAAGTAATATGTGATGAAAACACTAAATACTTCTACTCGTGGATAATTAAGGTGATCTGAACCGTTGGATGATCTTAAATTGTAGTTTTACGTGTCCCGACCAATTTTCGTGGAAAAATAATGTCGGGAAGTGCTCGATCCGATAATGTCGCAAAAATCGACAAATTTTCGACATTAGCCGATCGAGCACTTCCCGACATTATTTTTCCACAAAAATTGGTCGGGACACGCAAAACTACATTTTAAGATCATCCAACGGTACAAATTACAATAATTATCCACGGGTAAGTCGATAAATTGCCAAAACCGCGTGAAATCCAATCTGTGAAGGCGTAGGGCGCAGGTGGGGGTGCATCAGAATGGGCGCAGGGCGTAGGGTAGTGGCCTACGCCCTGCGTCATTCTAGTGTAAGGCAGTGGGCTGCGGCAGGTTGGGCGTAGGGCGCAGGCAATGGCCTACGCCCTACGCCCATCAAGAAGCATGCAGGGGCCTGCGACAGAGCGGGCGTAGGGCGCAGGCAATGGCCTACGCCCTACGCCCATCAAGAAGCAGGCAGTGGCCTGCGACAGAGTGGGCGTAGGGCGCAGGCAGTGGCCTACGCCCTACGCCCACCACAAAACAGAATTTTCATGGATTTCCCCGTTTTTTGTGATTCCAACCTGTCCAGAACACATTTACACCACATTCAAGCAATTCTAACATTGGATGATTAAGGACAAATACAAAGTCTAAAATTAAAACACATCTGACATGAAAGATTCATTACAACACAAAGTTTGTTGCACATTTGTCTCAGAACACAAAATAATTGTAAAAAATCAATGAGTTCTAGTCATGCCCTCTTCTTCGCTACACCCGGGCATCTACAACTTGTTGGAATTTGATATCCCGAGCTATTAAAAAATTATGCGGAAACCAATAACCCGATCAAACCCTTCGCCGGAGATCACACGAACACGACACACGTGCCGGGATACGGCCGAAGCGCACAGCGAAGCCCGAAGGCTGCGCACGCCCCAGCCGCACCCCCACGGGTGCACGCTTGCGATCGACTGGGGCTGCCCAGCAGCCCCCGCGGCGAGGCCGGCGACTCGCCGCCGCTGGGTGGTCGGCCCGCCACCAGCAGGCCACCGCGGGGCCCAGCCCTCGCTGTGCGCAATCGATCGAAGTGATCGATCGCACCCCCGGCGTGCAGCCGAGGTTCGACCCCTCCTCGCCGAAACCCTAGGCGGGCGATCGCCGTGGTCCGGTGGCTTCGCCACCACCACGCGTTCGTCCTCCTTCCCGGTTTCGTACCTCGGATCTTGCGTTCTACGGTATTCTCAATAAATCGAATCAATTAAAATCATAAAGCGCGTTTAGATTATACCTTCGATTCGTTGTTCGGAGAAACGAAATCAAACATCTTTGAATCTTCCCACGTATTCCTTGCACTCCGTTCGAACGTCGGGTGGGCGACGATCTATCGAACTCCTATGGATCTCCTTCAACTCTCTAGAACTATTAAATAATGATATTCTTGTCTTCTGATTTATGAAGGCCATGTAGTGCTTTTATAGGCTACGTAGGGTATCTAAAGGAGGTGGAATATTGGACTTCCAATATTGATGATTAAATTGAGCACAGCCCAAATCTATTAATCCTTATCAATATTAATTTTATTTATTTTCCACTATATAAATAAAATTGCACTCCCAATATTTGCCCATATTATATCGAATAATATTTCTCCGATTAGTATTATTTATTCCGTGTATTTAAGATTTAAATATCCATGAATAAAATTTATTTATTGCTTAATAAATTTATTCATCTCTTATATCCGAGAATAGTACCACTCAACCTTATTTATTATGCGGGAACAAATCCACTCGCGAGGTTTACATAATAAATCCTTATGAGCTCATCTCGGGATATTATCAACCCTTCCGGGATACACTGTCCCTTCAAGAATTCACGGCATGTCATATATAAAATATAGTGACCCAACTTAACCGGTAATTAACCCAATAATTAAATCGGTTAATTCCTTTGTAAAATCAAAGTCACTTATATTAAATATACACACCCGTAATTGTTTCAGGGATTAAGAATAAAATACTCCGAGACTTAAATTAATTATCACAGAGCAATCCTAATTGATAAATCTCAAGCGATCCACTCAATACACCAAGTGTACAAGTGTGATAAAATAATTAAGACAAATTATTTTCTCTCTCACACAACGACTATACCGATGGATTGGTCTGTGTCCATCTAGGTCGTGAGCAACTGTTCGATTAAATACGAGTAACCGATAGTATGATCTTCTGTGTGGGTTCGATTAGGCTCGTAGGGAGCTTAATCCCTACGGGAAATAATCGCCGTAGGGGACATTCCCTACGAGGAGCTCGTAGGGGAGCCCGTAGGGAGCTTCATTTCCCCCGCCCATCCTTCCCGTAGGGCAGGCCGACGCCGACGCCGTAGGGGGCGGACGTAGGGGTGTCCCCTACGGCTACTCCCGTAGGGGACCATGGGAGGGTGTCCCCTACGGCTACTCCCGTAGGGGACCATGGTAGGGTGTCCCCTACGGCTACTCCCGTAGGGGACCGTGGGAGGATGTCCCCTACGGCTCCTCCCGTAGGGGACCGCGGAAGGGTGTCCCCTACGGCTACTCCCGTAGGGGACCATGTGAGGGTGTCCCCTACGGCTACTCCCGTAGGGGACGTCTGGCAAAGTTCCCTGCGGCTCCACCCATAGGGAATTTCAAAAAAAAGGGGCAGGTTAATTTCTGTTTTCCTACCCCAAACCTGCACTCAATTTTTCAGAATCATACCAATTCATTAAACAAACTAAATCATTCAAAAACATACAAAATCATTCAGAAAACATACAACATCATTCAACAACATTCAAAATCATTCAAACACAACTAAAATATGAAGTTAAACAAACAAATCATAATAAACCACAATCAGGGAGGCGGTCGACCTAGCATCTCATCTCGCAAACGCTGCTGATGAGCCATTTTATTTGCTCATCTTAGAGCACTTTTTATTCTTTTATTGAGTCAGTTTGAGTCTTTAGTGTGTCTGGGAGGGCACAATGGAGTGTTTGGGCAAAGTATGCAGGGTTGCAGGTAGTAGGTGGTGGATTGTGCGAAAGAGGCCAGAAAGTTGCCCAGTTTGGGCAAACACGAGGATTCAAGGCAACGTGACTTGAGCAGTTTGACCCAAGGAGGCAAAGTCGACACTATGGGCAAAGTGACTGGAGCAGTTTTACCAAAGGAGGCAAAGTCGACACTATGGGCAAAGTCACCACTATGGGCAAAGTCACCACTTTGGGCAAAGTCACCACCTTGGGTGAAGACACACTTTGGGCAAATGGCGAGTATCGGCCACACCAGAGCAACAAAGTCCGAAAATTGGGGGATTCTGCCTTATCCGCACATCTCTATCCGGTCAGCTGATAAGGAAAGAGACCCTAAAGACCAGGACAATCTTTGACCGCCAAGAGTTCCAGCAAGAACAAACTCTGGACGGACTACGCCCAGACGGCCCAAGCCCACCAGGCCCATCAGCCCATTAATACAAATCTGATGCCCTAGAGACCACACATATATAATCGTTGATCAGAAAAACCCAAAAGGAGGAGGGGAGCACACCAGAGAGAGAGAGGGACGAAATCAACACCCAAAAATTCAGAAAAATTCCATTGATGGGCTGAAGAAGAAGGAGTCGAGTTCTCGCCGGTTATGGGCCTTCGGGCATAGCAGGGCGAATTCGTTTTGATTTAATGTTTTTAATTTCGTCAATTAATTTCTTTATGTTCTAGACATTCAGTACTTTAATTCAAGATTCAATTTCAGCATGTTTTATTCTTTTTTTAATTTATTTAATTTCGATTTGATTATGCATAGCTAGTAATCTGTGTCTGGGCAAAGGCAGATCGAGGGGGATTTTGGGCTAAGTGAGACCGAGAGGCTGATGGGGCTAGAGTAGCCGGTTGGGCGTTTGTTCCCGAGGCAAAGTTGGTTGAGGTTTATTTCTGGGGAGTTTGGGCAAACTAGGACGACCACTAGTGAACCTTTACAAACTGGGATACTGGTGATTGGCAAACCGCATAGATGTACCTTGTAGTATTGTTGCGGGCATATCACTAGAACTTGCAGGAGATGCGGTCGTATGTTTCGAGCATGCTATTGGCCGAGCGGGTCTGTCTAGAGGGTAATGCGGGTTTGGGCAAACTAGATCCATGTTTGGTCGCATAGGTTATCGAATTGTTCAGATCCAGGGGTTTAGGCATAGTGATAGCTAGCCTTCTCTTTACACAGTAAGGATAGATGAGGGGTGGGGCAATTGCTGGGCGTGACGCAATAGGACCACTTTTGTTTTTGCACCCTATAACTGCTGACAAACCGCTGGTAGAAATCCTTAGTGCCGATGACCGGCAGTTTGCCCTAATGATCCTGAGTGAAGTTGTA
Organism: Euphrasia confusa; assembly: GCA_954870475.1. NCBI lineage: Eukaryota > Viridiplantae > Streptophyta > Magnoliopsida > Lamiales > Orobanchaceae > Euphrasia > Euphrasia confusa. The sequence goes on from OX940965.1 coordinate 12,300,946, forward strand.
TGCCCAGATGCTTGTTTTCCACTATTTAATTTTCGTTATTTTAGTTATCTGTTCAGTTTGGTCATAGTGTTTAGTATATTTTCTATCTGTTCAGTTTAGTCATAGTGAGTTTATATTTAATTGTTTGAGTTTGGTAGCTTGATTAAAACCGCTGTGCCCACAGCAACCAATCAAAACCTTTTTAAAACGTGACAACCCTTATTGCAATTGCTTCCTCGTGGGACCGACCCCTCATACTTATCACTATACACCGTAGTGTTGAGTTTGGCAGAATTATAAATTTTATTTTGGCAGCGCGTTTGCTCAAACGACAAGCATTCGCGCTCGTCAAAATTGGCGTCGTTGCCGGGGAGGCAATATTCCAGCAATAAGTCTTCTGTGTTATTTGACTTGTTATTTTTGTTTTTGCTCCAGCTTGACCGTACAGGGCAAAGGAGGGCAGAACGAAAAGAGCAGGACAAAGAGCACGTGCAGTCCAAAGAAGAGCAAGAGGGCAGTACCCTTTTGGCTTGAGAAGAGAGATGGGTAACCAGTATGACCCACCAGTAGTCCAGACCTTGAGGGAAATGATGTTCCCGACCGATTTGAGCTTCGGACCCCTGGGCATCACTTTGCCCAGAATCACTGCAGATTGGGAGATGAAGCAGAGTTTTATTCAGATCTTGCCCAGATTCAGCGATATGCCCTGGGAGGACCCTCAACGACATTTTCAAGATTTTGAGATGGCATGTGGTACTATACGTGCTATGGGCACACTGGCAGAATACATTCGACTGTTAGCCTTTCCCTTCTCCCTTGCTGATGGGGCAAGAGATTGGCTTTACAGTTTGCCCAGAGGCGAAATTACAACATGGCAAGAATTGCAGCATCAATTCTTGAAGAAGTACTTCCCCATGTCTCGAATCTTGCAAATGAAGAAGAGAATTTACAACATAAAAATGGGTGCCGGAGAATCGTTCCATGACTATTGGGTTCTATTCAAAGAAATTCTAGCGCTATGCCCATACCACCAGATTCCAGATCATGAATTGGTCCAATACTTCGTATCCGGACTAAGAGGACAAGAGAGGATGATAATTCGTGCAGCATGCGGGGGTTCTATTCTGAATAAAAGTGCAAGAGAGGTGTTCAAAATATTCAAAGAGTTGGCTGAAGCATCCTATGAAGATGAGTACGAATTGCCCAAACATACAGTTGTTATGCCCATGGCATCGGAAAATAAAATCGATCAGCTTTGCAGCACCATTGAGAAATTCATGGAGCATATGGTCACAAGACCGCTCAAGGCAGTCGATAGATGTAAACTTAACAGCTTTGGGCAAAGCAGAACGGATTACTATAACCCGTATGCCCATACCAGCATACCAAAAATCAGATATCAAGAGAATTTTTGGTATGGGCAAGACAACTGTCAAGAGGGAAGCCAAGAGCGCGATCAACAATACTTTGAACCCCAACAATATGATGAAAGTGAAGAGTCGTCTCTAGCCGAGCTTGTGAACCGTGTCATGATGGAGAACATGAAATCTCAACAAGAGAACATAAAAGCTCAACAAGAGACCGAAAAGTTCAAGAAAGAGACGGCGGAAGGATTTAAGAATCTTAATGCCCAAATATCACAGCTTACCCAAACTGTGGCAAGATTGGAAGAGAAAATTGAAGAGCAGTCTGCCCAAGAGGTGCAATCTGCCCAAGAGGACCAATCTGCCCAAGAGGCACAACAAAGTACCGTCCAAATGAAGAATGAAGACATACTTCCAGAGAAGGGAAAGAGACCAAACCGAGACATGGTAGAATTTGAAGCCCTAAAGAGACTTTTCAAGCGTGAAGACAAGCCTTCCCACATCAAGGAGTCAAAGCCCAAACCACAAAATATAGTGATCAAACCTCCATTTCCAGGAAGGTTAGCAAAGGTCAATAAATCACAAAACACACATTTGGGCACACCTGATAGTCTGGGCAGAGAAGCATGTATAAACATAGCAACCGGTTTGGGCAAAGTGGCGAATGTTGAACAGTTTGCCAAAGATAACGAAATGGAAGAGAGAATGGAGGCGGTACTACATATTGGAATCCTAGAACCATCTAATACTTTCATCCCCACGAGCCCAAGTAATAAATTTGTCCCAGAGGAGAGATTGGTGCTGCCCTTTGAGCAAGCACCCGATGAAGAATTGAAGAAGTTGCACAAACTTATCAAATATCTCTACCTGGGACAAGTGAATAAGATCTCCGAGAGCAGCAGTGATGAGTCTAGCGAAAGTTCAGAAAGGAAAGCTCATGAGTCGTTTGCCCAACATCCAGAAGACAAGAGGAAGACGCCCACCACCAACATGCGAATACCATTTAGTTTGGGCAAAGCTCCTGATACTTTACAAGGATGGATGATGAGCAACTTTTCAGATCTACTTAAGTATCTGAAGGCTTCTTATGGGCACAACGAGGAGAAGCTTAAACCTCGCTCCATGAAGAATGGTGAGCATCCATCACGTCATGCCCATGACGATAACTAAGGCGCTGACCGGGAGGCAACCTGGTATCTTCTTGTATAATATTTTAGTTTAATTCTATTTTGTTTTATTTTGAATAAATCGAATGGAGGACTTTGACTTGTTTGATCCCAGAAGGGGAAAGGGTTTCTTTGTTTTTGAGGTGCAGGTCAAGGAGGGTGAAAGGGTAGCTGTGTGGACATACTGACTACTTGGTCAAACTGCATATTACGGTAGAAGATGGATGAGCTCCCTAAAGTTGTAAGGATGACCCCTGTAACGAAGTCAAGGTCTGGGCAAACGAGCTCAAACTACTGATTCCAGGCAAAGTCCTAAGGCGACAAGGCAGCATGTAATAAGGCCTCGTGGAGCTGCTGAACACACTAATGACCCACTTTGCCCGTGCCTAATTCAGGTTCTACCTTGCATTTACATCCTCCTTATTTGCCCTCCCTATTGTTTTCTTTTTTTCTTTTATTTTTGAGTCGGTTATCCTTTGAGTCAAGGGTTGATCTTTTCATTGACACACTTTGCCCAAGGCAAAGTGTGTGAGGGGGAAGGTGCGCCGACGATTTTAGAGTCATAGTCTGGTCGTGGGTAGCCCCTTCCAATCTTATTACTTTTGCACACTTTGCCAAGGCAAAGTGTATGAGGGGGGGAAGGGAAAGGGCACACCCCTGTTTCTAATCGAGTCAGCATGATTATGTGATAACTTTGGGCAAACTTATATGTACAACAACTCAAAATTTGTAGTTAAGATGCATGAAATAGGGACGATGGAACTGTTCTAGGCAAACTGTGAGACTTGAGCTATACATGAAAATATGATTTCTTTCTTTGAGAGTCTGTTGTGATCTTTACAATGCTTGTCTTTGCCTGTTTGCTGAATTGAGTAGTTTGACTGAGTAGGGTTGTTAAACGATTAGGGCATTTTCTTGTTTCAGTTTGCTTGAATAAATAACACTGCCCCTTGCTAGCCCTTTGAGCCTGATTGATTTTCTTTGTGAACCCATTCTGGTATTATGCCCACATTACATAGGCAGCCAGAGAGAAGAAAGGGAGTTAGGGCATAGTGTTCAGTAGAAAAAAAAAGACAAAAAAAAATCAGAAAAAAGGAAAAAAAAAATAATAATAAAGTTGTTGTGTTAAGGCCCGTAAGAAGGGGCAAAGTGGCAGAAAAAGGCTAACATCAAAAAGTCCTCTGCCCAAATAGAGCCTACTCCTCAAAATCCACTCATATGAGCCCACATTACAACCCAATAAAAGCCCCTTTGATAAGACCCCTACTAAGTTAAAACAAGCTTAGAGCAGCAATGTGTCAAATTTGGGCAAAGTAGAATCACAGCAGAAATGAGTGTCATTGAGCCCATACACTACAAAGAGAGAAACACACTGTGAGGGAGAGACCCAAAGATCTGGAACATAATCTTGACTTGTTTTTATCTTAACTTGAATTTTGATTTGTCTGTATGTACTATGCCATGTACTGATCATGCTAAAGTCCGTTGTTTTGTTTCCCCCTCTTTCCTTTATTTCTTTTTCATTTTGGTCTTGAGTCAGGTAAATCAGACCCCACGCTTGGGGACAAGCGTGTTCCAAGTGTGTGCGGTTCTGATGAGCCATTTTATTTGCTCATCTTAGAGCACTTTTTATTCTTTTATTGAGTCAGTTTGAGTCTTTAGTGTGTCTGGGAGGGCACAATGGAGTGTTTGGGCAAAGTATGCAGGGTTGCAGGTAGTAGGTGGTGGATTGTGCGAAAGAGGCCAGAAAGTTGCCCAGTTTGGGCAAACACGAGGATTCAAGGCAACGTGACTTGAGCAGTTTGACCCAAGGAGGCAAAGTCGACACTATGGGCAAAGTGACTGGAGCAGTTTTACCAAAGGAGGCAAAGTCGACACTATGGGCAAAGTCACCACTATGGGCAAAGTCACCACTTTGGGCAAAGTCACCACCTTGGGTGAAGACACACTTTGGGCAAATGGCGAGTATCGGCCACACCAGAGCAACAAAGTCCGAAAATTGGGGGATTCTGCCTTATCCGCACATCTCTATCCGGTCAGCTGATAAGGAAAGAGACCCTAAAGACCAGGACAATCTTTGACCGCCAAGAGTTCCAGCAAGAACAAACTCTGGACGGACTACGCCCAGACGGCCCAAGCCCACCAGGCCCATCAGCCCATTAATACAAATCTGATGCCCTAGAGACCACACATATATAATCGTTGATCAGAAAAACCCAAAAGGAGGAGGGGAGCACACCAGAGAGAGAGAGGGACGAAATCAACACCCAAAAATTCAGAAAAATTCCATTGATGGGCTGAAGAAGAAGGAGTCGAGTTCTCGCCGGTTATGGGCCTTCGGGCATAGCAGGGCGAATTCGTTTTGATTTAATGTTTTTAATTTCGTCAATTAATTTCTTTATGTTCTAGACATTCAGTACTTTAATTCAAGATTCAATTTCAGCATGTTTTATTCTTTTTTTAATTTATTTAATTTCGATTTGATTATGCATAGCTAGTAATCTGTGTCTGGGCAAAGGCAGATCGAGGGGGATTTTGGGCTAAGTGAGACCGAGAGGCTGATGGGGCTAGAGTAGCCGGTTGGGCGTTTGTTCCCGAGGCAAAGTTGGTTGAGGTTTATTTCTGGGGAGTTTGGGCAAACTAGGACGACCACTAGTGAACCTTTACAAACTGGGATACTGGTGATTGGCAAACCGCATAGATGTACCTTGTAGTATTGTTGCGGGCATAGCACTAGAACTTGCAGGAGATGCGGTCGTATGTTTCGAGCATGCTATTGGCCGAGCGGGTCTGTCTAGAGGGTAATGCGGGTTTGGGCAAACTAGATCCATGTTTGGTCGCATAGGTTATCGAATTGTTCAGATCCAGGGGTTTAGGCATAGTGATAGCTAGCCTTCTCTTTACACAGTAAGGATAGATGAGGGGTGGGGCAATTGCTGGGCGTGACGCAATAGGACCACTTTTGTTTTTGCACCCTATAACTGCTGACAAACCGCTGGTAGAAATCCTTAGTGCCGATGACCGGCAGTTTGCCCTAATGATCCTGAGTGAAGTTGTATGCCCAGATGCTTGTTTTCCACTATTTAATTTTCGTTATTTTAGTTATCTGTTCAGTTTGGTCATAGTGTTTAGTATATTTTCTATCTGTTCAGTTTAGTCATAGTGAGTTTATATTTAATTGTTTGAGTTTGGTAGCTTGATTAAAGCCGCTGTGCCCACAGCAACCAATCAAAACTTTTTTTAAAACGTGACAACCCTTGGGCTAGCCGAGATCACTTATTGCAATTGCCTCCTCGTGGGACCGACCCCACATACTTACCACTATCTACCTTTTAGTGTTAGGTTATTGGCAGAATTATAAATATTATTTTGGCAGCGCGTTTGCTCAAACGACAAGCATTCGCGCTCGTCAGCTGCTCCATCTCTCTCAAGCTCGCAGCGAACCCTCTCTGTAACTCGGCACGATCAGCAGCGCGCTCAGCCTCTCGCTCTCGAGCAAGACGTTCCTCGGTCTCCTTTTACCTCTGCTCGAACTCCTCTCTCAAAGTCTGCCTGATGCGCTCCTCCGACTCTGACGGGCCAGACGAGGAAGACACAGAAAATGAGGAGGAGCCGCTGCTAAAGACCTGAAGCAGACGGAAGCGTAAGTAAACAATTATAACTTGTTGATTCTATGAATAAAGAAAAAATTAACATCCAAACCTTGGCTAAGGTGCCCGTTCCGAAGATCCTATTCTTCTTCTTCGGGGCGAAGCTCAGGTAGACCTCGTCCACATCGGGCTCCTCCTGCGTAGAGGCTCGACGCTCCTCAATAGCCTGCTCCACCGAAGCCTAAAAGGAAAATCTTTAATTAGTTAAAAATAATTAAAACAAAAATTTAGAAATAGTCGAAAGAATAACGTTATAAACTTACAATGAGTTGATGTGCTCGCTGAGATGTCGGGGTCCCGTCCTTCTTCGTGTGCAGACGTTTTGCAACGTCCAAAGCTGCCGCAGGTCGACCTAACTCCTCAGCCTTCAAAATATGAAAACATATATAATTAAGTACATATATAATTTAAAATATGAAAATATATATAACTACAAAACTTACAATGTCCAAGGCATATCGGACGCCCGATCGAGATCCTCCAGCGGCCTTTGAAATGCTGGTGCCCGGCCCATCTGGCTCACTCATCCGGTTCTTCGTGTTACGCTCAGACCTCTCTTTATACTCGGCTGAGTCGAATATCACCAACCACCTCTTCCACACCTCATTGGGCACACAGCTCGGAGCCACCCTAGACTCCCTCCACTTCTGACGCCACTCGCTCACGCGGCTGCTGTACCTCCTCATCAACACTGCTCTGAACCATTTATAGATCTCAGCAATAGTGAACCTGCTCCTATCCCAAGTAAAGCGACGCTTCAAAACAGACAAAATAAACACAGTTAGTAAAATCAAAGCGTTAGATAAAATGAATACGAGCTACAATAAAATATCAACACACGTACCTGAAACTCGGTCCAATAAATCTCCTGATGACTCTTAGGGACCTTAGAAAGAGTGTATCCATCTGGGTTGATACGAGCCTCAATAATCTCTCGGAGCACCGATGCAACGATCGTCTTATTGCGAGCCACAAAACTACATTAAAAAGACATGATTAACAAAAGATAAAATCAACAGTTACTAACATTCAAATAAAATTATACTTACGTCCCTCCCTCTGGATAAATCTCGATAGGAGGGGGAGCAGCTGAAGAAGATGCATCTGCACTCGGAGGAGTAGCAATAGGAGACAGATCAGCATCAGGAGTAGGAGGTACACTCCCAGAAGAAGGAGTCGGAGGAACACTCCCAAAAGAAGGAGACTGCATGAGGGTGTCGTCATCGCCATCACGATCACTCAGTCTACGAACACCTCCACCTCCACCTCCAACTCTACGTTTACCTCGACCCGCCATCTGCATATACAATAACAACAATAATATTAATTTACAAACATATTTAACAACAATATTACACATCATTCAAATATTACCTGAGGATGACACTATATTATCATCATCCTCATCAAACGATCCTAAATCATCACTATCATCATTTAGTGCATCAGCATCCTCTAGCATCTCAGTGTCTTCTTGATTGATATTTGGATTTGTTAAGAAAAGCAACACATCGTCTGCTTGTACCGGGACGTGATCTTCAATTATTTCCTCTTGAAAAGAGTCTGACAAATGTTCAATATATTCTATGGAAGCCCTTGGTTTTATCTTATATGTTGCCCACCAGTCTTTATTCTCTCTACGAGTACTTGGGTAAGCTGAGTAATAAACTTGCTCAGCTTGTGATGCCAGAACGAATGGCTCGTAGCCTCTGAAACGTCGATTGTGGTTGATATCGACCAGTCTGTATCGCCGATCTAGTCTCGTGCCTGCTGGTGTAGGGTCAAACCATTCACATTTGAACATCAGGACTCTATTTTGAACCATTCCCGTGTAGTCGAGATATAAAACTTTGTTTAGAAGTCCATAGTAGTCATCATCTTCAGAGGAGTAGCTACTTCCTCGAATACAAACACCCATATTTGACGACTTTCTGTTAGACCCGTATTCAGCAGTGTGAAACTTATATCCGTTGACCTTGCAGCCGGGATATACTGTCACGCAAGGAGATGGTCCTATTGCTAAATTTCGAATGTCTTCGTTTAAAACATTGTTTGACGGGTCTGCAACCTACAGATTTGAACAAGGATCAAATTAGCGGGTAATTGAAGTTCATTATCTGAAAATGTAACAAGTTACAAACTTACATATTCTCGAAACCAGCTGGCAAATTCTTTGTCTAGCCTTTCATTGAGCCTCGCATCTGAGATTCTCTGGTCCTGTTGCTTCACCATCTCTGTGTATATACTTTTACACACATAGACATAGTAAAGATTAATAAGTTATTAGTGAAAGAACATATTGATTAATACTTCAGGTGCGATTTGTAGTTTGAAACTTACTTCACATACTCTTCGACTTCAGGGGTATTCAACAACACATAGATCGTAGCTGCATCGACCTCTTTCGTGTTTAGAAACCTTTTTTGTGCTCCCCCAAAAGGTTCTCCCCGTTCTATGAAGCACGAAAGTCGATCGACACGAACATGCTCTCCTTCAATGTCATTATGTGTTTCATTTCTGCCCAAACTGTTAATTCTGGTAGGCACATGATCTTCAAAGTAAAATGACATGAATGTAGCAGTCTCTTCAATCAGATAAGCATTCGCGATCGAACCCTCTACTCTAGCCTTGTTTCTTACATTATTTTTCAATTTTCGAAGGTACCTCTCGAATGGATACATCCATCTGTATTGGACTGGGCCACCAATTCTGGCTTCGTGTGGCAGGTGAACAGGTAAATGCTCCATCGAATCGAAGAAACTCAGGGGAAAGATCCTTTCCAAATTGCACAATATTATCGGTATTTCGCGCTCCAATCTGATCATATCATGAGTACCTACCGACCTTGAGCACAGTTCTTTAAAGAACAAACGTTGCAGACGGGGCGTCAAAGGAAAATAATGCATTCTCTTGTACGGTATGCTTGTCTTCTTCCGTTTGTTATTGTTCGAGTTCACTGGTTTGAATCGCGGATGATCACAAATCTTACAACTCTTTCTGTCACGGTCTTCGCTTCCCCAGTATATCATGCAGTTATTGATACACGTGTCAATTTTCTCAACCGGTAAACCCATGCCTCGAAGTAGTTGCTTGCTCTTGTAGAAGTTTTCAGTTACCAAGTTACCTTTGGGCAACACTTCTTTGAACAACGATCCGTATAGGTCGTAACCTTTCTCTGAGATGTGACACTCGGACTTTATATTCATCGTTCTAGCAACAAAAGACAACTTCGAATGAGTTTCACATCCTTCGTACAATGGGTCATTCGCTGCTTTCAACATATCGTAAAACTTTTGAGCCTCTGGATTGGGTGGTTCTTCAACTGTTTCAGACTGATTAAATGAAGGACCAGCAGCATCACGGATCATATCGATGTATGGATTTGGATCGGCCGGAATGTTTGATTGGCTTGGAACAGGGATCACATTCTGATTCAGAACTTGTTCATAAAGATGGCCTTCGCCGTGGAATAACCATGTGTGATAACCCGGAACAAACCCATGCTTCAGCAGATGCCGCGTGATTGTCTCAGTGTCCAGGTAATTAATATTGCTACACCTCTTTCGACTACAAGGACATTTCAACTTATCACCGTCTTTCCATTCAGCATTTTTTCTTGCGAACTCAATGAATGACTCGATTCCATCCAAAAACTCTTTAGACAGATAACCGCCAACCCTCCGTTTGTACATACAAATACGATCAGAGTTCATTCTATAGAATTAAAACGATAATCTTTAAACAAAATAAACATTCACACGAACGTGTGAATGTTCACACGTCCACACGAACGTGGCTTGCCTTACCTGATGGGATTTTGGACGCAATTAGTAATTTAATGATATTATTTGAGGGAGATAATATCGGACATTAAATTGATTGTTTGTTTACATGTGCTTATAGGTTTAGAGAATAGCTATGAATCCACTTTCTGTGATACTCAAGGAACATAAACTCACTGGTCCCAATTACATTGATTGGAAGAGAAATTTAGACATTGTCCTGACTGCTGAAGAGTACAAGTTTGTACTCTATGAGCAATGCCCTGCTGAGCCCACGGTCGCCTCAACTGATGAGGAAAAAGAAGCATATCGGAAGTGGAAAAAGGCTGATGAAATGGCTAGGTGATATATTTTGGCTTCCATGTCAAATGTACTCCAAACCCAACATGAGCCGATGAACACTGCCGAGGATATGTTATTTAACCTCAAGGAGATGTTTGGGCATCATGACCGTGCGGGTAGGCAAGATGCCATGAGAGTCCTCATGTCAACTACTCAGTCTGAAGGAACGCCCGTCGAGGAGCACGTTCTCAAGATGATGAGCCTGTTGAATGAATTGGAGGTCCTAGGAGCTATGATTGATGGTGAGACGCAAGTTGACATCATACTCCAGTCTCTGACCCCTAGTTTTGAGCAGTTTCGTATGAGCTATAATATGGGTAAACTATCTTATACTCTTGCGCAACTCCTGACTGAACTGAAGGCGGCAGAGGGGATCTACAAGAAGGGCAAGTCTCAAGCGCTTGTGGCTACCAAGTCCAAAAGCTTGAAAGCTATTGGAGGTAGGGGCAAGAAAAGGAAGCAAGCCATGAAACCCAGTGGTGCCAAGAGGAATGGACCACGAGTGGGGGCTAGTAAGCCAAGGGGCAAGTGCTTCCGATGCAACAAGTCTGGACACTGTTGGGGTAGCAGCGGTTGCAGTGGAAGACATTTATCTGTTTTAGGATTTCAATTTTAAGTTATTGCTTTATGTACCCCTTTAATTTTGAAAAAGAACTTTTGTTCTGGTTTTCTTTATTATGAATGGATATTTATTTCTTTAATCATTGAGTGATTTAGATAAGAAATAATGGTGTTATCTATTCTGGTACATTGAATAGCAATATATGAATGATGAATCCTTAGTCTACCACGATGCAACAAATCTGTGTAACTTGTTTACTTATTAGATGTATTTCTCTTATCAATCATTATACTTGTGAATTCTTGAACCTGGTAGTATCTATTCAAAAGGGATTCAGAAGGTCGAAATTGATTTGATCAATTATAGTTGGAGGAATGGACCTCCCGACCTAAGAATCGATCTTGAAAGATGATACAACTGAGTTAACCTTTCTGGATAAAGGATGGAATTCGGACAAGTATTGAAAATGATTTATGATTAATGCGGTGACATGTGTAATTAGACAGGTACGAGTCATTCTTTCAAGAATACTCGAAGATGGATTAGAATACTTGATGTGCCATAAAAGCGGAGTGTTCTTAACACAAAGCCATTATGGGGATCCTTCAAAGTATATCCATTGAAAGCCTGCGACTTGTTCGCGGAGGCTATCACCTATCTAAATAACACATAGCATAAATCGAAGATTGAGATTAAATCTCAAACGACTACACCATACACTGATGTGTAGACATGGTGTGTCAGGAATAAGAAATGGAATTCTAATAGTAAAAGAACAAGTTTGTTCGGAACTACCTATGTTCTATGGATATTTCTGGATACAACGGCACATTCTATGTGGTTGTAGAATATCCTAGAAGAACAAGTAATTGTATGTTCAATAGTACTACGAACCAGAGGGGTGTCCTCGCCCGGTTCTTAGAGGAAGACTATTAGATGAACTACAATGCCCTAGCTGACAAAGTAATTTAAAATGAGGAAAGGGAAAGACTGAGAACCAGCCTAACCGAGTAGTAGTACACCACTGACTGCACCTAATGTTATTACTGTTATACACCGGAACGCCATTGCAGTGGGAGGTTGTTAAGCAACCAGAGATGTTCATAAGACTGGAGGAGTTTTGAACTCTGGATCTAGTAGACATGAAATCGATCCCTAGCTCTGCATAGGAATTTGCGAATTGATGAGATAGTCCATTCTATGGATTCATCAAAAGGCAAGGAGAGGTGTGTTAGAAACGTAATGGAAACAAAGGTGGTGTTTCTCGGAATTTTGTGTAGACAACACTTCATCGTTGGCAACAATGTAAAAGTGTTGTCATACATAAAATAGAGGTTGTCTAAATAAATCGAGATATAAGATTAAGATGAAATTGGATCATGTTCTTAGAAATCTTTCGATCTCTAGATAAGAACATTTGTACTTCTCTTAAGATATCTTATACAATTATAGTTTGTTTTAAACATGCACAATTCTGAGAAAGGTTATTGCCTTTCAGGAACAGAATACATCTATCTAAAGGTATGTGTTTCGAACGCATAAAGGAGATAAATATAGACAAAGCAGTTTCCTACACTTCGAGTGTAGAGAGCTTTGTAGATGCAATGTTGAAAAACAAGAACCTGATATCAACTATGCGGTTAGCATAGTGGGAGGATATCAAAGTAATCTGGATAAGAAATATTCGAATGCTGTAAAGTACTTGGAAGTACTGGATTACTGGCAAAACGAAATCTTCTTAGATTACAGTTTCTCAGATCCAAAATCACAGAAAGACCAGTGTAAGTCGATATCAGGCTATGTGTTCACTTTTAGAAGAGGTGGAACCTAAGGATGAAAGAGTGATAAGCGTGATGCTTCTCGGACTCTATCATAAACCGAATAGCAGCCTCAGAGGCAGCGGAAGTTTTTGGTTAGGTTTCGGAATGAACTCTGAACTTGGATATGATTCTTGGTTCACCAAAGGCTATGTAGATAGCGGTGCATGGAGAACTGGAAGAAGTCATAAGTTCAAAAGGGTGATGATAACACATAGAGCCAGTACCACCTGATACGAGTCATCGTCAGAGAGACGACGCAGTAGTCACCAAGATAACTTCAGAGCGGCAACCTAGATTGCTCATTCACATAATACTTCTGGGAAGTATAACTTAAGCACGTGATGAGTATGGGAGTCGGGAGTTTGGAGGAAATGACTAGACCTTAGTACAAGTGGGAGATTGTTGGAGTTGTGTACTTAATGTCTAGATTTAAGTATCGGTAAACTCCCGGTCATAGCATTTAACCTATTTAATTAATAAACAATTATTTGCAATTAATTATTATTAATTAATTATGCAAAATATAGTCCTGGATTTTATACGTTTTAGTTAGTATGGTGTGTCGGGCCCACACAGAAGATCATACTATCAGTTACTCGTATTTAATCGAACAGTTGCTCACGACCTAGATGGACACGGACCAATCCATCGGTATAGTCGTTGTGTGAGAGAGAAAATAATTTATCTTAATTATTTTATCACACTTGTACACTTGGTGTATTGGGCGGATCGCTTGAGATTTATTGATTAGGATTGCCTTGGATAATCAATTTAAATCTCAGAGTATTTTATTCTTAATCCCCGATATTATTGCGGGTGTGTATATTTAATATTAGAGACTTTGATTTTCCAAAGGAATTAACCGATTTAATTATTGGGTTAATTACCGGTAAAATTGGGTCGCTATATTTTATATATGACATGCCGTGAATACTTGACGGGAAAGTGTATCCCGGAAGGGTTGATAATATCCCCGAGATGAGTTCATAAGGAATTATTGTGTAAACCTCATGAGTGGATTCGTTCCGCACAATAATAAAGGTTGAACGGTACTAGTCTCGGATATAAGAGATGAATATTATTTATTGAGCAATAAATAAATTTATTCATGGATATTTAAATCTTAAATACACGGAATAAATAATACTAATCGGAGAAATATTATTTGATATAATATGGATTAATATTGGGAGTGCAATTTTATTTATATAGTGGAAAATAAATAAAATTTAATATTGATAAGGATTAATGGATTTGGGTTGGACCCAATTTAATCTTCAATATTAAGAAGCCCAATATTTAATCTCCTTATGATCCCCTACGTAGCCTATATAAGCACTACATGGTCTTCACAATTCATTAACCTAAGATACGCCAATCATAAAGTCTTGAAGAGTGAAGGAGATCCATAGGAGTCCGATAGATCGTCGCCCACACGACGTTCGGACGAAGTGCGAGGAATACGTAGGAAGATCGCAAGGTCGTCAATCGATTTCGTTTCTCCGTACAACGAATCGAAGGTAAAATCATAAACCCCCTTTTATGATTTATGTGTTCGTTAATTGTGATATATACATGAACGCACGATCCGGAAAAACGACGAACCTCGGGGACGGGGATTCGAGATCCCCGGCGAGGATCGAACGCGGCGGTCGAACCCTAGGGTTCGGACCGCCGGACGCGTGGCAAAGGGGAGCCCCGGCTGGACGCCGGGGCACGCGATCGACGCGAAGTCGATCGCCGGGAGGTTCGCCGTGGGCTGGTGCCACGGCGGGTGGACCTCCCAGCCACCCTTGCCGGCTGCGCGTTCCGCGCGAAGCCCTCGGCTGGAGCCGAGGGGCGATCGAGCCCGTGAGCTCGATCGCGGGCGTGCTACGGGATGACCCGTAGCTGCCTCGTATGCGCTACGGGTTCACCCGTAGTGAGGCGTGCGAGGGCGACGCCCTCGCGAGCAGCGAGTCACGCGACTCGCTGCGGGGCTGCTACGAGCAGCCCGGGGATCGCTACGAGCGATCCCAGCGATTGTCCGAGGACGATCGCGAGCCCCTTGCAGGGGCTCGGCTGGCGCACGCGGCTTTCGGGCCTCGCTGGGCGTTCGGTCGGGCCCCGGCTCGTGAGGTGGTTCGCGTTCGTGGTTTCCGACTCGCGGGGGACTTCGGCTGGGGGCGGGCTGCGTGTCCTTGGGCGCGTAGTCTCCAAAGGTCGGACTCCTGCGGATGAGTCGGTGTTCGGGTCTTCCGACAATCTAGGGTTTTCGGTCGGGTTATCGGTTCCGCAATTTTTTTGATAGCCCGGGACATCGAATCCCAGCACCTACGCCCTACGCCCATCTGGAAGTAGCTCACTGCCTGCTTCCTGATGGGCGTAGGGCGCAGGCCACTGCCTACGCCCTACGCCCATCTGGAAGTAGGCAGTGAGCTACTTCCAGATGGGCGTAGGGCGTAGGCAGTGGCCTGCGCCCTACGCCCAACTTGTTGCAGCCTTCACCATACTTCACACTGGGCGTAGGGCGCAGGTAGTGGCCTGCGCCCTACGCCCGCCTGCGATTCAAGTGCGATTTTGCAGATTTTTTGGGTTTCGAAAAGCACTTAAATCGCAAAATTCAAGCTCGATATTGACAACAACACACCCACAAGTCATGTAGAAGTGAATGCTAACCTTTTTACGTCGAATTGTTGGTGGAAAATTGCCGATTTCGAAGCCGTTTTTTTTTGGCGATTTAGGGTTACGGGAGAGAAAAATCGGAAGAGATGAAATGAAAGTGGGACTATTGTGCAATTATTTTGTTGGGGTTATTGTGTAAATATTTTCATTTACATTTCTTTTACATTTAATTTTAAATGGGGAGGGGTAGAGATCCAATTTTATTTTTGTAAGGGTTATTTAACCCTTACTTACTATTGGGAGGGGCACTTATCCAAAGGACTCGGAAATATGAAAGAAAATTTGAGGGGTGACTTTTTATTGGGATGAGAAAAACTTGAAGAGATTACAGTTGTTGTCTAGCTGTCTCCATTGGGTTACGGAAAAGAAATAAAAAAGGATTATTTTATATCTGATTTTAATATGATTTGAATAATAAAAAATTAATAAAAGTTTTTTTTTTGGTAAAGGTCAATCACATAGAAAATAAAGGTATGATACATTACGGCGCATAGGGAATGAAGCCCCACCACATCACAGAGCTAATAAACTAACTCTCCAACCATCCAAACTAAAACATATAGCACTAAAAGTACAAACACAATCACCAGGATATATGTCATACCCTCTTCAGTGCTCGTGCCTGAAGAGAATCAGGGAGTCGTAACGAGAGTATTCTCTCCCGTATGATAGAAATCGCCTGAGAAGCCACCACTCCAGACGATATCGACCGAGCCTCAAATATCCTTGTGTTCCTGACGCTACCGTCGTGGAGTAGCGCAAAATAATATTTATAAGTCCTAAACTATTCTCTAGCACAAGTACTAGTAGCAAGTATAGGGTCGATCCCACGAGGAGGCGATTTAGCTTATAGTTTTCCCGGCTTTGAATGCTCAATCTGGTTGTCACGTTTGAAAAGGTTTTGTTTTGGAGAGCAGTTGGGCACTGCCGAACCGTGGTCACCGTGTTTACTTGACTGAAAAATAACAAATAACTTAAACAGAAATAAAACTAGCATGCAACCTAATTAATAGACTGAGCAATTAACAGACTTGACTAAACAGATAAAAAAGAAACAAATAGAGAATAAAGTATCCAGGCATTGACTCCCCTGACTTCCCCCTTGACCTATGTGCTGCCGATCATCGGTACGTATATCATTTTGCTAACAGTTTTGTCTTCCAGTTATAGATCTCAAGTATTAACATCCCTATAATGTCACGCATATTAATACCCCGAACCCTTATTCGCTCTTATGTTTAAGTCCTATTAGATCTCTCTCAATAGGTCTCCTGACGTTGACCAATTCGACACTATGTGACCGCATGAGTCTAAGTTGATCAAGTCGCCTTCATCCTCCAAGCAAACCCGGAATGGCCAATAGCATGCCTGGACAGACCCAAGTCATACGACCACATCTCCAGCAACATGTTGTACTTCGCGGACGCCCAGTCTCCCGGTCGCGTTGATCCACGTACTCCTGTGTTAGGCAAGTCGGGGTTCCCACTGGTCACTGTAGGATTGCCCAAGTCCCTAACATGCTTAAGTTACTACCCTGTTGAATCGGGAACAAAACTCAGCTAGTTGGTGTCATCAATAAGCCTCCCGGCACGATCACGTCTTAGGGTTGGTCAGGTTCTGTCTTTGCCCAGATACAAACAGATTAGCTACTCATGGAAATAAACGAAAAGAAAACTAAGGAATTTAGATGAACTGAACTATGCATTGAAAATGGGAAATTGTTCAACAACGGAAATAAACTGAGTACGGAATTAAAAAGCATAAAACATAAAGATTGTTTTTGGCCCGAAGGCTTAACAGAAAATAAACGCCGGCGAGTGGTGTTGCTCACGCGGCCGCCTTCTTCGTCACTGGTCAGGTAGGGTTCCGATCCGATTTCTTCGCTGCTCATACGTCGTACTTCTTCTTCGTCAGTCACTCCCTTATATAGACGGGCTTCAGCTGATGGGAGACGTGTGGGGGAATACCTCTAGGGTTGGACGAGAGTCCTCCTTTATCTTTATCTCTGAATCTGGTTATCTTGAAGAGTCCACGATTTTCAGGATTCTGGGTACACCGAATGCCCAACGTTCCGTCTCCGTCAATGTTAGCGCTTGCCCATGTACTTCCTTCTCTGACTGACTGAGGTAGCGGACCATGTGCGGTACTTGGTCGTGCGTCAGTCTTGCTCCACTTTCAAACTCTATCCCAACTTGCTCAACGGGACGTGGATGTTTCAGTCAGACCAGCTTGCTCAACCTGCACCCTTGACCACGAAGGTGATTTCCTTGCCTCTTTTACGCCTCGGTCTTTTCTTTGCCTTGGTTAAGTCATAGATCACGTGTGAGACTTTGGAAGTTGGGAATCTTCGCAAAGTGCCTTCGCCCATAATGGTTGCTTGCTCAACTGTCGGTGATCAGTCGAGAGTGAGTGTTTTGCCACAGTGGGTGATCAGGCCAAGTAAGTGTTATGCCCAAACCGCCAGCTTCTGCTGCCTTTTGCTTAAATGGCAAAACTTCTTCATCTTTCACGTAATTCAATCCTATTATGCCCAAGGTGTCACCTGCTATGCCCTGTATCACTCTTACTTCAAATGTGTCCTCCCAGACATAATAAAATAATAAAAAGAAAATAAAGACTCGATTACTTGACTCAAAAGAACTAAAAATGAGCCAAAAAATATGGCTCATCAGTTCCTCTCGAGCCAAATATAATAGATCAGAGCAACGAGAAGTCCACGATACGCACAAGATATCAAGTGTCTCCCACGCCATCGACTAGCAGACCGTAGTACAACACTATGACAACCTCCACGTGGTCATAGAAAACCCACCTCCATTTGTAATCTCTGCAGGCAGTCCTGTGAGAATGGGCACTCAAAGAAAAGGTGGGAGTGTGTCTCAACGCTCTCACCACCACATAGTACACACGAGTCATCTCCCCGACCAATCTAACGCTTATTCCGAGTCGGCAGTCGACATCGAATACATCCTTGGTATGCCATTGGTCAACTTGGTAGGCAGCGCTTCTCGTTTTATATATGTAAAGATAGTATCAATTATAATGATGATTGAATAATTATTAATGAAAATTATATTGATAAATAATAAATATATTTGTAAATGATTATTTATGTAGTATGTAATGATGATTTAAATTTTATTGAATGAATATTTATTTTTTGTATTTGTTATGTATTTTTGTATTTGTAGTAAGTGATAATTATTTATTTTTGCAATGAATTTATTTTTGCAATGAATATTATGAACTCAGTGTATAATGTATCATACACCTATGTGTATGATAGAAGGGTTGTCCAATATTAGGCTGAACTCATGTGGGTCTCGAACCTTCTTCGTGATCTCTATGCTCGTCCGTCACAACCACTTGTACTCCTCAGTGATAATCGGAGTGCATTTTATCTCAATCAGAATCCCATCTCCCACAAGCGCGCGAAACATATTGATATTATTGACTGCCACTTTATTCATGAACTTGTCGAGTCTGGTCGACTAACCACTCGTTTTGTCCCATCTACTCTCCAGCTTGCCGATATATTCACTAAGAGTCTCTCTCGTCCACTATTCGACATATTTCGGTTCAAGCTATGCGTTCTTCATAATCCCACGCTCAGCTTGCGGGAGGGTGTTAGCGATAGAGATGTTACGTGATTTTATTTTATCTTCTATTATTTGTTGTTTATCTCATTACCTTATTTTACGCACTGTAGCTTGTATATATAATTCTCGTATCTATGAAATCACTTTGAGTCAAATATTTATCTCCTTACATGGTATGTCCATCCACTATATTAATTTAAAAATACATTTTCATCTTCAACTTTTTGTTAAAATATCAATAACAAAATATTTTTTTAATATTCGTGGCTCGATAACACGTGATCATTGTTGCGGGACAAGTGAAGTATATTTTTGTAGTGAGATATTTCGCCATCGAAGGGCCTTCATTAGCTCAAATATACATTGAGGGATTATTAATTTATTACATGAACTTACTCAAGATTTACACATTTTTACATTCACTTACCTAAATGGAAAAGCATTTCACTTACTTACTTCTTTATGTCGTTTTACATTTGCTTACTTTTGTGGATGGAACAGAATATTCCGTAAAATGATCCATTATTGAGGTTAAATTTGTAATTTTATTTTCCATTTGATTGATAGATTACTAAATTACCTCTTGCCTTAGTCAACAACATCTATAATCAGTCGAAATAAAAAAAACTAAAAAAAAACATGAATTAAAATTAAGAGTTTTCTTCTTCATCTTCTTCGAATGCGGTCTTCCACCTCCGCCAGGCAGATCGGCCTACCTCGAGTTCTTCTTCCTCGCTTCGGCCCAACCTCCTCCTTCTCGACCCACCACCACCCTGACGCCTCTGCATCCGCCACCATCAACTTCGACCCGCATTCGCTCAACGCCGCTGACCTCGAGATGATCCCTCTCTGCCTTGGTGACAAAGACGACGCGCGAGCCTGAAGTTGTGAATCTCTGGCAGCAGCAGAACCAGGAGTTGGGCCTCAGTTTCCTGGCGAGCTACATGAGGAAACCAACGACCATGACCATCTTTTTTTTTATTGTCTGACAATTTTCAATTTATTTTTTTTCATTTGCAAAAATTTTCCAAATAACAACTACACGTCGCTCTGCCAACCCTAGTTGTAATAAAATCTCGAAATTGAAATTGAAATAAATTTTGCGATATTGTCGGCGGAGGCCCTCCCTCGTTAGATTTAAATTTGGAGGAGGAGTTTATAAATTTTAGATTAGGTTATCAAAAGAGAGAAGAACATTAATTAATTTTTATATTAAATTATAATATAAAAATAAAGATTTTGATCTAATTGACTAATTCTCATTTTTGATATTGTTTCTTAATTTATAATTCATAAATAAAAATTATGTTATGACTAATATGCTTTCCTAGTTGAACTTCTCGTTGCTAACTAATTTGGCACATTATAACATGCACTTCGATATAGCAAAAAAAATAGCGAAAAGATGAGTTAGATAACGGTAGAGTAGTGACTTCCGGCCCGGCCGCCCGATCTATGGGCCAACTGGGCCACACAATTCACAGTCCAAAAAAATTAGGTTTTTTTTGCCCGATTTGAATTTATTTTTATTTTAATATTTATAAAATTTAATACATTTTTTTAAATTAATTTATTGATTTAATATTGTTTTTATTACTAACTAGTCCTCCTACCCGTGCGATGCACGTGTATTTAATTCAACTATTTGTTAATCGAAGTAGTGCTCTTTCGGCTTAATAATAGATGTAGATATTGATAATAGATAAATAAATATTAAGTGAATAATCTAATTGAAATAGTACAATAAAGAAAATTAAATTCATATTACAAATTATAGAATATTTTTTATAAACTACATTTGTTCTATTCATAAGACGACAACGCTGGTCACAAAGCAGAAGCTTCAATCCGGTCGTGTTGGTTACTCTAAATAACTACAATTGATCGTACGTAAATACTGGTTTTTTCAAAAATATTCCAACATTTGTCAACAACTAACCTTACTCTTATTAATAGTTATGGCATACGATATCATAATCGAAAATTGTCTTCGTTGGAAAGTAAACTGAAATTTGGTATTCGAGGGCGTCAGAGCAATTCGAGTATTAAAAACCATTTTTCCCAGAATTATTTCCTCTTAATACTTTCGCGTGGATAATATATTTATTAAGTAATGTTACAATCATCCTAGTACCATCGCATAGTCCAACAGAGGTATCCATATTCCGCAATAGTATAATGGTCAACCCAACCTAATACGAAACAGTTCATGTATCAAAAATTATATAGCATGTCACAACATTTAATTAATTCTTATATTATAACAATAAATAGAATATGACATGTCTATATAAATTGTTGCTTAATGAAAAATAAGTCTACATATATATATATATATATATATATATATGTATATATATTACTATATTAATTAATATATTTAGATTTTAGTAAAAAAAATTATAATAATACCAAACTTCAACTTCATGATTTGATAGTTTGTAACACTTGTTGGTATTTAATCAAACATATTCTTTCTAGAAAATTGATATTCTCGATGTAATAATAAAAAGAATTATTAGTGATGATGATAATAACAATAATGCATTATCAAAAATGTTAATACATAAATAAATCATAATCATATTAGAAAAAATAATTTATCGAATTTGATAATGAGTAAAAGATGAAAACTTTTTATATGGGTAAAATTGAATTAAATTTTCTATCATTTTTGAAAATTAATTGAATAAAAATCGCAAATTATAGAATCAAATCGGGTATTTTGGTTGAAAATTTATAATTTAATTGACTAATAAAAATAGAATAGAGTAAATTAAATTAAATGCAACCTAATTTACTTAATATTAATATGGTATAATGATTAATACAAATTAATATTAATACTATTATCTATTAAGATTTATATGATAAAATAAATAAATAAATAATATACGATAAATAAGGAATAAAGTGAAAATATTAATAGAAGATATTAAAAAATGATTTATTTAATAATTTGAATTTTTCAAATCAATCTTTACTATAATTAAGGAGTTTATAAGAATAAATTATATAAAATTAAATAGTAAGAGAATAAGAAAAATATAAATATTAATATTTATATATTAATTAGGCATTTAATATTACTTAATAAATTGATTAACATTAAATATTAATAAATATTGGTGTGAATAAAAATCGTAATCTAACGATTATTATTTTTTAATAAGTGTAAACAAAAATAAATTAAACACTTAAAATATATGCCACAAATGTTAGTTGAATTATATATTATAAGGATTAAATAAAAATACGGTAAGTTACCAGAAATAAAATTATAATAAAATTAAATAGAAATATTATAAATTTTATTAAAATTATAATTGAGAGTTAAATAAAATATTATAAATTATATTATAAAATAAAAGATAAATAAATTATTAACATAAAATACTCTAAATTTATTAAAGCTTCATTCCATTCAAACTTTTTCAATTAAATGTTAATAAAAAAAAAGTACGAAATACAAAAGGCCTAGAAAAAAATAATCTTTAAAAAGAGTAAAAAAAATTAAAAACCTGAAAAAAAATACAAAAATCATTACCAAATAATTTTTTATATTTACAATACAATTATAATTAATAAACAATAATATTAAAACTAAAATTCGAATTAGTAAAAAATACTTACCAAAAAATAAAAATATTAATGATCAAACAATAATATTAAAACAAAAATTCAAATTAGTAAAAAATAGAAGGTTGTGCAAAAAATAAAAATAATAATGATTAAACGATAATTAATATAAAAAAATAAAAACATTAATTATAAAATAATAATATTTAAATTAAAATTGAATTAGTAAAAGAATGTTTAGGCTGCAAAAAATACAAAAAAAAAATAAAATACACTAATTAATTAAAAATAATTACGCTAATTAATTAACAGTATGAACACAAATTTAATATAACGATTAATTGTTTATTAATAGGTGTGAACACAACATAATTTAAACGGATAAACCACTAAAGATGCAACACTTTTTTTAGCGCGGAGATTAAGAAAAATGTTGTTTTTTTTTACTTTTTGACCAAAAAGTAAGGGTTTAATGTATTTTTAAATTAGAAAGTAAAGTAGTTGTGAGTAGAGTTTAAAAAGTAAGTGGATAAAGTATGAATTTAAAATGAAAAAGTATGAATATTTATTTCCTTTTTTAGGGTGTATCAACTATTATATGACACCCAAAAAGGAAAGTATTGCAACTTTAATGAGAGGGAGGGAGTATATTATAATAATTGCGTAAAATTTGAATTTATTTAGTTGTTTAAAATAAGGAATATATTTAACATACTCGTAATTAATAATATAATTTATATATAATTTATAATCAAAGATAATAAAAAATTTATTTGATTTTTCTTATTAAGGATATAATTTTATTTTATAAATTTATAATATTATTTATACATCAAATATGGTAGGATGACTAATTGATATAATAATAATTTTCATAAACAATTATTTTCTACAAAAATAATAATCATCGATTTTATTATTGTTTTTTGAATTATTCAATAATTAATAAATACGATTTCATTTCATTAACTTAATCAATGATTTTAATTTATTTTAGTGATATTTTTAAGTAATACAAATAAAGATATTGTTGCATAAGTTAAAACATAAACAAAATTAGAATAAAATTAAATAGAATTATTGTAAATTGCATAAATTTTATAAATTAAAGTAAATAAATAAAATACATCATAAATAAAATGAAAATAAACTACTCTAAAATTACAGTAAATTGATTAAATTATATAATAAATAAAATTAACATGAAAATAATACAAATTAATAACCTCTTTAAATTAATAAAATTTCACGATTCCAAACTATTAATTTATAAAGGTTTTTACTGTAATTCTTAAAAGATAATTTTATTTGGATTTTTGTGGTAATGTATATTAATATTTAGTTAACATAAATATTATAAGACAAATGTTAGTTGAATTATATATTATAAGAATTAAATACAAATAGGGTAAGTTACAACAAAAATAAAATTAGAATAAAATTAAATATAAATATTATAAATTTTATTAAAATAATAATTGTGAGTTAAATAAAATATTATAAATTACAGTAAATTACATAATAAAATAAAAGGTAAATAAATTATTAACGCAAAACACTCTAAACTTATTAAAAAACATTATCAAAATGTTGAAGCTTGGTTCCATTTAAAACTTTTTCAATTCAATGTTTCGATTTCTTAATGGAGTTCTATTTGTTCTTGCAAAGTATTTACTTATAAATAAACCTAAAAAAACAAAAAAAAAGTAAAAAATACAAAAGTTCTACAAAAACAAAAAAATCATTAAAAAGTAAAAAATTCAAAAAGCCTGAAAAAAAAATTACAAAAATCATTATCAAATAATTATTATATTTACAATATAATTATAATCAACAAACAATAATACTAAAACTAAAATTTAAATTAGTAAAAAATACTGCTGCAAAAAATAAAAATATTAATAATTAAAATAATATTAAAATTAAAATTCAAATTAGTAAAAGATACTTACTTGAAAACTATAAAAAAATAAAAACACTAATTATCAAACAATAAATTTAAATTTAAATGAATGCTTACACAGAAGGCTGACAAAAAAAAAATAACAAAACTTACATAGAGATCTGGAAAAAAAATGTGATCATTACCAAATAAAAAAAATAAAAATAGTGAGAAGTAAAGGAGTGAGTGAAGATGACGTAATTTATATAGATATGATTATAGTAATATCAATAGTAGATAATATCAAATTTATTTAGTTGCTTAAAATAAGGAGTAGATAGATATGATTATAGTAATATAAATAATAGATAATATCAAATTTATTTAGTTGCTTAAAATAAGGAGTATATTTATTTAAATTCCGATATTATTGTTTATATAATATAAATAAATTAATTAATCTAATAAATATATTAATAAAAAAATACATTCTCTCTCCTCATCCTTTAATTATGCTAATTAATTTAAAATAAAATAAATAAAGAATTTAAATGTAAATTATATTATATAAAGAAATAAATTATTACGCTAGTTAATTAAAAATAATTACGCAAATTAATTAATAGTGTGAACACAAATTTAATCTAATAGGTGTGAACACAACAAAATATAACGGATAAAACATATGCCACTTAGGACAAATGGTTAGCTGAATTACTCCCTCTATCCCTTAAAACAATGCATACTTTCCTTTTTAGTCCATCCCTTAAAACAGTGCACATTCCATAAATGGAATGTCTTTTCATAACTTTATCCTCTCAATACACATTTATTTACACTTATACCACTACTTTTTCAACTAACTACTTTATTACTTACACATCAATACCTATTATACCCCCACTTTATATTATAAAACATACAAAAATTCACTTTTTCTTAATCTACGTGCAAGTCTCTCTATGCATAATTTTGGGGGATAGAGGGAGTATATATTATAGGACAAATGGTTAGCTGAATTATATATTATAAGGATAAGAATATAATGATTTTAAAATTATAAAATAGAAATTTGATAATAATAAGTTGATATTAAAAAAATTTATAGATATGCCACTTAGGACAAATTGTTAGCTAAATTATATATTATAAGGATAAGGATATAATGATTTTAAAATTATAAAATAGAAATTTGATAATAATAAGTTGATATTAAAAAAAATTATAGATTAACAAAAAGTACGAAAAGTAAAAATTAAGTTGAAATGATATCATAATACAAAGTTCTGAAAATAAAAATAGTACAAAAATAAATAATATTACTAAAAAATAAAAAAAATAAGTTCAAAAGGGGGCATAATTCTTTATCGCTTCAAAGAAAATCATTGGATGTATAATCAGAGGAATCATATAAATAGAGCATAATATTATTTCTAATTGTAAATTATTAAAAAATTGAATTATTATTATTTCATTTTCAAATTAATTAAGTAACTTTTGAATTTATTTAGTTACTTATTTACCATACTCATAATTAATAATATTATATATAATTTTAGTTTACATTTGAATTTATTTAGTTGCTTAAAATAAGGAATAGATTTACATACTCATAATTAATAATATTATTGATATATAATTTTAGTTGATCATTAATTTTATTAAACTCTAAAACCTAGAAATAGATTTACCATTCTCATAATTAATAATATAATTGATATATAATTTATAATTAGAGATAATAAAAATTTTATTTGATTTCTCTAATTAAAGATAAATTTTATTTTATAAATTTATTAAAATACATAATTTAATTAAATCACAATTATTATTATTATTTATATATAAAAAAAGATCAAACTAAAATACATAAATTAATTCTGTTTTAGTGATATTTGTAAGTAATACAAATAAAAATATTGTTGCGTAAGTTAAAAAATAAAAAAAACAATTAGAATAAAATTAAATAGAATTATTATAAATGGGGTATATTTCATTAATTACATTAAATAAATAAAATATATCATAAATAAAAACAAACTACTTTAAAATTACAATAAATTGAGTAAATTATATTATAAATAAAATTAACACAAACTACTCTAATTTTATCAAGAAACATAAACAAAAGCTTGGAATCCATTTAAAATTTGTCCAATCCAATATTTCGATCTTTTTTCATAACTTCGGGCAGAGTATTTTACTTATAATGAAACCTATAAATAGCTATAAATAAACCTACAAAATAGAGAAAAAATGAGTAAGAAATTCAAAAGTTCTGCAAAATAATAACTTGTCTCCAAAAGTTATTAAAATCAAATAAGTAAAAGAATACGGAAAAAATACAAAAAACAACAAAAAAAACAACAAAACATAAATAGAGCTCTGAAAATAAATAAATAAACGTGAGTATAAATAAATAAATAAAAATAGCTAAATGAAAAGTCTACAAAAAAATACAAAAAAACAAAAAAAAAACAACAAAACTTACATATAGTTCTGCACAAAAATAAATTAAATGTGAGCATGAATAAATAAAAAAAATAGCTGAAATGAAAATTGAATAAATAAATGTGAGCCTGAACAAATAAAAAAATAGTTTAAATTAAAAGTGAGAGGGAGTCCAAAAAATACAAAAAAAACAAAAAAAACAACAAAACTTACATAGAGCTCTGCACAAAAATAAATAAATGTGAGCATGAACAAATAAACAAAATACCTGAAATAAAAAGTCTACAAAAAAATACAAAAAAACAACAAAACTTAAATAGATCTCTGCACAAAAATAAATAAATGTGAGCATGAATAAATAAAAAAAATAGCTGAAATGAAAATTGAATAAATAAATAGGAGCATGAACAAATAAAAAAAATAGCTGAAATTAAAAGTGAGGGGTAGTGCAAAAAACAAAAAAAACAACAAACTTACATAGAGTTCTGCACAAAAATAAATAAATGTGAACAAATAAAAAAAATAGCTGAAATGAAAAGCCTACAAAAAATACAAAAAAACTAAAAAAAACAACAACAAAACTTACATTGAGCTCTGCACAAAAATAAATAAATGTTAGCATGAATAAATAAAAAAAAGAGCTGGAATAAAAATTGAATAAGTAAATGTGAGTATGAACAAATAAAAAAATAGCTAAAATTAAAAGTGAAAGGTAGTGCAAAAAATATAAAAAAAACAAAAAAAACAACAAAACTTACATAGGTTCTGCACAAAAATAAATAAATGTGAGAATGAACAAATAAAAAAAATAGCTAAATGAAAAGTGAATAAATAAATGTGATCAATTAACAAATAAAAATAATAGTGAAAAGTGAAAGGTAGGGAGTGAGTGAAGACGTCTTTATATAGACACGGATTTGAAGTAGGGTTTGATAATAATTATTATTTTTAAATATAATTAATTTGAATTACCTTAAATTTCGATATTATTGTTTGTATAATAAAAATTAATTAATTAATCGATTAAATATATTAATAACAAATGTACCGTTAAATAAGGAATAAAAGTGATATTATAAATATTTTAAGTCAATATTTACGGAAATTATATTAATAAGATTATAAATGTAAATTATATTATATAAAGAAATAAATAATTACACTAATTAATTAAAAATAATTACGCTAATTACTTAAGCTAAAAATATTATAAATATAAATTATATTATATAAAGAAAAAAAATAATTACTGCTAATTAATTAAAAATAATTGTGCTAATTAATTACAAATAATATTCTAATTAATTAAAAATAATTACGCTAATTAATTACGCTAAAAATAATATTGACTACAATTAAAGAGATTATATTAAGAAAATTATAAATTTTAATTATAATATATAAAAAATAAATAATTACGCTAATTAATTAAAAATAATTGTTTCAATTAATTACGCTAAAAATTACGGTAATTAATTACGCTAAAAATAATAATTAATAATAACCAGTGTGAACGCAAATTTAATCTAACGGTGCATGTTTATTAATAGGTGTGAACACAAAAAAATCAAACGGTGAAAACATACGATACCTCGGACAATTGCTAGCTGAATTATATATTATAAGGATTTCAACTAATATTATATTTATTTTTATTATTTTTACACAAATTTATTTATGTATCAAATTAAAAATTTATTATACATTTATTTTATATTTTTAATAAGTTTAATAATTAAAAATATAATAAATGTTATTTTTTTAATAATTGACGCCCCGTTATTTTAAATAAATTAAATATAGCGGAAGAAAATAATTTTATTTAAACACGGGCGCTACGAAATTTAACTTTGAAAATTTGCTTTAGAAAAACCTGACAAACCAACTTAAGAAAAATAATAAGTAGAAACCTTTATCCATGAAAACGAGATATGTCAAATACAAACTTGAATAGTGAAACAAAGTTAAATGAAATTCTTCTCATATATTGAGAAAATATCACATTTGGTCCTGTTTATGTGTCATTTTCAATAAGTAGTCATTTATTTTCTAAATTTATAGTTTGAAAATAATTTAAATAAATAAAATGTTTAACAAGAAATCGAACCTTTGACCTATTAAAAATTAATTGCATATAAACCCAATACACCATGACACCAAATATGAACATTTTGAACCATTAAAATATTTGTACTAATAATTAATTATACTAATATTAAATAAATAAATAAATCACAAAAGTTAAAAAGAAATACTTAAATAAATAAATATTATAGTATAAAATAAAATAATAAAATTTTTAAATCAAATACATAAATAAAATAAATTATTAAATATTAAATTAAACACATAAATCATTTTATAAATAAATTAAATATTAAATAAAATAACAAATTATTTTAATATTATATTAAAAATAAAAAATAATTGTTATAATTTTGATTATTAAATTTAAATTATTAATTATTAATTAATAAATTTAAAATACTGAATTATTAAATTTAAATTATTTTTATTGTTATAATTTTGATTATTAAATTTAAATAATTAATTAATAATTAATAAATTTAAGATACTGAATTATTAAATTTGAATTGCTTTATTTTTAAATATTAAAAACTAAAATAATTCAAATTTAATAATTCAGTATCTTAAATTTATTACTGAATAATTAATTATTTAAATTTAATAATCAAAATTTTAACAATTTTTTTAATTATAATATTAAAATAAATTGTTATTTTATTTAATATTTAATTTATTTTTCAAATGATTTATGTGTTTAATTTAAAATTTAATAATTTATTTATTTATGTATTTAATTTAAAATTTATATTATTTTATTTTATACTATAATATTTATTTATTTGAGTAGTTCTTTTTATCTTTTATGATTTATTTATTTATTTAATATTAGTATAATTAATTATTAGTACAAATATTTTAATGGTTCAAAATGATCATATTTGGTTTCATTGTGTAGTGGGTTTATGTGCAACTAATTTTTAATATGTCAAATGTTCGATTCCTTGTTCAACATTTTATTTATTTAAATTATTTTCAAAAAATGACCGATTTAACCTATAGTAGCAGGTCAAAGAACCAACTGTAATAAATTTAGAAAATAAAGGACTACTTATTGGAAATGACTCATAAACAGGATCAAATGTGATATTTTCCCTTAAATATTTAGTTAATTATTTAAAAATATCGGCCGAAATGACATGGGCTGGGTCATGAAAACCCAGGTTTAAGATTTTCGGATCGAGCCAACTGGGTCCAAATAAATGAGATGGTATAGTTGGCTGGGGCCGGGCCAAGACAATTTTAGATTTAGGTAATAATTTTTTGTTTAGGTAAATAAGTGTAAAATGCATAAACTTTTGATAAGTTTACTTAATACTCTTATCGTCTTACACTATCACACTTTTTTCAAAAATTACTAACAGCGAAGACCAGTACTTTTGAGAATTAGTACTTTTCAAAAAATATAAACAGTTAGTCTTGTTTGCTCCTATTGCAATAATCAAAGTTCATTTGAGAATCTTAAAAATATTCTTTATCATTGAATTTGTATCCTTTATAGTGTAAAAAAGTCTTGACCAAAGTCGATCGCTTCACGGATGCCGTATGCGTCACAGATAAACCAAAATTTTCATTTTTTTTTACCATATTAGGCAATATCTTATTTGACATAAATCAAATCTTTTTTCTTTACAATATTAGATTATATGTGATTTATTTCAATTTGATTTGATTAAATCTAATTCACTTTCAAATTTAATTGTTTGATGGGTGGTGGCTAGGAGTGGGAATTCCGGTTTTGGTTATCGGTTAAAACCGAAACTGAACCGAAATTTTCGGTTTTTGGTTAACCAAATATAAGAAATTCGGTTTTCGGTTCGGTATCGATAAGAATTTTTTTATATATTCGGTTATCGGTTAACCCGATAATCGATCGTTAAAAAAATTCTTATCGATACCGAACCGAAAACCGAATTTCTTATATTTGGTTAACCAAAAACCGAAAATTCCGGTTTTGGTTATCGGTTAAAACCGAAACTGAACCGAAATTTTCGGTTTTTGGTTAACCAAATATAAGAAATTCGGTTTTCGGTTCGGTATCGATAAGAATTTTTTTATATATTCGGTTATCGGTTAGCCTTTAGTGAGGGGAAATGTCTTCACATCCATCCTAGATATGGCACTTTCTTCTAGGGCCACATCCCAGTATATACGAGCAAGACCTGACCCCCTTTTCCGCGTTGGCTGCTCCTGCTGATGCTCTTTTACCGGCAGGGTACTTTAGGGTCTGATCAACAATAAAATAGAGCTTCTCGAATTCTCTTAAGTAAAGCCGATCTTCGGGGGCTACTTCCCTTCACGCCCTTGAACCTTTTGTTGCCAGACTTGCTGAACCGTAGGTAAAAACCCTCATGGTCTGCCCAGTAATCAAAGAACTTGAAAGGTTTATTTGACCTCACCTTCTCAGTTATCAAATGAACTATAGCAGGGGAATGATCAGAAAACAGAGGGGCAGCAAATTCAGCAGCAACATTAGGAAACTTTTGGATCCAAAACTTTCTTTCTTCCAGCTTTTCCCAGTTTATCAGATAAAAAAACTAAACCAATGAGAATACGAAAGAACTGGAGAAGCAAGGGTCCGAAGGAGACACCGAATTAGGTTAGGCTAATGAAGTTTAGCTAAGTGTCCGCAGTCCGACTTTGCTAGGCTCTACTGGAATCGCTTTCAGGCAATCTGTTATCGGTTAACCCGATAACCGATCGTTAAAAATCGAATAACCGAAATATATTATATATATTACATATTATATATATCCTTAAGGACGATTGTATGACAACACTCTCTTACTTATTTCGGATTTTTTGTATTTTGTTGGATTTATGCATGGTTGAATAAGTTGGATTTTAGTTTAAATTTGTTTATATTTTGATTTTTTTTTCTTTTTTTTTCCACGATATTCTTTTTAAAATTAGCTTATTTTTTTTATAATCGGTTTTTTGGTTAACCGATAACCGAACCGAAAAAATCGGTTCGGTTATTGGTTATCCAATAAATTATTCGGTTCGGTTTTGGTTAGTCATTTTCATCGTTTTTCGATTCGGTTAACCGATCATTCGGTTCGGTTCGGTTTTGGTTAACCTAACTTCAAACCCTTGTGGTGGCAATCTTAGATCTGGGTCTTCGGCCATCCCGGCTCGGTAGACAACACATGCTTTTCTGGCTCGACCAGTCCCGGGAAATTTGGGCTTGATTTTGCTGAGCCCAGCCTATCTAAGTTGGGCCGCCAGGCCGAAGAGCCAGCCCAACTCATCATCTTAAAATTAAAAAAAAAAATTAAATTAAAAATATAAGTATTTTATATACTTTTTAACCTAAAATAATAATTAAACTTATAAGTGTTGTGCCCCATTTTCGTTTATTATTATTTTATTATTATTATTATTATTTCTTGATACATATATTATCATTATTATATTAAAGCAATGGGCCCCATTCTCACGGGTCCCACGCTGGAAGCCGCCCACAATGATCGGGAGAAGACCGACCAGAGGGTTGCACCGATCAAGCAAGAGCCAGCCGGGCAGACGACAAGATGCCGGTCATGGGGTATGCATTCCCGAGAATGAGCCTGCTCGCCCGGATGCCGTCAAATTAGAGTGCCGTAAAAGGAAGACCAGAGGCCGGTCTCCCCGGCTCAGCAAAGGCGGCGCAATAAAGGGTTCAACAGTCTTTTTACCATTTTAGGTTTATGAGTTGTCACAATCCAAGGCCCAATAAGGAAAGGCCCAATCCCTTTTTTGTAAACCCTAATAGTAGCCCTATAAAAGGGGGGAAGCTGTAAAAGGAAAGACATTCACAATCTTCAAGAAAGATTCCAGCTCAAAATACTCTATCTCGTTTTTCCTTTTTTCAGCTAAGATCACATATAACCTTCACCAAACTAGTCCTCAAAAAACCCCAGAAAATAGTTAACGAATTTTCACCCGTTAACAATTGGCGCTAGAAGGAGGGGGATACCTCGAGCGCTAGTTTCGGTGTAGAACCTTTTCTTTTTTCTTGATTTTTCTCGCGATGAAAACGGCAGGTACTTCCAGTAGCACCGCCGTCGCTCTCGCCGGCGAGGCCGACGGTCACAGAGACGACGCAGGGAGAGCACTTCTGATGAAGGACGGCGTTGGGACGGCTTCCCCAGAAATTCCGGACGAAATAGCTCGTCAGCTGGCGATGATAGAGACACTGCGCGCCGAGGAGGCCGAGATCAGGGAGAGACAGAGGGTCCTCCGCGAAGAACTGGCGGAAGCCGAGAAACTGCTGTCTCCCGCCCTGGAAGAAGAGCCAGATCTGGATCTGGGGCGAGTCGGCACCCCCGAGGAGATTAAGCGCACCATACAGAAGCTAGAGGCTCGGTCCCGTTTCCTGGAGAAGAGACCCGTCGCCGGGAATCCAAACCCTAACCGCCGCTGCCTGGAGAAGGAGTTTGAAGAGGAGGCACACGAAGGATCCGCCCGAGCTGCTTTCCAGCAGAAGCAGACAGTAAATCCCGTCCATGCCACGACAAATCTGGGGACAGTCATGGTGACCGATCCTGGCCTCGCTAAGCGGCTAGAGGAAGTGGAAAAGAGATTGGCCGAGCAAGACTGCGACCCCAAAAGGAGATCCGCTCTCGCCGAACCCCTCAGTCTGAAGATCGAGCAAGCACGGTCCCAGCCCGATATCGTCCCGCTGCTGACATTCATCTACGATGGGGCCTCCGACCCCGACTGATGGTTTTCGATGCCGATCCAATCGCTCGATTACCTTGTTCGTGTGTGCGGAAGCGTGTAAAACAATAGAACACGAACAACATGAAGATCTAGGCACACATTATATGTATAGACACGTTTATATATATATACATCCAATATATATATATAGAGAGAGAGAGATTAACGAGATCACTTACAACCGGTGTAGCGTGCCTCGTTGATGTTGATGAAGGTGGTGTTGAGTCGATTGAACCACCTTCATGGATCAGTCACTAGATGCTCTCCTTATGAAAGACCTCGTCACTCCTTTAGATCGTCCGGATGTGGAAGCCGCACAAATGGCCCGGCCTCTACGTGTTGCACACGAACCCGGATAATGAACACCTTGCTTGCTTGAGAATGAATCTCCAAGATCACCTCTTTTCTCTCTATTTGAGTGGAATTTCGTGGCTGATGATTAAGTGTGATGAAAATCTGATTTTCATCTATCTAAGTCAATCATTATGCATCCCATTACACCCCTTTGTAACCTACAACATAATGGGCATCATAATGCACCATAATCATGCAAAGGGGTTACAAAGGAGGTGAAAGGTCATGCCACATACACATGCCACTATGCATTGTATGTGGTCCCCACTTGCTTGTGTGGCATGCCATGTCACACTATATGACATGCATCCATGCAAGCCATGCATCCCATGCATGTTAATTAATTCCACGTAAATATTGATTCTAAATCAATATATTTATCAAGCAACGTACATCATCTTTGAGTCCGTGTGTGACCCTGTAGGTATGATTTAATTGATCAATATTATATTGTTCCCAACAATTAATATTATCAAATAATCATTTAACATCCATAGACGACCTTATGACTTTATCGATTGCACACGTAGGATCGAAAGACATATCCCAACAATCTCCCACTTGGCCTTCAGAGCCAGTGTGCTGCCAATTTCCTGTTGTCACTTTATGTCTAAGTTTGAACTTGAGGCAAGACTCGAGTCATCCTCAATCGGTTCAAACCTTTCTTGGACTTTGAGACAGACTGTAAAACCAGATTTATCACTATGATACGAATCTGGACGTGGCCACGTATTTTCCACAGTCTCGACTCTCCAAGTGGCCGTTAAGACATGTATCCCATTATAAAATGGAGGACAATCCCATCTTGTCAATCCAAGCTCTCCCACTTGCTTCCTGATATACCCAATAACAAGTTTTATAACCTCCTTTTACGAAAGGCGTTTACTTGTATCAAAGTACACCATTTCACAATGGAATCACTCTGGACTACTCAGGTCAGAGGAAATTGCTCGACAGTCAATGAAATAGTATTATGACTCGAAATCTTAAATACTATTCCAGTCGGGTCTGTTCGATCATTAGCTCCCAGCTAATATCTATGTAATTGTACTTGATGTCGCACATCACTAGCCCATGAAGCGGCGCTATAGTACACATTACAATCTAGTTCTTTGTATTATCGGTTTGTCCGTACTCGATTATACGAACTAGGAACAGCTATATGATTCAAGTATATCAGTTCAACCATTGGGACTTCATTATGCGGTAAGTCGACCTCATAACCCAATTGATATAACTTAATCATTTGGACAATTCATATAAATTAAACCATATTTATATGAAGAATTATGTATTATACATATGAGTGAATGTTTACCAAATATCCAAAAGTATCTAATACAGTAATAGAAATCACAACCCATCTCTAAGATGTCTGATATCTATTGCAGTCGTGAAAGCCTCAAGCTTAAACTGCTGAAGAGGTTTAGAAAGCGGGTTTGCAACCTTACCAAAAGTTGCAACTTTATTATCTCGATGTCTCCACAAAACTATCTCCCAAATAATGTGAAACTTCCTGAGCACCAGTTTTAGACTTGTGGTGCTTCCTAGCTCATAGGCTTGCGCGATAACTCTACTATAAATAGAGAACTATCGGATGGGCTGAGCTAGTTACGCCACCTAGTTCATTCAAGAACTTTCAAATCCTAACTGCCAACATTACTGCATCCAATGCAATACTGTGCTCAGCTTCCGTAGTTTAATCAGCTATATTGCATTGCATTGAACTATTCCAGCAAATATCACCTCTAACCAGACAAAAGATATAAGCAGATTAAAATCAGAAATAATCTTAGTCTGTTTTGAAGTTAGCATTCAAACAGCTTGTTAATATCAACTCTTTTTGTCTTCCAAAGACAACAAAATATTCTTTTGTCCATCTAAGGTACATAAGAATATTCTTGGTCGCAGTCTAACGCGCCTCACCTGGATTTCCTTGAAACTGACTCGTCATGCTCAAAGCATACGATACGTCCGGTCGTGTACATATCATGGCGTACATTATAGACCCTATTGCCGAAGCATAAGGAATGTTTTCCATCCTCTTTTGCTCATCAAGTCCCGTAGGGCCTTGCATCTTGCTAAGAGATGTGTCATGACTCATTGGAATGAGACCCTTTTTGGCGTCTTTCATTCTGAACTTATCAAGTACCTTATCAATATAGGTCACTTGACTAAGTCCAAACATCATTTTCGATCTGTTCCGACAGATCTTGATGCCCAATATGTATTGTGCTTCTCCAAGATCCTTTATTGAAAAAACAATTTCCAAGCCATTCTTTAATAGAATTAAGCATAGAAACATTGTTTCCAATAAGGAGTATGTCATCGACATACAACACAATGTATACAACGTAACTCCCACTGTTTGTCTTGTAAAACAAGACTCTTCCGAGTTCCTCTGAAATCCAAAACCCAGTATGGATTCATTGAACTGAAGATTGCTACTCCGATATGCTTTGCTTTATTCCATGAATGGAATTATAAGATTGCATAATTTCTCAGCCTTATTAGGATCGATAAAACTATTTGGCTGTGTCAAAACACATTCTCTTCTAGAATCCAATTCAAGAAGTTAGTTTTAACATCCAATATTACCATAACTCATTATCAAGATGAGTAGCAATGGCTAAGATAATCTGAATGATTTAATCAAAGCAACTGGTGAAAGTTTTTCCATAATCCACCTCGTGAATAAAACTTTTACCATCATCCTTGCTTTGAAAACCCTAGGTTTTTTCATCTGTCTGTTTAGATCTTAAAGATCTATTAGCATTCATTGGGTCTAACCCCGTGATGCAAATATATCATGTTCCAAACTTGATTATCAGATATTGATATCATCTCATATTTCATGGCACCATGCCAATTTTCAGTAGCTGGACTCCTCATAGCTTGGAATTAAGTCGAAGGTTCACCGCTTTCCAAAAGCATGAATTCATATCTCTCATTGGTCACAATACCTAAGTATCTGACTAAACGAGATATATGCCTTCTTGACCTACAAGGGCTGGTATGGTTTCCAAAACCATAGGAATACTCTCAACCCAGTCTTAAGTATTCATCATTGGTTGTTCCACTTGAACCTCGTTCAAGATAACCGAGCTCCCACTGACTTTCTAGGAAAGATTACTCTTTTCAAGAAAATCACTATCTCGAGCAACAAAATATTGTTCTCAGATAGATCGTAGAAGTTGTACCCTCGAGTTTCTTATGGACATACCATAAGGAAACTTTTATCACATTTGAGTTCAAGCTCTATAGAGATAAATCTCGTCAGAGAAGCTTTTAGAACCTCAAATCTTGATGAAAACAATTTAGGGACCCTCCCTTTCCATACCTAGTATGGTGTCTTATCAACAGCTTTTGACAGCGTCCTATTCAGTGTATAAGTTGAAGTCAAGAATTGTGTGTTCCCAAAAGAGACCAGTAGTTCATTTAGACCCATCATCGATAGAT
This sequence comes from Euphrasia confusa, assembly GCA_954870475.1. NCBI lineage: Eukaryota > Viridiplantae > Streptophyta > Magnoliopsida > Lamiales > Orobanchaceae > Euphrasia > Euphrasia confusa. Next base: position 12,338,388 of record OX940965.1, read on the forward strand.
TGAACTCTATCTAATAGAGTTAGTTTTCTCTTTTCCGAAACATAACCTCCATGTGCTTGTGAAATAATAGGTTCCACATACATCAGTATGGATCATCCCTAATTAATTACTCACATGTACTCCTTTCTCCAAGAAAGATGACATTGTTATCTTGTCCATCCACATCATTCACATGTATCAAATGACTCCAAGTCAAATGATTTTAGAATGCCTTCTTAAAGAAGCTTCGTTACATGTTTAGAAGTTGATTTGACCTAATCAACAATGTTATAGTTATGTCTCACTGAGACTTATTCGATTCGGCCCTTGGTGTTAATGTTATATATGATTTGTCAAGTTAAAGTATACATAAACAATATAATAATCGTACCAAAACAAAGAATAATTCACAATTAAAATAGTTACCAAACTATTTAATAGTGAAAAACTAATCCATCAGTATCCAATACTGAACCAATATTCATTGTTTATTGAAGGTACGAAATTACATGGTTATAATACTAAAACAAGTCCCTAAGGCAAAACAACATCATATGATCATACGGCTAATGCAACGACCTTCGCTCCATTTCTCGCCCGTAGATCGACATCTCTACTCACCAAACTTATACTTTTATGTAGTTCCTCCACATACAAATGTGAGAACCACATTTGGCATCCAATACCCAAGAAGTATAATTTGTGAAGTTTAATGTCTATATCATTAATACCTGAAGATGAAGCAACCCCGTTCTTCACATCTTCATTGAACTTTGGGCAAATTCAATTATTCCCAATAATCGAGTCTCATTCAAATTTCCCATTCAAAATTATCTCAATATCAAAACGTGATAAATCGTAAGTGAAAAATCGAAGTTTTCTAACCAGCGATATTATCATGCAATTGAAGCCCTATCTCTCATAAAATATGAGGGAGCCAACCAGACAATCGACTAACGCCATCCCATGGCTCGAAAGTCTCTAATTTGTGTCATTGATGAACTAAGTGTTTTGGATTAAATCACTCCCCGAGGTGAAAATAATCCTAACTTTAGAATCCATCACATGAAAGACAAATCAGGCATTTTTTTTTAAATTGAATAAAATATGAACTTCTACTTGTTTGCAATTAGTGTCCTACACTTTTGCAGTAGACGCGTTCAGATTCCCTAGGAACCCGAGTATCCTTTTTGCCCATGCTCTTTTGTATAACCCATCCCGTATCATAAGAATTTCCCTCTTAGGATCCTTCTCAATCGTCGGCTCTACAACCTTGAGCATCCCGTGGATCTCACGTGCGATTTCTTCAAACCATTCATATGGAAAATTTAGCCTAAAGGCATCATAACCATCATGGTAGGATTGAAGTATGAAATCGGTTGTCAACTCATCATCTTAGGAAAAACCTAGGTGATCACTTTTAATCAAATAATCCAATCATTTGATGCACATGTGGTCCCTTAGGTTCCCCTTTCTCCAGCCAAGCTGAAGCGATGGCCCTGGTCACACCGAACCGCTCAATCATTGCATATTCCCCGAACATGATATTGAGTTGTTCAATGATATCTTAGGATGTGGTTATCTAACACAATTTCCTTGTCTTCGTATTTGAGGATCATCCTCAAATTACGTTGTGAATCAAGAAAATTTGTTCAATTTTTCATAATCAAGAATTGAACCAAACTTGAATTGAGTTGATATTTGACATGATAAACTACAAACGAAAGATAACTAAAGTATGTAAACATTCACAAAGCGGTAAACAAATAAGGTTGTCTAACAAGCTTCTTATTTATTCCATTTTGTTCAATCGATATCTAATATCGTTGTTCCCTTGAACAAAACGATCCCAAGACCCTCATCTTGCGAATCCTTAAGCCGACTGAGTCCGCACTTAAGAAAACCAAGATAGGTAGACATCCCTTGTCAATGACATCTAATGTCACTCTCGGTCGATAAGAATCCCATTCTATCTCATGTCTCGATAGCCACGCCTGCAATGGATCTATCGATGAGAAAACCAAATTCACGTCTAAGGGTCTAACCCTTACTTCCACTATCCCAAGATAACAAGTGATACCCCGCTGAGGCGAACCTATCAACTTATGATCGAGGGTTTCATGGGTGTGATGTTTTGGACAAGACATAATACTTATTATTTTGGGGACATGCATGTTTAAGGTTGTATGTATGTTGGTTGAACATTTATAACATATATAAACCTAGAACTAGCACAGCAAGCCATACATACTCGAATGGCCCCTAAACCTCACAACACACAGAAAAAAGAACGAACGAAAAATAAGCAAAACTCCATGAGTAGCGCCCCGTACACCGGAATGGCGCAATGCTGATTCCAGAGGGGGTAGCGACCGCTACCCCTAGGGTAGCGACCGCTACCTTGGTCCAGACCATTTTTCGGCCCCGGTAGCGATCGAGTAGCGATCAGCCTAGCGTTCAGGGTAGCGACCGCTACCCCTAGGGTAGCGACCGCTACCTGCTCCAGTGGCTGAAAAAATGCTTCTTCTTGCTTCGTTTCTCTTCGTATCCGTCGGTGCTTCGAGATCCAAGGTCGATCCGTGGATCAAATCCACTGCTTACAAGTTGTACAATACATATGTAAAAGAAACCTATCTATTACAAATGATTCCAAGGCACGCAGTCCTCCAAATTACAACTGATTCCAAGGCACGCAGGCCTCAAAACTAAAGCCATTCGGTACGTAAAAAACACGATTGCATTCACCCAACCACTATCTGTGGTTGGCCTTACATCTATGACAAGCAATCAACACCACAACAAAGAAGCACATAAGAGCAATTATGTTGTTTAAAATTGTGTCCAACACAAAACATGTGCACGAGCCCTAGGCTCTGATACCAATTGATGGTTTTCGATGCTGATCCAATCGCTCGATTACCTTGTTCGTGTGTGCGGAAGCGTGTAAAACAATAGAACACGAACAACATGAAGATCTAGGCACACATTATATGTATAGACACGTTTATATATATACATCCAATATATATATAGAGAGATTAACGAGATCACTTACAACCGGTGTAGCGTGCCTCGTTGATGTTGATGAAGGTGGTGTTGAGTCGATTGAACCACCTTCATGGATCAGTCACTAGATGCTCTCCTTATGAAAGACCTCGTCACTCCTTTAGATCGTCCGGATGTGGAAGCCGCACAAATGGCCCGGCCTCTACGTGTTGCACACGAACCCGGATAATGAACACCTTGCTTGCTTGAGAATGAATCTCCAAGATCACCTCTTTTCTCTCTATTTGAGTGGAATTTCGTGGCTGATGATTAAGTGTGATGAAAATCTGATTTTCATCTATCTAAGTCAATCATTATGCATCCCATTACACCCCTTTGTAACCTACAACATAATGGGCATCATAATGCACCATAATCATGCAAAGGGGTTACAAAGGAGGTGAAAGGTCATGCCACATACACATGTCACTATGCATTGAATGTGGTCCCCACTTGCTTGTGTGGCATGCCATGTCACACTATATGACATGCATCCATGCAAGCCATGCATTCCATGCATGTTAATTAATTCCACGTAAATATTGATTTTAAATCAATATATTTATCAAGCAACGTACATCATCTTTGAGTCCGTGTGTGACCCTGTAGGTATGATTTAATTGATCAATATTATATTGTTCCCAACAATTAATATTATCAAATAATCATTTAACATCCATAGACGACCTTATGACTTTATCGATTGCACACGTAGGATCGAAGGACATATCCCAACACCGACGTCCACTTAAACAAGTACAACACATACATGGTGGGCCGAGGAGCCACTAAGGCCACGAAGTGCCGTCTTTTCCCCCTCACACTTGGCGACATGGCCCATCGTTGGTACACAAGCCTGCCGCCGAGGTCGATCAACAGCTTCGGAGAGCTGGGGGACGAGTTCGTCTCTTATTTTGCATCTAAAGTAAAATACTCGGAGGGCCGCCAGCGACTGATGGGGGTCAAACAGGGGAAAGATGAGACCGACGAGGGCTACATAGACCGAGTAGAGCAGATAGCGAAGCAGGGAGACCGGGTGAGCGACGAAATCCTCGTCAATGCCGTATTAGGCGGTCTGCGGCCCACGTCTAGTCTGTTCAAACCAATGATGAAGGAATACCCGAAGTCGTACACCGAGTTCCGCAGAAGGGCAGGCGAAGAGATCTCTCAACAACGCATATACGATCAACGAATGAAGGAGTTGGAGCCCGAGGGCGAGAGGAAACCCCCCTTCGAGAATAGGTCGGTCAACCCGACAGCCGTTGATTACTGGACGGAGCCGCCTCCAACGGTTAAATACCATGAAAGTGGTAAGAAGAAGCCCAACTATAAACCCTATCAGGAAGCTGTTCATGCGCCGAAGAGGATCGAGGTCATGGACGAATACCCTGAGGATGGGACTTTCCTGGGACAGACTCCCACTTGGATCCTCCAGATTTTTTACGAGCGAGACATTAATATCCTCACCCCGCCTCAGGCCATGAGAAGCCACCCTAACGAGAGGAATCCACGCAAATGGTGCTCTTTCCATCAGGAGAACGGGCATAAGACTGACGAGTGTCGTGATTTGATCGCCCAACTCCGACAGCTGTATGAAGATGGGAGTCTGACCGAACTCCTCCGGGCACCGAAGCGGGGCCGCCCAATGGCCGGTCGGGGGGCCACCGGGCGTGGAGGCGCCGACCGTGGAAGAGGGGGTAGAGGTCGAGGCCGAGGATATCAAGACGACCAGAATCGCAGACCTCATCAGCAGCAGAGACTCGAGCAGGGCCCGGCCGGCCAGAACCCTTTGGCTCTGCCTCCTCCCCCGGTCGTTAGGCCCGAGAACCAAGATCCACCCGTCCGCGATGGAGCTCGGGTAAATATGATCGGAGGGCTGACGCCAATCATCCATAAATCTAAGAGACAGAAGAAGGAGGAGCTCCGCGAGTTCGAGGGAGTGAACGTCGTGGTCCCCCATACAGAATTCACTATCTCCCGAACATCATTATCTCTTTCTCGGAGAAGGACCGGGAGGGAATAAAATATCCCAAGGAAGATGCTTTGGTGGTGACCGCTCGGATTCTCGGCATCGAAGTGGCCAGGGTCCTAGTGGATAATGGGGCTCATTGCAACCTAATTTTCAAATCGGCGCTTGACCAGCTCGGCGACCTCACAAGATATGTTCGACCATATGAAGGAGTTCTGAAAGGTTTTGGAGACGTGGTAGTCCGCCCCAGGGGACGGATCAGGATGGCTGTAGAATTGAAGGACTGGCAGGATCCTGCCATCAATATGACCAGGCTGATTGAGTTTGTTATTGTGGATGCTGAAAACATTTATAATGCTTTTTTCGGGAGGCCGTTCCTCGATGCCTTCGAGGCCGTGGCGTCCTCCCATTACTATTGTATTAAGTTTCCCACCTTGAGCGGTGCGGTCGGCACCCTTCGGGGTGATCAGTATATGGCCAGGAAGTGTTTTAATTATCCTTTGTGTTCTAGTACTAACAACCACATAAACGATACCGGTAACACCGACACTGGGGCATTTGGGGGAGGTGCCCCCCAAATGACCGACCGTGAACTTTTCCCGGAAGGGGACGACCCCCAAGATAAAATACCCCAGAATGACACGATTGAATTGAAGGAAATAGACCCCACGGGGGAGATGGATATAGACGATGAGGAATATCTGACCGCTCTATGGGAAGAGGGCGAACCCGGGCAGTCTGGGGCTCGCGAAGCCGAGGCTCATGAAGCGCGAGAATCAGAGGATGTTCTGCCCGAACTCGAGGCACAATTTTTGCACATCCTCATTGATGAACTACCGACCGGCCAAGACAACGATCCAATACAAAATATGTTGGAAATCAATATCCCGGGCTATTAAAATTAATGCGGAACCGATAGCCCGACCGAAATCCTTCATCGCCGGAGATTGGATTCCCGACTCATCCGCAGGAGTCCGACCTTTGGAGACTACGCGCCCGAAGACACGCAGCCCGCCCCCAGCCGATTTTCTCCCGCGAGCCGAATCCATGAACGCGAACCATCGCACGAGCCGGGGCCCGACCAAACACCCAGCGAGGCCCGAGAGCCGCGAGCGTCCAGCCGAGCCCCCGCACGGGGCTCGCGATCATCTCGCGATGATCGCTGGGGATGCACGAGGCATCCCCGGGGCTGCTCGTAGCAGCCCCGCAGCGAGTCCGCGACTCGCTGCTCGCGGGGGGTCGATCTCCCCGCATCGCCGCTGCGGGAAACCCCGCAGCTTGATACGAGGCGCTGCGGGTAAACCCGCAGCTCACCCGGCGATCGAACCCTAGGTTCGATCGCCCCCTCAGCTCCAGCCGAGGGTTCAGCCCGCGACGCCGCCGGACGGGAGGGCTGGGGTTCTCCCGCCGTGGCACCAGCCCACGGCGAACCCCGGTGGTCGACCCGAGGTCGACCCCACGCCCCGGCGTCCAGCCGGGGCTCATCCTCTCAACCGTGCGCCGGCGGTCGAACCCTAGGGTTCGGCCGCCACCCTCGATCCCATCGAGGGTTTTCTCGACCTTCGCCGGGGATCTCGAATCCCCGTCCCCGAAGTTCGTACGTTTACCGGATCGTGTGTTCATGTATATACTACGATCTATTCACACGAAATCATAAAAGAGGGTTTATGATTTTTTACCTTCGATTCGTTGTACGGAGAAACGAATTAAACACGTTGATGACCTTGCGATCTTCCCACGAATTCCTTGCACCTCGTCCGAACGTCGTGTGGGCGACGATCTATCGAACACCTTATGGATCTTCCTCACTCTCCAAGACTTTTAAGTTGGCGTAACTTAGGTTCTCTTGTCATATGAAAAGTGAAGACCATGTAGTGCTTATATAGGCTACGTAGGGGATCATAAGGAGAATAAATATTGGGCTTCCAATATTGAAAATTAAATTGGGTCCAACCCAAATCCATTAATTCTTATCAATATTAATTTTATTTATTTTCCACTATATAAATAAAATTGCACTCCCAATATTATTCCATATTATATCAAATAATATTTCTCCATCTTAGTATTATTTATTCCGTGTATTTAAGATTTAAATATCCATGAATAAATTTATTTATTGCTCAATAAATAATATTCATATCTTATATCCGAGACTAGTACCGTTCAACCTTAATTATTATGCGGATTAAATCCACCTGCAGGGTTTACATAATAATTCCTTATGAACTCATCTCGGGGATATTATCAACCCTTCCGGGATACACTGCCCCTTCAAGAATTCACGGCATGCCATATATAAAATATAGTGACCCAACTTAACCGGTAATTAACCCAATAATTAAATCGGTTAATTCCTTTGGTAAATCAAAGTCACTTATATTAAATATACACACCCGCAATTGTTTCAGGGATTAAGAATAAAATACTCCGAGATTTAAATTGATTATCTAAGGCAATCCTAATCAATAAATCTCAAGCGATCCGCCCAATACACCAAGTGTACAAGTGTGATAAAATAATTAAGATAAATTATTTTCTCTCTCACACAACGACTATACCGATGGATTGGTCCGTGTCCATCTAGGTCGTGAGCAACTGTTCGATTGAATACGAGTAACCGATAGTATGATCTTCTGTGTGCCCATGCCCCACCATACTAACTACAACGTATAAAATCAAGGACTATATTTTGCATATTTAATTAAATGCAAATAATTGTTTATTAATTAAATAGGTTAAATGCTATGACAGGGAGTTTACCGGTACTTAAATCTAGACATTAAGTACACAACTCCAACAATCTCCCACTTGTACTAAGGTCTAGTCATTTCCTCCAAACTCCCGACTCCCATACTCATCACGTGCTTAAGTTATACTTCCCAGAAGTATTATGTGAGTGAGCAATCTAGGTTGCCGATCTGAAGTTATCTTGGTGACTACTGCGTCGTCTCCCTGACGATGATTCGTATCAGGTGGTACTGGCTCTATGTGTTATCATCACCTTTTGAACTTATGACTTCTTCCAGTTCTCCATGCACCGCTATATATATATATAGCCTTTGGTGAACCAAGAATCATATCCAAGTTCAGAGGTCATCCTGGAACCTAACCAAAACTTCCGCTGCCTCTGAGGCTGCTATTTGGTTTATGATAGAGTCCGAGAAGCATCACGCTTATCACTCTTTCATCCTTAGGTTCCACCTCTTTAAAAAGTGAACACATAGCCTGATATCGACTTACACTGGTCCTTCTGTGATTTTTTTGGATCTGAGAAACTGTAATCTAAGAAGATTTCGTTTTGCTAAATCCAGTACTTCCAAGTACTTTTACAGCATTCGAATATTTCTTATCCAGATTACTTTGATATCCTCCCACTATGCTAACCGCATAGTTGATATCAGGTTCTTGTTTTATAACACCGCATTCACAAAGCCCCTTTACACTCGAAGTGTAAGAATCTGCTTTGTTTATATCTATCTCCTTCATGTGCGCAAGACACATACCTTAGATAGATGCATTCTGTTCTCGAAAGGCAATAACTTTTCTCAGAATTATGCATGCTTTAAAACAAACCATAATCGTATAAGATGTCTAAAGAGAAGTACAAATGTTCTTATCTAGAGATCGAAAGATTTCTAAGAACATGATCCAACTTCATATTAATCTTATATCTCGATTTATTTAGACAACCTCTATTTTATGTCTGACAACGCTTTTACATTGTTGCCAATGATGAAGTGTTATCTACACAAAAATTCCGAGAAACACCACTTTGTTTCCATTACGTCTCCAATACACCAATCTTGTCTATGCTTCTTGATGAATCCATAAAATGGACTACCTCATCAATTTGCAAGTTCCACAAGTTTCAGCTTTAAACCTGTACCTCTAAATGATCTTGCCCCTTTAACAATAATAAATTATTGCTATCCAAGTAGGCACATTTAGTTTAGTACTGCCTCCTATGCAGAACTAGGAATCGATTTCATGTCTACTAGATCCAGAGTTAAAACTCCTCCAGTCTTATGAACATCTCTGGTTGCTTAACAACCTCCCACTGCAATGGCGTTCCGGTGTATAACAGTAATAACATTAGGTGCAGTTAGTGGTATGCTACTCGGTTAGGCTGGTTCTCAGCCTTCTCTTTCCTCATTATAAGGTACCTTGTCCGTTAGGGCATTGTAGTTCATCTAATAGTCTTCCTCTGCGAAGACACCCTTCTGGTTCGTAGTACTATTGAACATACAATTACTTGTTCTTCTAGGATATTCTACAATTACATCGAGTGTGTCATTGTATCCAGAAATATCCATAGAACATAGGTAGTTCCGAATAAACTTGTCCTTTTACTATTAGAATTCCATTTCTTATTCCTGACGCACCATGTCTACACATCAGTGTATGGTGCAGTCGTTTGAGACTTAATCTCAATCCTTGATTTATGCTATGTGCTCTTTAGATAGGTAGTGGCCTCCGCGAACAAGTCGCAGGCTTCCAACGGATTTACTTTGAAGGTTCCCCATAATAGCTTTGTGTTTGAAACACTCCGCCTTCATGGCACATCAAGTATTCTAATCCATCTTCGAGTATTCTTGAAAGAACGACTCGTACCTTCTCTAATTACACATACGGCATTAATCATCAATCATTTCCTATACTTGTCCGAATTCCATCCTTTAACAGAAAGGTTGACTTAGTTGTACCATCTTTCAAGATCGATTCTTAGGTCGGGAGGTCCATTCCTCCAACTATAATTGATCAAATCAATTTCGACCTTCTGAATCCCTTTTGAATAGATACTACCAAGTTCAAGAATTCACAAGTATAATGATCGATAAAGAAATACATCCAATAAGTAAAACAAGTTTATATATAACGGTTTGTTGCATCGTGGTAGACTAAGGATTCATCATTCATATATTGCTATCTAATGTACCAGAATAGATATCGCCATTATTTCTTATCTAAACCATCAAATGATTAAAGAAATAAAATATCCATTAATAATAGAAATCCAGAACAAAAGTTCTTTCTAAAATAAAAGGTACAAAGCAATAGACTTGAAATAAAATCCTATAACTATCAAAAAGATAAACGTCTTCCACTGCAACCGCTGCTTCCTCAACAGCTCTGCCCATGAGGACTCGAACTCTTCTTATCTAAGTCGCCGGGTTTTCTGGAACCCCTGCATTTAGAATGCACATACCGTCAGTGGTTCCATATCTACACACCAGAATTCCGGTAGATAATACCGCTGACTATGTTTTACGACTAAAGAAAATTCGTACCTTTGAGAGGACAAGATGTAGACCCCCAGTACTCAGACTGCTTCCCTTGGGGATATTTGCCAGAAGGCTTCTTAATCCCACCCTTTGGTCCAAGTCCCTTAGGACCACCGGACCCCCTTGTCTTCTTCTCCTTTCCTTTGCCTTTAGGTGCGAAACCTTTGGCTTTGGCTATAAGAGCTTGCGATTGTTTCAACTCGTCCAAAAGATCCATCATCTCAAAAACATGATCAAGTGTTTCATCGAAGTAACAGATCTTTACGAGTATCCTCATCGCCTCTTTTCTAGCCTCCCCATCATGTCCAAACAACAACTTGAGTTTGAGCATGACATCATGATTAATGGCTAGTGAACGAGCACTCTCCCATTTTTCAAAGTCAAAAATCTCATCCTCAGTCGAGTTAATGGTGAGTCCAGGAGGACAAGTTTCACTGAGTACGTTTTTGTACTCTTTTGCAGTCTGAGCAATGTCTAACTCTTCTTTCCATTCAACACAGTATGGAACCAGTGCGTCAAATTCCTCAAGTATCATCTCAAGTGGACTCATAGACATTTTCTAAACCTATAAGCACATTTAAACAAACAATTAATTTAATATCCGACGTTATCTCCCTGGAATAACATCATTAAATTACTAATCACATCTAAAATCCCATCAGGTAAGGCAAGCCACGTGGTGTGGACGTTTACCCACCCAAATGATTTAGCAATTAGATTTTCTTTGGTCATACATCAATTATAGCGTAACTTCGTGGGGAAGAATACTATAACGCGCATCTAAGTGTAAACCATTACTCAGCACTAAAGTAAATCGCTTGGAATTGCTACATCACCGCAAGCCACGTGGTGTGGACGTTTACGATAATTTCACAACTCTTCACAATCACTTATAACTGTCTACATCAATTAATCCAAAATCCGTTAGCATAGCAAGCCACGTGGTGTGGACGTTTACTACACTAAGAGACTTTTATAATTGACTCCCAATTACAAGATCCATTAGATTTTGTAAATCAAGACTCGGAGAATCATAAGTGAAACTCGAAGTTTCTAACCAGTGATTCGCCATGCGAGCGACCCTATCTCTCATAAATGAGGGAGCCGAGCAGACAAACGACCCACCTATCAAAGAATGGCACGAAGGTCTCTAATTTGTGTCATCCACATGACCAAGTGGCTCTGGCTCCATTCCACTCCCCGGGGTGAGAATGAGTCGACTTGAAGTCAGTTTCAGAAAGACAAATTAGGCATTGTTTGATAAACTCGATCAATGTTTCTTGTAAAAGGAATTACAAGAATTCTCCTCCAATGACTCGTCTATACGAACTTCGAAAGTCCATAAGAGTCACCAAGAGAACAGTAATGGAGACCATGGGAATGTTTCCATCCCCTCTCCCACTTAGCTTTTCATAATAAAGGGATACGCTATCTAGTGCATAAAATAAACACATATAGCATGCATGAAAGCAATAAAGCACATAGATCACATAGTCAAAATAATGCTAGAGAAATTATTTTCCCGACTATCATGGCTTTATCTTCATATGCATCCTCTAGTCTTCAGTCTTCGTTTCTTGAATGCTCCATGTGACGAGAATATTAATTTCCAATATTTAAATCTATTTATTTTCAATTAATCCAAAAGTTACTTAATTCGAAAATTAAGTCAATTGAATATATCAAAAATAAAATTAAATATTATTAATATTTTATTTATTTAATTTCCCATCTAATTCTATTAAATCTTTAGAATAATCTATCCAAGTCAAACTCGGAATATTCTAGAAGACTTCTATAATAGAATAAGGAAATAAAATAAATTTAGGACTCTTCTACTTTCCAAATTTATTTTTATTCCTAATCCATGAATATTCCCATGAGTAGGAATAATCAAATAGGAAAAATAAATAAATTTAGTACTAAATTAATTAAATTTCTAATCTATGAATATTTCCATGAATGAAATAAATCAATAGAAATAAAATTAATTTAAATTAATTCTTTTCCTAATGCATGAGAATTTTCTAAAAGGAAAGTACTCAAATAGGAAACCCGAATTAATTAGGAAAGTTGGATTATGGCAGGAGTAGCACGGGTTGGGAGTCCCCACACCACCCCCACCGTCGACCGCCGCCCGGGAGGAGCACCGCCGCCGCCCCCAGCCCACGCGCCACCACCACCGGTGACCGGCGTGGCCGGGAGCTCCCACGGACAGCCCCTCGTCCGGCGATCGATCCATGGGGTCGATCATGGGGATGATCGGCCCCTTCGTCCATCGTCTTCTTCGTCACACTTTCTTCGTCTTCCGGCGATCGTCTCAACATCGAACCAACGTAATTAAAATTACAAGAATTAAATTACAATATCCGGTATCGATTCTATACATGAAATCGACCCTATACATTTTCCGGAAAATAAAGCGCGTAATAATAAATCCTAAATTCGGTCAACCCCCGAATTTTTACTATTACAACATTCATCCACACAAAACGAATCTCGACATGTCCGAGAGTTTAATAATCATGATAATTAATTAATAAACAATAATTAATTAAATCCAACCATGATAGCCGGAAATCCTGCAAGGTAGAACAATAATCGAGCATATACATGAACACGAAACCAAACGCTCTGATACCAATTGTTGGAAATCGATATCCCGGGCTATTAAAATTAATGCGGAACCGATAGCCCGACCGAAATCCTTCATCGCCGGAGATTGGATTCCCGACTCATCCGCAGGAGTCCGACCTTTGGAGACTACGCGCCCGAAGACACGCAGCCCGCCCCCAGCCGATTTTCTCCCGCGAGCCGAATCCATGAACGCGAACCATCGCACGAGCCGGGGCCCGACCAAACACCCAGCGAGGCCCGAGAGCCGCGAGCGTCCAGCCGAGCCCCCGCACGGGGCTCGCGATCATCTCGCGATGATCGCTGGGGATGCACGAGGCATCCCCGGGGCTGCTCGTAGCAGCCCCGCAGCGAGTCCGCGACTCGCTGCTCGCGGGGGGTCGATCTCCCCGCATCGCCGCTGCGGGAAACCCCGCAGCTTGATACGAGGCGCTGCGGGTAAACCCGCAGCTCACCCGGCGATCGAACCCTAGGTTCGATCGCCCCCTCAGCTCCAGCCGAGGGTTCAGCCCGCGACGCCGCCGGACGGGAGGGCTGGGGTTCTCCCGCCGTGGCACCAGCCCACGGCGAACCCCGGTGGTCGACCCGAGGTCGACCCCACGCCCCGGCGTCCAGCCGGGGCTCATCCTCTCAACCGTGCGCCGGCGGTCGAACCCTAGGGTTCGGCCGCCACCCTCGATCCCATCGAGGGTTTTCTCGACCTTCGTCGGGGATCTCGAATCCCCGTCCCCGAAGTTCGTACGTTTACCGGATCGTGTGTTCATGTATATACTACGATCTATTCACACGAAATCATAAAAGAGGGTTTATGATTTTTTACCTTCGATTCGTTGTACGGAGAAACGAATTAAACACGTTGATGACCTTGCGATCTTCCCACGTATTCCTTGCACCTCGTCCGAACGTCGTGTGGGCGACGATCTATCGAACACCTTATGGATCTTCCTCACTCTCCAAGACTTTTAAGTTGGCGTAACTTAGGTTCTCTTGTCATATGAAAAGTGAAGACCATGTAGTGCTTATATAGGCTACGTAGGGGATCATAAGGAGAATAAATATTGGGCTTCCAATATTGAAAATTAAATTGGGTCCAACCAAAATCCATTAATTCTTATCAATATTAATTTTATTTATTTTCCACTATATAAATAAAATTGCACTCCCAATATTATTCCATATTATATCAAATAATATTTCTCCATCTTAGTATTATTTATTCCGTGTATTTAAGATTTAAATATCCATGAATAAATTTATTTATTGCTCAATAAATAATATTCATATCTTATATCCGAGACTAGTACCGTTCAACCTTAATTATTATGCGGATTAAATCCACCTGCAGGGTTTACATAATAATTCCTTATGAACTCATCTCGGGGATATTATCAACCCTTCCGGGATACACTGCCCCTTCAAGAATTCACGGCATGCCATATATAAAATATAGTGACCCAACTTAACCGGTAATTAACCCAATAATTAAATCGGTTAATTCCTTTGGTAAATCAAAGTCACTTATATTAAATATACACACCCGCAATTGTTTCAGGGATTAAGAATAAAATACTCCGAGATTTAAATTGATTATCTAAGGCAATCCTAATCAATAAATCTCAAGCGATCCGCCCAATACACCAAGTGTACAAGTGTGATAAAATAATTAAGATAAATTATTTTCTCTCTCACACAACGACTATACCGATGGATTGGTCCGTGTCCATCTAGGTCGTGAGCAACTGTTCGATTGAATACGAGTAACCGATAGTATGATCTTCTGTGTGCCCATGCCCCACCATACTAACTACAACGTATAAAATCAAGGACTATATTTTGCATATTTAATTAAATGCAAATAATTGTTTATTAATTAAATAGGTTAAATGCTATGACAGGGAGTTTACCGGTACTTAAATCTAGACATTAAGTACACAACTCCAACAAAATATACAGCATGCGAGCGTCGACGACCCTGACCCCCGGATTGGTTTCGAACCAAACGAGATTCCCGACCCCCGAGGACCTTCAGCCTGTTCGGCAGTAGATGAAGTCGAGAAAGTATGCCTGGATCCTGACAGGCCCGAACTGGAGGTTTTCATCGGAAAGAAAATCCCCGAACGATTGAGGGAAGAATTGATCGACTTTTTGAAACAGAATACCGACGCGTTCGCCTGGTCACATAAGGACATGGTAGAAATAGACCCCAAGCACGCCTGCCATCACCTGAAGATTGACCCCGGAAAGAAACCTATTGCCCAGAAACGTAGAAAGATGGGGCCGGAGAAATATGCAGCTTTGGCGGTCGAAGTCAAAAAATTGGTAGAGAATGACCTCGTGAGAGAAGCCGAGGAAGAGCCCCAATGGATTGCAAATGTTGTCCTAGTGAAAAAGTCGAACGACGCCTGGCGATTGTGCATTGACTTCACCGATCTCAATAGAGCCTGCCCGAAGGATCATTTCCCCCAACCCCACATCGATCACCTGGTCGATAGCGTCGCCGGGCACGCAATTTTTTCTAACTGTGATTGTTTCGCAGGATACCATCAGATCCCCATGGCGGAAGAAGACATAGAGCACACTTCGTTTTATTCGGAGAAAGGAGTGCTGTGCTGGAAGCGAATGCCGTTCGGTTTGAAAAATGCAGGGGCGACCTATCAAAGGTTGGTGAATAAGATGTTCGCCGACCAGATCGGAGAGACGATGGAGGTTTACGTCGACGAAATCATTATAAAAAGTAAATCCGAGGAGGACCACATCAAGGATTTGAAGACCACTTTTGAGATTCTCAGAACTTTCAACATGAAATTGAACCCGAAGAAGTGCCATTTTGGAGTATACGCCACCAAGTTCCTTGGCCATATCGTGAGCCAAAGAGGAATCGAAGTCAACCCAGAAAATACCAAGGCCATTCAAAATTTGAGGGAACCCCGGAGTCTGAAGGACGTGCAAAAATTAACTGGTTGTCTGGCCGCCCTCAGTCGTTTTATCCCTCGACTCGGGGATAAAAGCCGCCCATTTTTTAGATCGATAAAAGACCAGAAATTCAGGTGGGGAAAGGAGAGTCAAGAGGCTTTCTTACGTCTGAAGGAACACCTCGGAAACCCCATTATCCTTTCTAAGCCGGTCCCCGGGGAGACGCTTTTCCTCTATCTAGCTGCGTCCGAGCATGCAATGAGCTCGGTCCTTGTCCGGGCAGAAGGACAACAGCATAAACCTATCTATTTCGTCAGTCAGGTTCTCCACGACGCCGAGACACGATACACACCCCTGGAAAAGCTGGCGTACGCCCTTGTGATGAGCGTGCGGAAATTGAGATCCTATTTTTTCGATCACCCCGTAGAAGTTCTGACTACTATGCCACTACGGCAGGTCTTGCAGAGACCGGATACGAACGGCCGATTACTGAAGTGGAGCCTAGAGGTGGGTCAGTACGACATCACTTATGCTCCCAGGACGGCGATCAAGGGGCAAGCCCTTGCAGATTTCATAGTGGAACTGACCTTCCCTGAATCCACCCCGTCGACCAGGATCCCGGCATGGAAGTTATACGTCGACGGTTCGTCCAATTCCTCCCATGCCGGGGCTGGAATAGTGTTGGTCGGACCGGGCGGACAGTCTTTCACACACGCGGTAAAGTTAGAATTCGCCGCGACGAACAATGAAGTAGAATATGAAGCGCTGATCGCCGGACTAAACCTGGCCCTGGCAGTGGGTGCCGAACATTTACAGATCTTCATGGACTCTCTATTGGTAGTTAACCAAATCAAAGGAGACTACGAGACTCGATGCGACCGAATGGCGAAATATTATGAACACATAATGGCGCTGTGCGAGAAGACACCAAAAACTTTCATCGAACAAATTCCCAGAGAGATGAACTCTCAGGCTGATGCGTTGTCTAAGCTCGCGTCCTCCGAAGGAAGCGCTGACATGGCTAACATAATTCTAACCAGTCAGGCAAAATCCGCAATATCACAGGGGGAAGGCTTGATCACGGTCATCGACCGTGGTGAGACTTGGATGGACCCTATCCGCTCCTACCTCCTGGACGGGACATTACCCAGGGATAAGACAGAAGCCAGGCAACTACGAATACGGGCGGCTAGATATACCCTGATCGGAGATGTTTTGTACAGAAGGAGTCTATACCTTCCTCTTTTGAAATGTATTACCCCGCTCGAGGGCCACAGAGTTTTTAGCGAAATTCATGACGGCGTCTGCGGGAACCACGCGGGAGGGCAATCGCTGGCCCACAAGACGGTGCGGCAAGGGTTCTATTGGCCTACCCTGAGGCGAGATGCGATAAATTATGCCCGGAGATGCCACAGATGCCAGGTGACCGCCCCTATTATCCGAACAGCGCCAGAATACCTCAACTCGATATACAGTCCTTGGCCTTTCGCGTCGTGGGGGATTGATCTGATCGGACCTCTGCCGACCGGACCAGGTGGAGTTAAGTACGCAGTGGTGGCCGTGGATTACTTTACGAAATTGGCCGAGGCCGAGCCGCTGAAAGTCATTGACCAAAAGGCGATCATAAAGTTCATCTGGAAAAATATCATATGCCGTTTTGGGATCCCGTATATCATTACCTCTGATAACGGAAAACAGTTCGACGGTCAGGAAGTCATGAATTTCTTTGACAAATGGAAGATTAAGAAGGCTTTCTCCACCCCCTATCACCCACAAACGAACGGGCAGGTGGAGGCAGTGAACAAAATCTTGAAGCATACCATCAAGGCTAAACTTGAAGAGAGACAAGGAAGTTGGGCGGCCGAGCTGCCAGATGTGTTGTGGTCTTATAGAAAGACCAGCAAGGCCGCCACCAGGGGACCCCTTTCGCTTTGGCTTTTGGCGCTGAAGCAGTGATACCCTCCGAGATCGAGGTTACAAGCCATAGGACTTCCCAAGAGCTGAATGGAAACAATGACAAAGCTTTACGCCTCGAGCTGGATTTCCTGGAGGAAAGGCGTTTGAACTCGGTTTTCCAGAATGCGACGGCCAAACAGAGAGCGGAGCGCTTCTATAACTCTAAGGCCAAAATCAGGAAAATTAAGGCCGGGGATCTAGTCCTCAAACGCATGCTCGGGCCAAGCACTGGGGCATTGGGCCCGAACTGGGAAGGCCCAATGCGAGTAAGGAAACACGTGGAGAAAGGATCATATGAGTTGGAACACTTGAACGGCGTAGCTGACCAGTATCTTTGGAACGCACTCCATTTGAAAAAGTACCATCAGTAACCTTTTGTATCTCGAAACTCTTTATGATTGGAATAAAAGTTTGTTTGGCAGAAACTGAATGTATTGACCATTTCTGAGGAAAATTTAATAAGACCTAGGACCGGACAAGTCCCATCCTCGGCCATGTCACCCTGATCCGTCGGGGGACATGAATATTTGACCGGGGATAGAGTCCGCTCTCCCCGAGCCTGAGATGAGTCGGGTGATCCGTCGCCCGACCGATCGAACAGGAAAATTTAATAAGACCGAGGGCCGGACAAGTCCCATCCTCGGCCATGTCACCCTGATCCGTCGGGGGACATGAATATTTGACCGGCGTTTCACCACAAAACATAAAAGGTTCAAAACATGAAAATTCACTAAGGAAAATGTGGAGCGGATAAAGAAAAAGACAACATAAAAATCGCGAACTAAGGAACACCACGTGCAAAGGGACATCAATGAAGGGGGCGACCCCTACGATCGTGAGTCGGCCGGGGAGGCCAAGGGCTGACCCTAGATCCGCGCGTTCCACGTTGGGATGACCAGGGCCGATTCCCAACCGGACGCACCGCCGAGCGGTAACCCTGATCAAAGACGTCAATCGAGAAGCCCATCTCGTCGGTCCAAGTGATTCGAACGGCCCAACCTTCTTGTATCTCGAACCCGCTTACGAGTCGTTCCCACTCCGGCCCGTAGATGGCAGTCTGGTTGCGGAAACGAGTAAAAGAAACACACCATTCTTGATCCAATGGATCCATCATTTGTAACCCGTCTGTCGCCCCGTCTCCAATCGGGCGGAGGAACGCCGCGGGAACCGGAAAGATCTCTCTATGCCAGGTGCCATTGAACGCGCGTTCGAAAAAATGTGAACCATCCAAAAATTCAACTCTAGCCGACATATTTCAAGAAGTGATAATCTATATTCTTCGTTTAATTTTAGCAATACGCAAACACAAGGACGACTTATTTATAGGGGTTTCTTTTTCGAAAATTGAAGAACAGTTAAAGCGATAAGTTGACTACATTAAAGACGAATGACGGTTTCAAGGATTTCGCATTTAATGAAAAATTACAGAGATCAAAGCCAACAGAACATAATTATTCATCACCGAGCGGGTTAAATAAGAGGCGCACTAATCCACATAAGGATGACCAAGGGAGTCAGCTGTTGGAGTTGTGTACTTAATGTCTAGATTTAAGTATCGGTAAACTCCCGGTCATAGCATTTTACCTATTTAATTAATAAACAATTATTTGCATTTAATTATTATTAATTAATTATGCAAAATATAGTCCTGGATTTTATACGTTGTAGTTAGTATGGTGTGCATGGGCGCACAGAAGATCATACTATCGGTTACTCGTATTTAATCGAACAGTTGCTCACGACCTAGATGGACCCGGACCAATCCATCGGTATAGTCGTTGTGTGAGAGAGAAAATAATTTATCTTAATTATTTTATCACACTTGTACACTTGGTGTATTGGGCGGATCGCTTGAGATTTATTGATTAGGATTTCCTTGGATAATCAATTTAAATCTCAGAGTATTTTATTCTTAATCCCCGATATTATTGCGGGTGTGTATATTTAATATTAGAGACTTTGATTTTCCAAAGGAATTAACCGATTTAATTATTGGGTTAATTACCGGTAAAATTGGGTCGCTGTATTTTATATACGACATACCGTGAATACTTGACGGGAAAGTGTATCCCGGAAGGGTTGATAATATCCCCGAGATGAGTTCATAAGGAATTATTGTGTAAACCTCATGAGTGGATTCGTTCCGCACAATAATAAAGGTTGAACGGTACTAGTCTCGGATATAAGAGATGAATATTATTTATTGAGCAATAAATAAATTTATTCATGGATATTTAAATCTTAAATACACGGAATAAATAATACTAACCGGAGAAATATTATTTGATATAATATGGATAAATATTGGGAGTGCAATTTTATTTATATAGTGGAAAATAAATAAAATTAATATTGATAAGGATTAATGGATTTGGGTTGGACCCAATTTAATCTTCAATATTAAGAAGCCCAATATTTCATCTCCTTATGATCCCCTACGTAGCCTATATAAGCACTACATGGTCTTCACTTTTCATAACACAATTTAACCTACGCCAATCATAAAGTCTTGGAGAGTGAAGGAGATCCATAGGAGTTCGATAGATCGTCGCCCACACGACGTTCGGACGAGGTGCGAGGAATACGTAGGAAGATCGCAAGGTCGTTTGATTTCGTTTCTCCATACAACGAATCGAGGTAATAATCATAAACCCCCTTCATGATTATTTGTGCTTGATTAATTGTGATATATACATGAACGCACGATCCGGGAAAACGACGATCATCGCGGACGGGGATTCGAGATCCCCGGCGAGGATCGAGGGTGCGGCCGAACCCTAGGGTTCGACCGCCGCATGCGCGCGACGAGGGGCGAGCCCCAGCTGGACGCCGGGGCATGCGATCGACTTCGGTCGATCGCTGGGGTGCCACGGGCTGGTGCCGTGGCGGACCCCAGCCGCCCTCGACGGCGGCGTGCGCTCGAAGGGGGCCCCGGCTGAAGCCGGGGCAAGCGATCGACTCGGAAGTCGATCGCTAGGGCAGCCGCGGCTAGGCCGCGGCGGGTCAGCTGGGCTGACCGCCCTCCCCTCGACGGCGGAGGCGGTGAGTCGCCGGACTCACCGCCAGGGGCTGTTCCGAAAAGCCCCGCGGGGATGCCTCGCATCCCCGGCGATCGCCACACACGGCGATCGCGAGCCCGGGCGTGGGCGTGGCTAGGGTTTAGTCGCGGGTTCTCCCGCGGCGACGCCTTGGTCATGCTCTAGCTCGTCCGTGGTTCGCGTTCGTAGTTCCGACTCGCGGGGTTTCGGCTGGGGGCGGATTGCGTGCCTTCGGGCGCGTGGTCTCCAAAGGCCGGATTCCGGCGGATGACTCGGTGTTCGTGTAATCTCCGGCGACGGGGTTTTCGATCGGGTTATCGGTTCCGCATTTTTGATAGCCCGGGACATCGAATCCCAGCAAATGGTATCATAGCGTTTGGTTTCGTGTTCATGTATATGTTCGATTATTGTTCTACCTTGCAGGATTTCCGGCTATCATGGTTGGATTTAATTATTGTTTTTTTTTTAATTAATTATCATGATTAAACTCTCGGACATGTCGAGATTCGTTTTGTGTGGTTGAATGTTTGTAATAGTAAAAATTCGGGGGTTGACCGAATTTAGGATTTATTATTACGTTCTTTATTTTTCGGAAAATGTATAGGGTCGATTTCATGTATAGAATCGATACCGGAATTGTAATTTAGATTATTGTAATTTATTTTGCGATTGGATCGATGAATCGAGGCCGCCGGAGAAGACAAGATGACGAGAGGGGACTAGGGCTCGGATCGACCATCCCCATGGTCGATCCATGAGGATCGATCGACCCTCACATGGAGGAGCCGCCGGCGATGATGGCCGGCCACCTCCTAGGCGTGGGTCGAGGGTGGCGTGGGGACTCCCATCCCATGCTATCCACGTCCGGAAATTTACTTTTCTATTTTAATTCGGTTTTCCTATTTTGATTATTTCTTTTATGGAATTTTCATGGAATAGGAAAAGAATTAATTTAGTACTAAATTTGTTTTCCTATTTGATTATTCCTACTCATGGGAATATTCATGGATTAGGAATAAAATAAATTTGAAAAGTATATGAGTCCTAAATTATTTTATTTCCCTTATTTCATTATAGATATCATCTAGAATATTCCAAGAGTATCTTGGATAGATTATTCTAGAGATTTAATGGAATGGAAAAGGAAAATAAAAATAAATAAATATTAATAATATTTAATTTTATTTTTGATATATTCAATTGACTTAATTTTCGAATTAAGTAACTTTTGGATTAATTGGAAATAAATAGATTTAAATATTGGAGATTAATATTCTCGTCACATGGAGCATTCAAGAAACGAAGACTGAAGACTAGAAGATGCATATGAAGATAAAGCCATGATAGTCGGGAAAAATAATTTTTCTAGCATTATTTTGACTATGTGATCTATGTGCTTTATTACTTGTATGCATGCTATATGTGTTTATTTTATGCACTAGATAGCGTATCCCTTTATCGTAAAAAGCTAAGTGGGAGAGGGGATGGAAACATTCCCATGGTCTCCATCACTGTTCTCTTGGTGACTCTTATGGACTTTCGAAGTTCGTATAGACGAGTCATTGGAGGAGAATTCTTGTAATTCTTTTTACAAGAAACATTGATCAAGTTTATCAAACAATGCCTAATTTGTCTTTCTGAAACTGACTTCAAGTCGACTCATTCTCACCCCGGGGAGTGGAATGGAGCCAAAGCCACTTGGTCATGTGGATGACACAAATTAGAGACCTTCGTACCATTCTTTGATAGGTGGGTCGATTGTCTGCTCGGCTCCCTCATTTATGAGAGATAGGGTCGCTCGCATGGTGAATCACTGGTTAGAAACTTCGAGTTTCACTTATGATTCTCCGAGTCTTGATTTACAAAATCTAATGGATCTTGTAATTGGGAGTCAATTATAAAAGTCTCTTAGTATAGTAAACGTCCACACCACGTGGCTTGCTATGCTAACGGATTTTGGATTAATTGATGTAGACAGTTATAAGTAATTGTGAAGAGTTGTGAAATTATCGTAAACGTCCACACCATGTGGCTTGCGGTGACGTAGCAATTCCAAGCGATGTACTTTAGTGCTGAGTGATGGTTTACACTTAGATACGCGTTATAGTATTCTTCCCCACGAAGTTACGCTATAATCGATGTATGACCAAAGAAAATCTAATTGCTAAATCATTTGGGTGGGTAAACGTCCACACCACGTGGCTTGCCTTACCTGATGGGATTTTAGACGCAATTAGTAATTTAATGATATTATTTGAGGGAGATAATATCGGACATTAAACTGATTGTTTGTTTACATGTGCTTATAGGTTTAGAGAATAGCTATGAATCCACTTTCTATAATACTCAAGGAACAAAAACTCACTGGTCCCAATTACATTGATTGGAAGAGAAATTTGGACATTGTCCTGACTGCTGAAGAGTACAAGTTTGTACTCTCTGATAAATGCCCTGCTGAGCCCACGGCTGCCTCAACCGATGAGGAAAAGGCAACATATCGGAAGTGGAAAAAGGCTGATGAAATGGCTAGGTGCTATATTTTGGCTTCCATGTCAAATGTACTCCAAACCCAACATGAGCCGATGGACACTGCCCAGGATATGATGACTAACCTCAAGGAGATGTTTGGGGAGCAGGATCGTGCGGCAAAGCAAGAAGCCATGAGAGTCCTCATGTCGACTACTCAGTCTGAAGGAACGCCCGTTGGGGAGCACGTTCTCAAGATGATGAGTTTGTTGAATGAACTTGAGGTCCTAGGAGCTTCCATTGATGATGAGACGCAAGTCGACATCATACTCCAGTCTCTGACCCCTAAGTTTGAGCAGTTTCGTATGAGCTATAATATGGGTAAACTATCTTATACTCTTGCGCAACTCCTGACTGAACTGAAGGCGGCAGAGGGGATCTACAAGAAGGCCAAGTCTCAAGCGCTTGTGGCTACCAAGTCCAAAAGCTTGAAAGCTATTGGAGGTAGGGGCAAGAAAAGGAAGCAAGCCATAAAACCCAGTGGTGCCAAGAGGAATGGACCACGAGTGGGGGCTAGTAAGCCAAGGGGCAAGTGCTTCAGATGCAACAAGTCTGGACACTGGAAGTCTGAATGTCCTCTCAGAGGTACGAATTTTTCTTTAGTCGTAAAAACATAGTCAGCGGTATTATCTACCAGAATTCTGGTGTGTAGATATGGAACCACTGACGGTATGTGCATTGTTTTAAATGCAGGGGTTCCAGAAAACCCGGCGACTTAGAGAAGAAGAGTTCGAGTCTACATGGGCAAAGCTGTTGGGGTAGCAGCGGTTGCAGTGGAAGACATTTAGGATTTCATTTTAAGTTATTGCTTTATGTACCCCTTTATTTTGAAAAAGAACTTTTGTTCTGGTTTTCTTTATTAATGAATGGATATTTATTTCTTTAATCATTGAATGATTTAGATAAGAAATAATGGCGTTATCTATTCTGGTACATTAGATAGCAATATATGAATGATGAATCCTTAGTCAACCACGATGCAACAAACCGTTATGTATAACTTGTTTTACTTATTGGATGTATTTCTTTATCAATCATTATACTTGTGAATTCTTGAACTTGGTAGTATCTATTCAAAAGGGATTCAAAAGGACGAAATTGATTTGATCAATTATAGTTGGAGGAATGGACCTCCCGACCTAAGAATCGATCTTGAAAGATGATACAACTAAGTTAACCTTTCTGGATAAAGGATGGAATTCGGACAAGTATTGAAAATGATTTATGATTAATGCGGTGACATGTGTAATTAGAGAGGTACGAGTCGTTCTTTCAAGAATACTCGAAGATGGATTAGAATACTTGATGTGCCATAAAAGCGGAGTGTTTTCAACACAAAGCCATCATGGGGATCTTTCCAAGTATATCCATTGGAAGTCTGCGACTTGTTCGTGGAGGCTATCACCTGTCTGAATAACACATAGCATAAATCAAAGATTGAGATTAAATCTCAAAAGACTACACCATACACTGATGTGTAGACATGGTGTGTCAGGAATAAGAAATGGAATTCTAATAGTAAAAGGACAAGTTTGTTCGGAACTACCTATGTTCTATGGATATTTCTGGATACAACGGCACATTCTATGTGGTTGTAGAATGTCCTAGAAGAACAAGTAATTGTATGTTCAATAGTACTACGAACCAGAGGGGTGTCCTCGCCCGGTTCTTAGAGGAAGACTATTAGATGAACTACAATGCCCTAACTGACAAAGTACTTTAAAATGAGGAAAGGGAAAGACTGAGAACCAGCCTAACCGAGTAGTAGTACACCACTGACTGCACCTAATGTTATTACTGTTATACACCGGAACGCCATTGCAGTGGGAGGTTGTTAAGCAACCAGAGATGTTCATAAGACTGGAGGAGTTTTGAACTCTGGATCTAGTAGACATGAAATCGATCCCTAGTTCTGCATAGGAATTTGCGAATTGATGAGATAGTCCATTCTATGGATTCATCAAAGGGCATAGACCAGAAAGGTGTATTGGAGACGTAATGGAAACAAAGGTGGTGTTTCTCGGAATTTTGTGTGGATAACACTTCATCGTTGGCAACAATGTAAAAGTGTTGTCAGACATAAAATAGAGGTTGTCTAAATAAATCGAGATATAAGATTAAGATGAAGTTGGATCATGTTCTTAGAAATCTTTCGATCTCTAGATAAGAACATTTGTACTTCTCTTAAGATATCTTATACGATTATGGTTTGTTTTAAACATGCACAATTCTGAGAAAGGTTATTGCCTTTCGGGAACAGAATACATCTATCTAAAGGTATGTGTTTTGAACACATAAAGGAGATAGATATAGACAAAGCAGTTTCCTACACTTCGAGTGTAGAGAGCTTTGTAGATGCAATGTTGAAAAACAAGAACCTGATATCAACTATGCGGTTAGCGTAGTGGGAGGATATCAAAGTAATCTGGATAAGAAATATTCGAATGC
The DNA here is from genome assembly GCA_954870475.1 of Euphrasia confusa. Taxonomy (NCBI): domain Eukaryota; kingdom Viridiplantae; phylum Streptophyta; class Magnoliopsida; order Lamiales; family Orobanchaceae; genus Euphrasia; species Euphrasia confusa. The sequence continues at coordinate 12,364,181 of OX940965.1, forward strand.
TGTAAAAGTACTTGGAAGTACTAGATTACTAAGCAAGACGAAATCTTCTTAGATTACAGTTTCTCAGATCCGAAATCAGAGAAAGACCAGTGTAAGTCGATATCAGGCTATGTGTTCACTTTTAGAAGAGGTGGAACCTACGTATGATAGAGTGATAAGCGTGATGCTTCTCGGACTCTATCATAAGCCGAACAGCAGCCTCAGAGGCAGCGGAAGTTTTGGTTAGGTTCCGGAATGACCTCTGAACTTGGATATGATTCTTGGTTCACCAAAGGCTATGTACATAGCGGTGCATGGTAAACTGGAAGAAGTCATAGGTTCAAAAGGTGATGATAACACATAGAGCCAGTACCACCTGATACGAATCATCGTCAGGGAGACGACGCAGTAGTCACCAAGATAACTTCAGAGCGGCAACCTAGATTGCTCATTCACATAATACTTCTGGGAAGTATGACTTAAGCACGTGATGAGTATGGAAGTCGGGAGTTTGGAGGAAATGACTAGACCTTAGTACAAGTGGGAGATTGTTGGAGTTGTGTACTTAATGTCTAGATTTAAGTATCGGTAAACTCCCGGTCATAGCATTTTACCTATTTAATTAATAAACAATTATTTGCATTTAATTATTATTAATTAATTATGCAAAATATAGTCCTGGATTTTATACGTTGTAGTTAGTATGGTGTGCATGGGCGCACAGAAGATCATACTATCGGTTACTCGTATTTAATCGAACAGTTGCTCACGACCTAGATGGACCCGGACCAATCCATCGGTATAGTCGTTGTGTGAGAGAGAAAATAATTTATCTTAATTATTTTATCACACTTGTACACTTGGTGTATTGGGCGGATCGCTTGAGATTTATTGATTAGGATTGCCTTGGATAATCAATTTAAATCTCAGAGTATTTTATTCTTAATCCCCGATATTATTGCGGGTGTGTATATTTAATATTAGAGACTTTGATTTTCCAAAGGAATTAACCGATTTAATTATTGGGTTAATTACCGGTAAAATTGGGTCGCTGTATTTTATATACGACATACCGTGAATACTTGACGGGAAAGTGTATCCCGGAAGGGTTGATAATATCCCCGAGATGAGTTCATAAGGAATTATTGTGTAAACCTCGTGAGTGGATTCGTTCCGCACAATAATAAAGGTTGAACGGTACTAGTCTCGGATATAAGAGATGAATATTATTTATTGAGCAATAAATAAATTTATTCATGGATATTTAAATCTTAAATACACGGAATAAATAATACTAACCGGAGAAATATTATTTGATATAATATGGATAAATATTGGGAGTGCAATTTTATTTATATAGTGGAAAATAAATAAAATTAATATTGATAAGGATTAATGGATTTGGGTTGGACCCAATTTAATCTTCAATATTAAGAAGCCCAATATTTCATCTCCTTATGATCCCCTACGTAGCCTATATAAGCACTACATGGTCTTCACTTTTCATAACACAATTTAACCTACGCCAATCATAAAGTCTTGGAGAGTGAAGGAGATCCATAGGAGTTCGATAGATCGTCGCCCACACGACGTTCGGACGAGGTGCGAGGAATACGTAGGAAGATCGCAAGGTCGTTTGATTTCGTTTCTCCGTACAACGAATCGAGGTAATAATCATAAACCCCCTTCATGATTATTTGTGCTTGATTAATTGTGATATATACATGAACGCACGATCCGGGAAAACGACGATCATCGCGGACGGGGATTCGAGATCCCCGGCGAGGATCGAGGGTGCGGCCGAACCCTAGGGTTCGACCGCCGCATGCGCGCGACGAGGGGCGAGCCCCGGCTGGACGCCGGGGCATGCGATAGACTTCGGTCGATCGCTGGGGTGCCACGGGCTGGTGCCGTGGCGGACCCCAGCCGCCCTCGACGGCGGCGTGCGCTCGAAGGGGGCCCCGGCTGAAGCCGGGGCAAGCGATCGACTCGGAAGTCGATCGCTAGGGCAGCCGCGGCTAGGCCGCGGCGGGTCAGCTGGGCTGACCGCCCTCCCCTCGACGGCGGAGGCGGTGAGTCGCCGGACTCACCGCCAGGGGCTGTTCCGAACAGCCCCGCGGGGATGCCTCGCATCCCCGGCGATCGCCACACACGGCGATCGCGAACCCGGGCGTGGGCGTGGCTAGGGTTTAGTCGCGGGTTCTCCCGCGGCGACGCCTTGGTCATGCTCTAGCTCGTCCATGGTTCGCGTTCGTAGTTCCGACTCGCGGGGTTTCGGCTGGGGGCGGATTGCGTGCCTTCGGGCGCGTGGTCTCCAAAGGCCGGATTCCGGCGGATGAGTCGGTGTTCGTGTAATCTCCGGCGACGGGGTTTTCGATCGGGTTATCGGTTCCGCATTTTTGATAGCCCGGGACATCGAATCCCAGCATCAGCTTCACCGCGTGCCCGGATCTATTGAGGAAAAGAAACATTGAGGCGCCCCAGATCGAAAAGACTGACACGGAACCCAAACCCGGGTTTCCAGATCACCCAGACCTCCCATCCCGCTTGGATGCCCGCGTGCTGAACGAAATCGGCCCAGCCCGGGCCTCCGAAAGCTATCTGGCGTCTGAGTTTCGTTTTTGTGGCCACCCAGGCCTGTTCGTTGGAGTCATGGAATGGAATCTCCTCTCCCAAGAATTTCTCCAGCGGTTGCACGAACGCGTTGGGAAGAGGGAAGTTGTTGCGATGCCACTTACCATCAAATCTTTGGGTAAGCTTGCGCCACCCGTCGGAATGAATGGAAATGGCGTAATAGCTCTCTGCGATCGCAGATGTGCCATGAAAAACCTGCTTACCTTTGTTCGGACGCATTCTCTTGCTCTGGCTCATCTTTTCTTTCTCTTTTTTCTTTTTCTTTTTCTTACTCTTTCTGATGATTTTCTTTAGGAAAAAACCACAAGTATAGAGAGATCTAAAGCATCTATATATATACAAGGTGCATATGAATGACCTCCACCAAAAGTCGTTTTGGAGGGAGTTTTCCCGCCGAAAGCCTTTTAGGACGGGGAAACCGATACAGATTCCATACGTTACATACGTTAAAAGTAAAAGAGTAAATACAACAGAGATAGGATAATAAAGACAAAAATCTTTCGTCCCAAAAGCAATAAAGGGATGAAATAACAGAAATAGAAAGCCAAACATTGTCAGGAATATTGTTTAAGCCCGCACGGGCAGAATCCAAAGGAAGAGAAAAAACAGGAGGCAGGAAAAAGATGTTATAATAACCGGACAGATTGAATACCGAACACCATCAACTCTGACCCTCGGGAATTGACCCCTCACCATCGTCATCTTTAAGCACTGAATCCGCGAACTTGACGGCCGGATCGACTTCACTAATAACAGCTGGCTCCGCAGAATACTGGTTGGTCGCCTCCGCCGTTTTGGGCATCCGAAGCTGGGATTTCAAAGGCCACCAGGAAAGGTCCAGTTTGAACTTCTGTTCCAGATCGAGCACGTACAAGTGGAAATGAGCATGGAGAGGACATTGCCCGGCATACTGGCGGAGGAAGTCCATCAGAGCGTTCACCGGTTGGCCCGCCTCAAGGAGTGTTCGGATGCCGTCGAAATAGGCACAGTAATAAGAATAGTTACTGTAAAGGTCGACGTCCTCGTCAGGGTCAGATAGACGTGCGGCTTCGGCAGCCTGCATATCCCCCAGCTCTTTCAGTACCCGCTGGTTCAATTCCTCCAACTCCTTTACGCGTTTCTCGGCATAGTCATAGGACTTGCCGAGCTCCTCCACTTGATTTTTGAGTCTACCCAGCTCTTCTCCCTGCTCGGTCAGCTAAAGGATCACAGACATCTTATCTTTCTTCTCCTCGTCCAGCTCACTGCTCAGAGAGGCTTTCATCCCGGACTCGAGATTGTAGTCTTCCTGCAGTTTATTGTACCGGGTCCGCAACTCCAAATAGACGTCAGGCAGGTTGGGCGGGCACTTAGCAGCTTTATCCTCCTGCTCAGCACGGATTTGAGCCAAGCGATTCACCATAATCAGATTGCGGGCGGCGTTAACTCGTAGTAATTTCTCCAAAAAGTCCGGTCGGGACGCCGCAGTCTCCATCTCCTGGGACCAGGAGTGGTTAACGTCCTCGATGGACTGAGCAATATGCGCTGGCAGGGAGTCCTCATCATAGGGATTCTGATCGGTCGTCAGGTGAGCCACGGCCAAACGAAGCCCGGGGTCCTCTTTGAAAGCCCTGCAGCTCGCGTTCCTTTTTGTAAGAATCTGAGTTTTGAAATGCAATCAAGAAAGCCAAGGAGAAAGTACCTGGAGAAATCCTCGTCGCCGGCACCAAAGATGGACTCCAACTCGCCCGGACGGTCATCTTCCCCCGATCCAGCTGATCGAGATTTTTTTCTTCCGGAGGGCCTTATCTTTCCGAGGGGCCGTCGGGGGTTTCCCGCTCTTCTTTGTCCCCGATGCGCCGGAACCATCCGCTCGAGATCTCTTAGCCGGTCGGAAAAGTGGTTCTTCATCGGAAGAAGAGTCTTCGGCGTTGAACTGGCTGATCGGTTGAGGCATGGGGAAGGTATTCGGAGGGTGGGCAGCCACGGTCACTTTGGCCGCCAACTCCTGGCGTTCAGCTTCCGCTTTCTCCGCAGCGAGCTCCCTTTTCCTCCGTTCACGAGGGGTTTCCAATTTCGGCATCCCGATCGGCCGGACGATTCGAAAATACCTGCGAGCTGCAAGTAATGAGAACATTAGAAGCAAGGGGAGGACAAAAATCCAAGTAAATTGTAACAACTACTCACGCGGAAATATATCCTCGGCGTCCCGGGGAGTAACTATAAACCGAGCACGAAGACGTCTCTCCTTGCCCTTCCAATTCTCGTGTTTCCTCTGATTATACGAGAGTGACTTTATCCTTTCCAGGATCACCAGGAAGTCCCATCCTAACAGCCCGGCATCCGGAGCTTTGGGGCCTAAAAAAGGACAAGAATGGGAGAATCCCCAAAAGGTAGGTTAGGGACGGAAGAAGGATATCTGGGATAAAAAGTGCTAAGGTCAGAGAAACTAACGATCTGAAGTTGTCCGGTATTCGGCACTCAGAGGGAAATCTTTGGAGTTCCACTCTCCTGCTACGAAGAACCATTTTTCGGTCCACTTGGCTTGCTTGCTCGTCAGATCGGTGATTATGGTATCCCGTTCTTTGAGGTAATAGTCACCTTTACCGGCATCACATATGCTCAACAAGAACAGCAATTCAAGGCCGGTCAGACCTCGATACAACCTATAATAGCCGAACGTGACGGTCAGGTCATACATGGTCGCCCAGGCGTTCGGTACCAGCTGCATGGGAGCAACTCCAAAAATCTGTACCAAGTGGGCGAAAGAATTCGGGATGGGGAAGCGAAGGCCGCTCGACATCATCGAATAGTTCACCGCAACCATACCCGTAGGGGGGCAGTCTGCCCGCTCACCTTCGATAGGGGCGTATATGTGAACATCCGAAGGAATCTCCCACTCACCCCTCTTTTCCTGGAGGGCAGACTCTATGATCTTGCTCGGCCTACGGCTAGCCTCGAATAACCCTGGCCGGTCTCCGACTACCCTAAAAATTTCACGAGGGACGTAGCGATACGGCCGCTCAAGAAGATAAGCCTCATACGTATACGGGGAGGGGGGACCCCGACTATCGGCGATGATTTCGCAGAGACGGCGGTAGGTTTCACTGACGTCGCCTCTCATCATCTCGCGGCTCTCGTCGGCCGAGAAAGGATATTTCAGTGAACGCCCGGATGACGATGAGGCATCAGGGGACGAGCCCTCACGAGGAGAAGAAGTAGAGGGTAATTTAGACGGGTCTGCCGGAGTACAAACGGGCGAAACGCCCGATAGTTCGCGACGAGGGGATCCCTCTTCGCTCATCACCAGTTTCTGGTTTTTAAAGAAGAGGTACACCCACAGCCGACAACTCAATAACGATATAAACACCAGAAAGATCGCCGGAAAAAATGGCGACTCGCCAGAAAATTCCTAAACCCTAAAAAGGGAGGCGATAAGGTTTGCCCTATGAAAACCCCCCAAAAGAGAAATTCACTCGACACGAAGGGAGAGAAGAACGCGTACCTGAAAGAGAGTAAATATTCGCCGGAAACGGTCGCCGGATTTCAGGGAGAAAATCAGCCGCCGGAGAATTTGAGAAGAGAAGGTTACGAAAAGTGAAAAAGGTCCTTTTTTGAAGATACTTATAATATTTGAAAAGGCGGCGGTTTTTCTCTTTTAATTTTTGAATTTCAAAAACGAAAGGACAACTGAAAGGACAGCTGTAGGCGGGAGATGAAAAGGTTTCACGACACGTGTCGTCAACGTGTCAGCATGGCCAAAGCCCTATCTTTCAATAAGGAAAATGGAGCGACTACGGCCACAAAGAACCCGGCCGGCTTCCGCCGACCAGATCCTTCGCGGGGGGCATTTGTTGTGCCCCATTTTCGTTTATTATTATTTTATTATTATTATTATTTCTTGATACATATATTATCATTATTATATTAAAGCAATGGGCCCCATTCTCACGGGTCCCACGCTGGAAGCCGCCCACAATGATCGGGAGAAGACCGACCAGAGGGTTGCACCGATCAAGCAAGAGCCAGCCGGGCAGACGACAAGATGTCGGTCATGGGGTATGCATTCTCGAGAATGAGCCTGCTCGCCCGGATGCCGTCAGATTAGAGTGCCGTAAAAGGAAGACCAGAGGCCGGTCTCCCCGGCTCAGCAAAGGCGGCGCAATAAAGGGTTCAACAGTCTTTTTACCATTTTAGGTTTATGAGTTGTCACAATCCAAGGCCCAATAAGGAAAGGCTCAATCCCTTTTTTGTAAACCCTAATAGTAGCCCTATAAAAGGGGGGAAGCTGTAAAAGGAAAGACATTCACAATCTTCAAGAAAGATTCCAGCTCAAAATACTCTATCTCGTTTTTCCTTTTTTCAGCTAAGATCACATATAACCTTCACCAAACTAGTCCTCAAAAAACCCCAGAAAATAGTTAACGAATTTTCACCCGTTAACAATAAGTATTTTATATACTTTTTTACATAAAATATAAGTATTTTATATACTTTGTAAAACTTAAAATAATAATTAAACTTATTAAAATATAAAATAAATACATGATATAATTTTATATTAATAAATGCAATTAAAATATTAAATTAATAAACTTAATTAATTAATTATAATGAATAATAAATCAATTTAAATAAATAAAATAATAAATAATTGTTTCAAAAATATAAATATTGAAAATATATATAATGAATTAAATAAAATCGTGCTGGGCCGGCCCATTGGGCCAAAAATAGTGTTGACCCAATTCGCCCATCGGTAATCGGGCCACGTGAGAGTTTACTCTCCTTACATTTTTCTAGTGTATTTTGTAGCACTTGCTGCACTAGTTTCTGCTTGGTTAACATTGAGAACTAGGGAAATTTGTACTTACATAAAAAGATTTAAGGTGATAAAGTTGTTAATCTTATAGGTGAGTACAAAGTTCTCACTCAAAAGTCGTAAAATATTGAAAAAACAATGTAGCGAAACCGAAACATTGTTTGAGTTAACAGAAATGACAAAACGATGCATAGATTCAATGATCAGTTGCCGGAACGCTTCCAAATAGACATGGCCTCGTTGACGCGACCTTTCCATCCGAGTAACAACCACTTCTCGTCTTCATCCACGTAGAAGTTCTTATGATACCCCGTCTCTATCGTGCTCCTCACGTACCCCACGATCTCCTGATCGAGCCGAACCTGTCTGAACCCGATCCTCTTCATCCTCATTTGCCAGTGCTTGTACAGCTCCGGCCTCTCGACCCTCTCCATCCCTTCGCAAGCAATCACGTTCATCGCCATCTTCCCGAGTATATGCTCCTCGAAAAGCAGCCTGTCCTCGTCCTCCGGAGGTACCGTGGCCTCGAACATGTCGAACATGTTCGTGAAGTGGAACATCGCTTCTTTGAACCTCGTTATGAAGAAAGGCGCGTTGTAGTTCCCGTTCGACACTCCGTGGATGAACATGGCCGGATCGATGCTCCTGATCAGCTTCAAGACATCATCCCTCGGGTTCGAATTATTTACGATCTCGTCCATCAGGTTGTGTAGCCGGTACAGGGAATTCACGACGAGAACCTCGTCCCTCTCGATCCTCAGTTCCTCGATTCGGATCGTATCCCAGTTTTTCGCTATCCCGTTGTACTCAAACGGGACCCCAAACCTGTCGCAGTACTTTGCGAGTCGTCTTCCCGTTTCCTCCACGGCCGCCCCGGGCCGATTCCCGTTCTGCGGAAACTCGATCCCGGTGATCCGAAGCCTCGGAGGCCCGCCGGGCCTTTCGGAGAGGAGCTGGATCAGGCTGGGCCACTGGAATCCGTACAGGATGCCGAAGTCGACGATGTGGATCGCGGATTCTCCGGCTACGAGTTTCTCGATCGCCTTGTTGGCGAGCACGCCCGACATCTTCCGGAAAGGGCAGGCCGTGATGAACATCTTGTAGGCGTTGAGGACTTGGGCAGCTGACCGTCTCTTGGTGTTGAGGGCGGTGAAAAGCGTTGACCCCGTCCCGGTCAAACGAGCCTCGAGTGCGTTCGCGAGGTAGTGAGCGGCCCTCTGAAGGCTCTTGCCCTGAGGGTTGGAGTGCAGCCTTATCTCGGAGAGCGTGTTGCTCGCGTCTACGAAGTCGAGCTTCGACATGGATTGCGCGCATTTGACCAAAAGGCCCCTCAGGTCGATGATCTCGGTTTTGAGGCCCGCGCCTCTTTTCTTTCCCCGACCTACTTTTTTCGGCTGGTCGAGGACGACGTTTTGCGGTTGAGTCGGGGGTGGGGGGGCGTTGATGTCGGAGGAAAGGAGGACGTCGTCGTACATCTCTAAGGACTCGAGGGCGTTTTGGGCCATCTGATTGTGGTACTCTTTTTCTCGTTCGCGCCTTTCCATGCTGATCCGGAGGAGTTCGTCTTCGTCGAGGTGCTCGTTGTGGAGGGCGGCCTGGAAGGTTCGCTGGGCGGCTAGGACGGCGAGGCAGTCGTGGAGCATGCAGGGCATGTTTTCAAGGTCGAGTTCTTCCATGAGCATGTCGCTTATGAACTTGAGGGTCGTGTCGGAGCAATCGTTTTGTTCGTTCCAATGGGAAGAAGATCCGTGATCGAGTGGTTGATGATGATTCATGATGGATCGAGGAGGATCGGAGGATGAGTTGCAATGTATTTGTTTTGGAACAAGTTAATTCAAGTGCACAATTAGTTTTTTATAACTTCTTATTGATGATCTCTGTATATATAGTTGAAAATGAAGAGAACTCTTTTTGAAATATATTAAACTTAATTATGGGCCGCGTGATCACATAGATATATTTGATCTCTATGAAGAAATATTGCTAAGAAGGTGTATGTTATTAAGATCAGTTTTATCGATTCTATTTGTGAATTTTTGTGTCATTTTTGTGATGATGTAATTTTTCAGTCATGTTGTTCTCATTGTGATGATGTAATTCATCAGTCATGTTGTTCTCACACGGCAGGCATGTGAGATAGGAGTATCTAACAAGCTGGAATCTGATTGATATATTATTTCATTGTTATATTTTTATGTTTAAGAATATTAAGACTCGTTCTTTAATTTGGTTAATTAGTTCTTTTCGATAATTTTAAAATTTTGAAAAACATGTGAAATAAAAATAATTGAAATGGATGATTTAATTATAATATATTAAGCTCTTAAAATGGAAACATATCTTGGTCAAATCATCTCGTCAATCGTCATATTCCAGCCAGCTCAATTGCTCAAAGTTCAGTTTACACATGGTGAAGTTTTTTTTATTAAAAACTAAATAAATGTAAAATATATTATTGATAATCTGAACTCTCACTTTCTCTCCACTCGTCCCCTCTTCACTAAACACTCTTAAGATCTCAGCCAATTTAGAAGGTGCACTTTGTGTTTAATTACTTGGCCAATTAATAATTTAAAGAGTTGACCGAGTAAACAAATTAATCTCCCTCTGTACCCTGTACAACAGGCATGCGCGCTGGATCTGTTGCAAGTCGTATATGTAGAGAACATTGCCAACTCGATCTTTCCTTCTTAATTCGAAGATATACGCTTTTTAATCGGATAAAAATAATTATTTAAAAAACATATAGTAAAGCACGCTATAATATTAAAATATTTTGTGAAACAAAAGTAATACAAAAAGTCATTTGAATTTATATTTTGTAGAAATAAAAATATAATTTCCTTTGTAAACCGCTTGTTCCAAATGCTTCTCTTTTTCTTTTTTTTTTCAAGTGAAAAGTTTCTAAACCAAATCTATTCTTTTTGACAATATTAGACAATATCTACTTTGTATCAATTTAATTAATCATCAAATCAAATTAGGATTGAAATTTAATGTAAAATAATTTAAGATAATTTTTTTTATTTAAGTAAAAACTAGACTTAATTTGAGCTCACGGGAGGCGTCACATAAACCGAATCTCTCCATTTTTGACAATATTAGCCAGTATCTACTTTATATCAATTTAATCAATGATCAAATCATATTAGGATTGAAATTAATGTAAAATAACTTTAAGATAATTGTTTTTGTGTAAGTAAAAAGTCGAGACTTAATTTGAGCTCATGGGAGGCGTCACGTAAACAAAATCTCTCATTTTTTACAATATTAGAGCAACTCCAATAGTTGTGAAATAGAAAAGGCTATTGTCATTTTTTTTGGCAAAAAGCCTAAAAAATCAAACCCGATGGTTGAAATAGCACTTGCCAAAAAATGGTAATTGCCAAATTTTCATGTATATTAGAGCAAATATACATGAAAAATGACTCTTGCTATTTGTGTCATGTCATCACAACCCTTCAACACAACCACTCAAAATTCAACAAATTTTTTTAATTATAAAGTTGATATGATCACATATCAAAACACAACATTATATTATTTAATTTAATAAAATAACTCTTGCTATATTTAAACCATTGGAATAAAATTTAGCAAATGACAATGAACACTTGCCATTTTTGGCAAAATAGAAGATTGCACTTGTCATTTTAATAAAATCAATTTGGCATTCAAATTAATTAATTTATTGTAAAATTATTTAAAATAAAATTTGTTTTTAAAAGCAAAAAGTTTCGAATTAAATTGAGTTCACATAAACCAAATCTTGCCTTTCGACAATATTACCCAATATCTAATTTATGTAAATTTGATTGATTATCTGATCAATAAATCAATCAAATTATCCACGAATAATATGAATAATGTATGTAAACTTTATGTGCACTAATAAATGTTAATTTCAAATTTTATGTGACATGATTCGTCTATAAATTAATTGACCTACCAAGTCATGCGCAATGGGATCTGACAGTCACAAACTCAATTCTTCGTCCGAGAAAAAACTAACAAATTAATCTTCGGTAATCCAATAAGCAAAAACCAATAACATGGAAATATTTTTTTTTTTCAATGCCACACAATATTATTAAACAAAGGGGCAATTTACAATCAATCGAAAGCAATTTACAATGAAACATAATATATTTTTTAAAAGTAAACTGAGACATTTAAATACTCACACACACGTGTTTCGGGTTTCGAACTTTGAATTTTACGATCTTTAATTCAAGTGCTCAAATTAACTAAGCTAACAACCGTTGATCACGAAGGATGATCACGAAGGAGTTTGTGCTTGAAACAGTTGGGTGTCACTTCTGAAATATCAGTTGAAAATGAAACACAAAATTGAAATTAGAAATGAACAAATAAGTGAATAACAAGACCAAGAATTTACGTCCACTTTGTCGGGCCGATTTTTGATGTACTTAGAATTTTGTGGCCCAACCATAACTACACTGGTGTTAAAACTGGGATTATGCTGACTTGATGGCTGATTTGAGAAACTATGACTTAACTCTCAAAGTTCGAAGCAACCCAGATATGTCACTTGTCTACGAACCGATGACAGCTCTCAAGATTTCTGAGAAAGGAAAGAGTTCAAGAAGCTCTAACTCTCGAAAAACTCATTTGAAAAATGAGAAAACTGAAATTAGTTTTTCTGCTGATTTGGGTGAATCTGATGATGAGGAAGCTGAGGATATTGAGAGACTGATGAACTCTAATAATTCGGACAAACTTGTTGCACTGACTGGGATAGTCACTTATCTTGTGAAACAAGAGTTTAAGAGGAAGAACCGTGCTCGAAACTTTCGAAAATTTCAGAAAAGTTCTAACTCATACCCGAATACTCCTGACAACCGAAATCAGGGTTCATCGTCTGAAAAAAGTTCAAAAGGACAAAACTTTCACCATACTCCTCTACTAGCAAAGATGTTTCTAAGATGCAATGCTATGAGTGTAAAGGATATGGACACGTTAAAAATGAATGCCCGAACTTACATCGTAAGAAGAAGCTACCAGTTAGCTACGTTGTGATTGACGATGAGGATGTCATTTCTGAGAACGACGAGTCTGAGGACAATAATTCTGACGACGATGAGGACAACGCTCTAGTTGTCACTTTTGGTGAAAATTTTGATCTCGAAAATGTGGAAGTTGAAAACTTTGTTTTTGATGTATTTCTGAAAGATACTGCAACTGCTGACAACATTTTCCGTGTGGCTTCAGCAAACCGAAACTACTGTGATGATAACATTTTCTCGGATGATGAATCTGAGACTGAGACCGAAAGGGAAGAGATGACATCTGATGTCCATCAAAGTGTGATTGAGTCTGCTGAACTACTTGATCTGAAAGAGAGTTACTCAAAACTCGAAAAATTGTGTGATACAGCTATCACGGAGAATAGCACACTTGAAGTGTCACTGAAATTCCTAAAAGAATCTCTTGATGAACTCTCTAAAGAGAAACGGGAAATGTATGATGAGGCTGTAGTGTTGAGAAACTCAGTTGAGAAGACTGAGGATGAGAAGAAAAAGTTGAACAACTCTCTGACAATTCTTAAAGTTAAATTTGATGACCTGTTCGAGGAAAAGCACAAGTATTTCAAAGAAGTTGTCGAACTGAGAGAAGTGTGTGAGAAGTTGAGTTCTGAAAACTTAAAACTGAAGACTTCACTGAAAAAGGAGTCAACTGAAGTTAAGAAACTGCAGACTCTGTTTAAGAACTCGGATGCTGAGAATGATGAACTGAAGTCATCACTGATGAAAACTCAAACTGACCTTGCCATGACTGACAAGGAACGATATGTGTTGAAAGAAAAACTTCATATGACAGATGAGCTGTTGAGGAAAATGAACACGAACTCTTCCGTGTTTGACAACGCTGCTTCATATATGAATCCTAATCGATACGGTCTTGGATTTCAAAAAGTTTTTGAGTCTATATACTCGACACCTGAAAAGAAGAAGGAAGTGAGTTTTGTTAAGGCATCGAATGATCTGCCTGAGGATAAAAGTAAGGATGACGTTGAATTATCGAAACGGAAGGCGATTGCTGAAGGGAAGAAGATTGCTAAGTCTCCAGAAACTAAAACTCTACAGTCGATCTCGACTTCAAAATCTGAATCTGAGACATATCAATTCCCGAAGAATATTGTCAAATATCCTCGTGGTATTCTACCATATGAGAAGACGTTGCTGAAGAAGTTAGACAAATCTCAGAACGTGAAGAAAAATGAACAATCCTCTCGCACTAAAACTGTTTTGGTCAAAACGTCTACGAAGGTTGAAACTCGTCTAAGGCGAAAATATGTATATATGTCACTACTGTGATCAACCTGGACACATTCGACCATTTTGTTATAAGATGAAGGATGACATGAACAGAGAGTTGATGACTATAAAGAAAAAGGCCGAGAGTGCTAAGGAAATGAAGAAATCTTTTTCTCCAAATCCAAAAACTAAGCAAATTCTGAAAACTGTGACTGAGAGAAATGTCCAAATAAATGGTAAGAAGAAATGGGTGCCTAAGTCTCAAAAGAGTAAAGTTGAACTTAACTCTAACTCCAAAATTTGTTGGCAACCAAGAGAACTTATTTTCTGCAATGTTGCACTCAATGCTTCTGAAGCTGGCAACAAAGGTATTTGGTACTTTGACAGTGGCTGCTCCCGACATATGACCGGCACTAAGGAATTCTTGAAAGAATATGAGCCGATGACTGGTTCCCCCGTGGTGTTTGGAGGGGGAGCAAAAGGTGTTGTCAAGGGAAAGGGGACGCTACAAATCAAAGGCTTACCTCCGATCAGAAATGTTGTCCATGTCAAGGGACTTGTTGCCAATCTAATCTCTATCAGTCAGCTATGTGATGAAGGATTCAATGTTAGCTTTGATAAAGAATCCTGCAGAGTTTTTGATGTTGAGGGAAAGTGTATCATGGAAGGTCCACGTGCTAAAAACAATTGCTATACAACTGAGTATAGTTGCTTTTCTGTGACCGTTCCCGATGAAGTTGATTTGTGGCACCAACGACTTGGCCACATGATGAGCCATATTTTTGGCTCATTTTTAGTTCTTTTGAGTCAAGTTAATCGAGTCTTTTTAGTTGTTTTCACCTTGTTTGTGTCTGGGAGGGCACATTTGGAGTCTATGGTCAAGTTATGCAGGTGGAATGTGAAAAGACGAACATTTGGAAAGAAATCGTCGCATTGAGCAAGTATGCTGGTTGAGCAAGTTAGCCTGGAACGAACACCCATGTCATAATGGGCAAAGTCAGAAAGTGACCAAGACCGAAGCTTGACCAAGTACCGTACGAAGTAAAGAGGTTGGACAAAGATCCGAGTTGACCAGAGATGGACGTTGAGCAAGTAGTGTACGAAGAGTCCTGGGAGTTATGGAGTCTTAAAAGGCGACCAGATTCATAGAAGTATCAAAGAAGGACTCTCATCCAACGTTAGATTCATTGTCCAACACGTCTCTACATCATATTGAGTCCTATATCTACACGGAATTGGTCAAGGACGCGGCAGGATCCCTATTTTTAAGGAAAGGATAAGGAAAGAATCTTTTATTTCCTTATCTCAATTAATCTGATCAAGGCAGCGATTTTACTTGGAGCCCAAGACTCCTAGCATCTATAAATACATATCATACCCTAGATATCACGTGGCTACACATAGAAACATATACCACCATACATAGAAGAGCACGAAGAAGATTGGAGGAAGGAGAAGACGAGTTCTCGCCGGCTATTGCCTTCGGGCATAGCTGGTCAATTTCGATTTAATTCTCGTTTTTATTTTCGTCTTTTAATTTATGATTATTCAAGACAATTGTTTCTTTAAATTCTTAGTTTAATTCCAGCATATTTTCTTTTTATTTTATTTTATTTATTTTATGTTTGTTCATGCGTAGCTAGTTAATCTGCGCCTGGGCAACGTCTGAACTTGGTCGACCTGATTTCTAAATTACTGTGAGGCTTGACTATAGCAACTAACTTAGTTTTGTTCCCGATTCAACAGGGTAGTATCTACAGGCATGTTAGGGACTTGGGCAACTTACAGTAGCCAGTAGGAAACCCTTTTCACCTAACACACACATACGCGGATCAACGTGCAGGGAGACTTGGCGTCCGCATAGTATTACATGTTGCTGGAGATGTGGTCGTATGACTCGGGTCTGTCCGAGAATGCTATTGGCCATTTCGGGTTCGCTTAGATATTAAGGCGGTTTGATCAACTTAGACTCATGTCGGCTAACATAGTGTCGAATTGATCAATACTAGGGGTTTTACTGAGAGAGATCTAGTGAGACTTTAAACCGAAAGAGTGAATAAGGGTTGGGGTATTTGCGTGCGTGACAACATAGGGGCGTTTATACTTTAATTGGACAACCTATAACCGAAAGATAAAGCTGTTAGCAAAATCTTATGTGCCGATGAACAGTAGTAACTTGATCAGGTAGACAAGGTGACGACTGTGCCTAGATGCTCTGTTTTACAGTTTGGTCGAGTTCTGTAGTTGAGTAGTTTATTTTTGTTATTGGTCAAGTTCAGTAGCTGAGTATTTTATTTCTTGATTTTATTTTTAGTTGCTTTATTATTTGCTTTTAGTTATATTAGTTGGTCGGTAGTTCACTCAAAACACCTTCAAAATCGTGACAACCCACATTGGGCAAAGCCGTGAGAAAATAACAATAAAATCCTCGTGGGATCGACACCTAATACTTACCACTAATACTTGTTGTTGGTGTGAAGCTTTAGGTCTTATAAATTTATTTTGCGCTACTCAAACGACGGTAGCGTCAAAATTGGCGTCGTTGCCGGGGAGTTTATATTCTAGTTATTTTCTTTGTGCTATTTGATTTGCGATTTTTTTGTTTTTGTTCCAGGTTGACCATACAGGACAGCAAAGAGCAAGACGAAGAAAGCAGGTCAAGCAGCACGTGCAGCCCAGAGACCCACCTTTGCTCAAGATCCAGACTCGAGCAGAGGACAGAAAAGATGGACGACTTGAACAACCGAGGAGTGGAGCAGACATTGAGGGAATTGAGTTTCCCTAACTTTTTGGACTTTAAACTTGTGGGCATAACTTTGCCCAACATCACTACAAATTGGTCAATGAAACCCTGTTTTCTGCAGCTGTTGCCCAAGTTCAGCGATATGCCCTGGGAGGACCCTCAATTACATGTGCGAAATTTTGAGCTAGCATGTGGGACTATATCTGCTATGGGAAACCTGGCAGAGTACATCCGACTATTAGCTTTTCCCTTCTCCCTTGCCGGCGAGGCAAGAGAATGGCTATACACCTTGCCCAGGGGCGAAATTACAACATGGCAGCAGCTCCAACATCAATTCTTGAAGAAGCACTTCCCCATATCTCGGATCATGCAGATCAAGAAGATGATTTACAACATCAAAATGGGCACAAGAGAATCTTTCTACGATTATTGGGTTCGATTTAATGAGATTCAAGCACTATGCCCATATCGTCTATTTCCGGATCATGAATTGATCCAATACTTCAGATCCGGACTGAGGGTACAAGAAAGAATGATGATCTTTGCTGCATGTGGAGGTTCTATTCTCGATAAAACTGTAAGTGAGGCGTTCAAAATATTGAAAGACTTGGCCGAAGGATCCCGTGAAGATGAAGACTACTTGCCCAAGCAGACAACTGCTATGCCCATGTATGCCGAAGATAAAATTGATAAACTTTGCGGGACCATTGAGAAACTCGTGGAGATGACGGCCACAAGACCACTCAAAGCAGTCGAAACAAATGAAGTTGATCATAACCAACGCCTTGAGAGAAGACACGCAGGTTGCCCAATGAACATTTTTGGGCAAGATAGACAGAATTGCTACGACCAGTATGCCCTGACCAACACACCTAGTTTTGGTTACGGGCATTACAACCACCAAGAGGAGCAACTTGCAGTAGAAGAGCAACCTGCACCAGAGGAGCAACCTGCCCAAGAGGAGCAACTTGCCCAAGAACAGAAACTTGATATTGTCCAAGTGAAGAAACACGAGGTATTTCATATTGGTATGTTACAACCATCAGATATTTTAATGCAGACGAGGCAAATTGAGAATGATGTCCGAGAGGAGAGATTGGAGCCATCCTTTGAGCGGACACCCGAGCAAAAATCGAAGATATTGCCCAAGCACATGAAATATCTCTACTTTGGACAAGTTAATACTATCGGGGAGATCAATAGTGATGTTTTAAGTGAAGGTCCAGAAAGGAAGACACAAGGGTTGTTCACCCAATATTCAGAAGAGAAGAGAAATTCGCCCCTGACCAACATGCAAGTACACTTTGGTTTGGGAAAACTAGCAGGCACTTTACATGGATGGATGATGAGCAACTTCACAGATTTACTCAAGTGCCTGAAGGCCTCCTATGGCCATAACGAGGAGAAGCTTAAACCCTTTCATCATGAAGAATGGTGAGCATACATCACGTCATGCCCATGACGATAACTAAGGCGCTGACTAGGAGGCAACCTGGTATTTTTTTGTATATTATTTTAGTTTTTTTTATTTTCTTTTATTTTGAATAAAATCGGATAGAGAACTTTGACTTGTCTGAATCCGAAAGGAGAAAGGGTTTGTTTGTTTTTTGATGTGCAGGTCAAGGAGGCATAAGGGTAGTTACTTGAGCATACCGCAAGGCTACTTGATCATCTTTCAACAGTTTACGATAGAAGATGGATGAGTTCCCTGAAGTCGCAAGGATGACCACTGGAGAGAAGTCAAGGTCTGGGTAGTCATGCCCAAGTTACTGACTGAAGGCGTAGTCCTAAGGCATCAGGGCAACATGCAAAGATGACCACGTAGAGCTGCTGAAATCATAATGGTCCACTTCACCCATTGCTCAATTCAGGTTTTACCTTAACTTTACCTCCTCCTCCCTTGCCCTCCCACTTGTCTTTATTTCTTTTCTTTTTCATTTCTTTCGAGTCAAGGGTTGATCTCTTCATTGACACACTTTGCCCAAGGCAAAGTGTGTGAGTGGAGAGGTGCGCCAACGTCGTTTGGAGTCGGAGTCTGTCTCAAGGGAAGTCCCTGCCCAATCTTATTACTATTTCACCCACTTTGCCGGAGGCAAAGTGTGTGAGTGGGGGAACGGGTAGGAGCAACCCCTGTCCATGGTCGTGTCGCGTGCTTGATTAATATACTTGGTCAATTTGAACAGTTTTCAAAATTATTAGTCTATGCATCAAATTTGGGACGATGGAACTGCAATTAGGTAGCCGTGAGATTTGAGCCAACGTTATGAATATATTTCTTTCTTGAGAGTTTGTTTGGAATGCCGTAATGCTGAGGTTTGCCTTATTTCTGCTTGTGTGATTTGATTGTTGAGTTGATGTATTAGATGACTTAGGCAATTTTTGTTCATTTTTGTCAATAAATAAAGAAGACCATCGATAGCCCCTTGAGCCTAGCCTGTTCTTTGATCACCTGGGGGAAACTCTGACCAACATGAAAATGTGTCCGAGTACATAAAAGGGGCAAGTCAGAAAGAATGTCTGCAAAAAAAAAAAAAAAAAAAAACTCCAGAATAAACGGGGTGTGCTAAGGCCCGAAAGAAGGGGAGTGAATTAGAGGTAGAAAAAAAAAAGTTGCGAAGTAAAATAAGCAACACTGCCTACGGTCAACATGGAGATATGCCCAATATAGCCTACACAAACACCCTAAAAAGTCCTGATGATATGCCCAGCTCAACTAAGAATTGTCATAGGTCAGAAATTGGTCAAGCCCAGGGCAGAGCGCATTCCAAAACATAATTGAGTGATACACTACCCATACACTAAAAGAGAGAAACACTTAGGGAGAGAACCAAAAATCCTATTGCAGTGTCTTGACTGTTTTTTATGCATCCCTTGGACTATGATTTTGACTATCTGTTTACTTGATCAAGGTAATATTCTGAAAATCATGCTAGTGTCTTCTGTTTATTTCTTTCCCTCCCTCCCTTGTTTTCTACTTGAGCAGCGCAAGTCATACCACACGCTTGAGGACAAGCGTAATTAAAGTGTGTGCGTGTGATGAGCCATATTTTTGGCTCATTTTTAGCTCTTTTGAGTCAAGTTAATCGAGTCTTTTTAGTTGTTTTCACCTTGTTTGTGTCTGGGAGGGCACATTTGGAGTCTATGGTCAAGTTATGCAGGTGGAATGTGAAAAGACGAACATTTGGAAAGAAATCGTCGCATTGAGCAAGTATGCTGGTTGAGCAAGTTAGCCTGGAACGAACACCCATGTTATAATGGGCAAAGTCAGAAAGTGACCAAGACCGAAGCTTGACCAAGTACCGTACGAAGTAAAGAGGTTGGACAAAGATCCGAGTTGACCAGAGATGGACGTTGAGCAAGTAGTGTACGAAGAGTCCTGGGAGTTATGGAGTCTTAAAAGGCGACCAGATTCATAGAAGTATCAAAGAAGGACTCTCATCCAACGTTAGATTCATTGTCCAACACGTCTCTACATCAGATTGAGTCCTATATCTACACGGAATTGGTCAAGGACGCGGCAGGATCCCTATTTTTAAGGAAAGGATAAGGAAAGAATCTTTTATTTCCTTATCTCAATTAATCTGATCAAGGCAGCGATTTTACTTGGAGCCCAAGACTCCTAGCATCTATAAATACATATCATACCCTAGATATCACGTGGCTACACATAGAAACATATACCACCATACATAGAAGAGCACGAAGAAGATTGGAGGAAGAAGAAGACGAGTTCTCGCCGGCTATTGCCTTCGGGCATAGCTGGTCAATTTCGATTTAATTCTCGTTTTTATTTTCGTCTTTTAATTTATGATTATTCAAGACAATTGTTTCTTTAAATTCTTAGTTTAATTCCAGCATATTTTCTTTTTATTTTATTTTATTTATTTTATGTTTGTTCATGCGTAGCTAGTTAATCTGCGCCTGGGCAACGTCTGAACTTGGTCGACCTGATTTCTAAATTACTGTGAGGCTTGACTATAGCAACTAACTTAGTTTTGTTCCCGATTCAACAGGGTAGTATCTACAGGCATGTTAGGGACTTGGGCAACTTACAGTAGCCAGTAGGAAACCCTTTTCACCTAACACACACATACGCGGATCAACGTGCAGGGAGACTTGGCGTCCGCATAGTATTACATGTTGCTGGAGATGTGGTCGTATGACTCGGGTCTGTCCGAGCATGCTATTGGCCATTTCGGGTTCGCTTAGATATTAAGGCGGTTTGATCAACTTAGACTCATGTCGGCTAACATAGTGTCGAATTGATCAATACTAGGGGTTTTACTGAGAGAGATCTAGTGAGACTTTAAACCGAAAGAGTGAATAAGGGTTGGGGTATTTGCGTGCGTGACAACATAGGGGCGTTTATACTTTAATTGGACAACCTATAACCGAAAGATAAAGCTGTTAGCAAAATCTTATGTGCCGATGAACAGTAGTAACTTGATCAGGTAGACAAGGTGACGACTGTGCCTAGATGCTCTGTTTTACAGTTTGGTCGAGTTCTGTAGTTGAGTAGTTTATTTTTGTTATTGGTCAAGTTCAGTAGCTGAGTATTTTATTTCTTGATTTTATTTTTAGTTGCTTTATTATTTGCTTTTAGTTATATTAGTTGGTCGGTAGTTCACTCAAAACACCTTCAAAATCGTGACAACCCACATTGGGCAAAGCCGTGAGAAAATAACAATAAACTCCTCGTGGGATCGACACCTAATACTTACCACTAATACTTGTTGTTGGTGTGAAGCTTTAGGTCTTATAAATTTATTTTGCGCTACTCAAACGACGGTAGCGCCACCACACTAGCACTCGCAATCTGAGCAAATTGGTTAAGGGGGAGATAGTTCGAGGAATCTCTCAACTCCCTAAAATTGAGAAGCGAGTGTGTGGTGACTGTCA
Organism: Euphrasia confusa; assembly: GCA_954870475.1. Lineage (NCBI taxonomy): Eukaryota > Viridiplantae > Streptophyta > Magnoliopsida > Lamiales > Orobanchaceae > Euphrasia > Euphrasia confusa. Next base: position 12,385,515 of record OX940965.1, read on the forward strand.
GAAGGGTAAGCTGACAAGAACTCCTCATCCAGCACTTCCGACACTCATGAGTACTTCAGCTCCCTTCGAACTTCTACATATAGACTTGATGGGTCCTATGGAAGTCAAAAGCATAGCTAAAAAAGAATATGTGTTGGTTGTTGTCGATGATTTTTCTAGATATACTTGGACAATATTTCTGGCATCCAAGGATGAAACGTTTAATGCCTTCAAAGGGATAGTGAAATGGATTAGAACAAATCATGAAGCTAAGGTGAAGAGGATCAGGAGTGATCATGGAACAGAATTTGAAAATTCTAGCTTCAATGAATTTTGTCTGATGAAAGGTATTCACCATGAATACTCGGCCCCAAAAACGCCTCAACAAAAGCCGAACGTAAAAATCGAACACTGCAAGAGATGGCGCGCATGATGTTAATCTCCAAAAATCTTGCTCGAACTTTTTGGGCAGAAGCCGTCTCTACAACTGGCTATATTTTGAATCGAATAAGTATTCGATCTGGGACAACTGCAACGGCATATGAACTCGTTAATGGCAAGAAACCCTCAGTTGCACACTTTCGTGTTTTTTGCTGTACTTGCTATATTTTGAAGGATCGTGATCATCTGAAGAAATTTGACGCCAAAGCTGATCGTGGCATTTTTGTTGGCTATAGTCAAAATAGTCATGCCTACCGTGCCTACAATCTTCGTACTAGGAAAGTTATAGAAACTGTGAACATCAACTTTGATGAACAAGACTTTCTTGGAAAAGATGCAGAGGCTGACTGGGTTAAGGAAGGAATTCTTGAAGTTCGAACTTTTCCTTCAACACCCACGACTGAGTTTCCTGAAAATGCTACTCCAAATACTTCACCTGAAGTCGGAGACTCTAGCAACCAAAATGATGACAATTTGTTGACTGAGGATGACGATGATGATCAAGTTGAAAATCTAGCTGATGCTCCGAGAGAAGCACCTGGTCACATTCAAAAAAGTCATCCACCGAACCAGATGATCGGAAGTTTGAATGAGCGAACTACACGCTCAAAGAAACCGTTGAATTCTCCTGACGAACTTTACAACATCTGCACTTCTGCTATATGTAATGAAATCGGCATCTCCTGCTTTCTCTCCGAAAATGAGCCGAAAAATTACAAGGAAGCCATGTTAGATGATTTTTGGATCATGGCCATGCAAGAAGAGTTGAATGAGTTCACACGAAATAATTTTTTGTCCTTAGTTCCCAGAACCTCAAATATCAATGTTGTTGGAACTAAATGGATTTTCAAGAATAAAACAGATGAGCATAACCAAGTTGTCCGAAACAAAGCTCGTCTTGTTGCCCAAGGATATGCCCAAGTAGAAGGCATAGATTTTGATGAAACTTTTGCTCCGGTCGCACGAATTGAGTCCATCAGACTCTTAATTGCTATTGCATGCCATCTTGGCATCAAACTTAGACATATGGACGTCAAAGCTGCTTTCTTGAACGGTGTGTTAGAAGAAGAAGTCTACGTTGCCCAACCAAAGGGCTTTGAGGATCCTAAAAAGCCAAACTATGTCTACAAGCTTCACAAAGCCCTATATGGCTTGAAACAAGCTCCTCGCGCGTGGTACGGATGTCTTACGGACTTTCTTCTGAACTTCGGCTTTGAGCGTGGATCCGTGGACAAAACTTTATTTATCAAGCGTGATGGCAAACACATGATTGTTGCCCAAATTTACGTTGACGACATTGTCTTCGGAGCTACTTGTTCTAAACTCGTGACTGCATTCACAGAAGCTATGTCCTCAACATTTCAGATGAGCCTTGAGGGAGAGTTGCATCAATTTCTTGGACTTCAAATTTCTCAACGACCAGATGGGATATTTGTATCTCAAAGTAAGTATGCTAAAAACATGGTTGAGAGGTTTGAGATGCATCATGCCAAGCCAGCAAACACTCCTATGGCAACTACGGAACGCTTGTCTACGTCAACGAAAAGTCGGAGTGTAAACCAAACTCTCTATCGTTCTATGATTGGGAGTTTACTTTATTTAACTGTCACTCGTCCTGACATTATGTTTAGTGTTTGTATGTGTGCCAGGTACCAAGCTGATCCAAAGGAAGACCATCTACGAGCTGTAAAACGGATCCTCCGATATATCTCTGGGACTTCTCAGCTAGGTCTTTGGTATGCGCACGACACTTCATCCAACCTTGTCGATTTTTCCGATGCCGACTGGGCGACGGACACGGACGAAAGAAAGAGTACCTCCGGATGTTGTTGCTTCCTTGGCAATAATATCATTTCTTGGCATAGTCGAAAACAAAATTGTATCGCACTGTCAACTGCCGAGTCGGAGTATGTTGCAGCTGGAAGTTGCTGCACTCAACTACTATGGTTGAAACAAATGTTGAATGACTATCTTCTTGAGAGTGCTCCATTAGTGCTGTATTGTGATAATCAGAGTGCTATCAAAATCAGCGAAAATCCTGTCCAGCATTCAAGAACTAAACACATCGACATTCGACATCATTTCATTAGAGATTTGGTTGATCGTGATATAGTCAGTCTACAGCATATTTCAACAGAAAAACAGCTTGCTGACATCTTTACCAAACCTCTTGACTTTGAGAGATTCAAAAATCTAAGAAATTCTCTCTGCATGTGTTCTCTCTAAGAGTTCACGAAAAATTTTGAAGTCTGAAAGAGTAGTTTCTTTACTTCTGAATATGCACTCGGAATCGTCGTGGACTAGTCTAATCAGACAAACATGGATTCGAGGCCGCTTTAGTCTTCGGACCCAAGTGTATTTATTCCGCTGAATGCAAACATGTGAACTTGGCATTATACTCCCATAAGCTCATTTGCATAGATCCATAATACCAAGTAACGGAGGACGCCAGATCACTTTGTCCGCCGGCTCCCCTCTTCGAAAGGTAGCACATGGACGCTCTAATCTAAGATGCTCTACCATCACACTTCGGAGATGCAAGATGATCCTTGCTCCCCTCTGACTGCTGTAATGAGCATCTTTTGCATTTCATTTAAAGCTAAAACTCGTCTGGAGGACGCCGGGTCACATTGTCCGCCGGCTCCCCTCTGATGTAGTAAAGCTAGTCCCAAGTGGAGTGCCTTAAAAGTTCACCTTGCATTCATGAATTAAAATCTCTTGTGCGGTGCAAACTCATCCAATATGTTTCGACGAAACACGACTGCACCCTTGTGATTGTGACGAAGGACAAGTAAACATGTCTATCAATATACTTAGGTCCATCTCACCGGTTTTTAATATGAGAGATTTTTCATTAACTCAAAGTTGCGTTCACCTTGTGTGAAATTTTTGTTTTGGAAAATGATGAAAGTGTCTCTTTTTTGGGAAAATATTTGCTCTTCATTGCCTAATATCACCCCTCGAATCTCCACTAAAATGTGTTTGAATGTTTGTTGTGTGTTGAACACTTGAATGACTAACTCGGGATGTGTTGTTTTTATTTTGGCATTTCTGTAGTTCATATTCAGTGCTGCGTGGTTTAACTTCTCGGGAGTCTAAACATTGAGTGTAGCGACGACAAAGTTCAACTGATGGCAAAATTGGTGAATCCAAAGTTTCGGAGATTCACAAAAACGGAGACTCCGTTTCTCAAAAACGGAAAATGCCCCAAACGGAGAATGCCCAAAAAGCGGAGACTACTGTCAACTTTTCCGGAGACTACTGTCAACTTTTCCGGAGACTACTGTCAACTTTTCCGGAGAATCCTGTCGCTGGAAAAGTGGTACCTCAAACCAGTGACTCCATTCTCTATTTCTGGTGTCCTCAACTCTAACACACTCCAAACTTCAACTTCGGAACTCAAACCGCTGGCACTCAACTTCGTTTTTCATGCCTTGTTTGGACCGACAAGCTCAAGCTGAAGAGTAGAATGCCTTCGACTACCTTCACCAGATGACCCATCAAGGGGGAGGATTAGGTGGTGTTGGCTCATCTCGCGAAAGTTCGCATCCCAGTGATGTTTGGCTCTGGTGTTTTTCATAACTATTGAACTCAGTTTTTCATATTTTGGTTTTGCATGCATACAACTCTGAACTCATTCATTCATGCATGGTTTTTCATATTTCTCTATCTCTTGAATATTGTTTTTGATTCGGCACTTGGTGCAAACTTGATATTTTGGTTTGAATAATTTTCTAAGTTTTTGCTTATTTGCTTTGATATTTGACTAAGTATTTTTGTGGTTTTTCATTGATTGTTTGATTGATGTTTTTCCATATTTTTACTTAGCTATTTTTTATGATGGATTTGGTTGAGGGGGAGATACTTGTATCTCGTTTTACTTAACCTTGGTTTTATGAGTTGTGCCAAAAAGGGGGAGATTGTAAATGTTGATTTTGGCGACAACGTTTTTGTGTTTGATTTCAGGATTACAGGTTAGGAATCCGAAGTCAACTTCCTCGTGCATGGAAACGAAGACTTGAGTCTCCACTTTTGTAACTACGGAAACACGGCGACCAGAGTCGCCGTTCTTGATGTCGCGAGGTTCGGGCGACTAGAGTCGCCGAAAATGGATATGGGGGAGAAACGGCGACTCATGTCGCCGCTTTGGATGAAGTGCGGAAACATCGACCAGAGTCGCCGTTTTGGTGTGGGTTGCGAAAACGGAGACTACAGTCTCCGGTTTTGGTGAACCGTTTTCGCCGTTTGTGGTGAAGTGTGGAACGGCGACCCGAGTCGCCGTTTGTGTGACTATGGAACTTTGGACACGCATCTTGCAACTATGGAACTGTGGAACTATGGAACTGTGGAACTATGGAACTATGGAACTATGGGACTATGGAACTATGGACACGCATCTTGCAACTATGGAACTGTGGAACTATGGAACTATGGAACTATGGAACTATGAAACTATGGAACTATGGAACTATGTGTTGGAGTTGTGTACTTAATGTCTAGATTTAAGTACCGGTAAAACTCCCGGTCATGGCATTTAACCTATTTAATTAATAAACAATTATTTGCAATTAATTATTATTAATGCAAAATATAGTCCTGGATTAATTATTATTAATGCAAAATATAGTCCTGGATTTTATACGTTATAGTTAGTATGGTGGGGCATGGGCACACAGAAGATCATACTATCAGTTGCTCGTATTTAATCAAACAGTTGCTCACGACCTAGATGGACACGGACCAATCCATCGGTATAGTCGTTGTGTGAGAGACAAAATAATTTATCTTAATTATTTTATCACACTTGTACACTTGGTGTATTGGGCGGATCAGCTTGAGATTTATTGATTAGGATTGCCTTGGATAATCAATTTAAATCTCGGAGTATTTTATTCTTAATCCCCGATATTATTGCGGGTGTGTATATTTAATACTAGAGGCTTTGATTTTCCAAAGGAATTAACCGATTTAATTATTGGGTTAATTACCGGTAAAGTTGGGTCGCTATATTTTATATATGACATGCTGTGAATACTTGACGGGAAAGTGTATCCCGGAAGGGTTGATAATATCCCCGAGATGAGTTCATAAGGAATTATTGTGTAAACCTCATGAGTGGATTCGTTCCGCACAATAATAAAGGTTGAACGGTACTAGTCTCGGATACAAGATATGAATATTATTTATTGAGCAATAAATAAATTTATTCATGGATATTTAAATCTTAAATACACGGAATAAATAATACTAAGATGGAGAAATATTATTTGATATAATATGGAATAATATTGGGAGTGCAATTTTATTTATATAGTGGAAAATAAATAAAATTAATATTGATAAGAATTAATGGATTTGGGTTGGACCCAATTTAATTTTCAATATTGAAGCCCAATATTTATTCTCCTTATGATCCCCTACGTAGCCTATATAAGCACTACATGGTGTTCACTTTCAAGAGAGAATTAATTGACCTACGCCAATCATAAAATCTTGAGAGTGAGGAGGATCCATAGAGTTCGATAGATCGTCGCCCACACGATGTTCGGACGAGGTGCAAGGAATACGCGGGAAGGTCACAAGGTCATCAACCGAATTCGTTTCTCCGTACAACGATTCGAGGTAATAATCATAAACCCCCTTTTATGATTTGTGATTGTTTTAATCGTGATGTGTACATGAACAAGACGATCCGGGAACGTCGAGACCGGGATACGGGAATCTCGCGATCCCCGTCGGGATCGAAGAAGGGGCGGCCGAACCCTAGGGTTCGACCGCCGGCGCGCGGGCGTGAGGGGAGCCCCGGCTGGACGCCGGGGCGAGCGATCGACGTGAAGTCGATCGCTGGGGGTTCGGCCGTGGGCTGGTGCCACGGCGGATCGAACCCCCCGGCCTCCCTCCGCCGGTGGTGCGCGCAAAGGGAGAAGGCCGCGGCTGGACGCCGCGGCTGGGGCGATCGAACCCTAGTTCGATCGCCGGGGACCGTCGCGGCTTCGCGCCGCGACTGGTGGTCCCCCTCCCGTCGGATGGCGGCGGTGAGTCGCCGGACTCACCGCCAAGGGGCTGTTCCGAACAGCCCCGGCGATCGCCATGCACGGCGATCGCGAACCCCGCGGATGGGGTTCGGCTAGGGTTTAGCCGCGGGTTCATCCCGCGGCGATGCTCTTGTCGAGCCCGGTTCTTCGCGTGGTGTTCGCGTTCGTAATTTCCGACTCGCGGGAGAAAATCGGCTGGGGGCGGGCTGCGTGTCTTCGGGCGCGTAGTCTCCAAAGGTCGGACTCCTGCGGATGAGTTGGTGTTCGTGCGGTTTTCCGGCGACGGGTTTTCGGTCGGGTTATCGGTTCCGCAATTTTGATAGCCCGGGACATCGAATCCCAGCAATTGGTATCAGAGCGTTTGGTTTCGTGTTCATGTACATATTCGATTATCGTTCTACCTTGCAGGATTTCCGGCTATCATGGTTGGATTTAATTAATTGTTTTTTAATTAATTATCATGATTATTAAACTCTCGGACATGTCGAGATTCGTTTTTGTGTGGTTGAATGTTGTAATAGTAAAAATTCGGGGGTTGACCGAATTTAGGATTTATTATTACGTACTTTATTTTCCGGAAAATGTATAGGGTCGATTTCATGTATAGAATCGATACCGGAATTGTAATTTAAATTAGTGTAATTTTTATTACGTTGGTTCGATGATGAGACGATTGCCGGAAGACGAAGACGTGTGACGAAGACGAAAGGGACGAAAAACCGGGGAGTCGATCAACCCCATGATCGACCCCATGACCGAAGCCATGGGGAGGGGTCGATCGCCCCTCGGCTGGGGCTGCCGCCGGTGGTGGTGGCCGGACAGCTGGGGTGGCGGCGGCGTGCCCTCTTCCGGTGGTGGCGGCGGTCGGTGGGGGTGGTATGGGGATCTCCCGACTCATACCACTTCTACCGTTATTCACTTTCCAAAATTAATTCGGATTTTTTCTATTTGAGTACTTTCTTTTTAGGAAAAATACTCATGGATTAGGAAAAGAATTAATTTAAATTAATTTTATTTCTATTGATTTATTTCCTTCATGGAATTAATCATAGATTAGAAATTTAATTAATTTAGTACTAAAATTTATTTTTCCTATTTGATTATTCCTACTCATGGGAATATTCATGGATTAGGAATAAAAATAAATTTGGAAAGTAGTGAATCCTAATTTATTTTATTTCCTTGTTCTATTATAGATGTCTTCTAGAATATTCCAAATTTTATTTGGATAGATTATTCTAAAGATTTAATAAGAACTAGATAGGAAAATAAATAAATAAAAATATTAATAATATTTAATTTTATTTTTGATATATTCAATTGACTTAATTTTCGAATTAAGTAACTTTTGGATTAATTGAAAATAAATAGATTTAAATATTGGAAATTAATATTCTCGTCACATGGAGCATTCAAGAAACGAAGACTGAAGACTAGAGGATGCATATGAAGATAAAGCCATGATAGTCGGGGAAAATAATTCTCTAGCATTATTTTGACTATGTGCTATGTGCTTTATTGCTTTCATGCATGCTATATGTGTTTATTTTTATGCACTAGATAGCGTATCCCTTTATCGTAAAAAGCTAAGTGGGAGAGGGGATGGAAACATTCCCATGGTCTCCATCACTGTTCTCTTGGTGACTTTTATGAACTTTTGAAGTTCATATAGACAAGTCATTGGAGGAGAATTCTTGTAATTCCTCTTACAAGAAACATTGATCGAGTTTATCAAACAATGCCTAATTTGTCTTTCTGAAACTGACTTCAAGTCGACTCATTCTCACCCCGGGGAGTGGAATGGAGCCAGAGCCACTTGGTCATGTGGATGACACAAATTAGAGACTTTCGTGCCATTCTTTGATAGGTGGGTCGTTTGTCTGCTCGGCTCCCTCATTTATGAGAGATAGGGTCGCTCGCATGGTGAATCACTGGTTAGAAACTTCGAGTTTCACTTATGATTCTCCGAGTCTTGATTTACGAAATCGAATGGTTCTTGTAATTGGGAGTCAATTATAAAGATCTCTTGGTGTAGTAAACGTCCACCCCACGTGGCTTGCTATGCCGACGGATTTTGGATTAATTGATGTAGACAGTTATAAGTAATTGTGAAGAGTTGTGAAGTTGTCGTAAACGTCCACACCACGTGGCTTGCGGTGACGTAGCAATTCCAAGCGATGTACTTTAGTGCTGAGTGATGGTTTACACTTAGATATGCGTCATAGTATTCTTCCCCACGAAGTTACGCTATGATTGATGTATGACCGAAGAAAAACTAATTGCTAAATCATTTGGGTGGGTAAACGTCCACACCACGTGGCTTGCTTTACCTGATGGGATTTTAGACGCAATTAGTAATTTAATGATGTTATTTGAGGGAGATAACATCGGACATTAAATTGATTGTTTGTTTACATGTGCTTATAGGTTTAGAGAATAGCTATGAATCCACTTTCTGTGATACTCAAGGAACATAAACTCACTGGTCCCAATTATATTGATTGGAAGAGAAATTTGGACATTGTCCTGACTGCTGAAGAGTACAAGTTTGTACTCTCTGATAAATGCCCTGCTGAGCCCACGGCTGCCTCAACTGATGAGGAAAAGGCAACATATCGGAAGTGGAAAAAGGCTGATGAAATGGCTAGGTGCTATATTTTGGCTTCCATGTCAAATGTGCTCCAAACCCAACATGAGCCGATGGACACTGCCCGGGATATGATGACTAACCTCAAGGAGATGTTTGGGGAGCAGGATCGTGCGGCGAGGCAAGAAGCCATGAGAGTCCTTATGTCGACTACTCAGTCTGAAGGAACGCCCGTTGGGGAACACGTTCTTAAGATGATGAGTTTGTTGAATGAACTTGAGGTCCTAGGAGCATCCATTGATGATGAGACGCAAGTCGACATCATACTCCAGTCTCTGACCCCTAAGTTTGAGCAGTTTCGTATGAGCTATAATATGGGTAAACTATCTTATACTCTTGCGCAACTCCTGACTGAACTGAAGGCGGCAGAGGGGATCTACAAGAAGGGCAAGTCTCAAGCGCTTGTAACTACCAGGCCCAAAAGCTTGAAAGCTATTGGAGGTAGGGGCAAGAAAAGGAAGCAAGCCATAAAACCCAGTGGTGCCAAGAGGAATGGACCACGAGTGGGGGCTAGTAAGCCAAAGGGCTTGTGCTTCCGATGCAAGAAGTCTGGACACTGGAAGTCTGAATGTCCTCTCAGAGGTACGAATTTTTCTTTAGTCGTAAAAACATAGTCAGCGGTGTTATCTACCAGAATTCTGGTGTGTAGATATGGAACCACTGACGGTATGTGCATTTCTTTAAATGCAGGGGTTCCAGAAAACCCGGCGACTTAGAGAAGAAGAATTCGAGTCTACATGGGCGAAGCTGTTGGGGTAGCAGCGGTTGCAGTGGAAGACATTTATCTGTTTTAAGTTTTCATTTCAGTTATTGCTTATGTACCCCTTTATTTTGAAAAAGAACTTCGTTCTGGTTTTTAATGGATATTTTATTTCTTTAATCATTTGATGGTTTGGATAAGAAATAATGGTGATATCTATTATGGTACATTAGATAGCAATATGTGAATGATGAATACTTAGTCTACCACGATGCAACAAACCGTTATGTGTAACTTGTTTTACTTATTAGATGTATTTCTCTTGTTAATCATTATACTTGTGAATTCTTGAACTTAGTAGTATCTATTCAAAAGGGATTCAAAGGGTCGAAATTGATTTGATCAATTATAGTTGGAGGAATGGACCTCCCGACCTAAGAATCGATCTTGATAGATGATACAACTGAGTTAACCTTTCTGGATAAAGGATGGAATTCGGACAAGTATAGAAAAAGATTAATGATTGATGCGGTATGTGTAATTAGAGAAGGTACGAGTCGTTCTTCCAAGAATACTCGAAGATGGATTAGACTACTTGCTGTGCCATAAAAGCGGAGTGTTTTCAACACAAAGCCATTATGGGGATCCTTCAAAGTATATCCATTGGAAGCCTGCGACTTGTTCGCGGAGGCTATCACCTATCTAAATAACACATAGCATAAATCAGAGATTGAATGAATCTCAAACGACTACACCATACACTGGAGTGTAGACATGGTGTGTCAGAAATAAGAGATAAGATTCTAATAGTAAAATGGACAAGTTTGTTCGGAATTACCTATGTTCTATGGATATTTCTGGATACAACGGCACATTCTATGTGGTTGTAGAATAATCCTAGAAGAACAAGTAATTGTAAGTTCAATAGTACTACGAACCAGATGGGTATCCTCACCCGGTTCTTAGGGGAAGACTATTAGATGAACTACAATGCCCTAACTGACAAAGTACTTTAAAATGAGGAAAGGAAAGACTGAGAACCAGCCTGACCGAGTAGCGGTACACCACTAACTGCACCTAATGTTATTACTGTTATGCACCGGAACGCCATTGCAGTGGGAGGTTGTTAAGCAACCGGAGATGTTCATAAGACTGGAGGAGTTTTGAACTCTGGATCTAGTATACATGAAATCAATCCCTAGATCTGCATAGTTTTGCGAGAAAGGTGTGTTAGAGACGTAATGGAAACAAGGGTGGTGTTTCTCGGAATTTTGTGTAGATAACACTTCATCGTTGGCGACAATGTAAAAGTGTTGTCAGACATAAAATAGAGGTTGTCTGAATGAATCAAGATATAAGATTAAGATGAAGTTGGATCATGTTCTTAGAAATCTTTCGATCTCTGGATAAGAACATTTGTACTTCTCTTAAAATATCTTATACGACTATGGTTTGTTTTAAACATGCACAATTCTGAGAAAGGTTATTGCCTTTCGGGAACAGAATACATCTATCTAAAGGTATGTGTTTCGGACACATGAAGGAGATGGATATGGACAAAGCAGTAACCTACACTTTGAGTGTGGAGAGCTTTGTAGATGCAATGTTAAAGAACAAGAACCTGATATCAACTATGCGGTTAGCGTAGTGGGAGGATATCAAGGTAATCTGGATAAGAAATATTCGAATGCTGTAAAGTACTTGGAAGTACGTGATTACTGGCAAAACGAAATCTTTTTAGATTACAGTTTCTCAGATCAAAGAATCGGAGAAAGACCAGTGTAAGTCGATATCAGGCTATGTGTTCACTTTTAGAAGAGGTGGAACCTAAGGGTGAAAGAGTGATAAGCATGATGCTTCTCGGACTCTATCATAAACCGAATAGCAGCCTCAGAGGCAGCGGAAGTTTTGGTTAGGTTCCGGAATGACCTCTGAACTTGGATATGATTCTTGGTTCACCAAAAGGCTATGTACATAGCGGTGCGTGGAGAACTGGAAGAAGTCATAAGTTCGAAAAGTGATGATAACACATAGAGCCAGTACCACCTGATACGAGTCATCGTCAGAGGGACGACGCTGTAGTCACCAAGATAACTTCAGAGCGGCAACCTAGATTGCTCATTCACATAATACTTCTGGAAAGTATAACATAAGCACGTGATGAGTATGGGAGTCGGGAGTTTGGAGGAAATGACTAGACCTTAGTACAAGTGGGAGATTGTTGGAGTTGTGTACTTAATGTCTAGATTTAAGTACCGGTAAAACTCCCGGTCATGGCATTTAACCTATTTAATTAATAAACAATTATTTGCAATTAATTATTATTAATGCAAAATATAGTCCTGGATTTTATACGTTATAGTTAGTATGGTGGGGCATGGGCACACAGAAGATCATACTATCAGTTGCTCGTATTTAATCAAACAGTTGCTCACGACCTAGATGGACACGGACCAATCCATCGGTATAGTCGTTGTGTGAGAGACAAAATAATTTATCTTAATTATTTTATCACACTTGTACACTTGGTGTATTGGGCGGATCAGCTTGAGATTTATTGATTAGGATTGCCTTGGATAATCAATTTAAATCTCGGAGTATTTTATTCTTAATCCCCGATATTATTGCGGGTGTGTATATTTAATACTAGAGGCTTTGATTTTCCAAAGGAATTAACCGATTTAATTATTGGGTTAATTACCGGTAAAGTTGGGTCGCTATATTTTATATATGACATGCTGTGAATACTTGACGGGAAAGTGTATCCCGGAAGGGTTGATAATATCCCCGAGATGAGTTCATAAGGAATTATTGTGTAAACCTCATGAGTGGATTCGTTCCGCACAATAATAAAGGTTGAACGGTACTAGTCTCGGATACAAGATATGAATATTATTTATTGAGCAATAAATAAATTTATTCATGGATATTTAAATCTTAAATACACGGAATAAATAATACTAAGATGGAGAAATATTATTTGATATAATATGGAATAATATTGGGAGTGCAATTTTATTTATATAGTGGAAAATAAATAAAATTAATATTGATAAGAATTAATGGATTTGGGTTGGACCCAATTTAATTTTCAATATTGAAGCCCAATATTTATTCTCCTTATGATCCCCTACGTAGCCTATATAAGCACTACATGGTCTTCACTTTCAAGAGAGAATTAATTGACCTACGCCAATCATAAAATCTTGAGAGTGAGGAGGATCCATAGAGTTCGATAGATCGTCGCCCACACGACGTTCGGACGAGGTGCAAGGAATACGCGGGAAGGTCACAAGGTCATCAACCGAATTCGTTTCTCCGTACAACGATTCGAGGTAATAATCATAAACCCCCTTTTATGATTTGTGATTGTTTTAATCGTGATGTGTACATGAACAAGACGATCCGGGAACGTCGAGACCGGGATACGGGAATCTCGCGATCCCCGTCGGGATCGAAGAAGGGGCGGCCGAACCCTAGGGTTCGACCGCCGGCGCGCGGGCGTGAGGGGAGCCCCGGCTGGACGCCGGGGCGAGAGATCGACGTGAAGTCGATCGCTGGGGGTTCGGCCGTGGGCTGGTGCCACGGCGGATCGAACCCCCCGGCCTCCCTCCGCCGGTGGTGCGCGCAAAGGGAGAAGGCCGCGGCTGGACGCCGCGGCTGGGGCGATCGAACCCTAGTTCGATCGCCGGGGACCGTCGCGGCTTCGCGCCGCGACTGGTGGTCCCCCTCCCGTCGGATGGCGGCGGTGAGTCGCCGGACTCACCGCCAAGGGGCTGTTCCGAACAGCCCCGGCGATCGCCATGCACGGCGATCGCGAACCCCGCGGATGGGGTTCGGCTAGGGTTTAGCCGCGGGTTCATCCCGCGGCGATGCTCTTGTCGAGCCCGGTTCTTCGCGTGGTGTTCGCGTTCGTAATTTCCGACTCGCGGGAGAAAATCGGCTGGGGGCGGGCTGCGTGTCTTCGGGCGCGTAGTCTCCAAAGGTCGGACTCCTGCGGATGAGTTGGTGTTCGTGCGGTTTTCCGGCGACGGGTTTTCGGTCGGGTTATCGGTTCCGCAATTTTGATAGCCCGGGACATCGAATCCCAGCACTATGGAACCAGCGACAATGGAACTATGGACTCTCACCTTGCAACTATGGAACCGACAATGGTTCCGGTGTTTACTACTTCAATGATATCGACGACCATGAAGACGATGAAATTCTGAGGCTTCAACACTTAGAGATTTTCACGAGAAATTGAAGATGAAGAATTGAGATCGATGGAGTCAAGATTGAATTGAAGTTCTGATTTTGAAATTGAAGATTCAAGATTCGAAGATTCAAGAATCAAAGATTCAAGATTCCAAGATTCAAGAATCCAAGTTCAACAATAGTGATGTCATCCATGGAGAAGTGACATCAGCCAAGCATGTGACGAATGAGAATATGCCACGTCATCATCTCACATGTGCGGGCTGCCTATATAAACCCATGGATTTCGATTTCATCACTTGACGATTTTGAGAGAACGAAATCTGATATTCGAGTATCGCTATCGTTGTTTGTTGGCGCTGAGCCTTAGAGTTTTGGTAGTTGTTTTGTGCTGTGCACCACTAGTAGGGTTATGTGATTTAGCTCTAGGTGTAGTAGTACTAGGTCTCTGGTTCGTTGGAGTGCTGCGTCACTTGGGATACGACCTTTGATCATTCCGTCTACCTTTCTCTACCCGTGTAATAGTTTAGTTTCGTCGATCAATGAAATGAAAACTATTACATAACTTTGTCTTCAGCACTTTACTTTACTTTACTTACATTGAGTTTGAACTATACACACAAGCAAGCGATAGTTGAGAGAGTGCGTGAGTTCTTCGACTGAAGCTGCTGACTGTGAGTTCGTCGACTGAAGCTGCTGACTGTGAGTTTTTCGACTGAAGCTGCTGACTGTGAGTTTAAGTCCAACTTCGAGAAAATTTGGTATCACACGTCGAAGACATAATTTCAAATGTAATGATAAAAAATAAAAGTGTTATTTTAAAATATATATATATATATATATATATATATATATATATATATATATATTAAAATAAAAAAATCTATAAAAAAATATACTCCATCCTTATTCAAAGAAGTATACTTTAAAATATATTTTTAACAAAAAGTTGAAAATTAACCATTTTTTAAATCATGTGCCCAAAACAATATGACAACGGTTTTGAGAAATTAATTGTAAGTAAAATTTAAAATTCAAATTAAAATAAATTATAAGATAGTACTATATTATTATTACATAATATCTAAAAAAATTACTTTATTTTTTTACGTTTAAAATACAATTTTAATTTTAAATTTTATTCCCAAACTATTTATATTTAATAATTTAAAATTACATATTAATTAAAAAATATAATACGGAGTAATTTTTTATATGGTTGCTCGATCCGTAGATAGTTCATGTATTTAAAATAAGATCATTAGTGTAATACCGCCCATTGGCACGTTCAAGTTTAGGTTTATAGTTTACATTTTTGAACACCGTTCATTGGTTTATTGTTTCCTTTGATCTCATCTTTCCCCTTAACAAAACAAAAAAAAAAACAAAAAAAAAAATACATCCTTGTTGAGATGCTGCAGAAAATGAGCTAAGAAGCTGAAGATTAAATTGCGCAAAGTGTAGCATCTTTATTTTACTGTTTTATTGTTTTCTGTTATTTTATTGTTTTTGAGGGACTTAGTTGCAATTTACTTATTTCTTGTATAAGTACTGTAGACTTGCGACCTTTTCTCATTGGTGAAGCTGAATGAAATAATGTTCCCTCCAAATTAGTTTTCCCCCTTCTTCAAGCTTCTCTGCAAATCGCATATTCCTTTCATGGAATTTTAGTTCTTCGATTTATTCATGGTATCAGAGCATCAAAATGTGTGTTTATTGGTTACCCTGCCAATATCAAAGGCTATATTCTTTATGACCTTGAAACTCACTTTGTCCACATTTCCAGAAATGTCAACTTTGTTGAAAATAATTTCCCATTTCTTCAACCTTCTGAACCATCACAACCCTTTCAAATACATACTTCAGATCACACTTCACATGACCCTCACCTTAATTCTTTCACCATACCAGAACCAGATAATCCATCTGATTCCTGTTTTCAACCATCCCCAACTCATATTTCTGTTGATCATGAAGTTGAAGATGCTGGAGATTCTTATCCTCTTATTCCATCATCTCCACCCCCTATTAAGCCTACCAGAAACAGAAAACTTCCATCACACCTCACTGATTTTGTTTGTTACAATACTGCCTTGTTTACCTGTTTTTTCTGAACCTACTACCTATAAGGAAGCTGCATCTATACCTCAGTGGCAAGATGCAATGAAGGCAGAATTGAGAGCTCTTGATCTTAATAACACATGGGAAATTACTGATTTACCTCCTGGAAAGATACCTATTGGCTGCAAATGGGTATTCAAAGTCAAACTTAAGGCTGATGGTAGTATTGAGAGATTCAAGGCAAGGTTGGTTGCCAAGGGTTATAATCAGCAGGAGGGCCTTGATTATGAGGAGACATTTGCTCCTATTGTAAAGATGACCACTGTGAGAGCTTTATTGGCACTGGCAGCTATTAATCACTGGAGTCTCACACAGTTGGACATCAACAATGCATTCCTGCATGGAGACCTTTTGGAGGAAGTTTATATGGTCTTACCAGATGGGCTTGCAAAACAGGGGGAGAACAAAGTTTGCAGGTTATTGAAGAGTCTTTATGGCCTTAAACAAGCCAGTAGACAATGGTTTTGCAAGCTATCTGGGGCTCTACTCAACTATGGTTTTAAACAATCTAAATCAGACACATCTTTATTCACCCTGTCTAACTCACAGCAGATTGTCATATTGCTTGTATATGTGGATGATCTTATAATTGCCAGTAATGATACTCAGAAAGTTGCAGAAATCAAACAGTTTCTGGATGATGCCTTTAAGATCAAGGATTTGGGACAGTTGAGCTTCTTTCTGGGGCTTGAAGTTGTGCATAAGTCTGATGGAATTGCTGTGAGTCAGTCAAAGTACACAAAAGAAATCCTAAAAGAATATGGGTACATGGATTGTAACCAGGTAGCTTTTCCAATGGACACTAAAGTCAGATTCAGTTGTAATGATGATGACAAACTTGAGGATCCAACAGAGTACAGAAAATTGGTTGGAAAGCTACTGTATTTGACTATCACAAGGCCAGATATCACCTTTGCAGTCCATGTGTTAACACAATTTATGCATAGTCCAAGTCAGAAACATTTTGGAGCAGCACACAGGATATTGAGGTACTTGAAGGGATCTTTAGATCAAGGGATTCTTTATTCAAGAAATTCAGAAATCAAACTCAATGCCTTTTGTGATGCTGACTGGGCAACATGTGTTGACATTAGAAGATCAGTCACTGGAATGGCTATCTTTCTTGGTTCTTCTTTGATCTGTTGGAAGTCAAAGAAACAAACTGTGGTAGCAAGAAGTTCTGCTGAGGCTGAATACAGGGCTTTAGCACTCACAATTTGTGAGTTAATGTGGCTGAAACAGGTGTTCAGTGATTTTGGAGTAACATTGCCTGTCACAAACATCTTTAGTGATAGCAAAGCTGCTCTTGCTCTGGCAGCAAACCCTGTTCATCACAGTAGAACCAAGCATGTGGATGTGGATTGTCATTTCATTAGAGAAAAGATCCAAGACAACACAGTCCATGCTTTATTTATTCCCTCACACCTACAGGTTGCTGATATGTTCACTAAGGCTTTGGGATCTGATCTTTTTCACAAGATGGTGGACAAGTTGGGAATGCAAGGCATTTCAATTTGAGGGGGAGTGTTGAGATGCTGCAGAAAATGAGCTAAGAAGCTGAAGATTAAATTGCGCAAAGTGTAGCATCTTTATTTTACTGTTTTATTGTTTTCTGTTATTTTATTGTTTTTGAGGGATTTAGTTGCAATTTACTTATTTCTTATATAAGTACTGTAGACTTGCGACTTTTTCTCATTGGTGAAGCTGAATGAAATAATGTTCCCTCCAAATTAGTTTTTCCCCTTCTTCAAGCTTCTCTGCAAATCGCATATTCCTTTCATGGAATTTTAGTTCTTCGATTTCTTCAATCCTTTCTGAACAAAAATATTTATCATGACTTCCGAAGCTCAATCAAATCACGTTCAACTGAAAAACAACAATTTTCTTAAACTCCGTGTCTAGCAAAGTATGATATCTACTAATGGCCGAAAGGGAGTATTTAAAATACAGTAAGATCGTTAGTGTAATACCGCCCATTCGCACGGTCAACTTTCAGGTTTATAATACATTTTTGAACACTTGATCTCATCTTTCTCCTTAACAAAACAAAAAAATATACATCCTTTCTCAATCAAATATCTATCATGACATCCGAAGCTCGATCAAACCACGTTCAACTGAATCCACTTCTAGAAAACGACGAAGAAGCTCGATCCTATTCGTGTTTGAACGAAGAAAACAATTGCTTAGACGCGACTCTGAAGTTCATAAGCGACATGCTCATGGAAGAAGACGACTTGGAAACCACGCCCTACATGCTCCACGACTCCCTGGCCTTACTCGCTACCCAGAAATCACTCCACGCCGTCCTCAACAAACACGACGACAAAGACAAACTGCCGGGAGAAGGAGATAGTCCAAACAAGGCCGATCCGGAAGATTTGTACGACAACGTCCTGCTTTCTTCCGGCACAAACCAACTCAAGAAAACCTACACCGAGCACGCAAAACGCGGGCGAGTCAAGATTAAAAATGGCACCAAGAAATTAGAACCGGTCGACCTGAGAAGCCTGTTGACGACATGCGCGCAAGCCGTGTCGAACCTCGACTCCAAGACAGCGACTCATCTGCTGCAACAAATAAGGCCGCACTCCTCTCCTCGAGGCGACAGCCTCCAGAGGGTCGCTCACTGCCTCGCCAACGCCCTCGAGGCTCGTTTGCACGGAACCGGAACCGCGATGTACGCGACCCTCAACTCGAAGCCGAGATCGGCTTCCGAGGTCCTGAAAGCCCACCGGATGTGCATCGCGGCCTGCCCTTTCCGGAAGATGTCGATCCTCCTGGCCAACGAGGCGATCGAGAAACTCGCCGCCGAAAAAACCACGCTCCACATCGTCGACTTCGGCATCTTGTACGGATTCCAGTGGCCCCGCCTGATCCAGAACCTGTCAGAGCGGCGGGGCGGGCCCCCGAGGCTCCGCATCACTAGGATCGAGCTTCCACAGAAGGGAGACTCTCCCGCGGAAGAAACGGGACAACGGCTCGCCAAGTACTGCGAGAGGTTCGGCGTGCCTTTCGAGTACAATGTGTTGAAATGTACACAAAAATCATCTCCGGACGCAAAATCGACAAAATGCGCTTCAAGGGCAAATTGGTAATTTTGCCCATATTTTGAATTTCGCGGAAGAACAAAACGGCGTCGTTTTGATGCTGATTTGGGCAGCGGGTGCATGGTCTAGGTCGATCGATTTCTCAGCGGATTCTTCACCAAAATGGATGATTCTTGAAGCTACGTGATCCTTGCCAGCTCATCTAGGAAACGCACACGGAATTGCTACGCAACATCGCACGGTTGAGATTTGCGAGGTTGTTATGGCTCGATGGCTAGGATGAGTTCATCGATTTTGTGCATTTTCTGTTTTAGCATATAATCACTCGTGTTTGTGATTGATATGCAAGCATTGAGCTAGAGAGAGCTTTATACAATTGTTTTTGAGCTTCGTATAATACTAGAACACCCCTCCCCTCTACCGTGCATGTAGATTACCTTTCCGGTGATCGAAGCACGTAAAATCGTTTGTTGTGTGATTGTTTCTCTTCGTGTTTGTGTTCGATTAACCATATACAAACTTTCTACGGCGTGAGAGTGAGTGTTAATCGGTGTGTGTGTGATTTTAGTGTTCAGTTCAGTGGTTCAGTGTTAAAATCCATTGTTCAGTGTCTTTTGCGCTGTTCAGTGTTATTGTGAGGGATTCAGTGTCAACAGAGCTCGCGTTTGTTTCTGTTGTCTTGGCTGCTCTTTCCTCAACAATTGGCGCCGTCTGTGGGAAGGGAATCATTGTAGATGAAGACTGGATCTGCCAAATTCGAGGTGGAGAAATTCACTGGGAAAAATGATTTCAGTTTATGGAGGATCAAGGTGAGGGCTGTGCTTGTTCAACAAGGGTTAATTTCTGCACTTTCACCACCAGATCCAGAAGCTGAGGCAAGGAGGAAGGAGAAGTCACCTGTAGATTCAAGTTCTGTGGCTGGTTCAGAGGAGGATTTTGAAGAAATCTCCATGAAGGCACACAGTGTGATTATCTTGAGTCTTGGTGATAAGGTATTGAGGGAGGTATGTAGAGAGGCTACTGCCTATGGTTTATGGAAGAAGCTTGAATCTCTATATATGACAAAATCCCTAGCTAATAGATTGTACATGAAACAAAAGCTCTACTCATTTAAAATGCTTAGTGATAAACCAGTGTTAGATCAGATGGATGAGTTTGTAAAGATCCTTGATGATTTAGAGAATATAGATAAGAAGCTAGATGATGAAGATCAGGCTCTCTTGCTATTGAGTTCACTGCCTTCTTCCTTTGATCAGTTCAGAGATGCCATGATATATGGAAGGGAACATGCTCTGACACTTGATGAGGTTCAGATAGCCTTGAGAACAAAGGAGTTACACAAGAAGGAGTCATCAAGAAAGGATCCTCATGCCACTGTTTCTGAGGGTTTGTTTACTGCAGGGAAGAAACCACAATAACAGTAGAGGTGGAGCCTCTACTTCAGGAGAAAGTAGAAAGTGTTACCACTGCAAGAAGACTGGCCACTTGAAGAAGAATTGCTATGCTTGGAAGAAGCAGCAAGAAAACCAAACTCCTCAACAAGCTGATGTTACAGTTGCAGATGATAGCTGTGAAGATGCTGAGGTTCTCAATGTGACAGTGAATGGGAAGCAGAGTGAGTGGATACTTGACTCTGGTTGTACTTTTCATATGAGTCCAAAGAGACACTGGTTTGAGCAATTTCAGGAAGTGGATGGTGGCTGTGTTGTGTTGGGGAACAATGTTACCTGCAGGGTTCAAGGAATTGGATCAGTGAGGTTGAAACTTCATGATGGTTCAGTTAAACTCCTCACCAAAGTCAGATATATACCAGAGTTGAAGAGAAATCTCATTTCACTTGGGATGATGGATAGTATGGGGTTCAGTTTCAGCTCGAGGGGTGGATGTCTGCAGGTTAAAAGGGGTGAGGTAGTTGTCCTTGAAGGAGTTAAAAGAAATGACCTATACTACCTAAAAGGTCACACTGTGGTTGGTGAATCATCACAGGTTTCTGAGGTAGAGAAGGTTGAACTGTGGCATCAGAGATTGGGTCACCTAGGTGCAAAAGGGTTGAATGAGCTCTATAAGCAAGGTTTATTTGCTAAAGACAAGTTCTCAAAGTTGAGATTCTGTGAGACTTGTGCACTGGGAAAAGCAGTGAGGGCTTCTTTTGGCACTGGTAGGCATACCACTAAGGGTGTTCTGGATTATGTACACTCTGATCTCTGGGGACCAGCTAGAACTACTACCAAGAGTGGTGGAAGGTTCTTTATGTCAATCATTGATGATTTCAGCAGGAAAGTCTGGGTCATTGTTCTTAAAGCCAAGTCAGAGGCATTTGAGAAGTTTAAAGAATGGTTGATTGAAGTAGAGAAGCAATCAGGTAGGGAGTTGAAGCATTTGAGAACTGATAATGGTCTGGAATTTCTCTCTGATGAGTTTAATGACTTGTGTAAAAGCAAGGGCATTATAAGGCACAGGACAGTTGCCTCTACTCCACAGCAGAATGGAGTTGCAGAGAGAATGAATAGAACTCTATTGGATAGAGTCAGATGCATGTTATTGAGTTCTGGTCTTCACAAGTCATTTTGGGGTGAAGCTGTTAATTCAGCAGCTTATCTCATTAATAGAAGTCCTGCTGCTGCTCTAAGTATGAAAACACCTCAAGAAGTTTGGACTGGGAGAGTTCCAGAACTTGAGCATTTGAGGGTGTTTGGAAGTTTGTGTTATGCTCACACAAAGGGTGATAAACTGGAGGCAAGGGCACTGAGGTGTGTGTTTCTGGGATATCCAAAGGGTGTGAAGGGATACAAACTGTGGTGTATTGAGCCTGGTCAGTACAAGTGCTTCATCAGTAGAGATGTCACATTTGATGAGCTCACTATGCCTATGCTTTCTGAGAAAAGCTTGAAAGACACTGAGTTGTTTGAAGTTGAGCTTGAGGGCAGGGAGATTGCCTCTCAACAGGAAGAAGGTGGAGTTGAGGATGATGATGAGCCTGAGAATGATACTTCTGAAATCCAGGAAAGCTCAAATGATTATCAACTGGCAAGAGATAGGACAAGGAGGGTGATACAGCCACCTCAGAGATATGCACATGCTGATGTGATATCATATGCACTTATGGTTGCTGATGATGTGGATTCCAGTGAGCCAAACTCATATTTGGAGGCCATTTCATGTTCTGAAAGGGAGAAATGGTTGTTGGCTATGCAAGAAGAATTGCAGTCACTGGAGAGGAACCAAACTTGGACCATTGTCAAGAAACCTCACTCACAGAGAGTTGTTGGATGTAAATGGATATTCAAGAAGAAGCTTGAAGGTTCAGAAGGTAGAGATGTGAGGTTCAAAGCCAGATTAGTTGCAAAAGGATTCACACAGAAAGAAGGAGTTGATTTCAATGAAATTTTCTCACCTGTGGTTAAGCATTGCACTATCAGGATTTTGTTGTCCATTGTAGCTCAAAATGATTTGGAGTTGCAGCAGATGGATGTTAAAACAGCATTTCTACATGGAGAACTTGAGGAACAAATATTCATGAAAATTCCAGAAGGAGTTGAGGGTGCTCATAGTGAGAACAGGGTGTGTTTGCTGAGAAAATCATTGTATGGTTTGAAGCAGAGCCCTAGACAGTGGTACAAGAGGTTTGACACATATATGCTGCATATTGGATTTGTTAGGTGCAAGTATGACTGCTGTGTCTATTTGAAAATGAAATTTGGGAAGGTGGTTACCTACTTGCTACTCTATGTTGATGATATGTTGATTGCTAGTAGCTCAAAAGTTGAGGTGGAGTCTCTCAAGAAGCTACTGAGAGCTGAATTTGATATGAAGGATCTAGGTGAAGCTAGAAGGATTCTGGGAATGGATATCAGGAGAAATAGGGCCTCTGGGACATTGAGTTTATCTCAAACACCCTACCTGGAAAAGGTTCTGAAAAGATTCCATATGGAAGAGTCCAAAATCTCATTAACTCCCCTTGCTCAACATATCAAACTCTCAGTTGATCAGTGTCCATCTACACAGTCTGAGATCAAGCCCATGAGCACTGTTCCCTATGCTTCTGCAGTTGGGAGTGTTATGTATGCCATGGTGTGTAGTAGACCTGATCTGGCATATGCTATGAGCACTGTTTCCAGATTTATGTCAAATCCTGGAAGAATGCATTGGGATGCAGTCAGGTGGTTGCTCAGATATATTAAAGGTACTCTGAATCATGGGTTGTTGTTCCAGAGAAGTGATCTCAGAGGAGATGCTTTGGTTGGATTTGTAGACTCTGATTTTGGGAGTAATGTGGATACCAGGAAATCCATCACTGGATATGTGTTCACCCTATTTGGTTCTGCTATTGTCTGGAAAGCCACTCATCAGGGTGTTGTTGCTTTGAGTACAACTGAGAGTGAGTATATGGCTATGACAGAGGCAATAAAAGAAGCCATTTGGTTGAGGGGAATCCTAAATGAACTTGGTGTAGAACAGGACACTGTAGTTGTCAACTGTGATAGTCAAAGTGCTCTGCATTTGGCTAAACATCAAGTGTTTCATGAGAGGTCAAAACACATTGATGTGAGACTACACTTTGTGAGAGATGTAGTGGATAAAGGTATTGTCAAAGTTGAGAAGATTGCAACTGAAGGGAATCCAGCTGACAGTTTCACTAAGGTGTTGCCAGTGGATAAGTTCAAGTTGTGTCAGGATCTGGTCCAGTTAGTGGACATTTCACAATCTCAGTGAGGTTGTGGACCCTTTGACTGCAGCAGAATTGGGATGTCTGTTGTGGTTGTGGAGTTGTGCAGCAAAATACTCAAACTGGCAGTTTTGGGAATTTTTGAGGTATGACTTGATGATCCTGTTGCTTAGTTGTGTTTCTGAGTGGTTTGACTGTGGCCTGAGGTTCATAGTCATGTATATGAACTGTGTGGATTGAGTTGTCTGCATGGTTGTTAAAGATACTTAAAGTCAATGGTTGGATTGACTGGACAGTGTCTGTTCTTGAATTACTTTGGTAGTGATTCTGTGTTGGAGGATGGTTTGTGGTGAATGAAATGTGATGTGGAGTCACATTTCAGGGTACAAACCTAGTGGAGGTGGTTTTATGCTATTTGGTTCAGAATTGAAGAAGTTGAGTACATGAGTTTTTCAACTAGATCAGTTTTGAGTCATTTAGTCGCATTTGAGTATTTCTGGAGCTCTGGTGGATTATATGGTGAGATCTTGGTATGGATTTGAAGCTAAGGATTCAAGGATCATGATGGGACTGATTAGAGATTCTAATTCCAGCCGTGGAGTGCAGGATTTGGATTTGAAGTTGGTTCTGAAATCTAGTTCAGGTCAGTTCTTGAACTGTAGTCTGTTCAGTACTTTTATGGTGTGATCAGTGTTGATCACTGTGATGCTGTTGTGGTATGAAGAATTGCTGGGAGTTGATTTGTTGTGTAAGGTGGAGATTTGTTGAAATGTACACAAAAATCATCTCCGGACGCAAAATCGACAAAATGCGCTTCAAGGGCAAATTGGTAATTTTGCCCATATTTTGAATTTCGCGGAAGAACAAAACGGCGTCGTTTTGATGCTGATTTGGGCAGCGGGTGCATGGTCTAGGTCGATCGATTTCTCAGCGGATTCTTCACCAAAATGGATGATTCTTGAAGCTACGTGATCCTTGTCAGCTCATCTAGGAAACGCACACGGAATTGCTACGCAACATCGCACGGTTGAGATTTGCGAGGTTGTTATGGCTCGATGGCTAGGATGAGTTCATCGATTTTGTGCATTTTCTGTTTTAGCATATAATCACTCGTGTTTGTGATTGATATGCAAGCATTGAGCTAGAGAGAGCTTTGTACAATTGTTTTTGAGCTTCGTATAATACTAGAACACCCCTCCCCTCCACCGTGCACGTAGATTACCTTTCCGGTGATCGAAGCACGTAAAATCGTTTGTTGTGTGATTGTTTCTCTTCGTGTTTTTGTTCGATTAACCATATACAAACTTTCTACGGCGTGAGAGTGAGTGTTAATCGGTGTGTGTGTGATTTTAGTGTTCAGTTCAGTGGTTCAGTGTTAAAATCCATTGTTCAGTGTCTTTTGCGCTGTTCAGTGTTATTGTGAGAGATTCAGTGTCAACAGAGCTCGCGTTTATTTCTGTTGTCTTGATCAGCTGTTCTGATCGGGCAGAAGGGTTTTGATCAGCCATTGAAATTTTAGTCCGGGTCTCACTTATCGTCCTCAGAACTGCTAAGGAATAAGAGGCTAGTTTTTCGGGTAAAATTGATACAAAATAAGGCGGATGACCGGTGAAGAAAAAATCTAGCTAACCTAGCAATTAATAAATCTCAGTTGAAGAAAAAGAAAGATGGGTGAATGAGTAAAACATGAGGGGTGGGGTGGGGTGTGGTTAGTAATGTGTTGTTTTTGCATAGAAGAGTACTATAGGTAATAAGCAAGAGGTGAGTTAATCATTTAATTAAGGGTGAGTTTATTTACGCCTCCTCTTTTACTAAATCTACCCCTTTTATGAATTCACCTTTCTTTATTTTTCATTTTTATAATTACACCCTCCCTAAAATGTCTCTATTATCCTTCTCTTACATTCACTCGTTCATTCAAATTTAATATTAATAAAAACAAATCAGAAAATAAACTCACACAGCTCCCCTCCACCCTTCTGTCTTTATTTGATTCAAAACTTTTGTTTCACTTTTAATTACTTGACAAATTTATGTAACTAAATTAAGCGATAGTACAACAATTTATCCGTCGATTTACAAATCTCTTCGGGAATTTTATTTACAAATTTTTTCGGGATTTTTTTCGTCGATACTTTGATTTCCGTCGGCCGCGGGCTTTCTAGGCCTGACAGGTTCCCGATTGCAGGCGAGATATTGTCGAGCAGCCTGTTGTCGAATAGAGAGATTCTCCAAGGTCTTACAATTTCCGATCGAGATTTTTTCTGGCAAACTGGTTCAAGTTCAGCATTATTTACGTAAAGGTACGACCGTATGAGGGATCGAAATTTCTTAAGCCAAGACTAATCCCTAATTTCAAATGTTTCTGTGTGAATTTCAAGGGAATTGTTTTTGTGTGATTGGCGCCGAAGATTGTGATTCTCCGTCGGAGAGGTGAAGATTTATATGTGCTGATATTTAATGAGAAAAAAAAATATTATATTTATAATAAATAAAAGATGTTGGGTGGTTTATGTGTTTAATGTAGGGGTAGTTTAGATATTGTCTTTCATCATTTAAATAAATAAAATTTTGTGTGGGTGTGTTTATAAACTATGGAGGTGTAAATAAACTGTTCATTTAATTAAATTTAAGGGGTGAATAAATCGTAAGTGTGTTTAAAGTAAATATGAAGGTGTAAAAATACTTCTCTACTACAAATATGACTACTTTGTTTTTAAAATAAAAGGAGAAGCTGAGAAGGGAGTAGTCATGTTTTTAGAGAGAATTAAATTAATATAGTAATTTTGTTTTAAAGTAATAAAAAATGTTAATTAGACCATTTAATTATTAATATAAAAAATAATAAAATTTCATTGCTCCAAAAAACAAATCAATGAAATAATCGAATGATGCAATTTCAAACAGAAGAACAAAATCGAATTAAACAACCATTAAATTAAAGCAATGGCATGTGCATGAAGATGACCCGATCAGTTCTTGTGGGCTGCAGGCTTCCAACAGGACACGGCCTCGTTGACCCGACCTTTCCATCCCAGTAACAACCACTTCCCGTCTTCATCCACGTAAAAGTCCTTGTGATACTCATTCCTCACCGTGCTCCTCACGTGTCTCACCACGCCTTCATCCAGCGGAACCTGCCGGAACCCAGCCTTCCTCATCCTGATCCGCCAGTGCTTGTACGTCTCCGGCCTCTCGACCCTCTCCGTCCCTTCGCAAGCAATCACGTTCATCGCCGTCTTCCCGAGCATGATCTCCTCGAATATCAGCCTGTCCTCGTCCTCCTGTGGGACCGTCGCGTCCATCATGTCAAACATATTACTGAAGTGGAACATCGCCTCCGAGAACCTCGTCGTGAAAAACGGAGCACTGTACTGCCCGTTCGACACCCCGTGGATAAACATCGCCCGCTCGCTCTCCCTGATCAGCTTCAGAACTGCATCCCTCGGGTTGTTATCCGTCACCGTCTCGTCCAACAAATTCTGAAACCGGTACTGCGAGTTCACTACCAGCAATTCCCCCTTTCGTATCTTCAGATCTTCCACTCTCACGCTCTCCCAAATTCGAGCTATCGCATTGTACTCGAAAGGCACGCCGAACCTCTCGCAGTACTTGGCGAGCCGTTGTCCCGTTTCTTCCGCGGGAGAGTCTCCCTTCTGTGGAAGCTCGATCCCAGTGATGCGGAGCCTCGGGGGCCCGCCCCGCCGCTCTGACAGGTTCTGGATCAGGCGGGGCCACTGGAATCCGTACAAGATGCCGAAGTCGACGATGTGGAGCGTGGTTTTTCCGGCGGCGAGTTTCTCGATCGCCTCGTTGGCCAGGAGGATCGACATCTTCCGGAAAGGGCAGGCCGCGATGCACATCCGGTGGGCTTTCAGGACCTCGGAAGCCGATCTCGGCTTCGAGTTGAGGGCCGCGTACATCGCGGTTCCGGTTCCGTGCAAACGAGCCTCGAGGGCGTTGGCGAGGCAGTGAGCGACCCTCTGGAGGCTGTCGCCTCGAGGAGAGGAGTGCGGCCTTATTTGTTGCAGCAGATGAGTCGCTGTCTTGGAGTCGAGGTTCGACACGGCTTGCGCGCATGTCGTCAACAGGCTTCTCAGGTCGACCGGTTCTAATTTCTTGGTGCCATTTTTAATCTTGACTCGCCCGCGTTTTGCGTGCTCGGTGTAGGTTTTCTTGAGTTGGTTTGTGCCGGAAAAAAGCAGGACGTTGTCGTACAAATCTTCCGGATCGGCCTTGTTTGGACTATCTCCTTCTCCCGGCAGTT
This sequence comes from Euphrasia confusa, assembly GCA_954870475.1. NCBI lineage: Eukaryota > Viridiplantae > Streptophyta > Magnoliopsida > Lamiales > Orobanchaceae > Euphrasia > Euphrasia confusa. The sequence continues at coordinate 12,413,618 of OX940965.1, forward strand.
CGTCGTTGTCGTCGTGTTTGTTGAGGACGGCGTGGAGTGATTTCTGGGTAGCGAGTAAGGCCAGGGAGTCGTGGAGCATGTAGGGCGTGGTTTCCAAGTCGTCTTCTTCCATGAGCATGTCGCTTATGAACTTCAGAGTCGCGTCTAAGCAGTTGTTTTCTTCGTTCAAACACGAATAGGATCGAGCTTCTTCGTCGTTTTCTAGAAGTGGATTCAGTTGAACGTGGTTTGGTCGAGCTTCGGATGTCATGATAGATATTTGATTGAGAAAGGATGTATATTTTTTTGTTTTGTTAAGGAGAAAGATGAGATCAAGTGTTCAAAAATGTTTTGTTTTTCAGTTGAACGTGATTTGATTGAGCTTCGGAAGTCATGATAAATATTTTTGTTCAGAAAGGATGTATTTTTTTTTTTGTTTTTGTTTTTTTTTTTTTTTTGTTTTGTTAAGGGGAAAGATGAGATCAAAGGAAACAATAAACCAATGAACGGTGTTCAAAAATGTAAACTATAAACCTAAACTTGAACGTGCCAATGGGCGGTATTACACTAATGATCTTATTTTAAATACATGAACTATCTACGGATCGAGCAACCATATAAAAAATTATTATATTCTTTAATTAATATGTAATTTTAAATTATTAAATATAAATAGTTTGGGAATAAAATTTAAATTTAAATTATATTTTAAACGTAAAAAAATAAAGTAATTTTTGAGATATTATGTAATAATAATATAGTACTATCTTATAATTTATTTTAATTTGAATTTTAAATTTTACTTATTACAATCAATTTCTCAAAACCGTTGTCATATTGTTTTGGGCACATGATTTAAAAAATGGTTAATTTTCAACTTTTTGTTAAAATATATTTTAAAGTATACTTCTTTGAATAAGGATGGAGTATATTTTTTTATAGATTTTTTTATTTTAATATATATATATATATATTTTTTTTTTTTTTAAATAACACTTTTATTTTTTATTATTACATTATTTTTATTTAAGCACTTTTTAAAAATAATATGCCTCCATATTTTTAACTAAAAATATATATTTTTATTTTTTACACCATATAAATTTAATATTGTGCAAATCCTAAAAGTAAAATTTTAAAATTAATATTTTAATTTTTTGTTTTATGTGTTTTGACCGATTCTGCTCATTTAAGCAAGGTACTTCATTATTTCGTTTATGAATATTAAAATTATGAATCGTTGTTTACGGCAAAGAATGATTTACAATTCCTGACTTTCCATGTTAAAAAAATAGAATACACTACTATAAAATAGTAATTTATTGAAAACTTGACCAATGAAAAACTACACCTTGGATAATCAATGCTGAAACTGCTCAAAGTCAATGTAGAGAATATTTTGTTGCCCCACTTTTTTGGAACACCTCGTCCGTGAATATGATTCAAACCGATATTGTTAATTTTTTAATTTTTGTTTTAAAAAATAATTATTTTAGGGGTAATTTGAGAAAAAACACTATAAATTATTATTGAAAAACAACTTATTATATTGTGAATTGGAAAAAGTATTTTTTTAAACCTATTTTGAAAATAATAAACCTATAATTATATTTTATCGGGTAGTCATGATTTTTGTCAAAGAAAATATCTTTCTCATTTAATTTCCTTAATTTGTTCAATTCTAATATAAAAAAGTTTTTCATTACCTGCTCAGTTTTGACGTTGACGAAATTTTGAAGTACACAATTTCATTTGAACTACTAAGCTCAAATGATGTAAAGGACTATCTCACACTTTGAATTGAATCAAAATGCAAATCACTACTCTAATAAATAGTTGAAGGAAAATAAGTTGTTTACTCTCATTCTTTTCATAAATTCAATCATTTACTAAATTGAAATTGAAAAATTAAAATAAATAATGGCACCAAGAGAATAAAACATTATATTGTTCTTTTTAATTGTCAATTTAACTCGTTCAATTTAGATCAATTAAGTTAATTTAACGTATTAAAACAAATTAAAAACATACCATTAATATTTCTTTTTTGTAGTTCAAAGAGATAGCTTGTTAGCTCGTTGATGCAGTAGTACTTGCTTTTTACTTATGCGCAGTATGTACATACATATATATATTTTTCTTAATTGACCTCACCCAAAAAAAAAAAAAAATCATGGCTAGGCTAGCTAGACAGGCTTCCAACAGGACACAGCCTCGTTGACGCGACCTTTCCATCCTAGCAACATCCACTTCCCGTCTTCATCCACGAAGAAGTCCTTGTGATACTCCGCCTTCACCGTACTCTTCAAGTGTCTCACCGTGTCTTGATCGAGCGGGAGCTGTCTGAACCCGGCCTTCCGCATTCTCGCTCGCCAGTTCTTGTACGTCTCCGGCCTCTCGATCCTCTCCGTCCCTTCGCAAGCAATGATGTTCATCGCCACCTTCCCGAGCAAAAGCTGCTCGAAATTACCCCTGTCCTCGTCCTCCGGAGGGATCATGGCCTCGAGCATGTCGAACAAGTTCGACATGTGGTGCATGGCTTCCGAGAATCTCGTCGTGAAGAAAGGCACGTGGAACTGCCCGTTCAACACCCCGTGAATGAACATCGCTGGATTGCTCTCCCTGATCAGCTTCAGAACCGCGTCCCTAGGGTTGTTGTTGTCGCCTGCCAACGTCTCGTCCAGCAAGTGGTGGGACCGGAACATGCAGTTAACCACCACCACCTCGTCCTTCCTTATCTTCAGATCTTCCACTCTCACGCTCTCCCAATTCCGAGCTATCGCGTTGTACTCGAACGGGACTCTGAACCTCTCGCAGTACTTCGCGAGGCGTCGTCCCGTCTCCTCCAGGCTCTCCGCCGGAGAATCTCCGGCTAAAGGATACTCTATTCCGGTGATACGAAGCTTCGGAGGCCCGCCGAGTCTCGCCGACAGGATCTGGATCAGTCTCGGCCACTGGAATCCGTACATAATCCCGAAATCGATTATGTGGAGCGTGGTTGCTCCGGCTGCCAGCTTCTCGATCGCTTTGTTCGACAGCATCATCGACACCTTTTTTATCGGGAGGAACGTGATGCACATCTTGTACGCTCTGAGGACCTCGGCTGCCGATCTCTTCGTGGAGTTGAGCGCGGCGTATATCGGTGTGCCGGCTCCGTTCAAACGAGCCTCGAGCGCGTTCGCGAGACAATGCACGACTCTCTGGGTGCTATCCCCTTGAGGAGAAGAGTACATCCTTATCTGCATCAACAAATGATTCGCGCTCTTGACGTCGTAGCTTGAGACAGCTTGTGCACACGTTGTCAACATGCTTCTCAAGTCGATGAATTCGTCTGTGTTGTTTTTATTGGGCTGATGCCCTCCTTTCGGCTTCCCGTCGTTCGCTTGCATCATGAATTGGTTCGGGCCGGAAGAGAGCAGCACGCTGTCGTACAGTATCTCTGAGCACCTTTCTTCGTTGAGATGGTTGTTATCGTCATCGTCTTTCCGGGCGTCGTTGTTGAGGACGGCTTCCAAGGACTTTTGGGTAGCTAGTAAAGCTAAGGAGTCGTGGAGCATGAAGGGCGTGTTCTCCAAGTCGTCTTCTTCCATGAGCATGTCGTTTATGAACTTGAGAGTTGCATTCGTAAAGTTACTTTCTTCGTTGAAGCACCAAGAAGACCGATCATCGTAATATGCATTAATCGGATCAGATGCCGAGAGTGGATTCAGGGGAAACATGCTTGATGATGGGGCTTGAGAATTCATGATGATCAGGAGTAAAAGGTCAATTATTTTTGTTTTGTTGAAAAGAAATTATAGATCAATGCTATATATATACATACATAGTACTCCGGCCTATGAATTGGAGTATATAGATGATAGATCAGAGTATATAGTAGTTGTAGTAGTAGTAGACTAGTAGTATTAGTATGAATTGGAATACATGGTAGTGAATCGGCTCAGCGCATGCCGCTTGATCTGTTTGGTCGGAGTCAACACTTGCAAGATCATTAAGAGAATATTGTGTAGTCTTGTTCAACTTTTTTTAGTCCAAGCTCCTTCACGTGAAGGTGAAGAAGAAGAAGAGTCAGCAACATATGCTTTATTGAATTAAAAAAAATTGAACGTCGAACATTCGTGTACTATGGTCGAGTCGATTCAACAATCACAATCCCACATCTATTGGAAGAAAAACTTTGAACGCACGTATAAGTTGACATTTTAAGATGTTATTAACCAAAACTTTAATAATTTAGTCGATCTGTGGACTGATCTTACTTTTCTGTATTGAATTGTGAAGAAGCAGAGGAGTTGTAGTGCAGATTCAACAGGTTAATGTACAATTCTAGTTTTCGATGTTCGGTTTTAGCAAGTTATAAATATTTGAAATACCCGAAAACATGGTTTATGTTACATCAGAATACCAAAACTACACACACATCACTCAGCTGCTGAGCTGCTTTAGCTGCGGGCAGCTTGCCAACAGGAGACGGCGTGGATAACGCGTCCCTTCCATCCTTGTAGCAACCACTTCCCGTCTTCATCCACCGAAAAATCCTTATGGTAATCCGCCTTCACCTTACTCCTCACAAATTTCACAATCTCTTGCTCGAGTGGGATTTGTTTGAACCCGACTCTCACATTCCTCATCTGCCACTGCTTGTACGTCTCCGGCCTCTCCACCCGCTCCAACCCTTCGCAAGCAATCACATTCATCACCTCGTTCCCGAATATATGCTTCTCAAACAGCATCCGGTCCTCGTCCTCCCGAGGCACTGTGGCATCAAACATATCAAACACGGAAGAGAAGTGGAAGAGCGCTTCTCTAAACCTCGTGTCGAAGAAAGGCATGTTGTACGTGCCATTGGAAACTCCATATATAAACACGTCTGGATCGATCTTCTTGATCAAGTTCAGAACAACATCCCTCGGGTTGTGGACCGCAACCGTCTCGTCCGGCAGGTTGTGAAGCCGGTCCATGGAGTTGACCACGAGCACCTCCCCCTTCTCGATCTTCAGATCTTCGACCGTGATCGTGTCCCATTTCTTCGCCACGGCGTTGTACTCGAATGAGACTCCAAACCTCTCGCAGTACTTTGCAAGGCGGTCCCCCGCGTCCTTCACTCTCTGCGCCGGGCGAAAGCCCGGCTGCGGGAAATCTATCCCGGTGATGCGAAGCTTCGGGGGCCCGCCGGGCCTCCCCGACAAGCCATGGATCAGGCAGGGCCACTGGAATCCATACAGGATCCCGAAATCGACTATGTGAAGGGTCGTTGCTCCGGAAGCTACCAATCTCCCGATCGTCATGTTGGCGTACAAGTTCGAGGCCTTCTTGAAAGGGCATGCGGTGATGAACATTTTGTACGCCTTGAGGACCTCGGCCGTCGTTATCCTCTTGGAGTTGAGCGCAGCGAACAAAGCGGTTCCGGTTCCGGCGAGACGAGCCTCGAGGGCGTTGGAGAAATAGTGAGCGACTCTTTCCATGCTGTCGCCTTTGGGGGACGAGTGCTGCCTTATCCGAAGGAGTAGATCGTTCGAGGCCCTAATGTCGAAGCCTGCCACGGCTTGCGCGCACTGCATCAAGAGGCTCCTCAGGTCGACGAATTCCTTTGCTGAGACGACGTGTTTCTTGCCTCGTCCCCTCGGACGCCCTCTGCTTGATGTCGACAATCCTTTGGATTTGCTCTGCTTTGCTCTGTTTTGCTCTGTTTCGGTTTGCATCCGACGGTCTGAGTTGGGGCAGAGGAACATGTGATCGTACATTTCCAACGGCTCGATTTCTTCCACATTGTTGGCGAGTTGCTTGTTGCTCCTTTGCTCATCCGTAAACTCCTCCCGGTCGCGAGATTTCTTCACCCCCGTGGTGTTCGGAGAGACTTGATGCTCACCGTCGTTGATCGAACTCGGGTCGACAATAGTACTCGTGTCCGAGGAGCTAAAACTGCTATCACTCTGGGTGAGGGCGTCGTACAAGGATTGCTCGGTGGCTTGGAGAGCAAGGCACTCGTGGAGCATGCTGGGCATGCTTTCCAATTCGTCCTCTTCTTCCATGAGCATCTCGCTTATGAATTTCATGATTTCGTCCGAATGACCGGCTTCTTTAGAACACTCGTCGGATGAACTCGGCGAAAACGAAGAGGAAACTTCTTTGGGAGTCTTGTCCTGACACGAAGAATCGTCTTCGTCGTACCCATCGAAGATGTCGGCAAGAGTTACTGCTTCGGACAACAACGATGATTTGGAAAGACGAATACTAGATTGGAATTCATCGGTTGAGACCATGTATCCTTGGACTAAGGTATCCATTAGAATTAAGCAAGAAGAATGAGTGAGAATATCTTTGATGATTTGATTATATTTTAAGCAAAGGTTACACTGTGAACTTTTGACTTTGTGAATATAAATTTTGATCTTTGGAATTAATATTATATGGAGACACTAGGCAGAAGAGCCAAAACAAAAAGCAGGAGCATTCGAGGAAATGGAGGTGGCGTGCGCCCGGTAGCTGTCGTATTCTATTATTATAAAACTGAACTGAGTATAAAAAATAAAATGAATACTGTGTCCTAAAAAAATAATCACACTTCAAATAAATTGAATACTCTTTTAAAAAAATAACCATACTTCATTTGTAATTAAAAAAAAAATGTGACATCTTTTGAGTACGGAGGAATATTTTATTATTATTTTTAAAATCAACTCTATAGTTTTGTAGTTTTAACAAATGGATCTTTATTTCAACATTCATATTTGGATTATGTCTATTTCTTTTACTCTTATTCAATTAAATTAGTATCACGAAAACTTATAATAACATGAGCGTAAGTAGTACACAGTGCAAAAATATTGAATATCAATCTTCCAGAACGTTTTGTATAAAAAAATTGACATCTATTCTTTGTTTAATTTTTTTTGGATATGGCTCTCTAAAAGTTTCATATTAATGCAGAAAGATAATTAACATTTATTAATGCTTTTGAAAATATCATCTTCAGACATTATCATTACTACCATCACGTAATGTGTGAAATAAATAAATTTCATTATATGGTTCGAAAGTTACAATAATTGTGTTACCATAAGAATCGTGTATGGAGCATCCTTAGAAAACAATAATAAGCTGCCTTCCGCTTTGCCTGATCCCAGAGTTCTCGGCTTATGCTCGATTTTTCTCGTTCTCTTGTTTGGTCTTTGGATTTGATTTGTTCATAGTCATTTAGTTATTAACACGGTGAATTGAGCAGAGAGGTCCATATGCACCTTACGACTTTTATTTCATTCGTCCAATAATATGTTCAAATTAAAAAAATGCATATGATGAATTCATGTTATGTTGGTCAAACATTAATTCATGAACCTACGCACTCTACATTATCTTTTATTTATTTAATTACTACAGTATTATTACTCCATTATACTATTATTTTAACATATTTCATGTGATGAAATAGACATTAGACGTCCAGGTGCAACGGGACCCCCGACACGTTTGTTCAATTATTTTAAGTTTTACACTTTGTTTAAAGTTGTCAGTTGCGTGTGCTTTTTTTCCTTCTACTTTTATATTCCCCTATTTTTTTAATGAATTAAAGACTCAATCAAGAACATTTAAAAACACTAAAATATTAGTGATTTATTGAAAGGGTAAAAAATTGCAAAAAGGTGTTACGTAGGAAACAATAGTAATTAAAATTACACATGGGTAAAAATAAAATTAAGTGGGGTTCATGTTAAGTAAATTGGAGTTGGTTGGTTGGTTCGTTCGTGTGTGTATTTATAAATCTTATGATCATCATCCATGACGAGAATTTGAAGAAAAACAAATTAAGTGATCGATTCGATTCGATTGGATTCACGAGTTCAAGTTGAGTGTATTCCCTCGGTTATCCGGCTGCCAGCACGAGACGGCGTAGATAATTCGGCCTTTCCACCCGAGCAGTATCCACTTCCCGTCCTCATCTACCGAGAAGTCCTTGTGATACCCGAGCTTCGCCTTGCTCACTCGCTTCACCACCTCCTGTTCCAAGGCCAGCTGCCTGAAGCCTCCCCTCCTCGTCCTCAGCTGCCAGTTCTTGTACGTCTCCGGCCTCTCCACCCTCTCCGCCCCCTCGCACGCAATCGCGTTCACCGCCTCCTTCTCGAACAGCTGCTCCTCCAGCAGCAGCCTCCTCTCGTCCTCCTCCGCCCCCACCGTCGCCCCCAGCATATCAAACAGCGACGAGAAGTGGTAAAACGCCTCTTTAAACCTCGTCGCGAAAAACGGAGTCGTATACGACGCGTTAATGATCCCGTGCACAAACACGTCCGGGTTGATCATCTTGATCAGCTTCAGCACCGCATCCCTAGGGCTGTTGTCGGTGTCGGTCTCGTCCGGCAAGTGGTGTAGCCGGAACATCGAGTTCACGACCAGCACCTCGTCCTTCTGGATCTTCAGATCCTCCACCCGAATCGTGTCCCAGTTCTGCGCTATCGCGTTGTACACAAACGGCACCCCGAACCGATCGCAGAACCTCGCCAGCCGGCAGCCCGTCTCCACCACCCGCTCGGCCGACCGGAATCCCATCCTCGGAAAATCGATCCCGGTGATCCGGAGCTTCGGCGGGCCCCCGGGAGCCTCCGACAGGGCCCGGATCAGGCACGGCCACTGGTACCCGCACCGGATCCCGAAGTCGATGACGTGGAGCGACCTCTGCGGGTCCCTCGCGGCGACTTTCCCGATCACGTCGCACGCGAAGAGGTTCGACATGGTCCGGAAAGGGCAGGACTTGATGTAGACCTTGTAAGCCCGCAGCATCTCGGCGTTCGGGATCTTCTTCGCGTCGAGCCTCGAGTATAGAGACGGGCCGGTCCCGGCCATGCGGGCCTCGAGGGCGTTGGCGAAGCAGTGGGCGGCTCGCTCCATGCTGTCCCCCTGGAGGGAGGAGTGCTTCCTGATGAGGAGCAAGAGGTCGTTCATCGTCTTGTTGTCGAAGTTTGCCGCGGCTTGGGCGCTTTGGAGGAGGAGGCTTCGGAGATCGACGACTTCCTTCTTGGAGGCGTCTCGTTTCTTGCCTCCTCCTCCGGATTTCGACTGCCGGGACTTCCGCTTTGATCCCTTGGTGAGATCGTCCGGGTCTTCGTAGATATCCGACGGTTCGTATTCGTCGGGGGAGGGATTGGGTAACCAGAATGGGGACAATGGAGAGGCTTTGGAGGGCTTGTGTTCGGAGTAGTCGGATTCCTCCTCTTCCGAGAGCAACTGGTTTATGAATTGGAGGAGCGCGTTTTCTTTCGACTTTTGGCTCGATTCAACGGCTGACGACGACGGTGATCCTTTCGAGGGAGCGCGTATTTGGTTGAATCCGGTTCGGAATATGTGTCCGAACACGTACACCTCGTCCGGGCCGGAGGAAGACTTGGGTCGAAAATCATTCATGAATTCGGCAGAAAGTCTGAATTAGCTCGAACCGAAAGAGAAAGGATTGTTTTTGAGTGTGGAACGAGGGTGTGTGATTTGGATTAATGGAAATAATTAATAGTTGGTAATAATTTTCTTGTTAATTTATTCATTTCACTGTTTTGTTTTGCGAAATAGTAAGCAGGGGAAGACTTAGGGAAAGCATGCGTGCCAACTTGTGACAACTAAATTAATACAAAGATATGATTCTTTGATTTAGGATCTAGAAGACAATTTATTATGATTAATTAATGGATATTCAAAGATATGCTTTTGAAATATGAAATAAAGGCCTGTTTTTTTCCGAATAAAATTCCACGTTTCTGTATACATCACTGATTACGTGATTAATTTACAAATTGGGCCTCACATTCATCTTCATGTTTCTATATTTTATTCAATTTTATTTCTGTAAGTAATCACACATTACATATCTCTCCTCCTCCAGTTAAAAATTGAGCATTTGTTTTTTTAGACTTTTAAAATTTCTACTTATTTAATTAAGATTTTCAAAAGATTATAAAAATCATAGTTACGCAATTAAAAAATAAAATACTGTAATATATATAATTTTTTTTTTTTGTATTCAACAACATGAATTTTGTTACCTTATGATTTTTTTATTCTCATTCAAAAATATAAGTAAATTACATTTTTTAAATTAATTTTATAACTTCTAATTTTTTATGTAATTTCTCATAAAATTTGTAACTGCTTTCGAAATAATTAAAAATATAAATTTAATTTTGATATTTGTGATATTTCTTATAAAAGTCTCGTAAATAATTAAAATTAATTTTAATACTTAAAAAATACCAAAACCTGTTAATCTTCCTTGAGTCCAAAATTGGCTCTCTTCATTTTATAATAATATGAATATTTTTTTTAGGCAAGAAATTTAGAAAAATGTTAATTCATATTGTTTATCTTGAAATAATATCATTTTTATTTTGAGCGTAATTTTGAATTAATCTTATTTATGTTCTTTTATGCCTATCAAAAATATATTATTTTCAATCCCAAAATGTATTTTTTTTACCAAACAAAAAGGATAAAATATATTTTGAAGTTAAAAATTAAAGTAGTTTTAAATAAAATTTTAAAGTGAAAAGTAAATTAAAATTTCATTATTAAGTAAAGTATTTTTTTATTTTTTAAGGCTATGCATAATTAAACAAAATATCTAAAAATGAAAAATATACAGAATTCTACAAGACATTAAAAATAAACAGGTTTAATTGCGAGAGACAAATCGTAAATAAATCAAAGTTGTTATGAATATTATTATATTATAGTGAATGACTTGTTGGCTAAGTCAGAAACCCTAGATTGTATCCCTATATAAAGACGTCTTCCCGTATGAATGAATACAACAATTCATAAGAATTCACAAGAATTCCCATATGAATGAATACAACAATTCATAAGAATTCACAAGAATTCTATTCTTCGTTATGTTCTCTCATATTGTCTCTCTTTCGTATCTATTATTCTCTCTCAATTTCTCTTGAATTTATAACACGTTATCAGCACGAAAGCTCAACGCAATCTTCATCGAAGTTCACGAAAGCTCAATCGCGTTCTTCATCGAAGTTCTACTCATCCAAGATTGAACTCCAAAGCAAGAATTTATATGTTTGTTTATATTCATTAATAATTATAAATATATCTACTTCTCCTCCCTTCTTCTTAATATTATATTAATATGTTCCCGAAGAACAATATAATCTTATATTCCTAAGTAATATCAAATGTTCCCGAAGAACATTTAATATCAAATTAATTATCGTGAGTAAATCAATTAAATTTTTAATGTTTTTGAAGAACATTATGATATGATATTTTTGAAGAAATATCAAATCTAAAAATTAAATATTCCTGAAAAACATCGTGATATGATATTCCTGTAGAAATATCAATATCAAATTGATTATAATTATATACTAATAATATCGAATAATATATTCGAAAATTCACCGTGAAAGATCCACTAGTTTTGTGAAAAAATTTAAAAGAAATATACGATCACCCGAAGTTGGTCGTACTACCAAAATCGTGGTATGATTGACTCCACGTTCGATTACAAGATTTTAAATCTGTCGAAACATTCGGAATAAATTGGTTGTGGAAAAAAATCATGAAGTTCGACTCACAAGTTTGAGTCGCATTATAATTTGATATTCTGAAGCAATATCAAATCAATTAATCTTAATATATCAATTAAATTGAATGTTCCTGAAGAACATATACTCCGGTTTAAAATATTATATTGATCGTTCTGGAAGAACATCATGATTTGATATTATTCGATAAATATCAAATTAAATTGCTCACGTAGTAGCAATAAGTTTGGAAATATCAAATTAAATTGCTCGTAGTAGCAATAAGTTTTAAATGATCCAGAAGAACATTATGATATGATATTCATGAATAAATATTGAAATTCTGAAAAAATAATACAAAATATTTCTGAAAGAATATTTTTATTGATTGCTCCCGAAGAAGCAAAGTTCAAAACATTAAATGTTTTTGAGTAAATTTACATCTCATGATACTCATAGTGAAACGTCAAATTCGATTGTTCTTGTTAAAACAATGATTACATAAGAATTATCCCTGAAGGATATCTTTTGAAAATCGAAAACAAATGTACTATGTAGGTACTCATGGAATATCGAAAAAGTCGATTCCAATTAAATGTAATTTCTGAGAAAATTATATTTTGAAATTTATTTTGATCCCCGAAGGATATTGGTAAATATATTATATCCCCGAAGGATGATTGGTAAAAATACTGTATCCCCAAAGGATCATTGGTAAATATATTATTATGCATGACATACTAAGAGTGAGCTCCGGAAGAGCTTTACTAATTATCCCCACGAGTACTACAAATGTACTTAAAATGAAGATGATGCATATCATGATTGTGCGTGGAAATGAATCGAGCATTTCCCATCTGCGAATTAATTTTACATATCCAAGGTATATTAATATCACCACTAAAGTGTATGAACGGTCATACTAAAAAATAAGGTATATTAAATATCTCAAGCCCACGATCCAGAAGATCACGATCCTGAAGATCGATTTATAGCAGTTACGCTGATTTGCATATTTAAGGAAGATCATTTCCCGGTATTAGGGGGAGATAAGAATATAAAAGATATAAATGCCGAGAAATTTCATTGAATGAAAAAGATCTTCAATTCTTAATCCACGCAGCAAACAATTGAACCCGAAGTTCATGAAAATAAGTAACTTGCAATATGCAGCAAGTAATCTGCCAAATTAATGAAGGTGTGACAAAATCACATATATTTGTGATAAATGAACTATAAGAGTTCAAATACCAAATAGATCAACTCAAATGTTGATTCTAATATACGCCTGAAGCGTAGTAGATCGATCTTAAGATATAAAATAAATCCGCGGAAAAACAAAGAAATTAAGTCACCCTCAAAATCTCCCGAAGAGAGTTAGATGGAAATCCCATTGAAAAAACACGTGCACATGATAATAGAAAATCGTGGGATTGCGGAACAACCAAATTAAATATTTTGGGAAATGATGAAAGATTTGGTTGATAGAATGAATTGTCATCAACATGGAAAAAGTCGTCAACGACATATTTGCCTCAAGAGTTGCTCTAGAAAAACTGGATCAAAAACTTAAATCAATGATAGTGTGCCAGCAGCATTCAAGAAATAAGAAACGAGCAATTGAGGTTGAGCATGACTCGCTAAATAAAAGAGATATTTTGACTTTATAGTACACACCTCAAAATATTATCCCAGAAGGATATACGTGGGTGTTCGTAAGAAAAACGAGTAATGATGTGGCGAGATATAAAAGCGAGGTTAGTTGCTCAAGAGTTTTTCGCAGAAACTCGATGTTAATCAAATATTTTTAAGGATGACATGTAGTTCCGCTACTTAATATTTCTGGCAGCAACAACGATAAATATAGATATGCATGAATTGTATGATATGACCATGTAAAAGTCATTAGAAAGATACATACATGAAAATCCTGGATGGATTTTAAAATTTCTGATATGAAAGGAAATGAAAATCAGAACATGTACAATATCATATTACATATGTCATTATGGAGAAAAATGATATTGAATATAAGGTCCCGAAGACCAGTGATTGATCCCGAATGCCAGTGATTGCACTCTTTTTCCCTCTACTAAGTTTTTCCCATGGAGTTTTCTTAGTTAAAGGTTTTTAACGAGACAATCACCACAATATAAATGTAAATGTCGTGTACTCTTTTCCTCGAATATTTTTTCCTACAAGGTTTTATAACGAGGTTTTTAACGAGGCATGTACATCACTCAACTCGATAATAATGAGAACATCAGAATGTTCCATATGAGTTTATTTTCGAGATAAAGTGAGATATTAAACCTGAAGTTCAAATAATTGTGAATTGAAGTTCACATTATTGTTCATTTGTCAAAAATGTATATTGAACACTAGACGCATCTCAAATACTCCAGAAGAGTTACCGGCCGGTTATAGCAATTGCGAATGCTCTAGTCAATATAGATGTCTGGTAAAGGCATGTCCCTGAAGGACGAAAAATATATAATAATACAAATGAATGTGAAACTCGACAATTCGAAGGTTGTGTCCTGAAGACAAAAATGTATATTTGAATAACTAAGTTTTTCCTATATGGTTTTATTAGTTACATGTTTTAATGAGAACGATTAATCACCAATAACTACTTTCAAGAAGTCAAAAATCTTCGGTGATTACAATCAGGGGGAGCAAGCTGTACTCTTTTTCCTTCGTCGAGGTTTTATCCCACTGGGTTTTCCTGGCAAGATTTTAACGAGGCAGCAATCCTGTAAATAGTCATTCAAGGGGGAGTGTTATGAATATTATTATATTATAGTGAATGACTTGTTGGCTAAGTCAGAAACCCTAGATTGTATCCTATATAAAGGCGTCTCCCCATATGAATGAATACAACAATTCATAAGAATTCACAAGAATTCTATTCTTCGTTATGTTCTCTCATATTGTCTCTCTTTCGTATCTATTATTCTCTCTGAATTTCTCTTGAGTTTATAACAAAAGTGTAAAAATATATTTTTAAGTTGAAAATAAATTTTTAATAAAAAAAATTTAAAGGGTAAATTAAAAGATATTGGTAAATTATGTTTTAAAAGGGAAATACGAATAAAGTTTTTATAACTTATATTTAGCTCAAAGTTTTTTATCCAAGTGATGTAAGATACTCCATATTTAACATACCCCTCACAAGTATGTTTGATTTCATTTTGAGACATTCATTGTCATTTTGGTCTGCTTTGATACCATATTGAAGTTGAATAAATAACATTTTAAAAAGTTTTAGTAAAGTAATAAAGTTATTTAATTTATATTTGAGTTTAAAATTACTTTCTCTGTTGAAGTTGAATAAATAATATTTTAAAATTAAAAATCTTGAAAAAATGATAATATTATTCAATTTATATTTGAGTTTAAAATTAATTTCCAACTTATATGTGATATCTAACAGGTTATTATAATAAAATATCTAAATACTCAATTTGTCCACACTAAAGTATATAGTACTACATAATTTTATTTTATTTTATCTATATCTCAACTTAACATGTATAATCTTAACAAGTAAATGCTTTTTTTTTTTACTTTTTTTTTTTAATTTTACGTGTTAATCAATTAGTGCTTAAATAGCTGGGATGAAAGTAAATATAAAAATAGTGTATTTTTATCGTGGAAAGAAGCGAGTAAAATTGTATACGGAAACTAACTAGTCGTAAGTAATGATGTTAACTGTGAAACAATAGGTGAGTGAAGGATAACAATTACAGAGTACAAAACAATTTAGCTTTACATAGTCAAAAAAGTATTATCTTGTGTATTATTTTCTAAATTTGTCATGATGAAGATATATATACCTAATACAAAATCTTCATTATGACTAAAGCAGAGAAATAATGAACTTCGAATCAATCAGAGATAATATCATAGACGTTTTCTAACATAAACTAATTTTATATTTGATTTTTTTTTTAAATCAATACTGATAATATTTGACCATTTTTATTTGAATTTTAAAAGTTAATTGTAATGAAGCTTACTGCACAACTCATTCTAACGCAATGTACGTCTTGTGTGACTTCTATTAAGTAGATCGGTTGTCATGAAAACATTATTATTATTATTTTATTTTATTTAAATCAATTTATTCTTGTTTCTGTAATACTCAAGTGAACAAGGATCACATGCATAAGAAAAAACGTTAAAGCTGTCCGTAGGCTTTATGTGCGACCAAACACAAAATTAAAATAAAAATCGTCAAATAGAACAAACATGTTTATTCTTTCAAAAAAAAAAAAAGTTTCTTTTATACTTAATTTTAATTTGATTCAATTAAGTTGAATTCAACTCATCTCAGTTAAGTTAATTTGATAAAATAAATTAAGTTCAATAATTTTAAGTATATAATTTTGTTGATCCTATAATACAACCCATAATTTAAAAACATAAAATTTTATTTTTATTATTATGATAAAAAAAATCAATTTAACCAAATTCAAGTGAAAAGAATAATAATTAAGTATGAATATTACGTTACATGATATTTTTGTGATATTATCTCAACAAAGTTTGATCTTTATTTTATCACGAGTGGTTCCCATGTCGAGCTTGAGTCCAATCTCTTCGACTTGCCTTGCTTTACTCACCCCTCCAAGACTAAACCCAGGCCGAGCTGATCGGTGTCCATACACGGCAGACGTGCACATGCAGCACATGTGTCGACAATGTTATGATACGTAAAAAACATCTTATTCAATATTGAATACTCTATTATTTTGTTAATTTATTGTGTATTAGAAAATAGTTACTTTCTCTATTTCTTCATTTTTTTTTATAAATTAGAAAGAGTGAGTCGTTTTTTAAGACACGAAAGAAGTACTCTGTAATTCACATTTTGAATGGAGACGGAATAATCTTATTGACTTGCGAATCTTGGCATTTTTTTTTTATTTATTTCACTAATAATTTATGTTTGATTTGACTTGCGACTATCCGTTTATTTTTCATGGAGTACATAAATACATTTTGTAATTGTAATTACAAGTAAAACAGATCAATTGAAATAAAATAACACAATAAAAATAATGTGATGTTTTGTTTAAATTTTATTTATTTATTATGAATATTTTATGGGTAAAATATTCATTTTTTATTTAATATACTGAGATTTAAAAAATATAATTAAAATTTTGAGTAAAGTCCAATTTTTACTAAAATTTTCAGCATAAAATGCATTTTATTAAAAAAATTATAATTAAATACATTATAAAAGATTTTGAAGCTAAATACAGTAAAAACTCTATAAATTAATAAGCTCGGAACATGAGTATTTTTTTTTTCATTTAAAAGTCGACACCATAAAATTTTATTAATTTAGAGAACTCGAGTATTAATTAATAAAGGTTTTATTATACATTTTTTCTTACAAAAATTAAAATTTATATTTGATTTTCCATCAAGAGGTCTCCCAACTCACTGAGTACATCATTATAATCTCATGACATAATTATTAACATTTATATATCATTATCATGTTTTTTCTTGAGAATTAAAATTCTTCCATCCATCTCATCATATCCCTTTTGTCATCACTCTTGTCATTGGGTTGAAAAGCTTAGCTTATTATACCATGTTTATTGGGAAGGCGTGACGCCCACCCTTCACTAAAAAATAAAAAAATATATATAATAAAATAAAGTGTATGCTATCTTCACGACTCGACTTCTCTCAAAGACTTGAACTATGTTTAAATGATCAGCAATCAAACTCATACCGACCCAAAGTTTCATTTTCTTTTTTGAGCATTACTCCTTAGGAAGTGTCCCGAGTAATCACAAATGTACTCAAAATGCGTTAAATTGTAACTTGTTAATAAAGTATGAAAAAGTAAAAATTGAATTGAATGTTAGATTGACGATATAGAAAAGAGTGTAAATAATTATTAAAAAGTTGTGTTGAGATATGTTGTTATAAAGATGGTCCTCTTTTGTAACAAAAATATCATTTTTTCAAAAAATACAAAAAACATAATCTTCTTATTATGAATAGTAGTAATATTTATTTGGACTAATAAAGATGACAGTTGTTAACGGTCGAAAAATCCTGTTAGGACCCTACTGAACAAATATAGAGATTTAGGGGATTGAGTAAAGTGGACAGCGAGCCCTGCTCGGTCCGAATTTATCGAAAATTGTGTCCTCCCTAATACATTGCAGAGTACCTACTATTTATAGTGGTACAAACTAGGGTTTACAAAAATGAGTATTAGGCCAATTCTATTTTGGGCCTATAACCTATGTTGATACGGCCCATTTGGAGCCCATTGCCGACCTCGGTCAATGCCATGTTGTCGGGGAGGATATACTCTGTCGGCCTGGGCGGGTCCTGCTCGTCTTATTCCACTCGAGCTAGGTGGGAGTTCCTGGTTGGTCTGATTCATTCCTTGGTGCCCATGTAGCATTGTGTCCCTCTGAGCTGGTTCTCATCATCGAGCTCGTCCAAAGGTGTGCTCGGATTATGCTCTTCTCTTCGCCACCGAGATGGGTCTGCTTCTTTAGCTGGTACGACGCGGTATCAGTGGGTATATGAATATAACCTACACGAATTATATAATAGCTAACATGTCTCATGATCAGCCCAACCCACTGAGCAGGCCTCTTTTTCTGAAGGGCTCCGAGCTGGTCCTTATTTACAAGGCCTCGGGACCATCTCGGTAAGATGGGTTGGAGAAACATTATACTTCGGCCCTGCTCAGTCATCTCACCTTGCTGGGCATACAGTTATGCTAGGTGGCCTGCTCTGCTCAATCACCCTGCCTCGTTCAGCCATCCTGCCCTGCTTAGTCGTCATACCCTGCTGGGCATACTGTTATGCTAGGCATTTTGATGGTTGTTGGGTTCTCTCATTCTGCTTAACCTTTCTATGCCGATCAAGTACCGCAAGTTCCGATTTGCACAACATGAAAGGCTTGTTGGATTTCTTTAATGGACCTTCTTTGGACACTTAAGTAGCCTATTGGGCATGTGTGCCTCGTTCTAGGCATGGAGGGCAATGTTTTAGGGCCTCGGGTAAAATGCCTATCAATAAATGCCCCCCGAAAATGACTTTTCTCGCCTTATAGGAGATGGAAAGTTGATTTCGGTCGATTAGGTATTTATTGAGGCCCGAGTTGGTCCTCCTTGGAGAGCTTGAGAGGAGGTCCTTTAGATCATTTTCGGTTTTGGAACTGCTATCCTTCTCGCACGCATCAGCGCGTGATTTGCAGAATTTTAAATTACACAGAAATAAGTCAGGTTGACACTTGGTCGGCCAGATATCCCTTTGTGATTCGCCATTTTGTGATTCGACGCCTCGTCTCTGGGCGACGACATTTGAAATTCAAATCTCGAACTTACCGCTTATTTTCTTACCTTTTCAAAATTTACAACGTACCTCCGCCCAAGTCCCCGAACGTGCTCGGCCGTTTCTGGTAAGTATTTCATTCATATGTTGGCCAGTTCTGTCTGGTCCTGGATTCTGAATGACTTAGAGCGTCAGAGACCGAGGAAGGACAGAAACAGCGGGATGTCAAGATCACCGAGCTGACCTCGAAAGTGGAATTGGTGTGTTAGGAGAAAATGGATCGAGAGTTTGACCCGTTCCGAGATCCGTCTCTCTCGGGCCGTAACTCGGAATCCTCTGCACGTTTAATGGGCCTATACTCGATCTGGAGGAAGAGCATGGCCTGGACCTACCTTGGTGGCTTGTTAATGACATGTCTCCGAGATGACCTGACACACCTGCTGTTCGACGAACTTGATGACTTCAGGGCATTTCTCTGAAATGCCCCAGTGCTATATGCTCAACCTCATGTATGATAAGCACAGTTGTATTTCAATGGCTTATGAAAGCTAAGACCTGCTCGACAGGATACTAGGTGAGCACGAAGCATTTATATAAAGTGCAAAGGTTCGTTTCTGTTATCGACGTTCAGCAGCGCCTAACATGTTCATCCTGAACAAGCCTCAAAGGAGAATCATTTATCTCTAAATAATATTTGTTCCTGCCAGGATTTTGAGCAAGTCATCGTGCATGCTCGTCCCGGATAGGTCAGCTTGGAGGAATTTATTTCGTCTCTGAATAATGATATGTTCCTACCGGGATAGTGATCAGGTCATGGTGCGAGCTCATTCCGGTCAAGTTAGCACGGAGGAATTTCTTTCGAATCCGAATAATAGTGTTTTTGACGGGATGATGAGCATGTCATGGTGCTTTCTCACCCCGGTCATGTCAGCTCAGAGGGGTTTCTTTCGACTTCGAATAATGATGTTCCTACCGGGTGATTGAGCAGGTCATGGTGCGTGCTCATCCTGGTCAGATCAGCTCAGAGGAATGTCTTTCGACTCCGAATAATGATGTTCCTATCGGGATGATGAGTAGGTCACGATGCGTGCTCATCTCGGTCATGTCAGCTCGGAGGAAGGTCTTTCGACTCCGAATAATGATGTTCATATTGGGATGATGAGCAAGTCATCGTGCATGCTCGTCCCGGATAGGTCAGCTTGGAGGAATTTCTTTCGTCTCTGAATAATGATATGTTCCTACCGGGATAATGTTCAGGTCATGGTGCGAGCTCATCCCAGTCAGGTCAGCTCAGAGGAATTTCTTTCGACTCCGAATAATGATGTTCCTGCCGGGATGATGAGCATGTCACGGTGCGTG
This sequence comes from Euphrasia confusa, assembly GCA_954870475.1. NCBI lineage: Eukaryota > Viridiplantae > Streptophyta > Magnoliopsida > Lamiales > Orobanchaceae > Euphrasia > Euphrasia confusa. Next base: position 12,433,798 of record OX940965.1, read on the forward strand.
CTCATCTCGGTCATGTCAGCTCGGAGGAAGGTCTTTCGACTCCGAATAATGATGTTCATATTGGGATAATGAGCAGGTCATGATGCGTGCTCATCCCGGTCAGGTCAACTCGGAGGAATTTATTTCGACTCCGAATAACAGTGTTTCTGCGGGGATGCTGAGCATGTCATGGTGCTTGCTCGACCCAGCCAGGTCAATTCGGAGAAATTTCTTTCGACTCCGAATAATGATGTTCCTACCGGGATGATGAGCAGGTCACGGTGCGTGCTCATCCCGATCATGTCAGCTCGGAGGAAGGTCTTTCGACTCCGAATATTGATGTTCATATTGGGATGATGAGCAGGTCACGGTGCGTGCTCATCCCGGTCAGGTCAGCTCGGAGGAATTTCTTTCAACTCCGAATAACAGTGTTTCTGCCGGGATGATGAGCATGTCATCGTGCTTGCTCATCCCGGCTAGGTCAGATCGGAGGAATTTCTTTCGAATCCGAATAATGATGTTCTTACCGGGATGATGAGCAGGTCACGCTGCGTGCTCATCCCGGTCATGTCATCTTAGAGGAGTTTCTTCCGACTCCGAATAATGTTGTTCCTACCAGGATGATGAGCAGGTCACGGTGCGTGCTCATCTCGGTCATGTCAGCTCGGAGGAAGGTCTTTTGACTCCGAATAATGATGTTCATATTGGGATGACGAGCAGGACATAGTGCGTGCTCATCCCGGTCAGGTCAGCTCAGAGGAATTTCTTTCAACTCCGAATAACAGTGTTTCTGCCGGGCTGATGAGCATGTCATGGTGCATGCTCATCCCGGCTAGGTCAGCTCGGAGGAATTCCTTTCGAATCCGAATAATGATGTTCCTACCGGGATGATGAGCATGTCATGGTTCTTGCTCATCCCTGTCAGGTCAGCTCGGAGGAGTTTCTTTCGACTCTGAATAATGATTTCTCTTCGCCGGGTTTTACGAGCAGCTCAATGGCGTATGCTTGGACGAACTGACCTTAGAGGAGTTTTTGTTAACTCCGAATAATAGTTGGCCTTCTTGCTGGATCTTATGATCAATTCGATGGCGTATGCTCTGCCCGGACTGACCTTCGAGGAATTTTTTGTTAAATCCGAATAGTAGTTGGTCGTCTTGCTGGGTCTTATGAGCAGCTCAATGGCGTATGCTTGGCCGAACTAACCTTAGAGGAGTTTTTGTTAACTCCGAATAATAGTTGGCCTTCTTGCTGGATCTTATGAGCAATTCGATGGCGTATGCTCTGCCCGGACTGACCTTGGAGGAGTTTTTTGTTAAATCCGAATAGTAGGCTGGGTCTTATGAGCAACTCAATGGCGTATGCTTGGCCGAACTGACCTTAGAGGAGTTTTTGTTAACTCCGAATAATAGTTGGCCTTCTTGCTGGATCTTATGAGCAATTCGATGGCGTATGCTCTGCCCGGTCTGGCCTTGGAGGAGTTTTTTTGTTAAATCCGAATAGTAGTTGGTCGTCTTGCTGGTCTTATGAGCAGCTCAATGGCTTATGCTCAGTCCGGATTGACCTTGGAGGAGTTTTTTGATAACTCCGAATAGTAGTTTTATTCTCCTTCTGGGCACGAGCAGCACCTGGCATATGCTCGACCCGGATAGGCCCTGGAAGAGCAAGTTCGACCTTGAAAATATTTTTTCTCCTTCTGGGATCCGAGCTGCACCTTGCATGTGCTTGGCCCAGATAGGCCCTGGAGGAGCAAGCTCGACTCCGAAAATAATTTTTCTCCTTCTGGGATCCGAGCTGCACCTGGCATGTGCTCGGCCCAGATAGGCCCTGGAGGAGAAAGCTCGACTTCGAAAATAACTTTTCTCCTTCTGGGATCCGAGCTGCACCTGGCAAGTGCTCGGCCCAAATAGGCCCTGGAGGAGCAAGCTTGACTCTGAAAATAATTTTATTTTTGGAGCCTTGCTCTGCGCCTTTTGGCGACCTTCTTGGGCATTTCCATGAAATGCCCCAGTGTAGTTTTCTTAAGAGAGACATGCTCTCGAATTATTAGGTCGACCCCGGTGGATTGAAGAATTTTTTTTTTAAGAGGGACTTGCTTTCTGAATCATTGGATGCCCTTGGGCATTTCTCTGAAATGCCCCAGTGTAGCTTTTTCTGAAGAGAGACCTGCTCTCGAATTATTAGTGCGACCTCGGTGTATCGAAGAATGCTAGAATTTTTTTTTATTTGATGATGCACGTTCTCGACATAATCATGGATGATGTTTTTCTAAGTGTAGTGAATTCTAGGAATGTCGGTCGACAACTCCGTTTAGATGCTCAAGCTCATGAGATTCGTTTCACCTGCTCTTTTCTCGTTTGGCTTACCGTTTATAATGACTTGGTCGTGTGTGAAGGATTGATCCTCTGGTCTGACCTACACTATTTTAGCCCTGCCGTGGGAAGATGCAGATGTGCCATCGATTTAGGTGCATGCGTTCTCGATTCGGCGAGGGGGCGGCTCGGTCGATGTCATTTTCCCCAGTCACTCGCCTCCTTGTTGGGCGATTCAGCGTTCCATGTTCAACTTTATGGTCAAATTTAAGTAGGGGGCGCCTCTCTGGCTGTCTGGCCTTTGCGTTCGTCGCCCTCTTCTCTCGGCTCTCGATGCAGGATTTCGAACTCTTCTTTGGTCATCCTTTTCTTTCTAGTCCTTTTTAAAGTTTATCGACTCACTCGATTCTCCGTGGTGTCCTCTCGAAGTTCTACTTCTTTCCCGACGGACCTTTCTATATTTTCGGCGACGGACTTGGTTCGTCGTTTTCCACATCTCATGATTCACCTCTTCGTGGTCAAATTCTTCCTTCAACCTTCGGGGATCAGGTCCCTGCTCTCGACCCCATGCTGCCTTTACTCACATAGCAAACCTTCCTCGGGGCTTGCGAACTGGTCTCTTTATCTCCTCTGGTGTCTGGAAGCTCCCAAAGTTCAAATCACCGTTTCCGTCCGCGGTTAGCGGAGTTCTTGCAGCTTCTCGCTTCCTCTTTTGGATGGCTCTTTACCTATCAATAAGGGATTACTCCTTGTTCTCTCCATTGGATAAATTGACAGGAGTCAAAGCATGTCCTTGGGCCTGCTCGGACCAGTTGAGTTATCCTTCGAAATTTGAACTTCTTGCTCGGGCTGGCCCAGCATGCTTGGTGTGATGTTCGTCTGAATCGCGTCAGCTCGCTGATGCTCGTCTGAATCACGTCAGCTCGTTGATGCTCGTCTGAGTCATGTCAGCTCGCTGATACTCGTCTGAGTCATGTATGCTCGCTAATTCTCTACTCAACGCTCGAGGATCACCCCTCCTTCTAGCGCGAATTGTTAACGGTCGAAAAATCCTGCTAGGACCCTACCGAACAAATATAGAGATTTAGGGGAATGAGTAAAGTGGACAGCGATCCCTGCTCGGTCCAAATTTATCGGAAATTGTGTCCTCCCTAGTACATTGTAGAGTACCTACTATTTATAGTGGTACAAACCAGGGTTTACAAAAGTGGGTATTGAGCCAATTCTATTTTGTGCCTATAACCTATGTTGATTCGGCACATTTGGAGCCCATTGCCGACCTCGGTCAATGCCTTGTTGTCGGGGAGGATATACTCTGTCAGCCTGGGCTGGTCCTGCTCGTCTTATTCCATTCGAGCAAGGTGGGAGTTCTTGGTTGGTCTGATTCCTTCCTTGGTGGCCATGTAGCATTTTTGTTGGAGTTGTGTACTTAATGTCTAGATTTATGTAACGGAAACTCACGATCCATTGCCACTAATTTATTTAATTTAATAAACAATTATTTGCGTTTAATTATTTATAATTAAATATATGCAAATTATAGTCCTGGATTCTATACGTTGTAGTTAGTATGGTGTGTCGGGCCCACACAGAAGATCATACTATCGGTTACTCGTATTTAATCGAACATTTGCTCACGACCTAGATGGACACGGACCAATCCATCGGTATAGTCGTTGTATGAGGGAGAAAATAATCTGTCTTGATTATTTTATCATACTTGTACACTTGGTGTATTGGGCGGATCGTTTGAGATTTATCGATTAGGATTGCCTTGGATAATCGATTTAAATCTCAGTGTATTTTATTCTTAATCCCCGATACTATTGCGGGTGTGTATATTTGATATAAGTGACTTTGATTTTCCAAAGGAATTGACCGGTTTAATTACTGGGTCAATTACCGGTTAAGTTGGGTCGCTATATTTTATATATGACATGCCGTGAATACTTGACGGGAAAGTGTATCCCGGAAGGGTTGATAATATCCCCGAGATGAGTTCATAAGGAATTATTATGTAAACCCTGCAGGTGGAATTTATTCCGCATAATAATTAAGGTTGAATGGTACTATTCTCGGATATAAGAGATGAATAAATTAATTAGCAATAAATTAATTTTATTCATGGATATTTATATCTTAAATACACGGAATAAATAATACTACCGGAGAAATATTATTTGATATAATATGGTTTAATATTGGGAGTGCAATTAATTTATATAGTGGAAAATAAATTAATTAATATTAATGGGATTAATAGATTTGGGCTTGAGCTCAATTTAATCATTAATATTGGAAGTCCAATATTCCACCTCCTTAAGATCCCCTACGTAGCCTATAAAAGCACTACATGGTCTTCTCTATTCTCATAACTTGAAGAACACAATTCTAGAGAGAGAAAGTAGAGAGGGAGATCCATGGAGTTCGGAAGATCGTCGCCCACCCGACGTTCGAGCTAGTGCAAGGAATACGTGGGAAGGTCTCAAGGTCTTCATAAGATCTCGTTTCTCCGTACAACGAGAACAAAGGTAAAATCATGAAAAACCCCTTTATGATTTTAAGATTTAATTCGTATATACATATGAACAAAGATCCGAGGGACGAACCCGGGGACGGGGATCGACCTCGCGGTGATGATCGAAGATCATCGGACCGCGGGAGGTCGGGAGATCCCCGCCGGGATCGCATGTAAACCCCTCGGCTGGACGCCGAGGGTGGCGATCGGCCCTAGGGCACGATCGCCGTGCGCGAAGGGACGAGCCCCAGCTGGACGCCGGGGCATGCGATCAACTCGAAGTCGATCGCGGGGGCCAGCCGCGGGCTGGTGCCGCGGCAGTCCGCTGGGCGGACGGGCCCCCTCCCGGCAATGGCGGTGAGTCGCCGAACTCACCGCCGGGGGCTGCTACGAGCAGCCCCGGGGATGCGCGAAGCATCCCGGCGATCGCAAACGCGATCGCGAACCCCCTCCTCGCGGGGGTTCGGCTGGACAGCCGCGGGTTTATCCCGCGGCGGGTGTTCGGTCGGGCCTCGGTTCGCGTACGGTGGTTCGCGGTGGTTTCCGGCGAAGGGATTTTGATCGGGGTTATATTTCCGCAATTCCGTTAACCCCGGGATATCGATTTCCAACAATTTTGTTTCTCCGAGCTGGTTCTCATCACCGAGCTCGTCCAAAGCGGGTGTGCTCGGATTATGCTCTTCTCTTCGCCACCGAGATGGGTCTGCTTCTTTAGCTGGTACGACGCGGTCCTAGTGGGTATATGAATATAACCTGCACGAATTATTCAATAGCTAACATGTCTCATGATCAACCCAACCCACCGAGCAGTCCTCCTTTTCTGAAGGGCTCCGAGCTAGTCTTTATTTACAAGGCCTCAGGACCATCTCAGTAAGATGGGTTGGAGAAACATTATACTTCGGCCCTGCTCAGTCATCTCGCCCTGCTGGGCATACAGTTATGCTAGGTGGCCTGCCCTGCTCAATCACCCTGCCTCGTTCAGCCATCCTGCCCTGCTTAGTCGTCATACCCTGTTGGGCATACTGTTATGCTAGGCATTCTGATGGTTGTTGGGTTCTCTCATTCTGTTTAACCTTTCGATGCCGAGCAAGTACCGCAAGTTCCGCTTTGCACAACATGAAGGGCTTGTTGGATTTCCTTAATGGACCTTCTTTGGCCACTTAAGTAGCCTATTGGGCATGTGTGCCTCGTTCTAGGCATGGAGGACAATGTTTTAGGGCCTCGGGTAAAATGCCTATCAACAACACTAAATAAAATAAATTAAATTGGATTAAATTTGATTAAATTGAACTAATTTGAATTATACTTAAATTGTTTTTAAAAGAACCTAACAAAAATTTTGAAAAAAATATATTAACAATTGACTATTTATTATATTATTAATATATTTTAAAATATAAAGTAATTTTAAATAAAATTTTTAAAAATATGAAAAAAGAGTAAAATTATTTTTTATAATTAAAAAAATAAAAATAATTATTCTATCTATTCTAACTAATGATGCACATTTTTTCATATGTATGTCTCAACTAAATATGCACCTCTTACAAAAAGTTAAAAATATATTTTTATGGTTACTTTTTCTTTGTAATTTAAAAAAAATGTAATTATTGTGTTGAGACAAAGGAGTATTTATTAATTATAAAGTTAAAAGTTTTTTGTTTTTTTTTTTAATTTACGCCTTAATCAACTAGTGTATAAATAATTGGAAATGATGTCTAGTGTTTTTTTACACCGGATTTGTGAGGAATGAATAATTGAATATGGAAAGTATTCCTATTGATATTGAAGGGAAGTAGTATATCAACAACAAAGTGTTTCTAGCCCATCCCTCCTACCCGTTCAGCTTACCTACCATCTGGCCCACCCAGCTTACAGCCCACCAACACATGGGCTAGGCCCATTGGAACTATCATTTCACCTCCACTCCCAAACAATTTTGAGACATGTTTCAACATAGTACAATATAGTAGACAAAAGGAAAGAGATTGGTATTTTCAACAAATAAAGCTGTTAAACAACATTCCAACATACTTATAAATATGTCAAAAGAAGAAAAAGAAATAAACATTTTGGTGTATGTGTGTGTGTGATGCACAAAGAGTCCATCTTCAATTGATCATACTATTATCAGGTTCCCAGCAGGAGATTGCATGAATAACACGACCTTTCCATCCGAGGAGAATCCACTTCCCGTCCAAGTCCACCGAGTAGTCCTTATGATACCCCGTCTTCTCCTTGATCACGCATTTCACAATCTCTTGGTCGTGCCTCAGCTGCCTGAATCCGCTCCTCCGAATCCTCATCTGCCAATGCTTGTACGTATCCGGCCTCTCTATCCTCTCCTCCCCCTCGCAAGCAATCGCGTTGATCGCCTGTTTCCCGAGTATCTGCTCCTCGTACAGCAGCCTCTGCGCGTCGTCCTCAGCCGGCACCGTGGCCTCCAGCATGTCGAACAGCGACGAGAAGTGGTAGAACGCTTCTTTAAACCTCGTCACGAAAAACGGAGTCGTGTACGAGGCATTGATCACCCCGTGAATAAACACGTTCGGATTGATCTTCTTGATCAGCTTCAGGACAGTGTCCCTCGGGCTGCTGTCCGTCTCCGCCTCGTCCGGCAAGTGGTGCAGCCGGTACATCGAGCAAACCACCAGCACCTCGTCCTTCTGGATCCTCAAATCCTCTGCTTGGATTGTGTCCCAGTTCTGCGCTATTGCATTGTACACAAACGGCACTCCGAATCTCTGACAGAACTTTTCGAGGCGGCCGCCCGTCTCCACCACCTTCTCCGCCGACCGGAACCCCGGCCGGGGAAAATCGATCCCGGTGATGCGGAGCTTAGGGGGCCCGCCCGGGAGAGAAGACAGGGCTTGTATGAGGCAGGGCCACTGGTATCCGCACATGATCCCGAAATCGATGACGTGGAGCGAGCACTTGGACGTCCCCGCGGGCCCCGCCCTCCTCACGACCAAGTTTGTGATCGTCGAGGCAGCGAATAAGTCCGTCATCAAGCTGAAAGGGCAGGCTTTGATCAGCACTCTGTATGCGATCAGCTTCTCGGTTGCGGAGATCTTCTTCGAGTCGAGCTTCGCGTACAAGGCGGATCCGGACCCGGCCATACGAGCCTCGAGCGCGTTCACGAACCAATGAGCAGCCCTCTCCATGCTGTCCCCCTGAAGAGAAGAGTGCTTCCTTATCTGGATCAGCAGATCGTTCAAGCCCCGGTTGTCGAAGTTTGCGGCTGCTTGCGCGCTTTGCATCAGTAAGCTTCTGAGGTCGACGACTTCCTTCTCGATGAAGACTTGTTTCCTTCCTCCTCCTCCTCCTACTTCTCCTCTGGATTGCCGCCCCTTCTTCTTCGCCTTGCCTCGCTCTAGATCGTTCGGACCGGCTGAGATTCGGTCCGATATTTGGTAAAGCAGGATGTCGTCGTACATTTCAGTGTCTTCGGATTCGTCGGGAAAGTAGTTAGTCGTGAGGGGCTTTTGATCTTCTGTCCAATCGCACCGGATTCTCTTCACTGCCGAGCTTCTGGGAGATGGGTTCTCGGGAAAGAGTGGGATCGCGGAAGAGGCTCCGGCGGTGTTGGGATAGTTGTTGTTGAGTGCATCGTACCACGACTTCTCGCTGTCGTGGAGCATCGACGGGGCATGCCCAGATTCCTCGTCTTCTTCGTCCATAAGCCACTGGCTTATGTACTTGAGGAGGCCGTTTGAACTCTTTCCCGGTTCAACATTCAACGCCGATACATTAGTCGTAGGAAGAGGAGGAGGAGTGTAAATTTGATTGAAACCGGAATTGAACATGTGTCCAAGAACATAATTTTCATCCGAATTGGATCCGAAATTGTCCATGATACTTTTGGTAACAGATGAAACAAAAAACAAAAGAGTTGTTGAATGAAGTGTGTTGATGTAATTGTCACTCACATGCTCTGGTACAAATAAGATAATAATATTGTACAGTAATTCATTATTTTAATTAGTGCTAAAAGGTAAGCATGACCTGACAACTCGCGACAATCAAATTAATTGAGTTTATTTATTGCCAAAAGGCCAAAGGTAGGCTGAGTACGACTTAGTAATTTGCAACTTGTGACAATTAAATTAATTGAATACTGTACTATAAGCTTTGATTTTGGATTCTTGAAGAAATATTTATTACACAGTATTATTAATAAATGATTTTTCAAAGATATACTTATGATAATGTTGATACTTTTTCAGGGTAGAGTATCAATCGCAAGATATTACGAGAAAAACTTTTGGGTATAAATAATTGTACTTTTTTTCTGGAGCATCATGCAATACGTGCGAGTGATGATTGATATGAACAAGATGACCAGTTTAATATATTTTATATGAAACACCTAATTTTGACCTTCTTAGATCATTTAATAAATTTCTTTGTATTGTTTTTTGTAAGTAAATTATTAAACAATTAATAATCACAATCATAGAAAGACCAAATCAAATAATTCATTAATTAATTAGATTGTCAAAATTCTCCATATCGAAAAATATTGTTATTCATATTCCAATATGAATAATTTAAATTATTTGCGTGCAATTACATTTATAATCTTATTGAATTAATTAATTAATGTTTGTTTTTATTAAAAAATATTTGGAATCAATAATATTAGGTATACAATATAGTAATGTTTGAATATTATTAATATTGTTTAAAAAAAAATTAACAATTTATAAAAATTATTTTTACAAGAAAATCTATTTAGATCACTTCACTTCATTTCATACTTCAATCTATTCAAATCAGTTCCGTTCAATTCACTTCATTTCAATCAATTAAAAAATTGCTTTTGATTTATTATAAAAATAATAAAAAAGTATGTAGTAAATTTTAGTAAAAGGTACTAAGTCATTTTTATTTTTCAATTAAAAATATGATTTATAAAAAAAATAAGTATACTACATGTTCTTTTATACTTAATTTCAGTATAGTTTATAAATAAAAATTAATTTCAATTAATAATTTTAAATATACAATCTAATTCTGGTCACAACATTATTAATATTTAAAAAAATATTTAATAAATTATAAAAATTATTTTTATTTTTATAAAAAAACCAATTCATTCACTTAAGTCGCTTCAGTAGTTCAGTTTAGCCAATTTTAGTCTTTAATAACAGGTTCTAAATACTAATTAAAATTTTAATAAATAAAAAAATATCTTAGGACTGAGATATTAATTAAAAAATGGGTAATAAATTAATAATTTATTGAATTTGAATGCTAAGAGCATCCTCAATGATATGTACAATTTAAGAAAGAGAAATTTGAGTATCAAGTATTGATTTGATACAAATTAAATTGTGGGCCCAATTAATTATTTTTTAGATTTTTTTTAATATAAGTATGTAAATAAAATAAAAATGTGTATAATGGTGAGATTTACAAAAGTAAAATTTGTACTTTTTTAAAGCCAATTTCATAAAATTGTACAGGACTGCGCGTAAGGAAGGCTCTATCGCCACACACGAGCTAACAAACTAGCTATCCGACCAACCGAATACAACATATAGCAAAATAAACTACCAAACTATATGTCACACTCTCTGCCGTGCTCGTGCCTGCAGAGAATCCGAGAGTCGTAACGAAATGATCCTGTCAAGCCGCTAGTTGTCCGGCTTATTCAGTCTCCGCACATTCCATCAAAGTGAGCTACACATGATCACTCGGCTGAAGGGCTGCTATAGGACATTGTTTCGGTACATTCATTGTACGTGTAAGCACCTTCCGGTATCTTCCTCTATGCAATTATTAACAATAAGACATTTGTCAAAATTGTTTGCTTAGTTGGTTGAGTACTAGAATTGAGGATCCTAAAGTCCAAAGTTCTAACTCAAGACATATTTTTGTGAGTATTTAAATTTCTTCAGTTTATTAATGTACTAATAAAAATAAGGGATAATTATACTTTAGCTGAACTATAGACACTTTCAGACTTTGACTTTGGTGACTCATTTTTTTTGGTGGTTTAATATCTGAACTAAGGCTTAGTTACACTTTAGTGGCTGAATCGGCGGATCCCGGCGACACGTGCCTGACACGTGCTTAATTTCGTGGTCAAGATGGGAGATAAAGGGTATTATCGACCTTTTCTTATATTATTAATATATAAATAATTAAAAATATTTATAAATAATTATAAATAATTAAAAATATTTATAAATAATTAAAAATATTTATAAATAATTATAAATAATATGAACGGGATTTCTTGGATAAATTGATTTTCGCGTCAAGAACAGGGCCCGGAAGCTTCGGGCTCTTTCTTCACATTCCTCATCACACTCGAATAGTTGCAGAGAATAACCGTTGGGGTTCCTTTTCCCAGATGTAATCAGTGGGTTGAACGAATCGAAATCGTCGGTTTCCCGATTGTTCGGAATATCAGGGTTTCTGTTTTGTTGCGATTTATGTACCGAAACATTGGTAGGGTTTTGAGGGGAAGGCTTGGTGGCGGGATTGAGCAGCGACAATGAAGATGATAGGGATTGGGATGGAGAAGATGAAGAAGACGATTGCGATCCGAGTACTCTATCTTAGCCCTTGAATTTGCCGGAAGATGAATTCGAGAAAGGCTTGTTGACTTTCTTCATCAAACCCTTTATTTTATCTTTCACTTCATCCATTTTCGTTTTCTAAAAACTACCAAAAAGATTTAAGCTTTAATTTGTAGGAATGATTTTGATTTGGTTCATCGATTCAGATTTATGAGTTCTCATGCGTGTGTATATTTGGATGTTGTTGACTCTGAATTCTTTTCTTTTTTATTTTAAATAATGAAAGGGATATAAGTGTAACTTTTCACATTCAGCCAACGTAATTGTGACACTTGTCAACTGAAGTCACGTGTTTTGCACGTGTCGCCGGGATCTGTCAATCCAGCTACGAAAGTCTAATTAACCCTTAATTTATTAAGTACTAAACCACCCAAAAAAATATGTACCACTAAAGTCTGAAAGTACCTATGAATCAGTTACTAAACTATAATTAATCCTTACAAAAACAATAAGACAATTGTTATATTTATTGTCCCCTTCTCAATCCATTAAAGGGCGTCTTCACCACCAAGCTTCCTCAGTTTCATGAAGTTCCAACCCCTATTTCTAGAGCTTACCAATTACTCTTTTTGTCTCACATCAATGATCACAATTTCATCACAAATTACAAAAGAGAAAAGATTGATCACAATTTCATCACAAATTACAAAAGAGAAAAGATTGGTCTGTGACGAAAACAGTAATTTTCATCTAATTAATTTAAGGTTGATAATGGGCTTTGGCCCAATACCCTTTAGCGCAATATCAAACGATCATTGTTGACCTAAACGAATAAACCAACAATAAAAAACAGGCAAGCCGGTCCAGCCATTTATCAATTCGAATTAGGGCTGAATTCGACCAATTGGCTATGGCCCAATACCCTTTATTGGACTTTTTTGAGTTCAGTTTAATTTTAATTTTTATCTATTAATAATAATAATAATAATAATAATAATAATAAATTTTTTAATTTGAACATTATTATTCATTAAATGCATTATAATATAAAAATTATTTACATGTAAATAATTTGATGCATATCATATTTCAACCTACAACATAGACAAAAGGAAAAAGATAGTTATTCATATGACCAATTATAACAGTTAACAACATGTTACCTTACTAATAGTTAATAGTTAGAAGTGGCATCATCTAAAAAGCTTGAACCATAAAAGAAATTGATAACTTGACATTTATATTTATATTAGTGAGTGGAATATATTCTTCAATATTCATGTGTGTTGAATTCAGTCGATTTAAACTTCTTTAAGAATTAATTCGAGTGAAGTCACATGTGGTGGGAGTCGAACCCAGAACCTCAAGCGTTTTCCAACACTCTTATAGCATGTTAAAAACTGCATCATTTAAAAGCTCGATTTGTTAAAGAAATTAGTCTTAAAATTTATATGAGTGGTTAGTATACATTATATTAGAGTACTTACACTGCAATATTATCAGGTTCCCAGCATGAGATGGCATGAATAACACGGCCTTTCCATCCAAGCAGAATCCACTTTCCGTCCTCCTCCACCGAGAAGTTCTTATGATAACCCGCCCTCTCATTAATCACACGTCTCACGATCTCTGGGTCGTGCTGGAGCTGCCTGAATCCACTTCTCAGCATCCTTAATTGCCAATGCTTGTATGTTTCCGGCCTCTCTATCCTTTCCTCCCCTTCGCAAGCTATGGCATTGATCACTTGTTTCCCAAGCATCTGCTCCTCATACAGCAGCCTCGTCGCGTCGTCCTCAGCCGGCACCGTGGCCTCCAGCATGTCGAACAAGGAAGAGAAGTGGTAAAATGCTTCTTTGAACCTCGTCACGAAGAAAGGCACTGTGTACGAGGCGTTGATTATTCCGTGAATAAACACATCCGGATTGATTTTCTTGATCAGTCTGAGGACAGTGTCCCTCGGGCTGTTGATTGTTTCCGCCTCGCCCGGCAAGTGGTGAAACCGGTACATGGAGTTCACCACCAGCAGCTCGTTCTTTTGGATCTTCAAGTCTTCAGCTTGGATGGTGTCCCATTGTTGTGCTATTGCATTGTACACGAACGGGACTCCAAATCTTTTGCAGAAGTTTGCAAGGCGGCCGCCTGTCTCTACTACTTTCTCTGCTGAGCGAAGTCCCGGACGGGGGAAATCGATCCCCGTGATGCGTAGCTTTGGTGGCCCGCCTGGTATTGAAGCCAGGGCTTGTATGAGGTATGGCCACTGGTATCCATTCATGATTCCGAAATCGATGACGTGAAGCCAACACTTGGATGGTGACGTGGCTCTTCCTCTTACCAAGTTCCCGATTGTAGTGGCCGCAAACAAGTTCGTCATCATCCAGAAAGGGCATGCTTTGAAAAACATTCTGTAATCTATCAACATCTCTTTCGCAGAGATCCTCTTTGAGTCGAGCTTAGCGTATAAGGAGGATCCGGTGCCGGCCATACGAGCTTCGAGGGCATTCGAAAACCAATGAGCAACCCTTTCCACGCTGTTGCCCTGAGGAGAAGAATGCTTCCTTATCCGCAGCAGCAGATCATTCAAGCTCCTGGTGTCGAAATTTGCGGCGGCTTCCGCGCTCTGCATCAACAGGCTTCTGAGATCAACGACCTCCTGCTCGACAAAGCCTTGTTTCCTTCGTTTGGATTGCCTTCGTCCCTTCTTTTTCGCCTTGCGTCGCTCTAGAGCATCCGGACGTGAGCCTGAGGTCCGGTCCGATTTAGTATAAAGCAGAATGTCGTCGTACATGTGAGTGTGTTCGGGTTCATCGGCAACGTGGTTACTCGCAGTCAAATCGCACCAGATTCTCTTCATTGCTGAGCTGATGGGAGACGGATTCTCGAAATAAAGTGGGCTCGCCGCCGAAGAGATATTTGGCCTAGGATCGTTAGCGGTGTCGGGATGGTTGTTATTGAGTTCATCGTACAAGGACTTTTCGGTAGCCTGGAGAGATAAGCTGTCGTGGAGCATTGATTGTCCCGATTCCTCCTCCTCTTCTTCGTCCATCAGCCACTGGCTTATGTACTTGAGGTGGGCATTTGAACTGTTTCCCTTCTCTTCTTGACGTTTCGACGCTGATACATTCTTTGTTGTCGGAGCATAACTTTGATCGAAAACAGTTTCGAACATGTGTTGAAGAACATAAGTTTCTTCTTCGGAATTGGATCTAAAATTGTTCATGACACTAATTAGTAACCAGATGAAACAAAAAAAAAAGAGTTCTGAAATGAAGTGTGATGTAATTGTCGCTCACAAAATTGATTAATGAAAGAAGTACTATATATTACGTACATACTATTATTACTAATGGATTTTTCAAAGATATGTTTATGATAATGTTGATACTTTTCATGTTACATCATCAATCACCGGATATTACGAGGAAATTTTTGGATATAAATAATCTTCTTTTTTTTTGGGTTACATTGTCATTTATACGTAAAAGTGATGAATGATATGAACAAAATGATCATTTTAAAATAAATATATACAATATCTCATAAGGTCCTAGGCCTAGGGCATATCAAAGTGGTAAAGTTGTGTTGAGTGTAATTTCTCGGCATATTCAATTCTTGGGTGACAATTTATTTTGGGGTGATACCTCTCTACACAAGTGTGATACTCAAGGACATCCTTCAATTTACATTTTACTTAATTGAGAGCCAACAATCGAATGAAAGGCCTTGTTAAGGTATTAAGGTTGTCCAACTTATATTTGAGCCCAAAGTTCGGTATCCAATCGATGTGGGATATCCACACACTCCGGCCCCCTCACGAGTAAGCCGGAAATTCCATCGGAATTACTCGTGGCCGGAAATTTCATCGGCTGGGGCGCCCAAAGTCGGAAATTTCATCGACCGGGGCATCCAGATCGTATTGAGCCTGCTCTGATACCATGTTAAAGTTGGGCCAATAACACTTTAAAAGGCCTTGTTAAGGTATTAAGGTTGTCCAACTTATATTTGAGCTCAAAGTTCGGTATCCAATCGATGTGGGATATCCTAAAAGATAGTTTTACTTCAATTATAAATAGGGGTTGTCCGGTGGACGAAAATCATAGAGTGAATTATTGTAAGCCTCAATGAGGTTTATTCTATGCTACCCTAATAGGGTAGTACCCCAATCCATATAAAATGTTACATGTGGCCATTATAAAAAACTTAACCAATGAAAAAAGTAAAAAGATAAATATAAATACACATGTAAATCTGTGTATGGCAATGGGTAGTACCCTTATGCTAGCATAGAACTAACCCCTCAATGATGTAGTTGATTTCTCTTTTTTCTCGTGGTTTTCCTCGTGTTTTGGGTTTCAACGTAAATTTGTGTGTTCGTTCTTTCGTTTATCTTTTTATTCGTTATCTCATATATTTCGAGAACCGTGAGCGATTTAATAGCAATATCACAACAAGTGATATCAAAGCTTTTAAGGTTTTTGAGCGTAGATATCACAACAATTGGTATCAAAGTATCGTAAAAAAGTCATCACCTATTTTACTAAAATATAAATAATCGATTATCGAATTTTCTTCTATTTTCTAATTTCATATTCTCCACTAATTTAAAGATAAAAATTGAATTATAAGATACATTGATGAAATCTAAAAACTTTAATTATTAAACAATTAAAAGAATCAAAATCATAAAAAAGACATGAAATATTGCAGAATATAAAATACTTCCTCCGTCTCAAAATTATTAAACGTTTAATAATTTTTTTGTTATGTATTAAATGACCGCCACGTGTACCATCACGTGACCCACACGCGCACTTTCCGGCGGAAATTGACCGGAAAGGATGACATTTGATTTTTTAAACAAAAAAAGGATTAAGTGTGAGATCGTCCTAAGTTGTAGAACGAAATGTGATATTAATTCTAATGTAAATAATTGAGTATTAAATGAATAAAACTTTTATTTATAGTTAGCCAAAGAGAAAAAAAAAACAGAAAGTAAACAAATTTGTACGTAGGGGACTGAGAGAGTAATTTTTAGATGAATTCATGCATGCATACGTATATTGTATATTGATAATGTTATCTATAAGAAGGAATATTGTAGGGGACTGGGAAGCTAAGGGCTCGGTACGAGGCGTTTGGTATAATGATAGACTTGTGCATTGAGATGATAGATTCTTTATTCAACGAATCCAAATTAAAGTACAATTAGTATGCAACTTTTTCGGCATGTTAGGCAAAGTTGACTTTAATCTTGCAGCTGCTATTTCATTTAAAAAAAAAATCTATCATAATACAGCCTTAAAGACCGTATGATGTAGTCATGCATTTGGCTAAGGAATTAAATCTGTCGAAACGAACCAACTACAAATATTTCTCGTTCATATAATATAAAGAAAGCAACACAAACAGATGCAAAAAGGAAAAATGTTGTCTTCGAATATTCAATGAAATTCAATTTTTATCCACAAAATCAAACAAAAAATCTTAATAAGTGAAATACTAGAAACTAAATTTTTGTACTGAAGATAAAAGGAATTATGGAGATAGAGAAAGACAAAAGACAAAACATGATGCAATTAGTTGAGATGCATATAACGGCGGGAGTCTAATTAGGTTCGATTAGAGATAGTCTTAATACCGCCCTGATCCACTGGATTCCGAGATGTCTCATGTGTGTGGTTGGATTCCAATCAAATGGATATCGATCAAATTAGTAGTTAAGTCCAATATTTGAATAGGTCAGTCACCGAAGAAGAAAGTGTAAAAAACAAAATTAAGTGTCATAATTAATAAGTTTTATTTAATTTGCTTTTCAATATAATAAAAAAAACATATTATCAGTAGATCATATTATTATCAGGTTCCCAGCAGGATATGGCACGAATAACACGGCCTTTCCATCCGAACAGAATCCACTTCCCGTCCTCTTCCACCGAGAAGTTCTTATGATAACCCATCATCTCCTTACTCACACTTTTCACGATCTCTTGGTCGTGAGGGAGCTGCCTGAATCCACATCTACGAATCCTTGATCGCCATTGCTTGTATGTTTCCGGCTTCTCTATCCTCTCATCCCCTTCGCAAGCTATGGCGTCGATCGCCTGTTTCCCGAGTATCTGCTCCTCATAGAGCAGCCTCGTCGCGTCGTCCTCAGCCGGCACCGTGGCCTCCAGCATGTCGAACAAGGAAGAGAGGTGGTAGAATGCTTCTTTGAACCTCGTCACGAAGAAAGGCACCATGTACGAGGCGTTGATTATTCCGTGAATAAACACGTCCGGATTCATCTTCTTGATCAGTTTCAGGACACTGTCCCTCGGGCTGTTGTATGGTTCCGCCTCGTCTGCTAACTGGTGAAGCCGGTACATGGAGTTCACCACCAGTAGCTCGTCCTTTTGGATCTTCAGGTCTTCAGCTTGGATCGTGTCCCATTGTTGTGCTACGGCGTTGTACACGAACGGGACTCCGAAGCTTTCGCAGACCTTTGCAAGGCGGCTTCCCGTTTCCACTACCTTCTCGGCCGAGCGAAATCCCGGTTGGGGGAAATCGATCCCCGTGATGCGAAGCATAGGCGGCCCACCTGGTAACGAAGCCAGGGCTTGTATGAGGCAAGGCCACTGGTATCCATTCACGATGCCGAAATCGATGACGTGAAGCGAACAGTACTTATTGGTCGCTCTTCCTCTGATCACCAAGTTCCGGATTGTTGTGGCCGCATACAAGTTGGTCATCAACCGGAAAGGGCAGGCTTTGAAGAACATTATGTAAGCTTTCAACATCTCGTTGGCAGAGATCCTCTTAGAGTCGAGCTTAGCGTATAAGGATGATCCGGTGCCGGCCATACGAGCCTCGAGGGCATTCCCAAACCAATGAGCAGCCCTCTCCACGCTGTCGCCCTGAGGAGAAGAGTGCTTCCTTATCTGCAGCAGCAGATCATTCAAGCTCCTGGTGTCGAAGTTGGCAGCGGCTTGAGCGCTCTGCATCAGTAGGCTTCTGAGATCAACGAGCCTCTTCTTGGCGATGCCTCCTTTCCTGCCTCCTCCTTCTCCTTTCGATTGCCGCCCCTTCATTTTCGCATTGCGTCGCTCTAGATCATCTAGACCGCCTGATACAGGATACATGTCCGTGTATTCGGATCCGTCAGCAACAAGATTACTCGTCAGAAACGGATCGTTGGAGCCTCCAGCGGTGGTGTCGGGATGATTGTTGTTGAGTGCATCGTAAAAGGACTTCTCCATAGCCTGGAGAGATAAACTGTCGCGGAGTCTCGATTCCTCCTCGTCTTCTTCCTCCATCAGCCACTGGCTTATGTACTCGAGGAAGCCGCCATTTGAACTCTCAACAGCCGGGGGCGGTGATGATTGTACATTCGTCGTCGGGGCATAAACTTGATCTGAAACGTATTTTAACATGTGTCCAAGAACACAACTTTCTTCCGAATTGGATCCGAAATTTTCCATTGATCGACACTTATTAAGAGATGAAACAAGAAAGAACAAGAAAAGATACTAATAGTTTTCTTACAGTTTGATTAATGAAATTAATAGTAATTAATTCATTAATTTTATAATTAGTGCCAAGAGGTACGGAGTAATATTTATATAAATATCTAACCGTGTAATATGATGGAGTATCTATGTTGATGTAGTATTTGTTTAAGTATATCCATCTATTCAAAAGATATGCTTTTGAATTTTGATTAAAAAAAGTTGACCCTCCTCATGGTCATGGTACACACAATTGATGACAAGAAGTGAAAGAAATCAAGCTAGGAAACTTTGATTTAAGATTTGCACTGTACTATTTTTTATTAATTTTTTTTTTTTTTATCATTCTTGACTAAATTTTTTTGATCATTCTTGACGCACGAGTGATGTTAATTTGATATGGAAATTAAAAAAAAAATTATTAATTTTTTTATATATTCATTAAGTGATTTTCGATACGAATATTTTTTTTTATCATTCTTGACGCTGGAGACTGGAGTGATGTTTGATACGGAAATAAATTGATGCTATTTTTTTTCTTTTAAATATAATTTCACTTTTATTTTATTTATCAACTTTCTTTTTAATTTTATTTAAAATTATTTAACTTTAAAAAATATTTTTATTCTTATTTTTTTATCAAAAAATCAAAAGTACTATTTTTTAATTTTCATGAAAATTGTTTATCTTTTAATAAAAATTAATATTTTTTTAATTTTGTTCGGAAAAAATGGTCTTATATTTACGAAAAAAGAGGAAGTATGTACTTACAAATTTATTTACAAATTTATCACATTTCTCAACCTAACAATTGTTTTTTTTTTTGGTAAAGTTTATTTACATAGAAAATAAATAGTATGACTATGCATAAGAAAGAGAACTTCACTGCAACACAGAGCTAACAGACTAGCTCTTCAACCAACCAAACTAAACATATAACACTAAAAAATACAAAAACAATCACCATGCTATATGTCAAACCCTTTCAGTGCCCGTGCCTGAAGAGAATCAAGGGGTCATAACGAGTGAATCCTCTCCCTTATGATAGAGATCGCCT
This sequence comes from Euphrasia confusa, assembly GCA_954870475.1. Classification (NCBI taxonomy): domain Eukaryota; kingdom Viridiplantae; phylum Streptophyta; class Magnoliopsida; order Lamiales; family Orobanchaceae; genus Euphrasia; species Euphrasia confusa. The sequence continues at coordinate 12,453,672 of OX940965.1, forward strand.
GAGAAGCTACCACTTCGGACAACCGACCGAGTCTCAAAGATCCTCGTGTCCTCTCGAGCCATATATAATATATTAAAGCAGCGAGAAGTCCACGATACGCACAAGAGATCAAGTGTCTACCATGCCATCAACTAGCACCCGGTAGTACAGCACTATGCCAACCTTCTCGTGGCCATAAAAACCCACCTCCACCCGTAATCTCCGTTGACAGTCTTATGAGAAGGGACACTAAAAAAAAAGGGTGGGAGTGTGTCTCAACGCTCTCACCACCACAAAGGACACATGAATCATTCCCCCGACCAATCCAACGTTTATCTCGAGTCGGTAGCCGATCTCAAATAGCCATCCAAAGAATGAAATAGTGTCGTGGTATACGTCCTAGTCTAGTCAAAAGGGCAGCCCACGACACTCCTGGACCCTACGGGCAGAAAAGAGAATATGCCGAGTCAAAGGTATAGGTCCCTGATCGATGCAATGTCCACTGCACCGTATCTGTACTTACATCTATACTCGGCAAGTCATCCATAAGATCAACGAACCCCGCCACAAAGTCTGTTGGCCACCTCCACACTCCATCTACTATGACCATACTCAACGACGCAGCCCTCGAGAGCCTTCTAAGCCATGGTCCTAACTGAAACACCTCCTCCAATCGACCAAGGGGATGCCACGGGTCCCTCTAAAGCTAAAACTGCGCTCCATCCCCGACCTGCATCTGTATAGCTGGTAAAACAGTCGGACGTAGCTTAGAATTGTCTCCAACTCCAAGAGCATGCTCTCGGCACCTTAGAACTCCAAAGGGAGTGTCTCTTCAATCGATTCTCCCAAATCCAATTGATCCAAACGGATTCTGGATTCACGGCACCTTAACAATTGTTGTTCAAAGCACTCACTTTTACTGACACTATTTAGGAAAGTCAAGCAAGAAGTCAAGGATGTCATATAATTGATCAATTTTATTGAATTTATCAATTTTATTGGATCAAATTTGTTATTTTAAATTTAATTTCTATTTGATCCATTTTAATTTTAAGTTCAATTAATTTTTTTTTAAAAATATATAAAATATAAAATATTTTTTGTGTAAAATTTATATGTGAGTCTTAGAATATTGTTTATAATTTTTAGTAATAATATAATTACTTTATATAAACAACTATAATATTTATATTATAAAAAAATATATCAGTCTAAAATAACAATTTTTATTTTATATATCCTTTATTTACATTAATTTAGAATGCATTTTAATATTTTTTAGGTGGACTAAGATTACACGTTTGCATTTAAATAAGTAATGCAAAATGTTTACGGACAAAAAATCCTACAAGAAAATCAAACAAACAATAATTTTGGGGTTTGAACTAAAAAATTAATACGTAGTAATAATTATTTTTTGGAGTGATTTTGAAATTTTGTACGTGAATAGTAATAGTATGAGAAAATTACTAATTATTATAGGAGGGCAAGTCTCGTTTTGATACCATTTTGTTTCGACTTTTCAATTACATACCATAAAACCTAAATTCGAGTCAATTCATACTTTTTTAGTCGAAAATTTTTGAAACCACCGGAGGTCAAGCACGTGAGTTGCACGTGAGAGGTAGCTCCGGTGACATTATCCACGTGGCGGCTTCTCATTGGTCAAGTGATAAAAATTAATTCGAAATTCCTCCATTTTCCACCTGGCTGGACATGTGTATAATTCTAAATAAAAATAAATGGAAAAACAAAATAAAAAGCGGGCCGATATATTCAATCCACCCTCAAATCACACTCACAACCCTAAATCCCCAAATACTCCTCCTGCAAAGAACCCTAATTTCTTTGACATTTCTCCCAAAATTGAAGGCGAAAACACAAAATATATTTCATCTCCAACTCTAAAAACACCATCTTTCTAAATGTCTCAATCGAGTGCAAACTCGGAACAAATAAATTGTTTCTGTGGTAAAATGGCATCGACCGCAACAACGTGGAAGAACAACAATGCCGGGCGGCGATTTTTGGGTTGTGGGAATTACCCGGTCTGTATCTCTCTTTCTCTCTTTATTTTGCTTATTTTTTTTTTTAATTTTGGTTTTCTTCACATTGATTTTTTTTTTTAATTTCAGAATATTGGAAGATGCAATTTTTTTAGATGGCTAGATCCACCTTTATGTGAGAGATCAAAGCAGATTATTCCTGGGTTGCTGAGACGATTAAATGAACAGAATTCCAATTCGAATGGAGTTTTTGAGGTTGAGATTGAGTTGTTGAAGGTGGAGAACCAGAAGTTGCAGGCCAAAAATTCGAAATTGAAGAACCGCAATAAGGAGTTGGTAACCCCGTCTCACAAGCCCCTTTTTTTTGTTCGCCTGAAAATCATCTTCTCAGACCACTCTGTGCGCCTTTGCTACAAAGTCAAGAAAGATTCGAGAGATATTTGCGTTTTCGCCTTCGATCTTAGAAGAAATTTCTCTCAGCCGTGTAGTTTTTGGACATTTAGGATTTCGGAGTTAGATTTGGGGGGAATTAAATGAGAAAATTCTCTGTGCTTATTAATTCTGTCTTTTTTATTTTTAATTAATTAATAAATTAATTTTGTTTTTTAATTATTTTATTTGATAGTGAAATGCTGACTGGACCAACCAAGTGGAAAATGAAGGCATTTTGATTTAATTTTAATCGCCTGGTCAATGATAAGCCGCCACGTGGATAATGTCACCGGGGCTACCACTCGCGTGCAACTCACGTGCTTGACCTCCGACGATTTTTTAAAATTTTCCGGCCAAAAAAATTTGATATTAACTCGAATTTAGATTTTATGGTAAGTAATTGAAAAGTCGAAACAAAATAGTATCAAAACGAGACTTGCCCTCTTTTATGGTATCAAATTGATAATTTTCTCTGAATAGTACTGTCTTTTTTAACCTATAGTTATAATAAGAACGAAATAAGGTTCCTTTCTTCTTCGGTGCTTTCCTCGTCGTGTTTGATGGTCGGCGAAACTTATTTTGAGACCCGACTATATGATGAGCTAGTAGGTTGTTCGTGATTAGGTCGACCGACCGACGAGTTGATCATGGATTCATCCTTGTGAAGTTGTGATTATCAAGACGATCAAGTTGTCAGCTCCATTTCGTGTGGTAATCCTTCCACATGGTGTTTACTCGTTGACGTATTCGTATTTGTGTCGTTTTTCTTTGTTCATTTGGGCGTGAGTTGTTATGTTTTGAGTCGTTTCTTCATGTATTCCTCGTGGTTGTGGTATGTTTGATGTTTTGTTGAGTTTGCAGGTCCTCGGGAGTGATTATGTGGAAAAGATCGAAGAATCGAGCTCGTTTGAGTGGAGTCGAGAAGCAAGCTGCCCAGTTGTTACCAGGCGCCCGCTAAAGCCCTCGGCGATCGCCCGCGAAGACCACCAGGCGACCGGCTGCTCCCCTAGCGATCGCCTGCACTCCAGGAACAGGTGGAAGAAGAATTGTGCAGGCGATCGCCTACTCTCTGAGCGGTCGCTCGCGACCTTGCTCAGGCGATCGCCTGAGTCTCAGGCGGTCGCTTGGGGCCCTTTTCAGCAGTTGACTCGCGCTTTGACCGACGACTTCTTAGACTATTTATGTTTTTTTGAACCTAGGTTTTTTGGGACGCACTTTATTCTCAGAATTCTTTTGGGTACGATTGGAGAAAGACACTGGAGACTCATAGCTTTAGGTTTGAATTTTCGATTTTTATCGCTTGGAGTTTTCGTGTAATTTGGATTTAGGCAAAGGTTGGATCGCCTCCGACAGGTGCCTTAGAGTGTTCTTGAATTTTTATCTTAGTAAGTTCCTTTTCCTTTCAATTCGTTCGTTTTCGATTTCTAGTTGATCAATTGCTTTTATTTTACTTTTCCGATTTGTTCATGAATTTCGCTTTTCTTCTGTTTTGGGTTGTTTTTGCTCTTTGATGGGGTTATTTGGTGGTAACAGAGGGTTTTGGCAGCAACACAAAATGTATATTTGTTATAGGTAAGCTAGCAAAGGGTAATAGTTTATAACAGAAATCGTAAGTAGAAAATGGATGCTCAAGGCACCTCTTTATTCAAATATTCATACTTAGAATTCATTTTGAAATACAATGGTTTGCATGTCCCTTTCTTCCTCTCTTACACCCTTTATTTATACTAACCCATGCATGGCAAGATTATGCCACCTAATGCCCACTTATCGGCTTCTTATTGGACCACAACTCCACTAATGTCTAGCATTAAAAACCCACTTAACTCTAAACAAAGACTTTATCTCCTTCTCCCGTCAAATGCCGTTTGACCACCTGTTGACTCTGACACCTCCCCCACGGATATTCCCGTGTAATAAGTCTGACACTACCGTGCAATCGTTCCCGTCCAAGCTCTTTTCTGACTTCTGTTAGTTGCCTTTCTAGGTCTTTTTCCACAGGTTGTTCCTGACTTGCACATCTGATGACGTGGCTACCTCATTGTTGACACGTGTCGGTGACCGTTTTATCGGGTATAACATAGGCCCCCAGGAAAATTGGAGTTTTCAACTTCGATTTCCCTGAAGATTGTGTTTGAATACTTCGGTCTGCGCGCCTTGGAATCTACACTCTGACTTTCTGCCGGTGGTTGATTCTTCATTTAATGTTTTTTTACGCCTTTAAAGGCTCTTCACATAGCATTACGGCTTCATATCATGGCTTTCACTTGGAATAGAGAAGTGTACCCGAATAATATCACGAGTTTCTCCTTCAGGATTAGAAATCGGTCGATGAAGGCTAAGCTGCCTTTGTCTTTATCTTTTTCACAGAAGTTTCCAGAGCTTGCTGGACAGGACGTCGCTTTGGTAGATGCTTTTGAAAGAATCTGGACGGTGAAAGTGGAGAAGGATGGTCGGCGTTTGGTACTGACTGACGGTTGGAGTAAGTTTTGTGAGCGTCGGTTGGTTTCAGTGAGCGGAATCGTCTTTCTGGAGTTGCGTGGGCAAAAGTCTTTCAGCATTGGGGTATTTGGAAAGGATGGAGAGGAGATCATTGATCTGGGAACTGATTCTGAAGATAGCTCTATCAATTCCGAGCTGGAAAATTCTCCTGCAAAAGATAATTGGGGGTTTTTTTCCCCGTGAAATCTATTCGAGAAGTATTTGGTATTTTCTTATGTAAGATTACCTTTCCTGGGTTTATCTTCCAGGTTTCATTTCTTGGGATTTTTACCGGTGAAATAAATCAGAGTTTTGATCCTTAAAGGATTCTATGTTTTTATATGGATGAGATAAGTATTCTGATACTTATCCATAATTAACCGTAATAAAATAATAATAAATTTGAAAAAGAAGGTAACTTTTTCAACTTACCTTGTCAGGAGACATTTGCCATGTGGCATTATCCTGGCCAAGTATTTTTAGGGTTTGATGGGTAGTGGAGACGTACTCGAGTGCGTTTTTCCTCGGTAACTGCTATCTCCTCCCCTCCTTCAATCCTCACCGTTGGATGAAAAAACGGCAGAAATAGTTTTTCAGAAACCAATAAACATATTTGGAGTTTTGAATTTCAAAATTCACTCCAAGTTTTTTCGACTTTTCAGATTCAAGTTCTGGTAAGAACTCTTCTTTCTTCCTCTGTAAATTTTCTTTGTTTATTTACTGTGTAAATCCTTTTTTACCAACCCGACAATATGCCGAAAATCTCCAAAGTCGTTCGACCGAAAGTTGAAGCACCGGAAGTTCTCCTCGCACGCCAATACAAAAAAATCATGGAAGAGGCCGCGCCGGCTCTGCCGGCGTTCCGTCTAGATGAACTGGAGGAGGCCCACCCTTACGTACCTGTCGAGAGGATCATTACAGCGGTTCAACCAGACCCGAATCACCAGGAGTGGGGTGCACACGGCCGAGAAAGCACGGTGACGGCGGCCCAACTAGCCGACTGGAGGGACGATTGGCGGATTCCATACAACGTGCATTTGCATGCGCCAGAAGAAGGTGAATCCGCCTGTTGTCCACCTCCGGGCATGGTGGCCATCGGCGTCGACGCAATGGATCAAGGGTTGCGGTTTCCCCTGCATCCTTCGGTTTCAGGCCTGTTGAACCGGTGGGGTTTGGCTCCTCATCAGATTCATCCGAATGGATGGGCACAGATCTATGGAGTTTTGACTGTATTGGGGCAAGTGGGACTCTCTCGACCCATTACTGGGGATGAGTTCCATCTTTTCTTCAGTCCAGTCAACTTCAACAAGAATTTGCTGGGAGACTATACCGTCCGCCACAGGAAGTATATGTTGAAGATTCGAGAGCCTGAGGAAAAAGATCCGAGTTGTTGGGATAGATGGTTTTTTGTTTCGGGGAGATGGAGAACTCAAACCCGAGAAGGGGAGATCGACGCCCCCCTTAATTATGGTGTTAAGGAAGAAAGTAAGCATTTAAAGCTTTAATATTTTACAGTTTAACTGATCTAAACTCGTTGGTATTTTGTAGGTGCGCGGCTTAAGCGGGCGACCTGCTCCTTCCCGTGGGATTTGGAGACTGCAAATCTTTTGGCACAGTGTATCCCGGCCGAAGAAAGAGATTCGGATTATCTAAACGACGATAGTATTCGTGACGCAGCAGGCTTGTTTTGCCCCCCGTTCGTTGAGGATCAACCTTGTTTTGGTATTTTTCCTTTATTTTCTATAAGTTTCTTTTATTTCCTGGGAGTATATTTCCCGGGGAAATTATAATATTTTTTGTCGGGAGTAATTGTTTTACTTTTCCCGTGCAGAGTTTTTCTCTACTGTATTTGAATTAAAACCTACCGAGATGGCAGATAATAAGTTGTTTGATCGCCTGGGACTCCCAAACCCAGCCCTGGCCGCTAAGGCTCGCAGGGCCAAAACCAGTTCCACCAGTGTTGGTGGACGGGGATCTGCAAAAACTCGGGGCGGCACACCTGGTGCTCCAGCTTCCCGTACCAGATCCCACACGGTTTCGGCTCAGGGCGGTGAGACAGATCCTTCAGGGATTATGGATGTTGTGGATTCGTACAAGGAGAGCTCCCAGCCACCAGACGTGGTGATGACTGATGCTACTCCAAGTCAAGGCTTACCCCCTTCTGGGTCATCAACTATTTTGCAAGTCAAGCTCGAGGGCGACAAGAAAAGGAAAAAGATTGATGAGGGTATTATTGAGGTGACAGACTCTCCCCCTCGTGCTGACAAAAATCAGTCTGTTTTTGGAGTTGAAAAAATACTCTTTACCAAGTAAGTTTTTATTTATTTACACTCCTCATATTACATGGTGTTGGAGTTGTGTACTTAATGTCTAGATTTAAGTAACGGAAACTCCCGATCCATTGCCATTAATTTATTTAATTAAATAAACAATTATTTGCATTTAATTATTTATAATTAAATATATGCAAATTATAGTCCTGGATTCTATACGTTGTAGTTAGTATGGTGTGTCGGGCCCACACAGAAGATCATACTATCGGTTACTCGTATTTAATCGAACAGTTGCTCACGACCTAGATGGACACGGACCAATCCATCGGTATAGTCGTTGTGTGAGAGAGAAAATGATCTGTCTTGATTATTTTATCACACTTGTACACTTGGTGTATTGAGCGGATCGCTTGAGATTTATCGATTAGGATTGCCTTGGATAATCGATTTAAATCTCAGTGTATTTTATTCTTAATCCCCGATACTATTGCGGGTGTGTATATTTAATATAAGTGACTTTGATTTTCCAAAGGAATTGACCGGTTTAATTACTGGGTCAATTACCGGTTGAGTTGGGTCACTATATTTTATATATGACATGCCGTGAATACTTGACGGGAAAGTGTATCCCGTAAGGGTTGATAATATCCCCGAGATGAGTTCATAAGGAATTATTATGTAAACCCTGCAGGTGGATTTAATCCGCATAATAATTAAGGTTGAATGGTACTAGTCTCGGATATAAGAGATGAATAAATTAATTAGCAATAAATTAATTTTATTCATGGATATTTATATCTTAAATAGACGGAATAAATAATACTACCGGAGAAATATTATTTGATATAATATAGTTTAATATTGGGAGTGCAATTAATTTATATAGTGGAAAATAAATTAATTAATATTGATAAGGATTAATGGACTTGAGCATTGGGCTCAATTTAATCTTCAATATTAGAAGCCCAATATTTAATCTCCTTTTGATTTCCTACGTAGCCTATAAAAGCACTACATGGTCTTCACAATTCAAAAACCTAAGATACGCCAATCATAAAGTTCTTGAAGAGTGGAGGAGATCCATGGAGTTCGGTAGATCGTCGCCCACACGACGTCCGGGCTAGTGCGAGGAATACGTGGGAAGATCTCAAGTTCGTCAATTGAGTTCTTCGTTTTTCCGAACAACGAGAACGAGGTAAATCGTAAAACCCCCTTTATGATTTAATCGTTTATTTATCGTGAGAATACCATGAACCAAGATCCAAGGGACGTACGAACCCGGGGACGAGGATCGACCTCGCGGTGGTGATCGAGGATCACCGGACCGCGGGAGGTCGAGAGATCCTCGCCGGGATCGAGAGGACGAACCCTCGGCTGGACGCCGAGGGTGGCGGTCGAGCCCTAGGGCTTCGACCGCCGGCGACGCACAAAGGACCCCGGCTGGACGCCGGGGATGCGATCGAGCGCGTGCTCGATCGCGTGGGCAGCGGGCTGGTGCCGCTGCTGCTCGCACGGCGAGCAGCCCCTCCTCCCGTACGCGTCGCACGGGACTCACGCGGGCTGCTACGAGCAGCCCCGCACGGCTGTCGCGAACAGCCGAGAGCCCACGCGTGGTGGCTCGATCGAACAAGCCACGGGCTATCTCCGTGGCGGGTTTGTTTGATTAGGCTATCCCCGTGGAGGTTCGTGGCGGGTTTCCGGTAACCGGGAGTCGATTGGATTGTCGGTTCCGCAATTTAGACAATCCGGATATTCGATCTCCAAAGAATTTCGGTCGGAATTAATTAGGTAATTTATTTATTTAAATTTATTAATTCCGGGATATCGATTTCCAACAACTGGTATCAGAGCGTTGGTTTTAGTTCACGGTATTTTTCGATAAATTGTTCTACCTTGCAGGATTTCCGACTATTATGGCTAGATATAATTGTTCTTAATTATTGTCATAATATTGTTCTTGATTATTAACCTCTCGGACATGTCGAGATTCGTTTTATGTGTGGTGAATGCTTGTAATAGTAAAAATTCGGGGGTTGACCGAATTTAGGTTTATTATTACGTTCTATTTTTCCGGAAAATGTATAGGGTCGATTTCATGTATAGAATCGATACCGGATAATTGTAATTTAAATTCTTGTAATTTATTTACGTTGGTTCGATGTTGAGACGATCGCCAGAAGAAGAAGACGATGTGACGAGGGAGACGATGGGACGAGGGATCGATCATCATGATCGACCCCATGTAGGATCGAGCCCTAGGCGAGAGGGCTGCCCGCGGGACTCCTTGGCCACGCCGGCCACCAATGGTGGTGGCGCGTGGGCTGGGGTGGCTGCGGCATGCTTCTCCGAAGGGTAGTCGATGGTGGTGGTAGGGCGCGGGGACTCCCAACCCGTGCTCTTCCGCCGAGATCCAACTTTCCTATTTTAATTCGGTTTTCCTATTTGATTATTTCTTTTATGGAATATTCATGGAATAAGAAAAGAATTAATTTAGTATTAAATTTATTTTCCTATTTGATTATTCCTACTCATGGGAATTTTCATGGATTAGGAAAAGAATAAATTTAGAATTAATTTGTTTTTCCTATTTAATTATTCCTTTATGGAATTTTTAATGGATTAGGAAAATAATTAATTGGAAAGTTTTGAAAGTCCTTAATTAATTTTTCCTATTTAATTATTCCTTTATGGAATTTTTAATAGATTAGGAAAAGAATTAATTTGGAAGGATTAAGAGTCCTAATTTATTTTATTTCCTTATTCTATTATAGAGGTCTTCTAGAATATTCCAAGTTTTACTTGGATAGACTATTCTAAAGATTTAATAGAATTAGAAAGGAAAATAAATAAATAAAATATTAATAATATTTAATTTTATTTTCGATATATTCGATTGACTTAATTTTCGAATTAAGTAACTTTTGGATTAATTGAAAAATAATGGATTTAAATATTGGATATTAATATTCTCGTCACATGGACCATTCAAGAACGAAGACTGAAGACTAGAAGATGCGTACGGGGATGCGATAAAGCCATAATAGTCGGAAAATAATATTCTAGTATTATTTTGACTGTGTGATAATATTCTATGTGCTTTATTTCATGTATGCATGCTTATGTGTATTTAATTATGCATTAGATAGCGTATCCCTTTATTGTAAAAAGCTAAGTGGGAGAGGGTATGGAAACATACCCATGGTCTCCATTGCTGTTCTCTTGGTGACTTTTATGAACTTTTGAAGTTTGTATAGATAAGTCATTGAAGGAGAGTTCTTGTAATTCCTCTTACGAGAAACATTGATTAAGTTTATCAAACAATGCCTAATTTGTCTTTCCAAAGCTGATTTCAAGTCGACTCATTCTCACCCCGGGGAGTGGAATGGAGCCAAAGCCACTTGGTCATGTAGAGGACACAAATTAGAGACCTTCGTACCATTCTTTTATAGATGGATCGATTGTCTGCTCGGCTCCCTCATCTAATGAGAGATAGGGTTGTTCGCATGGTGAATCACTGGTTAGAAACTTCGAGTTTCACTTATGATTCTCCGCGTCTTGATTTACAAGATCGAATGGATCAAGTAATTGGGAGTCAATTATATAAATCTTTTTGGTATAGTAAACGTCCACACGAACGTGGCTTGCTATACTGAATGGGATTTTAGAATAATTGATGTAGACAGTTATAGGGAATTGTGAAGGGTTGCGAGTTGTCGTAAACGTCCACACGAACGTGGCTTGCGGTGACGTAACAATTCTAAACGATTCGCCTTAGTACTGAGTAATGGTTTACACTTAGATACGCGTTATAGTATTCCTCCCAACGAGGTTACGCTGTAAGTGATGTATGACCGAAGCAAATCTAATTGCTAAATCATTTGGGTGGGTAAACGTCCACACGAACGTGGCTTGCCTTACCTGATGGGATTTTAGATGTGATTAGTGGTTTAATGATATTATTTAAGGGAGATAATATCGGAGATTAAATCGATTGTTTGTTGTTATATGTGCTCATAGATTATGGATGGCTTTGAACCCACTTTATGTGATACTTGAGGAATTTAACTCACTGGTCCCTAAATGTATTGATTGGAATAGAGATCTAGACATTGCCTAGACTGTTAAAGAGTACAAGTTTGTACTCAGTGAGCTTTGTTCTCCCGAACCTACTAATGTCTCGACTGTTGAGGAAAGAACTGATTTTATCATGTTCAAACTCAAGGAGAAGTTTAGACATGACATAGGCGGCTAGACAAGAAGCGATGAGGATACTCATAAAGGCCAGTCGCTTCGAGGAAACGCTTAAACACGTTTTTGAGATGATTGACCTTTTAGACGAGTTGAGACGGAAATCGCAAGCTCTTGTAGCCAATGCCAAAGGTTTCGAACCTAAAGGCAAAATCGGGGGAAAGGAAAAGCAAGCAAAGAAACCCAGTGGTCCTAAGTTTCTTAGATCACGAGATGGGGCGAGAAAGCCAATAGGCTAGTGTTCTCGATGCAAACAGTCTAGGTACTGGAAGTCTGATTATCCTCTCAAAGAAAGTACGAAATCTTCTTTAGTCGTAAAACATAGTCAGTGGTATTATCTACCGGAACCTGGTGTGTAGATATGGAACCATTGACGGTATGCGCATTCTAAATGCGAGGGTTCCAGGAAACCCGACGACTTGGAAAAGAAGAAATCGTAGTCTACATGGGCAATGCTGTTGAGGAGGCAGCTGTTGCAGTGGAGGACAATTATAGGATTTCATTTTGAGCTATTGCTTTTATGTACCTTTAGAAAGAACTTTGTTCTGGATTTCTAATGAATGGATATTTTATTTCTTTTAATCATCTGATGGTTATAAGAAGAAATAAAGATATTATCTATTCTGGTACATTAGCTAGCAATATATAAATGATGAATCCTGAGTCCATCACGATGCAACGAACCGTAGTACAAAACTCGTTTTACTAATAAGAGATTTCTTCATTAAATCGATTATACTTGTGGATTCTTATGCTAAATCATATTTATTCAAATAAGGAGTTCAAAGGTCGAAAATTGATATTTGATCAATTAAGTTGAAGGAGTGGACCTTCCGACCTAAGAATCTAATTTGGAAGATAACATGACTAAGCAATCCTTTATGGATATAAGATATAAGATCCGGACAAGTATAAGAATTGATTGACTCTGATGTATGCAGACCTTGTTTACTCAGACAATAAGGTACGAGTACTTCATTTTATGATTACTCGAAAAAATGGATTAGCATACCTGATGTGCCACAAAAGCAAAGTGTTTTGACTAGTCAATGGACACAAAGCTATTGTGGGGAACCATCATGGTATATCCATTGAAAGCCTGCGATCTAATCGCGGAGGCAAGTGCCTGTCTGAGGAATGCATGGCATACTGATCAGAGATTGTGATTTGATCCCAAATGACTACACCATACACTCTTGTGTAGAAATGGTGTGTCGGAAATAAGAAATGGAACTCTTATAGAAATAGTAAAAGCATGAGTTATACGGAACTACCTGTGTTCTATGGATATGTCTGGAAACAACGGCGCATTCAAGTGCGATTGTAGAATATCCTAGAAGAACAAAAGATGTGTGTTCAATAGTACTATGAACCAGAAGGACGTTATAAGTTCTAACGCCCGGTTCTTAGAGGAAGACTATTAGATGAACCACAAGCCCAAAGTGACGTAATACTTTGAAATGAGAGAGAGAGAGATTAAGACTTAAAACCAGCCGAACCGAGTAGCGGTACACCACTGACTGCACCTACTGTTATTACTGTTTATACACCGGAATGCCGTTGTAGTGGGAGGTTGTATGACAACAGAAGATATTCATAAGACTAGGAGAGTCTTCGGACTCTGGACCTAGTATACATGAAATCGATCCCTGGATCTACAAAGAGGCAGTACTAGATCTAAATGTGCTCTCTTAGAAAGCAATAAGGTTTATTGCTAAGAGGCAAGATCATTTAGAGTACAAGCTTAGTTGATCCATTTATGGATTGGAACAAAGCATTGAGTTCGTGGTACTTGAAAATTGATGAGATAGTCCATTTTATGGATTCATCAAAAGCATAGACGAATTGTGTGTATTGGAAACGTGATGGAAAACAAGGTGGTGTTTCTCGGGTTTTATGTAGATAACATTTTATCATTGGCAACAATGTAAAGATGTTGTCAGACATAAAATGATGGTTGTCTAGAAAAATCGATATATGAGATAAAGAAGAAGTTAGAGCATGTTCTTAAGATCTAGGATCTCAAGAAAAGAACATTGTACTTCTCTAGATATCTTATACGATTATGGTTCGTTTTAACATGCAAGATTCCGAGAAAGGTTCGTTACCTTTCAGAGACGGAATGCATCTATCTAAGGATATGTGTTTTGGAACACAAAAGGAGATAGAAGCAATGAAAGCGGATTCCTACACTTATAGTGAGGGAAGCTTAATAAATGCATTGTTGAAAACAAGAACCTGATATCGGCTATGCGGTTAGCATAGTGGGAGGATATCAAGGTAATCCTTGAAAGGAATACTTGACTGCTGTAATGAACATTTTAAGTACTTTCGAAGTACTGGAAACTATGTTCTGGATTACGGGGCAGACAAACATTTCCTTTAGATTACATTCTCTTAGATTTCTAATCGAATAAGGACCGGTGTAAGTCGATATCAGGCTATGTGTTTCACTATTGAAGGAGAAGGAGTTTTTACATGGAAGAGTGATAAGCACGATGCTTTTCGGACTCTACCATGGGTAACCAAATAAGCGGCCTCAGAGGCAGCGGAAGTTTTGGTATAACTCCGGGATAATCTCTGGGACTTAGATGTGATTCTTAATTTGCCAAAGGCTATGTAAATAGCGGTGCGATGGCAAATGGTAAGATCACAAGTCCATAAGTGTAAGATAACACATAGAGCAAGTACCACCTGATACGAATCATCGTCGAGGGAGACGACGCTGTAGTCACCAAGATAACTTCAGAGCGGCAACCTAGAGTGCTCATTCACATAGTACTTCTTGGAAGTACAACTTAAGCACGTGATGAGTATGGGAGTCGGGAGTTTGGAGTAAATGACTAGACCTTAGTACAAGTGGGAGATTGTTGGAGTTGTGTACTTAATGTCTAGATTTAAGTAACGGAAACTCCCGATCCATTGCCATTAATTTATTTAATTAAATAAACAATTATTTGCATTTAATTATTTATAATTAAATATATGCAAATTATAGTCCTGGATTCTATACGTTGTAGTTAGTATGGTGTGTCGGGCCCACACAGAAGATCATACTATCGGTTACTCGTATTTAATCGAACAGTTGCTCACGACCTAGATGGACACGGACCAATCCATCGGTATAGTCGTTGTGTGAGAGAGAAAATGATCTGTCTTGATTATTTTATCACACTTGTACACTTGGTGTATTGAGCGGATCGCTTGAGATTTATCGATTAGGATTGCCTTGGATAATCGATTTAAATCTCAGTGTATTTTATTCTTAATCCCCGATACTATTGCGGGTGTGTATATTTAATATAAGTGACTTTGATTTTCCAAAGGAATTGACCGGTTTAATTACTGGGTCAATTACCGGTTGAGTTGGGTCACTATATTTTATATATGACATGCCGTGAATACTTGACGGGAAAGTGTATCCCGTAAGGGTTGATAATATCCCCGAGATGAGTTCATAAGGAATTATTATGTAAACCCTGCAGGTGGATTTAATCCGCATAATAATTAAGGTTGAATGGTACTAGTCTCGGATATAAGAGATGAATAAATTAATTAGCAATAAATTAATTTTATTCATGGATATTTATATCTTAAATACACGGAATAAATAATACTACCGGAGAAATATTATTTGATATAATATGGTTTAATATTGGGAGTGCAATTAATTTATATAGTGGAAAATAAATTAATTAATATTGATAAGGATTAATGGACTTGAGCATTGGGCTCAATTTAATCTTCAATATTAGAAGCCCAATATTTAATCTCCTTTTGATCCCCTACGTAGCCTATAAAAGCACTACATGGTCTTCACAATTCAAAAATCTAAGATACGCCAATCATAAAGTTCTTGAAGAGTGGAGGAGATCCATGGAGTTCGGTAGATCGTCGCCCACACGACGTCCGGGCTAGTGCGAGGAATACGTGGGAAGATCTCAAGGTCGTCAATTGAGTTCTTCGTTTTTCCGAACAACGAGAACGAGGTAAATCGTAAAACCCCCTTTATGATTTAATCGTTTATTTATCGTGAGAATACCATGAACCAAGATCCAAGGGACGTACGAACCCGGGGACGAGGATCGACCTCACGGTGGTGATCGAGGATCACCGGACCGCGGGAGGTCGAGAGATCCTCGCCGGGATCGAGAGGACGAACCCTCGGCTGGACGCCGAGGGTGGCGGTCGAGCCCTAGGGCTTCGACCGCCGGCGACGCACAAAGGACCCCGGCTGGACGCCGGGGATGCGATCGAGCGCGTGCTCGATCGCGTGGGCAGCGGGCCGGTGCCGCTGCTGCTCGCACGGCGAGCAGCCCCTCCTCCCGTACGCGTCGCACGGGACTCACGCGGGCTGCTACGAGCAGCCCCGCACGGCTGTCGCGAACAGCCGAGAGCCCACGCGTGGTGGCTCGATCGAACAAGCCACGGGCTATCTCCGTGGCGGGTTTGTTTGATTAGGTTATCCCCGTGGAGGTTCGTGGCGGGTTTCCGGTAACCGGGAGTCGATTGGATTGTCGGTTCCGCAATTTAGACAATCCGGATATTCGATCTCCAAAGGATTTCGGTCGGAATTAATTAGATAATTTATTTATTTAAATTTATTAATTCCGGGATATCGATTTCCAACACATGGTTCACTCAATTGACTCTTCTGTTTTATTTCTTGGTAGGTTTTCCCAGGAAAATCTCCCCTCAGTTCTGCTTCCCTTCTTCTCTGGAAAAGGCCCCATTGACCCTGTCACTACCCTGGGCAATCCAGTAGGTGACTCAATTGATGCTGTTGGTAGGTGCTGGACTTCAGAGCTCAATGATATGATGGACCATGAGGAGCATGCCTTTTCCCTGGCCCTAAAGTTGGCCAGTCAAAGTGCAGTTGCCATTTCTGGTGCTCACAACATGGCTGAAAAGATCAGAACTGAAGTATCCAAGCTCAAAACTACCAGCAGCAAGCAAGAGGCACAGGTACAGGAGCTTAAAGCTGCATACACTGCTGCAGCAGGGGACAGGGATAGGTGGAAGAAGGCTGCCGATATTGCAGGGGCCGATGTGGGGAAGCTGAAATCTGAGATGCAGGAGGCCTTGAAGACCGTCAAAGAAAAAGAAGAAGAGATTGAGGATGCTCAGGACAGCTTTACCAGGGAGAAGAAAGAGCTCAAGGAGGAGGTGGCCAAAGTTACCAGGGAGCTGAAACAGGCCAAAGATGACTTTGGACAGTCCATGGAGAGGGTCTCAGAGCTTGAAGCCCTGTTAGAGTCTCCTGCTCACAATCCCCGGGTATTGGCTGACCTACTCTATGTCACTGCTTATGCTGATCTTATCAGGTCTGCAGCAAAGGAGAAGAATGATGGGGCCAGGGACTATGGTTTACAACTCCTCAAAGCTCACATGAAAGGGTGTACTCTGGATTCCAGAGTTCCACAGCCCTTTATGGATCTAGAGGTTGTCCACGGCATATATATGAAATGGTGGCCCACATACAGTCTTCTCTCAATGCCTGGTGAGCCTGCTAAACCCCCTGTTGAAGCTTCTGATGAGGAAGGTGTTGATGAAGGGGAGGAAATGGATCTTCTTGGTGTCGGGCCTGATGGCAAGCCAAAAGATACCCTCACTACTCCCCCAGGTGATGGTGGTTCTACCTCCTGAGTCTAACAGCTCAGGAGTCTGCAAAATTTGATGACTACTCTGAGTGTAAAAAGCTCAGAGATTTTAATCTTTATTTTCTGTTCAGTTTGGGCTTAATTGCCAAAAAACAATATTTGCTTATTTCGCATTTGGATTCTACAGACAGTTTTTGCCTGGAACAAGTATTTATATTTGGCTGGTGTGTAATAACTTAGTATGTTATTTTGGATGTTCATCCTTTGGGTCTTACTAATAGCCCTCTCACCATTTTATTCAGGGTTTATTTTCCCTTTATTATCTATCACTTTTTACAAGTCAGTTTAGCTTGTTTGATGAATTATTATTCTTGTGAATAGATAACTTTTGGCTCACACCCATGTTTTATCAAACTTTGCTGGGTTTCTTTGTGAGTTCTTTTGTTCTGTGAAAGTGATTTTTAGATTTAGTTACCTCTCTGAATCATTATGATTCTAAGTAACATTTTTTCTCTTTAAATCTCTCCTTTCAACAGAACTGACCGATCCAGTGGTTTTAGTATGAATACTTTACCTTTTAGGATTTTCTCGGACCAGTATTTTCTTTAGGGCGATTCTTGAGTTTCTTTTACTCTATTGAATCTGTGCCTTTAAAGAAATGATCGGCCCCTGATCAATAGATCTCATGGGTATTTACCGAACCTTAGTATTTCAAGAATACTCAATATTTTTATCGCACCGGGGAATTCATGTGATTTCCCGGGGTAATATATTTCTGTTATACAGACAAAATGTGAAAGTTCACATACATTTATTTTTTAAAGTATAGAGAATGCTTTTGCTGAAAACTGCATAGATATACTTTAATAAGTACAAAAGGTTTTACAAAAGATAGTTTAGAAAAGGTTTACAAAAATATCATTTTCGCAGGAAGTTTTAAGAAATAACTTTTATCCCAAGAGTTTCTCAGTGGTAGAACTTCTTTAGGTGCAACGCATTCCATCGATACTGATCCTTGGTCCCGTCGAGTAGCTCCAACTCGTACGCTCCATTCTGGAGGCAGTGGCTCACTCTAAACGGTCCCTCCCAGTTCGGTCCCAATGCTCCTTGGTGCGTTCCTAAGATTTTCTTCATCACCAAGTCTCCCTCTCGGAATTCTCGTGCTTTTACTTTTGAGTCGAATAGTTTAGCAATTCTTTGCTTATTCATGGCATTCAGAGAATCAGAAGCTAACCTCCTTTCTTCAAGGAGATCCAATTATTTTCGAATGGTTGCTTCATTCTCCGGGGAAATTTCCTGAGCGGTACGATGTGATAACACCGTTATCTCCGCTGGAATCACCGCTTCCGTTCCAAAAGCCAGAGAATAGGGGGTCTCACCAGTGGCGTTTCTAGCTGTGGTTCGATATGACCACAGTACCTCTGGGAGTTCATCCGCCCATTTTACTTTGCGGCTTTCCAATTTTGATTTGATGGTGTGTTTCAGTATCTTATTGACCGCTTCAACTTGACCATTCGTCTGAGGGTGGTAGGGAGTAGAGAATAACCTCCTAATCTTCCATTTTTCACAGAATTCCTCTACCTCCGCCCCATCGAATTGTTTTCCGTTGTCGGAAATGATTGACTCGGGTAGACCGAAACGACATATTATGTTTTTCCATATGAATTTGATGACCTGGGGTTGATCAATCTTATTAAACGGTTCCGCTTCAACCCATTTGGTGAAATAGTCGACTGCTACAATCGCGAATTTCACCCCGCCTCGGGCGGTTGCTAGTGGTCCGATCAAGTCGATACCCCACCGAGCAAATGGCCACGGGCTGTAAATGGATTTCAGGGTCTCCGGGGATACATGGATATTAGGCCCATTCGTCTGGCACTTGACACATTTACGTGCATAGCCGACGACATCCTTTCTCAGGGTTGGCCAATAATATCCTTGTCCCATGGTTTTGTGTGCCAGGGATCTTCCACCCGCGTGGTTTCCACACACACCATCATGTATTTCTTCAAGGATTTTGAATCCTTCTTCCTTCGACACACACCTAAGTAGTGGAAGGGAATAACTTCTTCTGTACAGTTGTGAATTTATCAAAGTATACTTTGCCGCTTGGGTACGAAGTTGTTTTGCTTCGGTTTTATCTGCTGGTACTTCCCCGGTATCTATGTACCGTTGAATGGGAATTCGCCAATCTTCCCCGGCCCCGGCAAGTACTTGTATTTGTGCTTCTCTTTGTTCCACTGATGGGATTATTAGTTTTGTCAAAACAATATTTGAGAAGTCTGCTAAGCCCTCAGCTGATGCTAATTTTGACAGGGCGTCAGCTTGTGAATTGTGTTTCCGTGGGATTTGTTCGATTAGAACTTCTGGGATTTTTTCGCAAAGTTCCCATACCAATTTCAGGTATTTTATCATTTTTTCGCCTCTGGCTTCATAATCCCCACTTACATGGTTCACTACTAACTGCGAGTCCATGAACACATGAAGTTTTCTTGCCCCGACGGCAATGGCCAGTTCCAACCCTGAAATGAGAGCTTCGTACTCTGCTTCATTGTTGGACGCAGGAAATTCAAACTTCACCGCATGGGTTACTGAATCTCCGTCGGGACTGAGTAATACCACACCTGCCCCCGAGCACGCGGTGGTAGATGATCCATCTACGAACACCTGCCAGGCGCGTGGTTGACTCTGGGATTTCTCAGGGAAAGTTAATTCCACAATAAAATCTGCCAGGGCTTGTGCTTTGATTGCTGTCCTCGGGGCGAAAGTTATGTCATACTGACTAATTTCTAACGCCCAGCGTAGGAGTCTCCCGGTGATATCCGACTGGTGCAATACTTTCCTTAAAGGCATAGTTGTCAAGACCTCAACGGGGTGCTCAAATAAGTACGCCCGGAGTTTTCTGATTGACACTATTAAAGCATATGTTAATTTCTCCAGTGGAGTATATTTAATTTCTGCCTCGTGTAGTACTTGGCTTACGAAATATATCGGAAAATGCACCATCCCTTCTGCCCTGGTCAGAACAGCACTGATGGCGTGTTCTGACGCGGCTAGGTACAGGTACAGTTTTTCTTCTGGTTTAGGGGCCACAACTACTTTGGGATTGGACAAATACTCCTTTATCCGTACAAAAGCTTGTTGGGCCTCCTTTTTCCAGTGAAATTCCTGTCCTTTGATGGAAGCAAAGAACGGACGAGTTTTATCCCCCAGGCAAGAAACGTACCGATTCAGGGCGGCTAAACGACCCGTGAGTCGTTGTACGCCTTTTATGTCCCGGGGCTCTTGCATGTCCAGAATTGCTTGGACTTTGGTAGGGTTGGGCTCAATGCCTTTCTCGCTAACCACATGCCCCAGGATCATCCCTTTTTTAATTCCAAAGTTACATTTCTTGGGGTTCAATTTCATGTTATAATGCCCCATAATTTTGAAAACTTCTTCGAGGTCTTTAATGTGATCTGATTCATTTTTACTTTTAACGATTATATCATCAATGTATACTTCCATGGTTACACCAATTAAATCAGTAAACATCAAATTTACCAACCTTTGATAGGTGGCCCCAGCATTCTTCAGGCCAAAAGGCATTCTTTCCCAGCAATAGATTCCTTTCTTTGAGTAGAACGCCGTATGCTCGACGTAATCTGGATGCATGGGGATTTGGTGATATCCTGCCTTGGCGTCCAGTGTTGAAAATATCGCGTGACCTGTCAAATTGTCAACGACATGGTCGATGTGCGGCATGGGAACAAGATCTTTCGGGCATGCGGTCTGTAAAATCTATACACAAACGCCACGCAGCCGTTGTTTTAGTCACCATAACCGCATTGGAAAGCCAAGTGACATCACTTGAAGCTTTCCTGACCAATTTGTTTTCTATTAGTTTATCTACTTCCCCGGCGAGTGCTTGACACTTCTCGGGGCCCATTTTTCTACGCTTCTGCGCAATTGGTTTCTTGCAGGGATCTATTTTCAATCGATGGCAGGCATGTTTAGGATCTATCTTTCCTAAATCGACACTGGACCATGAGAAAGTAGAGATGTTCTCTTTAAGGAAATTTATAATACCGCTCCGGGTATTTGATTCCATATGAGATCCCACAAGTATTTGCTTTTCAGCTTGTTCTGGATCTAAAACTATAGAGTCCAGATTTTCGACCATTTCTACCACTGGTACCTTTTTAGATTGATATCCACCCCTTGAACTCCAATCATCCATTTCTGGTTTTGACGGGGGAAGCTTCTGGTTAGTAGAAACTGTGTCTACGCCAGTTCCTTCTTTGGGGGGACAAATCTTGTCCGGGGGAGTATCAGCTATTTCCCCGGTAGGTTTTTCCTGAGAAGGATTCAGTTGGGAATTTTGATCGTTTATCTTGATTACATTTTTTATATGATCGATTTGTTTTATCTTTGTTCCTCTCAGATTGATCTGGGGAATGTTTACGTTTACTTTGGTTTTGGAGTTATTAAGATCGTGAAAATACATCAAAGTCTTCTTAGCCATTACTAGATCACCTCTGACGGTGCCAACTGCACCGGAGGGAGTAGGGAACTTAATACAGTAGTAGTAGGACGAGGCGACAGCTTCAAAAGCTTCTAGAAAGGGCCTGCCTAACAAAGCATTATAGCCACTAACCTTATCAACTATTACAAACTTTAGATTTCTGAGCATCATGACTTCGGGATTCTTCACATCCATCAATTCCACTGGGAGTATGATCTCACCGTAGGGAATGACTACATCATCTCCAAAACCTTTCAACACCATATCGCACGGGTTGACATAGCGCGCCAAGTTCCCCATCAGATCTAGAGTCCTCTTGTAGAGAACATTGAGATGCGCGCCATTGTCCACCAGCGTGCGAGACACATCCAAACCGAGGACTCTGGCCCTTATCACCAAGGGCACATCCTTCGGGAATTTTGTCACGGTTCGATCTTCCGGGGTGAAAGTTATCACCGCCGTGTCGGAAATTGATGACCCCTGGCTCGGGGTCGTTTCATACCACACTTCCCACATCTGGAAATCTCTCTTCCTTTTGCGATGGCTTTCTTCATTCACCGGCCTCAACCCACCGATCATCATAATCTGACCCACACGTGGTGGGCCTCCTGCCGGGGGAGGCGCTGGTGGCGCCGGTGCGGGTACTTCCTGGGGAGGTGGCCCCTGCGGATTTCCCCCTGCACCGGGCCTGGGTAAGAATTGCCATAACTTGCCATCCTGGAAAAGTTTCCACAACAGTTTAACCAGTTGTCTGCACTGGCTGGTGTTGTGACCTATCTTTTCATGATAGGCACACCATTTGTTGGGATCCAACTTCTCCGGGGCAGTCAGAATATGTGGTGGTTTCTCAATCAAATCAGATTTGTGCATGAGCATAATATTCAGAATATTTGCTGGTGTATGACCAGTCTGGGTAGTTATTTTTTCTTCTAACTCACGGATCTCGTCTATCCGTGGGTCAGCTGGCTTTGGGCCTGGTTTTTTGCCAATATAATTTGGCCTTCGATCGGAGGAAAAAAGAGGTTTTCTCTTTTGCTCGGGGGGATGTTCCCCGCCGGCGACAAGACGCTGGTAGGCCACTTGGGCCCCAGCTTTCCTCCTGAAATCCTCATACGATCGGGGATAATTCAACATTGCAGATTTAAACAACTTAGAATTTCTCCGCAAACCTGCCAACACGGTGTGAAGTTTGAGGTTGTCACCAATCTCTTCACCACCTGCCAAAAGTAGTTCTTCAACACGATCTACGTAAGATTCGTCTGATTCCGTGTTACCTTGTTTGACCCCCAACAGCTTCTGACTATATTCCATATACGATACAAACCTCTGCACCAAATCGTCAAAACATTTGCTCGAATGTGTGGGTAAGCTGACGTACCATTGGTGGGGAATATCGCCCAGGGTAAGGGGAAACAGTTTGCACCGAGTAGCATCTGTGGCTCCTCGGCCGGACATGTATGTCCTGAACCTGCTCAAGTGAGCTTCTGGATCAGTTTTGCCACTGTACAAAGTAGTTTGCATGGGCTGAATTTCCAGTTGCATGGGAGCTTGTTCGACCTCTGGGGCCAAAGGATCATTATGACGACCTGCCGGGGCAGCGAGAATTTGATGTTCATTCAACCGCTTTTCCAGCTCAGAGTACTTCTGCCTCAAATCGGCCAGTTCAGAATTAGTACCGGGGGCTCCTGTGGCCCCACCCGGTGGAAAGTTTGCATGGCGGCCATGCATGTCACTTTTACTAATCTGCCGACGAGGCTCAGTAGAGGTGGCCATAGATTCGGCTCTTTTGTTCAGATCTAATGCTCGACGCATTCTGCGGTTCTTTTTGGGAACACGGACAGATTGCTCGGGAGCTACATTCAGATTTGCCCCGGTGGCTGCATGCGTGCCCTTCACCGGGGTCACAGGAGTCGTCATGACGTATTTCATCGTCATAAGTTCTGCAACTGCTTCATCTATTTTTTGTGGAGTATCGAGACTTCCAAATCTAATCGGAGGCGGGCCTTTCGGCGTCGACGGCCCTCCGAGATCATAGGGGTGCAGACGGCGATTCCGACGTTGTGACCGAAGTCGACGTCGTCGTTGATCAGCCTGACTGTCTATAGGCTCATTGGCCCCTGCATGTTTGCTATTCTGCTCATCAGAGCTGATCTGGGTAAGCGGCGGCGGCGGCTCCTTATTTTCAGGTTCTGGGTTCTTAGGCGGAGATGAAACCTCAGGTTCCACCATCACGGCCTTACCCATCACCGCCTGCCAACGGCCACTCGTACCAGACCCACCAGATACTGTAGTATCTTCGTTTTCGTTAACCATTCTAGATTCAGATCGAGATTTTCTGTAACTAAATTACCTGATGCTCGATCCTTCTAGCGCCAACTGTTTTGGGTTGTTTTTGCTCTTTGATGGGGTTATTTGCTGGTAACAGAGGGTTTTGGCAACAAAACAAAATGTATATTTGTTATAGGTAAGCTAGCAAAGGGTAATAGTTTATAACAGAAATTGTAAGTAGAAAATGGATGCTCAAGGCACCTCTTTATTCAAATATTCATACTTAGAATTCATTTTGAAATACAATGGTTTGCATGTCCCTTTCTTCCTCTCTTACACCCTTTATTTATACTAACCCATGCATGGCAAGATTATGACACCTAATGCCCACTTATCGGCTTCTTATTGGACCACAACTCCACTAATGTCTAGCATTAAAAACCCACTTAACTCTAAACAAAGACTTTATCTCCTTCTCCCGTCAAATGCCGTTTGACCACCTGTTGACTCTGACACCTCCCCCACGGATATTCCCGTGTAATACTTCTGACACTACCGTGCGATCGTTCCCGTCCAAGCTCTTTTCTGACTTCTGTTAGTTGCCTTTCTAGGTCTTTTTCCACAGGTTGTTCCTGACTTGCACATCTGATGACGTGGCTACCTCATTGTTGACACGTGTCGGTGATGTTGGAGTTGTGTACTTAATGTCTAGATTTAAGTAACGGAAACTCACGATCCATTGCCACTAATCTATTTAATTAAATAAACAATTATTTGCGTTTAATTATTTATAATTAAATATATGCAAATCATAGTCCTGGATTTTATACGTTGTAGTTAGTATGGTGCTGCATGGGCGCACAGAAGATCATACTATCGGTTACTCGTATTTAATCGAACAGTAGCTCACGACCTAGATGGACACGGACCAATCCATCGGTATAGTCGTTGTGTGAGAGAGAAAATAATTTATCTTAATTATTTTATCACACTTGTACACTTGGTGTATTGGGCGGATCGTTTGAGATTTATCGATTAGGATTGCCGGCGATAATCGAGTTAAGTCTCAGTGTATTTTATTCTTAATCCCCGAAACTATTGCGGGTGTGTATATTTAATATAAGTGACTTTGATTTACCAAAGGAATTAACCGATTTAATTATTGGGTTAATTACCGGTTAAGTTGGGTCACTATATTTTGTATATGGCATGCCGTGAATACTTGACGGGAAAGTGTATCCCGTAAGGGTTGATAATATCCCCGAGATGAGTTCATAAGGAATTATTATGTAAACCCTGCAGGTGGATTTGTTCCGCATAATAATTAAGGTTGAATGGTACTAGTCTCGGATATAAGAGATGAATAAATTAATTAGCAATAAATTAATTTTATTCATGGATATTTATATCTTAAATACACGGAATAAATAATACTACCGGAGAAATATTATTTGATATAATATGGTTTAATATTGGGAGTGCAATTAATTTTATATAGTGGAAAATAGAATTAATTAATAATAGTAAGGATTAATGGATTTGGGCTTGGGCTCAATTTAATCACTATTATTGGAAGCCCAATATTCCACCTCCTTAAGATCCCCTACGTAGCCTATAAAAGCACTACATGGTCTTCTCTATTCTCATAACTTGAAGATCACAATTCTAGAGAGAGAAAGGAGAGAAGGAGATCCATAGTGTTCGGAGGATCGTCGCCCACCCGACGTTCGAACAAGTGCAAGGAATACGTGGGAAGATCTCAAGGTCATCATAAGATCTCGTTTCTCCGCACAACGAATCGAAAGGTGAATTAAATTTCCGCAATTTAATTCTAGTTTATTGATCAATTATCGAAAAACAAGATCCGAAGGATCGAACCCGGATTAGACGAGGGACCACGCGGTGGTGGCGAAGCCACCGGACCAAGTGGACCGCACGCCTAGGGTTCGGCGCGCGAAGGAGAACCCTCGGCCTCGGCCGAGGGGGCGATCGCTGGGAGCGATCGCCGGCGGTGACGGGCTGGTGCCGTCACCTCCCCACCGCGACGGTGGGGGCTCCTCGACGGCGGGCAGCAGGTCGCCGGACCTGCTGCTGGGGGCTGCCGGATGCAGCCCCATCGAACGCGATGTTCGATCGCGTGAACCCGGCTCGCGGGGGTTCGGGTGGGGGCGGATTGCGCGCCTTCGGGCGCGTGGTCTCCAAAGCCCGGACTTCGGCGGATGAGTCGACGTTCATGTGATCTCCGGCGAAGGGTTTGATCGGGTTATTGGTTTCCGCAAATTTAAATAACCCGGGATATCGAATTCCAACAATTGGTATCAGAGCATACGGTTACGTTTTTCGTTAATTGTTTCGATAATCGATTGTCGTTGTTTATAGCCATAGATTAATTTAAATTGTTAAATTATTGTGCTATATTGTTCTACGTACTTGTTTTATCTCTCGTATGAATTGTGTTTGTCGGAAAAATTAATTATTAAAAATCGAGGATTTTCGGTATAATGGAATCGGATCGATCGTTTGTGGGCTCGGTGCGGGCTGCCGGAAGGTAGCTGGAGGCACGAGCTGTGCGAGCTGCTGGACGTGGGCTGAACACGGCTGGGCATGTCGGCGTGTACCACCAGTGGCGGTGGTTCGCCGGCAGCCGGCGGTTGTGCTCGGTGCTCGCGGACAGCTTCACGCCTGGACATCGAAGGAAGCGGGACCGGGCTGTATGGCGGCTGGGGGTCGACGGCATCAACCACCAGCGGTGGTAGTTGCCGGATGTCGACCGCTGCCCAAAGGCCAAGCGGTTCAGCCGCTACGCGCGGCGGCTCGTGGGTCGCGGCTTCGGCTGCGTACTCGGAGCGGGCTGCTGTGCGGGCTGTGTGCGGGCTGCTCGTGCGGTGGGACCACATGACGGCAGCGGGTCGATGGCATGGTTCGTCAAGGGAGACGCCGTGCCGGAAATTGACCAAGCTCGTGCACAGGTTTCTTGTCAAAGACGATCGATCAAAATGAAGCTGCTGGGCTCGTTTTTGACGAAGTGGGCTTCATGTATAATGCATGTGAATTAATTCTAGGAATTAATTGAATGCATGGCCTAGACATGCACGTTGGTGTGCATATGTTTACATGTGCATGGAACCAACCAAATGCATGTTGGTTCGATTGGGATTTTGGGTCGACCGGAATCTCGGTTTCGGTTCGTCCCGGTAAATCCGATCTTTCCGGAAATAATTTAATCTTTCTAATTTTATTTAATTTAATTTTGGAATTAATTCAAATTCTATTTGGATTATATTTCTTAATTATGGAATTAAATAATGGAATTAGATGGAGAGTTAAATTAGGAAAGAAAATCCTAATTTCTCTAGATATCCTATACCTACTTGGATTAGAAGTTTTAAGAAGAATCAAAATTCGATTTTGATTAGGATTCTTGAGATCTAATCTATATAGGATTGAGAAATTATTAAAATATTGATTTTATTTAATTTAAGTATTTTATTTAAAATCATTAGATTAATTCAAAATTTATTTTGGATTGGATAATCTTGGATTTTATTTAGAATAGAATTAAATATGGAAATCAATGGATTTTAATAATATTGATTTTATTTAATTTAAGTATTTTATTTAAAATCATTAGATTAATTCAAAATTTATTTTGGATTGGATAATCTTGGATTTTATTTAGAATAAAATTAAATATGGAAATCAATGGATTTTAATAATATTGATTTTATTTAATTTAAGTATTTTATTTAAAATCATTAGATTAATTCAAAATTTATTTTGGATTGGAAAATCTTGGATTTTATTTAAAATAGAATTAAATATGGAAATCAATGGAATTGATTTTATTTAATTGTGTAAAATTAAATATGAGAATCAAAGAATTTTTCCGTCGCTCGGCAAAGTATTCAAGACGTAGAATGAAGACTCAAGACAAGCATGCTGGAATTCATCAAGGTACGAATAGTCGAGAAATAATTTTACTTGAGTAATTATTTGATTATTTGTGAACGTACTTGCATGAATTGTATGTTTGTTATTATGCTTATGTGTATTTAATTATGCATTAGATAGCGTATCCCTTTATTATAAAAAGCTAAGTGGGAGAGGGTATGGAAACATATCCATGGTCTCCATTGCTGTTCTCTTGGTGACTTTTATGGACTTTTGAAGTTCGTATAGACAAGTCATTGGAGGAGAATTCTTGTAATTCCTTTTACGAGAAACATTAATTAAGTTTATCAAACAATGCCTAATTTGTCTTTCCAAAGCTGATTTCAAGTCGACTCATTCTCACCCCGGGGAGTGGAATGGAGCCAAAGCCACTTGGTCATGTAGAGGACACAAATTAGAGACTTCCGTGCCATTCTTTGATAGATGGGTCGCTTGTCTGC
Organism: Euphrasia confusa; assembly: GCA_954870475.1. Taxonomy (NCBI): domain Eukaryota; kingdom Viridiplantae; phylum Streptophyta; class Magnoliopsida; order Lamiales; family Orobanchaceae; genus Euphrasia; species Euphrasia confusa. Next base: position 12,481,854 of record OX940965.1, read on the forward strand.
TCGGCTCCCTCATTTATGAGAGATAGGGTCGTTCGCATGGCGAATCACTGGTTAGAAACTTCGAGTTTCACTTATGATTCTCCACGTCTTGATTTACAAGATTAAATGGATCAAGTAATTGGAAGTCAATTATAAAAGTCTCTTAGTGTAGTAAACGTCCACACCACGTGGCTTGCTATACTGACGGACTTTGGATTAATTGATGTAGACAGTTGTAAGTAATTATGAAGAGTTGTGAAGTTATCGTAAACGTCCACACCACGTGGCTTGCGGTGATGTAGCAATTCCAAGTAATTTACTTTGGTACTGAGTAATGGTTTACACTTAGATACGCATTATAGTATTCCTCCCCACGAGGTTCCGCTATAAGTGATGTATGACCGAAGCAAATCTAATTGCTAAATCATTTGGGTGGGTAAACGTCCACACCACGTGGCTTGCCTTACCTGATGGGATTTTAGATGTGATTAGTGGTTTAATGATATTATTTGAGGGAGATAATATCGGAGATTAAATCGATTGTTTGTTGTTATATGTGCTCATAGATTAGGATATGGCTTTGAACCCACTTTATGTGATACGTAAGGATTTTAAACTCATTGGTCCCTGAATGAATTGATTGGAATAGAGATCTGGACATTGCCCAGACTGTTGAAGAGTACAAGTTTGTACTCAGTGAGCTTTGTCCTCCCGAGCCTACCAATGTCTTAACTGATGAGGAAAGAACTGATTTTATCATGTTCAAACTCAAGAAGATGTTTAGACATGATGTAGAGGCTAAACAAGAGGCGATGAGGATACTCATAAAGGCCAGTCGATTCAAGGAAACGCTTAAACACGTTTTTGAGATGATTGACCTTTTAGACGAGTTGAGACGGAAATCGCAAGCTCTTGTAGCCAATGCCAAAGGTTTCGAACCTAAAGGCATGAATCGGGGGAAAGGACAAGAAAGCAAAGAAACCCAGTGGTTCCTTTTGGACCACGAGATGGGACGAGAAAGCCATGAGGCAAGAATTCTCGTTGCAAACAGTCTGGGTACTGGAAGTCTGATTATCCTCTCAAAGAAAGTACGAAATCTTCTTTAGTCGTAAAACATAGTCAGTGGTATTATCTGCCGGAACCTGGTGTGTAGATATGGAACCACTGACGGTATGTGCATTCTAAATGCAAGGGTTCCAGGAAGCCCGACGACTTAGAAAAGAAGAAATCGTAGTCTACATGGGCAATGCTGTGGAGGAGGCAGCAGTTGCAGTGGAGGACATTATAGGATTTCGTTTTTGGTTATTGCTTTTATGTACCTTTCAAATTAGAAAGAACTTTGTTCTGGATTTCTAATAAATGGATATTTTATTTCTTTTAATCATTTGATGGTTATAAGAAGAAATAATGATATTATCTATTGTGGTACATTAGCTAGCAATATATAAATGATGAATCCTGAGTCCACCACGATGCGACGAACCGTTTTACATAACTCGTTTTACTAATAAGAGATTTCTTTATTAAATCATTTATACTTGTGGATTCTTATGCTAAGTCATATTTATTCAAATAAGAAGTTCAAAGGTCGAAAATTGATTATCAATTAAGTTGAAGGAGTGGACCTTCCGACCTAAGAATCTAATTTGGAAGATAATACGACTAAGCAATCCTTTATGGATATAAGATATAAGATCCGGACAAGTATTAGAATTGATTAACTCTGATTTATGATCAGAGCTTGGGATTGGATCCCAAATGACTACACCATACAGTCTTCTGTAGGATTGGTGTGTCGGAAATAAGAAATGGAACTCTTATAGAAATAGTAAAAGATGAGTTAAACGGAACTACCTATGTTCTATGGATATGTCTTAGAATATCCTAGAAGAACAAAAGGTGTGTGTTCGAATAGTACTATGAACCAGAAGGACGTTATAAGTTCTAACGCCCGGTTCTTAGAGGAAGACTATTAGATGAACCACAAGCCCAAAATGACATGATACTTCTGAAGAGAGAGAAAACGATAAAGACTTAGAACCAGCCGAACCGAGTAGCGGTACACCACTAACTGCACCTACTGTTATTACTGTTTATACACCGGAATGCCGTTGTAGTGGGAGGTTGTTTGACAACCGGAGATATTCATAACACTATGAGAGTTTTCGGACTCTGGACCTAGTATACATGAAATCGATCCCTGGATCTACATAGAGGCAGTACTAGATCTAAATGTGCCTTCTTGGAAAGCAATAAGATTATTGCTAAGAAGCAAGATCATTTAGAGTACAAGCTTAGTTGATCCATTTATGGATTGGAACAAAGCATTGAGTTCGTGGTACTTGCAAATTGATGAGATAGTCCATTTTATGGATTCATCAAAGCATAGACGAATTGTGTGTATTGGAAACGTGATGGAGAACAAGGTGGTGTTTCTCGGAGGTTTTATGTAGATAGCATTTTATCATTGGTAACAATGTAGAGATGTTGTCAGACATAAAATGATGGTTGTCTAGAAAAATCGATATATGAGATAAAGAAGAAGTTAGAGCATGTTCTTAAGATATAGTATCTCAAGAAAAGAACATTGTACTTCTCTAGATATCTTATACGATTATGGTTCGTTTTAACATGCAAGATTCCGAGAAAGGTTCGTTACCTTTCAGAGACGGAATGCATCTATCTAAGGATATGTGTTTTGGAAACACAAAAGGAGATAGAAGCAATAAAAATCGGTTTCCTACACTTGGAGTGTGGAAAACTTGATAAATGCAATGTTGAAAACGAGAACCTGATATCGGCTATGCGGTTAGCATAGTGGGAGGATATCAAGGTAATCCTGGAAAGGAATACTTGACTACTGTAATGAACATTTTAAGTACTTTCGAAGTACTGGAAACTATGTTCTGGATTACGGAGCAGACAAACATTTCCTTTGGATTACATTCTCTTAGATTTCTAATCGAATGAGGACCGGTGTAAGTCGATATCAGGCTATGTGTTTCACTTTTGAAGGAGAAGGAGTTTTTACATGGAAGAGTGATAAGCACGATGCTTTTCGGACTCTACCATGGGTAACCAAATAAGCGGCCTCAGAGGCAGCGGAAGTTTTGGTATAACTCCGGGATAATCTCTGGGACTTGGATGTGATTCTTAATTTGCCAAAGGCTATGTAAATAGCGGTGCGATGGCAAATGGTAAGAAGTCACAAGTCCATAAGTGTAAGATAACACATAGTGCAAGTACCACCTGATACGAGTCATCGTCAAGGGAGACGACGCTGTAGTCACCAAGATAACTTCAGAGCGGCAACCTAGATTGCTCATTCACATAGTACTTCTTGGAAGTACAACTTAAGCACGTGATGAGTATGGGAGTCGGGAGTTTGGAGGAAATGACTAGACCTTAGTACAAGTGGGAGATTGTTGGAGTTGTGTACTTAATGTCTAGATTTAAGTAACGGAAACTCACGATCCATTGCCACTAATCTATTTAATTAAATAAACAATTATTTGCGTTTAATTATTTATAATTAAATATATGCAAATCATAGTCCTGGATTTTATACGTTGTAGTTAGTATGGTGCTGCATGGGCGCACAGAAGATCATACTATCGGTTACTCGTATTTAATCGAACAGTAGCTCACGACCTAGATGGACACGGACCAATCCATCGGTATAGTCGTTGTGTGAGAGAGAAAATAATTTATCTTAATTATTTTATCACACTTGTACACTTGGTGTATTGGGCGGATCGTTTGAGATTTATCGATTAGGATTGCCGGCGATAATCGAGTTAAGTCTCAGTGTATTTTATTCTTAATCCCCGAAACTATTGCGGGTGTGTATATTTAATATAAGTGACTTTGATTTACCAAAGGAATTAACCGATTTAATTATTGGGTTAATTACCGGTTAAGTTGGGTCACTATATTTTATATATGGCATGCCGTGAATACTTGACGGGAAAGTGTATCCCGTAAGGGTTGATAATATCCCCGAGATGAGTTCATAAGGAATTATTATGTAAACCCTGCAGGTGGATTTGTTCCGCATAATAATTAAGGTTGAATGGTACTAGTCTCGGATATAAGAGATGAATAAATTAATTAGCCATAAATTAATTTTATTCATGGATATTTATATCTTAAATACACGGAATAAATAATACTACCGGAGAAATATTATTTGATATAATATGGTTTAATATTGGGAGTGCAATTAATTTTATATAGTGGAAAATAGAATTAATTAATAATAGTAAGGATTAATGGATTTGGGCTTGGGCTCAATTTAATCACTATTATTGGAAGCCCAATATTCCACCTCCTTAAGATCCCCTACGTAGCCTATAAAAGCACTACATGGTCTTCTCTATTCTCATAACTTGAAGATCACAATTCTAGAGAGAGAAAGGAGAGAAGGAGATCCATAGTGTTCGGAGGATCGTCGCCCACCCGACGTTCGAACAAGTGCAAGGAATACGTGGGAAGATCTCAAGGTCATCATAAGATCTCGTTTCTCCGCACAACGAATCGAAAGGTGAATTAAATTTCCGCAATTTAATTCTAGTTTATTGATCAATTATCGAAAAACAAGATCCGAAGGATCGAACCCGGATTAGACGAGGGACCACGCGGTGGTGGCGAAGCCACCGGACCAAGTGGACCGCACGCCTAGGGTTCGGCGCGCGAAGGAGAACCCTCGGCCTCGGCCGAGGGGGCGATCGCTGGGAGCGATCGCCGGCGGTGACGGGCTGGTGCCGTCACCTCCCCACCGCGACGGTGGGGGCTCCTCGACGGCGGGCAGCAGGTCGCCGGACCTGCTGCTGGGGGCTGCCGGATGCAGCCCCATCGAACGCGATGTTCGATCGCGTGAACCCGGCTCGCGGGGGTTCGGGTGGGGGCGGATTGCGCGCCTTCGGGCGCGTGGTCTCCAAAGCCCGGACTTCGGCGGATGAGTCGACGTTCATGTGATCTCCGGCGAAGGGTTTGATCGGGTTATTGGTTTCCGCAAATTTAAATAACCCGGGATATCGAATTCCAACAGGTGACCGTTTTATCGGGTATAACATCTTCGACTCAATTGTTCATCAATTAAAATTATGAATTCCAAAACCCTAGTTCACGTTAGATAAATTTTGCTCGTTTTCCTTGTCGTTTCAATTCTTAGATAATATTTAGTTCATAATCAAAACCAAAATCAACCAATGCATTATGCTATTTCACTTTCGTTCCTTCGTTGCAAACAAATAAACACGTGTACGCGCCGATAGTAGTATTCCTCGAGACCGACTCGAGCGAGTTGTTTCGACAATTAGTTCAGTTATTTTTAATTGATTTCGCCGCTATAAAAATGACTTATCAATTTGGCGCCGTTACCGGGGAACACTTTAGGCACTAGTATTAGTGTTTAGGTGTTTGCAACAATTTCATTTTTATTTTTCTTTTTAGTTACTTTATTGGTGCAGGTGCGTTTGATTGTTTGTTTGTCTTTGTTGGTGCATGGTAGGTTCACGAAGAGCGAATACCGAGCTTGCACCCGTGATAGAAAACATCAACAGACGCAAGAGCATCAGTCGGTGCACGAAGTTAGGCGAAGACTCTTCGTCTGACTCTACCACTACCGATTCCGAACCCGAGACCGAAACCTTAACCATGAACGAAGAAGAACTTCGTGACGCCGCAAACCGTAACGGGAAAAACGGGAACAACGGAAACAATGGCAACAATGGAAATAATGGAAACAACGGAAACCGTGCCCCGCCACCCCTCTTTGGAGATCTGACGCATCCGCAAATCGACGGGGCTAGCTCTTGCATCGTCCTAAGTGATGCCGCCCGGAGATACGACCTCAAGGCTCACCATCTTGCCCAGCTTCCTCAGTTCTCCGGAACCGCTAACGAGGATGCCCTCAACTTCGTCAGGGAGTTCTATACGGCTTTGCACGCTTTCCCCCTCGGACACTCGATGATGATCAACTCCGATTGAAGTGTGTTCCGTATGCATTGAGGGATAGGGCTAAGAACTGGCTTCTATCTTTGGAGCCGGACTCGATCACTACCTGAAAGGACATGTACCGGGAATTCATTACTCGGTTCTATCCTCAGCAGAAGACCTTCGACTTGAAGGGTCAGATATGTGCTTTCGAGCAAGAGCCGGGGGAGTTTTTCCATGAGGCTTAGGAGCGATTCCGGAGCCTACTGAGGCAATGCCCACACCACGACCTCACTCCCAACTCGATCATCCAGTTCTTCTACAAGGGCTTGAATAGAGAAGATCGGCGAGAGGTGAAAACCGCAGCCGGCGGAAATATCAGTGGTCGGACAAGCGATGAGATGACGGAGATCTTCAAGTCCTTGTCAGCTGAGTCTAGGCAGACGAGTTCAAGGGGAAGTAGCAACTATGCCAGGCCCGATGGGAATGTTAATGCTCAGCTGGCGAAGTAAGTCGCCGACCTTACTAAGAAGGTTCAGATGTTACAGACTACTGAGGAGCGACCCAAGAGGCAGGTTTACCAGGTAGAGCCGTGTAGCTTATGTGGGGAGGTTGGCCATTTCTCCAGCACCTGCGGCCAGGGCATGCCATCTCCACCTCAAATGATGGATCAGAATTTCGGTCCCGAGATACAGGTGAATGCGATGCAGGGGTACAATCAACAGGGCAACCAGAGGAATGACCCATACTCGAACACGTATAATCCTGGGTGGAAAAATCACCCCAACTTCTCGTAGAAACAGGACCAGCAACAGATACAAAGGCAAGGTTCTCAGTCGAACTACAACAATCAAAACCGATTCCAGAATCAGAACTACCAGAACCAAGGCAACCAAAACTGGCAGAATAATCAGAACTACCAGAGGCCTCAGTATCAGCAGCCACATCATCCCGTTTATCAGGCCCCACCTCCACCTCAGCAGCCGCCTCAGAAGAGTTCCGACTTAGATGAAAAATTTGCGGCATTTATGTCCTCGACCTAGGGGTACATGCAACATAACCAGCAGAGGATGGATGGGTTGGAGTCCTCATTGACCAATCAGAATTCGACGATTAAGAGAATCGAGAATCAGGTCGGGCAAATGGCTGGAAAAATTAATGAGTTGACACAACCGAATCAGAAGGACAAGCTCCCTAGCCAGTCACATCAGGCTAAGGCAGTTACCATCCTCCGCAGTGGTCGAGTGATCGATAATAAGGTTCAAATTCCTAACCGAGAGCAGATACATGAGCCGGAGGTTGAGGAAGAAACGGAGGAGGTCATAGTAGAGGAGGAACCGACTGAGCTGATTCAGCCGGATATCCCAGCCAAAGAGCCCGAACCGAGCACTCACACTTTGCATAAGACGAGCAACCCGTACCGACCACCGCTCCCGTATCCGAGCCGTATGAAGAATGACAAGCAAAACAGGCAATTCTCCGAACAAGAGGAAAGACATCATCCGGAATGTGCCCGCTTACGTGAAGTTTTTCAAGGAGCTCGCCTCGAACAAGAGGAAATTTGTTGATGACGAGAAGGTAGTCGTCACCGGTGTAGCGAGTGCGATACTTCAGCACCCTCTTCCTCCGAAGCAGAGTGATCCGGGGAGTTTCAATGTGACGATTGCGGTTGGGAATGGCCGTGAAGTGTCGGGCATGCTCGATCTTGGAGCCGGCATTAATCTGATGCCCTATGCCGTTTATGAGAAGCTGGACTTGGGTGAACTCAAACCCACCCGTATGTGTTTACAGCTAGCCGACCGATCCATTTGGTACCCGAAGGGGATGCTAGAGGACATCCTAGTGAAAGTTGGGGGACTCATTGTCCCCGTCGATTTTGTTGTCCTCGAAGACCGTTATCGACGTCGAGAAGGGGACCTTGAAAATGACCGTGCTAGGTGAAGAAGTGCGCTTCTCCGTACGAACCGAGAAGGCCGAACCCGCCGCTCATTCTATAGAGACTTGCTCGTTTGTTGATTCCGTGGATGACGAAGTGACCTTAAATTTCGTCGAGGAGGAAAACCCCGTGGAAGAGAGTGAGGTCGAGACACGAGTCGACGACCTCAAGGAAGAAGAAATTAGCTCGCGGACAGCCGAGATCGAGGCCCCCGCTATCAAAGTTGAACTTAAGGAGCTACCGAAGCATCTTAAGTACGTGTTCTTAGACGACGGGGAACAAAAACCCGTGATTATTTTTGCCGAGCTATCCACCGAGGAAGAAGAAGCTCTAGTGAAGGTCCTGAAAAAGAACAAGAAAGCCTTCGGATGGAGTTTGGGTGATATTCGAGGGATCGACCCGTCCACTTGCATGCACCGTATTGTCTTGGAGCCGAATGCTACTCCAAAGAGAGACGGGCAACGACGTCTCAATCCCGTTCTCATGGAAGTTGTCAAGAAGGAGGTTTACAAGCTCCTTGAAGAAGGGTTGATTTATGCTGTCGCGGACAGCCGTTGGGTGAGCCCGGTCCATGTAGTACCAAAGAAGGGAGGTATCACGGTCGTGGAGAATGCCAAAGGCGAGTTGATACCGACGGAGTCACCACCGGGTGGCGCATGTGCATTGACCACCGGAAGCTCAATGCCGCGACTCGCAAAGACCACTTTCCTCTTCCTTTTATTGATCAGATGTTAGATAAACTTGCCGGTCATAAATTTTATTGTTTTCTTGACGGTTTATTTGGCTATTATCAGGTTGCTATTGCACCGGAGGACCAGGAGAAGACGACATTCACCACACCCTTTGGTACTTTTGCTTGGAGGAGGATGCCGTTCGGGTTGTGTAATGCCCCGGGTACATTCCAAAGATGTATGATGTTCATTTTCTCCGAGATGATTGGAGACTACCTTCAGGTATTCATGGATGATTTTTCCGTTTTCGGTAATTCATTTTATGATTGTTTGGACAAGATTGACAATGTTTTGAATAGGTGCATTGACTCCGACTTGACCTTGAGTTGGGAGAAGAGCCACTTTATGGTGCCTAATGGGATAGTCCTAGGACATGTAGTGTCCGAGAAGGGTATCGAGGTCGATAGGGCTAAGATAGAAGCCATAGAAAAATTACCTCCGCCTATCAATGTTAAGGGGATTCGTAGTTTTTTAGGGCATGCCGGTTTTTACCGGAGATTCATCAAAGATTTCTCAAAAATTAGTCAACCCTTATGTCGCCTCTTGAGTCAAGACGTAGAATTCAAATTTGATGAAAAGTGTCTAGATGCGTTCAACACCTTTAAAGAGAAATTTATCACCGCACCTATAGTGGTAGCACCGAATTAGGAGGAGCCTTTTGAGATTATGTGTGATGCCTCTAACTTTGCCGTAGGAGCCGTCTTAGGTCAACGAGTCAATAAATTGCTTAGGGTAATCTACTATGCGAGTCTTGTTGGAGTTGTGTACTTAATGTCTAGATTTAAGTAAAGGAAACTCACGATCCATTGCCATTAATCTATTTAATTAAATAAAAAATTATTTGCGTTTAATTATTTATATGCAAATCATAGTCCTGGATTTTATACGTTGTAGTTAGTATGGTGCAAGCATGGGCGCACAGAAGATCATACTATCGGTTACTCGTATTTAATCGAACAGTTGCTCACGACCTAGATGGACACGGACCAATCCATCGGTATAGTCGTTGTGTGAGAGAGAAAATAATTTATCTTAATTATTTTATCACACTTGTACACTTGGTGTATTTAGCGGATCTGCTTGAGATTTATCGATTAGGATTGCCGGCGATAATCGATTTAAGTCTCAGTGTATTTTATTCTTAATCCCCGATACTATTGCGGGTGTGTATATTTAATATAAGTGACGTTGATTTACCAAAGGAATTAACCGATTTAATTATTGGGTTAATTACCGGTTAAGTTGGGTCACTGTATTTTATATATGACATGCCGTGAATACTTGACGGGAAAGTGTATCCCGCAAGGGTTGATAATATCCCCGAGATGAGTTCATAAGGAATTATTATGTAAACCCTGCAGGTGGATTTGTTCCGCATAATAATTAAAGTTGAATGGTACTAGTCTCGGATACATGAGATGAATAAATTAATTAGCAATAAATTAATTTTTTTCATGGATATTTATATCTTAAATACACAGAATAAATAATACTACCGGAGAAATATTATTTGATATAATATGGTTTAATATTGGGAGTGCAATTAATTTTATATAGTGGAAAATAGAATTAATTAATATTAATGGATTAATAGATTTGGGCTTGGGCTCAATTTAATCATTAATATTGGAAGCCCAATATTCCACCTCCTTAAGATCCCCTACGTAGCCTATAAAAGCACTACATGGTCTTCTCTATTCTCATAACTTGAAGATCACAATTCTAGAGAGAGAAAGTAGAGAGGGAGATCCATGGAGTTCGGAAGATCGTCGCCCACCCGACGTTCGAGCTAGTGCAAGGAATACGTGGGAAGATCTCAAGGTCGTCAAATTGAGTTCTTCGTTTTTTCGAACAACGAGAACGAGGTAAATCGTAAAACCCCCTTTATGATTTTATCGTTTAATTATCGTGAAAATACCTTGAACCAAGATCCAAGGAACGGACCCAATAGACGAGGTCGAACCGGGCGGTGGTGGTTGGACCACCGGACCGCCGGCGGTTCGACGGCTCGGCTGGACGAAGATCGCGCGGGGAAAAATCGAGCCTAGGGCTCGATACGCGGATCGGCTGCGGGTTTTCCCGCAGCGATCAGCTGCCTGCTGCGGGTTTTCCCGCAGCGACCTGTAGCGCCCAGCAGCAGCGAGTCAGGCGACTCGCTGCAGGTTGCTGCGAGCTGCTACGGGAGATTCGCTGGGTGCTGCGGGTTTTCCCGCAGCGGACCCATAGCGACTCAGCAAGTCCCAGCAGCAGCGAGTCAGGCGACTCGCTGCGGGTTGCTGCGGGCTGCTGCGAGTCACCCCGCGTGGCTGCTGCGAGGTTCGTGGGTTCACGCGAGTTCTCTCGTGTTTTTCCCGCGTAACCCTCGTATAACTTTTTCGTATGGTCATGTACGTGTTCCGGGATTCGATTGGAGTTGTCGTTCCGCTATTTTGACAATTCCGGATATTCGATCTCCAAAGGACTTCGGTCGGAATTAATTGGATAATTAATTTTAATTAATTTATTAATTCCGGGATATCGATTTCCAACAATTGGTATCAGAGCGTTGGTTTTCGTTCACGGTATTTTTCGATAAATTGTTCTACCTTGCAGGGTTTCCGACTATTATGGCTAGATTTAATTGTTTTAATTAATGTCATAATATTGTTCTTGATTATTAAACTCTCGGACATGTCGAGATTCGTTTTATGTGTGGTGAATGCTTGTAATAGTAAAAATTCGGGGGTTGACCGAATTTAGATTTAGTATTATGTTCTACTTTTCCGGAAAATGTATAGGGTCGATTTCATGTATAGAATCGATACCGGATAATGTAATTTTAATTCTTGTAATTTATTTACGTTGGATCGATGCCGAAACGACCGCCGGAAGACGAAGAAGATGTGACGAAGAAGACGAAGGGGACGAGGGGTCGATCATCCCCATGATCGATCCCCATGAGGATCGATCGACCCGCCGGCGTGGGGGCTGTCCGTGGGAGCTTCCGGCCACGCCGGCCACCGGTGGGGGTGGCGCGTGGGCTGGGGGCGGCGGCGGTGCTCCTCCCGGGCGGTGGTCGACGGTGGGGGTGGTGCGGGGACTCCCAACCCGCGCTACTCCTACCATAATCCGACTTTCCTAATTAATTCGTTTTTCCTATTTGAGTGTTCTTATTTTTAGGAACTCTCATGGAATAGGAAAAGAATTAAATTGGAATTAATTTATTTCCTATTTGATTATTCCTATTCTTGGGAATTTTCAATAGATGGAAATTAATTAATTATGGAAAGTAGAAGAGTCCTAATTTATTTTATTTCCTTATTCTATTATAGAAGTCTTCTAGAATATTCCGAGTTTGACTTGGATGGGATTCTAGAGATTTAATAGAATTAGATAGGAAAATAAAAATAAATAAAAATATTAATAATATTTAATTTTATTTTTGATATATTCGATTGACTTAATTTTCGAATTAAGTAACTTTTGGATTAATTAAAAATAAATAGATTTAAATATTAGGATTAATATTCTCGTCACATGGAGCATTCAAGAACGAAGACTAAAGACTAGAAGATGCGTACGGGGATGCCATAAAGCCATAATAGTCGGAAAATAATATTTTAGTATTATTTTGACTATGTGATAATATTCTATGTGCTTTATTACATGTATGCATGCTTATGTGTATTTAATTATGCATTAGATAGCGTATCCCTTTATTGTAAAAAGCTAAGTGGGAGAGGGTATGGAAACATATCCATGGTCTCCATTGCTGTTCTCTTGGTGACTTTTATGGACTTTTGAAGTTCGTATAGACAAGTCATTGGAGGAGAATTCTTGTAATTCCTTTTACGAGAAACAATATTGATTAAGTTTATCAAACAATGCCTAATTTGTCTTTCTGAAACTGATTTCAAGTCGACTCATTCTCACCCCGGGGAGTGGAATGGAGCCAAAGCCACTTGGTCATGTCGAGGACACAAATTAGAGACCTTCGTACCATCCTTTTGAAGGTGGATCGATTGTCTGCTCGGCTCCCTCATTTATGAGAGATAGGGTCGTTCGCATGGTGAATCACTGGTTAGAAACTTCGAGTTTCACTTATGATTCTCCGCGTCTTGATTTACAAGATTGAATGATTCATGTAATTGGGAGTCAATTGTAAAAGTCTTTTGGTGTAGTAAACGTCGACACTATCGTGGCTTGCTGCATTGAATGGGATTTTGGAACGATTGATGTAGACAGTTATAGAAGGGAGTAAAGGAGCGTATGTTAACGTAAACGTCCACACTATCGTGGCTTGCGGTGAATATGCGTGTCCCAAACAAACTTCTTAGATACTGAGTAATGGTTTACACTTAGGTACGCTTCTTAGTATTCTTCCCATCGAAGTAACGCTAATGATGATGTACGACCGAAGGAAATCTAATTGCTAAATCATTTGGATAGGTAAACGTCCACACTATCGTGGTTTGCCATATCTGATGGGATTTTAGATGCGATTAGTGGTTTAATGATATTATTTGAGGGAGATAATATCGGAGATTAAATCGATTGTTTGTTGTTATATGTGCTCATAGATTAGGATATGGATTTGAACCCACTTTATGTGATACGTAAGGATTTTAAACTCATTGGTCCCTGAATGTAATGATTGGAATAGAGATCTAGACATTACCCAAACTGTTGAAGAGTACAAGTTTGTACTCAGTGAGCTTTGTCCTCCCGAACCTACAAATGTCTTAACTGATGAGGAAAGGACTGATTTTGATATCATGTTCAAACTCAAGGAGACGTTTAGACATGGTGTAGAGGCTAGACAAGAGGCGATGAGGATACTCATAAAGGCCAGTCGATTCGAGGAAACGCTTAAACACGTTTTTGAGATGATCGACCTTTTAGACGAGTTGAGACGGAAATCGCAAGCTCTTGTAGCTAATGCCAAAGGTTTCGAGCCTAAGGGCAAAATCGGGGGAAAGGAAAAGCAAGCAAAGAAACCCAGTGGTCCTAAGTTTCTTGGACCACGAGATGGGACGAGAAGGCCAAGAGGCAAGTGTTCTCGATGCAAACAGTCTGGGTACTGGAAGTCTGATTATCCTCTCAAAGAAAGTACGAAATTTTCTTTAGTCGTAAAACATAGTCAGTGGTATTATCTATCGGAACCTGGTGTGAAGATATGGAACCACTGACAGTATGTGCATTTTAAATGCAAGGGTTCCAGGAAACCCGACGACTTGGAGAAGAAGAAATCGTAGTCTACATGGGCAATGCTGTAGAGGAGACAGCAGTTGCAATGGAGGACATTTTATAGGATTTCATTTTGGGTTATTGCTTTTATGTACCTTTCATATTAGAAAGAACTTTGTTCTGGATTTCTAATGAATGGATATTTTATTTCTTTTAATCATTTCATGGTTATAAGAAGAAATAATGATATTTTGGTACATTAGCTAGCAATATATAAATGATGAATCCTGAGTCCACCACGATGCAACGAACCGTAGTATGAAACTCGTTTTACTAATAAGAGATTTCTTTATCAATTATACTTGTGGATTCTTATGCTGAGTCATGTTTATTCAAATAAGAAGTTCAAAGGTCGAAAATTGATATTTGATCAATTAAGTTGAAGGAGTGGACCTTCCGACCTAAGAATCTAATTTGGAAGATAATATGACTAAGCAATCCTTTATGGATATAAGATGTAAGATCCGGACAAGTATAAGAATTGATTGACTCTGATGTATGCAGACCTATGCCTACTCAGACAATAAGGTACGAGTACTTCATTTGATGATTACTCGAGAAATGGATTAGAATATCTGATGTGCCACAAAAGCAAGTGTTTTGACAAGTCAATGGACACAAAGCTATTGTGGAGAACCATCGAGGTATATCCATTTGTAGCCTGCGATTTGATCGCGGAGGCAAGTACCTGTCTGAGGAATGCATGGCATACTGATCAGAGTTTGGGATTTGATCCTAAATGACTTCACCATGCACTGTTGTGTAGAAATGGTGTGTCGTAAACAAGAAATGGAACTCTTATAGAAATAGTAAAAGCATGAGTTATACGGAACTACCTATGTTCTATGGATATGTCTGGAAACAACGGCGCATTCAAATGCGGTTGTAGAATATCCTAGAAGAACAAAAGATGTGTGTTCAATAGTACTATGAACCAGAAGGACGTTATAAGTTCTAACGCCCGGTTCTTAGAGAAAGACTATTAGATGAACCACAAGCCCAAAGTGACGTAATACTTTGAATGAGAGAAAGTGATAAGGACTGGGAACCAGCCAAACCGAGTAGCGGTACACCACTAACTGCACCTACTGTTATTACTGTTTATACACCGGAATGCCGTTGTAGTGGGAGGTTGTGGATCAACCGGAGATATTCATAAGACTAGGAGAGTTTTCGGACTCTGGACCTAGTATACATGAAATCGATCCCTGGATCTACATGGAGGCAGTACTAGATCTAAATGTGCCTTCTTGGAAAGCAATAAGGATTATTGCTAAGAGGCGAGATCATTTAGAGTACAAGCTTAGTTGATCCATTTATGGATTGAAACGAAGCTAGAGTTCGTGGAACTTGCGCATTGATGAGATAGTCCATTTGATGGATTCATCAAAAGGCATTGACGAATCGTGTGTATGGGAAACGTGATGGAAACAAAGTGGTGTTTCTCGGAGATTTTATGTAGATAACATTTTATCATTGGTAACAATGTAAAGATGTAATCAGACATGAAATAATGGTTGTCTGGATAAATCATTATGAAAGATATAGGAAGAAGTTGGACATGTTCTTGAGATCTAGGATCTCTAGAAAGAAACATTGTACTTCTCCTGGACATCTTACATATAAATGATTATGGTTCGTTTTAACATGCAAGATTCCGAGAAAGGTATGTTACCTTTCAGATACGGAATGCATCTATCTAAGGATATGTGTTTTGGAACACAAAAGGAGATAGAAGCAATAAAAGCGGTTTCCTACACTTCGAGTGTGGAAAGCTTGATAAATGCGATGTTGAAAACGAGAACCTGATATCTGCTATGCGGCTAGTATAGTGGGAGGATATCAAGGTAATCCTGGAAAGGAATACTCGACTGCTGTAATGAACATTTTAAGTACTTTCGAAGTACTGGAAACTATGTTCTGGATTACGGAGCAGACAAGCTTTTCCTTTGGATTACATTCTCTTAGATTTCTAATCGAATGAGGACCGGTGTAAGTCGATATCAGGCTATGTGTTTCACTATTGAAGGAGAAGGAGTTTTTAACATGGAAGAGTGATAAGCACGATGCTTTTCGGACTCTGCCATGGGTAACCAAATAGCGGCCTCAGAGGCAGCGGAAGTTTTGGTATAGCTCCGGGAATCTCTGGGACTTAGAGGTGATTCTTAATTTGCCAAAGGCTATGTGAATAGCAGGTGCGATGGTAAATGGTAAGAAATCACAAGTCCATAAAGTGTAAGATAACACATAGAGCAAGTACCACCTGATACGAGTCATCGTCAAGGGAGACGACGCTGTAGTCACCAAGATAACTTCAGAGCGACAACCTAGAGTGCTCATTCACATAGTACTTCTTGGAAGTACAACTTAAGCACGTGATGAGTATGGGAGTCGGGAGTTTGGAGGAAATGACTAGACCTTAGTACAAGTGGGAGATTGTTGGAGTTGTGTACTTAATGTCTAGATTTAAGTAAAGGAAACTCACGATCCATTGCCATTAATCTATTTAATTAAATAAACAATTATTTGCGTTTAATTATTTATATGCAAATCATAGTCCTGGATTTTATACGTTGTAGTTAGTATGGTGCAAGCATGGGCGCACAGAAGATCATACTATCGGTTACTCGTATTTAATCGAACAATTGCTCACGACCTAGATGGACACGGACCAATCCATCGGTATAGTCGTTGTGTGAGAGAGAAAATAATTTATCTTAATTATTTTATCACACTTGTACACTTGGTGTATTGAGCGGATCTGCTTGAGATTTATCGATTAGGATTGCCGGCGATAATCGATTTAAGTCTCAGTGTATTTTATTCTTAATCCCCGATACTATTGCGGGTGTGTATATTTAATATAAGTGACTTTGATTTACCAAAGGAATTAACCGATTTAATTATTGGGTTAATTACCGGTTAAGTTGGGTCACTGTATTTTATATATGACATGCCGTGAATACTTGACGGGAAAGTGTATCCCGCAAGGGTTGATAATATCCCTGAGATGAGTTCATAAGGAATTATTATGTAAACCCTACAGGTGGATTTGTTCCGCATAATAATTAAGGTTGAATGGTACTAGTCTCGGATACAAGAGATGAATAAATTAATTAGCAATAAATTAATTTTATTCATGGATATTTATATCTTAAATACACAGAATAAATAATACTACCGGAGAAATATTATTTGATATAATATGGTTTAATATTGGGAGTGCAATTAATTTTATATAGTGGAAAATAGAATTAATTAATATTAATGGATTAATAGATTTGGGCTTGGGCTCAATTTAATCATTAATATTGGAAGCCCAATATTCCACCTCCTTAAGATCCCCTACGTAGCCTATAAAAGCACTACATGGTCTTCTCTATTCTCATAACTTGAAGATCACAATTCTAGAGAGAGAAAGTAGAGAGGGAGATCCATGGAGTTCGGAAGATCGTCGCCCACCCGACGTTCGAGCTAGTGCAAGGAATACGTGGGAAGATCTCAAGGTCGTCAAATTGAGTTCTTCGTTTTTCCGAACAACGAGAACGAGGTAAATCGTAAAACCCCTTTATGATTTTATCGTTTAATTATCGTGAAAATACCTTGAACCAAGATCCAAGGAACGGACCCAATAGACGAGGTCGAACCGGGCGGTGGTGGTTGGACCACCGGACCGCCGGCGGTTCGACGGCTCGGCTGGACGAAGATCGCGCGGGGAAAAATCGAGCCTAGGGCTCGATACGCGGATCGGCTGCGGGTTTTCCCGCAGCGATCAGCTGCCTGCTGCGGGTTTTCCCGCAGCGACCTGTATCGCCCAGCAGCAGCGAGTCAGGCGACTCGCTGCAGGTTGCTGCGAGCTGCTACGGGAGATTCGCTGGGTGCTGCGAGTTTTCCCGCAGCGGACCCGTAGCGACTCAGCAAGTCCCAGCAGAAGCGAGTCAGGCGACTCGCTGCGGGTTGCTGCGGGCTGCTGCGAGTCACCCCGCGTGGCTGCTGCGAGGTTCGTGGGTTCACGCGAGTTCTCTCGTGTTTTTCCCGCGTAACCCTCGTATAACTTTTTCGTATGGTCATGTACGTGTTCCGGGAGTCGATTGGAGTTGTCGTTCCGCTATTTTGACAATTCCGGATATTCGATCTCCAAAGGACTTCGGTCGGAATTAATTGGATAATTAATTTTAATTAATTTATTAATTCCGGGATATCGATTTCCAACAAGTCTCACCTTGAATAGTGCCCAAGCCAATTATACGACCACCGAAAAGGAGTTGCTAGCCGTAGTGTTCTCCTTGGATAAATTTAGGTCCTACATCATAGGCTCCAAGGTCATTGTGCACTCCGACCACCAAGCCCTTAGACACCTTTTGGCTAAGTCCGAAGCTAAGCCTAGATTGATTAGGTGGATCCTCCTCCTCCAAGAGTTTGATGTAGAAATTCGGGATAGGAAAGGATGTGAGAATGTCGTAGCAGACCATTTGTCTAGGATGGAGCACCATGTTGACTTCTCTAACGATCACGTTTTTGATGTTATTCCTGACGTTTTCCCGTATGAAACGGCTATGGCTATCACCCCCGTACCTTGGTATGCGGATATTGTTAACTTTTTGGCTGCAGGAGCACTTAGGACGGACATGACTTCACAAGAAAGGAAGAGATTCGAGCATCTCTCCCACAATTATTTTTGGGCTGATCCTTACCTTTATAAGGTCGGAAAAGACGAAGTGATACGACGATGCCTACCGGAGGACAAGCAACCACATGTGCTTAAGTGTTGCCATCACGACGAGGGTGGGGGACATTATGGAGGTCAGAAAACCGCCTTCAAGGTCCTCCAATCAAGTTTGTATTGGCCATACCTTTTTCGTGACGCACAAGAGTATTGTAAATCATGCGATAGGTGTCAAAGAATGGGAAATATTAGTAAAAAAGATGAGATGCCCATGAATATTAATCTTGCTGTTGATATTTTTAATGTTTGGGGCATAGACTTCATGGGACCGTTCCCTAAGTCTAATGGCTTCGAATATATTTTGCTTGGCGTTGACTATTTGTCGAAGTGGGTCGAAGCAATCCCCACTAAGACTTGTGATACTAAGGTTGTTCTCAAGTTTGTGCAGGAGAATATTTTGTGTAGGTTTGGATTTCCCAAGGCCATTATTAGTGATGGTGGAAAGCATTTTTGCAACAAACTCTTCGAGAAACTCATGGTCAAGAATGGGATCAATCACAAGATATTGACTCCTTATCACCCTCAGACATCGGGCCAAGCCGAGACTAGCAACCGTCAAATCAAAGCCATTCTCGAGAAGACCGTTCGACCCTCACGTAAGGATTGGTCCGATAAACTTAACTCGGCACTATGGGCGTACCGAACCGCGTACAAGACGGTGATTGGAATGAGTCCGTATAGGATCGTGTTCGGGAAATATTTCCACTTGCCGGTTGAGGTTGAGCATCGGGCTTATTGGGCGATTAAGGCTACAAATATGGATCTCATGCAAGGTGGAGAAGCCCGAGCTTTAACTTTGTCCGAGTTGGATGAATTGATAAACGAGGCGTACGAGAACTCCCGGATATATAAAGACAAAGTGAAGGAGTTCCACGACAAGCGTTTTAAAAACAAGGAGCTTAAAGCCGGGATGCAAGTTCTCTTGTACAACTCACGACTCAAACTCTTTCCCGATAAACTCAAGTCTCGATGGAGTGGACCCTATGAAGTGGTCGAGGTATTCCCTTATGGAGTAGTCAAGCTCTACAATGAGCATACGAGGGAGACGATACAAGTCAATGGGCATCGTGTGAAGCCGTACTTTGAGAGCGAAATCCCATACATCGGAGTAGAGTCTATTCTACTCGGGGAGGCTTCCTACGAGTAAGGGAATTATTAGTCGTGCTCGAGACAATAAACGAGCGTCGTGTGGAGACTAGTCCACAGACCGTAATGCTCTTTCGGTTCCCAAAATGAGCGCCGCGTGGGGGCCTACCCACGAATTGTCAAGCTCACGACATAAAATGAGTACGTTTCAATCATTTTCAGGAGGTTCGATAGCCCGGAGGGTACGAAAACGAGAGAAAAGGAGAAAATCGCATAGAAATTCCAGGTGCTGCAAGGATCTTGCAGGCGATCGCCGACCCTCTGGGCGATCGCTTGCCTTCAGCCGCGGGCGATCGCTGGCAACACGGGCGGTCGCCTGGTCGTGAATCACAGGTGGAAGATAATTCTTGCAGGCGATCGCCTGGATCCTCAGTGGTCGCTGAGTTCCCATCGCGGGCGATCGCCCTCTATGTCAGCGGTTGCCTCCTCATGAGTCACAGGTGGAATAAAAAATGTGCAGTCGATCGCTTGGATCCTCAGCGGTCGCTGAGTCCCCATCGCGGGCGATTGCCTCATACATCAGCGGTCGCCTGCCTTTAATTTATATGGGCAATTCTGAAAGGGGGCGAGACTACATTAAGAGGTAAACCTAATAATATCACATTCGCCCGCCTCCTTTTTGAAACTGCAGATCGGACTTCCACCCCCCACAATTGCCAGCCGCATCCCGTTGCTCCTGCCATCTCCATTCATCATCTTCATCATCATCCAGCGTCGCCGACCCGAGCTCCGCACCCCGTCCTCCGTCAGCCCCGCTCAAGCCGGACCCGTCAGCCCGCTCCGCCGCCGTTGACTTCTCAGAAAACCTACACGGTAGCCCGACTCCGTCTCCCCAGCCCCAACCACCGTGCTCAGCCAACTCACCTCACCGGAACCGACAACAGCCACCGCCCCTCTGCTCCGGCCACGCCCTGGGCTCGACAGCCCCGTCCGCCGACTCCGTTTCTCGACTCTCGATTCACGGCAATCCCGTGAACTTCGGTATTATTCTCGCCTATTCTAGTTTGTTACCTCTTCTAATATGGTTAACACTCGAGGCGGAAAGAAAAAGGCCCCTCCGGCCAAGAAGGCCCGAACCGAGGCCGGATCCTCGACTGAGGTCGCACCACCACCCACACCCGCGAAGGTCGATCTCGCCGACGAGTACGAGTCGAATTTTCCCATCTACGATCATGACGAAGGTAAACGCCTACTTGCCTTTCGTAAACATCCGTTTGAATGCCCCCGCCCCTTTGATTGGAACCTTCTACGTGGTATGGACTTGGCCGATGATGTTGAGAAATACTTGAAGTTGTTGGGACTCAACACGATCTCCCAACAAAACCACAATTATTCCGTGCAATTGGGCCTCGAGATGCTTTGTACTTTTGAGAAGCATTCGAACGGGAGGTTCTACACATGCCGGTTCTTGGGGCAAGATGCCCGTTTCGATGTCGATACCCTCCGTGTGGCTTTTGGATTCCCGACCTCCGGTGTTCAAAGGCATGTCCCCCAAACCATCGATAAGGACGAGGCATGGAGGAACGTGGCATCACTCCCCTCTCACACCGAGAAGAGCGCGCATATTGCCGACCCGGCCCTTCTCCTCGCGCATAGGTACATTGCATCTCCGGCAAAGACGAGGCTAACAAAGTCAACAAATGCGAGCTCTTCTTCCTTAACCGCGCACAGCAGGGCCTTACATCATCTTTGGTCGACTATATGCTCACCCAAATCAAGAGGACAGTCAACCGGAAAGCCCATCACGCATCGTTCTTCTACACAGCTACTCGCCTTGCCCACCAGCTGGACTTCATCGACCTCAACGGTGACTTGCCGGACGACCTTCCTCCCTTGGAGACTCCACGACCTATCGACCTCCAGGAGCTCTGGCAGTCTCACCTCATTGACGAGGACAATGTTTTTCGTCCTCATGCCGAGCGAGTCGGGCAGGACGCTCCGATTTCCCCACCTCCACCAGCTTCCGCTCCGGCCATGGGAGCCCCGACTTTGTACCCGACATACCCCTCGTACACGGCCGGCTTCCATGGGATGATTGATCAGTTTGCCCTCTACGGACTGATTTCCAGAGCACTTCTACTGCTGATCGTGCATACTCT
This sequence comes from Euphrasia confusa, assembly GCA_954870475.1. Lineage (NCBI taxonomy): Eukaryota > Viridiplantae > Streptophyta > Magnoliopsida > Lamiales > Orobanchaceae > Euphrasia > Euphrasia confusa. Next base: position 12,503,634 of record OX940965.1, read on the forward strand.
AGATCGTCCGGACCACCTGAGGTTCGGTGCGATAAAGCAGAATGTCGGCGTACATGTCCGTGTCTTCGGGTTCTGTCAGATCGAGCCGGATTCTCTTCTCTCCTGAGCTTCCGGGGGACGGATCATTAGCGGTGTTGGGATGGTTGTTGTTGTTGAGTGCATCGTACAAGGCCTTCTCGGTAGCTAGGAGAGACAAGCTGTCATGGAGCATTGACTGTCCCGATTCCTCCTCGTCTTCTTCGTCCATCAGCCACTGGCTTATGTACTTGAGGTGGGCGTTTGAACTTTTTCCCTCCTTTTCTTGACGCTGGCCCGGTTCAACAATCGACGCTAATACATTCGTTGTTGTTGGAGCATAAATTTGATAGAAACCAGTTTCGAACATGTGGTGAAGAACACAAGTTTCTTCCAAATTGGATCCGAAATTGTCCATGACACTTAGTAACAGATGAAACAAAAAACAAAAAAGTTTTTGAATTAATGAAGTGTGTGATGTTGTTTTTGAATTGTCCATCAACTCCGTATGAGAGAGGATGAGGACATAAATGAGTACCTGGATAAGATCATGAGATATGTTAACGAGGTTTGCGAACTTGGAGAAACTTTTCCAGCTGTCATGATCTACGAGAAAATTTTGAGTAGCGTGAACTCAAGGTTCGAAAGCAAAGTGCTAACGCTTGAAGCGCGAGAAGAGAAAGAACAAAAATGGGACTATGCTGACTTGATGGCTGATCTGAGAAATTATGACTTGACTCTCAAGGTACGAAGCAACCCAAAAATGTCTCTTGTCTACGAACCGATGACTGCTCTCAAGATTTCTGAGAAAGGAAAGAGTTCAAGAAGCACGACCTCTCGAAAAACTCATTTGAAAAATGAGAAAACTGAAAGTAGTTTTTCCGCCAATTTGGATGATACAGATGATGAGGAGGCTGAGGATATTGAGAGATCGATGAACTCTAATAATCCTGACAAACTTGCTGCACTGACTGAAATAGTCACTTATCTTGTGAAACAAGAGTTTAAGAGAAAGAACCGTGCCCGAAATTTTCGAAAATTTCGGAAAAGTTCTAACTCATACCCAAATACACCTGACAACCGAAATCAGGGTTCATCTTCTGACAAAAAGTTCAAAGGGACAAAACTTTCACCATACTCCTCTACTAGCAAAGATGTCTCAAAGATGCAATGCTATGAGTGTAAAAGATATGGACATGTCAAAAATGAATGCCCTAACCTACATCGTAAGAAGAAGCTACCGGTTAGCTATGTTGTGATTGACGATGAGGATGTGATTTCTGAGAACGACGAGTCTGAAAATGATAACACTGATGACGATGAAGACAACGCTCTAGTTGTCACTTTTGGTGAAGACTTTGATCTTGCAAATTTTGAAGTTGAAAACTTTGAACTTGACACCTTCCTGAAGGACACTGCTACAGCAGACAACATCTTCCGTGTGGCTTCTAAAAACCGAAATTTCTGTGATGATGATATTTTCTCGGATAAGGGATCCGTGTCTGAAGCTGAAGAGACAGAAATGACACTTGAAGTGTCACAAACTGAAGGTGCATGTGTTGAGTTACTCACTCTGAAAGAGAGTCACTCTAAACTCGAAAATTTATATGACACAACTATCACTGAGAATAGCACACTTGAAGTGTCACTGAAGTTCTTGAAAGAATCTTTTGATGAACTCTCTGAAGAGAAACGGAAAATCTTTTGTTGGAAATCGACTACCCGGGATGCGTTCGTTCGATCACTCGAACATCCAAACGATCCCAGTCGACCTCCAGGTCCGTTACTTCGTTCACGCGACAGCCCGTGTCCCGAATCACGCCCAGCCATCGCCCCGGAGGACAACCGCGCGAAACGGGGCTGGTCTGCCTTAATCGGCGCCCGCCGATTGCAGACCAGCGGTCGCTGGAAGAGCTGCAAACGGCGACCGCCGTTTGCCCTCCGGCGACCGCCGTTTGTCCGCGAACAGCAACGCGACGTTTCTGTTCCGGGCTCGTTTCCGGGTCGTTTTTCCTCTTCCGACTACCGATCCGAAGGTCTTAGAACCCCCAGTAATCGAGGAATACGTTCCACGACCCCGGAACCCGATCTTAGATCCGATGTATTTTTACCGAAATAGAAAACGAAACGTATGCGGAATAAGGGTTTCGATATCTTATACCTTTGTCGCGTGATTCGGAGAAGCAGAATTGTTGAGACCACGAAGCCTTCCGGTGTATGTCTCTATCCCCGACGTTCAGCCGTTGAGTGGGCAACGATCCGCTGAACCTTCCTCTTCTCCTTTCTCTCTTGAACCCACCGTAGGAATAATATCCTCTGTCTCAGAAATATATTTGCGCAAGCAAAAATTATTTCTACAGAATTATTACTGCGCTAATCTGAATTAATTAAGCAGGGGAAAATTAATTGCGCAAGCTTTTATTTTCTCTGGTGAATTAATTATAGCGGCGTAAGTTAGGTTTTGATCTTCTGTCTCAAAAATATAATTGCTCTAGCAATTTATTTTTCTCCGCAAAAATAAAATAGCGGCGTTTCTTAGGTTTAGAGAAAGAGAGGGTGAGGTATTTATAGAGCTACACCAGGGACCTTATGAAAATTAATTATTAGGCTAAATTGCAATTTAATTAACTCGGCGTCCTAAAAGGCAAACCTTAATTAAATTCCAAAATTTTAATTATAATTAATTCCACTATAAAATTATAATTGAATTCCCAATAATTAATTTATATTATTTCAACAATAATAATTCCGCCGAATTACATATACGACTTTCCCCGTGTTTAAGACATCGTATGTCTACGAATTAACTTTAATTACTAATAATTAAATTAATTCATTTCTTGTTATCCGAGACTAGTACCACTCATCCTTATTATCATGTGGAACGAATCCACCTGCAGGGTTTACATGATAAACTTTATGAGCTCATCTCGGGGACATCATCAACCGAATAAATGGGACACGGTTTCCTGTCTATAATCTATAGCATGCCGTGTGTACAATTCCGATTCCCAATTTACCGAGAATATTGACTAATCAATTAGTCTCACTCACTAGCAAGTCAAAGAACCGAGAATTGGACACACGCACCTATAATTATATAGGGATTAGGAATTCGTATATCCGTAATATCTGAGGTCTGGTTCGATTACTGTGATTAGTATAAATCGAACGCCCTCCCGTGGTCCTGCTCAATACACCAAGTGTACGAGTATAACATGATAGTCAAGACCGACTATCTACAAGTCACACTACGACGTACCGATGGATTGTCCCTGTCCATCTAAGTCGTGAGCTACTGTTCGATAGTATACGAGTAACCGATAGTATGATCTTCCGCGTGTCTCCTCACGCCATACTATCTACAACGTATACATCAAGGACTATTGCATTAAATGCAATCATGCTTGAATCATATATCGAATTAAGGTATAGATAAGGAGTTCCATATTTGCACTAAACTAGACATTTAGAATACAACTCCATCAATCTCCCACTTATACTAAAAGTCTAGTCGCCCTCTCACAAACATCAGATTCCCATAACCTTATCACGCCTACCCAACGCTACCGCTGGAAGAGCTTCTGTGAACGGTTTTACCAGGCAATCCTCTCGATGCTATTTAGGTGACAACTGCATCGTCTTACTAGACGATTTCTCGAATCAGGTGGTACTTGCGCTCTATGTGTTATCTCCCACTGTGGACTCGTGGCATTTCAAGTTTACCAATACACCGCTATTCAAAATAGCTTTGGGTAAACTAGAAACCACATCTAAGTCCCCCAGGAAGTTCTGGAGCCACACTGACCTTTTAACTGCCTCAGAGGCCGTTATCCTTTCAGTTTCCATGGTAGAGTCCGTAATGCATTGCTGCTTTACATTCTTCCATGTGACTGCTCCACTTCACAGTGAGAACACATAGCCTGACTTCGACTTTCGACTGTCCCTGTTTGATTGGAAATCCAATTCTATGTAATCCAAAGGAAACAACTTGACTGCTTTGTAACTCAGAACATAATTCCTGGTCCTCTGCAGGAGCCTAAACATGTTCTTTACATCAGTCGAGTGATCCTTTCCAGGATTACTATGATATCTCACCACCATGCCCACGACATAGTAGATATCAGTCTCGTGTATAGCATTACATACATTAAGCTTCCCACCATTAAGGTGCAGGGAACTGCTTACTCTTCATTTATCTCCTTTATTGTGTCGGACACAAAATTTTAGATAGATGAATTCCACATCTAAAAGGTGAAGACCTCTCTTGGAATTTTGTATGCTGCAACGAGCAAGAATTATATTTATGTATGAGGCTCGAGATAAGTTCTATGTTCTTTTCTGGTGATCATTTATTACCTTGATCCCAAGAACATTCCCGACTTCTCCTGAGTCTCTTATATTGAATTACTCGGACAACCATCCCTTTATGTCTGATAACATATTTCATATTGTTGCCAATTTAGAAGGATGTCGTCTACATAAAGAATGAGAAAACACCACAACTTTTCCGTCACTTATTTGTTACACACAGGACCCAAACATGCCTTGAAAGAATCCATAAAATAGATTTTCTCATAGATCCGCATGTGTCCAAGATCTTGAAACTTTCTTCAATCCAAAGATCGATTAAGCTTGCTTACAAAATGCTCTCGGCTCTTTTCGATGAATCCCTCTTGATGTCCCATACATCAGATTTCATCGCCTTTTGCCAAGGCTGAGCATCTTGATCTTTCAGCGTCTCGTCATAGGTCCAGGGGTCGGCTTCATGTTCTCCAAGTAATAAGTCCGAAGACTCACCTATAAACATGAACCTGTCGGGTTGTCGAACAACCCTCCCACTACGACGACGCTCCGGTGTATCTTTAGTGACTAAAGATTATAGTAGTGAACCACTCAGTTAGGCTGGTTCTAAGTCTTGATCAGTCCCTCTAAGCTCATTAAGTATTACTCTACTCTTGGGCTTGTGATCTTGCATATATAGTCTATGTCTAAGAACCGAACGTTGATGCAATCAACGAACATCTGGTCCTTTGGACTATATTACATATCTCAATTCGTTTTCTTAGGGTATCCTATAAACAGCCGAATATCTGTACAAGTTTCCAAAGGAATCAAGTTCAGGATAAACGCCGCTGTTTCCAAGCCATATCCCAAAAACGAATTAGGTAACTCCGAATAACTTATTTTCTACTTTCCCATATCTATAAGAGTCCTATTCCTTCTTTACAACACATTATTTTGCCGAGGCATAAATGGTGTAGTCTGTTGGGAGTTAATCCCATTTTCTGATAAGTATGCCTTACTCCTCAAAGAGGTCTGCATAAATCAGAGCGAATCAACTCTAGTACGTTCTTGGATCTTTTCCCTTTAACCGTAAAGGGTTGCTTGGTCATTAAAACTTCCAAGTATGATTCGAAGGTTGGAAGGTCCTTTCCTTCAACCTAGCTGAGTGGTCCATCAGCTTTCATCCTTTTGAATCGTACTTAAGTTAAAATGATTTAGCCTAAGATTCCATAAGTACAGTTGATTCCTCCTAGAAGGATCTTTACTCTTATTGGGGTTCGACAACGTGTTATTAGATCTGGTCTGTTGCATCGTGGAAGAACACGGATTTAGTATTAAATTGTCTATCAATGTACCAGAATAGATAATATCCCCGTTTCCTACTCTGATAAGTGTGAAACCATCAGAAGAAATGGAATATCCATCCTAAGACCATTTAGAATTCCGAAATGAAATTTCTTTCTAAATGTCGGGCACATAAAGACAATTTATTAGAACTTAAATCCTACCGTTTAAAAACATTTAACATCTCCCACTGCAACGGCTGTTACCTTAACAGTATTGCCCATGTAGGTTATAACTTCTTGTTGCTTAAGAGGACAATTAAGACTCCCAGTATCCAAACTGCTTACAACGGAAGCACTTGCCCCTTGGGCTTGCTTGTCCCATTCCATGGTCCAGATATATTAGGCCCACTGGGTTTCCGTGTTTGCTTCCTTTTGCCGCCCGAAGGCCTAGGAAGAGCCAATTTCTCAGCCACAAGTGCTTTGAGAGTCCTTAAAGATTCCCTCAGCCGCTTGAAGTTCAATCAGGAGCTCCGTCAATGAATAAGACCTCTTATTCATATATTAGTTCAGGCGGAACTGCTCAAAACTTCTCGGCATAGACTGGCGCACAATATCAACTTGGGTTACCCCATTGATAATTGCTCCCAGAATCTCTATCTCATTAAGATAGCCCATCATTCTAAGAACGTGATCCCTCACGGGCGTTCATTCCGACATGATGGCTGTCATGAGTTGCCTCATTTCATCTTGCCCGGCTGTCCTGTCCTGATAACCAAAACTTCTTGAGGTTAAGCATCATATCATAGGTAATGGTCATGGCATGATCCCGATGCCGCAGCACATTTGACATGAAAGCCATAATGTTGCTCCGCGTCATCTCATAGCCTTGATCCATTTCCAATGAGCTTCCTTTCCTCAGTAGTGGAAGCATCATTTGGTTCAGCAGGTCAATTGACTTGGAGTATATATTTGAACTCCTCTGCAATTAGGACAATGTCCAAGTTTCTTCTCTTATCCATACAATCAGGTTCAGTGAGTTTGTTGACTTTTAATGGGAATAATACCATATAAAACAAACAATGAGTTTAATTTGATATCATTTCCCTCAAGTGATATCATTAAACTACCAATCATTTCCAAAATCCCATCAAACATAGCAAGCCACGTTCTTGTGGACGTTTACCAGTCCAAATGATTTTATGATTGGATTTCACTTCGGTCGTACATCATTATAGCAGTGACTCCGATGGGGAGGATACTATAAAGCGTACCTAAGTGTATACCATTTCTCAGTACTAAGTCCACCGCTCGGGAACTACATGTCCACCGCAAGCCACGTTCTTGTGGACGTTTACGTTGACATGCGGTCCTCCACGACTTTCTATAACTGTCGAGCCTCAATTAATCCCAAAGTTCCGTTTCCATTTAGCAAGCCAAGTTAGTGTGGACGTTTACTAAAACAAACAACTTTATTAATTGAATCTCACTTATTTAAATGTCATAGAATCTTAATTAAACCAAAGTACCGTTTCCATTTAGCAAGCCACGATAGTGTGGACGTTTACTAAAACAAACAACTTTGTTAATTGACTCTTACATTTATTAAATTTCCCAATTTTATTAATCAAAGCTTGATATCTCGTAAGTGAAACTCGAAGTTTCTAACCAGCGATCAATCATGCAATTGAGCCCTATCTCTCACAAAGTGAGGGAGCCAATCAGACAATCGATCTAGTCATCGAATGACTCGAAAGTCTCTAATCTGTGTCATCGACATAACCAAGCGCTTTGGCTCCATTCCACTCCCCGGGGTAAGAATGAGTCGAGTTGAAATTAGTCTTTGAATGACAGATTAGGCATTGCTTTTGAGAAATATAATTGTTCAATTTTTATAAGTGGATTTTAAATTCGAATTTTGATCCAGTGATATCCGTGTGTCGACTTTATCCGATAGGGAGGATGACACTAAAGCCAACTCGTAAGTGTCACACATCACTATCAAAACAGAGAATGGAGATCGCGGGATTGTTTCCAATCCCTCTCCCACTTAGTATTTTACGAAAGGGAAAAACATGCATAAACAATTTAAGCATAATAAAAGCACGTAAACACATATAAAGCATTTAACGTGGCCCCGATTATTATGGCCTTAAATATCTTGGAAGCACGTCTTCTCGGAACTTCAGCTCGTTGCTCGTCTCGGTCTCGATCCACCACCGACTCGTCTAAGTGCAAAGAGACGAACCCCTCCCACTGGAGTATCGCCCCAAACCTCGACGAGCGTTCCGTGGTGTCCGTCGAACCCCCGCGGCATTGCTGCCGAGCCTCGGGCAGCGGGCGCTGCCCCACATTCAGCGCTCGCTGGAGAAGCCCTGGGCAGCGGGCGCTGCCCCATCTCCAGCGGTCGCTGATTGAGCCCAGTCAGCCGCGGGTTCGACTTCTCGACCCTCGTTCGTCCGGTCTTCGATCTTCTCTCGATCCACCAAGTAGCAGCAACATTACATAAGTAAAACTAACTACTTCCGGCATCGATCCTATACAGGTTGATCGATCCTATACATCCGGATATAACGAAAACGAAAAAGTAAAACCTAAACGACTCAACCCGTCGGTTTAACTATTACAAACAAGCAACGATATAAAACAAAGATCTCGAAAATCCCGAGAGTTTAATCAAACCACAACATACAGTCCAATCACATGACCATAATAATCGGGTTCGAACCTGCAAAACAATTCTCGCAAAAATACAACGAATCGACAAAACCTCGCTCTGATACCAATTGTTGGAAATCAACTACCCGGGATGCGTTCGTTCGATCAATCGAACATCCGAACGATCCCAGTCGACCTCCAGGTCCGTTACTTCGTTCACGTGACAGCCCGTGTCCCGAATCACACCCATCCATCGCCCCGGAGGACAACCGCGCGAAACGGGGCTGGTCTGCCTTAATCGGCGCCCGACGATTGCAGACCAGCGGTCGCTGGAAGAGCTGCAAATGGCGACCGCCGTTTGCCCTCCGGCGACCGCCGTTTGTCCGCGAACAGCAACGCGACGTTTCTGTTCCGGGCTCGTTTCCGGGTCGTTTTTCCTCTTCCGACTACCGATCTGAAGGTCCTAGAACCCCCAGTAATCGAGGAATACGTTCCACGACCCCGGAACCCGATCTTAGATCCGATGTATTTTTAACGAAATAGAAAACGAAACGTATGCGGAATAAGGGTTTCGATATCTTATACCTTTGTCGCGTGATTCGGAGAAGCCGAATTGTTGAGACCACGAAGCCTTCCGGTGTATGTCTCTATCCCCGACGTTCAGCCGTTGAGTGGGCAACGATCCGCTGAACCTTCCTCTTCTCCTCTTCTCCGAATTAATTATAGCCGCGTGAGTTAGGTTTTGATCTTCTGTCTCAGAAATATAATCTTAGGTTTAGAGAAAGAGAGGGTGAGGTATTTATAGAGCTACACCAGGGACCTTATGGAAATTAATTATTAGGCTAAATTGCAATTTAATTAACTCGGCGTCCTAAAAGGCAAACCTTAATTAAATTCCACAATTTTAATTATAATTAATTCCACTATAAAATTATAATTGAATTCCATATAATTAATTTATATTATTTCAACAATAATAATTCCGCCGAATTACATATACGACTTTCCCCGTGTTTAAGACATCGTATGTCCACGAATTAACTTTAATTACTAATAATTAAATTAATTCGTTTCTTGTTATCCGAGACTAGTACCACTCATCCTTATTATCATGTGGAACGAATCCACCTGCAGGGTTTACATGATAAACTTTATGAGCTCATCTCGGGGACATCATCAACCGAATAAATGGGACACGGTTTCCTGTCTATAATCTATAGCATGCCGTGTGTACAATTCCGATTCCCAATTTACCGAGAATATTGACTAATCAATTAGTCTCACTCACTAGCAAGTTAATGAACCGAGAATTGGACACACACACCTATAATTATATAGGGATTAGGAATTCGTATATCCGTAATATCTGAGGTCTGGTTCGATTACTGTGATTAGTATAAATCGAACGCCCTCCCGTGGTCCTGCTCAATACACCAAGTGTACGAGTGTAACATGATAGTCAAGACCGACTATCTACCAGTCACACTACGACGTACCGATGGATTGTCCCTGTCCATCTAAGTCGTGAGCTACTGTTCGATAGTATACGGGTAACCGATAGTATGATCTTCCGCGTGTCTCCTCACGCCATACTATCTACAACGTATACATCAAGGACTATTGCATTAAATGCAATCATGCTTGAATCATATATCGAATTAAGGTATAGATAAGGAGTTCCGTATTTGCACTAAACTAGACATTTAGAATACAACTCCACCAGGATCCGTGTCTGAAGCTGAAGAGACAGAAATGACACTTGAAGTGTCACAAACTGAAGGTGCATGTGTTGAGTTACTCACTCTGAAAGAGAGTCACTCTAAACTCGAAAATTTATATGACACAGCTATCACTGAGAATAGCACACTTGAAGTGTCACTGAAGTTCTTGAAAGAATCTTTTGATGAACTCTCTGAAGAGAAACAGAAAATGTATGGTGAGGCTGTTGAGTTGAAAAACTCAATTGAGAAGACGAAGGATGAGAAAAAGAGGTTGAAAAATTCTCTGACAATTCTTAAAATCAAATTTGATGATCTTTTCGAAGAAAAGCATAAGTACTTCAAGGAAGTCGTCGAATTGAGAGAATTGTGTGAAAAATTGAGTTCTGAAAACTCAAGACTGAAAACGTCACTGAAAAAGGAGTCGACTGAAGTTAAGAAACTGCAGACTCTGTTCAAGAATTCAGATGCTGAAAATGAACTAAAGTCATCACTAATGAAAGCTCAGACTGACCTTGCCATGACGGACAAGGAACGTTATGTTTTGAAAGAAAAACTTCATATGACTGATGAGCTGTTGAGGAAGATGAACACGAACTCTTCCGTGTTTGATAACGCAGCATCGTACATGAATCCCAATCGCTATGGACTCGGGTTTCAAAAGGTGTTTGAGTCTATTTACTCTACACCTGAGAAGAAATATGTGAGTTTTGTTAAAGCTTCGAACGATCAGCCAGAGGATAAAAGTAAGGATGATGTTGAATCATCGAAACGGAATGATATTGCTGAAGGAAAGAAGATTGTTAAGTCTCCTAAATCTAAAACTCAAAAGTCGATCTCGACTTCGAACTCTGAATCTGAGACATATCAATTTCCGAAAAATATTGTGAAACATCCTCGTAGTATCCTACCATATGAGAAGACGTTGCTGAAGAAGTTAGACAAATCTCAGAACGTGAAGCAAAATGGACAATCATCTCGCACTAAAACTGTTTTGGTCAAGACGTCTACGAAGGTTGAAACTCGTCAAAGGAGAAAGTATGTATGTCACTACTGTGACCAACCTGGACACATTCGACCATTCTGCTATAAGATGAGAGATGACATGAATCGAGAGTTACTGACTGTGAAGAAAAAGGCTGAGGTTACTAAGGACACGAAGAAACCCATTTCTCCAAACCCGAAAGTTAAGACAAGTCTGAAGACTATGACTGAGAGAAATGTCCAAACTTCAAATGACAAGAAGAGATGGGTGCCTAAGTCTCAAGAGAGTAAAGTTGAACTTAACTCTAACTCTAAAAGTTGTTGGCAACCGAGAGAACTTATTTTCTTCAATGTTGCACTAAATGCTACTGAAGCTGGCAACAAAGGTATTTGGTATTTTTACAGTGGATGTTCGCGACATATGACCGGCACAAAGAAATTCTTGAAAGAATATGAGCCGATGACTGGTTCCCCCGTGGTGTTTGGAGGGGGAGCAAAAGGTGTTGTCAAGGAAAAGGGTGCTGGAGTAGTATACTTAATGTCTAGATTTGAGTATTCTGAACTCCTTGTACACTTTCATTTACCTATTAATAACGAACATTCATTTGCTTTTAATTATTGTTAATTAAATATATGCAAATTATAGTCCTGGATTTTATACGTTTTAGTTAGTATGGTGCAAGCATGGGCGCACAGAAGATCATACTATCGGTTACTCGTATTTAATCAAACAGTTGCTCACGACCTAGATGGACACGGACCAATCCATCGGTATAGTCGTTGTGTGAGAAAGAAAATAATTTATCTTAATTATTTTATCACACTTGTACACTTGGTGTATTGAGCGGATCGATTGAGACTCATCAATTAGGTTTGCTCGGCGATAATTGATTTGAGACTCAGTGTATTTTATTCTTAATCCCCGATACAATTGCGGGTGTGTATGTTTAATATAAGTGACTTTGATTTTCCAAAGGAATTGACCGATTTAATTATTGGGTCAATTACCGGTTAAGTTGGGTCACTATATTTTATATATGGCATGCCGTGAATTCTTGACGGGACAGTGTATCCCGGAAGGGTTGATAATATCGCCGAGATGAGCTCATAAGGATTTATTATGTAAACCTCGCGAGTGGATTTGTTCCGCATAATAAATAAGGTTGAGTGGTACTAGTCTCGGATAAAAGAGATGAATAAATTTATTAAGCAATAAATAAATTTTATTCATGGATATTTATATCATAAATACACGGAATAAATAATACTACCGGAGAAATATTATTTGGATATAATATGGTTTAATATTGGGAGTCAATTAATTTATATAGTGGAAAATAAATTAATTAATATTGATAAGGATTAATGGACTTGAGCATTGGGCTCAATTTAATCTTCAATATTGGAAGCCCAATATTCCACCTCCTTCAGATCCCCTACGTAGCCTATAAAAGCACTACATGGCCTTCATAAATAATAAGACAAGATTATCATACTTGATATTCTAGAGAGTTGAAGGAGATCCATAGGAGTTCGATAGATCGTCGCCCACCCGACGTTCGAACGGAGTGCAAGGAATACGTGGGAAGATTCAAAGGTCATCTTGATTCCGTTTCTCCGAACAACGAATCGAAAGGTATGATATCCTAACACCCTCGATATTATTCGGTTTTGATTTATCGAGAATACCGTAGAACGCAAGATCCGAAGGATCGAACCCGGATTAGACGAACGACCACGCGGTGGTGGCGAAGCCACCGGACCGCGTGGGGATCGCCCGCCTAGGGTTCGGCGCGCGAAGAGGAGCCCTCGGCTTCGGCCGAGGGGGCGATGGCTGCCACGAGGCGCGATCGCCGGCGGTGGCGGGCTGGTGCCGTCGCCTCCCCACCTCGACGGTGGGGTCTCCTCCACGGCGGGCAGCAGGTCGCCGGACCTGCTGTCGGGGGCTGCCGGATGCAGCCCCATCGAACGCGATGTTCGATCGCGTGAACCCCGGCTCGCGGGGGTTCGGCCGGGGGCGGGCTGCGTGTCTTCGGGCGCGTGGTCTCTGAAGGCCGGACTCCGGCAGATGAGTTGATGTTCATGTGATCTCCGGCGAAGGTTTTCGTTCGGGTTATTGTTTCCGCAAATTTTAATAGCCCGGGATATCGAATTCCAACAATTGGTATCAGAGCGTGGTTTACGTTCGCGGTATTTTCGATAAAATTGTTCTACCTTGCAGGGTTTCCGACTATTATGGCTTAATTTATTATTCGCTTAATTTATTTTGTCATGATTGTTGGTTTGATTAAACTCTCGGACATGTCGAGATTCGTTTTTGGTGGTGAATGCTTGTAATAGTAAAAATTCGGGGGTTGACCGAATTTAGGATTTATTATTACGTTCTTCGTTTTTCCAGAAATTGTATAGGGTCTATTTCATGTATAGAATCGATACCGGGTAGTGTAAAATCAATTTTGTAATTTATTTTGCGTTGGATCGATGCCGAAACGACCGCCGGGAAAGACGTGTGACGAAGGAGATGATCGTGAGGGTGAAGGGACGAGGATCGACCATCCCCATGGTCGATCCATGAGGATCGATCGATCGACCCTTGGAGGGGCCGCCGGCGACGGTGGCCGGCCACCTCCTAGGCGGCGGTCGATGGGTGGCGCGGGGATCCCCACCCCGTGCTATCCCGGTCCGGTGATTCGCTTTCCTAATTAATTCAAGTTTTCCTATTTGAGTTTTTCCTTTTTGGAAATTCTCATGGATTAGGAAAGGAATTAATTAGAATTAATTTTATTTCCTTGTTCTATTATGGAAGTCTTCTAGAGTATTCCGAGTTCTACTTGGAATAGGATCCTAGAGATTTAATAGAATTGGAAAGGAATAAAAGTTAATTTAGGATTGATTTATTTCCTAATTGATTATTCCTATTTTATGGGAATTTTCATAGTAATGGAAATTAATTAATTTTGGAAAGTAGAGGAGTCCTAAATCATTTTATTTCCTTATTTCATCATGGATATCATCTAGAATATTCCAAGAATATCTTGGATAGATTATTCTAGAGATTTGATGAAGTGGAAAGGGAAAATAAAATAAATAAAAAATATTAATAATATTTAATTTTATTTTTGATATATTCAATTGACTTAATTTTGAATTAAGTAACTTTTGGATTAATTAAAAATAAATAGATTTAAATATTGGAGATTAATATTCTCGTCACATGGAGCATTCAAGAAACGAAGACTAAAGACTAGAAGATGCGTACGGAGATGGAGTAAAGCCATAATAGTCGGAAAATAATATTCTAGTAATTATTTTGACTATGTGATAATATTATGTGCTTTATTACATGTATGCATGCTATATGTGTTTATTTTATGCACTAGATAGCGTATCCCTTTATTGTAAAAAGCTAAGTGGGAGAGGGTATGGAAACATACCCATGGTCTCCATTTGCTGCTCTCTTGGTGACTTTTATAAACTTTTGAAGTTTGTATAGATAAGTCATTGGAGGAGAGTTCTTGTAATTCCTCTTACGAGAAACATTGATTAAGTTTATCAAACAATGCCTAATTTGTCTTTCCAAAGCTGATTTCAAGTCGACTCATTCTCACCCCGGGGAGTGGAATGGAGCCAGAGCCACTTGGTCATGTAGAGGACACAAATTAGAGACCTTCGTACCATTCTTTGATAGATGGATCGATTGTCTGCTCGGCTCCCTCATTTATGAGAGATAGGGTTGTTCGCATGGTGAATCACTGGTTAGAAACTTCGAGTTTCACTTTCGATTCTCCGCGTCTTGATTTACAAGATCAAATGGATCAAGTAATTGGATTTCAATTGTATAAGTCTTTTGGTATGGTAAACGTCCACACTATCGTGGCTTGCTATATTGAATGGGACTTTAGATCGATTGATGTAGACAGTTATAGAAGGGAGTGAAGGATCCGTGTGTCAACGTAAACGTCCACACTATCGTGGCTTGCGGTGATATGCGAATCTCAAACAAACTTCTTAGTACTGAGCGATGGTTAACACTTAGGTACGCTTCATAGTATTCCTCCCATCGAGGTAACGCTATTGATGATGTACGACCGAAGGAAATCTAATTGCTAAATCATTTGGGTGGGTAAACGTCCACACTATCGTGGCTTGCCTTACCTGATGGGATTTTAGATGTGATTAGTGATTTAATGATATTATTTAAGGGAGATAATATCGGATATTAAATTGTTTGTTTGTTTTATGTGCTTATAGGTTAAGAATGACTGTGACCCCACTTTGTGATATACTTAAAGATGAAAACTCACTGGTTCCATATAGTAATGATTGGAAAAGAAATCTGGACACTGTCCAGAGTGTTGAGCCTTCTGAATCCACTAATGACCCAACTCATGAGGACATTTCGAATGACCTCAGAATGATGTTAAGACATAGTGTGGAAGCCGGACAAGAAGTGATTGACATACTCTATAAATTCAGTCCTCTTAGAGAATCGCTTAAAAACGATTTGAAAAGAGCTAAACTTATAAGTATGGTCAGAAAGTCACAAGCTCTTGTGGCTAAGATGGAAGTGCAAGCAAAGAAGCCCAGTGGTACCAAACCACAGAGTGGGAAGATCAAGCCGCGAGGCAAGTGCTATCGATGCAAGCAGTCTGGGCACTGGAGGTCTGATTGTCCTCTCATCAAAGGTACGAAATTTTCCTTAGTCACTGAAACATTATCAGTGGTGTTATCTACCAGCACCTGGTGTGTAGATACGGGGGCCACTGATCATGTCTGCAATTCATTGCAGGGGTTCCAGAAAACCCGGAGACTTAGAGAGGGAGAGATCGTGGTCTACATGGGCAATGCTGCAAGGGTGGCGGCTGTTGCAGTGGGAGACGTTCACTTACGCTTCAGTAGTGATAGGGTTTTAGTTTTACATAATTGTCTTTATGTACCCAACTTTAGAAAGAATTTAATTTCGGTTTCTAAACTTATTATGAATGGATATTCTGTTTCTTTTGATCACTCTGTGGTCATAAGAAGAAATAGTGAGATTGTCTGTTCTGGAACATTGGTAGACGATTTGTATGTTCTAAATCCTGAGTCTAACACGATGCAACTAACCGAGAGTAATAACACATCTACGAACACCAATAAGAGAAAGGAACCTTCTAAAATGAATCAATTATACTTGTGGCATCTAAGGCTAGGTCATATTAATTCAAATAGAATTCAAAGGTTGAAAGCTGATGGTCTCATTAGCGGCATAGAAGGAGAGGACCTTCCAACCTGCGAATCCTGTTTGGAGGGAAAAATGACCAAGCGTTCTTTTTCCGGTAAAGGACGTAGAGCTGAACAAGTATTGGATTTGATTCACTCTGATGTATGCGGACCTATGTCTACTCAGGCAAGGGGAGGGTACGAGTACTTCATCACTTTTACTGATGATTACTCAAGGTATGGATTTGTGTACCTGATGCGCCGCAAGAGCGAATCTTTTGACAAGTTCAAGGAATTCAAGGCTCTTGTGGAGAACCTTCAAGGTAAATCCATTAAATGCCTGCGATCTGATCGCGGAGGCGAGTACCTGTCTGGAGAATTCAAGGCATACTTGGCAGAGAATGGGATTGATTCCCAAATGACATCACCATATACTCCCCAGCAAAATGGTGTATCAGAAAGAAGGAATAGGACTCTCATGGAAATGGTGCGATCAATGATGAGTTACTCGGACTTACCTATCATGTTCTGGGGATATGCCTTAGAAACAGCAGCGCACATTCTAAACTTGGTTCCATCAAAAACGGTTCCTTCAACACCCATGGAACGATGGAGCGGGCGCAAGCCTAGCTTGAGACACGTTCGGATCTGGGGGTGCCCTGCACATGTGTTGAAGGTAGGTGCCGATAAATTAGAACCTCGTACTGAAGTGCGGTTGTTTATAGGATATCCTAGAGGAACTAAGGGTGGCATGTTCTATAGTCCTACGGACCAGAAGATCGTTATAAGTACTAACGCTCGGTTCTTAGAGGAAGACTATGTCATGGACCACAAGCCCAAGAGTGACATTATACTTGATGAGTTGAGAGGAAACAAGGAAGACCTAGATACAGCCGAACCGAGTAGTAATACACCACTAGAACCTGCACCTACTGTCACTGTTAATACACCGGAACGCCGTCGTAGTGGGAGGGTTGTTAAGCAACCAGACCGATGGATTGGACTGGGTGAGTCTTCGGACTCTGGACCTGGAGTTCATGAAATCGATCCCTGGACCTATGATGAGGCGGTACAAGATATAGATGCGCCTTCTTGGAAGAAAGCAATGAAATCCGAAATTGAATCTATGGATTCTAATAAAGTCTGGGATCTTGTAGAACCACCAAGCGGCGTAAAGCCAATTGGGTGCAAATGGGTCTACAAGAGAAAGAGAGGATCTGACGGAAAGGTTGAAACCTTTAAAGCTCGGCTTGTTGCGAAAGGATATACTCAGAAAGAGGGAATCGATTATGAGGAGACCTTCTCGCCAGTAGCCAAGATAAAGTCAATCCGGATTCTCTTATCCATAGCAGCTCATATGGATTATGAGGTGTGGCAAATGGATGTCAAGACAGCTTTCCTAAATGGAAGTCTTGACGAGACGATTTATATGAAACAACCAGAAGGGTTCATTGCTAAGGGGCGAGATCATCTAGTGTGCAAGCTTAATCGATCCATTTATGGATTGAAACAAGCCTCGAGATCGTGGAACCTGCGGTTTGACGAAGTAGTCCAATCTTTTGGATTCAGTCAAAGCATGGACGAATCGTGTGTGTATTGGAAACGTGATGGGAAGAAGGTGGTGTTTCTCGTGCTTTATGTAGACGACATTCTTCTCATTAGCAACAGTGTGAAAATGTTATCAGACATAAAGGGATGGTTGTCTAGACAATTCGATATGAAAGATTTGGGAGAAGTCGGGCATGTTCTAGGGATCAAGGTTATAAGGGATCGCCGGAGTAGAACATTGTACCTATCCCAGCAATCTTACATAGACACGATTCTGGCTCGTTTTAACATGCAAGATTCCAAGAAGGGTGATCTACCCTTCAGCAAAGGAACTTATCTTTCTAAGGAGATGTGTCCTCAGACACAAAAGGAGAAAGATGAAATGAAAGCAGTTCCCTACGCTTCGGCGTGGGAAGCTTGATGTATGCAATGTTATGCACGAGGCCTGATATCTGCTATGCAGTTGGCGTAGTAGCGAGATATCAGAGTAACCCTGGAAAGGCTCATTGGACTGCCGTAAAGAGCATTTTCAAGTATTTGCGAAATACTAGGGATTATGTTCTGAGTTACGGGGCAGACAATCTGATTCCTTTGGGTTATACGGATTCGGATTTCCAAGCTGATAAGGACCGGCGAAAGTCGACATCAGGCTATGTGTACACTTTGGGAGGTGGAGCCGTATCATGGAGGAGTGTTAAGCAAAAATGCATTTCAGACTCTACCATGGAAGCTGAATATGTTGCAGCCTCAGAGGCAGCGAAAGAGTCAGTATGGTTCCTTAATTTCCTCCAGGACTTAGATGTGATTCCGAGTTTGCCCGAAGCTATGACAATTTATTGTGACAATAGCGGTGCAGTGGCAAACAGTAAGGAACCACGGTCCCATAGTGCTACGAAACACATAGAGCGCAAGTACCACCTGATTCGAGACATCGTCAAGAGGGGCGATGCGATAGTCACCAAGATAGCTTCAGAGGACAACCTAGCGGACCCTTTCACCAAGATACTTCCTAACGAAGTATATTACAAGCACTTGGAGGGTTTGGGAGTCAGAAGTTTGGAAGATAAGACTAGACCTTAGTATAAGTGGGAGATTGCTGGAGTAGTATACTTAATGTCTAGATTTGAGTATTCTGAACTCCTTGTACACTTTCATTTACCTATTAATAACGAACATTCATTTGCTTTTAATTATTGTTAATTAAATATATGCAAATTATAGTCCTGGATTTTATACGTTTTAGTTAGTATGGTGCAAGCATGGGCGCACAGAAGATCATACTATCGGTTACTCGTATTTAATCAAATAGTTGCTCACGACCTAGATGGACACGGACCAATCCATCGGTATAGTCGTTGTGTGAGAAAGAAAATAATTTATCTTAATTATTTTATCACACTTGTACACTTGGTGTATTGAGCGGATCGATTGAGACTCATCAATTAGGTTTGCTCGGCGATAATTGATTTGAGACTCAGTGTATTTTATTCTTAATCCCCGATACAATTGCGGGTGTGTATGTTTAATATAAGTGACTTTGATTTTCTAAAGGAATTGACCGATTTAATTATTGGGTCAATTACCGGTTAAGTTGGGTCACTATATTTTATATATGGCATGCCGTGAATTCTTGACGGGACAGTGTATCCCGGAAGGGTTGATAATATCCCCGAGATGAGCTCATAAGGATTTATTATGTAAACCTCGCGAGTGGATTTGTTCCGCATAATAAATAAGGTTGAGTGGTACTAGTCTCGAATAAAAGAGATGAATAAATTTATTAAGCAATAAATAAATTTTATTCATTGATATTTATATCTTAAATACACGGAATAAATAATACTACCGGAGAAATATTATTTGGATATAATATGGTTTAATATTGGGAGTGCAATTAATTTATATAGTGGAAAATAAATTAATTAATATTGATAAGGATTAATGGACTTGAGCATTGGGCTCAATTTAATCTTCAATATTGGAAGCCCAATATTCCACCTCCTTCAGATCCCCTACGTAGCCTATAAAAGCACTACATGGCCTTCATAAATAATAAGACAAGATTATCATACTTGATATTCTAGAGAGTTGAAGGAGATCCATAGGAGTTCGATAGATCGTCGCCCACCCGACGTTCGAACGGAGTGCAAGGAATACGTGGGAAGATTCAAAGGTTATCTTGATTCCGTTTCTCCAAACAACGAATCGAAAGGTATGATATCCTAACACCCTCGATATTATTCGGTTTTGATTTATCGAGAATACCGTAGAACGCAAGATCCGAAGGATCGAACCCGGATTAGACGAACGACCACGCGGTGGTGGCGAAGCCACCGGACCGCGTGGGGATCGCCCGCCTAGGGTTCGGCGCGCGAAGAGGAGCCCTCGGCTTCGGCCGAGGGGACGATCGCTGCCACGAGGCGCGATCGCCGGCGGTGGCGGGCTGGTGCCGTCGCCTCCCCACCTCGACGGTGGGGTCTCCTCCACGGCGGGCAGCAGGTCGCCGGACCTGCTGTCGGGGGCTGCCGGATGCAGCCCCATCGAACGCGATGTTCGATCGCGTGAACCCCGGCTCGCGGGGGTTCGGCCGGGGGCGGGCTGCGTGTCTTCGGGCGCGTGGTCTCCGAAGGCCGGACTCCGGCGGATGAGTTGATGTTCATGTGATCTCCGGCGAAGGTTTTCGTTCGGGTTATTGTTTCCGCAAATTTTAATAGCCCGGGATATCGAATTCCAACAAAGGGAACGCTACATATCAAAGGATTGCCTCCGATAAGAAATGTCGTCCATGTGAAGGGACTTGTTGCCAATCTTATCTCCATCAGTCAACTGTGTGATGAAGGACTAAATGTGAGTTTTGATAAGGAATCATGCAGAGTTTTTGACGTTGAAGGAATGTGCATTATGGAAGGTCCACGTGCTAAAAACAATTGCCATACAACTGAGTATAGTTGCTTTTCTGTGACCGTTCCTGATGAAGTTGATTTGTGGCACCAACGACTTGGCCACACTATAGCACTCGCAATCTGAGTAAATTGGTTAAGGGGGAGATAGTTCGAGAAATCTCTCAACTCCCTAAAATTGAGAAGCGAGTGTGTGGTGACTGTCAGAAGGGTAAGCTGACACGAACTCTTCATCCTGCACTTCCGACACTCATGAGTACTTCAGCTCCCTTCGAACTTCTACACATGGACTTGATGGGTCCAATGGAAGTTAAGAGTATAGCTAAGAAAGAATATGTGTTGGTTGTAGTTGATGATTTTTCCCGATACACATGGACACGATTTCTGGAAACCAAGGATGAGACTTTCGATGCCTTTAAAGGTATTGTAAAATGGATACGAACAAATCATGAAGCTAAAGTTAAGAGGATCAGGAGTGATCATGGTACTGAATTTGAAAATTTGAGCTTCAATGAATTTTGTATGATGAAGGGAATTCATCATGAATACTCGGCCCCAAAAACTCCTCAACAAAATGGGATCGCCGAACGTAAAAATCGAACACTGCAAGAGATGGCTCGCGTAATGTTAATCTCGAAAAATCTTGCACGAACTTTTTGGGCAGAAGTCGTCTCTACAGCTGGCTACATTTTGAATCGAATAAGTATTCGATTTGGCACAACTGCAACTGCCTACGAACTTGTAAATGGCAAGAAACCTTCAGTTGCACACTTTCGTGTTTTTGGCTGTACTTGCTATATTTTGAAGGATCGTAATCCTCTAAAGAAATTTGAAGCCAAAGTTGATCGTGGTATTTTTGTTGGTTATAGCCAAAGTAGTCATGCTTATCGTGCCTACAATCTTCGAACCAAGAAAGTCATGGAAACAGTGAATATCAATTATGATGAACAAGACTTTCTCGGAAAAGATGCAGAGACTGATTGGGTTAAAGAGGGAATCCTGGAATATCAGACTTTCCCATCAAAACCTATAACTGTGATTTTCGAAAATGCTACTCCAAATATTTCACCTGAAGTTGGAGACTCTAGCAATCAAAATGATGACATTTTATTGTCTGAGGATGACGACAATGATCAAGTTGACAATACGGCTGATGCTCCGCGTGAAGCCCCGAGACATATTCAAAAACGACATCCTCCAAACCAAATGATCGGAAATCTGAATGAGCGAATTACACGCTCAAAGAAACCGACAAATTCTCCAGATGAACTCTACAACATCTGCACTTCTGCAATATGTAATGAAATCGGCATCTCCTGCTTTCTCTCTGAAAACGAGCCGAAAAATTACAATGAAGCCATGCAAGATGATTTTTGGATCATGGCAATGCAAGAAGAGTTGAATGAGTTCACACGAAACAATGTTTGGTCCTTAGTTCCCGGAAACAAAGTTGTTGGAACTAAATAGATTTTCAAGAATAAAACAGATGAGCATAACTAAGTTGTCTGAAACAAAGCTCGTCTTGTTGCACAGGGATATGCCCAAGTTGAAGGCATAGATTTTGATGAAACCTTCGCACCTGTGGCACGAATTGAATCCATCAGACTCTTGATTGCCATTGCATGCCATCTTGGCATTAAACTCAGACAGATGGACGTCAAAGCTGCCTTTTTTAACGGTGTTTTGGAAGAATAAGTCTACGTTGCTCAACCTAAAGGCTTCGAGGATCCTAAAAATCAAAACCATGTCTACAAGCTTCACAAAGCTCTTTATGGTTTGAAACAAGCCCCTCGTGCTTGGTATGGATGCTTGACAGACTTTCTTCTGAAATTTAGTTTTGAACGTGGGTAGGTGGACAAAACTTTGTTTATCAAACGAGAAGGCAAACATATGATCGTTGCCCAGATTTACGTTGACGACATTGTTTTTGGAGATACTTGCTCTAAACTTGTGAATACCTTCACAAAGGCTATGTCTTCAACTTTCCAAATGAGCCTAGAAGGGGAGTTACATCAGTTTCTTGGCCTTCAGATTTCTCAACGACCGAATGGGATATTCGTATCTCCAAGTAAATATGCTAAAAATATGGTCGAGAGGTTTGGGATGCACCATGCCAAGCCTGCCAAAACTCCTATGGCGACAACTGAACGTTTATCTATGTCAACGAAAAGTCGGAGTGTTGATCAAACTCTCTATCGTTCTATGATTGGGAGTTTACTTTATTTAACTGCCACTCGTCCTGACATAATGTTTAGTGTTTGTATGTGTGCCAGGTATCAAGCTGACCCGAAGGAAGACCATCTACGAGCTGTGAAACGGATTCTCCGATACATCTCTGGGACTTCTCAGTTAGGTCTATGGTATGCGCGGACACTTCATCTAATCTTGTTGGCTTTTCTGATGCGGACTGGGCAACTGACACGGACGAAAGAAAAAGTTCATCCGGATGTTGTTGCTTCCTTGGCAATAATATTGTTTCTTGGCATAGTCGAAAACAAAATTGTATCGCACTGTCAACTGCCGAGTCGGAGTATGTTGCAGCTGGAAGTTGCTGCACTCAACTACTATGGTTGAAACAAATGTTGAATGACTATCTTCTTGAGAGTGCTCCATTAGTGTTGTATTGTGATAATCAAAGTGCTATCAAAATCAGCGAAAATCTTGTCCAGCATTCAAGAACTAAACACATCGACATTCGACATCATTTCGTTGTAAATGTTTTAGATGTTGAGGATGAAGATGGAAATGATCTCGGCGAGTACAAGATTTTTAGTCTAGGTGATGAGTCTGAAGGTGCCGATGAGAAAGAAGACTCAAGTTCTGATGACGGCTTCAGCTATGACGACGATGAAGAAGAAGTGATCGAGAGCCCTGAACGTGATCCAACTCCCACCGGCTCGCCGAAAGATTGAAGTCAAGTTCAAGTGTTCAATTTCTGTTTTTCATAACTCTTGAACTCGTTTTTCATATTTTGATTTTGCATGTTTAACTTTGAACTCAATCATGCTTGGTTTTTCATATTTCTCTATCTCTCGAATATTGTTTTGATTCGGCACTTGGTGCAAACTTGATATTTTGGTTTGAATAATTTTCTAAGTTTTTGCTTATTTACTTTGATATTTGTCTAAGTATTTTTTGGTTTTTCATTGATTGCTTGATTGATGTTTTTCCATCTTTTTACTTAGTTATTTTTTATGATGAATCTGATTGAGGGGGAGATACTTGTATCTAGTTTTTACTTAACTTTGTTTTGATGAGTTGTGCCAAAAAGGGGGAGATTGTAAATGTTGATTTTGGCGACAACGTATTTGTGTTTGTGTTTTTGGTGATTTCAGGATTACAGGTTAAGAACTCGAAGTCAACAACTTCACGTTTGAAAACGGAGAATAGAGTCGCCACTTTTGGTTTGCATGGAGTGCAAGAGAAACGGCGACTCAGGTCGCCGAAATCGAATGTACATGAAAACGGCGACCAGAGTCGCCGCTTTAGGTGTGTGTGCGGAAACGGCGACTGCTGTCGCCGGTTTTAGTGTACAATGGAAACGGCGACTGGCGTCGCCGTTTGTGGTGTATGAGGAAAAACCAGCGACTGGAGTCGCTGGTTTGTGGCATGTCAAGAATCCGGCGACTGGAGTCGCCGGTTTGGGCAGTGACAAGAAACGGCGACTGGAGTCGCCGTTTGTGATGCGCGACGTAGAAACGGCGACACTGACCCTTGCAACTTGAACCGGCGACTGATGCATTGAGTACATTCAACGTGATCTTTTTTTCACCAAGTACTCAAATCAAGATAATGAAGATTGGTTCCAGTGTTTACTACTTCAATGATATCGACGACCATGAAGACGATGAAATTCCGAAGCTTCAACACTTAGAGTTTTTCACAAGAAATTGATGATGAAGAATTGAGATCGATGGAGTCAAGATTGAATTGAAGTCTGATTTTGAAATTGAAGATTCAAGATTCAAAGATTCGAGAATCAAAGATTCAAGATTCCAAGATTCAAGAATCCAAGTTCTACAATAGTGATGTCATCCATGGAGAAGTGACATAAGCCAAGCATGTGACGAATGAGAAAGTGCCATGTCATCACCTCGCATGTGCGGCTCTACTATATATACCCATGGATGCTGAAGACATTTTTTGACGATTTTGAGAAAACAAAATCTGATTTTTAGAATCGTAACCGACAGCTCCGAGCTTCGAGTTTGTGTAGTTTGCTTTTGCGCTGTGCGCCAATATTAGAGTTAGGAGATTTAGTTGTAGGTGCACTTGTGCTAGATTACAAGTTAGTGGGAGTTGTTGCGACACTCGGGAAACTTCTTGTAATCGTTTTGCCTACCATACTCCGTGTAATAGTTTCGTTTTGTTTTCAATGAAATGAAATATATTACATAAACTTTGTCTCCACTTTTTATACTACGAACTAGTGTGAGTGTGATCTTCGACTGAAGCTGCTGTTTGTGTGTTTAAGGCCAACTTCGCGAAAAGTTGGTATCTTACGTCGAAGAGTAATTTCATTAAATGTTATTGTCACTCACAAAATTGATTAATGAAAGAAGTATATATTACGTACATACTATTATTACTAATGGATTTTTCAAAGACATGCTTATTATGATAATGTTGATACTTTTTAATGTTACATCATCAATCACAGATATTACGAGGAAACTTTTGGATATAAATAATTCTTCGGTTTTTTTGGGTAGCATCGTCATTTTTTCGTAAAAGTGATGAATGATATGAACAAAATGATCAATTTAATAATAAATAATTAAATATATACTATTTCATATGGTCCTGGGCCTAGGGCATATCAAAATGGTAAAGTTGTATTGGGTGTAATTTATCTACCATTCGAATCTTGGGTGAGACAATTTATTCTAGGTGATATTCGTTGGCTTTCTATTACAAGTGTGCTACTCGAGCACATCTCTCCATTTATATTTTACTTAATTAAGAGTCAACAATCGAATGAGGTGGAGTTTTTCGTTTCTCATATCCTAATTTTGACATTTCTTAGATTATTTTACATAATTTTCCTATATCATATATTTACATTTAGATCGAATTTAAATGTTTTTAGCTTGATTTATCAACTTACTTGTAGAAGATATATAGCTACTTATTTTGTCCCATATTCCATGGTGTTTTATAATTTTTTGTTTCATACTAATAGTCATATCATGTCAAAAAAAATTATTATTACTTTTTATTTAAAATTATAATTTTATTTTATTTTATTTTTATTTTATTTATTTATTAAATTTTACTCCCGTACACTTAGGTGTGTAAACGTATCGGATCGGATAATGCTCTCTCCATATCTTAAACCATATATTTTTGGCGGAAGCGGAGCGGATAATAACCGGATGCAGATACAAATGCGGATTATATCGGATTACGTATTCGGATCGGAAACGGAGCGGATTCGGACCGAATACGGATAAATATTATCGGATAGATAAAATTATTTTTTTATTTTTTTTAGCTAATATAAAAAATAATAAATAAATTAAAAAAAGAATAAAAAATAATTGTATGTGGAAATGGAACCACATTATTTTTATTTTTCATATTTATATATGAGCAAATAAATTCTTCAAAAATAATTTTTTATTATTTAAGATAATGAATTAAAATGTTTTTTATACTTAATTAATTTTTAGTATTTATACTTATCGTAGTGTAGGAAGATACGTGACGTAATGACAGGAGGATGATGTGAATGTGATTGATTAGAGTTATCTTATATAGAATGACAATTATTAAGTTAATAGACTAATATGATAGTAGATCAACTTTTTTGCTAATTATAATCGGATAATCCATATTAAAAAGATCGGATAATTCTCGTAAAATGTTGGATAATCCGCATTCGTCGATAATAACAATACCATATCCGCTGTCATATCCGTCGGATATCCGCACAACAAATATTTGTATCCTCATCTGTATCCGTTTGATTCATAAAATCGCATACCATATTCTTAAAAACGGTTACACCCCTACGTACACCCCTACGTACACTTTGCTTTATTAAATGAAAAATACAATTTTAAATTTTCTGATTATTTTATGATATAAGATTTGTACTGTACTTACTATCCTAATTTTCTCATTATTTATTTATAAGGTATGGAATATAAATTTTAAGAGTTTGAAAGCTTATAATCTTTTTAAATCTTTTTAGTAATTAAAAAAAATATATATCAAAAAATAAGATACTAGGAGATAAAAGCTGTTTTAAAAAAAAAAGCAAGCATGCTTTTCTTTTGAAGTAATATTTTATTTTAAAATTTTAATAAATTTTAACATTTTATTACCAAAATATTTACTAACATCTTATAAGTTATTTTCTAAAAGATTAACTTATACTCTCTCTGATTTTTAATTGTTATACTTTTTTTTAATTTACAAAAGAAGTATATGATCATTAAAAAAGTTCGTAGGAGTAAGATTTTAGTACAAATTTATTCAACGAATCCAAATTAAAGTACAAATTAGTATGCAACTTTTTCGGCATGTTAGACAAACTTGACTTTGATCTTGTAGTGATTTGTTTTAATTAATCAACTATTTCAATTTTTAAAAAAAAATCTATATTAATATAGTTAGACCTTAAAAGACCTAGGATGTAGTCATGCATTCCGTTACATTGTTGGCTGAGGAAAATAACCCATTCTTTTGAACTTATCCATTAGTTCAGTTCATTGCTTTCATTTCATTTCAGTTTTTATTAAGTTTAATTCAAAATAAATTAAAATAAAATAAATAATAAATAATTTGAATAAATAAATTTAAACATACAATTTAGTTAATATCGCAATATTATTAATATTTTAAAAATATATATTTAATATTTTATAATAATTAATTTTATTTTATAAAAAAAATCAACTTACTTCAGTTCAATTTAGTCGTTTTCAGTCCAAAAGTCCAAAAGAACATGGCTAAATCTATCCAAAAACCCAACTTCAATTTCTCATTCATATAATATAAAGAAAGCAACACAAAAAGGAAAAATGTTGTCTAAGAAACATTCCATTAAATTTAAATTTTTATCCACAAAATCAAACAAAATATCTTAATTAGTGAAATACTAGAAATTTAATTGTTGTACTGGGTGAAGATATATGAAAGGAATTATGGAGATAAAGAAAGATAAAATGAAACAATTAGTCTTAGGTTCAATTAGAGATCGTCTTAATGGAAGAAGAGCCCTTCTTGACCGCCTGATCCACCGGATTCCGAGATGTCTCATGTGTGGTTGGATTCCAATCAAATGGATTTCGATCAAATTAGTAGTTAAGTCCAATATTTGAATAGGCCAGTCAATGAAGTGTAAAAAAAAATTTAGGTGTAGTAAAATTATTTCATTTAGTTTTCAGTATAGTAAAAACAGATATCTGTCCAAGAAGAAAAGAAAAAATATTTTTAGTTTGCAACAAGAAAAATAAAAAAAAAATTTTAGTTTGCAACCTATTCAGTTATTATCAGGTTCCCAGCAGGAGATGGCATGAATAACACGGCCTTTCCATCCGAACAGAATCCACTTCCCATCCTCCTCCACCGAGAAGTTCTTATGATAACCCGTCATCTCCTTACTCACACTTTTTACGATCTCTTGGTCGTGCAAGAGCTGCCTGAATCCACTTCTCAGTATCCTTGATTGCCAAAGCTTGTATGTATTCGGCCTCTCTATCCTCTCCTCCCCTTCGCAAGCTATGGCGTCGATCGCCTGTTTCCCGAGTATCTGCTCCTCATAGAGCAGCCTCGTCGCGTCCTCCTGAGCCGGCACCGTGGCCTCCAGCATGTCAAACAAGGAAGAGAAGTGGTAGAACGCTTCTTTGAACCTCGTCACGAAGAAAGGCACCGTGTAAGAGGCGTTGATTATTCCGTGAATAAACACGTCCGGATTCATCTTCTTGATCAGCTTCAGGACAATTTCCCTCGGGCTGTTTTTCGTTTCCACCTCGTCTGCTAAGTGGTGAAGCCGGTACATGGAGTTCACCACCAGCAGCTCGTTCTTTTGGATCTTCAGGTCTCCGGCTTTGATGGTGTCCCAATTTTGTGCTACGGCGTTGTACACGAACGGGACTCCGAATCTCTCGCAGACCTTTGCAAGACGGCTTCCCGTTTCCACTACCTTCTCTGCCGAGCGAAGTCCTGGTTTGGGGAAATCGATCCCCGTGATGCGAAGCTTTGGCGGCCCGCCCGGTATTGAAGCCAGGGCTTGTATGAGGCAAGGCCACTGGTATCCATTCATGATGCCGAAATCGATGACGTGAAGCGAACAGTACTTATTGGTCGCTCTTCCTCTGATCACTAAGTTCTGGATTGTTGTGGCCGCATACAAGTTGGTCATCAACCGGAAAGGGCACGCTGTGAAGAACATTTTGTAAGCTTTCAACATCTCGTTGGCAGAGATCCTCTTAGAGTCGAGCTTAGCGTATAAGGATGATCCGGTGCCGGCCATACGAGCCTCGAGGGCATTCCCAAACCAATGAGCAACCCTTTCCACGCTATCCCCCTGAGGAGAAGAATGCATCCTTATCTGCAGCAGCAGATCCTTCAAGCTCCTGGTGTCGAAGTTGGCGGCGGCTTGAGCGCTCTGCATCAGTAGGCTTCTGAGGTCAACGACCCTCTTCTTGGCGATGCCTCGTTTCCTGCCTCCTCCTCCTTTCGATTTCCGTCCCTTCTTTTTCGCCTTGCGTCGCTCTAGATCATCCGGACCGCCTGATACAGGATAAAGCAGAATGTCCTCGTACATGTCTGTGTCTTCGGATCCGTCAGCAACGTGGTTACTCGTCAGCAACGGATCGTTGGAGCCTCCAGCAGTGGTTTCGGGATGATTGTTGTTGAGTGCATCGTACAAGGACTTCTCCATAGCTTGGAGAGACAAGCTTTCGTGAAGCATTGATTCCTCATCCTCTTCTTCCTCCATCATCCACTGGCTTACATACTCGAGGAAGCCGCCATTTGAGCTCTCAACAGCCGGGGGCGGTGATGATGTTACATTCGTCGTCGTAGGGGCATAAACTTGATCGGAAACGTATTTTAACATGTGTCCAAGAACACAAGTTTCTTCCGAATTGGATCCGAAATTTTCCATTGACACTTAATTAAGAGATGAAACAGGAAGGAACAAGAATAGATAGGCTTCTTACGGTTGGATTAGTGAATACTATTAATTTTATAATTAGTGCCAAGAGGTACGGAGTAGTATTTATGTAAATATCTAACCGTGTAGTATGATGTTGTATCTATGTTGATATATTTGTTGAAGTATCAATCTGATGCATTTTATAAAAATATTTAAATATTGTACTGTACACCATCTTTATTTATTACACTAGTGTCAAGGATGTGCTTTTGAATTTTGATTAAACAAAGTTGATGACAAGAAATGAAGAAATCAAGCTAGGAAACTTTCGATACAAGATTTGTCCTGTATTTTTTATTAGATTTTTTTGATCATTCTCTACGCACGAGTGATGTTCTATACGGAAATAAATTAATTTTTTATTAAATTTTTTTGATCATTCTTGACGCACGAGTGATGTTGTATACGGATATAAATTAATGTTATCTTTCAATTTTAAAATACAATTTTACTTATATTTTATTTATTCTATTTTTAAAATTTATTTAAATTTATTTTACTTTTAATTTATCTTTGATTGGATTTCAGGTGAGTGAGTGAATGGACAAGTGAAGTTCGTATATTGCGAATGAAGTCGCAAAATTCACCATCATCATCATATGCGACTGGAGTCGCAAATCACGCATGATGTGCGACTGGAGTCGCAAAATCACCAGCATCGTCATATGCGACTGGAGTCGCAAATCACGCATGAAGTGCGACTGGAGTCGCAAATCCTCTATCCGTCATCATATGCGACTGGAGTCGCAAATCTCATATGATATGCGACTGGAGTCGCAAATCCTCCATCCATCATCTTTTGCGACTGGAGTCGCAAATCTTCACCTCCTCCAGAAAATGCGAACGGAGTCGCAAATCCTCTTCCCCATCACTTGCGACTGGAGTCGCAAATCGTGCTCTCCGAATATTGCGACTGGAGTCGCAAATCTCCTGCCTCACAACAATTGCGAATGGAGTCGCAAGTCTTGCTTCTCCATCTTCTGCGAACGGGTTCGCAAATCCACGACCCTCAACATTTGCGAATGGAGTCGCAATTCACATGCCCTCTTCATTTGCGAACGGAGTCGCAATTCTTGCCTTCTCCGTCTTTGCAATGTGAATTTGCTTTTTACTACTTCAACTATATCGATGACAATGAAGACGATGAAATACGAAGTGATCAACGACGAGTGTTCATCACGATGAAGTTGAGAATGAAGTATTGAGATCGACGAAGTCAAGATGTGTTGAAGTCTGAAGTTAGAAGAATTGAAGATTCAAGATTCGAAGATTCAAGAATCAAAGATTCAAGATTCCAAGATTCAAGAATCGAAGGTTCCAAAAGTGATGTCATCCATGGAATTGTTGCATCATCCAAGCATGTGACCAGTGAGATTGCTCCACATCAGCACTCCACATGTGCGGGCTACCTATATATACCCATGGACTTCAATGGCATCATTTAACGATTTTGAGAGAACGAAATCCGATATCTGAGTATCAACGTTCGTTGTTTACGGCTTATAGCTTTAAGAGTTTTGGTAGTTGTTTTGTGCTGTGCACCAATAGTAGAGTTATGCGATTTAGCTCTAGGTGATATAGTACTAGATCATTAGTTCGTTGGAGTGCTGCGTCACTTGGGATACGACTCTTGATCATTCCGTCTACCTTTCTCCACAAGTGTAATAGTTAGTTTTGTTTATCAATGAAATGAAACTATTATACAACCTTGTCTTCAGCACTCTAAATTACTCTTGTTGAATTCGAACACACCACATACACCGAACAACATACATAGCAAGCAGAGCTGTGTGTGTGCGAACGAAGTTGCTGAAGTGACTGTTTAAGACCGACTTCACGAAAAGTTGGTATCCTACGTCGAAGACGTAATTTCAATTGGTATCAGAGCGGGACGTCATACGTATAAGACGTGATCCGTTACTTGACTCCATATTTCCGCTACAATGGAGTCGTCTATGTTTGTTCAGAAACCGATTATGCTTACTCATCAGAACTACTCTAACTGGAAAGCGAAAGTATCTGCTAGAATCAAGGGATTTGACTCAAGAGCATGGATGGCTGTGTTGGAAGGATGGGAGCGTCCTTACACTGAAGATGCTGATGGTCTTAGAACCCCAAAGCCTGAACGTAGTTGGACTAGAGAAGAGCATGACTTGTCTACTGCGAATAGCAAAGCTCTTCTACTTATTTGTGAATGGCTGGACCTCAGCATGTATCAGCTGGTCAAAAATTGCACATCAGCCAGAGATGCGTGGGAGACGCTACAGAGGACATGTGAGGGTAGTCACGCTGTTAAGCGCTCTAAGATCCGAACTATAACTGCCCAGTTTCATCAACTCCGTATGAGAGAAGATGAAGACATAAATGACTACCTGGACAAGGTGATGAGATATGTAAATGAAGCATTTGAACTGGGAGAAGTCTTTCCTGCTATCATGGTCTACGAGAAGGTTCTATCTAGCGTAAGCTCTAGATTCGAGAGCAAGGTGCTAACCATTGAAGCGCGCAACGATGGAAATCAAAACTGGGATTATGCTGACTTGATGGCTGACTTGAGAAACTACGACTTGACTCTCAAAGTACGAAGCAACCCAGACATGTCTCTTGTTTATGAGCCTATGACTGCTCTTAAGATTTCTGAGAAGGGGAAGAGTTCAAGAAGCACGAAATCTCAACACTCTCATTTGAAAAATGAGAAGTCTGAAAGTAGTTTCTCAGCTGATATGAATGAGTCTGACGATGAGGGAGCTGAAGATATTGAACGGTTGATGAATTCAAACAACCCAGACAAGCTTGTTGTTTTGACTGATATAGTCACATATCTTGTAAAACAAGATTTTAAGAGAAAGAACCGAGCACGAAATTTCCGAAAATTTCAGAAAAGTTCTAACTCATATCCGAACACTCCGGACAATCGAAATCAGGGGTCTTCATCTGACAAGAAGTTTAAAGGGACAAGACTATCACCTTACACTTCTAACAGCAAAGATGTTTCGAAAATGCAGTGCTATGAGTGCAAGGGATATGGACACGTCAAGTATGAATGTCCTAACCTACATCGGAAAAAGAAACTACCCGTGAGCTATGTGGTGATTGATGATGAAGATGTGATCTCTGAGAACGATGCATCTGACGATGATAACTCTGATGACGAGGAAGACAACGCTCTAGTTGTCACTTTTGGTGAAACATTTGACCTCGAAAATGTGGAGGTCGAAAACTTTGTTTTTGATTCTTTTCTAAAAGACACTGCAACAGCAGATAACATTTTTCGTGTGGATTCAGTTAATCGAAACTATTGTGATGACAATATTTTCTCAGATGATGAATCTGAGTCTGAAGCTGAAGAGATGGAGATGACTCCTGAAGTGAGTCAAACTGAAGCTGTGAGTGATGAGCTACTCACTCTGAGAGATGATCTCTCTGAACTTCAAAGTTTGAATGACTTAGCTATCACTGAAAATGTTACACTTGCAGTGTCGCAGAAGTTTCTGACAGAATCTATTGCTGAACTCTCGAATGAGAAACACAAGATGTATGATGTGACTGTTGAGTTGAAAAATTCGATTGAAAAGACGGAGGATGAGAAGGTAAGGTTGAATAATTCTCTGACAATTCTGAAAATTAAATTTGATGCTCTCTTCGAAGAGAAACATAAATATTACAAAGAAGTTGTCAAACTGAGAGAATCATTTGAGAAGTCGAGTTCTGAAAACTCGAAACTGAAGGCATCACTGAAGAAGAAAACATTAGAAGTGAAGAAACTCCAAACTCTCTTCAAGAACACTGATGCTGAGAATGATGAGCTAAAGTCATCCTTGATGAAAGCTCAAACTGACCTAGCTATGTGTCACAAGGAACGTTATGTTGTAAAGGAGAAGCTTCAGATGACTGATGAGCTTTTGAGAAAGATGAATACTAACTCTTCAGTATTTGACAATGCCGCATCTTATATGAACCCAGGTCGTGTTGGACTTGGATTTCAGAAAGTTTTTGAATCTATCTATACTGCACCTGAAAAGAAAGAAGTGACCTTCGTCAAAGCTTCTACTGACTCTTCTGAGAGTAAGACCATGGATGATTCTGAAACTCTGAAACGAAAGGAAATAGCTGAAGGAAAGAAAGTTGCTACATCTCCAAAAGCCGAATCTCAAAAGTCGATCTCGACTACTAGCTTGAAGGCAGAGACATATCAATTTCCGAAGTCCATAGTAAAACATCCTCGTGGTATCTTGCCTTACGAGAAGACGTTGCTGAAGAAGTTGAGTAAGCCTCAGAACGTAAAACCGAATATAAAATTCTCTCACTCTAAACCTGTTATGGTTAAGACTTCGACGAATGCTGAACCTCGTCAAAAGAGAAGATATGTGTGTCACTACTGCAATGAACCCGGACACATTAGACCTTTCTGCTTTAAGCTGAGAGATGACATCAACCGGGATCTTGTGATTAAGAAGAAGAAGATTGGAGTTGCTAAGAGTGTAAAGAAACACACGTCTCCAGTGCCAAAAGTTGAAAAGAATGAAAAACTGGTAACTGAGATTAAGTCTCGAAATGTTGGTGTGAAGAAGAAGTGGGTTCCTAAGTCCCAAAAGTGTGAAGTAAAGCTTAAACCCACCACTTCAACTACCTGGAGACCAAGAGAACTTATTTTTTGCAATGTTGCACTCAATGCCTCCGATTCTGGAAACAAAGGCATTTGGTACTTCGACATTGGCTGTTCCCGTCATATGACTGGAACCAAGAAGTTCTTAAAAGAATATGAGCCTATGACTGGTTCTCCCGTGGTGTTTGGAGGGGGAGCTAAAGGCGTCGTCATGGGTAAGGGAACGCTGCATATCAAGGGATTGCCACCCATCCGAAATGTTGTTCATGTGAAGGGACTCGTGGCAAATCTCATCAGCATCAGCCAACTGTGTGACGAAGGGCTGAATGTTAGTTTTGATAGAGACTCGTGCAAGGTTTTTGATGCTGAAGGGAAGTGCATCATGGAAGGTCCGCGTGCTAAGAACAACTGCTATACAACTGAGTATAGTTGCTTCTCAGTGACTGTTCCTGATGAAGTTGATTTATGGCATCAACGCCTTGGACACACTAGCACTCGAAATCTGAGCAAACTGGTTAAGGGGGAGATAGTTCGAGGAATCTCTCAACTCCCCAAAATCGAGAAAAGAGTGTGCGGTGACTGTCAAAAGGGTAAGCTGACGAGAACTCCTCATCCCGCACTACCAACACTGATGAGCACTTCTGCTCCATTCGAACTGCTTCACATGGATCTCATGGGTCCAATAGAAGTGAAGAGTATTGCTAAGAAAGAATATGTGCTGGTGGTTGTTGATGATTTCTCTCGCTATACTTGGACGAGATTTCTTGCCACTAAGGACGAGACTTTCAATGCCGTCAAAGGTATTGTGAAATGGATTCGTACGAATCATGAAGCTAAGGTCAAGAGGATCAGGAGTGATCACGGGACTGAATTCGAAAATTCTAGCTTCAATGAATATTGTCTGATGAAAGGAATTCATCATGAGTATTCGGCACCTAAAACGCCCCAACAGAATGGGATAGCCGAACGTAAGAACCGTACGCTACAAGAGATGGCTCGTGTCATGCTAATCTCGAAAAATCTTGCTCGTACCTTTTGGGCGGAAGCCGTCTCCACTGCTGGATATATTCTGAATCGTATAAGTATTCGATCTGGCACATCGGCAACCGCCTACGAACTTGTGAATGGCAAGAAGCCATCTATCTCGCACTTTCGTATTTTTGGCTGTACATGCTACATCTTGAAGGATCGTGATCCACTTAAGAAATTTGATGCCAAGGCAGACCGTGGTATCTTTGTCGGCTATAGTCAGAACAGCCATGCATACCGTGCGTACAATCTCCGCACTAAGAAAGTCATCGAAACAGTGAACATAAACTTTGATGAACAAGACTTTCTAGGGAAAGATGTGGATGCTGATTGGATTAAGGAAGGAATTCTTGAATATCAAACCTTCCCATCTACACCTACTTGTGTGACTCCTGTAGTAACTTCTCCAAACACTCCTATTGAAGTTGGAGAAACTAGTCATCGACACAATGACACTTTATCATCTGATGGGGAAGAAAGTGAAGAAGTTGATAACCCAGCTAATGCACCTAGAGAGGGATCTCGTATTGTGCAGAAGAGACATCCTCCAACTCAGATGATTGGAAACATGAACGAGCGAACTACCCGCTCGAAGAAACAAACTCCTTCTCCCGATGAACTCTACAACATCTGCACTTCTGCTGTGTGCCATGAAATCGGAGTCTCTTGCTTCCTATCTGAAACAAAACCGAAAAATTACAAGGAAGCTATGAAGGATGACTTCTGGATAATGGCTATGCAAGAAGAACTTAACGAGTTCACAAGAAATAATGTTTGGTCTTTGGTTCCCCGTACTTCGAACATCAATGTTGTTGGGACCAAATGGATCTTTAAGAACAAAACGGATGAGCATAACCAAGTTGTCCGAAACAAAGCTCGTCTCGTTGCACAAGGCTATGCCCAAGTTGAAGGGATAGATTTTGATGAAACCTTCGCTCCAGTTGCACGCATTGAGTCCATCCGTCTCTTAATTGCTATTGCATGTCATCTTGGCATCAAACTTAGACAAATGGATGTCAAAGCTGCATTCCTAAATGGAGTACTTGAAGAAGAGGTGTATGTTGCTCAACCAAAAGGATTTGAGGATCCTAAGAAGCCTAATCATGTCTATAAGCTTCACAAAGCTTTATATGGGTTGAAACAAGCTCCTCGTGCTTGGTATGGGTGTCTGACGGACTACCTACTGAAGTTTGGTTTTGAACGCGGCTCTGTGGACAAGACTCTCTTCATTAAACGTGATGGGAAACACATGATCGTTGCCCAGATTTACGTCGACGACATTGTCTTCGGTGCTACTTGCTCTAAGCTTGTGAAAGCATTCACGGATTCTATGTCTTCCACATTTCAGATGAGTCTGGAAGTTGCTGCACTCAATTGCTTTGGCTTAAGCAAATGTTGGATGACTATCTTATCGAGAGTGCTCCCTTGGTGCTGTACTGTGATAACCAAAGTGCTATCAAAATCAGCGAAAATCCTGTTCAGCATTCTTGCACTAAACACATCGACATTCGACATCATTTCATTAGAGATTTGGTTGATCGTGATATAGTCAGTCTACAGCATATTTCAACAGAAAAACAACTCGCTGACATCTTCACCAAACCTCTTGACTTTGAGAGATTTAAAAAATTAAGAAATTCTCTCTGCATGTGTTCTCTCTAAGAGTTCACGAAATTTTTGAAGTCTGAAAGATTGTTTTCTTTACTTCTGAATACGCACTATGGATCTTCGTGGATTAATCTAATAAGATGAACATGGATCGAGGCCGCTTTAGTCTTCGGACCCAAGTGCATTTATTCCTCTGAGTGTAAACATGTGAACTTGGCATATAACTCCCATAAGCTCATTTGCATTGATCTATAATACCGAGTAACGGAGGACGCCGGATCACTTTGTCCGCCGGCTCCCCTCTTCGAAAGGTAGCACATAGACGCTATAATTTAAGATGCTCAACCATCACACTTCGGAGATGCAGGATGAACCTTGCTCCCCTCTGACTGCTGTAATGAGCATCTGTTGCATTTCATTTTAAAAGCTAAAACTCGTCTGGAGGATGCAGGTCGAACCTTGCTCCCCTCTGATTGTAGTAACGCTTAGTTCCAAGTGGAGTGCCTTAAGAGTTCACCTTACACTCACGAATTATAATCTCTTGTGCGGTGTTTAACTCACCATATATGTTCCGATGAAACACGATTGCATTCTTGTGATTGCGACGAAGGACAAGTTAAACTTATTTCAATACACTTCGGTCCGTTTCACCAGTTTTTAATTCGAGAGCTATTTCATGTACCTCAAAGTTATTATTCACCTTGTGTGATATTTTTGTCTTGGATATTGATGGAAAGTGACAAATTTTTTTTGGGAAAATATTTGCTCTTCACTGCCTGGTATCACCGATTGAATCTCCACTAAAATGTTTTTGAATGTTTGCAGTGTGTTGAACGCTTGAATACTAACTCGGGATGTGTTGTTTTGTTCTATATTCTTATCGTTCATGTTCAGCATCATGTGGAGTTCATTCCTTACGGCAAAATTGAGTGTGGCAGCTTCAAGTGCATAACTCCTCATGCAAGATTGGTCGTGAAAAATGGCATGCACTCCGGCTCACACTACACCTCATGTGACATTGATCACTTTCAGCTGTTGCGAATCCAGTCGCACGACCTGCGACTCAGTTCGCTAATGAGGAGTAAGCAGGTATTGCGACTCAAGTCGCAAATGTAGAGGAAGAATGTTGTATCTGTTATGTTGATCATCAGAGGTGAAGCGAGGAGTAACACATAGGAGATGATCGCGCGACTTGAGTCGCGTGCGACTGGCGTCGCAAAAACACTCTTCATCTCCATCAATCCTGCTGTGCGACGATGAACGTCAACGATACCTCATGCTCGTCGACGAAATTTTTGGAAATTTTCGAAATTTTTGAAATTTCTTATTTACTTAGAATATTTTTCAAGTTTTTCGGATTAATATTTTATTATATTTTATTCGTTTTTTATACTGATGGGCCGTTTTTGTACTATTTATTGGGCTTTTTCGCAAGTGTTTTGTTCCAAGACGAGCAGGCCCAAAATTTTCTTATAAATAGGACCTCTAAATCATGGATTAGGGTTACTTGCATCTGAAATTCTCTTAGTCTGATACCCTACTTCATCGAGAGTCTGTGTTCCAGTTCTAAGTTTGAGTTCTCTCTTCACGCAATTGGCGTTCGACGAATGTTAGTTTCGACTGTCTTACTTCTCTTGCTTCGCACATCAGTGCCTGTGATTGTGATACTTAGGATTCTTAGAATTTCCTTTCTTTCTCTCGCTACCTGCTATCGCTATGTCTTCATCCACTGGAAATCTGTTTGATGATCTTGATAAGGAAGTGCTAGAGTCTCTTCGCGATACTTGGAAACAGGCTCCTTCACCTGAATCAAAGAAGAAGGCATTACACGCCTTACAGAAACATATGGATAAGATGGATCGTCGCTCTGGCAAATCCATCTCTGACTCTCCTACGGTTGATCTTACTAAGACAGCCAAGCCTGCACACTCTGTGTCTCATGGTGGAGGAAAGAATGTTAAGGATCCTAAATCTGGTTTCCTTCGCTCCTACAAAGGGACAGTGTCGCGCAAAGAGTATGAGCGTATGATTGCTGATGGTGAGATGACTGTTGATGGCAAGAAAATTGTCAAAATTCCTTCCACTGCTGAAGTGGTGAAACCTTCCGTCTCTGAATCTGCAAACATATCCAAGAAATCAACGTCATCTGACGTTGTTGTTGAACCAAAGAAGTCTACACCTTCTATTTCCAGTGATACCCCTAAGTCGAAACAACGAGCACCTGGCTCTGATGATAGAGGCAAACATGTTGTTCCTGGCTCGTTCATTCCTCCTATCGTACCACACTCTTCAGGATCAACAGGTGCCACTGCTGATCAGTTCTATGTGATGAAGGTTGAAGAGTGTGGACCTCACTACAAACCTGATTTTTTTACTGAGAAGGCGGAACTTCGTCTTACCTTGATTGAGAACCTACCCATACTTGAGGATCGTCAAGTCCGAGTTGCAGATTATGAGAAGTATGGCCTCTCGAAGTTTTTCACTGATATGCACATCCTTGAGTCTGTGACTCAAACTTACAGATTCTCTCTGCCTATCATTCAAAAGTTTTACGCTAACTTGACACCTGAGATCGCGGATCCGTCACACAAGATGTGTGGACGGTTTGTGTTTCGTGAAAAACTCTACACTTTCCGTCCTCTGAACATTAACAATTTCTTGAAAAGATTGGAAATTGAGGGTTCGTGGAAGTCTCCCTCTGATGATGATAGGAATAATGCGTTGAAGATTGGATCTTTCTTAACCAAAGGCAAGGCTAGGACTCCTCTCCCCACTCCTAACAAACTTTCTGCCTTCTATGGTGCCTTGCATAGGCTCGGCATGACAAACTGGGCAGCACACCCTGATGAGAACTATCTTTCTCCAAAACTAATGCATATTCTGTTTCGCCTTGGCTGTGGCGAACAGGTTGATTTGGGTGAGATAATATTTGCTGATATTTGCAGAGTGGCTAAGGCCTCAAATAATGTTCTCCGTCAACAGCCTGACCTTGAGGAAGTCAGGAGAATTCATCTCACTCACCCTTGCTTAATCTATGGAATGATGATTGATCAAAAATTCATTCCAATGACGGAGACCGAGAGAAAGGTTAAGAAAAATTCTCACATCAACATCACTCCAACCTTCCTGAAGAATAGGGTGAATGATCTCCCTTGGACTACATATACTAAACGTGAGGATGTTCCTGAACCTGTCTCCCCGCCCTTGTCCCCGAAGTCGTCAAAGAAAAGGGCACCTGTTCTCAAGCTTGAACATCCGAGTGTCAAGCGCACGAAGACTGCTCCTACTCCTCAACCGAGAGTAGTTCCTCAAAAATTTGGTCCTAAGTCTGGTCTGCCTCCACACAGGAATCCATTTCATCCAATGAATAACTTCCGAGCTGTTGTTCCCTCTGCTATTGTCTATCGATGTTTCACAACGACGAGAAACTTGGAGCGTAAGCAGGCTGCTCATGCCATTGCTTACAATGAGATGATCGAAGCTCAGATCGAGCAGAAGGAAGCCATTGATGCTCTTCATCAGATAACCCATCAAGGGGGAGGTTTGGGTGGATCCAGTGCTGGCTCATCTGTGAAGAGCCTGAGTAACACGTTTATGTTTGAACTTATAAAGGATGGGATCAAGGAAGCTCTGGCTGAGATAGCTAAATCGAAAGCTGTGGACACCGATGATGAGGGTGTTCGAGAGATGCTGGCTGGGGAGGTGTATGAGTTGCTGAGGAAAGGCAAAGGTAAAGCTGTTGAAGAACCTAAGAAAATGAAAGTTGTTGAAAAACTGAAGGATGAAAAGAAGGTTGGGAGTTCCACACATCCAGAGGCATCACCTGCGATGCCGTCTGACGGTTTGAAAGATGTTGAAGAAGATGTTGAGATTGAAGATCTTGATGATGATGATAATGATGATGAAAGAATCAAGATTGGTGAAGATGAGTTTGGGGAATATGAGATCTATGGGCATCAAGACCATACCACTGACACTGATGATGATGCTGTAGAAGATGATGAAGGCGATGCAAAGACAGATGATGAAGCAAAGTCTGGTGACGCTTCGCCACTGACTACTCCTATGCGTTCACCCACTCCAGCTGACTCACCGAAGGGTTCTGAGTTTGCATCTCAGTGATGCTGATGTTGTGTTTTTGAGACTTGAACTATTTACTTATTTTGCTATGTTTTTCTATCTGCATGCATAAGTCTTGATTATTTCCCATCATGCATGTTTTTCATATCTCAGTTGTTGAACTCAGTTTTTGAAGTTTTTGTATGTTTAATCGATCGACTAAGTTTTTGGTTTCTCATATTTTATCCTTGATGATTGTTGAATGATTGTTTTTCCATTTTTTTACTTAGTCTATTTTTGTGATATGCCTTGTTGAGGGGGAGTTAGTATGGCTCTATTCTTTAACTCTAATTCATATGAGTTGTGCCAAAAAGGGGGAGATTGTAAATGTTTGTTTTGACAACAACATATGATTTTCGTTGCTTTGATTGGATTTCAGGTGAGTGAGTGAATGGACAAGTGAAGTTCGTATATTGCGAATGAAGTCGCAAAATTCACCATCATCGTCATATGCGACTGGAGTCGCAAATCACGCATGATGTGCGACTGGAGTCGCAAAATCACCAGCATCGTCATATGCGACTGGAGTCGCAAATCACGCATGAAGTGCGACTGGAGTCGCAAATCCTCTATCCGTCATCATATGCGACTGGAGTCGCAAATCTCATATGATATGCGACTGGAGTCGCAAATCCTCCATCCATCATCTCTTGCGACTGGAGTCGCAAATCTTCACCTCCTCCAGAAAATGCGAACGGAGTCGCAAATCCTCTTCCCCATCACTTGCGACTGGAGTCGCAAATCGTGCTCTCCGAATATTGCGACTGGAGTCGCAAATCTCCTGCCTCACAACAATTGCGAATGGAGTCGCAAGTCTTGCTTCTCCATCTTCTGCGAACGGGTTCGCAAATCCACGACCCTCAACATTTGCGAATGGAGTCGCAATTCACATGCCCTCTTCATTTGCGAACGGAGTCGCAATTCTTGCCTTCTCCGTCTTTGCAATGTGAATTTGCTTTTTACTACTTCAACTATATCGATGACAATGAAGACGATGAAATACGAAGTGATCAACGACGAGTGTTCATCACGATGAAGTTGAGAATGAAGTATTGAGATCGACGAAGTCAAGATGTGTTGAAGTCTGAAGTTAGAAGAATTGAAGATTCAAGATTCGAAGATTCAAGAATCAAAGATTCAAGATTCCAAGATTCAAGAATCGAAGGTTCCAAAAGTGATGTCATCCATGGAATTGTTGCATCATCCAAGCATGTGACCAGTGAGATTGCTCCACATCAGCACTCCACATGTGCGGGCTACCTATATATACCCATGGACTTCAATGGCATCATTTAACGATTTTGAGAGAACGAAATCCGATATCTGAGTATCAACGTTCGTTGTTTACGGCTTATAGCTTTAAGAGTTTTGGTAGTTGTTTTGTGCTGTGCACCAATAGTAGAGTTATGCGATTTAGCTCTAGGTGATATAGTACTAGATCATTAGTTCGTTGGAGTGCTGCGTCACTTGGGATACGACTCTTGATCATTCCGTCTACCTTTCTCCACAAGTGTAATAGTTAGTTTTGTTTATCAATGAAATGAAACTATTATACAACCTTGTCTTCAGCACTCTACTTTACTCTTGTTGAATTCGAACACACCACATACACCGAACAACATACATAGCAAGCAGAGCTGTGTGTGTGCGAACGAAGTTGCTGAAGTGACTGTTTAAGACCGACTTCACGAAAAGTTGGTATCTTACGTCGAAGACGTAATTTCAAAAACAATCTTATATTTATGAAAAATATGTGCATAGAGAAAATTCCACATAAATTAAGAAAAAAATATTTATTTATGTGTTTAATAATATAAAGTAGATATATAATAAATATTTATGTGTAAGTAATAAAATAGTAGTTAGATAAAAAAATAGTGGTAAAAAGTGAATAAATTTGTATTGATAGGATAAAATTGCGAAAAAATATTTAATTTATAGATAAGCACTGTTTTAAGGGAGAACAAGAAAAAAATGAAAGTATATATTATTTTAAGAAATATAAAGTACTCCGTAATTGTTTACAAATTGATCCTAGTACCCTAACCTAGGCCTGTCAATCAGGTCGGGCCAGCCCTAACTCGGCTCGTTCGCCCCTAAGAGAAGCCTCGTTCGATTAATATAATTTAGGGTCGAGCCGAGCTTGGGCCGAAAAATGAAGCCCATAATATATATAGACCGAGTTTGGGCTTTAATAAGTTCGGCCTCATATAGGCCCGATCTATATAATAATTAATTATAATTAGTTATAATTTAAATTTTATAAGTAAAATAAATTTATAATTATTATTATTAGACCTAGAAAATACCGTAACACTTATCTTGAGCATTGCAAAAAGAATTAAGACACCCTTAAAGTGACGTCTCGTCTTCTACCAAGTACAGTACCAAATACCAATCTACTATTTTTCTCTTTTCCTTTCTCTGTTATCCATCTATTTCAATTCTCATATCAGGTATTATCTTTTTTCAATTTCTACGTCTATTTCAAACACTGTAATTGTTAATTTCTATGAGATTTATATTATTAGATTTTGTTGGCAATGGTATTAAAATTTTTATAGAGTTTATTTTTGTTTATTAGATGTCGAACGAAATCAACGAAGACGTAGCCGCCAATATGCTCACAAATAATTCTGAAGCACCAGCAAATGCAATCGAAGAACAAGAGGAGCGTGTACAACCGAAGAAAGGGAAAAAAAGGAA
The DNA here is from genome assembly GCA_954870475.1 of Euphrasia confusa. Taxonomy (NCBI): domain Eukaryota; kingdom Viridiplantae; phylum Streptophyta; class Magnoliopsida; order Lamiales; family Orobanchaceae; genus Euphrasia; species Euphrasia confusa. The sequence goes on from OX940965.1 coordinate 12,547,466, forward strand.
AAGGGTTGTACAACTTCGATCAAAAGTTTGGAGTCATTTCACAAGAATTTCGTAAGAACACATTTTCTTGTGGCGGCAGCAACGGAACAACTCATTTGCAACGGCATATATTTGATCTAATATGTGTGCCGTATAAACTGACGTTGCCATCAGAACAGTGGAAAGGACAAACACTTCTCAACTTTTCAAAAGGTAAATCTCAAGAAACTGCTAATGTTATTTGGAAGTTTGATCAGCAAGTGAGTCGAAATGATTTGATGGAGTTTATAATTATGAGAGAGCTGCCGTTTAATATCGTCGAGGATAAATATTTTCAAAAGTTTGCTAAGAGTCTCAATCCCAAGTTTGTGTTTCAATCAAGGAATACGGTGAAAAATAATTGCATGAAAATCTATGATCTTGAAAAGGATAAGGTTAAGAAGATTTTCTTGCAAAAAAAAAATCAAGAGTGTGTTTGACAACAGATACTTGGACATCAGATTCAGGAGTTCCTTTTATGGCTTTAACGGCACATTTAATAGATGATAAATGGATGCTCCATAAGAAAATAATTAATTTTGTTGTGGTTACTGAGAAAGCAACCGGGGAGAATCTTGCCAATTTGATTATAAATTGCCTATTTGAATGGAATATTGAAAATATATGTACCATAACTATGGACAATGCTTCTGCAAATGATATTGTTGCTAGATCTCTACACAACCATTTTTCATCTAGAGGTGCATTATTACTTGAAGGACTAAGTGTTCGAGTTCGGTGTTGGGGTCATATTATTAATTTGATGGTTCAAGATGGATTGAATAATATCAAGACTTGTATTCATAGAGTAAGGGAAGCTGTGAAATATATGAAGGTGGGTCCAAAGAGAAAACTTGAGCTTCTAAAATGTGCAGATCAAGAAGGTATTCCGAGGGCGAAAATGCTAACTTTAGATGTAAGTACGAGGTGGAACTCAACATATTTTATGCTTGAATCTGCCTTGCATTACAGGAGAGCTTATGATCGAATGAAAGCTCGTGATGTAAACTTCAAAGATCCTCCTATGCCTGAAGATTGGGAAATAGCTCAAACTGTTCATGGGTTTTTGGAGCTATTTTATACAGTAACGAAAGTATTATCGGGCAACAACTATTGTACATCCAATGTGGTTCTTCGCGAACTTTACCGTGTGGTGGCGTGCTTGAGAGATCCTTCAATACAAAATAATTTGATTCTTAGAGACATGGCTAATGAGATGTTGATCAAGTTTAACAAATATTGGCTTGAGAAAGAGCCAAATAGTTTGCTCTATGTTGCTTTTGTGCTAGACCCCAGGTACAAAATGAAAAAGTTGAAGACCATATATATAAAGATGTATCACAGTGACACGGACTGTGCCAACATTTTGGCTTATTCCATGATAGAACGTGTAGAAAATACACTCAAAGGGCTTTTTGATGTGTATTCGGCAATCCATGAGAAGTGTAAGCAAGTCGTCTCATCTTCCCAACCTGATAGTGCAAAGGTCAGCGACAAAAATGAAACAGGTTACATGGTTGATTTTTATAGTGGCGAAGATGAAAAAGATAGTATTTTTGTGAAGACCGAGCTGGAGTCTTATTTGGAGGAAAAGCTTTATCCTTGCAAACCCCAAGAAGAAAAATCATTTGACATATTGGACGTGTGGAGTAGGAATGCAACCACATATCCTATATTATCTATGATGGCAAGAGATATCTTAGCAATTCCAGTTTCTTCGGTCGCATCTGAGAGTGCTTTTAGTACGGGTGGACGAGTTTTGAATGATTTGCGTAGCTCACTACTTCCAAGCACTCTTGAAGCATTAATTTGTACTCAAGATTGGTTGAGAGGGGAAGGCGCACGTGCACTTCAACATTTTAATTTCGAAGAAGACGATCCATCTTTTAATGGTTAGTACAAATAGTTTTTTTATTGTAATAAGTTTTTTTCTTTTCTTGTTTATATTTAATTTTATAATTTTATTAATACTAATTGTTGAATATTTATTTTTTCAGCTCCTTCGAAATAAAAGTTTTGACGCTGAGAACATTACGGACTCTCCATTACAAGTTGGATGCTGACAACTTGTTTTGTTTTGTATCATGATAGTTCTTGCTTTTGTTTTGTTGAACATTATGACTCTTATTGTGATTTAAAACATGATAATCCTTGCTTTTGTTTGTTGATATTACTGACTAGTGTTTATTTTGTTGCTACTCTATCTATCTTAATTGTTTCTTTTAACCTATTGTTAAATACATTAATAATTAAAATATTTATGAAAAAAAATTGTGAATATTATTTTAGATTGAGATGGTAGGGCTTAGCTCATTCTAAGCTCGAAGCCCAAATTTTCATATAAGCCGAGCTTGGGCTTGAAATTTTCAAGCCCAAAGGCCAAAGCCCGAAGCCCATAGCCCTATAAAATTCCATGGGCCGAGTTAGAGCCAATCAAAGCCCTACCCATTTGGCCCGATTGACAGGCCTACCCTAACCCAACTATGTCGTGCAAACACTAACTTTTGACCGACACAATTTAGGTAAGTAAAGCAAGAAGTCAAGGATATCATACTTGTATAATTTATCAATTTTAATGGATCAAATTTTAAATTTGATTTGATTTCAATTTGATCTGTTTAAATTCACTTAGATTCAGTTAGGTTCAATTCAAAATTTTGAGAATAAATATAAAATATAAAGAAAAACATTATGTAAAATATCTATGTAAGGCTTAGAATATTGTGAATAATTTTTAATAATAATATAATTATGTTATATATAAATAATTAATAATTTTATTATAAAAAATATTTCACTATAAAATAACAAATTTTACTTTATATATATATATATATAATTAGTTGCAGAAATTTAAATACTAAATACTCACATACACGTATATCACGTTCGAACTTTGAACTTTTATTTACATTAATTTAGCATACATTTTAATAATTTATATTGACGTATACATGCATGCGCACGCTACTCCTACACACACACACACACACACACACACACATATATATATATATATATATATATATATATATATAGTGACGGATACAGAAATTTCGGTCAGGGGGGCCACTTTTACTGTTTTTTCCATCTCAATTTAATGTGCACAATAAGTAAATAACATGTAAACGGCTGAAAAAAACACCTACTTTTTAAATTTTAACATAAAAAAGTTCAAAAAATGTAACTCTCTGTTTTAAAAATATATGATCACTTTTACGGACACGAAATTAAGTAAATGTGATTTTTATGACAAAAAATGAAGGATTTAAATGTATTTTTAACTTTCAAAAGTAAAATAATTGAAAGTCAAATTGAAAAAGTAAAAGTATTTAAAAAAAAATTAATAGTAAAATTGTATTTAAAATTAAAAAAACAAGAGAATTGTTAAATCATTCATTTAAATAAAGTGGTAATATTATTATGAAATAGGGAATATTTTTTTAAATTGAAATGAAGCTAATAAATTTTTTATAGACAAATCAAAATTATTTATAATTTTTAATAATTTTAATTATAAAAAATAAATTTTAAAATATATTATTGTAAAAAGTATTAAAAGCTTGAAACCTATAGTACGTAATTTAAAATATATATTAAGTATAAAATTATAAAATTTTACTCCATTTATTTTCAACATAAATATCATTTTTAGTCATTTAATAAAACAAAAAATTGAAATTATAAAATAAAATATAAATTTGTGTGTTTTAAAAGCGTAAAAACACAAACACGCCTAACTTAATTAAGCAAGACTCAGTAGTGCATCTATTACAATGACATACATACACACGTACATGATATATACATATAAGTGTAAACAAACATACATACATATATATAGTCTTTTTTTTTTAATCAAGGGGGCCCAGTGCCCCCCTTGGGCCCAATGTGGTTCCGTCTATGTATATATATATATATGTGTGGAAATAAGATCTTTATTAATTTTATTGATGTGTTTATTTTATTTAGGATTCTTGATTCCTAATTCGATTAGGATTAGGGTTTATTTTTCTTGATGTATTTATATGCCCTACGTATGTAAAACATTCATTCATTGAATCAATAAAATACAAACTCTGTTTTCAGTTTATAGAGAAGTAATTATCTTCTCTCGTTTCTGTATCTATCAAAATTTACATGGTATCAGAGCAATTCCGCGCAAGACATGGTTAATCCTGAAGGAGAAGAAAGAGAGGAGGAAACCCGTGGATCTAAAGGCGACTCCTCAAAACGTATGGACCCCACAAAGCCATCTAGCCCGTATTTCTTGCACTATGCAGAGGCACCAAGTCAAAAATTGGTGAGTCAGCCATTGAATGCGAAGAACTACCAAACATGGAGCAGAAATATGATGATGGCCCTCGAGACAGAAAAAACATGGATTTATTGACGGATCCATACCAGAACCTGCACGTGGAGACCCTCTGTATAGTGATTGGAGAAGGTGCAATATTATGGTGTTAACATGGATCTCATCCAACCTATCCCCGGAGTTGGCAGCCTTTACTGCATATGCAACTTCAGCAAGACAGGTATGGAAAGAGCTTCATACTAAATTTTCAAAAGCTAATAATAATATGGTAGACATGCTTGAGCAAAAACTGATTGGTACAAAGCAAGAAAGAGACGTGGTGAGTATTTACTTTGCCAAACTCAAGGGCATCTGGGATGAGATAGCAGCTTATGATCCCTAACTTCCATGCCCTATGAGCAAATGTTCGGTAATGATTGAAAATCATCAAAAGGCCGATGAAAGGAAGGTCCTGCAATTCTTAATGGGACTCAATGATGACTATTCAAACCTCAGAAAACAGATACTTCTCCAAGATCCACTACCTACACTTGATCAGATTTTTAGCTTGATATCTCAGGAGTAGTCCAATCTTGAGTTGAAGAATCTGGGGCAAAATAATACACCATCTAATACTATGGTAGCAAGGCAAGACAATAAAGGAACTGGACAACAGGCCTGGAATAAAACTGGCAATCAAGCAAGCAAGAAAAACTCAGTGATATGTACAAAGTGTGGAAAGGATAACCACACTGTGGACAAGTGCTTCAAAATATATGGGTATCCACCTGGATACTTCACAAGAAACTCCTCTGGAAACTCTTCTGATGGACAAGGACAGTATAGAGGGAATTCAACCTGTGCTCATTGTGGAAAACCTAATCATACTATTAAAAGGTGTATTCAATTACATGGATATCCTGATAGGGATATAAAAGATGGAACTAACAAGTCCTTGAACAACTCACAGAAATCCAATGTGAACCAGGTTGATAAACACGAGGAAGAATCATAGGTTAAGCTGTCATCAAAGGAATTCAATCATCTATGCAGCTTGCTACAGGGAATTAGCACTGACTCAACTGAAAAGAAATCAACAGGTACCCTTTTTTCCTATACCCTTGCTTCTCATTGTTTGTCCAGTTTAAGTCATGATATATGGATCATGGATTCTGGAGCCAGTGATCATATTGCTAACAACCATAAGGGGGTGAAAAATATCAGGCCAAGGGACCCTATCACCTTGAGATTACCAAATGGGAGTAGTACAATAGTCACACATGTTGGAACAGTTGATCTCAGTAATCAGATTACATTGGCTAATGTTCTTCTAGTTCCCTCATTCAATTTTAATCTCATTTGTGTGAGTAAATTACTGGTGGATACTAAGTCACAGTTGGTTTTCTCTCATGACTATTGTGTTGTACAGGATATACACAGCTCCAAGGTGATTGAGACAGTTAAGGAGATTAGGGGTTTATATCATTTTGAAGCAGCTGGAGAAATTATTGAAAGTAGCTATAGTAATAATGTTTCTATTGATCTTTGGCATAAAAGAATGGGTCATCCATCTATACATCGAATGATGCTTATGCATAAAATTAATAAAGAGTTTCCTTCAATTTCCGATAGCTACATCCAACATCCTTGTGATATTTGCCATAAGTCAAAACAAACAAGATTGCCATTTCCAGAACATATTGAACAACCTGTTTCTTTATTTGAGTTAATTCATATTGACATTTGGGGACCATTCTCAGTTGTTTCTCACAATGGTTCAAAATATTTCCTCACCATTGTAGAACACAAGAGTAGATTTACTTGTATCTATTTGATGCACTCAAAATCTGAAGTGAGGAAAATACTGGAAAATTTCATTCAAACTGTTAAGACACAGTTTTCTTCTGATATTAAAACAGTGAGAAGTGATCAAGGAAAAGAATTTGAGATGCATGATTTCTATAATGCGCATGGCATTGAACACCAAAAGAGTTATGTATACACTCCTCAACAGAATTCAGTAGTGGAGAGGAAGCATAGACACATACTTGAGGTTGCAAGGGCACTTAGATTTCAATCTAATGTACCTATTGAATTTTGGGGAGAGTGTACACTCACTGCTACATATTTAATCAACAGAATCCCTTCAAAGGTCATTAAAAATGAATCTCCTTATTCTATTTTATATGGCAAGTCTCCTGATCTCTCATTAATCAGGAATTTTGGATGCTTATCTTATGCTACCAACATTGATCCTAGAAAGGATAAATTTACCTCTAGGGCTCACAAATGCATACTTGTGGGTTATCCCAAAGGAGATAAAGGTTATATCTTATATGATATAGAAGATCATTCTCTGATCACTTCTAGAGATGTCAGATTTTATGAGGACATCTTTCCATTTCATAATTCTGATGATGATTCCCAGTCTCAACCTCAATGTTCAACACCTTTGATCTATTTGATTATCCAAGCTCCAATGATTCTCAACCTTTACTTCCTAATGCAAGCAGTGTTCCATCTGATCACCATGCACTACAAGAAAAACTGGCATTCCCTACGGCCATTCCCGTAGGGAAATCCGCAAAAATCCGTAGGGAACCCTGTTCCCTACGGCATCCCCTACGGGAATCACGCCGTAGGGGCTTCCTCGTAGGGAACAGATCCCCTATGGGATTTTTGGAGCCGTAGGGGCCATCTCTACGGACATGCCGTAGGGGAGCCCCTTGGAGAATTGTTTTTCGTCCCATCCTTCCCCGTAGGGGACGCCTACGACATTGTCGTAGGTTCTTCCATAGGGGGGCTCCCTACGGCTTAGGCCGTAGGGAATATATTTTTATTCAAAAATATGAGTCGTGCGGCTCGAGCCACCATCCCAACCCACCAGCCCGAACCACTAACCCGAGCCTACCACCCCCTAAAGCCCGACCAAGCCCAGCCCTCAATGGAGGGCTTCGTGATAATTATTTATGTATATTGCATGACCCAAGGTTTGAAGAGTGAAGAGGAGTAAGATAACCGCTGGGCTATCTGAGTTATATGTACAAATTTTAAAAGATAATATATATGTATTCGTTAACTTATATTTATTATGTAAAAATGTAATAATAAGATAATATATATATATATATATATATATATATATATATATATATATATATATATATATATATATATATATATATATATATATATCAAATTATAAATATAAATAGTGGTTTTAAAAAAGATAATTTAAAATAAAAAGGCATTTAAATATATTAAATTAAATAGAACTCACAATCTTTTTTTATTAATTTTTATTGACTCTTATTTTTTTATTTTTTTTGCGTTTACAAGTTTTACTTAGATTTAAATATTATTTAGTAGTAGTTTCTGAAATGTGTTTAGACTATAAAACCCTTTTTATTATTTTTTTCCGTAATTTAATATTGTTTGTAATTAATTATTTTTATAAAATTGCGTAATTTTTTGCGTAATTGGGTAATTTTTCTAATTACTTATCTTTATAAAATTGTACAAAAATTATGTTTATAAATTTGTAATTGCATAGTTGCATAATTACGTAAACAGTTAAAAAAACTTTAATTGTAATTTTATTATTTAGTAAAATAGTGGTTTAAAAAATACATTAAAAAAATTTAGCGTAATTTTATAATAACATTTAATTAATTTATTATTATATAAATTAATAGTTTAAAAAAAACACAATTCCCCTACGGCAATTTGCCGTAGGGAATAAATTTCTCTACTCCCCTACGGGAAATAGCCAATAGCCGTAGGGGACCCCTACGGGGAAATTACCCTTAGGGGGTTTATTACTCCCCTACGGGGGTATGCCCGTAGGGAGTATTTTCCTACGCCTAGCCGCAGGGGACCTCGTAGGGCCTCTTGGAGGGCGCGAATGCACGCGCAGTCCCCTACGGGAGTCACCCCTACGGCTGGACCGTAGGGAATGCCGTAGGGAAATCCCTACGGGAAAAAGGCCGTAGGGAATCCCCGTAGGGGTTCCCTGATTTTTTTGTAGTGATGAGCATGTGGAAACACCACCTGTTCACACTGAAGTCACACCAGATCACAACACTACTATTGATACTGACTCCACTTCTTCACCAGATAATACTGAAGTCAGTAATGAACCATCACCTGCAGTTCCAGTCAGAAGAACAGGCAGAAAACCTAAACCTCCCAGTTACCTTAAGGATTATCAATGCCATCTCATTACACAGTCCAGAAAACAAGCTGCAGTACCACCAATGGTGCAATCTCAATATCCACTATCTGATCACCTTACTTTTAAGAAGCTCAGTAGCTCTTACCTCAAATATGTCATGTCCACAGTCATTCTAAGTGAACCAAAAACATTCAAACCAGCATCCACTCAACCATCATGGCAGGAAGCCATGAATATAGAGATTGCATCTCTTGAGGCTAACCACACATGGACAGTCATTCCTACCCCACCTGGAAAGAAATTGATTGGATAAAAGTGGGTGTACAAAATTAAAAGAAACTCAGATGGTTCCATTGAAAGTTATAAGGCAAGATTAGTTGCAAAATGTTACACACAACAAGAAGGGTTAGATTTCTTTTAGACCTTTTCTCCAGTTGCAAAGATTGCTACTGTAAGAACTGTATTGGCATTAGCAGCTTCTCTTGGCTGGCATTTAACTCAACTAGACATCAATAATGCCTTCTTATATGGAGATCTTCATGAAGATGTGTACATGACACTCCCAGAATGTCACGCCCCGACCCCAAAATAACCCACAAAACATGTTTAAAACACTAAACACAGTTAACACAACAAACCTGCTGAATAAATTAAAAACATTCAACAATATTTAATTTACAAACTCGGGACATGAACTAAAACCAACAATCACTGTAAATACATATAAAAAAAATAAACCGAGTGCGCAAAATAGATACAAACACAACCCCTCAACGCAAACTCCCAAGAACCCCAGAGACTGACTAACAGACGGGACATGACAATGACCACGATCTCCTTAAGTACCTGCAAAGCTCAAAATCTGTGTGGGGGTGAGTACGCCACATCGACTCACCATTTTACATTTTCAAATAAACAACAAAACTCGTTAATACTAATATATATCCTATCACAAGTCTTATCACGTATTTCACCAATATCACAACAATCACATTTACTTATCACGTAAGTCACCAATATCACAACAATCAAATATGTCACTGATACGTACCTCGTTAATGGTGAAAGAATTGAATAACGGAAATCGAGTTTCGGATACCTGGGTGGAAGAATTCCGAACTTCTGGATTGAATTCGTTGAATTTATTAGATAAATACCTAATCCCCAAAACACAATTGACACAGCTACTCGGAACGGATGAAGGACACACGAACGAAGTACGTATGCTTCGTTGATTCGTCGAGGTGATCTCTTTTGGCACAATCGAAAAGAGAACGAAAAGAGTAGAGAGAATAAACTCACTAAAGATATTAATTATGATAAAACTTGTATCAAAAAACAATGGGGTTCAAGCCTTTTAATAGGCTAACCTAATAAGTCACGGAAAAAGGAAAGAAAACAATAAAATTCACGCCCGCCGCGATTTCACGATTCTGGGGACTTTGTCGGCCGACATAAAAGGGTTGTCGGCCGACATTCACTTGTCTTCGTCCGCGGGATTTGTCCTTCGAGCGAAGTCCCAAAATTTTTCAAACTCCGCCCCTTTTCTGAAGCTGTCGGCCGACACCAGGCCAATTTCTTGGCTGAACCACGCGGCGCGTCCTCGGCTCACGTCTGACCTTCGTTCCAGCGTTTTCCTCGTCATTCCGGTCTGAAACTCAAAGTCCTCTGTTGGAATAGCCTCCTCGTACGTAATCAGGTTGATAAGGCTCGGCTTCTCCACATCACCAATGGGTTTCTTCAATAGCTCTTGCGCCCATACTTCTTGGATCAACGCCATCAAGCTCGCCTTGAACTTCTTAGCTCTCGAGCGCGTAACTGGTCCAGCTGGAACTCGTACCGGGTCTTGTATCATCGACGACTCTTGGGCTGCATCAGTCACCAATCTCACAACAAGAATATCACAAACTCCAATATCACCAATCGACTCAAAACAAGTCACAACGTCAAACGCAATCATCACACTCCAAAACAATCATAAAATACAACTTCAATCATTATTAAACATGCACAATGCAACAATCAATGCAAGCTACTTTGCAATCTCATACGTACTATGACTCTCACACCCGGGCCCCAAAAATATACTTCAGAATTGTGCTGAAGTTTAGGCCATCTTAGCCTCTGGACCATCTCAGTCCCTATGCATATGCCATGTCATAATAATGAATGCTATGCATGATTCACACCAACATAATATACTGGCACATATATCATTTTGCTAACAGCTTCATCTTCCGGTTATAGGCCCAAAATATTAACGTCCCTATGATGTCACGCACGCCAATACCCCTGACACTTATTCGCTCTTATGTTTAAAGTTCTATTAGATCTCTCTCAATAGGTCTCCTGACATTGACCAATTCGACACTATGTGACCGCATAAGTCTAAGTTGATCAAGCCGCTTTCATCCTCCAAGCAAACCCAGAATGGCCAATAGCATGCCTGGACAGACCCAAGTCATACGACCACATCTCCAGCAACATGTTGTACTTCGCGGACGCCCAGTCTCCCGGTCGCGTTGATCCACGTACTTGTGTGTTAGGCAAGTCGGGGTTCCCACTGGTCATTGTAGGATTGCCCAAGTCCCTAACATCCTAGATATACTACCCTGTTGAATCGGGAACAAAGCTAAGTTAGTTGCTGTCATCAAGAAGCCTCACAGTATTTTACACAGCAGCCTGATCAGGATCAGAACTTGACCAAACGATGTTAATTCAGCAATACATAATTAAAATAAATAACGAAAGCAAAAACGAAATTAAATAACTGAAACAAAAGGGAATTAAATTAAAGAAAAAACATAATATACAATTTTGCCCAAACGGGCTGCCCAAAAGGGCGGTGTTCCTACTCACTCGACTCTCAAAACAAATACATATAAACTCTCATGAATTTTGTGTTGTTTTGTGGAGCCCGGGTTGTGTGTTGTTGCGTTCGACTCTTCTTTTTCGTCGCTTCTTGTGTTCTTCACGTCCTCATATATTTATAGATGATAGGAGTCTTGGGGAGCAAGTAAAATCGCTGATCTTGATTGGATAAGGATTCTCTTGAAGACTCCTAGATTTTCAGGATTCTGGACAGCTGCCTGCCCGTGCTGACGTCTTGACAGACTCGCGTTAGTATATAGGACTCTGATGTGATAGAGACGTGTTGGACAATGACTCTAAGGTTGGATGAGAGTCCTTCATTGATACTTCTCTGAATCTGGTCGCCTTTGAGGACTCCATGATTCCCAGGACTCTTCGTACACTGCTTGCTCAACGTCCGTCTCTGATCAATTGTCGCTCTTGCTAAATTGCTTTATCTCCGATAGCCTTCTTCATTTACGAGGTGGCAGATCATGCTCGGTACTTGGTCGTGCGTCAGTCTTGCTCCACTTTCTGACTCTGTCCCAACTTGCTCAACGGGACCTGGATGTTCCAGTCAGACCAGCTTGCTCAACCTGCACCCTTGACCACGAAGGTGAATTCCATGCTACTTTTACGCCTCGGTATATTCTTTGCCTTGGTTAAGTCATGGATCACGTGTGAGACTTTGGAAGTTGAGAATCTTCGCACAGTGCCTTCACCCATAATGGTTGCTTGCTCAACGCCAGCTTCTGCTGCCTTTTGCCTAAATGGAAAAACTTCTTCATCTTTCACGTAATTCACTCCTATTATGCCCAAGGTGTCACCTGCTATGCCCTGCATCACTCTTACTCCAAATGTGTCCTCCCAGACATAATAAAATAATAAAAAGAAAATAAAGACTCGACACTTAACTCAAAAGAACTAAAAATGAGCCAAAAAATATGGCTCATCACACACACACACTTTACTACGCTTGCCCTCAAGCGTGCGGTATGACTTGCCTGCTCAATTAGAAATCAAAGGGAGGTAGAGATAGAAAAAATAACAGAAGACTCAAGCATGCTTATCAAAATATAGAAGTTGATCAAGTGAACAGACAGTCAAAATCATAGTCAATGTAATGCATAAAAAACGGTCAAGAGCTTGCAACAGGATTTTGGTTATTCTCTCCAAGTGTTTCTCTCTATAGTGTATGGGCAGTGTTTCGCTCAATGTTGTTTTAAAAGAAGTTTTGCTTTGGGTTTGACCAAGTTCTATCCTGTGAAATTTTCAGTTGAGTTGGGCAATATCTTTAGGGCTTTCTGGGGTTGACTGTATAGGCTATCTTGGGCAATGCCCAGAATTGATCTCAGGTAGGGTTGCGTTTTACTTAGAAACTTTTTCCTCCTAATCTCGTCTCATTATATCACGGGCCTTAGCACACCCTTTTATTCATGGATCTATATATATATTTTTTTTTTTTTTGCTTTTTCTTTTTTTTTTTTTGCTTTTTTTCGCTTTTTTTTTTTTTTTTTTGAGAAGACATTTCCCTAACCTGCTTCTTTTATGTAATTGAGCATATCTGCAGGTTGGCCAGGGCAGTGGGAGTTTTCCCCCAGGTGATCAAGAAATATAGGCTCGGCTCAAGGGGCTAACAAGGGTCTTCATTTTATTCATAGTACAGAACAAAATGCCTAAATCATTTACTACCTTAACTCAATTTCAATTATCACAATGGTCAGAACTTGGGCAAGCTTCAGCATCACAAACTTTTTAAACAACTACGCTCAAGAAAGAAATATCACACAAATGTAGGCTCAAATCCTCACAGCTTACCTAGTTGCAATTCCATCGTCCCTAATATTTTTCATGCATAGACTATTAATTTTGACCAAGTATTTATCAAACATGCGACTCGATCAGATTATGGGGTTGCTCTTTCCATTCCCCCACTCACACATTTTGCCTCTGGCAAAGTGTGCAAATAGTAATAAGATGGGCAAGCATCTCCCCAGACTCAATACTCCGACTCCAAACGATGTTGGCACACCTTCCCACATACACACTTTGCCTTGGGCAAAGTGTGCAAATAAGGAGGTCGACCCCATCGACCAAGGTCTTCAGACTCAAATAAAAATATGTCAATGGGAGGAACGCATTCAAGAGGAGAGATCAGCAATGTACCTTTGCCCAGTGTGGGCATTGTGTGCAGGCAATACCTCTGGTCTCATTCAAGACCCTTCCCAAAATCTTTAATTGTTTGACCTCAGCTGGCTTGCCCATACAATTCTGTCTTTTCTAGTAATGGCAGTTGCCCAAGGTCTCTGTTCTTGCTCAACGCGCATCTTCCTCCTCCAGATTTGGCTCCTTGCCCATGATCTGCAACATGAAACACACTACCTTTCGAGGAGAACACTGCTCAAGGCTTATTTATTGAATAAAAATATAAAAAAGGGAAAAGATGTTGGAATTCGATATCCCGGGCTATTAAAATTTGTGGAAACAATAACCCTATCAAAAACCCTTCGCCGGAGATCACGCGAACACCACCGCACGCGCCGGAGCACGACCGAGGACACGACGCACCCGAAGGCACGCCGCTGCCCCAGTCGAGCCCCCGCGAGCGGGGCTCCATGCGATCACCGATCGCATCATTCGATCGGTCGGGGTAGGGCTGCCCAGCAGCCCCCGCGGCGAGTCCGGCGACTCGCCGCCGCCTGGAGGGGGCCCACCTTCACAGTGGGGAGGGGCGGCACCAGCCCGCACCCTCCGCGATCAATCCATGCGATCGATCGCATGCCCTCGGCCCAGCCGAGGGTCGATCCCTCTCGCCCCTTCGAAACCCTAGGTGCGATCGCCGTGGTCCGGCGATCTTAGATCGCCACCTACGCGTTCGTCCTCTAATCCGGGGTTCGATCCTTGGATCTTGTTTTTCGATAATTGATTTCAATATACATGAATTAAATAGCGGAATTTAATTCACCTTTCGATTCGTTGTGCGGAGAAACGAGATCTTATGATGACCTTGAGATCTTCCCACGTATTCCTTGCACTAGCTCGAACGTCGGGTGGGCGACGATCTTCCGAACTCCATGGATCTCCTTCTCTACTTTCTCTCTCTAGAATTGTGATCATCAAGTTATGAGAATAGAGAAGACCATGTAGTGCTTTTATAGGCTACGTAGGGGATCTTAAGGAGGTGGAATATTGGGCTTCCAATAATAGTGATTAAATTGAGTCCAAGCCCAAATCTATTAATCCTTACTATTATTAATTAATTTATTTTCCACTATATAAATTAATTGCACTCCCAATATCAAACCATATTATATCAAATAATATTTCTCCGGTAGTATTATTTATTCCGTGTATTTAAGATATAAATATCCATGAATAAAATTAATTTATTGCTAATTAATTTATTCATCTCTTGTATCCGAGACTAGTACCATTCAACCTTAATTATTATGCGGAACAAATCCACCTGCAGGGTTTACACAATAATTCCTTATGAACACATCTCGGGGATATTATCAACCCTTACGGGATACACTTTCCCGTCAAGTATTCACGGCATGTCATATATAAAATATAGCGACCCAACTTAACCGGTAATTGACCCAGTAATTAAACCGGTCAATTCCTTTGGAAAATCAAAGTCACTTATATTAAATATACACACCCGCAATAGTATCGGGGATTAAGAATAAAATACACTGAGACTTGAATCAATTATCAAGGGCAATTCTAATTGATAAGTCTCAAGCGATCCGCTCAATACACCAAGTGTACAAGTGTGATAAAATAATTAAGATAAATTATTTTCTCTCTCACACAACGACTATACCGATGGATTGGTCCGTGTCCATCTAGGTCGTGAGCAACTGTTCGACTAAATATGAGTAACCGATAGTATGATCTTCTGTGTGGGCCCGACACACCATACTAACTACAACGTATAGAATCCAGGACTATTATTTGCATATATTTAATTATAAATAATTAAACGCAAATAATTGTTTATTTCATTAAATAGATTAGTGGCAATGGATCGTGAGTTTCTGTTACTTAAATCTAGACATTAAGTACACAACTCCAACAATCTCCCACTTGTACTAAGGTCTAGTCATTTCCTCCAAACTCCCGACTCCCATACTCATCATGTGCTTAAGTTGTACTTCCAAGAAGTACTATGTGAATGAGCACTCTAGGTTGCCGCTCTGAAGTTATCTTGGTGACTACAGCGTTGTCTCCCTCGACGATGACTCGTATCAGGTGGTACTTGCTCTATGTGTTATCTTACACTTATGGACTTGTGATTTCTTACCATTTTCCATCTCACCGCTATTCACATAGCCTTTGGCAAATTAAGAATCACCTCTAAGTCCCAGAGATTATCCCGGAGCTATACCAAAACTTCCGCTGCCTCTGAGGCCGCTATTTGGTTACCCATGGCAGAGTCCGAAAAGCATCGTGCTTATCACTCTTCCATGTTAAAAACTCCTTCTCCTTCAATAGTGAAACACATAGCCTGATATCGACTTACACCGGTCCTCATTCGATTAGAAATCTAAGAGAATGTAATCCAAAGGAAAAGCTTGTCTGCTCCGTAATCCAGAACATAGTTTCCAGTACTTTGAAAGTACTTAAAATGTTCATTACAGCAGTCGAGTATTTCTTTCCAGGATTACCTTGATATCCTCCCACTATACTAGCCGCATAGCAGATATCAGGTTCTCGTTTTTTAACATCGCATTTATTAAGCTTTCCACACTCGAAGTGTAGGAAACCGCTTTCATTGCTTCTATCTCCTTTTGTGTTCCAAAACACATATCCTTAGATAGATGCATTCCGTATCTGAAAGGTAACATACCTTTCTCGGAATCTTGCATGTTAAAACGAACCATAATCATTTATATGTAAGATGTCCAGGAGAAGTACAATGTTCTTTTCTAGAGATCCTAGATCTCAAGAACATGTCCAACTTCTTCCTATATCTTTCATAATGATTTATCCAGACAACCATCATTTCATGTCTGATTACACCTTTACATTGTTGCCAATGATAAAATGTTATCTACATAAAACCCGAGTAACACCACCTTGTTTCCATCACGTTTCCAATACACACTATTCGTCTATGCTTTGATGAATCCATGAAATGGACTATCTCATCAATTTGCAAGTATCACGAACTCAATGCTTTGTTCCAATCCATAAATGGATCAACTAAGCTTGTACTCTAAATGATCTTGCCTCTTAGCAATAATCCTTATTGCTTTTTAAGAAGGCACATTTAGATCTAGTACTGCCTCCATGTAGATCCAGGGATTGATTTCATGTATACTAGGTCCAGAGTTCAAAACTCTCCTAGTCTTATGAATATCTCCGGTTGTCAAACAACCTCCCACTACAATGGCATTCTAGTGTATTAACAGTAATAACAGTAGGTGCAGTTAGTGGTGTACCGCTACTTGGTTCGGCTGGTTCTTAGTCTTTTTATCATTTTTCTCTCATTCCAAAAGTATCACGTCATTTTGGGCTCGTGGTTCATCTAATAGTCTTACTCTAAGAACCGGGCGTTAGAACTTATAACGTCCTTCTGGTTCATAGTACTATTGAACACACATCTTTTGTTCTTCCAGGATATTCTACAACCGCATTTGAATGCGCTGTTGTTTCCAAGACATATCCATAGAACATAGGTAGTTCCGTATAACTCATGCTTTACTATTTTTATAAGAGTTCCATTTCTTGTTTATGACACACCATTTCTACACAACAGTGTATGGTGTAGTCATTTGGGATCAAATCCCAATCTCTGATTAGTATGCCATGCATTCCTCAGACAGGTACTTGCCTCCGCGATCAAATCGCAGGCTACAAATGGATATACCTTGATGGTTCTCCACAATTGCTTAGTGTCCATTGACATGTCAAAACACTTGCTTTTGTGGCACATCAGGTATTCTAATCTCATTTCTCGAGTAATCATCAAATGAAGTACTCGTACCTTATTGTCTGAGTAGACATAGGTCTGCATACATCAGAGTCAATCAACTCTTATATCCATAAAGGATTGCTTAGTCGTATTATCTTCCAAATTTGATTCTTAGGTCGGAAGGTCCACTCCTTCAACTTAATTGATCTTACAATCAATTTTCGACCTTTGAACTTCTTATTTGAATAAATATGACTTAGCATAAGAATCCACAAGTAAAATGATTTAACAAAGAAATCTCTTATTAGTAAAACGAGTTATATACTACGGTTCGTTGCATTGTGGTGGACTCAGGATTCATCATTTATATATTGCTAGCTAATGTACCAAAATAGATAATATCATTAAATCTTCTTATAACCATCAAATGATTAAAAGAAATAAAATATCCATTTATTAGAAATCCAGAACAAAGTTCTTTCTAATTTGAAAGGTACATAAAAGCAATAACCCAAAATGAAATCCTATAAAATGTCCTCAACTGCAAATGGTGCCTCCTCTACAGCATTGCCCATGTAGACTACGATTTCTTCTTTTCTAAGTCGTCGGGTCTCCTGGAACCCTTGCACATACCGTCAGTGGTTCTATATCTACACACCAGGTTCCGGTAGATAATACCACTGACTATGTTTTACGACTAAAGAAAATTTCGTACTTTCTTTGAGAGGATAATCAGACTTTCAGTACCCAGACTGTTTGCATCGAGAACTCTTGCCTCATGGCTTTCTCGTCCCATCTCGTGGTCCAAGTAGCTTAGGACCACTGGGTTTCTTTGCTTGCTTTTCCTTTTTCCCCGATCTTTCCCTTAGGTTCGAAACCTTTGACATTGGCTACAAGAGCTTGCGATTTCCGTCTCAACTCGTCCAAAAGGTCAATCATCTCAAAAACGTGTTTAAGCGTTTCCTCAAAGCGACTGGCCTTTATGAGTATCCTCATCGCTTCTTGTCTAGCCGCCTAAGTCAATAGGCTCGGGAGGACAAAGCTCACTGAGTACAACCTTACACTCTTTAACAGTTTGGTTAATGTCTAGATCTCTATTCCAATCATTACATTTATGGACCAGTGAGTTAAAATCCTTACGTATCACATAAAGTGGGTTCAAGGCCATTTCCTGATCTATGAGCACATATAACAACAAACAATCGATTTAATCTCCGATATTATCTCCCTCAAATAATATCATTAAACCACTAATCACATCTAAAATCCCATCAGGTAAGGTAAGCCACGTGGTGTGGACGTTTACCCACCCAAATGATTTAGCAATTAGATTTTCTTTGGTCATACATCACTTATAGCGTAACCTCGTGGGGAGGAATACTATAATGCGTATCTAAGTGTAAACCATTACTCAGTACTAAAGTAAATCGTTTGGAACCGCTACATCACCGCAAGCCACGTGGTGTGGACGTTTACGATGATTTCACAATTCTTCACAATTCCTTATAACTGTCTACATCAATTAATCCAAAATCCGTTAGTATAGCAAGCCACGTGGTGTGGACGTTTACTACACCAAGAGACTTTTATAATTGACTCCCAATTACTTGATCCATTCGATTTTTGTAAATCAGGACGCGGAGAATTATAAGTGAAACTCGAAGTTTCTTACCAGTGATTCACCATGCGAACGACCCTATCTCTCATAAAATGAGGGAGCCGAGCAGAAAATCGATCCATTTCAAGAAATGGTACGAAGGTCTCTAATTTGTGTCATCCACATGACCAAGTGACTTTGGCTCCATTCCACTCCCCGGGGTGAGAATGAGTCGACTTGAAATCAGTTTCAGAAAGACAAATTAGGCATTGTTTGATAAACTTAATCAATGTTTCTCGTAAAAGAAATTACAAGATTTCTCCTCCAATGACTCGTCTATACGAACGTCAAAAGTCCATAAGAGTCACCAAGAGAACAGCAATGGAGACCATGGCATTGTTTTCAATCCCTCTCCCACTTAGCTTTTTAAAACAAAGGGATACGCTATCTAGTGCATAATTAAATACACATAAGCATAATAACAAACATACATTTCATGCAAGTACGTACACAAATAATCAAATAATTGCTCAAGTAAAATTATTTCTCGACTATTCGTACCTTGATGAATTCCTGCATGCTTGTCTTGAGTCTTCATTCTACGTCTTGAATACTTTGCCGAGCGACGGAAAAATTCTTTGATTCTCATATTTAATTTTATTTTAAATAAAATCCAAGATTTCAATTCAAAATAAATTTGAATCAATCTAATGATTTTAAATAAAATACTCCAATTAAATAAAATCAATTCCATTGATTTCCATATTTAATTCTATTTTAAATAAAATCCAAATTTTCCAATTCAAAATAAATTTTGAATTAATCTAATGATTTTAAATAAAATACTTAAATTAAATAAAATCAATATTATTAAAATCCATTGATTTCCATATTTAATTATATTCTAAATAAAATCCAAGATTTTCCAATCCAAAATAAATTTTGAATTAATATAATGATTTTAAATAAAATACTTAAATTAAATAAAATCAATATTATTAAAATCCATTGATTTCCATATTTATTTCTATTCTAAATAAAATCCAAGATTTTCCAATCCAAAATAAATTTTGAATTAATCTAATGATTTTAAATAAAATACTTAAATTAAATAAAATCAATATTTTAATAATTTCTCAATCCTATTTAGATTAGATCTCAAGAATCCTAATCAAAATCGAATTTTTGATTCTTCTTAAGACTTCTAATCCAAGTAGGTATAGGATATCTAGAGAAACTAGGATTTTTCTTTCCTAATTTAACTCTCCATCTAATTCCATTATTTAATTACATAATTAAGAAATCTAATCCAAATAGAATTTGAATTAATTCCAAAATTAAATTAAATAAAATTAAAAAGATTAAATTATTTCCGGAAAAATCGGATTTACCGGGACGAACCGAAAACAATTCCGGTCATCCCTAAATCGAACCCGCGTACAGCACATGCCGAAGCCAGCCATGCACAAAGACATGCACATGGTACCCACGCATGTGCATCAGCCATGCATCCAAGGAACTAATTCAAGCAAGTGGATATGCAATTGAACACCAAGCCATGCAATTTGCATGAAGCAAAATTAGTCCACGGCCAACTACGCAAGCAGCTTGTGCACGAGCCCGGTCAATTTCCGGCACGACGTCTCCTCTGACGAATCATGCCATCGACCATGCAACCAAGCAGCCCCATCACAAAAGCAGCCCGCTATCGATCGCGCGTGGACCTTCGTCGGAGCAACCGACTCCCGGCCTGACGACGCCCTCGACGTCTCGCCATGACCAGCCGCTGCCCCAGCAGCCCGCTTCGAACCTTGGCGCACCAACAGCCGGCGCGCGGACCTTCGCCGGAGCAACCGACTCCCGGCCTGACGACGCCCTCGACGTCCCGCCATGACCAGCCGCTGCCCCAGCAGCCCGCTTCGAACCTTGGCGCACCAGCAGCCCGCAAAGGCGTACCAGCAGCCCGCTCAAAGCTCTAGCTCGTCGGCGATCGACGTCCGTCATGCCGTCGATCCCTGCCAACAGCCCAGCCCGTGCCGCCTCACCGCTGCTCCGAGAGCAGCTGAAACAGCCCGGACCTTGCTCGTGTCACTTTCGATTGTCAAGGTTCGATTATTCCGAAAAACCCTCGATTTTTAATATTTAATTTTTCCGACAAACACAATTTATACAAGAGAGAAAATCATAGACGTAGAACAATATATATAGCTCAATAATTTAACGCAATTAAATTAATCTATGGCCATATACATCGAGAATCGATTATCGAAACAATTAACGAAAAACGTAACCGTACTCTCTGATACCAATTGTTGGAATTCGATATCCCGGGCTATAAAAATTTGCGGAAACAATAACCCGATCAAAAACCCTTCGCCGGAGATCACGCGAACACCACCGCACGCGCCGGAGCACGACCGAGGACACGACGCACCCGAAGGCACGCCGCTGCCCCAGCCGAGCTCCCGCGAGCGGGGCTCCATGCGATCACCGATCGCATCATTCGATCGGTCGGGGTGGAGCTTCCCAGCAGCCCCCGCGGCGAGTCCGGCGACTCGCCGCCGCCTGGAGGGGGCCCACCTTCACGGTGGGGAGGGGCGGCACCAGCCCGCACCCTCCGCGATCAATCCATGCGATCGATCGCATGCCCTCGGCCCAGCCGAGGGTCGATCCCTCTCGCCCCTTCGAAACCCTAGGGGCGATCGCCGTGGTCCGGCGATCTTAGATCGCCACCTACGCGTTCGTCCTCTAATCCGGGGTTCGATCCTTGGATCTTGTTTTTCGATAATTGATTTCAATATACATGAATTAAATAGCGGAATTTAATTCACCTTTCGATTCGTTGTGCGGAGAAACGAGATCTTATGATGACCTTGAGATCTTCCCACGTATTCCTTGCACTAGCTCGAACGTCGGGTGGGCGACGATCTTCCGAACTCCATGGATCTCCTTCTCTACTTTCTCTCTCTAGAATTGTGATCATCAAGTTATGAGAATAGAGAAGACCATGTAGTGCTTTTATAGGCTACGTAGGGGATCTTAAGGAGGTGGAATATTGGGCTTCCAATAATAGTGATTAAATTGAGCCCAAGCCCAAATCTATTAATCCTTCTATTATTAATTAATTTATTTTCCACTATATAAATTAATTGCACTCCCAATATCAAACCATATTATATCAAATAATATTTCTCCGGTAGTATTATTTATTCCGTGTATTTAAGATATAAATATCCATGAATAAAATTAATTTATTGCTAATTAATTTATTCATCTCTTGTATCCGAGACTAGTACCATTCAACCTTAATTATTATGCGGAACAAATCCACCTGCAGGGTTTACATAATAATTCCTTATGAACACATCTCGGGGATATTATCAACCCTTACGGGATACACTTTCCCGTCAAGTATTCACGGCATGTCATATATAAAATATAGCGACCCAACTTAACCGGTAATTGACCCAGTAATTAAACCGGTCAATTCCTTTGGAAAATCAAAGTCACTTATATTAAATATACACACCCGCAATAGTATCGGGGATTAAGAATAAAATACACTGAGACTTGAATCAATTATCAAGGGCAATTCTAATTGATAAGTCTCAAGCGATCCGCTCAATACACCAAGTGTACAAGTGTGATAAAATAATTAAGATAAATTATTTTCTCTCTCACACAACGACTATACCGATGAATTGGTCCGTGTTCATCTAGGTCGTGAGCAATTGTTCGACTAAATATGAGTAACCGATAGTATGATCTTCTGTGTGGGCCCGACACACCATACTAACTACAACGTATAGAATCCAAGACTATTATTTGCATATATTTAATTATAAATAATTAAACGCAAATAATTGTTTATTTAATTAAATAGATTAGTGGCAATGGATCGTGAGTTTCCGTTACTTAAATCTAGACATTAAGTACACAACTCCAACAAAAGATACTACCGGGTTGCCTCCTGGCTAGCGCCTAAGTTATCGTCATGGGCATGACGTTGGGTTGCACGTGCAGTTTGCCTTGCTCTCCCTGTTCTGCCTTCAATTGCCCTGTATGGTCAAGCTAAAGCAAAACAAAAATCACAAGTCAAATAGCACGGAGAAAGTAACTGGAATTTAAACTCCCCGGCAACGGCGCCAATTTTGACGCTGACGCGTGTTTGTCGTGGAACAAACGCCGGTCAAAATAAATTTGTAAGTTTCCTAGACCTTTCACCAACAACGAGTATTAGTGGCAAGTATAGGGTCGATCCCACGAGGAGTTTATTATTACTTTCCCCCGGCTTTGCCCAAAGGGTTGTCACGTTTAAAAAAGGTTTTGTGTTCGCTATGGGCACAGCGGTTCCGTGATCTCCTTGCTACCTTGATTGAAATAAAACAAAAACAAAATAAAAACGAATTAAAAACATTTGGGCAAGTCGTTACCTTGATCACACTGGTCAAGTGTTTACTGTTCACTGGCACATAAATCATTTTGCTAACAGCTTCATCTTCCGGTTATAGGTCCAAAATATTAACGTCCCTATGATGTCACGCACGCCAATACCCCTGACCCTCATTCGCTCTTATGTTTAAAGTCCTATTAGATCTCTCTCAATAGGTCTCCTGACATTGACCAATTCGACACTATGTGACCGCATGAGTCTAAGTTGATCAAGCCGCTTTCATCCTCCAAGCAAACCCAGAATGGCCAATAGCATGCCTGGACAGACCCAAGTCATACGACCACATCTCCAGCAACATGTTGTACTTCGCGGACGCCCAGTCTCCCGGTCGCGTTGATCCACATACTTGTGTGTTAGGCAAGTCGGGGTTCCCACTGGTCATTGTAGGATTGCCCAAGTCCCTAACATCCTCGACATACTACCCTGTTGAATCGGGAACAAAGCTAAGCTAGTTGTTGTCATCAAGAAGCCTCACAGTATTTTACACAGCAGCCTGATCAGGATCAGAACTTGACCAAACGATGTTAATTCAGCAATACATAATTAAAATAAATAACGAAAGCAAAAACGAAATTAAATAACTGAAACAAAAGGGAATTAAATTAAAGAAAAAACATAATATACAATTTTGCCCAAAAGGGCGGTGTTCCTCCTCACTCGACTCTCAAAACAAATACATATAAACTCTCATGAATTTTGTGTTGTTTTGTGGAGCTCGGGTTGTGTGTTGTTGCGTTCGACTTTTTTTTTTTCGTCGCTTCTTGTGTTCTTCACGTCCTCATATATTTATAGATGATAGGAGTCTTGGGGAGCAAGTACAATCGCTGATCTTGATTGGATAAGGATTCTCTTGAAGACTCCTAGATTTTCAGGATTCTGGACAGCTGTCTGCCCGTGCTGACGTCTTGACAGACTCGTTAGTAAATAGGAATGTGATTTGATAGAGACGTGTTGGACAATGACTCTAAGGTTGGATGAGAGTCCTTCATTGATACTTCTCTGAATCTGGTCGCCTTTGAGGACTCCATGATTCCCAGGACTCTTCGTACACTGCTTGCTCAACGTCCGTCTCTGATCAATTGTCGCTCTTGCCCAATTGCTTTATCTCCGATAGCCTTCTACATTTACGAGGTGGCAGATCATGCGCGGTACTTGGTCGTGCGTCAGTCTTGCTCCACTTTCTGACTCTGTCCCAACTTGCTCAACAGGACCTGCACCCTTGACCACGAAGGTGATTTCCTTGCCACTTTTAAGCCTCGGTATATTCTTTGCCTTGGTTAAGTCATGGATCACGTGTGAGACTTTGGAAGTTGAGAATCTTCGCACAGTGCCTTCGCCCATAATGGTTGCTTGCTCAACGCCAGCTTCTGCTGCCTTTTGCCTAAATGGCAAAACTTTTTCATCTTTCACGTAATTCACTCCTATTATGCTCAAGGTGTCACCTGCTATGCCCTGCATCACTCTTACTCCGAATGTGTCCTCCCAGACATAATAAAATAATAAAAAGAAAATAAAGACTCGACACTTGACTCAAAAGAACTAAAAATGAGCCAAAAAATATGGCTCATCATATACCCATCTCGGGTCCACACAAATCATACCTGTCATAACATATCACATGCCCCGTCATAATATACACTCCACAAAACTCATATCACATCACAAAGCATCATGTCACACCACAAATTATCACGTCACGTCACATCACATCACAAAACAAGGCACACGATACCATAACAACACATAATACACCATAAGAAGATATCATATACACTCAATTCACATATTCATATCATTAAACAAATAATTTAGGTTAAACTTTTACCCACCTGTGTACGTCGCTGACACGACCTCTACAATTTATCCCTCGACTCTGTCCTGTGCCTCGTGTACTCCACTCGACGATGGATCACGTCTTCATTTTCATGTTTCGGTACACCTCGTCTCATTTCCGGACTTCCCGCACGCCTCTTTTATACTTAATTCACAAATAATTCCAACATAACATTTATTGCATATTCAGTTATCAAACATTTCAACCAAACGAACTTCAAATTCGATATAAAATTCAGGAGTTACGCTCAAATTAATAAAACTACAAATGCTTAGCATTTTAGGTTAACCTTACACCATTTCAGCTGTTTCAAAGGCTTTTTGAGTCATAAAATTGAAATTTAGTATTCAGTTGCAACTAAGAAGATAAAGATACTTCAGTTAAATTTTGACTCCAACAAATAAAACGAAGTTTCGATAAAACCGACTAGGAGATATAACAATAATCCTAAACCTGCCCGTATAGCCATACTCTCAGCTCATTAGTCAACTTCCTAGGCTCACCGATGTCACCCCATACACAACTGGACATAGGTTCCAACATACAACCTGTAGCTAAAACAGTTTATTATCATTTACAACTAACAAAACATGAATCGGATCAACGAGTTTTAAGTTAGGTCTGTTTTCGTAAAACCGCTCAAAGCTGTTAATTACAACTCAACTGAAACAACAATTTTCCAAAAATTTTCATGATTTTACGACCTAACCAATAGCTTTGAAAATCTACAGATAAATCAGATACTACCTTATAAATACCATTTTATTTTTATACAATTTATTCTTTGAACATTGATCCAAAATTGTTCCAAAACACTAATCTCGTTTCCAGGTTTTCACATTACAGCACACAACCCTAGTTTTGTCAAACCAAATGACTTCGTTTAAAGCAAGTTTAGAAATCCAAAACAGTCAATAAATAAAGCCCTATCAATCTAGTTTTCAAAACATCAAACCAATTACAATTTGGGTCAAAGTTATATCAAATGTATGATATAAACATCATACCTTGTTCAGTCAAACCTAACATTTCCAGAAATTCCACAGTTTGGTAGAAAAATCGTAATTAATTCCATACGTGTCCAAAAATTACCAAATTTTACACACAGATACTATACTTAACAAGGATTGTCCAGAAATTTAAATCAAAGATTTTGGACGAACATAAACCATCGAAATCAACATCTCCAACAGGCTGGAAATCAGACACCAATAACCAGTAACCCTAACTATTTTATTCATCTCGTCCGACCCTTCAAACTTGATTAAATCAACAAAATAAAAACTAGAAAGTTGAAGCTTACATCATTACGAACAACTTCTATGTTCGGAAAAATCAGATTCGGAGCCCGGAGATAATACCCCGAACTAACTCATCTTCTACTACTTCTCTTTCTCCACTCTTGATCCGAGTGTGCGTGTTTTTTCTTCCATTTTTTTTTCCATCCTTATCCTTTAATAATAACTTAAGTACTACGTATTACTTTTATTTTTAAGTTGGTTTGCTTCTTTTATTATTATTAGGGTGTTGCTATTTGCACCCATTAAAACATTAAGTACACCACTTTCATAAATCCACCTAATATTTAATAAAAATAATATTAATTATTACTAAATACACCTCATTCTATTCTAAATTTACCCTTATTAAAAATACTCTGAATTAAATAAATTTTATTCTTATAGATTCTACACTATTACACATAAGTAAAACAAAAAAATTATTCTTACAAATTTTACACTTTTGTAAAACGTAAAACAAACAAAATTATTTTTACGGATTTTACACTGTTACAGATTATTTATTTATGTTAATAAAAAATAATTAAGAAAAATAAAATTAAACAAATATAAAAACATTAAAATTAAAGAAAAAAAATCAACAATAACTGTAAAATTAAACAAATAAAATAATTGCACAGTCAAAAAATTGAATATTACAAAATAAAATATATATTAATGTATAAAAAAAAATCATAAATCAAAAACAAGAAAAACAATCGCTATCAAAAAATCAAAAAATAAAATAAAAACTACTTCTTAAAAATTGTATAATACAATTTATTAATTAAAAAAAATTAAAAAATAAACAAGAAAAAAATCTTATACTAAAATTTATAAACAAAAAGAATTATAAAAATAAACAAGAAAAATAAAGAAAGTGTAATACAATTTATAAATAACATGAGTTTTTTTAATATATATATATATATATATATATATATATATATATATATATATATATATATATATATATATTAAGATAAATAACATGATTTTTCCGTTAATACAGTTTATAGATAACATGATTTTTTTTAACGGTTCATTTATATATACAGTATTAAGATTTTTAGATTTAATAAAGTTATTTTGGACTTTTAAAATTAGTGGCATAATTGTAATATTAAGATGAGGTGTATTTAGAGTTTTTAGGGGTGTAA
The DNA here is from genome assembly GCA_954870475.1 of Euphrasia confusa. NCBI lineage: Eukaryota > Viridiplantae > Streptophyta > Magnoliopsida > Lamiales > Orobanchaceae > Euphrasia > Euphrasia confusa. Next base: position 12,575,049 of record OX940965.1, read on the forward strand.
ATAGCGCTACCTTAAAATTTTTATTTAATTCAAAGTATTTTTAACAAGGGTAAATTTGGAATAGAATGAGGTGTATGTAGTAAAATTTGATATTATTTTTATTAAATATTTAGTGAGTTTATGAAAGTAGTGTACTTAGTATTTTAAGGGGTGCAAATAGGAACACCCTTATTATTATTATTATTATTATTATTATTATTATTATTATTATTATTATTATTTTAGTATTTTAAGGGGTGCAAATAGGAACACCCTTATTATTATTATTATTATTATTATTATTATTATTATTATTATTATTACAATTAGTAGGCATTCACAAAAAGAGTAATTCTTAAGTGTTTGGTTATGTTTAAATACTAATATTTTATCTAATTGTAAAATAGTAAAGTGTTCCGAAACTGTTATGAATATTATTAATTAGTGAATGACTAGTTTATCCTTTCTTGGTGAACAAGACAAAAACCCTACTTTGTATCCTATATAAAGGGGTCTCCCCATATGAATGAAATAACAATCCATAACAATTATATTCTCCTTTTAGATTGTCTCTCTTTCTAATCTATTATTCTCTCTCAATTCTTTTTGAGTTTATAACACGTTATCAGCACGAAAGCTCAACCGCGTTCTTCATCGAAGTTTTACTCATCCAAGATCCAAACTTCAAGGCAAGAATTTATATGTTTGTTTATATTCATTAATAATTATAAATATATCTACTTCTCTTCCCTTCTTCTTAAATTCTAATGTTCCCGAAGAATATTATAATCTGATATTCATGAAGTAATATCATATGTTCCCGAAGAATATTATAATATGATATTCGTGAAGTAATATCATATGTTCCCGAAAAACATTGTAATCTGATATTCATGAACTTCTTCATAAATTGCTCATGTTGAAGCAATTAAAATTTTGATGTTCCTGAAGAACATTAACAATTAAGTTTAAATGTTTCTCAAAGAACATTATGATATGATATTCCCGCAGAAATATCAAATCAAATTGTTTGCCGTGTAGCAATTAAATTTTAAATATTTTAAATCGATATTGATGTTCAAAATATTCTTGAAAGAATATTAAATTGCTCCCGAAGAAGTAAAGTCTATAAACATTAAATGTTTTTTAATAAAGTTAAATCATGACACTCATAGTGAAACACCATTGTTCTTGTTGAAACAATGATTACGTATAAATTATCCCTGAAGGATATTTTTCAAAAATCGAGAACAAATGTATCTTATTATTTGGGTACACATGAAATTAATATCGAAAAAGTCGATTATTTTCTTAATGTTTGTTATATATAATCTAGACGTGTTATTCCTGATAAATACACAATTGATTTATGTGTATATTTCTCGAAGAATGATACACAATAAAAAATATTCTTGAAGAATATTTTATGAATAAAGTAGCAAAATATATATTACTTACAGAGCAATGTAAGAGATTATTAAATTTGATAAATATTCCTGAAAAATATTTGATTTGATTATTCGTCAATATAGTTCGAATGACAAGTGTTTTGTTCCCCGAAGGATCATTGGTAAAAAATATTGTATCCCCGAAAGATCATTGGTAAAGTTATGCAAGTGATAACATATTAAAAGTTGGCTCCAGAAGAGCTTTACTAATTATCCCAACGAGTACTACAAATGTACTGAAAATGATGCATATCATGATTGTGCGTGGAAATGAATCGAGCATTTCCCATTTGCGAATTAATTTTACATATGCAAGTTATATTAATATCATCACTAAAGTGTATGAACGGGCATAATAGAAAATAAGGTATACTATTAAATATTTTGAGTCCGCGATCCTGAAGATCGGTTTACAGCAATTATGTTGATTGGCATATTTAACGAAGATCATTTCTCGCCATTAGGGGGAGATAAGAATATAAAAGATGTAAATGCCGAGAAATTTCATGGAATGAAAACGATCTTCAAGTCTAGAACCACGCACTAATCAATTGAACCCGAAGTTCATAAGTGACTTGCAATATTCAGCAAGTAATCTGCCAAATTCATTTACAAATAAATGAAGGTGTGACAAAATCACATATATTTGTGATAAATGAACTATAAGAGTTCAAATACCAAAGAGATCAACTCAAATGTTGATTCTTATATACGCCTGAAGCGTAATAGATCGATCTTAAGATATAAAATAAATCCGCGGAAAAACCAAGAAATTTAGTCACCCTCAAAATCTCCCGAAGAGAGTTAGATGGAAATCCCATTGAAAAAGCATGTGCACATGATAATTATAAAATCGTGGGATTGCGGAACAACCAAATTAAATATTATGGGAAATGATGAAAGATTTAGTTGATAGATATGTCATCAACGTGGAAAAAGTCGCCAACGACATATTTGCCTCAAGAAGTTGCTCTAGAAAATTTGGATCCAAAGCTTAAATCAATGATAGTGTGCCAGCAACACTCGGAAAATAAGAAACGGGCAATTGAAGCTGAGCATGACTCGCTAAATAAAAGAGATATTTTGACTCTATAATACACACCTTCAAATATTATCCCAGAAGGATATACGTGGGTGTTCATACGAAAAACGAGTAATGATGTGGTAAGATATAAAAGCGAGATTAGTTGCTCAAGAGTTTTTCGCAGAAACTCGATATTTTTAAGGATGACATTAAGTTCCGCTACCTTATACTTCTGGCAGCAACAACGATAAATATAGATATGCATGAATGTATGATTTGACTATGTAGAAGTCAAAAGAAAGATACATACATGAAAATCCTGAATGAATTTTAAAATTTTTGAAATGAAAGGAAATGAAAATCAAAACATGTATAGTATCATATTACATATGTCATTATGGACAAAATTGATATTGAGACAAGGTCCCGAAGACCAGTGATTGGTCCCGAAGACCAGTGATTGCACTCTTTTTCCCTCTACTAAGTTTTTCCCACAGAGTTTTCTTAGTTAAAGGTTTTTAACGAGACAATCACCACAATATAAATGTGAATGTCATGTACTATTTTCCTCGAGTATTTTTTCCTACAAGGTTTTTAATGAGGTTTTTAATGAGGCATGTACATCACTCGATATGAGTTTGTTTTCGAAATAAACTGAGATATTGAACCTGAAGTTCAAAAGTAAAATATAATCTTCTAGATAATTGTGAATTGAAGTTCACATTATTCATTTTTCAAGGATTGTATATTCGACATTAGACGCATCTAATATACTCCTGAAGAGTTACCGGCCGGTTATAGCAATTGCGAATGCTCTAGTCAATATAGATGTCTGGTAAAGACATGTCCCAGTAGGACGAAAAATATACAATGATACAAATGAACGTGAAACTCGACAATTCGAAGGTTGTGTCCTGAAGACCAAAATTTATATTTGAATAACTAAGTTTTTCCTATATGGTTTTATTAGTTACAGGTTTTAATGAGACTGGTTGATCATCAATAACTACGTTCAAGAAATCAAAGATCTTCGGTGATTACAATCAGGGGGAGCAAGCTGTACTCTTTTTCCTTCGTCGAGGTTTTATCCCACTGGGTTTTTATGGCAAGGTTTTAACGAGGCAGCAATCCTGCAAATAGTCATTCAAGGGGGAGTGTTATGAATATTATTAATTAGTGAATGACTAGTTTACCCTTTCTTGGTGAACAAGACAAAAACCCTACTTTGTATCCTATATAAAGGGGTCTCCCCATATGAATGAAATAACAATCCATAACAATTCTATTCTCCTTTTAGATTGTCTCTCTTTCTAATCTATTATTCTCTCTCAATTCTTTTTGAGTTTATAACAGAAACTACCTTTTCTTTATTTCTTTCTTTTCTTTTAACAATTACTATGTTTAGATCGCGGATGATTCGACCCTAAAGTTTTGGTGTCTGCCCGACTAGTGGCGTCCGCGGGAGGAGATGTAGGAGTGACTAGCGCCGTCGAGGGTTCGTCATGGCTAGCTTGACGTTGTTGTTCCAGTTCCAACATGCTACACGCGGCAGAAAAATTAGGGAGAGTTTGATTGATATAGGCAGCCCGTGGTATCGTACTCTCTTGGAAGGCCACGAACCAATTGAAGGACAAGACGTTGATCAGTGACGGCGACATCAACATCTTTAAGCTGTCCAGCAAGTTCTTTAAGATGCTGGCAGTAGGCTTCAAAGGAAGGCATGGCCCCGAGTTTGAGATTCGTGAACTCGTGTTCGAGGGCGGCGGCGCGAGCGCCTTTGTTGTTGGTGAAAATATTCTGCACACGAACCCACGCGTCATAGGCAGTCAAATCTTCGTCGAGAACACGGGAGAGAAGATCATCACTAAGTGTTCCATAGATCCATTGAAGGACATGTGCATCGATTTCACACCAGTCTGCGTAGGTAGCATCGGTTTTAGCCGGTGAAGGTGTTCCGTCAATGTGAGAGAGCACCTTATACCCACGAGCATTGAGCTTGAAAAGCTTTACCCACGAAGAGTACGGGACTTTGATGCCGTCAAGAACTCGTACCTTATGTTGAATATTGGATACAGAGTAGACAGGGTGAAGTTTGGTGGGAGGATTGTCGACCTTGTCAGACATGGTGGTCTGGAAGAAGGCGAAGGATGGAGGCTAGTTTTAGGATTAATGCTAAACCTAGTCTGATACCATGTTAGATTATAATCCCCTTGCCTGGGTTAGTCATCTTATTCAGTATATAAAGCGACTTACAATATTCCGTTACAATCGTAATTCGGAAATCAAGAGTTTTCCTTATCAATCTAGCTAATTTACTGGGAAGATAATATATGTATATATATTACAATATTTACTATTAATATATATATCCAAAATCATATAATTGATTTGGACCGAATCTGCACTTTCCAAAATCCATCGAAACTACTAAAAAACTAAAACAAAATTCACGAATCAAATTTCCATATCGAGATCAAGAGAGAGAGAAAGAAAAAGAGAGATAGAGAGATGCGGTATTTCTCGCTCTGTTTCTACTATACTGTGTGCCGGTATGAGCGCGGTGTTCATGGTGTACATCAGTACATGTGATGTATTGGAGACTATATTCGGCTCACTATAAATGTCTAGTTGCCCAACTTCTCTAAAAGTTCGAGCTTTTAGATGAAGCGGTTTCTAACATGGTATCAGAGCCTAGCCTTGTGGCAGGTCCTGGGTTCGACTCCCGCAATGTGCGACTCCACCCGAAATAATTATCCACTTGTTGGGCCTTTCCCTGAGGTTGAAATCGGCCCACAAGTGAGGGGGAGTATTGGAGACTATATTCGGCCCACTATAAATGTCTAGTTGCCCAACTTCTCTAAAAGTTCGAGCTTTTAGATGAAGCGGTTTCTAACATGATGGTTGAGTGCGTTACGATAGCGATACACGGGAAATTCCACCAATCGACGACGCGAAGCTCTGAGCGGAGAAAGTCTGTGGGTGTCGCCGCGTCGGATCTGGAGAAGATGCCGAGAGTCACTGGTAAGGAATTGGTCCTCGATCGGATTGGATTGAGAAGTTTATGATACTACTTAACTAGTGGGATTTTGTAAAGCTTGGCGATATAATTTTTTTGGTAGATAAAATTGGCGTGTGCTGAAAGAGTATCGGTTACCGAAGAACGAGATTGAACACATCGCTCAGGAGGCCATGTGTTTCGTCAAACGAACGGCGACCGATCCTCGAAACGCTTCCCTCGACGACGTGATTTGTTGTTGTGTACGGTTCAGTAACGAGGGGAATTGCTCGACACGACCGTCCTTGTTGATCAAACCTGATTGTTTGATCCCCTTTCTTTCAAGTGTGGGGAATGAGCATAGTGCTGGTTGCAGAGAGACCTGGCGAGGGGGTTCATCTAAGTAGGAGAAAAACATGGCAATGAGTTCGTGTCACCGGGTCTATTTGATGAAATTACCGAAACAAAAAATTGCGAAAAATAACAACAGTGTTGATTTTTTTGCTAGTTTCGTTCTTAACTTTTTTTACTAGTTTCATTCCTAGTTTTGTATAATATAATAATTTGTTTAATTTTTTTTACTAATTTCATTTCTAGTTTTGCATAGTATAATAATTTATTCGTTCTTAATTTTGTGTAATACAATTATCAATTTTCTGCTAGTTTCATTCTTAGTTTTGAGTAATACAATTAATAGCTTGAGTAATATAATTACAAGATTTCTCTAAGTTCATTTCCTAGTTTCTCTAAGTTCATTTCCTAGTTTTGTAACGCTAGTTTCATTTTTAGTTTTGAGTAATACAATTACTAACTTTTGTTAGCTCTTTTCAAGTTTAATTTTGAGTATTAAGAACTTGTAACTCGATTAATTAAACAAATAAAACACAATCATATTCACGGCCAAATCAAATCACAACCAAAACAAGAGATATATAAACAAACTATCCGAATAACTATCTCGTCTCGTGAAGATGCTCTGCCTCCGGGTGACAAACTCGAACAAAACATCTTCAACATTATCGCGCGGCATATGTCGAAGTATCCAGAACCTCATAATCCACAACATATAATCCAATCCTATAAGCCATTGCCTATATTACTGTAGTATCTACAACACCACATTCATGCAGTTCACAAATCTATTCCAATAAATGAAAAAGGGCAAAATACAACTTGTTTTGCTTCGAGTCGAGTGGTGATGCCCAGATGTGCAGGACGGACCCAGCCACCTGGGCTGATGCCCGTTGGCTTCTCGGGTTGAAACAGCCTAACCCACTAGACTCGAATCCATTTTTTAAAACCCGTCAGCCCACCCAGCTCAACACGAACCAACAACCCACTAGCCTCGCATCCAATTCACTACCCACATCCTACGAGGTTCAAGTTCTCCAGCCCACTAATTGAGAAAAGAGGTTCAGACCGTAATTAACTTGGCGTCCATGTGATTGGTCTTCTCCTTTGCCTTTGATCCTCGAGTGAACCGCCGCAAGAACTTATTAATTTAACAAGTGGTTCGCGGTCTCCATAATATTCATATAACAATTTTGGGCTATGCATCACCAATATATTTTTATTAATATCTTGATCACAAATTTGGTCAAACAATGCATATAGTCGTCTTGTATATTATTTGATGTCTTGTTGAATATGTGAAAAATAGAGAGTGAAAAAGGAGTGACACTTGTATCCCTCCATGATGAACTTGAAGAATTTGATCAAGTTGATTTCAAAAAGCGCTTTCCCATGTTCTTCTTATCTTTCTTGAACATGTCGAGATCAAAGTTGCATACATCCAGAATCATGTGAGCATACATGTTGTGTTTGTGTATCTCCAGTTGTAACTTCACTATGCCAAAAATATTTCCATGTATCGTAAATAGCATGCAGACCAAACGGAACTGGTTCTCTAAATTAAAAACCATTGCCAAAAGACGACATAGCTGGAAAACAAGAAGCCTTGCTGGGATCAAACATATCACCGAGTCCGTTCGATATATCATATGCGCCACGACCAGTGACCTACAACATGCCACTATCGATCACATCGTACATACCAGCGATATTTCTCTCAAACTGGTATCTATGTCAGATTGTGAAAACCCCAAATTTGTTTAGATGAGGAAAACAAAATTCACGATAAACGCAAACGATTGGAAGCCAGAATTAAGCAAGATTGACACCAATCTTCTTCAAGTGTTCTTTCTTCGAATGGAGCTCCTTCTGGAGAGGAAGGTACAACTCAAATTCGAAATCGAAAGGATAGACACGAAGAGGATCATAGTAAATTCGATACGAGAACATTAGAATTCCATTACCATCAGGAGAGGGGTGGCAGTGTGATGATAGATCATAGGTATACACTGATTTTTCCCTCGGTGGGGACGACCGGAAAAACATTTATCGCCCATAGCGGAAGCCGGAAGGGATGAAACCACAAACTATTACCGGAGATTCGAGATCTACTATTAATACAACAAATTAAACAATAATTAAATTAAACACAATTAACAATACATGAAGGCTATTTAGAACATTTTGAATTTAAAAAAGATACTTAACTTATAATTATTAGTCTTTAAAATAACTTGAATTGGGATAAAGAGTAATGTAATAAACATTACTTATAATTATTCCAAAATATAGTATTTTATTATAGTATCAATACCTAAATTATTTTTTTCTTTAAAATTCTCTTAATATTATCACTTATGTTTAATATTATTAACTGACATTTAAATTTTGACGGGTCTCACACAGAAGGTTATTCTGTTCCATCTCAGCCCCACATGTGTTGTAAGCTTAATAAATCTTTATATGGTTTAAAGCAGGCCTCAAGACAATGGAATGAAAAGATTTGTTCAGTAATAAACTCCTATGGTTTTATTCAGAGTACTGCTGATTCATCCCTGTTCATTATGAAATCTAGTTCATCCCTTACATTCTTATTGATTTATGTTGATGACATTATTTTGGGAGGAAATGATTCCAACTCCCTCTTCAAATTAATGAATTATTTATCTAGTCATTTTCAACTCAATGACCTTGTTGATTTGAAATACTTCCTTGAGATTGAAGTGGCCAGAAATACCAGTGGAATCACCATCAATCAGAGACAATTTACACTTGACATCATTTCTGACTGTGACCTCCTTGATAGTAAACCTGCTAAATTTCCTTTTGAGCAAGGCTTAAAACTCACTAGAGAGGAAAGGGATCCCCTTCCTAATCTTTCTGTGTACTAAAGATTGATAGGAAAATTGTTATATTTGACTCTCACCAGACCTGATATATCTTATTCAATCTAAGTTCTCAGTCAGTTCCTTGATTGCCCTACTGATATCCACCTCTCAGCTGCTCTTAGGGTAGTCAGATATCACAACTCATCACCTGGACAGGGTCTCTTTTATCCAGCTTCTAACAGTATTCACCTGAAATCATACTGTGATGCAGAATGGGCAGCAGATATTCAAACAAGGAGATCAGTGACTGGATACTGTATTTTCTTGGGTGATTTGGTCTCCAGAAGATCCAAGAAGCAAACCACAATCTCTAGATCCTCAGCCGAATCAGAATATAGAGCCATGGCCTCCTGTGTTTGTGAGTTAATCTGGTTTAAAAAACTTTTGACTAACTTTAATATTATTCATACTCAGCCTGCACTTCTCTATTGTGATAATGTTGCGGCTATGCACATTGCTTCCAATCTTGTGTTTCATGAGCGCACCAAACACATAGAGATCGACTGTCACTTTGTTCGATAATGGCTTCACAAAGGACTGTTCAAGATGTTTTATCTCAAGACCTCAGATCAAGTAGCTGATTTGTTCACCAAGGCCATCGGTTTCAAGCTTTTCACCACCTTATGTTCAAGAAGGGAGTTAAAAATACCTACTCTTAAGTTTCAATCACATAAATATTTTTTTTACTGAGAAGTGTGATATTTCATTTAATTTAATATATTCACATCTCTTTATCCCAAATCAAAAAATACTATGCGAAACTTTATAATATTTCAAATAAAATATGATCTATATACGAAAAGAAACATGATACACCATTTTCTTCCATTCATGACCAAACATACCAAAAAAAAAAAATGGAAGCAATTACTCCCAGTAAGGAAATGGATACAGAAAATGGACTCCTTCTGGATTATTGGAACATAAAACACCATATGAAACTCTCTTTGGTCATCCACCTAATTTTGACAAATTACGCATTTTCGGGTGCTTGTGTTTCGCCCATAATCAAAAGGGAAAAGGTAATAAATTTGCTCCGAGAAGTCGTAAATGTGTTTTTTCGGTTATCCCAATGGAAAGAAGGGCTGAAAATTATATGACCTTGACACCGGCGACTTCTTTGTCTCACGTGACGTTCAATTTCATGAAGACGAGTTTCCGTTTACAACAATCGACAGTCCAAGCACTTCGGTTGAAGCTCCGAACGCCACGGGCACCTCTCACAATTTGTTGGACTCGGAATTGATCCATGATAAAACAGAAAATATATTTAGTCTATCTCCAGCATCTGCTACAACTATTGCACCAACACCAGGTTGTCCATCTTCGCCCCAAAATATTTTCGAGTCCAGCCCCACCTCAGAGTCTCTTATGACCAACTCCTTTGCATCCGACTCTCTTACTACTCCATCTCTATCTCTGGATAATAATGACATTGTGCCTATTCCCGATCGCGTAATGCGTGAGAAACATAGTTCAGTCCTACTACGTGATTTTGTTACAAACACTATACAAAAATTAAAGTCATCCTCCAGTTTCAAAACATCGAAGAATTCTTCACAGTCCACTGGTTCTTTATATCCTTTAACACATCATATGACTTGTAATAAATTCTCCTTGCCACATCGCATTTTCTTGGCGGCTGTTCTTGCAGGCCATGAACCTCGTAATTTTCGTGAGGCGATGCAATATGTCGGGTGGCGCGAGGCCATGACAAAAGAAATACGCACTTTGGAGGCCAATGAGACGTGGGTCATGGTTGATCTTCCGCCTAACAAAAAGGCTCTTGGGTGTAAATGGGTAAATCGAATTAAATATCATTCTGATGGCAGCATTGAACGTCTTAAATCTCGGATCGTTATTTTTTGCAACCATCAAGTTGAGGGCATCGACTATCACGAGACATTTGCACCCGTAGCTAAAATGGTCACTGTCCGTTTATTTCTTGCGGTTGCCTCGGCTAAGAACTGGGAACTCCACCAAATGGATGTTCATAACGCTTTTCTTCATGGCGACCTAGACGAGGAGGTTTATATGAAACCGCGCGCCCCTGGATATAGTCCTACTCGACCGGGCATGGTGTGTCGTTTGAAAAAATCCTTGTACGGTCTACGTCAAGCTCCAATGTGTTGGTTTGCAAAATTGGTTGCTTCTTTGACGAATTATGGCTTTATCCAATCACTCTCTGATTATTCCCTTTTTGTTCTCTCTCATGAGCATGTCCAGCTTAATGTCCTCGTCTACGTCGATGACTTGATTATCTCTGGTAATGACCCGTCTGCTATTGCTACATTTAAAACATATTTAGGAACATGTTTTTCTATGAAGGATCTCGACATTCATAAATATTTTTTGGGCGTGAAGGTAGCTCGTAATTCTGAGGGAATATTTTTATGCCAACGAAAATATACTCTCGATATTCTTGTCGAAACTGGTCTTCTAGGTGCTAAACCCGTTGGCTTTCCCATTGAGCATAATCATACCTTAACTCTCGCTGCTGGAGTTGAGCTTTCCGACCCTGAACGAAGACTTGTTGGTCGCCTTATTTATCTTTCTTTTACTCGGCCTGATCTAGCCTACGTGGTTCATGTTTTGGCTCAGTTTATGCAACACCCACGACAAGATCATTGGGATGCTGCTCTTCACGTAGTTCGATATCTCAAAAGTAGTCCAGGCCAAGGCATTCTATTGAGCTCTTCTTGCGATCTCTCATTTTCAGGATGGTGCGACTCCGATTGGGCCAGTTGTCCATTAACTAGACGCTCTTTGACGGGGTGGGTGATTTTTCTTTGACCTTCCCCAGTCACTTGGAAAACAAAGAAGCAACACACGGTCTCCCGATCTTCTGCCGAAGCTGAATATAGATCCCTCGCAGCCATTACTTCCGAGTTAAAATGGATTCAGGCGTTGCTTCGTAGTCTTGGAATAGATCATCCCCGAGCTATGCATATTTATTGTGACAGTCAATCCCCACTCCACATCGCCCATAACCCGGTGTTTCATGAGCGCACCAAACACATCGAAGTCGACTGCCACTTTGTGCGTGATGGGATTCAAGAAGGCCTCATCACTACGAGTTACGTATCGACGGATGAACAACTTGCTGACATATTTACGAAAGCGTTAGGCAAACGAAAATTTCTTCACTTACTTCGCAAGTTGGGCATTTGTGATCCGCATGCTCCAACTTGAAGGGGGTATTGGACATTATTTAGGCCTTAGTCGACTCATGGGTTGTGCATAGGCTTTGTGACCTAAGTTGTACTGTTTAATAACTTCTTTGTATGCACGTATGAAACACATAAAATAATTATCAGATTCACACAGAAAATAATTATCAGATTCTTATCATTTTCATTTCTTATATTCAGATTTTAATTTTCTCCTCTTTTCATTGTCGATTAATTTTCTAGGGTTTTTTTATGGGAAATTTACGGTTTCTCGACAGAAACACGCACAGAAAGTAAATTACAATTAATCAATTAAACTAAAATTACAGAAAAAAAATCGATTTTTTATCCAAGTCCTATTATTAGATTGAATCTGTGTTTTTTTTTTTTTGCTATTGGTATTGAAATTTTTTTAAATTATTTATGAAAATTTTAAAGTAGTACTCCGTATTTTTTATGGGTTATTAAAAAAATTAAAGGATAAAGAGAAAGAGAAAGAGAAAGAAGACAAAGGTAATACAATAATTCCACTTTATAAAATACAATCAATATTCAATACTAATAATATACTCTGAAAATCACGGTGTGGATCAAATAAATTTCGATCAAATTAGTAGTAAGTGCTATATTTGAATAGGTTATCCACTTCAATATAAAAAACAAAGTTCAGATATTAAAGTAAAAAAATTCCAGTCAAGTTGTTCTTGTGTGTGTGATGCATAAAGAGTGCTTATAGTGCATCTTCAGTTGATCATATTATCAGGTTCCCAGCAGGAGATGGCATGAATAACACGACCTTTCCATCCGAGCAGAATCCATTTACCGTGCTCCTCCACCGCGAAGTTCTTATGATACCCCGTCCTCTCCTTACTCACACTTTTCACGATCTCTTGGTCCTGCGAGAGCTGCCTGAATCCACTTCTCAAAATCCTTAACTGCCAATGCTTGTATGTTTCCGGACTCTCTATCCTCACCTCCCCTTCACAAGCTATGACGTTGATCGCCTGTTTCCCAAGCATTTGCTCCTCAAAAAGCAGCCTCTTCGCGTCGTCCTCAGCCGGCACCGTGGCCTCCAGCATGTCGAACAAGGAAGAGAAGTGGTAAAACGCTTCTTTGAACCTCGTCAGGAAGAAAGGCACCGCGTACGAGGCGTTGATTATTCCGTGAATAAACACGTCCGGATTCATCTTCCTGATCAGTCTCAGGACAGTGTCCCTCGGGCTATTCTTTGTTTCTGCCTCTACCGGCAAGTGGTGAAGCCGGTACATGGAGTTCACCACCAGCAGCTCGTCCTTTTGGATCTTCAGATCTTCGGCTTCGATGGTGTCCCAATTTTGCGCCACCGCGTTGTACACGAACGGGACTCCGAATCTCTCGCAGAACTTCGCAAGGCGGCCGCCCGTCTCCAGTACCTTCTCCGCCGACCGAAATCCCGGCTGGGGGAAATCGATCCCCGTGATGCGAAGCTTTGGTGGCCCGCCCGGGAACGAAGCCAGGGCTTGTATGAGGCATGGCCACTGGTATCCATTCATAATGCCGAAATCGATGACGTGAAGCGAACACTTGGATGGCATCGTCGCTCTTCCTCTGACCAAGTTCCCGATTGTTGTGGCTGCATACAAGTTGGTCATCAACCGGAAAGGGCACGCTTTGAAGAACATTCTGTAAGCTATCAACATCTCGTTGGCAGAGACCCTCTTAGAGTCGAGCTTAGCGTATAAGGAGGATCCAGTGCCCGCCAATCGAGCCTCGAGGGCATTCACAAACCAATGAGCAACCCTTTCCACGCCGTTGCCCTGAGGAGAAGAATGCATCCTTATCTGCAGCAGCAGATCATTCAAGCTCCTGGTGTCGAAGTTGGAAGCGGCTTGCATCAAAAGGCTTCTGAGATCAACGAGGCATTGTTTCCTTCCTTTGGATTGCTGTCCCTTCTTTTTCGCCTTGCTTCGCTGTAGATCATCCAGACAGCTTGAGGTCCGGTCCGATTTAGTGTAAAGCATAATGTCGTCGTACATGTGAGTGTGTTCGGGTTCATTGGCAACGTGGTTACTGATGGGAGACGGATTCTCGGAAAAAAGTGGGCTGACCGAAGAGATATTTGGCCTAGGATCGTTAGAGCCTCCAGCGGTATCGGATTCGGGATGGTTGTTGTTGAGTGCATCGGACAAGGACTTCTCCATAGCTTGGAGAGACAAGCTGTCGTGGAGTCCAGATTCCTCCTCGTCTTCTTCGTCCATCAGCCACTGGCTTATGTACTTGAGGAGGGCATTTGAACTGTCTTCCTTCTCTTTCGGACATTGGCCCGGTTCTCCATTCGACGCAGTTACATCCGTCCTCGTCGGAGCATGAACTTGATTGAAACCAGATTTGAACATGTGTTCAAGAACATACGTTTCATCCGGATTGGATCCGAAATTTTCCATGACACTTGGTAAGAGATGAAAGAAAAACAACTAAAACAAAGAGTTGTTGAATGAAGCGTGTGATGTAATTATCAATCACATGTTCTTACAAATTGATTAATGAAGAAAAAATTATTATAGTATTATTACTGATGGATTTTTCAAAGACATGCTTATGATAATGATACTTTTTCGTGTTAGAGAATCAATCACAAGATATTACGAGGAAATTTTTTGCATTAAAGAATTGTACTTTGCTTTTTTCTGTTTTACATCATCCTACACGTACAAGGTGACGATTGAGATGAACAAAATGATCATTTTAATATATTTGAAAGATAATATCAATTTTCGTTTATAAATGACAATGGCCTTTTGTTAATAAATTGACAAATAAATTTTAATGGAAGTATAAAAATTTGGACATGACATTTGATGTTTTTGAAAGATAAAGGACTACAATTAGATTCGACAATAGTGACCGGACGAAAATTAATATTATCTTTATATTTAAAATAAAACACCTAATTTTGACATTTCTTAAATCATTTTATATTATTTTCTTATATCATATATTTACATTTAGATCGAATTTGATTGTTTTTAGCTCGATGCACTCTGATCCTCTCCTCTCCTCAACCCAAAAAATGAAAAAAAAAAAGAGATAATGTAGAAGAATTGAGATTTTTAATCAAAAAACAAAATAAAGAGATAAGTAGAAAAATGGAGATTTATATCATTTTCTGAGTGTTCTTTGTCTACTCAAACAAGTTCATTATTTTTCTTTTCTTCTCTTTACAATTGATTCTTCTATTACTTTTTTACTTAAATCTATTAATTATATAGTTAATTTAAATTCATCCCAATTAGTTATAAATTTCAGATTTATCATATTTATTTCTATTTAATAATTAGGATAAATTCCTTATATTTATCAATTATATTTTCCCTATTAAAATTAAATATAGAAATTAATAAATAAATAAAAATAAATAATAGTATAATTCAATCAAACTATTATATTTAAAAATTTATTCATGTTCCTAATACTTACTAATAATATTAATATAATTTTTTAAATTAATATATTTATTTTTATCTCATTTTATAAAATTATAGTAAATTATGGAATTATATCATAATCTCAAAATTTTATATTATCTCAAATCTATTATACTTAGATTTTAAAACATTTTACTATTTTAAAACATTTTTTTAAATAATGTAGTTAGTGTTCAATAATTTAATTTTATTGATTATACAATTATTCAATTTTATTAATTAAAACGTTCAAAAATATTATTGGAAAACGTTTAAAGTTTTTTTTTTTTTTTTGTATCATTATAAAAAATGAGCATCATGGTAGTTGATATACAAACAAAATAATTATTTAACAAATCTAATTTTGTTAACAATAGAATTATTCATTTTTTGAGATGACCGATATTTACATACGGGCAGTTGTATGTTGCAAAATCAAGAGTCACTAACAGATGAAGATTGAAAGTGTTGTGTTGTGATGACAATGAGAAACTCACGAATATAACCACTAATGTGGTTTACAAGGAGGTATTGAGTGCATTTTTTTTTTAATTTTATGCTTCTCAGTCATTGATCTACTTTAAAAGAGAAAAGTCCTTCCATTTTAATAGATATTGAGTTGTATTAAAAATGAAATTGAGTTTTGAATAAAAAATTGAACCAAAAGAAACCTTAAAAACTATATATTATCTTTGCCCTACTATTTATTCACACTTTTTTTTGTACGTCCAAACTAATTATCCACACCTTAAAAAAATTATTTTACTTTTCAACTTTAAAATATTATTTTACGTTTCAACCTTAAAATATTATTTCACTTCTATTTTTCTCACTAACTTTTAAACTTTACTTAAAATTACTTTACATTTTTACCCTTTACTTTTTAGTCAACAAATCAAAAAGTAATATTTTTCTTAATTTACGGGTCAATCAACCACTGCATATATAGTTGGGATGAAAGTATTATTTATTAATAATAATATTGAATTTCATATATCAAATAGAATTCAGTCTATGTTTTGTGACGAGAAAGGAACCTCACAAATAAGACCATTTACAAAGAAGTATTTAGAAATTTACAATAAAAATGTAACAACTTTTATTTATTTGATTGTTTTCTTATTGTAGTTTTATTTTTTTTAATACTTTGCATTTTAATAATCTAATACAATCTTTCATCTATACATGTATTTCCAAATCAACAATTAAAGATCAAAGGTTTAAAGTTCAAACTCCAAGACATTCCAATTGATCTATACATAAAAAATCAACAATGAACTACTCATAAAGTCAATTTTATTCTTTATTAATAAATAAAATTTTAAATTAAGAAAATTTTGGATAAAAATTTTTATTATAAATTTAAAATAACAGGACACACTTTAGAAAATATCTCGTTGCATAAGAATTCTAGTTTCAAATAAAACACCTAATTTTGACCTTTCTTAAATCATTTTATATTATTTTCTTATATCATATATTTACATTTACATCGAATTTGAATATTTTTAGCTCATATCTTAACTGTACTTATAGAAGATAGTCCCATCATATTAAAAATAAAAAATAAAAAAATAAATTTAGTTTTTAAAAATTTTATTCACATAAACTTTACTTTTACAGTTTTATTATTAAATAAAAAATATAATTTCAAATTTACTCATTTTTTTTATCAAGCATCAATAAAGTACATTAGTTTAATTTTTTTAATGTTCGGTGTCAGTATGATAATTATTTAAGACTTAGGAGTGAACAGATAAATAAAGAAATGTGTTTGACTAAGTTTTTAAGCTAGAAATTATAAAATGTCTCAGAGCTTATAATCTTGTTAAATTTGTTTGTTAATATTTAAAAAACAATATTTTAACAAGACATAAAATGTTAGAAAATAGAAAAAGATACGAGAAACAAAACATGAATACATAATTTAGAGTGATTCAATCGTTGACAAGCGATACGACAATTATTGTCCATCAAGATGTCAATAAAATATATTCTCTTTATGTCAAGATAGTTGACAAGCGATAAGGAAATGTGTTTGACTAAGTTTATAAGCTAGAGATTATAAAATGTCTCAAAGCTTATGATCTTGTTAAATTTGTTTGGTAATATTTAAAAAAAAATTAACAAGAAATAAAATGTTAGAAAATAGAAAAAGATACGAGAAACAAAACAAGAATACATAATTTAAAGAGTTATTCACTCGTTGACAAGCGATACGACAATTATTGTCCATCAGGATGTCAATAAAATATATTCTCTTTATGTCAAAATAGTTGACATACTTTTTTTTGTGTGCTCATAGTTGACGAATTTCAAAAAAGGAAAAAATTATTATTATTTTTTTTATTTTAAAATATAATTTTATTTTACTTTAACAATTTACCTTGTAAACTTTACTCATAATTAGTTTACTTTTCACTTTAAAATATACATTAGTCTTTTTGGTAAAAAATTAACATTTTCTTAAACTCTGTATCCAGAAAAAAATATGACATCTATTTTGGTATGGAAGGAGTAAATAATTTACAATTAATTTGTTTGATAAATTTTTATAATTAATTTATAAAATTTAAAAATTAACTGTTTAACCGTTTATACTATCTCCGTCCCTGACTAATGGTATCTTCTCCTTTATAATTCACTAATTTGTAAAGAAAGTGTGACCATTGGTGTGAGACAGAAAGAGTATAAGTTAATTTTTAGGGAAAAAAGCTTTAAACCCTCAAATATTTTATAAAAGTTGCACATTACTCCCAAAAGTTTCATAAAAAAATTAACCCTTCAAACTTGTAAAATTATTTGCACCAATCTTAAATTTTTTGGTGGAATCCAATAGAATAATTTGTTCTCATGTTCAACTCACTTAAGATAAATTTTTCCTACTCCAATTTATTTACTCCCTCAAATTCATATAGGACCATTTCTCAGAGTACGGAGATTAAAAAAATGTTATTTTTTTACTATATATATATATATATATATATATATATATATATATATTTTAAATTAGAAAATAAAATAGTTATGAGTACATTTTAATATTTCCAAAAATTAGGGGTATAATTGTATGTTAATATGAAAAAGTTTTTTTTAGAGATATACATAATTAGTTTGGACATAAAAAATGTGCATAATTTGTGAGGATAGAAGAAGTATTTTTTTGGTACATCATACAATATAAGTGATGCTTGATATAAACAAAATGATCAAATTAATATTTTAATACCAAAAAATATTTTGGTAACCCGTGAAGTAGATAGCGTGGAACTGACGAATTTGAACAAAAAATTAATAATTCATTTGTCTCATAATTATAGACACAGTTGTGTTTATAAATTTGAGATAGAGAGAGTATTTCATATGGAACACCTAATTTTGACATTATTATACTCCCATTGAAGTATAATTTTTACGTAAGTTTCCTAGATCATATATATACATTTAGATCAAATTTGAATGTTTTTAGCTCGATTTTTCAGTTTACTTATAGTTACTTGTTTTGTCACATTTGGATGATATTAAATATTTTTTCGTTTTTCATACAGAGTCACATCATATCAAAGAAAATAATTAGTTTTATTTTATTTACTTTAAATTATATATTTTTAAAAAAATTACTCATATACACTTTATTTTATTAAAATTTTATTAAATGAAAAATATAATTTTAAATATACTTATTATTTTTTGATCAAACGTAAATAAATTATTATACTTTTTTAATTTTCATGTCAAAATATTATGATCGTTGATTAAGACATACATAAATAAGTAAAAGAAATGAGTGAACACATAAATAAGTATCCAAAATCGTCAACGATTAAAAAAATATTGACTTAATTTATAAGCTAGAAATGATAAAATATTTGGGAGCTTATAATATTTTTAAAATTGTTTGGTAATGTTTAAAAAAACTTATTTTATAAAAAATAAGAAGTTAGAAGATTATAAACGGTTTTTTAAAAAAATTATTCTTACTTTTTTACGAAAATATCATTACTAACATCTTATAATAATTAAAAATGATTGAGGAAATAGGTCTCTTTACGCTTACAATTATAACAAATAGTCTTATATACACCTCCATATAAAAAATCCTATTTCTTACACTAAATAATAATAAAGTGACTAAAACACCCTTTAAAATAAATAAATAAAACTTATTCGAACAAGCATATTTGTTTGAAATAAATCACTTCCCACAAAACCCTCCACTTTATTAGAACGATTTTATTAACATTATGAGAATATCTCCAAATCTCTGATTTTATTATTCAATATACTCTCTAAAAAAAACTAAATTTTTTGTGCAGTTACGAAATTTCATAGGCATCACAGTTATACACATTCTTTGGAGCTCCATACAAGGTATAAATTCATACCAAAGAACTCAATGATTGTTCGTGTGTTCACTTGTTCTTTGTTTTAATTACTTGTTGGTATTCACGTGATTTTTAATTATCTAAATTTTACGATTTTTTTTACAGATGGCTAGGAAGAACTTGAAATTGCGTTTTTATGGTTATTGGAGTGACTTGGAATATAAAGAAGGGGATGAAGAGATCATAACTGTCCCCACTAAAGAAGGCATTTTTGATTATTTGCTAGAGACGGTGTTATCACAATGTTCTTGTCGATATGAGCAAATTGGGGTACAGTATACACGGCCTTGTTGATGTTAATGGTGTAGGAAAATTGGAAAGGGTAAAATTGAAAAACGATGATGATGTTCTTGATTTGTTTGGCGAGTCTCAAATTCCTGTAGTATTCGTTTCATTTAGAAAAATCAACTATGGTCCAAGTTTTCCAACACAAAAGGATAACGTTGTGTTTGCTCTAACCAATTATGGTGTTGCTGATCCAAACACACCAGCCAGCTTTGTCAATTTATTGAACTTACAGAATAATTCCCATCAGAAAAACAAGACTCCTGGAATGTGTTATCCATACTTTCCTCAATGTCAAAATGACTATCGTCAGCATAAACGATTTAGAGCTCATGTTGATGATTCTTTTGTTCAAGAATCAATTAGGGATAAAGTTGTTGTAGATACAGATTTCGAGATGGGTGATGGAACTAATATAGAGTTAACTGATAATGGTGTCGTGGATGCAATTAATGGTGGTGCTGGAGTTCATGTTGATGTTGATGAAGTTGTGGGTGATGAAAATGAAGGGGACAATGAAGTTCAAGGTGATAAGAATGGAAGAGGTAGAGCTGATGAAGTTGAAAATGAAAGAGGTAGTCAACAAATGCACAATATGTTTGAGGAGTTCATTAAGTGGTGGGGTGGTAATAAAAGTAGGACTGGTAGTAGCCAAAATGCTCGACGACCACAATTAAATCAACATGAGACCACCATTAACGAGGTTCAAGAATGTAGGTCAAGCGGTAGATGGTTAATTCCGGGAGCTTTAAACGAGGAAATTAATTTTCGAGCGGATGAAAACAGATCGTTATTGTCGAATAGCGAGTCTATTAGTGTTGGGTATATGTTTAGAAGTAAAGAGGCCTTGACGATTGCTGTTGGAATTTATAATATTGATATAATTGGTTCATATCGAACAAAATATTTAGACAATAGAAGATTGATGGTGATATGCAACAGTCAAAGATGTCCTTTCACTATATCGGCTAGTGGTAAAGAATCGGTATGGCGAGTGTACAAGGTAATTGATCACATCTGCACAGTAGACCCGAATTAGAATGGACCTCGTCGGTTGCCCTCAAAGGTTCTAGGTGCATTTTTTGCTCCTCGACTTTTGGAAGAAAAATCTACATTGGTTCCTAAATCAATGATAAGCGAGCTTCAGCAGAGAAACTCTGTACATGTGAGTTATGACGTGGCATTACGAGCAAAACATCATGCGATTGGGATGATTTACGGCAATGAAAAAGAGTCATTTAGCAAGTTACGTTCATATTTACACATGCTTAAGGAATCGAATCCAGGATCTTTTACTGCATTAAAGGTGGACAGCGGTGACAACAAGTTTAGGAATGCATTTTTTGCCTTAGGTGCTTCTATCTCTGGTTTTCGTGATCACGGTCGTCCCATCATAGTTATTGATGGCACACATTTGAAAGGAAAGTATAATGACATCTTGTTTGTTGCTACCACCCTAGATGGAAATAAACAGATATTTCCATTGGCTGTAGGGATAGGTCATCTTGAAGATGATCTTTCTTGGACTTGGTTTATGGAGCAATTGAAAATTTGTTATGGTACACCTGATGATTTGGTTATAGTGTCAGATGCCCATAAAAGCATAAAAAATGCGATAAGCATGGTATATCCTACTGCATATCATTGCTTGTGTTATGTTCATATTAAAAATAATATAAGGGCATTAGGAAAGTCAGTTGTGAATTTGTTTTATAGAGCTGCATACAGTTTTCGAGTGTGTGAGTACAATGATGCAATGAAACAGTTGCAGGCGTTGAATTTAGGTGTATACGAAAAGTTGTTGGGTATTGGTCCGGAAAGATGGGCACAATGCAAATGTCCTGCTCGTAGGTACGAGTTCATGACTTCGAATGCGGCTGAGTGTTTCAATAGTATAGCAGTTTGGGCAAGAACACTCCCGATAACCTCAGTTTTTGAAGTCTTGCGATCAATTTTTGAAAGGTGGTTTTTTGAACGAAGAAGTGAAGCATTGTCTCGAGATCACGAAGTTAGTGCTGCTGTGGCTGATGAGTTGAACCAATCCATTAAAGATGGTTCTTCCATGAATGTTGATCGTATCGACAACACAAAATTTAAGGTTAAAGACGGAATTAAAATACATATAGTGGACCTCACGGCCAAAACTGTTGGAAATCGATATCCCGGAGTCGACGGAATTGCGGAAACACGACTCCGACCGAAATCCCTTCGCCGGAAACCACCGCAAACCACCGCGCGAATCGGGCCCGACCAAAGCAACACCGCCGCGGGATAAACCCGCGGCTAGCCCTAGCCGAGCCCCGCGAGGGGCTCGCGATCACACGCGGTGATCGCCGGGGATGCATCGTGCATCCCCCGGGGCTGCTCGTAGCAGCCCCCGGCGGTGAGTCCGGCGAGTCACCACCACCGCTCGTGGAGGAGCGGTCCGCCCAGCGGACCGCGATCGGGCTAGCCACGCGGCTGCCCGGCGATCGAGCCCAGCTCGATCGCATGTCCCGGCGTCCAACCGGGGCTCCTCCCGCGTGCACCGGCGATCGAGCCCTAGGGCTTCGATCGCCACCCTCGGCGTCCAACCGAGGGTTTGTTGCTATCGATCCCGGCGGGGCTCGCTTGACCGCCCGCGGTCCGGTGATCTCGGATCACCACCGCGCGGTCAAACCCCGTCCCCGGCTTCGTCCGTTTCCCGGATATTCGTTCATGCGTATACCCGAATTAAATCAAAATCATCGAGGGGGTTCGTGATTTTACCTTTGTTCTCGTTGTACGGAGAAACGAGATCTTTGAAGACCTTGAGACCTTCCCACGTATTACTTGCACTTCGTTCGAACGTCGTGTGGGCGACGATCCTTCGAACTCTTATGGATCTCCTTCTCTCCTTTCTCTCTCTAGAATTGTGATCTTCAAATTATGAGAATAGAGAAGACCATGTAGTGCTTTTATAGGCTACGTAAGGGATCTAAAGGAAGTGGAATATTGGGCTTCCAATATTAATGATTAAATTGAGCCCAAACCCAAATCTATTAATCCATTAATATTAATTATATTTATTTTTCACTATATAAATATAATTGCACTCCCAATATTAAACCATATTATATCAAATAATATTATCTCTCCAGTAGTATTATTTATTCCGTGCGTTTAAGATAGAAATGTCCATGAATAAATTTAAATTAATTGCGTAATTAATTTATTCATCTCTTGTATCCGAGACTAGTACCATTCAACCTTAATTATTATGCGGAACAAATCCACCTTCAGGGTTTACATAATAATTCCTTATGAACTCATCTTGGGGACATTATCAACCCTTATCGGGACACATCCTAACCTATGAGCACATAATAACAAACAATTCATTTAATATCCGATATTATCTCCCTCAAATAATATCATTAAATCACTAATCACATCTAAAATCCCATCAGATATGGCAAGCCACGTGGTGTGGACGTTAACCTACCCAAATGATTTAGTAATTAGATTTGCTTCGGTCATACATCACTTATAGCGTGACTTCGTGGGGAAGAATACTATAATGCGTATCTAAGTGTAAATCATTACTCAGTACTAAAGTAAATTATTTGGAACCGCTACATCACCGCAAGCCACGTGGTGTGGACGTTTACGATGATTTCACAATTCTTCACAATTCATTATAACTGTCTACATCAATTAATCCAAAATCCGTTAGTATAGCAAGCCACGTGGTGTGGACGTTTACTACACCAAGAGACTTTTATAATTGACTCCCAATTACTTGATCCATTCGATCTTGTAAATCAAGACGCGGAGAATCATAAGTGAAACTCAAAGTTTCTTACCAGTGATTCACCATGCGAACAACCCTATCTCTAATAGAATGAGGGAGCCGAGCAGACAATCGATCCATTTCAAAAAATGGTACAAAGGTCTCTAATTTGTGTCATCCACATGACCAAGTGGCTTTGGCTCCATTCCACTCCCCGGGGTGAGAATGCGTCGACTTGAAATCAGTTTCAGAAAAACAAATTAGGCATTGTTTGATGAACTCAATCAATGTTTCTTGTAAAAGGAATTACAATAATTCTCCTCCAATGACTCGTCTATAAGAACTTCGAAAGCTCATAAGAGTCACCAAAAGAACAGCAATGGAGATCATGGCATTGTTTCCAATCCCTCTACCACTTAGCTTTTTATAACAAATGGATACGCTATCTAATGCATAATTAAATACACATAAGCATGCATACATGTAATAAAGCACATAAATATTATCACATAGTCAAAATAATACTAGAATATTATTTTCCGACTATCATGGCTTTATTGCATCTCTGTACGCATCTTCTAGTCTTCAGTCTTCGTTTTTTAATGCTCCATGTGACGAGAATATTAATTCCAATATTTAAATTTATTTATTTTTAATTAATCCAAAAGTTACTTAATTCGAAAATTAAGTCAATCGAATATATTAAAAATAAAATTAAATATTATTAATATTTTTATTTATTTTTATTTTCCTTTCTAATTCCATTAAATCTTTAGAATCATATCCAAGTCAAACTTGGAATATTCTAGAAGACTTCTAAAATAGAATAAGGAAATAAAATAAATTAGGACTCATAATCCTTCCAAATTAATTCCTTTCCTAATCTATTAAAAATTCCATAAAGGAATAATTAAATAGGAAAATTAATTAAGAACTTTCAAAACTTTCCAAATTAATTATTTTCCTAATCCATTAAAAATTCCATAAAGGAATAATTAAATAGGAAAAATAAATCAATTCTAAATTTATTCCTTATCCTATTCCATGAAAATTCCAAAGAATAGGAATAATCAATAAGGAAAAATAAATTTATTCTAAATTTATTCTTTTCCTATTCCATGAGAATTCCCAAAAATATGAATACTCAAAATAGGAAAACCGAATAATTTAGGAAAGTTGGAACTCGGCGGGAGAGCACGAGATCACGAGGACCCCGCGCCCCCACCACCATCGTCGGCCGAGAGGAGAGCCACCACCACCGCCCAGCCGATCAGCCGCCGTCGCCGGCGACATCACAGCCAAGAAGGCCGCGGGCAGCCCCCTCCCCCTTCGATTGATCCTTCCTTCGGGGATGATCGATCCCCGGAATCCTCCCTCTCATCGTCTCCTCCGTCACACGTCTTCTCCGGCGGTCGTTTTTGGCATCGATCCAACATAGAATAAATTATAAAATAAATTCTATATTATCCGGTATCGATTCTATACATGAAATCGACCCTATACAATTTCCGGAAAAAGTAGAACGTAATAATAAATCCTAAATTCGGTCAACCCCCGAATTTTTACTATTACAAGCATTCACCACACATAAAACGAATCTCGACATGTCCGAGAGTTTAATAATCAAATAATTAAACGAATAATTATTAACAAGCCATAATAGTCGGAAACCCTGCAAGGTAGAACAATTTATCGTATATACACATGAACTAGAACCAACGCTCTGATACCAATTGTTGGAAATCGATATCCCGGAGTCGACGGAATTGCAGAAACACGACTCCAACCGAAATCCCTTCGCCGGAAACCACCGTGCGAACCGGACCCGACCAAAGTAACACCGCCGCGGGATAAACCCGCGGCTAGCCCTAGCCGAGCCCCGCGAGGGGATCGCGATCACACGATAAACCCGCGGTAAACCATAGCCGAGCCCCCGCATGGGGCTCGCGATCGCCGGGATGCTTCGCGCATCCCCGGGGCTGCTCGTAGCAGCCCCCGGCGGTGAGTCCGGTGACTCACCGCCATCGCCGGGAGGGGCCCGTCCGCCGACTTCACGTCGATCGCATGCCCCGGCGTCCAGCCGGGGCTCGTCCCTTTGCGCACGGCGATCGTTCCCTAAGTGCCGATCGCCACCCTCGGCGTCCAGCCGAGGGGTTTACATGCGATCCCGGCGGGGATCTCCCGACCTCCCGCGGTCCGATGATCTTCGATCATCACCGCGAGGTCAATCCCCGTCCCCGGGTTCGTCCCTCGGATCTTTGTTCATGTGCATATAGCAATATTAATTAAAATCATCGAGGGGGTTCGTGATTTTACCTTTGTTCTCATTGTACGGAGAAACGAGATCTTTGAAGACCTTGAGACCTTCCCACGTATTCCTTGCACTTCGTTCGAACGTCGTGTGGGCGACGATCCTCCGAACTCTTATGGATCTCCTTCTCTCTTTTCTCTCTCTAGAATTGTGATCTTCAAGTTATGAGAATAGAGAAGACCATGTAGTGCTTTTATATGCTACGTAGGGGATCTAAAGGAGGTGGAATATTGGGCTTTCAATATTAATGATTAAATTGAGCCCAAGCCCAAATCTATTCATCCATTTATATTAATTATATTTATTTTTCACTATATAAATATAATTGCACTCCCAATATTAAACCATATTATATCAAATAATATTATCTCTCCGGTAGTATTATTTATTCCGTGCGTTTAAGATAAAAATGTCCATGAATAAATTTAAATTAATTGCGTAATTAATTTATTCATCTCTTGTATCCGAGACTAGTACCATTCAACCTTAATTATTATGCGGAACAAATCCACCTGCAGGGTTTACATAATAATTTTTTATGAACTCATCTCAGGGACATTATCAAACCTTATCGGGACACACTTTCCCGTCAAGAATTCACGGCATGTCATATATAAATATAGTGACCCAACTTTACCGGTAATTGACCCAATAATCAAATTGGTCAATTCCTTTGGAAAATCAAAGTCATTTATATTAAATATAAACACCCGAAATAATATCGGGGATTAAGAATAAAATACTCTGAGATTTAAATCGATTATCAAAGACAATCTTAATCGATAAATCTCAAGTGATCCGCCCAATACACCAAGTGTACAAGTATGATAAAATAATCAAAACCAATTATTTTCTCACTCATACAACGACTATACCGATGGATTGGTCTTGTCCATCTAGGTCGTGAGCATCTGTTCGATTATATACGAGTAACCGATAGTATGATCTTCCGTGTGACGACGCACACCATACTAACTACAACGTATATAATCTAGGACTATAATTTGCATATATTTAATTATAAATAATTAAACGCAAATAATTGTTTATTTAATTAAATAGATTAATGGCAATGATCGAGAGTTAATATCACTTAAATCTAGACATTAAGTATACAACTCCAACAAAAACTTGCACTTGTTGCCAATTTAACTTAATGTTGATTCCATGTGGCCATGTCGCCGCAGCCGCAAGGTAAATTTTACTTCTTCAAATTATGCCTCTAGATATATATACATACTGTAAATCTGATGTTATAATATATATTCTGTTAGTATATATATATATATATATATATATATATATATATATATATATATATATATATATATATATATATATATATATATATATATATTCATTAGTTTTGTTGAACATCTTTTTAATGAAATTGATTTATAATGCTTTTTTATAGGAAAATAAATTACAATATATTTGCATATGTTGATAATTATTATAAAATTGACTCTTTACGCGGGATGTGGTCCGGTATAGTTATGCCTATTTCTGAACCCGCATGTTGGGAGGTGCCTCCAGAAATTGAAAATGAAATATGTTTACCGCCCGATAGACAAAGACAAGCAGGACGACCTCGACAATCACGATATTCTATTGGTTCGACATCTGTTCGGAGGACACAAATTTGTTCACAGTGTGGAAGATTTGGGCACAACAATGTCACGTGCAATGAGTATATAACTACACCAACAGTACAATCACAAGAAGTTAGACGGCGTCGAGGTCCAGAGAAGTGTAGTATTTGTCGATCTACTGAACACACTCGTAGAAAATGTCACTTGTATGCTGTTGAATGATACTAATTCAAAATATTCAAGATTGTACTTTGTTTTAACTTTTAAGTTAACTTGCCTTTTTTGGATTAAATGTAACTTAGCATTGCTAAATTCAATGGTTTCATGTGTGATGATATTGGTAATCTTTTTATAAGAGTTTCAGGTTATATGCTGGCTTGTGGTGTAAGAGTCCTTTTGCAGGGATCTAGAGAAGTCATGTCTTGAAAGAATGCATTTTTTGAACAAAATAGTGACCATGAAGGCATGAAATCTCTTTAGGAAAGCTAAAACATGAAATTAATGGTGTTGTAGCATTAGCTTTACTTGAAATTAAAAGGCCTACTGTACACTAATGAAATATTTTCTTTGTTGATGGTGAATTCATCAACCATTTACTATACTTTGTTAGGTACAATAAATAACAAAAATTGAAATCTCAAACAACAAAGAAAGAATATTTTACATTGCAATTTAAATACATAATTTCTGGAAAATATATGTATGATCTAATGGATGTGAAACTAGTGCAATCGGCTCAGCCATTTGACGTCTAATCTCCTTCTTATTACTATTTCCAGTCACCCTTGTCAAATTCTTCAAATACAAAAGCACATCTATAGTCTCAATGCGAGCGGCTCACAAGAATCATCATCCCACTGTTTATATGTTTGAACGGAATTCCCTCGATGCATTTGCCACTCACCCAAACAAAGCCTGCAAATCTCGGACACATGCTTGCAGTATCTCAAAATAGCCCAAATTTGCGGCAAGATCTGTATAGACAAAGTCCCCATGAATTTGCATAGTTGAGGTCGCGAATAACCCGAACTGATTTTTCTCCTCGTAAAGGAAGAATTCTTTGAATATCAGCTCGCCGGGTGAGTCAGGCGTGACGTTGTACAAGTGGTGAAAGAAACTTTCGAATTTGTTGGCTTTACAGGGAAGGTCGTGATCGTTGCAGTCCGGGTCTCTGCAGGAAACGGGGAGCCAACTTGGCCTGTAAACAATGAGATCTTGATGTTCCTGCTGAAGGTTATAAGGTACTGTCCGTCATCATTCAACTTACGGAAAAGAATGTCCGGGCATTTCACGTCGAACACTGTGTATCCGAGGACAATGTTCTCGTAAAATTGCCGCGCCGTGTGGACCTGCAGAGGAATCAAGTAATTATGGAATTTCTAACCCGTGCTCATTCCCCAAAATTTCTTGATTTGTCGATAAATTGCGGCCAGAATTAACACACGGGCAATTAATCAAATACTCAGATAACCTATAGTAATTATTTTTTTTCAAGAAAGAAAGTAATCGCGGTAAATTCACCCCAACTCGCAGATATAAAAAAAAACAGTTTAAGTACAAGCCCACGATCCCTAATCGAAATCCAAAAACAATAATTTTATTTTGCAAAACCCTAAATATTGAGAAGTGAAGAAACAACAAGGGAAAAGATGAGTTGGGTTCAATCGCGTGGACCTGTAACCCAAGTTTGGGTATTAAGGCGACAGAAGATAATTCTTTGTTAACCACCCGCTGCTCGTCTACTATTCACGTCCGACCTCAGACTTTAAAAAAAATGAAGGAACATATTAGAAAACAAAAGGAATAAAAAATAACAATAATACAGTACATTAGATGATTTGAGGGGTATTATTGTAAAAATATGTATAAAAGCAGTTTTTTAAATGAAGGTGTAAAAAAGAATGTATCTTATCTAATTAGGTGTAGTTTAAAATTTTCCTCAAAATGATTCATTCATTAACAAAGGGTAAGTTCATTATCGTTTCTGCAGATATTACTAAAATATAATTAATTGATTGACTTTGACGAGTTTACAAAATACAATTAGATATTTCACGTTTTCTAGCTCGTCTAAAAAATTACAATTTTTTTATTTTATTTTGTAATTTAATTAAATGTTAATAAATTGAATTTTACTTAATTGAGATTAACAGATTTTTTTATAAAATTTATAATAATTTCAATATATTATTAATTCTTTCAAAAAATATGAATAATATTTTTTATGAATTATATTATATATTTAAATTCATTTATTTTATTTTAAATTGAATCTAGTTGAATTGAACTTAAGAGAGTGTTAGAACTTTTTTTGGACTTAAACTGAATAAAATGCATTGAATTGAACTTAATGAGTTTGAACGGAAGAAATTAAGTACAATTTAATTTTATTTTAAACAATTAAAATAATAAAAATAAAAACAAATAAATAAATAAAAATTAAATTGATAAAATGAACTGAACTTCATAGTCTTTTAGACCAAAACTTATAAATTCTTTAAAATTGCTTAAAAAGTGGTTAAGAGCTTGTTAGCTCTAATTTATGAAAATTAAAAACAAGTTGTTATTATCATCATATAATCGCACATTTAATTTTAACAATTAAAAAAAATTAATAAAACAAAATTTCTACTAATTATTTGTGAAATTTTATACTGAATTAGTTTATAATTAACAAATTTAAAATTAATTTTACAAATGTAGTTTATACTACGCATAATCAGTTCGTAACGAAACGAAATTCACAAAATCATGGACGCTCAATGGTGAAAACAAGCATCGGATGTGGGAAGAGGTTTGCCTCGTGTCTGAACAAGCCCGAGCCAAAGCCGCCGGAATTGCCCGGAAAAGGTTTTTCCATGTCTCATTTTCATTTCTTATAGTATTTTGATTTTTAATTCCCCCCTCTTTTCTCTGTCGATTAATTTTCTTGAGTTTTCTTCATATCAGAAATTTAGGATTTCTAGAACAGTAATACGCATCGAGAGTAAACTACTTGTAACGCCCCGGCCCGTTGCAGGGCTGGCTTGGTTATCAATGATTGTCGTCGGGGTTATCAATGATTGTCGTCGGGAGTGATATTCTGATCCTACTGTACCAACACTTGTCTTTCCCAGCGTACTTTGTCCTCACTCGTGCGCACCCGAGACACTTTTCAAGGGGGGTCACCCATCCTAGAATTACCCCAGAGTCAGCATGCTTAATTTTGAAGTTCTTATAGGAGGATGCCCAGAAAAGTAGATGCATCTGTTGGTATGAGTAGCATATTCAATTCCTTTAAGCCTGTGAATTTTCTGGGGCGTTACAATCACCCCACCTTTTATGCGCAACGTCCTCGTTGTGCGGTTTCCTTAAAGCCTGTGAATTTTCTGGGGCGTTACAATCACCCCACTTTTTATGCGCAACGTCCTCGTTGTGCGCCTTACTTGTCCAGTACCTACCATCCGTCCTGAAATGCCCCTTGCAAGTACTCTCACCAACTTCTGGGTGGAGCACTTGGCCCCGCAAGACACTTAGTTCCCGCAATTACGGTCGGCACCTGCTCTGATACCATTTGTAACGCCCCGGCCCGTTGTGGGGCCGAAGCCCGACCCTAATAGGCCGGCTCGGTTACCAATGTCTGCCGTCAGGAGTGATATCCTGGCCTCACTGTACCAATGCTTGTCTTTCCCAGCGCACTTTGTCCTCACTTGTGCGCACCCGGGACACTTCCCAATGGGTCACCCATCCTAAAATTACCCCAGAGTCAGCACGCTAAACTTTGGAGTTCTTATAGGAGGATGTCCAGAAAAGTAGATGCATATGTTGGTATGAGTAGCATATTCAATTCTTTTAAGCCTGTGAATTTTCTGAGGCGTTACACTACTCTTATTAGTCAATTAATCTAAAATTTTACAAAAGAAAATAAAAAATATACTGTAGAATTTTTGATCCGGGTCTTATTGATAGATTGACTCTTTTTTTTTGTTGTTGTTGTTGTTATTGGTATTGATAAGAGAGAAAGAAGACCTAGGGTAATTAATACGATAATTTCACTTTATAAAATTCGATCAATATTAATAAGATACTCTGAAAATCACGTGTGTGGGTGGATTCTAATCAAATGGATTTCGATCAATATTTGTGTGTGATGCAAAGAGTGATTTGTTGGGATAATTCGCGTCCGAATTCCCCTCCTGAAAAGCACACGAATACAAAGAACGAAAATACGGA
Source organism: Euphrasia confusa (assembly GCA_954870475.1). Classification (NCBI taxonomy): domain Eukaryota; kingdom Viridiplantae; phylum Streptophyta; class Magnoliopsida; order Lamiales; family Orobanchaceae; genus Euphrasia; species Euphrasia confusa. Next base: position 12,606,883 of record OX940965.1, read on the forward strand.
AATTAAAAGAGACACGAGATTATAGTGGTTCACCCGTTAACGAGGGCTACGTCCACTTCTTGCCGCTGCAATAATTTCACTAGAATAATTATAGAGCTCGATTACAAGGCTTTGTAATGCTATAATTCGATTCTAGGCTTTAGGAGGTGTAAACCCTAATTTACAATAGAGTTATATATATATAGGGGGAAGAAACTTGGAGGAGAAGTCAAAAAACCCGATTGCTGAAAACTGCACGTAGCACCCGGTACGTAAGGTAGCGCCCGCTAGCGTCACAGTCCTAGCGGGCGCTAGGAAGGCTAGCGAGCGCTAGCTTCCAGGCAAAAACGGCCAGCCCGTTTTCTGCCATGTTCACCGCGCGCACGGCGCTCCTCCGCGCGCGCGGCGCTGCTCCCGCGCTCACGGCGCCCCACCGCTCGCACGTTTTTTTTCGTCGTCTTCTACGATTATCTCCGGCGATCGTCTCCGGCGGGAATACACCTTCACACTCAACAATCTCCCACTTGAAGTTTATTCACGACCCCTATCATCTCTTTCCATTGCAGCGGCGTCCCCGGTCCTCATCCCAGAAGACCAACCGAGGTTGAACACAACCTCAACTTGTCGCACGTTACCACCTTCGTAAACATGTCGGCTGGATTCTTACTCCCAAGAATCTTCTCCAACACCAAGACGCCTTCCTCTAAGGCTGATCGAATGAAGTGATATCTCAGCTGGATATGCTTCGTTCGAGCATAGTACACCGGATTCTTCGCCAAGTGAATGGCGCTCTGACTGTCGGAATACAAGATACTCCCCGAGTGATCTTGCCTCAGCTCTAGCAGAAATGCCTGTAGCCACATCAACTCCTTCGCGGCTTCCGTCACAGCGACGTACTCCGCCTCGCAACTCGACAGTGCTACTATCTTCTGCAACCTCGACACCCAGCTAATCGCGGTACCCCCGAAAGTGTACACGTACCCAGTAGTACTCTTTCTACTATCCACGTCTCCTCCGTTATCCGCATCCACGAACCCGAGTAACCCCAAATCTGATTTTTGGAACCTCAAAACAAAACCGGAAGTCCCTCTCAAGTATCGAAAGATCCACTTGTCGGCTTCCCAATGTTGCTTCCCTGGATTACTCATAAACCGGCTGACTACTCCCACTGCATGGGCAATGTCAGGCCTCGTGCACACCATAGCATACATAAGACTCCCAATCGCAGAGGCATAAGGGACCTTATCCATATGCTCCATCTCCTTCTCGCTCGTCGGCGAGTCCTCCTTTGACAGACGGAAGTGACTAGCCAAAGGAGTGCTCACGGGTTTCGCATCCTCCATGTTAAACCGTGCTAGTACCTTCTTCAGGTACTCCTCTTGAGACAACTCAAGACCTTCTTTACTCCTCGTGATTCTCATTCCCAGGATTTGTTTGGCAGCACCCAAATCCTTCATAGAGAACTCCCTCGATAGACTCTTCTTGAGCTTGTCGATCTCCGCCAAACTCGCCCCGACTATCAGCATGTCATCTACATAAAGGAGTAATATTATGTAGGTACCTTTTCCAAGACTCTTGTAGTAGCAGCAGTGGTCCGCCTCGCACCGCGTGAATTCGACCCGCTTCATGAACATGTCGAACTTCTTGTACCACTGCCTCGGAGCTTGCTTCAACCCATACAAGCTCTTCTGAAGCTTACACACCAGCTTCTCCTTTCCTCGGACTTCGAAACCCTCCGGTTGCTTCATGTATATTTCTTCATCCAGATCCCCGTGAAGAAATGCAGTCTTTACATCTATTTGCTGAAGATGTAAATTCTCTTGTGCCACCAAGCTAAGCACCACCCGAATGGTTACCATCTTGACTACCGGAGCGAAGATCTCCGTGTAGTCGATCCCTTCCTTCTGCTGGAACCCTTTCACCACTAACCTTGCCTTGTACCGAATGCTTCCATCATGTTCTTCCTTTGCCCGGAAGACCCATTTATTGTGCAAGGCCTTCTTCTCCTTCGGAAGCTCGGCTAGTTCCCAAGTCTGATTCGACATCAATGTGCTCATCTCCTCTTTCATGGCTGACTCCCACTTGATCGAATCCCTCGCTTGTATAGCCTCGGTGTGGCTCTCCGGCTCACCCCTATCAGTCAGCAAGATATAGTTAAGGGAAGGTGAAAATTTATGGGGAGGTCTTCTTACCCTAGTCGACCTCCACGGCTTCGGTGTAACTGGATCGATGTTGGGATGAGCATTCTCATCTTGCTCATCCTCGCTGCTCGTGTTGTCATCTTCGATCTTCTCGGTCTCCACGACCTCCACCGGAACCTCCTCCGTGTCTCCCACGGGATCAATGTTTTCTTCAACAACCTCGCCTTTACTCTTGTACAAGACCGCCTCGTTGAAGATCACATTCTTGCTTCAGATCACCTTATGATTTTCGGCATCCCAAAATCGGTATCCAAACTCCGTGCCGCCATATCCAATGAAGAAGCACTTCTTGGATTTAGGATCAAGCTTGCTACGAGCAGCTTCGTCGATATGGACATACGCCACACCCGAACACCTTCAAGTAGGACAAATTCAGCTTCTTCCCACTCCAAACCTCCTCAGGAATCCGAAATTCCAAAGGAACCGACAGTGCTCTGTTGATCAAATGAGCTGCCATGTCGATGGCATATGCCCAAAACATTTTAGGCATCCCCGAATGTAACCGCATACTCCGGGCCTTCTCATTTAGCGACCTGTTCATTCGCTCCGCTATTCCGTTTTGTTGTGGGGTCCCCAGAATAGTCTTCACCATCTTTATCCCATTCTCGACACAAAATTGCTTGAAGTCGGCGTCAACGTACTCACTGCTGGGTTTCGATGTCCCGGGGTATCAAAAATTGCGGAACCGATAACCCCAAACGAAATCCCGTCGCCGGAAACTGGATCCCCGACTCATCCGCAGGAGTCCGACCTTTGGAGACTACGCGCCCGAAGACACGCAGCCCGCCCCCAGACGATTTTCTCCCGCGAGTCGGATCCACGAACGCGAACCACACAAACGGAGCCGGGCTCGACCCGAGCATCGCCGCGGGATAAACCCGCGGCTAAACCCTAGCCGAGCCCCCGTCGGGGCTCGCGATCGCTAGCCCTAGCGATCGCCGGGGATGCACGCGCATCCCCGTGGGGCTGTTCCGAACAGCCCCCGGCGGTGAGTCCGGCGACTCACCGCCACCGCCGAAGAGGGCGGTGCGCCCAGCGCACCAGCCGCGGCTCGCCCGGCGATCGACCACGCGGTCGATCGCATGCCCCGGCTCCAGCCGGGGCGTCCTCGTGTGGGCCCGCGATCGACGCCCCTAGGGCTCGATCGCACCCCTCGGCTCCCAGCCGAGGGTCCTTCGAACCTTCGTCGGGGATCTCGAATCCCCGTCCCCGAAGTTCGTCGTTTTTCCCGGATCTTGTGTTCATGCATGTATCACAATTAAATCACATAAATTCACACGAAGGAGTTTATGATTGTACCTTTGATTCGTTGTGCGGAGAAACGAAATCAATTTGAAGACCCTTGGATCTTCCCACGTATTCCTTGCACCTCGTTCGAACGTCGGGTGGGCGACGATCTATCGAACACCTATGGATCTCCTTCAACTCTCTAGAATATCAAGTGTGATAATCTTGTCTTATGATTTATGAAGGCCATGTAGTGCTTTTATAGGCTACGTAGGGGATCTAAAGGAGGTGGAATATTGGGCTTCCAATATTGAAGATTAAATTGAGCCCACTGCCCAAGTCCATTAATCCTTATCAATATTAATTAATTTATTTTCCACTATATAAATTAATTGCACTCCCAATATTAAACCATATTATTTCAAATAATATTTCTCCGGTAGTATTTATTTATTCCGTGTATTTAAGATTTAAATATCCATGAATAAAATTAATTTATTGCTAATTAATTTATTCATCTCTTTAATCCGAGACTAGTACCATTCAACCTTAATTATTGTGCGGAACGAATCCACTCATGAGGTTTACACAATAATTCCTTATGAACTCATCTCGTGGATATTATCAACCCTTACGGGATACACTGTCCGGTCAATTATTCACGGCATGTCATATATAAAATATAGTGACCCAACTTAACCGGAAATTAACCTAATAATTAAATCGGTTAATTCCTTTGGTAAATCAAAGTTACTTATATTAAATATACACACCCGCAATAATATCGGGGATTAAGAATAAAATACACTGAGTCTCGAATCGATTATCGCCGGCAATCCTAATCGATGAGTCTCAACGATCCGCTCAATACACCAAGTGTACAAGTGTGATAAAATAATTAAGATAAATTATTTTCTCTCTCACACAACGACTATACCGATGGATTGGTCCGTGTCCATCTAGGTCGTGAGCAACTGTTTGATTAAATACGAGTAACCGATAGTATGATCTTCTGTGCGCCCATGCTTGCACCATACTAACTACAACGTATAAAATCCAGGACTATATTTTGCATATATTTAATTAATAATAATTAAACGCAAAACAATTGTTCGTTAATTTAATAGATTAAATGCTATGATCGGGAGTTTACCGTTACTTAAATCTAGACATTAAGTACACAACTCCAACAATCTCCCACTTGTACTAAGGTCTAGTCATTTCCTCCAAACTCCCGGTTCCCATACTCATCACGTGCTTAAAGTGTACTTCCGAGAAGTACTATGTGAATGAGCACTCTAGGTTGCCGCTCTGAAGTTATCTTGGTGACTACTACGTCGTCTCCCTGACGATGACTCGTATCAGGTGGTACTTGCACTATGTGTTATCATCACTTTTAGACTTATGACTTCTTCCAGTTTATCACGCACCGCTATAAAATAGCCTTTGATAAACTAAGAGTCATTTCCAAGTCTTAGAGGTTATCCCGGAACCTAACCAAAACTTCCGCTGCCTCTGAGGCTGCTATTCGGTTATGAGAGAGTCTGAGAAGCATCCTGCTTATCACTCTTACATATTAAAGGTTCCACCTTTTCCAAAAGTGAACACATAGCCTGATATCGACTTACACTGGTCCTTCTCTGATTTGAAATCTGAGAATATGTAATCTAAGAAAGTTGAATATTTCTTATCCAGATTACTTTGATATCCTCCCACTACGCTAACCGCATAGTTGATATCAGTTTCTTGTTTTTCTAACATTGCATTTAAGCTCTCCACACGAGGTGTAGGAAACTGCTTAGTATCATCTATCTCCTTAATGTGTTCAAGACACATAACCTTAGATAGATATACATATTCTGTCTCTGAAGGGCAACGACCTTTCTCAGAATTATGCATGTTAAAACAAACCATAATCGTATAAGATATCCAGGAGAAGTACAATGTTCTTATTCCTAGATCACAAGATCTCAAGAACATGCTCTAACTTCTACTTAATCTTATATCCCGATTCATTTAGACAACCATTATTTTATGTCTGACAATATCTTTACATTGTTGCCAATGATAAAATGTTATCTACATAAATCTCCGAGAAACACCACCTTGTTTCCATTACATTTCCAATACACCAATCGTCTCTGCCTTTTGATGAATCCATCGAATGGATTATCTCATCAATTCGCAAGTTCCACGATTCATAGCTTTGTAACCATCCATAAATGGATTTACTAAGCTCGTACTCTAAATGATCTAGCCTCTTAACAACAATCCTTATTGTTTTCCAAGCAGGCTCATTTAGATCTAGTACTGCCCTCATGCAGAGCTAGGGATCGATTTCATGTTTACTAGATCCAGAGTCCGAACTCCTCTAGTCTTATGAATATCTCCGGTTGTTCAACAACCTCCCACTGCAATGGCGTCCAGGTGTATAACAGTAATAACAATAGGTGCAGTGTGTGGTGTACTTCTACTCGGTTTGGCTGGTCCCCAGTCTTTTGTCCTTTTTCTCATTCCAAGGTATTAATTCAGGTCAGGCTTTGTGGTTCATCTAATAGTCTTCCTTTATGAACCGAACGAAAGTCCTTCTGGTTCATAGTACTATAGAACACACAACACTTTGTTCACCTAGGATATCCTACAATCACACAGAATGTGTTGTTGTCTCCAGAAATATCCATAGAACATAGGTAGTTCCGAACAACTTGTTCTCTTTTACTTTTAGATTTCCATTTCTTATTTTCAACACACCATCTCTACACGTAAGTGTATGGCGCGGCCCCTTGGGATTGAATCCCAATCTTTGATTATGCTATGTGTTATTTAGATAGGCGATGGCCTCCGCAACCGAGTCGCAGGCTTCTAATGGATATACTTTAATGGTTCCCCATAATAGCTATGTGTCCATTGACTAGTCAAAACACTTTGCTTTTATGGCACATTTAAGTATTCTAATCCATCATTGAGTATTCTTGAAAGAACTACTCGTGCCTTTCTAATTCACACATGTGCCTGCATATCTAATCATTTCCAGTACTAGTCCGAATTCTATCCTTTATGAAGAAAGGTTTGCTTAGATGTATTATCCTCCAAATTCAATTCTTAGGTCGGAAGGTCCATTCCTTCAAATATAATTGATCAAATCAATTTCGACCTTTTGAATCTTATTTGAAAATACTACTAAGTACAAGAATTCACAAGTATAATGATTTAATAAAGAAACATATCTAATTAAGTAAAACAAGTTATAGAACGGTTTGTTGCATCGTGGTAGACTTAGGATCTATCATTCATATATTGCTATCTAATGTACCAGAATAGATAATGCCATCATTTCTTATCAAAATCATCCAATGATTAAAGAAATAAAATATCCATTCTTAAATAATAGAAATCCAGAACGAAATGTTCTTTCTAAAATAAAGGGTACATAATGCAATAATCTTGAAATGAAATCCTATTTAACTACTAAAGCAGATAAATGTCTTCCACCGCAACAGCTGCCTCCTCTACAGCTTTTGCCCGTGTAGACTCGAACTCTCCTTCTCTAAGTCGCCGGGTTTTCTGGAACCCCTGCATTCAAAATGCACATACCGTCAGTGGTTCCATATCTACACACCAGATTTCTGGTAGATAATACCGCTGACTATGTTTTTACGACTAAAGAAAAATTCGTACCTCTGAGAGGACATTCAGACTTCCAGTGTCCAGACTTGTTGCATCGGAAGCACTTGCCCCTTGGCTTTGCAGCCCCCACTCGTGGCACAGTCCTCTTGACACCACTGGGTTTCCCGGCTTGCTTCCTTCTCTTGCCCCTACCTCCACCAGGCTTAAAGCCTTTGGACTTGGTAGCTACAAGCGCTTGAGACTTGCCCTTCTTGTAGATCCCCTCTGCCGCCTTCAGTTCAGTCAGGAGTTGCGCAAGAGTATAAGATAGTTTACCCATATTATAGCTCATACGAAACTGCTCAAACTTAGGGGTCAGAGACTGGAGTATGATGTCGACTTGCGTCTCATCATCAATCGAAGCTCCTAGGACCTCAAGTTCATTCAACAAACTCATCATTTTGAGAACGTGCTCCCCAACGGGCTGCAGTGAACAGATTGATCTCGGGGAGATTATTTTTCATGATATCTGTCGGATTGTCAAGGCTTCGAACTCTGTCCTCGCACAACAGCGCGATCTTGAGGAAGGCAGACGGATACACCTTACTCATCCTTGCCTAATCTACGGCATGCTGTACGAACAAGGGTTCAGAGGGATGACCGAAACTGAACGAAAGACAAAGAAAAATTGTCACGTCAATGTCACCCCTACCTTCCTGAAGAAGAGAGTCATGGATTTTCCATGGACTAAGTTTGTGAGAAGAGAAGATGTTCCTGATCCTATCACTCCACCTCCCTCTCCGAAGTCGTCGAAGAGGCGTGCGGCTGTTCCAAAGGTTGAAACTGTGAGTGTTAAGCGTCAGAAGCGTGATACTGTTATCATTGAAGATATCACTGAGGAAGATACACTTGAGAAGTTGGCTGGTGCAGAGAAGAGAGAAGAGAACAAAGGTACTCCTACTGTGGTGCCTCGTCATTTTGGTCCACGATCTAGGTTGCCGCCTCATGAAAATCCTCATCATCCGATGAACAACTATCGCTCTATCGTTCCTTCAGTTGCAGTTCATCGTTGTTGTTGGGATTCGATGTCCCGGGCTATCAAAAAAATTGCGGAACCGATAACCCGACCGAAAACCCTAGATTGTCGGAAGACCCGAACACCGACTCATCCGCAGGAGTCCGACCTTTGGAGACTACGCGCCCGAAGACACGCAGCCCGCCCCCAGCCGAAGTCCCCCACGAGTCGGAAACCACGAACGCAAACCACCTCACGAGCCGGGGCCCGACCGAATGCCCAGCGAGGCCCGAAGGCCGCGTGCACCCAGCCGAGCCCCCGCGAGGGGCTCGCGATCGTCCTCGGACAATCGCTGGGGATGCGCGAGGCATCCCCGGGGCTGCTCGTAGCAGCCCCGCAGCGAGTCGCGGACTCGCTGCTCGCATGGGGTCAGCCCCGTGCGCCTCTGCTACGGGAACACCCGTAGCGCGCACGAGGCAGCTGCGGGTCATCCCCGCAGCGACCCGCGATCGAGCTCACGGGCTCGATCGCCCCTCGGCTTCGGCCGAGGGCTTTGCTTCCGACGCGCCGCCGGCGATGGCGGCTGGGATCCGCCGTGGCACCAGCCCACGGCATCCCGGACGATCGACCCTAGGTCGATGGTTCATCCCATCGCCGCGCGTCCCGGCGGTCCGAACCCTAGGGTTCGACCGCCGCGTTCGATCCTCGCCGGGGATCTCAAATCCCCGTCCCCGAGGTTCGTCGTTTTTCCGGATCGTGCGTTCATGTATATATCACAATTAATCATGTACAAATAATCATAGAGGGGTTCTCGATTATACCTTCGATTCGTTGTACGGAGAAACGAAATCGATTGACGACCTTGCGATCTTCCTACGTATTTCTCGCACTTCGTCCGAACGTCGTGTGGGCGACGATCTATCGGATTCCTATGGATCTCCTTCACTCTTCAAGACTTTATGATTGGCGTATCTTAGGTTAATGAATTGTGAAGACCATGTAGTGCTTATATAAGCTACGTAGGGGATCATAAGGAGATTAAATATTGGGCTTCTAAATATTGAAGATTAAATTGGGTCCAACCCAAATCCATTAATCCTTATCAATATTAAATTTTATTTATTTTCCACTATATAAATAAAATTGCACTCCCAATATTAATCCATATTATATCAAATAATATTTCTCCGATTAGTATTATTTATTCCGTGTATTTAAGATTTAAATATCCATGAATAAATTTATTTATTGCTCAATAAATAATATTCATATCTTATATCCGAGACTAGTACCGTTCAACCTTTATTATTGTGCGGAACGAATCCACTCATGAGGTTTACACAATAATTCCTTATGAACTCATCTCGGGGATATTATCAACCCTTCCGGGATACACTTTCCCGTCAAGTATTCACGGCATGTCATATATAAAATATAGCGACCCAATTTTACCGGTAATTAATCCAATAATAAAATCGGTTAATTCCTTTGGAAAATCAAAGTCTCTAATATTAAATATACACACCCGCAATAATATCAGGGATTAAGAATAAAATACTCTGAGATTTAAATTGATTATCCAAGGCAATCCTAATCAATAAATCTCAAGCGATCCGCCCAATACACCAAGTGTACAAGTGTGATAAAATAATTAAGATAAATTATTTTCTCTCTCACACAACGACTATACCGATGGATTGGTCCGTGTCCATCTAGGTCGTGAGCAACTGTTCGATTAAATACGAGTAACCGATAGTATGATCTTCTGTGCGCCCATGCACACCATACTAACTACAACGTATAAAATCCAGGACTATATTTTTGCATAATTAATTAATAATAATTAAATGCAAATAATTGTTTATTAATTAAATAGGTTAAATGCTATGACCGGGAGTTTACCGATACTTAAATCTAGACATTAAGTACACAACTCCAACAATCTCCCACTTGTACTAAGGTCTAGTCATTTCCTCCAAACTCCCGACTCCCATACTCATCACGTGCTTAATTTATACTTCCCAGAAGTATTATGTGAATGAGCAATCTAGGTTGCCGCTCTGAAGTTATCTTGGTGACTACTGCGTCGTCTCCCTTGACGATGACTCGTATCAGGTGGTACTGGCTCTATGTGTTATCATCACCTTTTGAACTTATGACTTCTTCCAGTTCTCCATGCACCGCTATGTAAATAGCCTTTGGTGAACCAAGAATCATATCCAAGTTCAGAGGTCATTCCGGAACCTAACCAAAACTTCCGCTGCCTCTGAGGCTGCTATTCGGTTTATGATAGAGTCCGAGAAGCATCATGCTTATCACTCTTTCATCCTTAGGTTCCACCTCTTCTAAAAGTGAACACATAGCCTGATATCGACTTACACTGGTTTTTCTCTGATTTTTGGATCTGAGAAACTGTAATCTAAGAAGATTTCGTTATTCGAATATCTCTTATCCAGATTACTTTGATATCCTCCCACTACGCTAACCGCATAGTTGATATCAGGTTCTTGTTTTTCAACATTGCATCTACAAAGCTCTCTACACTCGAAGTGTAGGAAACTGCTTTGTCTATATCTATCTCCTTTATGCGTTTGAAACACATACCTTTAGACAGATGTATTCTGTTCCCAAAAGGCAATAACCTTTCTCAGAATTGTGCATGTTTAAAACAAACCATAATCGTATAAGATATCTTAAGAGAAGTACAAACCATAATCGTATAAGATGTTCTTATCTAGAGATCGAAAGATTTCTAAGAACATGATCCAATTTCATCTTAATCTTACATCTCGATTTATTTAGACAACCTCTATTTTATGTCTGACAACACTTTTACATTGCTGCCAACGATGAAGTGTTATCTGCACAAAATTCCGAGAAACACCACCTTTGTTTCCATTACGTCTCTAACACACCTTTCTCGCAAATTCTTATGCAGAACTAGGGATCGATTTCATGTCTACTAGATCCAGAGTTCAAAAACTCCTCCAGTCTTATGAACATCTCTGGTTGCTTAACAACCTCCCACTGCAATGGCGTTCCGGTGTATAACAGTAATAACATTAGGTGCAGTTAGTGGTGTACTACTACTCGGTTAGGCTGGTTCTCAGTCTTTCCCTTTCCTCATTTTATAGTACTTTGTCAGTTAGGGAATTGTAGTTCATCTAATAGTCTTCCTCTAAGAACCGGGCGAGTACACCCCTCTGGTTCGTAGTACTATTGAACATACAATTACTTGTCCTTCTAGGATATTCTACAACCACATAGAATGTGCCGTCGTATCCAGAAATATCCATAGAGCATAGGTAGTTCCGAACAAACTTGTTCTTTTACCATTAGAATTTCATTTCTTATTCCTGACACACCATGTCTACACTTCAGTGTATGGTGTAGTCGTTTGAGACTTAATCTCAATCTTTGATTTATGCTATGTGTTATTTAGATAGGTGATAGCCTCCGCGAACAAGTCGCAGGCTTTCAATGGATATACTTGGAAAGATCCCCATAATGGCTTTGTGTTGAAAACACTCCGCTTTTATGGCATATCAAGTATTCTAATCCATCTTCGAGTATTCTCGAAAGAATGACTCGTGCCTTTTTAATTACACATGTCACCGCATTAATCATTAATCATTTTCAATACTTGTCCGAATTCCATCCTTTATCCAGAAAGTTTAACTCAGTTGTATCATCTTTCAAGATCAATTCTTAGGTCGGGAGGTCCATTCCTCCAACTATAATTGATCAAATCAATTTCGACCTTTTGAATCCCTTTTGAATAGATACTACCAAGTTTCAAGAATTCACAAGTATAATGATTAATAAGAGAAATACATCTAATAAGTAAAACAAGTTATATATAACGGTTTGTTGCATCGTGGTAGACTAAGGATTCATCATTCACATATTGCTATCTAATGTACCAGAATAGATATCACCATTATTTCTTATCCAAACCATCAAATGATTAAAGAAATAAAATATCCATTAATAATAAAGAAAACCAGAACAAAAGTTCTTTTTCAAAATAAAGGGGTACATAAAGCAATAACTGAAATGAAATCCTAAAACAGATAAATGTCTTCCACTGCAACCGCTGCTACCCCAACAGCTTCGCCCATGTAGACTCGAACTCTTCTTCTCTAAGTCGCCGGGTTTTCTGGAACCCCTGCATTTAAAATAATGCACATACCGTCAGTGGTTCCATATCTACACACCAGAATTCTGGTAGATAATACCGCTGACTATGTTTTTACGACTAAAGAAAAATTCGTACCTCTGAGAGGACATTCAGACTTCCAGTGTCCAGACTTGTTGCATCGGAAGCACTTGCCCCTTGGCTTACTAGCCCCCACTCGTGGTCCATTCCTCTTGGCACCACTGGGTTTAATGGCTTGCTTCCTTTTCTTGCCCCTACCTCCAATAGCTTTCAAGCTTTTGGACTTGGTAGACACAAGCGCTTGAGACTTGCCCTTCTTGTAGATCCCCTCTGCCGCCTTCAGTTCAGTCAGGAGTTGCGCAAGAGTATAAGATAGTTTACCCATATTATAGCTCATACGAAACTGCTCAAACTTAGGGGTCAGAGACTGGAGTATGATGTCGACTTGCATCTCATCATCAATGGAAGCTCCTAGGACCTCAAGTTCATTCAACAAACTCATCATCTTAAGAACGTGCTCCCCAACGGGCGTTCCTTCAGACTGAGTAGTCGACATGAGGACTCTCATGGCTTCTTGCCTCGCCGCACGATCCTGCTCCCCAAACATCTCCTTGAGGTTAGTCATCATATCCCGGGCAGTGTCCATCGGCTCATGTTGGGTTTGGAGTACATTTGACATGGAAGCCAAAATATAGCACCTAGCCATTTCATCAGCCTTTTTCCACTTCCGATATGTTGCCTTTTCCTCATCAGTTGAGGCAGCCGTGGGCTCAGCAGGGCATTTATCAGAGAGTACAAACTTGTACTCTTCAGCAGTCAGGACAATGTCCAAATTTCTCTTCCAATCAATGTAATTGGGACCAGTGAGTTTATGTTCCTTGAGTATCACAGAAAGTGGGTTCATAGCTATTCTCTAAACCTATAAGCACATGTAAACAAACAATCAATTTAATGTCCAATATTATCTCCCTCAAATAATATCATTAAATTACTAATTGCGTCTAAAATCCCATCAGGTAAAGCAAGCCACGTGGTGTGGACGTTTACCCACCCAAATGATTTAGCAATTAGATTTTCTTTGGTCATACATCAATCATAGCGTAACTTCGTGGGGAAGAATACTATAACGCGCATCTAAGTGTAAACCATCACTCAGCACCAAAGTATATTGCTTGGAATTGCTACGTCACCGCAAGCCACGTGGTGTGGACGTTTACGACAATTTCACAACTCTTCACAATCACTTATAACTGTCTACATCAATTAATCCAAAATCCGTTAGCATAGGAAGCCACGTGGTGTGGACGTTTACTACACCAAGAGATTTTTATAATTGACTCCCAATTACAAGATCCATTCGATTTCGTAAATCAAGACTCGGAGAATCATAAGTGAAACTCGAAGTTTCTAACCAGTGATTCACCATGCGAGCGACCCTATCTCTCATAAATGAGGGAGCCGAGCAGACAATCGACCCACCTATCAAAGAATGGTACGAAGGTCTCTAATTTGTGTCATCCACATGACCAAGTGGCTCTGGCTCCATTCCACTCCCCGGGGTGAGAATGAGTCGACTTGAAGTCAGTTTCAGAAAGACAAATTAGGCATTGTTTGATAAACTTGATCAATGTTTCTTGTAAGAGGAATTACAAGAATTCTCCTCTAATGACTTGTCTATATGAACTTCGAAAGTCCATAAAAGTCACCAAGAGAACAGTGATGGAGACCATGGGAATGTTTCCATCCCCTCTCCCACTTAGCTTTTTACGATAAAGGGATACGCTATCTAGTGCATAAAATAAACACATATAGCATGCATGTAAGCAATAAAGCACATAGATCACATAGTCAAAATAATGCTAGAGAATTATTTTCCCGAGTATCATGGCTTTATCTTCATATGCATCCTCTAGTCTTCAGTCTTCGTTTCTTGAATGCTCCATGTGAAGAGAATATTAATTTCCAATATTTAAATCTATTTATTTTCAATTAATCCAAAAGTTACTTAATTCGAAAATTAAGTCAATTGAATATATCAAAAATAAAATTAAATATTATTAATATTTTTATTTATTTATTTTTCTATCTAATTCTATTAAATCTCTAGAATAATCTATCCAAGTAAAACTTGGAATATTCTAGAAGATATCTATAATAGAATAAGGAAATAAAATAAATTAGGACTACTACTTTCCATTTATTAATTAATTTCCATCTAATGAAAAATTCCCAATAATAGGAATAATCAAATAGGAAATAAATTAGTACTAAATTAATTAAATTCCTAATCCATGAATATCTCCATAAAGGAAATAAATAAATAGGAATAAAATTAATTCAAATTAATTCTTTTCCTAATCCATGAGAGTTTCCAAAAGGAGAACACTCAAATAGGAAAAATCCGAATTAATTAGGAAAATGAATATTGGTAGAAGTGGCATGGGTTGGGAGATCCCCATACCACCATCGACCGCCACCACCACGGAGGAGGGAACCGCCGCCGCCACCCCAGCTGGCCGGCCACCACCGCCGGCGGCAGCCCCAGCCGAGGGGGGATCGACCCCTCCCCATGGCTTCGGTCATGGGGTCGATCATGGGGTTGATCGACTCCCCGGTTTTTCGTCCCTTTCGTCTTCGTCACACGTCTTCGTCTTCCGGCGATCGTCTCATCATCGAACCAACGTAAATAATTTACAAAAATTAAATTACACTATCCGGTATCGATTCTATATATGAAATCGACCCTATACATTTTCCGGAAAATAAAGAACGTAATAATAAATCCTAAATTCGGTCAACCCCCGAATTTTTACTATTACAAACATTCAACCACACAAAAACGAATCTCGACATGTCCGAGAGTTTAATAATCATGATAATTAATTAAACAATAATTAAATCAACCATGATAGCCGGAAATCCTGCAAGGTAGAACAATAATCGAATACATACATGAACCCGAAACCAAACGCTCTGATACCAGTTGTTGGGATTCGATGTCCCGGGCTATCAAAAAAATTACGGAACCGATAACCCGACCGAAAACCCTAGATTGTCGGAAGACCCGAACACCGACTCATCCGCAGGAGTCCGACCTTTGGAGACTACGCGCCCGAAGACACGCAGCCCGCCCCCAGCCGAAGTCCCCCACGAGTCGGAAACCACGAACGCAAACCACCTCACGAGCCGGGGCCCGACCGAATGCCCAGCGAGGCCCGAAGGCCGCGTGCACCCAGCCGAGCCCCCGCGAGGGGCTCGCGATCGTCCTCGGACAATCGCTGGGGATGCGCGAGGCATCCCTGGGGCTGCTCGTAGCAGCCCCGCAGCGAGTCGCGGACTCGCTGCTCGCATGGGGTCAGCCCCGTGCGCCTCTGCTACGGGAACACCCGTAGCGCGCACGAGGCAGCTGCGGGTCATCCCCGCAGCGACCCGCGATCGAGCTCACGGGCTCGATCGCCCCTCGGCTTCGGCCGAGGGCTTTGCTTCCGACGCGCCGCCGGCGATGGCGGCTGGGATCCGCCGTGGCACCAGCCCACGGCATCCCGGACGATCGACCCTAGGTCGATGGTTCATCCCATCGCCGCGCGTCCCGGCGGTCCGAACCCTAGGGTTCGACCGCCGCGTTCGATCCTCGCCGGGGATCTCGAATCCCCGTCCCCGAGGTTCGTCGTTTTTCCGGATCGTGCGTTCATGTATATATCACAATTAATCATGTACAAATAATCATAGAGGGGTTCTCGATTATACCTTCGATTCGTTGTACGGAGAAACGAAATCGATTGACGACCTTGCGATCTTCCTACGTATTCCTCGCACTTCGTCCGAACGTCGTGTGGGCGACGATCTATCGGATTCCTATGGATCTCCTTCACTCTTCAAGACTTTATGATTGGCGTATCTTAGGTTAATGAATTGTGAAGACCATGTAGTGCTTATATAGGCTACGTAGGGAATCATAAGGAGATTAAATATTGGGCTTCTAAATATTGAAGATTAAATTGGGTCCAACCCAAATCCATTAATCCTTATCAATATTAAATTTTATTTATTTTCCACTATATAAATAAAATTGCACTCCCAATATTAATCCATATTATATCAAATAATATTTCTCCGATTAGTATTATTTATTCCGTGTATTTAAGATTTAAATATCCATGAATAAATTTATTTATTGCTCAATAAATAATATTCATATCTTATATCCGAGACTAGTACCGTTCAACCTTTATTATTGTGCGGAACGAATCCACTCATGAGGTTTACACAATAATTCCTTATGAACTCATCTCGGGGATATTATCAACCCTTCCGGGATACACTTTCCCGTCAAGTATTCACGGCATGTCATATATAAAATATAGCGACCCAATTTTACCGGTAATTAACCCAATAATAAAATCGGTTAATTCCTTTGGAAAATCAAAGTCTCTAATATTAAATATACACACCCGCAATAATATCAGGGATTAAGAATAAAATACTCTGAGATTTAAATTGATTATCCAAGGCAATCCTAATCAATAAATCTCAAGTGATCCGCCCAATACACCAAGTGTACAAGTGTGATAAAATAATTAAGATAAATTATTTTCTCTCTCACACAACGACTATACCGATGGATTGGTCCGTGTCCATCTAGGTCGTGAGCAACTGTTCGATTAAGTACGAGTAACCGATAATATGATCTTCTGTGCGCCCATGCACACCATACTAACTACAACGTATAAAATCCAGGACTATATTTTTGCATAATTAATTAATAATAATTAAATGCAAATAATTGTTTATTAATTAAATAGGTTAAATGCTATGACCGGGAGTTTACCGATACTTAAATCTAGACATTAAGTACACAACTCCAACAGTTGTTTCACGACAACCCAACGCCTCGAACGCAAGCAAGCTGCTCATGCTATCGCGTATGCTGAGATGATGGACGCTCAGCGTGATCAAAAAGAGGCATTCACTCACCTTTACCAGATGACCCATCAAGGGGGAGGATTAGGTGGTGCTGGGTCCTCTAGCAAAGGCTTGACTGACACATTCATGTTTCAGTTGATCAAGGATGGGATCAAGGAAGCGATAGCTGATCTGGCTAAGTCAAAGCATGTGGTTGTTGACACCGATGATGAAGGTGTGCGTGAAATGATGGCGGATGAGGTCTTTGATATGCTAAGGAAGGGAAAGGTTGATGGTGAACGTTCTACACATCCAGAGGTATCGCGTGCGATGCCGTCTGACGGTTTGAGAGATGAAGATGTTGATGTCGATGTTGAAGGAGAGACTGATGATGACGAGAGGATCAGGATAGGTGAAGATGAATTTGGCCTCTATGAGACTCTGGAGAAAGATTACGAGTCTGACTCTGATGAAGCTGAGGTAGAGGAAGACAAAGATGAAGGCACTGAAGCTGATGATGATGAAGCTAAGTCTGGAGATGTTTCACCACCTACTACTCCTTTGCGTTCGCTGACTCCAGCTGGATCGCCCAAGACTTCAGACTTTCCATCTCTGTGATGCTTAATTATCTTGTGTTGATTAACTCTTGAATATTTCCGTTTTTCATATTTCATCGTTGCATGCATAAGTCTTTAATTATTTTCCATCATGCATGTTTTTCATATCTCGTTTTGATGAACACCTTTGGTGACTTTGGTTTTGAATATTTGACTAAGTGTTTTTGGTTCTTCATATCTTATCAATGCTAGTCCTTCATTGTTGGCTGATTGATTGCTTTTGTTTTTACTTAGTCACTTTTTGATGTGTATCTCTTGAGGGGGAGATTGTTTTGTATCTCCTTATGCTAACCTTTGGTCACATGAGTTGTGCCAAAAAGGGGGAGATTGTAGATGTTGGTTTTGGCAACAACATATGTGTTTGTTGTTTGTTTTGTTTTCAGGTGTTGTATCTCTTGAGGGGGAGATAACCTGCATCTCCTTATGCTAACACTAGTTCACATGGGTTGTGACAAAAAGGGGGAGATTGTAGATGTTAGTTTTGTCGACAACATGTGTTTGTTGTTTTGTCTTTGGTTGCAGGTGTTAAGGTGAATGGATGCAAGACTTATAACTTGGTGATATGAATGATGGAGTCAAGCCAATCGAGGATCATCGCCTATGTTCGCTAGCGCCAGCAACACAAGGTTCTTATCGTTTGTCGCTAGCGACAACTTGACAAGGTCAAGCATCAGCGACATCGTCGCTAGCGACAGTCACACTGGATCCCTGCACCAGCGCCAACAATGCCAAGGTCCAACACTCTAGCTCACTGCACCTGAGCCAACAATGCCAAGGTCCAACACTCTAGCTCACTGCACCTGAGCCAACAATGCCAAGGTCCAACACTCTAGCTCACTGCACCTGAGCCAACAATGTCAAGGTCCAACACTCTAGCTCACTGCACCTGAGCCAACAATGTCAAGGTCCAACACCTTTGCACTCTCTCGCTAGCGACGCCACACCAAGGTCCCGGACCTGAGCATCCTGTCTCTAGCGACACAATGCTTAAGTCTGGCATCCTCTTATCCTGTCGCTAGCGACACTCACCTATGATGTGCACTCTCGCATGCCAACATCATGGTATGCCGTGATACCTTCTCTCAGTGATCATCTCCTGATGCTGAGAGTGTAACGTCCTATCATCAACGACAAGTGCAAGTGATTCCTATCCACGTTCAAGTGTTGATGATGAGTGATTGTTGTTTACCACTTCAACGATATCGACGACCGTGAAGACGATGAAGTACTGAAGCCTCAACGACAAGTGTTCGTCACGATGAAGTTGAAGATGAAGTATTGAGATCGACGGAGTCAAGATAGTGTTGAAGTCTGAAGTTGAAGAATCGAATATTCAAGAATCGAAGATTCAAGATTCCAAGATTCAAGAATCGAAGATTCCAAAAGTGATGTCATCCATGGAATTGTTGCATCATCCAAGCATGCGACGAATCAGATCGTGTCACGTCAACGTCTCACATGTGTGGATCACCTATATATACCCATGGAGTTGAATGGCATCACTTGACGATTTTGAGAGAACGAAATCCGATATCTGAGTATCAACGTTCGTTGTTTACGGCTTATAGCTTTAAGAGTTTTGGTAGTTGTTTTATGCTGTGCACCGATAGTAGAGTTATGCAATTTAGCTCTAGGTGATATAGTACTAGATCATTAGTTCGTTGGAGTGCTGCGTCACTTGGGATACGACTCTTGATCATTCCGTCTACCTTTCTCCACAAGTGTAATAGTTAGTTTTGTTTATCAATGAAATGAAACTATTATACAACCTTTGTCTTCACTACTTAACTACTTGAGTTCGATCATATTCACATTACTTCAAGAGTGTGTTCACGGAGTGTGGTTGAGCGAACGAAGACTGTTTTAAGACCGACTTCACGAAAAGTTGGTATCCTAAGTCGAAGACGTAATTTCATGCAATATTGTCAAATTGATAATTAATATAATTATATTATTTAATTTTAATCAATTTGAATTTAATTGACAATTAGCTAGATTAATCATAATTAATTTTCCTCATGATCCCGTGAACATGTTGAACAATTCATATATCACATATAATCGCAAATTCATATATGCTCTCGCTAAAGGATCAAGCTATAATACCTGCTATAATACCTCGGGGATTCTCGACGAAACTAGGTGATGTAATTGTCAATCACATGTTCTTATAAATTGATTAATGAAGAAAATTTTATTACACAGTATTATTACTTATGGATTTTTCAAAGAAATGCTTATGATAATGTTAATACTTTTTCATGTTACAGCATCAATCACAAGATATTAGGATGAAACTTTTTGCAATAAAGAATTGTACTTTTTTTTTTTTACATCATCCTACACGTACAAGGTGATGATTGAGATGAACAAAATATTTTAATATAGTATTTCAAATAAAGCGCCTAATTTTGACCTTTCTTAAATCATTTTACATAATTTTCTTATATCATATATTTACATTTAGGTAGAATTTTAATGTTTTAACTCGATTTCTCAACTGTACTCATAGAAGATAGTCACTTCATATATATCAAAAATCAAAAATAAATTTATTTTTTTAAAATTTTACTTACATAAACTTTATTTTTACATTTTACTATTAAATAAAAAAAATATAATTTAAATTTTACTCATTTTTTTTATCAAACATCAATAAAGTATTACTCCCTCCGTCAATCAGCTATAAGCACACTTCTTTGTAATTTTACAAAGTGTGTCTATAGCTAATGTACGGAGGTAGTATGATTTTTAAATTTTCGGTGTCAGAACATTTATAATCGTTAATTAAGAACGTGTTTGACAGAGTTTATAAGTTTTTTAAAACAGTGTTGTTTAAGAGCTTATAAGTTTTTTTTTTGTTTTTTTTAAAGGTCAATTAGAAAAAAAGAAAATGTGTATAGTACAAAATAGCGCATAGGAGGAACCCTACCGCAGGAACGAGCTAACAGACTAACTCTCCAAACAACCGACCATATTATATAGGACTAGCTTATTCAGCCCCCGAACATTTTAACAAAATGTACTACTCATGGGAACCCGGGGGATCATGCTCGTACACCACCATAGTACCTTCCCCAAACCCTCCTTCCTCCAAACTACTCGTAGCCTCAGTATCAACAACTCTTTGCAACCTAGGTCCGAAGTCATACTCTGCATCTTCAAGATTTACATCCTCCTGCTCCCCTAAATCATTCAGAGCATCAAACTTATTAGCGCTTGGGATCTTCCGAGCAGAAGTGTGTGTGTCGACCGACAGTCGGGGGTTGTCCGACAATGTGGTCTTGTCGGCCGACATTGGGCTATTTGCTCGAGCACTAGCACCTTCCTTCTTGCCGTCATGTGTAGGTTGCACAGACATTGCATTGTCCCTTCGCGTCGCTGAAAGCATTGTACCATCCGCTGCCTTTAAAGGAGGGTGATGCCCTCCATTCCACTTCTTCCTCGATCCCACCAATTTCCATTCCTTCTCCGGAATATAAAAACGTGTTTTCTTCGTCTCCAGATGATTTTTCTGAGAATTTCGGTGCTCCTGATGCTTATTATGAATAAGTTGTTGTACAACATCCTTCCGTGTAGGGTTAAGATTCTGTTCATACCTCGTGATAGGCCGAGAAGCAGTCTTATGCGTCCGAGGGCATTCGGCAGTAGTGTGCCCAAAAGAGTTACACATTGTACAAGTCGGGGCTGCCATTCGTACTCAATATCGATTTTGCAACTACCTGGTACTCGCCCTCACTCACCGTGGGTTTAAGCAGTATAACCTGATTTTTAAACTCTCCGTCTAGTCTACTTTCATCATCTCACAGACACTCGCGTAGTCGAGTCGAGCCAAAGTTGAAGTGTAGGCATCAAAAGCTTATAAGTTATTAAAATATGTTAGGTTAATTTTTCAATAAAGATATTATAAGTTTTCAATAAAGATATTGTAAAACTTAAAAATAAGCTACTTATAAGCTCTGGTAAGTTAAACAATAATAAACCAAAATATTTTTAAAATTATTACTTTTTATATATATACCAAAATTTCAAATTTATTATTTTGTTTATCTAATTATTTTTTAATTTTTTTTTCTTATAACATGTATTTTTTGTAATTTTATTTATATAAGAACTTATAACATGTAATTTTCTTATAACATGTATTTTTTGTAATTTTATTTATATTAGATTTTCAAACAAATTAATATCTTATAAGTTTACGTTTTTATTTTATTTTATTCAATAACTTATTTATTTAATAATACATAACAAGTTTATAGCTCTTAAAACAACTTATAAAAAATAACAACTCTTTTTAATCAAATAGTTTAAACAGGCTCTATGACTTGCATTAATAAGTAAAAAGACAAAAGTGACCACATAAATAAGTAAATGTGTGAGACTAAATTTATAAGCTAGAAATTATAAGATGTTTGAGAACTTGTAATTTTTTTAAATTTGTTTGTTAAAATTTTCTTAAAATAATCTTATTTTAACAAGAAATAAAATTTAGAGTGATTCACTCCAATCACTCCTCGTTAGCAAAAGAATTTAAAAAAGTATATAAATAATTCATAAAATTTAAAAACAAAAATTTTAACAGCTGTTAATTTTAAACAAAAAAATAATAATTAAAACAAAAAATCTATACTCTACAAATTATGCTAATCAATCTATAATTAAAAAATCTATAATTAATTTTCTTTTATACATAATCAATCTATAATTAAAAAAATCAGTTTCTTTGGTAACAAAACAAAATTCACAAGGTCGTTGACACAGTCAAATGATTAAAACATGGGTCTCGTCGTGTGTTTCGACGGTGAAAATAAGCATCGGAGGTGGGAAGAGGACCGCCTCGCCTATGAACAGGCCCGAGCCAAAGCCGGCGAAATTGACCAGAAAAAGTTTTTCTATTTCTCATTTTCATTTCTTATATACTGATTTTAATTTTTCCCCTCTTTTCATTGTCGATTAATTTTCTAGGGTTTTGTTCATAAGGTAAATTTATTGTTTCTCGAACATTAACACTCATAGAGAGTAAAGTAGTCCTATTAGTTAATTAATCTAAAATTTTACAAAAGAAATTACAAAAAATAGAATTTTTGATCCGAGTTTTATTGATAGATTGAATATGTTTTTTTTGGGTATTGATAAGAGAGAAAAAGACCAGAGTAATTAATACTATAATTTCACTTTATAAAATTCAATCAATATTAATAAAATACTCTGAAAATCACGTGAGATGTCTCATGTGTGGGTGGATTCCAATCAAATGGATTTCGATCAATATTTGTGTGTGATTTAAAGGGTGCTGACAGTGCATGTTCAGTTGATCATATTATATTGAAATTAGTGATGCAATTAATCTACTCCATTTCTAGAAGCCTCCACAAATCTCCACTTTATTCTACAAGTGAGATTAATTAAATATTCAACTAGAATCTTCTACTCTCTTCAAGTAAGAGGGTGAAGTTAATAACTATAGACTAGAATTCTCCACTAGGTTCTTTAGTCCACTAGTAAAATTAGGACCTAGAACCTTCCTTGCTTAGTATAAATAGGACCTTGATGTCATTTGTAATATTATCCAAAAAAAAAAATTGTACAACAAAACATTCTAATAAAATCCACATTTTCTAAATACTATTCACTACTCTTCTAAATATTTTGGAGATACGTACTCCAATTCTAAAATATTTCTAACAAGTGGTATCAGAGCCTCGTTCGATCATCCAAGGAGAAATGGCGTCATCCAACATCTCAATCACTACTCCAATGTTCAATGGAGAAAACTACGATTTTTGGTGCGTCCGTATGAAGACCTGTTTGGAGTCCTACGACCTTTGGGATATCGTTGAAGAAGGGGTCACCATGCCGGAGGAAGAAACTGACAAAGCATCTTCGTCTGAGGTACGTAAGAAATTAAAGCAACAAAATGCTAAAGCTCTCTATCTCCTCCAACAATCTGTCAGCGATTCTATTATGTCGAGAATCATTCAAGCTACTACTGCTAAAGAAGCTTGGAACATCCTTAAAGAGGAGTTTCAAGGAAGTGCTAAAGTTCGAACCATTAAACTACAAAGTTTAAGGCGCGAGCTTGAAAATCTAAAAATGAAGGATTCTGAGGCGGCTAAAGATTATTTCTCGAGAGTGATAGAAATAATCAATCAAATGAGATCTTATGGAGAAAAAGTCTCAGACGAGAGAATCATCCAGAAGGTCTTAATAAGCCTCACCGAAAAATACGATTCGGTAGTAGCGGCGATCGAAGAATCGAAGGATCTATCAACCATGTCCGTGGCAGAATTGATGGGTTCTCTGGAGGCACACGAGCAACGGCTAAACAGACGTCAAGAAAGTTCACTCGAGAGCGCCTTCCAGTCCAAGCTCAACGTCAAAGGGAGCAAGCCGAGAAATGGTGGAAACTACAAACAAAGAAGCTCCGAAAACAAAGAAAGGGCGAAATTTTCACCATGCGGGATTTGCAAGAGGACGAATCACTTGGAGAAGGACTGCTACCATCGAGGCAAGCCGCAGTGCAAAAATTGCAAAAGGTTCGGGCATGCAGAAAAAGACTGCAGAGATAAAAGAGACCATCAGGCCAACTATACTGAAGACCAAAAGGAGAAAGATAACATGTTCTACGCGTGTCACTCGGCAACGGAAGCAAAAGAAGAAGAATGGTTCATCGACAGCGGATGCAGTAACCACATGACATCCAACGAGGCCATCTTCCGTGAGCTAGACGACTCCGTCCGTACGAAGGTCAAGATGGGCAACGGAGAACTAGTGGAGACGAAAGGAAAGGGTACCATCGCTATAGAAACCAAGAAATGTACGCGCTTCATTAAAAATGTTCTCCTAGTCCCACGCCTTGCTACAAATCTACTAAGCGTCGGCCAAATGATGGAAAATGGATATGCCCTCCACTTCGAGAAGAATTTTTGTCGAATCTACGACAAGAAAAATAATCAAGAAATTGCCGAGATAAAAATGGGAAGTAACAGAAATTTTCCCATCCAATGGCAATATCCACAAAAGGACCTGGTAGCTCAACTCAACGATACGAGTCTGTGGCACCGAAGATTTGGGCATTTCAATCTCAATGCCCTAAGGCTACTCCATCAGAAAAATATGATGAGAGATATGCCTCTTCTAAATGAAAAGGAAGGAGTATGCGAAGGATGCATGACCGGAAAGCAACACAGGCAACCATTTCCAAAAGAGAAGACATGGCGAGCCAAGAAGATTCTAGAACTTGTCCACACTGACGTCTGCGGTCCAATGCGCACGCCTACCGTAAATCAAAACAGGTACTTCATCCTCTTTATCGACGACTACTCTAGAATGACATGGGTTTATTTTCTCAAGGAAAAGTCGGAAGTCTTTAGAATCTTCCAGAGATTCAAGAACTTTGTGGAGAAACAGAGTGGTCAGAAAATAAAGAAGTTAAGAAGTGATCGAGGTACCGAGTACAACTCAAAGGAGTTTAACAAATTCTGCGAAGACGAAGGCGTAGAGCATCAACTAACCGTGGCCTACACTCCTCAACAAAATGGAGTGTCAGAAAGAAAGAACCGGACAGTCATGGAGATGGCGAGATCTATGCTAGCAGAGAAAGGATTGCCGAAGAAATTCTGGGCAGAAGCAGTCTACACCTCGGTCTACCTACTAAATCGGTGTCCAACCAAGGCAGTTCTAAACAAGACTCCAATAGAAGCGTGGTCGGGACAAAAGCCTTCAGCCAAACATTTGAGGGTTTTCGGAAGTATCTGCTACATCCACGTCCCCTCGGTGAAAAGACACAAACTAGAGGAGAAGACGGAGAAGGGCATCTTCCTCGGCTACAGCACTATATCTAAAGGATATCGGATCTACAATCTCGAGACCAAAAAGCTGGTAACAAGTCGGGATGTAGAGTTTGACGAACAAGCGTTCTGGAATTGGGAGACCGACACTGTCGAGAGAAAGACAACTACTACACAAGTCCAGGAAATTCCAGAAGAAGAAGAACAAGATCAACAAAGTCCGACTTCAACGCCAAGAGCCTCAGAAGTCGATACTACAAATGAATTTGACTCCTCGCCAGAATCTCCACCTCTTCGAGTAAGAACTCTAACCGATCTATATGATTCTACTAATATCATCGAAACATGCAACTTCTGTTCTTTGGAGCCACAAAACTACGAAGAAGCTTCAAAAGACAAAGTTTGGGTTAAAGCAATGGAGGAGGAGATCAAGATGATAGAAAAGAACGAGACTTGGGAGCTGGTAAATCCTCCAAGTAACAAAGACGTTATAG
Organism: Euphrasia confusa; assembly: GCA_954870475.1. Classification (NCBI taxonomy): domain Eukaryota; kingdom Viridiplantae; phylum Streptophyta; class Magnoliopsida; order Lamiales; family Orobanchaceae; genus Euphrasia; species Euphrasia confusa. The sequence goes on from OX940965.1 coordinate 12,632,876, forward strand.
GAGTCAAATGGGTCTACAAGACAAAATTAAATCCCGATGGATCAATCCAGAAGCATAAGGCGAGACTCGTCGCAAAGGGATATGCTCAAATACCAGGAGTCGACTACACAGAGACATTCGCTCCAGTCGCTCGGATGGACACAATTAGAGCACTCATAGCTCTAGCAGCTCAGAAGAAATGGAAAATATATCAACTCGATGTCAAGTCAGCCTTTCTAAATGGAGAGCTGAAAGACGAGATATATGTAGAGCAACCAGAAGGCTTCCTGCAAGAAGAAGGCAAAGTCCTGCGACTAAAGAAAGCACTGTACGGGCTTAAACAAGCACCTAAAGCATGGTACACCAAGATCGATGGGTACTTCAGTCTTCAAGGATTCAGGAGGAGCATAAGTGAGCCCACTCTCTACATCAAATCCCAAGGTAACAACATCATAATCGTCTCTCTTTATGTTGATGACTTAATTGTCACGGGAAACAATACAAGCCTGATCGAAGAATTCAAGAGAGACATGATGGATACTTTTGAGATGAGTGACTTGGGATTGATGCACTACTTTCTCGGAATGGAGATAAAACAAGAAGAAGAGGGCATCTTCATATCTCAGAAAAAGTATACTGAGGATATGCTAAAGAAGTTCAGGATGCAAGACTGCAAGCCTGTCGTCACTCCTCTAATTCCAAACGAGAAGCTAAAGAAGGAAGACGGGACGAAGCCGACAAATGCTACCAACTACCGAAGCCTAATCGGGAGTCTGCTCTACCTAACGGCAACAAGACCGGACATCATGTATGCTACAAGTCTGCTATCCAGATTTATGGAAAGTCCAAGCGAGACTCACTACGGAGCAGCAAAGAGACTCCTTAGATATCTACAAGGAACAATAAATTACGGCATTTGGTACAAACCAAGCCCCGACACACAGATCGTTGGATATACAGATAGCGATTGGGCTGGATCGCAAGATGACATGAAAAGCATTTCAGGATATGCTTTTACGCTCGGTTCTGGAGTTTTCTCATGGGGATCGAAAAAGCAAGACTCGGTTGCACTCTCGTCAGCAGAAGCAGAGTACGTCGCAGCAGCCGGTGCAGCTTGCCAAGCTATATGGCTTAAAAGAATATTAGCAGACATGGGAGAACCACAAGACTCAGCGACAGAAATATATTGCGACAACAAGTCAGCTATCGCGATGGCCAGAAACCCAGTCCAACACAATCGTACCAAGCACATCGACATCAAATATCATTTTCTAAGGGACGTCCAAGCAAAGGAGCTCATCGAGATGAAGTACTGCCCAACAGAAGAGCAGATGGCGGATATCTTCACCAAGGCCCTTCCAAGAGATCGATTCCAATTTCTACGCAAGATGCTTGGAGTTACCGATTATTGCATCAAGGAGGAGTATTGAAATTAGTGATGCAATTAATCTACTCCATTTCTAGAAGCCTCCACAAATCTCCACTTTATTCTACAAGTGAGATTAATTAAATATTCAACTAGAATCTTCTACTCTCTTCAAGTAAGAGGGTGAAGTTAATAACTATAGACTAGAATTCTCCACTAGGTTCTTTAGTCCACTAGTAAAATTAGGACCTAGAACCTTCCTTGCTTAGTATAAATAGGACCTTGATGTCATTTGTAATATTATCCAAAAAAAAAATTGTACAACAAAACATTCTAATAAAATCCACATTTTCTAAATACTATTCACTACTCTTCTAAATATTTTGGAGATACGTACTCCAATTCTAAAATATTTCTAACATATTATCAGGTTCCCAGCAGGTGATGGCATGAATAACACGGCCTTTCCATCCGAGCAGAATCCACTTTCCGTCCTCCTCCACCGAGAAGTTCTTATGATAACCCTTCCTCTCATTACTCACACGTCTCACGATCTCTGGGTCGTGCTGGAGCTGCCTGAATCCACTTCTCCGAATCCGTAACTGCCAATGCTTGTACGTATCCGGCCTCTCTATCCTCTCCTCCCCTTCACAAGCTATGGCGTTGATCACTTGTTTCCCAAGCATCTGCTCCTCATACAGCAGCCTCTTCGTGTCGTCCTCAGCCGGCACCGTGGCCTCCAGCATGTCGAACAAGGAAGAGAAGTGGTAGAATGTTTCTTTGAACCTCGTCACGAAGAAAGGCATCGTGTACGAGGCGTTGATTATTCCGTGAATAAACACATCCGGATTGATCTTCTTGATCAGTCTCAGGACAGTGTCCCTTGGGCTATTTTTTGTTTCCACCTCGACCGGCAAGTGGTGAAGCCGGTACATGGAGTTCACCACCAGTAGCTCGTCCTTTTGGATCTTCAGGTCTTCAGCTTGGATCGTGTCCCATTGTTGTGCTATTGCATTGTACATGAATGGGACTCCGAATCTTTTGCAGAACTTTGCAAGGCGGACGCCCGTCTCCACAACCTTCTCTGCCGAGCGAAATCCCGGCTTGGGGAAATCGATCCCCGTGATGCGAAGCTTTGGAGGCCCGCCTGGTATTGAAGCCAGTGCTTGTATGAGGCATGGCCACTGGTATCCATTCATGATTCCGAAATCGATGATGTGAAGCGAACACTTGGATGGCGCCGTAGCTCTTCTTTTGACTAGGTAAAAGATTGTTGTGGCCGCAAACAAGTTGGTCATCGTCCGGAAAGGGCACGCTTTGATGAACATTCTGTAAGCTATCAACATCTCGTTGGCAGAGATCTTCTTTGAGTCGAGCTTAGCGTACAAGGAGGGTCCGGTGCCCGCCAATCGAGCCTCGAGGGCATTCACAAACCAATGAGCAATCCTTTCCACGCTGTTGCCCTGAGGAGAAGAATGCATCCTTATCTGCAGCAGCAGATCATTCAAGCTACTGTTGTCGAAGTTGGAAGCGGCTTGCATCAACAGGCTTCTGAGATCGACGACTTCTTGCTCGATGAGGATTTGTTTCCTTCCTTTGGATTGCCATCCCTTCTTTTTCGCCTTGCGTCGCTGTAGATCATCCAGACATGAGCCTGAGGTCCGATCCAATTTAGGATAAAGCAGAACGTCGTCGTACATGTCAGTGTGTTTTGGTTCATCGGCAATGTGGTTACTTGTGGGTGGCTTTTGCTCCTCTGTTAAATCGCACTGGATTCTCTTCATTGTCGAGCTGATGGGAGACGGATGCTCGAAAAAAAGTGGGCTCGCCGAAGAGATGTTTGGCCTAGGATCGTTAGAGCCTCCAGCATTATCGGAATCGGGATGGTTGTTGTTGAGTGCATCGTAAAAGGACTTCTCCATAGCTTGGAGAGACAAGCTGTCGTGGAGTCCCGATTCCTCCTCGTCTTCTTCGTCCATCAACCACTGGCTTATGTACTGAAGGAGGGCATTTGAACTCTCTTCCTTCTCTTTCGGACGTTGGCCCGGTTCTTCATTTGACGCCGATACATCCGTCGTCGTCGGAGCATAAATTTGATTGAAACCAGATTTGAACATATGTTCAAGAACACAAGTTTCATCCCAATTGGATCCCAAATTTTCCATCACACTTAGTAAGAGATGAAAGAACCAAAAAAAAAAAAAGAGTTGTTGAATTAAGTGTGATTTAATTGTCACTCGCATGCTCCTTCAAACTGATTAATAAAGAAAATTTTAATTACAGTATTATTAATAAATGGATTTTTCAAAGATATGCTTTTGATAATGTTGGAACCTTTTCATGGTACAGCATCAATCACAAGATATTACGGGGAAACTTTTGGACATAAAGAATTGTAGTACTTTTTTTTTACATCATTCTATACGTTCAAGTGATGAAACTATGATTGATCGATATGAACAAAATGATCATTTTAATATAGTATTTCAAATAAAACACCTAATTTTGAATTTTCTTAAATTACATTTAGATCGAATTTGAATGTTTTAGCTTGATTTCTCAACTGTACTTTTATAGAAGATAGTCACTTCATATCAAAAATAAAAAATAAAAATATATTTATTTTTTTAAATTTTACTTACATAAGCTTTAGTTTTACATTTTGACAATTAAATAAAAAAAATATACTGTAACTTAAATTGTACTCATTTTTTTTTTATCAAACCTCAATTAAATATTAGGATATGTTCTTTTAGATTTAATATTTAATTTAATTTCAATACATTTCAAGTTCAGTATATGAAATTTGTTTCAAAATAAATTAATATAAAATAAATAAAAAATAATTTGAATCAATAATTTTAAATATAGAATCTAGTTACTTCACAATATTATTAATATTTTTAAAAAATTATTTAATAATTTATAAAAAATATTATTATTTTTATAAAAAAATCAATTTAGTTCGGTTCAAATAACGAGTTCAGATCGTTTCAGTTCAGTAGTACAGTCCAAAAGAACATGTCCTTACTCCTTTGGTCCATCAGCTATAAACTATTCTGATTTTTTAATTTTCGTGTCCGAACATGTATGATCGTTGATTAAGATTTATTAAGACTTACACAAGCAAAAGAAACAGGAGTAAACACATAAATAAGTAAATATGTTTTACTGAGTTTATAAGCTACAGAAAATTGTTAAATAAGTTTTTATGAATATGTTTGACTAGTTACAATTCATATTTTCTAAAATTGGCAAATAGACCACACAAATTATTAAATTTTCAAAATTTCATTACTTTTTTTAAAAAGTGTGAATAATGATGAGACATTTTCGTAATCCCACAAAAAAACAAAAAATGTGAAGACAAAAATGTCCCTATCATATTGAATGTCTCGATTTCATACTCAATGTCTTAGACCCCCAAATACCACACTAAATGTCAACACTCTAAATGTCACATTTTTACACTCAATGTCTCCGACAACAGAAGACCACGCTGAATTTGTTCACACCGAATGTGCCATTTTTACACTGAATGTCCTCAATAACAGAAGACCACGCTGTATTGCATAAAAACACACTGAATGTCAACATACTGAAAAATGAGCCAACTATAAATGGGGAGTGGCGTTGGCTGGTTTTTGAGGAGGAGTTCGTTGATCTCATACTGAGTAACCGAAGATCGCTGTGAGGACAGATACAGTGCAGTGGACTTTGCATCGATCCGGGGCTTACACTTCCGATTCGGGGCTGCCCTTTTGGCTGGACCAGGACGTATCTCACAATATTGTCTCATTCTTTGGTTTGCTATCCGTGGTCGGCTGCCATCTCGGGATAAGCGTTGGATTGGTCGGGGGATGACTCGTATGTGCTATGTGGTGGGGAGAGCGCTGAGACACATTCCCACCTTTTCTTTGACTGCCCTTTTCACAGGACTGTTTGCGAAGGCTACAGGTGAAGGTGAAGTTTTTTTTACTACAGGGTGATTGGCATAGTGCTATCCTAAGTGCTATTAGTCGGTGGCGTGGAAAGCACTAGATATTTTGTGCATATCGTGGACTTCTTGCTGCTTTGGTATACTTTATATGGCAAGAAAGAAACACGAGGATACATGAGGCTCGCTCGGTGTCGCCAAAAGTGGTGGCTACTCAGGCTCTTTCTATCATACGGGACCAGATCATCTCACTATTACTTCCGGATACTCTTCAGGCACGGGCACCGAAGAGGATGTGACATATAGCATGATAATAGTGTACTTTGTTTATTTTATGCTATATGTCTTGGTTGGATGTTTGAAAAGCTAGTCTGTTAGCTCGTTGATGCGATGGTGTTTTTTTTCTTCATGCTACTACCTTACATTTTTTCTTTTATATGTAATTGACCTTTATAAAAAAAAAGGCACGACTATTATTGTCCTTTATGATGTCACTAAAATATAAATAATTAATAATTAATTTGTTTAATACTTTTTTATAATTAATTTATAAAATCTAAAAATGACTATACTTTCGTATCTTAATGACGGCTAGTGAATTGGGCCGGCTAGGGTTAATGGATCCGATCCATTAAGGTTTGAGCCCAACAAGGTCTTTTCCTCACCTATAAAAGGAGCCTCTAGGCTAGAGGAAAGACAAACCAAAGTGAAGAGCTCAAAACCCTAGCCTCACTTTCTTTCCTCTCCTTCTCCCTCTCGTCCGCCCCCTCGGCCGCCTCCCTCGGAGGACCGCCGACCACCGGAGCCGCCGCCCGCCGCCGCCTCCCCTCGCCGGAATCTGATTCTGGCACCGTTTTTCCGGCCCGTTTTCCCGTCGTATTCTACCTTACGTATTTCTAGTGCAATACGTGAGTTGGATTACCTATACGAGGTGAAACCTGATTAGATGAGAGACGCCGAAGGAATGCCCGAGCACAGCCCGAGCCGCGCCCGTGCGCTCCAGCCGTGACATACGAGTCCAGACGAGAGCCCGGCCACTCGCTCGAATCTCCCCGCACACGACTCGTGCCGTCCCCGCGTCGCATCCGCGCGAATTCCGACAAACCTCGTTTCGTCCGACGATTCCCTGAGGTACATACGATTAAATTCATATTTAATTGTTTGCTTTAAATGTTTGTGCTATGTATGTTAATGTTTGCGTTATGTAATGGACTTTTTAATTGATAAAGAAACATTAATTGTGATTAATTTATCTATCAATTAAATTCAAATTGATTCGAATTAAATAATATGATTATCTTAATTGTCATTTTGACGCAAACTATTATGTGCACATGTTTACGTAATTAATTATATATATATAATTAATTAATTTGATTAATTTAATTGCACGAATTAAATAATATGATTATCTTAATTGTAATTTGACGCAAATTAATTATGTGCGAATGATTACATAAACTGAAGTTGATTAGAATTAAATAATAAGATTATGTTAATTTTCAATTTGACGAAAATTAATTATGCAAATTAATTATGTGCGCATGTTTTGATAATTAATTGTATAAGTGTAATTAATTAATGTGATTAATTTAATTGCGCGAGAAGTAATTAATTTATTTGATAAATTTAATTTTGCTATATTTAATTTGTGTAGTATGGGATGCATGCATTAAATATTAATTATTTGATAATTAAATTAAATGATGGATTATTTATTTAATAGATTTGAATTAAATCAATTAATGCATGTAATATTTGAAAATATGATTTTCAATAAAATAAAATAAATATAATGTAAAATGTTTATATTAATGAAAAACGGTTTTTTATAAAAATTTTGTTTTCCGCTGAGTATACAACACGATCTCCAACAGTTTCGACACATATGATGCGAACAACCAGAATCCAAGATCCACCCCTCACTCGTTCCCCGAGACAACTAGGATTTCCCCAATCAGTGAAACCTTCTTCTCCAGAATCGGCCACATTCGATTCCTTTCTCTGATTCATCAGGGCCTGACAGTCCCCTTCACGTGGCCCTTTTCCTTGCAGTAGTGACAAACCCCCTAGAATTTCTTCCATGCTCCACCTTGGCCATTAAAAAATTCACCTAGATTTTCACCACTCTCTTTTTCTTGAAGTAATGACAAACCCCCTGGAATTTCTTCATCTTTGCCCAACCTTGGAGATCAAGATATTCCCCCGGGTTTTCACTACTCTAAACCTCCTTCATCATTTCCCTCGATCGCAAATCGCGACCGCATTAAACAAATCACCGGAGGGATAGAGTGCAGTTATACCTCTTACCTTTCTAATATTCCAAACCTTCTCTTCTGGCTCCATCGCGCTTGAAATCTTGTCCATGCCCCAGCAACGCATCATCAAGATCCATGTTGGTTAGAACCACTGAACCAACTCCACCTTGAATCGTCATGAAGAGAACCACATGTTCCCAAAATATTCTCGAGCTCCACCTGGATCTAGAAACACCAATATTTGCAACGTCCGCCTTGTATGGATTCCGCGTCCGGGATCCCCAACGAAAGCTCTTGATAAAATGTCACAGGATCGTAACCTAGCTATGATACCACTTGTTGTGCTCTTTACGATGCTATTAAACCACTTGCTGCGATATTGAAACTTAATCCCTCACGGCTCTCGAAATATATATGAGATGCGAAGAAAAAAGATAAACGAAAAAGAACGAACACACAATTTACGTGGATACCCGAAACACGGGAAATAACTACGGGTAGAAAGATTCAATCCACTAAATCGTTGAGCCTTACAATAATTCACTATATGATTTTCATCTACCGGAGAACCTCAATTTATAGGTGTAGCAAACCTATCAAATTGGAAACAATTAAAATTAGAAATAAATCATTTTCCTAATTAATGACTCCTAAATTAATAAAGAATAGAATTATATTCTCAATATAATTCTAATATTCTTAAACACCGAAACAAATAAACGAGGTTTGAATTTCCAATCGCAATACCAATTAATTTGGCATGAAACATTCAGCAACCACGTATCTCACGTCCACCACATAATTGATGCTGATGTCATAATGATGTCATCATGAAACCCCTTTTCAATTAAGTGCGCTACGTTTAATTCATCGACCCCCAATGAACTAGTCTCGGTCCGTCCGTGGGCTTGAATACCAATTACACATCGAACTTTTCGTTTTTCTTCGTTTTTCTTTCGATTCGAGTCATACTTTAACACCCTACTAAATAAAGTAAAAAAGTATTAGTATTAATTTAAATATATAAGTATTTGAAAGATAAAATTATAATTTTTTTTCATTTATGGGTTTGCAAAAGAAAACAAAAAAGTAAAATGTGCAAAGTCTTTAGATACAAACTATGTGTGAGATTCTATACTGATTAACAAATCAATCTATAATTAAAAAATCAGTTTGTTTCGTAACAAAACAAAATTCACAAAATCGTTGCACAGTCAAATCAATAAAAGTTGGGTTGCGTGTGCTTGGACCGTGAAAATAAGCATCCGCATCGCCTCTGAATAAGCCCGAGCCAAAGCCTGCGAAATTGACCAAGAAAGGTTTTTACATTTCTCATTTTCATTTCTTATATTATGATTTTAATTTTCTCCCTCTTTTCATTGTTGATTATTTTTCATATGGGAAATTTATTGTTTCTCGAACAGTAAAACGCACAGAGAGTAAATTATTGGTCAATTAATCTAAAATTACATAAGAAATTAGAAAAAATAGAATTTTTAATCTGAGTCTTATTGATAGATTGAATCTGTTTTTTTTTTGTTGTTATTGGTACGATTACAGACCAGAATAAGAGAGAATACGATAATATGATAATTTCACTTTATAAAATACAATCAATATTAATAAAACACTCTAAAATACTCTGAAAATCACCTGATATGTCTCACGTGTGGCTGGATTTCGATCAAATTAGTAGTTCACTGCAATATTTGAAAATGTCAACCACTGAATTGTAGTAAAAAACAATAATGAAAGTACAAAAGTGTCATAACACCCAAGTTCAGGTATTAAAATACTCTGTATGTAGTTTTTTCATTCATTAATCAGTATAGTAAAAAAACATGTCAAAGAAGAAAAAGAAATAAATGTTTTTAGTTTGCAGCCTAATATTGTGTGTGTGTGTGATGCAAAGAGTGCTTATAGTGCGTCTTCAGTTGATCATATTATCAGGTTCCCAGCAGGAGATGGCATGAAAAACACGGCCTTTCCATCCGAGCAGAATCCACTTTCCGTTCTCCTCCACCGAGAAGTTCTTATGATAACCCACCCTCTCATTACTCACACGTCTCACGATCTCTTGGTCGTGCGGTAGCTGCCTGAATCCACTTCTCAGAATCCTAAATTGCCAATGCTTGTACGTTTCCGGCCTCTCTATCCTCTCCTCCCCTTCACAAGCTACGACGTTGATCGCCTGTTTCCCGAGTATCTGCTCCTCATACAGCAGCCTCTTCGCGTTTTCCTCAGCCGGAACCGTGGCCTCCAGCATGTCAAACAAGGAAGAGAAGTGGTAGAATGCTTCTTTGAACCTCGTCACGAAGAAAGGCATCGTGTACGAGCCGTTGATCACTCCGTGAATAAACACGTCCGGATTGATCATCTTGATCAGTCTCAGGACAGTGTCCCTCGGGCTGTTTTTTGTTTCCACCTCGGCCGGCAAGTGGTGAAGCCGGTACATGGAGTTGACCACCAGCAGCTCGTCCTTTTGGATCTTCAGGTCTTCAGCTTTGATGGTGTCCCATTGTTGTGCTATTGCATTGTACACGAACGGGACTCCAAATCTTTCGCAGAACTTTGCAAGGCGGCCGCCTGTCTCTACTACCTTCTCTGCCGAGCGAAGTCCCGGCTTGGGGAAATCGATCCCCGTGATGCGAAGCTTTGGAGGCCCGCCGGGTATTGAAGTCAGGGCTTGTATGAGGCATGGCCACTGGTATCCATTCTGGATGCCGAAATCGATGACGTGAAGCCAACACTTGGATGGCTTCGTAGCTCTTCTCTTGACAAGGTAACAGATTGTTGTGGCCGCAAACAAGTTGGTCATCAACCGGAAAGGGCACGCTTTGAGGAACATTCTGTAAGCTATCAACATCTCTTTCGCAGAGATCCTCTTAGAGTCGAGCTTAGCGTATATAGAGGATCCGGTGCCGAACATACGAGCCTCGAGGGCATTGACAAACCAATGGGCAACCCTTTCCACGCTGTCTCCCTGAGGAGAAGAATGATTCCTTATCTGCAGCAGCAAATCATTCAAGCTCCTGTTGTCGAAGTTGGAAGCGGCTTGCATCAACAGGCTTCTGAGATCAATGACTTCTTGCTCGATGGGGAATTGTTTCCTTCCTTTGGATTGTCGTCCCTTCTTTTTCGCCTTGCGTCGCTGTAGATCATCCGGACAGCCTGAGGTCCGGTCCGATTTAGGATAAAGCAGAACGTCGTCGTACATGTCAGTGTGTTTTGGTTCATCGGCGACGTGGTTACTTGTGGGTGGCTTTTGCTCCTCTGTTAAATCGCACTGGATTCTCTTCGTCGCCGAAGATATGTTTGGCCTAGGATCGCTAGAGCCTCCAGCGGTATCGGAATCGTGATGGTTGTTGTTGAGTGCATCGTACAAGGACTTCTCGGTAGCTTGGAGAGACAAGCTGTCGAGGAGCATTGATTCCTCCTCGTCTTCTTCCTCCATCAGCCACTGGCTTATGTACTTGAGGAGCCCATTTGAACTCTCTTCCTTCTCTTTCGGATGTTGGCCTGGTTCAACAGTCGTCGTCGTCGGAGAATAAATTTGAGTTAAACCAGATTGGAACATATGTTCAAGAACATAAGTTTTTTCCGAGTTGGATCCGAGATTGTCCATGAAACTTGGTAAAAGATGAAAACAAAAAACAAAAGAGTTGTTAGAATGAACTGTGATGTAATTATGTAATTGTCACTCACATGCTCTCAGTTCAGTACAAAATACAAATAAGATAATAAGATTGTACAGTAATTCATTATTTTAATTAGTGCCAAAAGGTAAGCATAACTAAGCATGACTTGGCAACTCGAGACAATAAAAATTAATTGAGTTTATTTAGTACCAAAAGGCCAAAGGTAGGCTGAGTACGACTTTGTAATTTACAACTTGTGACAATTAAATTAATTGAATACTGTACTATACCCTTTGATTTTGGATCTTGAAGAAATATAATTATTACAAGTATTATTAATAAATGAAATTTTCAAATATCTGCTTATGATAATGTTGATACTTTTTCAGGGTAAGATATTACCAGGAAACTTTTGGGCAAAGCGGAGCTGTCGTCCACCACGCAAACGTCCATCAAGGTTGATTTCCTCTTCCAGGAGACCGACTTCTACCAACGAGCACGCGCGCCAGGAACTTGGCTGGGTTACCTGCCCACACCTGTAATAAAAAAAAATACGGAATAAGATCGAGCAGTTTTCAACTCTTTAAAATAGTGATTTTTTAGGCTTATAGCTCGAAAATAAACCAGTTTCGAGTATTTGCACATACCAAATTTTCGTTTCAAGAAAACAAAAAGGGTTTAAGGAGAGTGACTTCTCAATAAAAAATTTAGACGTGAGATACACAAACCCATTCACAACCATCCGAAGGAAGTCACAACTACTAAAATCGAGATGCTGATAAATTTTCGCTTTAAACATAATATTAAAGCTCATGTTATCGAAGTTCTCGGCGGCTTGCATCAACAGGCTTCTGAGATCAACGAATTTCTGCTCGACGAGGCATTGTTTCCTTCCTTTGGATTGCCCTCCCTTCTTTTTCGCCTTGCATCGCTGTAGATCATCCGGACAGTTTGAGGTCCGGTCCGATTTAGTATAAAGCATAATGTCGTCGTACATGTGAGTGTGTTCGGGTTTATCGGCAAAGTGGTTACTCGTGGGTGGCTTTTGCTCCTCGGTCAAATTGCACTGGATTCTCTTCATTGCCGAGCTTTTTGCTCCTATGTCAAATCGCACTGGATTCTCTTCATTGCCAAGCATAACCGAAGAGATATGTAAAAGTTGGGCAAATAACACATTAAAAGTTCTTGTTAAGGTGATAAGGTTGTCCAACATATATGTGAGCCCAGAGTTGTTACTCTAATCGATGTGGATATCTAACACTCCCCCTCACGAGGGGGCCGGAAATTTCAGCGGCTCTACTCGTGGATTAAGGCAATCTTTATGGCAACCCGGAAATTCCATCGGCTGGGGGACTCAAATCGTATTGGGCTCGCTCTGATACCATGTCAAAATTACTAGAGTTCTAAATTCATATATTAAAGTACTCCGTATAATTTTTCCATTCAACCTATTCTTGTGAGTGTATGTGTGATGCATAAAGAGTGATTACGGTGCATCTTCAGTTGATCATATTATTATCACGTTCCCAGCAGGAGATGGCATGAATAACACGGCCTTTCCATCCGAGCAGAACCCACTTTCCGTCCTCATCCACCGAGAAGTTCTTATGATAACACACCCTCTCATTACTCACACGTCTCACGATCTCTGGGTCGTGCTGGAGCTGCCTGAATCCACTTCTCCGAATCCTTAATTGCCAATGCTTGTATGTTTCCGGCCTCTCTATCCTCTCCTCCCCTTCGCAAGCTATGGCGTTGATCACTTGTTTCCCAAGCATCTGCTCCTCATACAGCAGCCTCTTCGCGTCGACCTCAGCCGGCACCGTGGCCTCCAGCATGTCGAACAAGGAAGAGAAGTGGTAGAATGTTTCTTTGAACCTCGTCACGAAGAAAGGCATCGTGTACGAGGCGTTGATTATTCCGTGAATAAACACATCCGGATTGATCATCTTAATCAGTCTGAGGACAGTGTCCCTCGGGCTGTTGTTTGTTTCCGCCTCGCCCGACAAGTGGTGAAGCCGGTACATGGAGTTCACCACCAGCAGCTCGTCCTTTTGGATCTTCAGGTCTTCAGCTCTGATAGTGTCCCATTGTTGTGCTATTGCATTGTACACGAACGGGACTCCGAATCTTTTGCAGAACTTTGCAAGGCGACCGCCCGTCTCCACAACCTTCTCTGCCGAGCGAAATCCCGGCTTGGGGAAATCGATCCCCGTGATGCGAAGCTTTGGTGGCCCGCCCGGGAACGAAGCCAGGGCTTGTATGAGGCAAGGCCATTGGTATCCATTCATGATGCCGAAATCGATGACGTGAAGCGAACACTTGGATGGCATCGTTGCTCTTCCTCTGACCAATTTCCCGATTGTTGTGGCCGCAAACAAGTTGGTCATCGTCCGGAAAGGGCACGCTTTGATGAACATTCTGTAAGCTATCAACATCTCGTTGGCAGAGATCCTCTTAGAGTCGAGCTTAGCGTACAAGGAGGGTCCGGTGCCCGCCAATCGAGCCTCGAGGGCATTCACAAACCAATGAGCAATCCTCTCCACGCTGTCGCCCTGAGGAGAAGAATGCTTCCTTATATGCAGCAGCAGATCATTCAAGCTCCTGGTGTCGAAGTTCTCGGCGGCTTGTATCAACAGGCTTCTGAGATCAACGAATTCCTGCTCAGCGAGGCCTAGTTTCCTTCCTTTGGATTGCTGTCTCTTCTTTTTCGCCTTGCGTCGTTGTAGATCATCCGCACAGCTTGAGGTCCGGTCCGAATTAGTATAAAGCAGAACGTCGTCGTACATGTCTGTGTGTTCGGGTTTATCGGCAACGTGGTTACTCGTGAAAGAAGGATTCTCGAAAAAAAGTGGGCTCGCCGAAGAGATGTTTGGCCTAGGATCGTTGGAGCCTCCAGCAGTGGTGTCGGGATGGTTGTTGTTGAGTGCATCGTACAAGGACTTCTCCATAGCTTCGAGAGACAAGCTATCGTGGAGTCCCGATTCCTCCTCGTCTTCTTCGTCCATCAACCACTGGCTTATGTACTTGAGGAGGGCATTTGAACTCTCTTCCTCCTCTTTCGGACGTTGCCCCGGTTCTTCATTCGACGCCGATACATCTGTCTTCGTCGGAGTATAAACTTCATTGAAACCAGATTTGAACATGTGTTCAAGAACACAAGTTTCATCCCAATTGGATCCCAAATTTTCCATCACACTTAGTAAGAGATGAAAGAAAAAAAAAATTGTTGAATTAAGTGTGTAATGTAATTGTCACTCGCATGTTCTTTCAAACTGATTAATAAAGAAAAATTGAATTACACAGTATTATTAATAAATGGATTTTTCAAAGATATGCTTTTGATAATGTTGGTACCTTTTCATGGTACAGCATCAATCACAAGATATTAATAGGAAACTTTTGGACATAAAGAATTGTACGTCATTCTACGCGAACAAGTGACGAAACTGATGAATGATATGAACAAAAAAAAAACCGTTTCTTTCTTAACAAAATATTCACAAAATCGCTGATACAGTCAAATAATTAAAAGACTAACCACAACATCAACCAACCGCTCTCAACCCAACTTTCATAATTAAAGATTATTTTATCACTTGTTACCTATACAATCAAACCCAACTATTTATTTAAGAGATAATTGTATTTTAGTGTCTGAACTATACACTTTTGTGCTTTAGTTACTGAACTTTCAACTTTGACATTTCAATATCTGAACTTTGCCGAAATTGTATTTTTAATGCTTTTTTTGGTGGTTCCCGACGACACGTGAGTTTCACGTGAGCATCGGTGCCACGTGTCGCTGTCTGTGTGGGTTGAGGAGGGCAATTACAATTTTAACCCTAAATTCATTTTCCCTATTTAAATTATATATACGAAAATCAATTTCTGAAATGTAGAAATCCCGCTGCTCCCAATTTCTGAAAGAGATCCCTAACCCTAATTTCAATTTCTCCAGCAAGATCACTCCCAAAATTAAATCTCCCATGAAAGAAGTCTGTAGTTGCGGGAAGCCCTTGGTGCTGAAAACTTCATGGACCGACGCGAATTCAGGAAGAAGATTTATGGCCTGCGAAAAATACCGCGTAAGTAATAGGGAAATTCAGTTGGATGAAACCCTGATTTTCGAATCAGTACGTGATATTAGTGTTTCGAATCCCAAGTTCTTTAATTTCCCATATTACAACCTTAATTTCTATGATTTAGATGAAACCCTAATTTTCCCTATTTTCCCCCTGCATTTGTTATTTTTTTTCAGAAATTTGATGGTTGTAAGAAATTCAGTTGGATGGACCCACCTGCTTGTGAGAGGTGCTCTCAAATCATTCCTGGGCTACTGAGGAACATCAATTCGAAAGAGTCAGATTTGAAGATGATGGAGACAAGAGTTCTTCAGCCGAAGAAAACCATATGGAATCTTCAATTTGCTTGTTTCCTTGGACTGGCAGTAGCCTTGATTTCAGTTGTCAAATCCTAGACATTGTTTCTGTTGTTGGTTTTTACTATAATGATTAGAGTTGTTTTTAGTTGCAGTATTCATTGGAGTTGTTTTGGTATTTGGTTTTGTTGTATAATGTAATGACTTTATTCCAATGTTAATGCAATTTTATGTTAAGTTACTTGTTCAATTTCATGTTAAGTTACTTATTCATTTTTGGTTTAGCAAATAAGACATCAAAATGACAGCAAATAGTGAGATAAATAACAACAGCCATAAACTTCATAGCATAACACCAAATGTTAGTAGATACTACATGTTCCCAAAAAGGCCAACAGAGGGGCAATGTTAACAACAAAAACATAAGTAGAAAAAACATGTTCCCAAAAGTTTCAGACTTCAAATTACATCACTTCTGTTTCCCAGAGGAAGTTGAGAACATTGGTTGAGAGAATGATAGATTCCTTTTAGCAGGTAGCTTCTGGAGGAAATTTTGTGATTGAGATGAAGCTGCAACTTGATCACTATTTGTGGGCTGAGATGCACTTTGAACATGTAGCTTTCCCTTGCCCTTATTCTTGCTACCTTTTTCAATGTTTGAGGGCTGAGATGAACTTGCAACTTGATCATTGACTTGAGGCTTTGTTGACTTAAATCTTGGGCTTCTTCTCATTGGAGCCTGAGATGTGGTAAGTTCATTTGCAGCAGAAGCCTCATTGTGAGTCACAGTAGTCTGTAAATACCAGAGTAAAATAAGACATAAATAAGAAAGTTAAATAATACAACTGTGAAAAAACATAAAAAAAAATAGTTAATTACCTGTTTCTTAGTGCACTTTGGTTTTTTTGTAGGTGGAATGTCCAATCCTTCCTTCTTTTGAACTCTATTCTTATTCAATGGACAAGTTCTGATGTTATAGCCAACCTCTTTACAGAGCTTGCAGCTCATCACCACCCCTGTCCTTTTCAATCTACCATCCCTCACAGTTCCAACCCCTTCATCAGGCTCAAGTTTTCTCTTGTGTTTCTTTGGCCTTCTAGGCATTTTTGACACTGTTGGAGGCACAAGTGGAGGAAGGTCAGCTTGAGTTGGATGAGACCATTCATCTCTATCATACAATGGTGTCATGTAGTGGTTTTACACCTTTAGATATGTATCCCTTGTATAACAGGAAGCCACATAGTCTTCAGGTTTGTACCTCATGTGATTGAGGCATGCTATGGCATGAGGGCATGGAATTCCTGTCAATTGCCACCTCCTGCAGCTACAAACCCTTTCTCCAAGATGAACATAATAGGAGACTTCACTTGGACCACTTACTTCAAACTCCTGATGCCCATTCCAGGAAGGTGCCCATCCATAGGACCTTCTCTTGTACTTATCCAATTTTTTATTTTTTTATTTTAGGACATAGATATCCAGTGTGCTTCATCATTGCCTGCTTCCTCTTTCCAATCATCTTCATAAGCTTTTTCCTGATATCCTCTAACATGTATATAATTCCTTTGCTCCTTGCCTTTAAAATCATAGCATTAAAGCTCTCAGACATGTTATTGCAAATCATTGCAGTGTTGTTCATAGTATTAAAGTGTGACATTGTCCAATGGTTAGGACTTCTCTTTGTCAGCCATTCAAAGGCAGCAGGTTCATCCTTTTCCAGTTGAGTCATAACAACCTGAAAATTAACTGTCCTTGTGGCTCTAGCAGCTCTGAAAACAACCTTCTGCATTCCAATACCCTTGAACAACAATTTGAAGTTGGCATAGAGATGCCTCACACAAAACATGTGCTCACAGTATGGTAACATCATTGAGACTGCATCCACAAGGCCTTTTTGCTTGTCACTCATCACAGTCCATAAGTATGCAGTGCTCTCTGAAATGCCCAAATCAGCAACAAGCAAATCCAAAAACCAAAGCCAGGAAGCATACTTCTCCTTCTCCACAACAGCATAAGCTATAGGGTACATACCATTGTTTCCATCAATGCCTACTGATGTTAGAAGCACTCCTCCATATTGGGTTTTCAGATGACACCCATCCAAGAAAATGACCCTTCTACAACCATTTGCCATTCCCACCTTTAGAGCATTCCAACAAATATAAAGTCTCTGAAAAACAGATTCATTAGCAAGAGCTTTTGACTTTATCCTGAATGTGGTTTGTGGATTACTCCTAAAGACCTCAGCAGCATACTTGTAGAGCTCACCAAACTGTGCCACAGCATCACCATCTCCCATTCTAGCAACCATCTCCTTAACCCTGTACATTTGCCATTTGGTGAACAAACATCCCACTTTTCTTTGCATGATTTCAATCATTGACTGTACTGGCCAAGAAGGATCTGATTTCAGCTTCATTTCATATCTCTTTGACAGATATTTTAAGGTGGCTTGAGTTACTCTTTCCTGCCTAACACAAGTATGAATGTCATGCAATGTCTTCACTACCACTGTGTCATTCTTGGGTACTTTGGAGCCATATATCACCCATGGACACCCTTTTTGTTGACATTTTACTTGCACTTTGAATAAGTTGTTAATTGGAAAACATAATGACCTTCCTTGTTCAACTGCATATTGCCTCAAAGCAGCTCTGAAAGTTGGTATGTCTGTGAAGCTTAGCCCAATATGAAACTGAACATTCTACATGTCAAGCTTTTCATTGAATACCTTAAACACCTTTTTTGGAACTGATTTTGCCTTCTTTCCCTTGGCATCTTTCTCATTAGACTCTTCATCATCAGAGTCAACAAACTCATTCAAATTCTCATCATCAGACTCCTCATCTTCATACTCCACCAGAAAATCTGACAACTCAGAATCATCCCCCAAAGATACCTCTCCATCACTATCCACCTCCTCTATCTCCTGATCAATCAACTTGTCCATGCTGGACTGAAAATGATTTGCAGCACCCTCCTCTCTGTTTTCTTCCACATTGCCCTCATCTCTGCCCTCATGCATATCAGCCACCTCATCTTCATTACCAGTAGGCCCTCCATGATCCTCATTGCCCTCATTGTCAGACTCATCCACCTCAGGTAGTCATTTCCCATCAGATAAATAACAAATGTCATCACTGGAATACCCTTCATGATCCAAAAACACTGCCACAATATGATCTTTACTAATACAAGCATCAAACATGGTTTTGGCTGTGAAATCACTATCAACATACTCTAATGTTTGACAATCATCATGTCCAATGAGATTGAAATAAAAATCCATAAAACCCTCTATCATAACACTTGAAGCCATCGCGTTCAAATCATTTTTTTGCAATTTAGGAGCCTCAACAAAATCAAAATAATTGACTTTTCCATCAACATAGCATTTCGTACCCGACTTCATCCGCATAAAGCTCCTAGAATGGTGGAGAATAATGGTGCATACATATTTTAGTCCTCCGTAATCTGGAACGAGTTGCCCATCTGGGATGACGTCGGAATCAGACCTCAATTTCCACTGCATTCTTCAGAAACTGAGCTTCGCTTGTAATTAGGGTTCGTGAATTGGGGAAGATTTTACGATTAGGGTTCGTGAATTTGGGGGAAGTTTTTATTTAGGGTTAGTGAATTGGGAAAGAGAGTGAAATGCGATGTCGTTTTTTAATTTCAAAAACCCTATATTTGTTTTTTTTATTTCAACTTTCTGTGTGTAATGTCCGAATTGCCCTCCTCAACCCACACAGACAGTGACACGTGGCACCGATGCTCACGTGAAACTCACGTGTCGCCGGGAACCACAAAAAAAAAGCATTAAAATACAATTTCGGCAAAGTTCAGATACTGAGATGTCAAAGTTGAAAGTTCACTAACTAAAACACAAAAGTATCTATAGTTCAAGTACTAAAATGCAATTATCCCTTTATTTAATTTTATCATTTATCAACGGCCATCTACAAACATAACCTACCTAAAATAATTTATTCAAATAATTAATACTATTATATTATTTCTTATTAATTATTTATTATTAATAAACATATTATTTGTATTTTTTTAATAAATTAATTAATTTTCATTTAATTTTTTTTTTTATTAAAGATTATAAATTAAACAGTTTTTTCTCTCTAAAATATAGTATCAAATTTGTTGTCTATTTATAAATAATGAAAAAATATGAATTTTGTTATAATTTTTACTTTTTTATAATTAATACTTTAAACAATATAAATGTTTTAATATATGAAACAAAATAAAATTGAAAGGACAAATCATACATTGCCATGTGCAATGAAGGTGGGCGGTCGATTCAGATGCCTGGTTGCACCCCTCTTTTTCATTTTCCATTTTGTTTTATTGCTTTTTGATTATTTAAATATTATTTTTACTATGCGACCAGGTATTCTCTGGTCACCGATGGGAGTAGTCTAAGCATCGGGAGGTGGGAAGAGGATCGTCTCGCCTCTGAACAAGCCGGAGAAATTGACCTGAAAAGGTTTTTAACTTTTTCCATTTCTCATTTTCATTTCTTATATTCTGATTTCATTTTCATTTCTTATATTCTGATTTTAATTTTTCCCCTCTTTTCTCGATTAATTTTATATGTTTTCTTCCCATTGGAAATTTATTGTTTCTCGAACAGTAACACGCACAGAGAGTAAACTACTCCTATTAGACAATTAATCTTAAATTACAAAAGAAATTAGAAAAAATAGAATTTTTGATCCGAGTCTTATTAATAGATTGAATCTGTTTTTTTTTTTTTTGTTTTTGTTTATTGGTATTGATAAGAGAGAAAGAAGACCAGTGTAATTAATACGATAATTTCACTTTATAAAATTCAATCAATATTAATAAAATACTCTGAAAATCACGTGAGATTCAATCAAATTAGTAGTTACGTGCAATATTTGTGTGTGATACAGTGCATCTTCAATTGATCATACTACCTCTATTCCATAATTATAGTCACACTTCCTTGGTTATTTGTGAAAGAAGTGTGACTATTGCTTTTCCATAATTATAGTCACACTTCCTTTGTTATTTGTGAAAAAAGTGTGACTATTGCTTTGGGACAGAGGTAGTATTATTATCAGGTTCCCAGCAGGAGATGGCATGAATAACACGGCCTTTCCATCCGAGCAGAATCCACTTACCGTCCTCCTCCACCGAGAAGTTCTTGTGATAACCTGTCATCTCCTTACTCACACTTGTAGCTGCCTGATTGTGAGTTTTTTTCTTTGATGTCCAAACATATTTGGTATCCTAATAGTAAATGCGACTATACCACAAAAACAGGATTTCAAGAGCAACATTTGAAACATTTTTTTTCTTCTAAATTTAGCCTTGGAATACTGTCTGTTAGCTTCCAATAATTGGGTTCTTTCTGCATCTTTCTAGCAGAAAAGAGGGACGTTGTTGGATTGCAGGAACGGGTAGCTTATTCTGATTTTCCGTTTCTTTTGTTTGCATACGGTTTCATTTAGGACTTAAATTTGTGTTCATAATCCAGGTATTTGTGAGGAAAGTTCTTGAACTTCATGACAAGTTCATGGCATACGTAAATGACTGTTTCCAAAATGACGCTCTTCCACAAGGTTCAGATTATGACATTGTTTCATTTATTTTAACTGGCTTTCTTCCTCAGCGATGGTTTTAACATTTGATGATCCTGAAACGATTTTCATATATGAATGAAGCTCACGCCGTCGAGCAAAATTATAAAATGTTCTGGGAAGCAAGACGGTGTATATTCTAGTATATATATATATAAATGAAACAAGGTAATGCTGTGATTTCACTTTATAAAATACAATTAATATTGATAACATACTAAGAAAATCACGAAGTCCCAACTCTCAAGTGGCTGGATTCTTATCAAATGGATCTCGAACAAATTAGTAGTTCAGTTATAAAAGTACAAAAAGTGTTCTAAATTCAAAGTGTTATAATTTTTCCATTCAACCAATTCTTGTGTGTGTGTGATGCATAAAGAGTACTTAAAGTGCATCTTCAGTTGGTCATATTATCAGGTTCCCAGCAGGAGATGGCATGAATCACACGGCCTTTCCATCCGAGCAGAATCCAATTTACGTCCTCCTCCATCGAGAAGTTCTTATGATAACACATGCTCTCCTTACTCACACGTTTCACGGTTTCTTGATTGTGCGGGATCTGCCTGAATCCACTTCTCCGAATCCTTAAGTGCCAATGCTTGTACGTTTCTGGCCTCTCTATCCTCTCCTCCCCTTCACAAGCTATGGCGTTGATCACCTGTTTCCCAAGTACCTGCTCCTCATACAGCAGCCTCTGCGCGTCGTCCTCAGCCGGCACTGTCGCCTCCAGCATGTCGAACAAGGAAGAGAAGTGGTAGAACGCCTCCTTGAACCTCGTCACGAAAAAAGGCGTCGTGTACGAGGCGTTGATCACTCCGTGAATAAACATGTCCGGATTCATCGTCTTGATCAATTTCAGGACAGTGTCCCTCGGGCTGTTGTTTGTTTCCACCTCGTACGGCAAGTGGTGAAGCCGGTACATGGAGTTGACCACCAGCAGCTCGTCCTTTTGAATCTTCAGGTCTTCAACTTGGATGGTGTCCCATTGTTGTGCTATTGCATTGTACACGAACGGGACTCCAAATCTCTCGCAGAACTTTGCAAGGTCGTTGCCCGTTTCCACTACCTTCTGTGCCGAGCGAAGTCCCGGCCTGGGGAAATCGATCCCCGTGATGCGAAGCTTAGGGGGCCCACCTGGTATCAAAGTCAGGGCTTGTATGAGGCAAGGCCACTGGTGTCCATTCAGGATTCCGAAATCGATGACGTGGAGGGAACACCTGGAGGATGGCGCTGCCGTTGCTCTTCCCCTGACCAAGTTCCAGATCGTTGTGGCCGCATACATGTTCGTCATCAACCGGAAAGGGCAGGCTTTGAAGAACATTTTGTAAGCTTTCAACATCTCGTTCGCAGAGATCCTCTTAGAGTCGAGCATTCCGTATAAGGAGGGTCCGGTGCCGGCTAATCGAGCCTCGAGGGCCTTGACAAACCATTGAGCAGCCCTTTCCACGCTGTCCCCCTGAGGAGAAGAATGCTGCCTTATCTGCAGCAGCAGATCCTTCAAGCTCCTGTTGTCGAAGTTGGCGGCGGCTTGCGCGCTTTGCATCAGTAAGCTTCTGAGATCAACGAACCTCTTCTTGACAGTGCCTCGTTTCTTGCCTCCTTTTGATTGCCGTTCCTTCTTTTTCGCTTTGCATCGCTCTAGATCATCCGGACCGCCTGAGGTTTTGCCCGATTCAGGACAAAGCAGAAGGATATACGTTTCCATTGTTTCGGATTCGTCAGCAACGTGGTTACTCGTCGTGTGGGGCTTGTGCTCTTCCGTGAAATCGCACCGGATTCTCTTCCCTCCAGAGGAGCTGCTAAGAGACAGATTCTTCTCTTGACTCCCGAGCTTCTGGGACCCACAATCACTAGAGTCTCCACCGGTGTCGGGATGGTTGATGAGGGCTTCGTACAAGGACTTCTCGGTAGCTTGGAGAGCCAAGATGTTATGTCCCGATTCCTCCTCGTCTTCTTCTTCCATAAGCAACTGGCTTATGAAGTTAAGGTAGCCGTTGTTTGTACTCTTTTCGTACTCTTCTGAACTGTGGCCAGAGGGCGGTGACGATGCTGATGATGGTACATTCGTCATCATCATCATCGGGGCATGAACTTGATCGGAACCGTATTTTAACACGTGTCCATGAACAATAGTTTCTTCCGAATTGAATCCGAAATTGTCCATGACACTCGATATTGTATTTTAACAGTTGAGAGAGATGAAACAAGGAAAGAACAAGAAAATATTGTATTTTTACAGGTGGAGGAATGGAATTAATATACTCCAGTAATGAAGAAATCAAGCGAAGAGACTTTTGGAAGGTTTGTATTTTTTTTTTAATTTTTTTTGCATCATTGAATGCGTACAACTGATGTTTGACAAAGACAAAATGATTATTTTAATAAGAAAAACTACTCCACATTTGTTTACAAATTTATCGCAGTTTCACGACCAAGATTAACTTTCAAACCCAACGATCATCGAGCGTGATCCAAAGCACTCGCTTTTGATCGATATTATTTAGCAAAGTCATACAAGAAGTCAAGCACCTAGGCTTTTTATTTTGAAATTTTAATTTATCAAATCTTATAGGATTATACTACTTAAAGATTGTAAAAATAATAATAATAATAATATATTACTTTATAAAAATAATTCATATTTTTACTATAAAAATAAACTCCGTATTTCACTTCAGATAACACCAAATACATTCATTTAGAACGCATTTAAATATTTTTTAGCTGGAATAAAATTACACCCTTATTTAAATAAGTAATGCAAAATATTTGCGGAAAGAAAATCCTCCCAACACGTCTTGATATTTTAGAGTTTGAACTAAAAAAAATCAACAATTACTTATTATTTTATTGCAGGACTTGAAAAGGTATTTGATAAATGGATCCTTTTCTAAATTCCCATAATGGTATCTTGGGCCTTAAATGGGCCGGGACTCGGAAGTGCAAAATATCGATCAACAATTCTTATTAAATTTTTACTCCTCTGTTAAATAAGTAAAAGAAACAAGGGTAATCTCGTAAATAAGTAATGCAAAAAGAGCCAAGAATTCAAGAAAACTAAGACATAATTTGTATAGGCTTCCAACATGAAAGAGCATACATAACTCTCCCTTTCCACCCTTGCAGCATCCATCCCCCATCTCCTTCCACCAAGAAATCCTTGTGGTAATCTTTCCTCACTTTACTCTTTATCTCACTCATGATCTCCTTGTTCAATCCCGACTGCCGAAGCCCGGCCCTCTCGTTCCTCACTTGCCACTGCTTGTAAGTCCCAGGCCTCTCCACCCTCTCCGCCCCTTCGCACGCAATCACGTTCATAACTTCCCTCCCAAAAACCTCCCTCTCGTAAAGCATCCTGTGCTCGTCCTCCCTCGGGAGCGTCGCCTCCATCATGTCAAACATCGACGAGTAGTGGAACAGCGCCTCCCGGAACCTCGTCCCGAAAAACGAGGCGTCGTACGTCCCGTTCACAACCCCGTTCACGAAAAGTCGAGGCTTTATTTTCTTGATCAGTCTCAGGACCTCAGAGTACTCGTCGGGCACGTGCTTCTGCGTGTACAAGCAGTTGACCACGACCACCTCGTCTCCTTTGATCTTCAGATCTTCCATTCGGATATCTTCCCACCTTTTCGCGACTGCGTTGTACTCGAAAGGAACGTTGAATCTCTCGCAGAAGTCAGCGAGCCGCCTTCCGGTTTGCTCGACTCTCTCCGCCGGCTTGAACCCCGGCTGAGGTGGATCGACTCCGGTGATTCTCAGTCGAGGGGGCCCGCCGGGCCTCAGTGAGATTCCGTGGATTATGCATGGCCACTGGAAACCGTGAAGGATCCCGAAATCGATGACGTGGACCGAAGGAGCCTCCCCCACGCACTTCGCGATCGACTTGTTAGCGAAGATGTTCGACATCCTCTTGAACGGGCATGCAGTGACGTAGGCCTTGTAAGACCTCAGCAGCTCCGTGGCGTGGATTCTTCCGGAAGAAAACGAGGCGTAAATCGACCAACCGGAGCCCGCGATTCTCGCCTCGAGGGCGTTGGCGAAGCAATGGGCCAACCTCTCGTTCGGATCTCCGTAAGCCGAGCAGTGGGGCCTGATCTGCTGGATCAGCTTCTCGGCAACAGGGATGTTGAAGCTCGAAACGGCTTCAGCGCATCGGGTGAGGATGCCGATGTGGTCGACCAGAGCTCTCGCAGGCCCGTTTTTCTTGCTGCCTTTCGGCCTCCCGCGCTTAACCACCTTTGTTTTCCTGTACTGCTTCTTGCACTCGTCTTCGCTCTGGGATGACTCGTCGGAGTAGTTGTGGGTGGACTTGTCGTAGAATCTCGGGTTCATTTTAGGACAGAGCAACGACTTCTCGTAGTTCTCGATCGGGGCTTCCTCCGTGTACCCGGCCAGCTGCTTGTTGCGATTGCGACTCCCCTGCTCTTCTTCGTAACCGTCGTGATCACGGGTTGTCTTGATCCTGCTCGAGTCCTGGAAAGGAGGATTGTTCTCGACTGGTTCGGTCGAGGTGAGTGCGTCGTGGAAGTACTTCTCGGCAGCTTGGAGAGCGGATTCGGAACAATCCGGAATCATGGGAGGCAGGTTGTGGTCCGAGCCACCGTCTTCTTCGAGCAGCATCTGGTTTATGTACTCGAAAACTCCACCGAAATAGTCCACCGCGTTGTTGTCATCGACGACGACAACACGAGGACTCAAGGTTGAGTCAGCATCGAAATCGCAACGACGGGGAAGAGAAAGGGTCGCCATTTGAGTAGCTGGGAAACAGAGAGAGTAGTTGCCAGATCTGTTATTGAACTTGTTACTGTAGAGATGAATGAGGCGGCTTAAGTTATATAGTACAGTACTATACAATATCTTGCATTGAATAAAATAAATCTTAATAAGAAAGATTAAACTACAGTGAATAAAATAAACAGATCTAAAAATAGTAGTTACTAAATATAGTACTGCTATGATTCATTTGGTGGTGGGGTTACAGCTGTAATTGTAACAATAAAGAAAAAAAATGTGGATAACATTGAATATTTGAGATTTTGAGTGGCTTTAAAAAGTGATTTCTGCCCAAGTTGGATCTGCCAAATTTGGATGTCCAATAATATAGAATAAAGATCCATCATAATTTTTATTTGTATTACCTTATTTATAATTTGTGTGAAGTAAATATCACTAAATAATTTGTGAATCAGGAGAGAATTAAATGGATGCATTCAGAAGGATGAAGTTTAAACCTAATGCATTATTAAACAAACAAAACAACGTTCGTCGTCGATCATCTAAGATCGATATGCTTACAATACAAAAGATGACTTGCCCTAGAATCACTTGTGTAACTCATCAAAAGCACTCAAACATGACTACCTAGGCCTCTAGGTGAACCATATCTGAGCTCTTTCGGGCTTCACCAAAACGAACCAAATCTATTATCGGTCTAGAAGGTTAGGCACATTATCGATATATTCACATATAGCACATATGTATATGTTATTACAGCTCAAGCCATACAAGAGCTAACAGATAAAACGAAACTTCAAAACATTTCCATATGTCTTCGCACGTTGGAGTGTTTCCAATTGCCGGAGGTTGGACCAGCAGCAGATGTTATCTGAGAGAATCAATCAGTTATGCTGTCAGTGCACCAGCCTTAAATCTTGAAAGTTTTTTGGATAAGTGTTGTTTATGGGAAGCATGGGGGTTGGGATAATTTAAAAAACAATGCTTGAGGTTTTGCCTAAAATGGGTGAGGAAAAGAGCACGAAGAATCAAAACATAAATGAGAGGAAAAATAATTCCCTAATTGTTCCGAGGAAAACTAATCGAGAGGTTTTGGCTATTTGTTGTAGTTTCGAGCTAATCAATTTAATTTTTTCAAAATTAGTAATTAGAAAATATAGTAGTACTAATACAAAAATATCAAGGGAAGATGGTTTCTTTGCTATTAGGCCAAACCTAACCCTAATACAATAGTAGATAATAAACTGCAACACAAGCTATAATTCCTAATGAACACAGAGAATATGAAATTACGATTTTCAATGCAGTATCATTCAAGTGTGGGTCGTTGCAGCATATGTTTGATGCTCGTCTTTCAACATGCATGCATTAGCACTCTCCGTGGGGGTGATATATCTAAATTTTAGTAAATAGATAGGGTAAAAAAAAATCACCTCCAGTCTTGCTAGTGCTTCTACTCGTACCCTTTAGGAAGTATGATGCACAACGGGATGAGAATTCCCTACGAAGGGACCCAACACGAGCTAGCACAAATAATACGCCCTTTCCACCCCTGTATCATCCAATTGTCATCTTTGTCAAACAGAAAATCTTTGTGATACCCAGATACAACCTTATGCCTCAGTTTTTTCATAATATCGGGATCCAATGGAAGAGGTTTGAACCCATGCCTCAAATATCGCAACTGCCATTGCTTGTATGTTTCGGGCCTCTCAAACCTCTCTGTCCCCTCGCACGCAATTACATTTATTATCTCAGGCCCATAAAAGTCTTGCTCAAAGTCCATTCTATGTGGATTGTCACGAGGCAGGGTGGCATCCAACATATCAAACAGCGCCGAATAGTGGAAGAGAGCCTCCCTGAAACGTGTCACGAAGAAGGGAGCACTATACGATCCACTGGTGACGGCATGCACAAATACATCTGGCTTCATTCTTTTTATCAATCTCAGAACCACATCCCGTGGACTACTGTCACCAACAACTGACTCATCGAGCAGCCTACCAAATCGGAACAGGCAGTTCACAGCAAGGATCTCACCACTCTCAATCTTAAAGTCCTCAATCTTAATGGTCTCCCACTTCTGTTCCGCAATGGCTTGGTACTCAAATGGCACGCCAAAACGTTCGCAGTACTTGGCCAGGCGAACCCCAGTCTCTTCCAACCTCTCAGCTGGCCTGAAACCCGACTGTGGATACTCGATTCCAGTGATGCGCAGCTTGGGGGGTCCACCGACTCTCTCTGATAGCATCTGAATGAGAACAGGCCACTGGAAGCCGTAAAGAATGCCAAAGTCTATAATGTGCAGCGTGGTGGTGCCTTCCGATGCCAATGAACCAATGATCTTATTCGCAAAGAAAATTGACATCTTCTTGAACGGACAAGCCGAGAGATAAACATGGTACGCCTTTAGTTTCTCAGTAGCCGTAATATTCTTGCGGGTAAGCGAAGCATGAAGCTCGGTTCCAGTGCCACCAAGGCGTGCCTGAAGACCGGCAGCAAACACATAAGCCAACCGCTGATACCCATCGCCAGTAGGAGAAGAATGCATGCTAATCTGTTTTAATTGTTCATATGCAGTCCTACGATCGTCACTGGCAACAGATTGAGCACAGCTGATCAAAAGGGTTCTGAGATCCACGGTATCCCTTTTGTGATCCTTTTTATTGATACGAACTCTACCGCCGCCGCCACCATTAGGCAGTACTTTTACCAAATCGCCACTGCAATTTCCTTGCTCCCCATTTGCCTCATTGCATAGGAGAAGCTTGTCAAACATTTCAGATAGATCAGTATCTTCGACATAAATTGCAGACTGTTTATTACTTTGTTCCACGTCTTCTGAGTCGCCTTCGTCTGAAAGTTGATGTTTCCTTCCTTTCAACCCATTGGGAGAGACATCAATATCTTCTGATTTGAACACCGTAGACGGAGCTATGTCTTCGGATTTTTGAGGTAACTCGTATTTGTCCAAATCAATGATCAACGGGTTAGTGGTAGGAAGGAACTTACTAGCTTCTTCCATCCCTCTCTGGAACTGCGAGATGGACTCGCTATTGCTGAAAAAGTTCTGCAGCTGAAGCAGGCTTGTGTTTCCAAAGGCGTTCGTCTGGGTATTGCCATTGTCGTTGGAGCTGTTAAGAGTACCAAACGACGATTGTGAACTGGCTTGCAGCAACGAATCAGGTGAAAACTCCAGTGAGGAATTATATTCACTGGGATCAATACTCCATAGAGGTTCGATTGAATTACTGTTGCTTGTAAAGTCACTTCGAAACCCATTAAAACTATCAAGACTGTCTGAAGGCTGGTGACCGTAATTTCCTGGATGGTAGGGCGAAGGAGGGTATTTCTGACCGATGACGTCATACAAAGATTTCTCAGCCGCCTGTATGGCAAGTGGATCGTGGAACATGCTTGGCTTCTCTTCCATATTCTCTTCAAGCAGTATCTGATTAAGGAACTTCAGCACTGGATCAGAGTCTTGATCATCTGGCGACTGTGATTCGTAGCTCACATTCGAAGATAAAGGAAAAGTATCGGGGCTCGGATTCGATGGCATGAAAGGGATGTCGAGGATATCAAGATCCAGATAATCAGGTGTGCTCCCATTGCCGTTGGACTTAAACCCGTTCACTGGACTTGGCATTCCACTGAATCTGGGATCCATGACAATTGATACCTTAAGTCCCTAACCAAATAAAATGCAAGCTTCGGTGAGTCAAAATTTAAAAAAAAAAAAAAAACTCAGTTACGCAGGACAACAATAAGGTGGTAAAAACAAAATTATCAAACTAAATCACAGTTCCTTTCCCATGAATAAGTTAAGTCATCAAGACCCCCCCACCCCCACCCCCCCACCCCCCCACCCCACACACACACACACACAGAGATATGGTAAAAATGCAGATACAATATAAACAGATCAATCCCAAAAAAAATACTGTCGGAAAAAACTTCAGAATACAATATGAACCGAGAAATTAAAAACGAAAATTTGAAATTAAGCATAAGAAGAAGCACTGGATTATATTACAGATCCGGCGGCGTAAGCGAGCTATAGAAACCTAGAAAAACTAAGCAAAAATCGGCCGGCGAATTGAAAGGAGTACCTTTGACTTGTTGAAAAGTTGAAGGAAAGGAGACAATCACAGATATGGCGAAGCTTAGGGTTTCGCAGATCGAAAGGCGGAGGAGGAGAGACAATCACGATTATGGAGCGAGTGACTGTAGTTTTAATGGAGAGACCGAGTAGGAAAAAGATCGCTTTTTTAATTGTTTTCTTTTTTGGGATAATTATAATTTACACACCATCCACTTCTTGGACCCGCTCTACACGTGTATAGAATAATATATGAGGATATCACGAAATTTAAACATATATTTGCTTTATTGATTTTTTAAATTAATAAATTAAATAAGGGAAAAATGACAATAAGACCAATTTTCAGCATTTTTTTGGTAATAAGGCCAATTTCTAATTTTCGTGTCAATTAGGTCATTTTGTGTCAATTAGGCCAAAAAAATATACTTGGAAGGACGAAACTACCCTCGACATATCCTACTCCACCCCAACCCCCCCAAACCCCTAATCTACGCCCCCCAAATCCACGATCGGGAAATCGCGATCGGGAAATCGACCAGCCGCCTTCTACCCCGCCGACCCCACCGCCGCGACGCCGACGACCCCGCCCCCACCCCCACGGCCAGATCCTCCTCTCATCTCCTCCCCGCCGGTGCAGACCCTCGTGTATTCGACACGGGCGAGGTATCGGCGACGAGTTTCTCCGGTGTCATTCCCTTCCCCGAGCCGAGTTCAACCTCCTCTCCCTTCACTGCCCCTCCCCTTCCCTCGTCGCCTTCGTCGGGTCCGGGCCCCTCCCTCTCACCTCCATCGTCCTCGCCTCCAACCACCTCAAAACCGCCGTCTTCCACAACTACCGGTGAAGGACGCCACCGGTGAGCACCTTGAATTCTCCGCTGCGATAATCGATTTCATGCAGTCCGTCTCCCTCGGCATCGATAGATCGATCGATTTCATCTCCGCCGCCAACCTCGTCGTCGTCGTTCCTGTCTCAGTTCAAATGTCAGATGCGCCGCCGCCCTCCTTGCCGGCGATTTCGAATCCAGGTACGCGATTTCGAATCCACGTACCCGATCAGTGCTTAAAAGCTTGATTCAGCATGCATGCAAAGTGTGTGTGTGTGGATTGATTCAGTGTGCATTGAGCATGCATTCAGTGTTCATTGTTTTTTATTATGCATGTTCAGTGTTTTTTCGTTGCATTCAGTGTTAATTGAGCATGCATTCAGTGTTCAGTGTGCATGCATTCAGTGTTCCTGCACTGAGCTTGTCATTCAGTGCTTAATTGGTTCAGTCAGTGTCTAATTCACCATGCGCTTTTTTCATCATGCGTTCAGTCAGTGTTTAATGGCTTGATTCAGTGTGCATTGAGCTGGACTAATTGCACTTACACACTGTACCCACCTGTTGCACACTGAATCCATACTTAACCATATGGACTCAGTGTTGATTTGCTTCATTCAGTGTCTGAATGAATACCAGTTTCCCTAGGATACCTGTTCCCATTCAGTGTTGTGTTTCTGTGTTCATTTTATGCAGTCAGTGTTGTATTTATGCGTTCAGTGTCAGTGTTTCTTGTAGAGATTCACGGCTGCGACCCTCGAAGGATCTACGTGAAGGGAAATGCGGTGGATGTTTCTGGATTTATTCCAGACAACAAAAGATTCATAGCGGCAGTGGACAAACTTTGTCCAGACTCCGATAAGTATCCCTATCCTACGTTTAAATTGTGTGCCATTGTTGGAGCTATGGAGAAGGCGTTGATGGACTGTGGCCGATTCTTGATTCATCCTATCGATGAAGTACTCACCTGCTACTGATTCTTCTGGCACAACTTTTTGTTGCTGAATTTTATGTGCAATTATTATACTGTATCTTCTTTCAAACAAGTTATGGGTGTAAATGTAAGCAAAATTTGACTATATACTTTCGATTTGAATATGAATGTTAGGTATATATGATCTCGAACCAAACTCGAGCAATATAGCATTCAACATGATGTCCAGTAGTTTGACTCGACTCGGTTATTTTGCGATCCTGCGTGCATTAATTGAAAATCAAATAATCTGAAAACTCGAAATCGAATAAAAAACATAAAAATCTGATATAAAATAAATTTTTTTTTTGTATTCCATGTTTTTTACGAATCTCATCGTATGTTTTTACAGTTTATATATGGGTCTACATAATTTGTGTTGTCCTATGGCAGTAAATAGTAAACATCATCAAGGACGAAGCTAAGAAGAAGTCAAAAGGATATGCATTCATTCAATGCACTTCGCAAGAGGAGGCAGTGCTTGCTTTGGAAAGCATGGATCATCAGGTTCAATGTTGCTTTTGTTTTCTTGCAGATGGATTCTCAAATCAGAAATAAAGTTTGTATGAATTTTTTTTATTTTTTTTAGCTCGTTCAGCTGCTGTTTAGGTACAAATTCAAATTCACTTCTCGAGAGATTGCGATGGCGGTCCGATTGGTGCTTCCCGGCGAGCTGGCGAAGCACGCCGTTTCTGAAAGGGACTAATGCAGATACCAAGTTTACTAGTTCTTGAATGGAAATTGAATTGTGATTTATGATGAATGACTTTAATTGATGTAAAGGAAAATGATTGATTTGGTGAAATTGTAATGGAATGTTGAATCGATGTTTTTATCACGAGTTTTGTGTATTTTTCATTCGAGTTTTATGTATTTTTATTTTACATTCAGTGTGTTTATACGACATTTAGTGTTAAAATATGACATTCAGTGTGTTCAGTGTTAAAATATGTCATTCAGTGTTAAAATATGTCATTCAGTGTGTTCAGTGTTAAAATATGTCATTCAGTGTTAAAATATGACATATTTTAACAGTGACCTCCACATCACATAACATTGGACAACCTAAAATCCAATTGCACCAAGATTCTGAATTCAAACCACACAGTACATTTGGAAGTCTAAAATAAATATTATTCCAAAAAAAAATCAATACTTCGACCCTTTCAAACATATTTAACAAAAATGTATCACGTGACAATTTCGATTACAAAACATTGCAGCAAATAAAACTTTCATACATGAAATATAATAAATACATAAACGTCGGTACTGCGCCTGATGATCAAGATCAAAATCATGGGAAAGTAGTCGAAATAAGGCATTTGCTCCTCGGGGTCGGAGGAGGACTGTACGGTGCGGCAGCAGCCACACTTCTCGATTTCGAGTTCTCCTTCGTACGCACACTAAGCTGGCTAACACTGCAGTACATCCCGGAAAGAAAATATGCAACAGCTTTGAAGATGCCTAACAACTTTTGAGCGCCATTTCTGGTAAAAAGAAAAACGTACATAATTATTAAGAAGAAAATAAAACGACAATAGACCACCTGTAATCAACTCAAATCGTGTATAAAAAACACAACTGCAGCAACAAATTCCAGTCGCCAACCAATCAATCCCAGGAAGGCTTCACAAATATTTTCTAGTAAGTGCGCGAACTTTTGTATCAAAATGTGATGATGTAA
Source organism: Euphrasia confusa (assembly GCA_954870475.1). Lineage (NCBI taxonomy): Eukaryota > Viridiplantae > Streptophyta > Magnoliopsida > Lamiales > Orobanchaceae > Euphrasia > Euphrasia confusa. The sequence continues at coordinate 12,666,376 of OX940965.1, forward strand.
CCCGACTTCCAGGAAGGTAAAGTGGATTGAGGAGGGTTTGCAAAATATAAAAGCATTTATTGTTAAAATATCGGAACTACATCATATTTGTAGACATTCACTATATATAATAGTAGCTTATTTTATTTCCTTCTTCCTGAGGAACAGAATCATATTAGAAATCATGTACTGCTAGTTTCACGTAGTGAAAAACATTCGATCAAGTGCAAGCAAAAGCTTCTCCGTGCTACATTAAAAAAGTTTGATCTGAATGTTCTTTATGTCGAGAGTCTAAATGTAAGAATAAAATAGTCTTGGTTTTTGTAAATTTCAAAATAAATTTCTTTTAACTATGTCAAAGCACTGTATGTTTTGTAAAATACTAACAAATACTCGTCGTGGCTCGCTTTCAGCTTGTCCTTGATATCATAAAAAGTCCGGATGATGGTGAGCAAGTTGGACCTCATCTGTTCATAGGACCTGGAACACCAAAAAACACACACGGATGTGAGTACAAACACTGAGTGGCACACACAAAGCACTGGACATGCATATACAACACTGAACATGCATATACAACACTGAACAGGCCACATACAACACTGAACAGCCACCAAAAACACACAATCAACACTGAGTGGCCATGTAATGGCACTGAGTGGCATGAAGAGGCACTAGAATGGCATGAAGAGGCACTGAACAGGAATACACAACACTGAACATAACATTTTAACACTGAACAGGCACCAAAAACACACAATCAAAAACTGAGTGGCCATGCAATGACACTGAGTGGCATGCAGAGGCACTTAAATGGCATGTACAACACTGAACAGGACATTTTAACACTGAACAGAACATATTAACACTGAACAACCACCAACACACACAATCAACACTGAGTGGCCATGCAATGGCACTAGGTGGCATGCAGAGACACTGAACAGGCATATACAACACTGAACAGAACATAAAAACACTGAACAGACACCAAAAACACACAATCAACACTGATCAACACATAATCACACCGAACCTCCATCAAAACACATAAAAAACACTAGACATTCATTCATGCAATGGAAATTAACAGATTGAAAGTGAAAATTGAATTAGGGTTCGAAATACTTACTTCCTCTCCTTCTTCTCGCCGGCGGCAGGCTGAGGGCTCGCCTGCTCTTCACTCGACGGAGTGTACTGAACAAGCCTCCGTTCAGTGTTGTCGGAAGCAGCAGCGGCGGTTGGAGTCGATTTCTTCGCGGCAGCGGTTCTTCTCGACGGAGCCATAGAGGAGATGAAAACCGAACAGCTAGCTGAGATGAGAAGGAAAAGTGAGAGGATTTCGTGTTGGTGGTGGTTTCGAAGGTTGGTTTCTGTGTGTTCTAGCGGGAGCGAGAGAAAGAGAGAGAAGATGTGTGTTTCGTGGCTTCGTGCGGGAAAAGAAATAAATGAGGAAACCCGTTTGTTCAAATGTGTATATATGCGAGGGCAACGATGTCTTTGCACATTTTAGGCGGCCTAAATGACACGCGTAATTTCTCGAAAGCCTTATTACCGAAAAAATGCTGAAAATTAGCCTTATTGCCATTTTTCCCATTAAATAATTGTGAATAAGTTTAAAAATAATAATAAAATTGTATTTTAAAATTTTAAAATAATAATTATTATTATTTCAAATGAATGTGACAATTATTTCCAAGGGTGCATTTCTTAAAAAAACCATTTTTAATAATATATTTTTATGATAATAAAGAACATAGTAGTAGTTAGTATTTTACGGCACACGAACTATATACTACTCCATATACTTGCCCGTTGACCCTTGAGCTCAGGTCTGAATGTCTGATACTAGCTCGTGAGTCTCATTAAAGGTGAGATTTGCGGCTGATTATGTTTCCATGATCGTTTTGTGGTAGTTTAATTAATTAGTTAGTTAATTTCAATTTTATTTAAAAATATTCTTTTTCTATTCGATAGAGTTTGACACATCTTTTTTATTAAATAAATAAATTGAAAAATATTACATTTTGACAAAAAAATTAAAAAGTAAAAATATATTTTTAAGTGAAAAATTAAGTATTTGTGAGTAATATTTAAAAAATTATGTTGATAAAATAAAAAATATTTAAAAAAAAAAGGTATTAATTATTTTGGGATAGAGGTGTAACTGTCTACGTAAGAAATAATTTCTTATAAGTCATTACCTAAGAGATATTGTAATTAATATTTTGATAGCAATAAAGTCATAAAAAGAGGCCCCACCGTCATTTTTTTCTTCAAAGATTAGACAATATGGTATTATCATGTGTTGTATGCATGCCTTTATTCTTTAAATCTAATACTCCTACCTAATATTCTCTTCATCCTCTAACACTGCATAGATAAAAATAAATTGCAAAAGTTATATTATTGAATTTTTATGTGTTAAATAATAAAATAGTACTATATAAAGTAATGTTATAGTAGTAATATATATTCTTTTCTAAGTAATTAATAATTTAGGTTAAAAAATAATAGTATTAATTTAAATAAATGAGTATTGAAAAAATATTGTTGTGAAAATTTCTTCATTTATTAAATATGAATAATTACTTATATAATAATTACGGTATATTTACACAAAAAAAAAATTACTACTATAATAACAAAAAACAAATTGTACATTTTTACAATTTCAAAAATCAAATTAACTTTTATCTCAGGAGTAAAATTTCTACAAATTTATAAACATTTTACTGTAATCCAATAAAAAAATCCTTTTTAAATATAAAAAATTGGTTGTCAATTTTTTTTATAATTACACCATGGATTTTGTCAATGATGCTTAGTTGTTATTCTTCGCCCCATTTCCACTGATCTCAAATCTCATTTAAGTAAATAATTATTTTTTATTTTTAAAAACATATACTCCCTCTATCTTTTAAAATGCATACTTTCCTTTTTAGTCCATCCCTTAAAACAGTGCACATTCCATAAATGGAATGTCTTTTCATAACTTTATCCTCTCAATACACATTTATTTACCATTATACCACTACTTTTTCAACTAACTACTTTATTACTTACACATCAATACCTATTATACCCCCACTTTATATTATAAAACACACAAAAACTCACTTTTTCTTAATCCGCGTGCAAGTTTTTCTATGCACAGTTTTGGGGGAAGGAGGGAGTATATTTTTATATTTTCACTTAATTTTTAAAATTACTTCAAATTATTTATGTTATAAATTTAAAAATATATTTTACTTTCAACTTTTTGATTAAAAAAACCAATAAAACTGTATAGTTATTTTTAATTTAAAGTGATGGAAAAGATATGTTTTACATATCTCCCAAATTTATCCTTTTTTTTAATGTAATGATAAAAAAAAGAATACCCTACAGCCCTACTGCAAGAATTCTTCTACTAAATTCTCCAATTCTTAGCTTTATACCAACAACAAAAAAAGGGAAAAGTTTTAAGGTGGGTATGATGTCAACTCCAATATACAGTTATATTTTTACTTTTCTTTTAAACATGAGAATGACCTAACCCCATCTGGGGTCTTTGATAAGAGGCTTGGTTTCAAATTCCGGTTCAAACATGAGAAGTACTGCTAATGTGTCTTTGAATAATCCACATTTCAAAATCGAACATTATGAAACGCATCGAACTACGCCGGGTGTTTTAACGACACTGACTCGATGATCGATCATTGCCCAACGGCTCAAGGCAGAGAGGGAAACACCGAGTTCCCTAGGCTTTGCCGAGTAGCTCCGATATTATAAATCAAATACATGCACAACTGCTCTTATACATTATAAAGACCGAAACGAAAACCTATTAAACGAGTCTCAGACGAACACTAAGCTTATTAGTTATTACAGTCGAATTCACAACATGTGAACCGTTAAATCCCCGGTTCTGCAGAACCGGTCAAACCGAACCGAAACTTCACATGAAAGAAACATATATGCATGCAACTAATGTTGGGAAGGCTCTGGTTCCTTTTCACTCATTTACAAGTGCTAACTATAACCCTCCCATAACCATTATACTTTTTTTTTTTTTACAGTAAATCAATCACAGTCAATAAGTAAAAAAAAATGACCTGTGACTCTAATGCTAACATTCTCAGAGAAGAAGGCAAGTATCAGGCTGTGACTTGAGCTGTTGTTTGGATTGCTGCTGCGACCAATACGCATGAGCCGTCAGCACTCTGTCTAGTAGTTCCTGAGGCACGGGCTCCCCACGCCTTTGCTGAGGGGATATTCTTGCTGTGTGGACCAGTGTTTTCCACTTATCCTGTTAACGCAAATTAATATTGGACGCGTAAATATCCGAAGCATTCAGACAAACAAAAAGTTTGATTTTTCGCTTCACCTTCAAATCGACGTAAGTTCTGTGTTTCGCGCTATCAAAAGCTCTCAGCTTTACGTCGCGCCATCTGCAGATATAATCAAAGCAAATAAACATTCCAAATATCGTACGAGACTTGATTATATATTATAGTATAGGTATTATACCTTCCGGTTCCAAGCTTCTCAACTGCCTGAACTAGAGCTTCGACTTCAGCGACAGTAAAAGGCCTACGAATTCTGCGCTGCGCGGACTCAGATCGCTTGAATTTGGCCGATGATAGAGGAACAAGTGCTTTCGATTCTGAGTCATTGTTGAAACTGGGTCCAGGAAGATCTGGGGAAGGATCTAGATGCCTCTGCCGCCCTCCACTTCTAGCAGTAGGTGGGTACCTGATAAATATATCATCAGCAGACGACCTTCGGGAATGTGGACTTTGACCTAGACGAGCTTCGGGATAAAGCCGAATCGGTGGTGCTGGAAGAGGGCTGTTGGGCTCAAGAGTAAATCCGAGCGAGTCTATCTTGCTGTTGTGAGAAATTCCGGTCTGAGCTAAAGTCTTGTTATCGTCTCTGATCTTCTTGCCCTGAAGAAGTACTCCGACTCGTAATCCGCCACCAAGCACTGAATTTACTGATTCCATAACTGTTTTCTGCGTAGTATTAAACAAAACATGTTCGGTCGGTGCAAGTCAACGGATTAATTAGTCAGTCGTATATATTCAACGTTCGAATCACCTTCAGAGAACCAACAGTCGAAGTTTCTGGAATCTCGATATATAACTCCGGAACCTTGAATGACTTGATCTTAAGCTTCACTGCGCCAAAGAGGAAACATGCAACAACACATGAGAACGCGCTCAGAATCAAGAAATCGAACATGTTCAAAACTTAGCTCTCGTACCTGGTGTGTTCTGGGAATGGAAGGAGTCGAAGGATCCATATCCACCACCCGGGGAAGAACCGAGTCTTTCGTCTCCACTAATGACCTTTTCAGGCGCCCCTCCTTCATCGGAAGTAGAACCCGAGCCACATTCGTAGAGTTTTCTCTTTTTGAAAGGGTAATCCCTCGGAGACCTTTGCCACTTGGCGCAGTTCTGATTGGTGGGATAATGGCTACTCGCTGCATCAAACAATAAAACTTAACAAGCCACTAAAGAAACAGCGCACAGCTACATCAAATCGAGCAACTCAACTCACCGGCATTATTAGATGGTACCAACCTCCGGAATCTACGATCTCCGGGACGAGGCGGTAGAGGCTTAATGGCCTTATTTCTAGTGCTGCTGGGTTCAGTGTACTCGAAAGAGTTTTCGTCATCATCATCCCTACTAGAAACTAACTTTACATTTTCCCGACTAACCGGGAAAGAACCACATGGAGCTTGGTCCCTGGGAAATGGAAACTTTACATTATTAACTACTGAACAAACTAATTCGGATGGTTTTCCATCCTGATTTTCTCGATAACCTATTGACAAATTCCTAGTATTATTTGCAGTTTCCCTACTGTTATCCTCTGACCCACAATTAGCGGAGAGTCTAAAACCGGATGACTCGCCATCTACCGGATTAGAAATCCCGAGGCGGAGGTTGCAATCATCATCGATCAACTTTTCTGCTGGGCCAACCTTTTCAGAGAAACCGGAAGGCGTTATCGCATAACCAGGATCGTTTTGAGCACATGCAAGTTCATTTGAACAAGAATTCTGCCCGGGGAGCTCAGAGACAAGTTCGGTTATTATAAAATTTCTTTCCCAACAATCCTGATCTCGGGGCTTATTACCTCCCTCGTCTTTTTCCTTTTTAACGATAGGAGCCACCACAAGCGGAGACTGCTCCACCACCGATTGCAGTTGGGAGCTTTCCCTGTCCGACAGTAACCTTCCAGCTACGGTGGCCAACAAGTCGAACGCACACATTTGCTTGACATCACCTTTTCTCTTAAATAAACACCTCCTCTGAAACAAAACAATGAGATCAATTACAAGATTTGTTTTTTTTTTTCATACATGGATAAAATTGATGGTGATTACTTACCCTGGCTGATCTAGCTGCTCGCGGCGTGTGGGGAAGGCGCAGACAATTATATCGATCGTCTAACGACTCTAATCTCTTTTCCAACTCCATATCTCAGAACCATGCTCAGAAAAACACGAACTTTACGACATAAATCACAGAGCTAGAAAAATCAGCAAGAGCCCGAAAGACGACACATTTATACCTGCCAAACGAAAACACACAGGCAATCAGAAAATACTACTGATACACACATGAATCAACTTGGAAAAATTGTAGTAATCTGTAATTCAAAAGTGGCAACAAGCATACATTCATAAAAACAAAAAACAAAAATGTACTTTGATTCCACCATTTTCTTTCTTACATGATTCTCACCTTTAATGACACAATTTTTCTTCCACCCAACATGAATTTTCCTTCAATTTCCACATCAAACATACAAAAAAATTTAAAATATTGAAAATTCAAGAAAGATAAACCTTAAATCATATCCCAACACAAGTCTTGTGATGATACATTTCACTTTAGATCTTGAAAGAAAAAAGAAGTCTTGTATAATTTGTGTGTAAAAACAAAAAAATAAAATAAGAAAAGATTTACATACGGCAAAAACCCTGTGAAAAAAACCAGAGCTTGTACCATTGCTTAAACCCCCCAACTCAACTCTTATACCATTGATGCGAAGAACTGCCTGAAGACCTGTTCATCTGTCGCCGCCACGTGGAGGAGAGAGAGAGCAAAACCTGTGGTCTTTCCTTCGTTTACACTCGAGACAAAAACGATGGGTCACCGAGCAAGGAGGGAATTTTCTTCCGATGTTTTTGCGTTATTTCCGTGCCCACAATTATTATTAGTAATTTTTTTTCTTGGGATCTTTTATTTATTTATAATTACGTATAATTATTACTCGATTGAAAAAATGTTACTAAAGTTTTAAAAATTAGCTAATGGTCCGTTTGTTTTGGGGTGAATCAGAGTAAATCAAGGGTAATTTAATCATTAATCTTGTTTGGAACCAAAAAATAGAATGTGAATCATAGTAGATCGGGGTGAATCGGGGTGAATGAAGGGGAATTTATTTACACTGATTCCCCCTCTGATTTTTACCTCCCGAATTGGGGATGAATGGAGGTGAATCAATGAAAAATAAAAATAAAAATTGTATTTGACAAAAACACCCATACGATATATTTTGAGGGCCAAACTCACCATCGTCATTCTCACTGCTCTCCAAAAAGCAAACCGAAGAAAAACCTACAGGTAACTGTGAATCTGCTTGAGCAATGTGCTATCATCAATTCAATTGTTGTTACTCTTTATTATTCTTCTCTATTTTCTAAATTTATTAGAAAACTAATTTTTTCCTATGTATATTCATAGATGGATTTAGATATTTTGAGTGCAATAATCAATTGGTTTGTTGTGGTGACGACCACTTTTCGGTACCTTGATGCTAATGGTCTGTTAGCTGATGGAGATGGCGGTGAAATTGACAGAGATATTCATAAGGAATCTGTTGAAACTCGCATTTTTGTAAGAGACATCATGACCAACCGAGTGATATGTAGGGATATGATTCGGATGAGCGAGACTGCATTTTATAATTTTTGTGACCTATTAGCAAAATATGTAGCAACGATTGAAGTTATTTTCTAGTTTAAAAGCATCTTTGCACTGTAACTTATCACTATATTTTTATCTTTGATATGAGAAGAATTTGATCAAATTCTTCTCTAAGACCTTATCTCTTTTTCTGTTGTCCGTGTTTATAAAAATGAATCCTCAGAGGACTTGCTGAAGTTAAGTCCAAAGCACAAGCAATACAAAATAGTTAAAAAACAAATAGCAAGTACAAAATCCTAATGAGTGATGTTATTTATCAACTGTGATGGAGAATGTGGGACGTGGACACCAAACTCCCTCTAATACCATTCACCCTTCCCGCCATATCAAAATCTACTTAAAGCAAGTTCCCTCCAAAATCAACTACATGAGCCAGAATCCCACAAAACTAGTACACAAATCCCCTCCAAATCAAATTCCCTCCAAATCAAAATCGCATATTATCATCCCAAATCCCATCTTATTTGTAGAAAATCACCCAAATCCCATCTTATTTGTGTAGAAAATCAAAATTTCGAGTGAATGAAATTTGATTTCTGCCTAAAGTCAAGCTGTAATGATTTGCCAAAATTAAAACGTGATTCATTTTTTATTTTGGCCAAAATTATGAACTTCAACTCTCTTGATATCGCAGGCCTATATATAGGTTCATTCAACCATATACCTTCTACACAAAATCACATCGCAAAACTAAATTTCAACCAGTTATGCCTCCTAAAAACAATGCCGACAAATTTAGCTTTACTCAGGAGATGGATGAAGTTATTTTAGATGCACTGTCGCATCAAGCAAACGTCGGACAACGACCTGGTGGAACATTCACTGCCATGGCTTACAATTCTGTTTTGGGGGAGCTTAGCTCAAAGTTCCCTCATATCGTATGGGGCAAGGACAAGGTCAAGAACAGACTCAAGTACATGAAAGCTAAGTTCTCTGAATGCTATGATTCGTTTAGGAATCTATCGAAGAGTGGATTTGGGTTTAATCCAATCACTAAGAAGTTTGAAGTCGAAGATGATGTCTGGGCTGAAATTATCAAGGTGATGTTATACCTGTCTTCTTCATTGTTTTAAATTTACAGGCATCATAAAATATTAGATGCAATATTTATTTTCATTTATTTGTTATAGGCTAATCCAAAAGCTGAAGATTGGAAGGATAAACCAATGCCGTTGTTTGAGAAGTTGCAAGAACTATTTGGAAAGGACAGAGCTACTGGCGATAATGCTGTTACCGCCGCTGAAGTTCGAGCTAGGCGAAAACAGGTTGTTCGGAAGCAAGGACAACTCATTGAAGATATAGATCAACTAGTGTCGCAGAACGATCTTGGACTCGAAGCTTTGAATGAGTTTAACATTGGATCTAGTCAGACCACATCTGGTGGGAAAGAAGTTGTTGTTGAAATAAATGCCTCACACCAAGCTGAAACTAGTGCAAAACCAAGCAAAAGAAAGAAAAGGTTGGATGCCTTCTTGGAATCATGCAACGAAATGTTGAGTGCAAATATTGACAAAGTTATTGCATCAAAGAAATCACTTGACCCTAATGATGTTCAGCAGTGTTTGGTGGAAATTGATTTCGATAATCGATTTCGGCGTAAGGCTTATTTTCATCTCTGTAGGAATCGTGTGGACTACGATATTCTAATTGCACTGCCTGGAGTGGAACGGGCGTCTGCACTATGGGATATACTAGTTGAAGCAAATGTCATAAACAAGTTAGAGCCGTCTCCATATGATCACAGATTCATGTGATTTTTCCTAGCGACATCACTTCTACGAGAGTTTAATATTTTTTTCATTTAGCTTTTTTCATACTAGTAATTTGGAAGTTGTTGCTGCTGTTTTCTCATATTTTGCGTTGTTTTCTCATGTTTTGTTTATTTGTTTGTTATCTCTGTTATTTTAATGAAGTGATGTTTTTTTTATTGAATTGCAAATGTCTTGCTCAGATTTTTACATTGTTGCTGATGTTTTCTCATATTGTTGCTGCTAACCGATCGAACAGGGTGCTAATATTGCCTCCAAGTTTGTGTGATGATTTCGGAAGATCTTCATATTGACAAATGATGTCAAGGGTTATAAATGTAATTGATTAACATTTATATTTTTAATTCATTTTCATTTAAATAGATTACCCTAGTAAGAAAATTTTGTATCCAAACACAAAATTTAAAACATTTACTTCGATTCACCTCGATTACCTTCCCCTGGGGTAAATTTAAAAATTTACCCTCACCCTGATTCACCCCAAAACAAACAGACCATAAAAGTATGAGTATAGTGGTAATTACTAGTGATTTTTTTTTTCTGGAAATATCAATTATTGTGTTCATTTACAAAATGTACACTTCTAATTATTATGATTTTCTAATAATAGTATTTGGTCCCATTTGTTTTGAAATTTCAATTTTTTTTGGATAATGATATTTTATACAGGTGAAATCCGAGATGCAAGGAAGTCTAATAATGTTCCACAAAACTACAACTAATTATTGCCAGTTTGTTTCCCCTTAAAACTCAGCAAACTCAACATCTACATTTTGTGGTTTAACTAAAACTTAGCATAAAATAAAATCTTACTGACAAAGTAAATGATCACGAGTAATGACAAAGCTCACAATTTTTGTTTTTAAATGAATATACATCAAGTAATTACTTTAAAATTACTCCTTTTCTATTACTCAATAAAAAATAAATTTTATTTTTCAAATTTGTACAAAAATTATAGATCAGTGAATCCATCGACGAATTTCTTCTTGGTGAAGTGAAAAAAAAATGATCAAAATATACAACACAAATGACATTTGATTTCATTTCTTAATACAAATACTTTTGGACAGAATCCACGGCGGTAACAAGTCACTAACAATCATGGAATTCGAAGCCCTCATACATGTATGTTACCCGATACAACCGACAACAGACAACAAAAGCTAAATGATACAACAAACAAACTGCAACACAAATATTAAATTGCCTCAAACTGACAAATCAGGATACTGCCACGGATTAAATTCCACCGTCTGAACATCACCTGTGTCGATGGCCTCTGAGGAGTCGACAGCATTCCGATGCTCTGTATACTTGCCGTTGTAATAGTATATTTCCAAGTCGCCCCATGGCGTAGGTGTAACTTCATCCGTTGGATCAAACCACTTGGGGCTGAAGGGATCACCTTTCGCTTCTCGGTTTCTCTTTTCAGCTCTCTGTCTCTCCTCCAAGCTGAAAAAATAAAGCAGCACCTTGAAGTCAGGAATACAGTACTAAGTAGAGAACAATTATAGAGTATGTGATTCTGAATTTATAGTTTTGATTTCTCCATCATACATAAGAGATTAACAAGTAAACATCATCAGGGAAACTACGACACTATCACGCAGTGAAAAAGCATATTGCAATTGCAGTATTAAGAAAAAACAAATCGAGAAGATATGATAAGAAAATGAAGTAATTATCAAACACACTGTTTAAGATTTTAATGAATCATCAACTCACAACAATTTTCCCAAAGAATAAAAAAATCCGCATAATATCACAAGGACATGTTTTCATTGGAATGTTTAGTACATTCATCCAAAATCAAGGACCACAATTTTCATTTCATCTCAAAGAGGCATGTACAGCATATTTGAACAAACTGAATGGCAAACACAAACACACACCTGCTCTTTTCAGCACCTGCCTTGGAAAGGTCACCTTTCTCTAGTGCCCATCTATCAGGACGTAAACGTGAATCAGACGCCAATAACTTCTTGGGTGCAGTGTCGAAGCTATTTAATTTAAGAGCAAAGTTGGTAAACTGAAATTTATCATTTGGCGGAGGAGCTGCAACATGCCAAACCTACTTAAACATCAATTTTTATTTGTCAGTCCACAGTTAGAGAAACTATTAAAATATAATGCCAAAACCACTGCAAGATCTTGACATTAAACATGAAGGAAAATGAAGTTAATAAAAGAAGAGAAAAAAATAAGTTATAACACCAAATCATTTTACTCATCCGTTCTGAAATATTTCAACATCTCAAAACTAGGCCATGGTTTTCATAAATTTATGTAGAAGATAAAAGAAATGCCACCATTTAAAATCGCAAAAGTATTTAATTAACTGGAGAAGATGAGTGAATCGCAGAAACGTCACCTCTTTCAGTTCTGTGCCAGGAAGAGGTTCCCCCTCTGAATCACATGGTTGGTAACTCATGGACTCACTCCATTTTCCGGTCATCAGTATTTTAGGTTCCTCATCAGCATTATACACATATCCATCTACCTCATACCTATTAGCTCTGCACCCCAAATGATCTTATATACATCAGCAACAGTGGCATATTATTTAACCAAACACAATTATTATTTGATAGAATAGATGCAAAATAAAATAAAAAATCGAATCACAACCAAGAAATATTCTTATACACAGCTGAGATTGCTATAATTGTGATTATTAACAGTTTAATATAAGCAATTGATTTCTATAACAGGGGATATCATTTGATGGAGCTACGGCCTACGAGAATATATTTTTTCTTGACTATCTATAATAGGATGTTATATCATCTCAGTGTACTCTCAAGAATGCAGCTAATTTGAGTTGAGGAAGATGAAAACAAAGTGACATACCCGAACCAGCCGCAAGGTTGAAAATAGAGAATAACTTTGTCCCCTGTAGTTAAATTCTTCAAGACCATTTCTCCTGGAGAATCGACCCATGTTCGTCCAAATATTAAATTGTTAACTTTGGTAGGAGGGGGAACCAAATCCAAGACAATACCGTCTCTTTTAAGAGTCACACGTGTTCTGCATTGAAGCCATCACATAAATTAATTACTTAATTTGGAACATCAAGAACTTATAAAATCAATATTGTATCGCAACTACAAACAATATATCAAACTGATACCATGAAAAGTTATGAAACGACAAACAAACTAACCTTCCAACAGGATAGACATCCACTGAGTTGCCTAAAAACTTGGTTCTTAACTTAGATGTCACATCATAAGTGAAGTGCTCATTTTCAGCATGCCCAGCACTCATTGGAGGGTGGTGGCTGATCTACATATTATAAAACTTCAAATTAACAAACTGGAGACATCCAAAGGCAACTAGCTTCACATAAAAAAGTTGATCATTGTATTTCCCATTATATGAATATTCCGTAATAGTGTGATACTGCAAGTCCATATGAATTATTGTTTCCTATTAAATTCCAGTACAAGAATCCATGCAGTAGATCAGGATTCAGGGAGGGAAAGTCAATCCAAGGGAGGTGAATTGGATAATAAACCACAAGGCTATAGAATATAGATGACTAATTAACCTGCTCTGATATGAATCTAATCCCATCATGGTTAACCATTTCATATGTTTCACCGAGAATCGGGTTGAAAGGCTTCCAAGTACGCTGGTAAGCAAAATAAACAGACACTGCCCATGTTGCTGCATCAAATAACAGAAAGCAATTCTTTAATGCATAACATACCAAATATAGTTGATAACACGATCATCCAAGTATTAAGCACCTCCAATATATAAAAGAAGAAATACTTACATGCATAAATCATTCGCATGTAGGGATCTTCGCATTTATCTGCTTGATCTAAAAGGTGTGCATATTCCATTAGCTTCCAAAAGAATCGCAAGGATAACATCAGTTGAGTTGAAAGCACATTTAATAGTCTAATAATGCAGCAAGGGTAATGGGGTAAAAAAAAGAGTGCAAACCTCTGCCATTTTCTGAAGCATAGTCATTGGCTCAAATATGGCGACAGGGAGAGTCACCATTGATGTGATATCAGAACCAACATATTTTTGCATCATTTTCCAGTAGCCATCTCGTTCCTTTTATGAAGCAAAGGAACTTTCAGTATGACAGTAATATATATCTGAATGCATGCAACAGAAAAAATCATTTACAGATACAAATCTTAATGTAATTGAGCCCACCATTCCCGAAGGTCCTCGTGGCTAGTGGCTACAATTTATCAATGAAATATCCCAAAAACAATTCCAACAATAAAAATCAATTTACATCAATCAATAAATGCATGTAGAAGAAATATCTACAAGTCTACTTGATGAATACTGTAAACATCAAATAATTTATGCTCTTTAAAAACGTTCACATACACACATATCCAGGCTTCAATCACCAATAAGTAAACATAACCATCCAAAAACCACTTTGGGAACTGCCATTAAAATAATTGTCAAGAAAATGCATATAACCACAAGATAACCCACCTCCTGCTTCCATCTTCCTTTCTGAGCTTCATCTTCAGCATCTTCTTTTCCTCCTTCGGGATTTATGACTTCAACCCTTAAAAAAGAGTTACCAATTTTTTTGTCAGGAATCAAGAAATTTTTTATCTAATAAACACCATGTCCTGAGTATTACATAAAAAATGAGGTATATCTCTTAAATCAAAACACAAAAGCCAACAACAGAGAAGACATAAAATTAGAGGTTCCTAAACTTATTATCCATTTCCGATTCTTTATTTTCCCACCTCAGTATGTTACTCCTATTAAAGAAAGCGAAAACTTATTTGTTTATCTTCATAGATTTCATGCAAAACAATCAAAGACACTAAAACCTTTCAAACTTGTGATTTTAGCAGACACTGCAAACACTCCTCATTCAGTCAATCAATCAAGTACATCACGAACCCATTGCTCCCATATCCAAGCTCAACTCAAATTCATAACGAGCATATACAACACACAACCGACAATCAATCAAAACTAATCGAAACAAACGATGTAGACATAAAACCGACCATTCAAAAAGCTCAAATATTTCTATACCCTTCTATAGATTTATGCATGGCGTTGCTGAACATCGACAGCCCCGATGCCATGGCCGCGAAGAACCCTCCCTTGCTTTGATTCTTCTCCGGGCTTCCCATGATCTTCCACCAAAAAATAGAATTCAAATAAAGTACGGAGGATCAAAACCCAAATTTCGTAACCCTAATTAGATCGGCCAGTGCTATATTTTACCGATTAGCGAACTTGATCGATGAATAATATATCAGAAGACGTGTGACAGTATCGAGATTACGACAAACAGAAGGGGTATATACGGAAGGAAATAAATATAGAGCCGGGGCCGGCAATGGGGCTAGTTGGCGGTTGCAGCTCCCCATCACGCTCAGAATGCGACTGCGTCGTGAGCTTTCCACTCCGTGTTGAAGATGGTGAGGTTTGAAAAATTATTTGGAAGTTGGTCAAAATTGGATTTTTCGTCGGCCGCCTTCATATATGAACATGTGGGAAAATATATTTCGAGGAAATTGCACACAATAAGATTCAAACAAATTCAATTGTTAAAAATACGATCGGATGTTTATTTATTTATTTATTAAATAAAAAGTTATTAAAATTTAAAGTTTTATTTAATAATAAATAAATAAAATTACAAAATTTACTATAAATTTTAACTATTTACAAATACATCCCTAATTCAATTAACTCTAACTTATTCATCTACTCTCTTTTTCTCTCTTTGGCGGACGCACAAAAAGTAAAAAAATAAATTACAGTTTCTTGGTTCTCCTCGGAATCCTACGAACGCCGAAACCACGAACACGATGAGTACTAGCAGAGCAACGAAGAGGAGACGGGAAGAAGCCGCGGCGGAGGAGCTTCGGTCGAAGGCCGCGAATGACCGGCCGAGCAGAGGGATGCCGGAATCGGAGGCCGACGACATGTTCCTGTTGGAATGGTGTTCTTCATCCCACGTGTGTCGAACCGAAACGAGCTATATAGTGCGTCCTGTGTAGATGGATCGATTGTGCGACGTTAAGTGTCGAGTTGAGAACTTGAACTTAAATAGTCGACAATCAAGCCAAATGAGTCACACGGGCCTTATCGATCGTGTATACTTGGAGTATATAAACTTTGGTTGAGAATCGAGGTTGAACGACGGAAGAAACGGAGCGAAAACGAAAAAATCGGCATTTCGGCATTTTTATACTACATGTCGGCCGACACCCATTTTGCCTATGGGTAGTGTCGGCCGACACCATGTGTAATTTTATGGCGGTTTGACTTTTCAAAGGCTGTCGGTCGACAGCTTATATGTGTCGGCCGACAGCGGCGGAATTTAGGTCGCGGGACCGAATTTCTTCTCCTTTTCAACCCTAAACTCTCTCCCCCTCCTCCTATATAAAGAGGACCTTAGATCCACGGTTTGAGTGCTACATTACGTGAAATATCATCACCCCATAAGCACCAAAATACGAGGGAGTCGAGAGAATCGAGTGGGACTCGATACTACGTTTGGGGAACCGCCGTTCGTGATCAAGGAGGGTCCGTGCAACGAATTGAGGCCGGGTACTTTCGCGGCTGATCCGTCTACGCGTGAGCATCAATATTATAGAAGAACTACAAGGTATATTTTATACTCAATTAATTGTTCTTACTTACTACGTGCGCACTAGATCCATATGCTAGGATTTTATGTGTTGTGCATGATTATTATTTCCGCACTTTATTTCATGCTTGTAAAACACATAAACTCCATCTATTAGGTATGGATGAGATCCATGAAAATTCCAACAGTGGTATCAGAGCCTTGTCGTGCGTTTTCGTATACGTAGAACAAGTGCCTATAAAATTGTTTTTAATTTATTTGTGAATTTTTCGTTGGACTATTTTTTTGGAAAAATAGTATTTGATTATGTTAATTTAATTGAGATTATATTTTGTATAAATCAAGTGACCATGAATTGTTTATGATATTTTCATTAATTTTTCATGGAATATTTTTTGGAAAAATAATACTTGATTTTTTGGCAAAATTAATTTGGTTAAATTTGTATACATAAATCAAATCACCATATTGTGAAATTCGAAATTGATAAATTATTTGGGATAATATTTTGTCAATTTTATCTCTCAATCATGATTAATAAAGAATTTGGAATTCTTGTATTTTTCATGAAGTTCATGTTTTATCAAATTTTCAAAACAATGCCTAATTTGTTTTTTCAAAGATTAATTTCAAGCCGATCTATTTCTCACCCCGGGGAGTGGAAATGAGACCAGAGTGCTTAAATTAGTCGATGACGCAAATTAGAGACTTTCGAACCATGGGATGGTACGATCGTCTGGTTGGCTCCCCCATGTCACATGGGAGATAGGGCGCAATTGCATGATAAATCGCTGGTTAGAAACCTCGAGTTTTCACTTACGATTTATCGCGTTTTGATTATTGGGATAATTATGACGGGGATACAAATAAAAGGCGATTATTGGGAATAATCGTTGTTGAAACAATTAAATCTGAATTTTATTGAGAATAAAAATTAATAGGCATTTTTGAGTTAATTGTTGCATCTTGCCTACTAGGAATTGAGAATTCTTGTGCTTGCTCGATGTTATGCTCTGCGGTAGTATGCATGCTTTAGGTTTATATTATGCGTTTTCATCATGTTCAATCGATTAAAACAAAACCTGCATGTATAGTCTCATAAAATGAGTTATCGCCTTGTCCAAATAGACACACCCCCTAAAGCTCTCGATCATCAATTAGTAGGTTCCGCCTCCGCGGGGTGCTATATTTTTGATCTTGAGATAAGGTGAGGGTAGAGGAACAACGAGGCCTCTACAACGTGTTTTTGGTTTCTCATCGACGAACCCACTGGAGGCGTGGTAGTCGAGGCGAGGAGATAAGAATGGGATTCTTATCGACCAAGAGTGTTATTGTCGATAGTGAGACTATTGAAATAACATTGACAATGAGATTGTCTACCTATCTTGGATTTTTCGAGTGTCAAGCTCTCCTTGGCTCGAGAAATTGCGAGATGAGGATCTTGGAATTATTTTGTTCTAGAGACACCAATGTTGGACATTGGAGAACGAAATAGACAACTATATAAGTGTTCTAGGAACGACTTGTTGTCAAATATTGAATGTTTACTAAATACTTGTTTATTTCATTCTGTAGTTAATATGTCGTCAACTAACTCAATCAACCCAAGTACCATGCGTTCAATCCTTGAGAAGGAAAAATTGAACGGTACTAATTTTCTCGATTGGCATCAAAATTTGAGAATTGCTCTCAAATACGAGAAACGAGAGACTGTGCTGGAAACTCCCATTCCTAAAATTACTCCAAATTCCACTGGTCCTGAAAAGACCAATGTCAAGAAGATTGAGGAAGCCTCGCGAGAGGTGACCTGCATTATGCTAGGGGCCATGGAACCCGCCTTTCAAAGGCAGTTCGAACACATGGATGCCTATAGCATCATTGAACAACTCAAGAGCATGTTCGGGGAACAAGCGAGGATTGAGAGGTTCAATGTCCTTCGTGACATAATGGATACAAAGCTTCAAAAGGGGAAACCTGTTGGGCCACACGTGCAAAAGATGATGGGTCTTTTTGCGACGAGTGAGCGCCTAGGATTCCCATATGAAGAGGCATTGGCAGTAGATATCGTTCTGCACTCGTTGCATGATGGTTATGACTCCTTTAGGACGAACTATCATGTGAACGGAGTTCAGAAATCGTTGATGGATCTACATGGTCTTTTGAAGACTGTAGAGCCCTCGATTAAGAGCAACTCTGGGAGAGATGTTCTTATGATAAAGGAAGGAGGGATTTCCAAAAGGAAGAACAAGTCCATAGTCAAAGGCAAGGGAAAAGCTGTTGCTGCACCCAAGGCCAAAGACAAAAGGAAGAATTCGGTGGGACCGACATGCTTCTACTGTAATGGCGAGGGCCATTACAAGAGGGACT
Organism: Euphrasia confusa; assembly: GCA_954870475.1. Classification (NCBI taxonomy): domain Eukaryota; kingdom Viridiplantae; phylum Streptophyta; class Magnoliopsida; order Lamiales; family Orobanchaceae; genus Euphrasia; species Euphrasia confusa. Next base: position 12,685,089 of record OX940965.1, read on the forward strand.
GTTCTAAATACAAGGAAGATGTGAAGAATGGGGTCGCCCCATCGTCTTCAGGTATTTTCGTTGTAGATATACATTTTTCTGACACTACTTCATGGGTATTGGATACCGGTTGTGGAACTCACATTGTTCGAAATGTGCAGGGACTGCAAAGAAGTAAGAAGTTAGAGAAAGGTGAAGTCCATCTGCGCGTGGGGAATGGAGCGAGGGTCGCTGCATTAGCCGTAGGGACTTATATTTTATCTTTGCCCTCTGGGCTCGTACTAGAACTCAATAATGTTTATTTTGTTCCTAGTATAACCATGAATATTATTTCTATTTCTGCATTGGATGCTGAAGGATTTAATTTTACGATTATTAATGGAATTTTTTCGTTGTTTAATCGTGATGTATTTTATGGTTTAGCACGTCTTGAGCGTGGCTTATACGTGCTCGATTTAGATAAACAAATCTAAAATGTAAATACCAAACGAGCTAAATCAAACGAGACTAACGAAACATACCTCTGGCACTGTCGTTTAGGCCATATAAACACTAAGCGTGTTGAGAAACTCCTCAAGGAGGGTGTTCTCAAATCATTTGATACATGCGATGGATGTCTATTAGGCAAAATGACGAAATCACCATTTCTGGGAACTGGTGAGCGAGCTAGTGATCTATTGGGCCTTATACACACTGATGTGTGTGGACCAATGAGTTCACCAGCACGAGGTGGTTACGTATACTTCATAACTTTTACTGATGATTTAAGTAGATATGGTTATGTCTATTTAATGAAGCATAAGTCGGAATCTTTTGAGCGATTCAAAGAATTCCAAAATGAAGTAGAAAATCAACTTGGCAAGACGATAAAAGTCCTTCGATCGGATCGAGGAGGCGAATATCTGAGTCATGAGTTTGATGATCATCTAGTGAAGTGTGGGATTAGATCTCAACTCACCCCTCCTGGAACTCCTCAGTTGAATGGAGTGTCTGAAAGAAGGAATCGAACTCTGTTGGACATGGTTCGATCTATGATGAGCTCAGCAAAACTTCCTATATCCTTTTGGGGACATGCACTCTCTACTGCTGCTCTAATACTGAACAGGACACCGTCAAAGGCTGTGAGTAAGACACCATATGAGATATGGAGTGGGAGGGTCCCGAATTTGTCTTATCTCAAGATTTGGGGTTGCGAAGCCTATGTCAAGAGAAATATCTCTGGCAAGCTTGAACCCAAATCTGACAAGGTTTTCTTTGTGGGATACCCAAAAGAAACCCGAGGATATCATTTCTACAACCAATCAGAGAACAAAGTTTTTGTTGCTCGTGATGGTATCTTTCTGGAAAAGGAATTCCTTTCTAAGAAAGATAGTGGGAGTAAAGTTGTTCTGGACGAGGTCCATGATGAACAACCAGTTGCCGAGGAAGCAAACGACGAGGTCGTGGTGATTCCTGAACCCTCGCAGGTGGTAACTGATCTTCGTAGGTCGGGAAGGACAATAACTCGTCCCGCTAGATATATTAATATCTTGAGGAATGAGGAACCATCCACCTATAGTCAAGCCGTGACAAGTCCGGATTCCGAGAAATGGCTGAGAGCCATGAAATCCGAAATGGACTCCATGTCTGAAAATCAAGTCTGGGACTTGATCGATTTACCTCAAGAGGCTAGGCCTATTGAGTGTAAATGGATCTATAAGATCAAGACCGACATGAATGGAAAACCCAAGGTTTTCAAAGCTAGATTGGTAGCAAAAGGATTTCGCCAAATCCACGGGGTGGACTATGACGAGACCTATTCACCAGTCGCGATGCTTAAGTCTATCAGGATACTTCTTGCCATTGCCGCTCATTATGATTATGAGATATGGCAAATGGATGTTAAAACCGCCTTCTTGAATGGGATTCTTGAAGAGGATGTGTATATGACACAACCTGAGGGTTTTATCGATCCAAAAGGGGCTAAGAAGGTATGCAAGCTTAAGAGAGCCATTTATGGACTCAAGCAAGCATCTCGGAGTTGGAATCTGCGTTTCGACGAAGCCGTAAAGGAATTCGGCTTTGAACGTAACCCAGAGGATTCTTGTATATACAAGAAAGTCAGTGGGAGCGCAATCGTTTTTCTTGTGTTGTATGTCGATGACATACTCCTTATTGGAAATGACATTCCGATGTTGAACTCTGTGAAGGAGTGGCTAGGAAAGTGTTTCTCAATGAAGGATCTGGGAGAAGCACAATACATATTGGGCATCAAGATCTATCGGAATAGATCTAAAAGGATGCTTGGACTAAATCAAGAGTCATATATTGACAAGATACTTGAAAGGTTCAAGATGAAGGACTCTAAGAAGGGCCTTCTACCCATGACACATGGCCAACCTCTTAGTCTTAAACAGTGCCCGCAAGGACCTGTTGAGCAAAAGAGGATGGATAATGTTCCTTATGCTTTGGCAATAGGATCGATTATGTATGCCATGATATGTACGAGGCCAGACGTATCGTATGCTTTGAGCATGACGAGTCGTTTTCAGTCGAACCCGGGTGAGGCGCATTGGACTGCGGCCAAAAATATTCTCAGATACCTTAACCGGACTAAGGAGAATTATCTTGTCTATGGGGGACAAGATGAGTTAGAAATGACGGGCTATACGGACGCGAGTTTTCAGACTGATAAAGACGATCAGCAGTCTCAGTCTGGTTACGTCTTCTGTCTGAACGGAGGAGCGGTTAGTTGGAAGAGTTCCAAACAAACCTCTGTCGCCGACTCAACTACAGAGTCTGAGTACATTGCAGCTTCGGAGGCTGGAAAGGAAGGTGTATGGATGAAAATGTTCCTTCAGGAACTTGGTGTCGTCCCCAGTGCTGCCAAACCTATGGTTCTCTATTGCGATAATAGTGGAGCCATAGCTCAGGCAATAGAGCCAAGGGATCACCACAAAGTCAAACACATACTCAGAAAATATCACGTCATCCGCGATTTCGTGGGAAGAGGTGATATAGAAATGCGCAAGATAGCAACCGAGGAGAACGTTGCTGACCCATTTACTAAACCTCTCCCGCAGTTAAGGCATAATACCTTATGTGATGCGATAGGAATTAAACGTCTTGAGGACTAAATTCTTATGTTGTGATTTATTTTACTTCGGAGATTATAATGTAAACATTCATTTTGATTATTAAATCAATTTTATTCATATTCTCATGGTTTGGATTATATGAACTGTTCAACGTAGATTTTAAATTTTATCTGAGTTATGTGATAATGTCACATAATGAGGCTCAGTGATTGAACTAAAATTAAAATCAACCTAAGTCCCTAATCTAGATCACCGTGTACGAACAGACATAATGGATCATTATAAAGATTAGATTGCAAGTTGTACTATAGAGCCACCTCATGGGCTAGACGTGGGACGTCGAGTACAATTGTATAGACAACGGCTGGGAGCTGGGTGTCGGACGTGACTCGCCTAAGAATGGTATATAAGGCAGTGTGTCATAATACCAATTCATATAGCTTTCGGACGTCTCCTCAGACCTGAGTAGTCTACAGTAGCTACATTGTGGAATGTTGTGTTTTGACGCTGTCAAACGTTCTCGGTAAAACGGAACTATAAAGATAGTCGTTGGATACCTCAAGAAGCAAGTGGGAGCACTTAGATTGACAAGATGGGATTATCCTCCTACGAGGTAGGACTAAATGTCTTAAAGGCCACTCGGAGAGTTGGGATTGCAAAACTGCATGGCCATGCCCGGATCTGTATCATGGTGATCATCCGGTTCGCAATCCGCTCAGATATTCGAGAAAGGTTCGAACGGAACGAGGGTGACACTGGTCTTACCTCTAGTTCGAACTTAGACATCAAGTGATAAGGGAAACGTGGATACACACTGGATATGAAGTCCAAGTGGGAGATTGTTGGAATGGTGTCCTTCATCCCACGTGTGTCGAACCGAAACGAGCTATATAGTGCGTCCTGTGTAGATGGATCGATTGTGCGACGTTAAGTGTCGAGTTGAGAACTTGAACTTAAATAGTCGACAATCAAGCCAAATGAGTCACACGGGCCTTATCGATCGTGTATACTTGGAGTATATAAACTTTGGTTGAGAATCGAGGTTGAACGACGGAAGAAACGGAGCGAAAACGAAAAAATCGGCATTTCGGCATTTTTATACTACATGTCGGCCGACACCCATTTTGCCTATGGGTAGTGTCGGCCGACACCATGTGTAATTTTATGGCGGTTTGACTTTTCAAAGGCTGTCGGTCGACAGCTTATATGTGTCGGCCGACAGCGGCGGAATTTAGGTCGCGGGACCGAATTTCTTCTCCTTTTCAACCCTAAACTCTCTCCCCCTCCTCCTATATAAAGAGGACCTTAGATCCACGGTTTGAGTGCTACATTACGTGAAATATCATCACCCCATAAGCACCAAAATACGAGGGAGTCGAGAGAATCGAGTGGGACTCGATACTACGTTTGGGGAACCGCCGTTCGTGATCAAGGAGGGTCCGTGCAACGAATTGAGGCCGGGTACTTTCGCGGCTGATCCGTCTACGCGTGAGCATCAATATTATAGAAGAACTACAAGGTATATTCTATACTCAATTAATTGTTCTTACTTACTACGTGCGCACTAGATCCATATGTTAGGATTTTATGTGTTGTGCATGATTATTATTTCCGCACTTTATTTCATGCTTGTAAAACACATAAACTCCATCTATTGGGTATGGATGAGATCCATGAAAATTCCAACAGTTCCAGGTATGAAAATAGCTTCCTCGTACTGTGAATTAGTGTTTATAATGTGTTTAATCCACATATGTTTCGATATGAACTGAAAATGTTTGAAAATGTGTAGATTATGTATGTGTGTGTTTTAATCGGAGAAGAGGGGCCTGTTCTTGGTCTTTTAGGTGTTATATATGGACGCCGTATTTCACAAAAATACGCCATATTTCACAAAAATACGTGCAGCTTTGGAGCCTGCTAAAAATGTTTTTGCTAATAGATTTTATTTTTTTTCTTTCGATTTTCAGGTTGATTATCGCATTGTTCCGTCCTCTGAAATCAAGGATATCATTCCACCACCTCTCTACAGCTCACAAGTATGGAATGGACATGTCACCACTCGATCCGAGTGGAAGAAAATTCCCCGTTATAAACAGATATTGGATCACCACTTCCCGGACTATAGGCGAAAGTATCCCCAGTTAGGGAATTTCTTCCATCTCGACACACAAGGGAAAATGGCAGCTGCTGCTTTCCATCAGACCTTTTCCCGAGTTTGTGTGGGGCACACTAATCACACCAAGCTGTTCACCGTGAATGAGATGGTGGTGCGGCTGAGCCCAATTGAGTTTAGCATGATTACAGGGTTGCGCTTTCTAGATGAGCGTACAAACAAAGGGTCTATTAGATGCTACACCTGGTGTATTACTCTGGTAGCATCTTAACCGTTGATACATACACCATACACGTCGGTGTGTGTAATTGTGTGTACATTTGTATAAAATAATATTAAATCAACGGTTATAAAATGCATGGTGTACTCCACCGGGTGTAGCATAGATAAAACCCAAACAAAGACCACCTGTTGGAGTTGTGTACTTAATGTCTAGATTTAAGTAAAGGAAACTCACGATCCATTGCCATTAATCTATTTAATTAAATAAACAATTATTTGCGTTTAATTATTTATAATTAAATATATGCAAATCATAGTCCTGGATTTTATACGTTGTAGTTAGTATGGTGCAAGCATGGGCGCACAGAAGATCATACTATCGGTTACTCGTATTTAATCGAACAGTTGCTCACGACCTAGATGGACACGGACCAATCCATCGGTATAGTCGTTGTGTGAGAGAGAAAATAATTTATTTTAATTATTTTATCACACTTGTACACTTGGTGTATTGAGCGGATCTGCTTGAAATTTATCGATTAGGATTGCCGGCGATAATCGATTTAAGTCTCAGTGTATTTTATTCTTAATCCCCGATACTATTGCGGGTGTGTATATTTAATATAAGTGACTTTGATTTACCAAAGGAATTAACCGATTTAATTATTGGGTTAATTACCGGTTAAGTTGGGTCACTGTATTTTATATATGACATGCCGTGAATACTTGACGGGAAAGTGTATCCCGTAAGGGTTGATAATATCCCCGAGATGAGTTCATAAGGAATTATTATGTAAACCCTGCAGGTGGATTCGTTCCGCATAATAATTAAGGTTGAATGGTACTAGTCTCGAATATAAGAGATGAATAAATTAATTAGCAATAAATTAATTTTATTCATGGATATTTATATCTTAAATACACGGAATAAATAATACTACCGGAGAAATATTATTTGATATAATATGGTTTAATATTGAGAGTGCAATTAATTTTATATAGTGGAAAATAGAATTAATTAATATTAATGGATTAATAGATTTGGGCTTGGGCTCAATTTAATCATTAATATTGGGAGCCCAATATTCCACCTCCTTAAGATCCCCTACGTAGCCTATAAAAGCACTACATGGTCTTCTCTATTCTCATAACTTGAAGATCACAATTCTAGAGAGAGAAAGTAGAGAGGGAGATCCATGGAGTTCGGAAGATCGTCGCCCACCCGACGTTCGAGCTAGTGCAAGGAATACGTGGGAAGATCTCAAGGTCTTCAAATTGAGTTCTTCGTTTTTCCGAACAACGAGAACGAGGTAAATCGTAAAACCCCCTTTATGATTTTATCGTTTAATTATCGTGAAAATACCTTGAACCAAGATCCAAGGAACGGACCCAATAGACGAGGTCGAATCGGGCGGTGGTGGTTGGACCACCGGACCGCCGGCGGTTCGACGGCTCGGCTGGACGAAGATCGCGCGGGGAAAAATCGAGCCTAGGGCTCGATACGCGGATCGGCTGCGGGTTTTCCCGCAGCGATCAGCTGCCTGCTGCGGGTTTTCCCGCAGCGACCTGTAGCGCCCAGTAGCAGCGAGTCAGGCGACTCGCTGCAGGTTGCTGCGAGCTGCTACAGGAGATTCGCTGGGTGCTGCGGGTTTTCCCGCAGCGGACCCGTAGCGACTCAGCAGCGACTCAGCAAGTCCCAGCAGCAGCGAGTCAGGCGACTCGCTGCGGGTTGCTGCGGGCTGCTGCGAGTCACCCCGCGTGGCTGCTGCGAGGTTCGTGGGTTCACACGAGTTCTCTCGTGTTTTTCCCGCGTAACCCTCGTATAACTTTTTCGTATGGTCATGTACGTGTTCCGGGAGTCGATTGGAGTTGTCGTTCCGCTATTTTGACAATTCCGGATATTCGATCTCCAAAGGATTTCGGTCGGAATTAATTAGATAATTAATTTTAATTAATTTATTAATTCCGGGATATCGATTTCCAACAATTGGTATCAGAGCGTTGGTTTTCGTTCACGGTATTTTTCGATAAATTGTTCTACCTTGCAGGGTTTCCGACTATTATGGCTAGATTTAATTGTTTTAATTAATGTCATAATATTGTTCTTGATTATTAAACTCTCGGACATGTCGAGATTCGTTTTATGTGTGGTGAATGCTTGTAATAGTAAAAATTCTGGGGTTGACCGAATTTAGGTTTATTATTATGTTCTACTTTTTCCGGAAAATGTATAGGGTCGATTTCATGTATAGAATCGATACCGGATAATGTAATTTTAATTCTTGTAATTTATTTACGTTGGATCGATGCCGAAACGACCGCCGGAGAAGACGTGTGACGAAGAAGACGAAGAGGACAAAATCCGGGGGGGTCGATCATCCCCATGATCGATCCCCATGAGGATCGATCGACCCCGGGCTGCCCTAGGGCTCTCGGCCACGCCGGCCACCAAGGGAGGTGGCGCGTGGGCCTAGGCCGGCGGCGGATGGTGGTAGTCGATGGTGGGGGTGGTGGGGGTCTCCCAACCCATGCTACTCCTACCAAAATCCTACTTTCCTATTTGATTCGGTTTTCCTATTTGAGTGTTCTTATTTTTAGGAACTCTCATGGAATAGGAAAAGAATTAATTTGGAATTAATTTATTTTTCCTATTTAATTATTCCTTTATGGAATTTTTAATGGATTAGGAAAATAATTAATTTGGAAAGTTTTGAAAGTCCTTAATTAATTTTTCCTATTTAATTATTCCTTTATGGAATTTTTAATAGATTAGGAAAGGAATTAATTTGGAAGGATTAGGAGTCCTAATTTATTTTATTTCCTTATTCTATTATAGAAGTCTTCTAGAATATTCCGAGTTTGACTTGGATGGGATTCTAGAGATTTAATAGAATTAGATAGGAAAATAAAAATAAATAAAAATATTAATAATATTTAATTTTATTTTTGATATATTCGATTGACTTAATTTTCGAATTAAGTAACTTTTGGATTAATTAAAAATAAATAGATTTAAATATTGAGATTAATATTCTCGTCACATGGAGCATTCAAGAACGAAGACTGAAGACTAGAAGATGCGTACGGGGATGCGATAAAGCCATAATAGTCGGAAAATAATATTTTAGTATTATTTTGACTATGTGATAATATTCTATGTGCTTTATTACATGTATGCATGCTTATGTGTATTTAATTATGCATTAGATAGCGTATCCCTTTATTGTAAAAAGCTAAGTGGGAGAGGGTATGGAAACATATCCATGGTCTCCATTGCTGTTCTCTTGGTGACTTTTATGGACTTTTGAAGTTCGTATAGACAAGTCATTGGAGGAGAATTCTTGTAATTCCTTTTACGAGAAACATTGATTAAGTTTATCAAACAATGCCTAATTTGTCTTTCTGAAACTGATTTCAAGTCGACTCATTCTCACCCCGGGGAGTGGAATGGAGCCAAAGCCACTTGGTCATGTCGAGGACACAAATTAGAGACCTTCGTACCATCCTTTTGAAGGTGGATCGATTGTCTGCTCGACTCCCTCATTTATGAGAGATAGGGTCGTTCGCATGGTGAATCACTGGTTAGAAACTTCGAGTTTCACTTATGATTCTCCGCGTCTTGATTTACAAGATTAAATGATTCATGTAATTGGGAGTCAATTGTAAAAGTCTTTTGGTGTAGTAAACGTCCACACTATCGTGGCTTGCTGCATTGAATGGGATTTTGGAACGATTGATGTAGACAGTTATAGAAGGGAGTAAAGGAGCGTATGTTAACGTAAACGTCCACACTATCGTGGCTTGCGGTGAATATGCGTGTCCCAAACAATCTTCTTAGATACTGAGTAATGGTTTACACTTAGGTACGCTTCTTAGTATTCTTCCCATCGAAGTAACGCTAATGATGATGTACGACCGAAGGAAATCTAATTGCTAAATCATTTGGATAGGTAAACGTCCACACTATCGTGGCTTGCCATATCTGATGGGATTTTAGATGCGATTAGTGGTTTAATGATATTATTTGAGGGAGATAATATCGGAGATTAAATCGATTGTTTGTTGTTATATGTGCTCATAGATTAGGATATGGCTTTGAACCCACTTTATGTGATACGTAAGGATTTTAAACTCATTGGTCCCTGAATGTAATGATTGGAATAGAGATCTAGACATTACCCAAACTGTTGAAGAGTACAAGTTTGTACTCAGTGAGCTTTGTCCTCCCGAGCCTACAAATGTCTTAACTGATGAGGAAAGGACTGATTTTGATATCATGTTCAAACTCAAGGAGATGTTTAGACATGGTGTAGAGGCTAGACAAGAGGCGATGAGGATACTCATAAAGGCCAGTCGATTCGAGGAAACGCTTAAACACGTTTTTGAGATGATCGACCTTTTAGACGAGTTGAGACGGAAATCGCAAGCTCTTGTAGCTAATGCCAAAGGTTTCGAGCCTATGGGCAAAATCGGGGGAAAGGAAAAGCAAGCAAAGAAACCCAGTGGTCCTAAGTTTCTTGGACCACGAGATGGGACGAGAAAGCCAAGAGGCAAGTGTTCTCGATGCAAACAGTCTGGGTACTGGAAGTCTGATTATCCTCTCAAAGAAAGTACGAAATTTTCTTTAGTCGTAAAACATAGTCAGTGGTATTATCTACCGGAACCTGGTGTGTAGATATGGAATCACTGACAGTATGTGCATTTTAAATGCAAGGGTTCCAGGAAACCCGACGACTTGGAGAAGAAGAAATCGTAGTCTACATGGGCAATGCTGTAGAGGAGACAGCAGTTGCAATGGAGGACATTTTATAGGATTTCATTTTGGGTTATTGCTTTTATGTACCTTTCATATTAGAAAGAACTTTGTTCTGGATTTCTAATGAATGGATATTTTATTTCTTTTAATCATTTGATGGTTATAAGAAGAAATAATGATATTTTGGTACATTAGCTAGCAATATATAAATGATGAATCCTGAGTCCACAACGATGCAACGAACCGTAGTATGAAACTCGTTTTACTAATAAGAGATTTCTTTATCAATTATACTTGTGGATTCTTATGCTGAGTCATGTTTATTCAAATAAGAAGTTCAAAGGTCGAAAATTGATATTTGATCAATTAAGTTGAAGGAGTGGACCTTCCGACCTAAGAATCTAATTTGGAAGATAATATGACTAAGCAATCCTTTATGGATATAAGATGTAAGATCCGGACAAGTATAAGAATTGATTGACTCTGATGTATGCAGACCTATGACTTCACCATGCACTGTTGTGTAGAAATGGTGTGTCGTAAACAAGAAATGGAACTCTTATAGAAATAGTAAAAACATGAGTTATATGGAACTACCTATGTTCTATGGATATGTCTGGAAACAACGGCGCATTCAAATGCGGTTGTAGAATATCCTAGAAGAACAAAAGATATGTGTTCAATAGAAGGACGTTATAAGTTCTAAACGCCCGGTTCTTAGAGAAAGACTATTGTTCCCCATTTTCGCGATTCCCATTATGGTCGGATCACGGCCCAAGTTCAGGTCCGACCAGATATGATCCATTTAACGAGTAAACAAAGACTGTCCAGCGACCACAAGCGATCATTACAGCATAGAGACCTAACACCATCGAACACGCTCAGTACGGATGTGCCGCGAACGCAGTCAACCACTTCGTGATCCTCCTGTTCGAGGAAGCTCCTCCGCGGCATGTCGTGTTAAGAGTTTTTCTGTTCTCCAAGGCGCGTGTCCCCACGGAGGTAAGTATACTTCGATCTCCGGAGCTGGCGGCCCTTAATCCATTCTAAGAATGCTTGGATAGCGGCTCAGCATGAGTCAACTCGATCAAGCTGGACCGGATTGAGGGCAAAAGAGGGGGATCGCATTATGGGGGTATAAAGGAGATCTTCCCCTAAGACAAGGGGTAATGTATGTAATTATCATAGGAAAAGCCCATGTAATCTAGGCCCAAGCCCAAGTGTAGAAACCCTAATCTATATACTATAAATAGTCAAGTTTCCTCATTTGTAAAGGAGAGGCACAATTCCCAAGAAATATACTTGAAAATTAATACTAGAAGCTTTTACTATTTCCTTATTTGTTCTCTCAATCCCCAAAACATCAATACGTTCGCGGGGGAATTTCCTGTTAGGATTTTCTGCCCGTAAACAACTATATAATGAACCACAAGCCCAAGGTGACGTAATACTTTGAAATGAGAGAGAAAGATTAAGACTTAGAACCAGCCGAACCGAGTAGTGGTACACCACCAACTGCACCTACTGTTATCACTGTTTATACACCGGAATGCCATTGTAGTGGGAGGTTGTGGGACAACCGAAGATATTCATAAGACTAGGAGAGTCTTCGGACTCTGGACCTAGTATACATGAAATCGATCCCTAGATCTACATGAAGGCCGTACTAGATCTAAATGTGCCTTCTTGGAGAGCAATAAGGATTATTGCTAAGAGGCGAGATCATTTAGAGTACAAGCTTAGTTGATCCATTTATGGATTGAAACAAAGCATTGAGTTCGTGGTACTTGCAAATTGATGAGATAGTCCATTTTATGGATTCATCAAAAGCATAGACGAATCGTGTGTATGGGAAACGTGATGGAAACAAGGTGGTGTTTCTCGGAGGTTTTATGTAGATAACATTTTATCATTGGCAACAATGTAAAGATGTTGTCAGACATAAAATGATGGTTGTCTAGAAAAATCGATATATGAGATGAAGAAGAAGCTAGAGCATGTTCTTAAGATCTAGGATCTCAAGAAAAGAACATTGTACTTCTCCTGGACATCTTACATATATATGATTATGGTTCGTTTTAACATGCAAGATTCCGAGAAAGGTTCGTTACCTTTCAGAAAGGGAATGCATCTATCTAAGGATATGTGTTTTGGAACACAAAAGGAGATAGAAGCAATGAAAGCAGTTTCCTACACTTTGAGTATGGAAAGCTTAATAAATGCATTGTTGAAAACAAGAACCTGATATCGGCTATGCGGTTGGCATAGTGGGAGGATATCAAGGTAATCCTGGAAAGGAATATTCGACTGTTGTAAAAGTACTTTCGAAGTACTGTTCTAGACTACGAAGCAGACGAACATTTCCTTTGGATTACATTCTCTTAGATTTCTAATCGAATGAGGATCAGTGTAAGTCGATATCAGGCTATGTGTTTCACTATTGAAGGAGAAGGAGTTTTAACATGGAAGAGTGATAAGCATGATGCTTTTCGGACTCTGCCATGGGTAACCAAATAGCAGCCTCAGAGGCAGCGGAAGTTTTGGTATAACTCCGGGATAATCTCTGGGACTTAGATTTGATTCTTAATTTGCCAAAGGCTATGTAAATAGCGGTGCAATGGCAAATGGTAAGAAATCACAAGTCCATAAGTGTAAGATAACACATAGTGCAAGTACCACCTGATACGAGTCATCGTCGAGGGAGACGACGCTGTAGTCACCAAGATAACTTCAGAGCGGCGACCTAGATTGCTCATTCACATAGTACTTCTTGGAAGTACACTTTAAGCACGTGATGAGTATGGGAGTCGGGAGTTTGGAGGAAATGACTAGACCTTAGTACAAGTGGGAGATTGTTGGAGTTGTGTACTTAATGTCTAGATTTAAGTAAAGGAAACTCACGATCCATTGCCATTAATCTATTTAATTAAATAAACAATTATTTGCGTTTAATTATTTATAATTAAATATATGCAAATCATAGTCCTGGATTTTATACGTTGTAGTTAGTATGGTGCAAGCATGGGCGCACAGAAGATCATACTATCGGTTACTCGTATTTAATCGAACAGTTGCTCACGACCTAGATGGACACGGACCAATCCATCGGTATAGTCGTTGTGTGAGAGAGAAAATAATTTATCTTAATTATTTTATCACACTTGTACACTTGGTGTATTGAGCGGATCTGCTTGAGATTTATCGATTAGGATTGCCGGCGATAATCGATTTAAGTCTCAGTGTATTTTATTCTTAATCCCCGATACTATTGCGGGTGTGTATATTTAATATAAGTGACTTTGATTTACCAAAGGAATTAACCGATTTAATTATTGGGTTAATTACCGGTTAAATTGGGTCACTGTATTTTATATATGACATGCCGTGAATACTTGACGGGAAAGTGTATCCCGTAAGGGTTGATAATATCCCCGAGATGAGTTCATAAGGAATTATTATGTAAACCCTGCAGGTGGATTCGTTCCGCATAATAATTAAGGTTGAATGGTACTAGTCTCGGATATAAGAGATGAATAAATTAATTAGCAATAAATTAATTTTATTCATGGATATTTATATCTTAAATACACGGAATAAATAATACTACCGGAGAAATATTATTTGATATAATATGGTTTAATATTGGGAGTGCAATTAATTTTATATAGTGAAAAATAGAATTAATTAATATTAATGGATTAATAGATTTGGGCTCAATTTAATCATTAATATTGGGAGCCCAATATTCCACCTCCTTAAGATCCCCTACGTAGCCTATAAAAGCACTACATGGTCTTCTCTATTCTCATAACTTGAAGATCACAATTCTAGAGAGAGAAAGTAGAGAGGGAGATCCATGGAGTTCGGAAGATCGTCGCCCACCCGACGTTCGAGCTAGTGCAAGGAATACGTGGGAAGATCTCAAGGTCTTCAAATTGAGTTCTTCGTTTTTCCGAACAACGAGAACGAGGTAAATCGTAAAACCCCCTTTATGATTTTATCGTTTAATTATCGTGAAAATACCTTGAACCAAGATCCAAGGAACGGACCCAATAGACGAGGTCGAACCGGGCGGTGGTGGTTGGACCACCGGACCGCCGGCGGTTCGACGGCTCGGCTGGACGAAGATCGCGCGGGGAAAAATCGAGCCTAGGGCTCGATACGCGGATCGGCTGCGGGTTTTCCCGCAGCGATCAGCTGCCTGCTGCGGGTTTTCCCGCAGTGACCTGTAGCGCCCAGTAGCAGCGAGTCAGGCGACTCGCTGCAGGTTGCTGCGAGCTGCTACAGGAGATTCGCTGGGTGCTGCGAGTTTTCCCGCAGCGGACCCGTAGCGACTCAGCAGCGACTCAGCAAGTCCCAGCAGCAGCGAGTCAGGCGACTCGCTGCGGGTTGCTGCGGGCTGCTGCGAGTCACCCCGCGTGGCTGCTGCGAGGTTCGTGGGTTCACACGAGTTCTCTCGTGTTTTTCCCGCGTAACCCTCGTATAACTTTTTCGTATGGTCATGTACGTGTTCCGGGAGTCGATTGGAGTTGTCGTTCCGCTATTTTGACAATTCCGGATATTCGATCTCCAAAGGATTTCGGTCGGAATTAATTAGATAATTAATTTTAATTAATTTATTAATTCCGGGATATCGATTTCCAACACCACCGTGCTCCCAAAGACCTGAAAAAAAATAGTATTTCCAGAGTCGTATAACCAGGACGACAAAGTGAAGGTCGTTGAACTGCAGAGGAAAATTGATGAGCTGGACATTTCTGATGATGAGCATCCGAATTTGTTGAATTTGGTGTATGTGTGGTTGATATCGAAAGTGGTAATTTACGATCGGGCGAGTATTATCGCAGACGAGATATTTGATGTAAGCTTGGTTAAAGAAGTTTATTAGTTTTTCAGTATATGAATATTTATAATGTATTTAATGACTTTTGTACGTAATTATAGTTGTGCAGCAACATGGATGCTTGTGAAAACTATCCGTGGGGACAAAGAGTGTGGGAATATACCGTATTGAATTCTCTGACGTCACTTGGTAACATCGATGAGCCAAGACTTGGTAACATCGATGAGCCAAGGAAGGAACACAATTGGAACGCTTATGGATTTCCATTGGCTATTGTGGTAAGTATTGTTAATATAATATATAATTACTTGGTAAATTTTAAATTGTTTGAACTTAATGTTCTATTTTGTTTTGTAGTATTGGATGCTTGAGACTATCCATGGAGCTGAACATCAATTGAAAGCATCCGTTAGGACGGGATATGGGGGTGCCCACCCTAGGATGTTACGATGGAGTCTCGGCAGTGTCTTGCCTGATAACAAGAAATTTTCAGACTTCTTGAATAGCGTGGATGTAAGTGTTAAAATACGTGTATACGTATATTATATTTAACATTTGTTTATGCAAATTAATATTTTGAATATATATTTTGTTGTTTTGTAGTCTGTGTATCCGCGCTTGAAGCCGGACAGCTATGAGTTGCAGTCCGGATATTTCTACGGCAGCTTGTGCTACTACGAAAAGTTAATTAAAGGCGACGATAGTCTTGCACTCGGCGATGTCATAGTCTGCAGTGACTATGTGCAGTTCCAAAATGACAAACTGCCCCCACCGCCTCCAACACATAATCCATCGTCTTGGACGTAAATATGTCATGTAGTGTAAATCGACTTTGGACATGTAGTTGCGTCGACATTTAGACATTTGAGGCATTTCTTGTTAGAATCGCCTCAAATGCCTTAGTTTTTTTTGTTTTTTTTTTGTTATGTTTTTTGATTATACGATGACATTTTAAACCAATTTTAAACATTAAATATGATGCTTAATCAATTTTAACACTTAAAAATATATAAAATCATAATGTTTAAACAGTAGATGAGAGTTCTTAATACAAATTCATAAGAAGTGCTTTCAAAATAAAATAAAAATGACTCTAAAATGTTTACTGAGTTTGTTCTCCATGACGAACCGGGCATGTTTGTGCATTGTGTCCCTCCCCGTGGCATTTGCGACATCGGTATGCTTTCTTTGATAAAGTCTCTATTCGGCTCATTAAGCGGTCCATTCTCGGTCTGCCTCGTTTTCGTTTGGCCTGTGGAGGGAAGAAAATCACATTCTTCACTTGTTCTGGAATATTCAACCATTGGTCTTCTGAAGCAACTGGATAAATAGTCGCGATGTATGCATGAAGAATATACTCTTGGGAGAAGTATGGAGAAGTAAGCTCATAAAAATATGTTCCATCATATCTACGTTCCTTCATACACGCTGCGGCCAAAGCATGTTCACACGGTATCATGTCAATCTGAAACACACCACATGCACATGTTTTCCCTTGCAAATCGACAACTCCACTCCACTCAGACGATTGAACTTTAAAAACCGAAAGACTCAGTTGAGTCGTAACCCAGCCCTGCGCCTTTTCAAAACGTGCACGCAATTGTTCTTCCTTTTTCGGTGTAAGTTAATTATCTTGGAATCTCATAACGTCTTCACGACGGTTATAAAACCATTCTCCCATCTTATCTACAAAAAACTCGATCAGGGCACAAATCGGATAATCTTTTGCCACTTTCATCATCGAATTTAAGGGGTTTTCTTGCGTTCAAAAATTGATTTCGGACTCGATGGCCAATGAGACGGCTAGAGGCTTACTTGTGTAGACCGCTTATACTCTCCAACGAACAAGTGTGGATATTTTTGTATGTCCGAATCACAAACTCTTCACTCGTTTTCCTCTTCGATGCGCTGATTCTCCATTTGCATTCTTTTTTAACACATTTGACCACCTTTCTTTTTTTATCAGAAGTCTGCACGACAAATTCAAATTTACCTTTCAAGGCAACCCTGCCGACAACATAATTGAACTCCTCTTTGTTTTTGAACGTTTGACCGACTACCAAATTCGAACCATCAGGCCGACCACCCACGTCTCGACCACAAAGTGTAAAAAGACCAACACTAACATCATTTCCAACAGGATTAATATTAAGAGAAAATTTTTTTGTTAGTCCCGTAAAAGTAGTCAAGTTTCATTTCAGTCCACTAAATGAGGCCACATCCAATTTAGTCCTGTAAACCATCAAAATTTCGTCAATTTAGTCCTATTTGACCGGAAAATTCGAATTTCTGCCGGAAAGTGAGCACGTGACACTCACGTGATTTCGATTTGGGGCTTTCCGGCCGAAATTGACACATCAGATGACAAATGGAAATTTCTCATTGGCCCGATTTAAATACAAATTGATTTTCCAAATGGTAATACCTGATTAGGCCACGTGGCAAGTTATTAAAAAAAAAAAGAAAAACGAATTTCAGAAACAGATAACTAAAAGCGGGATTTACCATTTCAGAATTCAAGTCATTCTCAATTTCACTCTTTATCTTATCACTGAAAAATTAGGTTTTATAACTTTCTTTGTGATAGGGACGAACTGAGACTATGAAATTGGAGGAATTTTCTGATTTGGGAATTAGGGTTCAAGCTTATGGGAATTATGGAATTGGGGATTAGGGTTCATGAAGCTGAGGGATTTTTTACGGGATTGAGCTGTAAGAGAGAGTGAAATTGAGAATGACTTGAATTCTGAAATGGTAAATCCCGCTTTTAGTTATCTGTTTCTGAAATTCGGTTTTCTTTTTTTTTAATAACTTGCCACGTGGCCCAATCAGGTATTACCATTTGGAAAATCAATTTGTATTTAAATCGGCCAATGAGAAATTTTCATTTGTCATCTGATGTGTCAATTTCGGCCGGAAAGCCCCAAATCGAAATCACGTGAGTGTCACGTGCTCACTTTCCGGCAGAAATTCAAATTTTCCGGTCAAATAGGACTAAATTGACGAAATTTTGATGGTTTACAGGACTAAATTGGATGTGGCCTCATTTAGTGGACTGAAATGAAACTTAACTACTTTTACGGGACCAACAAAAAAAAATTCTCTTAATATTAACATCACCACCGTTATCATCATTACCACCAATATTGTCATTACCATCGTTATCACCACTGTCACTACCACCATCAACATTATCGAGGCTACCACCACCGTCACCACCACCATCAACATTATCAGCGCCAACACCACTACCACCAACACCATCATGATAAATACTACCACCAGCAGCACCATCATAATAACCACCACCCTCATCACAAATTACAATATTATCCCAAACGGATACTGATTGATTCATTGTAGCTTGAACAATTTGTTCACCATATTGAGAAGTATCACCTTCAGTTCTTCGAATTGGAAGCTTGTCTGCACGAATTGGACTTTGCGGTGCGCAAGGAGTGTATGTCACAAACAACTTAATTTCATTAGTATTGTTATGAATAGTCATTACAGTTCGCCAATTATTCTCATGTAGAATAGGTTTAGGAAGCACCACCGGTGTTGATGTGCATCGACTGATCACAACTTCATTGACAGACCGATCAATGCCAATTTCTTCACAAACTTTGTTAATGAATTCATTCAACGAAATATTTCTATCAACGGTAATTTCTTTCCAGTGCTTCATATCGTCTATCGACCATTTCCAAGTTCCATCTATACGCTCCCATTCTCCGCCATAATTTAGCGAGACGAATATATCCATGTCTCTGTAAATATAATTTAACAAAAAGGGTAAGAAAATCAAAAATTTCCACCGAAAAATGCTATTTTTTACTAAAAAATACATTTTTTTTCACATAATAAGGTTTTTGGGGCGTTTGGGGCTGGCAAACGCCACAAACGTCATGCTGCGTACAAAAATCAATTGTTATAAACGGGTTTATAATATTTGTGGCGTTTGGGGATGACAAACGCCACAAACGTCCTGCTGCGTAAAAAATCAATTTTTATAAACGGGTTTGAGGCTTTTCACGCGAATTCATTTACAATATTATATTCAAAACAATAGAAAGTACTGTAGGAAAACCTTCAAATGTAAATTTTACGGTTGAAAATGTTCGATTTTGCAGCGGCTCGAGCTTCTGGTTCTAAGGTTTTGAAAGAGAATTCACGAATGGGTGAGAAGAGAGAATGAAGGTTTGTTGTGCAATTTTAATTTGAATACTTTATGTAAATATTATTTTTTTATTAGTTTTTTATTTATTAAATTAAAGTAAATAGTATTTGTAGAAATAAAGTTTGTTGAATAGTATTTTTAAGAATTAAAATTGTGAGAGTATTATTTTTAAAATCTCCTCAGATATTTCCAACTTTTTTTTAGAAGGGCAAAAAGGACTCTTAAAATCTTCTATTCTTAATAAAGTTTGTTCTTTTTTTTTCTACATGAAAAAAATAATTTTTGATACAAAATTATTTGTGCTAAAAAAAATTGTAATATAAAAAAATATTATGCAAAAAATACTCCGTAATTAAATTGAATTATTGTTAGTATTGAAAATATTTCTTCTTCTATTTCGAATTAAATGTTTTTTTTATAAATTATAAAAAATTATGACAATTAATATGTATTGTAACATATAGAGATACTGTACTTAGTTATAATATAATATTAAATTAAAAGTGAATAATGAAAGTGAGTATCAAGATTAAAAAAAAAAGTTTAAAATTTTGATCATTTCTCTATGAAAATACAATTATACGTTTATACTTTTGTATTTTTATTTCATTTTCTAATTTTACCTTATTTATTTATTTCAATTAAAAAACAATTTTACACATTTTCTTATACGTATAGTAAAAATAACATTTTATTAGCACGTTTGTGATTGGTTTGAATCAGTGTTGGTTTCTTCTACCTCTCTTTTTAATTTTCACAAGGAGAGTAAAAACCCTAATCCATCTCTTTCAAGTTGCTGCTGCTGATATTTTTCTTCAACAAAACCGGGCCTTTAACTTGCACAGGTATCCTCTCTCATTATGCGTTTCGTGGGTTTTAACTGTTTCCTTTTATTTGAATATTTCCCCCTTTTTCTTATACCCCCAAATTCTGCTTCGTAAAATCAAACCAGTCGAGGGTTTCTGGGGAAAACATTGGGGGTTATATTTGCTTTCTGTTTTTTTGTCTATTTTTGGTTTTACTCATATATGAAGAATGATCTCCTTTCGTATTTCTGATATATTATTGTTTCATATGGAGTTGTACAATATCTTTAAGCGAGCTGTTTTTGAAGCATTTCGGCCGGCATTCGATGATTCGATTCCGTAGTTTGTTTGATCTGTTAAAAACATGTCCTTTATCCAAAGATCTTGAACATGTGTTTTTGATTTTGTATTTTCAGAAACTGTGAAAGGATGTCTTACTCATCACCCGAAGACGAAACTGACGTAAGCGAATCCGAGCTAGAAGAATATGTGGATCGATGCTATGAGCAGTTGAAGGATGACAGTAAGAAGGTGAAGTTTTCGGACGACTTGTTTAGGTGCCCGTACTGCCCTGGAAAAAAGAAGCTGGTCTATGCATTCTGCGACCTTCTTCAGCACGCCTCAGATGTTGGAAAGGGCTCGTCGAACAGGGACATCAAGCACAAGGGGAAGCATTTAGGCCTCGTCAGATACATGAAGGACGATCTTGACCAGGAAGATCTTTTATCTACGAAATTCACTGGATTGACTGTTGAGGCTCCCCCGAGCAGTGTGAATGAGTTTTTTGTGTGGCCTTGGATGGGAATTCTAGCAAATGTTGATGGCGAGAGTATCTCTGGCATCAAGACTGATCTGGCCAAGAGAGGGTTTGACCCAGTCAGAGTTCGACCACTGTCGAGCGGTGGATACGCGGTGGTGGAATTTAAGAGGGACTGGTCTGGATTTTACAGGGCAATCATGTTTGAGAAGGACTTTGAAGTGAAGAATCATGGTAAGAAGGATTATGATGTGGTGGCAGATGAGTTGTGCGGTTGGGTTGCTCGGGCTGATGATTTCAATGCTGAAGGTATCCTAGGCGAGTATCTTCAGAAGAATGGAGACTTGAAGACTCTTGAGGACTTGGAGACCCATGAGAAGCGCAAAACTGGTCTGCTCATTGCTCAATTGACTAACACCATTGAAGGACTGAGTGCTCGTCTGGATAAGCTTGAGAACAATTGCCATTAACCCCCAGCAGTTGTTCGTGTGGGAAGTCAGAATACGAAACTTATTCAGTCTGACTAATTTTCCTTTACCAAAGACATCTGTAGCTTTTGCTAGTAGTATTTGGATTATGACTTATTAAATGTAGCTCTTCTCCTGTTGCCTTCTCTTCGATATTTTCATGTGTTCTGATGTTTTGTATCGTTGTAAGTACTCGGATATTAACAGCAGGGAAGAAGGAACCGAATGTTTTCGTTTCTGTAAATTATTCGTAATTTCAGGTTGTTTCTATGCTTGCTCAAATGCCTTTGCAGCATTTGTTTATTAAATTCTGTGCAAGAATACAATACAATGATATGAATCCAGGACAGTGTTATTGTAGGCTACATAATACACCAAGGAACACAACCTTCTAACAAACTAAAAACTGCCAGTTGCAGTCGGTAAAAAAAAATGTAGCTTGAATGCCTTCCTGTACAAGATGACTGAGTCAACGACGAACAAGGCAAGGTATTTTCCTACTTCCTACATCCATCTTTGACGTCTACCCATGGAACGAATTAAGTAGATGCGGCCGTACACCCATCGGCTACCAGGCCTCGAGACTGATTGCTGCAATCATTAAACAGATGACGGAAATCAGATATCAATGAACATAAAAAAAATAAAAATGGACACTTTTTCTAAACATTTGCCGACTCAGTAGTTTGTACACGGAACTATGACAATAGGCAAGTTACAGATATAAATTGGATCGAGTCTCGAGTACCTCAACTTTCGTTTGGAATTCCAAGGAGCTCTCACACACATGGCATTTCTCTCTATGTGAGGAGTGACTGGACCGATCAGATCTAACAAATGCAAACACCTACAAGCAAATGCAGTCCTTCAAGCTATAATGATTTCAAACATATTTATAGAAACCAATACAGATATAAAGCAATACAGACAATTACGTCGATGAATGCACTTTCACACTAACCTCCTCGCCACAATTAGGACACGCCCCTTTTAATGCCACCAAGTCATTCGTCCAGAGTCCTTGAAGTGCTCCAACTAACAAGCAATTCCCAAATTAGAGAAAAATATGAAGTATATTCTGAGTAAGATATGACATATGAGATATTCTTTTTTATTTCTTCATGTTCATCTCCGTTCCCCAACTGAATATATATTTATATGTTTGCAAGTTCACTTCATATGATAATGAATATCACTGATTAGTAATTATTATGGTATTCAATAAGGCAAGGTCACAAAATGTACTATTGATACAAAGGGACGATGGACTAAAGATTGGGCATATTTTCAACATATATCTATCATCCGTAAGACAGTAACAAAGTGAAGAACTACTATACGTCCTAAAATAAGGCGCAATAAAAATTGGTGAAGATGTCATATTCGTTACCAGAAGCTGATGCAATTGGGTAGCCGATCACGGATCCAAACAACATGAAGAGCATGCCGTTGAGTGCGGCAATAGATTCGAGAGCATAAGCATGATTAGTGTAAGAAAATCCCGAGTTGAATACATCTTGATAAGCTTGAGTTATGGTGTATAGTAAAGGAGCAAGACAGGCTGAAGATCCGAAACCAAGAATTAAAACCCATACACTCGCCAATGCCAAAACCTGTGAAGGATCTTCCTGCCCTACATGCACGTTATTTGGATTCAAGTGCAGCGAGAAGAGGGGACCAACCCACTAATTATAGCAGCATAAAATATGCAACAAAATAAAAATACTTGATTCTACACAGAAGCTCATGGTATGATTAAGAAAACTAAACAACTCTACTGGACATAATATACAAACAAGAAGTACAATGACAAATTTGTTTCATTCTCGATTTCAATATATGTTCATAATATTGGTAGATAGGTCTAGCAACATAAACAATATTTACTTGGCTAACATAAATGATACTTCCTCCGTCCCGACAATATCTTCACACTATACCGGGCACAGAAATTAAGAAAAAATGTTGTCATTATTATGTTGATAAAAAAAGTAGCTGTCACTAAACAAAACAGTTGCGGTGAAGTTAGAAAAGTATGTGAAAATGTAAATGTATTTTAAAAGTATAAAAACTTAAACGAAGACATTGAGTGGAATACTGCACCTTAAAAAAGATTTAGAAACATAAAATCAAATCCGTTCAACATTGCATATACATTTTGTAGTCATGCTCAATGTTAAACCAAACTATAACCTTTCTCTCAAAGCATATATATTTAGAAGGTGCCCGCCATTGTACTTGAAATCACTTTCAAGTTTGAGCAAAGGGCGTTTCAAGATAAACATCGTAACACATTACATGATTCCAAGAATCAAGGAAAGAAAAGTAAGCAGCTACTGAGTAGTTTGCCAATAAAAAGTGAAAAGCAGGGAGAGCAAGCAATTGGCTCGGTTTAAAACCAAAAACAATAGGTGTGGTCTCGTTTCAATTTATCAGTTTGAGCTGCAAAACCTTTTCGTCTTACAAGAAACTAAATACATTATACACTAAGAAGCTATGGAAATCTGATCAACATGTAACAAAAGATACACATAAGTAAAATTACCTCAGCATCGGCATAGGTCGATTGTCGCCGGAGACTGCAACGCGGATACTTCACAACACACTTTGACCTATACCACCGCAATTTCAACTGCCACCACAACAAAAGCTTACTCTTTTTTTATCAGCAAAAAAACAGCACTCAAATAGAACTACAGATAAACCTAAAAATTTGAACCTCGACTCGGTCGAACATGTCGTCGACAATCAAGGGCTCCCCGCCATAGTAGGAATCTCGAGCCTTCCACAGAACAAGACATAAATTACGCGGCCCGGAATTGATAACAAAATCAATACAAT
This sequence comes from Euphrasia confusa, assembly GCA_954870475.1. Taxonomy (NCBI): domain Eukaryota; kingdom Viridiplantae; phylum Streptophyta; class Magnoliopsida; order Lamiales; family Orobanchaceae; genus Euphrasia; species Euphrasia confusa. The sequence goes on from OX940965.1 coordinate 12,709,133, forward strand.
AATTGTTACCCACCTGACGATAGAGAGCTTCCAATGTTTCCTGAGCGGCCGTTTCTACGGGTCCGACGAAGATGCAAGAGGGTCCTTCGGCTAGATGCCGGCAGTCGCCCGCGGCGATTCTGGTAGAGATACGGAACGGGGCTCCGGTTCGGGAAACGTTTCTTGAGGAGCCGATCACGTGAGGCGTCGCACGGGAGCACGTGCCGGCCATCAACTACAACCCGAAAATGGCAAACACGATTCTTGGCTGGTGGCGTAGATTTAGATATAGATAAATATTGAAGATTTCGTATTCGTTCTTTGTACTGTTTGTGGCTACAAATGCAGTTGTGACATATTAAATGACTGAAATGCCCTTCGATACTTTTTCTTTTTGATACTGTGTTTTTCAAAGCACAAAGAGTGTTTAATTGTGTGTGCAGTTGTATATAATTTCCGAACGTGTCGATAAAATCGAGAATAAATCCGACTCGATGTTTGTATGGAGTGTCGTCGATCGTAAGGATCATCCACGATGCCTAATAGGTCGTCGCACACGACCTAGTAGTCGAAGAGACGAGTGGAGCCAATCTAATCTTCACCGGTCGAAACATTGGTTGATCAAAAGTAGATAACATAGAGATCAAGAAGAGACATATTCATGTGATGATATTGAATAAATAAGCATGCTTCTACAAAGGTGACAACAATGAAATAATCAATCTCCTGCTCTCACTACACTGTCTAATGCTCTAACACAAACACCACAACACAAGCCGTTCCTATCTGTTTCTCTTAAAGAAATCATCCCACTCGTGGGGCCTTGTGTGGCCGAACGTATAATACTTCCAACTCTGTTCCGAATCAAACTCCTCGCTCGAATTCCTCCCCTCCTTCATCTCCCTCCTCAACGAGTCAACTCTCTCGATAACCCCTCTCACCGCCAGGTCAAACGCATCCTCCATTTTCTCCAACCTCCCCCTCGGATCCGCATACACCACGTTCGGTATCATCTCGATCACCTTCTCTCTCATCTTCAACACCCTGGAAGCCGGGATCCTAGACAGCACCCTCTCGATGCTCACCTTCTTCCCCTTCACATCTCCCTCCGGTATCAAAACCGAGTACGAGGAAAAGTCCTTGGGCAAATGCCACAGGTACTGCACGTACGCCGAACCTGGACTGAAAAAAACCGGAATGCACCCGGCCACGATCGAGTCGAACGTCGACCTCCTCGTGAAGGAGTCCCCCGACGGCTGCAGGCAGAACACCGAGCTCTGGAACATCCTCATCACGTTAGCCGGCTTCAGGCAGTTGTGCTTGTCGTCCTTACACTCGATCATCCTGCACTTCTTCCTCGACGCCAACCCCGAGCACTGAGATATGATCTCCCCCCGGATCGAGCCTTCCATGTTCGGACGTGGGCCCCCCGCGAAGCAGAACAGAGACCTCCTCCTCTGCCCCCTCATCCTGCCCTGCCACTCGCGAACCTGCCCGTCGCTCGACGGGTGGAAGTAAGTCGGGTAGGGCACGGCGAAGTCGTTCCGGTCCCACGGGCTCGACTCGATCGTCATCATCGTCATGTTTTTCGACTCTGGCATGACCATGAGCTTGTTCCCCCACCCGGAATCCTCGTCGACCGTCCTCCGTAGGTCCCACGTGATCCGGCCGGAAACCATGAAGTGGTCCCGCCCGCCCATCGCCGCCCACTCCGGCCGCCCCCGCAGCAGCCGGAGCAGCGCCGCCGCGTCGGAGTCCTTCACGGAGGTGGAGTACGAGTCGAAGAGGAAGCGGGAGACGTCGAGGCCCGAGTAGTAAGGGACGAAGACGGCGGCGGCCTCGGAGGAGTCGTTTGTGAGGCAGTCGTACTGCTTCATCCGGTTGTGGAAGATGACCTCGAGCGAGAACTGGTTCGTGACGAACCAGCCGGAGCGCTGGAAGAGGCGCTGGGGGTTCCCGAGGCTCTGGCCGAGGCCGCCGTTGGAAAAGTACGGGCACATGTCGTCCCACTTGTTGAGGCGCTTGCAGTCTTTGATGTAGTCTTGGTTGAACCGCGCCGGGAGGTCGTGGACGTAGATGTACCGGCCGGTGCATGGCCGCCGCGCGCCGATCTGGGTTTTCTCGGCGTGGGGTTGTTTGTCTTCTTTCGGCAAGAGGGGTTCGATTTCCTTCTCCACGGCGGCGATGTCGACGGTTTCATCGTCGGGGACTTGCTCTGTTTTTCGGTCGTCGAAAAATTCGGTCTTGATGATCGGGGCTTGTGGGGTCGGAGGATCCTGCGGATCGGAGACGGCGATCTCGACAGCGGGATTTGCGGGGATGGGATTTTGGGGGTGGCCGGAGAGGGAGGACCAGTCGGAGGCGTAGAGCAATGTGTACCAGAAGAAAAACAGAGCAAGGGAGGCGAACCAGAACTTGGTGTTGCGAGGGCGGTGATTCTCCGTGATAGTCATTGCTATTCTTCGGGAGATTTGATTTCTCTTATAGATCATCAAACTCTCGAAACATTTTTTTAATTTCAATTTTTTCTGGTTATTGAGAATCGGATCAAGAAGTCCATATTCTCTGCGGTGGTTGTTGGTATTCTTCTTGTAACTTTTGGAATGTTTCCTTAGGTCAAAATTAAAATTAATTTGATTTTCGATGTTTGCAATGTAGTAAATTATATTTAGACATTGTTAGATGTATAGTAACAATTTGTTATTTTTATATGGAATATTTATATAATAAGTAGTTTAGAATTGGTTATTACGTTATTACCGAATAATAAATAAAATGTGGTGGATATATCATATATATGTTGAAGATTCTTAAAATGAATTTCATTCATCAAATGAACATTTTTGCTCCAATGCTTCATGCATTGTGGAACAAATACAATGATTTATTTGTGTGTTTTTCGTTTATGCTTTTGTGTCGTGTTGGAGTTGTTTTGATTCATGTGTACGTTATTTAGTATGTTTTATGTTTAGTTGTGTGTGTCGGAGCTCACGGGTGGTTGAAGTTGGTGTTTAGTCATGTTTCAGGTAAGAAGTTCAAGAAAAATCGAGAGAAACGAGTAATAGACGAAGAATCGGAGCAAGGAAGCTGAAAAGGAGTGTCTGAATGATAGTAACATTTAGTATTTTAGTGAAAAGTGTATAAATTTAAATTGTCTATATGAATATTGTCTAAAAACAATAAAAAATATACTAGTATGTTATTTGTTTGGAACAAGAACATTAAACAAATTCTCTAATTAAGTAGTAATTATTTATTTTAAAATATCAAGATTCAATATCCGATCAATATAAAAATTCGGAGTTCTCATCAATTTTTGGTAGATCTTTTAACAAAAAAAAAACATTAAAAAAGGGTCAATTATATATTTATTGGGTTATCTAAAATATATTGTAGAAACTGTATATATTAATACTGGAATAAATTTAATAAAAAATTTAAGTCTCAACTTGAGAAAAGTTATAAATATGAATAAATTTTGCATTGTTTATACATTTTTTAAGTCCCGTCTTAAACTTATAAATATGAATAAACTTCGCATTGTCATACACTTTTTAAAAATAAATGATTAATATATAATAAAAATATTTATTAATAGTATTTTTATTTATCAAAATCAATAACATATTTAAAATGACTTAAAATATTTATCAAAATTAATAAGTCAAAATTTATAATTTTTAGATTTATTAATATTTTATTCAATTTGTATGTGAAACACAATTTTTACACACATATATTGTTAAATTTTATTATTCAAAACTATTAAATTAATTATGTATATTTTAAGATAGATAATATTAAATGTATATTATTTTTATATTAATATTTGTTTTTATAAAAAAATATTATTTTTATTTTGTAAAACTCTATATAAAAATAACTCCATATAGTAATATTTTTTTCTCGATCCCAACAATATGACAGTATAGAGTTTCTAGTGTAGTAGTTATTACTATAAATTATACCTATTGTTTAGTCTAATTATATAACAGAGCCACTTGCCTATTTTAACCTTCTGTTTATTGACCAAATTTAATTAAAAGTGTTTTAGTAAATAATTAATTCATTATATGTAACCTAATTCCATCAAACCTGAATCCCGTTTCCATCAAACCTGAATCCCGTTTCTTTAGCGCATAATCTTGATCGTATCATGTATAGATGGAAATCGAAGTTCTTCTCAAAAACCCAATTTGCGCAAGGATAGATGGACAGAACATGGCGCAGGTTTTGCAATTCTTGGTTAAGAATCAATGACATTCCAGAATAGTAAAGTGAATTAAAAACATGATTAGTTCAATCTCATGAAGGCACAAATGTATGTAATTTAAATGAAATAAACAGTACGTAGAAATCCAACATGATTTCAAAATTTTCAGTCCAGAAACTATATGATTTCTTTGCATGTCGTCTTGTTATGCCCAACAAACTTTTGACATCTACCGCACTTCAAAAGTCTTTTCCTTTCGGTCTTACTCTTTTGTCGATCAACTCTTGGTCTTCCTGCAAGCCGTTTCGTTAACGGAGGTTCAACATCCACAGCAATGGTGTTCATATCCACCTCCTTTGAAATAGATAGTACTGGATTAATTATAAATGAATATGTGTTGCGATATTGACTAACCTGCAACAAAAAAAAGTGGACTTTACAAACAGAACATAAGATTACCAAACTCGAATGTAGTTATTGCTAAATTACTTACGAAAAACGAATAGCTAACTTAGTTGGAACGATTTAAAACACGTACCTCGAAGATAGTATTGACATATGCGTATATATCAGAACTATGCTATTTTGGGTTGTTTTATGCTTTGTCGGTAATATCCGCTTTGACGGTGATATTCGCTGGAATCAGAGGGTTAGCAAACAACACAAATACTAATTTGATATGATATAGAAGCAAACAGATCGAGTTTATATGCAGAAAGCATAAGTAATGGAAATGGAAGCTCAAAGCTCCTCTTCATCCATATATCCATACTTAGACATTTTAAGAAATACAATTTGCATGTTTAGTAATTTAATAAATGAAGGTTAATAAAAACGATAACGAATCAATGCCCCCTTTTCAGGTCTTTATTTCTCTTATAGAGTATTTAGGCCATAGCCATTTTAGGAAATGAATTCATTTTTACAAGTATTTTTCTCTCTCTTTTTCTTCTCCTCCCTTTTTACATATGAAGTGTTGGAGTTGTGTACTTAATGTCTAGATTTAAGTATCGGTAAACTCCCGGTCATAGCATTTAACCTATTTAATTAATAAACAATTATTTGCAATTAATTATTATTAATTAATATATGCATATCATAGTCCTGGATTTTATACGTTGTAGTTAGTATGGTGCAAGCATGGGCGCACAGAAGATCATACTATCAGTTACTCGTATTTAACCGAACAGTTGCTCACGACCTAGATGGACACGGACCAATCCATCGGTATAGTCGTTGTGTGAGAGAGAAAATAATTTATCTTAATTATTTTATCATACTTGTACACTTGGTGTATTGGGCGGATCGCTTGAGATTTATTGATTAGGATTGCCTTGGATAATCAATTTAAATCTCAGAGTATTTTATTCTTAATCCCCGATATTATTGCGGGTGTGTATATTTAATATAAGTGACTTTGATTTTCCAAAGGAATTAACCGATTTAATTATTGGGTTAATTACCGGTTAAGTTGGGTCACTATATTTTATATGCGACATGCCGTGAATACTTGACGGGAAAGTGTATCCCGTAAGGGTTGATAATATCCCCGAGATGAGTTCATAAGGAATTATTATGTAAACCCTGCAGGTGGATTTAATCCGCATAATAATTAAAGTTGAACGGTACTATTCTCGGATATAAGAGATGAATAATATTTATTGAGCAATAAATAAATTTATTCATGGATATTTAAATCTTAAATACACGGAATATATAATACTACCGGAGAAATATTATTTGATATAATATGGTTTAATATTGGGAGTGCAATTAATTTATATAGTGGAAAATAAATTAATTAATATTGATAAGGATTAATGGACTTGAGCATTGGGCTCAATTTAATCTTCAATATTAGAAGCCCAATATTTAATCTCCTTATGATCCCCTACGTAGCCTATATAAGCACTACATGGTCTTCACAATTCATTAACCTAAGATACGCCAATCATAAAGTCTTGAAGAGTGAAGGAGATCCATAGGAGTTCGATAGATCGTCGCCCACACGACGTTCGAACGAAGTGCAAGGAATACGTGGGAAGATCGCAAGGTCATCAAAGGTGTTTTGATTTCGTTTCTCCGCACAACGAATCGAAGGTAAAATCATAAACTCTTCTATGATTTTATGTGTTTTAATTGTAGCGTATACATGAATACACGATCCGGGTAAACGTACGAACTTCGGGGACGGGGATTCGAGATCCCCGGCGAAGATCGAGAAACCCTCAAACCGAGTCGAGGGTGGCGGTCGAGCCCTAGGGCTTCGACCGCCGGCGCGCGGTTGAAGGGATGAGCCCCGGCTGGACGCCGGGGCGTGGGGTCGACCTCGGGTCGACCGCCGGGGTTCGCCGTGGGCTGGTGCCACGGCGGATGAACCCCAACCCCTCACGACCGGCGGCGTCGCGGGCTGAAGCCCTCGGCTGGAGCCGAGGGGGCGATCGAACCTAGGGTTCGATCGCCGGGTGAGCTGCGGGTTTACCCGCAGCGCCTCGTATCAAGCTGCGGGGTTTCCCGCAGCGGCGATGCGGGGAGGATCGAACCCCCCCGCGAGCAGCGAGTCGTGGACTCGCTGCGGGGCTGCTACGAGCAGCCCCGGGGATGCCTCGCGCATCCCCAGCGATCATCATGGAGATGATCGCGAGCCCCGTACGGGGGCTCGGCTGGATGCTCGCGGCCTTCGGGCCTCGCTGGGTGTTCGGTCGGGCCCCGGCTCGTACGATGGTTCGCGTTCGGATCTCCGGCGATGAAGGATTTCGTTCGGGTTATTATTTTCCGCAAATTTTAATAGCCCGGGATATCGATTTCCAACAATTGGTATCAGAGCGTTTGGTTTCGTGTTCATGTATATGCTCGATTATTGTTCTACCTTGCAGGATTTCCGGCTATCATGGTTGGATTTAATTATTGCTTAATTAATTATCATGATTATTCGTTTATTAAACTCTCGGACATGTCGAGATTCGTTTTGTGTGGATGAATGTTTGTAATAGTAAAAATTCGGGGGTTGACCGAATTTAGGATTTATTATTACATTCTTTATTTTTCCGGAAATTGTATAGGGTCGATTTCATGTATAGAATCGATACCGGATAGTGTAATTTAAATTCTTGTAATTTATTTACGTTGGTTCGATGCTGAGACGATCGCCGGAAGACGAAGAAGTGACGTAGAAGACGAAGGACCGAAGGGCCGATCATCCCCATGATCGACCCTTGCATCGATCAAGGTGGAGGGGGCGACGCCTCCCTTGGCCGTGGGCTGCCGCCGGTGGGTGGTGGCTGGCCGGCTGGGGTGTGGCGGCGGCGGCCCTCCTCTTAAGTGATCGACCGATGGTGGTGGGGTGGTGCGGGGACTCCCAACCCGCGCTACTCCCACCATGATCCGACTTTCCTAAATTAATTCGGCTTTCCTATTTGAGTATCTTCCTTTTAGGAAACTCTCATGGATTAGGAAAAGAATTAATTGAATTAATTTTATTCCTATTTGTTTTATTTCCATTATGGAGATATTCATGGATTAGGAATTTAATTAATTTGGTATTAATTTATTTCCTATTTGATTATTCCTATTTTTGGGAATTTTCATTAGATGGAAATTAATTAATTATGGAAAGTAGAAAAGTCCTAAGTTTATTTTATTTCCTTATTCTATTATAGAAGTCTTCTAGAATATTCCGAGTTTGACTTGGATAGATTATTCTAAAAGATTTAATAGAATTAGATGGGAAATTAAATAAATAAAAATATTAATAATATTTAATTTTATTTTTGATATATTCGATTGACTTAATTTTCGAATTAAGTAACTTTTGGATTAATTGAAAATAAATAGGTTTAAATATTAGAGATTAATATTCTCGTCACATGGAGCATTCAAGAACGAAGAATGAAGACTAGAAGATGCATATGGAGATGGAATGAAGCCATGATAGTCGGAAAATAATTTTCTAGCATTATTTTGACCATGTGATACTATGTGCTTTATTGCTTGTATGCATGCTATATGTGTTTATTTTATGCACTAGATAGCGTATCTCTTTATTGTAAAAAGCTAAGTGGGAGAGGGGATGGAAACATTCCCATGGTCTCCATTACTGTTCTCTTGGTGACTCTTATGAACTTTCGAAGTTCGTATAGACGAGTCATTGGAGGAGAATTCTTGTAATTCCTTTTACAAGAAACATTGATCGAGTTTATCAAACAATGCCTAATTTGTCTTTCTGAAACTGACTTCAAGTCGACTCATTCTCACCCCGGGGAGTGGAATGGAGCCAAAGCCACTTGGTCATGTGGATGACACAAATTAGAGACCTTCGTACCATTCTTTGATAGGTGGGTCGATTGTCTGCTCGGCTCCCTCATTTATGAGAGATAGGGTCGCTCGCATGGCGAATCACTGGTTAGAAACTTCGAGTTTCACTTATGATTCCCCGAGTCTTGATTTACAAAACCTAATGGATCTTGTAATTGGGAGTCAATTATAAAAATCTCTTAGCATAGTAAACGTCCACACCACGTGGCTTGCTATACTAACGGATTTTGGATTAATTGATGTAGACAGTTGTAAGTAATTGTGAAGAGTTGTGAAGTTGTCGTAAACGTCCACACCACGTGGCTTGCGGTAATGTAGCAATTCCAAACGATTTGCTTTAGTGCTGAGTAATGGTTTACACTTAGATACGCGTTATAGTATTCTTCCCCAGGAAGTTACGCTATAATCGATGTATGACCAAAGAAAATCTAATTTCTAAATCATTTGGGTGGGTAAACGTCCACACCACGTGGCTTGCCTTACCTGATGGGATTTTAGATGTGATTAGTAATTTAATGATATTATTCCAGGGAAATAATGTCGGATATTAAATTAATTGTTTGTTTAAATGTGCTTATAGGTTTAGAGAATTGCTATGAATCCACTTTCGTTGATACTTGAGGAATTTAACGCACTGGTTCCATACTGTGTTGAATGGAAAGAAGAGTTAGACATTGCTCAGACTGTAAAGGAGTACAAAGACGTACTCAGTGAAACTTGTCCTCCTGGACTCACCATTAACTCAACTGAGGAGGAAATATTTGACTTTGAAAAGTGGGGTAGTGCTCGTGCATTAGCCGCTAATCATGATGTCATGCTTAAACTCAAGTTGATGTTTGGACATGATGGGGAGGCTAGAAAAGAGGCGATGAGGATACTCATAAAGATCTGTTACTTCGAAGAAACACTTGATCATGTTTTTGAGATGATGGATCTTTTAGACGAGTTGAAACAATCGCAAGCTCTTATAGCCAAAGCCAAAGGTTTCGGACCTAAAGGCAAGGGAAAGGAGAAGAAGACAAGGGGTTCCGGTGGTCCTAAGGGACTTGGACCAAAGGGTGGGATAAAGAAGCCTTCTGGCAAATATCCCCAAGGGAAGCAGTCTGAGTACTGGGGGTCTACATCTTGTCCTCTCAAAGGTACGAATTTTTCTTTAGTCGTAAAACATAGTCAGCGGTATTATCTACCAGAATTCTGGTGTGTAGATATGGAACCACTGATGGTATGTGCATTCTAAATGCAGGGGTTCCAGAAAACCCAGCGACTTAGATAAGAAGAGTTCGAGTCCACATGGGCAAAGCTGTTGAGGAAGCAGCGGTTGCAGTGGAAGACATTTATCTATCTTTTTGATAGTTATAGGATTTCATTTTAAGTTTATTGCTTTGTACCTTTTATTTTAGAAAGAACTTTTGTTCTGGTTTTTCTATTATTAATGGATATTTTATTTCTTTAATCATTTGATGGTTTAGATAAGAAATAATGGCGATATATATTCTGGTACATTAGATAGCAATATATGAATGATGAATCCTTAGTCTACCACGATGCAACAAACCGTTATATATAAACTTGTTTTACTTATTAGATGTATTTCTTTATTAATCATTATACTTGTGAATTCTTGAACTTAGTAGTATTTATTCAAAAGAGGATTCAAAAGGTCGAAATTGATTTATTCAATTATAGTTGGAGGAATGGACCTCCCGACCTAAGAATCAAATTTTGGAAGAAGATACAACTAAGTTAACCTTTCTGGATAAAGGATGGAGTTCGGACAAGTATTGAGAATGATCAAAGATGATATATGCAGACATATGTGTAAATAGAAAGGTATGAGTAGTTTCCTTTTAAGGAATACTTGAAGATGGATTAGAATACTTGATGTGCCATAAAAGCGAAGTGTTTCAAACACAAAGCTATTATGGGGAACCTTCAAAGTAAATCCGTTGGAAGCCTGCGACTTGTTCGCGGAGGCCACTACCTATCTAAAGAGCACATAGCATAAATCAAGGATTGAGATTAGGTCTCAAACGACTGCACCATACACTGATGTGTAGACATGGTGTGTCAGGAATAAGAAATGGAATTCTAATAGTAAAAGGACAAGTTTGTTCGGAACTACCTATGTTCTATGGATATTTCTGGATACAACGATCTATGGCTGTAGAATATCCTAGAAGAACAAGTAATTGTATGTTCAATAGTACTACGAACCAGGAGGGTGTCTTCGCCCGGTTCTTGAAGAAAACTATTAGATGAACTGCAAATGCCCTAACGAAAAAGGTACTTTATAATGAGGAAAGAGAAGACTGAGAACCAGCCTAACCGAGTATTAGTACACCACTAATTGCACCTAATGTTATTACTGTTATACACCGGAACGCCATTGCAGTGGGAGGTTGTTAAGCAACCGGAGATGTTCATAAGATTGGAGGAGTTTTAAACTCTGGATCTAGTAGACATGAAATCGATCCCTGGTTCTGCATAGGAGGCAGTACTAATCTAAATGTGCCTACTTGGATAGCAATAAATTTTTTTATTGTTAAAGAGGCGAGATCATTTAGAAGTACAAGCTTAGTAAATCCATTTATGGATTATCACAAAGCTGAAACTTGTGGAACTTGCAAATTGATAAGATAGTCCATTTTATGGATTCATCAAGAGGCATAGACAAGATTGGTGTATTGGAGACGTAATGGAAACAAAGTGTTGTTTCTCGGAATTTTGTGTAGATAACACTTCATCATTGGGAACAATGTAAAAGTGTTGTCAGACATAAAATAGAGGTTGTCTAAATGAATCGAGATATGATATTAAGATGAAGTTGAATCATGTTCTTAGAAATCTTTCGATCTCTAGATAAGAACATTTGTACTTCTCTTAAGATATCTTATACGATTAGTGCTTGTTTGGTAGGCTAGTCAAATTATCATACCTAATTCAAGATAACTATCTTGGTACTATTCAACCGGGGCAAAATAATTTAACTAATGTTTGGTTACTAATTTGATATGCAAGATAGCAGCTCTCTTCGGATAAATAAAAAATCACTTATTTCATTAAAAAAAATCAAAAAATGAAAAAACTTACAAACAGATGCATTTGAGCAGACAAACTTAAGACCGAATTCATTAGACTAAATCTTAAATTTAAATATATATATATATATATATATATATATATATATATATATATATATATATTTTTAAATCATATGAGCATGAAATTTTTTTATAAAGAAAATAAATAAATTGATAAATAAATTAAAAGACAAAAAATAAAGGAAAATACAGATCTTATTAGTCTGTCCATTAACAAAAAAAAAGAGGAAATGAATATGATAAATAAATTAAAAAAACAAACAAAAAAAACTCGACCTTGCATTCATAGAAGAAAAAAATTAGTAAAGCAAAATACAAGTATTATTTTTTTATTAAATATGAAGTGTATCGGTGCAATTAATGCAACTGCTTTTAGTTACTAGGATACGATATTTTATCTTACCTATTCGGCCTGATAAACAACTTGAAGGGAAACAGTAAATAAGGACGGGCCTTATATCTATGACAGGCCCAATACAAACATACCAAACATCAGATAAAGTAAGTTAACGCAACTAACTTGGTTTTATCTTAGCAACCAAACGGACCCTTATGGTTTGTTTTAAAACATGCACAATTCTGAGAAAGGTTATTGCCTTTCAGGAACAGAATACATCTGTCTAAAGGTATGTGTTTCGAACGCATAAAGGAGATGGATGTAGACAAAGCAGTTTCCTACACTTCGAGTGTAGAGAGCTTTGTAAATACCGTGTTATAAAACAAGAACCCGATATCAACTATGCGGTTAGCGTAGTGGGAGGATATCAAAGTAATCTGAATAAGAGATATTCGAATGCTGTAAGAGTACTTGGAAGTACTGGATTACTAAGCAAGACGAAATCTTCTTAGATTGCAGCTTCTCAGATCCAAATCAGAGAAAGACCAGTGTAAGTCGATATCAGGCTATGTGTTCATTTTTTTTGAAGAGGTGGAACCTAAGGATGAAAGAGTGATAAGCGTAATGCTTCTCGGACTCTATCATAAACCGAATAGCAGCCTCAGAGGCAGCGGAAATTTTGGTTAGTTTCCGGAATGACCTCTGAACTTGGATATGATTCTTGGTTCACCAAAGGCTATGTTCATAGCGGTGCATGGAGAACTGGAAGAAGTCATAAGTTCAAAAGGTGATGATAACACATAGAGCAAGTACCACCTGATACGAATCATCGTCAGAGAGACGACGCAGTAGTCACCAAGATAACTTCAGATCGGCAACCTAGATTGCTCATTCACATAGTACTTCTGAGAAGTATAACTTAAGCACGTGATGAGTATGGGAGTCGAGAGTTTGGAGGAAATGACTAGACCTTAGTACAAGTGGGAGATTGTTGGAGTTGTGTACTTAATGTCTAGATTTAAGTATCGGTAAACTCCCGGTCATAGCATTTAACCTATTTAATTAATAAACAATTATTTGCAATTAATTATTATTAATTAATATATGCATATCATAGTCCTGGATTTTATACGTTGTAGTTAGTATGGTGCAAGCATGGGCGCACAGAAGATCATACTATCAGTTACTCGTATTTAATCGAACAGTTGCTCACGACCTAGATGGACACGGACCAATCCATCGGTATAGTCGTTGTGTGAGAGAGAAAATAATTTATCTTAATTATTTTATCACACTTGTACACTTGGTGTATTGGGCGGATCGCTTGAGATTTATTGATTAGGATTGCCTTGGATAATCAATTTAAATCTCAGAGTATTTTATTCTTAATCCCCGATATTATTGCGGGTGTGTATATTTAATATAAGTGACTTTGATTTTCCAAAGGAATTAACCGATTTAATTATTGGGTTAATTACCGGTTAAGTTGGGTCACTATATTTTATATGCGACATGCCGTGAATACTTGACGGGAAAGTGTATCCCGTAAGGGTTGATAATATCCCCGAGATGAGTTCATAAGGAATTATTATGTAAACCCTGCAGGTGGATTTAATTCGCATAATAATTAAAGTTGAACGGTACTATTCTCGGATATAAGAGATGAATAATATTTATTGAGCAATAAATAAATTTATTCATGGATATTTAAATCTTAAATACACGGAATATATAATACTACCGGAGAAATATTATTTGATATAATATGGTTTAATATTGGGAGTGCAATTAATTTATATAGTTGAAAATAAATTAATTAATATTGATAAGGATTAATGGACTTGAGCATTGGGCTCAATTTAATCTTCAATATTAGAAGCCCAATATTTAATCTCCTTATGATCCCCTACGTAGCCTATATAAGCACTACATGGTCTTCACAATTCATTAACCTAAGATACGCCAATCATAAAGTCTTGAAGAGTGAAGGAGATCCATAGGAGTTCGATAGATCGTCGCCCACACGACGTTCGAACGAAGTGCAAGGAATACGTGGGAAGATCGCAAGGTCATCAAAGGTGTTTTGATTTCGTTTCTCCGCACAACGAATCGAAGGTAAAATCATAAACTCTTCTATGATTTTATGTGTTTTAATTGTAGCGTATACATGAATACACGATCCGGGTAAACGTACGAACTTCGGGGACGGGGATTCGAGATCCCCGGCGAAGATCGAGAAACCCTCAAACCGAGTCGAGGGTGGCGGTCGAGCCCTAGGGCTTCGACCGCCGGCGCGCGGTTGAAGGGATGAGCCCCGGCTGGACGCCGGGGCGTGGGGTCGACCTCGGGTCGACCGCCGGGGTTCGCCGTGGGCTGGTGCCACGGCGGATGAACCCCAACCCCTCACGACCGGCGGCGTCGCGGGCTGAAGCCCTCGGCTGGAGCCGAGGGGGCGATCGAACCTAGGGTTCGATCGCCGGGTGAGCTGCGGGTTTACCCGCAGCGCCTCGTATCAAGCTGCGGGGTTTCCCGCAGCGGCGATGCGGGGAGGATCGAACCCCCTCGCGAGCAGCGAGTCGTGGACTCGCTGCGGGGCTGCTACGAGCAGCCCCGGGGATGCCTCGCGCATCCCCAGCGATCATCATGGAGATGATCGCGAGCCCCGTACGGGGGCTCGGCTGGATGCTCGCGGCCTTCGGGCCTCGCTGGGTGTTCGGTCGGGCCCCGGCTCGTACGATGGTTCGCGTTCGGATCTCCGGCGATGAAGGATTTCGTTCGGGTTATTATTTTCCGCAAATTTTAATAGCCCGGGATATCGATTTCCAACATGAAGAGCATCTATTTATAGGTATTCATGCATGTGATGCTTCTCTATTCTTATGACACATATCAGCCACATATTTAGCTTTATTGACAACTATTTAGCATGCATTTGACATGTGTAAAACATGTAGTGGACCAACTAACCCACTATCTTTGTTGTTTATTCTTCAGCTATTTCACTGGGAAATTACTGTGACCGTCTGGTACATCATTAGCTCTTCTTTTAGTCCTGCACTGGGAAAAAGTCTTACTTCTCCCGTGCGATCTTTCCTGTCCGATTTTTTGTATTCTTTGGATAATAATTCTTGCTTTGGCTTTGACTGGTCTTCTTTGACTCTTTCTTTGATGACGCGGCACCGGTCTTCTTGACACGAGTAGGTGGCGAATTTTTAAGGTATAACATATGCTTCTGAACAAAAACTATTGCACGAGCACATGGATACCCATGGACTTGCCACTCCCCATATGAACAAGTTGAATTATTTAAATTCATTGTCACAGTATATTTTTGACATTGAACTTCATAAATAAAAGTGTCTGACCTATGTATTATCCAGTGTCGCCCAATTTCATGTTAGCTGCTAGGGGTGGGAATGAGTCAGGCTACCTGACAGGGGCCTATGGCTCGGGCTACAAAAGTTCGGCTCGGCTCGACTCGTTTATTAAACGAGTCAGGCTTAAGCTTTTTTAAAAGCTCGTTTACATAAACAGGCTAGGC
This sequence comes from Euphrasia confusa, assembly GCA_954870475.1. Lineage (NCBI taxonomy): Eukaryota > Viridiplantae > Streptophyta > Magnoliopsida > Lamiales > Orobanchaceae > Euphrasia > Euphrasia confusa. The sequence goes on from OX940965.1 coordinate 12,724,618, forward strand.
TTAAGCTCTATTCCAAGCCTTTTAGGCCTAACAGGGCGACCTATTTAATATATATATATATATATATATATATATATATATATATATATATATATATATATTAATAATAATAAATAAATATATTAATAAGGTATATATCTAATTTTAGAGAAAAATAATATTTTTAATTTTAGTTTTTTCTAAGTACATATTAATCATTATTTTATGATTGTTATCCCACATTGTTAGAAATTTAAAATTAAAATGTAATTATCTCATGTTGATTGGAGGATACTTTTTGAACATTATTTGTATTTTATAAAATGTGTTGTTCACGTTTTTAATTATTATTAATTATTGAATAGTTAAAAGTTAAAAATAATTTTATAAAATGAATTAAATATAGTTAAATTTAATTAAAATATTTTTATTTGAATCTTAGATTTATTAACTAAATCAAGTTGAAGTTAAAATTGTACTTAAAAAAGCTTTTAAAAGTCTTTCAGGCCAGGCCTATTTACAAAAAAGGCTTAGACCGAGCCTCTTAAAAAAGCTTACAATAGGTACTAGGCCAGGCTTGAGCCTAATTTTTTTACACCAGACCCAGGCCTATTTAAGCAAAGTCCGGCTCGGCTCATTCCCACCCCTATTAGCAACAAATTTCTTCTCCAAATTTGGACATAACACAGACACCCAGTTTGAGGAGCCATGTTTGCGAGTAGCAATTAAAGACATGATCTTCTTCCGAAGTGCCTCATTCAATTGTACAATAGGTAAGCCCTTTAGGTCTTTGATCCAACTATTGAAACACTCTGCAAGGTTGTTCGTCATCTCCCCAAACCTTTCGCCATTAAAATGGCAGGCTGCCCAAGTTTCCTTGGGTAGGCCCTTGAGAAAATTATCTACCACGACACCTCCTTCATGTCTTAATTTTAGAAGATTAATTTCTAAATATTCCGGCGTGCGAGAATATGCAACTCGCATGAATAAAGTTTGAATCCTCTTACCAATCAGGTTGGAAACTTATTCACTAGATTACTCTGCAGATGCCTGTAACAAAATCCAAGTGGATTGTCAGGAAAATCTTTACGAACTGCATTCAAAAAACCAATGTTACGATCAGATATGAATGTGAGTCCGCGGCGGGAAGCTATCCAAACACACTTTAAGAAGACTGCAAAAATACGTCCAGTTGTCCTCAGTTTCAGAATCCACCATTGCATAAGCAACAACGTACAAACCTAAACAAAAAAATAGATAACTAATATAAATTTGTAGAATAATTAACAAATTGCAATTACAATGACATTGAGGTTAAAAAAGAATGTACCACTATTAGCGTCTTTAGCCGTAGCAGACAACAACATTTCCTTGTACTTGTTGGTGATAAATATAGCATCAATATGTAGAACAAGTCTACAAAATTGGAAACCATTCAACAAAGCACCGTACGCCATAAACATTCTTTGAAATCTCATTTTACCAGGTTCTGACCCTGATATATCGGAACAATCAATATGTGTACGTGTGTCGGGATTAGCTTCAATGGTGCGCTCTCCAAACCACTTGAGTTCACGGTAAGATTTATCCTCATCACCAAGTATTTCTTCTCTGGCCAATTCTTTCCCATACCATGCTTTGTGATACGGAATGTCTAAACCGTAGTTCAACTTCAAATCTTGTTGAATTTCAATAGCCTTTACATTCGGGTTGTCTCTAACTTTGTCAAGCATGACTTTTTTGACAATGTCACTTGACAACATTTTACTATTTCGAACACGAAAAACCGAACGACATTGGTGTTCATTCATTAACTCGTATATCTGAAAGAAGTTATTGTGCCTGCAAATATGGATTGATATAATATGAATTCAAAATATAGCATTGTAATTATGCTAGAGAATACTCAGTAATATTCAAACATTGTTTTGATTATACAAATCTGTACAAACCTTGTTTAGATTATTCAGCCTTACCAAACATTTGAAACAAATTACAGAAACAGAACTCAGTTCACACATTAAACTATGCTAGATAATATTCAAAATATTCAATTATTAATTAATACACATAAAAATATAATAGTCAATTCACAATTATACGCAATTATCAATTAATACACATAAAACTATGCTAGCTAATTCACAGTTATACTCATGTATCAAATAATACACATAAAACTATGCAAGATAACTACTACATAGTCACGAGGGGTGCTTTAATTATCAAACAAGTCTCTGCAAGTATATGAAAAAAGACTAACCAAAGATTGCAGAATCAAAATATATTACCTAACCAAAGAAGCTTTAACACGACATTGAGAACCTTCAGTTGCTTTGTTAGTGCAATAAGCAGCAACTCGGTGGGCTTTATTTGTTTGAAGATCGAGCCCGAACCCAACCTCAATAGCATACATACGTAACTTTGTCGGAAAATCTTTGACTCCACCTTCAAAAGTCTGCCCTTAAATGCAATGAAGGACTTCCAACTGTTAGAGATATACACCTTAGGATCCTCGCGCCTAAAGCATCCAAGAAATTCATTAGGTTCATGCAAGTCGCTTTCATCATGTATATCGCAATTCCCCGCTCAGAATTGGAGATTACGTTAATTGCATTCCCATTACTCGCGCCTCCCAAATCATGAACATTAATATCGACGAAATCAGATTTGGCGCAATCTAAAGATCGAAAAAGAAACCTCATGTCACTTTCATTAATAAGTTGAAATAAGGTTGCATCTGGATGAGGAGAATACTTCAAACCGAATGACTCGTTTTGTAGTTCTGCAAAACTCAAAGTCAGGCCAAAAGAAACCAATGCTCCTTCTTCGCGGTAAACATCTCTCCCATCGATCTGAACGTGGGTTGTGGGTTTTCGTTGTATGTGTCAATTACTAAACCACATATTCTCATTAATATCGACGCAACGGTTTGTGTTGAATAATGTCTTAGGTTTCTCTAAACGTGGGCTGTGGGTTTTCGTTGTCGGTGTCAATTACTGAACCACGGAATCTTAATATCGATACAACGGTTCTCTGAACGTGGGTTGTGGGTTTTCGTTGTATAAATAATAATGCTAAAATTATTTTAGTCTAAAAGGGTAATATGGACTTTCTATATTTTAAAGAATGTCCTTAAATATAATAAAAAAACATGTCAATTTTCTAATCTCTATCAAATTGTAAAATATAGAGCCTTGTTTATTATATTAAAAATCTCAAGGTTGTATTTTATAATTAGTAAACATAAAGGCCCTATAGCCTTAAATATACCTAAAAAACCAAACGATGACTATTTCTACGGTTAGAAAATGAAATACTGTAAAAATTATAAATACTCCGTACTCGTGTATTTACTTTTTCTAATTAGAAACAAATACTCACCTTACAAAAAAAATCCAATCTTTTTTCTGTTTCTAATCTTCTCCGCCGCCGCTACTCATCTTCTTCCCCCAGATTTTTTTTCCAAAATCAGTTTTCGGGTCTTCGTATCCCGTGACGGTGTTTATTGGCGCAAGTCTTTCGTCACCGACACCTCCGCCGTCCGTTTTTCAGGGTAAGATCCGCTGCGTATCCCGTACCTGCACCAAACGAATCCGGTTTGTATTTATAATTAACGTTTACATACATCTGCGAATTATTCATGTTTTCAATTGAACATCCATGGCGAATTTTAGTTAATTAGTCAATCGCGTGCCCGGTAGTGGTTTGAGGCCATGTTCACACTCTTAGGTTTAAATTGAATCCGCACATAATATTTATTTTTATTTTTATCTGTGATGTTTTTATTTTCTTTCCCGATACGTTTGAATCTTGTGTGATTTAGAATTACAAGGGTGACAATGGTCAATACCAGAGGCAAAAGCAAGACTGCCACACCCAATAAAACTTCTGAGTCGAAAGAAGTTGCTGAAATCGCAGAAGTTGAGGGTCGGGCTTCACACTCTCTGATGGGCAAAAACAAGACTGACAGCCCCAATAAATCTTCTGAGGCAAATGAAGTTGCTGAGAACGAAGAAGCTGAGGGTCAGGCTTCCCACTCTTTGGCAGTAGAGACGGAAGCACTTAACGGGGATGGTCAGTTTGAAGGTAAAGTAAAAATACCTGTTGAAGAGACCGGAACCGAAGGTTACGAAGAAATGCCCGGTGAAGAAGAGAGTGTAAAAGCTAAAGCAGAGAATGATGATTGGAAATTAAATATGGATCGTGATGATTATAAGCTAGAGTTTGAGCCAATGCCTTCTCCAGATGATCAAGATGATCAAATGTGGGAAGATGATGAAGAGCCTTCCGAAGAAGACAATGAAGAAAATGTTACTGACGAGGATGAAGTTAGTGACGAAGACTCCGTAAAAGAAGATGATGACGTGGATAAAGTTATTGCAGAAGAAGATGATGATGCAGAAGATGAAGTTAGCGCAGAAGAAGAGGATCATGGCAAGGATGAAGTCAGTATAGATAAGACAACAGAAGTTGTTGTAGGAGATGAAAAGAAAGCTAAAGAAGTTGGAGGGGAAGCTAAGCCAAAAGAGGATGGAAAGGATGCTAAAGAGCATGATAATGGCAAAGTCGAAGAGGGTTTAAAGGATGATAAAAACTCAAATAAAAAGATCAGAAAGAAGAAGTTGAAAGTTGCGGTCCCCAACAAAGTAGACTCTAAAGATAAACCAGAATCATCCCAGAAGAGCAAAGGAAAGAAGAGAGTTGAGAGTATGGGGATGATTTTCATGTGCAGTTCTAAGACAAGGAGCGACTGTTTCCAGTACAAGGTTCTTGGTCTTCCAGAAAGTAAGAAAGATATTGTTGAAAAGATTTATAGCGGGATGCGACTATTTCTATATGACATTGATCTAAAGATGATGCATGGAATTTTTAAAGCTGCTGGACCTGGTGGTTTCAACCTTGAACCCAAGGCCTTCAAATCACAGTTTCCATCTCAGGTTAATGATGTGTTAAAAGTTCTATTCTTTTTTCCCAGCGATGCGTGTTATCTTAACATCATGCTACATAACAGTTACACCATGGTTTTACTGGTTGTAAACCTTAATGGTGAGTAGCCCTAAGATAACCTTAAAACTTATTGATTCCCGTGCGACTCTTCACACGCTAAGATTCTCTTCTCATCTTGGTATAGAAAAAAACTGGAGCATGTAGTCGCTGGTTTAATAGTTTATATGCTGCGTACTCCCTGCTAATTTATGTGCCAATCTTATATTCCCCATAATTCTTAAAAACAAAAAAAAACAAAAACAAAAAAAAAATTGGAGCAAACTTCTAAATTTGTTGTTATTCAGCCACTCTGGTTTATTTTCTCTCTTTTTGAAGTTGTTTCGTCATTCACTTTTATGCTTTTTTTCTGTTACTAAGTGAAATAGTGATGACAACTGTTTTTTCCTTAAATATATTAATTTTTCTTGGTGTCTGGGATAGTCTATAATTAATAACAAAGGTGTGGAAGTAGTAGAAATTAATTCAGTAAGTTTTGTAAGCTTTTATTTGTGATCTAAGTAAGATGATTTTGTTTGTAGAAACTGACAAGCCTATTACATATTCTGTGAAGAGTCATGTCTATGGGTATAGGTGAAATGTGAAAGACTTCCTATATGGAGAGAGGCTTAAATTTGTTATTTTATTTCATAAATATATGTATTCAATTTTTACTGCAATTCCGAACAATGATACTAATAATAATTCATTCCAAATAAATAGTAACTTCTGTGAAGTAAAAAGTGTTGCATAGGATTTAATTTCTATTTTATTGACTCAGCGTTATCTATTACGACATATTCTGTTTGTCCTTATCCTGAACAAATTAGCTTTTGTTATTCTACTACTATGAACAGCTGAGCTTTGAAGACCCATGGAGATTTCAATATATGTCAATTTACAAGTTATATGTTTTGTTCTCATTGCCTTTTAAATACATGGAACTCGACGACTCAAATAAGCGAGTTTTCATTGATCGTGATTTATAAGTTTATTTCTTGTCCTGTAAACATTTTTGGTTAAAGTAAGATTCAGAATTGCAGTGTATGACGAGTCTGACTTTTCATTCACATGCATGTCGTGTAGAAGCGAATATTTTTGAATTCTTGATTATGACTAGTAAATGGGTGCTGTATTAGGTTCGATTCTCTGTCCTGGACGACTGCTTGCCATTGCCGGAGGAGAAGTTCAAGAAAGTTATCAAGGGAAACTACTTTTCGAAGAACAAGTTTGATTGCCAACTCAAGGCAGAACAGGTAATATTGATATTGTCCACAATATAAATTAGTACCTATGAATTGTGACAACATTCTATGAATTTTTTTATCAGGTGAAGCAACTGTGTAAGCTGTTTGTTTCATCAAGCAAGGATCATCTGCCCAAAAAGGTGCGTGGACCCCGCAAAGTCAACAAAGCCGAAAACCCCAACCCTGTAGGCCAAGAGACGAGTAGGAGGCGGAGATTGGGTGATAAGAGGCGTCATCCTGCACCCGAGGAGGAAGAGCCGAGGCTCCGCGAGCGTACTCGTAAGCGTCCACGGAAGGATATTACAAGCCCACGTCGTCGGCCACTTCCACCACGGAAGGATATCACTAGCCCACGACGTAGACCACTTCCACCACGGAAGCTCATTATTAGCCCACGTCGTCAGCCTCTTCCTGCACCCGTTTCTTCATATGCCTATGAGAGGACTTCTAACGTGGATGCTTATAGTAGGCGAGATCAGTACTCCTACAGGGATAGGCGTGACCTTTCCCCTGTAACTTACAGAGAAGTAGTCGACCCTGCACCTGTAATTCGTCGTGATCCTTATCTGGAGCGTGACTATCCTTACAGAGATGGGCGAGATCTTTATGTAGAGAGTCGTGATCCTTACAGAGATGGCCGGGATGCTTATGTTAGGCGTCATCCTGATCCTTACATCGACAGGCCGGCTTCGTACTTAGAGCGACGTGACCTGGATATAGGTTCTTCTTACAGGGATGGACGTGCTTCATACTTGGAAAGACGGGACCCGTACAGAGACTCTGCTTACTCGGTGCCTTACAGTAGCGAATACAGGAGGGATCTTCCTCCTTTGTCAGATTCTCGCGATGCTTATAGGGATGATCAGGGAGGCGAGTATCGAAGCTCTGTTCGTCGTGAAGAAGTGTTGGAGCGTGGTGGTGGGCTTCACCCGTTGGCTGTCGAGACTAGGTACCGCCCTGAACTGTATGCTTCCACCAGGCAACTGCCTTCATATGCCGATCCGATTTATTCTTCTTCTGCCGAGTATTCTTCTCGGGCGGGCTTGGCACGAGAGTACCGGCTTTAGGTCGCCTGATCTTACCTGCGACCGATCCTAATAATGGAAAAATAAGTTATTCCGGGTGTGATTTTTTTTTCTCTAGCTGTTTTTATTGTTCATGTGGTGTTTTGAAACCACTGTTGACTGAAGATCGCTTTGTTTCTTCGTCGGATTGGACTTTTGGATCATCTCGTGTTTTCGTGTGTAAGATTGATTTTGTTTTCCAGGTCTCGTGTACACGGTGTTATCGTGAAATTGCCGTACGGACGCGTGCGCTACGTGGACTTTAGTAGGATGTGTAACGATTAAAAATAAGGAAAAAAATGATAGGCTTTACCTAACCCGTAGTGAAGGAATGTATGAGAGTTCGGATTCGGATCTTCCGAGTCCCCACCCTCTAAAATCTATCAGAATCATAGCCGCGGGTTACGCCTAAACTTCCGTTTGAAGTAAAGTTGATCTAGTGATCAACTAACCTTTTGGTCCACCACATTGCCTTTTATTTATTAATTTCATTATAATGTTGCAATTAACTATTATTAATATGACTATAAATTTACCAAAATTTATGAGCGTTTTACTACAACTTTATATAAAATGAAACAAATTTATGAAACATTGCCTTTCATTTTGAGCGTTTTACTACAACTTTATATAAAATGAATGACAACATGAAACTACTTCTGTTTTATAATAAATAATTAATAATTTTATTTGTAATTTATAAAGAAAGCATGTCAATTTATCTGAAACATATGGAGTACTACTATTATATATGTTAACATTTTATTTAGTTTTTTTATTTTTTGAAAAATCAATATTATATACTCATATTTGACATTTTTAATTTTATTTTTAACTAAAATTTTGTTTTGTATGATGCATTGAATCAATGGTAAGCAAATACGAATAAATTCAATGTCTCAAAATCATTTTTACCTGACACTTAATTATCTGAAAAGACATTAGAACTTTAAAGTAAGTTCAAAATTCAATACTACTAAATACTACTTAAATTAACTTTGAGTTAATAAATAAAATTCAAATTAAATTTCAAGAACAAAGAACAAAGAACAAAATAAAGTTTCCTAAGTCTTCTTAATGAACATGCTCAACCTTAACGTAGTACAGTATTTTGAATTTCACACCCTAATCTTGAACTTTCTATGGTGTTCAAGAAAAATACATTTGATATAAAAAAAATTGAGAAATGTTTGACTAATCTACCCTCAAATTCGTATGATTATTACTCAAATGATTATCTAATTATAAATAGTTATGTTAAATTAAATCATTCAACACGTACATTTTGCTAGCTTGTATTTAGAAATTTTCATCCTTTTTCAAATTTCATCTCAAATTTTATGATCCGGTCAATCTGAATTTATTCTCACGGTATTCCATTTTGTCATTCAAAATTAACATGATGACATCCAATCACGGCGTAAATCAAGCATTCTAGGATTTATGTTTTGTCAACCCATGTATACCTCCATTTAAAAAAACAAGAAAACAACAATAAAAAAAAAAAAACACAAACATGCTTTTTACATTACCCCAATCCTATTCTTAACATTCTCAATTTTAGTACTAATATTCTATCCCTTCCAAACTAACATCCATAAGTCATTAAGCGTTGGAAAATATAATTTTATTAATAAAAAAATGGAAATTAAAATTTATTTTTAAATTAATATTCATGGTTAACCATACAAAAATAAATGAAAAATAAAATAAAATTATATACTTTCTTAAATAAGTGACTCATTGATTTTAAAGAGAAAAAAATGATCATTAGTGAAATTAGAGTTTCACAAATCATTATTTGTGTTTTAAAATGAAACTGTAAGAGTAATTATATTATAAAGAGAGGGAAAAAAAAGTGTGACTATCGAATCTGGGCCTCGACATTTACTGAATTTACACCATCTGCCACTGCCACTCTCCCCCTTTAAGTACTCTCTTTCTCACTCTCTCTCTACACAGACAGAGAAAATGGGTATGGCTAAAATATTAGCCTGCATTGTTTCTTCCCTTTACATCGTCTCCGCGAGGATTCCCGGTAACTACAAGGGCGGTCCTTGGCAAAACGCCCACGCCACCTTCTACGGCGGCAGCGACGCCTCCGGCACAATGGGTACGTACGCAATTACTATATAGTATTAATTATGTTAATTAAAAACAGAGCAATTAGCAAGTGATGAAGAATATTAATTAATAAAAAAATTAATGAATCAGGTGGGGCCTGCGGGTACGGCAATCTTTACAGCCAGGGTTACGGCGTGAACACGGCGGCGCTGAGCACGGCGCTGTTCAATTCCGGGCAGAGCTGCGGCTCCTGCTTCAAGTTACAATGCTACGACTCACCGTGGTGCCTTCCCGGAAAGCCTTCCATCCTCGTCACCGCCACCAACTTCTGCCCGCCCAACTTCGCTCAGCCCAGCGACAACGGCGGCTGGTGCAACCCCCCCAGGCAGCATTTCGATCTCGCCATGCCTATGTTCCTCAAGATCGCTGTCTACCGAGGCGGGATCGTCCCGGTTAAGTACCACAGGTGTGTGAAAATTTATCTAAGCAAACTTAATTTTCATGTTCATATAGCTAGAATCAATCAGTGCATAATTGAATTTTGTCTATTCAGAGTACCTTGCAGGAAATCAGGCGGCATAAGGTTTACGATCAGCGGGTTCAAGTACTTCAACCTAGTCCTAGTGACCAATGTTGCAGGTGCGGGAGACATTGTCAAAGTTTCGGTCAAAGGGTCGAAAACCGGATGGATGTCATTGAGCAGGAACTGGGGTCAGAATTGGCAATCCAACGCCGATTTGAACGGTCAGAGCCTCTCCTTCAGGGTCACGGGCAGCGACCGCCGAGTAAGCACCTCGAGGAACATCGTCCCCACAAATTGGCAATTCGGACAAACTTATACCGGAAAGAATTTCAGGGTCTAGATCCCAACAAGTAATTAAACTCGAGATCAACCGATAATCAATTACTCTTCATCATCATCAACTTATGAATTATACGTACCCAAATTTTATTTAGTTCAACTAGTTTATTACTTAGTAACATATATATATATATATGATTAATAATTAATGTCACTTTTTGATATTTTGTTCTTGCCTTCAAAAAAACATGATCATCTCTCATTCCTTCTTGTTAATTTTCGTTATTAAAGTTACTTTTTTTGACCTATAATGGTGTTTTGTAGCGGGTATGGGAGTTGGTCTTTGATTTATCTTTTGTAGCCCGGGCCCGAACTTGGAAATAAATCAACAACCAACATGCTTTAGGGTGTACATCTAAACAAGCATTGTATTTGTACCCAAACTTTTTCTCAAATCGAGCTTTATACTCACCAATACAACGTTGTAAGACTTATCGACCAATGATTTTACAACATCATTAATGTTAAACAAATGATTATGTTGCGACTAAATTTGAGCTCATTCTGAACACAACAACAAGAAGATCCAGGGTCTATATTATTGACTCGTTGAGCAAATGATATTATCTCTACCTACACACTACACCTTTGATGAAGACAAAAAAAAAAAACTTCAAAAAGGGTAAAAAGGTAAAGGCACCAAATTTATGGAGCATAGTATAATCTCATGCCTTTGCAAATTGCAAGTGCCTTTAAATCTAGGAAAAAAGGACATTAAAACGAAGTTTTAATTACGATTTTCATTCATTGATTACACTAATTCCGGGGTCCTCTTTCTCACTGTCTCACATATCAAACCTTTTGACCAAATATTGATAAAAATTACTATTATAACATCAGCTATGAATTCAAAACATTTATATATACAGTATTTACATTTATTTATATGATTACGGTACTAAATTATTAAATGATTTTCGTTTCAAAAAGTTGATTAAAAAAAAGATTGCATTTACATGGGATGGTCAACATTGGATTCCCTGAATTCTTGTAAAAGGAAAAAAGCTACGCGTGGAAAGATTTTCCATTCCACAAATTTCCGATATCTAATCACAAGAATCCTAAAATAAATACTAGTATATATAATTTTTTTTATTCTTTTTCAAAATAACACTTGTTTTGAGTTTTTGGAGGAGTATACTATATATTCCCTGATTTTCATCACTTTCTATTTCCACTTTCCTCATTTCTAATATTCGTAGTATTATTATTAGATGTCAATTATTGTTTAAAATTGTGTAGTATGAGTAACTAGTATGTATTATTATAAACATACCGAGTATAAAATAAAGTATAGTATATTATATTGAATTAATAATATAAATACTTGTATAATATATTGAGTCTAACTTATAGTAATAACTTGAACCTAACAAATCCCAAAATCAGCTTATGTATAATTTGAGTTTGAATTTAATTAGCTTCAAGATCTACTCGACACTAACTTTTTAAATCAAGCATTTTTTTTGGCACCTAATGGAAAACAAAAACCTGTATAGGCGGTTGAGCTGGCCCAAGCCCATTGTGTACACATAGAGACCAGTAGACGGTAGACCACCATTTAAGCCCAGTAAGTCCAAGGGTTCTTACAAAGCCCAATAAATGATGGGTGAATCGCTTTTACTAGCAAGTTTAATTCTTAAAATGTACTGTAGTAATTTAATTTTTAAATTGTTCATTCTTTTCTCTTATTTAACCTCTAAATTTTTAAATTTTATTAAATTTTGAATAACCTCATAATTACATATCGATTATACTTACCCAAATTCCAATTTTTTTAATTAAAGAGATATGAAAAACTCTACACTCCTCTCCCGCCAAATTGTGAAATGTAAATCGAGCTATGATGTACCTGAGTAACAAACACATATGAAAGACAACTAACATTTTTCATCACATAGGTAAGACGTTATTTTATATATATTTAATTTCAAATTCATTTAAGTTCAATTATTTTATATATATTTAATTTCAAATTCATTTAATTAAGTTAAATTCAATTAATATCAATTAAGTTTAGCTTATACATATCAATTTCAAATTATTTTATATATATTTGATTTCATAGGTTAAAAAACACTCCATAAAATATAGGGTTAATTGGATTAAAAATTCTAATCTTTACTTGAGTTGAAAAAAAAACCTAATTTTTTGAAGTTTGCAATAAAAACCATAATATTTAATATTTTTTACTAAATGGATGAAATTGTCATATATTCACAAATAAATCATGACCTGTCTTAGCACAATATCAAGGTGGTATATATTAATTAAAACCCAATTTACATGTAAGAGTTCTTTCATACCAAAATCAACAATCATACTCAATAGCGATAATTTTACATATTCTTTTCCACAACCTTATCGATGTAGCCATGGAGACGGTTTGGTGGCCTGTTGACTAGGCAATGTGTACTGAACGCCGTCGAGAATAACCTTCCAATCTTTGATCGACGATGCAACCAAAGGAAGGAGCAGCTCCCTTATGCACAACAGAACTAAAACCCAAATCAAGAAAAACAAATCTATAAACAGAGAAGACGAATGTGTTCCTTCACAACGCTTGGCCATGCTTACGCGCTATGAAACACGTTTGTTTAATTATACGTGAATTTGTTTTTAAATTAATATATTCTACCTTTGCTCTAATACAAATCAGGATTCATATATGAAAAAAGGATCATTAGGAAAATATATTAAATATCATGGTTTTTATTCCAAAGTTTTAAAAGTTTGATTTTTTTTGCAACTCAAGTAAACGTTGGGATTTTTAATGCAATTAACCCTAAAATATAAAATAATTAAAATGAATGATTTCATTTAAACAATTGGAGTTCAAAAAATATTTTTTTATTTTGTAAAAAAATTAGTATTATGATTAATATAAAATTCAAGGTCAAATACATTTAATTTAGTTTAGGTGAATTAAGTTCAAGATAATAAGATTTAAGAGTAAGAATACAAGTAAAAGGCAAAGTAAAATTTAATTAAGGTTATATTGTGTTGCTCTGTTAAAGTGGTTTAATTGTTAAAATAATATGATAATCATTGAGTTGATTGAACTTGGGATGGATTGCCAATTGATTACTCTACTTCAACAAGACAAATGTGGAAGCAAAAAGATTGATATGTTTGGGCACATGAATCATAATATGAATATATGTATTTACATCTTCGAATCAAAGAATCATCATGTTTCAAGCAATGCCAAAAATAAGAGATTGATATGTCTGCACCACATACCAAGTATTTATATAAATAGTCGAGTTCATGATCTACCGAGCAATGCAGAAAAGAAAAGTGATGATATGTCATGCGCAAGAATCACGATCGACAAGTTTGCATTTTAACTGTCATCGAAATTCACAACTCAATCATGTAAAAAATGATACACTTACACCACGAATAACGAACATATACAATGTGTTCATAAGTCCTCCCATGTCGAACAATCCACAAAGTAGAGATTGGTATTAATTTCCTGCATCACAAACCACAAAACACGCATATTCACATCGTCAAATCAACTACTCCTATTCATTACGTATCAAACAACGAATTAACATAAGAGATCAATCCGTCCATACGCCTGAACGCCACAAGCCACGAAATATGTATCATCAAATCCATGATTTCATCATGCCTCCAACCTTCAAAAATAATTTTTTTTTCCTTTAATTTGTTGTTTCAAGAATCCCATTCCGACGGTGAGCAAAAGTCACCTTTCACATATTCTAAAATCAAAACACAATCAACCAATAAAAAAAAGAAAAAAAAAGAGTAGACATCATCAGAATAGATTGAGACACACGTGAACTATTTCAGCTGCACTATACCTTCACATGCACACAACAAAACAAAAGCCTAATAAAAGCAAAGCCAAAAACACACAACACAAAAGTCACATAAACATGTAGTAATGAATTATACACACACATACTAAACATGTAGTAATGAATTATACACACACATACTGTACATTTTACTGCTTATAAAAAATAACTTTACTCTCAAATATAAAGTTAAATAATTTTATTATTTTAATAAGATATTTTAAAGTGATATTAATTCAATATGATATCACAACGTATTAATTTTAATACAATATCAAAAGAGACTCAAAACGATATTTAAATCAATAAAAATAATTTTTTCAACTTAATCGCACAAATAAAACCGAAAAAACATCTCAAAGTATCAGTTTTTTTTTTTAATCAACAGGCCAAATATATAGTAACTTTATTACACTAATAAAACTTTTAAAAATGTTATTATCTCAATAACTCTATTTGCCAACTTTAATACAGTACATACATATACATATATAGGTACATATCCTACCACCACCACCAAAGCCCATTTCTCTCTCTTCCTTTTACAAACTTTACAGCCAGTGGAATCACTATTCACCCTCACCATGGCCACTCCTCCCAAACATTCCCCCTCCCCAATTGAAATTGCTCTGCTCCTAACAGCCATTCTTGTTTTCCAAGATTCCACAGTCTCCCCGGTGGTGCTGGTCGGCCTGAAGAACCACCGCAGCCGCAACAACGGCTTCCACCACCAGCGGCCGGTCATCTCCGGTAACCTGAGCTGCTCTCTGTTCTCCGGCGCATGGGTTCGGGACGAAACATACCCTCTCTACCAATACTCCACCTGCCCCATAATCGACCCCCAATTCAACTGCCAAATGTACGGCCGCTCCGACACCGATTACCTCAAGTACCGGTGGCAGCCGGTCAATTGCCAAATACCCAGGTGCAATAAAAATCCAATCTTTATTTTTTCCTTAAAAAAAAAAATTGAATCTTTATGTTATGTATGTGTAATAATTGGCGGGTGAAGGTTGAATGGGGTTGATTTTCTGACGAGGATGAGAGGGAAGAGCGTGATGTTCGTCGGAGATTCGTTGGGGAGGAACCAATGGCAGTCTCTGGTTTGTATGATATCGGCCGGCGTGCCAGGATCGTCGCCCACGCAGTACATACGGGGCGACCCGCTCTCGACTTTCAAGTTCTTGGTGAGCTAGCTGCTTGAACAGAATCGATCCGTTTTGTTGTTTACTTTAAAATATTGAATTTAAATAACGAAAAGCTGTGCTTAGGAATACGGGGTGTCGGTGTCGTTTTACCGGGCGCCGTACCTGGTGGACATCGACTCGGTGCAGGGGAAGAGGGTGCTGAGGCTGGGGGACATACGAGGGAACGCGAACGCGTGGATCGGAGTCGATGTTCTTTCGTTCAACACGGGTCATTGGTGGACTCACAAGGGAAATCTCCAAGGGTACTAATTCAATGAATGAGAGTAGTTCTAGTAATTGATCAAGACTAAATTTTTTGTTTTGTTGATGTGAAAATTGAAATGGGGATTGGATGGTGCAGGTGGGATTACATAGATGCAGGTGGAACTATGTACCAAGACATGGATCGATCGGTGGCGCTGGAGAAAGGGCTGAGGACGTGGGCGAGATGGGTCGACTCGAACATCGACACTAGCCGGACCAGATTGTTCTTCCAGGGCATTTCTCCCACACATTACAAGTGAGTATATATCCGGAATTCTGAATTTCATGAAATGAACTAGTTGATGGAAATGAATTAATAGTACTAATAAAGATGGGTGTGGACATGAATTATTGGAGTGGGAAGGGGTTGTTTGAATCTGTGTGCTTATCTGTCTTGTTGCAAGATGGGTTTTGTATTGTGGGGAGAGGGCCCATCACACTATAATAAAAGCCCATATTGCAGTGTAGGTAATTACTAAAATAGGACTTGTATTTAATTTAATTTTATATATTGAGTAAGAATAATGGTTGTGAAGTGTGATTAAGATGGATTATTTAGGAACAAGCACGCGCCGAATGAGAGGTTACTAGTGTAGTAGTAGTAGGTTAGATTTTTTGTGGACAATACTGAGTAAGGAGTAAGGACAAGGACTGCCGTGCCCCCACTTAAATGCTTAGCTTGCTTGCTTTTACAAATTACTCTTAATTGGCTGTTTGAGAGTAGGATAGCGAAAGGGCTGACCGATCGAGCAGTTTGCGAATGGCTCGACTGAATTCGAGCTCGAACTCTTTATCAGTGAGTATGTCGTTAGTTTGTACTGTTATTTATTACTTCATCTGTTTCATAGCCATGGTCTTAATTATTTTGTAATTTAAAAATAAAATGTGACCATTGTTTTGAGACATATGTAATAATATTTTTCATCTGTGTCATAGCAATGGTCTTAGTTATTTTGTAATTTAAAAATAAAATTTGACCATTGTTTTGAAACAGATCTAATAATATTTTCTTCCACTTAAGAAACTTTTGAATGTGTGCAGTGCAGTAAATTTGTGTAATCTTTAATTATTTAATAATTTTATAAAAGGGATTATTAGAGAGGAGAAAATTAAAATTTTAGTTTTTAAATTATAAAAAAGAACACAATATCTGTGTTATTATGATAGTCTTACTTTTTAATTATAGTGTAATTATATTGATAATCGGTGGTGTAAGTGTGTAACTATGTATGTAACTATCTTTCTTTTTTTTTTTTCAAATAACTCATTTTTAATTATACGTGTAATTATATGTGCAATGTTAGTTCGAGTCTAGCAAAGAATCAATTTGATTGTAAGTTTGACAAAAAAAATAAGTAGAATAAAAACAAAAACATCAATTTGATTGACTGGTTGACTCGAGTAAAACAATGTGATACCAAGCCCTAACCCACTTAAATGTAGGGTGGGCATTTGACCCCGTTCATAATAGAGAAAGCACGAGACTGATTAAAGTTTGAAATATGTGTATATAATTTTAATAAAAAAAATTTTAATGGATTCAAATAAAAATGATTTTGGTATAAAAATATTTTTATTTGTTCCAATAGTAACAAATAGTAATAAATATATTAAACCTAGGGTACAGTAGTTCTCTAACCAAAGGTGAAGTTAATCAATCACCTAATTAGTTATGATTATGAATGTAGTAAAATATAGTTTTTTCTATACTACTTTGAATGGCTCATCGAGCTTCAACTCATATATGTGGATTGAAAATTGCATCTGGCTCAAGAACTTGAGTGATCGACTCATATAGATGCAGGAGCATGAACTACTTCTCATTTCGTTTATTGCAGCCCGAGCGAGTGGAATGCAGGGGCAGTTACGTCTTCCAAGAGCTGTTACGGAGAGACGATGCCTATGACTGGCATGTCGAGCTACCCTCCAACCTACTCCGATCAGATGAAAGTAGTGCAAGAAGTGCTGGGCTCCATGAATAAACCTCCGTTCTTGCTCGACATTAGCCTGCTTTCAGCCATGAGGAAAGATGCCCACCCTTCCATTTACAACGGGGACCTGACCCCCGGGCAGCGAGCCAACCCTGACCACTCTTCTGACTGCAGCCATTGGTGTCTGCCCGGAGTGCCCGACACATGGAACCAGCTGTTCTACATGGCTCTGTTCTCACACTAAAGCTATAGTGAAATGTTAGTATCTCATTTTCCTTGATTCTGTTTATTTAATCTACCATTTTACCCTCCATAGTTATCTCTACACTATATACCTAGTTTGAAATGTTGAAAGGATGACTTCTTTTCTTTGTATATTTGCTGATTCAGACAACAAGATTTACATCAAAAAAATGTAGTACAAGTCTAACAATGGCACTTCAAGGTTTTCGATTTGGAAACCCAGACGTGATTCTTTATCTCAAGTTGTAACGGTGGAGGCTACAACTATATTGAAATCGGGATGTTTACTGCACCAATGTTTGCACTTGTTTACAACTACTGATTCACTGAATACAATTTCTTGTTTTTACGACTTCTTGAATACACATCAATTTGAAATCTGAACAAACACATTGTGGAGCAAGTAATGATTTCTTGAAAGTAGAAAGGAAACGCGATATTAAGAAAATATGACAATATTCTTTCAAACTTCTTATTCAACTTACTACTGTAGCATAGAATAAATACACATGACATAAGGGTAGCATAGAATAAATATAGCCATTAGTCACAACGTCTCAAACCAAAAAGACGTAGGGAATATGAAGTTACTACATATTGTTCATTCACATCTAAGTCAATTTTAGTTGGTCTTAAGTCAGCACAAACTCCAGCAGCTGTTCCTGCATCATAGAAACAATGGTAATATTACTAAAAATGAAAAGAAAATGAAGAAAACCATTTGATATACATTTAGTTGTAACACCAACCTTCAGTTCCTACGGGTACGTCGTCTTTTTCTTTCGAGGGTCATCCACCTCTCGAACAAATATCCACTTGCCTCTGCCAATGAAGCTTTCCTTTTTGCACTCGAATTCCAAAGCTCCTTCACCGGATGCCTACCGCTTGGGTTGTACTCGTTCAACTCGTTTAGGGCTGTTGTCACAGCATAATACACTTCGTCGCCCAAATCGGTTTTCAGCTCTTTCAACTTTTGATCATTTTCATCCAGTATTACCTGGCAAAACAGCAAAGTGAAGGTCATAAACCGATATATATGCTAGAGCCAAAAACAAGATTTATTTTTTTCGTTATGATTCAGAATATTGAAGAATTTATACAATATAGTACTAATATCTTAAGAAACCAAGAAAAAACTGAATGAAAAACATGCACGTTAACATTGAGATTAACATGCCATTAAACATTTAAAATACAACAGAGTAAAATTTGTGAACAGTATTTGTATCTCAAGCAACTGTGGAGTTGCAAATTCAGATTAACATGCCATTAAACATTTAAAATGTTGAGATTATGATTAATTTGTTAAGAAATGACGAAAAAAGCGTCAAATCATTTGGATAAGTTTACAGCGAAAGATGGTTAGTAGTCGCTTTAATTCAAATAAATCATTAGCTAGAAAATACGACTCCGTATAAGACAACCAAGTCACCCCGAAAAAACCTGGATACACGTTTCTGAAAATTAAGAAGGTTGATCTAGACAGATTGAATTAAACTTAAGACCTTTCAAATTTCCAAGGCACGAGACATCAGAAATATAACCACTCAGAAAGATCAAAGAAGCTGACAGTGGAATGAAGATCTAATCATCCACTAAACAAATGCTTTTGAAGATGAATTTTCTTGGCTTTGACAGTAAAATTTAAGGAAGGCTTTAAATACAGAAGGAAGCAATGAATTTGGATACTCTTTAAGTCTCCTTATGTTTCCCAAGATCCCACCTGATGTCATATGTCACATCACCAAATCCAGAATTAAACGGGCCTTCATATAAAAAAATTGGATACTCCTTCAGTCTCATTATGTTTCCCAAGATCCCACCATCACGAGTCTTCAAGTGGGATTATAAATATATTGTCTTGTTAAGACTTTGAAAAGACATATACAAGTAACAAATAAAATTGGAAAAGAGTTGCTGCTTCTATAGGTTTTAGTTCTCAGTACACAAAAGGAAGACTTCAGTTCACAGAAGGTGAAAAATAAGACTCGTTTGACTACTCAAGAATACTAAAAACCATTACAAGTTGAGTTTGAGTTCCCTATATGAAACCTTTGGTCATTGGCATAAAAATGACGAAATCTTAATGATGTACTGTAGCATATTATCTTCCACCAATTTTGTATTCTATCTCCCATAAGAAGACAAAACAAGCTTTATATTTTCGAACATAATTTTCTCATAATACACATTTTCCAATTCGTAATGAAACAAAGCATGACAAGACGTAGTATATACAGAGTGTCTACATTCGTGTGAGCATGCTCTCAAGAGATAAAACAGTATATACAGAGTCAGTTATGAAGTAGTACGGTTATAAGTACAAAAACATACCTCGTGAGTTGTTTCTCCTACATTGATCATCTTATATGGATGCCAGCTTGGATCTCTTAGGTGATCCTCCCACAAAGAACATAGCTCAATAGCTTTTTCTTCAACATCTTCACCAGCATGTTTAATGTTTGCAGCTTTAATGAATGGTTTTCTATCAAGTTCTCCCATTCTCTTGACACAAATATTCGAACGGCTATCATTGAAAATCTTTAGGGGAAAAATTATAAACATCAAATTCGTCAGGAAGACATGAATACACTTCAATGCTTTATTCCACATTATATAAATAAATGCAAGAACTATTTGCTTCACGTTTGGCTTTTTCAATAAGCTTCTGAAATGTTCCATTTACATTTTTTGCACAGGGCACAACATGCAAGGAAATAGCAGAATAGAGGAAATTCGAGTGCAGTTCTTGTGATACTTTGTGATCACAAGTCAAACACTAACCTTTATTAGTTCCTTGCGAGCTTCCTGAACCTCGTCATTAGTCTTTCTCTCCTGGATAAGTAGATTCCGATTGAAAGTTTCCAAAGCATCAAGTTCTTCTTCCTTATCTTTGAGCTCCTTTTCGATTGATTCCAGTTTTTTCTTTAATTCTCCACCTTCTTCTTCTTCGCTAGTGGTCATGTGTTTTTCTTCACTAGTGGTCATGTGTTTCATGACCTCAACGGCACCCGTCATCCGTTCTAGGTACAACTCTAGTGCTTGCTTCAGATCAAGATTTGCTTCAAGCTCTATAATCGTTTTGCTAAGGAGTTCCTTTTCCCTCTGTCATACAATAAAACCAACGATACTAAGTAAAGAAAGCTTTTTTATGCAAGCAGCAATGATCAAATTAAAATGTTAAGTTATTGGCATTTAGACCTTTTGCTCTTGTGCAAGTTTCAGCGTTTCTTCCGTCATCCCCATATCGTTTCTGCAAATAATTCATAGAGATAGAGGCGGGGGGAGCGTTATTCGGAAAACAAATAACCTATCACACAACCCTAAACCCTAAAACCATTATCCTATCGACATAGAGTTTGCGTTTCAAGGAATTAAAGGAACAGAACAAAAAAAACAGTACCAATTTTTGTTGGTCGTTATCGTAAACCTCCTTCGTCTCGACTCACTCTCGTTCAGAGCTCGACTGTGAAATTAGGGTTTACTGGGTTTGTTGCGGGATGCAAACTAATGGAAATTTACAACAATAATCCGAGAGAATTGGGAGGGGTGACCCTCTGAAAACTATGCATTTCAGAAAAATGCCCTCCCCTTATATTCTATTTATTTTTTAATTAAAATACAATAAAAATAAATCAAAAATAAATATTAAGTTTAAAATATTTACAAATTAATCTATGAAGTTTTAAAAATTACAAATCGATCCCTCCCCATTTTCAAACCCTAACCCGCTACCCCTCTCTTTTACTACGCCATTTTCACAGAAAATAGAAAGGAAAAATCACAGCAACCGGCAGCGAAAAAACCGAACTCCGACCGACGAATAAACGAACTCCGGCAAGAGCGTCCCGCCCCTCTCACTTTTCAGGTAAGTACCCCTCCCAATTCTCTCTGCCCCGCAGCTCTCTCTCTCAGTCGAGCAAATTGAACGGAAAAAAAAATTCAAAATGCAGTTCGATTCCGGCGGCCTCCTCCTCCTCCTCAACTGACAATGTCTCACGCCGCCTCCTCATCCACTGGAAGGGGCTCCAAAAGGGCTCGTCGGCCGTCCCAGTCCCCGGCCCACTCCGGCAGCGGCCGCACTGAACCGAGAATTAAGGCGGCGCATGACCATGAACCTCTCCTTGGATTGTCGCCATCACAGGCTCAGAGAATTTATCAGGTAATTCCTCGATTTAATTCTCAACTTATCGATTTATTGGGTCTGTAATTTTGAAATTTCTGGGTTGGTTTTCTGTGTTCTTGGGCGTAGGACGCAGGCTGTTGCTTGCGTCAAAATTTTTTTGGGCGTAGGACGCAGGCTTCAGCCTACGCCCTGCGTCAAATATGATGTGGACGCAGGCTGTTGCCTGCGTCAAAAAATTTTTGGGCGTAGGACGCAGGCTTCAGCCTACGCCCTGCATCAAATATGATGTGGACGCAGGCTTCAGCCTGCGTCAAATTGATTTTCCTGCGTCAAATGGGCGTAGGGCGTAGGCTGAAGCCTGCGCCAGTTGTGTGTGTGGACGCAGGCTGAAGCCTGCGTCAATTTTTTTTTTGGACGCAGGCTGAAGCCTGCGTCAATTTTGTATACGGGCGCAGGCTGAAGCCTGCGCCCTACGCCCAAGGCAGTCCAGTTTTGAGGTTTTTAACTGTGTTTTTTTGTACTGTTTTTTTCAGGATGAATATCGCCCTGTGGCAGCATCGGACATCGGTGAGCTACCCCAGCGCAAATACGACGACGTGGTGATGAGGGGGAAGTTAACGACGCGCCACAGCTACAAGAAAATCCCCGATATAGCGGGACCACTGTTGGCCGCCTTCCCGAACGTTGTGACCGATTACCCTCAGCTGGGTAATTTCTTACTCTTGGACGGGCAAGGTGTAGTGCCCAATGCGGCCATCCATCAGTTGATGGCTCGAGTCTGCGTGTGGCCTGACCCGAAGAAGAAGCGATTCAGGTTGTTCGTGACGAACAACATGGTAGCTCGTCTGAGCCCAGTGGAGTTCAGCTTGATTACAGGGTTGCACTTTTCTGACTCCCGCTCCCAGGATGACGTGGACGGTGATGATGCTGACCTGAAAGAAAGAGCATTTCCGGCTCATGACCTGACCAAGAAACTGGTGACGACGGAGGAGCTGCTTAAGAAAATCGAATCGCTTTTGGCCAAAAAGCATCCCGAGAGGCACCCGGATTTAATCAACCTAACATTTGTTTGGTTGATTACGACTCTGTTAGACATACCTAACAGACAATAACATATCCCTGATGAGTACTTCGAGGTAATACGCGATTTTTTTTTTTTTTATTGTGTATTGAAATTTATTTTTAATTTTTTTAATTTTTGTATTAATTACAGCTTTGCAGTAACCTCAAAATATGTCAGAAGTATCCATGGGGACGGAGGGTGTAGATATTGGAGTTGTATACTTAATGTCTAGATTTAAGTGATATTAACTCCCGATCCATTGCCATTAATCTATTTAATTAAATGAACAATTATTTGCGTTTAATTATTTATAATTAAACATATGCAAATTATAGTCCTAGATTATATACGTTGTAGTTAGTATGGTGTGCGGGCCCACACGGAAGATCATACTATCGGTTACTCGTATTTAATCAAACAGTTGCTCACGACCTAGATGGACACGGACCAATCCATCGGTATAGTCGTTGTATGAGGGAGAAAATAATTTGTCTTGATTATTTTATCATACTTGTACACTTGGTGTATTGGGCGGATCGCCTGAAATTTATCGATTAGGATTGCCTTGGATAATCGACTTAAATCTCAGTGTATTTTATTCTTAATCTCCGATACTATTGCGGGTGTGTATATTTAATATAAGTGACTTTGATTTTCCAAAGGAATTGACCGGTTTAATTACTGGGTCAATTACCGGTTAAGTTGGGTCACTATATTTTATATATGACATGCCGTGAATACTTGACGGGAAAGTGTATCCCGGAAGGGTTGATAATATCCCCGAGATGAGTTCATAAGGAATTATTATGTAAACCCTGCAGGTGGAATTTATTCCGCATAATAATTAAGGTTGAATGGTACTAGTTTCGGATACAAGATATGAATAAATTAATTAGCAATAAATTAATTTTATTCATGGATATTTAAATCTTAAATACACGGAATAAATAATACTACCGGAGAAATATTATTTGATATAATATGGTTTAATATTGGGAGTGCAATTAATTTATATAGTGGAAAATAAATTAATTATTATTAATGGGATTAATAGATTTGGGCTTGAGCTCAATTTAATCATTAATATTGGAAGCCCAATATTCCACCTCCTTAAGATCCCCTACGTAGCCTATAAAAGCACTACATGGTTTTCTCTATTCTCATAACTAAAAGATCACAATTCTAGAGAGAGAAAGTAGAGAGGGAGATCCATGGAGTTCGGAAGATCGTCGCCCACACGACGTTCGAGCTAGTGCAAGAAATACGTGGGAAGATCTCAAGGTCTTCAAATTGAGTTCTTCGTTTTTCCGAACAACGAGAACGAGGTAAATCGTAAAACCCTCTTTATGATTTTATCGTTTAATTATCGTAAAAATATCGTGAACCAAGATCCGAGAACGCGACCTTTGTTGAGGTTGAACCGGGCGGTGATGATCGAAGATCACCGGACCGCCGGTGGCTCAACGGCTCGACGGGATGGGTCGAGGGGGCGTGAGCCTTGGCTGGACGCTGAGGGTTCGATCGCACGGGCTCGGCCGCGAGCTACGGGTTTTCCCGTAGCGGATTCGCGGGCTGTCCGAGCCCTCCCCGTGCATGACCAGCGGGCTGCTGCGAGTAGCCTCGTACGCATCGCACGAGACTCCAGCGGGCTGCTGGAGCAGCCCCGCTCGCACGGCACGAGCTCCGCTCAGGCGGAGCGACGCCGCTCGCGAGGCTGGACCACCGCTCGCGCGGTGGTGGGCTGATGGTGATCGCAAGCCACGGTTCGACCGTGGCTGGGCGTGCGATCACCGGGCGATGGCTGGGCGTGCCAAGGGGGCTGCCAAGGGCAGCCCTAGGTGGCTGCTACGAACAGCCGCGAGCCCCACGTTAGGACTCGAACGAACAACCCAGCTTTGCCGCGGTTAGGGTTTGGTTGAGTCCGGATTAACGTGGTGGTTCGTGGCGGGATGTTCCGGCAACCGGGAGTCGATTGGAGTTGTCGTTCCGCATTTGACAACCCCGGATATTCGATCTCCAAAGGATTTCGGTCGGATTAATTAGATAATTTATTTATTTAAATTTATTAATTCCAGGATATCGATTTCCAACAATTGGTATCAGAGTGTTGGTTTTCGTTCACGGTATTTTTCGATAAATTGTTCTACTTTGCAGGGTTTCCGACTATTATGGCTAGATTTAATTATTTTAATTAATGTCATAATATTGTTCTTGATTATTAAACTCTCGGACATGTCGAGATTCGTTTTATGTGTGGTGAATGCTTGTAATAGTAAAAATTCGGGGGTTGACCGAATTTAGGATTTATTATTATTGTTCTATGTTTTCCGGAAAATGTATAGTGTCGATTTCATGTATAGAATCGATACCGGAATTGTAATTTAATTTTGTAAATTAATTTTACGTTGGATCGATGCCGAGATGACCACCGGAGAACACGTGTGACGAAGAAGACGAAGAGGACGAAGAAACGGGGGGGTCGATCATCCCCATGATCGATCCCCATGAGGATCGATCGACCCCACCATGGGGCTGCCCGCTAGGGCTTCCGGGCACGCCGGCCACCGGCGGTGGTGGCGCGTGGGCTGGGGGCGACGGCGGTGGTGGTCCCTGTTGGAAATCGATATCCCGGGGTATCAAAATTGCGGAACCGATAACCCCGAACGAAATCCTCGATCGCCGGAGAACCAACCGCGAACCGCCGCGTGAGCCGGGGCCCGACCGAACACCCAGCGAGGCCCGAGGGCCGCGAGCATCCAGCCGAGCCCCCACGAGGGGGCTCGCGATCATCTACGGATGATCGCTATGCACGAGGCATCCCCGGGGCTTCTCGTAGCAGCCCCCGCAGCGAGCTCACGGGCTCGCTGCTCGCGGGGGGTCAGCCTCCGTACGCTTGCTACGGGTGAACCCGTAGCGCATACGAGGCAGCTACGGGTCATCCCGTAGCGCACCCGCGATCGAGCTCACAGGCTCGATCGCTCCTCGGCTCCAGCCGAGGGCTTCGCGCGCCACGCGCCGGCTGCAAGGGTGGCCGGGATCCGCCGCGGCACCAGCCCGCGGCATCCCGGCGATCGACGAGGGTCGATCGTACTTCCCCGGCGTCCAGCCGGGGCCCCTTCCCATTGCGCGTTCTCGGCGGTCGAACCCTAGGGTTCGGCCTCTCCTTTCGATCCTCGCCGGGGATCTCGAATCCCCGTCCCCGAGGTTCGTCGTTTTCCCGGATCGTGCGTTCATGTATGTATTACAATTTAATTCACATAAAATCATACAAGAGGGTTTATGATTTTACCTTTGATTCGTTGTGCGGAGAAACGAAATCAAGTTGAAGACCCTTGGATCTTCCCACGTATTCCTTGCACTAGCTTGAACGTCGGGTGGGCGACGATCCTCCAAGCTTATGGATCTCCTTCACGAACTCTTTAGACTAATCAAGTATGATTATCTTGTCTTATTATTTGTGAAGACCATGTAGTGCTTTTATAGGCTACGTAGGGGATCTAAAGGGGGTGGATTATTGGGCTTCCAATATTGATGATTAAATTGAGCCCAAGCCCAAATCTATTAATCCCATCAATATTAATTAATTTATTTTCCACTATATAAATTAATTGCACTCCCAATATTAAACCATATTATATCAAATAATATTTCTCCGGTTAGTATTATTTATTCCGTGTATTTAAGATTTAAATATCCATGAATAAAATTAATTTATTGCTAATTAATTTATTCATCTCTTAAATCCGAGAATAGTACCATTCAACCTTAATTATTATGCGGAACAAATCCACCTGCAGGGTTTACATAATAATTCCTTATGAACTCATCTCGGGGATATTATCAACCCTTACGGGATACACTTTCCCGTCAAGTATTCACGACATGTCATATATAAAATATAGTGACCCAACTTTACCGGTAATTGACCCAATATCCTAATCGGTTAATTCCTTTGGAAAATCAAAGTCACTTATATTAAATATACACACCCGCAATAATATCGGGGATTAAGAATAAAATACACTGAGATTTAAATCAATTATCGAAGGCAATCCTAATCGATAAATCTCAAGCGATCCGCCCAATACACTAAGTGTACAAGTGTGATAAAATAATTAAGATAAATTATTTTCTCTCTCACACAACGACTATACCGATGGATTGGTCCGTGTCCATCTAGGTCGTGAGCAACCGTTCGATTAAATACGAGTAACCGATAGTATGATCTTCTGTGTGGGCCCGCACACCATACTAACTACAACGTATATAATCTAGGACTATATTTTGCATATATTTAATTAATAATAATTAAATGCAAACAATTGTTTATTAATTAAATAGATTAAATGCTATGACCGGGAGTTTACCGATACTTAAATCTAGACATTAAGTACACAACTCCAACAGTCCCGGGCGGTGGTGGTCGGCGGTGGGGGTGGTGTGGGGTCTCCCAACCCATGCTACTCCTACCATGATACGACTTTCCTAATTAATTCGGTTTTCCTATTTGAGTGTTCTTATTTTTAGGAACTCTCATGGATTAGGAAAAGAATTAATTGAAATTAATTTATTTCCTTATTGAGTATTCTCTTTTATGGGAACTCTCATGGATTAGGAAAATGATTATTTTGGAATTAATTTATTTCCTATTTGATTATTTCTATTCATGGGAATTTTCATTAGATGGAAATTAATTAATCATGGAAAGTAGAAAAGTCCTAATTTATTTTATTTCCTTATTCTGTTATAGAAGTCTTATAGAATATTCCAAGTCTTACTTGGATGGAATTCTAGAGATTTAATGGAATTAGATAGGAAAATAAAAATAAATAGAAATATTAATAATATTTAATTTTATTTTTAATATATTCGATTGACTTAATTTTCGAATTAAGTAACTTTTGGATTAATTGAAAAAAATAGATTTAAATATTGGGATTAATATTCTCGTCACATGGAGCATTCAAGAACGAAGACTGAAGACTAGAAGATGCGTACGGAAATGGAATAAAGTCATGATGGTCGGAAAATAATATTATAGTATTATTTTGATTATGTGATAATAGTATGTGCTTTATTTCATGTATGCATGCTTATGTGTATTTAATTATGCATTAGATAGCGTATCCCTTTGTTATAAAAAGCTAAGTGGGAGAGGGATTGGAAACAATGCCATGATCTCCATTACTGTTCTCTTGGTGTCTCTTATGGACTTTTGAAGTTCGTATAGACGAGTCATTGGAGGAGAATTCTTGTAATTCCTTTTACGAGAAACATTGATTAAGTTTATCAAACAATGCCTAATTTGTCCTTCTGAAACTGACTTCAAGTCGACTCATTCTCACCCCGGGGAGTGGAATGGAGCCAAAGACACTTGGTCATGTGGATGACACAAATTAGAGACCTTCGTACCATTTCTTGAAATGGATCGATTGTCTGCTCGGCTCCCTCATTTATGAGAGATAGGGTTGTTCGCATGGTGAATCACTGGTAAGAAACTTCGAGTTTCACTTATGATTCTCCGCGTCCTGATTTACAAAAATCGAATGGATCAAGTAATTGGGAGTCAATTATAAAAGTCTCTTGGTGTAGTAAACGTCCACACCACGTGGCTTGCTATACTAACGGATTTTGGATTAATTGATGTAGACAGCTATAAGGAATTGTGAAGAATTGTGAAATCATCGTAAACGTCCACACCACGTGGCTTGCGGTGATGTAGCGGTTCCAAATGATTTACTTTAGTACTGAGTAATGGTTTACACTTTGATACGCATTATAGTATTCTTCCCCACGAAGTTACGCTATAAGTGATGTATGATCGAAGCAAATCTAATTACTAAATCGTTTGGGTAGGTAAACGTCCACACCACGTGGCTTGCCATATCTGATGGGATTTTAGATGTGATTAGTGATTTAATGATATTATTTGAGGGAGATAATATCGGAGATTAAATCAATTGTTTGTTGTTATCTGTGCTCATAGATTAGGATATGGCTTTGAACCCACTTTCTGTGATACTTAAGGAATTTAACTCATTGGTCCCTGAATGTATTGATTGGAATAGAGATCTGGACATTGCCCAGACTGTTAAAGAGTACAAGTTTGTACTCAGTGAAGCTTTATCCTCCCGAGCCTAATAATGTCTTAACTGATGAGGAAAGGACTGATTTTGATATCATGTTCAAACTCAAGGAGATGTTTAGACATGACGTAGTGGCTAGACAAGAGGCGATGAGGATACTCATAAAGGCCATTCGATGATGGACCTTTTAGACGAGTTGAGACGGAAATCGCAAGCTCTTGTAGCCAATGCCAAATGTTTTGAACCTAAGGGCAAAAACGGGGTAAAGGAAAAGAAAGCAAAGAAACCCAGTGGTCCTAAGTCTCTTGGACCACGAGATGGGACGAGAAAGCCTATAGGCAAGTGTTCTCGATGCAAACAGTCTGGGTACTGGAAGTCTAATTATCCTCTCAAAGAAAGCACGAAATTTTTCTTTAGTTGTAAAACATAGTCAGTAGTATTATCTACCAGAACCTGGTGTGTAGATATGGAACCACTGACGGTATGCGCATTAAATGCGAGGGTTCCAGGAAACCCGACGACTTGGAAAAGAAGAAATCGTAGTTTACATGGGCAATGCTGTTGAGGAGGCAGCTGTTGCAGTGGAGGACATTTTATAGGATTTCATTTTGAGTTATTGCTTTTATGTACCTTTCATTTTAGAAAGAACTTTGTTCTGGATTTCTAATGAATGGATATTTTATTTCTTTTAATCATTTGATGGTTATAAGAAGAAATAATGATATTATCTATTCTGGTACATTAGCTAGCAATATATAAATGATGAATCCTGAGTCCACCACGATGCAACGAACCGTAGCATATAACTCGTTTTACTTTTAAGAGATATTTCTGTAATGAATCATTTATACTTGTGGATTCTTATGCTAAGTCGTGTTTATTCAAATAAGAAGTTCAAAGGTCGAAAATTGATATTTTGATCAATTAAGTTGAAGGAGTGGACCTTCCGACCTAAGAATCTGATTTGGAAGATAACATGACTAAGCAATCCTTTATGGATATAAGGTATAAGATCCGGACAAGTATTAGAATTGATTAACTCTGATGTATGCAGACCTATGTCTACTTAGACAATAAGGTACGAGTACTTCATTTTATGATTACTCGAAAAATGGATTAGCATACCTGATGTGCCACAAAAGCAAAGTGTTTTGACAAGTCAGTGGACACAAAGCTATTGTGGGGAACCTTCAAGGTATATCCATTAGAAGCCTGCGATTTGATCGCGGAGGCAAGCCCCTGTCTGAGGAATGCATGGCATACTAATCAGAAATTGGGATTAGATCCCAAGAGACTACGCCATACACTCTTGTGTAGAAATGGTGTGTCGGAAATAAGAAATGGAACTCTTATAGAAATAGTAAAAGCATGAGTTATACGGAACTACCTATGTTCTATGGATATGTCCTGAAAACAACGGCGCATTCAATGCGGTTGTAGAAAATCCTGGAAGGACAAAAGTTGTGTGTTCAATAGTACTATGAACCAGAAGGACGTTATAAGTTCTAACGCCCGGTTCTTAGAGGAAGACTATTAGATGAACCACAAGCCCAAAGTGACGTAATACTTTGAAATGAGAGAGAAAGATTAAGACTTAGAACCAGCCGAACCGAGTAGCGGTACACCACTAACTGCACCTACTGTTATTACTGTTAATGCACCGGAATGCCGTTGTAGTGGGAGGTTGTGTGACAACCGGAGATGTTCATAAGGCTAGGAAAGTTTTCGGACTCTGGACCTAGTATACATGAAATCAATCCCTGGATCTACATGAAGGCAGTACTAGATCTAAATGTGCCTTCTTGGAAAGCAATAAGGATTATTGCTAAGAGGCAAGATCATTTAGAGTACAAGCTTAGTTGATCCATTTATGGATTGAAACAAAGCTAGAAATCGTGGAACTTGCAAATTGATGAGATAGTCCATTTTATGGATTCATCAAAGCATAGACGAATAGTGTGTATTGGAAACGTGATGGAAACAAGGTGGTATTTCTCGGGTTTTATGTAGATAACATTTTATCATTGGCAACAATGTAAAGATGTAATCAGACATGAAATGATGGTTGTCTGGATAAATCATTATGAAAGATATAGGAAGAAGTTGGACATGTTCTTGAGATCTTGGATCTCTAGGAAAGAACATTGTACTTCTCCTGGACATCTTACATAGATATGATTATGGTTCGTTTTAACATGCAAGATTCCGAGAAAGGTTCGTTACCTTTCAGATACGGAATGCATCTATCTAAAGATATGTGTTTTGAAACACAAAAAGAGATAGAAGCAGTAAAAGCAGTTTCCTACACTTTGAGTGTGGAAAGCTTAATAAATGCGATGTTGAAAAACGAGCACCTGATATCTGCTATGCGGCAAGTATAGTGGGAGGATATCAAGGTAATCTTGAAAAAGAATATTCGACTGCTGTAATGAACATTTAAAGTACTTTAGAAGTACTAGAAACTATGTTCTGGATTACGGAGCAGACGAGCATTTCCTTTGGATTACATTCTCTTAGATTTCTAATCGAATGAGGACCGGTGTAAGTCGATATCAGGCTATGTGTTTCACTATTGAAGGAGAAGGAGTTTTAACATGGAAGAGTGATAAACACGATGCTTTTCGGACTCTGCTATGGGTAACCAAATAGCGGCCTCAGAGGCAGCGGAAGTTTTGGTATAGCTCCGGGATAATCTCTGGGACTTAGATGTGATTCTTAGTTTGCCAAAGACTATGTAAATAGCGGTGCCATGGCAAATGGTAAGAAATCACAAGTCCATAATGTTGGGATATGTCCTTCGATCCTACGTGTGCAATCGATAAAGTCATAAGGTCGTCTATGAATGTTAAATGATTATTCGATAATGTTAATTGTTGAGAACAATATAATATTGATCGATAAAATCATACCTACAGGGTCACACACGAGCTCGATATTGATATACATTGCTTGATAAATATATTGATTTAGAATCAATATTTACGTGGATTTAATTCCCATGCATGGGATGCATGGCTTGCATGGATGCATGTCACATAGTGTGACATGACATGCCACACAAGCCAATGGGACCACATATCATGATTTGGCATGATTATGTGGAGATGACCTTTGAACTTCACCATAACACCCCATTATGTGTGGTTATGACACACACATTATGGTGGGGGTTACATGTGAAGTAAAAGGGGTATAATGAGCATGAAAATCAGATTTTCATGTCTCATTCTAACACCATCATCATCAGCCACGAAATTCACAAGAAAGATTGAGAAGAGAGAGTGTTCTTGGAGAACCACTTCAAACAAGCAAGGTGTTTATCATCCGGGTTCGTGTGCAACACGTAGAGGCCGGGCCATTTGTGCGGCTTCAACATCCGGACGATCCAAAGGAGTGACGAGGTCATTCACAAGGAGAGCATCTAGTGACTGATCCATGAAGGTGGTTCAATCGACTCAACACCACCTTCATCAACATCAACGAGGCACGCTACACCGGTTGTAAGTGTTCTCGTTAATCCCTATATATATATATATATATATATATATATATATATATATATATATATATATATATATATATATATATATATATATATATATATATTGGATGTATATATATAAACGTGTCTATACATATAATGTGTGCCTAGATCTTCATGTTGTTCGTGTTCTATTGTTTTACACGCTTCCGCACACACGAATAAGGTAATCGAGCGATTGGATCGGCATCGAAAACCTTCAATTGGTATCAGAGCCTAGGGCTCGTGCACACTTTTGTGTAGGACACAATATATTTAAAATCAACATAATTCGCTTAATTGTTTTATGTGATTAAGTGATTATGTTTTTAGATATAAGGCCGGCCACCGTTAGTGGTCGGGTGAATGGAATTGTCGTTTTTTTACGTACGATTGGCCATAGTTTTGGAGGGCTACGTCCCTTGGAATCTTTTGTAATAGATAGGTTTTTTCTATTAAAAAATGTATTGTTCAATGTGTAAGCAATGGATTGAATCCATGGATCGATGTTGGATATCGGCTCTCCGGCGAAAACGAGAAGAAACGAAGCAAAACGAAGCGAAACGGGCGAAATCCGGGCTGCTGGAGCAAAACGGCGGGCGCCGTTTGTGCTCCGGCGGGCGCCGAATGGATTCGGCGGGCGCCGTTTTGGAAACGGCGACCGCCGAAAGGCTGTTTTTGGGTCAGCCCCGTTTTATACCCTTTTGGCGACCGCCGTTTTGGAAACGGCGACCGCCGGTGGTGTTCGGCGACCGCCGTTTCTGAAACGGCGGGCGCCGTTCGTGGTTTTTGGGGTACGGACTAAGGTTGACCTAAACCGGCGGGCGCGGACCAGTCCAGAAGATGTTCAAGGCCTATTTTGTTGCTTTTAATCTTTTCGTTTGAGAGTTGTGAGGTTCTAGGGGCCTTTTCGATTACGTATTTAATTGCTTTGCTAGTTATAGGATGTTTTATGTTATAAATGTTCAACTTACATATAAACACCTATGCATGCAAGTTCCCAAAATAATGAGTATAATGTTTTGTCCAAAATCATCACACTCATGAAGCCCTCGATCATAAGTTGATAGGTCCGCCTCAGCGAGGTACTACTTGTTATATTGGGATAAGTGGGAGTAAAGGTTAGACCTTTACATGTGAGTTTGGTTTTCTCATCGATAGATCCACTGCAGGCATGGCTATCGAGACATGAGATGAGAATGGGATTCTCATCGACCGAGAGTGATATTAGATATCATTGACATGGGTATGTCTACCTATCTTGAAATACTTAAGTGCGGACTCAGTCGGCTTAAAGATTTGCAAGATGAGGATCTCGGGATCGTTTTGTTCTAAGGGACAATGATATTGGATATCAATTGAACAAAATGAAATAAATAAGTACAATTGTTAGACAACCTTATTTGTTTACCGCTTTGTGAATGTTTACATACTTTAGTTATCTTTCTTTTTATAGTTTATCATGTCAAATATCAACTCAATTCAAGTTTGGTTCAATTCTTGATTATGAAAAATTGAACAAATTTTCTTGATTCACAACGTAATTTGAGGATGGTCCTCAAATACGAAGACAAGGAAAATGTGTTAGATAACCACATCCTAATATATCATTGAACAACTCAATAGCATGATCGGGGAATATGCTAAGGTTGAGTAGTTCTGAATGACCAGGGTCATCGCTTCAGCTAGGCTGAATAAGAGAAACCTATAGGGACCACATGTGCAGCAAATGATTGGATTATTTGCTTTAAGTGATCTCCTAATTTTTTTAAGATGATGAGTCGTGAATTAAAAGGGACCCTGAGAGGGATATTCTTATAAGGGATGAGGTATTCAAAAGAGCATAGGCAAGAAGGCTACTAGGGTTCCTAGGGAATCTGAATGCATCTACTGCGAAAGGTGTTGGACACTAATTGCAAATATGTAGAAGATCATATTTTATTCAATTTCAAAACAAATGCCTAATTTGTCTTTCATATGATGGATTCTAAAGTTAGGATTATTTTCACCTCGGGGAGTGATCTAATCCAAAACACTTAGTTCATTAATGACACAAATTAGAGACTTTCGAGCCATGGGATGGCGTGATTCGATTGTATAGTTGGCTCCCCCATATTTTATGAGAGATAGAGCTTCAATTGCATGATAATATCGCTGGTTAGAAAACTTCGATTTTCACTTACGATTTATCACGTTTTGACATTGAGATAATTTTGAATGAGACTCAATTATTGAGAATAATTGAATTTGCCCAAAGTTCAAAGAAGAT
Source organism: Euphrasia confusa (assembly GCA_954870475.1). NCBI lineage: Eukaryota > Viridiplantae > Streptophyta > Magnoliopsida > Lamiales > Orobanchaceae > Euphrasia > Euphrasia confusa. Next base: position 12,759,342 of record OX940965.1, read on the forward strand.
GTGAATAACGGGGTTGCTTCATCTTCAGGTATTAATGATATAGACATTAAAATTCACAAATTCTACTTCTTGGGTATTGGATGCCAAACGTAGTTCTCACATTTGTATGTGGAGGAACTACATAGAAGTATAAGTTTGGTGAGTAGAGATGTCGATCTACGGGCGAGAAATGGAGCGAAGGTCGCTGCATTAGCCGTATGATCATATGATGTTGTTTTGCCTTAGGGCCTTGTTTTAGTATTATAACTATGTAATTTCGTACCTTCAATAAACAATGAATATTGGTTCAGTATTGGATACTGATGGATTAGTTTTTCACTATTAAATAGTTTGGTAACTATTTTAATTGTGAATTATTCTTTGTTTTGGTACGATTATTATATTGTTTATGTATACTTTAACTTGACAAAATCACATATATCATTAAGACCAAAGGCCAAATCGAATAAGTATCAATGAGACATAACTGAAACATTGTTGATTAGATCAAATCAAAATCTAAACATGTAACGAATTCTTTTAGAAGGAATTTTAGAATCATTTGACTTGGAGTCATTTGATACATGTGAATGATGTGTGATTTAAAAGATAACAATGTCATCTTTCTTGGAGAAAGGAGAACATGTGAGTGATTAGGGATGATCCATACTGATGTATGTGGAACCTATTAGTTCACAAGCACATGAAGGTTATGTTTCGGAAAAGAGAAAACTAACTCTATTAGATAGAGGTTGATCTATCGATGATGGGTCTAATTGAACTACTGAACTCTTATGGGAACACACTATTCTTGACTTCAACCTATACACTTAATAGGACACTGTCAAAAGCTGTTGATAAGACACCATACTAGGTATGAAAAGGGAGGGTTCCTAAATTGTATTACATCAAGATTTGAGGTTCTATAGCTTCTATGAAGAGATTTATCTCTACAGGGCTTGAACTCAAATGGGATAAAAGTTTCCTTATGGTATGTCCATATGAAACTCGAGGGTACAAATTCTACGATCTATCTGAGAACAATATTTTGTTGCTCGAGATAGTGATTTTCTTGAAAAGAGTAATCCTTCCTAGAAAGTCAGTGGGAGCTCGGTTATCTTGAACGAGGTTCAAGTGGAACAACCAATGATGAATACTCAAGATTGGGTTGAGAGTATTCCTATGGTTTTGGAAACCATACCAGCCCTTGTAGGTCAAGAAGGCATATATCTCGTTTAATCAGATACTTAGGTATTGTGATAAATGAGAGATATGAAGTCATGCTTTTGGAAAGCGATGAACCTTCGAACTATATCCGAGCTATGACGAGTGCAGCTACTAAAAAAATTGGCATGGTGCCATATAATCCGAGATGATTTCAATGTCTGGTAATCAAGTTTGGAACTTGATAGATTTGCATCAAGAGGCTAGACCCATTGAGTGCAAATAGATCTTCAAGATCAATAAAGACATGTATGGAAAACCTAGGATTTTCAAAGCAATTTTGGTGATAAAAGTTTTATATTCACGAGGTGGATTATGATAAATCTTTTTCACCAGTTGTTGTGATTTATTCATTCGGATTAACTTAGCCATTGTGACTCATCTTGATAATGAGTTATGGTAATATTGGATGTTAAAACTAACTTCTTGAATTGGATTCTAGAAGAGAATGTGTTTTGACACAGCCAAAGAGTTTTATCGATCCTAATAAGGCTGAGAAATTATGCAAGCTTATAGTTCCATATATGGAATAAAGCAAGCATATCAGAGTAGCAATCTTTAGTTCAATGAATCCATACTGGGTTTTGGATTTCAGAGGAACTCGGAAGAGTCTTGTTTTACAAGAAGATCAGTGGGAGTTACGTTGTATACATTGTGTTGTATGTTGATGACATACTCCTTATTGGAAACAATGTTTCTATGCTTAATTCTATTAAAGAATGGCTTGGGAATTGTTTTTCAATGAAGGATCTTGGAGAAGCACAGTACATATTGAGCATCAAGATATGTCGGAACAGATCGAAAATGATGTTTGGACTTAGTCAAGTGACCTATATTGATAAGGTACTTGATAAGTTCAGAATGAAAGATGCCATAAAGGGTCTCATTCCAATGAGTCATGGCACATCTCTTAGCAAGATGCAAGGCCCTACGGGACTTGATGAGCAAAAGAGGATGGAAAACATTCCTTATGCTTCGGCAATAGGGTCTATAATGTATGCCATAATATGTACACGACCGGATGTATCGTATGCTTTGAGCATGACGAGTCAGTTTCAAGGAAATCCAGGTGAGGCGCGTTAGACTGCGACCAAGAATATTCTTATGTACCTTAGATGGACAAAAGAATTTTGTTGTCTTTGGAAGACAAAAAGAGTTGATATTAACAAGCTGTTTGAATGCTAACTTCAAAACAAACTAAGATAATTTCCGATTTTAATCTGGTTATATCTTTTGTCTGGTTAGAGGTGATATTTGCTGGAATAGTTCCATGCAATGCAATATAACTGATTAAACTACAAAAGCTGAGCACAATATTGCATTGGATGCAGTAATGTTGGCAGTTAGGATTTGAAAGTTCTTGAATGAACTAGGTGGCGTAACTAGCTCAGCCCATCCGATAGTTCTCTATTTATAGTAGAGTTATCGCGCAAGCCAATGAGCTAGGAAGCACCACAAGTCTAAAACTGGTGCTCAGGAAGTTCAACATTATCTGGGAGATAGTTTTGTGGAGACATCGAGATAATAAAGTTGCAACTTTTGGTAAGGTTGCAAAACCGCTTTCTAAACCTCTCCAGCAGTTTAAGCTTGAGGCTTTCACGACTGCAATAGAGATCAGACATCTTAGAGATGGGTTGTGATTTCTATTACTGTATTAGATACTTTTGGAGATTTGGTAAACATTCACTCATATGTATAATACATATTTCTTCATATAAATATGGTTTAATTTATATGAATTGTCCAAATGATTAAGTGATATCAATTGGGTTATGAGGTCGACTTACCGCATAATGATGTCCCAATGGTTGAACTGATATACTTGAATCATATAGTTGTTCCTGGTTCGTATAATCGAGTACGGACAAACCGATAATACAATGAACTAGTTTGTAATGTGTACTATAGCGCCGCTTCATGGGCTAGTGATGTGGGACATCAAGTACAATTACATAGATATTAGCTGGGAGCTAATGATCGAACAGACCCGACTGAAATAGTATTTGAGATTTCGAATCATAATACTATTTCATTGACTGTCGAGCAATTTCCTCTGACCTGCGTAGTCCAGAGTGATTCCATTGTGAAATGGTGTACTTTGATACAAGTAAACGCCTTTCGTAAAAGGAGGTTATAAAACTTGTTATTAGGTATATCAGGAAGCAAGTGGGAGAGCTTGGATTGACAAGATGGGATTGTCCTCCATTTTATAATGGGATACATGTCTTACCGGCCACTTGGAGAGTCGAGACTGTGGAAAATACGTGGCCACGTCCAGATTCGTATCATAGTGATAAATCTGGTTTTACAGTCTGTCTCAAAGTCCAAGAAATGTTTGAACCGATTGAGGATGACTCGAGTCTTGCCTCAAGTTCAAACTTAGACATAAAGATACAACAAGAAATTGGCAGCACACTGGCTCTGAAGGCCAAGTGGGAGATTGTTGGGATATGTCCTTCGATCCTACGTGTGCAATCGATAAAGTCATAAGGTCGTCTATGGATGTTAAATGATTATTCGATAATGTTAATTGTTGAGAACAATATAATATTGATCGATAAAATCATACCTACAGGGTCACACACGAGCTCGATATTGATATACATTGCTTGATAAATATATTGATTTAGAATCAATATTTACGTGGATTTAATTCCCATGCATGGGATGCATGGCTTGCATGGATGCATGTCACATAGTGTGACATGGCATGCCACACAAGCCAATGAGACCACATATCATGATTTGGCATGATTATGTGGAGATGACCTTTGAACTTCACCATAACACCCCATTATGTGTGGTTATGACACACACATTATGGTGGGGGTTACATGTGAAGTAAAAGGGGTATAATGAGCATGAAAATCAGATTTTCATGTCTCATTCTAACACCATCATCATCAGCCACGAAATTCACAGGAAAGAGTGAGAAGAGAGAGTGTTCTTGGAGAACCACTTCAAACAAGCAAGGTGTTTATCATCCGGGTTCGTGTGCAACACGTAGAGGCCGGGCCATTTGTGCGGCTTCAACATCCGGACGATCCAAAGGAGTGACGAGGTCATTCACAAGGAGAGCATCTAGTGACTGATCCATGAAGGTGGTTCAATCGACTCAACACCACCTTCATCAACATCAACGAGGCACGCTACACCGGTTGTAAGTGTTCTCGTTAATCCATATATATATATATTGGATGTATATATATAAACGTGTCTATACATATAATGTGTGCCTAGATCTTCATGTTGTTCGTGTTCTATTGTTTTACACGCTTCCGCACACACGAACAAGGTAATCGAGCGATTAGATCGGCATCGAAAACCTTCACATAAGTGTAAGATAACACATAGAGCAAGTACCACCTGATACGAGTCATCGTCAGGAGAGACTACGCTGTAGTCACCAAGATAACTTCAGAACGACAATCTAGATTGCTCTTTCACAAGGCACTTCTTGGAGGTGCATTTTAAGCACGTGAAGAGTATAGGAGTCGGGAGTTTGGAAGAAAAGACTAGACCTTAGTATAAGTGGGAGATTGTTGGAGTTGTATAGTTAATGTCTAGATTTAAGTGATATTAACTCCCGATCCATTGCCATTAATCTATTTAATTAAATGAACAATTATTTGCGTTTAATTATTTATAATTAAACATATGCAAATTATAGTCCTAGATTATATACGTTGTAGTTAGTATTGTGTGCGGGCCCACACGGAAGATCATACTATCGGTTACTCGTATTTAATCAAATAGTTGCTCACGACCTAGATGGACACAGACCAATCCATCGGTATAGTCGTTGTATGAGGGAGAAAATAATTTGTCTTGATTATTTTATCATACTTGTACACTTGGTGTATTGGGCGGATCGCTTGAGATTTATCGATTAGGATTGATAATATCCCCGAGATGAGTTCATAAGGAATTATTATGTAAACCCTGCAGGTGGAATTTATTCCGCATAATAATTAAGGTTGAATGGTACTAGTCTCGGATACAAGAGATGAATAAATTAATTAGCAATAAATTAATTTTATTCATGGATATTTAAATCTTAAATAATATGGTTTAATATTGGGAGTGCAATTAATTTATATAGTGGAAAATAAATAAATTAATATTAATGGGATTAATAGATTTGGGCTTGGGCTCAATTTAATCATTAATATTGGAAGCCCAATATTTCACCTCCTTAAGATCCCCTACGTAGCCTATAAAAGCACTACATGGTCTTCTCTATTCTCATAACTAAAAGATCACAATTCTAGAGAGAGAAAGTAGAGAGGGAGATCCATGGAGTTCGGAAGATCGTCGCCCACACGACGTTCGAACTAGTGCAAGGATTACGTGGGAAGATCTCAAGGTCTTCAAATTGAGTTCTTCGTTTTTCCGAACAACGAGAACGAGGTAAATCGTAAAACCCTCTTTATGATTTTATCGTTTAATTATCGTAAAAATATCGTGAACCAAGATCCGAGAACGCGACCTTTGTCAAGGTTGAACCGGGCGGTGGTGATCGAAGATCACCGGACCGCCGGCGGCTCAACGGCTCGACGGGATGGGTCGAGGGGGCGTGAACCTCGGCTGGACGCCGAGGGTTCGATCGCACGGGCTCGGCCGCGAGCTACGGGTTTTCCCATAGCGGATTCGCGGGCTGTTCGAGCCCTCCCCGTGCATGACCAGCGGGCTGCTGCGAGCAGCCCCGTACGCATCGCACGAGACTCCAGCGGGCTGCTGGAGCAGCCCCGCTCGCACGGCACGAGCTCCGCTCAGGCGGAGCGACGCCGCTCGCGCGGTGGTGGGCTGATGGTGATCGCAAGCCACGGTTCGACCGTGGCTGGGCGTGCGATCACCGGGCGATGGCTGGGCGTGCCAAGGGGGGTGCCAAGGGCAGCCCTAGGTGGCTGCTACGTACAGCCGCGAGCCCCACGCTAGGGCTCGACCGAACAGCCTGGCTTTGCCGCGGTTAGGGTTTGGTTTAGTCCGGATTAACGTGGTGGTTCGTGGCGGGATGTTCTGGTAACCGGGAGTCGATTGGAGTTGTCGTTCCACATTTGACAACCCCGGATATTCGATCTCCAAAGGATTTCGGTCGGAATTAATTAGATAATTTATTTATTTAAATTTATTAATTCCAGGATATCGATTTCCAACAGTGGAAGGCTATCGTCGATGATTGCTTCGAGCAAATCGGTGCAATCGACGGGCCAGGGACGCGCGCATGGAATGCTTATGGATTCATCCATTTTTTGCGGTATGTTTAAAACTAGTTTGTTGATAATTGAATAGTTTTTGTAGTGTTTAATAATATACACTTGTTTTGGTTTTAGTTTTATATGATGGAGGCTTTCAAGGGTGCGGTTGTAAAGCTGAACGCATCCCCCAGGAGAGACTACATTCATTCGTACCCCAGGATGCTCCGCTGGTCTCTGAGTAACAACGCACCGCAGGGCGATGATATCAAGAACTTCTTGGTTAGCGGTGTGCAGGTAAATGTTTGAACAATTTTATTGCGTGAATTAAATTTATTTAAATTATCCAGACTTATAAAATTTCAAAAACAAACATGCAGGTTTTGTATCCGCGCTTGAAGCCGGACGTTGACGAGTTGATGTCTCCAGCTTTTTACGGGACCCTGTGCTGGTTCGAGCGGAACTATTATGGTCTCGAAGCAGACGCTCTACGACTCGACGACGACAACATCTTCTGCACTGACTACGTGAAGTTCATTGCTCCAGCCCCAGCTCGAGTTCCACGACAGAGGACACCCCCACCTCCACACCAGACGACATACTCAGCTTTTCCTGAGACAGTCCTTGACCATGTCGGTCCGTCGTCTTCTCAGGCTCAGCCATCCGGAGGACAGCTGGGTTGGTTTTCTGATTTTCTGCAGATGCATAGGGACGAGAGGACAGCCGACAGAGAGCGTGAGATGCAGCGAGACGAGGCTCAGAGGAGACATAACGAGGCTATGCTAGCAGAGCTGACGGAGCAGAGGAAGCTGGTTGCAGAGTTACTTTCACGGGTGGACAAGTACGGTGTTGAGCAGGGTAGGCAGGGAGAGCTGATTGTTGAGGTTAGCAGTCGGATCGACGCTCTTCAAGCGGCCCTTAAGCGTTGCAACCTAGGAGATAGGGTAGATGAGGAGGTTCAGTAGCTGTCTTGTTGTTTGTATTTTTTTTTTTGTTTGTATTTTTCAAAAACATGATTTTAAAAATTATATTACTATTAATAAATTTTGAAAAAATTTGATTAGTTCTTTCTTTGTTTGTTCTTTTTTCTGTGTCGACCTAAATTATTTTTTTGTTCAGTTTCCTCCAATGGAGTATTACTCTGCTCCAACTTGGGATAGTCCACAACCACAACCGCAAGCGATGATCGAGTATTATCCTTCTCCTGTGCCACTCTCGCGCCATTTCGAGCAGCCTCAGGTCGAGCAGCCCCATTTCGAGCAGACGACCGTTGGCGATAGCTATCGCACACCCAGCATAGACTCAGGCTGTCTAGGTAGATAGCGGTCATTTTTTGCCACCGAGGGCGCTGCGTGATTTTCAGGGTGTCTTCGGTCCCTTCCCTGCGATTCCCACCGATGGCATCTTCCCTCCGACTACTGCTCATCGGCCAGAGTATGATCCTGGTTTTACTGTACCGATTGGGGCTGATATATCGCAGGAGATCGTTGATGTAGAGACTTTTTTTTCCGACTGGGACGCAGGTCGAGTTGTTCAAGATGACATCTCCCGTGGAAAATGAACACGAAAATGATATTGCATTGTCGGAAGAGGAAAAAGAACTTGGGGCTGATGAGGAGGAGGATGATGTCGCCGAGAGTAGTCTCGGACCCCGTGTGAGGAGGCCCTCGACAGCTCTTCGGAGCCCGTACGTCGCGCAGTTCGCACGGAGAGGCAGCAAGAAGGTTAGGGGGCTCTATTCGATGTTCCGTCGTGACGGGCATGGAATGAGTGTCTATATCCCTTTCAACGGAGTCACTCTGGACCAGAACTACTTCGACCGGATTGAGTCACTACATCATTGGTACTCGAACATGGTAAGTTAATTTGTAGTTAAACTTTGAAATTTATAATGTTTATTAAATTGTGCTTAACTGTGATATGTATATTTTTCAGGAGATTGACATGTACATTACGTACCTGCGGGACAAGATAAAGGAGAACAATTGTGTAAAAGATGAATTCACTCCAAAGAAGACTATACTCTTGTGTACCGAGTTCTTCGTAAGATCCAATCATCCTATCAAATACAAGTTTTTTTTTATCATTTTCCTAATACTAATCGTTTAAATTTATTTTTAATTAACAGAACGCTATGAGGACCCAGTACGCTGGGTTTGAGGTGCCGAATGCACATGCAAGGAGAAAGAACTTGGAGAAGAAATATGAGTCCTGGGCACCGCCGGACTACATGCTGAAATACATCACGGGGGACGATAGGCACGAGAGTTGAGAACACGCACGAGAGGTAATTTAAAGAACCGTACATTTTTATTTTATTAATTCAATTTAATATTTTAATTTAATTGTAAAAAACGTTTTATTTTATTTTTTATTTTTTTAGGTGATAACGGTCTGTAATACCGGGGAACATTGGGTCGTGATACGGATTGACCTGAACCTCTGGACTATACAGTTGTACGACTCGTTGTGGTGGCGTTGTCCGGAAGTAACTGCCAAGTCTCGTGTACTAACTCCGGTGTTGGAGTTGTTGCCTCGTCTCTTGGTAGCTGCATGATTTTGGGAGGGTACAAACTTGTTTCATCGAACCCACAAGAAGACTCCTATGCAGGTCGAAGCCCCGACGGAGCAGTTTGTCCAAGTCGACAACAACAACTGCGGCCCGTACGTGTGCATGTATCTGGATCGTCTAGTCAACAAGTACCTCAATCACCGGGGTAAAGAAATCGACGACGCGTACTTGATGAAGTATCGCCGATATGTAGCTCGAAAAATCTTCAGTTTGAGTCATCGAGACGATTGATTTGTATTTGAGGCTTTTAGACTTTGTATTTGTGTTGTATTGAATTGTTAATAATAGAATTGCTTGAATGTGGTGTAAATGTGTTTTGGACAGGTTGGAATAACAAAAAACGGGGAAATCCATGAAAATCTGTTCTGTGATGGGCGTAGGGCGTAGGCCACTGCCTGCGCCCTACGCCCAACCTGCCGCAGGCCACTGCCTTTCACTAGACTGACGCAGGGCGTAGGCCACTACCTACGCCCTACGCCCATACTGACGCACCCCCACCTGCGCCCTACGCCCTTCACAGTTTAGATTTCACGCGGTTTTGGCAATTTATCGACTTACCCGTGGATAATTAATGCATTTTGAACCGTTGGATGATCTTAAAATGTAGTTTTGCGTGTCCCGACCAATTTTCGTGGAAAAATAATGTCGGGAAGTGCTCGATCGGCTAATGTCGAGAATTTGTCGATTTTTGCGACATTAGCGGATCGAGCACTTCCCGACATTATTTTTTCACGAAAATTGGAAGGGACACGTAAAACTACATTTTAAAATCATTCAACGTCAAAATAACGAAATTACATTTTATTGTTTGGTCGTACCTTGAAGCTACTTAACTTCAACTCAAACTATAACATTTAAAGTTAAACTTAGAAGTAACTTAGAAGTAATATGTGATGAAAACACTAAATACTTCTACTCGTGGATAATTAAGGTGATTTGAACCGTTGGATGATCTTAAATTGTAGTTTTACGTGTCCCTTCCAATTTTCGTGAAAAAATAATATCGGGAAGTGCTCGATCCGCTAATGTCGCAAAAATCGACAAATTCTCGACATTAGCCGATCGAGCACTTCCCGACATTATTTTTCCACGAAAATTGGTCGGGACACGCAAAACTACATTTTAAGATCATCCAACGGTACAAATTACATTAATTATCCACGGGTAAGTCGATAACTTGTCAAAACCGCATGAAATCCAAACTGTGAAGGGCGTAGGGCGCAGGTGGGGGTGCGTCAGTATGGGCGTAGGGCGTAGGGTAGTGGCCTACGCCCTGATGGAGTAGTATACTTAATGTCTAGATATGAGTATTCTGAACTCTGTATGCACTTTCATTTACCTATCTATTACAGACATTCATTTGCTTTTAATTATTGTTAATTAAATATATGCAAATTATAGTCCTGGATTTTATACGTTGTAGTTAGTATGGTGGGGCATGGGCACACAGAAGATCATACTATCGGTTACTCGTATTTAATCGAACAGTTGCTCACGACCTAGATGGACACGGACCAATCCATCGGTATAGTCGTTGTGTGAGAGAGAAAATAATTTGTCTTAATTATTTTATCACACTTGTACACTTGGTGTATTGAGCGGATCGATTGAGACTCATCAATTAGGATTGCTCGGCGATAATTGATTTGAGACTCGGAGTATTTTATTCTTAATCCCTGAAACAATTGCGGGTGTGTATATTTAATATAAGTGACTTTGATTTACCAAAGGAATTAACCGGTTTAATTATTGGGTTAATTACCGGCTAAGTTGGGTCACTATATTTTATATATGGCATGCCGTGAATTCTTGAAGGGGCAGTGTATCCCGTAAGGGTTGATAATATCCCCGAGATGAGCTCATAAGGATTTATTGTGTAAACCTCGCGAGTGGATTTGTTCCGCACAATAAATAAGGTTGAGTGGTACTAGTCTCGGATATAAGAGATGAATAAATTTATTAAGCAATAAATAAATTTTATTCATGGATATTTAAATCTTAAATACACGGAATAAATAATACTAAGTTGGAGAAATATTATTTGGTATAATATGGAATAATATTGGGAGTTCAATTTTATTTATATAGTGGAAAATAAATAAAATTAATATTGATAAGAATTAATGGATTTGGGTTGGACCCAATTTAATTTTCAATATTAAAGCCCAATATTTATTCTCCTTTTGATCCCCTTCGTAGCCTATATAAGCACTACATGGTCTTCACTTTTACTAACCTACGTTACGCCAACAATAAAGTTCCGAGAGTGAAGAGGATCCATAAGTTCGATAGCTCGTCGCCCACCCGACGTTCGAACGGAGTGCAAGGAATACGCGGGAAGATCACGAGGTCATCGATTTCGTTTCTCCGAACAACGAATCGTAGGTACAATTCTCAACGCACTTGTTAATTGTTCGATTTGTGTTTTATTGAAAATACCGTAGGACGAAGATCCGAGATCGTAGCCCGGATTAGACGAACGATCACGCGGTGGTGGCGAAGCCACCGGACCGCGGATCGCCGCCTAGGGTTTCGGCGTGGGGGAGTGGAGGCCGAACCCTCGGCTGGGCCGAGGGTGTGCGATCGATCGCGGGATCGATCGCTAGGGCACGGGCTGGTGCCGTGCCCTACCCCGCCGTGAAGGCGGGGGCCTCCTGGTGGCGGCGGGTCGCCGGACCCGCCGCGGGGGCTGCTGGGCAGCCCCACCCCGATCGATCGCCCGAGCGCGATCGATCCCTCATCGCGCGAAGCGCGCGGCCGTGGGGGTGCGGCTGGGGCGTGCGCGGCCTTCGGGCCTCGCTGTGCGCTTCGGTCGTATCCCGGCATGGTTGTCGTATTCGTGTGATCTCCGGCGAAAGGTTCGTTTGGGTTATCGGTTCCGCAATTTTGATAACCCGGGATAGCGAATTCCAACAATTGGTATCAGAGCGTGGTTTACGTTCGCGGTATTTTCGATAAAATTGTTCTACCTTGCAGGGTTCCGACTATTATGGCTTGATGATTATTTGTTTAATTATTTTGTCATGTGATTGTTGGTTTTATTAAACTCTCGGACATGTCGAGATTCGTTTTTGGTGGTGAATGCTTGTAATAGTAAAAATTCGGGGGTTGACCGAATTTAGGATTTATTATTATGTTCGTTGTTTTTCCGGAAAATGTATAGGGTCGATTTCGTGTATAGAATCGATACCGGAATTGTAATTTAGATTTTTGTAAATTTATTTTGCGATTGGATCGACGTATCGAAGACCGCCGGAGAAAACGAAGTGACGAGAGGGACGAAGGGCTAGGGATCGATTGGATCGATCCCCGTGATGCCCGATCGATGGCTATAGGCGTGGGGGCTGTTGCCCTAGCCGCGGCTGCCACCACCTCGGTGGTTGTCGGCATGGCTGGGCGGCGGCGCTCCTCCCCGTGGCTGGCCGGTCGATCAAAGGGTGGGGGTGGTTCGGGGTCTCCCAACCCGGACTACTCCTACCGGAAATATACTTTCCTAATTAATTCATATTTCCTATTTTGAGTATTTCTTTATGGAATATTCTAGAAAAATAGAAAAAGAATTAATTTAGTACTAAATTTATTTTTCCTATTTGATTATTCCTACTCATGGGAATATTCATGGATTAGGAATAAAAATAAATTTGGAAAAGTATAATAGTACTAACTATTTTATTTCTTTATTTCATTATGGATATCATTTAGAATATTCCAAGAATATCTTGGATAGATTATTCTAGTGATTTAATGAAGTGGAAAAAGAAAATAAAATAAATAAAAAATATTAATAATATTTAATTTTACTTTTAATATATTCAATTGACTTAATTTTCGAATTAAGTAACTTTTGGATTAATTGAAAATAAATGGATTTAAATATTGGACATTAATATTCTCGTCACATGGGGCATTCAAGAAACGAAGACTGAAGACTAGAAGATGCGTACGGGGATGTGATGAAGCCATAATAGTCGAAAAATAATATTCTAGTAATTATTTTGACTATGTGATAATACTATGTGCTTTATTACATGTATGCATGCTATATGTGTTTATTTTATGCACTAGATAGCGTATCCCTTTATTGTAAAAAGCTAAGTGGGAGAGGGTATGGAAACATACCCATGGTCTCCATTGCTGCTCTCTTGGTGACTTTTATATACCTTTGAGGTATATATAGATAAGTCATTGGAGGAGAGTTCTTGTAATTCCTCTTACAAGAAACATTGATTAAGTTTATCAAACAATGCCTAATTTGTCTTTCCAAAGCTGATTTCAAGTCGACTCATTCTCACCCCGGGGAGTGGAATGGAGCCAGAGCCACTTGGTCATGTAGAGGACACAAATTAGAGACTTTCGTGCCATTCTTTGATAGGTGGGTCGTTTGTCTGCTCGGCTCCCTCATTTATGAGAGATAGGGTTGTTCGCATGGTGAATCACTGGTTAGAAACTTCGAGTTTCACTTATGATTCTCCACGTCTTGATTTACGAGATTAAATGGATCAAGTAATTGGGAGTCAATTATAAAAGTCTCTTAGTGTAGTAAACGTCCACACCACGTGGCTTGCTATGCTGACGGACTTTGGATTAATTGATGTAGACAGTTGTAAGTAATTATGAAGAGTTGTGAAGTTATCGTAAACGTCCACACCACGTGGCTTGCGGTGATGTAGCGATTCCAAGTAATTTACTTTGGTACTGAGTAATGGTTTACACTTAGATACGCGTTATAGTATTTCTCCCCACGAGGTCACGCTATAATTGATGTATGACCAAAGAAAATCTAATTGCTAAATCATTTGGGTGGGTAAACGTCCACACCACGTGGCTTGCCTTACCTGATGGGATTTTAGATGTGATTAGTGATTTAATGATATTATTTAAGGGAGATAATATCGGATATTAAATTGTTTGTCTGTTTTATGTGCTTATAGGTTAAGAATGACTGTGACCCCACTTTGTGATATACTTAAGGATGAAAACTCACCGGTTCCATATGGTGATGATTGGGAACGAAATCTGGACATTGTCCAGACTGCTGAGCTTTCCGAATCCACTGTTGTCCCAACTGATGAGGACATTCGAAATGACCTCAGGATGATGTTGAGACATAGCGTGGAATCCGGGCAAGAGGTGATTAACATACTCACAGAATTCTCTCTCAATGAGTCCCTTAAAAAGGAATCAAAGAGAGCGGAGTTTGTGTGTAAGTTAAGAAAGTCACAAGCTTTTGTGGCAAGGCTAGAGGAAGAGCGTGCAAAGAAACCCAGTGGCTCAAAGCCACGGATTGGGAAAGGCAAGCCTTCTGGCAAGTGCTTTCGATGCAAGCAGTTTGGGCACTGGAGGTCTGATTGTCCTCTCATCAAAGGTACGAAATTTTCCTTAGTCACTGAAACATTGTCAGCGGTGATATCTACCAGCACCTGGTGTGTAGATACGGGTGCCACTGACCATGTCTGCAATTCATTGCAGGGGTTCCAGGAAACCCGGAGACTTAGAGAGGGAGAGATCGTAGTCTACATGGGCAATGCCGCGAAGGTGGCGGCTGTTGCAGTGGGAGACGTTCACTTACGCTTTAGTAATGATAGGGTTTTAGTTTTACAAAATTGTCTTTATGTACCGAATTTTAGAAAGAATTTGATTTCGGTTTCTAAGTTAATTCTGAATGGATATTCTGTTTCTTTTGATCACTCTGTGGTCATAAGAAGAAACAGTGAGATTGTCTGTTCTGGTACATTGGTGGACGATTTGTATATCCTAAATCCTGAGTCTAACACGATGCAACTAACCGAGAGTAATAACACATCTACGAACACCAATAAGAGAAAGGAACCTTCTAAAATGAATCAATTATACTTGTGGCATCTAAGGCTAGGTCATATTAATTCGAATAGAATTCAAAGGTTGAAAGCTGATGGTCTCATTAGCGGCATAGAAGGAGAGGACCTTCCAACCTGCGAATCCTGTTTGGAGGGTAAGATGACCAAGCGTTCTTTTTCTGGTAAAGGACGTAGAGCTGAACAAGTATTGGATTTGATTCACTCTGATGTATGCGGACCTATGTCTACTCAGGCAAGGGGAGGGTACGAGTATTTCATCACCTTTACTGATGATTACTCAAGGTATGGATATATTTACCTGATGCGCCACAAGAGTGATTCTTTTGACAAGTTCAAGGAATTCAGGGCTCTTGTGGAGAACCTTCGTGGTAAATCCATAAAATGCCTGCGATCTGATCGCGGAGGCGAGTACCTGTCTGGAGAATTCAAGGCATACTTGGCAGAGAATGGGATTGAATCCCAGCTGACTTCACCATATACTCCTCAGCAGAATGGTGTGTCAGAAAGAAGGAATAGGACTCTTATGGAAATGGTGCGATCAATGATGAGTTACTCGGATTTACCTGTTATGTTCTGGGGACTTGCCTTGGAAACAGCGGCGTATATTCTGAATAGGGTTCCGACCAAAACGGTACCAACTACACCCATGGAATTGTGGAGTGGGCGTAAGCCTAACTTGGGACACATTCGGATCTGGGGATGTCCAGCACACGTGTTGCGACAAGGCGCCGATAAGTTAGAACCTAGATCAGAAATACGGCTGTTTGTAGGATACCCGAAAGGAACTAAGGGTGGCATGTTCTATAGTCCTACGGACCAGAAGATCGTTATAAGTACTAACGCTCGGTTCTTAGAGGAAGACTATGTCATGGACCACAAGCCCAAAAGTGACATAATACTTGATGAGTTGAGAGGTAACGAGGAAGACCTGGATACAGCCGAACCGAGTATAGATACACCACTAGAACCTGCACCTAATACTGTCACTGTTAATACACCGGAACGCCGTCGTAGTGGGAGGGTTGTTAAACAAACGGACAGATGGATTGGACTGGGTGAGTCTTCGGACTCGGCACCCGGAGTTCATGAAGTCGATCCCTGGACCTATGATGAGGCGGTACAAGATATAGATGCGCCTTCTTGGAAGAAAGCGATGAAATCCGAAATAGAATCTATGGATTCTAATAAAGTCTGGGATCTTGTAGAACCACCAAGCGGCGTAAAGCCAATTGGGTGTAAATGGGTCTACAAGAGAAAGAGAGGATCTGACGGAAAGGTTGAAACCTTTAAAGCTCGGCTTGTTGCGAAAGGATATACTCAGAAAGAGGGAATCGATTATGAGGAGACCTTCTCGCCGGTAGCCAAGATAAAGTCGATCCGGATTCTCTTATCCATAGCAGCTCATATGGATTATGAGGTGTGGCAAATGGATGTCAAGACAGCTTTCCTTAATGGAAGTCTTGACGAGACGATTTATATGAAACAACCAGAAGGATTCATTGCTAAGGGGCGAGATCATCTAGTGTGCAAGCTTAATCGATCCATTTATGGATTGAAACAAGCCTCGCGATCGTGGAACCTGCGGTTTGATGAAGTAGTCCAATCTTTTGGATTCATTCAAAGCATGGACGAATCGTGTGTGTATTGGAAACGTGATGGAAAGAAGGTGGTGTTTCTCGTGCTTTATGTAGACGACATACTTCTCATTGGCAACAGTGTAAAGATGTTATCAGACATAAAGGGATGGTTGTCTAGACAATTCGATATGAAAGATTTGGGAGAAGTCGGACATGTTCTAGGGATCAAAGTTATAAGGGATCGCCGGAATAGAACATTGTGTCTTTCCCAGCAATCTTACATAGACACGATTCTAGCTCGTTTTAACATGCAAGATTCCAAGAAGGGTGATCTACCCTTCAGTAAAGGAACTTATCTTTCTAAGGATATGTGTCCTCAGACACAAAAGGAGAAAGATGACATGAAAGCGATTCCCTACGCTTCGGCTGTGGGAAGCTTAATGTATGCAATGTTATGCACGAGGCCTGATATCTGTTATGCCGTTGGCATAGTAGCGAGATATCAGAGTAACCCTGGAAAGGCTCATTGGACTGCTGTAAAGAGCATTTTCAAGTATTTGCGAAATACTAAGGATTATGTTCTGAGATACAGTGCAGACAATCTGATTCCTTTGGGTTACACAGATTCGGATTTCCAAGCTGATAAGGACCGGCGTAAGTCGACATCAGGCTATGTGTACACTTTGGGAGGTGGAGCCGTATCATGGAACAGTGTTAAGCAAAAGTGCATTTCGGACTCTACCATGGAAGCTGAATATGTTGCAGCCTCAGAGGCAGCGAAAGAATCAGTGTGGTTCCTTAATTTCCTCCAGGACTTAGATGTGATTCCGAGTTTGCCTAAGGCTATGACAATTTATTGTGACAATAGCGGTGCAGTGGCAAACAGTAAGGAACCACGGTCCCATAGTGCTACAAAACACATAGAGCGCAAGTACCACCTGATTCGAGACATCGTCAAGAGGGGCGATGCGATAGTCACCAAGATAGCTTCGGAAGACAACCTAGCGGACCCTTTCACCAAGATACTTCCTAAGGAAGTATACTACAAGCACTTGGAGGGTTTGGGAGTCAGAAGTTTGGAAGATAAGACTAGACCTTAGTATAAGTGGGAGATTGATGGAGTAGTATACTTAATGTCTAGATTTGAGTATTCTGAACTCTGTATGCACTTTCATTTACCTATCTATTACAGACATTCATTTGCTTTTAATTATTGTTAATTAAATATATGCAAATTATAGTCCTGGATTTTATACGTTGTAGTTAGTATGGTGGGGCATGGGCACACAGAAGATCATACTATCGGTTACTCGTATTTAATCGAACAGTTGCTCACGACCTAGATGGACACGGACCAATCCATCGGTATAGTCGTTGTGTGAGAGAGAAAATAATTTGTCTTAATTATTTTATCACACTTGTACACTTGGTGTATTGAGCGGATCGATTGAGACTCATCAATTAGGATTGCTCGGCGATAATTGATTTGAGACTCGGAGTATTTTATTCTTAATCCCTGAAACAATTGCGGGTGTGTATATTTAATATAAGTGACTTTGATTTACCAAAGGAATTAACCGGTTTAATTATTGGGTTAATTACCGGCTAAGTTGGGTCACTATATTTTATATATGGCATGCCGTGAATTCTTGAAGGGGCAGTGTATCCCGTAAGGGTTGATAATATCCCCGAGATGAGCTCATAAGGATTTATTGTGTAAACCTCGCGAGTGGATTTGTTCCGCACAATAAATAAGGTTGAGTGGTACTAGTCTCGGATATAAGAGATGAATAAATTTATTAAGCAATAAATAAATTTTATTCATGGATATTTAAATCTTAAATACACGGAATAAATAATACTAAGTTGGAGAAATATTATTTGGTATAATATGGAATAATATTGGGAGTTCAATTTTATTTATATAGTGGAAAATAAATAAAATTAATATTGATAAGAATTAATGGATTTGGGTTGGACCCAATTTAATTTTCAATATTAAAGCCCAATATTTATTCTCCTTTTGATCCCCTTCGTAGCCTATATAAGCACTACATGGTCTTCACTTTTACTAACCTACGTTACGCCAACAATAAAGTTCCGAGAGTGAAGAGGATCCATAAGTTCGATAGCTCGTCGCCCACCCGACGTTCGAACGGAGTGCAAGGAATACGCGGGAAGATCACGAGGTCATCGATTTCGTTTCTCCGAACAACGAATCGTAGGTACAATTCTCAACGCACTTGTTAATTGTTCGATTTGTGTTTTATTGAAAATACCGTAGGACGAAGATCCGAGATCGAAGCCCGGATTAGACGAACGATCACGCGGTGGTGGCGAAGCCACCGGACCGCGGATCGCCGCCTAGGGTTTCGGCGTGGGGGAGTGGAGGCCGAACCCTCGGCTGGGCCGAGGGTGTGCGATCGATCGCGGGATCGATCGCTAGGGCACGGGCTGGTGTCGTGCCCTACCCCGCCGTGAAGGCGGGGGCCTCCTGGTGGCGGCGGGTCGCCGGACCCGCCGCGGGGGCTGCTGGGCAGCCCCACCCCGATCGATCGCCCGAGCGCGATCGATCCCTCATCGCGCGAAGCGCGCGGCCGTGGGGGTGCGGCTGGGGCGTGCGCGGCCTTCGGGCCTCGCTGTGCGCTTCGGTCGTATCCCGGCATGGTTGTCGTATTCGTGTGATCTCCGGCGAAAGGTTCGTTCGGGTTATCGGTTCCGCAATTTTGATAACCCGGGATAGCGAATTCCAACACGCCCTGCGTCAATCTAGTGAAAGGTATGTTGGAAATTGATCACCCGGAATCGTCGTAGAACCGACTCCGATCGACGTCCCGGAAACCACGACGGAACAGCCCGGAGCCACCGCCCGAGGAGCGTCCGATCGAGCCCTAGCCACGGCCGAAGCCGCGACCTCTCGATCGCTCCCTGCGGGGCGATCGCCCGCCTCCAAGGCGAGCGTGGGCTGCCCAGCCGAGGGCTCCACGCCGGCGATCCATCCCGCCGGGTCCTCGAGTCGCCGGTGGTCCGGCGGTCCAAGACCGCCACCTCCCGACTCGTCCCGGTTTAGATCCCCGTTTATCGGATCTTGTTTTTCGATAATATTTCAATAAATATGAATTAAATAGCGGAAATATTTAATTCACCTTTTGATTCGTTGTGCGGAGAAACGAGATCTTATTGAAGACCTTGAGACCTTCCCACGTATTTCTTGCACTCGTTCGAACGTCGGGTGGGCGACGATCCTCCGAACTCTATGGATCTTCTTCTCTCCTTTCTCTCTCTTGAATTGTGATCTTCAAGTTATTGTGTGAGAATAGAGAAGACAATGTAGTGCTTTTATAGGCTACGTAGGGGATCTTAAGGAGGTGGAATATTGGGCTTCCAATAATAGTGATTAAATTGAGCCCAAGCCCAAATCTATTAATCCTTACTATTATTAATTATATATTAATTCCACTATATAAATATAATTGCACTCCCAATATTATACCATATTATATCAAATAATATTCTCCGGTAGTATTATTTATTCCGCATGTTTAAGATATAAATGTCCATGAATAAATTATATTTATTGCTAATATTATTTATTCATCTCTTATAATTTCGAGAATAGTACCACTCAACTTTATTATCATGCGGATTAAATCCACTTGCAAGGTTTACATGATATTCCTTATGAGCTCATCTTGGGGACATTATCAACCCTTTCGAGGACATGCTTTCCCGTCAAGAATTCACGGCATGTCATACACAAAATACAGTGACCCAACTTTTGCCGGTAATTTAACCCAATATACTAACCGGTCAATTCCTTTGGAAAATCAAAGTCACTAATATTAAATGCACACACCCGCAATAATATCAGGGATTAAGAATAAAATATACTGAGACTTGAATCGATTATCTAAGGCAATCCTAATCGATAAATCTCAAGCGATCCGCCCAATACACCAAGTGTACAAGTATGATAAAATAATCAAGACCAATTATTTTCTCATTCATACAACGACTATACCGATGGATTGGTCCTTGTCCATCTAGGTCGTGAGCAACTGTTCGATTATATACGAGTAACCGATAGTATGATCTTCCGTGTGACGACGCACACCATACTAACTACAACGTATATAATCTAGGACTATAATTTGCATATATTTAATTATAAATAATTAAACGCAAATAATTGTTTATTTAATTAAATAGATTAATGGCAATGGATCGGGAGTTCATATCACTTAAATCTAGACATTAAGTATACAACTCCAACAATCTCCCACTTATACTAAGGTCTAGTCTTTTCTTCCAAACTCCCGACTCTCATACTCTTCACGTGCTTAATATGCACTTCCAAGAAGTGACTTGTGAAAGAGTAATCTAGATTGTCGTTCCGAAGTTATCTTGGTGACTACAGCGTCGTCTTCCCTGACGATGACTCGTATCAGGTGGTACTTGCTCTATGTGTTATCTTACACTTATGGACTTGTGATTTCTTACGTTTGCCATTGCACCGCTATTCACAATAGACTTTGGTAAACTAAGAATCACATCTAAGTCCCAGAGGTTATCCCAGAGCATTACCAGAACTTCCGCTGCCTCTGAGGCCGCTATTCTTGGTTACCCATGGGAGAGTCCGAAAAGCATCGTGCTTATCACTCTTC
This sequence comes from Euphrasia confusa, assembly GCA_954870475.1. Classification (NCBI taxonomy): domain Eukaryota; kingdom Viridiplantae; phylum Streptophyta; class Magnoliopsida; order Lamiales; family Orobanchaceae; genus Euphrasia; species Euphrasia confusa. The sequence continues at coordinate 12,780,390 of OX940965.1, forward strand.
CATGTTAAAAACTCCTCCTCCTATAATAGTGAAACACATAGCCTGATATCGACTTACACCGGTCCTTATTTGATTAGAAATCTAAGAGAGTGTAATCCAAAGGAAAAGCTTGTCTGCTTCGTAATCCAGAACATAGTTTCCAGTACTTCGAAAGTACTTAAAATGTTCATTACAGCAGTCGAGTATTCCTTTCCAGGATTACCTTGATATCCTCCCACTATGCCAACCGCATAGCCGATATCAAGTTCGCGTTTTCAACATTGCATTTATCAAGCTTTCCACACTCCAAGTGTAGGAAACCGCTTTTATTGCTTCTATCTCCTTTTGTGTTTCCAAAACACATGTCTTTAGATAGATGCATTCCGTATTTAAAAGGTAATGAACCTTTCTCGGAATCTTGCATGTTAAAACGAACCATAATCATATGTAAGATGTCCAGGAGAAGTACGATGTTCTTTCCTAGAGATCCAAGATCTCAAGAACATGTCCAACTTCTTCCTATATCTTCCATAATGATTTATCCAGACAACCATCATTTCATGTCTGATAACATCTTTACATTGTTGCCAATGATAAGAGTGTTATCTACATAAAACCCGAGAAACACCACCTTGTTTCCATCACGTTTCCCATACACACGATTCGTTAATGCCTTTTGATGAATCCATCAAATGGACTATCTAATCAATGCGCAAGTTCCACGAATTCTAGATTTGTTTTAATCCATCAATGGATTAACTAAGCTTGTACTCTAAATGATCTTGCATCTTAGCAATAATCCTTATTGCTTTCCAAGAAGGCACATTTAGATCTAGTACCGCCTCTTTGTAGATCCAGGGATTGATTTCATGTATACTAGGTCCAGAGTTCGAAACTCTCCTAGTCTTATGAATATCTCCGGTTGTCACACAACCTCCCACTACAACGGCATTCCGGTGTATAAACAGTAATAACAGTAGGTGCAGTTAGTGGTGTACCGCTACTCGGTTCGGCTGGTTCTAAGTCTTTATCGTTTTCTCTCATTCCAAAAGTATCACGTCACTTTGGGCTTGTGGTTCATCTAATAGTCTTCCTCTAAGAATCGGGCGTTAGAACTTATAACGTCCTTCTGGTTAATAGTACTATCGAACACACATCTTTTGTTCTTCTAAGATATTCTACAACCGCATTGAAATGCGCCGTTGTTACCAAGACATATCTATAGAACATAGGTAGTTCTGTATAACTCAAGCTTTTACTATTTCTATAAGAGTTCAATTTCTTATTTCCGACACACCATTTCTACAGAGGACTGTATGGTGTAGTCACTTGGGATCCAATCCCAAGCTCTGATCATACATCAGAGTCAATCAATTCTAATACTTGTCCGGATCTTATATCTTATATCCATAAAGGATTGCTTAGTCGTATTATCTTCCAAATTAGATTCTTAGGTCGGAAGGTCCACTCCTTCAACTTAATTGATCTTACAATCAATTTTCGACCTTTGAACTTCTTATTTGAATAAATATGACTTAGAATAAGAATCCACAAGTATAAATGATTTAATAAAGAAATCTCTTATTAGTAAAACGAGTTATATAAAACGGTTCGTTGCATCGTGGTGGACTCAGCATTCATCATTTATATATTGCTAGCTAATGTACCAGAATAGATAATATCATTATTTCTTCTTATAACCATCAAATGATTAAAAAAAATAAAATATCCATTCATTAAAATTTAGAAATCCAGAACAAAGTTCTTTCTAAAATAATAGGGTACATAAAGCAATATTTCAAAATGAAATCATATGTCCTCCACTGCAACAACTGCCTCCTCCACAGCATTGCCCATGTAGACTACGATTTCTTCTTTTCCAAGTCGTCGGGTTTCCTGGAACCCTTGCATTTAAAATGCACATACCGTCAGTGGTTCCATATCTACACACCAGGTTCCGGTAGATAATACCACTGACTATGTTTTACGACTAAAGAAAATTTTGTTGGAGTTGTGTACTTAATGTCTAGATTTAAGTACCGGCAAACTCCCTGTCATAGCATTTAACCTATTTAATTAATAAACAATTATTTGCATTTAATTAATTATGCAAAATATAGTCCTGGATTTTATACGTTGTAGTTAGTATGGTGTGCATGGGCGCACAGAAGATCATACTATCGGTTACTCGTATTTAATCGAACAGTTGCTCACGACCTAGATGGACACGGACCAATCCATCGGTATAGTCGTTGTGTGAGAGAGAAAATAATTTATCTTAATTATTTTATCACACTTGTACACTTGGTGTATTGGGCGGATCGCTTGAGATTTATTGATTAGGATTGCCTTGGATAATCAATTTAAATCTCAGAGTATTTTATTCTTAATCCTCGATATTATTGCGGGTGTGTATATTTAATATAAGTGACTTTGATTTTCCAAAGGAATTAACCGATTTAATTATTGGGTTAATTACCGGTTAAGTTGGGTCACTATATTTTATATACGACATGCCGTGAATACTTGACGGGAAAGTGTATCCCGTAAGGGTTGATAATATCCCCGAGATGAGTTCATAAGGAATTATTATGTAAACCCTGCAGGTGGATTTAATCCGCATAATAATTAAAGTTGAACGGTACTATTCTCGGATATAAGAAATGAATAAAATTTATTGAGCAATAAATAAATTTATTCATGGATATTTAAATCTTAAATACACGGAATATATAATACTAACCGGAGAAATATTATTTGATATAATATGGATTAATATTGGGAGTGCAATTTTATTTATATAGTGGAAAATAAATAAAATTTAATATTGATAAGGATTAATGGATTTGGGTTGGACCCAATTTAATCTTCAATATTTAGAAGCCCAATATTTAGTCTCCTTATGATCCCCTACGTAGCCTATATAAGCACTACATGGTCTTCACTTTTCACAACCTAAGATACGCCAATCATAAAGTCTTGAAGAGTGAAGGAGATCCATAGGAGTTCGATAGATCGTCGCCCACACGACGTTCGGACGAGGTGCAAGGAATACGTGGGAAGATCGCAAGGTCATCAACGCGTTAATTCGTTTCTCCGTACAACGAATCGAAGGTAAAAATCATAAACCCTCTTTTATGATTTTGTGTGAATTAATTGTAGCGTATACATGAACACACGATCCGGATAAACGTACGAACTTCGAGGACGGGGATTCGAGATCCCCGGCGAAGATCGAGCAAGACCTCGGCTTGAAGTCGAGGGTGCGATCGAACCCTAGGGTTCGATCGCGGCATGCACGCGACGGAGGGGGGAAGCCCCGGCTGGACGCCGGGGCATACGGTCGATCCTTGATCGACCGCCGGGATGCCGTGGGCTGGTGCCACGGCGGATCCCGGCCACCCTCGCCGGTCAGAGGCGCGCACGGGAGGACCCCGACTGGAATCCGGGGCGAGCGATCGACCGTGAGGTCGATCGCGAGGGGAAGCCGCGGCTGGGCCGCGGCAGGTCAGCTGGAGGCTGACCGCCCTCCTCCGGCGGTCGTGGTGAGTCGCCGGACTCACCACGGGGGGGCTGCTGGGCAGCCCCGGCGATCGCGTTATGCGATCGCGAGCCCCCTCGCGACGGGGGCTCGGCTAGGGTTTTGCCGCGGCTTGTCCGCGGTGGAGCTCTCGTCGGGCCCGGTTCCGTCGTACGGTGGTTCGCGTTTGTGGATCCGACTCGTGGGGGACTTCGGCTGGGGGCGGGCTGCGTGTCTTCGGGCGCGTAGTCTCCAAAGGTCGGACTCCTGCGGATGAGTCGGGGATCCGATTATTCCGGCGATGAAGGATTTCGTTCGGGTTATTATTTTCCGCAAATTTTAATAGCCCGGGATATCGATTTCCAACAATTGGTATCAGAGCGTTTGGTTTCGTGTTCATGTATATGCTCGATTATTGTTCTACCTTGCAGGATTTCCGGCTATCATGGTTGGATTTAATTATTTTTTTTAATTAATTAATTATCATGATTAAACTCTCGGACATGTCGAGATTCGTTTTGTGTGGATGAATGTTTGTAATAGTAAAAATTCGGGGGTTGACCGAATTTAGGATTTATTATTACGTTCTTTATTTTTCCGGAAAATGTATAGGGTCGATTTCATGTATAGAATCGATACCGGATATTGTAATTTAATTCTTGTAATTTAATTGCGTTGGTTCGATGTTTTTGAGACGATCACCGGAAGACGAAGAAGGTGTGACGAAGAAGACGATGGACGAAGGGGCCGATCATCCCCATGATCGACCCCATGGATCGATCGCCGGACAAGGGGCTGTCCGTGGGAGCTCCCGGCCACGCCGGCCACCGGTGGTGGTGGCGCGTGGGCTGGGGGCGGCGGCGGTGCTCCTCCCGGGCGGCGGTCGACGGTGGGGATGGTGCGGGGACTCCCAACCCGTGCTACTCCTACCATAATCCAACTTTCCTAAATTAATTCGGCTTTCCTATTTGAGTATCTTCCTTTTAAGAAACTCTCATGGATTAGGAAAATAATTAATTAAATTAATTTTATTCCTATTGATTTATTTCCTTCATGGAATTATTCAAAGATTAGGAATTTAATTAATTTAGTACTAAAATTTATTTTTCCTATTTGATTATTCCTACTCATGGGAATATTCATGGATTAGGAATAAAAATAAATTTGGAAAGTAGTGAGTCCCAATTTATTTATTTCCTTATTCTATTATAGAAGTCTTCTAGAATATTCCGAGTTTTACTTGGATAGATTATTCTAGAGATTTAATAGAATTAGATAGGAAAATAAATAAATAAAAATATTAATAATATTTAATTTTATTTTTGATATATTCAATTGACTTAATTTTTTGAATTAAGTAACTTTTGGATTAATTGAAAATAAATAGATTTAAATATTGGAGATTAATATTCTTGTCAAATGGAGCATTCAAGAACGAAGACTGAAGACTAGAAGATGCGTACGGAGATGGAATAAAGCCATGATAGTCGGAAAATAATTTTCTAGCATTATTTTGACTATGTGATACTATGTGCTTTATTGCTTGTATGCATGCTATATGTGTTTATTTTATGCACTAGATAGCGTATCCCTTTATTATAAAAAGCTAAGTGGGAGAGGGGATGGAAACATTCCCATGGTCTCCATTACTGTTCTCTTGGTGACTCTTATGGACTTTCGAAGTTCGTATAGACGAGTCATTGGAGGAGAATTCTTGTAATTCCTTTTACAAGAAACATTGATCAAGTTTATCAAACAATGCCAAATTTGTCTTTCTGAAACTGACTTCAAGTCGACTCATTCTCACCCCGGGGAGTGGAATGGAGCCAAATCCACTTGGTCATGTGGATGACACAAATTAGAGACCTTCGTGCCATTCTTTGATAGGTGGGTCGATTGTCTGCTCGGCTCCCTCATTTATGAGAGATAGGGTCGCTCGCATGGCGAATCACTGGTTAGAAACTTCGAGTTTCACTTATGATTCTCCGAGTCTTGATTGACGAAATCTAATGGATCTTGTAATTGGGAGTCAATTATAAAAGTCTCTTAGTGTAGTAAACGTCCACACCACGTGGCTTGCTATGCTAACGGATTTTGGATTAATTGATGTAGACAGTTATAAGTGATTGTGAAGAGTTGTGAAATTATCGTAAACGTCCACACCACGTGGCTTGCGGTGATGTAGCAATTCCAAACGATTTACTTTAGTGCTGAGTAATGGTTTACACTTAGATACGCGTTATAGTATTCTTCCCCACGAAGTTACGCTATAATTGATGTATGACCAAAGAAAATCTAATTACTAAATCATTTGGGTGGGTAAACGTCCACACCACGTGGCTTGCCTTACCTGATGGGATTTTAGACGTGATTAGTGATTTAATGATGTTATTCCAGGGAGATAACGTCGGATATTAAATTAATTGTTTGTTTAAATGTGCTTATAGGTTTAGAAATTACTATGAATCCACTTGAGATGATACTTGAGGAATTTGACGCACTGGTTCCACACTGTGTTGAATGGAAAGAAGAGTTAGACATTGCTCAGACTGCAAAGGAGTACAAAGACGTACTCAGTGAAACTTGTCCTCCTGGACTCACCATTAACTCAACTGAGGATGAGATTTTTGACTTTGAAAAATGGGGTAGTGCTCGTTCATTAGCCATTAATCATGATGTCATGCTTAAACTCAAGTTGTTGTTTGGACATGATGGGGAGGCTAGAAAAGAGGCGATGAGGATACTCATAAAGATCTGTTACTTCGATGAAACACTTGATCATGTTTTTGAGATGATGGATCTTTTAGACGAGTTGAAACAATCGCAAGCTCTTATAGCCAAAGCCAAAGGTTTCGGACCTAAAGGCAAGGGAAAGGAGAAGAAGACAAGGGGATCCGGTGGTCCTAAGGGACTTGGACCAAAGGGTGGGATAAAGAAGCCTTCGGGCAAACATTCCCCAGGGAAGCAGTCTGAGTACTGGGGGTCTACATCTTGTCCTCTCAAAGGTACGAATTTTTCTTTAGTCGTAAAACATAGTCAGCGGTATTATCTACCAGAATTCTGGTGTGTAGATATGGAACCACTGACGGTATGTGCATTCTAAATGCAGGGGTTCCAGAAAACCCAGCGACTTAGAGAAGAAGAGTTCGATTCCACATGGGCAAAGCTGTTGAGGAAGCAGCGGTTGCAGTGGAAGACATTTATCTATCTGTTTGATAGTTATAGGATTTCATTTCAAGTTTATTGCTTTGTACCTTTTATTTTAGAAAGAACTTTTGTTCTGGATTTCTATTATTAATGGATATTTTATTTCTTTAATCATTTGATGGTTTAGATAAGAAATAATGGCGATATCTATTCTGGTACATTAGATAGCAATATATGAATGATGAATCCTTAGTCTACCACGATGCAACAAACCGTTATATATGAACTTGTTTTACTTATTAGATGTATTTCTTTATCAATCATTATACTTGTGAATTCTTGAACTTAGTAGTATTTATTCAAAATGGGGATTCAAAAGGTCGAAATTGATTTATTCAATTATAGTTGGAGGAATGGACCTCCCGACCTAAGAATCAAATTTTGGAAGAAGATACAACTAAGTTAACCTTTCTGGATAAAGGATGGAGTTCGGACAAGTATTAAGAATGATCAAAGATGATATATGCAGACATATGTGTAAAAAGGTGTAAGTAGTTTCCTTTAAGGAATACTTGAAGATGGATTAGAATGCTTGATGTGCCATAAAAGCGAAGTGTTTGACACAAAGCTATTATGGGGAACCTTCAAAGTATATCCGTTGGAAGCATGCGACTTGTTCGCGGAGGTCGACACCTATCCAAAGAACACATAGCATAGATCATGGATTGAGATTGAGTCTCAAATGACTGCACCATACACTGATGTGTAGACATGGTGTGTCAGGGATAAGAAATGGAATTCTAATAGTAAAAGGACAAGTTTGTTCGGAACTACCTATGTTCTATGGATATTTCTGGATACAATGACACATTCGATGTAGTTGTAGAATATCCTAGAAGAACAAGTAATTGTATGTTCAATAGTACTACGAACCAGAAGGGTGTCCTCGCCCGGTTCTTAGAAGAAGACTATTAGATGAACTACAATGCCCTTACTGACAAAGTACTTTATAAAGAGGAAAGAGAAGACTGAGAACCAGCCTAACCGAGTAGTAGTACATCACTAACTGCACCTAATGTTATTACTGTTATACACCGGAACGCCATTGCAGTGGGAGGTTGTTAAGCAACCGGGGATATTCATAAGACTGGAGGAGTTTTAAACTCTGGATCTAGTAGACATGAAATCGATCCATAGTTCTGCATAGGAGGCAGTACTGATCTAAATGTGCCTACTTGGATAGCAATAATTTATTATTGTTAAAGGGGCAAGATCATTTAGAGGTACGAGCTTAGTAAATCCATTTATGGATTATCACAAAGCTGAAACTTGTGAACTTGCGAGTTGATGAGATAGTCCATTATATGGATTCATCAAGAGGCAAAGACAAGTTTGGGGTATTGGAGACGTAATGGAAACAAAGTGGTGTTTCTCGGAATTTTGTGTAGATAACACTTTATCGTTGGCAACAATGTAAAAGTGTTGTCAGACATAAAATAAAGGTTGTCTGAATAAATCGAGATATGAGATTAAGATGAAGTTGGATCATGTTCTTAGAAATCTTTCGATCTCTAGATAAGAACATTTGTACTTCTCTTAAGATATCTTATATGATTATGGTTTGTTTTAAACATGCACAATTCTGAGAAAGGTTATTGCCTTTCGAGAACAGAATGCATCTATCTAAGGTATGTGTTTCGAACACATAAAGGAGATAGATATAGACAAAGCAGATTCTTACACTTCGAGTGTAAAGGGCTTTGTAAATGCGGTGTTATAAAACAAGAACCTGATATCAACTATGCGGTTTGCGTAGTGGGAGGATATCAAAGTAATCTGGATAAGAGATATTTGAATGCTGTAAAAGTACTTGGAAGTACTGGATTACTAGCAAAAACGAAATCTTCTTAGATTACAGTTTCTAAGATCCAAAAATCAGAGAAGGACCAGTGTAAGTCGATATCAGGCTATGTGTTCACTTTTAGAAGAGGTGGAACCTAAGGAAGAAAGAGTGATAAGCGTGAAGCTTCTCGGACTCTATCATAAACCGAATAGCAGCCTCAGAGGCATCGGAAGTTTTGGTTAGGTTCCGGAATGACCTCTGAACTTGGATATGATTCTTGGTTCACCAAAGGCTATGTATATAGCGGTGCATGGAGAACTGGAAGAAGTCATAAGTTCAAAAGGTGATGATAACACATAGAGCCAGTACCACCTGATACGAATCATCGTCAGAGAGACGACGCAGTAGTCACCAAGATAACTTCAGATCGGCGACCTAGATTGCTCATTCACATAATACTTCTGGGAAGTATAACTTAAGCACGTGATGAGTATGGAAGTCGGGAGTTTGGAGGAAATGACTAGACCTTAGTACAAGTGGGAGATTGTTGGAGTTGTGTACTTAATGTCTAGATTTAAGTACCGGCAAACTCCCTGTCATAGCATTTAACCTATTTAATTAATAAACAATTATTTGCATTTAATTAATTATGCAAAATATAGTCCTGGATTTTATACGTTGTAGTTAGTATGGTGTGCATGGGCGCACAGAAGATCATACTATCGGTTACTCGTATTTAATGGAACAGTTGCTCACGACCTAGATGGACACGGACCAATCCATCGGTATAGTCGTTGTGTGAGAGAGAAAATAATTTATCTTAATTATTTTATCACACTTGTACACTTGGTGTATTGGGCGGATCGCTTGAGATTTATTGATTAGGATTGCCTTGGATAATCAATTTAAATCTCAGAGTATTTTATTCTTAATCCCCGATATTATTGCGGGTGTGTATATTTAATATAAGTGACTTTGATTTTCCAAAGGAATTAACCGATTTAATTATTGGGTTAATTACCGGTTAAGTTGGGTCACTATATTTTATATACGACATGCCGTGAATACTTGACGGGAAAGTGTATCCCGTAAGGGTTGATAATATCCCCGAGATGAGTTCATAAGGAATTATTATGTAAACCCTGCAGGTGGATTTAATCCGCATAATAATTAAAGTTGAACGGTACTATTCTCGGATATAAGAAATGAATAAAATTTATTGAGCAATAAATAAATTTATTCATGGATATTTAAATCTTAAATACACGGAATATATAATACTAACCGGAGAAATATTATTTGATATAATATGGATTAATATTGGGAGTGCAATTTTATTTATATAGTGGAAAATAAATAAAATTTAATATTGATAAGGATTAATGGATTTGGGTTGGACCCAATTTAATCTTCAATATTTAGAAGCCCAATATTTAGTCTCCTTATGATCCCCTATGTAGCCTATATAAGCACTACATGGTCTTCACTTTTCACAACCTAAAATACGCCAATCATAAAGTCTTGAAGAGTGAAGGAGATCCATAGGAGTTCGATAGATCGTCGCCCACACGACGTTCGGACGAGGTGCAAGGAATACGTGGGAAGATCGCAAGGTCATCAACGCGTTAATTCGTTTCTCCGTACAACGAATCGAAGGTAAAAATCATAAACCCTCTTTTATGATTTTGTGTGAATTAATTGTAGCGTATACATGAACACACGATCCGGATAAACGTACGAACTTCGGGGACGGGGATTCGAGATCCCCGGCGAAGATCGAGCAAGACCTCGGCTTGAAGCCGAGGGTGCGATCGAACCCTAGGGTTCGATCGCGGCATGCACGCGACGGAGGGGGGAAGCCCCGGCTGGACGCCGGGGCATACGGTCGATCCTTGATCGACCGCCGGGATGCCGTGGGCTGGTGCCACGGCGGATCCCGGCCACCCTCGCCGGTCAGAGGCGCGCACGGGAGGACCCCGGCTGGAAGCCGGGGCGAGCGATCGACCGTGAGGTCGATCGCGAGGGGAAGCCGCGGCTGGGCCGCGGCAGGTCAGCTGGAGGCTGACCGCCCTCCTCCGGCGGTCGTGGTGAGTCGCCGGACTCACCACGGGGGGGCTGCTGGGCAGCCCCGGCGATCGCGTTATGCGATCGCGAGCCCCCTCGCGACGGGGGCTCGGCTAGGGTTTTGCCGCGGCTTGTCCGCGGTGGAGCTCTCGTCGGGCCCGGTTCCGTCGTACGGTGGTTCGCGTTTGTGGATCCGACTCGTGGGGGACTTCGGCTGGGGGCGGGCTGCGTGTCTTCGGGCGCGTAGTCTCCAAAGGTCGGACTCCTGCGGATGAGTCGGGGATCCGATTATTCCGGCGATGAAGGATTTCGTTCGGGTTATTATTTTCCGCAAATTTTAATAGCCCGGGATATCGATTTCCAACAAATTTCACACTTTCTTTGAGAGGATAATCAGACTTCCAGTACCCAGACTGTTTGTATCGAGAACACTTGCCTCATGGCTTTCTCTTCCCATCTCGTGGTCTAAGCAACTTAGGACCACTGGGATTCTTTGCTTGCTTTTCCTTTCCCCCGATTTTACCCTTTGGTTCAAAACCTTTGATATTGGCTACAAGAGCTTGCGATTTCCGTCTCAACTCGTCCAAAAGGTCAATCATCTCAAAAACGTGTTTAAGCGTTTCCGAAGCGACTGGCCTTTATGAGTATCCTCATCGCTTCTTGTCTAGCCGCCTATATCATGTCTAAACATCTCCTTGAGTTTGAACATGATATCAAAATCAGTCCTTTCCTCATCAGTTAAGACATTCGTAGGTTCGGGAGGACAAAGCTCACTGAGTACAAACTTGTACTCTTCAACAGTTTGGGCAATGTCCAGATTTCTATTCCAATCATTACATTTAGGGACCAGTGAGTTAAAATCCTTAAGTATCACATAAAGTGGGTTCAAAGCCATTTCCTAATCTATGAGCACATATAACAACAAACAATTGATTTAATCTCCGATATTATCTCCCTTAAATAATATCATTAAATCACTAATCACATCTAAAATCCCATCAGATATGGTAAGCCACGTGGTGTGGACGTTTACCTACCCAAACGATTTAGCAATTAGATTTGCTTCGGTCATACATCACTTATAGCGTAACTTCGTGGGAAAGAATACTATAATGCGTATCTAAGTGTAAACCATTACTCAGTACTAAAGTAAATCGTTTGGAACCGCTACATCACCGCAAGCCACGTGGTGTGGACGTTTACGATGATTTCACAATTCTTCACAATTCCTTATAACTGTCTACATCAATTAATCCCAAATCCGTTAGTATAGCAAGCCACGTGGTGTGGACGTTTACTACACCAAGAGACTTTTATAATTGACTCTCAATTACTTGATCCATTCGATTTTTGTAAATCAGGACGCGGAGAATCATAAGTGAAACTCGAAGTTTCTTACCAGTGATTCACCATGCGAACAACCCTATCTCTCATAAATGAGGGAGCCGAGCAGACAATCGATCCATTTCAAAAAAATGGTACGAAGGTCTCTAATTTGTGTCATCCACGTGACCAAGTGGCTTTGGCTCCATTCCACTCCCCAGGGTGAGAATGAGTCGACTTGAAATCAGTTTCAGAAAGACAAATTAGGCATTGTTTGATAAACTTAATCAATGTTTCTCGTAAAAGGAATTACAAGAATTCTCCTCCAATGACTTGTCTATACGAACTTCAAAAGTCCATAAAAGTCACCAAGAGAACAGCAATGGAGACCACGGGAATGTTTCCATTCCCTCTCCCACTTAGCTTTTTACAATAAAGGGATACGCTATCTAATGCATAAATAAAATACACATAAGCATAATCACAGACATACATTTCATACAAGTACGTACACAAATAATCAAATAATTGCTCAAGTAAAATTATTTCTCGACTATTCGTACCTTGATGAATTCCTGCATGCTTGTCTTGAGTCTTCATTCTACGTCTTGAATACTTTGCCGAACGACGGAAAATTTCTTTGATTTTCATATTTAATTTATTTTAAATAAAATCTAAGATTTTCAATTCAAAATAAATTTGAATCAATCTAATGATTTTAAATAAAATACTCCAATTAAATAAAATCAATCCCATTGATTTCCATATTTAATTCTATTTTAAATAAAATCCAAGATTTTTCAATTCAAAAATAAATTTGAATTAATCTAATGATTTTAAATAAAATACTTAAATTAAATAAAATCAATTTTATTAAAATCGATTGATTTACATATTTAATTCTATTCTAAATAAAATCCAAGATTATCCAATTCAAAATAAATTTTGAATTAATCTAATGATTTTAAATAAAATACTTAAATTAAATAAAATCAATATTTTATTAAAATTCATTGATTTCCATATTTAATTATATTCTAAATAAAATCCAAGATTATCCAATTCAAAATAAATTTTGAATTAATTTAATGATTTTAAATAAAATACTTAAATTAAATAAAATCAATATTTTAATAATTTCTCAATCCTATTTAAATTAGATGTCAAGAATCCTAATCAAAATCGAATTTTGATTCTTCTTAAGACTTCTAATCCAAGTAAGTATAGGATATATAGAGAAACTAGGATTTTCTTTCCTAATTTAAATTTTCATCTAATTCCATTATTTAATTCCATAATTAAGAAATCTAATCCAAATAGAATTTGAATTAATTCCAAAATTAAATTAAATAAAATTAGAAAGATTAAATTATTTTCGGAAAAAATCAGATTTATCGGGACGAACCGAAAATCAAATTTCCAGTCGACCCAACATCGAACCCGCGGATGTACCTAATTGGTTCCATGCATGTAAACACATACATACCAACATACCATTAATTAATTGGCTCCATGCATGCAAAAGCACACAAACCATTAATTTCATGGTCATGCACATCGAGACATGTACAACACCACATACATGCGGACATGCACATATCATGCGCACTAGGCCATGCATCAATCAACCCAATTGATTATTCAAAAGAAAAAAAACTGCAAGTTCGATTGAATGTCCAATAGCGGTGCAAAATCGTCCGATCCAACCGCGAGCCTTTGCCGGATCGATCGACTTCCGGCACGTTACCACCACTGGCAACTCATGCCGTCGACTCCAGCAGCAGCACGTCATGTGCGCTTGCGCCATCCCGATCGTCCGTGTGCGAAGCCTTCCGCGATGCCGCCGACGTGACCGTCGAACGCAGCAGCCGGCTGCCGGAGAACCACCACAGGTGACTCACGCCGGCGTGCCCAGCCACGTTCAGATCACTCTCAGCAGCCCGCACAGCCCGCTCCAAGCCCAGGCGATCCGAGCTCGACTCCGCGTCCGTGTTGCCGTCAACGTGACTGCCGAGCGTAGCCTCCGGCTGCCGGCGAACCATCACCACTGGTGGCTTACGCCGGCACGCCCAGCCGTGCCCCTGCTCACGTCGAGCAACACACGCAGCCCGTGCCTCCAGCCACCTTCCGGCAGCCCGCACCGAGCCCACGGTCGATCCGGTTCGATTATTTCGAAAACCCCTCGATTTTAATAATTAATTTTTCCGACAAACACAATTCATACGAGAGATAAAACAAGTACGTAGAACAATATAGCACAATAATTTAACAATTTAAATTAATCTATGGCTATAAACAACGAGAATCAATTATCGAAACAATTAACGAAAAACGTAACCGTACGCTCTGATACCAATTGTTGGAAATCGATCACCCGGAATCGTCGTAGAACCGACTCCGATCGACGTTCCGGAAACCACGACGGAACAGCCCGGAGCCACCGCCCGAGGAGCGTCCGATCGAGCCCTAGCCACGGCCGAAGCCGCGACCTCTCGATCGCTCCGTAGAGAAGACAATGTAGTGCTTTTATAGGCTACGTAGGGGATCTTAAGAAGGTGGAATATTGGGCTTCCAATAATAGTGATTAAATTGAGCCCAAGCCCAAATCTATTAATCCTTACTATTATTAATTATATATTAATTCCACTATATAAATATAATTGCACTCCCAATATTATACCATATTATATCAAATAATATTCTCCGGTAGTATTATTTATTCCGCATGTTTAAGATATAAATGTCCATGAATAAATTATATTTATTGCTAATATTATTTATTCATCTCTTATAATTTCGAGAATAGTACCACTCAACTTTATTATCATGCGGATTAAATCCACTTGCAAGGTTTACATGATAATCCTTATGAGCTCATCTTGGGGACATTATCAACCCTTTCGAGGACATGCTTTCCCGTCAAGAATTCACGGCATGTCATACACAAAATACAGTGACCCAACTTTTGCCGGTAATTGACCCAATATACTAACCGGTCAATTCCTTTGGAAAATCAAAGTCACTAATTAATATTAAATGCACACACCCGCAATAATATCAGGGATTAAGAATAAAATACACTGAGACTTGAATCGATTATCTAAGGCAATCCTAATCGATAAATCTCAAGCGATCCGCCCAATACACCAAGTGTACAAGTATGATAAAATAATCAAGACCAATTATTTTCTCATTCATACAACGACTATACCGATGGATTGGTCCTTGTCCATCTAGGTCGTGAGCAACTGTTCGATTATATACGAGTAACCGATAGTATGATCTTCCGTGTGACGACGCACATCATACTAACTACAACGTATATAATCTAGGACTATAATTTGCATATATTTAATTATAAATAATTAAACGCAAATAATTGTTTATTTAATTAAATAGATTAATGGCAATGGATCGGGAGTTCATATCACTTAAATCTAGACATTAAGTATACAACTCCAACAAGGTAGTGACCTACGGCAGGTTGGGCGTAGGGCGCAGGCAATGGCCTACGCCCTACGCCCATCAAGATGCAGGCAGTGGCCTGCGACAGAGCGGACGTAGGGCGCAGGCAATGGCCTACGCCCTACGCCCATCAAGAAGCAGGCAATGGCCTGCGACAGAGTGGGCGTAGGGAGCAGGCAGTGGCCTACGCCCTACGCCCTCCACAGAACAGATTTTCATGGATTTCCTCGTTTTTTGTAATTCCAACCTGTCCAAAACACATTTACACCACATTCAAGCAATTCTAACATTGGATGATTAAGGACAAATACAAAGTCTAAAATTAAAACACTTCTAACATGAAAGATTCATTACAACACAAAGTTTGTTGCACAATTGTCTCAGAACACAAAATAATTGTAAAAAACCAAAGAGTTTTAGTCATGCCCTCTTCTTCGCTACACCCGGGCATCTACAACTTCCTCCTCTTGACATCACAACCTGCATAGTAAATATTTCACAAGTCAAATTACACAAAAATATATGAAAAAACACACACAACTACATAAAAGTTCAACAGTGTTTACTCTGGTGGAATCGGACAAGTCTGTGCATTGTGACCCTCTCCTTGACATTTCCCACATCGATATGTTTTCTTCGAAAACCTCTCAATTCGACTCGTGAAGCGGTCCATTCTCGGCCGTCCTGGAGTTCGTTTCACCGGTGGGGGCAACACTATCATGTTTTGGACATATTCGGGAATCTTCGTCCATTGATCTTCTGAAGGAACATGTATAATGTTCTCCTTATATGCTTGCATCATATACTCACGGGTGAAATAAAGAGAAGTCATATCATAAGCATATTGTCCTGCCCGACTCGGGTCCTTGGCACACGCTGCGGCAATGGCATGCTCACACGGCATCATGTCAATTTGAAACACACCACATTCACACGTCATTGCCTCCAAATCCACAACCCCACACCATCTAGTCGACTACACAGTGTACATCCAAGTACTTATTTTTTTGGTAACCCATTTAGGAGCACGATCATAAAGCTCACGCAACGTTGTTTCCCTTCTCGGTGTCAATACACCGGTGAACGCACGAGCTTCTTCACGATGTCTGCAAAACCATTCAACCATCTTATCCACGATAAACTTGATCAAGGAACATATGGGATAGTCTTTAGCGTCTTTCATCACGGCATTTATCACTTCCACTGCGTTAGACGTCATCACCTCGTATCTATTCACACGGTGGTGGACTCTTGACCATTTCTCAAACGTGATATCTTCTAGCCACTTTGCACATTTCTCGCTCGCTGCTCTAAGCTCTGAAAAATGTCGATTGAACTCGGGTACAGTGTACGAGCACGCAGCCTTCTGAAAATGACCAACCAAGTCATTTCTCCTGTTGTACTTGGACTTGATGTTTTGCATGATGTGCCAATAGCAGTGTCCATGTTCTGCCTTAAGGTAAACAACAGCTACAACATTTATAATTGGCTGACCTCTGTCAGACACGATTACCAGATCAGATCTATCTGCAATCAAAAACTGCAAGCACTGAAGGAACCAAATACAGCAACTGGTGTCCTCTGCATCACCCACACCCCAAGCAAGTGGGTAACTGTGATGCTCACTGTCAGTAGCAGAAGCAATAAGAAGCGTTCCCTTGTATCTATTGGTCATGAACGATGCATCAATGACGATAACGTCCTTCATGTACTGAAATCCCCGAATACATGCTCCGATAGCCATGAAGAAGTACTGAAATTCATTGTTGGCATCTGTCTGAATACGGGTGAACGTACCTGGATTCCTTTGTTCAAGCATGTAACAATACGAAGGAAGCTTCGAGAAATTATCTTCATAGGATCCGCGAACATTTTCCAGGCATCTCTGCCGCCCTCTCCATGCTTTGTCGTAACTGACAGTAATATTTTCCTCATTACGCATGAACTGCTGAATTGCAGTTGGTGTCATAGGTTTCTTTGCGTTCAAGAACTGGTCCTGGAGTCGATTGCCGATAAGACTGCTAGAGGCCTGCCTGTGCACACCGCTTCTATCAATCAAAGAACAAGTGTGGATGTTGGTGTAGGTTTTAATCACAAACTCATCGGTCGTCTTCTTCTTCGTTGCACGAATTTTCCATTTGCAATTTTTTTCAACACATTTCACCACCTTTCGATTGTGATCAGATTTGGCCACAACAAATTCAAACTTGCCCTGCAATGCTATCCGACCGACAACGTAGCTGAACTCGTCTTTGTTCTTGAAAGTCTGACCAACTACCAAATCGGAACCATCATACCGACCACCCCCGTCTCGATCACAAAGTCTGAAAGCAGGAGCAACAACATCGTCCACAACAGGATTATTATAATAAGAACTACCGCCCTCATTATTACCGTCGTCACCACCTCCACCATTGTTATTATCATCGTCATCAACAACAATAACATCATCGTCGTTAGCATCGACCTCGACACCATCAAAACCATCATAATAATCACCACCCACACCACCATCATAATCACCAGAAACACCACCATCATAATCACCAGAAACACCACCATACGAAGTATTGCATAAATCAATGCTATCCCAAATAAATACAGACTGATCATAAGTAGATGGCACTATTACTTGACTGTAATATTGTGATGTTTCACCTGAAGTTCTTCGAGTTGGAAGTTTTTCTGGCCGAATTGGACTTTGACGTGCAGGACTTTGACTTTGACGTGCAGGACTTTCACGGGCAGAACTTTCACGGGCAGGACTTCTCGGTACAGAAGGAATGTAGGTCACAAACAACTCCATTTCATCTTGGTTTCTATGAATCCATACAGTCGTATTCCAATCTTCTTCATCATTAAGATATATCGGAGGAGACTTTTCCTTTGGGAATCGAGAGATCGCAACTTCATTACATGATGGATCGATGCCGATTTTTCCACACACTTTCTCAATAAGTGCATTAAACGAAATGCTCCTATCAATCAATATTGTTTTCGAGTGCTTCAAATCGCTCATTATCCATCTCCAATATCCCTCCAAGAGCTGCCACTCTCCACTAAAATGTATTATGATTGATATCTTATTCATGCCTGTAATTACAATAAAACGGGAAGAATCAGAATTCAAAACTGGACTGGTAAGGGCGTAGGGCGCAGGCCACTGCCTACGCCCTACGCCCATCTGGAAGTAGGCAGTGAGCCTACTTCCAGATGGGCGTAGGGCGTAGGCAGTGGCCTGCGCCCTACGCTCAACTTGTTGCAGCCTTCAGCATACTTCACACTGGGCGTAGGGCGCAGGTAGTGGCCTGCGCCCTACGCCCGCCTGCGATTCAAGTGCGATTTTGCAGATTTTTTGGGTTTCGAAAAGCACTCAAATCGCAAAATTCAAGCTCGATATTGACAACAACACACCCACAAGTCATGTAGAAGTGAATGCTAACCTTTTTACGTCGAATTGTTGGTGGAAAATCGCCGATTTTGGAGCCGTTTTTTTTAGGCGATTTAGGGTTACGAGAGAGAAAAATCGGAAGAGATGAAATGAAAGTGGGACTATTGTGCAATTATTTTGTTGGGGTTATTGTGTAAATATTTTCATTTACATTTCTTTTACATTTAATTTTATAAAGGGAGGGGTAGAGATCCAATTTTATTTTTGTAAGGGTTATTTAACCCTTACTTACTATTGGGAGGGGCACTTATCCAAAGGACTCCAATAATCCTCAAATTGTAGAGTGGTGAAAAAATACATTATAAGATGCTGGTTATATTTTATAAATTTTTTTTTTCATATTGCTAGTGCAAAAATATATGTAGAATGTTCATTAAACGAGATTGTGATAATAATATTAATTAGATTATGCCACGATAGAATATTTGTTTTGAAGTTGGAAATATTACTACAGTATATTTTAGTATGTCTCGCTCTCGAAGAAATATAGATCAATTTTGTTGTGTTTTGTTCTTGCACATACAAAGCTTACATAGTCTAAAAGAAAAGAGTTTCAAGTAAGAATTTGAGTTGCAGTAGTAAAATACATTTTCAAGAACTACATTAGAATCAAACAGGGCACACTTACAATTTATCGATATTTAAAAGCAAGCACCAAGCAAGCACCGAATGACAACTTACAATCACATTCTTCGTTTAACTCATTTCAAAATTCAGTGTCTTGGAATCAACTTACTACCTGTCATATTATCAGCCATTAGTCCCAACGTCTCAAACCAAAACTACATTGGGAATATGAAGGTACACAACATATTGTTCTTTCCCATCAAGTCAATTTTAGTTGGTCTTAAGTCAGCACAAACATCAGCAGTTGTTCCTGCAACAGAGAAAAAAAATATGATAAAATTTACTAAAGCAGAAAAGAAAATGAAGAAAACCATTCAATACACATTTATTTTTAACACCAACCTTCAGTTCCTACGGGTACGTCGACCTTTTCCTTTGAGGGTCTTCAACTTATTGAGCAAATATTCACTCGCCTCTGCCAGTGAAGCCTTCCTTTTTGCAGCCGAATTCCAAAGCTCCTTCACCGGATACCTACCGCTCGGGTTGTACTCGTTCATCTCGTTTAGGGCTGTTGTCACAGCATAATACACTTCGTCGCCCAAATCGGTTTTCAGCTCTTTCAACTTTTGATCATTTTCATCCAGTACTTCCTGACAAAACGGCAAAGTGAAGGTCATAACTGATAATGTAGTTAATGCTAGAGCCGGGAGCAGAATGTATTTCTTTTGTTATGATTCAGTAATATTGAGGAATTTATAAGATATAGCAATATCTTAAGAAACCAAGAAACTGAATACAATGCATGCACATTAACATTAAGAGCAAATGTTCAAATACAGCAGAGTAAATTTTATGAACAGTGTTCCTCTCTCATGCAACTGCAGAGTATGAAAGTTCAGGTTCACATACCATTCAACATTTAAAATGCTGAGATTATGATAAATGATTAGAAATGATGAAAACAAAAAAAAAAATAGTAAAATCATTTGGATAAGTTTACAAAAAAGGATGGTTAGTAGTCGGTTTAATTTTAAGATGTGGCGTTGACAAAAAAAAAATAAGAATTTAGTCATCCCGAAAAAACCTGGATACACATTTCTGAAAATTAAGAAGGTTGATCTAGACAGATTGAATTAAACTTTAGACCTTTTAAATTTCCAAGGCATTAGAAATATAACCACTCAGAAAAATCAAAGAAGCCGACAGTGGAATGAAGATCTTATCATCCAGAAACAAATGCGTTTGAGATGAATTTTCTTGGCTTTTACCAGTGAATTTTATAGAAGGCGTTACATAAAGAGGAATCAATGAATTTGGAGGTACTAGTTGAATGCATATAATGTAAAATCTTAAACCTAAAAATTTAATGTCAAAAACAACTAATTGAAACATCCACATGTCATGACTCATATGTCACATCACCAAATCCAGAATTAAACTGGCTTTCATATAAAATTTTAGGAAAATCCATGGGTCTCCTTATGTTTCCCAAGATCCACCATCATGAGTCTTCAACTGAGATTTTCAATACATATTCTCATTAAGACTTTGAAAGACATATATAAGAAACAAATAAAATTTGAAAGAGTCGCTGCTTTTGCAAGATTCATTTTTCAGTAGACAAAAGGAAGACATCAGTTCTCGGAAGTAGAAATATTGTGTAACCAAAATGTTGATATTTGATAATACACAAGACAATTGCATCATTGAGTTTGAATTTGAAAGGGGTTTGGCTGAGATAATAAGCTCATCAAAGTATGTCTTTGGCTATCTTACGTAGAGCTGAATTAGGTTTTTATAAGCCCTCAAGGAGTGTGAGTTTATTTCCGAAACAACTTATAAGATCCAACAGAATGTTGTTTGAGAGTTTAGTTAGTTTACAGGGCAGAGTAAACTTGATCCAACATATTTTCAAAAAATAAAAAATCTAGATTTAACGATTCCTGTTTGAATTCCCTATCTGAAACCTTTGGTCTTTGTCTTAAAAATGACGAAAAATCAATGATGTGGTGTAGCATATTTTATTTCATCAATGTTGTATCTTACCTTCCATAACAAGACAAAAGAAGTTTCATATTTCGAACATAGTTTTCTAATAATACACATTTTCGAATTCAATCTCATAAAATAAAGCAAAACATACCCAGAATTCGTATTAATGAGCGGAAAGCATGAGCATGTCAACATGTGTGCAAGCATGCTCTCAAGAGATAAACTGTATATACAGCGTCAGTTATGGACTAGTACTGTTATGACTTATGAGTTAAAAAAAATACCTTGTGAGTGTTTTCTCCTACTTTGATCATCTTATATGGATGCCAGCTTGGATCTCTTAGGTGATCATCCCACAAAGAACAGAGCTCAACAGCTTTATCTTCCACGTCTTCTTCACCAGCAAGTTTAATTTTTGCAGCTTTGATGAATGATTTTGTATCAAGTTCTCCCATTCGCTTGACACAAATATTCGCGTGGCTATCATTGAAAATCTTTGGAAAAAAAATATAAACATCCAATTCGTCAGGATGACATGATTACACTTTGATGCTTTATTCCACATTCTATCAATAAAAGAAAGAAAATTTTGTTTCATATTTTGCTTTTACATTATGCTGCAAAAATATATTTACATAATACTACTACAATACCAATTTGAAATTATCAATAAGCTTCTGAAATGATTCATTTACATCTTTTGCATAGGACACGACATGCAAGGAAATAGTAGAAGAGAGGAAATTCGAGTACAGATGTTGTGACATTATTCCTAGTTAAATCTGCCACCTCTTTCCAAGCATAAAATGTTTGGTGTTTAAAAAAAGGAATCCATGCATTATTATCAAAAAAGAGACTCAAGTAAGTTGACCCAAACCACAAGTGATAGACCAGCAATTAAAATGTAACTTATTTCCCTTGCCGCTGTCAACTGTATTACATATTAAAATCATTTACTTACACTCAAGTAGCCAACTTATAGCACATCAAATAATTATACAAGATTGTCCAATGAGACAGTTGGCAGCTTACTTGGGGGATGAGAAAACAGAAATTCCCCAAATTGGTTAACTGGGAGTCCAATATTGAAATAGTGCTTAAGTTGCGGTAATATTAGTTTATTCTTGGCTATTTAGGGTTTCAAGACCCCACATTATTTCTTCACGAATCTTCTCTATAAGTGAAGGTCAATGAATGACCTTCAGAATAGACAGACTCATTATGATACGATCTTCATGAACATACATACATAATATATTTGCTCACTAGCTTCGCCAGGTGTTGGTTAAGTAAAAAGTAAAGAGAAGCAAATTCTGAAAGATCCCTCGCAATACATACAATTTACAACCAAAAATTACACATACGGACCACAATTATATCAGAATATATCACGTTGCATAAATATCAGTATAAGCCTTTTTGAATAGCAAAGGAAGAGATGAAGTAACATCCAATTAAGTCACCCTTTTAACGCCTATAATACTTTTGGACTATCAAGCTAAACCACAAATAAACTCAATATTCTTTAAAACAAATAAGTGTCTTGCAATTAGTTGAAACATCTGCAGATACCATAGCATCGCAAGCTTAGAAAACGTGTTTAAGGAGAAACAGTGAGGGAATAAACTTTTTATATCATCTGACGTGCAAAGGCTCAAATGTGTGGGGGAATACTCAATCAATTTGACTTTCTCTACTAAAAACAAATTTAATGACTTTCAGGTCAACATTTCAGTATCTACCCAATGTGAAAATAAATCCTTAGATTCCTTGAGCTACAAAGATATCCATTACAGAGCCAAAGACTCCTGTTGTAATCAGATGAAGACAATATCACATAGGGCTAAAACTCCGGAAGGAAATAGATTTTGCAAGGTAATGACAAAAATGCAAATCAATAAGAAGAGAAGAAGTTAGGATACTTTGTGACCAAGTGAAACCTCACCTTTATTAGTTCCTTGCGAGCTTGCTGAACCTCGTCATTGGTCTTCCTCTCCTTGATAACTAGAGTCTGATATAAGGTTTCCACAGCATCAAGTTCTTCTTCGTTATCCTTGAGCTCCTCTTCAATTGATTCCAGTTTTTTCTTTAATTCCACGTCTTCTTCTTCTTCACTATTCGTCATGTGTTTCATCACCTCCACAGCACCCCTCATCCGTTCTATGTGCAACTCAAGTGCTTGCTTCTGATCGAGCTTTACTTCAAGCTCTATAATCTTTTTGTGAAGGAGTTCCTTTTCTCTCTGTCATACAATAAAACCAATGATACTAAGTACATAAAGCTAGTGTAAGCTGCAAAGATCAAAATATCAAATTAATTTTAACCTTTTGTTCGTTTGCAAGTTTCATCATTTTTTCATCAGCCTTCTTTTGCTCCGTGATTGCCATCTCATTCTGAAAAACGGACACTCATCATTCTAATGTTCAACAATTTCATTTCAAGAAAGAGACAAAGAACATAGAAGGAGAATTCATTTAAATCCATAAAAAATAGCCCTAGGACCTCCTTATTCAAGATTAGTTCCAGAATCTTGAATCCATCATCATATATCTCTCACCACACCTGTAGATAGTTTAATATTGTATGTTTCGAAGATTTAAAGGAACCATACCATTTGTACCAAATTTTTTTGGTTATTAAGCTCCCTCTTCTCACTCTCGTTCAGAGCTTGACGTTGTTTTAGATCTCTCTCCCTTAACCTCAATTCTTGCCTCCGAGACTCCAATCTCGTTATACTTCTCTTATGATCATCAGAAATTTTGCGGAGCTGATCAGATGCACTTTCCTGCATCTTCTTCATCTCTTTTAAAAGTATTCAAAGCATTAGTACGTAAAATGAATTATTCGTAAAACAGAATTGATAAGTATTAGCTAATCTTTTTAAAGTGGATGAACAACATATATTACCTTCATTATAGTGTTCGACCATTTTTTCTTTTTGGTCCATGATATTTCCCAGAAGAGACTCAGTCTTGCTAATATTCTTCTTTACGTCTTCACATTCCTTACTCTTTGACTGCAATTGATCAGACAAATTGCACATAAGGGAGGTGTCTTTCCTTTCATTTTCCCTTTGTATGTCAGAGAGAGTCTTAAGATCTCCATTCTTCTGAAGGTGTTTACCAATAATACCCCTTCCTCTAAAGTCATCTTCACGAGCAAGCCAACCGTAAAGTTCATCTCCTTTGTTTCTCCGCCCATACCAATCTCTCTTTCCACGATGATCCATTTCAAACGCCTTTTCAAACGCCATAGCATTTTTGAAACCTTCCCAGTCTTTGTTAAACTCCGCAATTGCAAACCCCGAGTGGCCTTGAAAGTTCCACAAGGGATGGACCTTTATAGGATTGTATCCTAAGGTAACCAACTTCTCTCTCAGCTTTCCACCACTTTCACCCACATACCTGTCATTCTTTTTCTCAACTGGAATGTTCACAATAACAGCCATCCAAGGCCAAACGATAGGCTCGTCATCACCTTTACTGGATCGCTTAACAGCAGCACAAGATAGGGGTTCCAAGTCGAGTTTCGGATTTCCTCCACGAGATTTACAATCCTTCACCTCTGCAGCTACTTTTCCTTCCTCGATCACTATTTCCCCAGGCTCAGAGGCTCCAGGACTAGCATGGATGAGTGCATCTTCTCCGTTTCTTTTTGCAGATTTTCCCTCGTAATGTTGATAATCCATTGAATGTTTGGGAGTATTTGATCGCGCTAATTTCCCCTTCCTATGCCCATACCGATCCAAGTACTTCAGCAGTCCACGGTGTCTGGCTTTATCCCTAAAACTCGCACTTTTTGACTCTCTAGCAATTCTAGATGCATGTCTCTCTAGTTCCAAGGAATCGTACTCTTTCCTCCCGTAGTGCTGGCAATAAGGGCATAGGAGATACTTCCCAGAATCATCGATTCTAACTTTTCCATCTCTCAATTCCGTATAGTACTTGTGCTCTAAGTCTTGTAGCTCTGAGTACCTACTGTCACTCTTTCCTCTTTTCCGAGACATCCTCAAACTGAATAAATGGAGAAGATAACGTCAACGGTAGGAAAATATAGTTTATTTCCTCTGTGAATCCAACTATAGGCAAACACACACACATACACACTCACACAGTATCAACTTGATTTGGTACAAAAGAAGAGGTATATACGATTAAATCTACGATTATAAAACCCTAATCGATTTTCGAAAAAAAATTCTGGAAAAATAATCGGTCAAAAAAATAGCAAGGAAGATAACAAACGGTAAACTTACTCCCTGAGAAACTTCTTCCGGCGACGAAATGCTTCCTGCGAACGGCGAAAGCTGCAGATCTTGAACAGAGAAAGGACGAAGGGGGTTTTTGCTACAAAAGGAAACGATAGATAAAATGCGAGTTCAAGCGAGTTCTGGATACCGCGCCAAAAATGTTGAGTAGTACTATAGTAGTATTATAGTATTTCATGAAAAATTAAATCATACTGTAATTTTTTGTTATCAAGATTCGGAAATTTTATCTATACCCTAATTTTCCAAGTTCACCCTATGTACTCTAATTTTCCAAGTTCACCCTATGTACATTAAAATCACGGACTTAAAAGTCTTAATATTATATTTATTTATAAAATTTGTAAATCCACCACAAAATAAAATAATCTAATTACATAAAATATTTATAATTAATATTAAATAATGTATCTATCTTTCAATTAATAAGCTCTTATTTTATTAATAAATTGAAGTTTTTAGTAAAAAGTGAATTATAGTTTATAATATTATAACTTATGCTCCATAAATTTCGTTTAGAATTTAATTTTTAATTTTTTTATTTTAATTTTTTTATTAATTAAAGTAATTTTAAAATTATAATTAAAGAATAATGTAATAACCTATAATTTATATAATCAATAATAATTAATAATCAAAATTGAAATAATATTAAATAACTTATTCATAATTACAAAAAAGTGAATTATTGAATTTTAATGAAACTTTACAAATTTCACTTTATCTAAAATCTCCATAAATAATAATATTATCAATTTAAAACATTAATTTATATCTATACATATATAATTTTTGAATTTTTTCATCACACGTGGACCAATAGAAAAAGTTTAATATTGGTATGTTCATACTATAAAATTAAAAATAAAATATAAATTATTATTATTAATTCATATTTTTAATATTATTTTATATATATTCAGCATATATATTACTATAAGATAAATTTGGTAGTAAAAATTAATAATGATTAATGTAATTTATTCCTCTTCTCATACTATTCTATATTTTCTTACAATTATACAAAAAATTGATGTATTTGTGGATCTCATAAAAATAGAGTTTTTCCTCTTTCCCAAATACATCGTCTGCGATTTACAAGTTTCAAAATCAAATTACTCGTATTCATCTGTGTTATATTTCTGAGATCATGATGATGTTTGTTTGATTATTCTTATATTAAATCGAATTAGATTTCTGCCATTTTTCAATTGTCCAAATTTCACCCATCAATTTTTTAATCATTTTTTCCTAATTTAATTATATGTTTCTTTTTCCAGATGCATGTCTTTTTTTTTGCAGATTCGTGCATCTCTAATCTTATTATTTGTTATATTTTTTGGTATTATGATGTTTGCTATATTTTTGTTAATCGACCAGTTTTTTTTTCCAATTTTTCCTAATTCAATTTTGTAAACGTGTTTTGCAGATTCAGGATAGATTTTTTGTTTTTTTTATGCAACCTTGATTGCTTACATCACATATAATCACCTAATATTTATAATAAATAATCACCTAATCTTTCTTCACGTCTTAGCATTTTTTTATTTTAAAAAATATATAAATAATATTAATAATTTAATTTTAATTCGTTAATTTTAGTTGAAAAATTGGAGGATTATGAAACTTGGCATCGGAGTTTGAAAAAACTTTATCTCATGAGATCATGGAAATGACATTGCCATTGCTTTCAGGTTGGACTAAAATTTCATAATCTTCCAAATTTTCAACTAAAAATCAAAAATTACAATTAAATTATTAATATTATTTATTATTTATAAATTAAAAATAGTTCTTATTTTTACAGGTTAAACATTAAGTATCTTTTTATTTAGTTAATAGATTTTGGATGTTTTGTTCTTATTTTGTACCGTTCGAAAACTTGGTTTATATATTTGTAGATTAGTTCAATTTTTTTATTTGTTATTGGAACCACTTGGTTTATAATTTTTTTTCATGTAATAGTTGTATTTTCTAATGCCATTAAAATATATTATACATATCATCTATGAATTATTTATTATTTATGAGGTTATGCAGAATTTCTATTTGGACAATGATTGTACAAGACCGAGGTTCAGTAAGAGAATCACTAATATGAAAGAAAATATTTATTTAAAGTAAATTAATTATTTTAGTTAAATACAAATTAATTAATAATTAATTTATGCATATATAATTTTAAAATTACGACTAATAGAATTTTTAGAAAAATGTTGATCACATTTAATTCCCATAGCTTTTACAACTATCATTATAGGAACCAAATGAAATAAGAATGCAAATTCGACTACTATCAACCTCGAGTGGGCCTTTGTGGGCTAGAGAAGTCGAACAACATTTCTACTTTCAGATTGAACTAAAATTTCTTGAATAATTTCTAATTTTATTTTCATAATATAGCTTATTTTAAATTGTCAAAAATAAATGCAATTATGAATAAAGTTACAAAAGTATCAAAAATTAATATTTAATTTTTAAACCATAAATATAAAAGTATAAATATAATTTAAATTAAAAATAAATATAATTATGAATAAAATTAAAAAAGTAAATTGGATCATTGGTCCTGAACATAGATAGTATACAGTAACACCTCTATAAATTTATATCCTCGAGATTGTGAAATTTTATTAATTTAAAGAGGTTATTAATTTATCAAGTATTTTTTTAATTTAAAAGACCAAGTCAGGACTGAAAAATTCTATTAATTTAGAGAGATTATTAATGTATCGAGTATTAAGTTATAGAGGTTTTACTTTATGTGGTAATTCATTATTAAAAGTAGGGGTGAGAACGAAACGGAGAGTGGTACTAGTTCAATATAAATTATAAAGATTTTAATAATACAATATGTTGTACTAGTACTATTAGTACTATGTTATTTATTTATATTGATATTTTTTGAATTTTCTTAATTGTGTTTTTTTTTCAAATTTTCAATTTTTTTCATATTCTTTATTTTTCAATAAATTATCTGTATATTTTTTGTTTGTTTTTTTCGGTTGTTTTCTTCATTTTTTTTTAATTATGTTTTATTTCTAATTTTGATAAATAATGGTAATTCTCTTTAAACCTATAGTTATTTTTTCCTTTTTGTTTATTTTCTTCATTTAAAAAAATATGTTTTATTTTTAATTTTGATAAATAATGGCAATTTTTTTTAAACCTATAGTTATTTTTTTCTTTCAAGTTTATTTTTTTATGAATGGATGTTTTGTAGTAAATTATAAAGGAGATGCATAATAGTTGTGGGACGAAGAAGGGACTACTATCATTATAATTTTTAATAGAGAGAGATGAATATAATAATGAGCTGAACTTATGTTCACATTCATCAATCGAACACTTGAGAAATCCACACCTCGGCGCTAACCGCAATGTGGTGGGTCGAAGAACTTGGCTCGACTCGTGTTTGGATCGACTAGGCAAGTCGAGGAGGCCACCCGTTCTTTTGGCCTTGGTCGCCCCTATTAACGCATTGTTGTGATGGTGGATCTAAATCACTTATTGGTTTTAATATATATTTTGATGACGAAAAAAAAGATAAACGTAGAGATGAACACAATTTTCTTAACCCGAGTCGTTTGATTCATGACTCCAATTTTATTCATCTGGATTTACTTTTGATTTGTATTCGGGTCATACTTGGATACTTACCCTAGTTGAAAATGGAATATTTTCCGCTGACCATTTCAAATGCCGGCCCACACTAGTCTTTAAGATCACGACACCCAAAACCCATCGATCATCGTCGTCCGATCGTCTCCGTCGTCCACCACCCACGGCAAAAAACAATAAAATCTAAGTCTAGATAATATAATAATGCCACAATAAATCTTTGAAATTCAATGCAGTGAAAAGTCGTTATGCCGCATTTTTTTTCAAACATTTAAAGCGGAGTCAAAATTCCCCAACTCCCCATCTCCCGATTCAATCCGCAGATCGACGGCGGGCGCCTGAAGGTACTATGAAGTGCTTCCATTTCACCAGCGGGGACCGGGACCGGGACGAGGACGACGAGCGGGACGGCGTCGTTTCGAGGAGGGTCTCGTGGGCGCGCTCCCTCAGCGTCGCGTCCACGAACCTCGACTCGCGGCGGTCGGAGTTCGACACCGAGTCGCGCAGGGACTGGGCCGACTCGTCCGAGCTGTTCCGGGATTTCCTGACGCAGGGCCGCGCCAACGACCTGCGCGTGTTCACTTTCTCCGAGCTGAGATCGGCTACCCGGGGGTTCAGCCGCAGCCTCGTCATCGGCGAAGGCGGGTTCGGGTGCGTCTACAGGGGACGGGTCTACCCGGCGGATCCCGGGTCGGGCT
This sequence comes from Euphrasia confusa, assembly GCA_954870475.1. NCBI lineage: Eukaryota > Viridiplantae > Streptophyta > Magnoliopsida > Lamiales > Orobanchaceae > Euphrasia > Euphrasia confusa. Next base: position 12,810,327 of record OX940965.1, read on the forward strand.
TTCAGCTCGAGACGGATGTTGCTATCAAGCAGCTGAATCGAAATGGATGCCAGGCATGAACTCTAACATTCCTTGTTTCTGGGTGTTTTTCTTTAGATTTGATTTTCAACTGGACATACCAAATTCTTATGTTTGATTCTTAAATGAGGTTTCATTTCATAAATTACTGTTTCTGGGTTGAGGCAATATTCATTTTCATCGAATTCGGATTTCACTAGACTTTGGACCTCGCCTTAGCTCTCAGCATCCTTTTGTTACTTGTCAAATGCGTAGCCGTTTTTTAGAACATTGGTTGTACCTCTTGCTTTCTCGAAATCGAGAGACTCCGTTTTTGTGTATCCTACTTGCTTGGTCTTAAATTTGTATGGACACTATATCACTAAAGGACTAGACAGTAGAAAAACTAGGTGTTTTCATCAGCCACCAGTTTCGATTCAGATGGATGCACACAAGATCAGTTTGGTCGCTATATATTTGATCTATTTTTTGCACTTTTTTTTTATGAAATAGTATCTTACGCGGGCCGATTTCTACATTCTAGTTATCAGGGGCACAGGGAATGGATAAATGAAGTCAACTTCTTGGGTGTAGTGAATCACCCGAATCTTGTCAAGCTAATTGGATATTGTGCTGATGATGATGAAAGGGGGATTCAACGTCTGCTTGTCTACGAGCTCATGCGTAATAAAAGCTTAGAGGATCATTTGTTGATCCGATCAGCATCCACTCTCCCGTGGATAATGAGATTAAAGATCGCCCAAGATGCAGCTCGTGGTTTGGCTTACCTTCACGAAGAAATGGAATTTCAGGTGATCATTTTTTTTGTCAACCGTAACTACCAACTATATGAGACCAATTTAGCAATGCATTGTCAAGAAAGATCATTCTGATTTGTTCCGAGAAATTATTGCTGAAATTTCTATTGCCATTGGCTGAAGCAGTTGGTTCCTGATGAATTTTCCATGCATCTCATCCGACTCTTGACCCCACACGTGCCAATGTAGTTGTATTTATAGACTTGAAGTAAACTAACTAGATTGAAGCTTAACCCCTTAACGTTTAAAATGCTCATCCTATTCTTGATCTTGTTACCTGTATCGGTTTCTGACAGTGCCCTTATATTTGTTCAGTTAATATTTAGAGACTTCAAGACTTCAAACATTCTCTTAGACGAAGACTTCAACGCAAAGCTGTCGGACTTTGGACTTGCTCGTCAGGGTCCAGCAGCTGGATCTGCCCATATTTCTACATCAGTGAGTTCAGTTTCTTGATCTTAAATTTTTATGTAATTACAAAAAAAGCTTCCTTATCGGCAATTAATCGTAATCCGTCTTCATTTTTTCGTTAGTGATCTGACATATCATTCTCTACTGCATTGCTTGTTCAGGTTGTTGGTACATTAGGTTACGCGGCCCCAGAGTACGTTCAGGCTGGCCATCTAACCGCCAAAAGCGACGTGTGGAGCTTCGGTGTGGTTCTCTACGAACTCATCACGGGAAGGCGCGTGATCGAAAGGAATCTGCCACGTGGGGAGCAAAAGCTCTTGGAATGGGTAAGACCTTACGTTTCAGATTCGAAAAAATTCCACCTGATCCTCGACCAGAGACTCCGAGGACAAGACTGCATGAAGTCCGCTCAGAAACTCGCCTCCCTCGCCAACAAATGCCTGATGAAGCATCCAAGGTCCCGTCCGAAAATGAGTGAAGTTATCGAGATGCTCGGGAGCATCATCAGCGAAGCATCACCTCTCGATGAACGATGCGGAAACATGATTGTGGAATCTGTTGAAATAAGGATGAGCAAAAACGAACGCAGCAGTCGGAGAAAGGGTTTTGATTTCAAAGAGCTGGTTTCGAGAAACAGGTCGATAGGGAAGTTAGATTGGAGAAACTGGACCCCAAGTCTACTGAGGACATGATAGATTCGTACCAGTATTTCGATAGCTCCGGTAAGAGTTTCCCTGCGTACGAATCTCGTATTTAAACACATTTTGGAGTTGGTATATACTATTTACTCGTATATGCAAATGGATTCGTACAGCATTTTGTTATACACATTGTCACATTGTCTAAAGATTCACTGACTAGTTCGAAATCGAAAGTCCCGAAATTTGTCGACCCGATAACCCGAGTGGACTAATAGACTATTGGCCTACCCATAAGCGTTGTGCCGAATTTAGAGCCACACAAAGCTGGTTTTCATTCTTACAGTGGGAATGAAGATAAGACACTTGTGGAGAGCTTGTGCCCACAACAAGTAACTACTTAGTAACATTTGATATATGATTGTCTCTCATATATTCTTTCTACTTCCATTTTTTGCTCATAGGAAAATAAAAAATAAGCAATGGCTTCCTTGAACAATTTGTTCTTTTCTCCGGTTGTCACCCCTCAAAGAAGAGTGGCCGTCAGAGCTCCGGCCACGGGGAAAGGAGGTACACGTGGAGGTACGCGTGGAAGCGTTCCACCCGCCGCCGAGGAGAAGGGTATTCTTGACTTTATACTTGGAGCTCTGACGAAGCAAGAGCAGTTCTACGAGACTGATCCGATATTCTCCAAGGATGAGGAGGAGGAGAAGAGTGGGGGCGGCGGCACCACCACTCGCCGGAAGAATTCGGCAGCGCCACCTCCACCGCCGAAGAAGAATGGTGGGTTCGGGCTTGGCCCGCTTGGGGGCCTCTTTGCCAAGAAATAATTTAAATTTATAGTATGATAAATTATTGTTGTTATTGTTATGATTGGTTCTTGCAAGCACTTTGATGATATCTTGTTGATTGGTTTATGTAATTGGCTACTTTATCCAATTGCATATATTGATTCTATATTGAAATGACATCCATACCTTAAATAATGAGTATTGAACTAACATCCATAGTAAACATTTCCAATCCATAATTAAACATCTCCAATACATAATTGAAGTGTTAAACATCAATAACTAAGTTAAACATCTCCAATCCATAATTAATTGTTAACATCAATAACTAAGCTTAATTGGTCATTGTATTCGAACCCAAACCCATCCATAGACACCAAGCTCCCCACAAAGCCACAAGCAGAACTCAAAGTAATACCTTTGAGTTGGGGATCTCTATCAAATACTTCCTTTGTTCGAGATTCCAAGTCATACAGAGTTAAGATATCGCCAGCCGATTGAAATACTAATCTCCCATTCATAATCCCTAAGCAGTTTTGGAAGGGAAAATCGAAGCAAATTTCGAAACTCTGATCCCAACCTCGAGTGCCATTACTGTGGTTGTCTTTCGCCATAGTCCAAATGTTATACATACCAGAGTGGCTGCGTTTGTGTAGCAAAACAAATTCTCCATTCAGGTTTCCACCAAACAAATATCTATTCAGCTTTCCACCAAAATAATAGAAATCCTCATTGCTCAGCATTATTCCTTGGGGGAGTGGGATCGACTTGAGTTGCAGTGTTTTCAAATCAAGCGAAAACACAAACATCCTCCCACGACGGTTGGCAACAATCCAATAAGCAGCAACTCCTTCGATAAGGACATCGCACGGATGGGCCCAGGTTTGGCCGTCGCGATCGCTCGGATGGGCCCAGGTTTGGCCGTCGGAGGTGTCAAAACGGAAAGAATAAGGAGCATTCACATTGACAGTAGTCCAAGTATCAGGAGAAGTCGATTCCCAAAGGTCCACCATAGTCTTGCCATTCTTATAGTTAACAATTTTTGCCACTTTGTAAACACCAGCAGCAGCAGCAGCATCATTCGGATCCCACCAAAAGGCAAATTTAGAGGTTGCAGTATGAGGGGTGATACGGGTGTTAGAGGAAGGGGAAGGGAGCTTACGGCAAAGCCCGGTAACAGGGTTCGATATCCAGATGTTATCGGGTGTCACCGGAAAAGTATACAAGGATGTCTTCTCAGACTTACCGGCGGCGAAACAGATCAGGCCGTTGACTGAGCCGACGATGATCATAAATTCAGATGAGAAGCAGATAACAGATTTGAAGGGGCCTGGTCGTGGCCTGGAAAAATTCGCGTTGCGAACAAGGAGTTTTTGGCTGGAGGGATCGGATCTGGATCGATTGAGGTGCGCCTTCACGAAATCGTCCGACGAAATTAAACACCGCCAAGCTCTGCATACTCGTTTGCAGCGGGCGAGGTCGACGGCGGACAGTCTGAGTAGAATCATCTCTAATTCCAATCCCCCTAGTTTATCTATGGCGGTGGTGCCTCCAGCGGCTAATATATCTATGGCGGTGGTGCCTCCGGCGGCAAATCGCCTTTTCTTCCTTGACATTAACATTTGGAAATTGGGGGAGAATAGGAGATATGAATGTGCAGAGGATGGGCCGCTATGAGTGAGTGAGTGTGTATACTTACTAAACCCTAGACCAAGAAAATTAAATTTGTGGTTTTAAACTTTTAATTAAATGGTTTATCAATTTTCTTGATTTGACCAAGAAAACTGAAAAAATACTCCACAATTCACACAGTCCCACTGCTTAATTTTATTTATTTTCTGAAACTTGATATGTTATTGACTTCTGTTGACTGGCGAATTTTGAAGCATGTTTAGGGGCATTTTTGTCATTTCGGCTGCTGAAAAGAGAGGAGTAGAAATAGAAGATCATGGGGCACTTCACACATTCACTCCATCTTCACCTTACTTTATTTTAGATATTTTCATTTTCATAGATTTATGTTCTGTTTTTTTGGATTTAATTTCAGTTCATTTGTTCAGTTCAGGTCCGTTCAGTTCAGTTCAGTTCAATTTCAGTTCGGTTTTTAATAATAATAATAATAATAACAACAACAATAATAATCATTATAATAATAATAATAATAATAAATAAATTAATGTTAATAAATATTAAATGTTTGTAATATTGAAAAAAATCACAAAAAATACAAAATTTAAATAATCGGTCAATCTACTTCCATATGATCTACCTCCTTATCATTTTGTTGTACTCCATCGTCATGCTCTTCGGTGTTGTTATCTTTCCAAATAGTTTCGGCTATATCCATCCTTACCTTAGACATGAACTTGATTCGATTTTTGCCATCCAAGTTTGTATCTGTTCTCCCACTGACAACATCATGATGTACAATTGGAATATCACTCTCGTGCATTCGTATGAAATTATGAAATGTGAAACAAGAAACAATAATTGACATTTGATACTTTTGTGATATTTAAGGCATAATTTTCAACACCTTTCACCTTTTTTCAACAGACCAAAAGCACATTCAACTTTCATTCTTAATGAAAAATATCGGTAATTGAAATGTTCTGAAATTCCTTCCAGAATATGATATCTGACGTTAGAATTTTATAAGTGTTTAATTTAATTTCATTGGTTTAAGTTTAATTTATTTGTTTATTACTATTCGTTGTCAGACTTGTTCAAATCTCAAAATAATCTTATATTATTATTTATTTTGTATTATTTATTATTTGTAATGGTTATGTAAATTATATAGTAATTTTGAGTAATATCGAAACTTCTAACAAAAAAAATAGTGTCGTAAATATGTATACTTTGTTTGAGTATTCACATGAACAATTTATTTGAATTTATCGATAAACCATAAAAATTATAAAATGTAAATCATTTTTTAATTTTTTTAACCTCATAAAAAATAAGAAATTTAATAAAATTGTTTATAATATACAAAATATTGAAATTTTAACAATACTAATTTTAGTTTTTCATTATTTTAAGTTTCTTAATTTGAACTTAATTTCAGTTCAGTTCAGTTCAGTTCAAGTTCATTCAGTCAGTTCAGTTCAGTTCAGTTCAGTTCTATTCAATTCAGTAAAATTCAGTTAGTTCAGTCCAAAAGAACAAAGCCTTAGTTTTATTTTCATCATACATTATGATTTTGTAGTCTAGCATTTGAAAAATGTTATTGTCTTGCTGCGAAGATTTTTACGGTTAGATATGACAAATGAGGCCCGGCCCATTGGGCCAGCCCGGTAAGTCCAATGAATAACTTTTGTTCGATCAAATTCAACGGACAAGTGTGCTCGTTTGGCCACCGATGTCAATCATTTAGAATGGATTTAGAGCATGTACAATGGTGGGTTCAGTTCATACCAACCCACCACAAATTGATAATTTATTAATTTATTTTTAATCACTTTTCTTATTAACTGAACTACATAATCTATACTTGCATTGGTTTTTTGGTTTGAACCAATTAGGTGGGTCATACAAACTTTTACTTTTTTAATTATATGGAGTATATTTTTATTAAATAAAATATACATTTGAATTACAAATATTTATTATTCATTATTATGTATAAAAATAATAAATTGTATTTGATTTTGTTAATAATTTAAAATTATGTGTAAAATAATTTAAATTAAAAAAATAATTATATTTTAATTTAATTAACAAATAATTTAAATTATTTAAGTTTTCATAAATAAAATAAAAAACAGTAAAAAAACTAAAAATAAATTAAAATTCATAAATTAATAATTTATAAATTTGACTGGATTGAGTTGCTTTTGCTTCTGATTTGTGCAAATAGAATTTTACGCAAATAATTTTAATTTAACACAATTAAAATTAACAATTATGATTATAGTTTAATGTAAATAATTTTAATTTAATAATTTTAATTTAACACAATTAAAATTAAAAACTATGATTATAGTTTAACGCAAATTAAAAATTAAAATTAAAAATTATGATTATAGCTTAATTGCGCATTTGGGCGTGTCTTCCACGCAGCATTTCTGTCCATTTATTTGAGAATATTTGTATACTCTGACAAGAAAAAAAAAAAAAACTCAGTTCATACCTTTGAACCGAGTTCACTTTAGTGGGATGGGATAAGTAGGGTGGGTATAATGAACTGGAACTCCCAATGGTACGAGTTCACTTTCATGAGTTCAAATTCAAAAAAATTGGTACCATTGTATATGCTCTTATATCACTTAAGTTTTCGTTTTTCAATGCGACTTGGGTAAAACAATAAGAACAAAACAAACAACAATACTTACATAATTCTACCATTGAAAAGTAAAAAAAAAATTGAATTGACCGTTGAGATTCAATCTATTTATAGGGTAGAGTTGTGCTATCAAAATTTCTCATAGACAATTCTTTCGAGGAACATTTAATATATAATATTAAAATATTAAGTGTGAGATTGCATTTTAAATATTTTCAAATCTAAAATCTAAATATTTATTATTAGTACGATTGAACATTCAATAATTTTATTTATTTAATTAATTAATGATAAACTAAATAATAATGAAAACATGAAATCAAAATAAAATAGAATTGAGATGAACTCTAACTGATTTTCGAATGGATACGGACGGATATTTCTTTGGCCGGAGGAAACAACGAACAGAAATCCTCCGTCAAGATCTCTACGGCGATTGGGTGGAAGGGTGTCGACTAATTTTGTTGTATTTTCAAAAAGAGAAAGTAGAAATCTAATTTTTTTTACTCTGTTTTTTGTATTTTATTTTTCCACCAATAATGAAAACATTTGTTTCTACTTTACGGGCAAACAAGAGAGCCTCTTTCTTGAAACTAATTGATATTAATTGACAAGTAAAGACCCGTCTGTTCCGATTAATCGTCGACGAAAGATCGATCGCCCTCGTTTTTTCTTCTTCCCCCGCACCTCCCTCCGCATCGTTCTCCGCCGCCACACTCCCTTCGATCGCCGACGCGGAAAAAACTCATCTGTTAATGGGCCATGCCCGGAATCTAGCCCATCTATTTGTGGTAGTCTTTAAAAAGCTCTTAGCCTTTATCAAAATGAAAAATATCTTGATTTCTAACATAATAGTATCTTTCATGTTTTTGTCCTGGTATCAAACTTTCAAAGCACTAGCTACTTTGAGAAAGCGTGTATTCGTGCAGAAAAGTACAACCGAGGTCACAAGGGGCAAACACAGTCGTGTTCGTGTAAGAGACGAAACGTGATACTGATTGATATGTGTCCGTTCGTTGGTTCCACACGGTCCACCGTTCTTTTGACTTTTATTCATAGACTTTACAAGAAAAACAATGCACACAACTTGCTGCATATATCCTTCAATTTCTTGGCTGTCCAACCAACAACACCACTTGATTTCATTGATCACCAAACAAAGGCAATGGTTCGATTCAGCCCATTCGGTTTCACTTCATTCAAATTCAATCTCAATATAGGAACATATATTCGATTCGGGTCAATTAAAGATCTAAATATTCAAATCTAAACCTACATTTTTATCGAATTTTTCGGTTGAATTTACGTTTCTAGCTAGCATACAAAATCACTTCCACAAGTCTATCTAGGATAGGAAGACACCTTGCATCAGCATGGGCTATAGGTGAATGAAGAAATAATCACCGATAATATGGGATGGGGTAAATAAAAAGAAGAAAATGATGGAAAAAGACAGCCACATACAAACAATCAATCATCTTTATTGATATTTTTCTTATATGTAAAATGTTACTCTAATAGAAAAAAGGGTAAGAAATTGAATTATAATTTTTTTTTTACAACATATTTTTTCTGTTAGTAGGAGCTTCCATTTGAATGTAATTATGACATAATAATTTTTTTAGATTTAAATAGTGATAAAAACAAAAAAGGGGTGAAAACTGAAAACAGTTTATTTCATCATATCACTATACCAAAAATATAATCATCAAACCTCTGAGAATTTTCAAGTGTGTGTTTGTTACAACAAGCTGATTGTGAATATGTGCTAGCAAAACAACAACTATACATTACAAACCAATGTTCAAGTCCCTATTCGTGTAAAATGATACCTTGGATCTAATGAGGGGTAGAAGCAGCAGGCCTCAGGGTAGCATTTGCGATTTTATTCCCAGCAATAGCATCGCCGGTGCTTCGTCTTCGTTGCCTGGACGACTCGTTTCGGGGCCTGCTGTGATTTCGATCCGGATTGTTAGAGTCCTGGAGAAGCTCGAGTTCTTTGACGATTTCATCCATTTTGGGCCTCAGCCTCGGCTCTAAGGATACACATCTCAATGCCAAGTTGGAGACTTTGAGCACCACATCCATCGTGTACTGACCTTCGAGGCGGTTGTCCATGATCCGATAGACTCTGCGCTTGTTGGATAGATAAGGCCTGGACCACTCTACGAGCTTGTGTTCACCATTTGGTCTGTTCTTGTCGATTGCTCTCCTTCCCGACAACAGCTCAAGTAGCACAACTCCGTAGCTATATACATCACTCTTCGTGCTCAAATGACCTAGTCAAGTAAGATTTTTTTAGGATCGAGAGTGAATATATCAAAAACGTCAATTATAATTAAACGGAAGAAAACATGTCATTTCACTATCTTTGTACGTGTTCAAAGATACATCCAAAAGACACCAATAGGGCAGAGGAAACAAAGAACCAGTGGCAAGTCAAAATACAGAAAGACTAATCGTGATCCAAAATATCATACCAGTGGCTAGATATTCTGGTGCCGCGTATCCGTGGGTTCCCATGATCCTAGTGGACACGTAACTCTTATCGCCAGTTGGCCCATCCTTGGCCAACCCAAAATCAGAGAGTTTTGCATTGTAGTTCTGCCACAAATTTTCAATTTAGCCACAAAATTTCTGCAAATGCCATAAGGTGCCCGGATAGAACGAGGATTTACCGATTCTAGTAACACATTAGATGTTTTGAAGTCCCTGTAAATGACTTTAGCTTCACTGCTGTGAAGAAAAGCAAGCCCCTTTGCAGCTCCAAGAGCAACTTTGAGGCGAAGACTCCAAGAGAGAGGTTGGAAATACGAACCCCCTGCAACCATAAAGGAATTAGTTTCTCATTTACCGATCAATATAATCAACAAACACTTCTAAGTATATAACTGAGATATTCAGAATAACAGAACACTCACTTCGGAAGAGATGGTTCTCCAAGCTCCCTCGAGGCAGGAACTCGTACACCAACAGCCTGTAATCATCCTCCAAACAGTAGCCGATAAGTTTCACCAGATTAGGATGGGAAAACTGCCCCAGATAGTTCACTTCTGCCTACACAAACACCATGAATTCAAGCATCTTCACATCAATACCCCATAACCAAAACCTATTGAACCCGATGAAATGATAAAACACAGAAGCTTAATTGCTCACCAGCCACTCTTTATGCCCCTGAAAACTTTCTTGGTGAAGTTTCTTCACTGCAATGGTCACACCCGTCCCGGGTTTGGTAGCAGTGAGCGAGGTCTCGTCGATCCAACCTTTGAACACCGACCCGAACCCGCCTCCCCCCAGCAGACTGTCGGGCCGGAAGTTGCGGGTAGCCATCTTCAGGTCAGAAAAGGTGAAGCTCTTCATGTTGGACGACTCCAAGATCTCACCCTCGGTCCGAGGCGTAGGTGAGATCTTGCTACTCGAATCATTACCGTCCGAGCTAACATACTGGGAATTATTATCAACACCTATAAAAAAAGCGAATGAAACTTGAGTACGTGCTGTGAAAATTCAGCCATTGAATAACTCAGAAACTACAAAAATTACCAGTACGAGATGGGCTCTCGGACTTGATTCTGGAACTGAAACAAATCCCCATAGCAAGAAAAAAGAAATTACAGACTCTGCAAATTAAAGAAACGATTTTTATCAGCAATTAAATGATATGAACAAGTTTTCGATTCCCCCACCAAAGACAGATCGAATATTAAGCTCGCGCGCACGAACCGAATGAACCCTTATTCAGAGACGGCTCTGAACCTTCGAAATTAGGTCTGGAGATCTGTGTGAGGAAACACGCATTCTGTGTGTGTGTGAGAGAGAGAGAGGGTCGAGTGAAGATTGCAGAGGGGCGAACCTTGCACTAAAAAAGAAGAAGGGAAGGTCGGGAGAAGGGGCATTAATGGCGACCTCTGGTCCCTCTCCTCCACAACTTGTACAGAAAGAAACACACAAACACACATGTGTGTGTGTGCGTTTTTCCCGCAGTCTGCATTGACTGGTTGCGCAGGATTATTGACTGTTTTTGAATCGTATTTTCAATTTATTTATTGCCAACCGAAAAAAAAAAAAGTACTAGCTCCCGTGATTATTTGTAACTGTAACTTATAAAGTAAACTAGTACAGTAGTAAATAATTACCCTATGAATAATTATGTACATGAAAATCACTAAATTATACGGAAGTAGTATGTGGATCGTATATGTTGTGTCATGTGTGGGTCGTGTAAAAGTAGTGTTTGAACAAAAGTGAACGCGACCTTGAAAGTCAAAGTGATAATATTAGAGGTGTTTTCTCAATCTAAATATTCTATTGGTTATTCCAGATTTTCATTTCTATTTATTTTTAATGACATGCATCAAGTGTGTGGGGGCTAACATCAAAAGTTTTTACTACCCAGATTTTATTTTGAGAGAGAAAAAACTCTAACAATGCATAGTAGTTGATTTATACTTTGACATTTAGATTAAGTGAATATAAATGAGAGAACCACAAAACTTTGCACTTGACTATAGAGGTACTATCCAATTTATTTATGGTATAGATACAAAGTTCTTGCTTTCCAAGTACTAATATTTAATTAAAAAGCATAACAAATTTGTCCAAAAGCTTTAGAAATGTCAACATCATTTGCACCCACCCATTATAGGCAGCACAATGTGCTTTTAAGATAAACAACTACAAAGACAATGATTATACAGTATATAAATCTAATCCAATATTTTTTTATATATACCTTATAATCGTTTAGTTCATTGAAATATTAAATTTTGATTTTTTTTATTAAAAAATAAAAATAAAAAATATATGTTTAAAGTTGAAATAGTAAAATAAAATAAAAAAATAGAAATTATATTGTAGCCTTTTCGTAGTTGGTTGATGATTACCATGAAAATAATTCAATAGGAAAAATTATACTCCTGGAGTTCAAGATTCTGAACTTTGATACCTCATTGTCATTGTTTGCACGTTAGAAATTTGGGGCATCACTTTATGGTATTTATACTACTACATCCTACCCGATGATACATATCAACTATTGTTGATTGATACGTATATTAAAAATATTAATTTTTTGATAAAAAAATAGAGTAAAAATATATTTTTAAGTTAAAAATAAAGTAATTGTAAATAATTAAATTAAGTAAGTAAGAGTAAATAATATTTTAAAGTGAAAAAATAAAATAATTATTTTATTTTTAAGGATATTGGATCATTAATTGGAGAGTCCCTATATAGTGCAACTATACGTACAATACATCGTACAATCATTTAATAATAAAAATACAAATTAAAATTTTAATTTATTGTTAAATCCTTAAATAAAAAAAATTACCATTAAATAAAATAAACTTGATTTGAGTCAAGGGTTGTTAGCTCAGTTGGTTGAGCACTTGAATTGAGGATCAAAGGTCCTAAGTTCGAACCCAAGATATTGCAATTGACCTATACAAAAAAAAAAAAACTTCATTATATAAAAAATATAAATTTAAAACAAAAATATTTTAATTTATATTAATATTATTAATATTTATTATATAATAAAAAATATTTTTTAATTTATATTAATATTATTAATATTCATTATAAAATCAAATATTCATTACGTAAATCTTATTCCGCGTAAATCAAATCTTTATCAATCTAGAATTTTCAACAATTTACAACCTATTAATCAAATAATCATCAAGTATACAACAATATTCAAATGAAAAATAATTATAATATTACGAATAAATAAAAAAATATGAAAAATAATTCTTATATTACTCACAAATCTTTATCACATAATACAAATTTACATAAGACAATATTCAAATGAAAAATAATTATAATATTACGAATAAATAAAAAAATATGAAAAATAATTCTTATATTACTCACAAATCTTTATCACATAATACAAATTTACATAAGATCTTTATTATCGTACAATTTTAACATGAATAAAAAATGAAAAATAATTCTAATATTACGAAAATTTTAACATGAATAAAAAATGAAAAATAATTCTAATATTACGCAAAAAAATAAATTAAATAAAAATATTAAATAAATTTTCAACATGAACAAAATATGAAAAATAATTCTTATATTAAAATATGTTGAAAATCACAATGAAAAATATGAACAAAATATGAAAAATATTATTGGTAAAAAATGAATATTAGTTTATTACGTTAATGAATATTTGATTTTTTAATTTATATTAATATTCATTATAAAATCAAATATTCATTACGTAATAAATAAATTTTCATTCTTAAATCGTCATTTTAAGATCTAAAATTTTCAACAATTTACAACTTATTAATCAAATATTCATCACGTATACAATAATCAAATTTTCGTTACATAATACAACAATCTTCATTTATTGTAAGATCTTGTTATGAAAAAAATATGAAAAATAATTCTTATATTACCCACAAATTTTCATCACATAATACAAATCGTAGATAAGATCTTTATTATCGTACAATTTTAACATGAATAAAAAATGAAATATAATTCTCAAAATATTACACACAAAAATAAATTAAATAAAAAATATGAAAAATAATTCTTATAGTAGAATATAGTACGCAAAATATTACGAAAAAAATAAATTGAATAGTCGAGGGTTGTTAACTCAGTTGGTTGAGCACTTGAATTGGGGACTTGAGGTCCTTAGTTCGAATCCCAAGACACTGCAATTGACATTGACCAAAAAAAAAAAAAATTGAATAAATAAATTAATTTTTGACAAAAAATATATGAGAGAAAAATAAAGAAAAAACATAAGGAAGAGAGATAAAAAGAAAGTCAAATAAATAAATAAATTTAAATTTAAATATTAATTATGCAATTGTACATATAGTTGTACATTATAAATTGCCTTAGTTGAAAAGTCCAAAAGAAATGTAAATAAATAATTGAAACGGTAGTAATATAAAATAATATTATTAATTACAATATAGACGTAATTTAAAACTGTGCCTATCGAGTTCCGCCTAATTTTTATAAATGAAATTATAATATTGGCTTGTGATTGAGCTTAACTGTTTAACTGTTTGAGTCGAATATTTATTTTTATTCTTGGATTCCAATTTTTTTTGTATTACATGCAATGCATCCGTCTTACAACAATGTTATTGAATATAGACTTAGTTGAATGAACAAACAATGTTATTGAATATAGAATTAGTTGAACAAATTTTTAAACCACTAAAGAGAATAGTCAAATTCAATTCATTAAAAAAAATACCATAAAAAATAAAATAAAATCCAAATAAATTTGTATAATCATATAATTACGTAGTTTATTTTATGTTCATGAAATATTGTTTATTATATGTTCATTTCATAAAAAATAAAATAAAATCCAAATAAATTTGTATAATAATATAATTATGTCGTTTATTTTATATTCATGAAATATTGTTTATTATATTCAAAATGTTGCAGTTAATTTATCAAATTTCATTTTGAGGCAAATTGATTTTTTTTTATTATTATTAAATTTTATAAGTAATATATATAGAGAGATATGAAGATTAAAATAATTAATCAATAAAAATGGCTTAAATTTTATCAAATAATGATTATTTATATACTAAAATATTTATTCGTACTAATTTATATAGAATTCTCTAATAATAAAAATATAAAATTTATAAAGTATTTCGGAAATGACATTAATATGTATATATTTTTTATTTTATAGTACAATATTAAAATAAGCATGTTTTTTAAAATTATGGTCTATTAATACACATAATTATTATCTTATTTATATATAACCATATTACTCCAAATATCTTTTAAAATATTTTTTCATTTAATATATTTTTGAATAAATTAATTTAATTGAGAAAAAATTAATATATGTTTTCAATATAATAAATTTGTTACCACTAACTATTTATATATAAATACTCTAATACTCAAATCAAACAATTAAAATTTAAAAAAATAATTAAATCCAATTAATTATCATAGATAGTAGTGAAATCCAATATAATTTGATTTTTTTTTCAATTAATTGTAATATATAGCAGTAAAATGTTAAAATTTGATATATAAATATTGTATAGTATATTAATTTATTTAGTGTATATAATATCACACATTATGAGAAATAATCATGTCCATTCAAGTGCACAATTGTTAACTCAAATCATTAATTAGTTAAAACTTTTGTTATCAAATCGACCTAATCAATTTTTTATTACTACTAGAAATACTATATATATAGATATTAGTAAAACTTTTGTATAAAGACCGCAAAACCCTAGAATCTCTCGTGAAATTCTAAGCTTCAATGGCCTCCAAGCGGTCGAATTTTGGCGATGGCGCGAGTTCTGGGTGAGTTCATCCCTCTCTCACTCTCTATTTCGTGTACTATTGTTTTTTCTCTTATAATTATGCATGTGCATATACTAGTTTACGATTCTTTGCTCTTCGTCAATGATCCTGAAACAGGAAGATTTTCATAGTGGGCCTGGCGAAAGATGCTACTTTAGGTTTAAATTCTGTTCTAATTTTCGATATATAGGTTTTTGTATGATTAATTTTCTGTACCTTTTGCACGCGCGTGTTTATTTTCGAGCAACTTTTGTTTGTTAGATACTTTGGTGAAGTATTTCGGCAAGTATGGAGAGATTGATGGAGTTATCGATTTCCAACAGAGATTACGGGCTCGGTTATAAAGAAAGATCGTCACACCGGTCGACCTCGTGGTTTCGGTTTTGTCACATACGC
Source organism: Euphrasia confusa (assembly GCA_954870475.1). Lineage (NCBI taxonomy): Eukaryota > Viridiplantae > Streptophyta > Magnoliopsida > Lamiales > Orobanchaceae > Euphrasia > Euphrasia confusa. The sequence continues at coordinate 12,826,012 of OX940965.1, forward strand.
CGACCCTTCTGTTGTCGACACCGTTATAGCTGAAACACATGTCATTAATGGCAAACAAGTGAGATTAATTTGATGGAATACAACATGAATAGTTGATTTTGATCTTGAATGATGCTCGATCTCCTACTTGTATTTACTCCTCTTGTTGTCTTGGCAGGTTGAGATTAAAAGAACTATTCCAAAAGGGCCCGGTGATTCAAGGGATTTCAAAAGAAAAAAGGTTATCTCTGTTAGTGAAGGTATATATATACTCATGTCTGTTTTTTAAGATTGGTTATCGTAACTACCTACATTTATCCCTTTTTTTTTTCAGGTTTGAGTATGTTAAACTTGGTATCAACTTCGTTTCTGAGTGATTTTCCATCGGAGCAAAATATCTTGGACTTCGATTTTAGGTCAAATTCCTTTACATCAACACAGAGCATAATCGAATAGATTCTCAGGGCCGTTGATTACCTACATGGGATAGAGTATGTGCACATCAACCTATCTGATCCATCTTCGTACCTCTTTCATCAAGACGACAAGGAGCATGTGTACGTTAAACTGGCGACAAAAGACTGTATACCTGTGGGCGTTTCTCATACAAAGACCACAAATATTGAGGATTTATCTTGTTTCTTCAGTGCCTTCTTCTTTGGAGACGAGGTCTTGCCGTACTTGTTGGAATAGGTGACCGGCGAGCCAACGGTTGGCCGAGCGGTTAACCGTATTCCGTTATATAACGGTTTATTTCGTTAATTAATGAAACCTATATTAATGGCATATACTATATCTGCTCCCAATGTTGAATCAAAGATATAGTCCTGTACAATTACACATGTTGTATGAATTCGGTTTTGTGGAAACCGAGAGATAATTCTGTTAACGCAACGTAACTGGTCAAACTCAGTTCCTAGTCGATGGGTTACGCCAATAACAAGGATACCCGGCCTTTCCCCCTTGAGACTAGCACTTAGTGTATGTGGGCTAATCTCGAGCCTCGGTGTTGGGACATCGACATACTTGAGTGGGTGCTCACTGTTGATGAGTTCACTGAACCCCCTCTCCCTGGAATCTCTAAGTGGTTATCACTGATCGAGTAGAGAATTCCATAATACAGTTGTACACAATTAATCCTTAAGACCCAGACATCACCGTGACTTCATCAGAGGACTAGCTGTATCGTGACGTGTCTCTGATTCCCTGGAAAGGGAGTAAGTCGAAAAAGGAGGCAATGTTCATGCAGTTCGAAATCTGATGTGAAGTCTGTGCATGGTAGTAGGGGATCTGATCGCTTGATATAGATCATGGATGTCCTGTGTGTTCTGATGGTTCGTAGTCCCGGAATCTCTGCCAGAGTTGAATAGTGAGGTGATTAGAGAAATGTGTTTCTCTGAATCAATCACGACTGGATTTTACGAAACCTAGAACGTACGCACAGTTATCAAACTCAACAAGAGATCTCGATTAACCAATATCTCTAGTTTGATCGGGACATATGTATCGGAGGGATCGTACTGTACGCTAACTATATTACAAGGTTCTTGCAGGCACTTCATTTGTATCTAGGGAATTAGTGAAGCGTGGCTGCTAGACGCTCGTCACTGATTCGTTGGGCACCGACTTGTTCGGAGATTAAATAATATGATTATTAATCTAAAACTCTTGGGAGTAGTTGAAATAAGAACAATATGTTGTTAGAATCACAATATGTTGTGAGCCCACGGCTAGTTATACACCTGAACCATTGAGGGTCACATTCTCGTGTAAACCGATCCTTGAATACAATCATGTATTAATTAACTGTTAATTAAGTACATATAGTCGGAGGTCAATATGATTGAATCCGAGATTTATAATTGTGATTATGAGTTGGAAATAATACTGAGCTAAAGAAAACGGACACGATGGTGTACACTTTCTATTTTGGGAAATTTCCCGATTTAGCAGTACCCCTGAAATGGGCTTTCCGATTTTGTGAAATTGGAAATTTTTATTTTTATCTCATATTGATGAGAAAATTAAAACGAGAAAAAAAATATAATCGTTATATTTTTTCGGAGATGAAATTGATTGTCAATTTTGGAGAAACGTAATGACGGCTAATGTATTGGGCCGGCTAGGGTTAATGGATCCGATCCATTAGGGTTTGAGCCCAACAAGCTCCTTTCTTCACCTATAAAAGGAGCTCCATAGGCTTGAGAATTAACACACCAAAAGTGAAGAGCTCAAAACCCTAGCCTCATTTTCTCTCCTCTCTCCCTCTCGTCCGCCCCCTCGGCCCCTCCCTCGGAGGACCGCCGACAACCGGAGCCGCCGCCCGCCGCCGCCTAGTGCCGCCGCCGGCAGCCGCCTCCCCTCGCCGGAATCCGATTCCGGCACCGTTTTTCCGGCCCGTTTTTCCCGTCGTATTCTCCCTTACGTGTTACTAGTGCAATATGTAAGTTGGATTACCTATACGAGGTGAAACCTGATTAGACGAGAGACGTCGAAGGAACGCCCGAGCACAGCCCGAGTCGCGCCCGTGCGCTCCAGCCGTGACACACGAGTCCAGCCGAGAGCCCCGCCACTCGCCCGGCTCTCCCCGCACACGACCCGTGTCGTCCCCGCGTCGCATCCGCGCGACTTCCGACGAACCTAGTTTCGTCCGATGAATCCCTGAGGTACTTACTATTAAATTTAGATTTAATTGTTTGCGTTAAATGTTTGCGCTATGTACTGTTAATGTTTGCGCTATGGGATTTTTAATTGATATAGAAAAATTAATTGTGATTAATTTAAATATCAATTAAATTCAAATTGATTCAAATTAAATAATATTGATTATCTTAATTGTCAATTTGACGCTGATTATGTGCACATGTTTACATAATTAATTATATATGTGTAATTAATTAATTTGATTAATTTAATTGCACAATTCAAGTTGATTAGAATTAAATAATATGATTATGTTAATCTGATGCAAATTAATTATGTGCGATGTTTACATAAACTCATGTTGATTAGAATTAAATAATAAGATTATGTTAATTGTCAATTTGACAAATTAATTATGTGCGGATGTTTACATAAACTCATGTTGATTAGAATTAAATAATAAGATTATGTTAATTGTCAATTTGACGCATAATTATGTCTGTATGTTTACGTAATTAATTGTAATATATTAATATGATTAATATAATTGCGCTATAAGTAATATATTAATGTGATTAATATAATTGCGCTAAAAGTAATTATTTTATATGATAATATAATTGCGCTAGAAATAATTAATTTATATGATAAATTTAATTCGCTAAATTTAATTTATGTAGTATGAGATGCATGAATTAAATATTTAATTATTTGATAATTAAATTAAATGGTGGATTATTTATTCTAATTAGATTTGAATTAAATCAATTAATGCATGTAATATTGAAAATATGATTTTCAATAAAATAAAATAAATATAATGTAAAATGTTTACATTAATGAAAAACGGTTTTTTATAAAATTTTTGTTTTCCGCTGCGTATACATGCACGATCCCCAACAGTGGTATCAGAGCGTAGGTTCTGAAATTGATTAATTGTCTATGAATATAATCACCTAAAGCATGCTGTTTGTTGAATTGATTGATTTAATGTTGTTTAATTGGGACTTAGTTGTTTCTATTAAGATATTTATTTTTATCTAATAGATCCAAACAATGCCTAATTTGTTATCAAGTAACAATTTAATATCGAACATGAATGCACCTCGGGGAGTGATTCATCTAGACTTATTTTTGTTAAAACAAATTAGAGACATCGAGCCATATGATGGCATGATTCGATGGTCTGCTCGGCTCCCCCATTTATGGGAGATAGGGTCGTGTTGGAGTTGTGTACTTAATGTCTAGATTTAAGTATCGGTAAACTCCCGGTCATAGCATTTTACCTATTTAATTAATAAACAATTATTTGCATTTAATTATTATTAATTAATTATGCAAAATATAGTCCTGGATTTTATATGTTGTAGTTAGTATGGTGTGCATGGGCACACAGAAGATCATACTATCGGTTACTCGTATTTAATCGAACAGTTGCTCACGACCTAGATGGACACGGACCAATCCATCGGTATAGTCGTTGTGTGAGAGAGAAAATAATTTTAATTATTTTATGATCGCTTGAGATTTATTGATTAGGATTGACTTGGATAATCAATTTAAATCTCAGAGTATTTTATTCTTAATCCCCGATATTATTGGGGTGTGTATATTTAATATTAGAGACTTTGATTTTCCAAAGGAATTAACCGATTTAATTATTGGGTTAATTACCGGTAAAATTGGGTCGCTATATTTTATATATGACATGCCGTGAATACTTGACGGGAAAGTGTATCCCGGAAGGGATGATAATATCCCCGAGATGAGTTCATAAGGAATTATTGTGTAAACCTCATTGAATTCGTTCCGCACAATAATAAAGGTTGAACGGTACTAGTCTCGGATATAAGATATGAATATTATTTATTGAGCAATAAATAAATTTATTCATGGATATTTAAATCTTAAATACACGGAATAAATAATACTAATCGGAGAAATATTATTTGATATAATATGGATAAATATTGGGAGTGCAATTTTATTTATATAGTGGAAAATAAATAAAATTAATATTGATAAGGATTAATGGATTTGGGTTGGACCCAATTTAATCTTCAATATTAGAAGCCCAATATTTAATCTCCTTATGATCCCCTACGTAGCCTATATAAGCACTACATGGTCTTCACTTTTCATAACACAATTTAACCTACGCCAATCATAAAGTCTTGGAGAGTGAAGGAAATCCATAGGAGTTCGATAGATCGTCGCCCACACGACGTTCGGACGAAGTGCGAGGAATACGTAGGAAGATCGCAAGGTCGTTTGATTTCGTTTCTCCGTACAACGAATCGAGGTAATAATCATAAACCCCCTTCATGATTATTTGTGCTTGATTAATTGTGATATATACATGAACGCACGATCCGGGAAAACGACGAACCTCGGGGACGGGGATTCGAGATCCCCGGCGAGGATCGAGGGAGCGGCCGAACCCTAGGGTTCGACCGCCGCATGCGCGCGACGAGGGACGAGCCCCGGCTGGACGCCGGGGCAAGCGATCGACTTCGGTCGATCGCTGGGGTGCCACGGGCTGGTGCCGTGGCGGACCCCAGCCGCCCTCGACGGCGGCGTGCGCTCGAAGGGGGCCCCGGCTGAAGCCGGGGCAAGCGATCGACTCGGAAGTCGATCGCTAGGGCAGCCGCGGCTAGGCCGCGGCGGGTCAGCTGGGCTGACCGCCCTCCCCTCGATGGCGGAGGCGGTGAGTCGCCGGACTCACCGCCAGGGGCTGTTCCGAACAGCCCCGCGGGGATGGCTCGCATCCCCAGGCGATCGCCACACACGGCGATCGCGAGCCCGGGCGTGGGCGTGGCTAGGGTTTAGTCGCGGGTTCTCCCGCGGCGACGCCCTTGTCATGCTCTAGCTCGTCCGTGGTTCGCGTTCGTAGTTTCCGACTCGCGGGGCTTCGGCTGGGGGCGGGCTGCGTGCCTTCGGGCGCGTGGTCTCCAAAGGCCGGACTCCTGCGGATGAGTCGGTGTTCGTGTAATCTCCGGCGACGGGTTTTTCGATCGGGTTATCGGTTCCCCAATTTTTTTTGATAGCCCGGGACATCGAATCCCAGCAACTGGTATCAGAGCGTTTGGTTTCGTGTTCATGTATATGTTCGATTATTGTTCTACCTTGCAGGATTTCCGGCTATCATGGTTGGATTTAATTATTGTTTTTTCTTTAATTAATTATCATGATTAAACTCTCGGACATGTCGAGATTCGTTTTGTGTGGTTGAATGTTTGTAATAGTAAAAATTCGGGGGTTGACCGAATTTAGGATTTATTATTACGTTCTTTATTTTCCGGAAAATGTATAGGGTCGATTTCATGTATAGAATCGATACTGGAATTGTAATTTAGATTATTGTAATTTATTTTACGTTGGTTCGATGATGAGACGATCGCCGGAAGACGAAGACGTGTGACGAAGACGAAGGGGACGAAAAACCGGGGGGTCGATCATCCCCATGATCGATCCCCATGAGGATCGATCGACCCCATCGAAGGGGCTGCCCGCTAGGGCTTCCGGCCACGCCGGCCACCGGTGGTGGTGGCGCGTGGGCTGGGGGCGGCGGCGGTGGTGGTATAGACGAGTCATTGGAGGAGAATTCTTGTAATTCCTTTTGCAAGAAACATTGATCTAGTTTATCAAACAATGCCTAATTTGTCTTTCTGAAACTGACTTCAAGTCGACTCATTCTCACCCCGGGGAGTGGAATGGAGCCAGAGCCACTTGGTCATGTGGATGACACAAATTAGAGACCTTCGTACCATTCTTTGATAGGTGGGTCGATTGTCTGCTCGGCTCCCTCGTTTATGAGAGATAGGGTCGTTCGCATGGTTAATCACTGGTTAGAAACTTCGAGTTTCACTTATGATTCTCCGAGTCTTGATCTACGAAATCGAATGGATCTTGTAATTGGGAGTCAATTATAAAAATCTCTTGGTGTAGTAAACGTCCACACCACGTGGCTTGCTATGCTAACGGATTTTGGATTAATTGATGTAGACAGTTATAAGTGATTGTGAAGAGTTGTGAAATTGTCGTAAACGTCCACACCACGTGGCTTGCGGTGACGTAGCAATTCCAAGCGATGTACTTTAGTGCTGAGTAATGGTTTACACTTAGATACGCGTTATAGTATTCTTCACCACGAAGTTACGCTATGATTGATGTATGGCCAAAGAAAAATCTGATTGCTAAATCATTTGGGTGGGTAAACGTCCATACCACGTGGCTTGCCTTACCTGATGGGATTTTAGACGCAATTAGTAATTTAATGATATTATTTGAGGGAGATAATATCGGACATTAAATTGATTGTTTGTTTACATGTGCTTATAGGTTTAGAGAATAGCTATGAATCCACTTTCTGTGATACTCAAGGAACATAAACTCACTGGTCCCAATTACATTGATTGGAAGAGAAATTTGGACATTGTCCTGACTGCTGAAGAGTACAAGTTTGTACTCTCTGATAAATGCCCTGCTGAGCACACGGCTGCCTCAACTGATGAGGAAAAAGCAACATATCGGAAGTGGAAAAAGGCTGATGAAATGGCTAGGTGCTATATTTTGGCTTCCATGTCAAATGTACTCCAAACCCAACATGAGCCGATGGACACTGCCAGGGATATGATGACTAACCTCAAGGAGATGTTTGGGGAGCAGGATCGTGCGGCAAGGCAAGAAGCCATGAGAGTCCTCATGTCGACTACTCAGTCTGAAGGAACGCCCGTCGGGGAGCACGTTCTCAAGATGATGAGTTTGTTGAATGAACTTGAGGTCCTAGGAGCTTCCATTGATGATGAGACGCAAGTCGACATCATACTCCAGTCTCTGACCCCTAAGTTTGAGCAGTTTCGTATGAGTTATAATATGGGTAAACTATCTTATACTCTTGCGCAACTCCTGACTGAACTGAAGGCGGCAGAGGGGATCTACAAGAAGGGCAAGTCTCAAGCGCTTGTGGCTACCAAGTCCAAAAGCTTGAAAGCTATTGGAGGTAGGGGCAAGAAAAGGAAGCAAGCCATGAAACCCAGTGGTGCCAAGAGGAATGGACAACGAGTGGGGGCTAGTAAGCCAAGGGGCAAGTGCTTCCGATGCAACAAGTCTGGACACTGGAAGTCTGAATGTCCTCTCAGAGGTACGAATTTTTCTTTAGTTGTAAAAACATAGTCAGCGGTATTATCTACCAGAATTCTGGTGTGTAGATATGGAACCACTGACGGTATGTGCATTATTTTAAATGCAGGGGTTCCAGAAAACCCGGCGACTTAGAGAAGAAGAATTCGAGTCTACATGGGCGAAGCTGTTGGGGTAGCAGCGGTTGCAGTGGAAGACATTTATCTGTTTTAGGATTTCATTTTAAGTTATTGCTTTATGTACCCCTTTATTTTGAAAAAGAACTTTTGTTCTGGTTTTCTTTATTAATGAATGGATATTTATTTCTTTAATCATTGAATGATTTAGATAAGAAATAATAGCGTTATCTATTCTGTTACATTAGATAGCAATACATGAATGATGAATCCTTAGTCTACCACGATGCAACAAACCGTTATGTTTTACTTATTAGATGTATTTCTTTATCAATCATTATACTTGTGAATTCTTGAACTTGGTAGTATCTATTCAAAAGGGATTCAAAAGGTTGAAATTGAATTGATCAATTATAGTTGGAGGAATGGACCTCCCGACCTAAGAATCGATCTTGAAAGATGATACAACTGAGTTAACCTTTCTGGATAAAGGATGGAATTCGGACAAGTATTGAAAATGATTTATGATTAATGCGGTGACATGTGTAATTAGAGAGGCACGAGTCGTTCTTTCAAGAATACTCGAAGATGGATTAGAATACTTGATGTGCCATAAAAGCGGAGTGTTTTCAACACAAAGCCATTATGGGGATCTTTCCAAGTATATCCATTGGAAGCCTGCGATTTGTTCGTGGAGGCTATCACCTATCTGAATAACACATAGCATAAATCAAATATTGAGATTAAATCTCAAAAGACTACACCATACACTGATGTGTAGACATGGTGTGTCAGGAATAAGAAATGAAATTCTAATAGTAAAAGGACAAGTTTGTTCGAAACTACTTAAGTTCTATGGATATTTCTGGATACAACGACACATTCTATGTGGTTGTAGAATGTCCTAGAAGAACAAGTAATTGTATGTTCAATAGTACTACGAACCAGAGGGGTGTCCTCGCCCGGTTCTTAGTAGAAGACTATTAGATGAATTACAATGCCCTAACTGACAAAGTACTTTAAAATGAGGAAAGGGAAGACTGAGAACCAGCCTGACCGAGTAGTGGTACACCACTAACTGCACCTAATGTTATTACTGTTATACACCGGAACGCCATTGCAGTGGGAGGTTGTTAAGCAACCAGAGATGTTCATAAGACTGGAGGAGTTTTGAACTCTGGATCTAGTAGACATGAAATCGATCCCTAGTTCTGCATAGGAACTTGCGAATTGATGAGATAGTACATTCTATGGATTCATCAAAGGGCATAGACAAGAAAGGTGTATTGGAGACGTAATGGAAACAAGGGTGGTGTTTCTCTGAATTTTGTGTAGATAACACTTCATCGTTGGCAACAAGGTAAAAGTGTTGTCAGACATAAAATAGAGGTTGTCTAAATAAATCGAGATATGAGATTAAGATGAAGTTGGATCATGTTCTTAGAAATCTTTCGATCTCTAGATAAGAACATTTGTACTTCTCTTAAGATATCTTATACGATTATGGTTTGTTTTAAACATGCACAATTCTGAGAAAGGTTATTGCCTTTCGGGAACAGAGTACATCTATCTAAAGGTATGTGTTTCGAACGCATAAAGGAGATAGTGTTGGAGTTGTGTACTTAATGTCTAGATTTAAGTAAAGGAAACTCACGATCCATTGCCATTAATCTACTAAATTAAATAAACAATTATTTGCGTTTAATTATTTATAATTAAATATATGCGAAATATAGTCCTGGATTATATACGTTGTAGTTAGTATGGTGTGCGACGCCACACAGAAGATCATACTATCGGTTACTCGTATTTAATCGAACAGTTGCTCACGACCTAGATGGACACGGACTAATCCATCGGTATAGTCGTTGTGTGAGAGAGAAAATAATCTGTCTTGATTATTTTATCACACTTGTACACTTGGTGTATTGGGCGGATCTGCTTGAGATTTATCGATTAGGATTGCCGGCGATAATCGATTTAAGTCTCAGTGTATTTTATTCTTAATCCCCGATACTATTGCGGGTGTGTATATTTAATATAAGTGACTTTGATTTACCAAAGGAATTAACCGATTTAATTATTGGGTTAATTACCGGTTAAGTTGGGTCACTGTATTTTATATATGACATGCCGTGAATACTTGACGGGAAAGTGTATCCCGTAAGGGTTGATAATATCCCCGAGATGAGTTCATAAGAAATTATTATGTAAACCCTGAAGGTGGATTCGTTCCGCATAATAATTAAGGTTGAATGGTACTAGTCTCGGATATAAGAGATGAATAAATTAATTAGCAATAAATTAATTTTATTCATGGATATTTATATCTTAAATACACGGAATAAATAATACTACCGGAGAAATATTATTTGACATAATATGGTTTAATATTGGGAGTGCAATTAATTTTATATAGTGGAAAATAGAATTAATTAATATTGATAAGGATTAATGGACTTGAGCATTGGGCTCAATTTAATCTTCAATATTGGAAGCCCAATATTCCATCTCCTTAAGATCCCCTACGTAGCCTATAAAAGCACTACATGGTCTTCACAATTAAACAAGACAAGATAATCATACTTGATTAGTCTAGAGAGTTCGTGAAGGAGATCCATGGAGTTCGGTAGATCGTCGCCCACACGACGTCCGGGCTAGTGCAAGGAATACGTGGGAAGATCTCAAGGTCGTCAAATTGAGTTCTACGTTTTTCCGAACAACGAGAACGAGGTAAATCGTAAAACCCTCTTTATGATTTTATCGTTTAATTATCGTAAAAATATCGTGAACCAAGATCCGAGGGACGGAGATCCAAACCGAGGATGTGTCGGGCGATGGGGATCGAGGATCCCCGGACCGCCGCGGCTAGGAATCCACGGCAAAGGGTGGATCCCCGTGAGTACGCCGGCTGGACGCCTAGCGCCGCTCGCGCGGGGCTGTCTCCGCTCGCGCGGAGAGGCAGCCGCTCGCGCGGCTGGACCGCCGCTCGCGCGGCGGTGGCTGGCGGGAGCTGGGCTGATCGTGAGCCACGGGTTCGACCGTGGCTGGAGCTCGATCAGCCGGGGGGGGCAGCTGGGGCGTGCCTAGCGGGCTGAACCCTAGCGCACGTCCGGTGACGTGCGCGCGCCTCGTTCGAACGGCGGTGGCTCGGCCGCTGCTAGGGTTCGAGATGGGGCTGTCCGCGAGGGTTCGGACATGCCCGGCGGGCTGCCAAGGGCAGCCCTAGGCGGCTGCCAAGGACAGCCGCGAGCCCCATGCGGGGGCTCGACCGGACAGCCGCGGGCTATCCCCGCGGCGGCTTGTTTGGTTGAGTCCGGCTTCGTGGTGGTTCGTGGCGAGATGTTCCGGCAACCGGGAGTCGATTGGAGTTATTGTTCCGCAATTTTACAACTCCGGATATTCGATCTCCAAAGGACTTCGGTCGGAATTAATTAGATAATTAATTTTAATTATTTTATTAATTCCGGGATATCGATTTCCAACAATTGGTATCAGAGCGTTGGTTTTCGTTCACGGTATTTTTCGATAAATTGTTCTACCTTGCAGGGTTTCCGACTATTATGGCTAGATATAATTGTTCTTAATTATTGTCATAATATTGTTCTTGATTATTAAACTCTCGGACATGTCGAGATTCGTTTTATGTGTGGTGAATGCTTGTAATAGTAAAAATTCGGGGGTTGACCGAATTTAGGTTTATTATTATTTTCTACTTTTTCCGGAAAATGTATAGGGTCGATTTCATGTATAGAATCGATACCGGATAATTGTGATTTAATTCTTGTAATTTTAATTACGTTGGATCGATGCCGAAACGATCGCCGGAAGACGAAGAAGATGTGACGAAGAAGACGAGGGGACGAGGGGTCGATCATCCCCATGATCGATCCCCATGAGGATCGATCGACCCGCCGGTGTAGGGGCTGTCCGCGGGAGCTTCCGGCCACGCCGGCCACCGGTGGTGGTGGCGCGTGGGCTGGGGGCGGCGGCGGTGCTCCTCCCGGGCGGCGGTCGACGGTGGGGGTGGTGCGGGGACTCCCAACCCGCACTACTCCTACCATAATCCGACTTTCCAAATTAATTCGGTTTTCCTATTTGAGTGTTCTTAATTTTTAGGAACTCTCATGGAATAGGAAAAGAATTGAATTGGAATTAATTTATTTCCTATTTGATTATTCCTATTCTTGGGAATTTTCAATAGATGGAAATTAATTAATTATGGAAAGTAGAAGAGTCCAAATTTATTTTATTTCCTTATTCTATTATAGAAGTCTTCTAGAATATTCCGAGTTTGACTTGGATGGGATTCTAGAGATTTAATAGAATTAGATAGGAAAATAAAAATAAATAAAAATATTAATAATATTTAATTTTATTTTTGATATATTCGATTGACTTAATTTTCGAATTAAGTAACTTTTGGATTAATTGAAAATAAATAGATTTAAATATTAGGATTAATATTTTCGTCACATGGAGCATTCAAGAACGAAGACTAAAGACTAGAAGATGCGTACGGGGATGCCATAAAGCCATAATAGTCAGAAAATAATATTCTAGTATTATTTTGACTATGTGATAATATTCTATGTGCTTTATTACATGTATGCATGCTTATGTGTATTTAATTATGCATTAGATAGCGTATCCCTTTATTGTAAAACGCTAAGTGGGAGAGGGTATGGAAACATATCCATGGTCTCCATTGCTGTTCTCTTGATGACTTTTATGGACTTTTGAAGTTCGTATAGACAAGTCATTGGAGGAGAATTCTTGTAATTCCTTTTACGAGAAACATTGATTAAGTTTATCAAACAATGCCTAATTTGTCTTTCTGAAACTGATTTCAAGTCGACTCATTCTCACCCCGGGGAGTGGAATGGAGCCAAAGCCACTTGGTCATGTCGAGGACACAAATTAGAGACCTTCGTACCATCCTTTTGAAGGTGGATCGATTGTCTGCTCGGATCCCTCATTTATGAGAGATAGGGTCGTTCGCATGGTGAATCACTGGTTAGAAAGTTCGAGTTTCACTTATGATTCTCCGCGTCTTGATTTACAAGATTGAATGATTCATGTAATTGGGAGTCAATTGTAAAAGTCTTTTGGTGTAGTAAACGTCCACACTATCGTGGCTTGCTGCATTGAATGGGATTTTGGAACGATTGATGTAGACAGTTATAGAAGGGAGTAAAGGAGCGTATGTTAACGTAAACGTCCACACTATCGTGGCTTGCGGTGAATATGCGTGTCCCAAACAATCTTCTTAGATACTGAGTAATGGTTTACACTTAGGTACGCTTCTTAGTATTCTTCCCATCGAAGTAACGCTAATGATGATGTACGACCGAAGGAAATCTAATTGCTAAATCATTTGGATAGGTAAACGTCCACACTATCGTGGCTTGCCATATCTGATGGGATTTTAGATGCGATTAGTGGTTTAATGATATTATTTGAGGGAGATAATATCGGAGATTAAATCGATTGTTTGTTGTTATATGTGCTCATAGATTAGGATATGGCTTTGAACCCACTTTATGTGATACGTAAGGATTTTAAACTCATTGGTCCCTGAATGTAATGATTGGAATAGAGATCTAGACATTACCCAAACTGTTGAAGAGTACAAGTTTGTACTCAGTGAGCTTTGTCCTCCCGAACCTACAAATGTCTTAACTGATGAGGAAAGGACTGATTTTGATATCATGTTCAAACTCAAGGAGATGTTTAGACATGGTGTAGAGGCTAGACAAGAGGCGATGAGGATACTCATAAAGGCCAGTCGATTCGAGGAAACGCTTAAACACGTTTTTGAGATGATCGACCTTTTAGACGAGTTGAGACGGAAATCGCAAGCTCTTGTAGCTAATGCCAAAGGTTTCGAGCCTAAGGGCAAAATCGGGGGAAAGGAAAAGCAAGCAAAGAAACCCAGTGGTCCTAAGTTTCTTGGACCACGAGATGGGACGAGAAATCCAAGAGGCAAGTGTTCTCGATGCAAACAGTCTGGGTACTGGAAGTCTGATTATCCTCTCAAAGAAAGTACGAAATTTTCTTTAGTCGTAAAACATAGTCAGTGGTATTATCTACCGGAACCTGGTGTGTAGATATGGAACCACTGACAGTATGTGCATTTTAAATGCAAGGGTTCCAGGAAACCCGACGACTTGGAGAAGAAGAAATCATAGTCTACATGGGCAATGCTGTAGAGGAGACAGCAGTTGCAATGGAGGACATTTTATAGGATTTCATTTTGGGTTATTGCTTTTATGTACCTTTCATATTAGAAAGAACTTTGTTCTGGATTTCTAATGAATGGATATTTTATTTCTTTTAATCATTTGATGGTTATAAGAAGAAATAATGATATTTTGGTACATTAGCTAGCAATATATAAATGATGAATCCTGAGTCCACCACGATGCAACGAACCGTAGTATGAAACTCGTTTTACTAATAAGAGATTTCTTTATCAATTATACTTGTGGATTCTTATGTTGAGTCATGTTTATTCAAATAAGAAGTTCAAAGGTCGAAAATTGATATTTGATCAATTAAGTTGAAGGAGTGGACCTTCCGACCTAAGAATCTAATTTGGAAGATAATATGACTAAGCAATCCTTTATGGATATAAGATGTAAGATCCGGACAAGTATAAGAATTGATTGACTCTGATGTATGCAGACCTATGCCTACTCAGACAATAAGGTACGAGTACTTCATTTGATGATTACTCGAGAAATGGATTAGAATACCTGATGTGCCACAAAAGCAAGTGTTTTGACAAGTCAATGGACACAAAGCTATTGTGGAGCACCATCAAGGTATATCCATTTGTAGCCTGCGATTTGATCGCGGAGGCAAGTACCTGTCTGAGGAATGCATGGCATACTGATCAGAGATTGGGATTTGATCCTAAATGACTTCACCATGCACTGTTGTGTAGAAATGGTGTGTCGTAAACAAGAAATGGAACTCTTATAGAAATAGTAAAAACATAAGTTATATGGAACTACCTATGTTCTATGGATATGTCTGGAAACAACGGCGCATTCAAATGCGGTTGTAGAATATACTAGAAGAACAAAAGATGTGTGTTCAATAGTACTATGAACCAGAAGGACGTTATAAGTTCTAACGCCCGGTTCTTAGAGAAAGACTATATAATGAACCACAAGCCCAAGGTGACGTAATACTTTGAAATGAGAGAGAAAGATTAAGACTTAGAACCAGCCGAACCGAGTAGCGGTACACCACCAACTGCACCTACTGTTATCACTGTTTATACACCGGAATGCCATTGTAGTGGGAGGTTGTGGGACAACCGAAGATATTCATAAGACTAGGAGAGTCTTCGGACTCTGAACCTAGTATACATGAAATCGATCCCTAGATCTACATGAAGGCCGTACTAGATCTAAATGTGCCTTCTTGGAGAGCAATAAGGATTATTGCTAAGAGGCGAGATCATTTAGAGTACAAGCTTAGTTGATCCATTTATGGATTGAAGCAAAGCATTGAGTTCGTGGTACTTGCAAATTGATGAGATAGTCCATTTTATGGATTCATCAAAAGCATAGACGAATCGTGTGTATGGGAAACGTGATGGAAACAGGGTGGTGTTTCTCGGAGGTTTTATGTAGATGGCATTTTATCATTGGTAACAATGTAAAGATATTGTCAGACATAAAATGATGGTTGTCTAGAAAAATCGATATATGAGATGAAGAAGAAGTTAGAGCATGTTCTTAAGATCTAGGATCTCAAGAAAAGAACATTGTACTTATCTAGATATCTTGTGCGATTATGGTTCGTTTTAACATGCAAGATTCCGAGAAAGGTTCGTTACCTTTCAGAAAGGGAATGCATCTATCTAAGGATATGTGTTTTGGAACACAAAAGGAGATAGAAGCAATGAAAGCAGTTTCCTACACTTTGAGTATGGAAAGCTTAATAAATGCATTGTTGAAAACAAGAACCTGATATCGGCTATGCGGTTGGCATAGTGGGAGGATATCAAGGTAATCCTGGAAAGGAATATTCGACTGCTGTAAAAGTACTTTCGAAGTACTGTTCTAGACTACGAAGCAGACGAACATTTCCTTTGGATTACATTCTCTTAGATTTCTAATCGAATGAGGATCAGTGTAAGTCGATATCAGGCTATGTGTTTCACTATTGAAGGAGAAGGAGTTTTAACATGGAAGAGTGATAAGCACGATGCTTTTCGGACTCTGCCATGGGTAACCAAATAGCAGCCTCAGAGGCAGCGGAAGTTTTGGTATAACTCCGGGATAATCTCTGGGACTTAGATGTGATTCTTAATTTGCCAAAGGCTATGTAAATAGCGGTGCAATGGCAAATGGTAAGAAATCACAAGTCCATAAGTGTAAGATAACACATAGTGCAAGTACCACCTGATACGAGTCATCGTCGAGGGAGACGACGCTGTAGTCACCAAGATAACTTCAGAGCGGCGACCTAGATTGCTCATTCACATAGTACTTCTTGGAAGTACACTTTAAGCACGTGATGAGTATGGGAGTCGGGAGTTTGGAGGAAATGACTAGACCTTAGTACAAGTGGGAGATTGTTGGAGTTGTGTACTTAATGTCTAGATTTAAGTAAAGGAAACTCACGATCCATTGCCATTAATCTACTTAATTAAATAAACAATTATTTGCGTTTAATTATTTATAATTAAATATATGCGAAATATAGTCCTGGATTATATACGTTGTAGTTAGTATGGTGTGCGACGCCACACAGAAGATCATACTATCGGTTACTCGTATTTAATCGAACAGTTGCTCACGACCTAGATGGACACGGACTAATCCATCGGTATAGTCGTTGTGTGAGAGAGAAAATAATCTGTCTTGATTATTTTATCACACTTGTACACTTGGTGTATTGGGCGGATCTGCTTGAGATTTATCGATTAGGATTGCCGGCGATAATCGATTTAAGTCTCAGTGTATTTTATTCTTAATCCCCGATACTATTGCGGGTGTGTATATTTAATATAAGTGACTTTGATTTACCAAAGGAATTAACCGATTTAATTATTGGGTTAATTACCGGTTAAGTTGGGTCACTGTATTTTATATATGACATGCCGTGAATACTTGACGGGAAAGTGTATCTCGTAAGGGTTGATAATATCCCCGAGATGAGTTCATAAGGAATTATTATGTAAACCCTGCAGGTGGATTCGTTCCGCATAATAATTAAGGTTGAATGGTACTAGTCTCGGATATAAGAGATGAATAAATTAATTAGCAATAAATTAATTTTATTCATGGATATTTATATCTTAAATACACGGAATAAATAATACTATCGGAGAAATATTATTTGACATAATATGGTTTAATATTGGGAGTGCAATTAATTTTATATAGTGGAAAATAGAATTAATTAATATTGATAAGGATTAATGGACTTGAGCATTGGGCTCAATTTAATCTTCAATATTGGACGTAGCCTATAAAAGCACTACATGGTCTTCACAATTAAACAAGACAAGATAATCATACTTGATTAGTCTAGAGAGTTCGTGAAGGAGATCCATGGAGTTCGGTAGATCGTCGCCCACACGACGTCCGGGCTAGTGCAAGGAATACGTGGGAAGATCTCAAGGTCGTCAAATTGAGTTCTACGTTTTTTCGAACAACGAGAACGAGGTAAATCGTAAAACCCTCTTTATGATTTTATTGTTTAATTATCGTAAAAATATCGTGAACCAAGATCCGAGGGACGGAGATCCAAACCGAGGATGTGTCGGGCGATGGGGATCGAGGATCCCCGGACCGCCGCGGCTAGGAATCCACGGCAAAGGGTGGATCCCCGTGAGCACGCCGGCTGGACGCCTAGCGCCGCTCGCGCGGGGCTGTCTCCGCTCGCGCGGAGAGGCATCCGCTCGCGCGGCTAGACCGCCGCTCGCGCGGCGGTGGCTGGAGGGAGCTGGGCTGATCGTGAGCCACGGGTTCGACCGTGGATGGAGCTCGATCAGCCGGGGGGGGGGGGCAGCTGGGGCGTGCCTAGCGGGCTGAACCCTAGCGCACGTCCGGTGACGTGCGCGCGCCTCGTTCGAACGGCGGTGGCTCGGCCGCTGCTAGGGTTCGAGATGGGGCTGTCCGCGAGGGTTCGGGCATGCCCGGCGGGCTGCCAAGGGCAGCCCTAGGCGGCTGCCAAGGACAGCCGCGAGCCCCATGCGGGGGCTCGACCGGACAGCCGCGGGCTATCCCCGCGGCGGCTTGTTTGGTTGAGTCCGGCTTCGTGGTGGTTCATGGCGAGATGTTCCGGCAACCGGGAGTCGATTGGAGTTGTTGTTCCGCAATTTTACAACTCCGGATATTCGATCTCCAAAGGACTTCAGTCGTAATTAATTAGATAATTAATTTTAATTATTTTATTAATTCCGGGATATCGATTTCCAACAGATAGATATAGACAAAGCAGTTTCCTACACTTCGAGTGTAGAGAGCTTTGTAGATGCAATGTTGAAAAACAAGAACCTGATATCAACTATGCGGTTAGCGTAGTGGGAGGATATCAAAGTAATCTGGATAAGAGATATTCGAATTCTGTAAGAGTACTTGGAAGTACTGGATTACTAAGCAAGACGAAATCTTCTTAGATTACAGTTTCTCAGATCCAAAATCAGAGAAAGGCCAGTGTAAGTCGATATCAGGCTATGTGTTCACTTTTAGAAGAGGTGGAACCTAAAGGATGAAAGAGTGATAAGCGTGATGCTTCTCGGACTCTATCATAAACCGAATAGCAGCCTCAGAGGCAGCGGAAGTTTTGGTTAGGTTCCGAAATGACCTCTGAACTTGGATATGATTCTTGGTTCACCAAAGGCTATGTATGTAGCGGTGCATGGTAAACTAGAAGAAGTCATAAGTTCGAAAGGTGATGGTAACACATAGAGCCAGTACCACCTGATACGAGTCATCGTCAGGGAGACGACGCAGTAGTCACCAAGATAACTTCAGAGCGGCAACCTAGATTGCTCATTCACATAATACTTCTGGGAAGTATGACTTAAGCACGTGATGAGTATGGAAGTCGGGAGTTTGGAGGAAATGACTAGACCTTAGTACAAGTGGGAGATTGTTGGAGTTGTGTACTTAATGTCTAGATTTAAGTATCGGTAAACTCCCGGTCATAGCATTTTACCTATTTAATTAATAAACAATTATTTGCATTTAATTATTATTAATTAATTATGCAAAATATAGTCCTGGATTTTATACGTTGTAGTTAGTATGGTGTGCATGGGCACACAGAAGATCATACTATTGGTTACTCGTATTTAATCGAACAGTTGCTCACGACCTAGATGGGCACGGACCAATCCATCGGTATAGTCGTTGTGTGAGAGAGAAAATAATTTATCTTAATTATTTTATCACACTTGTACACTTGGTGTATTGGGCGGATCGCTTGAGATTTATTGATTAGGATTGCCTTGGATAATCAATTTAAATCTCAGAGTATTTTATTCTTAATCCCCGATATTATTGCGGGTGTGTATATTTAATATTAGAGACTTTGATTTTCCAAAGGAATTAACCGATTTAATTATTGGGTTAATTACCGGTAAAATTAGGTCGCTATATTTTATATATGACATGCCGTGAATACTTGACGGGAAAGTGTATCCCGGAAGGGTTGATAATATCCCCGAGATGAGTTCATAAGGAATTATTGTGTAAACCTCATGAGTGGATTCGTTCCGCACAATAATAAAGGTTTAACGGTACTAGTCTCGGATATAAGATATGAATATTATTTATTGAGCAATAAATAAATTTATTCATGGATATTTAAATCTTAAATACACGGAATAAATAATACTAATCGGATAAATATTATTTGATATAATATGGATAAATATTGGGAGTGCAATTTTATTTATATAGTGGAAAATAAATAAAATTAATATTGATAAGGATTAATGGATTTGGGTTGGACCCAATTTAATCTTCAATATTAGAAGCCCAATATTTAATCTCCTTATGATCCCCTATGTAGCCTATATAAGCACTACATGGTCTTCACTTTTCATAACACAATTTAACCTACGCCAATCATAAAGTCTTGGAGAGTGAAGGAGATCCATAGGAGTTCGATAGATCGTCGCCCACACGACGTTCGGACGAAGTGCGAGGAATACGTAGGAAGATCGCAAGGTCGTTTGATTTCGTTTCTCCGTACAACGAATCGAGGTAATAATCATAAACCCTCTTCATGATTATTTGTGCTTGATTAATTGTGATATATACATGAACGCACGATCCGGGAAAACGACGAACCTCGGGGACGGGGATTCGAGATCCCCGGCGAGGATCGAGGGAGCGGCCGAACCCTAGGGTTCGACCGCCGCATGCGCGCGACGAGGGACGAGCCCCGGCTGGACGCCGGGGCATGCGATCGACTTCGGTCGATCGCTGGGGTGCCACGGGCTGGTGCCGTGGCGGACCCCAGCCGCCCTCGACGGCGGCGTGCGCTCGAAGGGGGCCCCGGCTGAAGTCGGGGCAAGCGATCGACTCGGAAGTCGATCGCTAGGGCAGCCGCGGCTAGGCCGCGGCGGGTCAGCTGGGCTGACCGCCCTCCCCTCGATGGCGGAGGCGGTGAGTCGCCGGACTCACCGCCAGGGGCTGTTCCGAACAGCCCCGCGGGGATGGCTCGCATCCCCAGGCGATCGCCACACACGGCGATCGCGAGCCCGGGCGTGGGCGTGGCTAGGGTTTAGTCGCGGGTTCTCCCGCGGCGACGCCTTGGTCATGCTCTAGCTTGTCCGTGGTTCGCGTTCGTAGTTTCCGACTCGCGGGGCTTCGGCTGGGGGCGGGCTGCGTGCCTTCGGGCGCGTGGTCTCCAAAGGCCGGACTCCTGCGGATGAGTCGGGGTTCGTGTAATCTCCGGGGACGGGTTTTTCGATCGGGTTATCGGTTCCGCAATTTTTTTTGATAGCCCGGGACATCGAATCCCAGCAGGTCGCTCGCATGATGAATCGCTGGTTAGAAACCTCGAGTTTCACTTACGAGACATCACGTTTTGATTATTAAGATATTAATAAATTGAAATAGAAAGGAAGTATCAATATTTAATTTAGTGAAATTATTTATTGACCAATTAAATAATTGATTTAAATATTCGATCAACAAGGTGATAGATTAATTATTTGATTTAACTGTTAAATCAAGTTAATTAATAGAGCACCATTTAATTTACATACCTCGTTTTAATTGTGATTAAATGTTATGTGAATTATGTGAGATATATATATTGTGATATATGTTATGATCGTATGTGCTCGTTAGGATGACCTATAGAGGACATAGTTGTTAAGAATCAACAATCGATCACTCACTTCATTCTCTCCTGAGAATGTACAACGATTATTCTGATGAGATAACCAATCATTCTCTCCCGAGAATGTATATCAAGCCTTAAAGGAGAACCGATGTGTCGTTCTTTCTCCTTTCCTTCTACCGAAAATAAATTATGTGAAAGCCACTTACAAGTAGTATGGTATGCCGTGTTAGCGGGGAGTACTGCTTGTGAGTTAAGCTGTAATTTATTGACATAAGATGGAGAGGTGTTAGCTACGATTCTTTTGAATATGTGTGGTCGGATAGATTAACTATGGGCTTACACATGTTTACTGGAGTCCAACTTTCACTTCTCAGATCGGTAGGTCGGTCTTGACACATGGTTGACTTTGAAGGGTACGATTAACGTAGTTCATTGTCATGGTGAGGAAAAGTAATCTTTAGGGTCACATAGAGATGTGATTGAAAATGTTTCTACCTTTAGGTGAATGTAATCGGGCTAGATTAACTACGGGTTATATTCACGCTGTTGGACCTAAAGCCCAACTAAGGAAAAATAAGTTTTCCCGTCTGTCTGCTAGAGGATAGCGGAATTCAAAAAATTTAGTGGGAGGCAATTAAATGATAAAGACCAAACATTTAATTGTAATCATTAATAACGAGTTATCTCAATGTTAATCTTCTTAATATTTCTCGGTAATATTCTCTAAGATATCCCGTAACATCGATACTCGACCAATCCAAATCAAAACTCACTGGCCCAAACCATTTGAATTGGAATCTCAATCTTGTGATTTAAAATGATGAGTGCCTCTATGTACTTGAGAGTAGATTATTTGATAATCTCACTCAACCTTTGACTGCTAAGGACTTCCACTTATGAGAAGTGAATTCCTAGTTCTTATGAATTGTTCATTATGAACTGCAACATGAACAAGCTCGATCCTTAAATGGATAAGTAGTTCAAGATGTTGATCAACGAGTCAACCATCAATACAAGAAATTTGTTCTCATTATTGCTTCTTCATGAAAGAAATGTTCTTCTTGAAGAAAATGACGGAAATGGTTTCCGATCAAAGCATAAAGATGGATAAAGGTGATACTAGAAGGGCGACTAAGAATAAGGTCAACAAATGAGTTGATGACGCTTGCCATCGTTGTGTGAATAAAGGCCATAGGGCCATAACTGCTAAAATACCTTGGGCAGAAACGTTCTGACAAAGGTTCGCATTGGGTTATAGTTATTCCATTGTTTTGAACAAATTGATTATTTGTTTCGTCTAATTTTACTATTAATAGAAATGTTCTATTATTAGATCTTACTTCTATATTTGATATAGACGATAAAGGTTTTAATTTTGTTTTTGGAAATCCAATTTCCTTTATACAAAAGAAAGCAAATATGATTTGCTAAAGACGATTAACAAATATACAAGAATGAACTAAACCCAAATATCAGCAATAGATAAAAGTCAAAATCCCGCACAACTTTAGCACGCTAGTTGAGCATGTTGAAGGTCTATTGGATTTGATCCAAACGGAGATGTGTGATCCACTAATGTGTTAGTGTTGGGGTGGTTTTCAACTACATAATGTACTTATGAAGTACACGTCTTTAATTTTGAAATGTTCAATAAATTTAGACATCAAAGTAGAAAACCAACTTGGTTGCTATATTACGATATGATCGTGGTAATAAATATTTAAGCACCAAGCTTATTGACTATCTAAAAGAGAATATGATTATCTGGCAATGGACTCTGTCTGGAACTCTTTAATTGTATTGAGTGTCCGAATGTTGGAATCAAACTTTGTTGGACATGGTTCGATCCACAAAGGGGTTCACCAAATTGCCGACGAAACTGTAAAAGTCCTGCACTTTTGACAGTCGTCCATTTGCTGAATAGTGTTACCACCAAAGCAGTTAAAACCACACCATATGAACTTGGGCACTCCCGTATCCTGCTTGCATGAAGCGGCTAGTGGGAGATAAGTTTGATAGTGGATCCGGCTTATGCCATTTTGTGGGGTATCCTGAACATTCACAAGGATACCTGTTCTACTATATTTCTAAAACAAAATGTTTGTTTAAAGAAATGTTGCCTTCTTAGAGAAGAAGTTTCTATTCGATAGAAAAGGCAATATAGTAAATCTCGAAATAGTTCGAGAATATGAACCACACTATGAAGTTCAAACACAAGTACTTGGAGATGAACCAATTCAACAAACCACTGATATACCTCTTCATATATCGGTTCGTAAATCCGAAAGTGTTCGGAAGGTACCTAGTAGGCGGTTCCAACTTGATAATGATCAAGATAAAGTTGACGATGGATATGATCCAATAAACTTCAACTGGTTCGTATTAGATATGAATATGGGACATTGGCTTATTGCCATGAAATTCATAATGGACTGTATGTACTCCAACAAGGTTTGACCTTGGTAGATCCACCAAAGGGAATCGTTCCCAAAGGCTGCATATTGATCTATTAATTATGACGTGGGAGTATATATATAGAAAGGTGTGACCTTTAAAGCAAGGATGATGGCGAAAGAAGTTACTCAAAGACAATGTGTTGTTTATGAGGCAATCTTTCCATCAGTCGCTATGCTTAAGTCCATTACAATTTTGCTGGCCATTTCTGCATAGTACGACTATGAGATATGGAAAATAGATATGAGGTCTACTTTCCTTGAATGTGATATTATGGAAGAGTTGTAGCGCAGCCGGAAGGCTTCATATTTTCTGGAAAGGAGCAAAAGGTTTGCATACTCCAGCGATCCATTTATGGATTGAAACGAGCATCCCTAAAATGGAACATGTGTTTTAAATACAATAGTCAAAGCGTTGACTTGGTATAAAACTTAAAGGTACCTTGTATTCAAGAAGGTTAGTGGGAGCGCAGTGAAATTTAAAGTGTTGTACGTTGATGACATACTAATCATAGGGATGATTGAGTGATGTTGCAGTCAACGAAAGCACGGTTATCCACACGTTTCTCGAATAAAGGATTTGAGCAGAGGCATCCTACGTATTGTGATACGTCACTATAGATATAGATCTAGAAGGATGCAAAATCTTCTCAATCCTTGTACATAGAAATTGTTTCTGAAATGGTTTAGCATGGAAGAATCCTGAAGAGATTCTTGCCAATGTCCCATGGGGTTCATCTCTCGTAATTCGTGTGACTGTAATGTTGATGGAATTCGAGAAAATGAAATGGACAACACATATATCTCCGCACTAGGGAGCATTATGTATGGCATGCTGTGTACTACACGTGATATTAAAAATGTTGTGAGTGTCACAAGTGAATATCAGTCGAACCCAAGACCGACTTATTTGAAGTCGTGAAGGACGAAATCCTTGAGCACTAGCAATCAAAAGCATTAAGGAATTGTTCTTAGTCTATGGGAGGTCCGAGTTGAATTTAGAGGTACTTGCGAAATCTAGTTTTCAACCGGATGTGGATGACTAAAAGTCGATATCGGGATTCATATTCGAGCTTAGAGGTGGTGTCGTATGCTGGAATGGTTCCTGCAAACGACTAATGATTCTACCACGAGAACCTGAATATGTTGCAGCATCTAAAGCTGTAAAAGAGACTGTTTTGGACACGGAACTTTATCCAAATGTTGGTTATAGTTCCGGACGCAAATAATCAAGTAACTTGTACTGTGATTATACGGTGTCCTGTAGCGAATGCTAAGGAACCGAGATCTCATCAGAAGTCCAAACATGTACTTGAGAGAATATCATGTGATCTAAGAGATCAATGACAGAGGTGACGTCTGAGTCGAGAGTGTCACTTCGGAAGATAACTTTGTAGATCCCTGTACCAGGCCTTTATCTGAATATGTCCGCGAGAAACATCGAGAGTCGATGGGACTAAGATTCATGGATAGTTGGCTCTATGTCAAGTGGGAGATTGTTGGAATAGGTGACCGGCGAGCCAACGGTTGGCCGAGCGGTTAACCGTATTCCGTTATATAACGGTTTATTTCGTTAATTAATGAAACCTATATTAATGGCATATACTATATCTGCTCCCAATGTTGAATCATAGATATAGTCCTGTACAATTACACATGTTGTATGAATTCGGTTTTGTGGAAACCGAGAGATAATTCTGTTAACGCAACGTAACTGGTCAAACTCAGTTCCTAGTCGATGGGTTACGCCAATAACAAGGATACCCGGCCTTTCCCCCTTGAGACTAGCACTTGGTGTATGTGGGCTAATCTCGAGCCTCGGTGTTGGGACATCGACATACTTGAGTGGGTGCTCACTGTTGATGAGTTCACTGAACCCCCTCTCCCTGGAATCTCTAAGTGGTTATCACTGATCGAGTAAAGAATTCCATAATACAGTTGTACACAATTAATCCTTAAGACCCAGACATCACCGTGACTTCATCAGAGGACTAGCTGTATCGTGACGTGTCTCTGATTCCCTGGAAAGGGAGTAAGTCGAAAAAGGAGGCAATGTTCATGCAGTTCGAAATCTGATGTGAAGTCTGTGCATGGTAGTAGGGGATCTGATCGC
Organism: Euphrasia confusa; assembly: GCA_954870475.1. Lineage (NCBI taxonomy): Eukaryota > Viridiplantae > Streptophyta > Magnoliopsida > Lamiales > Orobanchaceae > Euphrasia > Euphrasia confusa. The sequence goes on from OX940965.1 coordinate 12,851,787, forward strand.
TTGATATAGATCATGGATGTCCTGTGTGTTCTGATGGTTCGTAGTCCCGGAATCTCTGCCAGAGTTGAATAGTGAGGTGATTAGAGAAATGTGTTTCTCTGAATCAATCACGACTGGATTTTACGAAACCTAGAACGTACGCACAGTTATCAAACTCAACAAGAGATCTCGATTAACCAATATCTCTAGTTTGATCGGGACATATGTATCGGAGGGATCGTACTGTACGCTAACTATATTACAAGGTTCTTGCAGGCACTTCATTTGTATCTAGGGAATTAGTGAAGCGTGGCTGCTAGACGCTCGTCACTGATTCGTTGGGCACCGACTTGTTCGGAGATTAAATAATATGATTATTAATTTAAAACTCTTGGGAGTAGTTGAAATAAGAACAATATGTTGTTAGAATCACAATATGTTGTGAGCCCACGGCTAGTTATACACCTGAACCATTGAGGGTCACATTCTCGTGTAAACCGATCCTTGAATACGATCATGTATTAATTAACTGTTAATTAAGTACATATAGTCGGAGGTCAATATGATTGAATCCGAGATTCATAATTGTGATTATGAGTTGGAAATAATACTGAGCTAAAGAAAACGGACACGATGGTGTACACTTTCTATTTTGGGAAATTTCCCGATTTAGCAGTACCCCTGAAATGGGCTTTCCGATTTTGTGAAATTGGAAATTTTTATTTTTATCTCATATTGATGAGAAAATTAAAACGAGAAAGAAAATATAATCGTTATATTTTTCGGAGATGAAATTGATTGTCAATTTTGGAGAAACGTAATGACGGCTAATGTATTGGGCCGGCTAAGGTTAATGGATCCGATCCATTAGGGTTTGAGCCCAACAAGCTCCTTTCTTCACCTATAAAAGGAGCTCCATAGGCTTGAGAATTAACACACCAAAAGTGAAGAGCTCAAAACCCTAGCCTCATTTTCTCTCCTCTCCTCTCTCCCTCTCGTCCGCCCCCTCGGCCCCTCCCTCGGATGATACGTACCTCGATCGGAAAAGAAAAAGGATACGGATTAATTGAAAAGATACCTGGTGGAGATCTCAAAACCTTTGAATCTACCCCCGAAATGACTTAGATTCGATGACCTAAACCCCAACGGAACGTGACTCAACAATTCGGAGACGATGAATGACACACAAACGAAGGATGAAAGCTTCGTTGATTCGCCGGTGAATTCTTTTGGTAGAACCCGGAAGAATTCGGAAAACCCAAGGGAGAAATATATCTCACGAAATAATTTTATTCAATAATCAAAGTCTCCGTAATAACAATGTCTTGGGTCTTTAAATAGGCGTGAAAAGCCCTAAAACAAAACAAGGAATAAAACAAAAGAAACGAAACATGAAAATAAGTCTTCCGCCGCGATTTATGATTTCTGAAGCTCTTGTCGGCCGACAGGTTTAGAGTGTCGGCCGACACTCAACACGAAGTGCGGAATCAAACGCGGGTTCCACCTCCGGTTTCACAGAACTTGGTTTTTCGACCCTCTGTCGGCCGACAGGTATCAGTGTCGGCCGACACCAACACAAAATCTGCACCGAACTCCTCGGCGCGTCCTCGACTCTCGTTTGACCTCCGTTCCGGCGTCTTCTTCGCCGTTCCAGCCGGAAAACGAACCTCTTGTCTCTTTGACGGACCTCGGGCCGCATCATCGGAGGACCGCCGACAACCGGAGCCGCCGCCCGCCGCCGCCTAGTGCCGCCGCCGGCAGCCGCCTCCCCTCGCCGGAATCCGATTCCGGCACCGTTTTTTCGGCCCGTTTTTCCCGTCGTATTCTCCCTTACGTGTTTCTAGTGCAATACGTAAGTTGGATTACCTATACGAGGTGAAACCTGATTAGACGAGAGACGCCGAAGGAACGCCCGAGCACAGCCCGAGTCGCGCCCGTGCGCTCCAGCCGTGACACACGAGTCCAGCCGAGAGCCCCGCCACTCGCCCGGCTCTCCCCGCACACGACCCGTGTCGTCCCCGCGTCGCATCCGCGCGACACCGACGAACCTAGTTTCGTCCGATAAATCCCTGAGGTACTTACGATTAAATTTAGATTTAATTGTTTGCGTTAAATGTTTGCGCTATGTACTGTTAATGTTTGCGCTATGGGATTTTTAATTGATATAGAAAAATTAATTGTGATTAATTTAAATGTCAATTAAATTCAAATTGATTCGAATTAAATAATATGATTATCTTAATTGTTAATTTGACGCAAACTGATTATGTGCACATGTTTACGTAATTAATTATATATGTGTAATTAATTAATTTGATTAATTTAATTGCACAATTCAATTCAAGTTGATTAGAATTAAATAATATGATTATGTTAATTGTATGCAAATTAATTATGTGCTGATGTTTACATAAACTCGATTAGAATTAAATAATAAGATTATGTTAATTGTCAATTTGACGCAAATTAATTATGTCTGTATGTTTACGTAATTAATTGTAATATATTAATATGATTAATATAATTGCGTTATAAGTAATATATTAATGTGATTAATATAATTGCGCTAGAAGTAATTAATTTATATGATAAATTAATTATGTCTGTATGTTTACGTAATTAATTGTAATATATTAATATGATTAATATAATTGCGTTATAAGTAATATATTAATGTGATTAATATAATTGCGCTAGATTTAATAATTAATTTATATGATAAATTTAATTGCGCTAGATTTAATTTATGTAGTATGGGATGCATGAATTAAATATTTAATTATTTGATAATTAAATTAAATGGTGGATTATTTATTCTAATTAGATTTGAATTAAATCAATTAATGCATCTAATATTGAAAATATGATTTTCAATAAAATAAAATAAATATAATGTAAAATGTTTAAATTAATGAAAAATGGTTTTTCATAAAATTTTTGTTTTCCAGCTGCGTATACATGCACGATCCCCAACAGTACCATGTGACCAAATACACCCCAGCGAGAAATGTCCCTCCGATATGTTTTGTCCCAATATTCCCAGCAGGAAATTCATATGCAAATGAAGTGAAGAATTTCATGGAAGAAATGTCATGATCCCTCCACTACCTTCCAAGGTATGTTGATATTTTTTTCCTTGATAGAGTTTGTTTAATACTAATTTGTTTTTTATATGCATTTAATGCAGTCACTCTAGTTACAAAGAGCCTACTGCATCAGAGCTCTTAAAGCATCCCATTCTTTCGACCACCATAAGAAAGCAAAAGAAGGCAGGGGAAGGGTGGGGATATTCTCCCCTGTTAATATTCTAATCTCACTTAGATGACTCTTGATGGAGCTCAAGTGTCGAATATTCATTTTATTTCTTGATTCGATTTTTGTTTTTAAAAACAATGCATATATCTTAAGAAACATTACTTAATACATATTGATCAAATCAAAATCAATGTGTATTGTTGACATATTCATATCAATGTGTTCAATTTAACAGGTATGTGATGCAGCTCAAGAGTCGTCGATAGTACAAGATTCGGTGCGAGTTTCAGTTGGACCAATTACGTGATCGAGAGCTAAGAAGTTCAAAGAAACCTGATGGTGATAGTCCAAGAAGTATGGTCTCAAGAGTTACTGAAGAAGCCTATTGGAGAATCGGACAATCCAAGTCTTACTAATCTTATCAGGTGCGATTGGGCCAGTCCAGTTTGAAGACTATATTTAAATATGTTTAGAATAAGCTCATAGGGCCCGGCCATTTTGTTAGGCATTTAATTACGTTATTTCCTTTTTGACTTATTAAGGTTGTGGCCTATATAAAGGCTTCTGAGACCATTGTTTTAGGACACAACGTTATTCATAATTAATATTTCGTGAGTTTAATTCTCTCTTAGTTTTTCGTTCTCTTTTCAAGTGTCGATCGCGTGTTGGGGTTTAGGCATCGTTCCTAAATTATTTCAGGAATCAGACTCAGAGGTTTGAGATCTTCCGCCAAGTATTCGAATTTTCATATTTGAATACTTCATTTTTGTTCTTCATTTTTGTTCAATCAATCAACGAGGTACGTATCAATATGCTTTGAGTTTAGTTTTCGATAAAAAAAACTACCTAAAAACTATAAACTAATCAATTTTAATTTAGTTTAGCGGATTGATAAAAAAAATTCCCTAGCAAAATCACAGTATTGATTTAGAACCTAACTAATTATGCATATTATGCACACCTTGAGAAATGATTTTTTATTTTTTTTATTTTACACTTTAAAATATAAATTTACTCTTAATTTATTTATTTAATTTTTAAATTTTATGTAAAGTTTTTTTTTAACTTTGAAAATACCATACATTTTTGCTTCTCACTTTTTAATTAAAAGTAAAAAAATATAGCCCGGAGTAATCTTCTCGGTTTGAGACATAGTAATTTCTCTCTCAGGGTATAATTATACAACAAGAATAGTGTTTATATAACGACAGCAAAATTCACGAATATTACCTTTCTACCTCTACGTCAAAACCCCCCAAACCCTAGAATCTCTCGCCTCCTCAGATCTGTTATTTTCGAAGCATCAATGGGCTCCAAGCGGTCGGATTTTGGCGATGGCGCGAGCCCTGGGTGAGTTCCTCCCTCTCTCACTCTCTATGTTTCGCGTATTGTTTTTTTTCTATTGAGGTGCGTATAGTTTACGAATCTTTGTTCTTCGTCGATGATCCTGAAACAGGAAGATTTTCATCGGGGGCCTGGCGAAAGATGCTACATTAGGTTTCGATTCTGTTCTCGTTTTCGCTAGATTTTTGTATGATTAATTTTCTGTACCTTTTGTGTTTATTTTCGAGCAATTTCCGTTTGTTAGATACTTTCGTCAAGTATTTTGGCAAGTATGGAGAGATTACGGACTCAGTTATAATGAAAGATCGTCACACCGGTCGACCTCGTGGTTTCGGTTTCATCACTTACGCCGACCCTTCTGTTGTTGACACTGTTATAGCTGAAACACATGTAATTAATGGGAAACAAGTGAGTTTTGCATTCCCATAGAATAAATGTTTGCCCTTTCTCTTCACTGCTATGTGTGGATGATATGTCGAGTTTCTACTGTTTTTAGGCTTCTTTATATATATATATATTTTTTTTCAAGTTAAGTTGGATGGTTCATTTTTTAACATTAAGGTTCTCATCCAACATTGACATAAGATTAACCTATTATCTTTTGTGTATTGATATTTAATGTAGTATGAATGGTTGATTTTTTAATCTTGAATGGTGCTCTCCTGCTTGCATTTACTCCTCTTGTTGTCTGGTTCTGCTCTAACCTAAAGTATATTTGCCGGCCAGGTTGAGATTAAAAGAACAATTCCAAAAGGGTCTGGTGATTCAAGGGATTTCAAGACAAAAAAGGTTTTTGTGGGTGGTATCCCAACCTCTGTTACTGAAGGTACTAGTGTCTGTTCTTTAATATTAAATGTTATCAATGAAATATGGTATCATTAGATTTTCTATAATGTTTACTTTGTTTATTCAAATTCACCTGTTACATGAAATGATTGTTGTGTATAGATGAATTCAAGAGTTTCTTTTCCAAGTTCGGGAAGGTGGTTGAACATGAGGTTATCCGAGATCATGTGACCAAGAGGTCTCGAGGCTTTGGATTTATCGTCTTCGACAATGAAGACGTCGTCGATAGTCTCCTGTCAGATGGAAATATGATTGATATGGCTGGTACTCAGGTGAGTTCCCTATTATATTGTTTGTGCCTGTATGTAATTTGACACTCCTGGAAGGTCTCTAGCATAGTCCTTTAAGTGCCTTAGATCATATATTATTGTAAAGTTATATTAGTGGGGCCCATCTTAGAATTATAGTTGTTTAACTAACCATTGGGTAAACTACTATAATAGAATGAGGATGTAGGTTCCTAACATAGTATTTAATTTTTAGTGTTAGCTTGCAGGTGGGAGTTCTAGGTTAACTTGCTTCTTTGTTGTAGGTTGAGGTCAAGAAGGCTGAACCAAAGAAACCCTCAAACCCAACACCTGCTCCTGCATATGGTAGTGATTCTAGGTCACGCGGATATGGTGATAGTTACAGTGGGTTTGGCAGCTCCTATAGCGGCTTTGGTAGTGGCAGTTTTGGCCCTGCTTCTTATAGGTCAATGGGATCAGGTCTTGGTGGTAGGTTCAGTGATTATGGTTACGGTGCCGGAAGTGAATTTGGTGGTCGATATGGGGATTATGGTGGTAGTGAATTTGGTTATCGAGGGGATGGCCCGCTTGGATACTCTAGTCGATTTGGTTCTTATGGTGCAGGATTTGGTGCTGGGTCATATGGCAGTGGGCTTGGTGCCTATGGCCGTGGTGGTGGTTATGGGAGTTATGGCCCTGGCCCTGGTGCAGGTTATGAGCCTGGCCCTGGTGCTGGTTATGAATCTGGCCCTGGTGCAGGTTATGAGCCTGGCCCTGGAGCTGGTTATGAACCTGGCCCTGGGGCTGGTTATCGTGGAGCAGGAAGAGGTGGGGTGTATGGAGGTAGGGCAGGCTATAGTGGCAGTACTAGTCGATACCATCCTTATGCTCGGTAGATGTCCTATAAGCATCTTTGTAGGAGTTCTCTCAGCTCTCTTGGTTTTATTGCTTCTCGTGGCTCAGTTGACTAGATTTTCCGAGTACTAGCAAGGGGATACATCTAGAAGGCCTGAAGAACCCTAGATAGATCACTGTTGCTCTTTTTTTTTTTACTTTTTCATTTACTCTCGTGCTAAGTTTGTTTCTCCTGGATTAATTAGAGAGCCTTGTTAAGGTGTCTATTCTAAGCTAGACTTTGTATCCTGTATTAACTATATTTTGGTTATGTTTTAGTCTAGAATTCGTTTTGCATTTGATGGCTTTTCCTGTTAAGTATTTTTTTATAGCTTAAACAATTTTTGAGTAGATACATGCCCAACTGGTCATTTTTTAATTTGTAACTTGCATTTAGAAGGTTTAGACTGATGTTTTATTCCCAACTTTAGTTTAAGATAATAATCTGATATGTGACATGAATGCATCTTAACCAGAAACCTGAAAAGTTCGATGTAGATTCTGTGTTTTATTTTTGGGTTGAGATATTTTCAGGAACCCGTCCAGATGCAGGTATTCTGAGAATCCTTTTGATGGCGTGTGCACTTAAGACTTTGAACTGCTATTGCACTTTAATTTATTCAATATTCTTTCCAATTTGATGTCACTTTGTTGGAGATGTACACTTGGTATCGTTGCTTACAACTATGCTTATGTTTTGTATTTTCGTTTCATACAGTTTCTTGTAACAATGTTCAGTTTGTAATAAAATAAATATGTTATCAAATACAGACCCTTTCAAATTTGTGCAGTGAAATACTAATTCTTATTTAAACGAAATTTGTCCGGTCATGTATACTACAGTAGAAACTCTATATAGTAATACTTTATATAGGAATAAACTCCCTATAGTAATAAAAAATGCAAGTCCCCCAACTAAATAGGAATAAACTCTACATTGTCATAAGTCATACATTTTTTAGGTCTCGTCTTAAGGATTTATATCTCTATATAAGAATAAATGATTAATATATAATAAAAATATTTATTAATAATGTTTTTATTTATGAAAATCAATAACATGTTTAAGATTAAAAATTTTTGAAAATCAATAACATATAGTATATGATCAAAGTTTATAGTCCTTAGATTCATTAATATTTTATTTAATTTGTATGTTAAACACAATTTTTTCACATATATAGTCAAAATTTATTATTCAAAACTATTAAATTGATTTTGTGAATTTAAAGATAGATAATATTGTATGTATATTATTTTTATTTTTATATTATTTTTTATAAAAAAATTATTTTTATTTTTTAAAACTTTATATAAGAATAACTCTCTATAATAATATTTTTTCCCGGTCCCAACGATATGACTGTATACTGTACTTGCTTAAATTTACAGAAAAATGCAGGAGTATAGAAGAATGAATTTTAAGTTTAATGTGGATTTTTGTGGTTTAAATTTAAAATTATTTAATACTAAACTTTTTATAAAGACCAAAAATGGAAGAGAGCTATTTATATAACTTTTTATTAATGACAAAAAATTAAAATGCAAGTAGTAATACTATGTAGTAGGAGTATTATTTATTTTTTGTTCAAAAGTAAAAAAAAATATAATGTTACTTTTTAAATTTTTGTATAAAAAAAAGTGTACTTTTTTAGTTTTAGACAAAAAAATCATAAAATATATTATTATCTATATGAAAATGTATTATTTTTAATTATTTAATCATTATTTAAAAAATCATACTATAACAAAATATAACAAAAGTAAAAATTACTGTTTCATTTTATTCAGAATATAAGATATCTTAATTAAATACAGTAGTATATTTTAATATTTATATGTCTAAATTAAAACTAATTGGCACATGGCGATCTAGTGACCATATTGCGACACGTATTTTTGTATAGGTATTTATTATTATTAAATTGATGTCGGCAGCTGAGTTTCTTAAAAAGCTAAAAGAGGAAAATCAAAGTGACGGTGAAGGAGGAAGAACCCGAATTATATTATCTGTTTTTTTGGTGAGAAAGAAACAAACAAATGGGTCGCGGTAAATTGGATTTGGTTGTGGATACGGGCAACCCGTTTCTCAACCTCACTGTGGACGCTTTCTTCAAGATCGCCGCTGTCAGATTTTCATTTTCCTCATTTTCAATCTTATCTAATTAATTAATTAATGCAGTAATAACAATTTTTTTTTGAATTTCAGGTGGCGGCTGCTAAAGTAGCTTCAGAGGAAACATATCATCTGGTTAAACGAGGTGTTTGTGATTTGATATTTTTTGTCTCCTTTTCCGATTACTTGTTGTTTGCTGTTGTTTTTTCTCAAATACTATACCTGTTGAGAGATTGACTCGATTCCAATTATCGGAATAAAAGAAACAAGGAGTGAAAGGGACGGATGAACGAAATGAAACGACCATTCAAACGTAGAAAGCTATAATGATTTAGCTATTTCATTTTTATTTTTAGTCTTGATAGTGTTGTTTGCCCGTGGGGACTCGCTCATCTACTGTAAACTTTGTTTTCTGTCTTCTTTTGTTTCTCAATTTTTGATACAATGCTTTTTTCGAATTGCAGGAAGTGTTTCCCGCCACAACGCCGAGCAGTCGGTGAGAGCTTTTTGATAATCTATTGTTTCAATGTCCATGGCCTCTTATTAATTAGTACTCCTATTCCTATACATAGTTTCATGGTTATTCATAATATGAGTCTCATCGTTAGTTATCGATTCTGGACTTAATTAGTACTCCTATATATAGTTTCATCGTTATTCACAACGACTTCGGTTTGGTTTGGTTTGGTTTGGTTATAAAGCTAACAAATTGCTGCGATGCAGCTAAAGAAAATGTGCAAGGAAGGCGCATATTGGGGTGAGTTATATACTTGCATTGCTATTGAACGACCCAAAATTTCCATTTATAACCCATATGTTTTTTCCCGTACTTGCACCACTTCCAGGCACAGTAGCTGCAGTTTACGTTGGAATGCAATATGGAGCTGAAAGAGTCTGTGGAACCCGAGATTGGGTAATTTCTGAAACCACTGAACAATTATCCCAATCGCTCTGCCTTATTACCTCATGGAAGTTACTGATAAATCGACCTTTTGCAGAAGAATGCAATGATTGGTGGTGCATTGACCGGAGCAATTGCATCGGCGGCTACTAAAAGCAACACAGACAAAATCGTTATGGGTGCCATAGCTGGAGGTGCGATTGCAACTGCTGCAGGGTTCCTCGACTATCTCACCTAAAGACTTTGAGATAAATTGTAATAATATGAAACTCCTTATGATTCCTTTGTTGTGTGATTTTATGTTGTTTGGAGAAACAAACCTTATGTCAGCTTCGGTTTTTTAATCGTAATCAAGGTCAAGGCTTGATTGTTTCAAACCCTTGTTGACTCTTAATATATGATCACAGGATAAAGATTATAATGTCAACATCTCTATAGCAGCATGCGTGTTTCATCCTACAAAAAGTCTATGAAGACATTATTACATTTTTTATACGAGCAATATGCTTTCTTGAAGCAACCGCGTGGTGATGTCATGTAAAAATAATAAAATAAGAAATGATTGATACTTTATAAATGGAAGGAGATAGCATACTCTGTATATCCATATTCATTCACCTGCAAATCATTCCTTCTATACATCTCACTGTCTAAAGCTCAAGAAAGATGTCGTCTGGAGGCTGTTCGTGTGGCTCAGGCTGCAAGTGTGGTGGCAACTGCAGGTAACATGAGTCGAAAACACTTTGCATATTGTTATTTTGTTTAGTTTCTGAATTTGCACTTCATCGTAATTTGACAGCTGCTCTATGTATCCTGATGTGGAGAAGAGCACCACTGTATCCTTAGTTGAAGGGGTTGCACCGATTATGATGTACGTTCTTAAGTAATAATTCCCGAACACTTTTATCTGTTTTATACAGTCAATGAAGTTACTAACACATACTTGTCGTGTTCTTTTTTAGGTACACCGAAGGAAGCTTTGTCACCGAAGGAGGGCATGGATGCAAGTGCGGGTCGAACTGCAACTGCGATCCCTGCAACTGTTGATGACACGATTCGAATATAAACCGTGGTTTTAAGATATCAGAAAGATTTGTGCAATATAAGAAGTTCAATAAGACAGCCTATTATCTGTGTGTATATGTAAACTCTGTTCGTCGTGTCCACGGTTATCTATTATTACGTGCAAGGGCTTGCGCGATGTATGTGTGAACAGTTGATCATTTACTCTATATACATATTGTTTGTGTTCTTATGTACTTTGTAAAACAAGTATTTGCTCGATATTGCGATTACTTACAGGGACACAACCGAAAACCAAACCATAAAAGTCGAAAGGGTATACAGTATACACCTCACACATCATAATCTAAAGCTACACACCTATCTCCACAATCAAACAGTATGGTTATACACACAAAAATCTCGTCGTGAGGGCCTATAAAACCGAAGAACGAACAGCCGGCCTCTAAGCGCTTACCTTCATTTTGCTCAAGAAAATATGGCTTCTTCCAGGAGTTCATCAAAGATCATGTCTTCAAAGTCGAGTGCCATGCCCTCGGTTTCCAGCTGGAGGTTCATCCAGCTGCGGTCGAGGGCTAGGTCACGCCCCACGATACCTTCCAACGACTGCTTTTCACATAGTTTCATATTCAACAGCTTCCCAATGCTCGTGCAGACATCCTCAACGAGGTAGTCTCCATCTGGAAACGGACGTACGTGGCAGCTCGAGGACAGTGCTTTCGGATAGTACGGGAGACAGAGATCGTACAGCTCGACTAACACCTCGTTGACCAAGTCAAACAGCATTTGATGGTGCCAACACGCGTAGAAATCCTGCCATGATACGTCCATCGGGCCCTGCTCGTGGGGCCAACAAGCTTCGGATTTTTCGAACAGCTGTGGGCCCAACGGCTGGTCTGACGAGTGCCACATCAGTCCCAAGGCATCGGCTGCAATGCCCGACTGCACCAGAAGATGCCTCACGTAATGACAGTCGGAAGTATCTGATATTTCTTCTCTGTCGAGAGGAAAGGCTCTGAAGCTCGGTTGATACTCGCTGTTAAGACTTTTCGAATCATTAGGCTCGATTGAGAAGCTCGACTCTTGGATAACCGAACTTTTTTCATCCTGAACAGCTAAAACCGAAGCTTCTCCAGAAACGACATCGCCCAATACCTCAAAATCTTTACTATAATAACAAGAATCAACGACGCTGGAGAGGGAGCGTATCCTTCTCAAGTAAACCGGAGCACTTCCACATTCATTCGTTAACTTTAAGCTCTTAGAAGTACTCAGCTTGGGATCGGTTGACTGGAACCTGTTCTCGAACATCCGAGCATATTTCTCCAGAGACTCTTTCAGCGAAGAACTTCGCTTCGGAATGTGTTTTCCCTTATCACTTCTATTAGAGAACGACCAAATCTCGGTCTGTTTACTTTCCAGCTTGACGGGCTTAAGAAGCTTTTTACTTCCCGACACAGCAGGGAAAGATCTTGACTTGCTAAACAACTCCTTGTCTACCTGGAATATCTCGAGAACACCCTTGTCGAACGATGGTTTCTCAACAGATATATCGAGAGATTCCAGGTGGTGTATGGAGAACGTTCTCTGTAAACGTCGTCTGTCTTCGCTTTCTTTAGAGGCGCCCAATGCTTTTATACGCGCTTTCAGAGATCTTCTCTTCGTCCCACGCGATCTTGTACTACTCTGATCAATCAATCGACAAAAAATATAATCGAGCCTATACAGTTTTAGTAATCATCGAATCGATAAAGGTATGGACTCACCTTTCCAACTATGAGATTCTCGGCCTCGTCGGCATCGGAGCTGTGTACTCTCGACTCGCGACTCCAATCAACCGTCGAAACTGAAAACAGGAAACAAGTAATTAATTAAAAACGCGATACAAAGAGGAAAAAAAAATACGAGAGATCGATTTTACATTTATCCTGCGACTGATGTTCGTGTTTGTTGCGTTGCCAATGATGATAGTCGAGCACATGGACCAATCCCCACATGCACCCTGGCTGCTGCGAATCCTCGTCTAGATGCCTCGTCCAAATTTGCTTTCCCATTTGAGTACTTCTTAGATCGCACGAACATACAACACATATGATCAATCCTATACAGAAAACAAGAAATTGAAAATGGAAATAAGCAAGAAACAGAGGAAATAAGACCATATAAATAAAAAAATATTTATTTATTTAATGATTTTGGAATAACGTGTACGATCAAACAATGAGACGGAGAAGAAGACGACGACGACTGGTTGTCTAAGCCATGGCATGACCCCGTCAACCCCACATATATATACATAATTTATATATGTCACTATATAAGGATAATTTATTATGCAAAAGTAAATTATATTACGATAAAGGCAATTGAAATAAATTTTATTCATGTGATTTAACATTAATGAAATAATGAGTGAAAACAAAATAAATAGTAAACTTGATCATATATATATATATATATATATATATATATATATTTTTTTTTTTTTTTTTTTTTTTTTTTTATGTATTGATATAGTGAGTCAACGGAGGTGTTGAGAGATCAAATTTGATATATATAGATCAAATTAGATCATCGAATAATAGAAGAATAATGTTGGGTTGATTGAAGGGAAATAGTTAGACCAACTACTTTGGTTGTATGATACAACTTGTATCCCAAAAACAACCATATAATATACTCTACTATATATGTCACAATGATATGTTTAAATGAAATGATATTAATGGTCGATTAATATGAAGTTATGAACACAACTCGATGTTAAAATGTCAGAGATTTTAAACTCGATTAAGTTCAAACTCAATATTTGAATCGTACTATTGACCAGTATTCATCTGACTAATACTATGATGAAGTATTGTGTAAAGCTTGTAATTTTAGATTATCTTAGTTGTGTTTAATATGTTGGGAGTCTTGTGACTACACATTTATTATACATATTTTGATTAATTCTAGGTTGGTTGTCGAATTTGACCTAGATAATCCCTATTAATAATTCTAAAATGATACGGAAATGAATGATAGTTTGACTAATATACTATGGTGATATAAAGTAGTAAATTTTATTCATGTCCATTTTAGTCATCATCAATCCCTTTCCAAGTTCTTGATTCAATATCACATTACTAATTAATTTTTCTTCTCTTTTTTTTACCATTTCAATGTTGTTGTCCATTAGCCTTGAATTGCTTATCCATTTTTCATTTGATTTTAGTTTACAATCGTGAGTCAAATTCAAAATGACGGACGAACAAACGTCATATATTAATTTTCGACGAATGTATGAAATTGGTCACCTTTTGATGATCACCTGAGACTAACAATTTCATGAAATCAAATGCACGTAATAATTTTGATCCAAACTATAAATTCATGAGTTTGTGTTTGTTTTATTTGTAGGGTTGAACAATCAATAATATTCTTTTCAATAAATCATAAATAAAATATAGTAAAATAAAACAATACCATTACCATTACCAAATTCCCACTCACTCACTTTCTTCATCACTTCACTTCCAGCTCACATACAGAGACATCAATGGCTATCATCCCAATCTCCATTCCCGACTTTACCCATATCACCTTCATCTATTTACTCATCTGCCCTTTCCCCATTTCATCTCTAAACATCGCCGATCTCCTTTCCCCCTACCCCCAATTCTCCGATTTCACATCCCTCCTCACCTCCACCGCCGCCGTCGATCTCTCCACCCTCTCCTCCCTCACCATCCTCGCCGTCCCCAACGACCACATCCCCAACGACTTCCCCTCCTCCACCATCCTCCCCGACGTCCTCCGCTACCACATCCTCCTCCAGTACCTCTCCCCGTACAACCTCCGCGACATCCCCCCAACCGGAAAACTCGTCACCACGCTCTACCAAACCAGCGGCCAATCCGGCGACGTCAACATCACCTACGACTCCTCCTCCGCCACCGTCGCGTTCCACTCCCTCGGCACCAGCTCCAACGCCACCATGCTTCCCTTGAACGAAACCCTAGGTCGCGACCACAACGTCTCGATCCTTCCGCTCAATTCGCTCCTGATCCCTTACAATCCCGATCTCATGGCCTCCGAGACCCGCCCGCCGCGGGGGATCAACATCACCAAGCAGCTAATCGACGGCCACAACTTCAACGTCGCCGCCTCGATGCTCACCGGCTCGGGCGTCGTTTCCCAGTTCGAGGCCGCCGAGGGAGGCGCCGGGATAACCCTCTTCGTCCCCACCGACGCGGCCTTCTCCGATCTGCCGCCGCACGTCAGCCTCCAGTCAATGCCGGCCGACGAGAAGGCCACCGTCTTGAAATTCCACGTCCTCCATTCCTACTACCCATTGGGAACCCTGGAATCCATCGTGAACCCGATTTACCCCACATTGGCCACAGAGCAAATCGGGGCAGGCAAGTTCACAGTCAACATCTCCCGAGTCAACGGCTCGGTTGCCATCGACACCGGAGTGGTCCTGGCCTCGATCACCCAGACGGTTTTCGATGAGAACCCTGTATCCATTTTTGGGGTTTCTAGAGTTTTGCTGCCTAGGGAGTACTTTGGGCGTGGTGTAATGATGACCAGTGCTCACTCACCGGATTCTTCCGCCCCATTGCCGGAGACTCCCCTCGAAGCAAACGGCCCGTCGAGTCAGTCAACAGCCTCTCCGGGTGGTCAACCGAGCTCTGCTACCCCGGGGCTTGTATCGAGAACATTGACTGTTTGGTGGTGTATAGCATTGTGGTGTTTGTTGCTGCTATAGCTGAAGCTTAAAGCTATGTCATTGGTCGATTTCTTCGGTTGGAGTTGTATCATTTGTTTTGTAACACGGGGAACGGAGCGAATCGAATCGGATGCTACTGCAAAGTGCAAAGAAAAATGAAAAAACAGCAACCATTTTTTTCACTACAATGGTATTCATCATCATCATGAGATGAGGTAAACTAAAACAGAGTACAGAAAATAAGTGATCAGATTTGTGTTTATTTTCTTGCTATAATTTAAGTCATTCAGTTGAAGTTTTTATGATTATAATTTGTGGGATCTGCATTTGTTGTTTCTTGTAAAGAAGTTTGAAGCTCTTACATTTGTTTTCTGTGTAATATAATGACACCATTCTTTTGTGTACAAATGTGACTTAGAGAGAAAAAGATTGTTTTTTTATTTTCTGGGAACCAGAAGAGAAGTTGGAAATGGACAATAAGTGATGCAAATAATTTGAGGTTGTGACAAGTCATGAAGTGTGGGGAGGCTTTTCCTTGCATTGCATCATTCATTCTGTTGTTGTTGCTACATTTTTGGTTCATTGTACGCTCGTCTCTCAGTTGATTTTTGTGGGATCCTTTGAGCTATTTTTCTGATCCTAGCACTGTCTTTAGGAGTTATTTTCCAAGGCAGTAGATGTCTCCGTTTCGTATAATTGGGATGTAAGAAGGGTTTCGTATAATTGGGATGTAAGAAGGTTGGAGCCTGTATAGAATTTGGGAAATCAATGAAGAGGTTGTTACATAGGAGGGCTGCTTGTTATAAAATTTAAGGATGATTCATTATTGCAGGAAATGGCTATGGAGACT
This sequence comes from Euphrasia confusa, assembly GCA_954870475.1. Lineage (NCBI taxonomy): Eukaryota > Viridiplantae > Streptophyta > Magnoliopsida > Lamiales > Orobanchaceae > Euphrasia > Euphrasia confusa. Next base: position 12,867,936 of record OX940965.1, read on the forward strand.
ATGAGCTCAATGCTAAAGTTCTATGGGGTATCTTTTCACATGCCACAGAAACTTTAGTCAGAGTTAAACCACTATACGCTTTGAACTCGAAAGCTTAACAACTCGACTCTCCCCACTGGATTTCATTTTGTTATAATTAATAGGGATAATTACACTTAGGTAGCAAAGTGCAAAAATGTTACTTCAAGTAGCAAAATGTAATTATCCCTAATTAATATGAGACCCAATTTTGATAAGAAAATGTTGGGGTTAGGGGATATTTACATTTTGAAGATGGTTTGAGCTTGATGAGTTTTGTTTTGATTCATTATAATGTAATATGTTAGGGTTATTATAAGAGCAGTGTGTATTTACTTAAATAAAATTATAGTAAAAAATAGCAATCAATATTTCAAAATTATTTTAAAAAAAAATTAAAAAAAGTGTGTTTAAACCTAAGTTGAGAAAGTGTAAATATTCTATGCTTAATATTAATTGTATGGTCGAGGTTGTTTGCTCTTTTGGTTGAACTTTTGAATTGAGAACGGTAACTCGAGACAGAAATGAGATTTGAGAACGGTAACTCGAGACATGTGTGCGTGAATATTTAACCTTAATCTCATCAAAAATTTACATGTGTGCGTGAGTATTTAACCTTAATCTCATCAAAAATTTCCCTCTAAACATTTTAGATCCATAAATGACGCTCATTAGAGCATCTCCAATGCAAAAACCCATTTTTTACTTTTTGTGGGCCCTATTTATTGACACATCATCTCAAAGTGGGCAAAGAAAAAATGTAGACAATTCACTCCAATGCAAAAGCCACTTCACACTATTTAAATTCTAATTTTATTAATTAAATATTACTACAACATATAAAAAGTAAAAACAAAACATCAAATGAGGCCCACATGTCAGAATTGGTCATGACCACCATAGTGGGCATGCCCATTTTTTTTATTTTTACTCCAATGGCAAAAAAATCAGTTTTTGAGAGCATCTTCAATGCTGCCCACTTCATCACATTGGGCCAAGTGAAGTGGGCATGGGCACCCTTGAACACAAAAGTTAGCATTGGAGGAGAAAGAAAAATAGTGGGCATGCCCACCATAGAGGCCAAACCCATTTACACTATTCATGTAAGCTTTTTCAGCTTTTTGTGTTTATTTTAATATTTAATTACTCAACCTACATTATAATTGGTTTTTTAAAAGGTGGAAATGGGCTTTAGCATTGTATGGTATTGCCCATTTCTTTTCTTTGCCCACTTTGTGATGATATGGCAGGTAATGGGGTCCACACAAAGTGGGAAATGAGCTTTAGCATTAGAGATGCTCTGATGGCCAAGTCCATTTCACAAGGCTCAAGGTGCCCAAATGGGCACCATTGGAAATGTTCTTAGAGCATCTCCAATGTAAAAGCCCATTTTCACTATTTGTGGACTCCATTACATGCCACCTCATATCAAATTGGGCAAATAAATAAAGTGGGCAACTTTGTACAATGGTAAAATCCACTTACATCTTTTAAATAACCAATTAAAATGTGAGCTGAATAATTTAATATTAAAACAAACACACACAAAATGAAAAAGCTGACATAAATAGTGATATTGGGCTTGGCTAGTGGCTACCATAAAGGCCATGTCCACTTTTTTTATTTTCCATCCAATGCTATTTTTTTAAAACTATGGTGCCCATGCCCACTTCACTTGGCCCAATGTTGTGAAGTGGGTAGCATTGGAGATGCTCTTAGGTCCACGGGATCCCATAGTCCCCAAGAAATACCTCACCTAAGCAAAAATAAATACTCGAAATTACAAAAAGACAAGAAAAAACATAAAATTACTATAAAGATAAATGAAAACAATGTAAATACTCCTAAAAATAAAACTATCAACATTAAAATTATTTATAAAAAAAATTCTTATTTTTTAATGTTGAGAAATAATTGAAACAAGTGTTACATGAAGATATGAAGATGTGGTTTGGAAGGGTTCTCCACTAGTCCAAAATATCCAATCATAATTAGGACACTGCAAGAGTCAAAAGAGATAAAATCACAATTGGTCCTGTAACATTGGCTCTTTCCACAATTGGTCCCGTGTCTATTCGAAAAATCAAAATTGGTCTTTGCCCGTCAAAAATGACCGGTTGACGCTGACATGGCAGTCATGTCCTGCAACTCGCTTCGTTGGACCCGTTTGATTGGTCAATGAATCCACGTCATTTTGCATCCAAAATTCGGTTATTTAAATGGGTTTACCCCATTTATGAAATCCACAAATCGGTATGAACCCTAAACCTAATTCCTAAAAATCGCCCCTTTCCCCAAATTTTCGAAAACTGAAATTTCCGACCAAATCGACACATCCACAACCTTGCTTTCTCCATAATGTCTTCCAATTCAAGCCAGTTCGACGGTTACGGGAAGGCGAGTCACCTGAAGTTCGAGGAAAAATTTTGCGTCCACTGCGCGAGAAAGCTTCAAATTCGTGTTGTTTCGTCCAGCACCCCCAACTACCAGAAGCTATTTTACTATTGTTTTGAGCATAGATTCCAGGCATGGTGTCATCCGTTGAATGAGCAAGAAGCTGAGTCGGGCAATTGGGAATTCAAAGATCCCGATCTGAATTTGAAGAAGGAGCTGAAAATGTGGTTGAGAGCCCTGACTTTTGTGATGGTCATCACTTTGATCTTTGTTATCATGGTCCTTGGAGAATTGAAGTTTTAGGTTTTGTTGTGTGCTGCAGAATCAAGGTTTTATAGTTTTAGGGATCTTTGTTATCAGGGTTTTTGTTTTGTAATGTTGGTTTAATGAATGTAATGAAAATCTGGTGTTATGAATGTTGGTTTAACTCTGTTAAATCTGATCTTTGTTATCTGGTGTTTTGTAATGTTGGTTTAACTCTGTTTTGTTATGAACTACCTGTAATCTCAAATTAAAATGACCACTAATCACATAAAACTTTAACATAAATGAACACTGGAATATCAACCAAAAGAGTGGATCACATTTGTTAAGTACAAACACTTCAACATCCATCTGCCACCAGACAATGTACCAAAAGAGCAGATTACAATTGTTCATTAGAGACACTACTAACATTCATCTGCAACTACAATGTACCAAAAGAGACCAATAAATGGCCTAGAATTCAACAAGTTTATCAACTGCAACCTTCACTAACTTCTGCTAGAGCTCCCAGCCAAAAACATCTTATTTTTGCTTGAACCCCTGCTTAAGGTACTGAACATTGCCCTTGAACCCCCAACTGATGTCCTACCACTGAGCACTTGTTCATCTGGAATAGCAGAGTTCATCTTAAGTTGATCCCAAGGGGTAGGTCCTGGAATCATTCCACTGTTGTTGGCTTGACTTAAAAGTGCCTCAAACTCTGTGTCATCCTCATCCAGAAGGCCACTTCTTATTGGCTACAGATAAACAAAAGAAATAACTTAGACAATTTCACTACAATATTGAAACAATAACTCAGACTACATGATTTTTTTACCTGAGATGTATGCAAGTTGCTCCCAGTTCCTTCAACAACAGACTTGGTCTTTCCTCTTCCTCTGCCCTTCACAACTGTCTTTTTGTTTCCTTTAGCAACAACATCTCCACTCACAGAAGCACTCCCTTTTCCCCTACCTTTTCCCCTGCCTCTAATCTGGAAATGAAATATCAACATAAGAAAATAACATCTTATAAGGATATATGAACATAAGAAAAGAAAATATTACAGGAATTCTTTTAGAAGCTCTGAATATTATGTCATCAACCACAGTTTCTTCAACCACTGGAATTTCAACCACTGGAGCTTCAACCAAAATATGTTCAACATCAGTTTCTTCAACCACTGGAGCTTCAACCAAAATATGTTCAACATCAGTTTCTTCAACCACTGGAGCTTCATGTTGATTCAATGGATCAGGAGCTTCATTCACAGCTTCATTCACAACTTCATTCACAGCTTCATTCACAGGATCATTCACAGTTTCATTCACAGGAGCTTTGCATGTCCTGCTATTATGTCCAAGTCCTCCACATTTCCTGCACTTTAGAGTTTTCTGTTGCCTCTTCATTTTCATTGCTTTCTTCATGAGCTTTTCATTTGGATCAATCTTTCTTGACTTCTTAGGCCTACCAACACCTCTTCCAAATGTAGGTGGCATGGGAGGGATGTACATTGTCTCATCCCAATCAACTTTCCCAACAATAGGCAATAATGCAGCATCATATACTCTCCTATAAGTCTCCAAACTGTAACAAGGATGAACATACAACTCTGGATCACCTCTCTGATGACAGATGGCAGAGAGAGCATGTTTGCAAGGTATTCCAGACAACTCCCATTCTCTGCAGCTGCAAGTCCACATCTCCAAGTCAACAGCAAACAAACTGACATCACAACACTGAACCTGATAGTGTCTGTTATTTGATTTCATTGGAATGCAGTCAACCATCTTGTCCAATCTTTTCTTCAGAATGATTTGAATTTTTGGTGGCAATCTGCCCCTCCAAACAAGGTTGGCTCTATCCCTATTTTGCTGAAATCTCTCCATCAGCCACTGCCTCAACCACTTCAACATAGTAATTATTGGCTTCTCTCTGCCATCCAGAGGCATTAAAACTCTCACACACATTGTTCAACAACATATCACATTTGGAATTGGTGCTGAAATGAGATTTGGACCAATGCCTTGGATCTTTGTCATCAAACCATTTGATTGGGTTAGGTTTCAAACTCTCCATTTTCTGCATCATTTCCTTAAATGTCCCAAGTGTTGAGGCTCTGGCAGCAGCCCACACTGCATCATGGAACTTCTCTCCCCTAAAACCAGCATTTGCAAAATTGTTGATAAGGTGCCTGACACAATGTCTGTGTTCTGCTGCAGGGAAGACTTCATTCATGGCCAGAATCAGACCCTTCTGCTTGTCAGACATCAAAGTGTATCCCACTCCACCATCACCTATACCCAAGTCATGCTTCAACATGACAAGAAACCACTCCCATGTCTCTCTGTTCTCCCCAGCAACCACTGCATAAGCTATAGGATATATAGCATTTGCAGGATCCACACCCACAGCACTAAGTAGAATACCTCCTTTTGGCCCCTTCAGAAAACAGCCATCAACTCCTATGAAAGGCCTACATCCATTTCTCCATCCTTGCTTGACTGCCTCAAAACACAGATACATTTTTGAGAATTTTTTGTCCTCATCCATATCCAGAACAACTGTTGAACCTGGGTTGGATCTCCTAATCTCCTCAACATAATCCCATAGCTTTGAGTATTGCAGCTCAGGTACACCCTCAATTATAGTCAATGCCTTGCTCTTTGCCCTGTATGCCTGCTGGCTTGATACATCCACATTCAGTTGCCTCATCACTTCAGCTCTGAATCCTTTAACATTTTTTTTAGGATCACACTGGAAATCTGGCAGATGCTTCTCTCCCAACCATGTACTGGACATATTGTACACATGAAATTGAGCACTGCACTTATGGATTGGATTGTACATTCTGATTTGGAATGTAGCTGCATCAGTCTTCTTGAGAGCATGGCAAGCCCAATCACAACTCTCATCCTTGCACCTAGCATAAATTCTGAGCTTGTCATTCTTCAAGAACCTAATAGACCTCTTTGTGTTAATAGCATGTGATGTCATGGCCTTCTTAAACAGCTTCTTCTCTGTAAACACCTGCCCAACATGGAAAACAGGATCATACACTTGTTCTTTGTTGAATCTGGTTGTGGGAAATTCAGGCATCTCATCATCAGAAATTCTCCTCTCATCAAAGTCATCCCCTTCATCCACAATGTCTTCATCTCCACTGTCATCACCACTTTCCTCACTGAGGACAACAAAATATCTGTCAATGGGAATATCCTCACCAGCACTATCCTCACTGTGGACAACAAAATCTGAGTCATTGCTATCACTGTATTCATCTTCATCAACCTCCCTAGCAAGAGAGTCCACATAATCCTCTTCAACCTCATTCATTTGAACTTCATCCTCCTTTTCTTGAGCCTCATTTTCTGTTACTTCAGCCTCATTTGGTGTCTCATTCTCTGTTTCTTCAACCTCATTCACTTGAACTTCATCATCTTTTCTCTTTTCCTGCACACTGTCTTTATTAACTTCATCATCTTTCCCCTGGAACACCTCTTTATGTTGCTGCACAGTCTCCTCATTCACCACTTCTACACAAATCTCAACTTTATGAGTATGGTGAAATATTTTAAGCCACTCCTGCAGGTCTGCATCAGTCACCAGGGGTTTAAAACCATCACCCTTCACCCCAAAAAACCTAAGTCTGCCAGCCACCTTTTCTTGAAAACATAATCGATTGAGCCTTTCAACAGTGAGGTCACCACGACTGAAGTAATCAAAAGCCACAACCTTACCACCATAGTACATCACCACTGGTCTTTTCACAAAATTCCCGCTATGTTTCAGAAACAGTGTAAAATAGCAGGAATGGGACGGGTATATAGGAGGAGGAATACCAGGTTTCCTTGGATTGTTGAGCCCAGTGTAGACCCTCAGTAACGGGGAGTTCTTGTACTTGAGTTTTTCATTCGCTTTGCCAACTTCGATTTTCACCATCTTCCTCTTTCTGACTTCTTCTGATTCTTCAGCACTCATATTGAAGGGGGAATTGACGATTTAAACTTGGAAATGTAGGTTAAGGGTTTATATTGTATGAATTACAAGATTTTCAGCTTCGATTTTCTTAGCTGAAATTAGGGTTCGTGACAAGAATTTGGGGGAGACGATGAAGAGCTGTGAGAATTATGCATGTAATAATCGAGTTTCATGAATTTCATAGCTGAAATTAGGGTTTATTAATGTTGACCCTCAATTGTCCGAAAATTACATTCAGTGCCATCCGATTTTCCCCCCAAATTTGAGTGCTTAGCTGACGTGGAAAACCGACCAACCATAAAACGCCATGTGGACCACTCGTGCATTGCACGTGCGTCAACCGGTCATTTGTCACCTGCAAAGACCAATTTTGATTTTTCGAATAGACACGGGACTAATTGTGGAAAGAGTCAATGTTACAGGACCAATTGTGATTTTATCTCAGAGTCAAAATTGGACTTTGTGATTTTAATATTATCCTTGTCTTGAACCCAAATGTTTTTAATGGAAAATAAATTGCTTCAAAAATCAATTTTTTTTTTTACATGAGAATGAAATACCGCGTTTTCTATTCCAGAAGTTGTTTATAAATCATTTGAAAAGAACAATGGAAACATGTGCATAAATGTAGTACGTATTTCTTTGGAGTGAAAGATATGGGAAATCGTGTGCATAAGCTTTTTTCTATATTTACAAATGTAGAATACTCAGTATAATACTACGTAGTTATTATTCTATTTTTTGATTGATATCCAAATATGACAACAATAATGGATGTTGTTGTGTGATGCTCTATGACACCAATTGTTGCGAATATTAAAACTAAATCTCTCACGACTCTCAAAATATATATGAGATGCGAAGAAAAAGATAAACGAAAAGAACGAACACACAAATTTTACGTGGAAATCCAAAACACGGGAAAAAACCACGGGAAGAAAGAAAATTCGCCACATCGTTGAGGTTTACAATAATTCACTCTATTGCACTCTATGATTTTTGTCTACCGGAGAACCCCAATTTATAGGTGTAGAAAACCTATCAAATTGGAAACTATTAGAATTAGGAATAAATCTTTTTTTAATTTATGACTCCTAAATTAGTAAGGAATATAATTATATTCTCAATATAATTATACTATTCCTAAGCAAATTAAAATCGGACAAGTTTAGACCACATGAATCGAACCGCCTGCAACTTCGCCATCACGAATTCACCCACGTCCCACTATTAATTAATTCACGTCATCATGAAATCACCACAATACCAATTAATTAATTCCGTAGTAGTAGCTAGTCGTGTGTATATTTTCGGCTCGATCACTTTATCATAGTCTTGTTTCCGTTTCGATTCGAATCACACTTTATGATTAAAGTCGTTTTGTAGCGTCACAAATCAAATAACCGAACTAGTTGTCGAAACAACTCGCCCGAGTCGATCTCTCGAGGAACACTACTATCGGCGTATAAATGTTTAATTGTTTGCAACGGGAAATCGAGAGTGAAATAGCATAATGCTCAAGTTTGACTTTGGTTTTTACTAATTCTAAAATTCAACTAAGTAAAGAAAAGACGAGTAAGCAATAAGAAAACAAGAAAATAGGTTTTTAAACAATTTCGGGAAAAGACTAGGGCTTTTGGAATCGTGACTCTTTACTTCGAGCTAGAATTAGAATTTATGATATTGTGTCAACGCGTCCGTTCCCGGTTGGCTTTAACGTTATATAGAAACTCCAAATCGAACCCTATTTAGAGAATCCTTCAACCCTAACCCTAGGTATTAAATTAGCTACTCATGATTTTAATGGAAAAACTATTTAATTTTTGACTTGTGAAATTCATGAATCGATCTTGAAAAAGAATAAAATTAACAAGCAATTATTCTACCAAGGAATTGAAGAACACGAAATTAAAGACAAAGAGAACTTACTAAATCAATTATCAAAGCAAACCAAGGGCACCCGTCGGAGGCTAATCCAACTTTTGCCGAAATTCGATTACAAGAAAAGATTCGAAACCAATGTACGAAACCTAGATGTTACGAGTTCCAAGAGCTCTCAAAAGTGCGGTGAAAATAATATATGAAAAACGATGTCTAAGTTTCTGGGTCGAAGCCCTATTTATAGGTCGTCAAAAGCCGAGTCAAAATCGCGGTCAAAGCTGGATAGGATGGCAAGCGACCGCTTGGGAGGGGGCGCGATCGCCCGCGTCAGGCAGGAGGCGATCGCTTGGGCTGGTGAGCGATCGCCTGGCGCGGGGACAGGCTTCCTGGAATGGAGGGCAGGCGATCGCCTGGCAGGGGGCGCGATCGCCTGGGCTGGTGAGGATGCGATCGCTCAGGGAGGCGAGCGATCGCCTGGTGTCTTCTGCAGGCTCCCTGGAATCTGGGGCGATCGCCTGATCCTGGGCTGCACCGGCTTCGCCTCGACTCGACTCGTTCTAGCTCCTTTCTTCGTCCTTTTCGACATTCGCAAGCTCACGTACCTGCAAACTCAACAAGCGCATCAACGTACCAAAGCCACGAGAAATAAACCAAGAAACAACTACGATGAAACGACTCACACACAAATGGACACAGAAAAACGGCACAAAAATAAGAACGTCAACTCCCCCACACTTGGCTTCTTGCTTGTCCTCAAGCAAGCAATTATAAAAGCGAGTCGTACATCCAAAACACATGCTTATCAAGAGCTTATTCATATTCTCAAAACCACAAATAGACCCTCGATGCATACGGAAAAAGTAGAGTAAACAACCACCGTCTCACAATGAATTAGAGCACCAAAGATCACATAAGCATCATTACATGTCACAATTTCAAATTCTCTCACAAGGATTCACTCGTTCTTCTTTTTCTCTCGAGAATTGGTTCCACTCATGGGCGTACACAAGTGAAAGATAGAAATTAAGAAGCTTGTGTACTCAAGAAAAATAAGCATATAAGGAACAAGGACGAGCTTCGAATAACATCAAATGCACCTAAGGTCATCGACTAAACACATACTCAAGTTGCACTCTCCACTAATCAAGGTCTACCGTCTTAAGGATCATGGGTGATCGACAAAACAGGTGTAACGGGGCTCGGCTAGGGGTATTCGGGAATATTTGGGGTAAGTGGACTATACATCGTTCAAGCACGTTCCTCCAACACAACCAAACAACTACAACTCATAACAGCCCCTACAATTCCAAACTCAACAATCAAACTCATCAAAGCCACATCAAGCATCATTGTTCGACTCTTTTTGTTATATTCTCTTTCTCTCTTTTTTTTTTTTTTTGGAGACTAATAGCATGTCTCGACTCTTTTCTATTTTTTTTTGGGAGACTAGACTCGTCTCATTTTTGTTATTTTCTCCTTTTTTTTTTTTTTTTTTGGAGACTAATATCATGTCTCAACTTATTACAAATACACAACGAATCAACACCTTATATCCCCAAGTACACACCTCCCTACTCCCCTCCACGGAATATAGGACAAGAAGGAAAAGGCTAAACGTAGTCTCAAAGGGGCTACTAGGGTGTCCCACGACGGGCTCGGGGTCAAAAGTACGAAAAGCGGCTAAAGTGGCTATCCTAGTCGAATAAAACCCAATCATTTCCGAAATCAAGTAATTTATGATGCTAAGTCTCAAGTAACAACCTAAGCATGTTTTAGCTACTAGTCCATACGGGTGCATATGATGTAGATCAAATAAAATACGAAGCTCAAGAACAACAACGAGAAATAACACTCAAAGAAGAAAGCTAAAATGGCTCAAATTCTCACAAGGTTATTTGGAAAGTGAAACGGTGACATGCAATTATCTCAAGGTCACTCTACGGCATCTAAACACGGAGTCAAAAGTCATTCACATACCGACCTCTAGCATCAAAAATCTATCGCACCTCAAGAATTGAAATAAAGCAACTAACATGCACGGGGGACACAACAACTACACTTTTATGAAAATCATATCTCACAAAGGGGGAGCTATCACATGCCAACACAATCACGTAAAAGAAAAATGACAAAACACAAGAAATCACATAGAAAGAGCAAAGAAAGGAGAAACAAGAGGCAAACCCCCCCACACTTGGGCTAATCCATGTCCTCGTGGATGAAGCACCCTCCTAGGAAAGCACGCGTCCAAAGAAAGTCGACCTCGGGATGTCCACAAGTGAGGAGTAAACAACCTACACACCAAAAACTAAAAGAAAACCCCAAAAGCAAACCAAGTAATAAAAAGGAAACAAGAAAGAAGACACGACTCACGAAACTGAAAAACAAAGAAAAACTATATACATACCGCGACCGTACGAAGGTACGGTCGATCCTCACGGCTCGGGTGGTGGATACTGTGGCCCTCGGAACATGGCCATCATCTAAGCGTACTGGGAGACGTGATAGGCGTGCTCGGTGTCCTCACGGGCCTGCCGACGGGCGTTCTCGGCCACATAGTAGTCGTAGTGAGTGGACTGCTGGGCCTCGATCCGGTCGAGCCGACCATTGAAATGGTCGTACTGAAGAGTGGCTTGGGCCTCCATTCGGTTGAACCGCTCATCAATGTAAGTACGCGTGGCTCCCGAAGTCGTCCGAAAATCCTCCCGCGTATCGTACTCAATCTCCCTCCTACTGGTTTCCGCGTCCTCAAAGCTAGTCCGCATTTCCTGGAATTGGTTAATCATGTCATGGAAACCGGCGGTATAGGACGGGTACCGCGGGTATGGAATCGGATCTCCATATCCCGAGGCATATCCTGTCTGCGGCGGCTGAGACGGGAGCTAAACTGGAGGTACGGTGCTAGTCGAGGCGGCATTCCTCGGAGCCCCTTGCGCGATACGTGCAGAATGAGGGCGAAACTGGCCGTCCTGGTCGAGGAGATGAGAACCGTGAAGTTCCTGCAAATCAATCGGCCGGGGTTCCGAGTTGTAGTCATCTGGAAGTGTGTCGGGGTCGTCCAGGTCAATCCAAGTAAAGGAATGGGCCAAGGCAGTCGCAATGTAGAAGAAGGATGCATGATGGGCTCCTCGCTCGACTGTCCTCTTCATCTGCCCTAACATGTAGTCGGTGGGAGAAGAAGGGTATCCCTTGTAGGCGCGCTCGAGAAGGAAAAGCTCCGATTTGTTCACTTTGTTAGCTTCATCTTTTCCGGAGATATTGTAAGCGATGAAGCGATGCACGAGGAGCAGGGCCGGGTCGGCAATTTGGATACTCTTTCCGGTATAAGTGGGAACCGAGGTAATGGCCTGCCATGCCGCATTCTTGTCTATTTTGTCGGGGATTTCCCTCTGAGCATCATCAATGGGGAATTCAAAGCACACCTCGAAAGATTCTGCGTTGATCCGAGCTTCTCTGCCCAAAAGCCGACATGTGTAGATACGCCCATTCGAGTGCTGCTCAAAAGTGCATAGCATCTCTAGGCCAAGAGAAGTAGAATATCCGAAGTCTTCTTGTGCGATAGTCCACAATCCCAACAATTTCAAATACTTCTTCACATCGTCGTACACCCCCAATTTCCTAACTAGGGACCAATCAAAGGGACGGGGATACTCAAATGCGTGCTTGCGAAAGGCAAGAAGCCGTTTACCTTCCTTGTGGCTATAGATGGGGAAGTCGGCACCGTAAGTATCCCGGAGGTCGGTCCGGCGATTCGCCGGGGGCTGCTGTGGTGCCCGAGGAGGGGCTGGCTGTTCATTGTCGGAGTCGGAAGCCACGGTGGATGGACCTTCGTCGGTCCGAGCCTTCTTTGAAGCTGGAGCCTTCCTCTTGCTTCGAGTGTTTGCCATATCGAAAGAGTTCACGGGACTGCCGAGAATAGTCGAGAGTCGGGATTGCCGACTTCGGAATTGAAACGGAAAAAGTCGAACTAATCGGACGTTCATGGGATTGCCGTGAAAATAGTCGAGCACGAGGGACGGGCTGCCAAGACGAGCTTGAATACCGAAACGAACTGTCGAAACTCGGGAGTGAAACGAAACGAACTCACCGGACGTTCACGGGATTGCCGTGAATCGAATCGAAGGACGGAGATCGGGTTGCCGGAGTTGCTCACGGGACTGCCGTGAGTGGTGGTAGGCTGAGCGGAGTGTTCGCCAGCGGTGGTTCGAGCTGGCGACGGCGGTGGCTGGGCAGTGGATGATGGTAGTCGGAGATGGCGAAGGCGGCGGGCGGTGGTGGTTGTCGTCGATGGACTCGGCGCAGAGGTCTAGGCCGGAGATGGTGGTTGTGATGGTGATTCGCAGCTGCTCGCGGCGGTCGGGATTGACGGCTGAGCAGGGCTGCTTGGTTTGCGGTGGGCTCGGCCGGAGTTGGGTGGTGCGATTCGGTCCAGGCGGCGATGGTTTGCTGCGAGGACGACGGGCAACTGAGGTCGGGGTAGCGGGCGGAAATGAAGGTTGACGGCCGGAGATGAAGATGATGATCGGTAGTGGTGGTCGGAGGTGGCGACGGCGACAGGCGGCGATGGTGTCTGACCGGGGATGGCAACAGCGGCGGGTCGGTTTTTACTTCAATCTGCAGGAGAACACAACAAGAGAGGGGAGGCGGGTTATGGAATTAGGGTTCTCCCCCTCCTTTTCAATTTCAAAAGAAAAAAAAACTTTAATTAAAAAATTTTTTTTTTTTTTAAATATAGGGGGGAAGCGAGCGCTTCCCCAGGTGAGCGGTCGCCTGCTCCCAAAAATGTACTCCCTGGAATTTGGACGAGGCGATCGCAGCCATGGAGGGCGATCGCCCGCGACGACCCAAGCGATCGCTCGAGGATGAGGCGATCGCTTGCCTGGAATTCCAGATTCCTGGAATTTGGACGAGGCGATCGCGTCCTTGGCAGGCGATCGCCTCGTGGCTGGGCGGCCTCCTGCTCCGGGCTGAAGTTGATCCTTCCCTTTTTTTTTTTTTTTTTTTTTGCCGTGTGATCTTCTCAATCTCGTTCTCCTGTCATGTCAAGACACAAATAAGCTCGGTTTACGTCGTGAGCTTGACGTCCGTGGGCAGGCCCCCACGTGGCACTCATTTTGGGAACCGAGAGAGCAATACGGTCCGTGGACTAGTCTCCACGCGACGCTCGTTTAGAGTCCCGAGCCGGACTAACGTGCTCTATTCATAAGAGACGTCACCGAGTAGAATCGACTCTACTCCGAACTTAATTTTGTCTCCCTCCATGTAAGGCTCAATATATGGCTTGATTCGGTGCCCGTTGACTAGCATTGCTCCTCTAGTTTTTGGGTTGTAGAGCTTGACCACACCATACGGAAATACCTCCATAATTTCGTATGGGCCACTCCACCTTGACTTGAGTTTACCGGGGAACAACCGGAGTCTCGAGTTGAATAAAAGTACCTTCATCCCTGCGGTTAGCTCCTTGTTCTTGATCCTCTTGTCGTGAGTCGCCTTCACCTTTTCCTTATAGATACGAGAGTTCTCGTAGGCCTCATTGCGCATCTCATCAAGCTCGGACAACTCCAAAGCTCGGGCTCCTCCGCCCTCCATTAAATCCATGTTTGTAGCCTTGATTGCCCAATAGGCTCGATGCTCGATTTCCACCGGCAAGTGGATTGTTTTCCAAAGACGAGGCGGTAGGGGCTCATTCCGATCACCGTCTTGTACGCGGTCCGGTAAGCCCATAGAGCCGAGTTAAGCCTCTCCGACCAATCCTTGCGGGAGGTTTTCACGGTTTTCTCGAGTATCTCCTTCACTTGGCGATTACTAGTCTCGGCTTGACCGGAAGTCTGGGGGTGATATGCCGTGGCTATTTTGTGGTTGATGCCGTTCTTAACCATCAACTTCTCAAAGAGCTTATTGCAAAAGTGTTTCCCTCCATCGCTGATGATGGCCTTCGGGAAACCGAACCTAGAAAGGATGTTTTCCTGCACAAACTTGAGCACCACTTTAGCATCACAAGTCCTAGTGGGGATTGCTTCAACCCACTTGGACAAATAATCAACACCTAGCAATATGTACTCAAAACCACAAGATACGGGGAAAGGTCCCATAAAGTCGATACCCCAAACATCAAAAATTTCAACCGCTAAGTTGATATTTAAAGGCATTTCATCTCGCTTACCAATATTCCCCATGCGTTGACACCGGTCACAAGACTTGCAATAATCGATTGCATCTTTGAAAAGAGAAGGCCAATACAAACCTGATTGAAGCACCTTGTGGGCTGTTTTATGGCCCCCAAAGTGTCCTCCACTCTCGTCATGGTGGCAACACTTGAGCACGTCAGCTTGTTCCTCCTCCGGGAGGCAACGGCGAATCACCTCATCTTTTCCGAACTTGTAGAGGTAGGGGTCCGACCAGAAGTACTCCCGGGACAAATGCTCGAACCTCGCCCTTTCTTGAGAGGTCATCCCTTCTCTTAAATCTCCTGCAACCAAAAAGTTCACAATATCCGCGTACCAAGGTACCGGAGTCATAGCCATAGCAAGCTCATAAGGGAAAGAGTCGGGAATCGAACCATCAATGTTATCTCCTAGAATCTCGTGGGGTGGCTCTAGCCTCGATAAGTGGTCGGCTACTACGTTCTCACACCCCTTCCTATCCTTAATCTCTACATCGAACTCTTGAAGTAATAGGATCCACCTAATCAACCTCGGTTTGGCTTGAGCTTTAGCTAGCAAGTGTCGTAGGGCTTGGTGATCACTATGGACGATGACTTTAGAACCTATGATATAGGACCTAAACTTATCCAAGGAAAACACTACGGCTAACAACTCTTTCTCGGTGGTGGTATAGTTGGTTTGGGCTCTATTTAACGTCACGCTAGCATAATAAATAACCCGAAGCAACTTATCCACTTTCTGACCAAGAACCGCTCCTACCGCTGAGTTAGACGCATCACACATAATCTCAAAGGGCAACTCCCAATTAGGTGCTACGACTACCGGGGCTGAGGTAAGCTTCTCCTTAAGTGTATTAAAAGCTACTAGACACGACTCGTCGAACTTAAACTCAACATCTTGCCCTAGTAAATGACACAAAAGTTGGCTAATCTTAGAGAAATCCTTAATGAACCTCCTATAAAACCCGGCGTGCCCAAGGAAGCTACGGATGCCCTTAACATTAATGGGAGGGGGTAATCGCTCAATAACCTCAATCTTAGCTCTATCAACCTCTATCCCCCGACTAGACACCATATGTCCTAGCACTATCCCACTAGTTACCATGAAATGACTCTTCTCCCAACTCAAGGTAAGACTACTCTCGATACATCTCTTAAGAACCCTATCAAGCTTACCCAAGCAATCATTAAATGAAGAGCCAAAAACAGAAAAATCGTCCATAAAAACTTCCATGAAGTTACCTATCATCTCGGAGAAGATGGACATCATACACCGCTGGAATGTTCCCGGTGCATTGCATAAGCCGAAAGGCATCCTCCTCCACGCATAGGTACCAATGGGGCACGTGAAAGTCGTCATCTCCTGGTCCTCCGGTGCTATCGCCACCTGGTAATAACCTGACAAGCCATCAAGAAAACAATAAAATGCATGTCCCGATAGTTTATCAAGTAATTGATCAATAAAGGGAAGAGGGAAATGGTCCTTTCGGGTGGCGGCATTTAACTTCCGATAGTCAATGCACATTCGCCACCCCGTAGTAATACGAGTCGGAAGGAGTTCTCCTTTCTGGTTCTCCACCACGGTGATGCCTCCTTTCTTCGGAACCACGTGAACCGGACTCACCCATCGGCTATCGGCAACGGCATAGATCAACCCCTCATCCAGGAGCTTGTAGATCTCCGTCCTCACGACTTCCATTAATACCGGATTGAGTCGCCTCTGCCCATCTCTCTTAGGGATCGATCCCTCCTCTAAAATTATCCGGTGCATGCACACCGAGGGGTCGATGCCACGGATATCTCCTAGACTCCATCCAAAAGCCTTCTTGTTCTGCTTAAGTATCGCCACGAGCGCTTCTTCGTCCTCGGCTCTCAAAGTGGCTGAGATGATCACGGGTTTTTGTTCCCCGTCTTCCAAGAAAACATATTTGAGGTGGCTTGGTAACGGTTTCAACTCCACCTTATTTTTCGGAGCCTCGATCTCGGCTTCTTGTGAGCTAGGTCGCACAAAGGTGGGGTCCGTTAATTTTTCCTCTTCACCATCAAGGACCTCGGGGCTGTTCTCCTCTACGAATGCGGTTTCCACTTCGTCATCAACGTGGTCGACGAAGGAGCAATTCTCCACGTAAAGGGCAGCGGGAATGGCTTTCCCCGTTCGGACGGAGAACGAGACTTTCTCACCAAGAACGGTCATCTCAAGCGCACCGTTCTTCACATCGATCACAGTATTAGTGGTGGCCATGAATGGTCTTCCCAAAAGAATGGCGTGATCTCGCCCATTCTCGGGAACTTCTCCAACGTCGAGTACCACGAAATCCACGGGTACTATTAATCCACCGACCTGTACTAAAATGTCTTCCACAATCCCCTTGGGATATCGAATCGAACGGTCAGCGAGTTGGAGGCACATACGAGTGGGCTTGAGATCGCCCAACTCCAACTTCTCGTACACGGCGTACGACATCAGATTTATACCCGCTCCCAAGTCGAGCATCCCGGACACTTCCTTGCCATTCCCAACGGCAATCATTATGTTGAAACTCCCGGGGTCTCTTTGTTTCTCGGGGAGCTGGTGCTGAAGTATCGCACTCGCCACCTCGGAAACTACAACCTTCTCGTTGTCGATGAACTTTCTCTTCCTCGAAGCGAGGTCCTTGAAGAACTTGACATAGGACGGGATGTTTCGAATGATGTCGAGGAGAGGGAGATTCACATTCACCTTAGATAAAAGCTGATAAATCTCCGAGAACTGCTGATCTTGCTTCTCGTTCCTCAACCGATGCGGGTACGGTGGCACGAGAGGTCTATAAGGATTATCGGCCTTGTGTAAGGCTTCCCGACTCGTCTCGGGTGTTGGTATCGGATTTTCTACTGGTTTCTCCACCGGCTTCTCCAACGGTTCCTCGATCGGGACTCTCTCCTCGGCTTCTTCCGGAGCCGGAATGTCCTCTTCTACTTCCTCTGTTGACATTTCGACGTGATTATCAATAACACGTCCGCTCCTAAGCACTGTGACCGCCTTAGCCTGATACGGTTGGCTCGGAATTCGATCCTTCTGATTTGCCTGTGCCATCTCGTTCATTCGGCTGGCCATCTGCCCAACCTGTGTCTCGATCCTCTTAATCGCCGCATTCTGGTTAGTCATATTAGACTCCACCCCCTCTATCTTCTGCTGGTTATGATTCAGGATAGCCTGAGTCGAAGCCATGAAGGATGCAAACTTCTCGTCTAAGTCTGAAGTCTTCGGTGGCACCTGTTGAGGCTGAGGTGGTGGCGGGTAGTACGGCTGATTTTGCTGTTGCTGGTACTGGGGCCTCTGATAATTCTGATTATTATGCCAATTCTGATTCCCGGCATTCTGGTACCCCTGATTCTGAGGTCGGTTCTGATTATTGAAGTTCGTCTGAGAACCTTGCCCCTGAGTCTGTGGCTGATCTTGTTTCCATGAGAAGTTAGGATGGTTCCTCCAGCCCGGGTTGTAAGTGTTAGAGTAGGGGTCATTCCTCTGGTTGCCCTGCTGATTGTACCCCTGCATCGCGTTCACCTGCACCTCTGGACCATAGTTCGGGTCCATCATTTGGGGTGGAGACGGCATGCTCTGTCCACAAGTGCTGGAGAAATGGCCAATCTCCCCACATAAGCTACACGGCTCCACGTGATAGATCTGCCTCTTAGGTTGCTCCTCAGTAGTCTCCAACATCTGGACTTTCTTTGTCAGGTCGGCAACCTGTTTCGCCAACTGAGCATTCACATTCCCCTCGGGTCTGGCGTAGCTACTGCTCCCCCTTGAGCTCGTTTGTCTCGACTCAGCTGATAGTGACTTGAAGATCTCCGTCATCTCATCACTGTTCCGACCACTGATATTTCCGCCAGCTGCGGTTTTCACCTCTCTCTGGTCCTCTCTGCTCAAACCCTTGTAGAAGAATTGGATGACCGAGGTGGGCGTGAGGTCGTGGTGTGAGCATTGCCTTAATAGGCTCCGGAATCTCTCCCAAGCCTCATGAAAGTACTCCCCCGGTTCCTGCTCGAAGGCGCATATCTGACCTCTCAAGTCGAAGGTCTTCTGCTGAGGATAAAACCGAGTAATAAACTCTCGGTACATGTCCGTCCAGGTAGTGATCGAGTCTGGCTCCAAGGATAGCAGCCAGTTCTTCGCCCTATCTCTCAAGGCATACGGAACACATTTCAACCGGAGCTGATCATCATCGAGTGCTCCGATGGGGAAGGCCTGCAAGGCTGTGTAGAATTCCCTGATGAAGTTGAGGGCATCCTCGTTAGTGGTTCCGGAAAACTGAGGAAGCTGAGCAAGATGGTATGCCTTGAGGTCGTATCTTCGGGCGGCATCACTCAGGACGATGCATGAGCTAGCTCCGTCGATATGCGGATGTGTCAGATCTCCAAAGAGGGGTGGCTGGGCACGGTTTCCGTTGTTCCCGTTGTTTCCGTTATTGCCATTGTTCCCGTTGTTTCCGTTGTTTCCGTTGTTTCCGTTATTGCCATTGTTGGGTATAGCCCCGTCCATGGCTGAGATTTCGGTCTCGGGTTCGGAATCGGTGATGGAAGAATCGGACGAAGTGTCGTCGCCTAACTTCGCGCACCGACTGATGCTCCTGCGTCGGTTGATATTCTCGATCACGGGTGCAAGTTCGGTAGTTCGACTTCTTGTACCTACCATGCACCAACAAAACCAAGAAAGTAATCAAACGCACCTGAACAATGAAAGTGAGTAAAAAGAAAAAAATAAAAA
This sequence comes from Euphrasia confusa, assembly GCA_954870475.1. NCBI lineage: Eukaryota > Viridiplantae > Streptophyta > Magnoliopsida > Lamiales > Orobanchaceae > Euphrasia > Euphrasia confusa. The sequence goes on from OX940965.1 coordinate 12,887,366, forward strand.
GAAATTGTTGCAAACACCTAAACACTAATACTAGTGCCTAAAGTGTTCCCCGGCAACGGCGCCAATTTGATTAAAGTCGTTTTGTAGCATCACAAATCAAATAACCGAACTAGTTGTCGAAACAACTCGCCCGAGTCGATCTCTCGAGGAACACTACTATCGGCGTATAAATGTTTAATTGTTTGCAACGGGAAATCGAGAGTGAAATAGCATAATGCTCAAGTTTGACTTTGGTTTTTACTAATTCTAAAATTCAACTAAGTAAAGAAAAGACGAGTAAGCAATAAGAAAACAAGAAAATAGGTTTTTAAACAATTTCGGGAAAAGACTAGGGCTTTGGGAATCGTGACTCTTTACTTCGAGCTAGAATTAGAATTTATGATATTGTGTCAACGCGTCTGTTCCCGGTTGGCTTTAACGTTATATCGAAACTCCAAATCGAACCCTATTTAGAGAATCCTTCAACCCTAACCCTAGGTATTAAATTAGCTACTCATGATTTTAATGGAAAAACTATTTAATTTTTGACTTGTGAAATTCATGAATCGATCTTGAAAAAGAATAAAATTAACAAGCAATTATTCTACCAAGGAATTGAAGAACACGAAATTAAAGACAAAGAGAACTTACTAAATCAATTATCAAAGCAAACCAAGGGCACCCGTCGGAGGCTAATCCAACTTTTGCCGAAATTCGATTACAAGAAAAGATTCGAAACCAATGTACGAAACCTAGATGTTACGAGTTCCAAGAGCTCTCAAAAGTGCGGTGAAAATAATATATGAAAAACGATGTCTAAGTTTCTGGGTCGAAGCCCTATTTATAGGTCGTCAAAAGCCGAGTCAAAATCGCGGTCAAAGCTGGATAGGATGGCAAGCGACCGCTTGGGAGGGGGCGCGATCGCCCGCGTCAGGCAGGAGGCGATCGCTTGGGCTGGTGAGCGATCGCCTGGCGCGGGGACAGGCTTCCTGGAATGGAGGGCAGGCGATCGCCTGGCAGGGGGCGCGATCGCCTGGGCTGGTGAGGATGCGATCGCTCAGGGAGGCGAGCAATCGCCTGGTGTCTTCTGCAGGCTCCCTGGAATCTGGGGCGATCGCCTGATCCTGGGCTGCACCGGCTTCACCTCGACTCGACTCGTTCTAGCTCCTTTCTTCGTCCTTTTCGACATTCGCAAGCTCACGTACCTGCAAACTCAACAAGCGCATCAACGTACCAAAGCCACGAGAAATAAACCAAGAAACAACTACGATGAAACGACTCACACACAAATGGACACAGAAAAACGGCACAAAAACAAGAACGTCACTTTAACAAATCTCCACCTTGACGAGAATCCACACGACTCCAAGCCGCCCTACCTTCAACGACCATAAACTAATTTTTCTTTCTTTCACCCAGCCCCGCAGGGCTCACTCAAAACATGAGCAACCTAAGTTTGAACCACACCCAAACTTAGTACAAGAATGCGAAGTTGCACCGATCATCCCTTGGGTACCACCAAGCTCTATGACCTTCACGCAATTTCCATTCTCAAATCTCGCCTTCCCACTACTATCAGCACCACCTGCATTCACCAATACTCCAGTGCTATCCATAGTACGCCTAGGCTCGATTCTCCAAATTTGAATACTATTCGGGTTAGTATTCCCGGTGTCCCCGACACCAACACACATGCGCATGACTTTTAAAACAAGGTGATCCCGACTCACCTTCCAGCGAATGACTTCCTTGGACAGAGGCAGTTGTCCACTTGGTAATTGTGTTTCCGCATAGCTCATACAATCCACCAAATCTTTCTCTCTCCTCGCAAAATAAGTCGCCCCGACTTACTTTCAACACTCCACCTTTACCGAAGTTGATACCCATTCGGATCTAAGGTCTATGAGAGATAAGATTACCATTCAGGACCGGAACGTACCTTGCATTACCGAGGGTTCGAATATGCCCATCGACCATCTTGATTCTCACAGTTCCCGTGCCGCGTATCTCACAAGATGTATCATGCCCCATGACCACCGATCCACCGACACAGTCGAACATCTAGAATCCAAGATCCACCCCTCACACGTTCCCCAAATCAGAGACAACCAGGAGTTCCCCATCAAGAAAACCTTCTTCTCCAGAATTGGCCACCTTCGATTCCTTACTCCGATTCATCAGGGCCTGACAGTCCCCTTTCACGTGGCCCTTTTCTTTGCAGTAGTGACAAACCCCCTAGAATTTCTTCCATGCTCCACCTTGGCCATTAAGAAATTCACCTAGATTTTCATCACTCCCTTTTTCTTGTAGTAATGACAAACCCCCTAGAATTTCTTCATCTTTGCCCAACCCTGGACATCAAGACATTTCCCCGGATTTTCACTACTCAAAACCTCCTTCATCATCTCCCTCGATCGCAAAGCTGCGACCGCATGAAACAAATTACTTGAGGGATAGAGTGCAATTATACCTCACCTTTCTATTCTTCCATACCTTCTCTTGTGGCTCCATCGCGCTTGACACCGTCCATGCTCCAGCAACGCATCATCAAGATCCATGTTGGTTAGAACCACAGGATCGTAACCTAGCTCTGATACCACTTGTTGTGCACTTTTACGATGTTGTGACACCACTTGTTGCGATATTGAAACACTAAATCGCTCACGACTCTCGAAATATATATGAGATGCGAAGAAAAAGATAAACGATAAGAACGAACACACAAATTTTACGTGGAAACCCAAAACACGGGAAAAAACCACGGGAAGAAAGAAAATTCACCACATCATTAAGGTTTACTATAATTCACTCTATTGCACTCTATGATTTTTGTCTACCGGAGAACCCCAATTTATAGGTGTAGAAAACCTATCAAATTGGAAACTATTAGAATTAGGAATAAATCTTTTTTCTAATTTATGACTCTTTAAATTAGTAAGGAATATAATTATATTCTCAATATAATTATACTATTCCTAAGCAAATTAAAATTGGACAAGTTTAAACCACATGAATCGAACCGCCTGCAACTTCAGCATCAGGAATTCACAATCACGTCCCACTATTAATTAATTCACGTCATCATGAAATCACCACAATACCAATTAATTAATTCCGTAGTCGTAGCTAGTCGTGTGTATATTTTCGGCTCGATCACTTTATCATAGTCTTGTTTCCGTTTCGATTCGAGTCACACTTTAACAGATGTTGTGGGAAATGGTTGAATTTTCTGGTTTTTGTTGTGACCAAGTTTCATGGTACATAGTTCTTGCAATGGACCATATTTGTTGAAGATGTTGAGTAATGCAGGTTGATGGAGATCAAGTATACCATGCAGTAGTATGAGTTTATATGTGTGGGGTTCTATATGCAATATTAGTTGACTTGAGGGACTTATTTGTAATAAGTGTAGTTAGTATATATTTGAACTCCTTTTGTATTTTTCATTATTCAGTGAAATGAAAAGAGTTTTTCCGCTCTCTGTTTTCCCCAAATTTCACTTTGCATCTCTTCTCTGAAAACTCGAATCTGAACAATGGAGTTTGAGCTGTATAATTCTTCATGGTATCAGAGCGGCACTATTGTGTCTGATTCTTCTTAAAATCGTTCATTCAGCTCCTTCTCCTTTCTTCTGTTTTTGTGTTTGCTACGATGAGCACTTCGAATTCGAATTTCAGATCTACTCTCGGGGAAGCTTCAAACTTTTATTATCTCCACAATGGAGACAATCCAAACACCATACTGGTCTCACCAGTGCTTGACAGCCGGAATTACTTTGCGTGGCGCAGATCTATGGAGATCGCACTAGGCTCGAAGAGGAAGATGAGCTTCGTGAATGGAAATCTGCCTAGGCCAGCAAAAACAGATCCAAGCTATGAAGACTGGCTGCAGTGTGACCTAATGATTTCAGCTTGGATCATGAATTCCTGTAGTAAGGAAGTAGCTCAGTGTATCCGTTATGCAGCAGATGCAGCTGAGATGTGGTCTGTGTTGCAGCGAAGATATGGACAAGGAAACGCGCCACGGCTCTATGAATTACAGACAGCTATCAATTCCCTTCGACAAGGTAGTCTATCTGTTACTGAGTATTATAACAAACTTGATGGATTGTGGAGTGAGTGGAATCAGTTTCACAGGAGTGTTCCTTGTAATTGCCCTAGCTATGATTTTCTGAGTGGGAAGTACAGAATCATTCAGTTTTTAATGGGGTTGAATGAGAACTTTGGTGGAATTAGAGGACAAATCCTAGCTATGTTGCCTCTACCTTCTATGGATCAGGTGTTCAGTTATGTATTACAAGAAGAAAGTCATAAATCTGTGGTTCACAGCATTTCTTAAGTATCTGCTATGAATGTTAGCAAAGGTAAAGAGCCTGCATCTCATAATGATTCTGCTACTGGTGGTTCATCTGATAGTAGTGCTCAGTATGTAAACAAAACTGGTCAGAAATGGGGAGCTGCTGGGAAACCTACATGTAGCCATTGCAAAATGGAAGGTCATGTGAAAGACAAATGCTATAAGCTGCATGGGTATCCACCTTGGTTTAAGTTCAAAAATCAGCAAGGGAACTCCAATTCTGGACAGAATAACAATGGAGGCAATGGTGTGCTTGGATCTCATCCTTCAGCTCAGATGGCTTCTGGATCACAGAATAATGATGGATCTTATGTAGTCAGCAAAGAACAGTATACTACATTGATGCATCTGTTTGGGAATCGGAGGGTGGCACCTAATTCTTCTCAGTCACCAACACCTTCAGTTCACTCTTCAGTTTCTTCATCCTCTAGTTGCATGGCCTCTGGAGGTAATCATTTCACCTCTACCAGCTCACCACATCATTCTTTTACTGTGACTCCATCCCCAGTTTGGATCATAGACACTGGTGCAACTGATCATATGATCAGTTCACAAGCCCTTTACACTCATAATGTGATTCCTTATCATTTGTCTATCAACTTACCTAATGGTCAGGTTGTTATTACTAGTCACAAAGGTTCTGTGACTGTTTCACCTTCTCTTACCCTTTACAATGTTCTTTGTGTACCTCAGTTCCATGTGAATTTGTTGTCTGTCAGTACACTGTTGAAAACCACTCCATATCAAGTCCTGTTTTCTAAGTCTGGTTGCACTATACAGGACTCACATACTCACCAAGTGATTGGCATGGGTAGATATGATCAGAGTTATACCTGCTTTCTTCTCATTCTCAAGTCTTCACCACTTCTACTTGTAAAGGGCTTTGGCATTCCTGGTTAGGTCATCCTTCTTTGTCTAGAATGACTTTATTAAAACCTGTTATTTCTGGTGTTCTGAATTCCAATAGTGAAGTTTGTAATATTTGTCCTTTGGCCAAACAACATAAACTTCCTTTTCCTCAAAGTGTGTCTGTTTCTCGTGAACCTTTTACTTTAATACATTGTGATTTGTGTGGTCCCTTCCCAGAGCCTACCTTTGATGGTTTCAGTTATTTTCTGACCATTGTTGATGATCACACAAAGTATACTTGGTTGTGCTTACTTCAAAATAAATCTGATGTTAAAGCTAAATTACAATCCTTCTATACCATGGTTCAAACTCAATTTAATACCTCCATCAAAACCATAAGAACAGATAGGGGTACTGAGTTCAACCTCACTGAGTTTTTTGACTCTCATGGGATTATACATCAGACATCTTGTCCTTATACTCCACAACAAAATGGAGTAGTTGAAAGGAGGCAACAAACAATTTTCACAATTGCCAGGGCTCTTAAATTTCAGTCTGGAGTACCACTTTCTTTCTGGGGCTATTGTGTTTCCACAGCTGTCCATTTACTCAATAGAGTTCCATCTCCTCACCTTGCTAATACATCACCATATGAGCTCCTATTTCACCATATCCCAGATTATACATATCTCAGAGTTTTTGGCTGTTTAGCATACATGTCTAATCATTTGCCTCATAAAAGAAAATTTGATCCCAGGGCCCATGAATGTGTGTTTATTGGATATCCATCTGCCTCTAAGGGTTATATTCTTTATGATCTTAACACACATTCCATTCATCATTCCAGAAATGTCTGTTTTGTTGAAACCACATTTCCTTTTCTTTCATCCAATAATTCTGAACCTAATGAATCACATTTCATCAATGTGGATTCTTCTTCCATTCCACATATTCCCTCACCTCCTTCATCTCCTATTTCTGCCCCTCATTCTCCTGAACCAGTTGTTCCTCATGATTCAACTCCAGCACCACCTGTCAGAGTTCAGAGAAATAGACACCCTCCTGCTCATTTAAATGATTTCATTTGCTACAATGCAAGTGTTCACTTACCACCTTCTTCTGAGCCATCTAGCTATGCAGAGGAAGTTGTCTATCCTGAGTGGCAACAGGCAATGCAATCTGAATTACAGGCTTTGGATCAGAATCATACTTGGGTTATTACTGATTTGCCTCCTAATAAAGTGCCCATTGGTTGTAAATGGGTATTCAAAATCAAACACAAGGCAGATGGTTCTATTGAAAGGTATAAAGCCAGACTAGTGGCTAAAGGGTACAATCAACAAGAAGGGTTAGATTATGAAGAGACATTTGCTCCAGTTGTAAAAATGACTACTGTGAGAGCCTTGCTGGCCTTAGCTTCTGTCATGAACTGGACCCTTTCTCAGTTGGACATCAATAATGCATTTCTGCATGGTGATCTCTTGGAGGATGTTTATATGACTTTACCAGAAGGGCTTGCAAAACAGGGAGAGAGTCATGTTTGCAAGTTGCTCAAGAGTCTTTATGGACTGAAGCAAGCCAGTAGACAGTGGTTTTGCAAGCTCTCTGGGGCCTTATTGGACTATGGTTTTAAGCAATCACAATCAGATACTTCTCTATTTACTTTGAATACTGAAACACAGGTTCTCATTATTTTGGTGTATGTGGATGATTTGATCATTGCTAGTAATAATGAGTTCTCAGTTGCAAAGGTTAAAAGATTTCTGGATGATGCTTTTCACATCAAAGATTTGGGAAAGTTACATTTCTTTCTGGGACTTGAAGTTGTGCAGAATGCAGATGGTATTCATGTTGGACAGCAGAAATACATCAAAGAAATTCTGCAGGAGTATGGGTATTCAGATTGTAATTCAACTTCATTTCCAATGGATACAAAGGCCAGATACAGTGTGGATGATGAAGATAAAATTGCAGAGCCAACTGAATATAGGAAGTTAGTTGGAAAGTTATTATACCTAACTATTACAAGACCAGATATCACCTTTGTTGTTCATGTTCTTACACAGTTTATGAATCATCCTTCTACAAAACATTTGGGAGGAGCTCACAGGATATTAAGATATCTAAAAGGGACTATGCAGCAAGGAGTCTTTTATTCAAGAGCTGCAGACATTAAGCTTAATGCCTTCTGTGATGCAGATTGGGCAACTTGTGTGGATACAAGAAGGTCTGTTTCTGGTTTTGCTATCTTCCTTGGAGATTCTTTGATATGCTGGAGATCAAAGAAGCAGTCTGTTGTTGCCAGAAGCTCAGCAGAGGCTGAGTACAGGGCACTTGCTCTTACAGTTTGTGAACTCATGTGGTTGAAACAAGTTTTCACTGATTTTGGTGTGAAGCTTCCAACAACAAGTATTTTCAGTGATAGTAGAGCAGCTCTTGCACTTGCAGCTAACCCTGTTTATCACAGCAGAACAAAACATGTTGATGTGGACTGCCATTTCATAAGGGAAAAGATTCAAGACAAGACAGTTCACACATTGTATGTTCCATCACATTTACAGGTTGCTGATATTTTCACTAAGGCCTTGGGGACTGAGCAATTTCATAAACTGATTTGCAAGTTGGGAATGCAGAGTAGAGGCATTCCAACTTGAGGGGGAGTGTTAAAGATGTTGAGTAATGCAGGTTGATGGAGATCAAGTATACCATGCAGTAGTATGAGTTTATATGTGTGGGGTTCTATATGCAATATTAGTTGACTTGAGGGACTTATTTGTAATAAGTGTAGTTAGTATATATTTGAACTCCTTTTGTATTTTTCATTATTCAGTGAAATGAAAAGAGTTTTCCCGCTCTCTGTTTTCCCCAAATTTCACTTTGCATCTCTTCTCTGAAAACTCGAATCTGAACAATGGAGTTTGAGCTGTATAATTCTTCAATATTGTTCGATTTACCGGAAAATTGAAGCATAGGATGAGCCTATCCACTGTACTTTATTAGTAGGAGATTAGAGGTTCGGTTTGCACTCCATTGTCTCATAATTTGACGAGATGAACAAACGAACGAAGGAAACAAATGACATGTATTGATATTCATATCGGTACGGTAAATCAGAAGAATAAGAAAAACAAAGGATCTCGGTTAACATGGGGGGGTCGGATGTTAACCGATCAGTAGCAACTAGCAAGACTTGGGAGCTCCTATTAGAGTTGGGTACGTAGGAGTTGATTATGGAAAATTTTCATAACCTACGTAGTAATTAAGTGTGTTTTAAGTATGTTTGAATTTCATGTCCCTATATTTTAACAATCTTTTTAGGACTTTTGACTATTTGAAGATTTGTTATGTATTATTATTATTATTATTATTATTATTATTATTATTAATTGAAACGCTAATCCGTTATCGATTTCACCTAATCCACCAATGCCTAGTTGCCTCCATCAATGTTAGAAAAATCTAAGAATTAAAGGAAAAAAAAACAATTTCTATTTTTTAATTTAATTCTGTAAGTAAAATTGTCAAGTCAATACGACCAAAAATCGATTCAAAATCGTAAAAAAACTAATTCAAGGATTGATTTCTTAAAAAATCCATAAAAACACTAAATATAAAATTGGCCTAAATTATTGATGATTTATGATATTACGTCAAAGAATCATAAACATTTTATTACAAAAATAAAAAGTTGTAATCTTATTTAAAAAAAAAAGGTGCAAACGTGGCAGCGTCGGATGAGAGTTGAGAGGAGTGTGTTGGACGATCACGATTGACCCAAAAAATCTCACGTATGAAAAGGGGAGTGGATCGGAATCAGTCCAATAGGTTGACCCACATAGGAGTACTATAAGTAAGTACTGTAATAAATATATTCAATTCAAAAAAATAAAACTATCTAATCTTATTTTATTAAATTACTTATTCTGACGTGCTAACAAATCAAATCACACACTAGTACGACTTTCATTTCCTCTGTTTTCTTGAAATTAAATTTGTTGTTTTTGTGATTTCATCTGAAATCCAATTTCAAGAACACCATGTCGTCGATCGTAGGTAGTAGTAGCACGATGAACGGATCGTCGTCGTCTTCGTCGGGTTTTCTCGAATTCAAGAAACACGCTTCTTTCTTCCTCAAGGAGAAGATCAAGACCGCAAGGCTGACCTTCACCGACGTCACTCCGGCACAACTGTAAGCAATACTATTCTCTATTCATCATCGCTAATTCGATTTCATATTTAATCATTTTTTTTTAAAATATTTATATGTTTTTTTTTAAATATAAAAAAAAATAAAAAAGAGTGGTTGAAGAAGCTACTAATGGGAGCCCGGTCGGGCCGGATGCCATAGCCCTAAAGACGTTGTCAAGGGCAGCTTTTGAAGTGGATGATTATTGGAGGATCGTTGATATCCTCCACAAGAGGTACCTCTACTCGATTCGGTTTCGGTTTTGGTTTCGGTTCTGGTTTCGGTTTTGATCTTGATCGTATATATATGTTGTAGATTTGTGAGATTCGATGAAACAAATTGGAGAAGCTCGTACAAGGCTCTGATTGTGTTAGAGCACTTGCTGACTCACGGCCCTGATCGAGTTTCCGAGGAGTTTCAAGACGACTCGCCCGCCATTCGACGAATGGAGACCTTCCAACACGTCGATGACCAAGGGTAAACAAAGCTATCGCCTTTTTCTTTCTTTTTTTTTTTAAATATGGACTGACCAATTGTGTTCGTTTTCGCAGGTTCAATTGGGGCTTGAACGTGAGGAAGAAATGCGAACGAGTACTCAAGTTACTCGAGAGAGGCCCCCTCCTCAAGGAGGAGAGAGACCGAGCTCGGAAAGTCTCGAGAGGGATCCAAGGCTTCGGCAGCTTCACCCACAGGACTTCCTCGACTCCATTAGTCGACAAGGAATTCACCAGATCCAACTCAGAGTTCAATGATCAACAAGACTCCAACGAGGGAATCAGTCTGTTGGGAGAGCAGAATCAGAAACATAACTCCTCTGGAGTTCATCAGCATCATCTTCATCCTTTCGACGAAACCGAGCCCCTAACTGCCGTGTCACTTCTTTCGACAGCAGATGAACCTTGACAGAACCGATGAAATTGAGCAGCATGTAACTCAGTTTTTGCATTATGGCAACATGGAAATGTTCAATGAACAATGTGTGTGTTTTCTTCTATGTAATAAAACCAGTTACATGATGATTCTGTTTTTTTCGACTGATTCATGGTAACATCTATATATATATATATATTTACGCGCGAATCGTCAAGAGGTGATCTGGAGATTCGCGAGCCAGTCTTGAATCGAAAGCCTCAGGGCATAGTTTGGAGTCAGCTCCAAGTGATGCAGCTTCAAGTTAGTCATCGGAGATGTGTCTCGCCCACTCCCCAGCCATCCACGCAACGCGTCCCCTTCATACGTGAACCCATCGGCCGCCACATGAGGGTCATGCATTATTTCCTGAAACCTAGTTCACACAACATCAGCACAACACAAACCACATTTCACTCGAACTCAATCATTAGAACAAGAATCGCTACTTACGCGAAGAATCGGGCATAAGAATAAAGACGGCACTGTCAGATCTTCGAGGAACGACACGCACTCCAGCTCCCGAACGAGAGACGGGGTCAGCTCGGGCCTATCTCGACTGTTCGGTTCGCAGCATTGCAACCCCAACTCCACCAGCCTCCGAGCCACGTAAGTCGACCACTCTCCGGCCGATGAGTCCAAAACAGATTCCAATTTTCCCACCGAAATCGCCCTGCGAACCTTGCTGACTATTCGTCTCTTGATCTTCCCTGTAACCAGCTGAAGTACGATAACACCGAACGAATAAACGTCGGACTTACGGGTTAACGACCCGGTTCTGAGAGACTCGGGGTCCGTATACAAACAAGCCCCGCTCGAAGTGGAGCAGCAACGGAACATCTGGCTCGGGTCGATAAGCGTGTTGTCGACGTAGTCGCTTATTTTGCATCGATTTTCGGAATCCAAAAATAAATTCTCGGGCTTCAAGTTTCCGTGCACCATTTTGTTCGATTCGAAGGCGTGCAGGTACAGAAGACCGCTCGCAATGTCGAACACAATCCGCGCTCGGGTCTTCCAGTCGAGGGCGCTGATATTCCTCTCGTTGCAAAAGTAATTCTGGAGGCTGCCCCCAGGCAGATACTCGTAAACGAGCGAGCATGATTCTGGGCAGACTCCGATCAGTTTCACGAGACGAGGGTGGTGTAGATTGCCTAAAGCTCGAACCTTTAACAAAAAATAAGAATCGATTAGTTAGAAACGAAGAAATAAAGGAGAGGAGAGAGCGAAGAGCTCGTATTTACCGCTCTATGGAACTCTGCATGCAGCTTCTTTACAGCAACCTTCCTCCCTGAAATCTCTCCCCTGTACACAACCCCGTAGTCTCCCACCCCAATCCTCAGACTCTCGCAGAAGCCGGAAGTGGCATCGGACAGAACATCCGACGATAACAACTCTGGGATTTCACAAGTATCTTCCTTTGCAGTTTCGCACGTCTCGGGATCGCTCCATTCGTCGAGCCATTTTGAGGCCTCGTCTGTCTGCCCCTTGAGCTTCTGCGTCTCGCTCCTAAGGCTCGAGATGGAAGCTTCGATGAGCCTCAGCTCCTCGGAAACTTCTTCACACCTACGGTTGGCTTCCTGAGCACGGCTATCCAGGAGAGTTATATTCCGTGTGATCTTCTGCAGCTGTTGTGTCGTTTTTTCCCTCTCTTCTAGGAGCTTCTCTTGTCCTTGTATCGTGATTTTTAGCGTGTCCTCGGCTTCTATTCGCGCTCTTTCTTCCTGAGAACGAGCTGTTTCCATGGCCTTGACCTGTTTACATTTACCATCATCAAGAGATTAGATGAAGCTAAGAAAATGAAAGTATAGGGATATGACAATCACCTTATGAAATGCTTCAAGAGCTTCGCCTTCCATTATTTTCGGCTTAAGGAGCCAAAGAAATGCTTCATCCTTTGACTCATCGACTTCGTGCTGTAATTCTACGAGCTGAGTGCGTAAGCACTCTTCCACCGACTTTTCGCTTGGAACCACAAACTCATCACCTCCGAAGCTCTCTTTTCCCGAAGAAGACGCGCTATGGCTGTAGAGCGTATCACACGGACTTCTCAGAAACTGCACGATGAAGTTATTTCTAAATCCTTTTTTTTTTCGTTTTCATGCAAATCGTTTTATAGCGAAGAATAAAAACCTCATTTTGGTTACGGTTTAAGGGCCAAGGCATTATTAGGCCGTGTGAAACGGGATCAGCTGACTGAGCGTTTGGGCTTGCGGAAGGAGGAGGTCTTTTCCAGATGAGCTTTCGTTTGTTAACGAACCACATCTCACAATACGACGGGACGTGTTCTGCAACGTAGCTGGCCTTGCAAGAGGTTATTTTCGCTTTCATGAATCTGTGTCAAAGTTAAGAATGATTTCAAGGAACTCAGGACAACAGTTTGAACTCGGGAGAAAAACGAAACATACCCTGCTGGGGTTCCGAGGACGAGTTTCTTAATGATGTGTAGGTTTACTAAATCCACAATTCCTTTGTCGACTTCGTCTGTTTCAGCCGTGACAACTCTCGCCTTAACCTGCACATAGCGAATAACCATTTCATTACTACTGTAAGATGGACAAGTCATTAAGCATACTATACAGAAAGTAACGAGGATTTGGGATGAAATATATGTACCTGTGATCTTCGACAAGCCGTCAAGTAAGCAGATAACACATTTGAAGTCTCTTGTCTCTCCTCCTCTCTGAACGCTTCCACCATTTCAGGATTCGCTCGACTAGCTGGCAATTTCCCCACTGCATAGCATTTAAGCAAAACACGATATATATTTTCAAGTAGAAAACAACACAGCCAAGAACAAGATAGATAATCACATAATCATACAGAGCAAATCTAAACTATGCCTTGACGCGCTTCGCTTCATCACAAAGTTATTCGCTATTCCTAAACACCGAGATGTTGATTATGACGATCTCTATCCAAATACAACCAAGTAAATCACATAAACAAGAATCGAACCACTAGCGCATTTTGAAACACCCATATAACCCCACCACGGCAAAGAACCGACCAAAAATCACAGAGGAAAAACAGCCCCCTGCCGAAAAAATGGAGCTCTCGAATGGAGGAACCAAGTTTCTTTCTCTCTAGTAACCATCAAGCCTATTCCTAATATAAACACATTGTAGAATATAAACAGAGCAGCTCTGTTTTTTTTTTCTACTCACAAAACCACATTTACATAAAAATATTTACAAATAAATTAATTAATGAATAATCCTTGGATAATTAGATAAATCGGCAAGATTTAAGAAAAAAATTGATTAAAAGCTTACGTGGAGTTGGAATGAAGGGAGAAGGCCGATGCACGTGAAGCAGAACAATTTCATGCCCTTGAAACATACTGAGGCTCCACTGCAGCAGAGCCATTGTCTTCGCCGCCGACTTCCCCACCGCCACGTGGACGATGTCTCCGCCGCCGATCGCCGCCGGCGATGACCCAGAGAAGAAATCTTCGGCCGGGCGAAGATGGTCTGTGGGAGACGCCGTCATTCGGAAAGGTAATGCTTATGCCGGCGAAATAAGCCCTCTTCGTTCTTGTCTCAGGTGCGGGGAAATGATTTTTGAAGTGTTTTAAAGATTCTTTTTTTATTTAAAAAAAGTGCCTTTTTTCTTTGGGGTCAAAATGTGTTGACTTTTATTTGGATTTTTCTCCTTCAGACAGCTCATCTGTGTATCCTACAGAATGAGCTCGCGTTGACGGTTGGAGTTTTTGTTTTTTTGTGTGATTCGGAATTTCGGATATGCCCACGCGAACTTGAATAATACAGTAGTTAATTATTAGTCGGATAATATTATCTATCTTGAAAATTGTTAAAAATACGCGTATAAATAACTCACTTTCAAGTTTCAATGGGAAAGCTACTCTTTTCTTTTTCACCAGGGAGCAAGCAACCCGTTGATTGATCTCGACTTTATCAGCTAATGAACGTCATTCGTCGGATCATGTGCTCCAAGTAGAGACCGAAGATCTTGAGTCTTAAACGACAAATATGCCCTCACAAATTTATACTCCAAAAAAAAAACAAAAATGTTGAAAAAAATATGGTTTAGCACAAATCACTGATTGAAATGAATATATGTATACATACAAGTACAGTTTCACAGGCAAACACACCCTGCAAATACACATTTGCTTATTTTCACAAACCAACAAACCAGATCATGCACACAAGGCTTTGCTTGCTCTATATGATAATCGGTGGGCCAAAAGAATCCAATGCTTGATGGAGTATTATTACGTGTCGAGGTTCAATGCCTTCTCGAGGAGTTCGCTCTCGGCCGCTATCCTGTCGGACCCACGTCCCATTCTCCCGAACGAACCTATCGCCGATAAACCCTTAAAGCTGCTACTCCCCTCGCTCGAGTTCCTTGACCTCCACGACTTCCTTGGCTTTGCGAGGCTGCTGACTTCACGATCCTTTTCGTTTCTTGTTTTCACGTTGGCGGCAATTAATCTGACTATATTGCTCCTGCAGAAAGGGCAAAGGGGCACAGATGGGCAGGCAGTTGTCGGGTCGGGCTTGTTATGGCAGCACAAGGCCAGCGTGCATTGCGCGCACATTCGGTGGCCACATTCTTGGACTTCGATCGTGCACACTTGATCAAAACATATGCAGCAAAGATCTGTATCACTTGCCTGCAAATGAATTTAAATTATAAAAATAAGTAAAAAGGTTGGAACGTATTCTTGCTAAATGTAGTAAAAATTACCATGGATACGTTATCGATTTCAGAGTCGGACCCTGATGGGGACGCCAATGAGTAAAGGGTTCCCTTTAGGATGGATTTTTCCCTCTCCCTGTTGGCCTCCATCAGGGCATTTTCTAGGAGAGCTTTCGCCTCCGGATTCAGCTCACTTATGAACTTGAGAGGTGATGGCCAGACGAGAGGCTCTGCGGATGAAGGGTTCAGCAAAGCCGCACATGCTCCATGGTGACTCCTTATTGCGACAGCATATGGTATTCTCCTAAAAATTGTGACGGAAAATCTTAGATTCGTAGATTTCGAGTCCACCTCAATTTGAGTTGTTTGGAATCCAATTCTTCTCTTAAATTCAAATACAACCCAAGGCCAGTGAAAAACTCACATTTCATAAAAGAAATTCATAACTAGTGAGGTTAATTGTCAAAACCAAAACACAAACACGATGTTTAAAACTATTAGAATAAAAAATAAAATACCCTGATGCATCTCTTTGAAGTCGATCGGCACCCCAAGCCAGCAATTCCCGAACGCAATCAAGAGAACCACTTCTTGCTGCCAAATGAAGGGGAGTACTGCCCGGAAACCTGTATAACGAAAAGTGTAAATTTGACCGGCGCCAAGTGAAAGACATGAGAACATATTTGCAACTCCAAGGTTATTACTATTACCCGTATCCGCTAGTCGAAGCACATACAAGAGCTCCGTTGTCCAGTAGCAAATGGACGCATTCGGGCCGTCTTTGACGGGCTGCTAAATGCAACGGTGTTGCTCCTTTACCATCTCTAATGTTCACAAACCGAGAATACCCCCTACGAGTTTCGGTTCACATCAACAATTAGATCGCGTTAAAGAACACAGCAGGAAAACACGGAAATAGCGTTCCGATCCTACCAAGAGGATGCCACCTGGGAGGTTCGGGCCGCAGAAAGAACGAGCTGCAGGGAATCGGAGTGGCCATAGTATGCGGCGTAGTGCAAACACGTTCTTCCGTTAAGTGAATCGAACATTAAGATCTGAACCAAAAATCTAAGTTAGCTACACAGTAGCATTTTCGGTTCTTACTTCGATTCTTAGTTGTTACACTTACATTGGCACCAGCTTCGATCAGCTTAATCACACAGGAGATCTTGCCGTGCATCGCCGCCAACATCAACGGAGTCTGTTACGCATATTCATCGAAATCACAATAACCCAATTAAACCATTTTCAAGCAAATGGCACCGAGAACATAATCGAAAAAACACAGAGGATGAAATAAACCTGTTTATGCCGATTTAGCAAATCCGGTTTCACAGATCGATCGAGAAGCAATGAAAGAATCTAAAACCCACGAAATAGAAACCAATCGAAATCAAAACAAATAAAAGAAAAAAAAATGAATAATAGGAATCAATCGAATCGAACCTCGATCTGGCCATTGGCAGCGGCTATGTGCAAAGCAGTGTTGCGATCGTAGAGGGTGGAATGAAGAAGAAGGTTCGAATCCCTCTGTATAGATGCTTCGACTGTGTCGAAATCCCCCAACTGAACTGCACTGAAAAATCCCTTCTCCTCACTTGCTCGGCAACTCAGCCCCTGGCCCATTTTTTTAATTGTTGTTTCTTAAGAAATTGTGATGTGCATAATGGTTTCGGCGGCGGTGGATGTTTCTGTGATGGTGGTGAAGGGCCTGCACCACCGTGGAACGAGGCGGAGATGGATGGATGGTGGTGGTGGTGGTGGTGGCTGAGAAGGAGAGGGCACAACGTTTTTATGCATTTACTAGGAGTGAGTATAAATTATTAAATAATATAATAATGTTGAATTTCAAGCTGCCCGGGTAAGGTGTCGGGGGGCACAGTACAGGAAGTGGACTTGGACAACGGGTAGCGCTGAGATATTTTTCGGGCAGCTTGATTTTTAAAAATATTTCGGGCAAATTGAAATAAATTGAATTTAATTGAAAAAGAAAAATATTAGTGAGACCAATGGATATTGTCAAATGTCAATTCATGTCTTTTGCTTATAATGGAGAGATATTTTTATTTATTTATGTAAATTTTGACAATAAAGATTTTTTAAAAAATATGCATTACTTATTATTTTGCATTTTTTTGGTCAATTTAAATGTTGGAAATTGTACATTTCTAAATGTCAATGTGAACCAAATTCAATATAATGTGACTTTGAGATATTATATTATTTTACATCTTCTTTCTTCTCAAGTACTTCAATATGAAAATATTTTATTTGATGGATAGTACATTTAAGTACTTTATCTCATTTGGTGTTAAATTAATAATCATATTTCTTTTATATTTTGTATAAAAATGTGACTAGTGGTATGAAATAACGATATTACAGTATGCATATATTCTTATAAACATGTATAAATTGTATTCACCTGAACCTAAGTATCCATGTCGATTATGAAAAATAAAATTTCCAGTATTTAATAACATTGTTGTGTTTATTAATTTTTGAATTTTATCAAAATTAATATTAGATGAAATCATACTCTTAAAATTTTAATAAATTAAGTTAATCAAGTTGATATATTCTCATTATTTTTATATTTCAAATTCATGTTTAATAAGAAAAATAAAAAAAATAATTTGGAGGAATGATTTTAGATATATACTGTATTAACTTAGTTTAATTTAGAATATTGTTTAAACTTTAAACTAATATTTTCCCTATTTCAATAATTATTTAAATTAATTTTGTACTTTAACATATAATTTTAGTCTTTACTTTATTTACTTAGTTTTTAAATTATACTTACAATTATTTTTTGCCCAAAAAGAAAAAAATCAAATTAATTCCATTTTTCATCCAAATCATTTTAAGACCCTTAATTTCTATTCAGACGAATCCCGTAAAAAAAATCTGAGTACTGTTTAATATCAATACCTATATCAGCACAAGTGCTATATGCACATTACCGGAATGACAGGACTGATTGACACCTTTCAATTTTTTTTTTTTTATTATTTAATTAAAAACACGTTTTTCAATAAAATTAATTAAAATTCATTTTTACGAAACGTAAATATTTTTACATTTATGAAATCTACAAAATACGCACATAATATAAATATCAATTTCAAATATCAATTAATTCATGCGTTTCTACTTACTCGTGTACACACAATTAAATTCGTCATGAATTTTAAAAAATACTTCATTTATAGTTTTTGAAAATTTCGGAATAAATATAAATAAATACGACGAGACTTTTAAAGTATAAAATTGCAATCGAAAATTATAAAAACATTGAAACACTTTTTTATAAAATTGTGATGGAAAAAAACCACATTTTTCGAAAATATTAATTAAAATTCGTTTTTACGAAACTTAAATATTTTCACATTTTTTAAATCTACAAAATGCACACGTAATATAAAATAATATAAACATCAATTTTAAAAAATCAATTATACTTACTCGTACACGCAATTAAATATGATCGTCCCCAGTGAATTGTGGTGCAGTGGACGGCCATAAGTTGTATGTTTTAAAATTCATCACAAATTTAATTGTAAGTATAATTGATATTTAAAAATTGATTTTTATATTAATTTATATTACGTGGCATCTTCTAGATTTCAAAAATATAAAAATATTTAAGTTTCATAAATACGAATTTTAATTAAAATTTTCTAAAAACGTGTTTTTTTTTTATTTTCGATCGCAATTTTATAAAAGGTGTTTCAATATTTTTATGATTTTCAATCGCAAATTTATACTTTAAAACTCTTGTTGTATTTGTTTATATTTATTCCAAAAATTTTAGAAACTATTTTTTAAAATTTTGAACGAATGTAATTGCGTGTACGAGTAAATAGAAACGCATGAATTAATTGATATTTAAAATTGATATTTATATTACGTGTGTATTTTGTAGATTTAAAAAATGTAATTGTAGATTTCAAAAATGTAAAAATATTTAGGTTTCGTAAAAATAAATTTTAATTAATTTTATTGAAAAACGTGTTTTTTAATTAAATAATAAAAAAATAAAAAAATTGAAGGGAATCAATCAGTCTTGTCATACCGGTAATGTGCATATAGCACTTCTCCTATATCAGTACTAAATTGTCGTTTAATATTTGTTGAATATTTTGACATTTTTCTTTTTAGTCTGTCCGTAACAATAAAAGTAATCATTAGAAAAATGATTCTTACTCTTTTTACTCTTATCTTTTAGCTTATTATTTTTTTTTTATAATTTATAAATGTTAGAAATTTTCAAAATTTTTCTAAATCTCAATGCGAACAAAATTCAATATAATGTGACCTTGCTATATTAGTATTATTTTAAAGCTTATTTTAATTGAGTCCTGTAATATGATTTTTTTTTTATTTGGTGTATAGTACAATTCATGTGCTTTATAATAATTATTAATGAATTATATTCTTATAAAAAGTAATTATAAATCGCATTCACGTGAACCTAAGTATCCTTATTGATTATGAAAAATGAAACGCATAAAACCTTAATAAAGTTAATGAAGTTGATATTCTCATTATGTTTAATTGTTTATATTTCAAATTCATGATTAATAAGAAAAATAAAAAAAATAATTTGGAGGGGTGATAAATAATTTAGTTTAATATAGAAAATTGTTTAGAAATATTATTTTCTCTATTTTATTGTTAAGACTTTTTTTTTTCACACATGTTTTTTGTTCAACTGATCAACTAACTGACTTAACAATCTTTGAGCTAACAACATTGACTATTGTTAGACTTTCTATGTTTAACTGAAAAATTAATAGTTGATATTAAAAAAAAAATAATTAATTATTTTATTTTGTAATATTTTATTTACATTTTTTAAAATTTTAATTACAACTATTTTGTTTTTATATTTAAAAATATATATCTATTATTTACTTTTTGCTGAAAAAATAAATTTTCAATTTAATTCAAAAACGAGTTCATTCAGTTATTTAAGACCATTTATTTTAATTCAGACGAATACGGTGCGGTGAGAAAGAATACACTCTTGTTTGCTCAATATTTTTTGATAATTTTCTTTTTAGTATGTCCCGTAACAATACAAACAATCATTAAAATAAAGAATTATTCTTAAAATTTTATTGTAAAAAAATCTCATCTATTTTTTGCTCATTTTTTTTTATTAATTTACTAAAATAATTTTACCTCAAACTTTTTAGTTGAAAATTTAATAAAACAATATTTGAAAGTAAATGTATTATTTACTTTTCAGCCCCAATAATATTCAATAATTGCCCTCACTCACTCACTCACAAACTTGCCAAAAATAATTTATGAGGAAATATTGGAAACAACAAAGTCCGACATGGATGCATGTGGTGATGTGGTCCTTTGTTTCCCTTTGTTTTTTATTCTCAAAATTATGTCAAACACTTAATTAATTAATTGAGTAGTATATTATTGGCCCCATTACATACACAAATTATAATCATGTAATTTTGTTGTTTCTCAACTTTTCTCAAAAATCTTACACGAGTTCTCAAAACAAAAAACCCAGATTGTTAATTAGTCGTGTGGCTCGTGACATTATTTTGTTGTATTATTTGTGTGTACGAGTTCGTCGACGTGTGTGGCGATAATGTTATTGTTCGATTATCATTTTGATGGTGATTTGAATCAAAATCATGCGATGAGTTGTTGTTTTCGTGTACGATCAATGCGTGTTTTACTACAATTCTTCAACAATCCAATGCTAGTTAGGATTCATCGTTATTTGACAACATTATTTTATTATATTTTTAAAAATTATATAGCATTTTTATCGGTTGAGATGACTGTTTTACCGTATAAGTGTGTCTATAACTATAAGAAGTTGTACACATTATTAATAAGTACTACTACAATTTTTGAATGGCTTTTAACATTGATTCTAACTTTATGAAAGTATACGATGAATTTAACTATTTAAAGTGCACGAATATTTATTTGATCTTACTGAGAAAAAATATGCATGGATATATTACATAAAGAAAAGTGAAAAAGGAAAAAAAATGGTATATTTAGGTACTATCTCGTGACGAAAATGACACATTTTCTGTCCTTTAAGAAATGAAAAACAAATCTCAACTCGGAGAATATAAGTATTTATTTATTATCTAAGTCCAAATATAGTGTATTTACCTTAATTAATTATTACCTTAATTGGTCCATCATTTTTGTGGAATTTGCAACAAAGTCCTTGAGGCAAAAGATTATGTCGGTTTTCAATTCTACTTGTTTGCGTACTGTATTTACATTTGATTGGTGAGAATAATTAATATTGCAATGATGATATTTCAATAATTATTAAATGATTATATATTAAATGATACTATAATCTTATGAATATTTAATTGATACCTATGAAATCAAAAATAGCAACCCATCAAATTTGATATAGGCTTGGCCTAAACCTAAGACTCCTTACCTCAAGAAATAAAATTCAATTATTCTTGATAATGAATTAAATACATTTTTTTTATTTATCCCATAAATTATTCAACAAGTGGAATGTATTAATTACATTGTTTTACTTACTATACTACTCCATTATTTACATTTGAATCCATCACATTTTCAAAATTCAAATTCCACCCCATCTCAATTTATCCAACCACAACCTCAAAAATCACAAACAATCCTATGATTGAATTGAAATGAATATGTTCTCTATCACTTGAAAAGCTTGTAGATGCTCACTTAGCTACAATCAAGAACACAAATCTAACCTACTTTTTGTTCAATAAATAAAACCAATAACAAAATCACAACGACCTAAACCATATCGAAAGTATCGATATCATTCTCATCGATCAAGATCTACTGCACATTGATGATTGATTCACAAGAAGCCATCGACGACATAGAAAACTCAAAGAAAATCATCCAATCAACTAGCTTCAGAGCTCAGACCAACAACCCTTTTTGATTTCCTCTCAGCCTCCTGAGCCAACAACTTCCTGATCAACTTATCCTCAGCATCTTTCAAGAACTTGAGCTTCGGAGGAGGCGAGGATCCGAACCGGCCTTCCTCGAACAAGGGATTGTTGAACCCGTGATTGTGTTGGTGATCGACATCACCACCATTGCAAGAATCAGACAAGCAAGTATTCGCCTTGATGGTCGGTGATGACAGAGGGGTGAGGAAGAAATCACTCAGGCTCTTCGTCCTCGACCCCTTCCTCGATCGCCTCCCATCCTCGGACTCTAAATCCTCCCTGCTCTCCTCTTTGATCGTGCAGAGAAACCTAGGCGGCCCACAGAGGTTGTGCATCCTCATTATCTCGGATTCAATCCCTTCTTCCCCGAAACCCTTTGCTCCGAAACCATCCTTGGCGGAGCCCACCTCAAGATCCAACGGCTGCTGCTGCTCTCGCCGCCCGAAACAGGGGCTGCCGTCGGCGGCCCTTTTCCGGCTGAAAAACAAGAAACAAGAACCCTCGATTTCAGGGGCGACGGCGGCGGCGCTCGGGTTGCTGCTGCCGTAAGAGATTCTCTTTTTCCACCACAGCAAATAGTAAAGCTCGCCGACGAGACCCATCAAGATGCAGCCGAAAACGAAGCTCAAGCCGATGCCTAACCCACTAAAAGATCCCATTTTTACTACTTTTTTTTCTTCTGAACAAACAGATTCCGTCACCTCGTGCGAAAACCCATATAGATTTAACAATGTTTTCTCCCAAAAAAAGAAGAAAAATAAAAAAACCGAAAAAGGAAACCAAGAAAATCAATTTCTATAGGGGCCCATAATACCTAAATTGCTTTAGGCGCTCGGCCTCTTTTCTTGAAAGTGAATTCAAGCCAAAACGATTGAAAAGCACAAACCTGAAAGCAACTTTTTCACAGATTTTTACAAACGGGAAAAACCCACCACAAAATTAGTGTAAAAAGTGGATCTTTACAGAGCTCTGTTTTGAGGTGCCCCTGAAATACACGCAATTGGGTGTCAGAATTGAGATCCCTTTTCCACACAATTTTGATTCTTGATACGTATCATTCCATGTAATAAAAAAAGGCAAGTTTTTTTTTTTATTTCTTTTTTATTGAGAGAGGAGGTGAGGTGAAGGTGAAGGAGAATGTGAGGGCGATGTGTGTAGAAAATGGTTGGAGGTGTCCCTTCCCCAATGGATATATCATTATCAAGATGGGTTGGCAAAAGCATGCATTAATAAAAACAAAAAAATGTGTTTCTATTGATAATTAATTAAGAGAGGGTGGTTTAGATTTTCCTCACCTGACAAATAAAAGAATTATGGAGTGTTTATGGAGGAATTTAAATGTTTGGAAAGTTATGATATAATGATGATGATTTCTTAATGAAATTTATAATTCTATAAAGATAATAAGATTCAAAGATTTTGAAATGAACTTAAGGTAGGATTCATGCAATGAGAAAATTTTGATTTGGGAATTGTGATGTACTCATGTGATGTATAGTGTGATGTATAGTGTGCTTAGTAGATTCTAGGAATACATTGAGTCAAGATGTTTTGTTTTACAAAATACTAGTACTCACTAGTCGTCCATCCAATTCCTTTGAATTTGGCAGTTATTTTTCATATGAAAATTAAAAAAATAGTCATTCTGTGTCAAATGAATAAACATTTTTTGTTTGTATTTTTCTATTAAAACACACACTTTATCACTCAAATTTATTAATTTAAAAGCAAATATTTCATTTACATAGGTGGATATTAATTTATATATATATATATATATATATATATATATATATGTGTGTGTTAGAAACCGCTTCATTTAAAAGCTCGAACTGTTAGAAAAGTTGGGCAACTAAACATTTATAGTGGGCAACTAGACATTTATAGTGGGCCGAATATATTTTTCAATACTCCTCTCACTTGTGAGTTGAGTTGGGGCAACTAGACATTTATAGTGGGCCGAATATATTCTCCAATACTCCCTTCACTTGTGAGCCGATTTCAACGCACATGGCGGGAGTCGAATCCAGGACCTGCCACAAGGCAGACTTTGATATCATGTTAGAAACTGTTTCATCTAAAAACTCGAACGGTTAGAGAAGTTGGGCAACTAGACATTTATAGTGGGCCGAATAAATTCTCCAATAATATATATCCTTTTTTTTAATATAATAAAATACTCTTGTTAATTTCCTTGTGGGAACACATGTGATCCTTTGTTTGGACGAATTCAAATCAAAATGGAAAGAAGATAGTCTACAAGACTTTCCTTACCCTCCCTCGATTACATGGGAAAAAAGCGAACGACTTTAAAAGGAAAAATCTCAGGTGCAACATCACCCTAGTCACTATAACGGTATATGAGATGCTAGACTGAGAGCAATACTCTTGGTGACATACATCATGATCATACACGTTGAGTGTGTGTGATTGAATGTATATTTAATATACTAATAATATTAAATTGTCGAGTGTGTGTGATTGAGTGTATATTTAATATAATAATATTAAATTTACTTTTAAAATGTATACAGTGTACTTCACTTAGTGTAGCATAGATAAAATTTTAAATTACCGAATATATTTACAAAATTAATCTCTCAAATTCATATTGTAATTCTCATCTTATCTCTATTCGTAAATTAATAAAAAATAATATAAAAATTAAATTATTCAGTTACATGAAAATTTGTTAAATATAATATGATCACACATTTATAAAATCATTTTTTTAATTATTGTAAAATAAATTATTTGCCACAATACCACTAAAAACATCATCAATTTCAATCGTCAAAATCACACCAAACTTTTGATACCTGCACACGTTTCAACTTTAATTTGAAAATTAATTTTAATTTGCGCTCACTTTTAACAATGCTAAGGAGTTGCATTAAATAGGCACCTACAATAAACTCAAGAATACTACTCCCTCCGGCCATTAATAGATGTCACACTTTTCTGGACACGGAGTTTAAGAAAAGTGTTATTTTTTTATTGAAAAGTAAAGATTAAAATATATTTTAAAAGTGAAAAGTAAAGTAGTTGTGAGTAAAGTTTAAAAAGTAGGTGGGGTAAAATAGAATAAAATTGTATATTAAAATGAAAAAGTTAGAATAGTTATTGTTGGACACCCAAAAAAGAAAAGTATGACAACTGTCTTTGGACCGAGAGAGTACTAATAATTAAAAAACATTCATTTATCTTATTAATAATAAAAAATTCAATGTCTCGTAATAAATGTATCATCACTATACAAATCAATACCTATATCTTACTTTAATTGTACTTTCGCCCTTTAAAATATGAAATCCCAATAAAATCATCATTAATAATTAAAATAAATTTATTTTAAAAAATATTTTAAAAATTAAATTTTAGCTCAATAAAATTATAATTTAATAATTAAAAAATCTTTATTTTAAAAAACAATTATTATAAACATTAAATTAACATACATACGTAATGAATATATTAGCATCCAGAATGAATATTTATTCATAAATAGATGAAGATATATAAGTGGGTGTACAATTAGAATTGTATTCGAGAACAAGGTATAAATTGCTCAAATCACAAGTACATCAAATTATATTTATTGCATAAATTTTGAATATTCAATGCATAACTCCTCTTTAAATTAACATGTATGTGCATAAAAAGTCTTTAAATTTGTTTTAAGTTTTGATTTATAGTTCGATTCTTGAAAATATTCAAAATCCCAAGGAGAAATCGATTTTTATCATCACACAGTACAATTTATAATTTGAATTATCTTTTAAAGTTAGGTTCAAGATCAGCCCTGCATTTTCATCCATTTATGTTACTGAGTCTTTTACTAACTGACAAGCAGAGAGGCTGCAACTGAGGAGGATGTTCGTAGAAGACCATCGAGACCAGATCCGATTGGAAATCAACCGTCCCCGACCAAGGCTTGAAGAAATACCAAAATTATACATGTAGAACTAGACATTTCTACGTAGCTGTTGGAGCTACTTTGTATATTAGTTTAGCTCATCTTAGTTTTCAGTATGGAACAATGATGTTTTCACTTTGAAAATCGAACTTGCCTTAAGTCGGCTCAACAACCTAAGTTGATGTGCAAGCAAACCGTAACTTGAACCGATTGGTCTTAAGTTAAAATCCTGCCTTGTGAGATCTGATTCATTCTGAAACTAACAAATTCAGAATATGTGGACTCACGTTAACGGATAAGAGCAGAGAACAAGTTCGTTCCCGTCTTTGTTTCAACCTCATCATATCACGCAAGATTTTGAACATGAGAGGCAAAAACACTATCAACCTAAACAATAAAGTGGTATTGATTATACCTGTATCTTAAACTGACGGCCAGGAAGAAAATGGCCACTACATGACAACGTCAACAGTAACAAATATACAAGGGGTTGTTCACTGTAACTACAAAAACTTGTAACAAATCATATCGTAGTACCCTTCCGCTTTGATCGCTTACTTCTCCTAGGCACAGAAGGAACTGGTTTGCTAGAAGCATATGCCCCTTCAAGAACTTCCTTATCCTGCTTGCAAACACCAAATTCCACAATTAAAACACAAGGAAATGAATGTATGGGTATATGTAACCACTAAGAATATAAAACCCCGAAAACTCAACTAAATGATGTTTACTCAATAGAAAGAACTATGAAACCCTATGTAGCTTCTCTGTCTCAACTTTGACCACAAATATTGACATTCATCCCAAATCGAAGGTCTTGCTTTGAATTGGATATATTTCAGATGAGAGACTAAATTGTGTAACCTTTACAATTTACAAGGACAAAGTAGTCATTGAAAATTAGAGGTAGTTACTAGTTACTTCATTATATTCAATACAGTAACTTTTGAAATAAACTGGAATTTCAGAAATAGGACTTTCAAGTGTTGGCAACGGGGGTTTAGATCGTCACCAGTGAGGCTATTTTATTGTCGAAGTAAAAAGGTTGAGGCATGGTAAGTGTCAGGTGTATAAGGATGATGTGCTCCAGTATATGTATTTTTAACTTTCAAAAACTCTAATAATAGAATAAGTCTCTGATTCGGAAATAATGCTAGAAGGGACAACAATAAAATGGATATGGACCCAGAAATCAAATTCCACAGCACATTTTGACATTGTTTGACGATTCAAATAGCAATTCAGCAGAGGATCGATTCATGTGAAATGGTTGAGCTAAAAAATCACCTTCGATTCAGTTCCATTGTCCCAGTCATCCTCAGACTCGGAATCAGGCGAAGCTGAAACCTGAACATCATCCACAGGCAGTGCCTTGCTCTTTTTCTTCTTCTCTTCATCTTTCAGCTGTCTAAATCTGTTATCAAGTTAATTAGAATCAGGGGATAACAATTCTGAAACAGCACAGAACAAAAATAAAAAGACCTAAAGCACACCTTTCACCCGACTGCTCCGTCTGAGCACCTGATCTCTTTGCACGTCCAGCACTAATTATCCCACTAGCGTTCTCACTCACGACTGGTTTAGCACCACCCAATTTCCGTAGCCATACCTGCTGCGCTGTGCTAAGCACATTATTCGTGAACCTAAAAGATTGTCACCTTTAGTGTTCCATACTTCCCTTACAAGATGTATACTAACATGGACAATTACAAATTATCAAAATTACCAGTATATGGATAACCCAGATGGAACGGACAAAGAAAAGTAGCCAATCATAAGCGGGAGAAACTTAAATACAAGAAGCGTGTTCTTCTGAGCTGGATCATCTGTCTACCAAAATAGGATTAAGATCAGTGCAACATGGCCAGAAGGAAACCATGCAAATGGCAGATATCAAACCTCATGGAAACTTACTTGTGGAGGCTTCATTATTTCCATCGAGACAAACTGTGATACAACAAGAAGAACAGGTAAAACAAGGTATGCTGCGGTATCAGACCAACCAAGTGGTGGATGGCCATCCTGCAAAATAGACAATGAAGGAAACATATTACTATAGGTTCACATCATCAGTTGACATACCTTCATGGTCAAAAGAGAAAAATAATGAAAACTGTAAACCATTAAAGTTTCAATTACCACAAATGGGAATAGCCAGGATATTCCTGCCCCGCTTTGCCGAGCGGCAACTGTTGTTGGTCCCCCCAAAGAAGGAATCCAAAAGAATCCTTCAGTTAGTAGACCCTGTTTGTTTTCAAATTTAGATCATCCCAAAAAAGCTGTCTTAGAACTGATTATAATGAATACGGTAAAAGTATGACACCACAATCAACCAGGCTCATTTGTACCTCGTTTGCCACATTCGAAAGAGCTTGATATAAGCCTATCCATACTGGTATGGTAGCCAAGGTTGGGAGACATCCTGTAATAATCCACTTAATAGAAAAATCAGAAAAAATGTGATGAAAGTGACTTTAATTGCAACAAAACACAGCAGCAATAGCGACCTTTGCGGCCAGAAGAGAGTTTCTTAGGTCAACAAAGAATGTAAATATCAACGATACTTAACCATATTCTGCAAATGACAAACATTTCAGTTTACTTAACTAACTGGAAATAAAATTAACCTGGTTCTAGGAAATATCATATGTACTCAAATTGATTTTGTAATTGCAAAATAATTTATCTTTGGCAGCGCGGAGGGTTAGATATACAACACAGATAGTAAGATCGGTCTTTTAATTGAGTGGATGGAAAAGTGGAACCAACACAATGTAATACGTACGGTGCTGTTTGTAATCAAAATGCTGAAAAGTGGGTAACTTTGAAATTCTCAACATAATAATGAATAAAGAATGACTCATGATGTCCAAGTGATCTATCAAATTGAAATGGGAAAAAACATGAATTGACATATTAAAACAGTTACAGTACCTGCCAGAGGATTGACCCCAGCCTGAGTGTATAAGCGAGAGGTTTCAAGCTGTATTCTTTCCTGAAAGATATAATATACAGATTTAAATATTTAATTCACCTGAGGGCTACTAAAGCTTGTAAACAGCAAAACAACATACATACTAAAGATCTTATCTTACTAATATCACAACTTTAATTACCAATAGAGTTCAAAGAAGATTAGCAACAAGGTTTACAGGTCTAAGCCACCTCAGAAGTCAGAACAGGAAGTTTAATGTTGCGCTTATCATTTGATAAGGTTAGAATAATCAACTAAAACTAATTTATAAACCTGTGCTTGGTTGAGGGCTATCAACATAGAAAAAAAAAACAATAAAAAAAATATCTACGAATCTTAATGTTATTATCTGAAATTAGTTCGATCTCCTTTAGAAAATGAACAGATCACTTGAATATGTACATTTTGTGTGCATCTAATTTCATTTGTTAGCACATTTCCAAAAACTTCTGATGGTGTAACTTTCCTTCCGAGCAACAATTGGAGAAGCTATATGGGTCGCGTAAACAATTCGAAACCAGTTTGAAGGTCTAGCTTCAAAATACAGGATCTTTCTGATTTGCACGCCATTTAACATCAGTTTGAACAGAGACTTTATTGAACATAGACTTTAAAAAATGAAAACTGATTACCTCAACAGTTGAACATAGACTAATGAAATTTTGTCATGTTCAAGTGAACTTCAAAGATTCACTGTGTCAATATGCCTTCAAATAGTAAAGACTCTTCAACTACAGGAACTAAACCATACTTTATATTAGGATCACATTTTGTCAGACTGTTACATCTGTCTTTTGGTTCTCCGTAAACCATTACAATAATCATGATATTCACTAAACTCAAATCATTGACTTCTGTTTAACTACCTTATTTCAGTTTCTAGAAGCCGAAAGAACAGTACTCGGACATTTTCTAAGAAACATAAACAACAATTAACGATAAATAAATAAAAATTGTGTGACAAACACCATTGATGTTGCTTACCTGATTTCCTGCATATCTTTGTTGGATTGCTTTTATCTTTGGTTGAAGATTCTGCATTGCTAGTGTTGATTCAACCTTATATGAAAGAAATGCACATTATTCTACAGAAATAATTCAGGTTTTAAGAGATGTTACCAAAAGAAAGGCTAGAGCAAACTAAGTGGAAATAAGTCAAACAACACACGTATTTACAACACTAACAGTTGCCGAAACAAGAGCATATACCTGTTGCTTGGTCAAAGGTAATGTGGCAACTTTAACAAGAACTGTGAGCAGTATTATGGCAAACCCATAAGAATATGGCACATGAACAGCTGCAAGTCCATCCTTAAGTACCTGATACGAGTAAATACAAGTTTTATATTAAATCTTCGTTACGTCGACGATGGATATTGATATAAGGGTGAAGAACTTCCGGAGAAAAAAATTAATCGCCTTCTAATGCTTGATTATCAAACATTATATAAAGCAGCTCAACATAGCTTTAGGATACCAATGCGTCGTGATCCTACCGTGTGTCTAACATCTGCTCACGTTCTACTATAAATATATAACTAATATATCATCGCCACGTGACAATAAATTGAGTCAAAATTGATAAATAAAAAAAAAAAACCACAAACACTAAAGAACAGACCAGAAAATACTCAGTGTTTACCTTCAAGACAACTTCCATGGCATCCGAAATAAACCCAAACCAACCACCACCTTTTTGAGCGACGACCGAGGAGTCGGAAACGGCCGCGCCTCCGTCCGCAGCCACGGCCGCATCGGCGAGCGTGTAGAGCAAACTCTCAGCTCTTTCGACAATCGCGTTGATATCAACGGAGTGGACCATCGGAGAGAGGCTGAATCTCACTTTTGTGGTGACGCGCCTGCTGTGAGGTAAAAATCCATGGCGGGAAGGAGAAGGGAGAGGAGTCCCAAGGAAAGAAGGAGACGAAATCAGAGACCTCGCCATGGGAATTATCTCGGACGAAGAAGATGACAGAGGGCGGTCACTCACTCTGGTAAGGCCATGTGAGTGGAAGGGAGAAAATGTGGAGGAGATGAATATTATCCGAATCTGTTGTTTGAAATTTGTTGGATACGGAGGGGCCAATAGGCAATAGCCTTGTTTTTTTTTTCTCTAACATGACTCGTCCTTGATTTTCAATTAATTATCTTTTAAGCCCTCGATTTGTAGTTAATTACTTTTTCACTACACAACTTGTTTTCGAAAGACCTAGTTCGTGATGCGAGTATCGTTAAAGACTGGAACATGCTTCATTCAATGAACTCCAGCAAGCTTCGTTTTTGGCCTCGTGCTTGATTTATTTCATGCCTTGCATTGTGCCGATGAATTCCACATTTAAAAAAAAATGGTTACGAACAAGAAAAAAAGGCCAATGTAACGAAACAACTTACTCACAGTTAAAGCATGCTTCCATCATGAAGTTGGAATAAAATGTCTAAATTATGTGTTTTAGAATTACAGGATCGTTTCATACAGAATACAGCACATCTTTGTTCAGGGTGACATCAAACTAAGTTGCATTTTCCAACAAACATCAGTAAAAACATGTACATCACAGTTCACTGTCGTTTAGGTTTCCTGATGTTATCCCAACTAGAAAAGATCATTCCTAACAGAGAATAAAACACAGTTTGTATACAAGTGATGACAAAGTTCCAACAAGAAGAGGGCCAGTACCATGGGTAGAGCAACCGGAAAAAGAGACTTATCAAATGTCGAGGGTATTGCCCAACCTGTAGAACACAATATTAGTTGCTTCTGTTCAGGGTAACTTAATTCATTCAGGAAATACAATATTCAACGATAAAATTTTTCTAGAATATTGAAAAAAAAATTCCTATTCCAAAGATTCTGAAATCTATGATTAGAAATAGATATGCATCACTAACTGGAAGAAGTACCAATCACTCACAGGAAAAAGGAAGTCTAAAGTGTCCCATGCTGCATGACGAACAGCCCTTGTGGGGTACATTGGGCCACCTGGAGATGTGAAGCTATATAGACTCGTTTTGAGTCGGGTACTAGTTGTCATTCTAAGCTCCAGGCCTGTCAAAAATAATTAATAGTTATAAATATTTGCAGACGTGATGTAATTACATGTAAAAAATATATATATAAATTACAGGGAAAAAACGATGCATTTTACAAGTCATCAACAGTTGTATATGAGGAGTAGTACCTTGGAGAACTTTTATCTGAGACAGGTAATGAAGAAGTACTGGCTCCACCTTCAGTTTTTGAAGCTAATAACAGAAATATCAATTTAGCACAAAGGAAAACATATGATGAAGGTAACAACTAAATATTCAAAGGAGAATATCTTTAGTTACCTGATCAGCTAGTTCCATTACGAATATGTCCGAGGCACCACCAATCAAGAAAGCATTTGGATAATCGGGAAACTGCTTCAAAAAGCTTTCGAGCTTGTCAGCTGTAAAGAATTCAAACAAGTGTTTGTTCATATAATGAGGAAAAAGTGAATATACAAGTGGATCTCAGGTAAACAATCATCCCTAACATGATTTCCAACCTGAGTTATAGAAAAAAATGAACCTCGAGAGAAGAAGGAACAGGTCTCGCTGAGCCTGATGAACAATCAAAATGCTAATTACATTTTCATGAATTGCAAATTTTGTAAACGAGCATATAGTTGAAGAACATAAAGTTCTCAATGATCATCGACGAGATGAATGTTTAATGTTATACCTGTAATGGAATCTTCTTTAATCTAACGGAATCTAGAGCAACTTCCTCTAGGAGATACTACAACCATTAAAAGGATAAATCCCAAAGTATAGAATTTGTAACTAAAATTGGAGATATAATAAAAGTGAAAAAGTTATATTTTGAAGAACATCTCACCCGAAAGAGACTCTGAAAACGCCTTGCATTAGTTTGGATATCAATCCTGGATTTATAGAAATCACATTAAACAAGATAACTTCTTCAATAAAAAATTAAAGTGGGTCCAAATAAATTGAGAGAAAAAAGGTTTTTTCAATCCACCTGAGATTACTACAGACTTACTACAGATTTCCAACCAAAAGTCTTTCTAAGGATTTTCATTTCATTTGTCTACTTCTTTTTAAAGTATTCTTTGAGCGGATAGATTAAGCATTTTCTCGTTATTTTGGGCATTATACAACAAAGTGAAAAAACTATTCATCAGCTACATCCAGATTCCAGACTAATACTTTCTCAACCCCTCACATACAGATACTAATTAGTGTGGCAGGAGAGAGTCAGAGAGACGGAGGGGTTGTTTTTCAACACAAAGAAATTAGAATATCTTTGTTTAAACTCTTATTGTGAAATTTAAATCAAGTTACCTGAAATTTAGGGTAATTTTTTTCGGAAATTATTATTTTCCAAAACAAAGTCAGCTTGCCCAGTACATTTCATTCCCCACTAATAACACCAAAAAATAAAGAATTTCCCAGGCTTCAATGAAGGCCATCAGCCATTAGCCAATCCCACTCCTTAAACAGAAAATTACAAAACAAGGGATATGCTTTGGGTTCTTCAACTCTAAAGTATTTTTCTATGATGATATGGTAAGGTAGTGTATATATATGGTCTCTATTAATGTTAGTATATGGCAGAAAGCACATTTCTGAATTTTTAAGACGATCATACACATAGGTGTGAAAAAATGTGAAGTCAAAAAATATACAACTGAATACTAAATTTTGTGTCAAGAACTAATAAATAAGACAATTGACCAAGTGGCACAACAGATAGTTTAACCTTCGTAAGTATATGCTATTCAGTTCGAGTTTCACGAAAGAGGATTTTACCAGAAGACATTTGTAGCACCTTCAATAAGTGCAGAACAGTATCGGAGTAGGACTTCGGGATTATCAAGCTGAATCTCAAAAAGCTGCACCATGGAAGCAAATGTTTAAGAGATTATTGAGATGTGACAATGAGCTCAATTGACAAAAAAACAAGAAAATGAGAGTGGTAACTGGTAAGAAATAATAAGAAAAACTATGACATATACATCTCGCAATGGTTAAATATAGATGCAACCTAGCAGTAGAATATAGAAGAAGCCTCAAAGAGCTATATCTCTATCAATACAGATAAACCACTGAATTCCTGAACTGAAAGAGAGCTCAACATTAACATTAAAACATACCCATTTGTGAAACAAGAGAGAAAATATACTAGATGCAAATGACTGGCTCCAAAGCTGTACAATCAGGTCACTAATTGATTTCCCATTCTGAGGCGTGCAGACAAAATGATCAGCAAGCACGTCATAAAAGCAGATAGGGCCCATGTATCCATCATTTGCCACAGAAATCGAACTTTCCTCGCCAAAAATAATATCTGTTTCAATTAAGAAGAAAAGCAGCATTACATGATAGAACTACTAATTCACAGAAAGTATTATGAAATTAAAAAAACAAATCTTATATTGAACTAAACACTAGATGGTAACAAAAGTGTCAAACATAACCACTGAATAGATCTAAATAGATACTTCCAATTTACAATCGTTAGATACTTGTATAGTCAGGGGTTTACTGACGATAATTTCACTGTTCGATATTGTATCTATTATCTATATCAACAGGTGTATTCATACTGTAATCTCACTGTTCGATTAAGTAATAGTTTATGATGTGGTTAAGTTACAAACAAACAAATCACAAATGCATCTGAATTTTTTTCCATGCAATAAGTAAACAATAGATAGTCCTGCAACTGAAAGAACTCTGGAAAAGGATTTTGTTGACCACTCAAGCACATAAGAATGGGTTAATTTTGTTGACCACTCAATCCCATCACTCATGCAACTCAAGAATGGTCCAAGGTTTCATCTTTCTGAGAACATCCGGTTCAACATTAGACCATACATCATAAAAAACAAACTATAATCCTTCATTTATTTTTAAAAGCGCCCACTCGATTCTCTTTTATCCTAATAATCAATATTCTTCTCTATGGGTGGGTTAGCATGATGACAAAGCCGATGCAGAAACGGGCCTAGAACCCGCCACAGGTGATTTCACTTTAAACTTGTCAACATTCTGTAATTAGCTTTAAAGCATCTGACAAGTTAGAATCGTAAACAGTTTCAGCAAATTACATGTAGTTTGAAAACTTAGCCGTCGTCAATATAGCTCTTAATTACAAAAACAACTAGGTGATACAACAAATTTCAAACCAGATTTATGAATCATCATCAAAATAAGACATAACTCCGGTTCCAAATTCGCAAGTGTTAAAAATAAACAAGTGAAAATGCTAAATAAAAAAACATAAAAATACATGCAGCTCTATCTAATTTCAAAATCGCATACTTCCGACATCCGGAAAAACGAACAACGGACAAATTAGTCATGAAAAATTATTTCCTAATCCACTCTTTTTAGTTTTTCCCCTTACTTCCGCTTCGGGAAGGCAATAACTATGATTTTGTTTTTTGAATTTTGTAAATGCTACAGAAAATAATAACACCAAACATAAACAACAAGAAATCCCGCATTTCACCTTTGGCGCGATCATCCACTTCCAAAGCTACGTCCGCGAACAACTCTTGCATCAGATTTCGCCTCTGCGATGCCGAAGCTAACGCCTACAGCATGAACAGCGTATAACATTAATCGGACAATTATATCGGCTAAAAAATTACACGAAAATAAGACCAATAAAAAAGGGGGAAATCCAATCCTGAAAAATACGCACAAATTACAGAGAGGTAGAGAGCATACACGTTGAAGCTTCTTCTCAATCTCTACGGCGAGCGCGTTGAGATACGCGGAGCCGCGATCCGTTGACGCCGGTGGCATTTTGATCTCCATATTGCGTGGTCGGTGTGGATCATTTGAAACAGAAAAGCAGCTGCCCTCTGTTGCGTATGTATACGGTGGATTCGTATATAAGTTTACGGCACCGTCAATTTCTATGGAGACGTGACTTTTTTTTACTGCGGGATGATTCTCCGAGCGTGCGTGTGAATGGAGGTGAAGGTCGGTTGCTGAAAATTCATTTCTTCCAAATACAAATTTTCCTTTGTGTTCGGCGAGCAATTAATGGTATTTATTGGTTTCTTTTTTATTTATTTAAATTAATGCATCAATTAATTATTCAGAGATAATATTATACTCTCTTCGTCCCAACAAAAGATGCAATGCATCTTTTATTGAGATGGAAAGAGTATGTGAATTATACTCTACACTAAAAAGCCCGTTTGAGCTTATTTAAAATAATTTATAAGATTTTAAGTTATAAGTTCTTCAGAGAGTTGTTATGTCTTATTTAATAAATAAGTACCGTTTAGATAAAATAGGTATATAAACTTATAAAATGTTAATTCATTTGACAATTTAAGATTTTATATAGTTAAAATTACAAAAAATAAATTATTATATATGAATTTTTTTTACTAACTAACTACTAAATTTGGAATTTTTGTGTATATATTAATAATAATTTTTTTAAAGGTATTTGGTCTTTTATTATTAAGTTGGAAGAACATATAAGTTGTTTAAAAAAAAGTACATCCTCTACTTTTTTTTAAACAACTTATAAACTGTTAAAAAGCTTATTTTAAAGTTTTTTAAGATATTTATTTAAAATTTTACCAAATAAATTTTAGGAGCTTATAAACTGTTTTAAATAGCTTATAAGCTCGGGCAAACAAGCTCTAAGAATGTAATAATTTTTCGCAAAGATCGGAGATAAAAAAAATGTTATTTTTTATTTTTGGATCAAAAAGTAATAAATTTAATATATTTTTAAATTGGAAACTAAAGTATAAGTAAAGTTTATAAAGTAGGTGGATAAATTATAAATAAATTTTATTTTATAATGAAAAAATAAAAATATTTATTTCATTTTTTTTTATAAATTATTATGGAACACTCAAAAAATGTAAGTATGACTTTTAGTGTAAGTATTGCTTTTATTGAAAGGAGAGATAATTATGACTAATGAGGATGGTGCTCGCAACAAAACAAAAGAATAAAATTCATGGTTACTCTTTTTTTTTTGTTTAAAAAAAATATTACTAGATTGCTATTTTAATTTTATATTTTTGTTCAATCTTTTAATATTGTTTAAAAGGTAATTAAGTTATAATAAGTCAAAAAGAATAAATTATAATAGTAGTATATTAGTGTGAGTTGTCGTCCCAAAATGTGATTTCAAGTCGACTCATTCTCACCCCGGGGAGTGGAATGGAGCCAGAGCCACTTGGTCATGTAGATGACACAAATTAGAGACCTTCGTACCATTCTTTGATAGATGGGTCGTTTGTCTGCTCGGCTCCCTCATTTATGAGAGATAGGGTTGTTCGCATGGTGAATCACTGGTTAGAAACTTCGAGTTTCACTTATGATTCTGAGCTTGGTTCTAGAATACTTGGGGAAACAATAGTAATTTGTATGTCTCTGATTTATGTTGTTTGTGTGTTATTTTTCGTTTATGTTTTGTGTCGTTTGTGAATCGTGCGTTGTATGTTTTTATCGTTTTAGTTTATGTCTGATGTTTTGTGTGTGTCGGATCTCACGGGGTGTGTTGGAGTGGTTCGAGTTCATTTTGTAGGTCAAATTTGAAGAAAGTCGAAGAGTCGAGTAAAATATCGAAGAAACGAGAAGGAGCTGAAGAAGCCTAAAACCGGCGGGCGCCAAATGAAAAATGGCGGTCGCAGGTTGAAAAGGGCGGCGGGCGTCGGAGATGAAATGACGACCGCCGAAAGGGCCGAAAAGTATCAGATGGCTAGCCAAGCTTTTGGGGAAAAATGGCGGTCGCCGAAATGAAAACGGCGGTCGCCGAAATCAGTTGGCGGTCGCGGAAACATAACGGCGGGCGCCGAAAAGGAAATGGCGACCGCCGAAAGGACCGAAAAATGTCAGATGGCCAGCCAAGATTTTGGGGGGAAACGACGGTCGCCGAAATCATCTGGCGGGCGCCGTTTTGGAGCAGTTCCATGGCGGTTTCTAGTCCATTCTTTGAAGTTTAAAGTCGAGGAAAAAGAGCAAGGATGATAACTTTCGCCTGGGAATTGAGTCGGGGAAAAAGGAGAGATCCACGCCGACAACTACGAGATCACGTTCAAGTCACGAGCCGTTTAAATCATTGTAATTTTAGTTGCTATTTCGTTTTCTAAACTCTTTGTTAATCTTCGTTTCATGTATTTCATTTCTTGCAAAACTTTGAATGCTTTAGAATATGAGAATGCTATGAATGTTTGTTCCAATGAATGCTTTGATGTTTAAAGATTTCTTAAGATTATTCCTTTGCTTTATTCTCTTACTTAACTTTTTATTTATTGTCGAAAATCTTTTAAAGTCGATCATGTCTTTAGTTGATATTTTTGTTGTTCGTTTTATATGAAGATGATGAACTAAACGTTTGGCTCAGATGATAATATGAAGAACAAGGTTGAATATTTGTAGGATTCGAAAGACCGTATATAAACGACATAGTCTTGAACTCGTAACCCGAGCGGGAGCGAGAATTCAAGTGAATTAAACGTTTTCAAACGAGTTAAGCAACCCGACAGGGAACTTGACTTTCACGTGTCGATTATATCGAGTCGATAAAGAGGAATACAATTTAAGAACTAAGTTTAGATTATTATCGTCTGAGTGCTTTTCTTTATTAGTTATTTGCTAAACTTCTTTTTATTGTCGAAACCAAAATGAATCTAGGATTAGTATTATGAAATATGTTTCTACTACTTTTCTTTCATTTAAATTTCACTCTTTTGTTTCCTTGGATTGATACCGAGTCTGTTGAGCCACAAAAATACCCCACCGACACGTGGAATGGGCCGACACCCGACACCAGATAAAAAAGCCCGGATAGGGCTCCTACTGGTACCATGGGCCCCCAAGCCAACTCGCCATCACAAGAATTAGATAATGCCCACGCATACCGTGCTCGGATCCCGGCCAAACCGCAATGGGCGACAATAACCCGACATACGGGGCGACGGGTCAAATGGTCCCGGAACGCGGCCCAGCACGAAGCTAAGGCACCAACGACATGCATGCAGTGGGACGATTTCCGAGCCCCCGGATCGCGCCCCAGCATGGGGCACGGACATTAACAACTCGACATACGGGACGACGGGCCAATGGGACTCGGAACGCGGCCCGGCTCGGAGCACGGGCGCCACGCGACTAAGAATGCATGGTAACGGGAACAACGGGAATCAAGCCCCGGAGCTCCTCCGGGCCCCGGTCACGGGAGACCACCACGTGGATAAAGCACGCAACGGAAGGAGCACGAAGGAGGAGAACAACCGTACTCATTCCCGGGTGTCCCATACCGGGGCTTTACCGCGGGACCCTGATACCGTACAAATACGACCTGCCCCAGCTCACACAGAATAAGGACGTCTTGATCCACGCACGAAGAAACACGTGTCGACTCTGGACGGTTGGAATCCCACATGGGGCGTGAAGGGATAAGAATCCCATTCGCGCACATGGCCGTGGGGCCCCCTTAGCGAGGTCCGGATCACCGAAGCCCAGACCCGTACGCCGTCGCGGGGTCAGACTGGAATCACCAGGCCAGGCGGGCGACCGATCGCGAAGCATCCAAAGTGAGTACTAAGCAGAGGCGCTAACCTACCATCATCACGGACACCCTGCCACGACGGGGCATCACGCGACAACCATCATCAAGGACCCCGTACCTAGGCAAAATGCGCCTCGGAATCGTGCCTCGGCATTTAATGTATCTAGACTAGGTACCCAACGTGTTAAGGGTATCGTGGCATGGATAAGAATGTATCATCGCCTATAAAAGGCACCCTCCCGTAAACGATTAAAGGGCGGCACAAATTAGCTAATAAGGCCATTAAATAAATAAAGGATATTATCCTCCCAAGCTCCAAGCTCTTATCCTGTTTTCCGGCCTAAAGTAATCAGCCCTTTCTACATATAAATTTAATGTATTGGTACCGTTTCCAAACCCTCTAAACACAGCCCAGCCCGTACTTTTCAACCCGACCAAAACGTGCCAAAACATTTGGCGCTAGAAGGAGGGGGTTGTAATCTTTAGACCCAGGAAAGAAGCCAGAAAGAAAAATGTCCGGCCAGGAGCAAGAAGGAGCCACCGCATCAGATTCCTCGAGATCCGCCACCAGGCGGAGGTTGGAACGAGGAAAGATGCCCGAGGAGGATGAGCCCACGATCCGCCCACTTACCAAGCAAGGAGTTTACCCGGCGTCGGAGACCGAGGTCAGACGGCCGCACTGATCCGTCTCCTGGCAAGCTCATAGCGGCAGCGAAGCACGGCGGAAGAGACGCCATCATCGCCCGGAACGACGCCATCGACAGTCACACCCTAGCCCGATCCCGGACCCACCTCCGCTCGCCACCGAAGTCCCGTTCACAAGCGACATGCTCGACAGGCCCGAGAAGATCGACGAGATCATGGCCAACTTAACCCAACGTGAGCACGCTTTAACTACTCTTGCTTTCCATTCAGGTCGTAAACAGGACAAGATGAGCACCTTCGACCGGTTAGACCCGGGTCAGGGAAGCAAGGATCAGCGGGTCCCTCCCGCGAGGAGGTTGTTGTTCGACCTAAACAATGAGTCCGAACATCAGTCCGCCTCGTCAGCACCCCGGGTGCCGGAGTACGGGACCCGGATTTGCGAGCACGCTTGGAGAGGCAATATGATGGGGACCCCGGTCGATCGAACAGGTCCTTGCACCAAACACCTAACCAGCCAAGATTGTTGAGGCGCTCGCGCGGTCTTCAAGTCTTGTTTGGCTCGAGAGTACAATGAGTTCTTCACGGTACCGCACGCCTCGGGTAGTGTAGATCGACCTTTACTCGAGTTGTTTGATACGTTGGCTCCTTTGGGTGGAATGAATCGAGAGGTTCTTAGCCTTCCTCGACTCGCGAGATATGAACGTGGGTTCGATTATCACAATCTACACCACACGTGTGTCCCAACAAGTGATTATTACGATCAACTTGTGGTTCCTCAAATCAAAGTGATCACGCACTTGACTTGGCAAAGGTAACGGTTTTATAGCCTTGTAATCGGCTCTAGTGTTTTAGATAACACCAAACTATACAAGCACTGCTTGTCAATAAACCACTCGGTTTTTCTATTGATCAAAAGATGTTTTTTACAATGGTATGAGGCTCCTTATATAGGAGTAGTTCCTTGGTCCCTAAGCTAAAGAAAATAATATAAAAATGATAAGAGAATCCCAACACTTGGAAACTCTATCACGACCAAATCTAAAAGAATCCTAATTCTTTTAGACTATTTTCCCTAATTAAAATAATTACTAAACTAATTAATTAATTAAGAAGAAAATAAAATAAAAGAAAGATTAATTAATATTATTAATTAATATTAATTAATCGGATAGGGTGGACGCGAAGTCGGGTCGCCCACTACCGCCGCCGTGGCTCGCCACCGCCGCCGTCCGCCGCCGCATGATCGCCGCCGTACGTCGCCGTGCACCACTGCCATTCTCCGGAGATCGTCGTCCCAATGGCCGGAGGTTTGCCGGAGAATTCCTTCTCCTTCCCGGATGATTCGCCGGAGCTACGACGCATAACGCGAGTCTCGTATCCCCGCCGCTGGATTCTACTAAGTACACCGGGCTTATGGTGACCTTGATCACCTCTCGTAACTAGGTTCGTACATCGCTGCGAGATGCTACGAGTACTACCGTAGTCACTAGCATCGAGCGCTGTCTCGCTCCGATTGCTCGTTGACAACTCGTGTCCACTCCCGCGTCGCCTTATAGGTATCGTGCGGATTCGCATAGAAAACCTCTTAAGTGACTTGCTACGGGGTGCTATGATAGACTTGAACGCTGGCTCGTTCTGTGTCTCATAGTAATCCTTGAGCGCATCATCGCTCCGCATCAAGGCTAGTAACTCGACGAATGTCTCGTATACTACTCCATGATTTGACGTTAGTACGTCCTTTAGCTCACGTACTTGGCCTGGTGACTCGCTGATATGAGTGCTAATCGAAGCCTCCACTAGTGATTCGTACGCTGCCTCGTACGGTCTCGTAGCGGGTGTCTCGATTACCTTGACTTCGAGTGTTGACTCGTAGCGAACTACGGTCCTCGAGTCACGGTTCGCATCATTCCCCCTTCCTTTAAAACTATACTTGACCCCAAGTATATCTTCAAGGTAGGAACGCGTCGCCGCCTCTACGCTCGAGTCATGTTGAAAATAAATTTTCAACTTGGCTCTTGCCTCGCCCTCGGTGTTGACTTGTACGTCTCGTGGGTGCCACGCCCTTGAAACTCCAAGCTTCACCTCGGCTCCGTCCATACGGCTCTCGTCTTGTTGATGATACCAATTCTGATGGCTTGTGTATCTCAACGCAACTAGGCCCATGGCTCGCTCCTTAGCTTCGTACTTGATCTTCGAGTCTTGTTGGTTTTGCCGTGCCAACGCGCCTCGCTTCAAGTGCTCCGCCTCGGACCACCGTCCTCGTTCTACGGGTCCACAGGATTCGCTCTTTAAACGATCAAATCGTAGAGCTTTGAAGTCCTCGTCATCCCCATGGAACTTCCGTGTAGAGTCTCGTAGCTTGTCCAGGTTGCCAACCCTTCGAGCCACGCTCCCCTTGTACTCCCACGAGTACCCATGACTTAGTCTCGAACCTTCGTGGCTTCGTCGTTGCTCGACGCCCCTCCGTGCCTTGTCCCGAACGCTTCTCCATGACAGAGTCGTGCCTCGGCCTTCGACATGGAAATCGATCCATCGTTCGTCTCCGATGAGTCTCGATCTTTGACACCATGATGCCTCATGCTGTGGCTTGGCTTGCTTCCTCTCATACCATATTACGTGGTCCTTCGAGTCTTCTCGCCTCACCTTGGATAGCCTCCACTTGAACGCACGACCGTGGGTTCTTGGAGCATCCGCATTTCGGTTCTTCACAGCAACAGGTGTTGTGAGTCTCCGTGTGCTACGCCGCATCTCCTCCAATCTTCGAGCACCAAAGATTGTGGACTTAGCCATCTTCGTGGCCACCTCGAGGACATCTTGCCTCGGAAGTAGGGTTCTCGTGACTTTGCTTCGCGGCATCGTCTTCGAATCCCTTGAGCTCTTCACCAACTACGTGGCCAACTCAATACAACTCAAAAACAGGAGCCCTTCGAAAATTACTTTCGAAAAACTCCTCTCAATGAGAGCACCAGTTGATGGGGACCCCGGTCGATCGAACAGGTCCTTGCACCAAACACCTAACCAGCCAAGATTGTTTAGGCGCTCGCGCGGTCTTCAAGTCTTGTTTGGCTCGAGAGTACAATGAGTTCTTCACGGTACCGCACGCCTCGGGTAGAGTAGATCGACCATTACTCGAGTTGTTTGATACGTTGGCTCCTTTGGGTGGAATGAATCGAGAGGTTCTTGGCCTTCCTCGACTCGCGAGATATGAACGTGGGTTCGATTATCACAATCTACACCACACGTGTGTCCCAACAAGTGATTATTACGATCAACTTGTGGTTCCTCAAATCAAAGTGATCACGCACTTGACTTGGCAAAGGTAACGGTTTTATAGCCTTGTAATCGGCTCTAGTGTTTTAGATAACTACAAACTATACAAGAACTGCTTGTCAATAAACCACTCGGTTTTTCTATTGATCAAAAGATGTTTTTTACAATGGTATGAGGCTCCTTATATAGGAGTAGTTCCTTGGTCCCTAAGCTAAAGAAAATAATATAAAAATGATAAGAGAATCCCAACACTTGGAAACTCTATCACGACCAAATCTAAAAGAATTCTAATTCTTTTAGACTACTATTTTCCCTAATTAAAATAATTACTAAACTAATTAATTAATTAAAAAGAAAATAAAAATAAAAGAAAGATTAATTAATGTTATTAATTAATATTAATTAATCGGATAGGGTGGACGCGAAGTCGGGTCGCCCACTACCGCCGCCGTGGCTCGCCACCGCCGCCGCATGATCGCCGCCGTACGTCGCCGTGCACCACTGCCCTTCTCCGGAGATCGTCGTCCCAATGGCCGGAGGTTTGCCGGAGAATTCCTTCTCCTTCCCGGATGATTCGCCAGAGCTACGACGCATAACGCGAGTCTCGTATCCCCGCCGCTGGATTCTACTAAGTACACCGGGCTTATGGTGACCTTGATCACCTCTCGTAACTAGGTTCGTACATCGCTGCGAGATGCTACGAGTACTACCGTAGTCACTAGCATCGAGCGCTGTCTCGC
Organism: Euphrasia confusa; assembly: GCA_954870475.1. NCBI lineage: Eukaryota > Viridiplantae > Streptophyta > Magnoliopsida > Lamiales > Orobanchaceae > Euphrasia > Euphrasia confusa. The sequence goes on from OX940965.1 coordinate 12,931,354, forward strand.
TCCGATTGCTCGTTGACAACTCGTGTCCACTCCCGCGTCGCCTTATAGGTATCGTGCGGATTCGCATAGAAAACCTCTTAAGTGACTTGCTACGGGGTGCTATGATAGACTTGAACGCTGGCTCGTTCTGTGTCTCATAGTAATCCTTGAGCGCATCATCGCTCCGCATCAAGGCTAGTAACTCGACGAATGTCTCGTATACTACTCCATGATTTGACGTTAGTACGTCCTTTAGCTCACGTACTTGGCCTGGTGACTCGCTGATATGAGTGCTAATCGAAGCCTCCACTAGTGATTCGTACGCTGCCTCGTACGGTCTCGTAGCGGGTGTCTCGATTACCTTGACTTCGAGTGTTGACTCGTAGCGAACTACGGTCCTCGAGTCACGGTTCGCATCATTCCCCCTTCCTTTAAAACTATACTTGACCCCAAGTATATCTTCAAGGTAGGAACGCGTCGCCGCCTCTACGCTCGAGTCATGTTGAAAATAAATTTTCAACTTGGCTCTTGCCTCGCCCTCGGTGTTGACTTGTACGTCTCGTGGGTGCCACGCCCTTGAAACTCCAAGCTTCACCTCGGCTCCGTCCATACGGCTCTCGTCTTGTTGATGATACCAATTCTGATGGCTTGTGTATCTCAACGCAACTAGGCCCATGGCTCGCTCCTTAGCTTCGTACTTGATCTTCGAGTCTTGTTGGTTTTGCCGTGCCAACGCGCCTCGCTTCAAGTGCTCCGCCTCGGACCACCATCCTCGTTCTACGGGTCCACAGGATTCGCTCTTTAAACGATCAAATCGTAGAGCTTTGAAGTCCTCGTCATCCCCATGGAACTTCCGTGTAGAGTCTCGTAGCTTGTCCAGGTTGCCAACCCTTCGAGCCACGCTCCCCTTGTACTCCCACGAGTACCCATGACTTAGCCTCGAACCTTCGTGGCTTCGTCGTTGCTCGACGCCCCTCCGTGCCTTGTCCCGAACGCTTCTCCATGACAGAGTCGTGCCTCGGCCTTCGACATGGAAATCGATCCATCGTTCGTCTCCGATGAGTCTCGATCTTTGACGCCATGATGCCTCATGCTGTAGCTTGGCTTGCTTCCTCTCGTACCATATTACGTGGTCCTTCGAGTCTTCTCGCCTCACCTTGGATAGCCTCCACTTGAACGCACGATCGTGGGTTCTTGGAGCATCCGCATCGCGGTTCTTCACAGCAACAGGTGTTGTGAGTCTCCGTGTGCTACGCCGCATCTCCTCCAATCTTCGAGCACCAAAGATTGTGAACTTAGCCATCTTCGTGGCCGCCTCGAGGACATCTTGCCTCGGAAGTAGGGTTCTCGTGACTTTGCTTCGCGGCATCGTCTTCGAATCCCTTGAGCTCTTCACCAACTACGTGGCCAACTCAATACAACTCAAAAACAGGAGCCCTTCGAAAATTACTTTCGAAAAACTCCTCTCAATGAGAGCACCAGTTGATGGGGACCCCGGTCGATCGAACAGGTCCTTGCACCAAACACCTAACCAGCCAAGATTGTTGAGGCGCTCGCGCGGTCTTCAAGTCTTGTTTGGCTCGAGAGTACAATGAGTTCTTCACGGTACCGCACGCCTCGGGTAGAGTAGATCGACCATTACTCGAGTTGTTTGATACGTTGGCTCCTTTGGGTGGAATGAATCGAGAGGTTCTTGGCCTTCCTCGACTCGCGAGATATGAACGTGGGTTCGATTATCACAATCTACACCACACGTGTGTCCCAACAAGTGATTATTACGATCAACTTGTGGTTCCTCAAATCAAAGTGATCACGCACTTGACTTGGCAAAGGTAACGGTTTTATAGCCTTGTAATCGGCTCTAGTGTTTTAGATAACACCAAACTATACAAGAACTGCTTGTCAATAAACCACTCGGTTTTTCTATTGATCAAAAGATGTTTTTTACAATGGTATGAGGCTCCTTATATAGGAGTAGTTCCTTGGTCCCTAAGCTAAAGAAAATAATATAAAAATGATAAGAGAATCCCAACACTTGGAAACTCTATCACGACCAAATCTAAAAGAATTCTAATTCTTTTAGACTACTATTTTCCCTAATTAAAATAATTACTAAACTAATTAATTAATTAAAAAGAAAATAAAAATAAAAGAAAGATTAATTAATGTTATTAATTAATATTAATTAATCGGATAGGGTGGACGCGAAGTCGGGTCGCCCACTACCGCCGCCGTGGCTCGCCACCGCCGCCGCATGATCGCCGCCGTACGTCGCCGTGCACCACTGCCCTTCTCCGGAGATCGTCGTCCCAATGGCCGGAGGTTTGCCGGAGAATTCCTTCTCCTTCCCGGATGATTCGCCAGAGCTACGACGCATAACGCGAGTCTCGTATCCCCGCCGCTGGATTCTACTAAGTACACCGGGCTTATGGTGACCTTGATCACCTCTCGTAACTAGGTTCGTACATCGCTGCGAGATGCTACGAGTACTACCGTAGTCACTAGCATCGAGCGCTGTCTCGCTCCGATTGCTCGTTGACAACTCGTGTCCACTCCCGCGTCGCCTTATAGGTATCGTGCGGATTCGCATAGAAAACCTCTTAAGTGACTTGCTACGGGGTGCTATGATAGACTTGAACGCTGGCTCGTTCTGTGTCTCATAGTAATCCTTGAGCGCATCATCGCTCCGCATCAAGGCTAGTAACTCGATGAATGTCTCGTATACTACTCCATGATTTGACGTTAGTACGTCCTTTAGCTCACGTACTTGGCCTGGTGACTCGCTGATACGAGTGCTAATCGAAGCCTCCACTAGTGATTCGTACGCTGCCTCGTACGGTCTCGTAGCGGGTGTCTCGATTACCTTGACTTCGAGTGTTGACTCGTAGCGAACTACGGTCCTCGAGTCACGGTTCGCATCACAATACCCTCTGCCCCTCGCCCAGGCAGCTCCCGTCCCGGAACCTGAAGTAGGCCTGCGCGATGTATACGAGAAGATCACGGAGATGAAGAAGGAACTCGACGAGGTGCGAGCCAAACCCGAGCGAGCCGACTTTTGCAAGGAGCCATTGGCCCTGGAAATCGAACATGCCGCCATGCAGCACGAGATACAACCTTTTCAGACGAATCTCTACGACGGAAAGACGGACCCCGAGGTCCACCTCAGCCGGTTCCGCACATACATGTCGGGACGAGGGGCCAGCGATGCCACGAGATGCCGACTGCTTCCACTAACTCTGGGAGAAACAGCCCACAAGTGGTTCGCCGGGCTACCCGCCAGATCGATCCATTGTTTCGACGACCTGGTCCAGCGGTTCGTCGCCCACTTCGCCTCGAAGGTCAACCGGCTCGAGCAGAGCAAAAGGTTGATCGGCGTCAAACAGGCGTCGCATGAGAGTGACGAATCCTACGTGGACAGAGTGGGGGACATCCTGCTCGGCGGGGAAGAAGTAGGCGACGACATGAAACTGCACACCGCCATGAGTGGGCTCCGGAAGAATTCGGAGCTGTTCAGACACCTGATGTTGTGCTACCCACGGAGTTACGAGGATTTTCGCGTCAAGGCAGGGGCACAATGTTGGTTCCAGAGGCTTATGCGAGAAAACGAAAACGCCCCGGATCCAAAGAAGAAATGTCAGGACCCCGAGGACCGGAGGCCGGCGAACATGCCAAGACAGGCTCCTTACAAGCCGTACGAGAAGAGCCGTCTGGCCCCGAGCTATAGAGAGATGGAGGTGAAATTGGTGGAGCAAACGGGTCAGGACGCCATGACCATGATGGAGATACTCCTCGCCACCGGAGAAGACATCCTCGTCAAACCGAGGCCCATGCAAGCCCCCGACAACAGGTTGGACAAGAGACTTTGGTGCTCTTTCCACGAACAACATGGGCACGCGACGGGTCAATGCCGGCAACTACTGCAGCAGCTATGGATGCTTTTCGAGGACGTGAAACTTTGGATCTGCTCTCGAGGCCCGGACCCCGGGGTGACAATCCCGCAGCCCGAGGCATCCCCAGACAGGCCGGAGCGGGACGCGGCGCCAAGGGGCAGAACCTCGGACAACCCGTAGGCCAGAGGAGGCAGATACTATAAAGGGAGGTAACGCACCACGGGAGAGGCCGTCCTTAGAGGTTTTCGAAGTCGTGGCCCCCACCTACTATATTTGTATCAATTTCCCTGTCCCCTCCAGTGCCTTTGGCACCGTGGAAGGGGACAAGCTAATAACAATAAACAAATAAATAAATCCCAAAGTCCGAACGGTGTCCCGGAGGAAAAACCCCGGTCCCGGAAAGACACCAGAACCATAAAACTTCGGCATCCCGGGAAGCGTCAAAACGACCGAACCCCGGGACCGAGAAAAATAAACAAATAAACAAATCCCAAAGTCCGAACGGTGTCCCGGAGGAAAAACCCTGGTCCCGAAAAGACACCAGAACCATAAACTTTGGCATCCCGGGGAGCGTCAAAACGACCGAACCCCAAGGCCGAGAACAATACATAAATAAAAACCCACAACCCCCATACCCAAAACGGCCTCAAGGGGTCTCGGTATGAGGAGGTAAGGGCACACATAAAAAAAAGCCCACAAAGAACCGTGAATCCCCATACCCAAAACGGCCTCAAGGGGTCTCGGTATGAGGAGGTAAGTGCACACATAACAAAGGCCCACAAAGAACCGTGAATCCCATACCCTAAACGGCCTCAAGGGGTCTCGGTATGAGGAGGTAAGGGCACACATAACAAAAGCCCACAAAGAACCGTGAATCCCAATACCCAAAAAGGCCTCAAGGGGTCTCGGTATGAGGAGGTAAGGACACACAAAATAAATAAATAAAAATTCCAAAGTCCAAACGGGGTCCGGAAAGAAAACCTGGTCCCGGAAAGACACCAAACCCATAAAAAACGGCATCCCGGGGAGCGTCACAACGACCGAACCCCGGGGTCGTGAACATTAAAATCGGCATCCCGGAGAACGTCAAAACGACCGAACCCCGGGGCCGTGAACATTAAAATCGGCATCCCGGAGAACGTCAAAATGACCAAACCCCGGGGCCGTGAACATTAAAATCGGCATCCCGGAGAACGTCAAAACGGCCAAACCCCGGAGCCGCTAAACAATAAAACCCAAAAACCACTAATCCCTAAACTCGTACGACCTCAACGAGTCTCGGTACGAGGAGGTGCGGGTACACAAAACAAATAAGTAAAACTAATCGATATTTTTCTATATTAATGCTCTCCATTGAGAATATAATAGCAGGTCTCTGTGAACCAACTCCCCCGCGCCGCGCTGAGCGAAGAAAGCAAACCCAAGAAAAATACAACGCGAGTGGTCGCCCAAACGCGGGCCATTTGGGATGGAAACAAAGTAGTCACACGCTCGGACGTGGGGCCCAGAGCGAGGAAAAATGGTTGATATCGGAAACGAGCTACACCCACGGGACTGAGTCACCAGGCGATGGGGCCGGACCCCGGCGGCAGAGAAGTTCATGAAGCAATTTCCCAAGTGACGTCCGCACACGCCGATGATCCCCCCCGCCAACTCGGGCACGGGCCCACATACCATATCACCACTACAAAAGACATGGACAGAATGCGCAAACCTCGACCATCACGACCCGGCGTCGATGAATCGTCAGGCGAAGGTTTCGCCCCGGGCCCCGGTCTCCGCTTTGGTTCACCACCGCAGAAAATATAAAGCCCCCGAGCTAAGGATCTATGATGGCACAAGAACAAATGCCGGACAACGACGACAGAACCTGCCTCAAAGCAACGACCGCCTACCACCCATCACAGACTAAGGCCTTTTCAAAGCCTCAATCAAGATAAGGAAACGAATTCATAAGCAACGGACCAGACCAAACTCAACATACAGAGAAATCAGCGGATTCCATCCACGGACTTCTCTGAGGGCCAGTGTTGAGCCACAAAAATCCCCCACCGACACGTGGAATGGGCCGACACCCGACACCGGATAAAAAAGCCCGGATAGGGCTCCTACTGGTACCATGGTCCCCCAGGCCAACTCGCCATCACAAGAATTAGATAATGCCCACGCATACCGTGCCCGGATCCCGGCCAAACCGCAATGGGCGACAATAACCCGACATACGGGGCGACGGGTCAAATGGTCCCGGAACGCGGCCCAGCACGAAGCTAAGGCACCAACGACCCGCATGCAGTGGGACGATTTCCGAGCCCCCGGATCGCGCCCCAGCACGGGGCACGGACATTAACAACCCGACATACGGGACGACGGGCCAATGGGACTCGGAACGCGGCCCGGCTCGGAGCACGGGCGCCACGCGACCCAGAATGCATGGTCACGGGAACAACGGGAATCAAGCCCCGGAGCTCCTCCGGGCCCCGGTCACGGGAGACCACCACGTGGGTAAAGCACGCAACGGAAGGAGCACGAAGGAGGAGAACAACCGTACTCATTCCCGGGTGTCCCATACCGGGGCTTTACCGCGGGACCTTGATACCGTACAGATACGACCTGCCCCAGCTCACACAGAACAAGGACGTCTTGATCCACGCACGAAGAAACACGTGTCGACTCCGGACGGTTGGAATTATGGGTGTTCATATTTAGGACCGGACCGGAACCGGACCGGTTGGTCCGGTTCGGTCCAGACCGGTAAAATTCCGGTCCGGTTTTAGGTCCATGGAATTTTACAATTCCGGTTCCGGTTAAAAACCGGAATTTACCGGTCCGGACCGGATTGGACCGAATACATTTAATTATATATTTTTTAATAATATATAACCTATGAAATTTATTTTTATAAATTGAATAAAATTATAAAATTATATATTCTTACTTATATAACAAAAAAATTAATAAAGTACAATTATTTTGACGTTACTTACATAAAAAAATACATTTATAAAAAATTATAATTTTTTTACGTACTAAAAAAATTAACATTACATTAAATGAATGAAATTTTAAAAATATATCTATTATTTTAATTATTTTTTTTATATAAATAAATAATATATATTTATTTTAAAAATAATCCGGTCCAAATCCGGTTAAAAACCGGACCGGACCGGACCGGAATTTTTCGGTCCGATTTTCGGGTCTTACTTTTATTGAAATCCGGTTCCGGTCCTATCCAGTTCCGGTTCGGTTTTGGACCGATGAACACCCCTAGTTGGAATCCCACATGGGGCGTGAAGTGATAAGAATCCCATTCGCGCACATGGCCGTGGGGTATCGTGGCATGGATAAGAACGTATCATCGCCTATAAAAGGCACTCTCTCGTAAACGATTAAAGGGCGGCACGAATTAGCTAATAAAGCCATTAAATAAATAAAGGACATTATCCTCCCAAGCTCCAAGCTCTTATCTTGTTTTACGGCCTAAAGTAATCAGCCCTTTCTATATATAAATTTAATGTATTGGTACCGTTTCCAAACCCTCTAAACACAGCCCATCCCGTACTTTTCAACCCGACCAAAACGTGCCAAAACAGAGTCAAACTACAATTGACTTCGGATTTTGACGACAAACTCCCAGCAAAAATGTCTAATCAGTCTCCATAGCACGAAGCCTTTTAAAAAAAGAGTTTCAAGTAAAAGAGGACAATATCATTAACCGTTATTATCTCAATGAGGGTTTTATTATTAATACTATTACAATTATCAACATATAATAAAATTTATCTTTTTTGTTTTGTTTGTTCTGGAACTATATTACATAAACAATAATTTGGAACACGATAAATTTTCAATATTGGATTTTTTTTATCACGTGAAATATAATAATCTGGAAACAATCTTGTTAAAATGTGAGATTTATTTTCACATTATTCTCTAATAATCAAGAATTACACATTAAACACGTTAATTAATTAGTATTTTAGAATTATAAATATAATCTTTTAATTAGTTCTTAGATTATTCATTAGACGAGGGTTTAGAAATTAGATGAGTGTTTAGTATAAATACAGTATATAGATGTGTAATGTTAACAATTGTATACTTAAAAAAAAAATCTCACAACGATAGTTAGAATGAGTTCAAGAGTTTTAACAAAATGACTGAAAAAAACCCAATACATACAAATGATTTAGTGAAAAAAACTGAAAACATCAATTGCATTTGGATTTCGCTTCAATTCAATAAAGTAACTGAGCAATTTTCATGATATACTTTGACATGTCGAACCTAGTTACACTTTCGACTCCAGTGAAAACATTGTAACATTGTAATCGTTGACCAATTCTTTATGATAATGGTTAAACTTGACCATTTTATGATCCTCATGATTTAATAACTATGGAAAATATTGAAATGAGGGTCTTGCCAAAGGTAGTGAAGAACCGAGATTGACCATGATTATGTAATGGTTAAGCTTGACCATTTGGTATATTTAATTAATTATATTTATTATTACAATTTTTAAAAAAAATGTGCATAATATTTTGGAACGAAAGTACTAGTATTTAACAAAAATACATTTATATTCTTTTTTATTATTACATTTTTTAAAACATTTTATTCATAAAAAAATCATTAGAATCATCAACAATACCCTACAATTTAGACATTTAAAAAGTACAAACAACAACAACAACAACAACAATAATAATAACAATAATAACAAAACCTTAAAAAATCACTGATAAGCCCTAAAATTAGACATATCATGTGAATTAGATAGCAAATAAAAAAAGATAGAAAAATCCCAATAAACAGAACCAATCCAATGAGGGTTTCCCAGCCCAAGCAATAAATCCAACACGCAGAAGAACTAGAAAAAAAATAGATCAAAATCAAAATCACAGAAATTAATCTCCATGATGGCAATGCATAACTGCCAAAGTAGTACATAGCTTCGACATCATATCCAGGTAAACACGGTTCAACAAACTATTAACATTTTCTCTCCAGGGAGTATTTAATTAACACGACTCTTGAAGACGTCCAGACCCATCTCGGTTGGATCGGTAGCTTGAATCTCCACTTGAATGCCATCCAATTCCCTCTTGAATCTGTCCTTGGAGCTCGCATATATCATTTTGCTTCTCACCTTTGCAGTGTCAGGGGACCTTATCACGTAGAATGAAGAGTCAGAAAATGTAATGTCAACTCTATATACAATTAACCATGTGTGATGGGTATTACCAGGCAATGAAGAAGATTCTGCTCTTTGGGACATTCTCTACAGTCAGGTAGTCGAAGTCGAAAACCGCATATCTGCATTCCTCGGCAGGAAGGTTCGCAGTGAAGTCCTCGTATGTTTGAGCTGTTTCCCCAAGCTTCTCCACAATCACTTGTTTCTGCTTCTCCTCAATCTTGAATACTATGAAGCGGTGTGCTCGTTTAGTTTTCAACTCCATGAACTTCAGCTTGCAGTCATCGTGCACTGCCATTCCGGATGCTGAGTTAGCCTACACAAATAAACAAATAAATAGTAATGAGACGAAAGAAATGCCAGCTGCAACTTCACAATAGCTCATTATCAAATCATCCAATTAGTGATTCCCAAGTATAGGAAAATATCGTCTCACTTTATTTTTGTAAGAGCTGATCACGACCCTTAATAAACCTAATGCTAACAGACCACGGCAATATAAAAACGGCACCTGGATTGGCACATTACACCAACATTCCCAATACAAAGGTAAAAAAAAAAATGATACCACGAGCGGCTGTAATCGTAATTGCACAAAAAATAAGGGGCGAAAATGAACTAAAAGTTTGCTTATCAGCATTTGAAGTCAGTCAGTCCCACAACTGCCCAATGGTTCATCTTATTTACAGAAAAAACCGAGAAATGTTTCGGGGGTTCAGATCAATTCACAGTGAAGTCAATCGTATGTTGACTTGCACACCAAAAATTAAATCTTTAAAACAAATCACAGCTAATTAATCCTGTATTCGCACCACAGAAAAATCACTATCCCACAGTCGGGGATCCGAGATTGGCCGAAGAAAAAAATCATCAATACGAGGTTCGAAAATATACAATCAAAACCCAGATCTAAGAATCTATCAAGAACATGAAAAATAAAATGAAACTGATTAATATGTAAAATACTAAATAACCCAGCTTCGAAAAACACAACAAACGATCCTGCTTTCAGTTTCTCAAGGCACAAACAGCACTAATCAAAATCCAAGTGATAAATAAAAAAAATCTGGAAAATTATCCACGCAACAAAAGTGAAATACACGCATGTGAAAAGGATGCGAATTCATATTGAAAAGGCGGGAAAGACATTACCATTGAATCGTCGATGCTTGATCGGAGAAATCGAGGGGATCGGAGAAAAAATGGGGGCTAAAAATAGGTTGCCTGTGTTTTTAGTGAGAGGGAGAGAGTTGGGGTTTGAGACGAAGAGAGACTATGAGACGCTCTGCTGAATTCACAGAGAAGCAAATAAAGGGAAGCATCCACCTGAAACGTCGATAATACCCCTGAAACACCCCTAATTATATTTTCTTTCCAAGACATGCCCCTATTCGATTTTTGGTTATTTTCATTTTTCATTACGAAATCATTTGTTCGAAAATTGAGTTATTGAAATTTGCTTCTACTTTTTTGTATGGAAATAATCATTAAAGTTAAAAATACAATAAATAAAATAAATTGTACTCTCGATCTCAATTAAATAATTTTATTTCAATTTTAAAAAAATATTTCAATAAAATGCTCAAAGTAAAATACGATTAATTGAATTGAACGAAATTACAACAACATTTATGTATAAGATTATATAAACATAAATTACCAAAAATTAACACAATCATAAATATCATGTTTAAGGATGATTTGAAAATCGAAATTAGAAGTTTAATTAATACTCTATAAATAAAATTTTAATTTTAATTTTAATGTTTTAACTCATCTTTCACTCGAGAGTCGACTAGTCGACTCGTTTGCAATCAGGTCGCAACAATTAATCGACTTCTAAAAATACTTGGCGTTCAAATATTAATTTCCCATTTCCTAGGGGTATAAATATAATATACCAATAACTTAGGGGACTACAAAGAGATTATTCGAAATCACAAAGACTTCATCTTCCACATATTTCCCTGTAAAAAATACAGGATACACCAAACACCAAAAATCCAACAATCACAACGAGGTTCAACAATGGCGTGGAGGGCTCAGATTTCTCGCAATCTCAAGGAGCTTCGTATCCTGTTCTCTCCTTCTTCTCCTTCGAGCTCTTCGACTAGGTTTTCTCACGCTTGATTTTCATTTCAAATGTTTGAATCCTAATTTTATTTTTTAATTTTTAATGTATTCATCGATTTTCCCTGTCAGAGCTTTTATCGAGAATAACTACAAAGATCTGAAAACGAAGAACCCTAAGCTACCAATTCTGATCCGCGAGGCCACTGGTATAGAGCCACAGCTTTGGGCAAGATATGGTATTTCTTTTTTCCAGATCCATTTTTTTTTTAAAATATGTGTTTCGATTAAAATATGGTATTTCTTATAAAATTTCCGTGTTTTTCTTAAATACGTGTTTCGATTCGTTGCAATTCAGTGTTTTTAGTTGAGTGAGGTGTGTGGCTAAGGAGAATTAGTACTTGCATTTACAGCTAATTAGACTGATAATCAGCTGCATAATCTGCAACTTAGTGCATATTGTGATGATAAATCGAGTCGTTAGCTATCATCCGTAGTGGTGTGGATGTTGAGGTTGGCTTGATACATATATGGATGTCAACCTGAAAATATCCAGGGACTTTACTTCTGCATCCGACCGTGTTTCCAATTTACCAGTGATAAAATAATTTAGTAGGAGGAGGAAGAGGAAGTTTATTTTGAAGATCGAGGAAGAAATCAGACAATTGTGCCATTTGGAACTTGAAATTATGTTCATCACTCTAGGGGGCGATTGGATCTACCTTCACCTCAAATATATTCTTTGAGCTTCAGAATAGTGATAAAACAAAAATATGAAAGAAGATTACTGATTTTTTGGGAGTGTGAATGGGTATAAGATGAAAACATACAATGATTGTAAAATATAGATTGAAAACGATCTGTAGTTAGAAAATGGGCAGTAACTATTGTTATGGTTTTCAATTTCATCAATTTACTGTTTCGTTTCGTTGTGATTTTCATGTTTTAACTCATTTAATTGGTATCTTTCATTGATGGAACTTCTGCTTTGATACAGACCTAGGTGTAGAGAGGGGAATACGCTTGGAAGGCTTAAATGAGGAGCAGATTTCTAAGGCCCTTGAGGACCTTGCTAAGGGAGGGGCCAGCCATTAGTGGCTGACACAGCTTCCATTGGATTTTTCTCACTCAATAAAAAAAAAACAGTCAGAACTTCTTCTGGAGGTTAAAATTTTATCCTCCGTTTTTAATTTCATGGACCGGTGTATCTTAGTTTGCATGCGCTTCTTGACAATTCCTTTATAAATTGCTTCTCGCAACTAGGGTTGCCTGTTTATTTGTAGCCTTTGTTGGAATATGCATACATTTATCTTGCAACGGAGATAGGGAATACAATAATCCCCGTAACTTTCTTTTTATCATTATTGGTTGAGGAATTTAAACGATGAAGATCACTGATGGGTCTATTTTTACCGATTCTGAATAATAGTAGCATGAAAATCCTAATAATTAATAAACTAGTTACTGAGGCTCGGCTATTATAGCTCGGTTTCTGGTTCACTCACCCTTTTGATAATATAGAACTTTTAGTTCTCACAAGTGGCTAGTTGTATAGATTCTACCGAGCACATCTTTCTCTCCATGTAAACGATGCGTAACGTAACGTACAGTGAATGTATGATACGCCGATTCAATGATCATGTCAAGTTGCGGACTCCAAACAAGAAAATTGTGGAGTTCATACCTAATAATCTAGTGATGTTGCGGAATCCATGTTGAATCGATTCAGTGATGTTGTGAAAGGATAAATGATACGCAGTTGAGCTGGAGATGAAGAAATGTTGTAACGGATATGCCAAAGGGAAAAGGGCATTTTGGATATTTGGCGTGGGGAAAATAAGATATTTAAAATGTTAGTGTACTTTAATTTTTTTCCAAAAAATAAATATTTGATTCATGGTAAAAAAAAATCTTACTTTGGATTTTGCATTAACACATTCTACTTTATTTATTTTCACAATAATACTTAATTTTAGAGTGGGTTGCTATTCTCATTTGAGATATTTCTATGTATAAATTTAACATTTCTATACTTAATTTTTCCTCCTCATATTTTTGATAAATTAAAAGTAAATTTAGCAAAGTTTTTTTTACTATGAGACTAAACTAGTAGTAGCTAGTACTATAAGGTAGACTAACAAAATTGCATTGTCACTATTTTTTTAACACAATAATTTTCTAAACAATTATTATCTCATTATTATTTTTTTCAAACAATTACTCTCTCTATCTCAATTCAATATTCACATTTTTTCTAAATATTCAACTTAATAGTAGTATGTAATACACCCTTAATTTATTTTATTCACTTATTTTTTAACTTAATTTATTCACCTGTTTTTACTTAAACATACATTTTCACTATTTACAAATTGATCAAAAAGTTCAAAATTATCGTAATATTCTTAATATCCTACAAATCAAAGTGTGAATATTTATACGAGACGGAATGAATATAAGTTGACGGACAAAATGATATTACTACTATTCATCGTATTTATTAATTACCGCGTTTCTCTTACGCCAGTACGAATGATTTGCGTTTTCGGTACGCCAAGGTGAATTTATTCCTAAATTACATTTAAAAGATCAATTTCAACTAATGATTTAATGACAAATTTATTGAAAAGTCATGAATATTTTTCTATATAGTAGCAAAGTATATAAATATTTCAATCCAATTTATCAACATTTAATTTAATATTAGTAATAAATACAAAAATCCATTGTTTCAAAGAAAGCATTCTCCCTGTAAAACCCACACACACAAAACGGGCGGGTCCGTTTCAATGCTCTTCGCTCACTCTCGGTGCTGAACACGAGAGATCATTACCCTCACCACTAGTCACGGCGGAGAACGCTGATTTTCTCTGGTAATGAATAACCCATTCATCTTGATTTCAAATTCATCCGAGTTTTTTTTTCTTTTTTTGAATTATTATTTTGATTACTGCGAGACTGTCTTACGGTGTGGTCCGGTCGTCTGCCCTCCGAATTCGCTTCCATGGAGATGCTCTCTCTCTCTCTCTCTCTGCTTTATGACGAGTGTATTTATTTATTTGTTTATTTTTGAAAAGGAGAAATTCACGAACATGACAAGTACTAACTAGACGCACTAGAATTTTCGTTTTCATAATATGATTAAATGGAAATGGTTATCATATGGGTATAATTTCTGTAATTTTTTATGTATATATTTATGTTTAATTTGGTGCGAGAAGTCTTGCAACGATTACAGCATTCACGCCGCGTGATTGATGGAGCCTTCCTGTATAGATTGTTTCATTTGTGTCTGGAAGTGATGTGTTAGTTTATACTAACAAATACGCGTCACATATAACATAAAACGGGTTGAATGACCTCGTGTTAGATCATCTTGTTTTCAGTTCGGGTATGGGCAAGTGAAGCTTTGAATTATATTTGTTGATGCCTGTCATTTGTGTTTGCAAGTTTTCTCTCTTTGACTAAAGACTAGTGCAATAGCGCCTTCATCTGATTCCTTACATGATCTATTTGCGTATATATAAGGAGTTAGTGTGAATTCTAACACGTTAGTTGGTTGGTTCAGTTGGCATTGATGGGACCTGTCAGAGGGAATAAGAAGAAAAGGAAAGTAGAGAACAATGCTGAAGAAAACTCTATGGTTTCTGGGTCTTCAGAGGGGAGCTCGACCGACTGGTTGGATCGTTTATCAAGGATAAGTGCTGGTAATGATCACAGGTCCATCTTTCATATTTTTAGCTGTTCATTGCATTCAGGAATCTTACAATTGAATCATTATAATACAATGAATGGTTTTATATATGTCGTGGTTCTTCTAAATTTTTAAGGGGTGTTCTTAATTCTTATAATTTGCCAAAAACAAGTTGTTTGGACAATAATCTCATTTTAACTTGTGAGAAAACTCTAATGGGCTTCTAAAGATACAAAAAAAAAGGATACAGTGTTTAGTTGTTATTTGGTAAGCTTTCTCTCGCGGTTATGGATAAGTTCATGTCAGTTATTTGTGTTTCAGATGGTTAGTTCGCATTAAGTAGAGTGGAATTAAAGTTCACATTACTGTTACCTCATTATTAGGAGTTGTACTGTTAATCTCCAGATGACCTCAGTCTTTGATAAGGAACTCACATCTCTAAGGAAGGAACGCATATAATGTTTTAGTCTTAAGAAGTCAAACATCGATCTTTTAAGATACATACAGTATCTTTTAAGATACTTACAGTATTAGAGGAGAAACAAACTTTTAATCCAAACGATACTTCAACTCATTATATTATTTTATTTTTGAAAATTTTACCTCAAAAATATTTTATATGGATTGAACTGTATTTATTAGGAACACTACAGCTTATAAAGAGTGAGCAAGGAAAAAAAAGTAGAACACATGCATGAGATATGAATAATAATTTCACGAGAATAATCATGGGGGTCTCTATAAATAGTTTGGAGTGCACAATGAATAGACAAAATTATCTAATTGTAGTAAATTTACCCGTGGCAGTGAAGTTGAGATATGAATTAGAAATGAAACCTATTGAACATTTTTTGATCTCAGATTCTTAATAATATAAATAGATGTTAAAGCATTCCACATTTGTGTGAAAAAGACTGATCAAATACTATTCAGGAGAGAGCAATATTATTAAAGACCTTTAGAATAATGTGCTTTGATCCGGTCCCATGATGAAAAAGGAAAAAAAAATCTGCAATCACGAGCCTTTACCGGGCTATATATATACTACAAACTAGAAATGTTAGATAGGGAACTTAAGTTCAGTTTTTTGATATTTTTTGTAGTTACTTGAAACTCCAGAGACGGTTCCTTGCATCTTAATAGCCTACACGTCAAATTGTCTTAGTTCTATATTGGGCGTCCCCTGACATTGTCTTACTTTGTTTACAACCACACAAACTCATTACATCAGATAATTACAACCACACCAAATTCAATATACACACAGAATACTAATATATTCCTTACTCTTCCCAACCAACTCCAATAAGGCAATTGGAGTGGGACGGAGGTATTATTTATTTTTCCACACCCACAAATAATCAGTTGGGATACCATTTTTTCATTCTGCTGATCTACCACATGACACGTTCTCCCCTTTTATCTCATAAAACTTTCAACTGAAACTCGATAATATATATTAAGCCTTTTGGATTTTAAATTATGAATTGCGTCACAGGAAACTCAAGTTACCTGATCAACTGAAAATGTGAGGGTGGAAGGGATAAGCGGATAGTGTAGTATAGCTACATATATGTTCTCCATTCTAACAAGAAAAGTGGAAACATTATTATCTAATGTGTCTAGTTGATAAGGACTCATCTTTCTTAAAACGGGCCTGCAATCTCACATAATGTTTTTAATAACACTCTATTTATATGATATTAGTCATTCATTCTTATTTTTGCTAGAAAAGTCATTAGCATAATAAGTTGCATGCTTATATTTCTCACTCTTACTGGAAAGAATACAGTTTATGTAGTGTTCCTCCCTCTTACAAGATAAATGGAAACATGATTGACTCATTTACTCATTGAAAGTTGATAAAGAACCGTCTTTTTCAATAATGAACTTGCAATCTCACATTCTCACTTAGAGGCTGTTTGGTTGAACTTATATAAAAAAACTTATATACACATCTTATAAGTTGTTTTTTAGAGTTGATAAGATGTTCTATCTTATTTAAAAAGTAAGTTCTTAAACTATTTGGATAATTTTTTCTTGTACTTCTAAGTTTTCTTGCCTTCTTGGATCTTATATAGGTATGAAATTCCTGAGGTTTTTTTTGTCTTTGTAATGTTAAAAAGAGAGAAACTTATAAAGCCCTTACAGATAAGTATGAGGGAAGTACCTTATTAAAGGAGCCTATAAGCTTTTGGGAAAATATATATATTTGTATACCTTAAAAAACTTAATTATATCATATTAGCAGTCACTTCTAATGACTCGATCGTATACTCGGGGCTAGGATATTCTAAATATTCCCTTTTACCTTTACTACAGGCAATCCTTCTTCTTCTAAACAGCCGGACACATTCAAATCCACTTTCAAAGTGTCCCGAAAGACATTCGACTACATATGCTCCCTGGTAAAACAACACATGATGGCCAAAACCCACTTCTCCTACTCAAACGGCAAGCCCATGGTCCTAACCGACCAGGTGGCCCTGGCCCTCGTTAGGCTTGGGTCCGGAAACTCTCTCATATCCATCGGCGACTCCTTTGGGGTTTACCACTCCACCGTGTCCCAGGTGACATGGCGCTTCGTGGAGGCCATCGAGGAGAGCGGGCTCCACCACCTCCAGTGGCCCTCCTCCCAACGCGAGAAATCAGAGATCATACGCAAGTTTGAGAACATCCGAGGCCTCCCCAACTGCTGCGGGGCCATCTCCACTACCCACATAACCATGATGCTGACATCATCAGACCCAGAGGCTGACACCTGGCTAGACCGAAGCTCTAACCATAGCATGATCATGCAGGCGATTGTGGACCCTGATCTAAAGTTCCGGGACATAGTGACTGGGTGGCCGGGGAAGATGAGTGGGCCTTCTGTACTCCGTAGCTCGAGTTTCTTCAAACTGTGCCAGAAGGGGGAGAGGCTTAACGGGAGCGGGGAATATATAATTGGGGACTCGTGTTTCCCGTTGTTGCCTTGGCTGGTGACTCCTTACCAGGGGAAGGATCTCCCGGAGAGTGAGGTGGATTTCAACAAGAGGCTGCTCGCGACTCAGGTGGTGGCGAAAAAGGCGTTGGTGAGGTTGAAGACGGTTTGGAGGATGATTCAAGGGGAGATGTGGAGGCCGGACAAGCATAAGCTGCCGAGGTTTATACTGGTGTGCTGTATTCTTCACAATATTGTGATAGACATGGAAGGCGACGAGGGTTGGGAGGAGATACCATCGTCTGTGCATCATAATCCTGGGTACAGGGATGAGGTCTGTGAGTCTGTGGATAAGGCGGGTTTGGCACTGAGGGATAAACTGTCAATGTATTTTTCGGGGTAAATAGTTGAGGTAAGACTTGTGGAATTGAAATGGAGAAAAATGAATCAAGGAAAGGTAAGTATGCAACATGGCTTAACAAGGACTTAATTTTTATTTTTATTTTTGTTGCTACCTAAAATGCACTTGTAATAGAGGTTGGAGCTTGATATTCTCAGGTTCTGTTGTCACAAAGAATAAGTTTTGCATAGGAAGAGAAACGACCCCGCTGAGAAATAGCCAAAGGTCGACTCCCAGGCGAGGTAACCAATCTCGTAACCGATCTAATCGATTCTAATACAACGATGTTCGTGTTTGTTGGGATATAATTTGAGCTTTAAAAAAATGTGTTTGAATTTGATCGATCAAATCTTATTGACCTGATACTCTAATAGTAGTACTGCGTCTGCGTGGAGTACTAATAACTTAATTTGCATAGCATATTTGAATTAAATATGTATATTTTGGTGTTGTTGTTAATTTAATTTTGATAATTAATTATTTTTTGGTTGATTTGATATACCAAAATCAATCGTTAAACCAGTTACCTAAGTGAATCGGTCTACTCTAGGGTTTAGTAACTACTAATAAATAGGGGCCATATTCATCAATCATCGTCGTCTGAAGTAACGATACGATGTCAAAGAATGACGTAATAATGTCAAGGAAGAAAAGGCGCTTAGCTTCTTCTTCTTCTTCAATAGATAAATTAGGGGGATTGGTATTAGAGACGATCCTACTCAGACTGTCCGTCTTCGACCTCGTCCGCCGCAAGCGAGTATGCAGAGCTTGGCGCTCGATAATCTCGTCGGACTACTTCGTCACGGCCCACCTCAATCGCTCCAAATCCGACCCCTCCAGCCAAAAGCTCCTTGTTCACAGCGATTTGATCTTCAAAAAACGACCAGGCCCCTTCAAGTCTGTTGTCTGCTTCTCATCTGATTGTATGATCATTGTCGGCTCAGTCAACGGCTTGATCTGCTTTGCTGCCCGTGAGTATCACAAGCTGCAGCCTCGTTTGTTTAATTTTCCGGTGACTCCCGATAACATCTGGATATCAAACCCTCTCACCGGCCTTTGCCGCAAGCTCCCTTCCCCTACCCCTTACACCCTTATCACCCCTGATACTACAACCTCTAAATTTGCTTTTTGGTGTGATGCTTCTGGTGTTTATAAAGTGGCAAAAATTGTTTCCTATAATAATGGGAAGACTATGTTGGACCTTTGGGAATCGACTTCTCCCGACACTTGGACTACCGTGAATGCGGCCGCTCCTTTTATATTCCGGTTTAATCCCTACTGGGCCCACGCTTGCGATGTCCTTATCGAAGGAGTTGCTGCGTATTGGATTGTTACCAACTATCAAGGGATGAGGTTTGTGTTGTCGCTCGATTTGAAAACCTTGCTACTCGAGTCAATCTCGCTCCCGGAAGAAGTGACGCTGATGCGGGATAAGTTTTATTTGTTTGGCGGAAAACTGAACGGAGAATTTGTATTGCTACAGCACTCTCCTAGACGTGTGTATCGCATTTGGATAATGGCGGCATATGGTAATGGCACTAAACGTTGGAAAAAGAGTTTCAAAATTCGCTTCAATTTTGGGTTTACAAAATGCTTAGGGATTATGAACGGGAATTTAGTATTCAAACGAACCGACAATTGCATAACCTTGTATGACCTGGAGATCAATCACCCGAAAAAAGAAAGTGTTAATTACAGATCCCCAGCTCGACAACATTAATATGACTTGTGCTCGTGGCTTTGTCGGGAGCTTGGTGTCTATTGATGGTTTTGGGTTTGAATACAATGATCGCTTGAGACTAGTTATGAGTCTCGACTAACTTGTACTCCAATTCTTAGACTAGTCATTTTTTTTTTCCTATTGTGAATTATTTTCGAATTTAAAAAATTAATATAATTATAATTTAAAATATTTGTTAATGCAAATTTAAGTTTCATGTATAAAATAATATATTAATATTTAATAATTATTATAATTTTAATATTTTAGTAGTTTAATACTAAACCGGATTGCAGAGTTTGTCCACTCGTTTTGTCGTGTACTATTTTTTATTCTATCCGATTCGCTTTCTATTTGTTCGGCTCGACCTAATTATAGTTTGCAGAGGTTGGCGGTCCTTAATCTCGTCGGACTATTACGTGACGGCGCACCTCAATAGCTCCAGATCCGATCCCTCCTGCCAGAAACTCCTTGCTCGCAGCAATATTTTCACCGATAAACAAAAAGGCCCCTTCAAATCTGTTGTCTGCTTCTCATCTAACTGTATGCTCATTGTCGGCTCATTCAACGGCTTGATCTGTTTTGTCTCCCGTATGGGTAGAGATACCATAAGTAACATGAATGGGATATTAGTATTCACTTATGTGTGTCGAATTTTAATATTTAAGTCATGTTTTTATTATGTGATGGTTTGAGTTTGAATACAATGACTTGTTGAGTTGAAATGTTATGTTTTAATTTGATTAATATGAATTTAGAGCATCTAGTTGGTGGGACTAATTGAGTTAAAATGTATATTTTAATTTGATTAATAAGGAACTTCTTTTTTTATCGCCGAACTAAAGCGATTTGAACTCAACTAAGCGATTTGAACGGAATTAAATTAATTTTTTTTAATAATAATAATTTTATAAACTGTTTAATATTTTTTCAAAGATATTAATAATATGTGACATTAACTAAATTGTAGAGTTAAAATTATTGATTTAAATTATTTTTTATTTATTTTGAAACGAATTTAATCGAACTTTAACTGAAAATTAATTAAAAAAAAAAGTTCTATGAATTGAGAGCATCTAGTTGGTGGGGATGGGGTTAGTAATTTTGTATTAGAATGTATTTTTTTGGGTAAATAGTTGAGCTAAGACTTGTGGAATGAGTCCGATGTAGTTTTTATTAAATACTAGTATGTGTACTAGTAGTATATTTTTGTGTTGTTATTTATTTAATTTTGATAATTAATTATTTTTTGGTTGATTTGATATACCAAAATAAATCGTTAGACCATCTCCAGCAGCAAATATTTCAATTCCTAAATATTCTTTGCCACATCAACTTATTCCACTTTACATCTCATCAAATATCTTCAATTATTCTTCAAATATCTCATACTCTACAATAGAAAATATTTCAAAAGATATTTCATTTTCTCTTTCTTACACATCATTATTCCACTATACCCCAATATATATTACTTTTTTTATTTTTAATTGCATGTTTTATAAAATTTTAATTAATAATAATATTTGTTAAAACCTGAATAGGCCCTTTTACAAACCCGAATAGCCCTTTTACAAACCCGAATAGGCCCTTTTACAAACCCGAATAGCCCTTTTACAAACCCAACTAGCCTTTTTACGTGAAGTCGGATTTTAAATTTTGAACAAAATATAATAAAACACATTTTTATTGAAATACAACACATTTTTATCCATCATTTTTTTTTCTCTTCTTTTCTATATTTTTAAAGCAATAAACATATATATAGTTCAATATATAAAAATTAATTTAATTTGAATATATCAATAATAATTTTGAAATTTTGATTTTTTTTATAAAATAGTAAAAAAATTGAAAAAACAAATAATATCTAAATTAAATAAACTTAGTCTCTAATTAAAGCTCTTGAAAAATAAAAAATATTGATGTAAAAAATCAATTTTTTTTTTATTAATTATATATCAAAAATATTATTTAAAAATAAAATGTCCTTTTATATTAACCGGGCACCTGCCCGAATCTGCCCGCCCGGCCCAAAACTGGCTAGTCATCACACTTGTTCAGAACAATTAGAGAATTATTCAATAATTCTCAAAAAAACAATCAAAAAGTTACTCCTATAAATTATTTACATGAATATCGGACCAAATACTCCTATTGGAGAGATGGTCTTAAACCAGTTACCTAATTGGTCTACTCTAGCCTCTAGGGTTTAGTAAGTAATAAATAGGGCCATATTCATGAATCATCATCGTCTGAATTAAGCAAGATGTCAAAGGAGGACGAAATAATGTCAAGGAAGAAAAGGCGATTAGCTGCAGCTGCTGCTTCATCAGGAGGCACCACCATAGAAAAGTTAGGGGGATTGGTATTAGAGACGATCCTACTCAGACTGTCCGCCTTCGACCTCGTCCGCTGCAAGCGAGTATGCAGAGCTTGGTGCTCGATAATCTCGTCGGACTACTTCGTCACGGCCCACCTCAATCGCTCCAAATCAGACCCCTCCAGTCAAAAACTCCTTGTTGGCAGCAATATGATGTTCAAAAAACGACAAGGCCACTTCAAGTCTGTTATTTGCTTCTCATCTGATTGTATGATCATTGTCGGCTCAGTCAACGGCTTGATCTGCTTTGCTACCCGTAAGTATTATGATAAGCCTCGTTTGTTTAATTTTCCGGTGACACCTGATAACATCTGGATATCGAACCCCCTTACCGGGCTTTGCCGTAAGCTCCCTTCCCCTTCCTCTAACACCCTCATCACCCCTCATACTACAACCTCTAAATTTGCCTTTTGGTGTGATGCTGCTGAAGCTGGTGTTTATAAAGTGGCAAAAATTGTTTCCTATAAGAATGGAAGGACTATGTTGGACCTTTGGGAATCGACTTCTCCCGACACTTGGACTACAGACTACAGTCAACTCGACTGCTCCTTTTCATTTCTGTTTTGAGCCCCCCATAATCGGTAACTGGGCCCACTCCATCCGTACCTGGGCCCAGGTTTGCGATGTCCTTATCGAAGGAGTTGCTGCTTATTGGATTGTTTCCAACGACCATCGGATGAAGTTTGTGTTATCGCTTGATTTGAAAACACTGCAACTCAAGTCGACACTCGTTCAAGATGGTTTTCATTTGCTTGGCGGAAAACTGAACGGAGAATTTGTTTTGCTACACAGCTCTGGTGGACGTGTTTATCGCGTTTGGACCATGGCGGCAAACGGGAATGACACTAAACTTTGGAAAAAGAGTTTCAAAATTCGCTTTGATTTCGGCTTTGTAAAATGCTTAGGGAATATGAACGGGAATTTAGTATTCAAACTGCCCGGGAATCTCATAACCTTGTATGACCTGGAGATCACCCGAACAAAGAAAGTGTTGGAAGACGATCCCCAGCTCGACAACACTAATATAACTTGTGCTCATGGCTTTGTCGGGAGCTTGGTGTCGATCGATGGTTTTGGGTTTGAATTGAATGACGGCTTGAGACTACTTATGAGTGTCGCCTGACTTGCTAGTCTTGTTTTCACCATTTGCAATACTCAAGTAGTCTTGTTTTCACCATTTGAATTGATACGTGCTAAAATATTTAGAGTTAAATTACTAGGTCTATGTTTGAATTTTTCAATTTTAGAATATAACTTTACTTATTTTTTTTAAACTTACTATTACTCCCTTCTATTCTTTTTAAATGTCGTTTAAGCATTTTTCACACAATTTAATGAAAAAAATTTATGCCTAAATTAACCCTATTTATGGTACATTAAAACTAATAAATTAATATTAAAATATTTTTCTAAAGAGTTTTTTTAATTGAAAACTCTTACTCTTCTTTCTTTTACTAACGCTAAACACAATAAATAAGTGATAAGCTAAACACAATAAATAAGTGATAATTATCATTAATTAGACCATCATTAATAAAGGTATTATAAGAAAAATATTACAAAACGACAAATAAAAAACAAATAGTTCTAGATAAGCTAAACACAATAAATAAGTGATAATTATCATTAATTAGACCATCATTAATAAAGGTATTATAAGAAAAATATTACAAAACGACAAATAAAAAACAAATAGTACAAAAACTAGAACGACAAATAAAAAAAAATTGGAGGTAAAAATAAAAAAATAACATTTTTTTTTAATTTATGTGTAGGTCAAACAGACAAAAGTATAATAAAGTAGAAATTATATAGGAATAAATTCCCTATAGAAATAAAAAATAGTAATACTCTATATAGGAATAAACTCCTTATACAAATAAAAAATTCAAGTCTGGACCAGTTATAAATAGAAATAAACTCCACATTGTCATAAGTCATATATTTTCTTGGGACCAGTTATAAATAGGAATAAACTCCATATTGTCATAAGTCATATAGTTTTTAAGACCGTCTTAAAGATTTATACCTCTATATAAGAATAAATTATTAATATATAATAAAAATATTTATTAATAATATTTTTATTTATTAAAATCAATAACATGTTTAAGATGATTTGAAATATTTATCAAAATCAATAACGTATATGATCAAAGTTTATAGTTCTTAGATTAATTAATATTTTATTCAATTTGTATGTTAAACACAATTTTTACACATATATGGTGAAATTTTATTATTCAAAACTATTAAATTGATTTTGTGAATTTAAAGATAGATAATATTGTATGTATATTATTTTAATATTTATATTATTTTTTTATTAAAAAAATTATTTTTATTTTGTAAAACTCTGTATAAGAATAACTCTCTATAGTAATTTTTTTTTTTGTCCCAACGATATGACTGTACGGAGTGTCTACTGTATCTTGAAAGTTTATCACTTCTACTTATAATATCTTGAAAGTTTATCACTTCTACTATGCATCGGGCAAATAAACACTTTTCCTTCTTACTCCCTAATCCTTCTTACTCCCTAATCCCTATGTCCCCACGAGAAATAGACATTTTTCTTTTGTGGAGTGCAAACTCAATACAGTCATATTGTTATAGAGAGTTATTTTTAGAGGGAATGTGACTTTTTGGTCAAATTTGATAAGGGGATGAGTTTAAAGTCCTCACTTATAAAAGTGTGAGTTTTTTTACACCAATTGTCCATAAAATGTCTTTTATACCCTTACTATTTCAATAAATCCAAAATAAACGAAAACAATATCAAGGCTGGACGGGTTGTCCCTCCAGAAGTAGCTTCGTCCGTGTGTCTTCCACCGAAAGTGGTTAGTCAGGCTGGACGCCCGCGGCTGAGTCGGGTTCGTTCTGCAGTTGAGGGATCTGGGTCTGCTCGTCGTGTACAGGTTTGTTCTTCGAACCTAATATTGTGTCGTCATTAGTTTGATTAAATACCTAATATCGCGTCTTTGTGTGCAGGTGTGTACGAAATGTAAAGGCGTAGAACATAACATACGCTTGTGCAAGGCTTACATCCCTCCTACAGGCGTTGATTTGAATGTCCCTCCGGAAGCCTCAGGAACGCAAGAATCGGGTCGAAGAAGGCAGAAGAAAAAGTGCAGCATTTGCAGAACCGAGGGCCACACAAAAACAAAATGTCCGATGCGTGTGGATTGAGGGCTCTTCTTGTGTTTGGTTGATTTGTTATCGTGTTTCTCGATACATCGTATGACTATGATTGATTTATTATCTTGTTTCTGGATATATGCAGTGTGTTTCTTTGGATATTTGCAGTGGTTTTTGTTATACCTATGTGATATGCAGGTCAGGGTATGTAAAAAAAAACAGTAAGGGCATTCTGCATATTCAGTACTCCATCGAGTAACCTCATGGATTAACTCATTCGAGTAACCTATTCGATTAACCCAATCTTGTAACCCTATTTTCGAGTAACCCATTCTTGTAACCATTTCGCTTAACCTCATCGATTAACCCATTCGAGTAACCTATTCGATTAACCCAATCTTGTAACCCTATTTTCGAGTAACCCATTCTTGTAACCATTTCGCTTAACCTCATCGATTAAGCCATTCGAGTAACCTATTCGATTAACCCAATCTTGTAACCCTATTTCCAAGTAACCCATTCTTGTAACCATTTCGCTTAACCCCATCGATTAACCCATTCGAGTAACCCAATCTTGTAACCCAACATTCGAGTAACCCTACATTCGATTAACCCTTTCGAGTACATTAGGATTTCCATGGAGTACATTAGGGTTACCATCGACAAACCATCGAGTAGTTAAGAAGGCCCCATCGAGTAACTAAGAACAAGACCCATTTTTTTTCAATTTTAAGGTCGTTCTTCAATTTTTAATTGTGTTTTTGCGTATGTAACTTCATATTAATGATAAAAAACATTCATTAAACATGTTTTGCTGTTCAATTTTGGAGTTCTAATCCATAGCATGTCAACATTGAACAATATCATAGTTTGTTTGTTGTAAACTTACTTAAGATATTTAGAAAAATATGACTAATGTTCAACGTTTCACTTGTTTTCACTCTAAACGAATCGATTGATCATCTAAACTGTTTTAATAATGTTTTATGGCTCTAAATTGAACTTATTAGTGCAAATAACAACTTAATTATCTAAAAAAAGGCCAAAAAAAATACTAATTTTACATGGTTAATCGATGGTTAGTCGATGGTAGATCGAGTAACAGCCTATCGACCAACCTTGGAGATTTATGATTACAGGATGAGGCCATTCGAGTAACCTTTTCCAGTAACATTTTCGAGTAACCTATTCGAGCAACCCAATTCCAGTAACCTTTTGGAGTAACCTATTCATGTAACCCTTTCGAGTAACCTCTTTTAAAGTATTCGGCAGATTTAGGCCTGATTCTACATTACGCGATGGACCTGTTCTTGGTTACTCGATGGTTACTCGATCGAGTGAGACGATCGAGTAACCTCTGGGCAGAATGAAAACAGATTTTTTTGTACATTTTAAAACCCAAGCCTGCAACATTCTTATCAATCGAACACCTTCCCAAGACAGAAATACCAACAAATAATTATAGTTTGAAACACTCTAAATCAAAATAAATACCAAACAATACTAAACAAGTCTCTAAAGTGTCGAGAATAAATCATCTTAATGATACTCTTCATTCGTTACCCCTTCCCGAGCTAACCAAAAAATCATCCTAGCAATATATGCTCGGTACTTTGTGATGTAACCAATGTCAATAGTCTTATTCTCGTGAGTCATTTTCTTGTTGACTAAGCGATCCAGGTACATGCAACAGATCGACCCACACGAGCTCCCGTCGTCTTGCAATATTTGTTGGTCTGTGGGCATTAACTTAACCTTGAAAGCACACGTCTTACGCTCCCTGAAAAATAAAACATTGAAAGCACACGTCAATATCATATAAGAAAAAAGATAAAACTACACAACGAAATGAATTAAATGATTGAATCATACATGTACGAATGTTGTTCCCACCAGTTTGCGCTTTTCAACAATCGAGGCAACAAATCTGTGAGGGGCTTCAGCTCTTTAACCCTGATCTTGTGATTCGGGAGAGTATGCAACATGGAATCATACACTTTGACAGTCCAGGTGTCTAAAACAATGACCGCCACGATCCAGTGAATGTTATCCAAGTTGCAAATCAAGGTCATCTTACATACAAACAATGAAAATATAAGAAATCAGAGAAACCGAAGTTTATTAAAATTCATTTAACATACTTTATGGATATTGTACCAACTATGTTGACCACCACCCGAACTCGATACAATTTTTCTCATATCCAGAGGTGGGATCCAATTCTTGTATCTCTGCTCGAAATTATCCGACTTCCCTGTATGCTTCAGTTTCCCGTATTCACGGCACATAGTTTGCTTTGGAAAGGACATAAATTATGTCAGTAAAAACATAATAAAAATATAAAATATAACAAACATAGATAAAAGAAATTCACTTACAAAGAAGTCGGTACCGAAGATCTGGTGCGTAAAGTCATGCACGCGCGGCTTCACCCCTTCTTTGTTTTTGAGTTTTTGTCTCAGGAAAGCAACATACAAGTCGAGTACCTGAATATTAACACGTTGTTAATATTTAAACATAAATTAATAAAGTTAAAATTTATAATATTACCTAAGACGTGAACCAAACGGAGGGACTTTCGACATCGTCGAAGAATTTCTGATCAAGGATCAAATCATCACAGCACTTCACCCTCACGCAGGAATCGGACCCCGACTGTCTGTACAACTTGTACATCCACGCGCTTCTTAAACCGCGATCCTTACTAAAATCTTGGATGAAAGGGCTACGCAAGTACTTGGAAGGCAGAACAACACGAGGTCCGAGGCTGCTCTCCCCGTCATCCTGCTCGTCATCATCGTCATCCTTATCCACGTCGCCATCCTCATCAGTGAAGCACAAGGACACCTCATCCTCGTCACCCTCCTCGTCATAAGCAGCTGGCTCTGAGAAGATATCAAAGTTCCTCTCAGGATAGCTCTCGACATCGACCACAACAGCTGGTCTCGGCGTGCTGGACATCCCTTGATCAAAAGTAACAATCGACGGAGGCATGCGGTAACTCGAGGACTCAAATGGATAGGCCGGTGGAGGCATCTGGGGGCCCTGGAATCCATAGGCCGGTGAAGGCATCTGGTAACCCTGGAACCACATGTCAAATGGAAATACCGGAGGCACCAGGGGCTGCCTGCATTAACGCATCCATGCCTCAGCGTCTGCATATGAATACCGAGGGTCAGGCATCGCCGACGTCGAGAATTGAGCTGGTGCTCTGCGCGAAGAAGTCTCCTGAATGTCCTCGCAGTGGTCGGAATGACGAGGAGGTGAACTTCGAGGGGGCGATGAAGGCTATTCGTACACTGGCCTCGAGGGATAAGGCCGTGGCAGAGAGTGTCGACTGAAGCCGAAGAAGGCCTTCATTTTAGAGAACAACCTCTCTGTGACGCTCTCCGTGACATGCCTCACGAAGTGGGTTGTGAATCCCTTCTCGGACGTGTCGAACAAGATCCTCTCGAGATCACTCCGACGATAAATAGGTAGATCATTGTCCACTCTCTCAGAAGCATGTCCAGCTCGAGACTCAGGAGGAGAAGCATCTCGAGCAGTAGGAGGAGAAGCACCTCGAGGAGGAGGAGAATCATGTCGAGCTCTCCGAGATTTACGTCTCTATGCTGAAGAGTTGGGCGTGATTGATAGAGTAGGTGACCAACAAGACAACCTGTGGCTGTGGTCGAACCTAATTTATTATTTAATTAATAAATATTATCAATTTATTTCGAAATTATGAAAGATTATTAATTATGATTAATTAAGGCATATGCTATATCTACTCCCCATGTTGAATCATAGATATAGTCCTGTACAGTTACACATGTTGTATGAATTCGGTTTTGTGGAAACCGAGAGATAATTATGTTAACGCAACGTAACTGGTCAAACTCAGTTCCTAGTCGATGGGTTACGCCAAAAACAAGGATACTCGGCCTTTCCCCCTTGAGACTAGCACTTAGTGTATGTGGGCTAATCTCGAGCCTCGGTGTTGGACATCGACATACTTAAGTGGGTGCTCACTGTTGATGAGTTCACTGAACCCCCTCTCCCTGGAATCTCTAAGTGGTTATCACTGATCGAGTAGAGAATTCCATAATATAGTTGTACACAATTAATCCTTAAGACCCAGACATCACCGTGACTTCATCAGAGGACTAGCTGTATCGTGACATGTCTCTGATTCCCTGGAAAGGGAGTAAGTCGAAAAAGGAGACAATGTTCGTGTAGTTCGAAATCTGATGTGAAGTTTGTGCATGGTAGTAGGGGATCTGATCGCTTGATATAGATCATGGATGTCCAATGTGGTTCGTAGTCCCGGAATCTCTGGCCAGAGTTGAACAGTGAGGTGATTAGAGAAATGTGTTTCTCTAGATCAATCACGACTGGATTTCACGAAACCTAGAACGTTCGCAAAGTTATCAAACTCAACAAGAGATCTCGATTAACCAATATCTCTAGTTTGATCAGGACATATGAATCGGAGGGATTGTACTGTACGCTAACTATATTACAAGGTTCTTGCAGGCACTTCATTTGTATCTAGGGAATTAGTGAAGCGTGGTTGCTAGACGCTCGTCACTGATTCGTTGGGCACCGACTTGTTCGGAGATTGAATAATATGATTATTAATCTAAAACTCTCGGGAGTAATTGATATAAGAACAATATGTTGTTCGAATCACAATGTGTTGTGAGCCCACGACTAGTTATACACCTGAACCATTGAGGGTCACATTCTCGTGTAAACCGATCCTTGAATACGATCATGTATTAATTAACTGTTAATTAAGTACATATAGTTGGAGGTCAATATGATTGAATCCGAGATTCATAATTGTGATTATGAGTTGGAAATATTACTGAGCTAAAGAAAACGGGCACGATGGTGTACACTTTCTATTTTGGGAAATTTCCCGATTTAGCAGTACCCCTGAAATGGGCTTTCCGATTTTGTGAAATTGGAAATTTTTATTATTATCTCATATCGATGAGAAAATTAAAACGAGAAAAAAAATATAATCGTTATATTTTTCGGAGATCGAATTGATTGTCAATTTGGGAAAAACGTAATGACGGCTAGTGAATTGGGCTGACAAGGGTTAATGGATCCGATCCATTAGGGTTTGAGACCAAGTAGCTCTTTTCCTCACCTATAAAAGGAGCTCCATAGGCATGAGGAAAAACACACACCAAACCTAGAGAGCTCTAACCCTAGTCTATCCCTCTCCTCTCCCCTCTCTCGTCCGCCGCCCTTCGGCTGCCTCCCTCGGAGGACCGCCGCCCGCCGCCGCCGCCGGCAGCCGCCCACCTCGCCGGAAATTGTTTCCGGCGTCGTTTTTCTGGCCCGTTTTTCCCGTCGTATTCTCCCTCTCGTATTTTTAGTGCAATACGCGAGTGAGATTACCTATACGAGGTGAAACCTGATTTGACGAGAGACGCCGGAGGTTCGAACGAGCAACGCCCGAGCACGACCGAGCCAAGCCCGCCCGCGACCAGCTGAGAGCCACCTCGGCTCTCCTCGTGTGCAGCCAGCACGCCCCGCGTGCATCCCCGCGTCGCATCCGCGCGACTTCCGACAACCTCGTTTCATCCGACGAATCCTAAGGTACTCACGATTAAACTTGAATTTAATTGTTTTGCGTTAACTGTTTGCGCTAAGTACTGGGATTATGATTGACAAATAAAATTAATAGAGATTAATTTAATTGTTAATTAAAATCAATTTGATTTGAATTATATAATGTGATTATGTTAATTATCAAATTGTAATGTGATTATGTTAATTATCAAATTGACGCAATTAATTATGTGTGCATGTTTGCTAATTAATTGCTTAGTGTAATTAATTTATATGATAAATATAATTCCAATTAATTATGTGTGCATGTTTGCTAATTAATTGCTTAGTGTAATTAATTTATATGATAAATATAATTCCGCTAGAAGTAATTAATTTATATGATAAATATAATTGCGCTAGAAGTAATTAATTTATATGATAAATATAATTGCGATTAATTTATATATTAATTTATATGATAAATTTAATTGCTCTAGATTTAATTTATGTAGTATGGGATGCATGAATTAAATATTTAATTATTTGATAATTAAATTAAATGGTGGATTATTTATTTAATAGATTTGAATTAAATCAATAAGTGCATGTAATATTGAAAATGAGTTTTTTAATAAAATAAAATAAAATAATTTTTTTTTGTTTTCAGCTGCGTATACATGCACGATCCCCAACAGTGATATCGTCACGCGTGCGGACACCTGTCGCCTTCTTGAATGTCTTGGCCACGCTTTCGGTCACGCGGTCCACAAGCTTCTTCTTCTTCTTCTTCTTCTTCTTCTTCTTCTTCTTCTTCTTCATCTGCTTCTTCGGTGCCGGTGCTCGTGCCGGCGCCGCTGCGTGGGCTAAGCGGACGGGAGGCTGGTACGGGACGACATACAGCTCACCGGCCCCAGTCAAACTCATGTAATACAACATCTCCTCCTCCTCCTCCGGTGTCGGTGTGAGGGTCTCGTGCACTTCAAACTAAAAGAAAACAATAACAAAAAAATATTTATTAGATATTTGATAAAATTATTAATTCAAAATTATTAACGAAATAGATTGACGGTTACATGCTCATCCTCAAAAGTAATCCCTGAAATCGAAGTTAGTCTTCCTCTGCGTCCAATGCAAAAACCGGGGCCTTTGCGACTCTCGGCTCCGAGTAGCGCACAATCTCCCTAAAGCAGGAAATGTCTCGAAGGCCCAACACTAGAAGGCCCAACACTGGACCGTAAAAGTGATAAGCCGGTTTGTCTACCTGATCAGCTGTCATCCCAGCAGTGTTGATGTAGTGCGAGAAGTTTTGGAAGGTATAAGAACCCCAAGGAAACCACTCCCAACCATCGTTATCCTCCACCAGTGTCCAAACCCAATTCTCGACATCCAATTTCTCTCGACCAATCAGAATGAAGTAGAGAATCAAGATGTTGGCAACCTTGAAATAATCATACAGGTCGTTGCCCATCTGCTGATCCTTAAACGAAGTGAGTAATGCTTCAATCTTCATCACTCTGCAACGGCATAACCTCCGATGGATGCCTGTACTGGGAGCGACATGACCTTTGTCTGAGGGATCGAAGTTACTTTCCCCAAAGCTCAGGCCGGTGATCAGGGCGTATTCTTGTGCTCGGAACTTCACAATACGTTCCCCGATAGCAAACCAGTGCTCCAACTCCGGTATTCTCGTCTTGCTAACGATCTCTCTCGATAGCAGCTTGTGCAGAGGCTTGTTCGATCGGTCTGCACTGGGAATGAGAAAGAACTGACTGAACAGACACGTCTGCTCGTACTCCGCGAGGCCCTCATCCCCACCCACCTCCCTCAAAGTATCTTGTACGGTTTTCAATACGCCGCGTCGATCGCCGCAATTTATCGCTTTCGAAAGGTCGATGAATTACGGTCTCCTCCATCGGAAACCAGCCTGCACAAATGGAAAAGAAGCAATTAAAAACAGATTAATAGGATAAAAAAATCTGTCTGTTACTCGATTGTGTTACACGATCGAGTAACAGACGATCGACCAACCCATTTCGACCAACCTATTCGACCAACCCTTCGAGTACAGACAGTCGACCAACCCATTCGATTAACCCCATTCGAGTAATCAAGAGCTGACTACTCGAAGAGGTTAATCGAAAGAGTTAGTCGATCGGGTTAGTCGATTGCACTAATCGACTGCCATCGAGCAGTCATGAATAGAAATTAAAAACTCAAATTTCAGAACAATTCAACTCACATTTACAGTTCTAAATGAAGTATAATACAATAAAGAACTCAAACAAGCATCGAAAACACCATATAATCCATCAAATTGGTCGAAATTTCGAAAAAAAAAATCAAAAAAAAGGGGACGGATTCGGGAATTACCGGAGGTTGGAGACTCGGTTCTTCTTGTTGTTGTTCTTCCTCGCTTTCGTGCTCCTCCTCATGCTCGGACGCCGACGACATTGCTTGCTCCGGTGATGCGAGTTAAAATCGAAAAAAAATGGGGACGGCGGGCGGTAGGTTAGGGAGAGAAGGGGAGAAGAGAGAGAAAAAAAGTGGGGACCAAATTTTTTTTATTCTTTTTTGTCTTTTTTTGATAAGTTTGAAAGGTATATTTGACCATTCAATTAACATTGGTGTAAAAATACTCATACTCTCATAATTGAGCACAAAAAACACACAACTCTTACTAATGTGACTGAAAATCCACGAGCTCTTATTTTTATATAGAGTTTTACAAAATAAAAATAATTTTTTCATATAAAAAATAATATAAATATGAAAATAACATTTATCTATCTTTAAGTTTATATAATTAATTTAATAGTGTTGACTTTGAATATTTGACCATATATATGTAAAAATTGTGTTTAACATATATATTAAATAAAATACTAATTAATCTAAGTACTATAAACTCTGACAATATATATTATTGATTTTGATAAACATTTTAAGTAATTTTAAACATTTTATTGATTTTAATAAATAAAATTATTATTAATAAATATTTTATTATATATTATATTCTTATATAATATCCATGAAGCTCAAACATTTTAAAAAGTTATTTAAATTATATACTAACTTTTTAAAATAAAAATAATAATAGTTTTTTTATAAATTGTTAAATATTTTTAAAAAATATTAAAAAAATTGTAACATTAACTAAATTAAATATCTGAAATAATTGATTTAAATTATTATTTTTTATTTATTCATTTTGAAATGAACCTTGTAGTTGAATGGAATGAATTTGAAAAATACAGATTCATCATCGTATTCTTCCCCAATTTGAAAAATACAAACCCCCCTAAGTAACAATGTGAAGGAATAAAAGGCGATTACCTAATTGAATTAGGGTTTAGTACATATAAATGGAATCCATCAACGACCACATTCATACTCGTCTTCTTCCCCAATTTCCCAATATGAAAAAAAATATACAGTATAATGAAGAAAAGGCGCTGCTTCAGGAGGCACCACCATAGAAAATTTAGGTGAATTGGAATTAGAGACGATCCTCCTCAAATTGTCCGCAGCAAGCGAGTATGCAGAGGTTGGCGGTCCTTAATCTCGTCGGAATATTTCGTGACGGCGCACCTCAATCGCTCCAGATCCGATCCCTCCTGCCAGAAACTCCTTGTTCGCAGCAATATTTTCACCGATACACAAAAAGGCCCCTTCAAATCTATTGTCTGCTTCTCATCTAACTGTATGCTCAGTCAACGGCTTGATCTGTTTTGTCTCCCGTATGGGTGGGAAGCCTGTCGGGTATAAGATTCCGGTGACACCCGATAACATCTGGATATTGAACTGAAACCTCTAAAGTTTGCTTTTGGTGAAGGGTTTGCTGCTTATTGGATTGTTGCCAACCGTCATCGTGGGAGGATGATGATGTTTGTGTTATCGCTTGATTTGAAAACCCTGCTACTCGAGTTGATCCCTCTCCCCAAAGGAGTGTCAGAGGATTTGTATTTGTTTGGTGGAAACATGAATGGAGAATCTGTTTGGCAATGTGACCACTCTGGTATGTATCACATTTGGACTATGGCCAATGGCACTCGAGTTTGGAATAAGAGTTTCAAAGTTTTTTTCGGTTTTCCCTTCTACAAATTCTTAGGGATTATGAATGGGAAATTAGTATTCAAATTGGGCAGAGATACCATAAGTAACCTTGTATGACCTGAAGATCACCCGAACAAAGGAAGTATTAGAATACGATCCCAATCTCAACAAACATTAATATTACTTGTGCTCTTGAGTTTGTTGGGAGCTTGTTGTCCATTGATTGATTTGGGTTTGAATACAATGACAGCCTGAAACCACTTATTTGTGTCGAATTTTAATTTTCAACTCATGTTTTTATTATTTAAGTCGTGTTTTTATTATTCCATGGTTTGAGTTTGAATAGAATGACTGGTTTGAGTTAAAATGTTAGTATGTTTTAATTTGATTAATATGAATTTAGAGTATCTAGTTGGTGGGACTGATTGAGTTAAAATGTTAGTATGTTTTAATTTGACTAATAAGTCTATGAATTTAGAGCATCTAGTTTTTTTTTAGCATCTAGTTGATGGGGGTGGGGTTAGTAATTTTTTATTAGAATGTATTTTTTGGGGTAAATAGTTGAGCTAAGAGCATTTTCAATGATAGTTTCAACTTTTGGGTGAGGAGTAGACCACGTATGCGGCAAATCATAATTTTTTTACTTATACTTTAAAAAACTTCTACCTCGTCCAATGGTTCTACCTACAAAAGTCTCACCACTAACTTATTTTTTTATTTTTTATTTAATATTTATAGAAATAATCAAGGATATACTGATTTTAAAATTTTTAACTATTTCAAAATTTTCATTTTTAATTAAATTTTATATAAAATAAAAAATAATTTCTAACGCTAAAAATTTAACTATTTCAAATTCTTATTTTTAATTAATTTTTATATAAATAATTTTTAAAGCAAAAAATTTAACTATTTAAATTTTTTTATTTTGTATTAATTTTTATATAAAATATAATAATTCATTAAAATACAAAATAAGTTAAAATTTAATCTATTTCAATATTCTTAATTTTAAATAATTTTTATATATTCAAAATTCCTATTTTTAATTCATTTTTATATAAGTAATTTTTAACGCTAAAAATTTAATTATTTGAAATTTTTTATTTTGTATTAATTTTTATATAAAATAAAATAATTCGTTAAAATAAAAAATAAGTTAAAATTTAATCTATTTCAAGATTTTTAATTTTAAATAATTTTTATATAAAATAAATAATAATCTGTTACGTTAAAAATTACAATGGTAGTATTAATTTTGTTAATTAATAATTTAAATAATATAATAAATTAATAATGGTAAATAATAATAATAAAATAATATTATTTTTCATCTCTACCCGGGTAAAAGTTCTTCTACTCCAGAAGTTTTAGGAACTTCTAATTTCAACACGTCAGCGCAGCTCCAATGATTTCTACCTCGTTTTTGGGTGAGAGGTAGAAGTACACATAGACTTCTACCTCACCATTGGAGATGCTCTAAGACTTGTGGAATGAGTCCCATGTATTTTTGATTAAATATGTACTTAGTTTAGTAGTATATTTATTTTTGTGTTGTTGTTTATTTAATTTTGATAATTAATTATTTATTGGTTGACCTATAAGGTAATTTGATCTACCAAAATCAATCGCTGCACACAAGTGCGGGCTTGACTTGGCCCGCACAGGCCTGCCCGGTGCCTGTGTCCAATTTTATCCGACCGCTTGACCCGGTGGCCCGGCCCGCACAGTCCGTTCATATCACGAGCCGAGCTCAAATTCAGATTTATGGCCCACCAGCCCGCCCGCCGGCCCGTACCTTGACCCGCCCGGCCCAACCCGCTAACCCTTAGAAGCCCAACTCATTTATTCAATACATAATCTAATAGAAACCCAATTCATTCAATTTATCCAATTTTCAATCAAAATTCATTTAAGTTAGTCCAAATTTAAGAAGCACACAAACTCTAACCCAAAAAATCTTAACCCAAACCTAGGGCTGGGCGCGGGTCGGGCTAGTTCCGGGGTCGGGCTGGTTCCGAAATTTCTAAGGCTCGGTCCAAAATTCGTTTTTGTCGGTCTGGGCCGGTTCGAGTTTTTTGAAACTAAGGTTCGACTTGGGACCGAGTCTGACGGTCCGAGCAGAATTTTCGAGCCTAATTTTTTTAATTTTAAAAAATTGTTTTTAATTATTAAAAACAATTTTTAATTTTTTTTTTTAAATATTTTGGGCCCGGGTCCGAGCCGATTTTTATTTATCGATCCGGGCCCTGGTGGGCCAGTCTTAAAAAAAATTGAGCTCAGCCCACAACGAGTTTTTTTCGAGTTATTGATCCGGGCTTTCGGGCCCAAACGCCTACTGCCTACCTAAACTCATTTAAATTAAACCCAATAGTCTATTTTAAATAAAGTACTCCGTACAAATTATTAAAATAAAAAATAAAAAATATATGTATAATATATTACTGGGCAGGCTTGGATTGGATTGAGTTTTTTCAACCCTGGCCCGGCCTGGCCCGGGCCCCCTATACACGGACTGGATTGCGAGTTTGTTCTTGCACCCATGGCCCGTCGGGTCCGGCCCGCACGGATACGGCCCGTGTGCAGCTCTACGTTAGTAATTAATAAACATTACCTAATTAAATCGGTCTACTCTAGGGTTTAGTAACTACTAATAAATAGGGGGCCATATTCATCAATCATCGTCGTCTGAAGTAACGATACGATGTCAAAGAATGACGTAATAATGTCAAGGAAGAAAAGGCGCTTAGCTTCTTCTTCTTCTTCAATAGATAAATTAGGGGGATTGGTATTAGAGACGATCCTACTCAGACTGTCCGTCTTCGACCTCGTCCGCCGCAAGCGAGTATGCAGAGCTTGGCGCTCGATAATCTCGTCGGACTACTTCGTCACGGCCCACCTCAATCGCTCCAAATCCGACCCCTCCAGCCAAAAGCTCCTTGTTCACAGCGATTTGATCTTCAAAAAACGACCAGGCCCCTTCAAGTCTGTTGTCTGCTTCTCATCTGATTGTATGATCATTGTCGGCTCAGTCAACGGCTTGATCTGCTTTGCTGCCCGTGAGTATCACAAGCTGCAGCCTCGTTTGTTTAATTTTCCGGTGACTCCCGATAACATCTGGATATCAAACCCTCTCACCGGCCTTTGCCGCAAGCTCCCTTCCCCTACCCCTTACACCCTTATCACCCCTGATACTACAACTTCTAAATTTTGCTTTTTGGTGTGATGCTTCTGGTGTTTATAAAGTGGCAAAAATTGTTTCCTATAATAATGGGAAGACTATGTTGGACCTTTGGGAATCGACTTCTCCCGACACTTGGACTAGCGTCAATGCGGCCGCTCCTTTCAAATTCCGGTTTGAGCCCCCCATCGGTAACTGGCCTGACACCATCCGTAACTGGGCCCACGCTTGCGATGTCCTTATCGAAGGAGTTGCTGCTTATTGGATTGTTTCCAACGACCGTAGGATGATGTTTGTGTTGTCGCTCGATTTGAAAACACTGCAACTCAAGTCGACCCCTTTTCCCAATCCAGTACCACTCATTCAAGATGGTTTTTATTGGTTTGGCGGAAACCTCAACGGAGAATTTGTTTTGCTACACCGCTCTGGTAGAGGTGTATATAAAGTTTGGACCTTGGCGGCAAACGGTGATGGCACTAAACAACTTTGGAATAAGAGTTTCAAAATTCGCTTCGATTTCGGCTTTTCAAAATGCATAGGGATTATGAACGGGAATTTAGTGTTCAAACGGACCGACAATCGCATAACCTTGTATGACCTGGAGATCACCAGAACAAAGAAAGTGTTGGAAACAGATCCCCAGCTCAAAAAAATTAATATGACCTGTGCTCGTGGCTTTGTCGGGAGCTTGGTGTCGATCGATGGTTTTGGGTTTGAATACAATGAACTGTTTATGAGTCTCGACTGACTTGCAGTACTCGAGTAGTAGTCTTGTTTTTACTATTTTAACGTCCACAATCGGGTGTGGATTTTTTAGTACAAATAGGAGGGATGTCAATTGAGGTAGTCTACTCAATTTTAATTTAGTTCATTTGAGTTGTTGAATGGGACTATTTCGATTCAAGTTATCCCGACTACTTCAATTCGAATTGGTACGTGCTGAAATATTTAGGGTTGTAAGTTACTAGTTCTATCTCTAAAATTTTCAATTTTAGAATATAATTTTAATAATTATTTTAAAATTTTACTTACAACTATTACATTGTTTTTTAACTTACAAATACATTTTTACTTTTTACTTTTTTTTGTTAAAAATAACTTTTCTTTTAATTTATGTGTTGATCAAATATTTTTTGTTAAAAATAACTTTTCTTTTAATTTATGTGTTGATCAAATAGTTCATAAATAGTTAAGACTGGAAGTATAATATCTTAAAAGTTTATCACTTCTACCATGCATCCTACTCCCTATGTCCACAAAAAATTAATAGATAGATCTTCAAAGTTTATCACTTCTACCATGCATCCTACTCCCTATGTCAACGAGATTACTCCCTATATGTCCACGAGAAATAGATAGATATTTTTCCTTTGTGGAGTACTATATAATATCCATGAAGCTCAAACATTTTAAAAACTATTTAAATTATATACTAACTTTTCAAAATAAAAAATATATATAATTAATTGTCAAGTATTATTAACTAGTACCACCGCCCGTAAGATACACGTAGTATTTTTTTTTTCTGAAAATTGATGCATATGAAATAATCTATAAATTTAATCTGATCCGCAATGGTTGTTGCCGAAAATTTATTAATCAACTAAGCAATTATTTTATTTAATAATCGAACCTCACTCAAATTTGTAAACTCGTATAAAATTTCATTATTCATCGTTATCTTAATTATGTAAATGTTTATTAAAATCAAAGGTTGTTAATGTAATCTTAGTCCTTTATCAGTATCGTCGATGATAAGATTTTGAGCTCATTTTGATAATACTTATTTGTTCAGTGTTCCATGTTTGACCTAGTGGAAAATTGTCAACATATTGTTGGATTAATAATTTATTGCGATTTTTACCATTAATCATTATTTTTTAAAATTATATTTCAGAATCGAGATATTATTCGATCTCCATTTGCAAATTATCATTTAATTATATTATTAGTCATTATTTTATAAATTAAAATTCAAATAGTTCTTTCATTTAAAAAAAAATCTTCCAACATTGTTATTGCAAATTTTGAAATATATATTTAAACTTCATCAACAATTTGATTTGTAATGTTCTCATTCTAATTGCAAAATAATGTGATTCAACATTATGTATTAATTTTGTAATGTTCTCATTTTAATTTTGTATTAATTCAACATTATGTTCTCATTCTAAACAATTAAGGATATAGTATTAATTTTGTATGACTTGGGAACCTCTCGAACATATGAAGTAATTGAAAGAGATCCCCAACTCAAAGAAATTTCAATGCTTTTTGCTTGTGGCTTTGTGGGAAGCTTGGTGTCTATCGATGGGTTTGGGTTTTAATAGAATCTGCATGAAACAATAAATGAAAGTAGGAAGAAAGCTTTCTAAAAATAGAGACGAGAAATAAATACAGAGGCGCGTGAAAGATTGTTGAGGAAGAGCCTTCGTGAACACGTCGGCGATCTGATCCGAAGCTGGAACGTGAAGAACCACGATTTCTTTGGACTGCACCTTCTCACGAATGAAATGCAAATCGAGCTCGATATGTTTTGTGCGAGCTTGAGCAATGGAGTGAGCAGACATGTTGACAGCGCTTAAGTTGTCAACCCAGATGACAGGGGCAGCAGAGGGTAACATACGAAGTTCTTTGAGAATGGATTTGATCCATAAAACTTCAATAATAGCATGAGCAAGGCTGCGGTATTCGGCTTCGGCACTTGATTTAGAAACTGTATGCTGCTTCTTAGAACTCCAAGAGACCAAGTTTTTGCCAAAGAATACACAATGGCCAGAGGTGGACCTACGATCATCCGGGTCAGAGGCCCAATCCGCATCAGCAAATACAGTTAAATTGAGGTGAGGTGATCTGTAAATATGCAAACCAAGAGAGGTGGTGCCTGCTACATATCTTATTAACCTTTTGACTGCCTTGAAGTGAACTTCAGTAGGAGATTGCATGAATTGACTGAGTTTGTTCACAGAGAAGGTGATATATGGCCGTGTTATGGTTAAATACTGAAGGCTGCCTATCAGTTGTCTATATGTGGTAGGATCAGAAATGTATGAACCATCAAATTTGGAGAATATTGTGGAGGAAACCATTGGTGTAGGAGAAGCATTGGCACCTGTCATGTTAGCCTTTTTCAGTAACTGAGCAATGTATTTATTCTGTGACAAGTGAATTCCCAGTGGGGTATAATTGATCTCAACACCAAGAAAGTAATGAAGGGGTCCTAGATCCTTTAGAGAGAAATGTTTGGACAACTGATTTATCAAAATGGGTATAGAATCTGGGGCACTGCTGGTGATTATGAAGTCATCTACATATACTAAAATATAGG
Organism: Euphrasia confusa; assembly: GCA_954870475.1. Classification (NCBI taxonomy): domain Eukaryota; kingdom Viridiplantae; phylum Streptophyta; class Magnoliopsida; order Lamiales; family Orobanchaceae; genus Euphrasia; species Euphrasia confusa. The sequence continues at coordinate 12,972,863 of OX940965.1, forward strand.
TAGTGATAGTGGCAGAATGATAGAGGTATAGAGAGGAGTCTGCTTTGGAGCTTCTGAAACCAAGGGTATATAAAACAGAACCAAGCTTGTCAAACCAAGTTTTAGAAGCCTGTTTTAGGCCATACAAAGCCCTGTTTAACTTGCATACAAAATGTTCTTTACCAGGAGCTTCAAAGCCAGGAGGTTGTATCATATAGATGTCATGTTCAGAATCCAAAGTGCCATTGAGGAAGGCATTATCAATGTCAAGTTGTCTGAGGGGCCAGCCTTTAGTAACAGCTATGGATAGGATTAACCTGATAGTTGTGGGTTTGATAACAGGACTGAAAATGTCCAAATAATCCACACCAGCCACTTGATGAAAGCCCTTGGCAACAAGTCTGGCTTTATGCCTCATAATTGATCCATCAGCATGGGTTTTAAGTTTAAAAACCCACCTGCAGCCTATAGCTTTCTTGTGAGATGGTGGGGGAACAAGATCCCATGTGTGTTTCTTGGATAATGCCTCAAATTCTGAGACCATAGCAGCTTTCCAAGGTACAGAAGACAAGGCCTGTTTGTATGAAGTTGGTTCAGTGTATTCAGAGATGGATGATTGGTATGCTTTTGGTCTAAAAATGCCCAATTTGGATCTGGTCACCATGTGGTGAGTGGGAGCAGGCTCAGATGTATGAGTTAAAGGTGAGGGAATATGTGGTGGGGATGGTGAATCAGAAGAATCATCAGAACTAGGGTTATCAGAATGTTCAGAGAAATAATGGTGATTGTTTGGTGAAGGTAATGGAGAATTTTGAGAGGAAGAATCATCAGAATTTTGATTAGAATGATTATCAGAATTAGATGGAGAAATAAAGGGTAATATAGGGTTAATAGGGGGTGATTGATGAGTGGTATTAGAAGTAGATGGGGTATCAACAGAAAGAGATGGAAAAATGTGTTCATTGAAAACGACATTTCTGGTGTAAATGATTTTCTTGTCTGGGAGTTCAATCTTATATCCCTTGAACTGAGGGTGATAACCAAGGAAAGTGCTAGGGAGGGACCTCATTTCCAATTTATCAGATTCATAAGGCCTGAGGTGAGGAAAGGCTTGGCATCCAAAGACCTTTAAGTTTGTATAATCTGGTTGTTCACCATATAATTTCTGGTAAGGACTGATAAACTGAAGAGATGAGTGAGGTACCCTGTTAAGTAGATGAACTGCTGTAGAGAAAGCATCTTCCCAGTAACATTTATCAAGCCCAGAGGTAGATAAAAGACTCAACCCAGATTCCACAACATGCCTATGCTTTCTTTCAGCAGCACCATTCTGTTGTGGGGTGTATGGGCAGGAGAGTTGATGGATAATGCCAGCTTCAGATAGGAATTTGGTAAGTGGTTTGTACTCAGTACCCCCATCACTTTGCAAGATCTTAATCTTACTATTGAACTGATGTTCTACCAGGCATTTAAACTGATGAAAAGCTGCAGCAACAAGAGATTTGTTTGGCAAAAAATAAACCCAAATGAACCTGCTGTAGTCATCTATAAAAGATACATAATATTGATTTCCATAGATGGATTTAATAGGTGCTGGACCCCATAGGTCAGTGTGAATGAGATGCAAAAGAGCAGTGGATCTTTTATGAACATGATTAAATGGTAGAACATGAGACTTGGCCTGAGCACAATCACCACAAAAAGAGAACTGATTTTCATTAATAAAAGGGATATTACAAGAGTTTAATGTCTTTCTAGTGATATCAAGAGATGTATGTCCCAATCTCTTATGCCACAACTCTAAACTCCTCTTATTTCTAACAACAGAATTAAAAGACTTGATGGGAACAGAAACAGCAGCAGCATTTCTTGAAACTGGAACTTGTTTGGTGGTAGCTTTGTGCACATGTTGAAGCTGAAACTGATACAATCCATTCTTAAGCATCCATGTGAAGAGAGGCTCCTTTGTTGCTTGGTCCTTAACAACACAAAACAAAGGATGAAATTCAAAGAATACATGATTATCAGTGGAAAATTGAGCTACACTTAACAGATTCTTTGTAATCTCAGGTACATGCAAGAGGTTGTTAAGTTGAAAAACATGTGAACTGTGGTGTGGTTTACCAGGAGACACCAAAGATTTACCAACATGAGAGATATTAATCGTAGAACCATTACCAATCTGAACTCTGTTGTTTCCATCATATCCAGAAGCCAAGCTCATATTAGAGAAGTCATTTGTCATGTGGTGTGATGCTCCTGAGTCTGGATACCAACTAGAATCAGAATTGGTATTATCAGTAGAAGAGTAGAAGGCTGATCCATGATTGGTGCCCTGTGGATGATAAGACCCTTGATGAGAACCAGAGTTATGACCTTGCTGAGAAAACTGGTTTAAACCATAAGAATTCTGACTGTTGGATTTATTCCCATCCTCTGAATTGTTATTGAAATTATTTTTGGGCACAAAATCAGACTCAAACCGATGAAAGCATTTGTCAGCCATATGGTTAGTGTAACCACAGATTTGGCATTGAATCCTATTGTTAGTATTGGCTCTACCACCTCTGCCTCTGTAGCTTCCTCTACCTCTAGTATTAGAGTTCCCCCTTCCTCTATAACCAGTTTGTTGTCCACCTCCTTTGTCTTTTTGAGCTAGGTTAGCACTGGGAACAATTTTATCAGAAATAGAGGACTCCAACCTATTTTCATAACTCAGAAGCAAAGATGTAACATCCTTCATAGTGATATCTCCACCTCTAGCTATAACACTCACAACAACTGCATCATACTCACTACTAAGGCCACTGAGAACATATAAAATCTGGTCCTCTTCCTTCATTCTTTCACCAATACTAGCAAGGGCATCACAATAGGATTTTATCTTATTCAAATAATCTCTCATAGACAGGTTACCTTTCTTAAGGTTCTGCAACTGCATCTTATATTGCATCTTCCTGGCAATGGATTGACTGGAAAATGTGGACTCCAAGCTCTCCCATATTTCCTGTGAGGTGTTAAAACCAACAACAGAAATAAGAATAGGTTCAGAAAGTGAAGATAAGATCCAAGAAGCAAGGAGATGATCTTGTCTTTGCCACAGTGTGAAATCTGGATTTATCTTGAATCCACTGTCTTCTCCGGCGGGTATGAGCTTGAGAGGCTGTGGGTTTGACCCGTCAAGAAAACTTTCGAGCCCGTGACCCTTGACAGTAATAATAACTTGTTGTCGCCACACAAGAAATTTGTCATCTGTCAGTTTAACAAAAATGAGTTGATGGCTGAGCTGCATTAAAGACGCCTTGGTCTGAGAGCTCATTTCTTCTGTCATTTTTCTGAAAACAAAAAGCTTGCCTGACTAATCCCTTTTCAGCAGCTCTGATACCATAATAGAATCTGCATGAAACAATAAATGAAAGTAGGAAGAAAGCTTTCTAAAAATAGAGACGAGAAATAAATACAGATTCTTATTATCTCGAATGAAGAGCGGCTGCATTACAACGTCCATATATATAGGGACGTACAGCTGAAAACCCTAGTGACCTAAGGTGGGAGATACACGGATCGACGCCACCTGTCAAGCTAATCTAACGGTAGGAAATAAGGGTAAAACAGAGAATACACATCTAATTAAATTGGGGATACAAAATCGGGAATTAGGTCAAAATTAGGGCATTGCTGATTTTGGGGAAAATCCCAAATTGAGGGCAACGGCTAGTACAGCTATTAGGTTTGAATGGAATGAACGATTAAAATTAGTTATGAACTTGTAAGTTTGTTTGTTTTTTGTTTCTTTTTTTGACTTTTGAAAGTTTTGTATGAATATTGATTATTTCTATTGAGTGATTAATGGTTTTGCTTGTAGCTTTGTGGGGAGCTTGGTGTCTATCGACGAATTTGGGTTTGAACGGAATGACCGATTAAAATTAGTTATGGACGTTAATGATTAGTTATGGATGTTAACTAGCTAGTCGGTGTTTATTGATTGATTTGGGATTAGTTATGGCTGTTTCAGCTGTATGATTCTGACCATCATACCCTCGACCTTTTCGATTACCAGATCTCACGAGTCCTCTTGCTCTTCCAATGTGAGTGTCTTGTAGCATTTTTCTATATAGTATGACTAGTGAACTGACAATGGGTACAAAATGTTTCTTTCTACCTTTCTCATTGCACTTGGAAAAATTAGATTTGGATGTATGAGTATTTGACTCTTGCTTAGGTCTAAGAACAAAAAGTTTATAAGTTGGACATTATTAATTAGCCATGGGATTGTATTAGAGTTAAGGACAAATTAAATTGGGTCTCATCGCACTTGCAGATCGATTGTGATTCCTTTCGTATGGAACTTAGCTAGGTTTCACCTTGATCGAGACAAATATTTTGTTCTAACGGATCGAATGAAATGAAATTTATTACACCCTTGAAAAAAAACGATAATATGTATTGGTGATTATTATTCTTGAAGATTATATGTATAGGGTAGGGTACATATTATTAATCTATTTGTTTTTGTATTATTATTATTATTATTATTATTATTATTATTATTATTGGACATATTTGATACTAAATTAAGAAAACAGATGTATTAGGAACTAAATCAGAAAAAGACTACATTTATGGGATTAATTTTTATTCAAATAATAAAAATTCATCCCATAAATATAGCATTTTTCTAATTTAGTTCCACATACATCCGTTTTCTTAATTTAGTATCAAATATGTCGAGTTTGTTTTCAATTTAGTTATTTTTGGACGAAAATTTTAATTTTGCCGGAAAATGCCCATGTGAAGGTCAGGTTACGTGACTTTGATTTATTAATCTATATTTTAGTTTCATAAAATACACTCTCAAACTGAGAATTATTTTTTTTTTTACTTTTTTTATTAATGAAAGTATTATTAATTTAATAATTATAAAAAAAATATCACAATTTTATAATATTAATTACTATAATACCCTTAACACTATATAACACAATATGTTTTGGAATATTATTGTCCCCAGGAGCATAGCCGAATGGTAAGGCTTGTGGATGTAAAACCTCAGGGTTCAATCTCCTCCTTATCAAAAAAAAAAAATTTGTTGGATTATTTTAAAATCATCAAATTCAACACTATCTCATTTTGTTGTTTTGTACCACTACACACTCCTACTCGTTACTCTTGGGTTATTCGTTTTATAATGTTTTAGTTGGATGTTTGTTATTGTATTGTGTTTGTATATATATATAGCTAGTATACACAGACTGCAAGAAATTAAAGGAAAAGAGGAAGTCTGGGTATCATAAAGAAGAAGAAAAATAGATCAATATTACTTACTAGTTACTAGCTAGAAACATAAAGATCATCAGTACTAAACCTCTGCAAACATAACATAAATGTTTTTGTGACTAATTAGCTACGATGGTTTCCACCTCAATAGGAAACGAAAACTTCTTTTTCCACTTGAACCATCTAATAATATGGAATCCAATGGCTGCGGCCTCCACAACCCGTTGAAAATCTTCTGCACATTAAGTTCCTCGAGATCACGCAAACCATACATATTTTGGCTCGGGATCAATAAGCTTTTTGATTCATCCATTTTTGTGTAGTTTATTTCTATGTTTTTCGATTACTTTAGTGTTAATCGTTGTGCCGTTTGTGTATATTTTCATTTTGTTTGGGTGTTTTATTGTCCGAGTAGGTTTAGGCGAGACGAGGAGTTGAAATGAGCGAAAACGTGCGAAAATAAGAGCCAGAATGAAGCGGGACGTTGACGACGGAACAAGTTTCTTTGGCTTGCTAGATTCAGCACGTTCGTGCCAAATCCAGACTTTTCCAGCAAACTTCAGACAGGTCAGCACGTTCGTGCCATTTCTGGCACGTTCGTGCCAATTCCAGGATATGTTGAATTTTAGTTGACCGCGTGGACCCACCTTTGACCACCATTTTGAAGGCATTTTGAAGGCTTTTTGAAGGGTCTTTTTGGACATTTTTACCTATGATTTTGCAAGACAAAATGTGCATGTTGTAAGACACAAATGTTAAGTGTAGAGATTTTGTCCTATCTCATTCTACTTATTTTTTAATTTCTTGCTCTTGATATGGTTCTTGAGAGATTTATTTTGTTCTTGATTTTCAAGCTTTAATATTTAAATTACTTTCAATCGATTTATCGTCTCACAAAATCTCATTCACGAACATCGATCACCTCGCCGAGCCCGTCGTTTCTATCGGAGCCATTTCTTCGGGTGACACGTTGAAGTTCGGCTTGATTCCGGAAGCACGACTCGTTCTCGCCTCGTCTCCTCAACACCTTTGTGAGCTTTACTTCGATCATGAGTTATTTATCTATTGCATGCTTGTTTGTTTGTGTTTTCATGAGTAGCTAGGTCTCTTGTTAGGGTTCTAGGGTACTTTGTTTAGAGGTTGAGTCGATGATGTTTTGAGGGTTTTAAACTAATCGAGGAGTCGTTCGATTTGAGTTGTGGGGTCTCGTGTTGAATATCCTCTTCGAGGAACATCACTAGTGGATCACGCGCTTGAGTCGAGCGATGTTTAGGTACGGTTCAATGTCGTCTCGTGTTGAGGACCTCATCGAGGTGCATCACTAGTGGACGACGCGATCGTACCTAAACACCTCGTTTATAAATTGAGGAATTGCTAGATTCGAGTTGTGGGGTCTCGTGTTGAATATCCTCTCCGAGGAACATCACTAGTGGATCACACACCCGAGTCGAGCGATGTTTAGGTGTGACTCAAGGTCGTCTCGTGTTGAGGACCTCCTCGAGGTGTATCACTAGTGGACGACGCGGTCACACCTAAGCGCTCTCATCTCTATCAAAATCTTGGTTTTTAAAAGGCTCGACTCAATCCTCGAAACAAAGGAACCTAGTTCCCTAACCCTCTCTCTCATTTGTTATCTCCATTGTTTACTTGTTTAATTGCTTTCTTATTTCAATTTTAGTTTAGTTAACTCTCTCGATTTGAAACCCCCCATTTGTTGATAATGATTTCGTTCCTCTTGAAACTCGAACTAAACTAACGCAAAAAAGCTATTCACATGCCGATAGTATTGCTCCTCGAGAGATCGACTCGGGGGATTTACCTTTGTAAATCTTTCGGAAATTATAAATAGTTTTTGAGCAATCAAAATGGCGCCGTTGCCGGGGAATAATTTAGGCGTAGTGTTTTAAGTTTTGATTGCTTGTCTTTTTAAGTGCTTTTTCCTTTACTTGCTTTACTCTTGATTCCACTCGGTACGTGTAATCCTTTGTTGCGTGTTGTGTATGCAAGGTAGAAGAAGTTTGGGAGGAGCATTGGTGCCTTATATCGACAACGTCCACCGAACTAAGCTTCTAAGGTCTTCTACTTGGCCACCTATCGCACAACCGGAGCTAGCTCCCTTACAATTGACCTACAACGACCGAGTGAACGAGACGGAGCAAATGGATGACCGACAACCTCATATGCCTTACATTCCACCTCTTCAAGGCCACCTAGCGCCACCTACTACTCCAAACTCGAGGATTGGAATTGGAAACGGGAACCAACGAGATCAAGAGGACCACCGGGAGATTCGCCAAGAACGAGAGCCTAGTGTTCATGATCTTAGTGACGGGTCCCACCGAAGCCGACGGTCTCAACACGGCAATATTAGTGATGCTTCCCTAGGGAGCCGGAGAGTCCACTATGGTGATGACCGTGAGGTGCACGGTCGATACCAAGGAGAGTCCGATGACGATTCCCACTTTGACGAAGCAAGGTATTACTCGGATAACTACCGACACCGGGACAACTACCGGAATAGAGAGCCATACCGGAATAGGGAGAGAGAGGAGAGACACCCTCGTGGCAACTACCAACGAGAAGAGAGGGGTAACTATGGCAACCACCGAGAGTACAACTATCATGCGGAGGATCGCCGTGAACCTCCTAGGCCAAGGATCGCCGACTTCTCTAAGCCGAGGGTGAATGCCGACACATCTTGCATCGTCCTAAGCCCCGAGGCCCGTAACTACGAGCTTAAGCCACATCTTCTCAACCAACTTCCTACCTTCCACGGGTTGCCAAGGGAGGACGTCATGGACTTCATCCGAGAGTTTTACTCAACAATGAAGGATTTCCCGCTCAATGGGATCTCGGAAGAGCAACTATGGATGAAATTTTTCCCTCATTGTCTCAAGGAAAAGGCCAAGACATGGTTTAATGCGCAAACCGGGAACTCGTTGCGTACGTGGGAAGCGGTCTTCGACAAGTTCATGGGACGTTACTACCCTCAACAAAAGACCCATGATTTGAGGGAAAAGTTGCTCGGCTTCCGACAAGAACGGGATGAGCCCTTTCACGAGACATTGGAGAGATTCAAGGGACTCGAACGAGCTTGCCCTCACCATAACTTCTCACCCGAGCTAATCAACCAATTCCTCTACAATGGAGTCGAATCGTCCTACAAGAGGATCTTGGATCAAACCGCGGGAGGTAACTTTTGCAAGCTCCATGCCGATGAGACGAACGAGATCCTCGAGCAAATGGCCGAGACCTCACTACAAGACACATTTAGTTCCCGAGCGAGACCCAATAACCAATCCCTTGAGGTGAACATGGGGATGGCCAAACAAATCTCCGATTTGACGAAATGTGTGAACACTTTGATGGCAAGGGATGAGAGGCGGGAGAAGAAGAAGGTGACGTTCGAACCATGTTGTGTTTGTGGGGAAGAAGACCACCTCGGAGATGCTTGCCCCCAAACCGGAACCCCACCTCTAAATTTGGAGCTCGATGTAATCTACGAGGAGGAAGTGAATGCCATCCAAGGTGGGCCCCCGAAAAACCCTTATGCGTCGACTTATAATACGGGGTGGAGGGATCATCCCAACTTTAGTTGGTCCAACAACAACCAACCGAGACCCCCCGGCCCATCTCAAGGGCCCCGACCTCCGTACAATGCCAACACTTCCCAACCTCCTCGACCATCTCTTGTCCAAGAGTTTCATGCCTATGTCCAAGCTTCTACAAAGAGGATGAATGAGCAAGATCAAAAGATAGCCGCCCTTGAAGCCACCGTAAAGCATCTCGAGACCCAAAATGGGCAACACTCTACGAGCCTCGGTGAGATCCACCAACAACTTCAAAAGGGGAAGTTTCCTACCCAACCCTCACACGTGAAGGCTATTACTATGCTTAGGAGTGGCCGAGTGGTGGATAACAAAGTGGGAGAACCCACTTCGGAGGATGAGCCGGAGGGTGTAGCGGTGGATGCGCCGGAAGGCGAGGAGAGTGACTTTGCCGAAAATCAAGCCGATGAGCCCATGCCGGCTAAAGAACAAGTCTTACACAAGACGGCTAACCCGTACCGGCCACCACTTCCATACCCGGGCCGTCTCCGTAATGAGAAGCAAGACCGTCAATTCGAGGACATCTACAAGCTTCTTTCCAAGGTGAACATCAACCTTCCTTTACTCGATGTTATCCGGACTATTCCGGCCTATGTGAAGTTCTTCAAGGACTTGGCATCCAAGAAGAGGAGGTTCAATGAAGACGAGAAGGTAGTGGTGTCCGAGGTGGCGAGTGCTATCTTGCAACATCAACTTCCGGCCAAGCAAGGAGATCCCGGGAGCTTCAACATCAAAATTGCTCTCGGTAACGGGAGAGAGGTGTCGGGAATGTTGGATTTGGGAGCCGGAATCAACCTTATGCCGTTTTGTGTCTTCGAGCAACTCGATTTGGGTGATCTTAAGCCAACGAGGATGTGCCTTCAACTAGCCGACCGGTCCGTGAGGTATCCGAAGGGAGTAGTGGAGGATGTTCTTGTGAAGGTTGGAGGGCTTATTGTTCCGGTGGATTTCGTGATCCTTGATGTTGGGGAAGTGAAGGAGAATGGCCGAGACCATGCTATCTTGCTTGGGCGTCCGTTTATGGCCACAACAAATACATTGATCGATGTGAAGAGTGGCTCTCTACAAATGACGGTGCTCGGGGAGACCGTTAACTTCTCGGCTCGGGATGGTAAGGCTATCTCTACCTCTCAACTTATGGAAGAATGCTCTTATCTCGATCTTATGGATCAATTGACCGAGGAAAGCTTTATTGAGGACCATGAACCCCTTTCTATACTTGGTTCGGATTGTGATGAAGGTTTGGATGGAGAGTATGCATTGGATATAGGTGATGATCTTGTTATGGATGGAATTGTAGATGTAAGTGGGATTGATGAGAGCATGGTGGATGTGGATGAGGTGTGTGATGAGAATTTGGAGAAATTTGAGGTGAAGGGAGAAATGAAGCCACCCGGGCTTAAAGCCGAGCTTAAGGAGCTCCCTCACCATTTGAAGTACATCTTTCTTGGCGATGACGATTCTAAGCCCGTCATCATTAGCTCGACCCTAGCCCCTCACGAAGAAATCGCCTTGAAAGAGGTGTTAAAGAAGAATGTTCGGGCTTTTGGGTGGAGTTTATCGGACCTCCGAGGCATCAACCCGGCCCAATGCATGCACCGTATCATTCTCGAGGATGGTGCCGTGCCGAAGCGAGATGGCCAAAGGAGATTGAATCCGGTCTTGATGGAAGTAGTGAAGAAAGAGATCGGGAAGTTGTTGAAGGAGGGGTTGATTTACGCGATCTCGGATAGCCGGTGGGTGAGCCCGGTTCATGTGGTGCCAAAGAAGGGAGGCATCACGGTTATTGTGAATGATAAGAATGAGTTTATTCCCACTCGGGTGACGGAGGGGTGGAGGATGTGCATCGATTATAGGAAGTTGAATGCGGCGACTAGGAAGGACCACTTTCCATTGCCCTTTATCGACCAATTGCTTGATAGGCTTTCGGGGCACGCCTTCTTTTGCTTCCTCGACGGACTTTCCGGGTACTATCAAATCATCATTGCCCCGGAAGACCAAGAGAAGACGACGTTCACTACCCCGTTCGGCACCTATGCATGGAGGAGGATGCCATTCGGGCTATGTAATGCACCGGGAACCTTTCAACGGTGTATGATGGCCTTATTTGCGGATTTCATCGGAGACTTTCTCGAAATATTCATGGATGACTTCTCCTTGTTTGGGAATTCCTTTGATGATTGCCTCTCCAAGCTCGATCGAGTTCTTAATCGGTGTATAGAGTCGAGCTTGACTTTAAATTGGGAGAAGAGCCACTTCATGGTGAAGAGTGGTGTAGTCCTTGGGCATGTTGTCTCCGAGAAGGGAATAGAGGTGGACCCGGCTAAGGTAGCCGTCATTGCCAAGTTACCACCTCCGGTGAACGTTAAGGGAATCCGAAGCTTCTTGGGACATGCCGGGTTTTATCGACGGTTTATCAAGGATTTCTCTAAAGTGTCTCAACCGTTATGCCGACTTCTAGGCCAAGATGTGGAGTTCCGTTTTGATGAAGGATGTTTGGAGGCCTTTGAGATCTTGAAGGAGAAGCTTACTACGGCCCCCGTCGTGTGTGCCCCGGATTGGACCCTTCCTTTCGAGATTATGTGTGACGCCTCGAATCTAGCCGTGGGCGCGGTTTTGAGCCAAAGAGTGAATAAACTCTCTCGAGTGATCTACTATGCGAGCTTGACATTAACGGGTGCCCAAGTGAACTACACCACCACGGAGAAGGAGCTTCTTGCGGTTATGTTTTCGTTGGAGAAGTTTCGGTCCTACATCATTGGATCGAAAGTCATCATCTTTAGCGATCATGCGGCACTCCGGTACTTGCTTACTAAGCCACACTCCAAGCCTCGGTTGATTCGTTGGGTTCTTCTACTCCAAGAATTTGATCTTGAGATTCGTGACCGAAAGGGGAGTGAGAATGCGGTTGCCGATCATCTTTCTCGCCTTGAGCACGTGGGAGAGTTCTTGAAGGACAATAGCTATGAGGCAATAACCGAGACCTTTCCGTTTGAGGATGTAATGATTGCCTCACCTCTTCCGTGGTATGCGGATATAGTGAATTACCTTGCGGCCGGTGTAATGAGGAAGGGGATGTCGTCTCAAGAACGGAAAAGGTTCGTGATTCAATGCCAATACTACTTTTGGGACGACCCTTATTTGTACAAGATTGGGAAGGATGACGTGATTCGCCGTTGCCTACCCGAACATGAGCAAAGAGACGTCTTGGTGTGTTGTCATTCGGACCCTAGTGGAGGCCATTTTGGTGGAAAGAAAACGGGATACAAAGTGCTTCAATCGGGATTATATTGGCCTACCTTGTTCAAGGATGCCCATGCATTTTGTGCCTCTTGCGATAGGTGTCAACGATTTGGGAATATTGGTTGGAGGCAAGAGATGCCTTTGCAAATCAACCTCGTTGTGGAGGTGTTTGATGTGTGGGGGATCGACTTTATGGGGCCGTTTCCGAGTTCTCGAGGCTATGAGTATATACTCCTCGCGGTGGACTACCTTTCTAAGTGGGTGGAAGCCATTCCCACCCGAAGATGTGATGCCAATACGGTGATTAATTTCATTCACGAGTACATCTTCTCCCGTTTTGGATTCCCGAAGGCGATTATAAGTGATGGAGGCACTCACTTTTGCAACAAGCTTTTTGAGAAGCTCATGAAGAAGAATGGAGTGAGTCACAAGGTTGCTACGGCCTACCATCCCCAAACATCCGGACAAGCGGAGACGAGTAACCGTCAAATCAAGGGGATCCTAGAAAAGACCGTCAAACCATCCCGAAAAGATTGGTCGGAGAGGTTGGTTGATGCTCTATGGGCCTATAGGACGGCTTATAAGACCGTTGTGGGAATGAGCCCGTTTCGGCTCGTGTACGGTAAAGCGTGCCACCTACCGGTCGAGATTGAACACCGGGCGTATTGGGCTATCAAGGCAACTAACCTCGATGTCGAGAATGGAGGAGCAAACCGGTTGTTGGAGATGTCGGAATTGGAGGAACTTCGAGAGGAGGCCTACGAGAACAACAAAATCACTAAGGAGAAGGTGAAACGAGCCCATGACAAGCACATCGTACCCAAAGAGTTGTTCGCCGGAATGCAAGTGCTACTTTTCAACTCACGGCTAAAGCTCTTCCCGGGAAAGCTCAAATCTCGTTGGAGTGGGCCGTTTGAAGTATTGGAAGTGTTCCCGTACGGTGTCGTCAAGCTCTTTGATCCTAAGACAAAGACGGCCTTTCAAGTCAATGGGCACCGAGTCAAGCCTTATTTGGAGAGTGAGCCGTGCAAGGAGACCGTGGAGTCCCTTACCTTGTTCGATGTCGAGTATACGAAGGAAGGATAGGCTCGGGTCCTAGACCGAGCGCCTCGTGGGGGCAAGCCCACGGACGTCGGGCTTAAGACGTAAAATTAAGCGCCGCGTGGGGGCGAACCCACGAAACGTCGAGCTTACGACGTTAAACCAAGCGCTTTCGTGGGAGGCAACCCACGTTTTTTGTGTTACTAATGTTTTTTCTTTTTGTTCGTTTTTGGTGTGTAGGTGTGTTTCGTCCTTGAGAGTTGGTTGTAACATTATTTTGAGGATTTGGAGTGTTGGAATCGGTTTTATTGGGTTATTCGGGACTGAAAACAAGGTTGGAGGACTCGTTTAAGGCGTCAAAATCGAATTCGGAAGAAAAAACGGAGTTAAGGAACTTTCTGCCGGCACGTTCGTGCCAAAATGGCACGTTCGTGCCAGACCCAGCTTCATTTGCCACACCTTCAGAGAGGGTAGCACGTTCGTGCCAATTTCCCCTTTACTCCATTTTAAAAAAAAAATATATATATATATATATAATAATAATAAAAAAAATATAGTATATATATAATTTGGAAGAGGTAGGGTTTCTTCCCCCCTTCTCCCTTTTTCATCTTCACCGCACACCACGACCCTACAAATAAAAAAAATTCCGACGAACCCAGAACCACCGCCGCCTGTCTCCGCCGTTTCCAACTCCGACCAGTCACAACATCGACCTCCTCCGTCTCCCGCCGCTGAAAACCCAGAACCACCGCACTCGACGCCGACCGAATCCTACACGGCCGTATCTCCTCGCCGCGTCTCCGACAGCCCCCGCGCCGCTGAACCTTCGTCCGACCAGCCTCCGCTCCGTCTCCGGCCGACCACAGCAGCACTCCCGCTCCAGTCCCCGTCCTCGAAGTGAACCACCTCAGCTCCGACGACCTCAGCCCGTCTCCACCGTCCCTCCGACCTCCACCTGCTCCAGTTGCCGTCCGACGCCCCGCATCCCGTATCCGCCCGAGAACGCCGCTACTGAGACCACCGCCGCCTGCTGCCGCCTCGACCCAGGTCAGCCCCACCTCCGTCTCAGTCCAACGGTCCGAACCCCGTCCCCAGTCCACCTCCGACAGCCCGCTTGTCCGACGACCTCGGCTCGTCTCCGCTACGACTTGACTCGTTCGTGGCTCTGTTCCCGTCTCTGACCGAAGCACCGTCGACCTTCCTGAATCGACCATCTCTGAAATTCCGGGTATTTGTGGCTTCACTTATTCTAGGCTGAATATTAAGTTGAATTGGGGGATGATTGTTTGAAGTTTGGCTTTTAATCGAGAAAGGAGATTGAGTTTCTTATCTGTGTGTAATTGAATTGGAGTTTGAGTTGATTATTTTGGGTTAAGAGGAGTCAGTGGGTACTCATTTGGTGAAGGTGATTTGGGGTTGAACAGAGTGTCGTTTGATTTTGAATTTTGAGTCGAGGTGGTGAATAATATTTCCGATGGCTTCAAGGAAACGAGCTCGTGGAACTAAGGATGCCGAACCGTCGGGGGCGCTTGTGGTTCAGACTAATGATGCCCCTAAGGCTCCGGTGAACCTCCGAAAACGCTATAAAGCCCCGTTCGACATCTTCTCCGAGAGAGAGGGAAAACTATACCTACGATTTAAAGATATGACGATGAATGAGGGTCGACCATTCGACTGAGATGTCGTTGCTAAGTTGCGTCTTAAGGGGCAGGTTGAAATGTATCTGTCCAGGCTGGGGCTTCTTGATTATGCTCAAATGGACCTCTCCTATCACATGCCTTTGGCCTTGGAGTTTCTTTGTACGGTTGAGTACATTGACAGGGAATTTATTCGGTGCCGTCTTTGCAACAAAGAAGTGAAGATTTACGGGGATGACATGAAACGCATTTTTGGTCTCCCGATGGTTGGAATTGGTGGTCGACCTCCTAGGAACGACGATGCCAAGTGTTGGAAAGACCTTACGATTTGTGAAAATTGGGATCCGAGGGATAGCAAAAGCAACTTTATTCAAGATCCGGCACTCCTCCTTGTCCACAAGTTCTTAGCCTTCAACATTTTTGGAAAAGGCGAAAGCGGCAAGGTCAACACTAATGAGCTTTTCCTTCTCCATTGTGCTAAAGATTCCATATATGTCTCCCCGGCGTACTTTATCTTCGCCGCCCTTTCTTATCAAGCGACCCACTCGAAGTCCGCACCTTCTCTCCCTCACTTGGCTACTATTCTTGCCCAAGCATATGGGTATATTCCGAACACCGGAAAAGTGTCCCACCATAAGCTTCATTCCGTCCGAGCAATCGACTATGACATGCTCTTAAATGGAGGATTCGTCCGAAACGAATATACCATTAAGCCGTGGGAGGAGCGAACTTGTGTAGAAACATACTTGAATAATGTGAAATTAGGGAAGACAATGCCCAAACCGGTGTCACGAAAGAAGAAGGGATGGATACCGATGACCTATCCCGAGGAAGACGCCGAGGAGGAAGCACGCGCGTTTGATTGTGCCGAAGGAGTGGGAAATGAGTCCGAAGAGAATGCCGAGGATGAGGCCGAAGAGAATGCCGAGGATGAGGCCGAAGAGAATGCCGAAGCCGAGGCCAATGATAACATGGAAGGGACAAGCGCGAATCATTCCCGAAGGGCCCACACTTCCCGTCGTATGCACCCGGATGACCTCCGTGCGATATTCGATCACATCGACACTCGTTTTGATAACATGCATTTAGGGAGTGGATTTCAAGCATACAACCAAGCTCGGGACGAAGGCATTCGGGGACACGTGGATAACCGCTTCAAGGAAATCGTGAACTTGCTCCGCCCACCGCCTCCGGCCGACCCATAAGTCCCCGCACTTGGTTGTTTCCTCTCCTTATCCCTTTTATCGCTTATCTTATTCGGACATGTTTTAGACTTTGTTATTTCATGTTTTGTGTTTGTTGAACTATTTTTATTTTGTGTGCTTTGGTGGATGCTTGTAGAACTTTGGGTTGTGGGGATGTTCCCTTTTGATTTTATTTGGTGGATATTTTACCTTGGCTTGGTTTATATTTAATGTGTTGTTTCCATGTTTAGTTTATTTCATGTGTTAGGTTGTATTTATTTCTTGTGTTGTGTTGGTTTTGGTTGTTCCCCGGGTTTTTATATTACGAGTAGGTCATGTCAAAAAATTTCAAAAATATGCATGCTTTTATTCGCATGAGGACATGCTCGATTTTTAAGTGTGGGGGGATTTTCCGAAACCTCGGTAAACTCAAATTGATCGAATCCATGAAGTCTTTTTTCCGGTTAATATATATATATATATAAAAAAAAAATTAAAATTTATATATATAAATAATGATACTTATAATAGTATAACTATAATAAAAAAAATTGAGAATGGTTCGATGTTGCAAATTAAATGTTGTTTGAGGGATTGAGCTATCGTGACGTTTTGATAAATCCGAAATTTTCAAAAAGCCGACTTTGTGAGGTTTGAGCCGTTAAGCTTCGTTCAATGAGTGAAAATTCTTTCAATTTAAATTTTCGTTGATTCTCGAGACCCGTGCTTCTTTGTTCAATAACTTGGTGTGTAGATGATAAGAGATAACTAGAACATGTGCATGTCGGTTTTCAAAACTCGTTAACATAACTTTCATGATCTTGAAAATGACGGGAACTAATCGTGTAGGACTAAACCTTTTCAAGGAGATTTTTAAAACCCCGAGCCCGTCGAGGGACCCCCCTAGAAGCCCTTTGAGACCACGTTTAGCCTTTTTATTCATCACCCCTATATTCCCGATGTTGGAGAGTTTGTGTTTAAAGTTAAATGTTGAAGAAACTCCATGTTGTGTGTTGTGTGAAGAGTGCTTCGTGCCTCGAGGTGTTGTTAGAAGCCGCCATGATTTTGATATTTCCATTTCCTATGCGTGCGTATAACCGCTTGTACTCCTAAATATTGCTCGAGCCTATAATATCCTCTCTTATATAAAAAAAAACTCAAAAAGAGAGAGTCGTGAAATAGAGAGCACCCCATAAAAAAAAAAAAAAAAAGAGTGTGAGTACTTGAGCTTCTTGTTCTTTGTCGAGACCCGAAAATTGAGTTAAGTGTTTCATCGATATAAATGATCCTTGTGCGACATTCGATAGTGGTGGTTGAAGACGAGGGTGAGGTGATACGGAGAGATAAGGTTGGGGCCACAATGGCCAATGAGTCCACTTTCCTAAATTTTATCCGAACCGCCCCTAGCCTAGCCCCATTACAACCCGTTAACGATTAGGAGTTCCCCGATTCTTGAGATTGATAATTTTGTTGAGTGGAGTCTTCCGTGTGTGCATGCTTATGGTTGTTATCATCGCATATTTTTAGTTGTTACATGTGGTCTATTCCTTGAATGCTCCTTGTGTCCTATGTTTCTTATGTGTGCAAGTTTCATTTTGACTTGACTTCTTTCGCTTGCACATGAACATTTTGAGGGTTCCCTATTTCGAGAGGTAAAAGAACGAGTGAACCCCCATGTGAGGAAAATTTCGGTTTGTTAAGGTTGAACTTTTGCTTTTTGAACTCTCTCGATGTGATCTTTGTGGCATTTGAACTTTTCTCGGTGACTCGTGTTTTCTTGATTAATAACCGGAATGAACTTCTATTTCTTTTGAGGAGAGTTTACCTTGTTTTCGTTGTGTTAAGTTCTCTTTTGTTTGCTCGAGGACGAGCCTTGTTTTAAGTGTGGGGGGGTTGATTCATCCATTTTTGTGTAGTTTATTTCTATGTTTTTCGATTACTTTAGTGTTAATCGTTGTGCCGTTTGTGTATATTTTCATTTTGTTTGGGTGTTTTATTGTCCGAGTAGGTTTAGGCGAGACGAGGAGTTGAAATGAGCGAAAACGTGCGAAAATAAGAGCCAGAATGAAGCGGGACGTTGACGACGGAACAAGTTTCTTTGGCTTGCTAGATTCAGCACGTTCGTGCCAAATCCAGACTTTTCCAGCAAACTTCAGACAGGTCAGCACGTTCGTGCCATTTCTGGCACGTTCGTGCCAATTCCAGGATATGTTGAATTTTAGTTGACCGCGTGGACCCACCTTTGACCACCATTTTGAAGGCATTTTGAAGGCTTTTTGAAGGGTCTTTTTGGACATTTTTACCTATGATTTTGCAAGACAAAATGTGCATGTTGTAAGACACAAATGTTAAGTGTAGAGATTTTGTCCTATCTCATTCTACTTATTTTTTAATTTCTTGCTCTTGATATGGTTCTTGAGAGATTTATTTTGTTCTTGATTTTCAAGCTTTAATATTTAAATTACTTTCAATCGATTTATCGTCTCACAAAATCTCATTCACGAACATCGATCACCTCGCCGAGCCCGTCGTTTCTATCGGAGCCATTTCTTCGGGTGACACGTTGAAGTTCGGCTTGATTCCGGAAGCACGACTCGTTCTCGCCTCGTCTCCTCAACACCTTTGTGAGCTTTACTTCGATCATGAGTTATTTATCTATTGCATGCTTGTTTGTTTGTGTTTTCATGAGTAGCTAGGTCTCTTGTTAGGGTTCTAGGGTACTTTGTTTAGAGGTTGAGTCGATGATGTTTTGAGGGTTTTAAACTAATCGAGGAGTCGTTCGATTTGAGTTGTGGGGTCTCGTGTTGAATATCCTCTTCGAGGAACATCACTAGTGGATCACGCGCTTGAGTCGAGCGATGTTTAGGTACGGTTCAATGTCGTCTCGTGTTGAGGACCTCATCGAGGTGCATCACTAGTGGACGACGCGATCGTACCTAAACACCTCGTTTATAAATTGAGGAATTGCTAGATTCGAGTTGTGGGGTCTCGTGTTGAATATCCTCTCCGAGGAACATCACTAGTGGATCACACACCCGAGTCGAGCGATGTTTAGGTGTGACTCAAGGTCGTCTCGTGTTGAGGACCTCCTCGAGGTGTATCACTAGTGGACGACGCGGTCACACCTAAGCGCTCTCATCTCTATCAAAATCTTGGTTTTTAAAAGGTCGGCTCGGTCCTCAAAAGCGAAGGACTCTAGCCCCCTAACCCTTTCTCATTTGATATCACATCTCGTTTACTTGTCTACTTGTTTTAATTCTCGCATTTAGTTAATTAATTATCTCAAATCACAAACCCCCCCCCCAAAATGGTTACTACTTGACAACGTGTTTACTTATTCGCTTTTACCGACAATCAATCCAAGTTTACTACACCGCCGATAGTATTATTCCTCGAGAGATCGACCCGGGGAATCTACTTTCGTAGGTTTTTCGGTAATATATAAATAACTTTTTGTGTAAACACTTTTCAGTTTCATTCCTTGTATAAGTTCCTCACAAAGGACTACATCATTGTTTACAGTATTCTCAGCTTCATCAACAGACATATCGTCATCATCAGACGTATCATCATCATCATTATCATTATCATTATCACTAATGTACTGAGTAATCATCTTTGGCCGACATATCCGAAACAAACCATCCAAAAGGGCACTAAAACTCAGAGACGGAAAACCCTTGACCTTCATGGTCAAATTCTCCAGTTCACACACATTCAAACATTTAACCTCCCCAGCCCGGTAATTAAAGCTATCGTTTCCATCCACATGGAGACATAAATGTATCTTCGACCCTCTCAGCTCAGTTAATACTTTACTCAGCTTACGGAACCACTGAATACTGAGCGGACCATGCTTTGTTAA
Source organism: Euphrasia confusa (assembly GCA_954870475.1). Lineage (NCBI taxonomy): Eukaryota > Viridiplantae > Streptophyta > Magnoliopsida > Lamiales > Orobanchaceae > Euphrasia > Euphrasia confusa. Next base: position 12,992,700 of record OX940965.1, read on the forward strand.
CGACACATGAGACTCACATTGATCCATTGACGCTGCTGATGTAAAACACAGATTTGGCATGTACGACGTATAGTCGAGTTTAAACACACGAACACTCGGCACATCAAACTCAAACCTCGGCATCTCCTTTTTATGATCCTTACCAATCTTATCATCACCCACACCAAAGCTTAAAACCTCTAGTGAACGGCTTGAGATGATTTGTGTCTCTCTTTTTCTTTGAAAGTAGGCTACATTGGAAAAGCTCAATTCTAGGGTTAGGTCTTTGAGGTTAGGAAAGTTGGACGACAAGTCGTCTAGAAACAACGGTTTGATTTGGAGTTTGGATGAAACGCGACACAAAACTAGAGACCTTGGGTTATGAAGGAAATATGTAGAAGGAGAAGATCTCACTCCATGTTGTTGTTGTTGTTGTGGTTGTTCATCAATATCACCATCAGAAGAAGAAGTTTCATCATCAGAAGAATCATCATCAGAAGAATAATAATCATGATCAGATATTAACGACAAATTCTCAATCAAGGGGCAACAAGAGATTATGTTTAAAAGCGATTCCCGCGTTATCGTCAAGTTGCTTAAAGTGAGGGATTTAAGCGCCGGCAATTTAAATACCTTGAGTTGATTGATTTTCGATCTTTGCAGACGTAAGCTGGAAATGTTTTCGCGCCCGGAGACCTCATCGAGCACAACAGCGATGTCCGGATGATTATTTTCGAAGGTAAGATCGGTGGCGCCGAGTTTCAATGCTTTCAAAGTCCAGTCAGTAGCGAGGCCGGAACGAACATACCATTCCTGATTTTTAAGACATAGCTTGAAAGTTTCGACCCTCATGTTGGATTCCTCGTACGTTCTAAATGTCTTGTTGGCGAAATTCGGGAACTCTTTGATTTTGGTATGCGAGGAGGAGTAGGCATATGCTTGAAAGTGGGATTCGTCGAGGTCGATAATCGAGCGGGTCGACCATGCCAGGCACCATGACTTGGAGAGAAGGGTTGTTTGGGCTGCTTTTTTAAGGTTGAGGAGAGATTGTATGCGATGGATTATGGGTTCTGGAAGCTCTGGGGAATATTCTACCGCCGTATCATCCATCATTATTGGTTCAACATTCATGATCGATGCTGCAAGAAATAACCCTAGTTAGGGAGGTGGCGATATTATTATTGAGAATATTTTATACAGTATGATTTCAATATATATATATGCTCGTTTCGTGGCCTTCACGGAAGTACCAAGCTAGATCGAAACACTTATTTTTAAATAGATCTGAAAAACAATTACCCGGCCACATAAACCCTGAATACAACCTATTATGTATATTATATTCTTAAAAAGTATAATTACTTTAATTTTTTCACTTTAAAAATTATTTATAACCTTAAATTTTTAATTTATTTTTAAATATTTACTTACAATTATTTTACTTTTAAATTTTGAAAATGACCAATATTTTTAAAACATTACTTAAAACTATTTTACTTTTAAATTTTGAAAATGGCTAAGGGAACACCACAATTTAATTAACCATCCCGTGATACATTATAGGTTTTATACTTGTACTTGTACACTCAGATAATTCTACTATTTATTATTTTTAGTAATAATTTAAACCACATAAACCGGTATAAATCTCTTGTAGTTACAAAAGCTTTTAGAGAGAAATCTATTTATATTTTTAAGGAGAGAATCAAAGAAAATCTATAAAATATCTTACACTTGAATTTTAACACTGTTTATAATTTACGAATACCTCAAGATTCTGCCCGATTTAGCATTTTCTAGCATGAAAATGCCATTTTCTTAAAGTTCAGTTTCCGTTGTAACAATTGCAAAGGTAACAAAAGTAAAAAAGTGAACTAAGTTCAGTTGTTAAAGTACAAATTTCCCAAACAATTAAGCTCATTCAACTATCAATAATAATAATAATAATAATAATAATACAAAAATAAATAGATTAATTAGGTATTAACATAATGTACCGGTTGTGATTAATAATAATTTAAAATTAGTTAATGGACTTCTTTTTCGATAGTCAACATTTGGATCGTGTTTTTCTTTATCGGATAACGACAAGACGATATTGTATCACTACCGCTAGTGCACATTATAAGTTGCCACTACGTACGTTTTAAAAACATGTAAAAGAGATAGGATATCATCAAAATGATATATATATATATATATATATATTTGCATGCCAACAATTGAACATCCTCGATCTTACGTCTTAAACGTGCGATAATTTGACACAAATGTTGTTGGGACTGGAGTCCAATTAGAAGAATAATTAATTGGGTAATTAATTATTGAGGAAGATTTTAGATGTGATCTTGTGTACTCTTATGATTTGGACTTCTACCTATTTTATGATTAGAGTTTAGGTTTCTACCCTTATAAATAATTATAAATAGAGATCCCCATCCATGTATTTCATTATCCCCACCATCGTGAAAAATACTAGAGTGCTAGAATAGACGAGAGCGTGAGAATACTGAGATACGCGTGTGCGTTTGTAAACTCCCCGGAGTCGTCTATTATTATTCTAGTGGAAAGATCTGCAGCGACGAGAGTGGACGTAGCCTATTTGGGTGAACCACTATAATTCTTGTGTTCTTTTATTCTCGTTTATTTTTCGTTCGTGTTTGTTTATCGTTTCTTGTAGACAGAATTGGGCGCAAATCCCAACAACTGGTATCAGAGCTTTGGTTGGAAAAGCTGGGCAATCGAAGAAACGATGGGAGACATCACGACCTTTGGAGTTACGAGATTTGATGGCTTGGGTTTCGCATCTTGGAGGATGGAAATCGTGAACTATTTGGATGAGAACAATATTCATCACTCGTTGGAAGGCGCGAAGCCGGAGGAGACGAGCGAGGCAGATTGGGCTATCCTTGATCGACAAGTACTCAGAATTATCCGTTTGACGTTGTCGGAAAACATCGCGAAGAAGGTGATGAAGGAGAAGACAACCGCGGGGATGATGAAGATGTTGTTCGAGCTGTATGAGAAGCCATCGGTGACGAACAAAGCGGCGCTGTTGCAGAGGTTGTTCCATTTGAAGATGGAAGACGATGGTGTGGTTGCGACTCATGTGAACGAGTTCAACTCGATTGTCAAAGAAGTGGTTTCGTTTGAGATCGAGGTTGATGATGAAGTTCTGGCCCTGACCTTATTGGCATCGTTACCGATTAGCTGGGAACCAATAAGAAAGGCGTTGGGTGATTCCATAGGAGGTGGGAAGTTGAAGCTTGAAGATGTGAGGGACCGCGTCCTTGCCGAGGGAGTTCGGAGGAGGAATTTTGGAGAAGCATCTACTTCGACTACGTCGGCCATGTCTATGAGCCGATGTGAGGATCGCTATGGGGATTCTAAACGCAGCGGAAGGGTGAGTTCGAGCAACCGAAAGAAGAAGCAATTCAAGTGCTGGAATTGCAGAAAAATCGGTCACTTAAAGAGGCATTGTGGAGAGCTTTCGAGGATCGAAGGCGGGACAAATGCGGTGACGGAAAAAGACGAGAGTGGAGATGTCTTGCTAACATCTTCTGAGCCTCTCGGAGACTCTTGGGTGCTTGACTCGGGAGCATCGTTTCACACAACGACGAGACGTGAAGGCATGGAGGATTTCGTTGTCGGAGATCACGGTAAGGTTCATCTCGAGGATGGAAAGACCTTGGGCGTCGTGGGTGTTGGTAACGTGAGATTAAAAACGTCGTTTGGGCAGACGTTGAAGCTGTCGAATGTAAGGTGTGTGCCGAAGCTATGGAGGAATTTGATCTCGGTTAGCCAGCTTGAGAGGGGTGGACACAAAGTTACGTTCGAGAAGGGGTCTTGGAAGGTGTCAAAGGGTGCGATGGTTATTGCTCGTGGTCGAAAGACGGGTACCCTTTACACTACGACTTGTGGTCGTGATATTGGTGTGGCCGACGACACCAATAAGCCTGAGCATTGTGGGCTGGATCATATGAGAGAAAGAAGACTGCAGTCAAAAGTGAGTTCGGAGGAACCTCATATGGATCGGAGTCCGTGTCTCGAGAAGCAGAGAAGAGTACGATTCTCGGTAGCCGAGAGAGAATCTGAATATGGAGAGCTGAGATATGATTTGGGAGATGTTCCGGTAGATGTGGCCCATGTAGACCAACCGGAGAAGGTCTCGATGTTCAATCATATGCTTTCAAAGCGAGACGACATAGCAATGTTGGCTGAAAAGGCGAGCAATAAGACAATGGGAAACGAGACTAGCTCGTTATTGTCAAGGTGTGACTCGTTGGTAAGAGACGAGGTAATGCATTCGGGTAAGTCTTCTTGTGACTCTGCTGAAGAAGGACTTATGAAAAATTCGAATAGCATTGTTGAGAAGTCCGACATTTCCCATGCGGTGGGAGTTGTTAGACGATTTGGATGCAGCTCTGAGGATCGTTTTGGAGAGAGTCCGGTGATTAGGATTCTAGAAACGAAGAGGAGTATGCAAGGGAATCGTGAAGCTAACGGTGAGAATGTTGGAGGATTTCGAAAAGGGTCGTCGGGGATAGACGACGGGCATGCGAATGCCGACGTTGACCATACAGTGGGAGTTAGCCGGTTCACAAGCAATTCGGGGAAGCGACGTTTGGGAGCTTTGAGAAGTTTGGTTTCAACATTGCGGTTTCGGAGGTCCGAAAGGGAGTTGCGAGGTGATGATAAGTTTAACGGGGATGGCAATGTGATAAAGGCCTGGAAGAACCTGAGAAGTCGCGATGCGTCGAAGTTGGTGGAAACTTCGACTGGGCGATGTTGGTGAAGACCGAGGAGGCCGCTGCAGTGGGAGATTGGGAGGTGATCGGATTTGCCTCCAAGTGGGAGATTGTTGGGATGTGGAGTCAAATTAGGAGAATAATTAGTTGGGTAATTAATTATTGAGGAAGATTCTAGATGTGATCTTGTGTCCTTTTATGATTTGGACTCCTACCTATTTTATGATTAGGGTTTAGGTTTCTACCCTTATAAATAGAGATCCCCATCCATGTATTTCATTATTCCCACCATCGTGAAAAATACTAGAGTGCTAGAATAGACGAGAGCGTGAGAATACTGAGATACGCGTGTGCGTTTGTAAACTCCCCGGAGTCGTCTATTATTATTCTAGTGGAAAGATCTACAGCGACGAGAGTGAACGTAGCCTATTTGAGTGAACCACTATAATTCTTGTGTTCTTTTATTCTTGTTTATTTTTCGTTCGTGTTTGTTTATCGAAACTTGTAGACGGAATTGGGCGCAAATCCCAACAAATGTTATGTACTAACGAATTTTCGTAGCTCATGCACAACATGATAGTGTCGATTTCAGTTTTTTAATCGAAGGATTGAGAAATACCAAATTAGAGTTGATCAAACGCTCAAATAATACTCGTATTTGAAGCTTTGATTTGTAGAACTCCTTTTTGATTATCGTAAGAGCGTGGATAATATCACACTATCGTCTACTTGTTCAATCACGTACATTACTTGTCTAAGTTGCCACTTGAATAAGTATACCCCATATGTCGAATTCGATCTCTTCTATATGTATGCAGTGTATATATTGTACAAGATGAAAGGTGCGGTGCCTTCCACCTCATTAGGGTTCATCTTATCTGGTACTCTTGCAATCCCACTTCCACCACGCAAGATGACGATTGTGGGGAGCCACAACGCACACATACACATATATAGCTTTTTTTATCTTCCAAAATTCAAAGAGGGCACATTTTGAATAAATTAAACATTGAAAGAATCGTATTACTTCTGTCTCCACTAATTATGCACTGCTCTTTTTTAATTACAAAAAAATAGTACATAATTAATTGGGACATAGGTGTTAGTTGTTAATTTGAGTGACCTGAATTTCGCAAGAAGCAAGGTTATAGCGCACGCGACAAAGAGATCACGATCGAGCAACGTGTGTTGAGTGTGATCTAGTACCGTGTTATCCAAATCAGTATATATATATATATATATATATATATATATATATATATATATATATATATATATATATATATATATATATATATATATTAATTACATTATATTATATTACTCAAATCCAAATTAATGTAATCAAAATTAGCATTCCTCATAAAAACTACCAAGTGTTTAATTTGTTTGTGGATGTAGGTTATATTTGTTGTTTAATTTATTTTTACTCGTTCTGCATGGATGGATGAATAAAATATATTCAAGGGGTAAGCTAGCTGCATAGAACTCTCATAGTCTGCGGCCTTTGCATAAGTCAAAGGCCAAAACATTGTTAATTTAAACGATTTTTTTTTAAATACTTGAAACTCTTCATTTTAATTTAGTGTAAAAATAAATTAAATATATATGTGCCATTTTTATTTAATTTTTGCATTTTTTGTTTCTTACAAATCCCGGAAAATAAGTAACTTTGCTAGTTTTTAGCAAAACTTTACTTTTTGGATTGAAAAGTGAGCAAAAATAAAAATAAATACTAGTAGTATAAATTAAAAAAACAGTAAAAGGAAATGGACGGCCACTTATGAAAGTTACGTCAACATATCATGATCAACCACTTATCTCAACCAAAAGAAAACAAAAACGAAATTGATTTTTTTTAATATAATGGCTTACAACAAATAACCAAATTGTCCTATCAATAAAAATCAAGTAAATCACTTGCACCATTTGTGTGGTGGCTATTTAATGCATACGACAGTATAGGTGCACGATGAAATTTTATCAGCATTATCAAATTGGGAAAAAAAATTAGAGTGCAAAATCATATTTTAGGTTGACTACAATCTTACATTTGGATCATTTATGATCATTTTATATTTGAGTTTATCAATTATTAAGAATCAAAAAATTTTAATCATATTTTATTTTGATGGATATGAGAATGCTTTTACTAAGTTAATAGAAGAATATCACTTTCAACAACCGTCATTAATAATTGACTCAATTCATAAGAGTTGAACAACTAACTCTCAAAGTCTAGACGTTACACACACATAGAAATGTCCATTAACATATTAAAAATGAGGATATAATCTAAGCCATTGGATTTATTTCAAGTTAAATAGAATTTAAAATATCCGTTTAATTATATCTATCATGTATACTATATGAACTAACTTTTTATAACATCTTAAGAAACAAGGAAAATCAAAAAATAAATAATTTTTATGTCATTTTTTTTCACAAATCATCTTCCACTATTCAAAAGTATTTATGCCATGACCGCATAATTTCAATATCATCCATGACATTCAACTCAATACCAATCCATTAATTAATTAATCCACCACGATCGCACAATTATAGTATATAGTACTTAACTACTCACTAATTTCATAAATATCAAAATCTTGATCATACTATATATATCTATACCCTACATACATAGTGAGTGCAAGTGAGTGTGTGTATATATAATAGGTACAGATAAGAGCAAGAGTTCAAGAAAAGGAAATTAGATAGAGAAAAGAAGAAGGAAAAGGAAATTCAAATTAATGATGGAGAAGGAAGAGATGAGAAAAGGGCCGTGGACCGAACAAGAAGACGGACAGCTGGCGCTATACGTGAACTTGTTCGGGGACAGGCGATGGGACTTCGTCGCCAAAGTTTCAGGTTTGACGGTTGGCGGGAGACACGATACATAGGTATGATTGTTTGGGGCATGAAACCGAATACCCCGACTTCCCAAAACACGTTGACGCGTCTAGTTTTTTCTTACTACAGGTTTGAAAAGAACAGGCAAGAGTTGTAGGCTGCGTTGGGTCAACTATCTTCACCCCGGCCTCAAGAGGGACAAGATGACCCCGCACGAGGAGCGCCTCGTTCTCGACCTACACTCCAAATGGGGGAACAGGTAATTCTTTCATAATACTGGATATATCATGTTTTTTGAATTCAGGTAATTAGGAAAATGGAAATTTGGTTTTTAAAATTATAAAAAAAATAAAAAAATGTGTAGTTTTCATGATAGTTTAATTGTAAAACTATGTATGAAACTATCTTTCCTGTTTTAAAAATACCTCTTCTGAATTTACATGTTTTTGTAATTAATGGAGTAATAAATTACTTGTAGATGGTCAAGAATCGCTAGGAGACTACCCGGTCGCACGGATAACGAGATCAAGAACTACTGGAGGACATACATGAGGAAAGAGGCTCAAGAGAATAAGAAGAAGGAAGCGATCCCTCAATCATCATCATCATCATCATCGTCGTCTTCGTCATCATCATCATCTCAAAGATCGACTGCTACACCTAGCGGAAACAAGACTGGCTCGGAGGCAGAGGAAAGCGCGGGGGTGTATTCCATGGATGAACTATGGAAAGATATCGAGTTGAGTGAAGAAAGCAGCAAGTTGAGTTCTCCAGTGTGGGATTTCTGCTCGATCGGCTCGTTGTGGTCTATGGATGGGGAAGAAGAGAGCAAGATGTTGATGCAGCAAATGGGTGATCACTTCCATTCTTTCCCTTTTAATCATATATGATCATCGTGGGATTATGACTCAAGTTTGGGTTCGTTCGTTTTTCTTTTCTTAAATGATTTTGTTTCGTGATGTAGAACTTAGCTTTGCACAGCGCTACAAGTATCGAGTAGTTCGGTTTCTGTGTCGATTGCTTGTACTAGTTTGAAATAATCATGATCAGCATCTGTACTGTGATATGTAAATTATGTAGTAAGCCATACTATGTATTAGCAAAATTGGTAGTTTGGAATTTATGAAGAAGCGTATATTGGTATAATTACTTGAACAATGGCAATTGGCAAAGTGGATTTTTGAACCACTAATTCTTGATGATAATATTAAGTGGTGGAATCCAATCAAGATTTTCTTTTCAAGGCACAAAATTAAAGTGATCACACCAAGACAAAAAGTGGTTACTTTTATTCCAAATGTGACAATCTTAAAATATAAAATATTTCATCATTTTTCGTTTTTGAGATATAAAGTGAATCTAAGGGACGATACAAATAATACAATCCAGACAGATTTGAATGCGACTTGTAATTTTTTTTAATAATAATAATTTTAACACATTTTTATATTATTATTAAAAATTATAAACAATATCTTAATTGTTTTTTTATTCTTATATTTAAATTACTTTTATTTCAGGATTTGCGCAAGTGGTCTCGTCAATCTGTCTTAGCCACACCGCCCAGCCAACTTAATAATTTTCATTTCTTTAATATGAAACCACATCACTTGAGGTTTTGTATAGTTATTAAGATTCACCAACTCAACTGTCTTGATTGTTTGTTCAGGCAATTTGCCTAGTAACTTAGGGGGAGCATGCAAGAGCACAAAGCGTTATGTATACTATGACAGACAAAACCCGATAAATAGGTGTTACATATATGTAGAGTAAGTGGAGCCAAAGAAGCTTGGGGAATTACCAAAACGCCTAAAAAACAAGTTCTAAGTTGGTTACTCAAAAATCCATGTCCCAAGTAGAGATCGAACAAAGTCAAAGATATTAGTAAGCCAATCATAACCAAAATCTAATATAGAGAGTTGGAACCACTTCTCTAATAAGTGGAAGAAAAGATAAGGTGGTGCTTAGTAAATAAACATCATCCGTATAACAAATACTCTTCATTTCAAATTTTAGTTTTGATTTGAAGGGTCTAGTAACAAGTATTGTTGGATGAGTTTATTTGTGACATAAAATGATAAGCATGATCAATTATGATGCATCTGAGATTCGCACAATAAAAAAAACAATTTCAAACACTTTGTTCTGCAGCATAATTAAATACTCCGATATAAAATTCAAACCAGCAGTATAAAAAGATAAGCAGGATCTCTAGAAACTAAAAATCCATCACCAAGCAATTTCAACATTATATCAACTTCGACCTTCAAAATTAACTCAAATCATGCCCAGAGAGAAGAAAACTGCCAAAACTACTGAGTGTATTAACTTTAAAACAGCTCACTTGTGGTGTTTAGTAGAAGAAACCAAGAACTTTCCCACCAACGTTCTTCCTGCGAGCTTCTTCATGATCCATGATTCCAGCAGATGTAGTCAGCACAATGTACCCAAACTGCCAAAAGTGTGGAAAAACTTTAGATGATGATGCTCTTAATAAAACACCACTGCCGAGAAAATTCATCATCTTATATCAAAAGTGCAATCAAATAGTAGTAATTTTTATTTGAATTCTACATAAGGAATGGTTCAGCAAAAAACAATTGTCGATGAAAATCAAAATGATTGATAGTAACTATATATGTAACGAAGGGTAAAAGAGAACGAGCAAATATATGAAGTGATCTAAATAAAAGAGCAAAAGATAGAACTTCAGACTTACATTCATAAAAAGGTTTTATTTAGTAACTGCACAAAACAATAGGTACAGGGTAGTGCATGGTCAAAAAGCTTTAAGTACTAATCATAAGTCGTTTAAAGGATTACACTGATTAAATTCACTTCACAACAATTAAGTATTAGTTGACACAAGGTCTAAACATAAACCCATTTTCTATTATCTAGAAAAGAAACCGAACTTGGTTTGGTGTTTGATATTTATACCTGTCTGGATGGGAGAAGTCTCGCGGTCCAGGGCTCGATTTCCTTGACACCAACATCAAAACGAGGGCTAATGACTCCACACTTGTTCAGCCTTCCATTCAATTCAACAACAATCTTTCCAGACCTGTGGTCATCAACATACTCAAACTCGCCAATGTACCCTGAAAAACCATTTAAGCAACAAACCCAATGATTCTAACCATCAAAAATCAAAGCACAATTACAAGGAAGAAAAAAACTTAAATCATCGAACATGGGCATACCATGCTTCTGCATAACTATAAGAAACTTTATGACGACCTTTGACGAAGGCCTAATCATGACCTGCCTTTTGCCCCTCTTCTCGGCATTATACATGCTCTTCAATGCATCATTCAGGACACTAACTCTCACCATCTTTCAACACAATCCGCTGAAAATAATTACAAAAACCATAAAACCATTAGGTACAAAAGCTACATTTTATAATTTTCAACCAAAAACTATTATAAATTTATATTTTACAAACAGACCAGTCGAGAAGCAGTAAGAAATTGCTGAAATTAATTTCCAAAATTAAACCAATACATTCCAGAGCGTTCTGAAAAATCATACAGTAATCACATTGGATTACAAAACAGATAAACGGATCTAAACCGAATCACAACCAGATCGTTTCGCTAAGAGAAAACAAAAACAGATGCTAACATTTGCATAATTTATACGAAACAAAGATACTGTATCATGCAAAATCAACATCAAAAAAATGAATATGTGAAAAAAGAAACACCACCTGTTCAGAAAATTGAGAGAGCAGTTGCCTCTTGTCGAGGATACTTTCGTTCTCTGTTGAGAGTAGCAGTGATGTGAAGCCGACCGGAAATTAGGGTTCCGTTTTTAAATAGGAGTTTGGGGGCCGTGCGTAATTTACATTTTTATCCCTTGAGAAAAATTGCAATGGAAATTATGGAATAAACTCTAATTTATAATTGAAAATTTGACAGCAGTGTAATTTTTTAGTTAATCGTTTAGTTAAAACGTAACTTGTATTCAATTCATTTAGTTCAATTTAAACATTTTTTTTTTTAAAACTAAATATCCCTATTTAACTCTTTAAACAAAGACCAACACGAATAAAAAAAATTGAAAATTGTTGAATAGGGGAGTAATATAACAACCAAACATTACTCAACAAACACACTATCCGTCACAGTCCAAAATCAGCAATGCCCCAATTGAAGAACCTGTATCTCTTCTCCTATAATCTCTTCCAGGCCTTTGGATGGTATCATCAAAAACCCTTTCACACACACTATTTTTACTCTGTGTGTGATTAAGTCATTTACTGTATTTTGCAGGGCTCTGTCTCTCTTCAGAATCCTGAGCAATTTCTCCAGCACCAACTCCATTAATGGCGCATTTTCTTCTGCTGGTGAAACTATCTGTGAGTACCCACAACCACACTCAAACGCCTCTCTGCATATTTTCATATCCTCTGTTTTTTATATCCTATTTACAGACATGGGCTTTTCATTTTTATTATTTATTTTTTTGTTTTTCTTGTATTGGGTGTGAAGGCCTACTGCAAAGCCTTGCCTTCTTGGAAGTAATTCATGGGGCTTTAGGTAATTTGAACTGTCAGACATCGATGAATTCCGTTCGTTTTACTGTCGATATTTTGTACATGCTTCGTCTTCTTGATTTTGCGAATATGATTGAAAAATTGCAAGGAATCGTTCCGAGTGGGTTCCTTCTTCCTCTGATGCAGTGGGGTGGGAGGAGTCACTTCTTGTTCGCTGTTGTTCGTCGGATTCACGAGGTTTTGATCTGTGCATTGAGTGGTCCACCTCTGTATTTGCAACCATTCACATTGATTGCGTGTGTTCGATTCAACCGATTCTATTTATTGATGTAGGTCCAGGGATCGCCCTCGGTCTTCATAACTTTCGTTGCCTGGAGCTTATCCGATGTGAGCTGGACATTCTCAGCTGTTTCTGTACAATATTTTGATGTATTAATCAATTGGCTTTTAAAAGAAAAAAGAGCCTTTTAAATGATCTTTACACTGTCACATGATATAACTAGAAAAATGTCATATTTGGAATTAGATAGTCCACAACAACTTACGAATAATCAACCTTTTTATGTTGTACTGGGTATCTTTTTCAGAACGATAATGAAATTATAAAATAAATTTGTATTGTCTCTCTGGATGCAGGTTATAAGATACTCGCATTACGCGCTGAATTGCATCGGCAGTCCTCCACATTGGATCACTGTTATTAGGTATGATTATTTCTGATAAATAGCCTCTCCGGTTGAATTGGTCACTTATCTTACGAGAACTATCATTTTCACTTTTTTTTAGGTACACCGCATTCATCGTCTTGTACCCTGTTGGAGTTTTCCCTGGTGAAAGTAAGCCTCTTTTTAAGACTTGTATCGGTGTTACATGTTTTCGTTGGACTAAAATCGATTTCCATGCTTGATGTAGTGTGGCTCATGTACCAAGCACTTCCGTATATAAAGAAGCAAAATCTATACGCAGATAGCCTCCCTTACAACTATTACAAATCTGTCGTGGTATGCTATAATATCTCGGTGAATATTTGAGGATGATTTCAAATTTATTCAATTCAACGGTTTCAACTCTCTGTGAAGGTTTTGCTTTGTTGCTATCCATTTTTGTGGATGAAACTCTACCTTCACTTATTCAAGCAACGCCGGTCGAAGCTCGGTAAACAGCAAAAGAAGAAGCCAAACTGACAATTTGCATTAGCTCCTAAGAAAAGGTCGATATTCTATGAGTATGACTAAGTATAAGGTGCGTCTCTAAGAAAAGATTATCGTTATTCCTTGTGTCGAATCAAGCGATGAGATTAATTGTTATATTGCATAAATAAAGCTTACTTTGACCATTGACTCGTTAATGTTGCTTCAATTTGTTCAAAATTTCTTCGACTGAGTCCGGCCTAATCGGAATACGTTAAGCTTAGTACATGATCGAGTTGGCAGTCGAATAAATAGTTTTAGAACTAATATATGTCACAGAACAAGGCAACTGATCATATGATACAAACATCAGAAAAGCCGGTGGCCTTAACCACCTTCTTGATAACGAAAAAAACGTTGAAAAAAAAAATCTGCACACACCGATAATCACTTAGTAGTCTGCTGTGGTTGGGAGTTGCTCATGACCGCTCTGGTTGATGAAGAAGATCTCATAGACGAGAGCAGCAACTCCTGCTCCGACGAACGGGCCAACCCAATAGACCCAATGGTTGGCCCACGTCCAGCTCACCACCGCCGGCCCGAACGACACGGCCGGGTTCATGGATGCTCCGGTGAAGGCCCCACCGGCCAAGATGTTGGCCCCCACTATGAACCCGATCGCGATGGGGGCCACGACCCCCACGTCCCCCTTCTTGGGGTCCACCGCCGTCGCGTAAACCGTGTAAACGAGGCCGAAGGTCATGACTATTTCGAAAACCAACGCGTTCGATGCTGAAACGCCCGACGAGAGCGCGAAGGCCGACGTTTCCTGCGATGATTAAAACTCACTGATTGTAAATGTCGAGCTGTCCAACTTTTTTTAAAAACAGTTCGAGCTGTTAGACGATGCGGGCTTTTATAACTGAATCCGAAAGGACTCGTTTTTTCTTACCAATCCACCGGTGGCGAACTTGAGGAGCGAGCACGCGACGATGGATCCGAGCAACTGGGCGATCCAGTAGAGGAGGGTCCGGAACAAGGATATGTGGCCCCCGACGAAGGCGCCGAAGGTGACGGCCGGGTTCACGTGGCCGCCGGAGATGTTGGCTCCGACCGAGACGGCGACGAAGAGCGCGAAAGCGTGAGCTAGGGAAGCCGAGACGAGGCCGGAAGGGGTGCTGGGCCCGCCATCGGTGAGCTTGGCTGTCGGAGGAAAAACGAGAAAAAGATTTGATTCAGTTTTTTGTTATCGTTTGTAGGAGTGTGATGGGTATTAAATTGGTTACCGAAAGCCATGCCGGAGCCTTCGCCGGCGAAAACGAAGATGAGCATGGAGATGAACTCGGTGATGGCTGCCTTGATGGCTTCCGGCTGGCTGGCATCGGCCGGAGATCCGACGGATATTCTTGAAATCGGCATTCTTGTATATGATCTTCTTCTTCTTCTTCTTTCTTTCTTTTTTATGTTCTCTGCTTCCTATAGAAGCTTCACTTATATAGTGGCACTCTCTGTTATTCAGTTATCTGACATTCAAATACTACTACTAGTGTAAAATTAAATTTAAGAAATAAAAATAAAAGCCGACCATGATTGGGAAACTGGAAAGGGCCCACTTCACTGGTGGTGATCAAACCGGCCACTGTGAATAGGTTTTAGGTTGCAGAGACTGACCCCCTATTTGTTTTTGGGCGGTTTTGTTGAGTATTTTAGTCCATTTTCAACACCATTAGACTTTTTTTTTTTTTTTTTGATAAAATGAACCAAAGTAACAGAATAACCGAACCGAATTATGTAGAAAAGAGTTAATAAGTCTCATTTGAGAACAAACTTCATTCATAATATTACATTCACTCGCTGATGTTCGATTCCACTCGACTTGAAACAGTTTAATAAATAACTATGACTACACTAGATATGTTAATTTGCGTAATTGTTTTTAAAAACTCATTTATATAAATGTACTGTATGATTGTTTATGTTTATTCAAAAATTTAATCATATTAAGCTAAAATTTTAATTGAAATTTGTGTAAGAAATGTGCAAAAGAATAAACATTTCAGTGGCCGCCCATACAAAGGAAGACGTTGACACCGATAATATGGGTTTGTTTAGGTTTTGCTTGTTGTCGCCTCTCTATGATCTAATCTAATTCTATTAGAGTATTACTTTAAAATGCAAGCCACGAACATTTTTTTAATTAAAAATTGAACCAGTAACATTATAAAATGCCAAAATGATTCATTTAATATTGTAAGCACAATATTTGTCTCACAAAAGACCTTCAATTATAAAGATGGATAAATGAGTGCACTTTGAATTAAAAACTTAAATTATAGTACTAATATTTTATATCTATATTATTTAAAAATGTATATTATATATGGAGTAATTTTTTTATAAAAATTATTATTACTCTATTATTTTTATTTAAAATCATTTTTTATTTAAAATATTGTGTCTAAAAAGCTCGAAAATCGGGTTCGAACCGCCGAGCTTTGTCCCATGGTGACATACTAAGCTTTCATTTCAAAGGAGGGTGATTTTATTTACATTACATCTCTTGTTATTTTACTAAACACAACACCCTTTTGAATGATAAGTTTAAATAAAATCCTCATTCAAAAAATCTCGCTGCGCTCAAATAAAATAATTTGAGTTTTGTGTCGAACTTAATTATTGGGCTTAACGGTTAACAATAACACAATAAACTTCTGGGCTTAAAAATTGTAATGCTGACTGTTGAGAATAAGACAAAAATAAATGTTGGGAAATGTTTATTTATTTTTAAGCGGCGAAATGTTAAAAGTTTGGGTTCTTTTGGGATTCACAACCTTATCCATGTTCAGACTTTTTTTTATTATTATTATCTATTTCCATTACTTATGTTATGATATATTTTCAAATTAAAATAATAATGAAAAAAATTAGTTATACACGATAAATAGTTTAATTACAATAATGATTAGTCAAGAAAAAAGTGTAAATTAGTAATATTACATTTTTAGTCAATGATACACCAACACGTGTTCGTTTGAAAAATAAATTCTTACTATCATACTAGTAAAATTTAATAAAACATCGCATTCACATTATTCGTTCTGCTTTTATTCTACTCCGTATGAAGTAAAAAAAATCAAACGAGCCAATATAATTAAATACAGTCGAAGATGTCAAGTATGCATTACAAATACTATTAACATTAATTTATATTCTTTCTCGTCAATGAATTTTTTATTTTATTTTTTCATTCTCAAATAATTGGTCGTAGGGGGAAGTATTTCTTTCAATTTATTAAATTAAATTAAATAAAAGCAATTTATAATATAGTGTACACAGTAATTAATTAATTAGAGGCTAAACAAAAAGACATTGATTGCAATAATTAGAGGCTAAACAAAAAAGCTCTAATACGAAAAACAAACGGGGTAAGCGCTGGTAACGTAATAATTCTGTAATGCTTCGACCACGTTTCTCAAATATTTAACATTTAATCTACTTTACACGGAACTCACCCTATTAATTCAAAATATTTAAATCTTAATCACATTCACTTATTCACATAATAATAATAATAAGTACAATTTAGTAAATATTATAATTTAATTAAGTCCCCAAAACCAAATATTCATAACTAAATTAATTTACAAGTTGTTCTTATTGACCCGAAGATCGTGGAGATATTGCCTCCAAATAAATTAAAAGGGTGTAGCTCCTGCTACACTACTATCAACTAATAGCTATCCCCTTTTTTCTCACATGCCTTCTTGCCAAAAATACGTTCAGCCACATTTTAAAGAATGATGAACTCTACACTCTGACACAGCTACTCTCTATAAACCAACTGCCATAAATTACATGCTCTCACACGAGCTGTTAAATTTCCATGTGCAACCTTACATGTACCTATTAGTATCAGCTACTCGCTAGACTACTACCTGCAACTAATTAATTGCGTGTCTCTTCTCACAAGGATATCACACTCCCTCCATGTGCGTCCATCATTTCCAAAATCTTTTCCTTGCCAAAATTAGATTCAGCCACTGTAAGAATTTATGAAGCCCGGATCTTACGGGATCACTGCTCCAAAATCTTGGCCTATAAATACCACGAGGATATCACTCAAATAAACACACCTGAATAAAACTTGAGAGGGAAGAGGTACTCGCTACTCCTCCTCCTCAGCTTCTCCTCTAATATATATATATATATATATATATATATATATATATATATATATATATATATATATATATATATATATATATATATATATATATATATATATATATATATATATATATATATATATATATATATATATATATATTTTATACAGGTTGCTTATTATTTATGAAATCAAAGCTCTCCTTCATCTCATGACCTCTCTGAAAATCCTTACGCTTAAGCCATTGTTGACCCGAAACCAAGTTCATGCGCCAATCCTCTTTCACCTCATTTGAGAAACCGAAAACTCCCCGTCGACAACCCGAATACTCCTTTCAAACACACAGTCGAGCCCGTGCACCCTCTTGTTTAGACCATCATTGAACCCCAAACGCTGCCCAAACCCCATCGACCCCCCAGAACGCCTGTCGAACTTCTCGACTAACATATAAGACCTTCCAAATTAGCCCGTATAAGAGTCGAAACCTATCCGTAAGTCATTCGAACCATCCCGATAAATTTAGCTCTGGCATAGACTCTTCCCCTACGATCGACAAAGCCCTTCTAGTGCAGCCCCACTGCCGCCTCTGTTTCCACTATTGCAACCATTGATGAAGCCCTCGACTCGACCATCATCATCACTGGAAAACACTCCACCGGAGCCCCAACGCGATCAGCCTCACGACGAAGTAAAAACCCAGTCTCTGCCTCTCCACCTCCGAGACGCCGTCCAATAGCCGAGCCTGTGCAAGCGTCGAGCCCATTTGTAGACCCACCGCTGTCCTTGTTTAACCCACGGCCGACCACCGTGACTACCATCATCTCCAATTATCACCACCCACCTGGTTTCCTTCCTCACGACGTGCGTCGCCTCCGATCAAAATCTGTCGCCCCTCTTCTACGATGTCGCCGTTGCCGACTTCGATCAAGTCCTCGCCGTCAACCCACAAAATTCTTTCTCTCACGGTCGATGAAGAAGGAAAATGATATAAGGACCCTGCACCCATCTCTTACCGCCGTCTCTTCTCTCTCTTTTTCCTCTGTACAAATCCATTCCCAAATGAAAGTGAATTTAGGAATTGGGGATTTTTCTCCTCCCGTTCCTTTTCTCCAAATCAGTGATGGGCCACTTAATCAAGCCTTTCTCCTAAGTCTACTAAGCCCATTTTCCCACAAACCTATTTTACTCCTTCTAAGCCCACTTTTCCTCAAACCTATTTTACTCCCAAGGCCCATCAAGCTCATGTCCTTCTTTCAATATTACATACGTACTAATATATATAAGTATATTAATTTATTAAAATTATAAAATTTAATAATAAAAAGAATTTTTGGTGTAGGAAACGAGTTATTTGAGGCATAGCACATTACGGAATTTGGGTTAAGAACTTTGCACGCCTAACTAAGGTAGGGAATTTCTTATCTCTTTTAATGTTTTAAAATTAAATATGTTTTACGTGAATTATTTGTGATGTGATTGAACGATATTAAGTTAATAAAGCCTGTGATCCCATGAGGGGTCAGTGATCGAATTAAGGGTCATCGGGGGAATCCCGCCGTGTTTTATGTGCGCACCAAGTTTCAAGTAAATGTTCATGTTTATCGTTAATGCTTTCTCGTTACGGATATGTTTACGTTTGACTTGTTTGATTTATGAACATTAGACCTGATAAAGTTTTTCCCTACTGAGTCATTGAGCTCATCCCTTCAATATATTTTTTTTAGGTACGACAGGGGATGCCCATGGGAGAGACGACGGGGCAATGGAATAAACCTTTCCAAACCATTATGTTTAATTATTACATTTTCATCGACTGCGGTAATGTGATATATATTATAAATTAATATTCGGTGTATTTATAATGACTTAAACCGATTATATTTTGTTCCGGTCTAGTGCGACACGGAAAATTGTGAGATGTTATCTTATTTTAATAAGATTTAAAATCTCGACTTTTAAAAAAAAAAAATAGTATTTTTAAAATAATAAATTAAAAAAAAAACTTTATTTTTTTTTAAAATTATTATATTACAACGAGTTTTAAATAGCGAGATGTTACAGTTTGGTATCAGAGCTCTTAAGTTTTAAATGATTCTGTAGACTAAATTAGAGATATATATATATTTCTATTGCCCTCGTCCTTCCTCGGCATCCATGAAGACAAAGGTAACGGATAATTATGTATAAACATGTGTATGGTATTCTTAAATTAATGTTTGCAGCTCGAATTTGTGTGTTGTCTAGATGGTTTGGACACGACCCTCTGCTGTTAGGACTTGGCCCCCGAATTGTGGCCCGAACAGGGTTGAGCCCGCACCGGTCGACCAGGGTTCTTCTAGCACCACTACGCCGATCACTGATTTCGAGAATTTCGTTTTCTCTGTGGGCGACACGATTGGGTCTTACCTAACGAATAAGCATAAGTTGTGGATGTGTGAGCAGGTGCTTCACCATCCTATCACAGGTTATGATGCGGCTCGTATGACTATCGATTCCCTTCCCAACTACTGGAAGAAGCGAGGTGATACTCTATGTGCAGCACTGTCCGAGGATATTTCCGGTATACCGTATTTGGTGTTGGACTATGACAGGTTCATATCAATTTTGGTTGCGGAGTGGTTTGATAGCCTAGTTGAGGAACCCATGATGATGGCCCCGGATGCAACAACTGAGGAGGACCCAGAAGAAGACCCGGAAGAGGATCCTAACATGTACTTTGAGGAGAACCCTGTGGAGGACCCAGTCGGTCCATCCTCCAAAGGGAAGGATGTGATTGAGCTCGAGTAGAGTTTCATACTCGACTCAATTTCTACCTAGATGCTATATATATATATATATATATATATATATATATATATATATATATATATATATATATATATATATATATATATATATTGATGCATATCATTATCTAGTTTTTCTCGACGCTACTGACCAACATTTTGATTGTGATATATGGTCTATCGACTAGTACTAATGTGTGTAATTTTAGGTTGACGGCTTGTATGCAATTTTATTATGCATGTATAATAAACTATGTTTAATATGGATATTAAATATGGTGTGATTTGGATTTAGGAAATGAATACAAGACGTGGAAACGGAAACGGAAATGGAAATGGAATGGGAAATGGGAATCGGACTGCCGGAGAAAGACAACCTCCGATTAACCCAGCCACTGCGAATATGACATTCGCTGATTTCCTTAATCATTTCCAGAACAACGGAAATGGGAATGAGAAGGCAGTCGAACAATTTCGACACTATCGACCCCCAACTTTTAACGGACGTGATGGACCGTTAGTAGTAGAGGAATGGTTCCGGACACTAGAAAGAATATTCAAAATGCTTAATTGCGACGACAAGCAGAAAATAACTTGTGCGACTTTCCAGATGGTTGAAGACGCAGACCATTGGTGGGAAGGATATTGGAGAAACCGAACGGAAAATGAAAGGAACACCCTCACCTGGGATAACTTCAAGAATATCGTTATGGACAAATTTTTTCCCCAATCCTCTAGAGATCAAAAGGAAACAGAATTCCTGACTCTCAAACAAGAAAATCTTTCGGTTACAGACTACGAAAGAAAATTTAATCAGTTGAGTCGTTTTGCTCCCCATTTGGTTGATACAGACCCGAAAAAGTCCTTAAGGTTTCGAAGGGGGCTACGACCCCAACTGGCTGGCATACTATCGGCACAAGGAAACCTAGAATATGCCGACATGGTCGGAAGAGCCCACGATGTAGAAACTAGCTTGGGTTTCGGAGAATCAAGACCCAAGCAAGCAATGGGATTTGATAAACGTAAATGGAATGGAAACAACCAAGGGCACAATAAGCAAGCAAGAGCTGGAGAAAATAATCGTTTTGGAGCACCCGACAATCGACAATTGTGTCGCAATTGCGGGAAGAAGCATCAAGGGGTATGTATCAAGGGTCAAGGCAGATGTTATAAGTGTCATCAAATTGGGCATCACATCCGGGATTGCCCCCAAATCAATCAAAGGCCCGGAGCACCTCAAGGACATAATATAGTAAGAACTGGACAGACTTCTGGAGGAAGTGCGCGCATGTATGCAATGGCACGTGATGACGCTGAAAAGGACCCTGGAGTAATGACAGGTATGTTAAACGTCTCTGGAGTCCCTGCTTTTGTACTTTTTGACACAGGTGCTTCTCACTCGTTTATATCTAGAAAGTTTCAAAACTTGACTAGACAATATAGTACTAAGATAGACGACGCACTAGAAGTATGTCTACCATCTGGAAGTACCTTGATAACAGACGAAATTGACAAGGACACCGAAATAAGCATTGGAGGACATCAGCTTACTGCTAACCTGCATATTATAGAAATGAAGGATTTTGATCTCATTCTCGGAATGGATTGGCTCAACAAATGTCATGCCAAGATCAAATGCCATGAACGTGAAATCACTTTTACACTGCTTGAAGGAAAAACAATTAAATTTTTCGGAACAAAAGCTAAGAGGAAACCTCACATAATTTCTGCAATGAAGGCAATGAAATTATTACGAAAGAAGGATTGTCAAGGTTATCTCGTTAGTTTAGTACATAAACCTCACTCAGAGGTTTCGTCAATCGATGTACCGGTCGTTCAGGAGTTCCAGGACGTTTTTCCAGAAAACTTACCAGGAGTCCCTCCAACTCGACAAGTAGAATTCACGATCGATTTGGTGCCAGGAGCAGCACCAATATCAAAAGCACCTTATCGTATGGCACCAAAGGAGTTGCAAGAATTAAAAATCCAAGTCCAGGAGTTGTTGGATTTAGGATTTATCCGACCCAGTGTCTCACCCTGGGGAGCACCAGTTCTCTTTGTGAAGAAGAAGGATGGGTCGCTTCGCATGTGCATCGATTACAGAGAATTGAATAAAGTCACTGTGAAGAATAAGTACCCTTTACCAAGAATCGAGGACTTGTTCGACCAACTACGAGGAGCAAACACCTTCTCAAAAATAGACTTAAGGTCGGGATATCACCAATTAAAAATTAAGGAGAGCGACATCCCAAAAACAGCATTTAGAACTCGTTATGGACACTATGAGTTCGTAGTAATGCCGTTTGGGTTAAGTAACGCACCAGCCGTTTTCATGGATTTAATGAATAGGGTGTTTCATCCATACCTGGATAAATTTGTCATAGTATTCATTGATGACATCTTAATTTATTCAAAGAGCCCCAACGAACACGAAGAACATCTTCGCATTGTACTGGAGAAACTTCGTACAGAGAAGTTGTATGCAAAATTCGAAAAGTGCGAATTCTGGATTGACAAAGTAATATTTCTTGGTCATATCATAAGCGCCCAAGGAATTGAAGTCGATCCAAGTAAGATCGAAGCCGTGAACAAATGGTGTACTCCCACAAATGCAGGAGAAGTACGTAGTTTCTTGGGTCTAGCCGGTTATTATCGAAGATTTATTGAGGGATTTTTTAAAATAGCCACGCCAATGACTCGATTAACAAGGAAGAATGAAAAATTTGTATGGGACGCAGAATGTGAGAAAAGTTTTCTTACACTAAAGGAAAAACTCACAACAGCACCTGTCTTGACAATTCCTGACCCGACGAAAGATTTTGTTATTTACAGCGACGCGTCAAAATTCGGTTTAGGTTGTGTCCTAATGCAAGAAGGGAAGGTTGTCGCTTATGCTTCAAGACAACTTAAACCGCATGAAGTAAACTATCCAACACACGATCTGGAGTTAGCTGCAGTAGTACACGCCTTGAAGATCTGGCGACACTATTTGTACGGAGGCAAGTGCGAGATTTTCACCGACCATAAGAGTTTAAAATATTTGTTTACCCAAAAGGAACTAAACATGAGACAAAGGAGATGGTTGGAACTCGTAAAGGATTATGACTGCACTATTAGTTACCATCCAGGTAAAGCTAATGTTGTGGCAGACGCTTTAAGTCGAAAGGGTAAGTTGACGTACCTATTTTCTAATCAAGAACACTTAATAAAAGACTTTGATAAGATGCGGATTGAGATGGTAATACCACCGAAAAAATACTAATACAGTATTAACCTCCTTAACACTGCAACCAACGTTAAAGGGGAGAATCAAGGAAGCCCAACTCCAAGACGCATTTTTGGAGAAAATGCGAGACAGAGCAAAGAAGGGAGACGTCAAGGGATTCATGATCGCAGAGGACGATACATTAACTTACGAAGGGAGAGTTTGTGTTCCTAAAGATGAGGAATTAAGGAAAATAATAATGAGTGAAGCTCATTGTACTCCTTACACCGCACATCCGGGTGGAAACAAAATGTATCAAGATCTACGATCCATGTTTTGGTGGAGAGCTATGAAGAGAGACATTGCGACTTTTGTCGAAAGGTGTATAGTTTGTCAACAAGTCAAAGCTGAACACCAGCGACCCTCAGGGTTACTACGACCATTGGAAATACCCGAATGGAAGTGGGAACATATTACCATGGATTTCGTAGTAGGGTTGCCACCTTCAACAAGAGGTAATAAGGCTGTGTGGGTCATAGTTGACCGACTAACGAAAACAGCTCACTTTTTACCGATAAAAATGACGTTCAGTATGGAACAATACGCCCAAATTTACATCAGAGAGATCGTCAAACTTCACGGGGTACCAGTTTCTATAGTATCCGACAGAGACACCCGATTTACCTCGAACTTTTGGAAAAGTTTGCAGGACGCACTCGGGACAAAGTTACGCTTTAGTACGGCCTATCATCCACAAACCGATGGACAATCTGAAAGGACGATTCAAATATTGGAAGATATGTTGAGAACGTGTGTCCTCGACATAGGTACTCAATGGGAGACTCTCCTACCTCTAGTGGAGTTTGCTTATAACAATAGCTATCAATCAACAATTGGTATGGCACCGTACGAAGCATTGTATGGGAGAAAGTGTAGGTCTCCCATATATTGGAATGAGGTAGGCGAGAGAAAAATTTTGGGACCAGAGTTAGTCCAACAGACCGTCCAACATATCGAGACCATTAGAAATCGAATCAAAATTGCCCAAGATAGACAGAAGTCTTACGCAGATCGTCGAAGGAAAGAATTAAGCTTTGAGGTTGGAGATAATGTTTTTCTCAAAGTGGCTCCTGTAAAGGGTATTATAAGATTTGGTGAGAAAGGAAAATTGAAGCCACGTTTTATTGGACCGTTCGAAATCCTTAAAAGAGTTGGTAATCTTGCATATGAATTGGCCCTACCTCCGAACTTTTCCGGGGTACATAATGTTTTCCACGTATCCATGCTAAGAAAATATGTGCATGACCCAAGCCACGTCGTAAGTTACAAAGACCTGAATGTTAACAAAGACTTGACGTATGAAGAAACTCCAGATGTCATACTGGATCGTAAGATTCATCGATTAAGAAATAAAGATGTAGTTCTAGTCAAAGTACAGTGGAAACGCCACAATAAGAATGAAGCAACTTGGGAAAATGAGGAGGAATTTCGCGCTAAATATCCGGATCTTTTTAATGGAGGTAAGTAATTCAATTTCGAGGACGAAATTATTTTTAGGGGGTGTGGTTGTAATGCTTCGACCACGTTTCTCAAATATTTAACATTTAATCTACTTTACACGGAACTCACCCTATTAATTCAAAATATTTAAATCTTAATCACATTCACTTATTCACATAATAATAATAATAAGTACAATTTAGTAAATATTATAATTTAATTAAGTCCCCAAAACCAAATATTCATAACTAAATTAATTTACAAGTTGTTCTTATTGGCCCGAAGATCGTGGAGATATTGCCTCCAAATAAATTAAAAGGGTGTAGCCCCTGCTACACTACTATCAACTAATAGCTATCCCCTTTTCTCTCACATGCCTTCTTGCCAAAAATACGTTCAGCCACATTTTAAAGAATGATGAACTCTACACTCTGACACAGCTACTCTCTATAAACCAACTGCCATAAATTACATGCTCTCACACGAGCTGTTAAATTTCCATGTGCAACCTTACATGTACCTATTAGTATCAGCTACTCGCTAGACTACTACCTGCAACTAATTAATTGCGTGTCTCTTCTCACAAGGATATCACACTCCCTCCATGTGCGTCCATCATTTCCAAAATCTTTTCCTTGCCAAAATTAGATTCAGCCACTGTAAGAATTTATGAAGCCCGGATCTTACGGGATCACTGCTCCAAAATCTTGGCCTATAAATACCACGAGGATATCACTCAAATAAACACACCTGAATAAAACTTGAGAGGGAAGAGGTACTCGCTACTCCTCCTCCTCAGCTTCTCCTCTAAATATATATATATATATATATATATATATATATATATATATATATATTTTATACAGGTTGCTTATTATTTATGAAATCAAAGCTCTCCTTCATCTCATGACCTCTCTGAAAATCCTTACGCTTAAGCCATTGTTGACCCGAAACCAAGTTCATGCGCCAATCCTCTTTCACCTCATTTGAGAAACCGAAAACTCCCCGTCGACAACCCGAATACTCCTTTCAAACACACAGTCGAGCCCGTGCACCCTCTTGTTTAGACCATCATTGAACCCCAAACGCTGCCCAAACCCCATCGACCCCCCAGAACGCCTGTCGAACTTCTCGACTAACATATAAGACCTTCCAAATTAGCCCGTATAAGAGTCGAAACCTATCCGTAAGTCATTCGAACCATCCCGATAAATTTAGCTCTGGCATAGACTCTTCCCCTACGATCGACAAAGCCCTTCTAGTGCAGCCCCACTGCCGCCTCTGTTTCCACTATTGCAACCATTGATGAAGCCCTCGACTCGACCATCATCATCACTGGAAAACACTCCACCGGAGCCCCAACGCGATCAGCCTCACGACGAAGTAAAAACCCAGTCTCTGCCTCTCCACCTCCGAGACGCCGTCCAATAGCCGAGCCTGTGCAAGCGTCGAGCCCATTTGTAGACCCACCGCTGTCCTTGTTTAACCCACGGCCGACCACCGTGACTACCATCATCTCCAATTATCACCACCCACCTGGTTTCCTTCCTCACGACGTGCGTCGCCTCCGATCAAAATCTGTCGCCCCTCTTCTACGATGTCGCCGTTGCCGACTTCGATCAAGTCCTCGCCGTCAACCCACAAAATTCTTTCTCTCACGGTCGATGAAGAAGGAAAATGATATAAGGACCCTGCACCCATCTCTTACCGCCGTCTCTTCTCTCTCTTTTTCCTCTGTACAAATCCATTCCCAAATGAAAGTGAATTTAGGAATTGGGGATTTTTCTCCTCCCGTTCCTTTTCTCCAAATCAGTGATGGGCCACTTAATCAAGCCTTTCTCCTAAGTCTACTAAGCTCATTTTCCCACAAACCTATTTTACTCCTTCTAAGCCCACTTTTCCTCAAACCTATTTTACTCCCAAGGCCCATCAAGCTCATGTCCTTCTTTCAATATTACATACGTACTAATATATATAAGTATATTAATTTATTAAAATTATAAAATTTAATAATAAAAAGAATTTTTGGTGTAGGAAACGAGTTATTTGAGGCATAGCACATTACGGAATTTGGGTTAAGAACTTTGCACGCCTAACTAAGGTAGGGAATTTCTTATCTCTTTTAATGTTTTAAAATTAAATATGTTTTACGTGAATTATTTGTGATGTGATTGAACGATATTAAGTTAATAAAGCCTGTGATCCCATGAGGGGTCAGTGATCGAATTAAGGGTCATCGGGGGAATCCCGCCGTGTTTTATGTGCGCACCAAGTTTCAAGTAAATGTTCATGTTTATCGTTAATGCTTTCTCGTTACGGATATGTTTACGTTTGACTTGTTTGATTTATGAACATTAGACTTGATAAAGTTTTTCCCTACTGTGTCATTGAGCTCATCCCTTCAATATATTTTTTTTAGGTACGACAGGGGATGCCCATGGGAGAGACGACGGGGCAATGGAATAAACCTTTCCAAACCATTATGTTTAATTATTACATTTTCATCGACTGCGGTAATGTGATATATATTATAAATTAATATTCGGTGTATTTATAATGACTTAAACCGATTATGTTTTGTTCCGGTCTAGTGCGACACGGAAAATTGTGAGATGTTATCCTATTTTAATAAGATTTAAAATCTCGACTTTTAAAAAAAAATAGTATTTTTAAAATAATAAATTAAAAAAAAACTTTATTTTTTTTTAAAATTATTATATTACAACGAGTTTTAAATAGCGAGATGTTACAAATTCCTTTTTTAATTTTTCACTTGTTGTTCTAATAATTACTATAGTTATGTAATTATGGAATCATAATTATTTGTAAGAAAATTAATCTCAATAATAATAAGTTAATTGTCATCACTTATGAGAGCTTACCGTAGTGGTTGATGTGAATTTACAATATAAAAATGTACCAGTGTTTTTATTTTGGAATGGATTGAAATCGTTTATCCGTACGTAACGATTTCTAGTTTCTAATTCCATCTCTCTCTCGTTTTGAATTACTCACGTTGTTCGTTAAATGTTTGAATAATTTCATTTTTTGAATTTTTTTTAAATAAATAAAATTCGAATCATGAGCTACTGATCAATCGAAACTACTAGTATTTCTTGAATTCACATTTCGATGTAGAAAATTTGAAATCCAAAAGTTGGGTGTTTACACCACTTTATAAAAGTCATAACTCCAAAGGTTTGACTATATATAGAAGGTCAACATGTATTGAATTTTCGCAAAAGTGAAAATCGCGGCAAATATATTGCGGGTGGCCAGTCGTAGAAAGAGAGTTTATTTGAAGTTGGAAAATATGTCCAAAATAAAAATAAAAAAATGTCAAAAGTACAATTAGTTCGTTAAGATTTTATAGTCTTTATTTAATCTATAAAATATGACAAATTTTATTAAATATATTGCCTTAATAATGCGTTTGATTGTGGCAATTCTTATTTTACATAAAATAACCACTCCACATAAGAAATTAAAATTAATGAAATCCATAATAATAATAATAATAATAATAATAATAATAATAATAAATTTGATGTAAAAATATATATAATGATAAATATTGTTAGAATATTAGATAATATTTGTTAATATATTAGATAATATTTGATTGCATTTTAAATCTAATATTCCTAAGTATATTAGTGAGTTTATTGAAACCCTCTTAAAATCGTGTGAAACTTCATAAAATAAAATTAAAATGAAAAAAGAAAAGTCAATGAGTATCCATTGCACCTTACCTTATTTAAACTCACTAATTATCATTAACATTTCTTTAACTACACAATTTCACAAATATTTAAGGAATATCCACCAAGATTTAGGCAATGAAAATGAGAGTGACATTACTACTAGTTTAGGAATTAGTATGGTAAGAAGACAACCTCCTTAAACAGTGTAATTTACTAACCTTTTTATTTATTTTTATTTTATATGTAAGGGAAGGTTTCCTAGATTCCTAAATAACTTTGATTCAATTAATATATAATTTTTTGTTATATATATATATACACATATACACTCACACTCACTCACACTTTTTCCTCAAAATCTCATTTTCTCAAAGACCATAATTACTAATCACACAAGCTCTTGTCCAAAGCTTTTGAAGGAGATGGGTGACATGGCTGCCTTATGGGGTTATGAAGAGGTTTGTTTTAATCTCACACTCATTCTTCGTTTCACATCGCTCTATTGTTCGTTAGTTTGTTTGGGCGGTAAAAATGTTTATGGAATTATTGTGATCGAACATGTTATGTTTTTTTCGTTATAGATTGTGTTAAGTCTGTTAGTTCGTGTGGATCGGTAAACTACATTTGATTTTATTTATTTTACAGGAGTACTTTTGTTATGTTGGTTTCTTGGGTGCTAGTAACAAATGTTGCTAGTGTGTTATAGTCCACTTTTTACACTCAATTTAAAAAAAAAAATGTTTTAATGAAGTAAGTTAATTGCAATTTGCAAACATTACAAATTGCAAATTCCTTGCAATTTGACACGTGTTGATTTGTTCGATCAGAGTCACTGTGGCACGGAGCAACTCGCGCAGAAGCTTCTCCTGACGACCCTCGAACTCGAGAAGCTCAAGTCCGAGGCGGCCGAGGAGATCAGTAGGAACAAAGAGCACATCAGCCGGCTCATCCACCTCCTCAAGCATGCCCTCCACGAGCGAGACCAAGCCAAATCCCAGCTCAACAACCTCCTCATCCTCCTCAACAACAACACCAAAGCCAATAACTCGAGCATAACCGAATCCAACAGCCTCCACTCCCCCGCCGAATCCCTCTTCGACGGAGTCGTAGTTTCCTCCTCCTCCAACGACCACCACTTCTTGAACCCGGCCTCCCTCGACCGGGGCTCGTTGGTGGTCGATGAAATTGCAAGGGGGAAAGCTCTGCCTCAGAAGGGGAAATTCCTGCAGGCCGTCGTTCGGGCCGGCCCGCTTCTCCAGACGCTCCTCGTCGCCGGCCCGCTTCCGAGGTGGCGGAACCCGCCCCGGTTCGACCCTTACCAGATACCTCCCCCTCTGTCCATCAGAGCCTGCGATCAGGCCGAACTCGGCCCGAGGGCTGCTTTCGGTCAGCCCCAATTGCAGCCCACATCGATGGATTTTGCTGGTAGGAGTAATCGGGCTTCGGGCCCTACCATTGCTTCCTATGCCTCCTTGCCCAAGAAACAGAGGTTCTTTTGATATGTAAATTAGTTGGTGATATGTAAATGTCTAATATTAATATTTTTATTTTGAGTGGTTTTGTTATATTTATCATATTGCAAATTAATGAGTTAGTTACAACAAAAGAAGAAAATCAGTTAGAAGGGTAGTTAAGTCTTTTTAGAAAGATCATTTGTAAACTTTTCTGTGTGACTTTTGAGGTCGGAAAACTCCAAAACTAATAGATTCTGCAGATTTTCATCCGATATTGTTATGTTTGTCGGGTAGAGTATCGCTATCGCCATCACATTTGTTCTCCGGTTTGATGAATTCGTAGGACGGCCCCACGAGATCCGACCCGTACACATGGCCCATCTTGACCCGCTTGGTCTCGAGGTACCGCTCGTTGTCTTCCGTGATCGGGGTCATCACCGGGACCCGACCAACAACCGCCAAGCCGTAACCTCTTAGACCCGCGAACTTTGCCGGGTTGTTCGTCATCAAGCGCATCGTGTGGACCCCAATGTCGTGTAGTATCTGAGACGACGAAAACAAATATTAGTATTAGACTAGTGATATGATATTGTTAAAGTTGAGTCAATAACACTTTAAAAGGGTTTGTGGAAAAACCGAGCAGCAAACCTGTGCGGCGATCCCGTATTCACGCGAGTCAGCAGCGAAACCGAGCTCGAGATTCGCCTGGACGGTGTCGTGGCCTTGGTCTTGCAGGTTATAGGCGCGGAGTTTATGGGCTAGCCCTATCCCACGCCCTTCGTGCCCGCAAAGGTAGACGAGGACTCCTCTGCCCGCCTCCTCGATTATTCGCATCGCCAAATCTAACTGGTTACCGCAGTCGCAACGCCTCGACCCGAATATGTCTCCGGTCAGACACTCGGAGTGGACCCTTACCAGAACATCCTGCCCATTTCCTAAGTCTCCCTGTGTAAGAATACAGACTTTGACCTGTTCTTTTGAACTGAAATCGGCTGAACTAAATTTAATGTATTTGAACTGAATTGAATGAATCTGTTCTTTTAATTTGTATTGAAATCGACTGGATTTGAACTGAACTGAACTGAAGTTAACTACTGCTACAAGTCTTTTTTATCTTTACCTTCACTAAGGCTATATGCTCCATTCCATCGAGTTTCGAACGATAGCAGTGCGCCTGAAACGTACCCCACTTAGTTGGCAGACGTGAAGTCGCAGTCCGTTCGACTAGCTTTTCCCTCTTTCTCCTATACCTAAGATCATTTATGAGTCATAATACTCGACATTTTCAATTCATCGACGCTTCGGTTCATACCTTATGAGATCAGTGATCGAAACCATTGGAATGCCGTACTCCGAGGCCAACTTTCTCAAAGCGGACTTGGAGGAAACAGAGCCATCTGCGTCGACTACAGACGAAAGCACCGAGACCGGATACAATCCCGATAGCGCTACCAAATCCAAGGAAGCCTCGGTGGGGCCCACTCTACGTAAAACGCCACCGTTTCTGTATTTAAGGGGAAACACATGTCCTGGCCTTCTGAAGTCCTCCGGTTTAGATCCGGGGGACGACAGAGCGAGTACGGTTTTAGCTCTATCTGAAGCGGATACGCCCGTAGACGTTCCCGCTTTAACATCCTATAATCGTCGAACCAAGAGAATCAAATAAAAACAGGCGAAAACATGTCGATTGTCAAAGCAAAAGAAGGTCATTCATAACTCATACCACGGTGATTGTAAACGAATGAGCCGAAGAATCGTGTTCGTTTACGGGAGACATCAGAGGAAGAAGACTCAGCCTGTCGAGATCCTCGCCCTTCATCCCAACCGAGACCATATTCGCCGATCCGTGGTTCACCATAAACGCAATACCCTCCGGATTCGCGAAGCACGCCGCCATCACAAGATTCCCTTCTACACTCCCGCTTTCGTTGTCATCATCCACAACAATAACAAACTTATAACAAATAAAAACGAAAAACACCCGAGTCAGACTCGTAAAAAAAACCAACACGACGGAGGGTATTCGTAATTAGTCGGACCTTTTCTCGGCGCAATTCGGAAATGGCTTGCTCGATGGAAGAGTAGCCTGGAGACGGACGGTCAGGATCGCCCTCGGCATCGCTCACAAAGAAATCAACGGTTTCTCGAGTTACCTCAGGGGAAGGAGTTTGATAATCGTCGTTGTCGTGATGATTAGGTGGGATGCAGCTACAAGTTGTGAGCTTCCATGGTCTGATTCTACAATAAGTTGTTCCTAGCTTATGATGATACTGATGAGGAAATTGTGAGGTGTGTGAAATGTGAGGAAACCATAAGGCTTGCTGAAATACATAAATGCAATCCATTGGGATGTTTGGAATACTGATTATTGATATATATCTTCATGTGTTTTTATTTGATTGTTATCCATTTGAAACTAAAAATTGGAGCCACACACATGAAAGCAATTACAAAGGGTGATGGCATTTTTTTATTTTTTATTTAAAAAATAATAATTTATAATTAGTTGAGACAAAGTATTATGAAAAATATTATTAATTAATAGAATAAACATATTGTATTAATTTAGACAATAAATAATAATAAATTAATAAACTTCAAAATTTATAAAAATTATTTCAATACACTTAGGAGAGTGTATTGGTTCAGGAGTCTATAGGATGGGTTTTAATGGACTTTTAAAATTCAAGGATATTCAATTCGGATTTGTAAAAGTCCATTAAAATCCGAAGGTATTCAATTTGGATTTTAAAAAGTTTTAAAAAATCCATAGATATTCAACACTCCATGGATTTTAACAGATTTTAATAGTTGGTGGATTTTAATGGATTCTTTTTAAAAATTATAACTAGATTTGACTTTTCAATATCTCTCATAATTAGGATGGACTTCTTTCCAACACGAAAATCCAAACACGAAAAAAAACAATCGTCATTTAAAAAGAGTATTACACAAATCTATATAAAATAATCAAAATTATATTTGAGAAAATTGATCTTATCATATTTTCTTTAAAAATAATTATTTATATATTATATTAATAATAAATTATTTTGTATTTATTATGTACAATAATATGTTTCTCAATAACAATCCAAATATAATAAATTTAATTATTAATATTATTATTCAATTTATTTAAAATTTTATTAATGATGATTTATTTACAATGTTGTATTGTTTAATATTCCATAGATATGATCTGTTACACCATAAAAATCCAACACCGACACGTGTCCAAACGACCGGAGCCACGTCATCAAAGAGATGGTCAAACGGCGGACAAAAGTCAGAATTGAAGTCATGTATAAAGTCAGTACCAGGCAAGCTCAACAGTAGCTCGAGGAAGACAGCCCCGGGCCAGACCAGGGGATCAGTCAAATAAGACTCCAGGCAAGAGGCGGTGCGCCTCTGGTGACATGCAGCAAGTGGAAGACAAAATTAGTGGGTATTTAATGTAATGACTTAAAAGTCTTCATTAGTGGGATTAGATGTGATAGGAGGCTAATAGGTGGCATAAGAAGAGCTTGCATGCTCATGCATACAACTAGTATAAAAGAGAGGGAAGAGAGAGGAGAAAAGGACTTCACCTTTTTTAATTTCCAAATACTATAAGTAAGGAAATAAAAGATCAAGAACACTATGATGTTCATCCCCTTTTTCCAGATTTCCGGCAACATACATTTTCCGATCTATAACTTGTCCTAACAAATAAATGTCTGTTGGTACCCTATTCTATAACTCCCCATTCCAGTAATATATGAATTGAGTGAAAAAGGGTCCGAACAGTGGCGCTAGAAGGAGATCAGGTTTTACGCATCGGAAAAAGAGGTTCAACCGGCGACAAATATGGCAGACGAGAGAGAAGGCGCGACGGCATCCGACGACTCTGGTGTTTCCGGCAGGTGGCGCGACGTCATGGGCAAGGCGGTCATCGAGGATCCCAACGCTCCGGCAGTTGAGGCAGACCCAGAACCCGTCGACCGAGACGCACCACCGCCGCCAATCCAGATTGTTGATGAGGAAAGCCCCGCCGACGGCCATGCAGAACCCGATCTGCATTCTGATTCTCAGGTTAGAGTTCCTATTCGCCGTCATCGTTCTCGCCGCCGTGCTCGTCGTTTGCACCCGTATGATTTGGGTGGGCCGTCGACGCCCATAGTGGCTCCGCCCCCAATCAAATTCGGAAATCTGGATACTCCAGAAAAAATTGATGAAGCCGTGCATGCTCTTATGCACAGAAAATACGTTTTGACAACTCCATTGAAACATGCAACCGGTGCTTTTATGACACCTGGACATGCCACAACTGTGGCTCCAGAGAAGGTCAAACGCCTCCACAGGAGAGAGCGAAAAAAGCATCCGGTAATAGATATAAACCGAAATGCTGAATCTGTGGCCACTTCGACGGATCGTCGAAGGAGAGGCAGCCAGAGTGACATGCATCGGTATCGGGAGGGTTCTCCTGTGCCAGTGACCCAAGGGGTCAGGGCGGAGGACCCGGAGATCGTAGATCTGAAGCAGAAATATGCTGAGTTGGAGAGACGAATGAATGAGGGACAGGGTGTGCATGTACCTTCAGGTTACAAAAATGAACCCCTGGCCCCAGAAGTTGAACATGCATCCATGCAAACTGAAATCCTCCCCATGCCATCCTTAGTCTATGACGGTAAAACTGACCCAGAGACTCATTTGAGTAGGTTCAGGTCTTACATGTCCGGCCGCAGCGCAACTGATGCGACGCGCTGTAGACTTTTTCCCCTTACGTTGGGTGATGTTCCTCACAAATGGTACGCGGGCCTCCCTGCCCACTCGATTAAATGTTTCGATGATTTGGTGCAAAGGTTCGTGACGCATTTTGCCTCTAAGGCTGTGAAACTGGAACAGAGCCAACGCTTACTCGGGATAAAACAGGATGATGAGGAGTCGGATGAAAGGTATGTGGAGCGAGTTGAGGAAATTCTCCTGGCTGGCGGAGAGGATATAAATGAGAATTTAAAACTCCATACCGCCATGACCGGTTTGAGAAGAAACTCGAAGTTGTTCAAATCTATGATGTAAAATTATCCAAAATCCTATGAGGAATTTCGTGTGAAAGCTGCCGCAGAGGTAGCATATCAAAGGTTGACCAGGACCCCACGGGGCCTGGGCGAAACCAAAAAGAAGGCCCCATTCTCTTCAGAGAAAAGGCCAAACTATATTGGAAAGAAATCCGGTGTGAAAACCGGTACTGATCCCAGAATGGATGAAATAAGGGAACTGTAAGCCAATATTCGGCGTGAAACTGGTAAGGCCCCAGAGGCCATTTTGCAGGTGTTCCTGACTCAGAGGGTAGATGTGTTAACCAGGCCCCCGCCCATTAACACTCCCCAAGAGAAGTTGAACCCGAACCTATGGTGTGATTTCCATGAGAAGCACGGCCATTCAACAAACCAGTGTCGTCAGTTACTGAGGCAACTGTGGAGGCTGTTCAATGAGGGAAAACTGTGGCAGTACCTCCCCCGTCCCGGGGCTGTAGGGAATGAGCTACGGGGTCAGAATCCCCAGGGCCCTCCACCAGCTTCACCGGGCCAGAATCAAAATATTCCGGGACCTCCGAGTGCCCAGGAAGTTATGATGATTAGTGGTGTCAGGCCCTTAACTGAAGACAGCAAGCGGAAACGCAAAAGAGACTTTGCCATGTGGGAAGTTCTGATGGCTACTGCGCCTTCGCAGAGCGCAACAATCTGTGACTCTGTGGTGATATGTTTCACGCCACGGGATCGACCTGAGGCCAAATTCCCGAGGGATGAACCCCTGGTAATCAGGGCGAGGATCCTGGGAATCGATGTGTCTCGCACTTTGGTTGACAACGGTGCTCACTGCAATGTTCTGTATAAGAATGCCCTGGATCAGATGGGTAAGCTGGCCCGTTATGTCTCACCGTGCGATTTGATACTCAAAGGTTTTGGCAACGACGTGGTACATCCATATGGCAAGATCGTACTGCCGGTGGAGCTGAAAGATGTCAATAATCCAGGTCTGATGTTGGTGAGGAACTTGGAATTTGTAATAATAGATAGGGAGAGCGGCTATAACGCACTCTTAGGTAGGCCCTTTTTGGACGCTTTCGAAGCGGTAGCCTCATCCTACTACTATTGTGTAAAATTCCCTACTCCCTCCGGTGCGGTTGGCACCGTTAGAGGCGACCTACTAATGGCAAAGAAGTGTATTTTGTATTTCTGTGATCTTGATAACTTAGCTATAAATGCAAATGATAATCCTCAGGAAAGACTGGAGGAAAATATCAAAGACTCACAGGATGAGCAAACCAAAGACTCACAGGATGAGCAAACCAAAGACTCACAGGATGAGCAGACCAAAGACTCACAAGATGAGCAAAACAAAAAGTCCCGAGTGGCTGAAGTTACTATTACAGGTGTGGAAACCCAGGTTCCTGATGACATAAATACCGTGGGGCCCGAAGCGATCCAAGAGTTGGTTCCGGGGAAGGAAGCAAATTCCCCAGGGCAAGATCCCTGTGCGGGAACAGCTTCCACCAACCAAACTCAGGACTGGCTGGGGCCAGAGCACGAGGATTATGATCCCAGGACGGGAACCAAACACCGAAAAGGAACTGCCATGGAAGTGGTCGAAAACTTAGACTCCATAGTGTTGGATCCCGAGCAAGCTCATAAGCAAGTACTCGTGGGTACGCATATGTTAGAGCACACTCGAAGTGGATTGATAAATTTCCTCAGGGAAAATCAGAGTACTTTCTCCTGGTCAAGTGCGGATTTGGGAAAGATAGATCCCAAACATGCATGCCATTGGTTAAAGATCGACCCCAAGAAAAAACCTATTGCCCAGAGGCGAAGGAAAATGGGGCCGGAGAAGTGCGAAGCACTGGCCGGGGAAGTAAACAAATTGATTGAGAATAAACTGGTGAGGCAAGCCTCGAGCGATGCCACCTGGTTATCCAATGCTGTGATGGTATCGAAGACAGTAGGCGCCTGGAGACTATGCATAGATTTTACAGATCTGAATAATGCATGTCCCAAGGACCACTTTCCGATGCCACACATTGATCACCTTGTCGATAATTTGACAGGTCATGCTATATTTTCAACAATTGATGCTAAGGCAGGTTATCATCAAATTCCGATGCACCCAGATGATATAGAGCACACGGCGTTCTACACGGAGAAAGGGGTGTTTTGCTGGGAAAGAATGCCTTTCGGTTTGAAGAACGCCGGGGCCACATATCAAAGGTTAGTAAACATGATGTTTACAGATTTAATCGGTAAAACTGTTGAAGTATATATCGATGATATCATTGTGAAAAGCAAGAACGAAGCGGATCACATAAAAGACCTTGCAGAAGTCTTTAAGATTCTGGGGCACTACAATATGAAACTGAATCCCAAAAAATGCAATTTCGGGATCAGGAAAGGTATGATCCTAGGGCATGTAGTCGGGGAACATGGGATTGAACCCAACCCGGCCAAGATCAAAGCCATACTGGATATGCGGGAACCCCGGGATATCAAGGGTGTGCAGCGCCTAACAGGTTGCTTGGCAGCCCTGAGCCGGTATGTCTCCTGTTTGGGGGATAAAACCCGTCCTTTCTTTGCATCCATCAAAGGAAATAAATTCCACTGGAAAAAAGATGCTCAAGAAGCTTTTAAGCAAATCAAAGAGTATCTATCCAGTCCCAAAGTGGTTGTGGCTCCGAAGCCCGGGGAAAAGTTGTTCCTGTACCTAGCCGCGTCGGAACATGCCATCAGTGCAGTTCTGACGAGAGCAGACGGAATAAAACATCTCCCCGTGTACTTCGTGAGCCAAGTCCTGCATGAAGCAGAAGTACGGTACACACCGTTAGAAAAACTCACTTATGCCCTGATAGTGGCAGTGAAAAAACTCCGGGCGTATCTTTTTTAGCACCCCGTAGAGGTTTTAACAACCATGCCGCTAAGGCAAGTATTGCACCGGTCCGATGTCACCGGGAGACTCCTGAAGTGGGCTCTGGAGATAAGTCAATATGACATAACCTTCAGCCCCAGGACAGCAATCAAGGCCCAAGTGTTGGCTGATTTCATCGTGGAACTGACGTTCCCGGAAAAGTCCAATAATCAATCACGTGCGTGGAAACTGTACGTGGACGGTTCAGCAACCACAGCGTGCTCGGGGGCCGGTATAATACTACTTGGACCCGAGGGAGATTCTATCACCCAGGCGGTTAAATTCGAGTTCCCTGCGTCGAATAATGAGGCTGAATATGAAGCTCTCGTCGCGGGACTAGAATTAGCCATAGCCGTAGGTGTGAAAAAATTAATTATATTCATGGACTCCCAACTGGTTGTAAACCATGTAACTGGTGAGTATGAAGCCAAGGGAGAACAAATGATCAAATACCTGGAGTTGGTAGGATCACTTTGTAAAAAGATCCCAGAGATAGTAATTGAACAGATCCCGAGGGAACATAACTCACAGGCAGACGCCTTGTCAAAGCTAGCCTCTTCGGAAGGCTCGGCGGATTTTTCAAAAATCATGTTGACTAAGTTATTGAATCCCTCGGTAGATCGAAGAGCAGAACAACTGCCAATTATGCCCGTGACCGGTGAGGACTGGAGAGCACCAATCCTAAGGTACATAGATACTGGGGAATTGCCGCCAGACAAAACCAAAGGCAAGCAATTGCGAATCCGGGCAGCAAAATACACAATCTTAAATTCGGATCTCTACCGGAAGAGTTATTCCCTTCCACTGCTGAAATGCGTGTCGAAGGAAGAAGGACTGAGACTCCTGGAAGAGATCCACGACGGCGTCTGTGGGAACCATGTCGGGGGAAGATCCCTGGCACATAAGATAATGGGTCAAGGCTATTACTGGCCAAGCCTTCGGAAGGACGCCATTGGCTATGCCCGAAAGTGCGTAAAATGCCAAGTAATAGGACCTACCATTAGAACTTCCCCGGAGATGCTGCGATCCCTGTACAGTCCCTGGCCGTTTGCTCGTTGGGGAATCGATCTGATAGGACCATTGGCAACGGCCCGGGGAGGGGTAAAATTCGCCATAGTGGCAGTTGATTATTTCACCAAATGGGTGGAAGCAGAATCACTGAACAAGATAGACCAAGCACAGGTCATCAAATTCCTATGGAAGAATATTATATGTCGCTTCGGTTTACCGGAGACGATAATTTCCGATAATGGAAAACAATTCGACGGGGTCGAGGTGGTGGAGTTTTGTGAGAGATGGAAAATCAGAAGATTATTCTCCACTCCGTACCACCCCCAAACGAATGGACAGGTTGAAGCTGTCAACAAGATTCTGAAACACACCATTAAAGCCAAGCTCGAAGAGCGAAAAGGCAAATGGGCAGATGAACTCCCAGAAGTTCTATGGTCCTACAGGACAACAGCCAGATCGGCTACAGGAGAAACCCCATATTCATTAGCGTTCGGCACCGAAGTCGTGATCCCGGCGGAAATTACGGTGTTGTCACATCGAACCGCCCAGGGAGCCGGCGGTGAAAACGAGGAAGCGCTCCGAAGAGAGCTAGACCTTTTGGAAGAAAAGAGGTTAGCTTCTGACTCGTTGAACGAAATGAACAAGCAAAGAATTGCAAGGTGGTATAACTCCAAAGTAAGAGCCAGAGACTTCCAAGTGGGAGACCTGGTACTGAAAAAGATCCTGGGAGCACATCCTGGGGCCCTGGGTCAATCCTGGGAAGGACCGTTTAGAGTAAGCCAGTGCCTCCAGAATGGAGTGTATGAACTAGAGCTACTCGACGGCACAAAAGATCAGTATCGCTGGAATGCGTTACATTTGAAAAAATTCTATCATTAGCCTGGGAGCTAAAAATGTTGTAAAACCTTTTGGCGGAGATACAATGTAATGCTTGTTAGCAAACTCTATCTATAACGAAGGTTTTGAAGTCTAAATTTGAGGTAATGTACCACTATCAATTTCTTCTTACCTTCATTATTTTCATTTTCAATATATAATCACTTCGGGAAAAGGCTAAAAGCCAAACCCATGTGATAAATAAAAATGAGCCTACAAGAAGTTAAAACTTCACTAAGGCAAGACCTCTATAAGGGGCAAGTACGAACATTATGAAGAATATGTTTTCCCAGGGAGAGGCTCAGAGCCGTACCCAGGCGATAAATATATCTTGGCCGGGAAGAACTTAAAGCTTCACCCAGGCAACCCCTGAATGAGGGATGATTTCTGTACCAGGAAATAAATTTCCGGCATCCCTGTGAAAGTCTATAAGACTTGAGGGCCGACGAATTCTCTTCTCGGGGATTAGAATTCAGAAGACTCTGAGTCCCTCGGGGAGAGAATAAGAGATTATCTGGCAAACTCAAGAGGCTTAGATAAAGTCCACTGGAACCAGATTGGGCTTCGTAGGCATGCGATCGGGGTAAGCAAATGGGACCTGGGCCGAAAGCGAGCACCAAAAGGAAAAGTACATTTACCTTTGAATCGCCCTACGAAGTTAAGAGCTCAAAGTACCTAGAACGAAGGGTAGAGCCACATTATTCGGACTTTGAAAGGCTGACACATTGTGAAAAGAGCCATGCCGAATAATAAAGAGGTGCAAACGCATCCAAATTGTTCAGAGATCCCTATAAGAGGATCCTAACACAAACCATCAAATAAAAGAGGTGCAAACACACCCAAATTGTTCAGAGGTCCCCAGGAGAGGATCCTAACAAAAACTAGCAAAAACTTAAAGTTTTAAGCTATTACAAACCATGGCAGAATAAGAAATTGTCTGGGGCCGAAGGCCTATAGATAATACTTATAAAGTAAAATGAGGTTAAAACCTCTGGGTGGGAGAGCTTCATAAACTTTTTAGACTCTTGAGTTTTGACACTCAAGAGGTGGAATTACCATCACGGGGAGGAGTCACGGTAGAATCTTTTGGCATGCCCCTGGGCCCGTCACCAACCAGTTCCTGTGCCTCCCCATCCTTCATCTCTTCATCTTCTTTGTTTTCTTCTTGTGTTGTAGCAGTGGGCAGTTCACCAGGCATGCAGAGCTTGTCATAAGTGGGCCACCACTTCATGTCTATCCCGAACTCGACCTCGAGATCCTTGAATGGCTGAGGCACCCTGTCATCGAGCGTGTCCTCCTTCATGTAATCTTTGAGCGTCTTGAGGGCAAAGTCTTTGACAATCTCGTTCTGCTCCTTAGCCGCTGACCTGACCATTCCAACATAAGCAGTCACATAAAGAAGGTTAGATAAGATTCGAGGATTATGCGCTGGAGACTCTAGCATCTCGCAGGCGTTATCGAAGTTATCCGTGGTCTCCTTTAGATCAACTTCGGTCTGGGCCAGTTTGGCTTTCAAATCTTTAATCTCCCGGGACGTCTCGTCCAGGGCCTGCTCCATCATTTTCTCATTCTCCTTGACCGTCTTCAGGGCCTCCTCCAACTCAGATTTTAATTTCGCCTTTTCAGTCCGCTCAGTGTCAATAACTTTCCGGCAAGTGTCCCGATCCCCGGCTGCAGACTTGTACGCCTCGTTGAGCTCCTTGATGTGCTGATCGAGCTTTTTTGCATTGGCCTCGTGTGCTATGATTACTTCGAGCATTTTCTCTGTACGAGTATGCGCACCGGCGATGGCCACTGTAGCTTGACTGGTTAGCTTGAGCGCTAGGGAAAGCGCATGGTTATCGTGGGCCATCAAGTCATTGAACTCAGTAGTCCAGCACCGACCAACTGCATTAATAGCTTCACCAACAGGGCTGTTCTGAGTAGCTACCGGAGGGATGGGACCGAGCCCGGAATAGAATGACAAGAGCACTGGAAGAATTGGAGGGTCTTGCAGAGACAGTCTGAAATAGGTTACAGAGAGAGAAAATGAATGTAGAGTAGAAGACTCAAAATAAATTATATTTATTTTTAAAGTATAAACATAACAAGTAATGTACTTACTTGGAAAACAGCTCAGCATGTAACCCATACATAGCGTTTTCGCTAGTGTTAGAGGAACGTGGTGGCGAGTCTGTAACATCAATTATAGGTCCCTGGGACCCCTTGCGTTTTTTCCCTTCTTCCTGTTTAACCTTGAGCAGTGATGTGGCTCCAGAAGGTGGCAATCCAGTGCTCGGGGCATCTTCAGACATCACAGTGTCAGAGGTCAGAGGAGTTTCCTGATAAGAATCCACCACATTCATCAGCCCGTGAGGATCGGATTCCGTTCCCGGGTTAGACAGGGTGTGGGATCAGGTTTGGCCTGCGGGAGTGTTTAACGAACCACCCCGGGTTTTCACGGCACTCTTTCCTCGACCAGCCGATGTGCCAGCTTTGGCTTTTCGCCCCTTGGTGAAAATTGCAGCGTCCACGAGGCCAAGTGTCCCAAAAATATCACTGTTGTCAGCCATGCCTTCAGGTTTCTCAGAAAAGACAGTGTTGAAATACTCTGCACAGGAAACACCGAAATCATTACACCGGGAGGTCTGAAAAGATATCCCAGGGTAGTTTTGGTTTATAACACAATGGAGTACCGAGAAGTCTTTTTAGATATCCCAGGGAAGACCATTTAAAAAACAAAAATATAACTAAGTACCAGGGAGTTGAAAAATTCCCAGGGAAACTCAATACTCGGTTTTTAAGCAGAATACCATGGGATCAGAAAAAATCTCACAGGAAAAACTTAAATACTTTGAGAAAAGGTACCTGGATAATCTCGACCTTCGATGTATGGTGGGTAATATAAACCGGCTTCGTCACGAACGCCGTCGTTGTACAAATTGCAATCTCTTTTTTCTGATGGTATACACAGTGCTAGGAGATTCGCCGTCTCTAAATCCCACGGGAGATTTATTGTTTTCGGCAATCGACCACCTGCATCATTGAAAAAAGTTTAGATCAGTCAAAATTGTACAAGGACGAGTTTGAGGGGCTTACAGTCAGGTTTTTCAGAATAAGTGACAGGAATGTCAATTTCCCCGTCACGGGTTTGAGTTTTCCAGCGGCCCGAAACAAACAACCATCGATCCCACCAGCGAATGTCTTTGAGTTTGGGCTCCTTGATCTTCACTTTGTTCGGCCTAAGGCGAACCGTGTAATCCCCGCGGGAAGAGGAGTTGGAGACGACTGGGCTGAAGAATTGATGGAACTCCTCACCGGTAATGGGACGAGAAAGCCCCACCTGACCCAATACGGTGAGTACACCGTACAGTTGGCCCCATCCATTAGGATGAAGTTGGTGAGGGGCTAA
Source organism: Euphrasia confusa (assembly GCA_954870475.1). Classification (NCBI taxonomy): domain Eukaryota; kingdom Viridiplantae; phylum Streptophyta; class Magnoliopsida; order Lamiales; family Orobanchaceae; genus Euphrasia; species Euphrasia confusa. The sequence goes on from OX940965.1 coordinate 13,035,947, forward strand.
TCCCCAGAGGTTGAGGAGTCCAGAGATGGAAGGGTGTAGCGGAAACCGCAACCCCACGTTCAGTGCGTCCTCTCCGACGGCCACCATTCCCGCCGGCGGGCAACACGCCGATTCTCCAGGCAACGGCACATAAAGGTGAACATTATTTGGGATCCTCCATTTCTTTCGCTTCTCTAGTAGTGTTGAGGGGTCTACTGTACTGCTCCGTCCGTGCGCGCCCCAATCTTGGTGATCCGGATCGGGCCCCACCGGTATCGATTTTCTCGTAACCGGTTGGTAAGGACCCTCGGTATCTGGATCTGGCGCCTCCGGCGACGGAAGATCAGGCACGACACCCTCCATGAACGATTTGAATTCTCGGCCGAAGACGACATGAGGAGCTTCGGGCGGTTGATACCTCCCTCGAGGGCCTCGTCTCAGTCGCGACATGATTCGATTTACAGTCGAAGAAAATAAAAAACAAAAACAAAAGATTTCGTAAGGGAAAAAAGAGAAATCGAGAGTGAATTTTTCTTACCCAAAATACGAATTCTGAATTGTGAATCGTGATTTCAAACTTTGAAATCAAAAACGATGATGAAGAAGTCGATAAGACTTTACAGTTGTGTATAGGGAGAGAAAAGGGGCGGTTACCGAGGAAAGCACTCAATTATCGCCCCACTATCTCAAAACCCTAATAAATTCAGCCTGTAACCGTCAGGCCACGTGGCCAGAAAAGCCTGCAAAAAGGTGATTTCTGAATTTCAAATCTTTTCAAATCTTTTCATGATATATCTTGATTTATTGATTTATTTTAATCAATTAAAGACCGTAATTAAATCGGCATGCAAAAAGTCTTCTCGTCTGCACAGGGAAAGAAAATACATGGTCTCTGTACCATTATAAATATTGTTACAGGGGAGTCTTAAGATATTTTTAAATACTTTGTGAAAATCTATAAAAATCAATCATAAAGTCAGTTAAACTCTACCTAGAGTCTAAAGATTTTACAAATTCATAGATTTTTAAAGTCAATTAAAATCTTACAAAATCCTAAACGAATACACCCCTTAAATTTTTTAAAAAGTATTTGAAAAGTATTTACAAATTAAAAAAATATTATTTCCAAAACACTTTAAACAATTAAAGGATATTTCAATTCACTTAAAAGTTATTTTAATTTTTAAGAATATTTGAAAAAGGTAATTTAAATCATTTTTGTACACACATAAATTTCATTATAAAAAGAATGTATCATTGAAAAATAAAAATAAAAACCATAAAAATTTAAAATAACAAAACATAAAATAAATTTTCATTCATAAAAATAATAAAATTATCATTACATAAACAAAAAATAACCATTCATAAAAATATTCCATTCACCAAAATAATCTTTATTAAAATTATGACTTTGTGAATATAAAAAAAAGCTGTGGGAAAAGCAGGCCCATCGACAAAACAAATTATCAGGGCCCATATATTTCAGGTACTGACCCATTTACTATATATACTTTCTGGAAAGTAGACACAAAATGTTTTTTAATAAAGAAAATATGTAAAAAAAATATAAAAAAATAAAAAAATCGATAATTTTTCAAACATGAAAATTCAGTCTTTTTTAAACCAACTATTCATTAATATTTTTGTTGCATAAATATAAATGAATAAACTATGTAGGGATTTTGTAAACAAAGCAAACATCGTCAAGAGAGATCAAGAAGTGATCAACTGACTCATAGGGCACGGCCAGTTGGTGCAGGAATCGGACGGCCATTGATTTTGTTTGATATAGAAAAGGTTCGTACATACACTGAATTAGAATTATGAATTGTAGGTAAAGTAGGTTACTCATAATTAGAATGGGTTACAAAAGATGTCATTAAGCCTTGGCCGCGAGGGTTTTGTATAATTTGGAGCTTGTCATTTTCAGCAATTTGGCTAAGCCCAACCAGATTCCCAATTAAGGATAAATATAGTGTGACCACATTGCTCCGGAGGGATGAGTCTCGTACTTGACCATGAGTCTGAGCCCATTTTTTTTCAGATTACCATAAAAGTTCGGATGCAAAATCGTACTACCTCCTTCCCTAAAACAAATTATGCATACTTTTTCGATAAATTACAAAAGAAGTGTGCATAATTTATTGGAACGGAAGTACATAGTAGTACAATTTAACAATTTTATAAAGAATTTTAAATTACCTAAATACAATACCAAAAACACTTCAAAATGTTAAAATGTATGTTCAATTATAATAAAATTATTTTAAAATGTTTCAAACGTATTTCAAATGTCACTGTAATTATTTTAAGACATTTCAAAAATATTTAATAGATATTTCAAATTAAATAAGAACTATTAAAATACCCTTTAAAATATTTCAAATTTTCAAGTTAATTCAAAATTAATTTTAAACATTTTAAAATTATTTTAAATCTTTTAAAAATAATTTACGAAACAATCTAAATTGTTTAAAAATTATTTAAAATTACTTAAATAAATAATTTTAAAAACGGTTTAAGATGTTTAAAAATTATATTACGTTATTAAAAATAATTTTAAAGTTGCATAAATATGCTTGTATTTCGGTAGGATTGATATACTTTCCTTTTTTCAAGTTGTCTTTATAAATCCAAAAACAAAAAAAATATTTTATTTTATTTTATTTTAAAATATAATTTTATATTATTTTATTTACCTGTTTTTTAAAATTTACTCACAACTAATTTACTTTATATTTTAAAATATATTTTTAGTTTTTAATATTGTTATGCGGGAAAATATCGACTAACTCCCGAGCATAAGGAGCCCCCATTTTTCGAAATAGAGAGAAGAAATCTCCGGCTCGGCCTCAGAGAGAAAGGCGAGCAGACGTAAAATGTTCGTATATGAAGTCTTGTGAAACGGGAGCGAAAGCCGAACAAGACATGCCTGCAGCTCGTCAGATGAAGGATTCCGAGAAGCGCTCGAGCACGGCATGGGCGAAATGGATGGTTACTCGTGGACGACCATGCCCCATGGGCCCTGAGAAGATGAATGGGCTTAATGGTGGATTTATTTGATGGGCTTGGCCCATTAACCAACTTAGGAAACCCTAATTCGTATTTTCTATAAATAGATGATGTAGTTTTCCATTTAGGGGCAGCTACACATTTCCCCAAAAATTCTTAGAGAGCATAAAAGCCTTGTTCAACACTCAATCCCCAAATCTCTATTTTTTAGTTGATTATTGGAGAACACGATTTTTCGACTATCAACAATTGGCGCTAGAAGGAGGGGTGATCCTCGGGCGTTGAGTGAATTAGAACGAGCATAGGCATGAGTTATTCGAACATCACAACGGGTCTTCTGACCACGACCGGGGTCTCGGGCTTGACCTCGGCAGAGAAAGGAAAGGGTCCCGAGGAGCCGAACGATGTCCGGACCGGAAGGGCAGAGATATCTCAGATAGAGAGGGAGCAGCTCGACCACATCGAAATGCTGAGAGCTGAGCAGCGAGAAATCAGGGAAGAGCAGAGGGTCCTCCAAGAGAAGAAGAGGGAGGCCATCAGAAATAGGCGAGCCGTGGAGAGCTTACCCGACCTGAACCTCGAATGCCTCCAAACTCCGGAGGACATCAAGAGAACCATACGGTTGCTGCAGGAAAGGTCAGCTCGCATGGAGAAGGCGAACGGGAGTCCGGTCCAGGGACCTATAGTGAGGAATCTAGATGAAGATTTCCGAGGAGAAGAATACGAGCAAGAGTTGGAAGCTCGCACCATCTCACCTGCGCGCCCTCGGAAGAAAGGCCGCAGGTTGGGATTGATTCGACAAGAGGATTATGATGGTGATTCCAGCGAATCGCGGGAATCGGAGGAAGCTTACGAAGAGTGGGATGACCAGAGGGACATCCGTACCCCACCTCGGGCTGCTAGGCGGGGTCGGAGGACGAGGAAGCACCCCCAAGGTCGTCCCGGCGAGGAAATAATCAAGAGGCTAGAAGAAATGGAGAAGCAGGTCGCTTTGCAAAAGGGCGAAGGGCCTCGAAGGACGATTCTAACGGACCCCTTGTCCCGCCGGCTCGCAGGCGCGAGAACCCAAGTGGATATCGCGCCAATGATGAACATGATTTATGATGGAAAGGCGGATCCTGAGATCCATTTGAGCAAATATAACATTTACATGATCGGGCGGGGCGCCAGCGATGCTACCAAATGCAGACTTTTCCCTCTCACCTTGGGGGACGCGGCACACAAATGGTATACCAGCCTCCCTAACCGATCAGTGAGCAGTTTTGAAGAATTAGGAGATCTGTTCGTCACTTACTTTGCTGCGAAGATCCAGCGTCCGGAAAGCAGGCAGAGGCTTATGGGAATTAAACAAGGAAACGAGGAGACCGACGAACAATATCTGGACCGGGTAGAAAAGATAGTGACTCACGGGGAGCCTATCAGTGATGATGTGCTCGTGCACGCCGTGGTCGGAGGTTTAAAACCCAGCTCGGAATTGTTCAAACCGATGATGCGGGAATACCCGAGGACTTATGCGGAGTTCCGCCGGCGCGCTGGGGAGGAGATCATGCAGCAGCGAATTTACGAACAGAGGCTGAAGGAAATTGATGGACAGATCAAAAAGGAGAAGCCCGTTTTCGAGAAGAAAGTGGGGTAAAAAGAACACAGGCCCCAGAAATTTCAATGGTCCGAGGAGGGAGCAGCAGAATGAGCCAGGAGAGAATGGAGTCTTTCACGGAAGGACTGCGGGGAAGATTCTGGAAATTTTCAGGGATAACAACGTGTTCGCCTTGATGCCACCGCCACCACTCATCGGGCCACCAGAGAGAAGGAACCCGAATAAATGGTGCGAATTTCATGAGGACATTGGACATCCCACAGATGAATGCAGGCAGCTGCTTGACCAGCTGAAACAGTTATTCAGAGAAGGGAGGCTCGAGCAGCTATTAAGGAGACCGGGGAGAGGAAGGGGCCGAAGAGGGAACGGCCATCATAACCGACCATATGTGCCACATAATCAGAGATTGCCGGAGCCCCAGAGATTGCAGATCGAGCAGCCCCCTCCCCCACCGCCGGTGGAAGCAAGAGGAAACAGGGACATACCCCCGATGAGGGAAGGCGGGAGAATCAATATGATCGGCGGAATTGCCCCCGGGACCCAGAGGTCGAAAAGGCAGAAGAAGGCCGAGCTGCGAGCATGGGAGAGCATCAACGCAGTCATCCCCCTGAAGGAACCAGGCATCGCTAAAGGCATCGTCATCCAGTTTACCGATCAAGATCGGACAGGGGTCAGATATCCAAAAGTGGAATCACTGGTCGTTACAGCTCGGATCCAAGGAGTTGAGGTAGCCCGTATCCTGATCGATAATGGCGCTCATTGCAACATACTGTTCAAGAGGACTTTTGATCAGCTGGGAGATATGTCGGAGTACCTCAAATCGTATGAAGGATCGCTGAGGGGTTTTGGAGATGTAGAAGTGAAACCCTATGGAAAGATCAAGCTGGCTGTGGAGCTCGTCGACTACCAGGATGCAGCAGTTCAGATTACGCGAACTACTGAGTTCGTCGTGGTCGACATTGAAAACATTTATAATGCTTTCCTAGGTAGGCCATTTCTGGAGGCATTCGAGGCCGTAGCTTCGTCCCACTATTATTGTATTAAGTTTCCAACCCTGAGCGGATCCGTTGGGACCGTGAAGGGAGACCAATATATGGCTAAGAAATGTTTTGATTACGATTTGTGTCCGGACAAGAATATCGCGAGATACGCGGGTAAAAGTAATGACACCCCCCTAATCAAAACGACGAGGAGAGTAACCAAGGAAGGCAGGATTGAAGTTAGAGAAATCGATCCCGCAGGAGAGATGGAGATAGAGGACGACGATTACTTGGCCGCACTGTGGGAGGAAGGAGAAGCCGGAAGAACCGATTCTTGGATCACAAAAGTGGACGAGGCCTTACAGGCCGAGGAAGACGTGGAGCCTCGCATAGGCGAAAATGAGGAGGAGTTTGTTGATCCCCGAGGACCTTCTTCGTGTTCGGCAGTAGATGACCTAGAGAGTGTATGTTTAGACCCACGCAGGCCAGAAACGGTGGTACTGGTCGGGGCAAGGTTACCCAATGACATCAAGCGAGAGCTAGTCGCTTGCTTACAAAGGAACATGGATGTGTTCGCCTGGTCGCACAAAGACATGACGGGAATTGATCCGAAACATGCATGCCATCACCTGAAGATCGACCCGATGAAAAAACCCGTGGCACAAAAGCGCCGTAGGATGGGCCCAGAGAAATATGAGGCCTTGGCAGTAGAAGTGAAAAAGCTGATCGACAACGATTTGGTGATAGAAGCCCGAGGAGAGCCTCAGTGGCTATCCAATTCGGTGCTCGTAAAGAAGACGGGAAACGCGTGGAGATTGTGCGTGGATTTCACCGATCTCAATCGAGCATGCCCAAAAGACCATTTTCCCATGCCTCATATTGATCACCTCGTGGATAACACGTCAGGCTACGCGGTACTCTCCAAATGTGATTGTTATGCAGGTTATCATCAAATCCCGATGGCCCCTGAGGATATCGAACACACCTCTTTCTACACAGAAAAGGCGGTGTTGAGCTGGAAACGAATGCCATTCGGGTTAAGGAACGCAGGGGCCACATATCAGCGGTTGGTGAATAAGATATTTGCCGAGCAGATCGGTGAAACCATGGAGGTATACGTGGATGACCTCATTATCAAGAGCAAAGTGCTGGAAGACCACGTGAGGGACGTGGAAACCACATGTGAAATTCTGAGAAAGTACAATATGAAGCTGAACCCGAAGAAGTGTCATTTCGGAGTTTTCGAGACGAAGTTCTTAGGACACATCGTGAGCACCAGGGGGATCGAGGCTAACCCGAACAAGATACAGGCGATAGTCGACCTGAGGGAGCCCCGTTGTTTAAAGGATGTCCAACGTCTGACCGGCTGCCTGGCCGCGCTGAGCCGATTCATACCCCGGCTGGGGGACAAGAGTCGACCATTCTTTCAGGCCATAAAGAACCAGAAGTTTAAGTGGAAAAAAGACAGCCAAGAAGCTTTTGACAAGCTGAAACTTCACCTACAGGATCCACAGATCCTATCGAAGCCGGTCCGAGGAGAAAAATTGTTCCTGTACTTAGCTGCGTCCGAACATGCCATTAGCTCGGTCCTGGTGCGAGCAGAGGATAAACTTCACAAACCCATCTATTATGTTAGTCAGACCCTGCAAGACGCCGAGTCAAGATACACACCTTTGGAGAAGCTGGCGTATGCTTTGGTAATGAGTGTTCGAAAGTTGAGATCGTATTTTTTCGATCACCCCGTCGAAGTGTTAACCACCATGCCATTAAGGCAAGTGTTACAGCGACCGGACACCACAGGCCGTCTGCTGAAGTGGAGCCTGGAAGTAGGCCAATATGACATTACTTACGCGCCGAGGACGGCGATCAAGGGTCAAGCACTGGCAGATTTCATTGTGGAACTCACTTTTCCGCGGATTGATTCCTCGCTCCCTATCCCACCGTGGAAACTATATGTGGACGGGTCATCCACAAGCTCCCGCGCTGGGGCTGGAATAGTCTTGGCCGGACCAGAGAACCAATCTTTCGCGCACGCAGTAAGCTTCGAATTCGACGCTACCAACAATGAAGCCGAATATGAAGCATTGATAGCAGGACTGGAACTTTCTCTGGCGGTCGGAGCCGAGCAGCTAAAGATCTTCACGGACTCCTTACTGGTGGTGAACCAAGTAAAGGGAAAGTACGAGACCAGAAGCACAAGGATGGAGCAATATTACGAACATGTGATGAGAATGATAAGCAAATTCCCCCGAGTCGAAATCGAGCAGATTCCTCGGGAGTTGAATACTCAGGCGGATGCTCTGTCTAAGTTGGCCTCTTCGGAAGGGACAGCCGATTTGTCTAATGTGATTCTGCTAAGCCAGGGTCGATCAGCACTGGATAGAGCCGAGATCAGTAGGGTCGATTTGATCGACCGAGGAGAAAATTGGATGGGACCCATCCTGAACTACCTGCATACGGGCGGGTTGCCCGACGACAAGGTGGAAGCCCGACAGCTCCGAATACGCGCATCGAGGTACACGCTGATCGGGGGTGTGCTGTATCGGAGAAGCTTGTCTATGCCATTGCTACGGTGCATAACCCCCGCGGATGGAAGAAGGGTGTTCGGAGAGATTCATGACGGAGTGTGCGGAAATCATGCCGGCGGGCAATCTCTGGCACACAAAACCATCAGACAAGGTTACTATTGGCCGACCTTGAGGCGAGATGCGATTGAGTACGCGAGAAGGTGCCATCGATGCCAGATAACGGCGCCAATCACAAGAGCCCAACCCGAGTACTTGAACTCTATATACAGCCCTTGGCCATTCGCGACCTGGGGAATTGATCTGATCGGGCCTTTGCCGACAGGGCCGGGAGGGGTCAAGTATGCGATAGTGGCCGTGGACTACTTCTCCAAATGGGCAGAAGCCGAGCCACTGAATAAGATCGATCAGCCTCAAATCATCCGTTTCCTATGGAAGAACATCATATGCCGATTCGGTATACCACACACTATCTCGTCGGACAACAGGAAACAGTTCGAGGGGCTAGAGATCATGAAGTTTTTCGATAAGTGGAAGATAAGGAAGGTGTTCTCCACACCGTACCACCCCCAAACTAACGGACAGGTGGAGGCGGTGAATAAAATCCTGAAGCACACACTGAAGGCCAGGATTGAAGAAAGGCTGGGAAGATGGGCGGCCGAACTGCCCGACGTGTTGTGGGCCTACCGAACAACGAGCAAAGTGGCCACGGGAGAAACACCATTCGCCCTCGCTTTCGGATATGAGGCGGTCATCCCTTCCGAGGTAGAGGTGCCGACCCACCGGACGTCACAAGAGTTGACGGATCAGAACGACCAGATGATGCGGATCGAGCTGGATTTATTAGAGGAAAGGAGAATAAACTCGATATACCGAAACGCGGCGGCCAAACAGAGGGCCGAAAAGTATTTCAATTCGAAAGTCAAGGTGAGAAAATTCAAGCAGGGGGACCTGGTACTAAAGGAAATCCTGGGAGCTAATCCAGGAGCATTAGGGCCCTCCTGGGAAGGGCCACTTCGAGTAAGGAAGGTCTTACAAAATGGCTCATACGAACTGGAGCATCTGAACGGGGTGGCCGATCAGTACTTCTGGAATGCAGTGCACCTCAGGAAATACTACCAGTAAGCCTTTGGCATTGTACCGTGAGTGTTTTCGTTTCTCCTTTACGCTAATAAAAATGAAGTTTCGGAGTCTTTCGTAATCTCGATTAATCTTGAAGGGTAGAGCTCGGCTCCCCCAGAGCCCGACCGAGCATGGACCAGGTGTCCCTCGAGTCCGGGAGAGTTCTTGAGGGGTAGAGCACGGCTCCCCCAGAGCCCGACCGAGCATGGACCAGGTGTCCCTCGAGTCCGGGAGAGTTCTTGAGGGGTAGAGCTCGGCTCCCCCGGAGCCCGACCGAGCATGGACCAGGTGTCCCCCGAGTCCGGGAGAGTTCTTGAGGGGTAGAGCTCGGCTCCCCCAGAGCCCGACCGAGCATGGACCAGGTGTCTCTCGAGTCCGGGAGAGTTCTTGAGGGGTAGAGCTCGGCTCCCCCGGAGCCCGACCGAGCATGGACCAGGTGTCCCCCGAGTCCGGGAGAGTTCTTGAGGGGTAGAGCTCGGCTCCCCCGGAGCCCGACCGAGCATGGACCAGGTGTCCCTCGAGTCCGGGAGAGTTGAGAAGAAACTAATCTTGAAGGGTATAGCTCGGCTCCCCCAGAGCCCGATGCGGGAAAATAAAGAGTTAAACGAGAACAAAATTAGACAAGCACACTGGGGCATTTTTGGGCGAACAACATCCCGCCCAAAAATAGATAAAAACAATTCTTATAACATAACCACAAGGGGAATACTTTATTACACATAATAAGCCATGTCCGACCAAGGACTGGGGCATTTTCGGCGAGGAGAAGATCCCCCGCCGAAAATCCCGAACAAGACAAGCAAAAGAAAGAAGGCAAACACATTAAGGCCTCGGGCGCCTGAATTGCACGGGAAAGGTAACGAGCTGGTTGTCAGCGTCGAACAACGCAACAGCCCACCCGCGATCGGCGTCGTAACGAATGCGAATGAAATTCGACGGTTGAGGATCGAACTGACGAACGAAGCCTCTCCACATTGGGCCCTCGAACCGGTATTACCCACGGCGGCGAGAAACATACATAACCCACCGATCGCCATTCAGATCTACCAATGGAAGGAATCGGGGGAGCGCCGATTCATGATCCAGGTCGGCAGTGAATTCTACAGGTAAAGGCAGCCTTATCCGGTAGCGTCGATCGGAGAACGGAAGCTCGAACCACTTGGATCCGTTCGGATTCACATGAATATGCACCATAGAAGGAGCCGCCCGTCGCAACGCCGAGCAGAGGGAGTGAAAATATAATTCGAATAATACAATGTCAAGCCTGCAGGCAAATTTATAAACCCGGTCCTTACACGATAAGGCGCGCCAGGGAAAGGACAAGGCATGCAGACGTCGGCAGTGAAGGGTCACATCTAGGCAGAACAAGTAAGCAAAACGACAAACGAAAAGCTGACAAAGTCCGGGGCGGCCGAACACGATACAGGAATCCCCGAGGATCGACGAGGAAAAATGATCCAAGACGCATTAACATGATCTCAGAAGGAGACTGGGGCATTTTTGGGCGAACAGGTCAGTCCGCCCAAAAAATTAAGACGAAACAACGCACAAGGGAAAGCAGGAAAAGCTGCAGATGCGGGCGTTTTCGGCAGCAAAAATCCTTACTAGTCAGAATTCCCGAGCAATGCGAGCATCCCAAAATCCCCAAGAGGAAAGCAAGCGAGGAGCCGGTTAACCCCGCCCACGATCAATTCGGACGAACATGTAAAAGCATATTGTACCAAACAACTACCTTTAAACGATAAATTAACCTCTAATGAAACATGAACAAGGGCACGAAAACAATGATTATCCCGAACATAACTAGATACAAAATGCCCCGATCATGCGAGGGTCATAGCACATAACAGCGTTGAATGTCTAATAAAAGCACCACTTAAAGATGAGTAAAAATGCGAACAGACAGGCCACATAGGCATTAGAGCAAGTAACATTACATCAGTTTAAAGCTCGAAACAAGAACGAAACAAAGATAGTTAGGCAACTAGGCGAAAGCCCCTTTCATCGTACACCCGGATGGAAAAGCCCTCGTCCTCGATCCAAAGAAAGCGGACGATCAAACCCCGATAAAGCCCCTTCTCGCGGACAAAACGCTCCCATGCTGGGCCACCGAGAACGAGCTGCCGCCGATGCCGAGCAAGAGCAAACGACCATGGGTTGCCCCGGGAGTCTCGAACGGCAACAAAATGGACAAGAGGCGAACGGGCGGCCCGCCTGAAAGCAGCTGGTAAGGGGAACCGGCGACCATGCCATCTTCCGTTGAAAGCTTGGTCGACGTAGCAGTACTGGTCTCGAACGACTAGGCGAAGCATGGTCAGCTGGCCAAGGGAGGGTCGAAGCCTGTCATGAAAGGGTATTTGCGAACATCGAACAATAAAATGAGTTACACAAGGGAAAGGAAAATGCCGATACAAATAATAAAGTATCTCCGAGCAAAACAACGAAAACTAAACATAACAATATAGCACCATAAGCATACAAAGAAAATTCATGTTCGGATAGGTACATCGCCAAAAGTTTTTAAATAATATAAACAGAAAGAAGAACAGAAATCAGAAATTCGGTAACAGCAGGCATGCAAGCACTCAATCTTCGATAGGAATCGGATTCTCCACAACAGCCTCGGGCTCGGCAGCAACGAGCTGGCTCGGATCGGGCCACCAGGCCAGGTCAACCCCATGGAGCTCTACCAGATCGAGAACCGGGAAAAGAAAGCGAGTGTCGAGGTTAACCCCCAGGCGATGAGTGCGGAGGTCGTCCATGATCAGATTATACGGCAAGCCAGCCCGGACATGACGACGGATGCAGTCGAAGTGACTCAGACAGTAAGAATAAGAGCTGTTCTGGTCCAAGTCCTGCATAACATCGGCCTTGCGCTCCGCATCAGCCCTCTCGATCGCCTCGGTGCGAGCATTCAGCTGATCAATCAAGAGATCCATGCTTCGGCGATTCTCCTCGAGCCTATGCACCTTTTCCTCCAACTCCAATGTTCGATCATGCTCAGCGGACATCTCGCTTCTCAGTTTGACCAATTCCTCACGCTCCTGGTCTCGCTCCCTGGCCATTCCCGCGGCACTCGTCTCAGCCTGCTCAGCTCGGGTTTTCAGCTTGCCCTCATCCTCTTGATATTGGTCCACTAGAGCTCGCATGCTGGTAAGTTCGAGCTCAAGCTCAGCAACCTTGTCCACGAGGCCATCAGGAGCACCAGCCGAAGAAACCATGGGTTGGTTCAAGCTCGGGCGAACCTTGCTTAGAGAAACTAAAAGCATGAGCACACGAGAGGCCATCAAAATAGCCACTTGCTCGGCTTGCTCTGGTCGCTGACTAATTAGCTCGGCCTGAGTGGTCCAAGAGCGGGGGACACACTCCATCGCCTCGCGCATCAGCGGGGGTAGACTTGAGAAGTCATGGGGACGAGCAGCAAGAAATTGGGCCAAGCTGGCGGCCATAGTCGGGCGCCCACCCAAGCTGGATCAAATAAAGAGATGTGGATAAGGAAAATTGAGAGAAGACGGGGAGGGGCGAAAGAAAAAGAGTGAGAAGGCATAACAAACTGACATACCGAGCAAAGATCTCTTCGTCAATAGTGGCCACCGGACTATAAGGAATGTTCTCGGGAACGCTCTCGGGAACCTCTTGCATCGGCTCCTTGCCGCGACGACGCTTAGGTATCCGACCAGGAGCAGGCGCCGCCTCCGAAGGCCCCTCGGGAGCATCACTCGGGCTGGTAGGAGGAAGCGAGCTAGCCCTCGTCGTCGGACGAGCTGAGGGAGCCTCCGAGTTGACCGAGCGAGTAGGCCGGGCAGGCGGGGCAGGGGGGACGACGACCTGATTGCCCGCAGCTGCCTCAGCCGCCCGTCGGTTACGCTCAGCGAGTGCAGCCATCCGAGCGCGAGGAGTATTTCCGACCATGTCTACTGGAGGATCGGGGAAGGAAGGAAACCTAATCACTGTAATAAAAAGAAAAGAAGCAATGAGCAGCGAACAAATCAAGTGAAGCGCGAATAGTAAAATACTCACGGGGATATCGGTCCCGAACATGCCGAGGAATAGTAATAAAACGAGAGGATCTAACACGAGTTCTAGTGAACACGGTGTTAATGAGCAGTTGGCTGTCGGGGAGAGAACGAACACGCTCACAAACCGCTGCAAAGTCCCAGTTGAGTTCGGAAATATGCGGTGCAGGAGGACCTGCCGACCAAGAAATGACCGAACAGGAAGAAGTCAGAACGAACCAAGAAAGAAAAGAAAGAAAAAGAACGAAAGGGGAATGACTAACGACGACATTTCCGAGCAAACGAAGTTGGAATCTGAAACGCCTCAGAAGCCCAGGCGCCATCCACATAAAACCAGTCGGCCCACCAGGCCGTTCTTTTACTCTTCAAATCTTCAAGAAGCCTTGTCGGAGCTCGCAAGTAATGATCCCCACCTCTGAGATGGTTGATGATTAAGAGATAGGATGTTTCGGAAGCAGACAGATGGCGATAAAGGCCATAATGGCCGAACAAGATGTTTAAGCTGATGAGCAAGACCCAAGAGTTGGCGTGAAGCTGCATGGGAGCAACCCCCCACGCATGTAAAGCCGCGGCGATAGAATCGTGAATGGGGAATCGAAGCCCCGCTTCCATCATCATGCTCGTCACGGCGACCATACCCGGCGGGGGACAGTTCGCTCGTTCGTCCGGAGTAGGGCAATAGATATGGACGTCAGAAGGGATGCCCCAAACCGATCTCATAGATTGGAGCTCGGCCTCATCGAGAATGGTTGAAGCTCGATCGCTGGCATAAATCCCAGTTTGGTCTGGATCAGGGCGAGCACCAAACCGCGTACGCTCCACAAAGACGTAAGGATGTTCGTGAAGATAGTGAGTGAAGATAAAGGGAGGTGGGGAACCCCGTATCTCGCCCATCAGATCGATGAAGCGACGGTAGCAATCGCTAACTTCGCCATCAAACAATTCTAATTTCTCCGCATCCGAAAATCCAACCACGGGCACCACGTCGTCTCCCGGCGAGGAAGAAGCGGAGGTCCCGGAGTCGGATGAATCATATGATGCGGGAACGTCGGAAAGGATGGCCGAACTATCATGGTCACTCATATTCACCCTCTGATTGCGTACTTAATCGATGCTTTTAAAACACAAGCAAGCCCTACCTCTAAAAATTCCCCCGAATAAATGACGAAAAAGACAAATGGCAAAGGAAACCTACGTGATGAAGATGGAGCCGAGCACTCTTGGGGGAAGCCGAGCAGGTATCTCTGGATGTCCGGAAATTAGTAACTCGGAAGGAAAAAGTGTAAAATGAGAGATATCAGAGGCTATTTATAGGGGGGAAATGGCGGAAAAATTCGAAATTTGAATTCGAAAGGACAGTTAGCGGAACTCGAGGCGTCATGTCAGGAAAGTGCCAATTAGGAAGTGACAAGTGGCAATAACCGCAGTACTGCATTAAATGATCCGCCAGAATCGTCGAATCGGGTTTTATGCTCGGGTAGGCCGATGACGATCCGCATGCCGAGACCGATCTCTTCTCCCGACCAGAACGGTCCCGGGGGGCATTTGTTATGCGGGAAAATATCGACTAACTCCCGAGCATAAGGAGCCCCCATTTTTCGAAATAGAGAGAAGAAATCTCCGGCTCGGCCTCAGAGAGAAAGGCGAGCAGACGTAAAATGTTCGTATATGAAGTCTTGTGAAACGGGAGCGAAAGCCGAACAAGACATGCCTGCAGCTCGTCAGATGAAGGATTCCGAGAAGCGCTCGAGCACGGCATGGGCGAAATGGATGGTTACTCGTGGACGACCATGCCCCATGGGCCCTGAGAAGATGAATGGGCTTAATGGTGGATTTATTTGATGGGCTTGGCCCATTAACCAACTTAGGAAACCCTAATTCGTATTTTCTATAAATAGATGATGTAGTTTTCCATTTAGGGGCAGCTACACATTTCCCCAAAAATTCTTAGAGAGCATAAAAGCCTTGTTCAACACTCAATCCCCAAATCTCTATTTTTTAGTTGATTATTGGAGAACACGATTTTTCGACTATCAACAAATATTTAATCAAAAAATTAAAAATTAATAATTTTCTAACTAAGTACCCAAAAAATTATGATATTTTTTTTGGGACAGAGACAGTAAAAAAACTAGATAGCACAAAATGTAGTATACTGTTTAATAAGGTAATATGAAAAAAATAAAAATAACATTAATTATCAAATAAAAAAATCAATACTTTTTCAAAGATTAAAAATCAGTCTTTTTTAAACCAACCATTCATTAATATTTTGTTGCATAAATATAAATGAATAGACTATGTGGAGGGGATTTTTTTATTTTTAATTTTAATTTTTCGCAGATATATAAAAATCTATTGTGTTTCCCATTCCCCTAATGACTTCAAGTCGACCCATAGAAGTAAGTATGAACATTTAAACACCTAACCCCTATTTTTTATGTAGAATTATTATTTTTATTTATCTTGAAATGTAAAATATTTATTAAAAAAAGTCATAATCTCGTCTACTTCGACCTAAGTTGATAAAAATCAGTACCATCACTTCCCTAAATTCGTATACCAATTTAAAATAGGTATTTATTTTCTTAGGTAGAATTAAATAATGAATGAAACCAAGGCGTGCAATTCCAACCACTCCTTCTACCAAACCAAACATCAATCCACCCCGCGGGCCCCACCCACTCCACTATATACACCCCCAACACAAATGTCCATTACTCAGCATCCATGGACGCCGTCCAAATCCTCCTCTCCGCCGCTCTGGTCCTCCTCTCCGCCGCCCTCCTCCACACTCTTTCCCTCCGCCGCCGCGGCCCCCCTCCCCCTCCCGGCCCCCTGTCCCTCCCCATCATCGGTCACCTCCACCTCCTCGGCCCCCGCCTCCACCACACGTTCCACGAGCTCTCGGCCCGTCACGGCCCGCTCGTCCAGCTCCGGCTCGGCTCCGTCCCCTGCGTGGTGGCTTCGACGCCGGAGCTGGCCCGCGAGTTCCTGAAGACCCACGAGCTGACCTTCTCCTCCCGCAAGCACTCCACCGCCATCGACATCGTCACCTACGACTCCTCCTTCGCCTTCTCCCCCTACGGCCCCTACTGGAAGTTCGTCAAGAAGCTCTGCACCTACGAGCTCCTCGGCGCCCGCAACCTCGCCCACTTCCAGCCCATCCGCACGGCGGAGGTCGCCGCCTTCCTCCGCCACCTCGCCGCCAAAAAGGAGGACGACCTCGTCAACGTCACCGACGAGCTCGTCCGCCTCACCAGCAACGTCATCTCCCACATGATGCTCAGCATCCGCTGCTCCGGGACCGACGGCGACGCCGAGGCCGCCCGGACAGTCATCCGCGAGGTCACCCAGATATTCGGCGAGTTCGACGTCGCTGACATCATCTGGTTCTGCAAGAACTTCGACTTCCAGGGGATCAGGAAGAGGTCCGAGGATATACAGAGGAGGTACGATGCTCTGCTCGAGAAGATCATCACCGACCGGGAGAAGCTCCGCCGGATCAACGGCGGCGGCGGAGGCTCCCGGGATTTCCTCGACATGTTCCTCGATGTCATGGAGGATGGGAAGTCCGAGGTCAAATTCACCAGGGAACATCTCAAGGCTTTGATTCTGGTAACTGATTTGTCTTTTTTAATCCTTCCATGCTGAACTAACATTCAAGTAACAACTGATTTGTCTGTTTTTATATTTTAATATATATAAATCTGATTGTTTTAACTAATTGTACTTGTAATGACGGTGAGTAGGATTTCTTCACGGCAGGCACGGATACAACAGCTATTGCGACGGAGTGGGCCATAGCCGAGCTAATCAACAACCCGAGTGTGCTCAAGAGAGCTCAGGAAGAGATCGACCGAGTCATAGGGCGCGGCCGGTTGGTGCGGGAATCGGACGGGCCCAACCTGCCTTACCTGATGGCGGTCATCAAGGAGACGTTTCGTCTCCACCCTCCGATTCCGATGCTGTCGAGGAAGTCCGTTTCGGAAAGCGTGATCGGGGGCTACAAGATTCCTGAGAAGTGCATCTTGTTCGTGAACATATGGTCGATGGGAAGGAACCCTGAGTACTGGGAGAGCCCGATGAGCTTCCGGCCCGAGAGGTTCATGGAGAAAGAAATGTCTTCGGTCGACGTTAAAGGGCAGCATTTCGAGCTGCTTCCGTTCGGGACGGGGAGGAGGGGCTGCCCGGGGATGCTGCTTGCTATACAGGAGCTGATCATTATAATCGGGACGATGGTTCAGTGCTTTGACTGGAATATGCCAGGTGGCTCGGGGCCCGTGGACATGACAGAGCGGCCCGGCCTGACGGCCCCACGGGCCAATGATTTGTTCTGCAACGTAGTGCTGAGAATCGACCGGGAGACTGTTACCGGCGGCCAGTGATCGTTACTCGTTTGGCATTGGGTTGTTGAGGACTACTTTGCTTATGAATAAAAACGTTTATTGTTTTTTTATTTTAATTATCGAGTGTACTATTAGTATAATGTGTGTGTTCTTGGAGTGTCAATAATTCATCACGTGTCGTCGATTTTGGTTGATGTAAAAAAGGTTTGTTCGATTACACACTGAATTATAAGAATTATGAATTGTGGTTGAGGTGGTAGGTTTACTCATAAATACTTCGTATGATTTTAGTAGATAGACTGGGTTACAAAAGATGTCATTAATTAAGCCTTGGCCATGGCCACGAGGTTTAATTTTTATCTAGAAGCCAATTAAGTAGTACGTCTGCAATGTTGTTGTACTATAATAATGTAATTAATTTGGGGTCTGTCATTTTCAGCATTAATATGCATGGGTGATCAGCCCAACCTGGATAAATAGTGTGACCACATAGCTTCTAGTATTATAGAAGAAGCGAACACGCAAGCCGCAAGGGGTACGAAACGATGCCCTACGGAAAGGTGTCTATCTATATTAAGACTGGTTGAACCCCACATTGCAAGTCACAACTCACAAGTAGATGTACGTGAGCATGTGACCCGACTCAGAAAAATTGTCACGAATTGAGCCCAATTTTTTTTCCAGGCCGGCAGGCACGATAAAACCTCGGATAAGAATTACCTACAATTTATAATGACTACATGCTTGATTCATAGTTTTACCTTTTGTCATGTACCTCTTTTGTAAATTAGAGAAGAGTTGTTTACAAAAGAATTGCGACAATATAAATATGAAAAGGAGTGGAGTAGACGAGTAGTATATATACTATGAATGTGATAATACTTCTTATGGAATGTAAAAGTACTAACCCTTACTATGATTATTACAATAAATAAACACAGGTCAATGATTAATTTTTGTTGTCCTAATAATATAATGAAACTAAACTATTTTCCATTTTCAACTAAACATGATTATATAGGAGTATTAATTCAAACCCAATCCACTACACTAAAACATTACACAACCTAATCCATCTCATCAGCTCCACATACAAACTGCATCCTATAAATTCATCACAAAACATTAATCTCAAAATATCAATATCATATCATATATACAAACAAAATCAGAAGCAACTCAATTAGTCCTTCTCCAAATGGCATATTTCCTCAAGCCCAGGTTCTCGATCCTCCTCGTTGCTCTCCTCGCCTCATTCGCCTCCTCCGCCAGAATCCTGGACGAGGAGGACCCCGCAGCCGCCCTGGCTCCCGTCCCACCTACCACTCCCACTATAACTCCTCCACCCATTAATCCCGCCCAAGGCAGCATCCCAGCCACGTCAGCCATTCCATCTGGCAATGCGGACCCCGCAGCAGCGCTCCCACCTACCACTCCTATAACTCCACCTGGCGCCACGTCATCCGGCAACGCGCTCACGTTCTTCATGCACGACATACTCGGCGGAAGCCGCCCTTCCGCCATCGCCGTGACGGGCATCGTGGCAAACCCTTCCGTCGGGGGCCAAGTCCCCTTCGCCAGGCCCAACGGGGCCGTCCTCCCAGCCGGAAACAACAACCTTAACTCCAACAACAACCTTAACTCCAACAACAACAACAACAACAACGTCCCTTTCCTTACAGGCCTCAGCGGCTTCCCTACGAACCTCATGCAGACAAACAACAACAACAACAATGGGAACGGGTTCGTCGGAGGAGGTGGGGCCGGGTTCCCCGTCCTGAACAGCGCCCAGTTCCCGTCGGGGACGACCCTCCAGAAGCTGATGTTCGGGACGATGACTGTTTTCGACGACGAGCTGACGGAAGGGAAAGAGCTGCAGGGGTCGGGACTAGTGGGGAAGGCGCAGGGGTTCTACATTGCCAGCTCGGAAGACGGGTCGAGCCTCACCATGGCGTTCACGGTCATGTTCGCCAGCGGGAGGTACGAGGACAGCTTGAGCTTCTTCGGGGTCCACCGCACGGCCGTGGCCGAGTCCCAGCTGGCCGTCATGGGCGGCACCGGGAAGTACGTCGGAGCTAAGGGCTTCGCCACGGCAAAGACTTTTCCCGCGGGGAATCACGGAGAGACTGATGGGGTGGAGACGCTCCTGGAGATTACTGTCGATCTTGCGTATTGATTTTTGTTTTTTAATTTGTGTTAAGGTTTGTGTTTGATTTGTATTTTGAATTGTGTTTGATTTTTAGTTTGTAATATGTGTATTGTGAATCATTCTAAATGTCTACGGCAACTCTTGAAAAAAGGGCTCAATTGCAATTTACCCATAAAAAATTATACACATTCAACATTACTATAATCCCCTCTTCTATTTTTTTTTTTTTTTTAAAAGACTTTTAAAATCTCTATACTACCTTTATTTAAAATATTTACTAAAATGCACCCCTCTTCCACAAACATATTAATATGAAGGTTCCAACTGGAAATTTTTGATTCCTTTAAATCGGGCACAAATTGAACCCCAAATCCGGCGGGCATTGTCGGAGCGGAGCAGGAGTTACGAACATTAGTGAAAAATAAATTGGGCGCTATTCGCACCCCTTTTACTCTAAGTACACCACTATGATTTTATAATTTTAATTATTTATTATTTTTACTTGATAAACCATTTAATCTTCCTAATTTACCCTTATCAAATTAATAATACACCACTTTTATTAATAATAATTTAATAACACTGTAATCAGAAAATGAAAAATCCAACCTAATATTTATCAATGGTGGCATTCTCTGTCCATCTAAGGAGGAAGAATCAATCGAACAAAAATTGAAAACTTGAATTGGAGAACGAATTTATTATTTCAACAAAGTGCAAGCTTCAATTATAATTTTTGTAATTGAAAAAGAAATTTTAAAGAATAATAAGTGATATCTTCTAAATTATACAGTCAATTCATGTACTGTAAAAACTGAATTTTCCAGTGATGATATACAACATGTATATTCTTAAAAATTCATATTATTAAAAAAAGAAAAAAGAGATCGAGGTGGCTTATTTGTTGAAAAGCCTTTCTCTAATTAAGTCTTCATCTTCCATGTCATTTTTTTAACTTCTATCGTCGCCGACGCCATAAATAGGAAATAAAGATTTTTATCTTTTTTTCATTATGAATTTACTATCGATAAAGGTCGGTGTATTGTTAATTGAATAACATAATAAGGACAAATTAGGAACTTTAAATAGTGTATCAATTAAAATAATAATAATAAAAAGTTGGAGGTGTACTTAGAGTAAATGGTGGTGCAAATAGCGCCACCCAAATAAATTATGCCTTGAAATAAAATACGGAGTATAAAATAGCACGGACTAGACTGGGCCGATCAATCGGGCCAAAATAGAGTTCGGCCAGCCAGACTAGACTGGGCCGAAACAGCACGAAATTGTTTGGGCTTATAAAATTTTGGGCCAGTCCAACCACCAATTGGCCGGGCCAACAACTCAACCGACCGATCCAACATAAACACGTGGCAAAAAAGAGAGGGGAGAGTTAAATTTATAAATTTATATCCTTGTGAAATAATCAAAATATCCAACTATTAAAAATGTTTTTCTAAAGATGAATTTTGCGTGACGCATAAAATTAAAGTCAATAATAATGTAAAGTTTTAATCAACATGAAATAATGGAGGATGTAGACAAAATAATTATAATCCCAATGCTATAATTTGGCGGGCACACGTTGTCCACTCGCATGCATCACTTACTTCCACGTGTAATTATCAAATACTCCAACACTCGGACTATACATTTTTGACTTATTTGAAGAATATTGTTACCAAAATTATGTATGAGAGACACTGTTCAAATTTTGAAACAAGATAAATAACTGAATGAAATGAAAATGAAGATCAAATAAATGTTCATATTCGCGCAATTGTAGAAGATTCACATTACGATTTTCTTATACTCCTTGCAGCGATCCAAGAAAGTTTTAGTATTTTTTTATTTTATTTTTTTGTAAATTACAAATTAAGTAGTAGTACTCCTACAATTTCTTTAAAATGTAGTGAGTAATAAATATCGATTTATCGTTGAATTTTATGAAAATAATCTCAAATTCGATATTCTGATTATATTTGAACAATTTATAATGTACATGGAGTAGTAATTATTTTACTTTTACCTTTTAAATTTAAACTCATATCAATCCAAAAAACGAATAGAGTGAAGTGGCATATACGGAGTGATTACAAAGAAATGAAAGAATCAAAATATTTTAATGATAAAAACAAAATAAACATGAGTCAAAAATGTTGACCACAAAATCCGTGATGAGGTTTTTTTGTTGGAACAAAAAAAAAAGCAATTAATAAAAGAAGAGCACTTCCCCTTGATCAGACGACATGTGATATGATACCCATCCCTTTGCACATTTTCTAAGTAACACTAAATTAATAAAGCTACTCGCAGTATTTTATTTTGTTCCCAAGAAATTATCATCAGACAGCACGAGTCACACACACTTATTTAATCATACCCTTTTTAATTAATTAATCCATATTTATATGAATGTAAAATATAAAAAATAATATTAGAATAACAAATTAAAATTCAATAGAAAGAAGTGGATAGTGTAATACAATGTTGTTTTGAACTTAATTTGATTTCACTGCATTTTTAGTTCAATTCAAACGCAAAACTATAATTCCATTCCATTCAAACCATACGACAATGTCTAAAGTAGTGAAATGGAGTACTATCATATTTGTACAAATAAATATAAAATTAAAAAAAAAAACACAGTAAACACCATGTAGCTAGTTAGCACTAGCAGTAGCATTTCAACTTTCAAGACCAAAACAAGGAATTATTCTACTAAACAAAGCATGATATTGCCAGAGGAAAATCCAAATCTCAAAGTATCTATATTGAGGCCAAGGTAGACGACGACGATGTCGAAGAAGATGACGATGAAGTCAAGGGAGACGGCCAAAACTGCGCGTTTTTCACCTTGGAAATGCTCGTGAGCACGCCCGCCGGGTTCACGTCTCCGATTACGGTCACTTTCTTCGTTGCCAAATCAATACTGAATGACGTCACTCCTACATGAATAATACAATCAATAATGTTACAAACAACATTACCATCATATATTCATATATTATGCAATAAATCATAAAATGAATCAAACAAAATATATATACTTGCCTTCCATTCTTGATATATATTTTCTTAGCTTCCCTTCACATCCCTTGCAATGAATCGACACCCTCAATTCAACAACCCGACGTGTCGTTGGAGCGGTCGTGGACGAAGATTTCATACGAGATAAAGCATCATGAGTCGAAGGTGTATAGACCGGATATTCGTCGGTCATAGTACTATAGGTAGTAGAACGAGTCGAAACAGATCTCGAACTATTCAACCTCTTGTTATTGTTAGTCGTAGTAGTAATAGTATCACGATAGGTATCAATGTCCATCGTTTTCTTGAGGAGCCGGCTCGACTCGGAGACGACTTCCAAGAAAGAGCTTCGAGGGCTGGCTAGGTCATTCACGTCGGCCGAGCTTTTCCGGCGGTAAAACTCAGTTCGCTTGCCGGAGGTATTGTTGTGTAAGGAACGGCAGGCGGGGTCGAAGGGGAGGTGGGATAAGCACGGGGCAGATTTTTTCGGCTTCTCGTCGAGGCGGTCGAGAGGCCTCTTGATGATGCCGTGGCGGACGAGGGCTCGGTGGTCCATGCTCGAGCATATGGCGGTGGAGCCGGGAGAGGAGCAGAATATGTCAATGGATTTCATGGTGAGGGAGAGAGTGTTTTGGGAAAGTGAAGACTAGTTAGTGATGGATGAAGTGAAGATTATAATAGAAATGAGTCCGGATATAAAGTGTGGAGGGATTTGGATCCAAATTGAGGGGTAAAAATGGAAATTTTCAATAAACTGAAAAAGAAGGAATCATGGCCCCACAAAAATTGAAATCTTGGAGGGGAAGAGGATTAAATTATGTGAGGCTTGCTTTATTTAAATTAAAAATATACTTATATTTAAGTACATGTTTTTTTGAATTTAATTTCCGTGCATTTCAGTTCAGTTCATCGTTAGTAAAGTTCAATTTAAACCTCTTTAATTCAGATCTTTTCAATTCAGTTTATATTTATTTCAAAATAAATTTTAAAAAAAAAAATTGAATCAATAATTTTAAGTATACAATCGAGTTACTCTCACAATATTATTATTTATTTATTTTAATAATTTATAATTATTATTATTATTTTTATACAAAAAAACAATTTAGTTTAATTCAGATCGCCTTTTGTTAAGTTGAAATCATTTTAGTTCCGTTCAACCGATTTCAGTTCAAAATATCATGCATGTCCTAAGTATTTTTATTAAGTTAAAAAGTAGAATATTCAATCGCAAATTTTAGGTTTTATAAAATGACAAAATTTAACATTGTATAATCATATTAAAAATAAATTTATTACATAGATGTTTGACAATATGGACAATACATCATTTTAACCTAGATGGATAATATAATTACTATTTCTCCCAATACTTCGTTTTATTTTATCTTTAATACTAATAAAACAATATTATACTATAACTATTTTTGTTATATTCTACAAAAAATACCCTCTCATTTTTTAAATATTGAGTGGGTGGGTTGTTGAAGGAAGTTGTGAATATGCTTTATTTCGTTTTTGCCTTTTTTCAGTGTGTCTGAATAAGAGCTTTTATGTGGGTGATTATTACAACCACTACTACTACTAGTCTACAACTATAGTACAGTAGTATTATTAAAATGTGTGACATATTATTAACATATGATTGGTAATTAATAAGAGGGCAGAGCCTACCAGATTTGACTTAGCTAGTGCCGAAAGTATAGCCTTTATATCGTAATTATCCATCTGCTTTTTTTTTTTCTTAGTCTAATTAATTAACTTTATATTTACATCAATTATTAAGTTAATTTGTTTTATGGAAAGTTAATGATGGATTGGAATGGAATTAGAAAGAAATCATATCTTGTTCTATTGATAGAAAAGATACTTGCATATGCACAGTATCATTACATTAATCAACAAACATTAATAAATGGATTTTGATAAATGGACAAATTTTGGTCATAAGCATAAAAAAGAAAGAATAAATTGATAGGGTTTGATATATTAATTTATGAGTACATCTAACGGCAAGTATGCAACAAGCGACGAACGAAGAACAACGACGCGCCAGAGCTCATTGAGCGATCGAATCACTTGAAGTTGGAAGATTCATCATCATAGGATTCGGATTTGGGTGTCGCGAGTGATGAATTGTTGTCGTGCGTAGATGAATGAATATGCTTCTCTATAATTAAACACGCATGCATGCGAAATTGCCTTTTTATTATTTCAGTTGCAATTATTTCAAAACCGAATAATATCAACTTTCAAATTAAATAATAATGAAAAAAATTCAGATTAAATGAGTTTAACCTATTAAATTGTTCAAATAAAAATGCAAGACTTAAAGTAAATAACATTGATTTTCATATTCATTTTCACCATTATAATTCTACATAGAGTCGCCGAGCATGCATGTTAAATATAAAAAAATGTGTATATTAAAATATAATTTGAATAACTTTATTAGTATGTTAATGATTTTTTTTAATGTGCTATTTTTGTCCACACAAATTTTACGTATTTCATTTTAAGTGTCTCGTCACAATCTTTTTAAATTTTTCCTGACGTGTAAAAAAATAATATTTCATCCGGACTCAAAGAAATTATAATTTTTATTTTTATTTTTATTATAAATGAAGTGTGTACAATTTTTTTAGTATGGATGTACTACGATGTTGGAAATCATATTATCAAACCTACCTAATTTACTAAACCTACCTAATTTACTGTTATTTTAATCTTCCTACTTATTAGGGTTTAAGTTTGTTATTAACAGCTTTATTAGTTGTAGGGTTTTGTCTTCTTGTGATCCATGTAGTACAACTACGTGGCCTCATCTCTATCATTGATTATAGCTAGGGTTGAGCTATGCTACCTATTTAAACTCCCATTGTATGTCTGCAGCTTTTCAAGCTTTCACAAATCATTAATGGCAATATTGAAACATTCTTTCTGCATATCAGTTTTTGTCATTTCATTTTATTATTGAAAGCTCACATGGTATCAGAGCTAAGGAGTAGCCAACCACATATTTGATTCAATCTTTTAGGTGGTATTCACGTGATTGAAGATGAGTATTGACCAGTCAGCCTCCTATGGTTCACAACTGCATTCCAACAGTGGTGCAGGTGCATTAATTCATCCACAGCATCAGCTTATCTCCCTCAAGCTGAATGAAGACAATTTCTTACTGTGGAAAATGCAAATACTCACTGCCATAAGATGATATGGCCTTGAGAGTTTTCTCTCTTCACATGAAACACCAGAAAAGCTCATCCTCAATACTGATGGTGACAAAATGGAGCCAAATCCCGAGTATCAACACTGGTGCAGGCAGGATCAGCTTTTGGCTTCATGGCTCCTCTCTTCTCTTTCAGAGAGTCTACTGATTATGATGGTTGGCCTAACCTCATCTGCTCAGATCTGGGAAGCCCTAGATCTCAACTTCAGCTCACAGTCCACTGCAAAGAAGATGCAGTATAAACTGCAACTCAGCTCCATCAAGAAAGGTGCTTTATCTGTGAGGGACTATTTGAACAAAGTAAAATCTTGCTGTGACTTGCTTCAAGCAGCTGGCCATCCCATATCTGAAGAAGACCAGATTCTGCAAATACTTGCAGGCTTGAACACTGAATATGATCCTATAGTGGTAGCTATCACTTCAAGGCCTGATAACTGCAGATTGAGAGAAGTCTACTCGATGCTTTTGAGCTATGAAACCAGACTTGAAAGCTTGAGTCAGGTTAATGTGAATCAAGAAGGATCCAATCCCAGTGCAAATGCAGCAAGTGTTCAAAGGAAAACCTATAATAACTACAACCAGAATGCAAGAGGGAGAGGGAATCCAAACTCAAACAGAGGTAGAGGCAGGTCAGCTTCAAGAGGCAGAGGGGGAAGAGGAAATCCACCTAGAAAGACTGGGCCAGGGTGTCAAATTTGCAACTATACTAATCACACTGCTGATAAGTGTTATTACAGGTTTGATGCTTCCTATGGGCCATCTGGAGATCCACCACAGGGAGCTAATGCCAATCCCTTAAACATCAGTGCCTACAATGCTTCTCAAAATGGCCAAGGCTACAACTACAGTACTGAATCTGATGTGGATGGCTCATGGTATGCAGACTCTGGTGCTTCAAACCATCTCACCAATGAGATGAACAATCTCTCTTCAGCTTCTGAGTATAATGGTGGCAACAAGGTTCAAGTGGCTAATGGGGCAGGTATTTCTATTACTCATATTGGTAACTCCACAGTTAGTTCACCTCTTTCCAATAAAACCTTTGTGCTATCTGACTTGCTACTTGTTCCTAATATAGCTAAAAACCTGCTAAGTGTCTCACAAATTTCCAAAGATAACTCAGTTTATTTTGAATTTCACTCAAATTCCTGTTTTGTCAAGGATCAAGCCACTCATCAAACCCTTCTTCAAGGCAGCCTTAAGCAAGGTCTTTACCAGTTTCAACTCAAACCCTTGAAGACCAGTTGTTCTCCCTCCCTCACCACCACTCTGAGCTCCTCTCCTTCAGCTTTTCTAGTGAATAAGAGTCACCTTGCTTTCAAGCTTTGGCATGGAAGACTTGGGCATGCCTCAAATAAAATTGTCAAACTAGCTTTAGGTTCTGAACTGAGCAAGTTGTGTAATTCTGATTCCATTAACTCTGAAAATTCTCTTTGTGATGCTTGTATGAAATCTAAATGTCATCAGTTTCCTTTTGTCAATTCTCAATCTATTTACAGCCAGCCTTTTGAATTGATTCACACTGATGTCTGGGGTCCTTCACCCCAGAAATCAACCAATGGTTATGTGTATTATGTTGCTTTTGTTGATCATTTTACCAGATTCACTTGGCTTTATCTTCTTAAACAAAAGTCAGAAGTTCATACAGCTTTTAAACACCTCTTAAACCTTGTTCAAACTCAATTTAACTCCAAAATTAAAAGTGTTCAAACTGATGGTGGTGGAGAGTTTGTTGCCCTAACCAGTACCCTTCAACAACATGGCATTACACACAGAATTTCATGCCCGTATACACCTCAACAGAATGGCCTTGCTGAAAGAAAGCATAGACACATTGTTGAGGTGGGACTATCCCTTCTTGCTCAGTCCAGTGTTCCTATCAAGTTTTGGGATGATGCGTTTGTCACTGCTACTTATATCATTAATAGGTTACCTTCCAAGGTCATTCAGTACAAATCTCCTTTTGAGAAACTGCATCATCAAAAGCCCTCTTATTCTCATTTCAAACTGTTTGGATGCCTTTGTTATCCCAATCTCAGACCTTACAACAAACATAAATTGGAATACAGATCCTTACCTTCCACATTTCTTGGATATAGTCCCAAATACAAAGGCTATAAAGCTCTTCTTCCCTCTGGTAAAATTGTGATTTCCAGAGATGTGTCATTTGATGAACACAAATTTCCTTTTGCTAAATCCACTGATAATGCGCATTTATCTCCTTCTCTTGTGTCTAATCCATCTTTATCACCACCACCGGTCATAAATACCACTGTTCCACCATCTGTTGATTCTGTTAATAATAACAGTATCCCCATTTCTTCTACTCAATCCCAACCTCCTCTAAATTCACCTCAATCTGGTTCACCTCCATCTGTCTCCTCTTCCACAAATCAAATTTTCCAACAACATGTCTCTTCCTCATCACAGAGTAGCTCTCATCATACACCTGCAACCATTCAAACCTCTGATTTCAGCCACACTACTATCCCTCTAGTTGTGGAGTTACCATTTGAGTCTAATAGTTTATCTAACCATGCTACTGACCATGTTGTTTCTAGTGATATTGCAGGACCCTCAGCTACTCATCACATGGTGACAAGGTCTAAAACTGGCTCTTTGAAGCCAAAGGTGTTTTCTGTCAACACACTGCCAGCCATACCATCTTCTTATAAAGAAGCTCTACTGGATCAAAATTGGAAGTCAGCTATGGAAGCTGAGTATCTGGCTTTGTTAAAAAACAAGACTTGGACACTTTGTGAGCCACCTTCTCATAAGAAACTTGTTGGTTCCAGGTGGATTTTCAAAGTTAAAACCAACTCTGATGGCAGTGTAGCTAGGTACAAGGCAAGACTCGTAGCTCAGGGTTATACTCAAACTCCTGGTTTTGATTTCTCTGAAACTTTCAGCCCTGTAGTTAAGCCAACTACAATCAGGTTGATTCTTTCCATTGTTGTATCAAGAGGGTGGCATATCAGACAGCTAGATGTCAATAATGCCTTTTTAAATGGTGACCTAGAAGAGGAAGTATATATGACTCAACCACCTGGTTTTGAAGTCAATTTCTTACCTTCTCAATCTTCTGTGTTCCCTGTGTGCAAGCTATCTAAGGCTTTGTATGGTTTAAAACAAGCCCCCAGGGCTTGGTCTAACAAGTTAAAACACACTTTGATCAGTCATGGTTTTCTGTGCAGCAAGGCAGATAATTCTCTTTATATTAAATCCAATTCTCATGGTTGCATCTGGATTTTGGTGTATGTGGATGACATATTAATTACAGGTAGCAACACTACTGGTATTCAGACACTAATCACTGCCCTTGACAATCAGTTTTCCCTTAAAGACCTAGGGTCGATTCACCATTTCCTTGGTATTCATGCCACTTTTACAACTGCAGGGTTACATTTGCATCAAGGCCAGTATATTAAGGATCTTTTGAGTAGAGCTGGCATGAGTGATGCCAAGAGCACACCCACACCTATGGTCTCTTCTCTAAAGCTATCCAGACACCAAGGTGATCCTACAATTGATGGTACACTCTACAGGAGCATTGTGGGTGCTCTCCAATATGTAACTCTCACAAGACCTGATATTTCATTCAGTGTAAACAAAGTGTGTCAGTTCATGCAATGTCCTCTTGACACTCATTGGAGAGCTGTCAAAAGAATCCTCAGATACTTGGCTGGAACACTTGATCAAGGACTTCTTCTATCTCCATCAAAACTTCACTTATGCGCTTATGCTGATTCAGACTGGGGCTCTGACATTGATGACAGAAAATCAATATCTAGTTTCTGCACTTTTCTAGGTCACAACATTATATCTTGGTCATCTAAAAAGCAGCCTTCAGTTTCCAGGAGCAGTGCTGAGGCTGAGTACAGAAGTTTGGCCAATGCAGCTTCAGAAGTAGTATGGTTGAGAGCTTTGCTCTCAGAATTACAAGTTCCTATTGACTACACTCCTACTATTTGGGTGGATAACCAGAGTGCTATTGCTCTAGCTGCCAACCCTGTTCTTCATGCGCGCACAAAACATATTGAACTTGACCTCCACTTCATCAGAGACCTGATTCAGAAGAAAAAGTTTCAAGTCTCCTTTGTCCCTTCACTTGATCAAACTGCAGATGTTCTTACAAAACCTCTCAGTCACCAATTGTTCTCTCGGCTTCTACTCAAACTCGGATTTGTGTCTCTCACCTCGCTCCAATTGAGGGGGAATGTTGGAAACCATATTATCAAACCTACCTAATTTACTGTTATTTTAATCTTCCTACTTATTAGGGTTTAGGTTTGTTATTAACAGCTTTATTAGCTGTAGGGTTTTGTCTTCTTGTGATCCATGTAGTACAGCTACGTGGCCTCATCTCTATCATTGATTATAGCTAGGGTTGAGCTATGCTACCTATTTAAACTCCCATTGTATGTCTGCAGCTTTTCAAGCTTTCACAAATCATTAATGGCAATATTGAACCATTCTTTCTGCATATCAGTTTTTGTCATTTCATTTTATTATTGAAAGCTCACATACGAGACGTCTCAACTATTTATGCACAGTTTGCTTTTGTTGATGTCTCCAATTTAATATGCACATTTTTAAAAAGAAAATAATTGTTTTAATTTTAGAACTTAAAATACTATTTTACTCCTATTTTTTTCACTTGCTTTTCAAAATTTACTCACAATTACTTTAATTTTTTACTTTAAAATATATTTTTACCTTTAATTTTTTATTAACGAGTCAAAAATATATATGTCATATCTTAAGAGTTTTTAATTTACATGTATACTAAGAAAAAAATAGTTTTTTATTTGTTAAATAATTAATACTCCCTCCAATCTTTTTTAATTGTCGTTCTATCATTTTCACAGTTTTTAAAAAATATTTTGTTTACCTAATATAACCCTATTTAATGATATTAATTTATTATTATTTATTTAACTTTATCTCTATATCTTCTCATTCTTTTTTTAATTTATATAATATAAATATAAATAATTAATGAAATAATGATTAATAAGGGGTATAAATGGATAAAAACACTAGGACGACAATTAAAATAAAAATTTACAAAAACACATAACGTCAATTAAAAACAATAAGAGGAAGTAAAAAGTAAGGTATAATAAGTTTAGTATTGAATAAGTTAAATGAAAAAATAATGGTATTAAAGTAATTAGATAAGTATTGAAAGAATAAAATTATAAAAAAAAAAAATCTATTTATAGTTGTGCCAACTTTTAATTTACGTGCCCGCTCAACCCCTCAACTAGTTTATGTATAATTAGAACGAAAATTGTAGTAAATTTTTCATTATAAAAATCAGTGAGTCTATAGCTAGGGGTGGATTAACGAGTTGCTCGGATCGTTAAGCTCGTGATCACTAAGCTCGTTATAACTAAGCTCGTTAATTTTAACGAGTTCAAACTCTTGATCGGCTCGGTTTGTTAAATACTCGTTTAGCTCGTGAGTGTTCACGAGCTGCTCGTTAAATTCATACGTAAGCATGTAGCAAATCATGTCAGTAAGGAAGTAGCATAAATAGGAGCTCATAAGTCATAATCACGTTTTAACAACTCAAATACAATAAGTCAATAACTCAAAGACCCAACTCATGGGCTTGGCCCTTATATGTTGAGTGGAATGGGTGGGTTGACCCTTGACATTCAAGGGTTGAGCCTTTATACGTTTTAACGAGCTTACCGAGCATGCTCGCGAGCCTCGTATACTCGTTCGTTAAGCTCGTTATTTTTATCGAGTTGAAACAGCTATTCGGCTCGGTTCGTTAACTTACGAGCTCGAGTTGAAACGAGTCGAGTAGCCGAGCGCTCATTAAGCTCGCGAGCAACGAGCATTTCGTCCAGCCCTATCTATAGCACACTACTATATATATAAAATAACAATAAAATATACTTTAACAACTTCAATCATACTACATTGTATTTGTATATTTAAATTTACTTTATTTTTTAATTTCCGTATAAAAAACGTCAAATATTGATTGGTGTCATCTCTCTCCAGTCTCCAAGGAGATGTGTTAAATTAATGGTGCTTAATGGGCTAGGCCCGTTAGGTAGCCCAGTTCACAGCTCGAGCCCATATACCTTTATTTAAGCAGATCAGGGTTTTATGACGCAGCAGATTCATTTTCTCCTATCCAATAAACCCTAATTCTCCTCCCAAACCAACAGCACGATATGGGTAATGCCAAAATCGTTCAATATAAACGAAGAATAACTGATAATTTGTTTCGATTTACGCGAATTTGATTTTAATTTTTGTATAATGCAGCGAGGATTAAGGTGCACGAGTTGCGGCAGAAGAACAAGTCGGACTTGCTGGCTGATCTGGAGGAACTGAAGACGGAGCTGGCGGCGTTGAGGGTGGCGAAGGTCACCGGCGGCGCCCCTAACAAGCTGTCGAAGATCAAGGTCGTCCGCCTCTCGATTGCGCAGGTCCTCACCGTCATTTCTCAGAGGCAGAAATCCGCTCTCAGAGACGCTTACAAAAACAAAAAGTATCTGCCGCTCGATCTCCGCCCTAAGAAGACGCGCGCCATCCGCCGCCGGTTGACCAAGCACCAGGTCTGTGAATCCTACCTAAATGAATTTTCGATTTTTGTATTATACGATTCCTCAGTGCACATATTAATTTAATTAGTATATTTGATTGAATTTGTTCGATTGTTGAATTTTCTGTGATTATTTTGATTATGAAATCAATTGATTCGTCGAGACAATTCGAACCAATTCAATTCAACTGCACATTGAGCTGGAACATGTTAAACTAATTCAATTCGGTTAAATTCTAAAATTCGTTTGAATCTAACCACATTGATGAGATTACACACTAAATTTTAAATTCGTTTAGAATTATATGTTTGTATGTTTCATCTTTTCTCGGTTCATGTAGGCATCTCTGAAGACGGAGAAGCAGAAGAAGAAGGATTTGTATTTCCCCTTGAGAAAGTATGCCATTAAAGTATAAAACTTGTTTACTAAGTACTATTTTTCTTTCATTATAATGTTTTGTGTTTTTGTAGTTTCTACTTCTAATGCATGCATTTGCTACCAAAGTAATACTAGTATTTTATTTTCCTTTTTCAAAATACACACCAAAATTTTAATATAGTGTTATTTTTCCGGCAATTGCAACCGCTACTTTATTTCTTCATCTTAAAAAAAACAAGATTGTTTAGATCGACGAGGTCCAACCTATTTTTTTTTAAAAAAACTTAGACGGGGAGCATAACATCGATATTTATTTCGGGAAATATAACATATGATTTCAGGCGAATAGGAAAAAGCTCTCATGCAATGTATTGAACTCATAATTCAATAGATACATGTTATGAATGTCAACTAAGTATTGTGTTGTTCAATCATTTGATAACCACTCATTTTTTGATAAATGAGCACTATGAGTCAGACTCAATAGAATTTGATCAATCCTTTTTTCTGTCTAGAACTGAACCAAGAAGCCTCTTCATCATGATCAATCGAGTCACTTAAAATTTGAAAATAACCCAGAGGTTATGTGTATTCCCTTGAACTCTCCGCCCACATCACCGCTCAATATTTCTTGGCTCACTATTAGCCAAACCATGTGAGTTGGATCCCCTCCTCTCACTTGGCCCGGTGTGAGTTGGATCACTTAGCCATGCTTCATAATTCGAAAAATGTCTCTCGTGGAAATACATTCCCCTTAGCCAAAGAAAGATGATTGTATATTTTAATTTGTAACCATTTTAGGAATGTGCTACTACTGTCTGTGTTTAGTGGAGTAATTGAAATAGACATTTGGATTGATTACATGTAATAATTACGAGTTATTTTTATAATTTTAAAGTAGTAGTTCTTCCTCATCCAAAAGTTTAAGGTAAACTCTACAAGACTACAAATATGGAATGACAGTGACCATCTTATTCAACGGCTGCGGCGAGACGATCTATTAGACCCATATGAATTTGATGATGACGAAATGCTTCTTCCTTCGATCCCAGCAGCCTCGAAAAACAAGTCCGATAAGTAATTACTCACATCTTCGGGGGCATATTTAACAGTTCCGTCGTTAGACACTCTTGCTCTATGTTTGTCGTACAAGGCCCGATAACCCGGGACTAGTTTCTCGGCTATAGAGATTTTCACCTCGTCTCGTAGCTTCGGGTCGGGTATGACCCATGAGGCCTGCCTATTGTATGTCTCGTGGAAACCGGTATTGAATCGCCTGAAGCATTCCTTGGCCGTCTCAAGAGAAATCTCGGCCGTTGGATTCGTGGGAAGCGATAAAATCACTTCCCTCCATCCCATCGTCTCGTAGGTGGCCAGGTATTGGTTGACCTTTGACCCGTGCTTCGAAATCCAATCGACTCCGATCAAAATCCCCAAATTGGAATTCCGGACCTTCGAAACGACGTAGTTTAGGTTGTTCGCCAAAAACAGGTAGGAGAATGCGACGTCGCTGTTGACCGCCTTCCCGTCAAGCTTACAGAGGAGAACCAGGATCAGCCACGCCAGACGATCGGTGAGTGACGCCCCGACGCCGGCCGTGGGGGTGGCGAAATAGGATTCCGGCAACGGAGTATGCGCGTTCAACGGCGAACCTGCCCCGATGATGTCGGTAATCAAGCCGCTGTAATCGGCGAGGAACACCAGGAAATTCATCACGTAGCGCGTGAGCGGGTGGACCCCTCCGCTCGCCGGCGATTTCGAGGCGTCCTTCTTAATCGCCGCCTCGAATTGGGTCAGCATAACCCTAACCGCCTCGCCGAGCTTCACCATCGCCGCCTCCGCCCCATCCCTCACCCGCGACAGGGTCTCGTGAGAGAAAATTGACTCGATCTCCGGCAACAGCTCGGAGACCGCCTCGTACATGTCGAGAGCGCGGAACATTTTCTCCGGCGACAGAATCCCCTTGCTCCTCCCGAAATTCTCGGCGAAGCCGAACAGATTCGCTGCCGCGTCTCTGCAAATCTCCGCGAAAATCTTCTCGGAGGCGGAGGAGGAGAAAACGGCGTCGCACAGAGTCTGCTCGCCGGGGAAGACGGTTTTCACCACCACTCCGACCGCGTGCAGCCACCGCTTGATTTTCCCCTCCAGAACCTTCCACTCCATTTTCAGCATCTTCGATTGGCTCAATTTCTCGACCCCCAAATCGCACAGAGCCTCGTCGATCACCGATCGTCTAACGATCCGGTAAATGTCGACGCATTCCTTCCCGTAACCAGAGGCGATCATACACTCGGCTATACTCTTCAAATCCTCGACGACCATATCCGAAGCTCTCATCGTCGATTCCTCTTTCCGATTGGATGATAAAATGACATAAAGCTCTTTCTGGAGGCGCTTCATAGCCATCGGCATCAGATGGTTAGCTGTGATGAGTTTATCGGAGTTTGGATTGAGCTTGACGGAGTAGAGCATGGCCCGCTGCAGGCTCGCGACACCTCCCAGAAACATCTTGGCCTCTTTCCTGTCTTCGCCGGAAAAGAGGGACGAGAATCGATTGGTGTGGGTATCGTTGAAATCCCATTTCCGGATTATCGACTCGGCAGCTTCGATGTTTTCGTCGGTTATGGCCTCAGAGAAATCTTTGTGGAGGGAGATTGGATTCTTAGTATTGGTGCTCTTGTTCTTATTCTTATTAGTATGGTGTGAATTGGCAGTTGAAGAGCTACACAAGAAACGCTTCATTGTATGAGAGTGAGAGTATATATGATTGAGAGAGTTGTAGAAGGGTATATAGAGTGAGAGTGAAGTATATAATTGAGAGTTGAAGAAAGAGGGTATATATAGCACGGGGAAGATGATCTAAAGATGTCGAAATTCCCAAGTTCAAATGATTAATTATGTCAAACAATACATTTTATATTGATATTTTAGTAATGATTCTATTATCTCTAGATTATTATTCTTTTGAATTTTGGGTATTTATAAACTACTACTACTCCAGTACTTTTGAATTTTTCCTTTTTGTTTTTTTTAAACGTCAGTTTCATATAAGAAAATACAAAAATTGAGATTAATTAACTTTATATAAGAAAATACAAAAATTGAGATTAATTAACTTTATGAGTCCCAATAGTCCAATACAAATGTATGATATCAAACAATATAGTATAATCTTATTTTGATTGTTCCATATCAATTGTTAAAAATAATATAGAAAAATAATTGTTCCTATTTTTTATGTTAAAAGATATATAATTTAAAAATAATATTTTCTTAATTCTGTGTTCATCACTTGTGACTATTGTTAATGTAATATTAAAATAACGTATATTTTAATGTGTAGTACAGTAGTAGTGTAAAAATAAGGTATTTTAATTTGTAGTATTGTAAGAATAATATTTTTAATGTGTAGTTGAGTAAATAATATATTTTAATATTATAATTTCTCATTTTAAATAACAGTATTATTTAAGCGTGACACCTTGAAAGAAAAGTTAGAGACGAAAAAAGTACTGTATTGAATAAGGATAAAAGAAGCGAATTTTTAAAACGAAAAAGAAAAGATGAAAGGGATGGATTACACCGTTACTAATGTACAATAGTAATTAAAAGGAGAGTTTAGTCATTTCATTTGACCATCGCAAGAATATTGACTAGACCGGTCTTTTTTTCTTCTTCTCTATGTTTGACTCATATAGTGTGTTGTTTTACTCAGACTGCACTGTGTATATTTTGACTGTCAAAGTTAAAAAAGAACGAAAATTACTACAGTAATCAAATTCAACTCTTAGCGTATATAGTGACATTAACATTACTTTCAAGTTTCAAACATAGGAGTATATTAAAAGAATTAAATTAAATGAAAAAAATAAAGTATTTTTGGTCTACATAAAATATAGTTTGGCATTATTATATATGGAGTATACATTACAAAGAACTCAGAACTCTCAAGAAGTTTCGGAGAACACATTTAAGTGTTGAAGAACATTGTCACTTGTTTTTTTAAATAATTTTGAATAGTAAATCTCAAATCAATGTGGTTACGATCATTAAAAAAAACATAATTCACTACAAGAAAATTATAATTTAGAGACAAAACTATAGGTGACCAATTTCTTTTTATCTCTAATAACTACTATTATTGACAAAATTAAAATTAATTTGTCACTAAAAAAATTCTTATTTAATTGAATATCTAATATGATTAGGAGACAAAATAAATAAATAAATGACAAAAATATTTTTGTCTCTCAATATTTTTTATATCAAAATAAAAATTTGTTTCTAATACATTTATAATTTGTAATTTTACATTATATTATATGAAATTATTGTTTAAAATAACATGCCAAAATTATTTTATAATCATATTTGTGCTAGGTTCGGATAAACAATTCAATAGTGATTTTTTTTTTTTTGAATCAAATATAATCGGCATATTCATATTTGAATATGATTTTTTGAAAAACAAATAAAATAATATATATATATATATATATATATATATATATATATATATATATATATATATATATATATATATCAACTAGTACAAAACAAATAAAAAGTTAATTTTTTTTTTCCCTTCATCAACTTATTGTTATTTAATTAAATAAAATGTTTAATTTAGTTTTAGTGGAGTATTACTATTTTCTAAAATTCTCACCTTACTTTCAACACGTAGCAATCAATAAGTATAACTCCCACTCCCCACTCCCTACTCCTCTCTCTCCACTCCATCAATCAGACAATCACATTAAAAATATAATTAACACCTTTCTCCAATTCTGCTACCATTTTAGAATTCAATCAATTGTAACAAAGGGTGAGACTTACACATAAGTTTGATATACCGTTTGAATTTTGGTTTTCATACTAAAATCACTACGTTTTTTTTTCATACGAAAGTATTATATTTTATATAATATTAATACCCATTCATTAATTGTAAGCAGGTTGAAGATATTGAAGATGAAGATGATAGCTACGAGATGTTGTGAATCATGCATGAACTAAAAATAATGAACAAAAATTATGCTTCTTTTCTATTTAAATTTCAATTTTAATGTAATGTTTTAATTATTAAAATCGATTGTTGCTTGTGAGCATTGTTAGAGTTTTGATATTTTTTTTTTGTTATTCAATAAATTTATTATTTTTGTCATTTTTTCGTTATTTCAATTAAATCAATACAATTATTATTATTATTATTAAAATTAATTAATAAAGAATATTAGTTAATATCTCATTATTTTTTTAGTAACAAACTTATTTTGTCAATAATTTTTAAAAGTTTGTCATTAAAATATAACAATCATTCTTTTTTGGGTATTGTTAAAACATATTGTGACAAAATATAAGTGTATAGGAGACGAAATATTTTGTTTCAATTATTTTTGAGTGACTGAATTTATTTTTGTCATTAAAAACTATCTGCAACGCACTATAGGTAGGTGACAAATTCGGTGACAAACAATTTTAGTCCACTATTTTATTTAGTGACAAAATTAGTAGAATCAAAGACAAAACAAATTTGTCATTAAATTGATTTTTTCTTGTAGTGATTATACCCCATTAGTTTGTAGTGTAATATTTTTTAAATTTTACTTTCAACTAAATTATTAATTTAAAAATAAAATTTGGAAAACAATATTAATTTTTCACAAACATTAATTTTAATATTTATTTAAATTTTAAAAAATGAGTCAGATAAATTGAAAACAAATCATACCCTTAATAATGTTAATATAGAAAATCAAATGATAACATTCATTCGAATTAATATCACGCTTTAATTAATAAGTAAGTTTTTAAGGTTGTGAATATATTGACTGCATTATTTATTTTTCTTGTGTATGACTCACTTGTGGACTTGACTCATTTTATAAAGTTAGATTTGCATAATTTACTATAGATATATAAAAGATTTTGGATGAAAAAAATAAGCTGAAACACGAGTGTTACATACTACCTCAATGATACCGTACGTTCTTACGTTAAGATTTATATAACGGCCATCTAAAAATGAAAAAAATAAAATACATTAGAATAATATTTAATTCTACATTGAATATTTGAGTATATTACATAAATTTTCCAATGTTTGATCAACCTTTTGGACCTTGACGATAAAGTTTTCTGACTGCATAATTGACTCGAAACAAATAATAGAAACCTTGAATTGAAAAAAAAAAGTTGAATATTGATTTCTTATTATTGGATATAGCACGATTACATAGAGGTGTTAAACTTTATCATGCATTCATGTGACGACCATCCAGAATGACTGAAGAACTTGTATTTTCATTTCTTACATAGTTAAATGTCAGAAAAGTGATTAGTGTGAAATTCCCAAGTAAGTCAAAGTGTGATTTGATTTGATTTTGAAGTGATATCATTGTTATCGTGGTCGGGTTCAAGTGCACGCGGTGAAGAAGTGTAGTCGATTACACGAAAGTAAATTGTTGCGGCGGTACGCACGAACACATGTTTTATTTTGAATATCGATCTATGTTGACCGATAGAAGAGATGCTAATTCATTCGACTCTGATCTACAATTCTACATGTTCTTCCTGGGCAAAAACATCGAACATGTTTTATTTTGAATATCGATCTATGTTGACCGATAGAAGAGATGCTAATTCTACATGTTCTTCATGGGCAAAAACAAAGGTATATGCACCTAGATAAAGTTGGAACTCTAAAAGTATTGTATAGCCCAATGGGCTCTAGATATTATTATTAAAGGGTGAAGGTGAAAATACTTAATCTAGATTCTAGGCCCACTAAGACGCTGGAAGAAAATATCATAAAGAAAGAAGATTAACAAAATGGGAAAGAAAAATAAATTAGAAAAAGAGAGATCAAATAGATAATGAATACTGTAGATAATGAAGTACCTCCGTCCCAATAAATAATACACTGGTTGATTAGAAAAAATGTTAGAGGCTTTTTAATTTTTTGACTAAAAAATACTCCGTAAGAGGTAAAAGTGTATTTTTAAGTTAAAAAATTAAATAACTTTAAATAAAGTTTAAAAGGTAAGTGAAAAAAATATAAATAAAATTATATTTTAAAATTAATTAAATAAAATATTTGTTTTCATTTTAAAGGTATGTTTAGTTGAGACATAAAAAAAAATGAAAGTATGTCCATCTTTAATTAAACTCTTACGTTTTCAACTCTGCGTTTACTTTAATTTTAATTTACAATTTATTTTCAACATTTTTTTATTATTCAAAAACAACATTTTTTTTTTTATCACAACTTCACAGAAAGGTAAAACTTATTTCACTCACGGGCTTTCTTGATCTTGAATATATCTCAAACTGTTATGTTCGTTTGGAACAAAATCCTTCATCACGTGCACTTATTTGTCTCGAAGAGTTATCCTATAAGATTGTTTGTTTCTTAATTGTGTTGCAGAAGAAAAAAAAAAGTATAAAAATTAAGATGCAATATTGTAGAGAAGAACAAGTCACGTATAACTGGTCATAAATTACAACAATTTTGAACGGGTCACGACCTTTTAATTTAATATCCTAAATCATTTAAGGTATACAACAGTTGAAAATTTTCATTTTTTTATTAGTTAATTTGTTTGTTGAACAAAAATGACACGGAGTATTATTTATTTATTTTGTTGCAATTTCTTGGTGCACAATTAATAATTTAAATAATAATATCCGAAAGAGAATGTGTTTGGTCGAAGGAATTTGTTTTAAATTTTAATTATTAAACACGAACCGAAACCTCCAAAAAAAAATTGTTTTGACCTTGTCCGGTGTTTCCGAACTCCGTCCATTGTTATTTAATGTTAGACGCGGTCTGAATTCAACGAAAGAATCCTTAAGTGTAGGGATACGCTTCATATTTCTCACTATGGGTAGTATAGTAGTGTGTAGTGTGTATCCGTGTGGTTTTGATTTTGTTTTTCTCTGACCCTCATCATAATTCATAATACGATAGAATAGAAGTCATATTTTTGTTTCGCTATAATTTTACGTTTTACCATAAATTTTTACTTACGACGATTGAATAGAAATTATATACTCTCTAAATCAAGAAGTGTTTGTCAGATTTTTTTTTTCCATATAATTTACAAGGAAAGTTATCAAACACGAGAATAAGAAAGTATATATTTTTGTACTCTTTTCGTTACTATTTAATTAAAAAATAATTATTAGTATATACTCTCTCCGTTTTGGAATTTTTTCTATTGAGATGATCGAAAATGAAATTATGCATTAAAGTTAATTGATTTACGTAAAATGTTATAAAGAAAAATTAATTTTAATTTTTGTATTTTTTTTATAAAGTTGAGAGGATATAAAATACTCCCTCTATTTTAGAAAAATAAAATTATTTTTTTTGTAAAATACAAAAGAAATAATCATATATTTTTGAAAATTTTAATCATATTTTTTGAAGGAATAATTAATTATTACCCAAGTTTAGCAAAGTTTAATTCACACAAAAATACAACAACAACAAACAACAAAAAAAGATAGGTAATATTTTAATTTTAGAGTTGTGATTTGATTGAATCAAAAACTCACCAAATTTTAATGATTACTCGTTTTGAGAACATAATATGAGCCCACAAATAATCCAAAACTTTGGTCGTATTTCCCGACAAGTCAAGAACTATCTCTATATATACCCCTCATGCTCTTAACACTTAGAACCATCAACATTTCACACATCACTTTTTCAAACCATACTTTCATAACTAAAAAAAAATGAAGGACTCAATGTTTGTCTCTTCAACTCCCTCTCATCACCCTCCTAATCCCGTCCCTCCTCCGCCCGGCCGGAGCAACTTCTCCGAGGCCGTAATCGATGAAAATCTCGATTACGCGGAATCCGTAATCAGGCACTGGGACTACGACACTCAATTCTCGTCCCTTTTTGTCGGTACTGACAGAAAAGAGGCACGAGGGTTCCTCGAAGCAGTCGCTACCTTGCAGAGAGCAATGCACTACTACGTGAAGCTCAATCCCAATTCCGAGAAGCTCGTCAAAGCCAAGAATCTGATGCCACTCGCTATCAAGCGATTGGAGAAGGAGTTTTACGTCATTTTATCGTCCAACCGGAAGAATCTCGACTCCGAGTCGGTCTCGAGCCGCTCCTCGTCGAGATCAACCGCCTCCAATTTTTACGAAGATGAAGATGAAGACCCCACTCGAGGGGGGAGTCCGATATCTGAAGCCGAGAGAGCTTCAGATACGGATATGGCAATGACGGATTTGAAGAGCATTGCCGAATGTATGATTGCTTCCGGATACGGGAAAGAGTGTGTCGTTATTTATCGGCTTATTCGAAAGTCGATAGTCGACGAGACTCTCTACTATTTGGGGGTTGAGAAATTGAGCCATTCCAAAATGCAGAAGTTGGACTGGAAGGTTCTGGAAGCGAAATTGAAGAGCTGGGTACGGGCGGTCAGAACCGCCGTGAAGACGTTCTTCCACGGCGAGAGGATCCTGTGCGACGTCGTTTTCTCCTCCTCTGATAGAATCGCGGAATCCTGTTTCTCGGAGATTTCTCGGGACGCGGCCGTGAATTTATTCAGATTCGCGGAGAATTTCGGGAGGAGCAAGAAGGTTCTGTCGCCGGAGAAATTGTTCCGCGCGCTGGACATGTACGAGGCGATCGCCGACCTGTGGCCGGAGATTGAATCGATTTTCTCCCACGAGTCGCTGGCGGAGGTGAGATCGGGAGCGGCGGCGGCGCTGGCGAAATTAGGGGAGGCGGTTAGGGTTATGCTCGCCCAATTCGAGGCGGCGATTCAGAAGGACGCCTCGAAATCGACGGCCGGCGGCGGGGTACACCCGCTCACGCGCTACGTGATGAATTTCCTGGTGTTCCTCGCCGATTACAGCGGGGCGGTCGCTGACATCGTGACGGATTGGCCGTTGAACGGGGGGACTCCGTTGCCGGAATCCTATTTCTCCAGCCCCACCGCCGGAGTGGATCCGGCGGCGGATTCGATCACCGGGCGGCTGGCGTGGCTGATCCTCGTCCTCCTCTGCAAGCTCGACGGGAAGGCGGTGCAGTGCAACGACGTCGCTTTGTCCTATTTATTTTTGGCTAATAACCTAAACTACGT
Source organism: Euphrasia confusa (assembly GCA_954870475.1). Taxonomy (NCBI): domain Eukaryota; kingdom Viridiplantae; phylum Streptophyta; class Magnoliopsida; order Lamiales; family Orobanchaceae; genus Euphrasia; species Euphrasia confusa. The sequence continues at coordinate 13,078,994 of OX940965.1, forward strand.
CGTTTCGAAGGTTCGGAATTCGAATTTGGGGCTATTGATTGGAGTCGATTGGATCTGGAACCACCGGTCAAAGGTCAACAAGTACTTGGAAAACTACGAGAGGATGGGATGGAGCGGCGTGATCTCGTCGTTGCCGGAAGATCCGACGGCCGAGATTCCTGCGGCGGAGGCCGAGGAATGCTTCAGGAGATTCAATCGGAGTTTCGGGGATACGCACAAGAAGCAGAGCTCGTGGGTCATACCCGACCCGAAACTACGGGACGATGTGAAAGTGTCGCTAGCCAAAAAATTGGTTCCGGGTTATCGGGTATTCTACGAGAAGCATAGGGGGAAATACACGAGGGAATTGGGCGCGGAAGCGATTGTCAAATATGCCCCTGAGGATTTGAATAATTACTTGTCGGACTTATTTTTTGCGGCTGCCGGATCCGGTGGTAGCACGACGTCGTCGCATGGGACTTATGCTCTGTCGGCGGGCGGCGGTCGTTGATGGAAATCATCAGCGCGTGCGTAATTTGTATAGTTTGACACTCTCCTCGTGAATTCAATTGAAAAGGTTAAGGTGAAAGTACTGTGAAAAGTTTGACGAGAATGAATAAATTAAATTAAATTATTAAAATAAAATATTTTATTCACCAATATAAATTAAAAACTACTACTACTTGTTGTACCCCATTTTAACAAGACCCAATAAATTGGTCCACGAACAAGACCCTATAATCTGAGTAGAAATGATGCATAGACGCTAAACCTAGCAGACCATACTAAGCAGACCATGTTAGGCAACTAATAGCCTAACTCGCCGAGCTAGGCAGACTCTCCTAGGCAGCCCTGCCTAGCAGACTCTCCTAGGCAGCCCTGCCTAGCAGACCGAGCTAGGCAAACTCTCCTACCACGCCGAGCTAGGCAGTCCCGCCTAGCAGGCCAAGCTAGGCAGACTCTGCTAGGCAACTGACCACCTAACAGAATTATATAAAAGGAGAATAGACAGACTTGCCTACCACGCCGATGAAGATAACCGTGCTAGGAAGATGTGTGCCTACCAGATGCGCTGCCCAAAATGTAGCAAGGATGGAGGAAATGACTCTGTGGTTTGGTCACCCGAAGTTGCGCTAGGGAGGGCTATACTCGTAATTTGCATAGAATAAAGTCCAATAAGGAAAGAATAAAGCCCAATAAGGAAAGGCCCAATACCCAATAGAAACCCTAATTTTCTCTTCCTATAAATAGTAGATGAATTTTAATCATTTGAGATGGCCACACTCCCCAAAAACTTCATATATAATATTAAATGTTTTATCATATCTTCTTTAGCTTTTTGTTAGTCCAATCCTCGAAATATCTTTTTTATGTTCGGCGATTACCTTAACAGGATTTTTTTCGCCGTTAACAATTGGCGCTAGAAGGAGGGGGTGATCCTCGAGCGTTGGACGAGCAATTTAGAAGCTAAACAGTTCAAGAGATTAGGAGATCTGAAGTCTGAAATGAGTGGATGATAAAATCGTCAGCCTATCATGTTTGTCAAAGAGATGGAGCAAAATGGACGTTTGTAGAGATCACACAAGTCAAACCGCTGATTTGGGAGAATGGTAGAGAGATGTTCAACAATAGAGGCAAATCGTAATCTTCAAGAGAGAGGTAAGTCGTAATTTGCCTAACAGAGAGAAAAAAAAAAAAAAAGTCTGCTAGGCCTGGCATGCTAAGCGCTGCTTGTCGCCTAGCAGAGAAAAAAAAAAAAGTCTGCTAGGCCTGGCATGCTAAGCGCTGCTTGTCGCCTAGCAGAGAGAATAAAAGAATCTGCTAGGCCTGGCATGCTAAGCGCTGCTTGTCGCCTAGCAGAGAGAAAAAAAGAATCTGCTAGGCCTGGCATGCTAAGCGCTGCTTGTCGCCTAGCAGAGAGAAAAAAAGAGTCTGCTAGGCCTGGCATGCTAAGCGCTGCTTGTCGCCTAGCAGAGAGAATAAAAGAATCTGCTAGGCCTGGCATGCTAAGCGCTGCTTGTCGCCTAGCAGAGAGAATAAAAGAATCTGCTAGGCCTGGCATGCTAAGCGCTGCTTGTCGCCTAGCAGAGAGAAAAAAAAGAATCTGCTAGGCCTGGCATGCTAAGCGCTGCTTGTCGCCTAGCAGAGAGAAGAAAAGAATCTGCTAGGCCTGGCATGCTAAGCGCTGCTGGTCGCCTAGCAGAGAGAAAAAAAAGAATCTGCTAGGCCTGGCATGCTAAGCGCTGCTTGTCGCCTAGCAGAGAGAATAAAAGAATCTGCTAGGCCTGGCATGCTAAGCGCTGCTTGTCGCCTAGCATAGAGAAAAAAAGAGTCTGCTAGGCCTGGCATGCTAAGCGCTGCTTGTCGCCTAGCAGAGAGAATAAAAGAATCTGCTAGGCCTGGCATGCTAAGCGTTGCTTGTCGCCTAGCAGAGAGAAAAAAAAGAATCTGCTAGGCCTGGCATGCTAAGCGCTGCTTGTCGCCTAGCAGAGAGAAGAAAAGAATCTGCTAGGCCTGGCATGCTAAGCGCTGCTTGTCGCCTAGCAGAGAGATAAAAAGAGTCTGCTAGGCCTGGCATGCTAAGCGCTGCTTGTCGCCTAGCAGAGAGAATAAAAGAATCTGCTAGGCCTGGCATGCTAAGCGCTGCTTGTCGCCTAGCAGAGAGAAAAAAAGAGTCTGCTAGGCCTGGCATGCTAAGCGCTGCTTGTCGCCTAGCAGAGAGAATAAAAGAATCTGCTAGGCCTGGCATGCTAAGCGCTGCTTGTCGCCTAGCAGAAAGAAGAAAAGAATCTGCTAGGCCTGGCATGCTAAGCGCTGCTTGTCGCCTAGCAGAGAGAAAAAAAGAATCTGCTAGGCCTGGCATGCTAAGCGCTGCTTGTCGCCTAGCAGAGAGAAGAAAAGAATCTGCTAGGTTTGGCATGCTAAGCGCTGCTTGCCGCCTAGCAGAGAGAAAAATTAGTATTTTGGAGTAGAGTGAAACTCCTCCTAGGGCCTGCTAGGCCTAACCTGTATCATGTGGTTCTTATAATTTTTGCAAACAAATTACACTGGGGCATTTCAGGGAAATGCACCATGTTCGTCTAATACGTTGTAGAGCACGTGTTACGAGTTAGGCTGCCCGTCGAAAAAAAAAAAATAAAAAAAATATATATATATATAATAAAAATAATAATAATAATAAAAATAAAGAAAATCGAGGACGAATAAATTCCTTTCTCGTGCCGCAATGTTGGGCAGTCAATATACTACTTAACATAGCAAAGAAAAAGGCTCACTAAAGGTAGTCGACGAGTTTAACTAGTATCTACCAAACCAAAAAAGTTACGGCCAAGATAAAATTGCCTACGATGAATCGTGATAAGATAAGGAAGAGATACACACAGGGGCATTCGGCGAGCTCTGCTAGAGCACGCCTCATGCAAGGAGAAATCCAAAAGGAAAATCTGTTGCTGAAACAATACATAGACCGACGTGAATAGAACGTGCTAGGCCCCATTTTGGTGTGCTCGACATGAATGTGGTGACCAGAATTTGAAGACAGATAGGTCGAGCCCTGCGTGAAAGTCGAATTTAAAAAAATACATATGCGATAATCAAGTGAACACCATCCATTCTCAAATAAGCCTAACACAAGAACAAGTACGAACACGAAAAATTTGGTCTGCCCGACACCACCTAACAAGAGTCGAAATCGTTGGTCCACCTCCTAAATTGGAAATGATCGGTCATCGGTCGCTTATCACGACCCATTCGAGAAGAATCATATTTTTTCTTCTTAAAATGGAGTTTCTTGCCGGAATTAACCTTTCTGAAATCCCAAAAAGATTATTTCCGGGGGGCATTTGTTGTACCCCATTTTAGCAAGACCCAATAAATTGGTCCACGAACAAGGCCCTATAATCTGAGTAGAAATGATGCATAGACGCTAAACCTAGCAGACCATACTAAGCAGACCATGTTAGGCAACTAATAGCCTAACTCGCCGAGCTAGGCAGACTCTCCTAGGCAGCCCTGCCTAGCAGACCGAGCTAGGCAAACTCTCCTACCACGCCGAGCTAGGCAGCCCCGCCTAGCAGGCCAAGCTAGGCAGACTCTGCTAGGCAACTGACCACCTAACAGAATTATATAAAAGGAGAATAGACAGACTTGCCTACCACGCCGATGAAGATAACCGTGCTAGGAAGATGTGTGCCTACCAGATGCGCTGCCCAAAATGTAGCAAGGATGGAGGAAATGACTCTGTGGTTTGGTCACCCGAAGTTGCGCTAGGGAGGGCTATACTCGTAATTTGCATAGAATAAAGTCCAATAAGGAAAGAATAAAGCCCAATAAGGAAAGGCCCAATACCCAATAGAAACCCTAATTTTCTCTTCCTATAAATAGTAGATGAATTTTAATCATTTGAGATGGCCACACTCCCCAAAAACTTCATATATAATATTAAATGTTTTATCATATCTTCTTTAGCTTTTTGTTAGTCCAATCCTCGAAATATCTTTTTTATGTTCGGCGATTACCTTAACAGGATTTTTTTCGCCGTTAACACTACTTACATTAATAATGATTATATTCAAATACATTAATCTTGAAATAATCACGCTATATAATGATGTTCAAAATGCATTTGGTGATTTGTAAATTACCTATTGGGAAATTAGTGGTTTGAGTACATTTTATGATTTGATGTTCAAATTAAAATGCATTTGATGATTTGTACCCTCGAAATTACCTCTTGAATAATGTCCTTGATAAATGTCACGAGTATACATAAGTATTAATTTAGTGTGTTTATGTTCTTGAGGTTACTATAATAAACTTACAAAATATCAAAATTTTTGATTTGATGACCAAAAATTGTAAGATATAAGCGGGCATCTGTCTCGGTAGGTTAGACGTTTATGTCTTGACGATATAAACTATAGATTAATGAATGATCATTTGACTTAAATTAGAGACCAAAATAATTACATGTGCGAGTACGTATTAAATTTAAATATAGTTGAGAAAGAAGGCAAATTTAAAACATAACCAAGTCCAAGTAACTCAAAGTTTAAAAATATGTCCCACTTGTATACTTTCGAATTTCCGATTATTTAAATATTGTGAATCAAATTATAAAATTACAAACTAAAAAGTTTATTGTAATAAGCACACGAATTTAAGATGAGAGAGAGAAATGATTGATATAAATAAGCAAAAAAAAAATATTAACAGTTAATTACATACAAAAATTAATCTTTGTAGTTCCGTCGACTAAGAAGTGGTGCGAAATAAATGGTAAAAATTAATTAATCAAGAAGACTTGAATTCAAAACTATACGCTAAGAATAACAAAATAATTATGTGCCGATGCAATTTCACAAACATTGATATAAGAATGACTTATACTCGTCACTCAATAAATAAATTATTCAGCGCTTCTTGGGATATGTACGTGGCACATTTGGATTGGTTCAGCTCATATGGGAATGGAATCATATAGAATTGATTTACATATTTTTAGAGCACTCACAGTGGTAAAAATTGTGGAAGGATGGGGATGTGATGGGGCTGATGTGGCAAGAGGAGAGAGAGCAGTGGTAGAAAGGACGAAGGAAGGAGGAGGATTCCTTCTGTTTTGTGAAGCTCAAAAGGAGGGGAAGAAACCGAGGCAGTGGGCCAAATTTATTATCTTATTATTTTTTTTTAGATTTGGATGATTAATTAAAAGATCAATTTTTGTTTTTATATTTCTTTTTACTTTTTTTTACAAAATAATGTAAATAATAATATACAGTTTTTAAACTTTAAAATCTTGTTATTTTTTTTTATATCCCTATTTAATTTTTTTACATTTTTATCCAATACATATTTTTAAAATTTAATTAAAAATACATATTTAATACATATTTTGCTTTTCTCATTTTATTCATTTTTTGCACTATATAAAAAACTTTAATTATTTATTTTATAAAATTATAATAAAATTTATTGAATTAATTTTTTAATAGATATAAAATTTTGAGTAAAATAAAGTAAAAAATAGAATGTGATGTTGCCCCATTGTTGTGGAGTGTTTTTGTAAATGAAGGATGAATAAAGAAAAGTGATGTGGATGATAAATAATAGTGATGTGGAGGAGAGAGATAAAAAGAGATGAAGGATGAAATATTCATTAGTGTACATGGTCTTAGGACTATTAATTGTTGAGTTCCTATCACACGATAACAATTTGCAGTAGTTTTGATTTGAAATAGTCAATAATACAATACTGGGAAATGAAAGTCACATGCGCATATTATATTAAAATATACTTAATCACACATTGATTAGGTCTCGTTCTAAACGACGAAACAATTTACAAGAATTGATTAGGTCTCGTTCTAACTATATAGGATTAATAGAGTTTAATATGTATTGCATATTAGTATACTGTACTATGTTTCTGCCCTAAATAACATCTGCACCAAATATGTATTGCATTAACAAAAAGTTTCGTGTTCATATGACATAATAACTCCGTTTCATATGATCATTGTTTATATAGGAAATTGTCTTACACTCATTATAGATGGTACTCTAATTCACAAGTTAAAGGTTGTCAATAGTATTAAATAGTGTTTTCATACACTAATTTATTCAAAATTCGGGAGCCACCTCTGGTGAGTCTCACTCTTAATAAACGACGAGCACACATTTGATCGATCTACTTTGTTTCAATCCGTTTTTATTATTGTTTCTTAACTCAATCATGTTATTTCAAGTATTTTATCAGTTCAATTACTTTATGAAGACAACAACACTCTATGTAATAATTTCGTTGATTTTCACCGTTGAATCCGATTTTCAAAATTTTCAGCGCAGTCAAAACTCGTTGGAAGGTAATCATCGAGGGTTGATCGATATGTTTAATCGAATTTGAGAATGGATAGTATAGCCGTGGCGAGCAAATAGTAAGCTATGGATTGTTCGAGAGTCATCTTTGTTGACCGGACCCAGCAAACATATTGAACGAACCGAACAAATCAATTCAAACCATAGCGCCTGCAGCAGCTTCACCGCGTCTTCTTTGACTTTTCAGTCAACTATATGTTGTCCACTAAAATTTTCATCTTATATATACACATATCATATGCTCATCTTTCATTTCATAAGTCAAAATTTCATAAATAAAAATATCCAAAATTTTTATTCTCTCTAAAACTCCACACAACTTCTAAACAAACTTGTACACGTCAACAATGAAGGGCTCTTTGTTTTCCAGCTGGCACCATCATCATCGCAGTCACGGCTCTCCTTCTACCACGCCGCCGCACACCCGCCACACCTTCTCGGAGACCATGACGGACGAGAATCTCGACACGGCGGAAGCCGTAATCAGGAAGTGGGAGCTCGATCCCAAGCGTGAAAAATTCGCATCCCTCTTCGCCGACGACGACAGAGAAGAAGCCAAGAGATTCGTCGAAGCCGTGGCGGCGTTGCAATCCGCGATGCACTACTACGCGAAGCTCGGCTCCAGTTCCGAGCAGCTCGTCAGGGCTCAGAGCCTGATGACAATGGCTATCAAGCGCCTCGAGAAGGAGTTCTACGTCATCTTATCGTCTAATCGGAAGAATCTCGATTCCGAGTCGGTTTCCACCCGCTCGAGCAGGGCTTCGGCCAGATCTAGCGTTTCCGATTACTTTTACGAGGAAGGTTCCGAGGGGGAAGACAGCACGACGCCGTCCCGCACGCCGCCGCGCACTCCGACTCGACCTGGGAGTCCGATTTCGGAAGCGGAGAAAGCTTCCGATATGGCGATGGTGGATTTGAAGACTATTGCCGATTCTATGATTTCATCCGGCTACGGAAAAGAGTGCGTCGATATCTACAAGCTCATCCGGAAATCGATTGTCGACGAGACTCTCTACAATTTGGGGGTTGAAAAATTGAACCATTCTCAGATGCAGAAAATGGATTGGAAGGTTCTGGAAGTGAAAATCAGGAGCTGGCTGCACGCGCTCACCGTCGCCGTCAAAAGGCTCTTCCATGGCGAGAGGATTCTCTGCGACGTCGTTTTCTCCTCCTCGGAGAAAATTGCAGAGTCGTGTTTCACGGAGATTTCTCGCGACGCGGCTGTGAATCTCTTCCTTTTCGCCGAGAATTTGGGGAAGAGCAAGAAGATCTTCTCGCCGGAGAAGATGTTCCGCGCGCTCGACATGTACGAGGCGATCTCCGAGCTTTGGCCGGACCTCGAGGCCGTGTTTTCTCACGATTCGCTGTCGGCGGTGAGGTCGGGGGCGATGGCGGCGCTGACGAAGCTCGGGGAGGCGGTGAGGATCATGCTCGCCCAATTCGAGGCGGCGATTCAGAAGGACACCTCGAAATCGACCGCCGGAGGCGGCGTCCACCCCCTCACGCGCTACGTGATGAACTTCCTCGTTTTCCTAACCGATTACAGCGGGCCGGTTTCCGACATCGTGGTCGAACAGCCTACGGACGCGCGGAGCCCGTTGCCGGAATCCTTTTTCCTCAGTCCTACGGCAGGTGGCGGAGCCGATCTCTCGACGGCGGCGATCACCGAGCGGATGGCGTGGCTGATTCTCGTCGTCCTCTGTAAGCTCGACGCCAAAGCGGTGCTGTACAACGACGTAGCTCTGTCCTACTTGTTCTTGGCGAACAACCTGAACTACGTCGTTTCGAAGGTGAGGAATTCCAATTTGGGGCTTCTGATAGGGCTCGAGTGGATCTGGAAGAACCGGTCGAAGGTGACCCAGTACCTGGCCAACTACGAGAGGATGGGATGGAGCGAAGTGTTCTCCTCGCTGCCGGAGGATCCAGCGGCCGATATCTCTCCGGAGGAGGCGAGCGATCGGTTCAGACGGTTCAATCTGAGTTTCGAGGCGGCGTACAAGAAGCAGAGTTCATGGGTCTTACCCGACCCGAAGCTTCGAGACGAGGTGAAATTATCGCTGGCCAAAAAGATCGTCCCGGGTTATCGGGTATTTTACCAAAAGCATCGAGGAAATCTGACGAGGGGATTTGGGGAGGAGTCGATTGTCAGATATGCCCCTGATGATTTGGACAATTACTTGTCGGACTTGTTTTTCGGGACCGGCGGAGGTAGCACGACGACCTACGGTACTACGCATCGTGGAACGTCGTCGCGGGGTCATTGATAGTGACACCCAGCAAGTTGAAAGTGATTGGGCGGCCGGCCGGTCCTCCGCCGTTGATGTAAATATGATGAACTTTGTTTTAAATATATATGCAAGTTGTGTTGAAAAGGAGCCCATTTGATATTGAATATTGTGGAAAAGGCGAATACAATTTGGTGATTGAAACAAGGTTAGTAGTAATATTTTAATTAAATGAATCAATGAATTAATTAATTGATTATAGTACTCCATAATTTTGTTGGCTTTGACTGATTGTTTAGTAGTTAATATGGATAATGATGTACCTAACAAACTCAATAATTAGGGCCATGACTACTTCACTAAGTATGTAGTATATTTTTAATTCTTAATAAAAGAATTTCTCTTATATTAAATTTTGTCTGATCCTTTTATGAGTTTATCTCTTCTCTAGTATAGTATTGTGATATTTTCTTTTAACTATAATTTCATTACTTATAAATTTGTACAGTAATTAATTCATTCTATAAGAATCACAATGTTTTTAATATGTTTCAACCAAATTTTCTAATTTTGTACAAATATAATTATAAAGAATGAAATGAAAATTATTCTAATAATTTTAGTTACCAGAATATTGTGTTAAAAAATTGAAAAATAGAGTAATAGCATAAATTTATAAACAAAGGAACATAAATTAAGGGATACTACAAATTTTGATGGTTCACATAAACATCCATTCTATAAGAATCACAATGTTTTAAATATGTTTCGCCAAATCCTTATAATATATAATTCAGCTAGCAATTGTCCGAGGTGTCGTATATTTTCACCGTTTGATTTTTTTGTGTTCACACCTATTATTAAACAAGCACCGTTAGATTAAATTTGTGTTCACACTGGTCATTATTAATTATTATTTTTAGCGTAATTAATTAAAATTTTTAGCGTAATTAATTGAAACAATTATTTTTGATTAATTAGCGTAATTATTTATTTCTTTATATAATATAATTTTCATTTATATTTTCCTTAATATAATTCAATATTATTTTTAACATAATTAATTAGTGTAATTATTTTTAATTAATTAGACAATTATTTGAAATTAATTATTATTTTTAACTTAATTAATTAGGTAAAATAATAATTAATTACAAATAATTGCCTAATTAATTTAGCGTAATTAATTAGATAATTATTATTTTTAATTAATTAGTTCAATTATTTTTAAGTAATTAATTAGATAATTATTATTTTTAATTAATTAGCTCAATTATTTTTAATTAATTAGCGTAATTATTTATTTTTTTATTTATATAATATAATTTACATTAATAATATTATTTTTAGTGTAATTAATTAGCGTAATTATTTTTAATTAATTAATGCAATTATTTTTAATTGATTAGTGTAATTATTTCTTTCTTTCTTTATATAATATAATTTACATTTGTAATCTTCTTAATATAATAAATATTATTTTTAGTGTAATTAATTAGCGTAATTATTTTTAATTAATTAATATAATTATTTATTTTTTTATATAATAATATTTACATTTATAATCTCTTTAATATAATCTTCGTAAATATTACTTTGAAATATTCAAAATATAACATTTATTCCTTATTTATCTCCTTTAATTACGTTATGATAAGAGAGAATCTCCATTTGTTATTGATATATTTAATGGATAAATTAATTAATTTTTATTATACAAACAATAATAACGAAACTTAAGGGAATTCAAATTAGTTATATTTAAAAATAATAAATATTATCAAACCCTACTTCAAATCCGTGTCTTCACTCACTCCATACCTTTCACTTTTCATTTAACTATTTTTTTATTTGTTCATTGCTCACATTTATTTATTAACTTTTCATTTCAGCTTTTTTTATTCATACTCACATTTATTTATTTTTGTGCAGAGAGTTTTTTTTTTTTTTTTTTTTTTTTTTGTATTTTTTGTAGCTTTTACATTTCAGCTATTTTTTTTATTTGTTCATGCTCACATTTATTTATTTTTGTGCAGAACTCTATTTAAAAGTTTTGTTGTTTTTTTGTTTTTTTTTGTATTTTTGTACTAACTCTCACTTTTAATTTCAGCTATTTTTTTTATTTGTTCATTCTCACATTTATTTATTCAATTTTCATTTCCACTATTTTTTTATTTATTCATGCTCACATTTATTTATTTTTGTGCAGAGGGTAAGTTTTGTTCTTTTTTTTTTTTTGTATTTTTTGTACCCTTTTCATTTCAGTTAGTTTTTTTATTTGTTAAATCCTCACATTTAATTATTTTTGTGCAGAACTCTATATAAGTTTTGTTGTTTTTTTTTTTGTTTTTTTGTATTTTTTGCACTAACTCTTACTTTTATTTTCAGCTATTTTTTTATTTGTTCATGTTCACATTTATTTATTCAATTTTCATTTCAGCTATTTTTTTTATTCATGCTCATATTTATTTAATTTTGTGCAGAACTTTATATAAGTTTTGTTGTTTTTTTGTTCTTTTTTTTATTTTTTGTAGTCTTTTCATTTTAGCTATTTTTTTTATTTGTTCGCTTACATTTATTTATTTTTGTTGTTTTTTTGTATTTTTGAACTAACTCTCACTTTTAGTTTCAGCTATTTTTTTTTATTTGTTTATTCTCACATTTATTTATTTAATTTTAATTTCAGCTATTTTTTTTTATTTATTCATGCTCACATTTATTTATTTTTGTGCAGAGCTCTATTAAGTTTTGTTCTTTTTTTTTTTTTTTGTTTTTTTGTATTTTTTGTAGCATTTTCATTTCAGCTATTTTTTTTATTTGATCATGCTCACATTTATTTATTTTATGTAAGTTTTGTTGTTTTTTTTGTTTTTTTTGTATTTTTGCACTAACTCTCACTTCTATTTTTTTTATTTGTTCGTGATCACATTTATTTATTCAATTTTCATTTCAGTTATTTTTTTTATTTATTTATGCTCAAATTTATTTATTTTTGTGTTTGTTGTTTTTTTTTTGTTTTTTTGTATTTTTGTAGCCTTTTCATTTCAGCTATTTTTTTTATTTGTTCATGCTCACATTTATTTATTTTTTTGCAGGTGGGTAGTATTGTAGCGATCGCGTCAAAATTATTTGAAGGTGGGTAGTATTGTAGCGATCGCGTCAAAATTTTATTATTTTAGAAATTTAAAAATATAAACTTCAATTTAAAAATATTAAAGAACATAAAATTTAAATAAAAATAACATAAATAAAAATCTTTAATATTATCAGCTTCACAATTTAAATTAAAAGAACTATATTTTCAGATGTACATATAAGTAAGATAAGTAAACAAAGTAAATACATTTTCTACCTTAACAACAACTAAGTAATCCGAATAATTGAACCCTAATAATTCACCCCTCCTGAATCAAATCTTTTTTTTCACTGCAACCGTATCCTTATCTGCAGATGTCCCCCCCCCCCCCCCCCCCCCCCACTTGATAAAATTATTGATGAAAATTATTGACGCTTACCCCCTTCAACTCCATCTATAAATACAAAACACCATTCACTCTTCGCTGACACAAATAACCAGAACAAAAATTCCTCTTGCACTTATTCCTCTGCTTAAAAGACCAGCTTCCATACAACTCTCCTGCAGCTTAAGGTATCATACTCTCCTCCTCTCTTTTTGTACTTCTTACCTTCATAAAAATGGATAATATATATATATATATATATATATATATATATATATATATATATATATATATATGAACCTTTAATTGAGTATACTTTCAGAAAAATGACTAAAAACAAATTATACGTGATGTTCCTGGAAAACATATTTCAACCCTCTTTCCTCCTGTTTTAATGAAAATTTGTTGAAGCTAAACCTTTTCGATCGACTCGGTCGAAACCTTGCAGTAAACCCCTGCCTTTACCCCAACCGCTTACGACGACCCGATCTCCCTTTCATTCAACCAAAATCCTCCATAGAAAAACAGAGAGCTTAAGTTTGTTAGGAAGCCCGAAACACCTCTGCACCAGATTCGAGCCGAAAACCATAAACTCGCTGGAAGCCTCGACATCCCGTCCCTCAGCCCTACATCGAAGACCAGATCCACGACCATTCATATCAGCCCCGAACCACCCCGTTTAGTCCATGTCCTCCCTCCGAGAGCCAACGAACAAGCTCGAGGTCCTCCGAGAAATTCCGATCCGAAAACCCCTTTTATCCGAGCACCATCACCGATTCTTTTCGGTTACTCTCACACTCCGAGACACCCATCCCTCCTTAGATCGGGTCACAGCCATTGATGGAGAATTCTCGACCGAAGCCCTTGCCGGAGTCCGTTCGCTTCGCCCAAGCCGAAGTCGAGCCAAGCCTATGTTCAACACCCGCTCGGGTGCCTTCAATCCCCACCGTCCTAGGGTCGACTCGGCCATCGTCTCCCCTAGACAATACCTAATCCAGTAGGATATCGCCAGTTGACCAATTTCTTCCTCACGCCACCACCCTCCCTCTCTGTATGTCTGGATGTAGAAACAAAGAAAAATGGAATTTAGGAATTGGGGATATGCTGCCTCGTTTCTTTTTCCCAAAGGAGTGATGGGCCCTTCACCCCTAAATAATCCTAAGCCCAAACTCCTAAAATAATACCAAGCCCAACAACGTAAATCCTACTTAGCACATTTAAATAGCATACACATTTTAAATAAAACTTAAGCAAAAAAAAATATAATAATAATAATAATAATAGTGAAAATTAAATATTGAATAAATATGTGAAATTTTTATGTGTGGTTTAGGAGGCGTATCTATCGGAAAGTAAGGTTTTCGCACTTGTTCGACTACTATTTCACGCATCAAAAGGTAGGGTCTTTCTTATATCTCTTTTAATGTTGTAAATTTAAATGTGACGTACATGAACTGTTTTCGAGGCGACTGAACGATATTATGTTATAAGACCTGTGATCCCATGAGGGGTCAGTGACCGAACTAAGGGTCATCGGGGAGAGCCCGCTGTGTTTTATGTGCGCACCACATGTTTCAAGTATGTTATGTTTATCGTTAATGTCTTTCGCATTTGTGAACATGTTTTATGTGTGGTATGTTTGAATTATCGGCATTAGACTAGATATAGATTTTCTCTACTGAGTCGTTGAACTCACCCCTTCAACACACTGTTTTTAGGTACGAACGGGGATGCCAACGGAGGAGGCGACAGGACAATGGAATGAAAACCTCTTACAAGTATTACGGTTAATTTATCGTCTATTATATTATGCAGTATGAAAAACTTATGAATAAATTATTCGATTAACATTTAAACACCAAAATGATGAAGTGGTGTATTTTGTAAAAGATGCCTATGTTTTCTGAAAATTTAAGTAAAATATTGTATTTCGGTTACTATAAAATCTTATTATTTTACTATATTATTTAATGTAGTATTTCAAACTACTATTTGTACTAAAATTGTATTCTGTTTATTTTCTCCTAATTTATATTTGATAAATTTTAGAACTTAACCATAAAATAAATAAATGAGTATAGTATTTTTTTTTTACTACTAAATAATACTAGGTAGTATTCATAATTATAAATATTTTTAAAACTTACTATTTTTATTTCTTTTTAACTAAAACACTATAAATAAATTATAGTACTAATAAGTATATGAAAGTCGGGGCGTTACAGTATGGTATCAGAGCCCGAGTTTTTACGGTTCTGTAGACTCGCTCGGTTATATATATTATTTGTGTTGAAAAAGGTTTTCCATTTGTCCTCGTCCTTCCTTGCCGGCGTCCTCGAAAACCAAGGTATATGTATATATATGTATGTATATGTTTATGTGTGTGATTGATAATTTTTGTGTACATTGTTTTAGATGGTTAGACCCCGTGTGTCTGCAGTGAGGACTTTTCCTCCAGGTTGCGGCCCGAGTACGGTCATCCGTGTAATGACTATTTCCCCTACTGCTACCGTGTTTCAGACTAGCTTCATCAGCTACATCTACACTACCGAGGACACCATAGGGACATACCTGCTGAACAAGCACAAGTTGTGGCTCAGCGAGAAGGTGGTCCCCAACCCCCTTACCGGACCTGTTACCGGTTATGACGCAGCGAGGATGACCCTCGCCACACTCCCGAACCACTGGAAGCTGAGGGGTGACGCCTTGTGTCTACGCCTCTCAGAGGATGTCCAGGGGATTCCCTATCTCCTGCTCGACTATGGTAGGTTCACCGGTATGTTGGTTCAGGAGTGGCTCGCTAGCTTGGGCGAGCAGCTAGGGCTGATTCCTCCAGACATTGAGGAGGAGGATCCTGAGGAGGATCCCGAGGAGGATCCCGATACTTATCTCGAGGTGGATTCCGTGCGTGATCGAGCTGGTCCCTCTTCGAAGGGGGATGATGTGACAGTTATCGATTAGAGACGTATACTCTACATCGAGTTCTTCTAGATGCTATATATATATATATATATATGATATGTTAGTTTTCTGACACTACTGACCTATTTTGGTACTATATGTTTTGGTCATCGGATCGTACTAATTAAAACTATAGAAGCATATTGTAATATTAGGGGCTCGTATGCAATTTTATTATGCATATCGAAGATTTATATATATTTTGGTATTAAAAGTATTAAATCTCCTTGTGATATGAATTTAGGAAATGGCTACGAGACGTGGAAACGGGAATGGAGTAAGAAATGGAGTTGGGAATGGAAATCACACGACTGGAGGAGTACCGCACACGGTGGACCCAGCAACTGGAAATGTGACGAACATGACGTTTGCCGATTTCTTAAGCCATTTTCAGAACAATGGAAATGGGAACGAACGAGCAGTCGAGCAGTTTCGACACTATCATCCCCCAAGCTTTAATGGGCGAGATGGGCCACTGGCGGTAGAAGAGTGGTTTCGATCATTGGAAAGAATTTTCCGGATGATTAACTGCAACGACAAGCAAAAGATAATGTGTGCAACTTTCCAGATGGTCGAAGATGCAGACCATTGGTGGGAAGGAACCTGGAGAAACAAAACTCAACCGGAGAAAGATGTTTTCACCTGGGACGACTTCAAGAATGTCGTCATGGACAAGTACTTCCCACAGTCTGATAGGGATCGTAAGGAGACTGAATTTCTAACTCTCAGGCAAGAAAATCTGTCAGTTACAGATTATGAGAGGAAATTTAACCAGCTGAGTCGTTTTGCTCCCCACCTGGTGGATACGGACCCTAAGAAGTCCTTAAGGTTCCGCAGGGGGCTCCGACCACAACTAGCTGGCATCCTATCGGCTCAGGGTAATCTGGAGTACGCTGATATGGTAGGAAGAGCCCACGACGTGGAGGCAAGCTTGGGCATGGGAGAACCGAGACTCAAGCAGCCGATGGGCTATGAGAAACGAAAATGGCATGGAGATAACCAAGGCCATAACAAACAATTGAAAGCTGGAAAGGATTTCCGCTTTGGAGGTCCAAACAACCAGCAAGTGTGTCGTGAATGCGGGAGGAAGCATCAAGGAATATGCATCCGAGGTCAAGGAAAATGCTATAAGTGTCATCAGACTGGACATCATATTCGTGACTGCCCTCAGCATAACCAGAAGCCTGGTTTACCTCAAGGGCATAACATGGCAAGAGTTGGACAAACTGCGGGAGGGAATGCACGTATGTATGCGATGGCACACAACGATGCCGATAAAGATCCAGGAGTGATGACAGGTATGTTGAACGTTTCGAGGGTTCCTGCTTTTGTACTATTTGATACGGGTGCTTCACACTCGTTCGTATCTAGGAAATTTCACGACTTAGCGGGACTCCATAGTACTATAGTAGATAACCCACTAGAGGTTAGCATGCCTTCAGGAAGTACTATGTTAACAAACAAATTAACCAAGGAAATGGAGATTGACATTGAAGGTAAACGACTTACCGCTAATGCATACGTTATAGAGATGAAGGATTTTGACCTCATTCTTGGTATGGATTGGCTCGACAAGTGTCAAGCTAAAATACAATGCCGCGAACGTGAGATCACTTTCGCTCTACCTGGAGGGGGAAGTATCAATTACTACGGGGCAAAAGCCAAGCTAATGCCTCGAGTGATATCCGCATTAAAGGCGATGAAACTGATCCAGAAAGATTGTCAAGGCTATCTTGTTAGCTTTGTAGAAAAGCCAAACCCTGAAGTCTCGCCAACCGACGTACCAATTGTTCGAGAATTTTTAGACGTCTTTCCAGAAAACTTACCAGGAGTACCACCAAACCGACAAGTGGAATTCACGATCGATTTGATGCCGGGAGCAGCACCGATATCTAAAGCACCTTATCGTATGGCGCCAAAAGAGTTGCAGGAATTAAAAACACAAGTCCAAGAGTTATTGGACATAGGGTTCATCCAACCCAGTGTTTCTCCTTGGGGTGCACCGGTCCTCTTTGTGAAAAAGAAGGACGGATCACTTCGCATGTGTATCGATTACAGAGAACTGAATCGACTCACTGTGAAAAACAAGTACCCTCTACCAAGGATCGAAGACTTGTTCGACCAACTGCGTGGTTCGAGCACTTTCTCAAAGATCGACTTAAGATCAGGATATCACCAATTAAGGATTAAGGAAGGTGATATTCCAAAAACAGCATTTAGAACTCGTTATGGACATTACGAGTTCGTAGTAATGCCGTTTGGACTGAGTAACGCACCGGCTGTTTTTATGGACTTAATGAACAGAGTATTTCATCCGTATTTAGATAAGTTTGTCATAGTCTTCATTGATGACATTCTTATTTACTCCAAAAATCCCAGTGAACATGAAGAACACCTGCGCATTGTTCTAGAGACACTTCGTACAGAGAAGTTGTACGCAAAATTTGAAAAATGCGAATTTTGGATGGATAGAGTAGTATTCCTTGGACATATCGTCTCCGCTCAAGGAATCGAGGTTGATCCAAGTAAGATCGAAGCTGTGAAGGAATGGAATGCTCCCACAAATGCAGGAGAAGTACGTAGTTTCTTGGGTCTGGCAGGCTATTACCGGAGATTCATTGAAGGATTTTCAAAAATAGCTGCACCGATGACCCGATTAACGAGGAAAAACGAAAAATTTGTGTGGAATGAAGAATGCGAGAAAAGCTTCCTAACGCTGAAAAATAAGCTTACTACAGCACCAGTTCTGACTATTCCTGATCCGACAAAAGATTTTGTTGTTTACAGTGATGCGTCCAAGTATGGTTTAGGTTGTGTCCTGATGCAGCAAGGGAAGGTAGTTGCGTATGCTTCAAGACAACTCAGACCTCACGAAGTGAACTACCCTACACACGACCTGGAATTGGCGGCAGTCGTGCATGCTCTAAAGATTTGGCGACATTACTTATATGGAGGGAAGTGCGAGATTTTCACCGACCATAAAAGTTTGAAGTATTTATTTACTCAAAAGGAACTCAATATGAGACAAAGAAGGTGGTTGGAACTCGTAAAAGATTATGACTGCACCATTAGTTACCATCCAGGTAAAGCTAACGTGGTTGCTGATGCCTTAAGTCGTAAGGGTAAGTTGACAAATTTACTTTCCGGCCAAAGGAAATTGATTGAGGAATTTGCTAAGATGCAGATCGAGGTAGTGGTACCACCAGAAAATACTAAAATGATATTAGCAACTTTGACGCTACAACCGACGCTAAAGGAGAGGATCAGAGAAGCTCAATATCAAGATGTCTTTTTGAGGAAAATGCGAGAAAGAGCTCAAAAGAAGGATATTAAAGGATTCATTATCGCGAGCGACGACACCTTAACTTACGAAGGACGAATTTGTGTCCCTAAGGATGAGGAGCTGAGGAAAACAATAATGAGTGAAGCTCATTGCACTCCTTACACCGCACATCCTGGTGGGACCAAAATGTATCAAGATTTACGGTCCATGTTCTGGTGGAGAGCCATGAAAAGGGACATTGCATCTTTTGTCGAGAGATGTTTAGTGTGTCAGCAAGTGAAGGCTGAACACCAACGTCCATCTGGACTACTACGACCGTTAGAGATACCAGAATGGAAGTGGGAACACATTACTATGGATTTTGTAGTAGGTTTGCCACCGTCTACAAGGGGTAATAAAGCTGTTTGGGTCATAGTAGATCGATTAACGAAATCCGCCCACTTTTTACCCATCAAGATGACTTTCAGCATGGAACAGTATGCTCAGATCTACATTAGGGAAATTGTCAAGTTACATGGTGTGCCCGTCTCGATAGTTTCTGACAGAGACACCCGCTTTACCTCGAACTTTTGGAAAAGTTTACAGGGCGCTCTAGGAACAAAATTGAGGTTTAGTACCGCCTATCATCCTCAGACCGATGGACAATCTGAAAGAACGATCCAAATATTAGAAGACATGTTGAGAACATGCGTCCTCGACTTAGGTGGTCAGTGGGAGACACTCTTACCTTTAGTTGAGTTCGCATATAATAATAGTTACCAAGCGACAATTGGTATGGCACCGTACGAAGCCTTGTACGGAAGGAAATGCAGATCTCCCATATACTGGGATGAAATAGGAGAAAGAAAAATTTTAGGACCAGAGTTGGTCCAACAAACGGTTCAGCATATTGAAACCATTCGAAATCGGATCAAGATTGCGCAGGATAGGCAGAAGTCGTATGCTGATCGTCGAAGGAAGGAATTATGCTTCGAAGTTGGAGATAAAGTTTTTCTCAAAGTAGCACCGGTAAAGGGAGTTATAAGATTTGGAGAGAAAGGGAAATTGAAACCACGATTTATTGGACCGTTCGAAATTCTCAAACGAATCGGGGATCTTGCGTACGAGCTAGCCTTACCGCCAAGCCTGTCTGGGGTACATAATGTATTTCACGTATCCATGTTAAGGAAGTATGTACATGACCCGAGTCATGTCGTGAGTTACCAAGAACTGAATGTTAATAAAGATTTAACATACGAAGAAACTCCAGATGTTATCCTAGATCGGAAGGTCCATCGATTAAGGAATAAAGATGTTACTCTAATCAAGGTACAATGGAAACGTCACACCAAGAAAGAAGCTACATGGGAAAGAGAAGAAGAATTCCGTGCTAAATACCCAAATTTGTTCGCTACAGGTATGACTTCAATTTCGAGGACGAAATTATTTGAAGGTGGGTAGTATTGTAGCGATCGCGTCAAAATTTTATTATTTTAGAAATTTAAAAATATAAACTTCAATTTAAAAATATTAAAGAACATAAAATTTAAATAAAAATAACATAAATAAAAATCTTTAATATTATCAGCTTCACAATTTAAATTAAAAGAACTATATTTTCAGATGTACATATAAGTAAGATAAGTAAACAAAGTAAATACATTTTCTACCTTAACAACAACTAAGTAATCCGAATAATTGAACCCCAATAATTCACCCCTCCTGAATCAAATCTTTTTTTTCACTGCAACCGTATCCTTATCTGCAGATGTCCCCCCCCCCCCCCCCCCCCCACTTGATAAAATTATTGATGAAAATTATTGACGCTTACCCCCTTCAACTCCATCTATAAATACAAAACACCATTCACTCTTCGCTGACACAAATAACCAGAACAAAAATTCCTCTTGCACTTATTCCTCTGCTTAAAAGACCAGCTTCCATACAACTCTCCTGCAGCTTAAGGTATCATACTCTCCTCCTCTCTTTTTGTACTTCTTACCTTCATAAAAATGGATAATATATATATATATATATATATATATATATATATATATATATATATATATATGAACCTTTAATTGAGTATACTTTCAGAAAAATGACTAAAAACAAATTATACGTGATGTTCCTGGAAAACATATTTCAACCCTCTTTCCTCCTGTTTTAATGAAAATTTGTTGAAGCTAAACCTTTTCGATCGACTCGGTCGAAACCTTGCAGTAAACCCCTGCCTTTACCCCAACCGCTTACGACGACCCGATCTCCCTTTCATTCAACCAAAATCCTCCATAGAAAAACTGAGAGCTTAAGTTTGTTAGGAAGCCCGAAACACCTCTGCACCAGATTCGAGCCGAAAACCATAAACTCGCTGGAAGCCTCGACATCCCGTCCCTCAGCCCTACATCGAAGACCAGATCCACGACCATTCATATCAGCCCCGAACCACCCCGTTTAGTCCATGTCCTCCCTCCGAGAGCCAACGAACAAGCTCGAGGTCCTCCGAGAAATTCCGATCCGAAAACCCCTTTTATCCGAGCACCATCACCGATTCTTTTCGGTTACTCTCACACTCCGAGACACCCATCCCTCCTTAGATCGGGTCACAGCCATTGATGGAGAATTCTCGACCGAAGCCCTTGCCGGAGTCCGTTCGCTTCGCCCAAGCCGAAGTCGAGCCAAGCCTATGTTCAACACCCGCTCGGGTGCCTTCAATCCCCACCGTCCTAGGGTCGACTCGGCCATCGTCTCCCCTAGACAACACCTAATCCAGTAGGATATCGCCAGTTGACCAATTTCTTCCTCACGCCACCACCCTCCCTCTCTGTATGTCTGGATGTAGAAACAAAGAAAAATGGAATTTAGGAATTGGGGATATGCTGCCTCGTTTCTTTTTCCCAAAGGAGTGATGGGCCCTTCACCCCTAAATAATCCTAAGCCCAAACTCCTAAAATAATACCAAGCCCAACAACGTAAATCCTACTTAGCACATTTAAATAGCATACACATTTTAAATAAAACTTAAGCCAAAAAAAATATAATAATAATAATAATAATAATAGTGAAAATTAAATATTGAATAAATATGTGAAATTTTTATGTGTGGTTTAGGAGGCGTATCTATCGGAAAGTAAGGTTTTCGCACTTGTTCGACTACTATTTCACGCATCAAAAGGTAGGGTCTTTCTTATATCTCTTTTAATGTTGTAAATTTAAATGTGACGTACATGAACTGTTTTCGAGGCGACTGAACGATATTATGTTATAAGACCTGTGATCCCATGAGGGGTCAGTGACCGAACTAAGGGTCATCGGGGAGAGCCCGCTGTGTTTTATGTGCGCACCACATGTTTCAAGTATGTTATGTTTATCGTTAATGTCTTTCGCATTTGTGAACATGTTTTATGTGTGGTATGTTTGAATTATCGACATTAGACTAGATATAGATTTTCTCTACTGAGTCGTTGAACTCACCCCTTCAACACACTGTTTTTAGGTACGAACGGGGATGCCAACGGAGGAGGCGACAGGACAATGGAATGAAAACCTCTTACAAGTATTACGGTTAATTTATCGTCTATTATATTATGCAGTATGAAAAACTTATGAATAAATTATTCGATTAACATTTAAACACCAAAATGATGAAGTGGTGTATTTTGTAAAAGATGCCTATGTTTTCTGAAAATTTAAGTAAAATATTGTATTTCGGTTACTATAAAATCTTATTATTTTACTATATTATTTAATGTAGTATTTCAAACTACTATTTGTACTAAAATTGTATTCTGTTTATTTTCTCCTAATTTATATTTGATAAATTTTAGAACTTAACCATAAAATAAATAAATGAGTATAGTATTTTTTTTTACTACTAAATAATACTAGGTAGTATTCATAATTATAAATATTTTTAAAACTTACTATTTTTATTTCTTTTTAACTAAAACACTATAAATAAATTATAGTACTAATAAGTATATGAAAGTCGGGGCGTTACAGTGATCAAT
This sequence comes from Euphrasia confusa, assembly GCA_954870475.1. Lineage (NCBI taxonomy): Eukaryota > Viridiplantae > Streptophyta > Magnoliopsida > Lamiales > Orobanchaceae > Euphrasia > Euphrasia confusa. The sequence goes on from OX940965.1 coordinate 13,101,765, forward strand.
TGTGAGAAGGTGGGGGCTAGCTCGGTAGATTACGAGCGAACAGGCCATGAGGAAATAAGCTATCATGACCGCTAACTGATACACCGAACCGACCGAGAAGCCTCGCCCTGCTCGGTGGAATATGAACAAGCAGGGCCCAATCCGAACAGGGAAGCATACTCACCGGAGAACACGGCAGAAGGCGAGGTCGTCGAGGGATTCCGCATGGGCCGCGATAGTATAAATTTACGGCCCAAATTAGATTTCGGCCCAATACTCATTTTTGTAAACCCTAATTTGTATCTCTATAAATAGTAGGTATTGTACACGGATTATTTTAATCACACGCTTCCCGAAAAATTCGGACCGAGCTTGCTACGTGACCCACTTTACTCAATCCCCAAAATCTCTTTATTAGTTCGGTAGATATCGAGCAGGATTTTCTCACCGTTAACAGGATGCTTCTGTCGAACTAAGCAATAGTACTAGGATGATTGTAACACTACTTGATAATTATATTATCCACGCGAAAGTATTAGGAAGAAATAATTCTGGGGAAATGGTTTTTAATACTCAAATTGCTCTGACGCCCTCGAATACCAAATTTCAGTTTGCTTTCCAATGAAGACAATTTCCGATTATTATATCGTATGTCATGACTATTAATAAGAGTTAAGGTCAATCTTTGACAAATGTTGGAATATTTTTTAAGAAACCAGTATTTACGCACGATCAATTGTAGTTGTCTAGAGTAACCAACACAGCCGGGTTGAAGCTTTTGCTTTGTGACCAGCGTGGTCGTCTTACTGATAGAACAAATGTAGTGTATAAAGAAGTATTCCAGAATTTGTAATATGAATGTAATTTTCTTTATTATACTATTTCAATTAGATCATTTACTTAATATTTATTAATATTAAGGAGAAAGAGCACTACTCCGAGTAACAAAAAGTTAATTAAATACACGTGTATCGCACGGGTAGGATGACTAGTTCTTATAAATTTGTACAAATATAATTATAAAGAATGAAATGAAAATTATTCTAATAATTTTAGTTACGAAAATATTGTGTTAAAAAATTGAAAAATAGAGTAATAGCATAAATTTATATACAAAGAACCTAAATTAAGGGATAAGGATACTACTAATTTTGATGGTTTACGTAAACATCTAAATTTGTACAAATATAATTATAAAGAATGAAATGAAATTATTCTAATAATTTTAGTTACGAAAATATTGTGTTAAAAAATTTGAAAAATAGAGTAATAGCATAAATTTATATACAAGGAACATAAATTAAGGGATACTACTAGGATACTACTAATTTTGATGGTTCACATAAGCATCGCTAGTTTCTTTAGAATAAAATCGGCTAATTGAATTGAATAGATATGTACCGTACTAATTGATTTTTTTATAAAAATAATAATTATATATCTAAAATTATAATTGAATTGATTTTTTTTATAAAATTTTAAATATTTTTAAAAAAATATTAATAATATTGTAGTATTAACTAGATTATATATCTAAAATAATTAATTCAAATTATTTTTTTATTTATTTTATTTTTATTTATTTAAAAACAAACTTAATCAAGGTAAACTGAATTAAATATGAAATGAACTGTAAACTCGATTTTAATTTAATTCTGAAAATTTATAAAAATTAATTCAATTTAGTTAAAATAAATATATGTCATTATTAATTCAATTCAAACTATTTGATTTAATTTAAATATATTCAATTCAATTTAGTAGAATTCAATCTAAAATAATTTAAATTGATTTTTTTAGCAATGAAATTCATTATTATTCTACGTACAGTAGTAACAATTGAATGATTACAATTTTGACTTAAATCTTTGTGTGTTTTTTTCTTTTGCTTAAAGCCTTAAACAGTTAAACCTCCAGGTTCCAGCTACAGTTTCTCCTCCGCCCATCTATATCCGATCTGCTCTGAAAATCAGCACACCAACTCTTATACTTAATTCACTTCACAATCCCTAATTTTCACTTGTAAGCGGAGAATCAGAATACCAAGGAAAATGTCGGTGCAGGAATATCTGGACAAGCATTTGCTCCATCGGAAAATCGAGGACGCCGTTAACGCCTCCGTCAGGGCGAAATCGCCCGATCCTGTTCTCTTCATCTCCAACCACATGAAGAAATCCGTCCCCTCCGTCATCACCAACGTTAAAGCCAGGCAAATCCTCGACAGCAGAGGGATTCCAACTGTCGAAGTCGATCTGTACACCAGTAAAGGCTTCTTTCGCGCTGCCGCACCCAGCGGATCCTCATCTGCGATGTAAGCACTTTCGTCCCCGTCCGATCGATTTGATTACTGTTATTTTTCGCATAGTTTACATGTTAGAATTGTTTCTGTTTATCTTGTAGAATGGGCATAAGGCCCTATGTTGATCAATCAATCGCTCAAGGTTTTTGATAAGTTTTAACAGACAACGATTAAGACCTCTCATTCGGTAATTTATGAAACTTGATGAATCGACACGTTTAGGGCTTATCCGATGATGTAACTAATTAAATGTATTTGGATTGAACAACATTTTAGCTTGACTCATATATAGCGTGAATGGGTAGACAAATGTTCTTGAAGATGTGTGTCATTGTGGTATTCATAAGATTGTGAACAAAGTGGCTGTGTATAAATGTATGTGAGTTTCTAGAGAGAATATGTTTTAATTCCTACTGCAAGTTGTAATGGCTTCCCTGGGTTCGATTGTTCAAGAAACTAGTGTTATAGAATAACTATTTTTTAGAATGACAGTTTTAATAACATTTTTCAGAAATCTCTATGAAAATAGTGCATATAAGTAACGTAAATCAGAATTAGCTATAGTGCAAATTTAACACCATATAGTAGATACTTTGTCAATGATAATACTGGAATGACTAGAAAATCTCCATTTCAGAAATAATATTTTGGGCTTTTAGAGTATTGGACTTGGACTTAAAAAGCTGCGTTGAATTGTGAGTTCGTTTTGGTTTTAAATATAATGTCTGGTTTTAACACGCTGAAGCTTTAATTTGCACAACGGTTTCGTTTCTTATCTATTCTATTGTGAAATATATCAAATTAATCTTATCTCTGACATCTAAAATTTGATCCCCAAGTTGTATACATCAAAGTAAAAACACATTTTTTCTAATAGTTAAATGAATGATTCTTTCAAAAAGTGAACTGAAATAAAAAAAGAATGTAACATCCTTTTCCTTCTCTAAAAAACACCAGGTAGTAATAGGTATGATTCAGGATTTGGATTTTAAAGTCCATTGATATGTCTGGGTTTAGTAGAACCTTGACCAAATGTTGGAGATCCTTATAGCCAATTCTATATTAGTTCTGCATCAGAAAAAAGTAGAAGGAAAATAATTGCACGATAGAAGATGCATAGACCATCACATTTTTCCATTTTGAAGTATTATGGATTGTATGTGAAGTTTATCATGTGATCTTATATAAAGGTACGAGGCTATTGAATTGAGAGACGGCGACAAGGGAACCTATCTTGGGAATGGTGTGAGCAGAGCTGTTAAGAATGTTAATGAAAAAATATCTGAGGCTTTAATTGGTATGGATCCAACTCTTCAATTTCAAATTGATCAAGCAATGATAGACTTGGACAAGACAGAGAAGAAGGTAGAATTTTATGTTTTATTTGTGTCCTTTGATTGTCGGTGTGTGCATGCTAGAGATAAGAGGATGTTTGCTTGCATTTATATAAGAAATTTCCCTTTAACTATTTGGAAAAATATGAAATACATTTTACCCACATTTCTACAGAACCCTCACTTGTTTGCATTTCTGAGGCTTGTGGAAAATCTTATAAATTTAAATTGCCCGCTCGACCTATAGTTGCTTCTTGTTATTTATATTCACTGGTTTCTTTGAATAAGGTCTTCATTATTAATGTTCTATATGCTGATTCACCAACATGAATAAAATGACTATCCAGACGGAAATTAATCTCTTTCCATCCTGTAATATGATGTCATATGACTTACATCAAATGTAAATTGTACCAATATAATCTGATTGATTGGACAGAAATTGGAACCACTATTTAACTCTTTCATGTAACACTATTATCATTTCAGCAATAATTAATCTAGAAAAATTATAACCAATTCTTGTCATGCATAGTAAAATATAAATATAATATGTTTCATACTTATTGATAGGGTGACCTTGGGGCAAATGCAATCCTTGCAGTCTCAATGGCTGCTTGCAGAGCAGGGGCAGCTGAAAAGGAGGTATGACCCCCTACTTATTTAGCATCTCGTTTTTATAGACTACTGTTCTGAACCCGAATAAAAGTTCATTTGCCTTTGCAGGTTCCATTATACAAACACATTGCTGATCTTGCTGGCAAAGCAAATTACAGTCTTCCTGTCCCAGCTTTCACTCTCATAAGCGGTGGAAAACATGCTGGGAACAATCTAGCAATTCAAGTAAAGCAAACATTTCTGCTGATTCTCACAAATAGCTGTTTATGTAATTATTTGAATGGCTTGTCTCATTTTATAATAAAACCCAATCAACTAATTCTTGTGAATATTAGTTAATCTATGTCCTAGTCCCTTATTTCTTAAAAAGAATGTTGTTTGAATGCGTTATTAGACCAATCTCTCTATGTCAGTGAGAATTCTGTCTCCGTATTATCTGACCTTAATCTCTTGTTAAATGTCGTCAGGATATTATGATTCTTCCTGTTGGGACGATAAAATTTGAAGAGGCATTGCAAATAGGATCCGAGACTTATCATCATTTAAAGGTGAGTTTTCCAAGCTAAAGATACTCTTTACAAAGGTTTTAGTTCTATTCATATTTCAATTCTTCTTTACATTGCTGAAAACCTACTTATTTCAGTTACCTTTTTTATTAAGTTAAATTGAGATGTCATTTCGACACTTATAAATATGAAGTCACTCACTTGTATTTTGTGCCTAACTTAAATGACTCCAATTTTAGTAATTTCCCAGTTATAACCCTTAATGTATAAGTTGCAAAAATACTACATGCGGTGTGTTTTGTTTTTTTAGTGTTCTCAACACTAGAAAGTTGTGCGTTGACACCTCTAGAGTGAAGGTTTCGGTGTGCATACAATTAGTAATGCTTATTAAGAAACTTTTAGCAAATTGTCTATGTTTCGCTAAGTATGATATACTGTTGGACTTTCTGTAAGCTGTTTGTTTTATGGATTCTTAACTGAATCAGCTATCTTGCTTCCTTTGCATCAGGCTGTGATTACAGAAAAATATGGTTCACATGGATGTAATGTTGGAGAGGATGGTGGTTTTGCTCCAAATATATCCAGGCAAGTTTCTTCATTTCATCATAACTGTTGCGTCAATTAATGTCCTAATGTTTTGCACATGCAGCTTGAAAGAAGGCTTGGATTTTGTTAAGGAGGCCATTGAAAGGACAGGCCACAGCACAAAAATAAAGATAGCAATTGGTGTCGCTGCTACTGACTTTTGTATTGGTGACTTTCTGTCTTAAATTATCTCTCTTGCATGTTTTTTTATTTTTGTCTCTTCCTATAAGAGCCCTAGAAATATCTGCTTGCCTATTACGTGTTTTATTGTCGAAAAACTCATCTTTTACTTTTTTTTTATATTCACCATTAAGATCACTATTTAGACTTGACTATCGTATTAAGAGATATACAATCTGAAGATCAAAACCTTTCATTCTTTTTCTTTCACTGCTGTTTTAGCATTAGAATAATAATGGTTGACTTATTAAAAGGGTTTAATTTGTGGTAGTGGAAAGAGCAGAGTTTGTAATCAAGGGGAAACAGTTATGTTTCCAATCTTACAATGAATAGAAGAATATTAACGTGTTATTTACTAGTTGTAAAAAACAACATCAAATTTTATTTGATACTGTTGTGGCATAACATTTAAGCATTGCTTCAATTTATCTTTAGGATTTGTCACGCATCATGTAAAATTCAGTATTCGTTATGTTTTCTCAAATACATAGATCCATTGAATGTGTTGAAAGTAAACCCATTGCAAGCCTGATATGTTAACATGTCCAACCTTTGTTAAATTGTGTATATTGGCGAAGGGCTTTATGTGTGATTAAGCCATAACTTAGAGAATTCAGTTTTAGACTTTTAGTATAGATTAGCCATAAATTGGGTATGCTTGTAAGCAAGTTTTGTATTCATTTTATCAGTAGCATTTTTTTTTAAACATATTAACCCATGTTACCTAGGTGCATTTGTAAAACAAATTGTGTGTTCTGATTCGTTTGAACTTTGTAATATTTTGTTGGCTTGGTTTTAGGCAGTTGGAGATAAGATAATTATTTTTTCTTTTCCTTCTTATTCAGGTACCAAGTATGATTTGGATTACAAATCACCAAATAAATCAGGTCAAAATTTTAAGACAGGAGAGGACATGATTGATATATACAAAGAACTCTGTGAAGGTATACACAAATTCCTCATCTAGTTATATACAAAGAACAGTAAAATTGTAACTTAAATATCTCTTCAAGCTGTTCAGAGTCCTCTTAACTAATCCACATTTGAGTGCTCTTGCAGCCTACCCTATCGTGTCAATCGAAGACCCATTCGACAAGGAAGACTGGGAACATTCCAAGTACTTCACTAGCCTTGGAATTTGCCAGGTTTGTTTTTTATTTTTACTGCTGGATTTGGGTCGCAATGTATGTCCTTTAAAGTTAATTACAATCAAACTGTCCACCAAGAAAGCCTCCAATCTAAACGACCACAACTTCGATCAAGTAATACTTCGTTTATTTAAAAGGATGAGGTGATATCCTCGGGATTTAGGTTAGTAGGCTGCCTTTGGTTATTTACATGTTACTATCTGCAGTACTACAGGAATTTACTTCGATCATCTGTGAAATACAGAATACTGAAATCAATGGTAGATTAGATTTTGACTATTCCAAAGCATAGATCTAACCATTGTTGCTGAGTCACTGATCTTGATTTTTAGCATGATGGCTTCTTGAGTTCGATTTGACCTCAAACATCTATAATTCAGTGGCTTCTTGAATGTACTTCGCACAAAGCTAATATGATTAGAAATCAATTAACAAAAGGCAGGGAACAGAAAGTGGAAGGAACAAAGAAAGTAACAATTAAACAAATTAGAACATGAAAATAATGATGAAAAATGAAAAGAGTTATATTGTACACTTTTGAAAGAAGTTATGAAAGCGGCATCCCCATTGGGCCATGACAACCATTCTTTGTTTTGATAGTCTTTATGAAGATGAGGATCATAAACAGTAGTACAGTACACTATGAATAATTGAACATGTGACGAAGAAAAAAAATTCTCACACATCATTAACTAGCATGTGTCATAAGTAGCTACTAAACTCCTTCCTATGGTAGTGTCCTCTCTATGCACACTTAAAGTGAGGCTGAGATACCTTATGGTCACTTGCTTACTTTGACAGTCAAATTTTCCACCTTGTGCACATATAATCCTACTTGCAACTTAGTAGGACAAAAGAAGGATTGAAGGAAATAGTGTATCTGTTAATATATAATCTATTTCAATAGACGAGAAAGGGTTACTATTCAAGAATTCAACCTATTAGAAAGGATGAAACATTGTTTTACGACTTACGAGCCGTTTATGCCCTTATAATCTACTCAAGCAGGATATTTATTTAGTTTTCTCTATAACTCGCATATGCTATCTATCAAAATTTCTGGGGAAACTGACTAAAGGAAATAAATAGTGGTTTAATCAACTGCTGAAATAAAATTCTGTTGTGTGTGATGAAATTTGGATTGTATTTTTTGCGGTTGTGTGGTGGAAAGCAGATGATCTCTAAAATATTGTCTCTCTCTCAATAAAATATAGCTACTTGTTTCAGGTTGTAGGAGATGACTTGTTGACCTCAAATTATAAAAGAATTGAGAGAGCTGTGCAGGATGCAGCTTGCAATGCTCTTCTGCTCAAGGTACAATTATTTCTGATAAGTGATAACTCAAACTTTTAACAGATTTGAAATATCATGTTTCTACTGAACGTACTGTATTTGGCTTATTATATATGAAAAAAAAAACTCAAATGTTATTTTTACTGCTAGCAAATATGATCTGGCCTTTACTCCTCTCTGCTGTTAAATCCAGACCATTCATAAATATTCACTTCCCAGGCCTTACATCTATTGGTTAGATTCTGGTTGTTAAATATAATTTGTGTATGTAAATCTCTATTCTCTGTAGTTGGTAGAATATGTGGAGGGTGTGTTGTGTAGTCCACTGGTGTCCTGGTTACCAATAGCATTGCCGGTTTCTTTGTATCAAGCAGCCTCTGCTTAGTGATATTTCCATATATATATTCAATTGGAATTATCTTCCTCACAGCTTCCTTTTTCTCTTTTTACGAATTTCAGATCAACCAAGTGGGGACTGTAACTGAGGCCATTGAAGCAGTAAAGTTAGCTAAGGATGCAAACTGGGGTGTGGTCATATCTCAAAGAAGTGGGGAAAGTGAAGATTCTTTCTTAGCTGATTTAGCCGTTGGCCTTGCTGCTGGTCAGATTAAGGCAGGCGCACCTTGCCGTGGGGAGAGATTAGCCAAGTACAATCAGGTTCACATCTAACCATTTTCCAGACACTAATATCTTGCAAGTTAATTGGTTGAGCATGAAATATGAAAGCTGTTAATCTTGATTTTTTCGTTTTTACTAGCTCGCCTGATATACCTGCAATTTCATTTATTTCATATTCCAGTCCCTGGCATCTCCATTTATGCTTACCTTGAATGATGTGAGAATGCAAAAAGTAACAGCTGATTTCTTTATGTCTTTAGTTGCTCAGAATCGAAGAAGAGCTAGGGGACCAAGCGTTTTATGTTGGTGATGACTGGAGGCACTGCTGATCTGGTAGCTTCCAAAAGTTTTCTTCACTGTGATTTTCCCACTACAATCCAGTGACGAGGCAAGTTGCTCTCATATGCTTTCTACATCTGATATTCCAAGTTTTCTTACAATGCACACAATTAGTTTTTGAATCTAGTAGATTGTGAAGGGGGAGAGCTTAACATTTTTGAGATTAGAATATATTCGTGTTCTTGTGGTGATCGAGACAAGTTAGACTCAAAATCTGAACCCATAGCAGTAGTTTAGGAAAAGCTAAAAATTGATGCATAGTCAATTCAAGAATATATTAAAAGATCGTCTCTCTTGCCTTGACGAAGGGGACTCTAGCCAAATTTATGTGGCCAACCTGAGTAAACAGTAGGGACCAAATAACGATGTTGCCGAATCAGATCATCGTTAAATGAGATGCTTACGCATATTCTTGTAGCGACATGCCGACATGATTCTTTTCTTCGTTAGTGCACGAAGCAATTTTCACTTGAAATCACACACAACCTTAATTTTTTGTTTCTCTTCGATTAGTTTTGTGCCTGCAACGGCTCCGTCTGTGCAGTGGTCCACGCACGATTACTCCTACATGTTTGTGGTTGAAAATCCGTGTCCATGAAAGTTCGGCTATCATTAATATTAAAAATATCATAGTAGTAGTAGTAGTAGTAGTAGTAATAAATAATGTAGTGTGCGTATATTTATTTTAGTTAGCTATTATGCTGCTGTCAAAACAGTGCACTTATGTGACACATGAATGGCACGGTGATATGTATCGAAAACTCGACAGTTACAATATGAACTCGAGTTTACGATGCATATCACAAACACGAAAATTTGAAAATTTACACAGATCCCTCAATTATCATGATGATTTTTAGCCCCCACAAACACCTTGAAACAGTTCTATGGATACTTGTCTGATTTCTTGATTTAGAAAGATTACTCAAGGCTGATGGCGGCCCAGTAATTAAATGCAAAGTTTCAATGATAATACTTGCATAAATACTATTTTGGGATATATATCTAATTTAAACAGTTATAGTTCGTTTAAGATGGCTTTCACGAACACAACTGGCTGGCTTAATAAATGCTCAACAGCTCGTGATGAACCTAATAAGAAATCATCCCAATCAAAACTCTAATCTGAAATCTCTCTCGACAATCAACAGTCGATTTGAGAAGACATTGAAGCATATGAACAGCGAGTTGTGTACCTCGTAATACTTTTGCCTTCGCAACATTTTATCAAAGCATTGTAAAACCTCTCCATCCCTCCATAACTCCGTTTCCATTGATTTTGACCTCCTTCCACTTATGATGAAGCAGTGTTTTTGAATATTTGTAAATTTACGATTTTACCTCTCTCAATTATCCATGGAAAAGTAATTGATCCCTTCCTTCATCAATGTAATATGGCTATATATAGGTCTATTATTTTGGAAATCAATAATGTGTAAAAACACAGAAGATTCACCAAGTCTTTAAATTCCTATAAAAGGGTTTCAAAATTTTCATCAAATGTGGAGGCCGTTAGAGCTATCATTATTTCATACTACTCAGTACTCAAATCATCATTGCGTTTACTTTTTACCCTTTTTTTATTACTCCAAAACAATAAAAAAATAATCATTGCGTTTACTTTAAATTTGGAGTCAATGTTTCAACTACTTCTAACACAAATCACTTTCGCTTGGGCCAACCATAAATGTGGTGCTTTAAATTCTGTCACGTAAACAGTTGTTTCATTTCCGAAAAAATAAAATTGGTAACGACAAATCCTATGACTAATTGACTAGTGACAGTAACCAAATTGGTTAATGTCATTTCACCATGTTTTTCTTAAACTATACTTTTAATATTTTAAAATTTAATACTACTACTCCGTACTATTTTTTTTTTCTCAATTTTGATATTCACATCCATGGATTCCTGCTTCTAGTTGACACAATACCGAACGGAGCAAACGAACGACAGATAGATAGGAACACCAATACGAACACAACACAATCCATACATGAAAAGAAAGCTTTATGATTTCCATTTTGAGCGTTTACAAAATCGGAAATCCCATTAGTGAAGTCACGCACACACACTTGATGAGTTATCGTGTGGTCGTTGAGAGATACAATTATAGTGTTATAAATACCAATATGAACTCTCACATGCATGACCAACTTGCTCCATCTGCATTATTGTACACTCTCCAAACTTTTTTTTTTTTTTGCTTTAACAACAATTATAAGTAACACAACCATTTTTATTCATCCTTACCTCAAAACAAACACACAAAACACAACCACAAATCATGGTGCAACAATACCTAATCCCTTTCATGGTTTCCTATTTTCTCCTCCCTCTCCTCTACATCATCTACCGGTTCCTCGACCGCCGGCGGCACGGCCACTGCTACATGCTCGACTACGAGTGCTACAAGCCCATCCCCGACTACAAACTCAGCACCAAATTCTCCGGCGAGATCATCCTCCGCAACAAGCACCTCGGCGTAAACGAGTACCAATTCCTCCTCAAGGCCATCGTGAGCTCCGGCATAGGCGAGGAAACCTACGCCCCCAAGATGGTCTTCGACGGCCGCGAGTCCTCCCCTACTCTCTCCGACGGCCTAGTCGAGATGGACGAGTTCTTCCACGACAGCATCGGGAAGCTCCTCCTCCGCACCGGAGTCAACCCTTCCGAGATCGACGTCCTCGTGGTCAACATCTCCATGCTCGCCACCGCCCCTTCCCTCTCCTCCCGGATCGTCAACTTCTACAAGATGCGAGAAGACGTCAAGGTCTACAACCTCACCGGGATGGGCTGCAGCGCGAGCCTCGTCTCGATCGACGTGATCCGGAGCGTGTTCAAGGCCCGGCCCAACACGAAAGCCCTAATGGTCACGTCCGAGTCTCTCAGCTTGAGTTGGTACTCCGGAAACAATCGATCGATGATCCTCGCCAATTGCCTATTCCGGACGGGGGGATGTGTAGCCCTCCTCACGAACGAGCCGAGCTTAAAAAAAAAGGCGATGATGAAGCTCGAGTGTCTCGTCCGGACTCACCACGGAGCGAAGGACGAGTCGTATGGGTGTTGCACGCAGAAGGAGGACGAGAAAGGGTTCGTAGGGTTTCACCTCGGGAAGGATTTACCGAAGGCCGCCACGCGGGCGTTCGTCGATAATTTAAAGGTGATGGCGCCGAAGATCCTCCCCGTCCGAGAGCTCGCTCGATTCTCGGCCGAAACCCTAATGAGGAAAGTGAGGGGAAAGGGGTCGAAGAAGCCGACTATAAACTTCAAGACGGGGGTGGATCATTTTTGCTTGCACACGGGGGGGAAGGCGGTGATAGACGCGATAGGGGAGAGTTTAGGGTTGAGCGAGTACGATGTGGAGCCCGCGAGGATGACTTTGCATAGGTTCGGGAATACGTCGGCTAGTAGCTTGTGGTATGTGTTGGCGTATATGGAGGCGAAGAGGAGGTTGAGGAAAGGGGAGAAGGTTTTTATGATAAGTTTTGGGGCTGGTTTTAAGTGTAACAGCTGCATGTGGGAGGTGATGAGAGATTTGGAAGGGAGGAATAATGTGTGGGGTGATTGTATCGACGGGTATCCGAAAAAGAATCTGGCGAATCCGTTCTTGGAGAAGTTTGGGTGGATACATAACGAGGATCCAGAGACTTACGTCGTGCCCGATGATTATGAAATACCCGATTGAGTATACGACGAGACGAATGTATACGGAAGAAGATACACATATACTATATGTTTTATACGTACGATTTGATTTTGTTCTTGTTGTTTAATTATATTTGGATTGAAATGTGTAGTCCTTATTTAATGGAAGAAAGAAATTGTTATGGATACATATATATTTATATCAGTTTTTGCGGCTATTAATATTGAATGTGGATGCGTCGAACAAACATACACTATATAAGTTTCAAATTATTCACCTAGCTATAAATGTACGTTTAATGCAAGTGCTCTTATAGAATGCGTACATGGCTAGTACCACGTAATGTATAGTACAACCAAATTAAAATAACTCCCAAAAGTCTTTACATCGTTTAATTTTTTCGCCGCAATATATATGCAAGTGCTCGTATGGTATGATAATGTATTTTGAATAGTGAAAGAGATGACCACATCCCTCCCGAACCCCCTGCACACCGAGACCGAGACCAACAAATGTCAAACTTGGAATCCATGCATCTCGGGAACAAAAGATGCCCTGTCTTTAAGAATAATAAATGGATTGATACTGAGCCAATTCATGTAATCAAATATTGATGAAACTTAAACCAAACTCAGAGTAGAAGTGATAAAACTAAAAAAACAAATTAAATGCTGAGAAAGATAAAGTAATAGAGCCTATGATTAGATCGCCCGAGCCCCTTACTGCTAACAAAGATTCTAAGCCTACATCCTACCCGGCTTCCCATCAAAACCTTTCTTTTCTACGGCTACGCTTTCTTCTCTTGTGAAATTTCTATAGGGGTCAACTGTTAAAGTGAAGAATCTATTTGAATTAGCCTCTCCTTGAAGCAGGAATTAGTTATCCGGGGAATGAGTCTTCGGTGGGAAAGGATGTCCATCTAATACAGGTACAAGTATAAGCAAATGTTGATCAATCCATGAGGCAACAACAACATTAAACAATGAATTAATGCACATGCAACAAAAGTTAGTTACTAGTATATGGCAAAGAAAGCCAACTGTAAAAACTTCAATTGCAACACGTGCTCCAAGTTAGTTATGGAATATATTTTTTGAATATGCATTTTATGTCAAATATCTTAATACCCCGATTTTTATTCGTGCTACGTATCATTGTTCCCATATCAAGTGTCTCACTAAATCGATGACGTATCATACGTCAAACCAAATTCTATGATGATCCATGTAGTACAAGCGCTCCAAACTCACTCATTTCTTGTTCTTAACCCAAATCATAATCTTCAATTTATTCTCTTCATTCTATTGAAACTTAATTATATATATATAAACACATCAATCAAAAATAAAATTTTAAATTCTACAGTTATTTTAATTTATCCTAAAATTTAAGTTATACTATGTATTTATATATATGGGGTTATAACATTTTATACTATTTTCTTTATAAATATAAAATAAATTCTATATTTTTATACCTAACATGTAGAAAGAGGTACAAACTGCATTAGAGCTCTTACATCATGTTTTTTTATATTCTAGTTTTTGTAATACTCTAATGTGATAAAGTATTTTTAAATAATTGTACAAGAGATTTTGACATCCGAGTTCCTAAAGTTTCCTATTCCGTGCAAAAGTGGTGAGAAACTTACATTTCTCCCGAATATTGGAGAAGCACTTGCAAAGATGAGTGTGTGCGTGTTTCAAAATTAGTAAAGTATAAGTTTAATAAGTTTACAAAAATCATTTATTGATATTTTATTTTATTTTTCAACATGAAAATTAATTGTTTATGTAAAGTATTATATAGGGATTGTAATTATAAAATGGGTTATTTTGGATAAGGGATAATTTTTTATGTTTGTTTAAGATTAAAGGACCCATCTTTTCTTAATTATTTATCAGGGAATAAAATGTAATTAAAAACAAAAAACAAAAAACATGCGGTGGAAAACAAATAAAAAAGCGGTTAACAAATGCAGTTAATACCTTTGATTATAATTATAACTTTAGCAATACTCTAATTAATACAAAATTTACAAACACTAAATTTTAAAAAATATTTTATGAGGTATTACATGTAATTTAATAAATTGTAATACCCCTTTTCCAAAATAGTTCTTATAAAATACTAAATATAGAGAATTGAATTAAGAAAGAGAGGTGGACTTAGTAAAGTTTGAATCGTAAATAAATTCAACTAAGTTTAATAAGTTTATAAAAATCATTTATTGATATTCTATAATTTTGAATGCTTATTAATAATAATAATAATAATTTAGTTATTATTATTAGGGAAAAATCATTAGATAAACTCTATTTACCATGCTCCACACATTTATTGATGTTGAGATTTACTAGTAAAGATTAGTTTTATACTCCACACATTTATTGATGTTGAGATTAATTTACTCGTAAAGATTAGTTTTACTCTGATGTTTAGGATTTTTGTTAGAATATCCCTACTTTTTACTAAAGTCATCTATCTCGTCTCGTCGTAGCTTTTATTCTAACAATTCTATCTAATTAGGGATTTACGATTTCTTTATTTTCAGCTTTGAATTTGATCCAAAGTTTGTGGGAGAAGGACCCACCCTCAACAATATTTTGGAGTTCAACTAGTCGAACACATTCTCTAACACTCAAGATCTTATCGAGAACATTCTGAATGCGGGGATTTACGATTTCTTTATTTTCAGCTTTGAATTTGATCCAAAGTTTGTGGGAGAAGGACCCACCCTCAACAATATTTTGGAGTTCAACTAGTCGAACACATTCTCTAACACTCAAGATCTTATCGAGAACATTCTGAATGCGGTGGATTACTTGCACAGTATGCACAGTATCGATTTTGTACACTTATGTGATAGGTATTTGTTCTCACAAGATAACGGGACTGTGAGCGTAAGATTTTGGTTGATTGCATTCCCGTTGGTAAATTTTATCATTCGAAATGTGATTGGGTATTCTTCTGATGATGGTCCAATGCGTTTTATAATGAGTAATTACACCTCCACAAATAATTCACACATGTAATTTGATGAATGATCCTTAATATTCAACCTAAGTTTAATAAGTTTATAAAAATCATTTTTTGATATTCCATAATTTTGAATGCTTATTAATATTTATAATAATAATAATAGTAATTTATTATTATTATTAATCTAAAAATCATTAGATAAACTCTATTTACTATGCTCCACACATTTTGGTTTGCTATAAATTTATAAAAATCATTTATTGATATTCCATAATTTTGAATGTTTGTTAATATTTATAATAATAATAATAGTAATTTATTATTATTATTATTAAGGTAAAAATCATTAGATAAACTCTATTTACCATGTTATTTTTGTTTGTTGCTTCACACAATTTATAATAATAATAATAATAGTAATTTATTATTATTATTAGGGTAAAAATTATAAGATAAACTCTATTTATCATGCTCTACACAATTTTGGTTTGATTTTGGTTGCCTTCAGGCTTCAACAGATTTCAAGATCTCTTGATTAGATTTTATTATTCAAAATCTCTTAGATTTCAAGATCTCTTGATTAGATTTTATTATTCAAAATCTCTTATAATTATGTGAGATTTCTATGGATTTGATTAAAACATTAATAAAAATAATAAAATTTATATATATATATATATATATATATATATATATATATATATATATATATATATATATATATATATATAGATCTTTTGATTATTTAAATATTTATATATATATTTCTTACTCATTTCCCCGTCTCTTTTGAAGCAGACTTATTTGTTTACTATAGATGTAGATAGAAGATTTGTTTTGATTATTTAAATATTTATATATTACTTACTAATTTCCCGTCTCTTTTGAAGTTGTTTGGCAGGAGCTCGTCCATGAGAGAGCAACATATCGATTATTATTGGGATGCTTCAGACCATGGTTCAACACAATGCAGCTATTCAGCATAAAGCGAGTAGCAACCAGGTCCTTAGCAAACTCTGGCGGCAACAAATCACTGCGGCTGTCACTTTTATTTAAAACAGGATAATCTATTATTGTTTAAAAACATTCTCTCAATAATAATTTATTATTATTATTAAGGTAAAAATCATTAGATAAACTCTATTTACCATGCTGATTTTTGTTTGTTGCTTCACACAATTTATAATAATAATAATAATAGTAATTTATTATTATTATTAGGGTAAAAATTATTAGATAAACTCTATTTATCATGCTCTACACAATTTTGGTTTGATTTTGGTTGCCTCGAGGCTTCAATTAGATTTCAAGATCTCTTGATTAGATTTTATTATTCAAAATCTCTTATAATTATGTGAGATTTCTATGGATTTGATTAAAATATTAATAAAAATAATATATATATATATATATATTAATGAAATAAATTATTAAAAATAATAAAATTTGGAAAATTATATTAAAAATTATAATTTTTTAATTAGCTAAATTATTATTAAAAATAATAAAACTTGAAAAATTATATTAAAAAAATAAAAAATAGAGTTTGAAATTAATGATGAAAAGAGTAAATAACAAAAAGAATGAGAAGTAGAAAAAAAATCAAATGTTTCACACTATTTAATATTTATAAACAACAATCGTACTAATTGATAATGTGATTATTCTAATTCTTTTGAAATAAAATTTGAAAATTTTAGAAAATATTCATTATTTGAATAATTTAAATATATATGTATGTATATGTATTTCACACAATATTACAATATCAAATATATTTAATTAATTACTTATACTGTAGTTATTTTTGAATACGTATATTTTGAAGATTATTTTATTATTATTTGATCATATTTTTTTTTATAAAAAATGATAAAAAAAATGAGAATAGTAATAGGGAATAATAATGTATATTTTTAATTGATGTTTCTTTTTTGTAAATTAGTTGGATTGATATTTTTATATATAAGTAATTCATATGCATATGGATCAATAGTTATAATCAATTAAAGTCTATGTAAATAAATAAATAAAACTAAGTCAAACTCTACGTAAACTCTATGAATTTTCTAAATCCACATTTTTTAAACAAACTTTTTAAAATCTAAAAAAATTCAATGAAATTTAAATCGAAGGTATAAAATCTAAAAAAAATCTCCGACATTTGTCCGCTGAGTTTTGTCATAATGTTGCTTCCAACCTTGTAGTTGCAACTTGCAAGATACTTTTATTTCTTCTTTTTATGCGTATGCCGATTTTTTTACGTCCATATCTAGCTACTGATACTCCAAAATCAAATAGAGGTATTCCATGAACGTCTTAGAGTGATAATAAGAGGCATAATGCAGAATTATTTGGTTTCGTTTCAGTCTACACTCTTTATTGGTGTGTTTGGAACTTGAGGAGAAAAGTCGATTTCATGTGTCCAAATGATGCTCTTATTAGAATTCCGTAGCAACGATTCGATGGTTATTTCAACTTTGTGGCAACTGATCTTGCTCATAGCATTCGTGGGAACAAACTAAAATCCTTATGGGAAAGTTTTATTTTTCCCCATAGAAAGCGGAAGGTATAATTGCTTCATTATAAAATAGTCATACTCCATGCAATTTTGGTTCGCCTCCAGGCTTCAAACAATTAGATAAACTTGATTTTGATTTATCATGCTCCACAGTTTTAGTTCATCGTTGAGGCTTTACTTCGTTACTTGTTTTCACGGGGAAATGAGATTGTTGACCGGGAAATAGTTAGTGTTTAACGTGATGAAAGTACAATTACAACCATTCATTTAAAAAACATATTGGATTTATCATGTTTTTTTTCTTGCAAATTGAAGATACAAGGGAAACGTAAGAGAAGTAAAGACTTTATAAAAAAAAAATGTCTTAAGTGTCTTTTGTTTTTATTTTGATTTGTACTATTTACAGTGACCCGAAATCTACCGATCTTGAATCATCTGCGGCCACCGAGCTTCTACTCAGCCCTCTATTGTGGAAGCCCAAAGACAGACTATAGTAAGACTAAGGTAGAGACGTTTAATATTATCATGACCCAACATCTCAATCATCCCCTTATAGCAGCCGTTAATAATATCAATTTTGTCGTATAAGTTGGTTCTGATTGGGACCATCTATTGTCCGCGGCTTAAGAGGTTTGAAGGTTGAGAAGACATGTATACCTATTGGCCAAGGAGCCGGAGACGCAAATCAAGGTGGACCTAGTAGACTAGAATAAGTCTTGGGTGCGTGGGCTGCATCCACTTTCTTGGTCAAAATTAGAAACTACATAGTCCACAGTATACTAGTATATCTTGTTCTGATGTTGTCGGTTGTCCAAAATGTTCCAGATGGGCTGCCAACTTTATTCAAACCTCCCATGGGTGAGTTTAACGGCTTAGAGTTTCTACAAACCATCGATGTAAACATCGCTAAAGCCTTTGATATACATCTCCGCCATAATCCCTTCTTTCTTATATATATATCTTGTAATTGTACTTTCATCACGTTAAACACTAACTAAACACTGCTTCATTATAAAATAGTCTTAAAACTTTAAGTTTTAATTATAGTCGTTATTTAGTCCTCTCATCCGTTTTATGTTAAGGATGAAAATTAACTTTTAAAATATAAATTCATTCTGAATGACTCAAGTTGATTATTTTTACGGATTTTTCATTCTAAATGCAATACGATGTATGGGTAAAATATAATTAAGCAGTAGCACTGCTCGTACGGTTTTGGTTATTTACGAGATGTAAACTACAAAGTCACTCGCACGTTTTGAATTTTGTGAATCACACCCATTGACATTTGGGGAGTTAATTAGTCAAGCTTTAAGGATAGTTTTTGTAATCTAGTAAATTGATCGCCACGTGAAAGCGATGACTTTTTCTCCCCCATAGATCTCACATCTCACGCATGAACACTTGAGGAACTTGCTTGAAAACGTTGAATGCAGGGCTGAGAGAGTTGATATTTGGAGAACTGAATGAATTATATTACTGATGTAGAAGCCAAATAAATATACAAAGATATAACAGAATATGCTAACCCTAAGGAGCCTTAAACTAAAGATAAATATACATGCTAAATAATAGGTACATAATTATCAAGTATTATAATTATTCCGTAACACCCCCTTCAAGCGATGCGTGGGATGCAAGTGAACACAGAGCTTGGAACGTAGTAACTCGAAGGCTGGACGTGGAAGACTCTTGGTAAAGATATCGGCAAGTTAGAGATTGGAAGGTACAAACTGTGTACGTAGCTTGTCGGAGGAGACGAGTTCCCTGACGAAATGACAATCAAGATCGATATGTTTAGCGCGTTTGTGGGCTACGGGATTCTGACTAAGGAAGATCGCGCTCTTGTTGTCACATAAGAGGAGAGGACTAGTACGAGTGAGCTGATGCAATTCGCGTAGAAGATTGGTTAACCATACAGTTTCCGAAGCGGTGTTGGCGAGAGCACGATACTCGGATTCACAACTAGAGCGAGCAACTGTGGGCTGTTTCTTAGCGCTCCAAGAGACCAGATTATTGCCGAGAAAGACAGAGCAACCATATGTGGAGCGACGGGTGTCGGGGCAGCGAGCCCAATCCGCGTCGGAGTAGCTGACGATGGAGATATCGGGAGTGTGTGTGTAGGTAAGACCGTGGTTGAGGGTTCCCTTGACGTAACGAAGGATCCGTTTAACGGCAGAAAAATGATTGATAGTGGGCTTATGAAGGAACTGACTAACGGTACGTATTTACGGCGTATGACAAGTTGGGGCGAGTAATGGTAAGGTATTGGAGTGCACCGACTAACGAACGATAGAGTGTTGGGTCGTGAAAGGAGGTACCCGAACTAACCAAGGAGACGTCGGGAACGAGAGGAGTTGCGATCGGCTGGCAGTCCAAGAGATTGGCACGTTCGAGAATATCGTGTGCATATTTAGTTTGGCCGATGAAAATACTAGAGGACGTGTAGGAGATTTCAAGTCCGAGAAAGTAGTTAAGCCGACCAAGGTCTTTAATTGCAAACTCGGTGTGCGTACGTGTAATGAAACGACGGAGCAGGCCAGAGTCGTTGCCGGTGAGGATAATTTCATCGACATAAAGAAGTAAGTAGAGCATAGACGAGCCTCGGAGAAGGTAGAATAGAGAGGAGTCGGACTGGGATTGCCGAAACCCTAAAGACAAGAGATATGAGCTGAAGCGTTGAAACCAGGCCAATGAATTAATGCACATGCAACAAAAGTTAGTTACTAGTATATGGCAAAGAAAGCCAACTGTAAAGACTCCAATTGCAACACGTGCTCCAAGTTAGTTATGGAGTATATTTTTTGAATATGCATTTTATGTCAAATATCTTAATACCCCGATTTTGTGCTAAGTATCATTGTTCCCATATCAAGTGTCTCACTAAATCGATGACGTATCATACGTGTCAAACCAAATTCTATGATGATCCATGTAGTACAAGCGCTCCAAACTCACTCATTTCGTGCTCTTAACCCAAATCATAATCTTCAATTTATTCTCTTCATTCTATTGAAACTTAATCATATATATATATAAACACATCAATCAAAAATAAAATTTTAAATTCTACCGTTATTTTAATTTATCCTAAAATTTAAGTTATACTATGTATATATATATATATATATATGAGGTTATAACATTTTATACCTTTTTCTTTATAAATATAAAATAAATTCTATATTTTTATACCTAACATAGTTATTTTAATTTATCCTAAAATTTAAGTTATACTATATATATATATATATATATATATATATGGGGTTATAACATTTTATACCTTTTTCTTTATAAATATAAAATAAATTCTATATTTTTATACCTAACATGTACAAAGAGGTACAAACTGCATCAGAGCTCTTACATCATGTTTTTTTTATATTCTAGTTTTTGTAATACTCTAATGTGATAAAGTATTTTTAAATAGTTGTACAAGATGTTTTGAAATATGAGTTCCTAAAGTTTCCTATTCCATGCAAAAGTTGTGAGAGACTTACATTTCTCCAAAATATTGGAGAAGCACTTGCAAAGATGAGTGTGTGCGTGTTTCAAAATTAGTAAAGTATAAGTTTAATAAGTTTACAAAAATCATTTATTGATATTTTATTTTATTTTTCAACATGAAAATTAATTCGTTTATGTAAAATATTATATAGGGATTGTAATTATAAAATACTAAATATAGAGAATTGAATTAAGAAAGAGAGGTGCACTTAGTAAAGTTTGAATCGTAAATAAATTCAACCTAAGTTTAATAAGTTTATAAAAATCATTTATTGATATTCTATAATTTTGAATGCTTATTAATAATAATAATAATAATTTATAATTATTATTATTAGGGTAAAATCATTAGATAAACTCTATTTACCATGCTCCACAGTTTGCCTACACGTGCTTCACACAATTAAATAAATCAGATTTACCATGCCAGCTCCATCATGCTCCACACATTGAATTTGATCCAAAGTTTGTGGGAGAAGGACCCACCCTCAACAATATTTTGGAGTTCAACTGGTCGAACACATTCTCTAACACTCAAGATTTTAACGAGAAAATTCTGAATGCGGTGGATTACTTACACTGTATCGATTTTGTACACAGGGACTTATGTGAACCGGCTAGGTATTTGTTCTCACAAGATAACGGGACTGTGAGCGTAAGATTTCAGAAGGTTGATTGCATTCCCGTTGGTAAATCTCATCATTCGAAAGATACTAACATGATGGAGAAGGTTGACGTGCTTTTTCTCACGGTTTTTCTGTGGAGATACCGCGTTACCCGACAATGTGTTTGGGTATTCTTCTGATGATGGTCCAATGCGTTACCCGGCAATGTGTTTGGGTATTCTTCGATGGTCCAATGCGTTTTGTCCCTCAAATCGATGGAAAGAGTGCCTATGTGAACAAGTTAAAGACTTCATCAAAAAAATGTCGAGGGCCTTGAAGTACGACCCAAAGTAGGTTTGATTTTATTTTTGTTGTCTTCTTATTTGTTGTTATTTTGATTTGTATAGTTTAATAACTTAATTGGTTTGTTTACATGAACCCTAAATCTACCTATGAGGCATCACCTTCGGCCGCCGAGCTTCTACTCCGTCCTCTACCGTGGAAGCCCGAAAAAAAACTACGGTTCTTACAAAACAGGGAGAGGCGCGGAGAGGCGCTTAATAATATCGCAATCCAGCATCCGAAGCATCCCCTTATAGAAGCAATTAATAATATCGAGAAATTTGAAGTAGAAGTTGGCACTGATTGGTGTTTGCGGCTAAGGGGTATGAAGGCTGAGAAAGGTATTCTTCTTAATTAACTTTTCTATATTTATTATTTTATAATGAGTAATTACACCTTCACAAATAATTCACACATATAATTCGATGAGTGATCCTTAATATTCAACCTAAGTTTAATAAGTTTATAAAAATCTTTTATTGATATTCCATAATTTTGAATGCTTATTAATATTTATAATAATAATAATAGTAATTTATTATTATTATTAAGGTAAAAATCATGGGGTAATCACGAACGAGGGCACTTCTAAGATGATTATTATTTATAGTACCCAATTTTTTCTCTTAGTATTATACAGGGCACTCTGCCCATTTTATCCTTTTTCATTAAAAAAATTAAAAAATTAATTGATATATAAAATTACGCAAAAAATCTAAACTATAATCCTACATTCAATAGTTCCTCATTCGACTACACATATATTGAAGTTTCGTCAAATACATTCAAAAATCTTTCGGCTCATTGATATAAAATCAAAATTAATTGATATATAAAATTACGCAAAAATCTAAACTATCCTATGTTCAATAGTTCCTCATTGACTACACACATCAAGTTTCGTCAAAGACATTCCAAAATCTTTCATCTTCAGCTCATTGATATAAAATCAACACTTCTATCATAGATATAAAATCACTTGAATTCATA
The DNA here is from genome assembly GCA_954870475.1 of Euphrasia confusa. Classification (NCBI taxonomy): domain Eukaryota; kingdom Viridiplantae; phylum Streptophyta; class Magnoliopsida; order Lamiales; family Orobanchaceae; genus Euphrasia; species Euphrasia confusa. Next base: position 13,125,263 of record OX940965.1, read on the forward strand.
AATTTGTCATAGATAATTCGTATAATAATATTGATATATCTATCATAGATATGAAAAAAAATTGAAATCTATCATAGATATCAAAGAATTCATAAAATCACATACATAAATCATAAATCTATTATAGATATTTACAAACTAAACTAGAAATGTAAATCATAAATCTATTATAGATATTTACAAACTAAACTAAAATCTATTATAGATGCAAAAAATATGTAAAAACATTACACAAATAATGTTCCACGTACGCATCTCATAAAACACGCATCTCTTCGCTCATCCAAAATATATAATTATATTTATATATAATTATAAATATATAATGCAAATATATTTTGTTTGCTGTAATATATTTTGATATTAATGTAATCTCATGTTTGCGCAAATATATTTGGTATATTAATGTAATCTCATGTTTGCGCAAATATATTTTACCAAATATATTTAGCGCAAATATATAAATATATATTAGTAGCGTGTTTAATATTAGTGAATATTAAAATAAATTAATATATATTACCGTAATATTATTGTAGGGATATTTATGACTTTATACATTTTAAAAAATGCCCCTACTTAGTATTTAAAAAATACAAATACCCTAATAAACAAACAATTAAAAAATATATAACCCCTACAAATGAGGTGAAAAACAATGGGTGTTTGAAATAATATTAAAATCCAATCTGCCCCATACCCTAATATTACCAAAAATCATTAGATAAACTCTATTAATCATGCTCCGATTTTGGTTTGCTATAAATTTATAAAAATCATTTATTGATATTCCATAATTTTGAATGCTTATTAATATTTATAATAATAATAGTAATTTATTATTATTATTAAGGTAAAAATCATTAGATAAACTCTATTTATTACCATTTGAATCATTAGATAAACTCTATTCACACAATTTATAATAATAATAATAATAATAATAGTAATTTATTATTATTATTATTATTATTATTAGGGTAAAAATCATTAGACAAACTCTATTTACGTTGTTTCACAGAATTAAATAAACTCGATTTATCATACTCCATGCAATTTTGGTTCGCCTCCAGGCTTCAAACAATTAGATTAAATAAACTCGATTTATCATACTCCATGCAATTTTGGTTCGCCTCCAGGCTTCAAACAATTAGATAAACTTTGTTAGAAACCGCTTCATCTAAAAGCTCGAACTTGTAGAGAAGTTGGACAACTTCCATTTATATTAATGGGTCGAATATATTCTCCAATACTCCCCCTCACTTGTGGGCCGATTTCAACCTCTTTGGGGAGGCCCAACAAGTGGATAATCAATTCGGGTGGAGTCGCCACTGGCGGGAGTCGAACCCAGGACCTCGGGTTATCCCAAGGCTCTATAGCTATGTTAGATGCCGCATCATCTAACAGCTCGAACTTGGAGAGAAGTTGGACAACTTCCATTTATATTAATGGGTCGAATATATTCTCCAATAAACTTGATTTCGATTTATCATGCTCCACAGTTTTAGTTCATCGTTGAGGCTTTACTTCGTTACTTGTTTTCACGGGGAAATGGGATTGTTGACCGGGAAATAGTTAGTGTTTAACGTGATGAAAGTACAATTACAACCATTCATTTAAAAAACATATTGGATTTATCATGTTTTTTTTCTTGCAAATTGAAGATACAAGGGAAACGTAAGAGAAGTAAAGACTTTATAAAAAAAAATGTCTTAAGTGTCTTTTGTTTTTATTTTGATTTGTACTATTTACAGTGACCCGAAATCTACCGATCTTGAATCATCTGCGGCCAAGCCCAAAGACAGACTATATAGTAAGACTAAGGTAGAGACGTTTAATATTATCATGACCCAACATCTCAATCATCCCCTTATAGCAGCCGTTAATAATATCAATTTTGTCGTATAAGTTGGTTTTGATTGGGACCATCTATTGTCCGCGGCTTAAGAGGTTTGAAGGTTGAGAAGACATGTATACCTATTGGCCAAGGAGCCGGAGACGCAAATCAAGGTGGACCTAGTAGACTAGAATAAGTCTTGGGTGCGTGGGCTGCATCCACTTTCTTGGTCAAAATTAGAAACTACATAGTCCACAGTATACTAGTATATCTTGTTCTGATGTTGTCGGTTGTCCAAAATGTTCCAGATGGGCTGCCAACTTTATTCAAACCTCCCATGGGTGAGTTTAACGGCTTAGAGTTTCTACAAACCATCGATGTAAACATCGCTAAAGCCTTTGATATACATCTCCGCCATAATCCCTTCTTTCTTATATATATATCTTGTAATTGTACTTTCATCACGTTAAACACTAATTAAACACTGCTTCATTATAAAATAGTCTTAAAACTTTAAGTTTTAATTATAGTCGTTATTTAGTCCTCTCATCCGTTTTATGTTAAGGATGAAAATTAACTTTTAAAATATAAATTCATTCTGAATGACTCAAGTTGATTATTTTTACGGATTTTTCATTCTAAATGCAATACGATGTATGGGTAAAATATAATTAAGCAGTAGCACTGCTCGTACGGTTTTGGTTATTTACGAGATGTAAACTACAAAGTCACTCGCACCGTTTTGAATTTTGTGAATCACACCCATTGACATTTGGGGAGTTAATTAGTCAAGCTTTAAGGATAGTTTTTGTAATCTAAGTAAATTGATCGCCACGTGAAAGCGATGACTTTTTCTCCCCCATAGATCTCACATCTCACGCATGAACTTGAGGAACTTGCTTGAAAACGTTGAATGCAGGGCAAGCACAACTTTATTGTTACAGTATATCCCAGAACAAAGAGCGATGAATGTAACACCAAAGGATTTCTTCGTTGGTCACCAGTCTGATGAGATTGAACGAATCAACTGAGCTTCATATATATCAACGTTTGTCATTTTATTAGTTTTTGCTTCATGTCACGGAAGGAGGCAAATAGTTTCTTCATTCTTTTGGTTTGATTGTAATAAATCATAATTTAATTTTTGACAATATGACAAAATGCCGGTTACATTGAATTTGAATTCTCAAGTTTGAATTAAAATAATAGTAAAATTTTATGTATCAAACAATAATCATTTTCTAAATTTTTTCTAGATTTTTTTTTTAAATTACTTTTCCAGCGATCATTATTGATAGGCACCTTTAAAATATTTAGGATTGTGACTTGTTGTGAGTGGAGGATGTTAAAGTCCATAAGGTGACATAAAAAGATAAAAACCAATACTATGTCAAATCTAAGTTAAGTCCATAAAAATGACTTTTGAATTCTCAATGAATTAAAATATGTATATGTATTTATATAGGGGTGTAATTTTTAATTAAGTATTGCTATAATCTTCATGCCTCCCAAATCAATATTTTTGGTTAATTATTTTATTTTTTAATTAATGATCAAAGTCCAATAGACTATTTAAATTATTGATTAAGTTTGTCAAAATGTACATATGAACTCAAATATTAATAATTATCGAGCTATGTACTAGGTTTCGATCATACAATTAATAATCAAAATTAGTACTATAATAAGTCAAATCACCATATATTTTTTACAAATAATTGAGATTTTGTATAATATTATAGGTATTCAAAATGTATATTGACTAGGTGTTAGGTTTCATAATTTTGAAAAAAAAATCGTAATTTGGTATTGTAATTTGGCAAATATGCCATTCAAATATTTGGGCAATACGAGTTTAATTCAATTACTATAATTTATATTAATATTACAATTTTTATTGCTTTTAATAAATATTATATTCTAAAAATAGAATAAAACATTCTAAAAAAGAAAGCCAACCCCATCATCATCCACCACCCTTTCCTAAAAGGTTAATCCTTAGAATTATTTTATTTTATTTTTAACATGGAAATCAATTCATGTGTGTGTATGTAAAGCTTTTGTTGCATACATGTGCCTTTAGGTGCCCTCGTTCCCTAAGCAATTTTACACCTCTGTTTTTTTCTTACAACTTTTAATACCAAAAGGTGTTTCTTTTTGTTTTTTTTTCATTTTTTTTTTCTTCTTGAAATAAATATTGATGACCCTTTTAATCGCCTCTTCCTTCACAACCAAGGTAAACCATTTTGCATATTTGTATAACAATTATTGATTTGAGATGAAATGCCGTTGTTGATTTGAGTTGTTTTTTTAAAGGAAAAAATGGAGACGGCATCATCGGCAGGGCAGACTCCGACCACGCCGAGGAAGAAGATGACGAAACAGCTGACCGGAAAACGGGGCGACACAGCCCTGCATTCGGCTGCCCGGGCCGGAAATATCGTCGCCATCCGGGAAATCATCGAGGACGCCGGAGACGATCAGGACGAGCTGGCGGAGATATTGTCCAAAGAGAATTCGGCCGGAGAGACAGCCTTGTACGTGGCGGCCGAATACGGCTACTTTGAGGTCGTCAGGGAGATGATCAAGCATTACGACTTATCGACGGCTGGGATTAAAGCTAGGAATGGCTTTGATGCACTTCACATTGCTGCAAAACAAGGGGATATAGGTACACAATTTCTTACTAGTAGAATTTCTTAATTTTACATGGGACAGAGTATTTTTTTTTTAATTTTTTTTATTTTTTGGGGATTTTTGAAAAGGAGTGGTTTATAATTAAATACATTAATTTTTCTTAATTACATTATAAATTAAGGAAACATTTCATAAATACCTCTTCTTATTATACATAGTGAGTGGTTATTTATTAAGAAGATTAAAAAAAATACATTTAAATAATTGTTTATAATTCAATATATTAGTTTTTCTTAATTATAAATTAGTATAACATATCGAAATTATCATGCTTATTAGAGCAATTCCAACTGTTTGGCCAAGATGGCCCTTGTCATTTGTCATTTTGGCAAAAAAATAGCTCTTATCATTTGCCATTTTTAAAATGTAGTCCAATGGTATAAAAATAGTTAATGCCATTTAAAAAAAATATTTACATTTTGATATTTTTCTAATATAATTTTTTTCATAAATTTTAAGTTAGATAAAAAATGTAATTATTATTTTAAATTATATATACAATAGTAAAATTTAAAATATATTTTTTTAAAATATAGTTTTTTTTACATAAATTTCTTTTGATTTTTTTTTTGTGAAATTATTGAATTTATTGAAAATTAATCATTTTATTATTATTAATAATATAATAAATAAAAAAGTTATTATTTTATTAATTAATTTATGTTTAGTGTGAAGTGACAAGAATAACCCTAGCCAAATTTTGGGAATGACAAAAGCTATTTCATGAACACTAGAGTTGCCCTTATAAATGGATGGGTGGTTATTTTTAAATTGTAAAGGTATTATAGTAAATAGAATACTTTTTATAATTATAAAATTAATAATACATCAATTAATAAAAATGATTAATTTTTTTTTATCTTTAATTAGAAATTATATTTTATAGAGTAAAACTTATAATTTTTTTTTACCTTTTCCTTATTATTTCTATTTATTAATTTTTAAGTGTATTATAGTAATTATTTTTTTCAAATGTTTAGTTATAAAATTAATAATACTTCAATCAATTAAAAAGGTAAAAAAATATTTTTAATTTAGTGTATTTTATAAAGTTTGAAATATAAATATGCAGAAGTTGTGAAAGTGTTGATGGAGGCTCATCCCGAGCTTTCGATGACGGTGGACATGGCGAACACGACGGCTTTGCATACGGCGGCAACTCAAGGGCGGATCGAGGTGGTCAATTATTTCCTCGAGTCGCAGAGTAGCCTCTCCACCATAGCCCGAAGCAACGGCAAAACGGCCCTTCATTCGGCATCAAGAAACGGGCACGTCGAGGTCGTGAAAGCCCTCTTGAGCAACGAGCCCGGACTCTCCGCCCGAGTCGACAAGAAAGGACAGACGGCCCTCCACATGGCCGCAAAGGGTCAAAACCTCGACGTCGTGAAGGAGCTCATCGCATCTGACCCCTCGACTATCACCATGGTCGACTCCAAGGGCAACACGCCGCTCCACATAGCCGCTCGAAAAGGGAGAGATCAGGTCAGATATGATTAGGACTGGAAACGAGCCGAGCCGAGTCGAGCTTGAAGCTTATCGAGCCGGCTCGGAAAAAAAATTAGTTGGCTCAAGCTCGAGCTCGGCTCGCAAATTTTATTTCATGCTCGGGCTCGACTCGATTTAGCAGCTCGAGCTCGGCTCGATCGAGCCGCTCGGGTTTTGCTCCTTCGATTAGTTCATTTTCAGCTTGTTCAAATGGTTCGACTCATATTGCTCGAGTTCGACTCGACTCGAACGGCTCGAAAAGCTCGACTCGACTCGATATATATACGCATATAAAATATATTTAATAAAAAATATATATATTCGAGCGGCTCGCGAGCCGCTCGATTCTTCATGGTTTGAGCTCGAGCTAGGCTCGTATCAAATAATGCTCGACTCGAGTTCGGCTCGAGCTCGAGTTTGACCGAACTCGAGTCGAGCGTTGACTTGAGCAACTCGCGAGCGCTCACGAACTGCTCGGTTCGTTTCCAGTCCTAGGTCAGATACATATAAATTTCAAGTTGTCCAACTTCTCTAACAGTTCTGACAGAGAGTCTGTTCGAATTGCAGGTTGTGAAGATGCTCTTGAGCCGGCCCGAAATCGACACTCGAGTAATCAACCGGTGCAACGAGACGGCCCTCGACACGGCGAACAAGCTCGGCCACCCGGACATCGCCGGAATCCTCGAGGAGCACGGGGCGGTCACGGCCCGGGCCCTCAACCCGGCCAACCCGAACCCGGCCCGAGAGCTGAAGCAGACGGTGAGCGACATCAAGCACGAGGTCCACAACCAGCTCGAGCACACCCGGCAGACCCGGAAGCGGGTCCAGGGGATCGCGAAGCGGATAAACAAGATGCACACGGAAGGGCTCAACAACGCAATCAACTCGACGACCGTAGTCGCCGTCCTCATCGCCACCGTGGCGTTCGCCGCCATCTTCACGGTCCCGGGCCAGTACGTGGACGGCGGGGGTACGGGCCGGGCCCCGCCGGGCCAGTCGCTGGGGCAGGCCAACATAGCGGGCCAGGCCCCGTTTTTGATATTCTTCGTGTTCGACTCGATCGCGCTCTTCATCTCGCTGGCGGTGGTGGTGGTGCAGACGTCGGTGGTGGTGATCGAGAGCAAGGCCAAGAAGCAGATGATGGCAGTGATCAACAAGCTGATGTGGCTCGCGTGCGTGATGGTGTCGGTTGCTTACCTGGCGCTGTCGTTTGTTGTCGTGGGGAAACGGGAGAGGTGGCTGGCGGTCGGGGTCACGATTATTGGGACTACGATATTGGCGACGACGCTCGGGACGATGTGTTATTGGGTGGTGATGCATAGGATGGAGTCGAAGAGTAAGAAGGTTAGCCGGAGGAACTCCGGGGTGAGCCGGTCGATGTCCGGGTCGGCTTTGGTGCCGTCGGAGCTAGAGGAGTTGGATAGTGAGTTCAAGAAGATGTATGCAATTTAAGTGTTTCGTTAGTTTTGTGGTTGTTTGGGTGTTTGCAACTTTTGTGCACATATTGTAACATTGCAAATGAGTCAAATGACCATATTTCAACTATCACAATCTATGTAGAAAAAATAGTTAGAGTATCACTTTTGAAAGCAATTTTACATAATTTTATCGAATTTTTATGTCGAAAAAAATAGTCGGAATATCACACTCAAAAACAGCTTTACATAGTTTTATCAAAATTTATGTCGAAAAGGGAATCAGAATATCGCTCTAAAAAACAGTTCCGTGGGAATATCACATCTACACTCAAATATTTGCTTACGAGGAAATAATTTTCCAGAACAATTACACAAGAAAATTCTATTTTTTTTTTAAATTTTAACTTGCTAATTAATATTATTAACATAAAATGATTCTATTTTATATTTATATTTTATGAGTATAAAAATGGGGTAAATGTTATTTCCAAATTTTGTTTTTAAGGTCAAATTCAATTGTTATTTTGTAATCTTATTCTTCACGGGAAAAAAAATACTGTATCTAAATTAAAAAACCAAATTCGATACCACAGTCTTCGAATAGCGCACACAACACAAGCTTCCTCAGTCATTGTCAGACGATCACCTCAATCGGAATTCAGCCGGGACTGCCGCCGCCGCCGCCATGGATGAGGAACTGCTTGAACTTCAGAGGCAATTCGAGTCCGCACAGCAGGCGAAATCCAGCATCCGCTTGTCCGAAAGGAACGTCGTCGAGTTGGTCCAGAAACTCCAGGAACTCCAAATCATCGACTTCGATCTCCTCCACACCGCCTCCGGAAAAGAATACATCACTCCGGTAACAGATTCTGACCCCGATCACATTGAATCGATCTTTAATCCTCCATTTTTCACTTTTTTTGTGTTATTCCTAAAATTAAAATTAATTCAATCGCTGCGCGTGGGGGTTTGCTTTTTTAGGAGCAATTGAGGCACGATATAGTTTCTGAAATAAATAAGAGAGGCCGAGTATCGTTGATTGACTTGGCGGATACCACAGGGGTGGATTTGTACCATGTCGAGAAGCAGTCGCAACATGTCGTATCGAATGACTCTTCGCTCGTCTTGATTAATGGAGAAATAATTTCGAATTCTTATTGGGACACTGTTTCTGAAGAAATTAACGAAAGGCTCCAGGAATGCAGTCAGATTTCGTTGGCAGAAATTGCGGCCCAGCTGCAAGTCGGCTCGGAATTAATCATATCTGTTCTAGAACCTCGACTTGGAACTTTGGTAATTTGCAAGATAATTTCTACGTTTTTCAATTTGCTATAGAAGTTGTTCAGGTTTTTTGGTGACTGTGGTTTGGATTTTTGTATAGGTGAAGGGTAGGCTTGAAGGTGGGCAACTGTATACACCGGCATATGTTGCGCGAGTGGGTGCTATGGTTCGAGGTGCAGCAAGGGGGATTGCTGTTCCGATGAATTTGTCCGGGTTGTGGAGCTCATTGCAGGTTTTATTGCAAGCTATGGATGGCTTCAGTGGCGTCGCAGTTGAGAATTCCTTTTTCCAGTCATTGTTTAATGGGTTGGTTAAGGAAGGCGAAATTCTTGGCTCTCTCCGTGCTGGAATACATTGGACACCAACTGTATGTTAGATGGCTCTTTGTTCTGACAAGTTTTATTTGTAAATTTGTAATTATAATATTATATATTAATGTTCTGACATGTTAATTCTTTTGCAGTTAAAACTTTTCGATGTATTTCCATCTTTTAATTAATAATGTATTTAACAGACATATTGCTCATGATGTGTGCCATATCACAGGTCTTCGCTACAGCTCAGAGAGAATGTGCAGATTCTTTCTTTTCACAGGTGAGAAACCTTTTTTTTGTGGGCGTGTTCTTTTTTGTGTTTTGCTCTTATTTTTGTGACAAATATCTGTAGAAAGTCACCATAGTGCATAACATTGACGTAACCATGTCATCATAGTGCATCTATATAAATTTTCTGGCATTGCGTACTCTCTTGCCAAACTTCTAAAAAGCTCATGCGTAAGTTAACCATGTAAATGTGTACACTCTAAAGATTGAGCTGTCTGAACTGACATCCTACAGAATGTAGATTCAGCAAAATAGGGATTTAATTTCCCGATTAAGAGTGAAATGGGGAATATGTTAGGAATTCATGTTGTTACCCTCTTCACATGTATCCCTCTTGTTGATCATGTATTTGCCATCTTCCAAGTCACCATGATGCATGATTGTTTTTAGATCCATTTACTCTAACAAGTTCACTGGAACAACAATACTGAGAAGTGAGAACTAAACTAATAGTGTAATAATAATGGAAAGCTCCACATAGAAGTTATTTTCACCAATAAAGTTCTGCAAATTTTGCTCTCTAGAAGAAAAGGGGAAAATAACAAGTTCAGTAATGCTGTGCATCCCCATCTCAATCATTATGGCATAAAAACCGGATAGGGCTACAATCTTCTCTAAAATTGTTGAATAGGGAATAAGGGAGCATAGTTGAGAGGTCATCATCATAAATGATCTCTGTATTATGCTGCCAATGCCAACTTTTTAGCTCAGAGTTAAAAAGCCGATGATAGTGACAGACATCAAGAAAAATATATAAATGATCGATTATCCTCCTTTGAAACTTCAAAAAAAATCTTATGCTTATCAGATGCCCTTCATTGAATTAAAAAATTTGTAAACGTTATATTTATATTTCTGTGCTGCAGAATTCCTTCATAAGTTATGAAACGCTACACAAACTTGGAATTCCACAACCTATTCAGTTTTTGCAGGTATCTTAATCTATTTGGGTTTTTTTATAAATCTAGTCACCCGGACAAATTAAACCAATACAACACTTTTTTAATTAAATTCACAAATAAATACTAGTAATTTTTTTTCTGTGACTATCTAATCAGTTCTTAATTTGCATATGAATAATATTTTTAGTCCAGATATCCTGAAGGTAAGCCTCTTGTCACTGCCTTTGCTCACGGTTCACTGATTGAAATGTTGGATGCTTCCGTGGAGGATGCTATTGAACGTGGTAGCTGGTGAGTTCTAAATGCATATACCCCCCTCTTCATGATTCTTGTTTCCATTTGAGAGATGAATCATGGAATTGATGAGTGTTTCATGTTTTTATCATGAACCATGTTAACTGGCAAGCAATATTACTAGCCCAATATATTGAGTGATAGACTGATAGTTGGTTTCAAATGGAATTATTTTTCATCCTTTGATACATTGTTCTCTAGAGATATAACTTGTGGTTTCATTTTCTCAGTTTGCTTTTCTGATGCATGATCTTACTTCATACATCCTCAATACATGGTGTGTTTTTCCCTTCAAATACAGGATAGATTCACTTACAATTTTACCCACATCATTTGCGCCCCAAGATGCCTCTAAGATCCTTTCACTTTGTCCCTTTCTTCAGAGAGCTCTAAAGGTGATTGATGTTATTGTTTGACCTCTTCTGCTTCTAATCACTGACAATTTTTTTCATACCTTTCTTTTTCAGTCTAGTAAAGCTCATATGCTGGGAGAATCCTACATTTTTAGTGATACATTTGTCAAGGTAAGTATCTAAAAATCCTTGAATCTTTTCTTATGATAGTTCAAGTGTTACTTCAAATTGGTTATTTGTTCGTAGTTTATCTTTTCCTTTCCCCCCTTGGAATTTTAGCCAGTTCACTGTTACTGACCAGATATCCTTTTTACCCCATCACCATATAGCATTCGCTGAGCCTGTCATGAAAAAAAATTCGCAACATCTTACATTATGTGGATCTCTTTTTCTGAACATTCATCTTGGATATTGTTATAAAGTTATAGCCTTAAACATCTATTGAACATTTGCGGCATTTTTTTTATTGTCCTGGAAGTTTTATTTGTATATTCTATAAAATACTTGGTTTTATGGAATTAACACACAAATTAGTAATAGTATTATAACATCTGATTTTTATATATTCCTTCTTAATTATGGCAGGGCTTGTTTGATAGCATTGAGAAAGAGCTAGAAAACTTATCTATTACTGCACTTGCTGCTTCTGGGTCGATAGACGATACACATGTTATCAAAGACGCCAGACTAGTTGATAGCAGTAGTCTAGCTGACACAGACGAGTATGATAATCAAAGTGTTACTGGTAAATCGGTTTCAGATAAAGGGTCTAAGAAGAAAAAGGGGAAAACAGCTGGGAATGCTAAAGCTGGAAATGAAAGTGTTCCAGAGTTCCAAGAACCCACTGCTTCTAAATCTAAGAAAAAACAGAAAAAGGGGAAGGCTGCCTCGACTACACAAGTGTCAGATTCAAAGCCGGGTGCTAAAAAAGATACTGATAGAATGGACAACCCTAGCTTTCTATCAGAGGAATCATTAATTCAGAAAATAACGTCACTGATCCCTGATTTGGAAGAACAAGGTATGATCTGTCAATATCTTCCTAGTCTCAGATTATTTCAAATCATTTTTATTTTCATCTCAGACAGTTTCTTTCATAGGTATGGACGATCCTGAGACAGTTCTTGCACCTCTAGTGAGCCATTTGAGACCCATGCTTCTAAGTTCATGGATGGAAAGAAGAAAGGCTGTTTTCACTGAAAATACTCAGAAAATGAAACGGGTGCTTGATGATTTACAACGGAAGCTTGATGAGGTAATTGGCAATTGCTGACATTCAGTTTGTTTCCTTGGATCCTATTATGGATATTATTTATATGTGAAAGTGTCTGGATTGAGGAGGGTCATGGCTTAATCATTCCCATGATAGAGTGCAGTAGTTATTCCAGTCCTATTTTGTGGCATGTTTTGGTTTTCTTTTCCTGATTCTGTAGATTTCTATGTATATAGATTCATAGTACATGCTTTCCAATTGATCAATTACATCTTTGCAGGCATTCTTAAATGTTCAACTATATGAGAAGGCACTAGATTTGTTTGAAGATGACCAGCCAACTGCAGTAAGTTTAATTACTCAATTTCAATTTTAATGTGATATTATTGTAAGAAACTTAAGGAGTTGTTTTCTTTGCTGTAATAGGTTCTTTTGCATAAACATTTGTTACGGACCGCGGCCACCCCAATTGTGGATACTCTTTTACTTAATCTGGTAACTATGCACATATTATTCATGGATATTTTAATCTTTTCAGTAGTAACCTGGTAACTATGCCAGATTATTCATATGGTTATTTTAATCTTTTCAGTAGTTATGATTTTGTCATTTCTGGGTCTGATATTCCATGCCACTGTTGACAGGATATGCACAACAAATTAAAGAGTGGGATTCAACTTGAGGAATCACAAGATCCTGAAACTGCTGCAGTAATGAGCTCTGCAGATAGAATTGCCCTGGTAAAATCTTATTACAGATGCTTGGTAACACTTTTCCATCATTTAAACTCTGGGATTAAATTGCCATGTTATTTTCAGGCAAGAGGTTTGCCTGGATCTTTGTCAGTCAAAGCCATTGCACTAGTCGAGTCTTTGGAGGGGAAGGTTAGTTTGTCCCTTGTCCAATTCATATGGTACATTTTAGCCGACATAGATTGTTGTGCTATTAGTACATGAGATTGTCTAACGATGTGATTTATTAATTATATAATGGCAGCGTATGGAGTTACTTATAAGTGCAGTAAGAGAACTAGGCGAAGAAAGGTAAATTATATCACTTTATTATTACAGAGTATTATTATTATTCTCAAGCATTGATAATCAAAATCAATTTTCCTTCCCACGTCTTTGCAGCGGATTAGTTCTCAAAAAACTAGATAAAAAGTTGGAGAGAACTCTTCTGCATTCATATCGAAAGGTATGCCTATCCATTTTGTTGCAAGTTTTGTTTTCTCTTAATGTTTACATGTGTTTTACAATTGTGTATAGATTCATCTGAAATTGAAGACTGAGCATCATATTTCTCGCATTATCTAATTACTTTCTTATTTTGAGATAAGATTAAATCCTCTATATTTTAACCTACAATTATAAGGGATCATTTAGAACAGTGATTCAGAATCTCTGTACTCACGTAGTCCAGTAGTCCTATTTTCACAAGTGTAGGTCTAGTTGTACACCATTTTTGTATGTTGAATATGTGGGTGGAATTAATTTATAATTACTTCTTTTATGTTAACTCTATCTTTGTTCTTGAGTTTTGCAGGATTTGACATCTCAGGTTTCTGCTGAAACTGATCCTGTTTTGCTTTTGCCAAAAGTTGTTTCTTTGCTATATGTCCAGGTCAGTTCTGTTCTATTCTATTATTGAAATTTATGTTGTTTATTGTCAAGCATCGACTTCTTTTTTGTTTATCCTGAATTTGACATTATATCTTGCAGATACATGGTAAAGCTCTTCAAGCTCCTGGCAGGGCTCTCTCAGTTGCCATTTCTCGATTAAAGGTTCGTTTTAATTTTTGATTCCTGAAAAAGAAAGGCTTATCTGCAAGTATAATTCTTCACTGCTGCTTATGCCTGATCAGTGAAGGTCTTTCAATGGGTCGTGCAAAATCGAGGATATAACTAAGCTATATTTTGATATTCCGACAAATTCCACGCTTTACCTAGCTCTTGTTAACCCCATTGTAATTTTTGTAATTTACAGGATAAATTGGATGATTTAGCGTTCAAGACTCTAACAGATTATCAAAGTGCTGCAGTGACACTTCTATCTCTAATCTCGGCTGGAACCGGCAATGTGAGTAATTATATCTTAAGTTTGGACAATGTTTCGATTTTGTTTAAAATTTAAAATAAATAAATGATCCAAAATAAATGTGTTTCTTTTCAGGAAGAGGATTGTACATCCGACCGAATTTTGAGCAAGAAGGAGCTCCTCGAGGGTTCAATGCCGGCATTGAAGAGCTTGGTTTTAGGTGGAAGCAGCTCTCAGTCGTGATTTGCGGTAATCGGCCCTCATTACGTAGACTAACAAACGGAAGTGCGTATATGTTCTAAAAATGTTGAAAACCTTCTTGGTTCTTGGAGATTTAGAGGGGTGTTGTTCGGATCCGTTGCACTTGCAAGTCATAATACTAATGTTGGTTACCTTTTACCTTGTTCTGCACTCAGAGAAAAAACAATAACAACAGGCAAAGAGAAACAAATCCCATGTTCTTGTTGATTACTTAGAACTTACAAGAATATTGTCAACTCCAAGTTTTGGGCGTTTGAGAAACTGAACTGTAATGGAAGCGTTTTCGTTCATAATTTTAAGGTTTAGCAATGACTTGATTTTGTTCCACCGTGATTTCAAATTCCATTGGTGCTGCAATAATTTTAAAATAAATAAATAATCGCTGAATATTAAATTTAGATTAATTTGTAGTTATTTTTTTAATATGCTAGGTGTTAACAATTTGATAATATTTTTCAACATGATATATAAGATTTATTTTAGAGAAAGTTAACATGATACTTAAATTTTGTACGGTACAATTAAAAGCTTATGTTTGGCGTAATCAAATGTGGATTCTAATTTTAAGAATATTAAAACTTATTTTAAACCTAGAAGATTTTCTTCGTCTGTAGTCTTGTGAGAAACACGTTCTTATCAATAAAATTTACATCTGCCCCAAAATACAAAAGGAACAGAAAAATTAGCTTCAACAAGTACATAAGTATTGGCACCAAGAGCTGATTATTAGAATGAGGAACCAAACCAAACGAAATTACCTACACAACTTGAGAACACTAAACAAGGAACCAAAGGCCTGAGACTACCACAAGACAAATAGCCTACACAGCCGAGAACAAAAAACGGAATTTTACCCAAATGAGCCGAATAAATATTTATAATCCATATCCTCGTGTCAACCACAAAAGAAAAAAGAGCATGTCAAATTTACCTTGGAAGGGCTTGAACATATAAATAATGACTTCTATCACATCAGCATGCAATATTAGCCCATCTGGTTGATGCACTTCAAATTTAAAGATCGAGGTTATAAGGGACAAGAAGTGAGTTATAATAATAGCCACTGGCTTCTCGGAACGAGAACACATCACATTATCAGGAGAAGTAATCATGACAAAAATGTGAACTGCCAACAATGAGTATAGTCCTGAAGTGGAAAGCAACTTATTATAGCTTTGGTAAGCAAGCACAATCATATATAGATAGAAGTGAATAGGATAGAAGTGAATAGGATAATGAAGACAACATGCTAATCGATTTGGATCGGCCTAAGACAACTCTATACTATCACCTGCTCAAGGGTAAAACTGCAGTGAAACTTGAGTCACATAAATAGCAATCTACAGTTAAGAAAACATGACAAAGGGCGAACTGCAAAAGAAATGCAAAATATTCTGCGTCACAATATTTTCCTAGACAACACCAGTGGAGCACATGAAATGTGCACTAAACAGTAATTCATAAGCCAATATTTGGAGTGTCTTTAATTAGATCAGAACCGGAGATAATAGATAAGGACATCAATTATGAAAATAATTACTGAAAGATTGGAGTGTCAAAAAAGGTCTAGATATAGGTTTTGATAACGGCCAAACGAGTATAAAAACTTACCCCGTGGAATAACAAAGTCACGCCATGAGGAGTATTTACCATAGTTTCATCTCACTACAGAAATGCAATAGATAAATCATAATTCATATAAGTATTTCCTCCAAATTCAAAAGATAAATATAGTTTACAGTACTTCCATCTCATAACAAAGACCTTTGCTACCTGAAATGTTTCAGTAGATACTGTAACACCTTATTGATTTAACATAAACACTAAGCATCCATGTTTAAAATCAGATTATTCCCTTGTTTACTGCTTTCCTTGGAATATTCTGTCTTCTAACATAAGACATAAGACCTGTTAAGTAGAATCAAATTAATGCCTACGTCGTACCGACTTCGCTCATGGCAATGATGGGGAACAGCTCTCTTAAAAATCATTTAGAGGTGGGATTCACTTTCAATAATTAATTTGTAAATAAGATATCAGATTAGTAATGACTATAAGCGGTGACGTGAACCCCATTAAAATAATTGAAGTTTAAACTAGTAATGAATTAAGTACACATATGGGGTAGTGGTGCTGTGGTGGATCTCACTAGGTTGATTTGAATGGGAAGATTATAATAATAGCTGAAAAGCAGAATAATAGGGTACTAGAGGGTTGATAATTGGAATTTATAGGTTTGGAATGTTATTTTATGTGAAGATGGAAAAATAAATAGATTATTTCCAATGAAATTTTATGAAATAAAAATGGCCCAATCTGATGAATAAATGGAACTCGAAATGGGTGTTTGGAAACATAAGCAGAATTCACCTTATATACTAAGTTTACTACACGTTAAGCAAACATCACCTTATATACTAGGTTTACTACACGTTAAGAAAACATCACCTATATACATCCAAAGATATACTCTCAAAACATTGAAATGGAGGCATTATGTCTTGCAAATGAAACTGTGCAAGTGAAAACATATATGAAAAAAATATATCGATCAGGTTTTGCAATACTTGATTCCATGCAAATGATACAGGGCTATAAATCTAATAAGACAACATTGCTGCAATGATTGCTTACAATGACCAACCAAACAGAAAATTAATTAAAAGGCGAGCTAGATTCTGCCCTAACAAACAAGTTGAACCTGAAGATTTACAGGGTGAGCATACATGTCAATGTTGAGGTAGAACTGGTCTCTTTTCCAACATCTCATATTGGAGAACAAAATTGTCCTGCATTAGATCACACAGTATATTCAATGCCCTTTATTAAGAAAAGTAAATTATACTAGGTTGGATTCAGTAACTAATCAGTAAAGTATTGAAAAGGCAAATACCTTGCGAACTGTCTCCCATGTGTTTGGATCAAAACAAATATAAGAACCTCTCTCGTATAAACTTGTCTTTACAAGAGGCTCCATGTTAGTAACTCTCGTAAACCACAATCGATGCTCCTTATGATAGAACCAACCTCTATTATGCCTGATAACGGTACGATTAGGAAAACTCAAATCAACAGCCAATCTTAGTAAGACAATCAAAATAAAGCTGCAGAAATAAAAATTAACAGGAACCACAAGGATACAAGCAACAAAAACATATATGGTAGAGGTTACATACATTTCATTTGCTGCATATAATTGGGCTTCATCCTTTGGCATACTGTATAAAATCAATAAGATTTGAGGTGAGCCATATTTATATTGACAGATAGGATAATGGTGAATATTTTTAATGCAATGCAAACCTATAAAAAATATAGAAGAGTGTGTTCAGTTGGAACTTTGAGAAGTACGCTAGCTGCAGACAAAACAACACATCTCAGCAAGAAGGCTATGGGTAAATATAAAAGCAGCCTATTCTTATTAATTAATAAAAATAAAAAAGGAACACTTACACTTAGAGGTGGTGGCTGTTTAGCATAATAACATTGTGGCACATTGTACTCGGGATCTCCCTTGGCAGGCTCATCTGACCATGGGGAACCAAACGTCTTATGGAGATTTTCACTAGAATTCAAGTTCAATCCAAGTGTAGTTAGGTCAATTCCAAGTGCAAGAGACGTCAAATCAGGATCACTCATCCTTATTACACTTAACAAACCACGCAAACCAAATGGGTCAGATGCGGCCTGGGCAGCCTGCATGGGCTTCACCCCTTGATCCCGAAAAGGCTGACCAACAGCAGACATTTGTTGAAGGCGGAATTGGTTTTGATTCTGATGTTGCTGATATTGCTGTAAAACCTGGTCATACGACCCTATACTAGATAGTGAACTCGGAGAATTTAGAGGTCGCAATCCTAACCCTGGGGGCCCACTGCTCTGAATCATATACAAGACCAAAAATATCAACAATAGGCGTTACATTGTACCAAAACAACTAGTTGGAAGACATCCCAAAGCTGAGTTGTTAGCTGGCTCACATACAGAACAAGTAACACTGATATCTTCATGAATAAAGAGACGTAAAATATCAGTTTATATATATACTACGATATGAGTAACATTTATCAAACCTGTGACTGAAAGTTAGAATGTGATGATGGGAACATCTCAGAACCATGTAAATGGAGAAGATCATGGTTATTTACATTTGAAAAGGGCCCGCCAACACTTGCTGATGGGGTATGTGGTTGCTGCTGCTGTGGTCGATGAGGTGTGTATGTTGAACCCAAATTAAAACCAGATGATCGCCCCATCTGCAGTTTAAAATCAAAAGAATCAGAAAGAATGAAGCAGCTAAGATGCTATGGATGATTCAGATTCAATTAATGCACTTACAGAAAACTGATGAGGCTGCATCATAGAAACAGAACTATCATGAAGTTGTTCTTTCTGGTGCAAGTCCATAGAATAATCGGCATTGCCACCTACAAAAATATCAATATATTCTCAACGACCGATGAGATATTGTTTTATAATAAAAAAACAATATTTTGTTAAAATAAACAGCAAATATAGTACACACTACATTCAGACAGGTTTTCTTTCCAAAGCTAAACAAGATCAACCATACAGAGCAAAATTTCAACCCCTGACTAATGTTGTTGACCCAAATTAAGGAAGAAATCTTGGCGTGTTGTCCAAGTAATATCTTAGGGTGTCTTGGAGTGTTGTCCAAGTTATATATTTGAATTAGGATTTTTGTTAAACTTTTTGGAATAGGTCTCTTAACTGGGTTGGGTTTTTTAACCTACAGTATATATGGAGTAGTCCATACTTGATACTTGCAACTGCAAGTCTGCAAGGAAATGAGGAATAGTTATTAGAGATTAGTGAGTTCTTGAGAGAGCATCATATTGTAACCCTTTTTTCCCAAGTTGGGTTTCCACCTTAAATTTGTGTACGTTCCATTATCGTGTTTATTTTGTTTTGTCATCAATGTTATCCAAAAACAAATATCCTTTCTCTGTTTCTAACAACTAACAAAAAATATGCAGAAAATATATAACCTATAACTCTGACACAACACCCACAAACCAACACGAGGCTTAAATGATTAATCCTATCCCACACCCAGAATCTGACACTGTATATTAAAAAGTACTAATAATCTGATCTCACGCGGAAAATGAAAAAAACAAATCATATATGAACAGCTATAAGCACCTTTAAATCCAGGTAAGGCTGGAAAATCTTCATTTTGAATGCTAAACTCTTGATTTTGTTGAACAATAGGACCAAGCCCTTGTTTCCGCATTGAACCTACAATATATGAAGTTGTGAGGCATCTAACAGCAGAAATAGGAGTGCATACTAAAGTAACACAAGGAAAGAAGATAGAAAACAGCCTAATTTGTTACCAAGCTGTCCTTGAGGACCTCCGGAAGAACTGGGACGGCTGGTCAACTGAGGGAAATCATTGATATCAAACGGGGCACCATCATTCAAATTCATGTCATTCATTACGCCCATGCCGGTAAGATTATTTATAGGTTGAACATGGTTTTGAGATAAAGGGCCACCAGCAGAAGGATAGGAATTACCTAACATCGACAATACCTGCGGAGATGCTGAAAAGCAGAAATTTCCATATCATATAGCTTCCATTCCTCAAGCAAGCAAAAATTACTATATATGTGTTCTCAAAACTATTAGATAATGAACAAATATAATATAAAACCAACACATAAAAACATGACTACATCAAAATATGAAACACGCAACTAGAATATGAAATAAGGGGCTGGTTACAATTACCAAGCTGATACTGCTACAATAATAAGCTAAAGAGATGTCCATTTTTATATCCATCCCATGTCCATCAACAATGAAGTTTTCTAGTTCTTTTTCATTTTAGGTCACACAACAAATGCACTCAACGAGCATCAGTTTGGTTCACAATAATGGCCACCAGCTAACACCGCCATCAAACGGTACATTAACTCTGGACTAGATACTAGTCTATTAGTCTTAGATAATAACCAGTTTGTCCACTGAAAGTCAGACAAATATATTTGAAAAGCATTCAAATGCTAAATATAATTATATACATTACTCTAATATTAAGAACAACCAAAGCCCACCAGAACTGGCATTTCATTATATCGAAAAGAGAAGTTTACAATCAAAACACTGCTTGGCTGTAAGAACAAGATACCAGCAGAGTTACCAATGCATTGTAAATTACCTTGTTGGAGCATACCACCCATCATCCTATTTTGCCCTTGCACATTTAGATTTCCAGAGGCACTGTTGGCAGCTAAATTTAGGCGAGAAGTTAGACCAGGTACAGATAGCCCCCCTGAGCTAATATTTCGTCCAATGTTGCCCCCGCCTATACTCCCAACTGAGCTTGTAAGCCTTGGCCCTGAATTTCCATGAGCAGGATTCACACCCAGACCTGGTACAGTGGTCCGATTACCGATTCCAGCAGAGGTAGAGAGAATGCCAGGGATAGAACCAGCAACACCGTTCGAACTACTACTGTACCCTTGGTTTCCTACAATACTCATACCACTTCTATTCCCCATCCCTGAATGAACGTGTGCATTGCTGTGAGATATCTGCAAATCAAAAATATTTAGAACAGGCAGTTCAGCGTAAATTGATTCACAGCATCAATACATAAACATCAATACATCTTGCAGAAAGCTCAGCATAGCAACAAACTTCTGAGTTTCTATTTATGACAGATTTATTTGTAACAATATATTCGCAGCTTCTAACACCAAAAGCATTTTGTATGCATCACTAACTAGAGATATATCTCACCTGAGAAAGAGAACCCGGAAGGTTATTAGATGCAAAACGACCACTAGAAAGATTGCCTCCGGCTTGTTGCACCCCACTAGATGGAATGTTATTCATAGATGTGTTTCTTGATCCAAGTGATCCTGGAATGTTAGGAACATTGAAATTTCCATGAATATTGTGCATTCCCTGCATATTGCCTGTAAACATAGTTTACCATTACAGTCTTTACAGATAATTCAAAATTTTAGAACCATGAGTCATTCCAGCAAACAACTCACCGCTGTGATGAAAAACAGGAGAACCAGCACCAGACTGGGCAGAAAAGGATGATGAAAATGATCGTCCTGTGCTGTCTGGAAGATTTGAATTTGATCCGTTCAATGATGACTGCGAGTGTGACAAAGTTAATAAATACCAGTTGCAAGATTGTATAGAGTAATCAAATTAGCATCCACTAATTAGACAAGATTTGACATGCCACGGTAAGTTTCACATTTAAAACTTTTAGCAAACACTGTTTTTACTATTCAATCTGATTTGAAGGGGGGGAGATCATGATTCTACAACACCCAAAAATAACTAAACAAACATAGTTTTAGTTTTAGTTTAAGATACAGCACCCAAGGCCAAAGTAGCATATAACATTAAGTTTTAAACCCAATTTGTCATAATGATTCACAAGAACATGAAAACACGCAATATTGCAAAACTATTCATCGAAAAATAAAATATATCTATCTTTCACAAAATTTATAAAAGTTAGATGTATTATTAATAAACCATAAACTAGAAAAATGATTGAAATGTCAAACAAGCGAGCTATGAAGCAATTATTCATATTCCAGCTCTATATAATAATGAAATGATAAAATAATAACAATAAAATGATAAACGCATTACACCAACTAAAACAGAGGAGACAGTACATTAAGCAACCCTGACATTGTGAATTGTCAAAAGGTCATGAAGATTTTCCTCCAGGAGAAGCAGATGTCCTTTTCCCTTTTTCTCAGAAAGCTCTTCAACAAGTTCAAAGCTTTCCTTGTTATTGTAGAAAATCTGAAAGGACATGATAAAAAACAGGACGAAAAAAATATTAATTTTAAATTCATACACACATAAAGAAAAAAGGTAGATACGAAATTAAGCGTTAAAAATTGAATCCGGAAACAATGCATATGAATTACTGAATGCAAAACCTCAGGAGATAGGAAACATATCTACAAAATAACCTAGCGGTTTAATAGACAGATACTTTTAACTAACTTCTGCTACAGGCGGGAAATCTCGGTAAATTCTACCTCTCAAAACAAAAACTCTAATATAATAGGCCCAGACTAAGCAAGATCAGTTCTTGCCCTACCTTCTAGTCGAAATGCACGTCCACACCACCAAATCAAAATTAAGTGAACTAAAAAGGGTAGAAATATATTAAATTCTGAGTGGAGCAAAAGTGCTATCAGTTACGGGCGATCGTAAACACAAGTTCGATTCCAATTATAGCCATAGATATCGAACACGGTACGGTACCTTTCGGACCAAAATTCATAAATGCATAGGGCATTTATACAATAATCCTAGAAACACTCCCAAAAAAAAAAACTTTTTATGTTTCAGAAGAGGGATTTTGATAGGAGACACTCCAACACTAAAAAAATTTTACAACAATGTCAAAATTGAAATGAATTGCAGAAACTAAACCCTAAATTAAAATTATTTATTTATTCCCAAAAAAGTCCCCATAAAACGTGAAACGAATACACAGATTTATGAACTTCATAAATAATGATAAAAGGAGAAATTGAATATTGACCTGCTGAGAGAGGAGACGGATCTGTCTGTGAAAATTGAAGATAGCAATTATTGAATTGAAAGGGATGACGATGAGATTTTAGATTTTAGAGAGAGAATAATCCAATTTAACCAATTGTTGATTGAGTAATTGAACTTATGGATAACTACAATTCTACCCCGAAATTTCGAGGTATTAATAAAAAAGGCACACCAAAACTTAAAATCACATAAGTCACCCTAATTATATGCCAACTAATTCCATGCACTCAAATAAAAATAATTAATTTAATTCATCAATTTTAAATACAAATTTGATTTGATTTTTTAAATTTTACTTACAACAACTCTAATTGTTAAATTAAAAAAATTTAAAAATATATTTTTCCTTTTTACATTTTTTTTAAAAAAATTAAAAAAAAATTAATACAATACAGAATACAGTATGTTAATTTGTTCATAATTATCAATAGTTGGCATCATGTTTGTTTGCAATCACAACTTGACGATGATTGGAAAAGTCAACTCGTGTTTGTTAGTTCATGAAAAAAAAGTCAACCCCGGTTGCAACGGTCAGTGAAGCAATTGATAAGCGAACTGAAATTTCATCAGAATATATATAAATTGTGTCGAATTGAATCGATCAACAAATTAATCGCTTAATTAATTAATTCGTCGACCGAAAAAAACATAATCAAACGATCCCACCACCGGTGCCGTTATTCGGCTGCTGGCCGGTCACTTCTCCCGCCACGTCATTCACGATTTCATCTTCGACGCTCGTCTTGATTTCGTTCATTATCGCCTCCCCCATTTTACCTAATGGAGACGAGGTCGACGATGCTTGTGGCCTGTAACTTCCATGTCCTGTGTTTGCCACAGCGTTGTTGTTTCTCCTCTTGTGGTACCATCTGACGAAAAACAAAAGGAACGAAACGAGGACCGGGATGGGGATCGTGGTCCCGAGTATCACGGGAAGTTTGCTGCTTTTCTTCCGCTTGATGTTCGTTCCACCCGAAGAGGTCCCTCCTGGATTTGTCGAGGTAAATATATCGGAAGGTGAGCCTGTTGTTGGGGTCGTGCTGCACGAGGATGCTCCGGGTTTGCATAGGTTGGGATTGCCACTCACACTGCAGGGGAGGGGAAGGACAGTAAAAATAAACGATTTGTTTCGTGCAAGAACGAACGAACGAATGTAAGATCGTGTGAATCGTTTACTCTAATTTTAGTCCGTTTTTCTTCGACAGTGCATTCGGAAAAGGGCCGCTCAATTGGTTGCTGGCAAGATTCCTGTGGAGGTGTTCAAACAAAAATATAGTTAGTTAGTTAGTTACTTACTCAAGAAATTTAAATTAAAAAAAATGTATTAATATTTAATTATGCTTACAGTTGTTTTAAATTTGGAAATGTTGAAAGAAAATTAGGAATAACTCCTGTCACACTGTTGTTATGAAAATCTCTGCAAGAAAAAAAAAATCTCAGCTTTTGGTTAATTGCAAACAAAGATGGGTGTTTTTGTAATTTTATGTAAAAGGATGGGTGTTTTTTGGTAATCAGACAGAATCTCAGGGGTGGATTCTGTAATTATTCAAAAAATCTCTGTTTTGTGTTTCTTATCAAATTGTTTTACATTGTGACAAGAGCATCCATGGAGCTAAAATCCGGAAGGTCCCCGGAGAGATCGAAGCTATCGAGATACCTGCAGTCAAGAAGCAGTTAGCACAAACAATAATAACCGTACATAATAACGATTAATTAAGAGTCGACGGAGTTTAATTACAGAGCTGATACTCTCGGCGAAGCGTCTGCCGTGCAATTGATCCAGTCCCACGAATACGGCGCCGGGAGACACGGATCCCCGCTCCAATCTTGCAGCACGGGGAAAGCCGTTTGCAAAGCATCTAATCCTTTCACTAAAAAAAAGAACTTGTTTTCGATTATGGAAATCCTTTAGGGTGTTTTTCGTAATTACTCCTAAAACGGAAAGTTCGATCTCACCGTCGTGGCTGTCGGTCCCGTAGGCGATAACGTCCCCCACCGTGAACACTTCCATAGCGTTGATGAGAGGGGGCAGAGTCGAGTCCTTGGTCGGAGCCAAGACGAAGGCGGTCTTGGACGAGGCCGTGAAGTTGGTGGCGTAAATTTCCGTGCAGTTTGCGTAAATCGGGAGAACGGGTTGATCCAGGATAGGCTTGTTGTCGACGAGAATCTGGAAGGATCTCGTCTGGGTGGTGGTGTCGAGCTGAGTGACCTCGGCGAAGTACATGTTGAGGTAGACGGGAAGGGTCTCGGAAGTGAGCCCCGTGGCCAGTTGGATTTGCCCGGAAGGTGAAGCTGCCTCGACTCCGTTCTGGAGAACGGACGACGGGGGCTTGTCCCCCACGTCTGCTTCGACTAGGAAAGCGTCGGACGTGACGGTGGTTTGGCCAGTCCCACCGTCCGACGGTGTCCATATTCTGCCGTAAGGATCGTTCCTGCAGTAAACAACAAGCGGATAATTAATTCGAATGAATTCATTTCTGGCGGCGGGAGTCGAACTCATGACTATAGCTGGGACTTGGGCCAGCTCGACCTAGCCCATCGGGCCAACTTATTTATTTGAGCCCAACTCGGCCTAGTCCGAAAAATTGGGGGCTTAGAGAAGTTAAACAACTTGACATTTACTACTATATTACTGAATCTAATAACAAGTCGAAAAACATTACTTACGTGATGATCGCGGCCGCGCCGTAAGCAACCCTAGTGACCATGAGCAGAGGATTGCTCCCGCCCACGTGTCCATACATGCCGGGGTCCAATACTCGAACCTCGAAGGCCGACATGAACGGGACCTGGCCGGGCTTGGTCTGGGCGACGCAGGCATTGACGTAATCGCCCCTGGGGGAGTACACGGCCTCGTAGTAAACGGCTTCGTTCGCTGAAGTCACGACGGTGTCCCATAGGTTGGCGTCGAGGTGGAGGTCGAAAGTCGGGGGCGATGACTTTCGGTCGTAGTTGCCGTAGTTGAAGGTGGCTCGGACGAGGACGCGGGACCCACGGGCAACTTGGGCTGAGTAGCAGTTCTTCTTGCGGGTGGGGAAGGCTCGGAGAGTGTCGAGGACGTGGGAGATGGAGTTTGAGTTCTGGACGATTTCCGGCTGCCCGTTGCCCATGAAGCTCGAGTCCCCGATCCAGACGTTGAAGTTCTCGTCGACGTACGAGTCGGTCGCACCGCAGTCGATGTTTACTGTGTGTTGAAAGAAAATGGTCAAAAGATCATATATATAGAGTGAAATTAAGTACTAATTGATTTGTTATTTACTTACCATCATCAGCTGAGGCTGAGGAAATGCACAGAGCTGAGATGATCAGGATTAACAGAATGTGAGTAGTGAAGTCCATGAGCATGTGTGTGGTGTGGGACTTTGCTCTGCTTCAAATTTAAAGTATTTATGCAAGTGATCATAATGGGGTTGACTTAGAGAGGCTTCATGATAAAATTAAAATTTTAGGATAAAAACTTCATTATTAGTTGATGGAATATCAAACAAATCAAACTAATAATTTTTTGATATTTTTTTTAATTTGCAAATAGGCAATGATCACCTCACCTCCACCAGTAAAAATGTTATGTTGAAAAATGTATAAATTAAAATGTTGAATGAATGAGTGTTTAATTAGTGCACATAACATAAGAATAAATGTGATTAAGATATTTAATTGAGAAATCTCAATTAATTGATGGATACAGCCCGGCCCAAAGGAATAAAAGTCGAACCGAAGATTGAGTCAAATCTCATCACATGAAAAACAATGGAATGAAGGGGGTTGACTTTGGATAAGTTGATTCAGTCAACCAAGCCAAATATTTGAATATGACTATTTTCTAACCTTTGCAATTGTGTTTTTTTATTGCTATTAGGTGAACTTCTTCCTATCACCGACTCATTTTTTATAATTTACAAAAAATTAGTGTTAAATTTGTACAAAATTTATTTTTAAATTAATTTTAACTTTTCTATTGTTTTAATACGCTAAGTTTGTGAGAACGCATTTACGTGCCTCCAGTTTTCACTTGAAACGTAAGTTTCTTATACTACTGTGAGATTAATCACAGTTGCGTACGCTCATCGGTTATTTATTGTTATGATGTCAAAACAGCTGCTCCAAATCGACCGTAATTAAGGTAAGTTCTTACCACTCCGATAAGAGTTCACATTGTTATTCCCAATAATGATTTGCGAGTTGAGAATTTTCCACGTAATAAATATAATAAGAAAATACTACATGACGCGTTATGTTTTGGATGTACTGCAACTATAGTTGAATAAGGTTGGAGAAATCGACATGTTTAGCTGTACACTGATTATAATATATTTCGTGTATCAAATAAATAAATCGCATATTGAGGGTAGTAGAAAAAACAAATCATATGCATGAAAATCATGAGGTGTCTAGATATGACGTGTGATTGTGTTAAAAATTGATAGTGACACACAATATTATTGAGAAATTAAATAAAATTATAAACTTTCATTCGTGTCATGTCATTAATATAGTAAGTAATATGGTCATTTGAAATATTAAAAAAATAAAAAGTTTAATTTGATATTTAAAATAAAAAATAAAATATTTGTGGTAAAATTATTAGTTTTTATGTATTAAATATTGTTGTTAAGTAATAAATTAATTAAATGAAAAAAAATTGTATTAATTTAAATAATAAATATTGAAAAAATAAATTATTAAAAACTTTCTATTTATGAATTTGCAAAATTTTGAAATTTTGCAACTTTATAAATTGAAAGTTTGCAAATTCATTAATTGAAAAGTTTTAAATACTGTAATTTTATTTTTCCAATATTTATTTTGAAAAATAATCATAAAAAGAAAATAGAAAATTTTGTGAGTTCTGACAAGGTATTTATTTTTCTACGAGAATTTGATGGATGTCAAATGTATAATTATTTTGAAAAGAAGATAGCTTATTTTTATTAAAATGTTATTATGAATTTTTCTTTATAAACTAATTTAACATTAATTAATTTTATTTAAATATGAAGCTTTAAGAATGTGAAAGTGAATGTGTGTGAAGAACAATTAAACGTAAATAAATGCCTTCTGTTACTTTCACTTCTTCTCCACCACACAAAACCATTTCCACCATTTTTCAGTTTCATCTTCTCTCTCAAAACGTCAAACTCATCCAACATATAATATGTATATATATACACATTTATACCTACTTTTTTTGACTTTGGTTTACTCAATTAATCATTAATCGTGATTACATGGTCTTCGTTTTGCAGAGATTAAACAATAAATTCAGATTATACATATTCTTATTTTTTTTTCTTTGATTCAATTTTTCTAAGAAAAAAAAAATACGGTAGGATTTTCACACGAATCAGGGGTGAGCTGAATTACTCTGAGGTGCTGTATATTTCCCCCCTTTTTTCCTCCGATTTATTTGATGGGCTTTTGACAATTATCGAGGTACCACAGTTTCAGCTCAAGGTACAACAACCTTTTTCGTGTCATCATCGATGACGACGGGTCTTGGGTTATTGAGATTCCCAGCCAAGGTTTTACTGGTGCTGTTGAATCTCTTGTGTATCTGCAGAGGCTTCGACCCGACCGATCGATACTACATAAACTGCGGATCGCCGACCGATTTCGTCGTCGGCAATTTCACCTTCGTCTCCGACGCTTCCGCCTCTCGGTATCTATCCACTCCGCAGAACATATTGGCCGCCACCAATTCCACCTCCATCTCCCCGTCCGACGACTCTCGCCTCTATCGGACGGCCCGTATTTTCACCGGCCCCTCCCGGTACACTTTCCCAATCCGCCGGGCCGGGCGCCTCTGGATCCGCTTCCACTTCTACCCCTTCCTCTACCAAACCCACAACCTGACCGCTGCCCGCTTCTCCGTCTTCTCCCAACAGACGACGCTGCTGACCGATTTCACCCCGCGACCCGCCGCCTCCGTCAGGGAATACTCAGTTAACACCACCGCCGGCGACCTCGTCATCACGTTCTCCCCCTCGCCGGATTCAATCGCCTTCGTCAACGCCCTCGAAGTCGTCTCCGTCCCGGACAACCTCTTCACCGACGACGCCTCTGTTTTCAATCCGCCGGGCCGGTTCACCGGGCTGGTCAACCGGGCCCTCGAGACAATCGCCAGAGTCAACATGGGCGGCCCGCTCGTCACCCCGACGAACGACACCCTCGGCCGGACATGGCTCCCGGACACCACCTTCCTCACCAACCCGAATCTAGCCACCACCTTATCCAACACACCGGCCGTCCGATACCCCCTCTCCGGCGCAAATTCCGAAACCGCCCCTCAGTCGGTCTACGGGACCTGCACGAAGATGGATTCCGCAGCTGACCCGAGAAGCAATTTCAACGTGACGTGGAATTTCCAACCCGACCCGGGCTTTCAGTACTTCAT
The DNA here is from genome assembly GCA_954870475.1 of Euphrasia confusa. Taxonomy (NCBI): domain Eukaryota; kingdom Viridiplantae; phylum Streptophyta; class Magnoliopsida; order Lamiales; family Orobanchaceae; genus Euphrasia; species Euphrasia confusa. Next base: position 13,154,623 of record OX940965.1, read on the forward strand.
CCGGCTCCACTTCTGCGACATCGTCAGCTCCGCTCGATTTGAGCTTCTCTTCGACGTCTACATCGGCACTTCCCTCGTAGCTCCCGATTTCGAGCTGAGCACAGCCGCCGGGCCTTTAGCCACTCCGTATTTCATGGACTATATTACCCCTAGAGTCGACGTCGCTAACTTGAGCGTGAGCGTGGGCCCGTCCCCGAGGAGTTCTTACCCCGACGCCTTCCTTAACGGACTCGAGATTATGAAGATAGGCGACTCTAGGGACAACAGCCTCTCCGCCCCTTCGACTCTACCTAGAGTCCCCGGCTCGAAAAACAAGGTCGGGATAATAGCCGGAGTAAGCGTAGGTGGCGGTGTGATAGTTGCTTTGTCGGTTATCGGAGTTTTGTATTTCTTGAAAAGAAAGAAAAAACTAGCCCGGAATCGGGCCCAGTCGAAAACCTGGGTCCCGATATCCGTCAACTACGGAGGAGCCAGTTACTCGACGGGGACAATCGCTAGTGCAGGGTCGGGCATGAGCTATCGAATCCCTTTCTCGGCTGTTCAGGAAGCCACAAACAGTTTCGACGAGAGCTGGGTGATTGGAGTCGGAGGGTTCGGGAAAGTCTACAAGGGTACTTTTAGCGACGGGACTAAGGTTGCTGTCAAGAGAGGCAACACGCAGTCGAACCAGGGCTTGGCTGAATTCAGGACTGAAATAGAAATGCTCTCCCAATTCCGCCACCGGCATTTGGTTTCGTTGATTGGGTACTGTGACGAAAAAGGCGAGATGATCCTCGTCTATGAGTACATGGAGAAGGGCACTCTGAAGGGTCATCTATACGGGTCGGACTATCCGAGCCTGGGGTGGAAAGAGAGGCTCGAGATATGCATCGGGTCGGCCCGCGGGCTCCACTACCTCCACACGGGCTACGCGAAGGCGGTTATTCATCGCGACGTGAAGTCAGCAAACATATTGCTCGACGAGAATCTCATGGCGAAGGTCGCGGATTTCGGGCTCTCGAAAACAGGGCCCGAGATGGATCAGACCCACGTGAGCACGGCCGTGAAAGGGAGTTTCGGGTACTTGGATCCAGAGTATTTCAGGAGGCAGCAGCTGACGGATAAGTCGGACGTGTATTCGTTTGGGGTTGTTTTGTTCGAGGTTCTCTGTGCTCGGCCCGTAATCGACCCGTCTCTTGCGAGGGAAATGGTCAACTTGGCTGAATGGGCGATGAAGTGGCAGAAGAAGGGGCAGTTGGATCAAGTTATCGATCCTAATCTCGCGGGGAAAGTGAGGCCCGAGTCGCTTAGGAAGTTTGGGGAAACGGCGGAGAAATGCTTGGCTGATTTCGGTGTGGATAGGCCGTCTATGGGAGATGTTCTGTGGAATCTTGAGTATGCACTTCAGCTTCAAGAAGCTGTGGTTCGTGATGATCCGGATGAAAACAGCTCCAATGTTATCGATCAGATCTCTCCGCAAGTTCCCGATAATGTCGATTCGGGTAATTCGGTTGTGCAGTTCGAAAACTCGAGCTCGAGCATAGATGATCTTTCTATGAGTAGAGTGTTTTCGCAGCTGGTGAAATCGGAGGGTAGATAATTTTTGTGTACTGTGTATATGTTTTGTATAAATCTGTCTTTACTTTTTTTTTTTGTGTTTTTATTTGAGATTGAATATATACATAAATTTTTGATATTGTAATTTTATTATTTTATTGAGAAATCCCAAAAATTTTGGTACTGTCATGAAAAACTAGGGAAACAGAATTTTGTAATCTTTAATTGAATGTAAACAAAAAAATTAAAAAATTGCAGCATCAATCTTTAACTTGAATCTTGGAGGTGCAGGAGAGAATCCGCCGGAAAACAGACTCGACGGCTGTATCTCTGTCGGCGTTGGCACGCGACATGGTTCGTTTTATACGTCGAAGGCACTTGGTTTTCGTACTGCAATTGTCGTCATCTTTCCTAGAGAAAGTGTAGCTCCTTAGGAAGGACTGCCTGCATGATAAACTATGGTGTGCTGCCCTGCGATGTTGTTCTTGGCCAGAGATTATCGACTTGAGGAAGTCGGCGTCGGATTCCGGGTTCTTGTAGAGGTTGATATACGTGCCTCTCTTCGAAATCGAGTCATCACGTCTATCGTCGAGCAGGGCCGTCTTTAATTTCATATTTACTAAATAAATCACAACTTAATTTGTGATAGTATGATATGTACAGTATATATATAATAAATACATATATGATATATCACGTTTCCTAGTAAGGATTGAAGACGGGTTTAATGTTAATCTGTGTTTCCTTAATTTTCGATTCCTATTTATCGAACTCAATTTCCTTATATGTTTTCGATTTGGAGAAAGGGAGAGAGATTGGAGATAATTATTACTTTTAAAAAATCCAAATATTAATACTTTGGAAAAAAACTTTGTGAATTGCAAAAGTTGCCCATGATTCACGTATTGTATTAGATGACTTGAGCTCGAACAGTAGATAAACTTGTATTGGATGACTTGAGCTTGAACAGTAGATAAACTTGCGGAGCAAGCATAAGCAGTACAAATCAAAAAAAGGAGAAACAACATTTCTACTAGTAATTTTGGAAACAAAACAGTAGACGTTTTCATGAAATGTAAATCAGTTTGAACCACGATTATGAGGCAAAACAGCATGTTAAACAAAACTAACCATAAATCCCTATATCAAAAGTCTAAAACAAAATCTATGTTTAATCCCCAAATGCCCCCAAAACCAAAAACCCCTGCAATTTTTTTATTTTGCAAATAAGGGCATGGACAAGGTGGCACATCTCACCATTTCAAACACCAGTTTCTTTCAGGCCTTTTATGAATGAATAATAATTATACTAAATAATAATAATTATATCTGAGTAAAATTATTTGTATCTTCACTCGGCCTTTTTCTTGGAAGGTCTCCTGCCACTCGATGCTCGGACGCCACTCGTGCATCTACCCACGAACTTAAGAACCTCATCGATCAAAATCACCGGAAGAGCCACAGCCAGCACCAACAGCCACTCGTTCAGGCTTAGAGGCACAATGCCGAATATCTGAGCAAGGAAAGGCACGTAGAGTATGAGGAAGTGCATCCCGAAAGAAACCGACATGGCAAGGAGAAGCCATGGGTTGACCCACGGCGGCATTGAGACGAGGCTTCCGTCCTCAGATAGGGCATTGAGGGAATTGAACATCTCAATGGCAACGAGCACAGAGAGGGAGAGAGTCATGGCCTTTATTTTTCCCGTCTGGAAATAGTCGCATGGATTGTCAAAGCTGATCACTTGGTTCCCAGCTACGAAGGGAGAGGCGGTGAAATTCTGCCAGGTTGAACACTGTCCCCAGTTGGCAAGTTGGGAGTAGGTCACAAGGCTGTGACCATCTCCAGTGAGGTCAATGCCAAGGAAAGACGAGCGTGTGTACCAGATTATGAATATTCCCACTGTTGCCACACCCACATATGATCCAATCACCTGAATCAACATGGGAAACATTTAATATATAAGGGTTAATTACACAACTGCCCCTCTGTAATTTAGCCTGATTACGAAAACAGTTCTTTCTTAATAATGGAAACATTTTTTTTTTTAATTAAAAGACAATTTAGGGATGGTTTTTCGAAATATCCCAAGAAAGTTGATGAGCGTACCAAGTAACGGAAAAGAATCCATGGACTGATTAATGAGTCATCACTTCTTCTGGGTGACTTCTTCATTATATCCTTGTCAGGAGGATTAAATCCCAAAGCAGTAGCTGGTGGGCCATCAGTGACCAAGTTCACCCACAAAAGTTGCACAGGTATCAGACCCTCCGGGATGCCTAATGCGGCAGTTAGGAATATACAGGCAACCTCACCAATGTTGGAGGAGATCATGTATCTGCAATGAAACAATACGCACAGATTAGTTGGTCTGATTAATTAGTTTGACTCGACTTTTACTGTCAGATTTACAATAGCTCTTAATTAGGAAAAAATTTAATAACAAGTCGGGCTTTTAATCAGGTAAAACGTTTAAATAAGTAAATCAGGATCTAACGAAAATTTGCATGTTCAATTATGATTTGGAAAAGAAGATTGAAAGCAGACGATTAGAATAAAATATGAACCTGATGAAAGCCTTCATGTTATTATAAATGGACCTGCCTTCACCAACAGCAGAAACGATTGTGCTAAAGTTATCATCAGCTAAGACCATGTCAGAAGCTTCCTTTGCAACCTAGAATGAAGAACAACAATATATAAAAACGATAATTTTGTTTCATGAATACCCAGCATCGCATTGCTTAGAATGAATAAAGTCTGCAAAATTCTATTCAAACAGACATATCAGATAAACAATAATTTGGTATGGTTCAATATAACAATATTAATATAAATGCATTACTAAACATGCCATTGTCACACAAGGCACAACTTTCGGCTTTTAAATATAATATATTAAAAATGACATCACAGAGTATAGTTTTTAATCATAAAGTAATCACCTCTGTCCCTGATATGCCCATCGCAATCCCAATATCAGCCAACTTAAGGGCGGGTGCATCATTCACTCCATCTCCAGTCATTGCGACGACTTCACCAGAATCCTTCAGCAACCTCACTATTTCTTGCTTATGCCTTGGTTCAGCCCTTGAGAAAAGAAGCCTGCCGCTTTGGTTCAAATATCTCTCTTTTTCAGGGGTGGAGAGCTCCATAAACTCTTTTCCCGTTAAGCTCCTTGAACTGATATTTTCATGGCTCCCAAAAACACCTATTTCACGACAAATTGCTTCAGCTGTATTTTTGTTATCACCTGTAATTACCATAACTCGAATGCCTGCAGTTCTGCAATCCTCGATTGCTTGAGGGACTTCTTTCCGAGGAGGATCCTATACAATTGAAAGAAAGACAAACAGTTCAATCATAATATTCATAATGCCATCACACATGTTGAGCTGATTTTTTTTTTTAATACAAAAATCCAAGCCCAACTCACTCTTAAACCAGCCATGCCAACGAAAACTAATTTGCTCTCGATTGAGGAATAATTTGCAGGGTTCAACAATAGCTCGTGAGCCGGATGGTCTTCATCACCATTATATGTAGCAAATTCTGGGAGATCATCCTTATATGCAAAACCCAAAACACGCAATGCACTTGTTGACATTTCATGAAGGCTTTCCAAAATAACTTCTCTTAAACTCTGATCTAATTCAGTTATAGAGCCATCATGCAATTGCACAAAGGAGCTTCTTTCCAAAAGTGTCTCCACTGCACCCTGTTATTATTTAAAACTAATGAGTTACTGAACAATACAAGACTATGGAACAAAAAATAAATATGGATAACTGGGAATTTTAGCAGGAAAACGGACACATAAATCAGTGATTAATGTCTGAAAGACATCAGAAAGTTTGCAACAGTGTGTGTTGGTCAATATTATAAATATAACTTGAAGAAGGTTCTGGACACAAGTTATATCGAAGTTATATAACAATAAACAAATACCTATTTCCTGTAGCACCTCACTACATGTGAGATACCTATGATAGGAAATTATTGGGAAAGTAAGAAAAATGCTTCACCTTTACAAGCAGGGACCTTTTTCCAGAGCTAGAATTCACAATGACTCCCATGGATTTTCTATCTCGGTCAAACTCGAGGGTGGCAATCCGCTGTTCAAGTTTATTCCAAATGTTGGAGCACCCTTTGATGAGACAATTGAAACTTACAAATTAGTAAATCAACTAAACTGATTCAACAAAATTCCAGAAAAGGAAAAGGAAACTTACTCAAGACACCGTCATAACCTGTAGAAAGGCTAGAACTTACACCCTTTGGAAGTCCCATTTTCTCGACCAAAACCTGAAAATACGTACATCCATGTCAAGTGTATTTCCTCCAGGAAATTTGAAACTCTAGTTACTTAACAGACAAAATATTAATATATAATGTACAATCAATGATACAGAGAAGACACAAGCATTAAAAGTTCAAGCATCAGTCACAAAATATGACTAGAGTTCTAGAACAGTTGTATATAGTTCTCAATAATAGTATAATTGCATAACCAGATCAACTGAATAAAATGTTACAAAAATGCTACATAAAACATCTTAATTCACTGATAGGATTAATAAATACCTTAAGTGCAGCTTCAGTCGGCATTCCATTGGCCGTGTAATGGCCAGCTTTGTCATTGCTAGCTTTTTCCACATCAGCATCGTTGCAAATAGCAGCAATTTTCGCAATCATTTGAAGATTAGCATCTAACTGGCCTGCTGGCCAGTTCTGTATTTTCCCATCCAAGGGATCATAGGTAGTTCCCTCTACGTCAAATGAACGACGAACATTGGCCTTGGAACCAATAGCAACAAGCTTAGACACTGCCATCTGATTGGTAGTCAGAGTTCCCGTCTTATCAGAGCAAATAACAGTCGTGCATCCAAGAGTCTCAACGCTAGGCAACTTACGGACAAGTGCATTCTTAGCGGCCATCTTGCGCGTGCCAAGGGCCAAGCAAGTCGTAATAACAGCAGGCAAACCTTCCGGAATAGCGGCCACTGCCAAAGCAACAGCAATTTCAAAGTAATATGTGCACTTCTCGAAAGAGAACTTGAAGTTTGTTGGCCAACCATCCACATACTCCCACGACAGAAAATATTTGACATTAATCAGCCAAACCAAAGTGCAGATTACTCCAATAATAGCAGTTAAAGCTTCTCCAAACTCATTCAACTTCTTCTTCAAAGGGGTATCATCCTCACTTTGGGACGCCTCGTGAATCTGCGAATGCACTTTCCCAATCTCAGTGTTCATACCAGTCTGAGTCACCAAACAAATACAATTCCCATTCACCACAGTCGTCCCAGCAAACACCATACACTTCTTCCCCTGAATATCAACATCCTCGGCAACAGCCTTAGTAGTCTTACTAACTGCCTCACTCTCTCCGGTCAATGACCCCTGTTCAACCCGAACAGTAGAACTGATCAAGCTTAAAACCCTCATATCAGCAGGGATTTTATCTCCAACTCTCAACTCAACAATATCTCCAGGAACAAGTTCCTTTGCAGGCAAACTAGAAATCTTTTTACCCTCGCGAATAACACTAGCATGCTCCGACTGGATTTCCTTCAATGCGTCCAGTGCCTTCTCGGCATTGTTCTCCTGCCAAACCCCAACAATGGCATTCACAATCAGTATCAGAAATATCACTAGAGGCTCCACGAATGCCGTGATCTCCATCTCCCCGCCTTCTTCCCCATCGAACCAAGCCAACACAAAGGAAACCACTGCCGCCACCAGTAATATCCTGACTAATGTATCGTTAAACTGATCCAGAACTAATCTAAAAATCGAAGGCCCCTCGTGTTTCTCCAACTCATTGAACCCGTAGATCTGCCTCTTTTTCTCCACATCATCTCCTGACAAACCATACTCCCTCCGCACTTCATACTTTTCTTCGCACTCTTTCACATCCTTCGACCAGGCCGCATAATTAGACCCTTTCGTCTCACCCAATTCATCACCCCTACCATAATTCTGCCCTCCTTTGCCCATCAGTAACAAAACAAAAGGTAAAATTTATCGTAGAAATCAACAAATTCACCAAAACCAACAGCAGTTAACCTGCAAGAGAACCCCACAAAAAATAGGGTCAATTCGCAAACACAAAATCCACAATTCTGAAAGAAAACAAATCGATAAACAGAGTCTTAAACTGAACGATCTACAGAAAATTCACTACAGTAAACAGAAATTAAAGATAGAAAAAAAATCACCACCTCGAACAGCATTCAGCGGCTCCCCGATCGTATAAATCCTGTATCTATACACGCATAACGTATGCGTGAAAGACGAAAAAAAGAGAGTCGAATATCGAAAACCAGAATGAGGGGTGTGGGGTTGTTGGGTTATTTATGAGGGAATCGAAAAAGAAAAGAGATCCACGCTCCTCCGTTGTACTACGAGGTACAAACAGCTATTGCGTTCCAGAGCTTTCCTTGTGAGCTTCGACCCACCTTCTCTCTCAGGTTTTATACAGTGTGTACGTATCCACTTCCTCGGGAGACCACGATTGTTCTTGTGAAATGACAGGTATGCCCCCAGTAAACCTGGAACCGAATTAGGGTTGTTTTTTATTTATTTTTAATTAAAAATATTTGATATGGTAGGGGTAGCTCTAGGGTATTATAAATTACAAAGTAGTGAAACGAATAGAATTATCACACGTGGAGGTCTTGGTGTCACTAATCATACTTGGCATAATATTATTGGTTCGGGCGCAGGCAAAGGCTACGGTCGTTGAACGGATAATCCAACTGCCCTGAAGAAGTAGTATTGTGCGTTGACTACTTATTATGATTATAGAGAGAAAGCAAAGGTGAAGGAAACTTCGAGGTAATATCGTTTTTTAACTTTTAAGGTAATTATTTTTTCACCTTCCCTTTTTATCATTCGGTGCATTTAATGAATGAATATATTTGAAAGATTTAATTTTATTTTTCTATACATAATTTCGTATAACCTCTTTTCTTAATTTTTAAAATACTTTATACCTTTTTTCACTTATTTTTTAAATATTATTATCAACTACTTATATTATTAATTTAAAAATATATTGTAATGGGTTGTATTTTAAAATTTTTAATCAAAAAATCAATAAAATAATTTTTATTTTTATTTTTATGTGACCATTATTGTGAGACTAATACTTTATATTTAAATTTTGGAAAAATATAGATAAGAGGTAAATATTTAACTTTGTTTATTATTAAATAAATCAAAAATTTTAATTATAAAAATAATTCATATGTACCTATTTTACTTTTTTTGAATTTAGTAGTAATTTTTTAACAAGGGTAATATAGTCTTTATAATACTCTTCATTCTAGTTAAAAATATGATTATTCTTTTTTTTAATAAAGTAAAAAATATATTATCTTTTTTTGATAAATGAAAAAAATAAAAATTTATTTGTAATTACTAAAATTATAATTCCCTTTTTCTTAAATATTAATTAAATTTATACAATCATTTGTCTACATATTTTTTATTTTTTTGGACTAGCCCAGTGGTCGATTGAAATTTTTTAAATATTCAAACTTTAAACGTACGGTGCTCAATTCAAGTGATCAACCATTGAATAAACAATTTTTCACTATACTTATTTATTGATAATTATAAACTTATAATGATTATTGCAATCAAAATTATTAATAGTAGCAATTACACGCAATAGTTTAATTTAATACTGTAAAACATAAAAACAATAATTAACTTAATTATAAAAATATTAAAATTATAAATATAATAATATGTATTTATATATAAAAAATAATTAGGTATATTAATTTCATTGTAACAATATTACTTTGTCACATTCCAAAACATTCAACAAATTAATGTTTAAAGGTTATTTCAAATAATTTTAAAAATATTTTAAAACACTTTAAAAATAATTTAAATAAAATTGTTTTCAAAGTAATTTAATTTGGTGACTAAATATTTATTATTTTATTTTAAAAAACATAAGAAAAAAAACACAAACAATAAAATTCAATCAATATTGACTCCGCTCCAAAATACTTCACTTTTCACTTTTGATATTATTGAAATAAGAAACAATTGCAATGTAAAACACAAAATAAATTATTTCTCAATCACGAAAAAAGGCACGAGATTAGTATTAAGCGATAGATACCGTACTACATATATACAATAAGGTACTAAAAACAGCATAATCGTGTATCTAGCTAGGAATAGAATTATGAATTATATTTTGCAGCAACGTGAACCCTTATTGCATACGCCGCATCGAATAAGGTATTATGAATTGAAAGCTAGATTAGTGTCGCATCGAATACGGCTGGATGTCGGAGAAACGCAAGGCATTCCTGAACAAACATATCTCGTTACATACATATACTCCAGTTTCAAAGGACCAAATTATTTTCCTTAATTCACAAAATACAAATGAGAGAGTTATGTTTATTTGAAATTAAACTGAGTATTGATTTATCTACCGTTGCAAAACATCCGCATGGAAATGACAATAATAAGGGCAACGTCAATTTTTTTTCGTGTGTGTATATATATATGTATAAATATTAATTGGAGGATGAATGAAAACCATGGACACTTGAGGCTTATATATATTTATAGGAACGAAACGCGCTATGAATGCATCACTATAATTTTATATATATCTGCATGCACAATTGCTATATATTTCGGTTTTTATTGTTTGTCAAAAAGTAATTAAAATATCATTATGAACAATGTACTGTGAAAAAAAAATATGCATGGATCGTCACTATTCTTTTTTTTTTTTATAATAATTTTGATGCATTTATTAAATCATTTTATTATTCAAGTGTAATTAGCAGTGTACTATTTAAACTAATCAAAATTTGACTTAAAATTTTCTACTTTGTAGTAATTAATAATTAACAATATTAAATATTAAGAAAATATAAAATTGGTTGAGCTAATAATTTTATGAAAAAATATGTTAAAATGACTGCTTTCGAAATTTGATTTGAATATTATTATTTTAATTTTAAAAAAAGCTATACAAATTTAAATATTACTTTCATAATTAAATATCTACTTTGAATAAAAACATACAATAAAATAAAGAGTTTATATTTTTATTAAGTGGGAATATGCCCAAGAGTTTAGAATGACATGTATTTCGAATTTAAAATATTATTTTTTCGTTCTAAATATGTTTTAACAAATTTGAACTTTGAAACCTCGTATAATTAGGTTTGAAATAAATTTCATTTTCAGTATTAGTATAAACGTACGGTTTTATCTATGGCGATAGATTTAATATTATTATATTATATGCACACGAAATCACATACACCTAACGTGTAGGGCTGAGCGTGAGACGGGATGGGACAGAATTATCCGAATCCCGCCCCGTCCCGAAAATAAATTTTCGGGACAGGATTCACATTTTAAAATTTCGTCCCGCACGTCCCAATCTCGTTTGGGTTCGGGTCGGAATCGAGGCGGGATCGGAACGTCCCAAAATTTTAAATTCAAAACTAAAATAAAATAATAATATTGCCGACTTATAAAACAATCAAAATTTAAATAAAATAAAAATGACAAATTTTTTGACATACTATATATATTGAATTGATTTAAATTTTTTATTTTAAAAATAAATTATTAAATAATATTTTAATTTTTAAAATTTTTTAAAGTAAAAATGTTAATATTTTTCAAGAAAAATATACAAATAAAAATTAAATTATTTTGAAATGTTATTATATTGTAAAGATATAATAAATTTAATAGAAACTATGATTAATATTTTGATATTTTTATTTATATTTGTGAAAAATAAAAATATTATTGATATTAAAAAATCAACGGGACAGAACGGTATTAAACGGGATCGTCCCGGTCCCGTTGTAAAAAAATTGGAACGGGACGGGATTGTCATTTTTAAAATCCATCCGATCTCGCTAGTTTTCGGAATGAGATCGGAACGAGATCGTGATTCCGAGACGAAGTGTCCACCCTACCAAGTGTATAATGTATACATTTACTGTTAATATAACATATATACAGAGACACAGAGCAAACATCCATAACCGTAATTTGCGTGATAAAAAAATCAATAAAGCCTCCGATTTCGGATTCATTCTCCAAATCCCGTGATGTGTTGCGGCCAATGTTGTTGTTATTGTTTTTTTTAAGGATATAATTGGAATAAAAAATGTAATGTAATGTGAAGTAGACTTTATTAGTTGTATTTGATTGATACCTTTTGACTTCATTTTTTCCTACATAAATACGTGACTTTGCTATATACCTGTATGTAATATATATATATATATATATATATATATATATATATATATATATATATATATATATATAAAATGTATCTATTGATCGTGAACAAAAAATTAGACCTTGATGTTTTTTATGGAATATTTTGAATAATTTTATATTCCAATATTCTCCAATTTTCAAGTCTGTCTTAAAATACCTTTAGTTGAAAGAGGAAATACAAAGTTTTTGTAAGGAGATTGTTAAAATTGAGGTGTGTGAATCATGAAAATGGGATAAGAAAATTCGAGTCACATAAGAACTGAAGGAGTTAAATTAAAAAGGGAAAAATGGCAATAAAACCAATTTTCAATATTTTTTCAGCAATAAAGCTTTCGAGAAATTACGCGTGCCAATTAGGCCGCCTAAAATGTGTAAAGACCGTATTGCCCTCTTCCCTCTTTTCTCTTCCTTCGCGATACACACACGGATCTCAAATCCCTAATCTCTCTCTCAAACACACCTCGACACCTCCTCCCCGCCGGCTCTTCCTTCTACGACTGCCCCCTCCGCCGTCGATCTCGCCCTCGACACCCTCTTCGCCGCCAGATCCTTCGGCGTCGAACACCTCGCCCTCCTCACTCAGGTAAAGAGCGAGACAATGATGGCGTTCCCGATCAGGAAGACAACGTGGTGGTTGAAGAGGTAATTCGAGAAATCGACGAAGCGCGCGCCCGTCACTCTCACCGCCTCCGGAAACCGCCCAGTGGAGCACGAAATGATCAATCTGATGATATATCGTTCTCGTTCTCGTTCCCCGTCCCGCGCGCCTCCTCCGCCGTATCGAACGTGCCGAGCCAGTGGCGACACCGCCTGATTCGGTCGCGTATCTCCGCCGACCACCGCCCCCGAGCCGCTGAAATGCTTCACCGCCTCCAACGACGTCGTCCTCTCCAACCTCCCCCGGGTTCACATGCCTACACTGTGATGGAGTTGTATTCTAAATGTCTAGTTTAGTGCAAATACAGAACTCCTTATCTATACCTTAATTCGAGATATGATTCAAACATGATTGCATTTAATGCAATAGTCCTTGATGTATACGTTGTAGACAGTATGGCGTGAGGAGACACGCGGAAGATCATACTGTCGGTTACTCGTATACTATCGAACAGTAGCTCACGACTTAGATGGACAGGGACAATCCATCGGTACATCGTAGTGTGACTGGTAGATAGTCGGTCTTGACTATCATGTTACACTCGTACACTTGGTGTATTGAGCAGGACCACGGGAGGGCGTTCGATTTATACTAATCGCAGTAATCGAACTAAACCTCAGATATTACGGATATACGAATTCTTAATCCCTATATAATTATAGGTGCGTGTGTCCAATTCTCGGTTCTTTGACTTACTAGTGAGTGAGACTAATTGATTAGTCAATATTCTCAGTAAATTGGGAATCGAAATTGTACACACGACATGCTATAGATTATGGACAGGAAACCGTGTCCCATTTATTGGGTTGATGATGTCCCCGAGATGAGCTCATAAAGTTTATCATGTAAACCCTGCAGGTGGATTCGTTCCACATGATAATAAGGATGAGTGGTACTAGTCTCGGATAACAAGAAACGAGTTAATTTAATTATTAGTAATTAAAGTTAATTCGTGGAAATACGATATCTTAAACACGGGAAAAGTCGTATATATAATTCGGCGGAATTATTATTGTTGAAATAATATAAATTAATTATTGGGAATTCAATTATAATTTTATAGTGGAATTAATTATAATTAAAATTGTGGAATTTAATTAAGGTTTGCCTTTTAGGACGTCGAGTTAATTAAATTGCAATTTAGCCTAATAATTAATCTCTATAAGGTCCCTGGTGTAGCTCTATAAATACCTCACCCTCTCTTTCTCTAAACCTAAGAAACGCGGCTATTTTAATTTTGCGGAGAAAAATAAATTGTTTGCGCAATTATTTTTCTGTAAAAATAAATCCCTCTCTTTCTCTAAACCTAAGAAACGCCGCTATTTTAATTTTGAGGATAAAAATAAATTGTTTGCGCAATTATTTTTCTGTAAAAATAAATAGATTAGCGCTGTTATTATCTTCTGTAGAAATTAATTGCTAGCGCAAATATATTTATGAGACAGAATATCAAAACCTAACTTACGCGGCTATTGAGACAGAAGATCAAAACCTAACTTACGCTTTCGCAATTAATTTTCTTCTGCTTAATTAATTCAGATTAGCCATTAATAATTCTATAGAAATAATTTTGCTTCCGTAAATATATTTCTGAGATGGAGGATATTATTCCTATGGTGGGTTGAAAAGAGAAAGGAGAAGAGGAAGGTTCAGATTTTCTTCTGCTTAATTAATTCAGATTAGCGCATTAATAATTCTATAGAAATAATTTTGCTTCCGTAAATATATTTCTGAGATGGAGGATATTATTCCTATGGTGGGTTGAAAAGAGAAAGGAGAAGAGGAAGGTTCAGCGGATCGTTGCCCACTCAACGGCTGAACGTCGGGGATAGAGACATACACCGGAAGGCTTCATGGTCTCAACAATTCGGCTTCTCCGAATCACGCGACAAAGGTATGAGATCGGACCTAATTCCGTAATTTATCGATCTCATTTTTTTCGTTAATCATACATGAACGAAGATCGGGTTCCGGGAGTCGTGGGTTGTATTCCTCGATTACTGGGGGTTCTAGGACCTCCGGATTGGTAGTCGGAAGAGGAAAAACGACTCGGAAACGATCCCGGAATAGCAACGTCGCGTTGCTGTTCGCGGACAAACGACAGTCGCCGGAGGGCAAACGGCGGTCGCCGTTTCCCTGTTTTTCGGGCAGCCAGCTCTGGTTCGCGCGGTTGTCCTTCGGGGCAATGGCTGGGCGTGAATCGGGATACGGGATGGCACGTGAACGGAGTAACGGACCTGGAGGTCGACTGAGATCGTTCGGATGTTCGAATGATCGAACGAACGCATCCCGGGTAGTCGATTTCCAACACACTGATGGCACGGTCTTTGTACAGGTACCATTGTTTCCACAAAATGTCTTTTATGATTTTCCCTTTGTAATCTTGTAATTTTTTGGCGAGTTTTTGATTTAGGGTATCTTCCTTTGATTTCTATTTTTTTTCGAGTTTTTTATTGCGATATTGTATCTCCCTGGTCTACTGCGAATTTATGATTTGGATGTGCTTGATTCTGTGCAATGTGTTGTGATGTGTGATTGTTGAATCTCCGACGAATTGGCCAGCAGCAGGCGTGATGGTTTGAAGAATTTGGTTTACGGTGTTGATTTATGTGATCGGTGTGTTTATTGTTGTAGTATCTGATCTGTATCCCATCATTGTTATATGCTTTAAGTTTATTAATGTTGTCAAATTTGATTTGGTATTTGTTAGTTTGTTTTTGAAGAATAATGGCGATTTCGACAACGACTGTCTAATTGGTTATGTTGTTTTATCATTTAGGCGACTTTCTTTTAGTATATCTTTGCATAAAGTGGAAAGGTGGGGAAGTTTCTATATCATAAATGGAATGTGGCTGTTGTGTAGTATGGTGCTAGTATTCTTCTCACCCGATTTTTGCTGTAATTATTTAAAATATTAAAATGTGATTTTTAAGCTAAATCTGAGAATACATATGTGCACACATGTTGGAGAGGTTGTTTTCAAATGTTACACCTCTTTTGATTTTTTCCATTTGAGGTACTTGCATCGTTCTTCTTGCCCTCTGAATGCTCTTACACCGAGGGTTGGAGTAAAACCTTATCTCGTCAAGCGTGTTGCTCGCATCTACGAAGTCGAGCCTAATCGACTTTGTTTCAACTTTTTAGGTTCACTATTATGTGCAATCGATTTTTTTAGCTAAAAGTGTCCACTATAGTTTGATCAGTCTATTATGATAATGAACTCAGTATATGCATTTATATGAGGTTGCTCTTATCTTTTAGTAAACAGTAGTGGTCTTAACAATTTTGAATCGTAGCATTACTTAACAATTTCATTCTGCAGTAGTCTTGCAGTTGGTAATCTCATATTACAATAGATTCCTAATCAACTTGATGTGTGTAACAGGTGTGTGATATTAGGCGTTTCGCCGAATGCGTTTACATTTTCATTTAGATTTTTCTCTTCTTTTGTTCTTGTTAACTTTTAATTATTAATTTGCCCTTCGTTTTTGCAGCATGTTGAAGGCACGAGTCTACTCTGTTTGTGTGACCAAGATTTTTATTGGAAGGATTCATTGTATTTTTTTTATTTTTATTTTTATTTTTGAGATATTTATTTCATTTTCAGTGTTTTTTACGACGTTCAATGTTTTTTTTACACGTTCAGTGTTTTTTTACGACGTTCAGTGTTTTTTTATGACATTCAGTGTTTTTATAATATTCGGTGTTTTTTATGAGATTCATTGCTTTTTAATGACCTTAAGTGTTATTATAATATTCAGTGTAAAAATCAGGCATTCAGTCTTTTTCAATGATATTCAGTGTTCTTATAATATTCAGGGTAAAAAAATGACATTAAGTGTTTTTTAATGACATTCAGTGTTCTTATAAAAAATCTGACATTCGGTATTTTTTTAATGACATTCAGTGTAAAAATCCGACACTCAGTGTCTTTTAATAGTATTCAGTGTGGGTTGGGGTGACATTCAGTGTCTTTTAATGGTATTCAATGTCTGGAGGTGGGGTAGGTTGAGTTGAAAAAAATTCTGACATTCAGTGTCTTTTAATGGTATTCAGTGTAAGGAGATGGGGTGCGTTGAGTAGAAAAAAAATTCTGACATTCAGTGTATTTTAATGTTATTCAGTGTCTGGGTGACATTCAGTGTCTTTTAATGGTATTCAGTGTCTTTTAATGTTATTCACTGTTATTCAGTGTCTTTCAGTGTTATTCAGTGTCTTTTAATGTTATTCGTGTCTTTTAATGTTATTCAGTGTCTTTTAATGATATTCAGTGTTATTCAGTGTCTTTTAATGTTATTCAGTGTCTTTTAATGTTATTCAGTGTTATTCAGTGTCTTTTAATGTTATTCAGTGTCTTTCAGTGTGATTCAATGTTATTCAGTGTCTTTTAATGTTATTCAGTGTTATTTAGTGTTATTCAGTGTTATTCAGTGTCTTTTAATGTTATTCAGTGTTATTTAGTGTTATTCAGTGTTATTCAGTGTCTTTTAATGTTATTCAGTGTTATTCAGTATCTTTTAATGTTATTCAGTGTATTTTAATGGTATTCAGTGTCAGTATTCAGTGTTTGGAGGTGAGGTAGGTTGGGTAGGAAAAAAAATTAACGTTCAGTGTTTTTTAATGGTATTCAGTGTCTGAGGCTGGGGTGGGTGGGTTGAGTAAAAATAGAGTAAGGGTATCATATACATTTTTTTGGCTCAATTGGAACAAAAAGGCCTAATTGACACATAAATTGGAACTTGACTTTATTGGACAAAAAATATTAAAAATTGATCTTATTACCATTTTTCCCAATTAAAAAACTAATTCAATTTTGGTTTAATTTATTAAGTTAAGTTGTACATTCATCTATACTTTAGTTGATGTATCAATTATTATTATTATTATTATTATTATTATTATTATTATTATTATTATTATTATTATTATTATTACTACCTTTTAATCTTGTCTTTAATTTATTTTTTCATATCAATTAAAAATCATATAATTATATACTTATAATTATTTTATTAAAACTAGAACATAAAAAATCATTTTTCTTCTTATTAAAAATTCAACGTCATTTTCTTTTTACGGTAATGGTGGGTAATGGTGACGATTATTTTAATAATTATTATTGATTAATTATATGTTATCTCATTTAATTATTTTCACAACCAATGCTAGTTACACACATTTCTGGTTTTATCATTCGATTTGTTTTAAGGGTGTTGCTATTTGCACTCCTTAAAACACTAAGTATATCACTTTCATAAACCCACCTAATATTTATTAATAAAAATAATATCAATTTTTACTAAATACACTTCATTCTATTCCAAATTTACCCTTATTAAAAATACTCTGAATCAAATAAATTCTATTCTTATAGATTCTACATTATTACACGTACAATAAAACAAAAAAATTATTCTTACAAATTTTACAGTAAAACAAAAAAATTATTCTTACAAATTTTACACTTTTGTAAAACGATAGTAAAACAAAAAAAATTATTTTTACAGATTTTACACTGTTACAATTATTTATTTATATTATTAAAAAATAATTAAGAAAAATAAAATTAAAAAAATATAAAAACATTAAAATTAAAGAAAAAAATCAACAATAACTGTAAAATTAAACAAATAAAATAATAGCACAGTTAAAAAATTGAATATTACAAAATAAAATATATATTAATGTATAAAAAAAATTAAATCATAAATCAAAAACAAAAAAACAATTGCTATAACAAAAAAAAAACCAAAAAAAAAAACCACTTCTTAAAAAATGTATAATACAATTTATTAATTAAGAAAAAATTAAAAAATAAACAAGAGAAAAATCTTATACTAAAATTTATAAACAAAAAAAATTATAAAAATAAACAAGAAAAATAAAGAAAGCGTAATACAGTTTATAAATTCTGCCACTCGATGTTATACAAATTTAAATTTATAAGCTATTTTTATTATTTTACTATTGTAAAACTTTGATTAATATTATGTTTGGATTATTTATTAATTATTTTGTTCAAAATATTCTATTATTATGTATAAAAAATATTTTAAAAAATATAATATTAATCAATTAAATATAAAAAAGTAAAACGATTCTCCTAGTTTTCAATTAATCCTTGTAAGCGCTAAGCTCTTAGAACATTGTTTTTGTAATAATTATACGATTCTCCTAGCGCCAATTATCTTAAAACGATTCTCCTAGCTAATTTATTATTATTATTATATTTTTTCAAAAAAAATTTGAAAAATTAGTTATGTCATTATTTTTAGCTAATTTATTAATATTATTATATTTTTTCAAAGAAAATTTGAAAAATTAGTTATGTCAAATAAATCAAAGTAGTGAATTAAATAATACTAGTACCACTTCCCGTGCGATGCACATTATTTATTTATTTGAAATAATCTAAAATTTTATTTAATTTCCAACGGCCAAAAATTTATTAATGGACTAACAAATTATTTTATTTAATAATCGAAATCTCATGTAAATTCGTATCAATCTCATTATTAACTGTTATCTTGATTATTAAATTTTATTATTTTCAAAGATTACTATAATTTATAGTATGTAAGCTTCTTGGGATATAGCCGAGTAGTAAGGTCTGTGGTGATTTTGGTGTAATTCCCCGACGACGCAAAGTTCGAATTTTGGATATGACAAATTTTCATTGAAATATTATGAAGTTAGTCCTTGAATGAGACTTATTGGCTCTCTCCCACATGTGTCTGCTACTCGGGCACATACTATCCGATCGAGGAGCTTCTGATCTGGTGAGTGTCAAACGCATCTCTACATTTTTGGAGTGTCAAACGCATCCAACAAAAATTCTGCTACTCGGGCACATACTATCCGATCGAGGAGCTTCTGATCTGGTGAGTGTCAAACGCATCTCTACATTTTTGGAGTGTCAAACGCATCCAACAAAAATCTAAAACCGCTGGGAAAAAATAAAAATAAATGGAAAATAAAAATTATAAAGCTGAAAAATAAATAGAAATATAAAAAATTGAATTTATTTGGTGAACATGAAGGAGATGAAATGACAGAAATACAATATATATTAATATAACGCCTGTTAACCTGCAAAACAAATTTAACATAACTAAATTTGGGATAAACTAAAAATTAAAAAAAAATTAGTCGAACATAATTAATAACTCGAAAATTTGATTCTAGAATCTGCGAAAAAATCATAATTAATACATAAAATTAAAAAAATCGAGAAAAAAAAAATGAATGAATAGAAAAACGTATACATAAATAGATTCAATGTTCAGAAAATAAAAAATGACATACTAAGCTAGATTATAGCAAGAGAAAATAATATAACTAAAAAGTTTCATTATTTTTTTTAACTCAAATAGATTAGGAATAAGAGGAGATCGATTTTTATGAGATACTATTAATTGGAATTAAATTAATATTAATAGAATAAAAAAATAATTTTGAGATATATATATATATATATATATATATATATATATATATATATTTAAGATGATGATTTATTATTATTATCAAAAATATATAATTTCAAATTATTATTTAAAATTTATATTTTTTTATTTATAATTGATAGTGTGAACACAATATGATTATTGCTTTTCTATTGGTCCAGGTGGCATTAGTTGATCCTCAAATTATATATGTATAGATACAAAAGCTAAATTAATTACCCATGGCCCACATTCTAATAATAATAATAATAATTGTATATTTATTTTTCACTTATATTTTAAAATTTTATTTACAATTATTCTATTTTATTAATTTAAAAAAATATATTTACTCGGATGGATCTAAAAGAATTTATAATTTTTATTATTAATACTAATTTAATTTGATCCTGGATTTTCAATGGTATTTCAGATTTCACTTTTTAAATAATCTGATTTATTTAATACTCCTATTTAATTTCAAATTAACTTTCCTCGTGATTATATAATAATTTAAGCTAGCTACATAGAGGGGAGTGAAGATAGCGAAAAAAAAATCTTTAGTGTGGGGAAGAAGATTCGGAGAAGCTGAAGAACACGAAGGGCGGGCCCACCTCGCACGCATTGTTGGCTTGTACCTTGTCGTATAACTCGTCTCCGCCTCTCTCTTTATTCCTTGACAAAAGCTAACGCCTCGTGCTTTCACTTTCACTGTTGATCAGTCACTCCTCCACTCTGGTTGGTTCTCGATCCTTCTCCTCCGCACTATGTGTCGGTAGACATTGCATAACCAGTTCCTGGATCCGCCGACCACAATTCGAGGCGGCGAGTTGGTGGCGGTGGGTGTTCGTCCACCTCTCTGATTTTTATTTTTTTTTAGTAATTTTGATGCTCGACGTAGTGATATGTTGTGGAGGTAAGGTTTGATTGTTTGTTGTGTGTTTTACAGGTTAAAATTTAGCTGGATTTGGTAATTTTGATTTTTACGGATGGGAAAAGGAGGGGAAAATTCCGGTCGGGATGATTTGGGTGCTGCGGAAGAGCCGAAGGTGAATTACTATGCGTCGTGGGCAAAAGATGTGAGGGAGTGTGAGGAGAAGTATGTAGTAAGCAAGGATTGTGGATTATCCGGTGAGGATGTCGAAAAAAGGAGGCAGATCCACGGGTTCAACGAGCTGGAGAAGCACGAGGGGCCTTCGATTTTTAGGTTAATTCTGGATCAGTTCAACGACACGTTGGTCAGGATTTTACTGGTGGCAGCAGTGGTTTCATTTGTTTTGGCATTGTACGATGGGGAAGAAGGCGGGGAAATGGAGATCACAGCATTTGTGGAGCCCCTGGTGATATTTCTGATACTGATAGTGAATGCCATTGTTGGGGTTTGGCAGGAGAACAATGCGGAGAAGGCATTGGACGCGTTGAAGGAAATCCAGTCGGAGCATGCTACTGTTATCCGTGATGGTAGAAAGATTTCTAGTTTGCCTGCCAAGGAGCTTGTCCCGGGAGATATTGTCGAGTTGAGAGTTGGGGATAAGATTCCAGCAGATATGAGGGTTTTAAGCTTGATCAGCTCTACACTTCGGGTTGAACAGGGGTCGTTGACTGGAGAGAGTGAGGCAGTTAGTAAGACTACTAAGGCTGTTGGGGAGGATGTTGATATTCAGGGGAAGAAGTGTATGGTGTTTGCTGGGACGACTGTGGTGAATGGGAATTGTATTTGTTTGGTGACTCAGACCGGGATGAACACGGAGATCGGGAAGGTGCATTCACAGATTCACGAGGCATCCCAGAGTGAGGACGATACACCTTTGAAGAAGAAGTTGAACGAGTTTGGAGAGGTTTTAACGGCTATGATCGGAGCAATCTGCACTTTGGTTTGGCTGATTAATGTCAAATATTTTCTGTCTTGGGAGTATGTCGATGGGTGGCCAAGGAATTTCAAGTTCTCTTTCGAGAAATGCACTTATTACTTTGAAATTGCTGTGGCTTTGGCAGTAGCTGCTATTCCAGAAGGTTTGCCAGCAGTTATTACGACATGCTTGGCCCTGGGAACACGGAAAATGGCTGCTAAGAATGCACTTGTACGTAAGCTGCCTAGCGTTGAGACACTTGGATGCACAACTGTTATTTGCTCTGATAAGACTGGCACCCTGACTACCAATCAGATGGCAGTCTCTAAGCTTGTTGCTATGGGATCTGAGGCAAATGCTCTTCGAACCTTTGATGTTCAAGGAACTACCTACGATCCTTTGGATGGGAAAATACAGAACTGGCCAATTGGGCAGTTGGATGCTAATCTTCAAATGATTGCCAAAATTGCTGCTATTTGCAATGATGCTGATGTGGAAAAAGCTGGTCATGATCAAACTGGACATTACGTGGCCAATGGGATGCCGACTGAGGCTGCGCTTAAGGTAT
Organism: Euphrasia confusa; assembly: GCA_954870475.1. Lineage (NCBI taxonomy): Eukaryota > Viridiplantae > Streptophyta > Magnoliopsida > Lamiales > Orobanchaceae > Euphrasia > Euphrasia confusa. The sequence goes on from OX940965.1 coordinate 13,176,979, forward strand.
TAATTCATATCATCAGTCAAGTGAGTTATTTTATGTAGCATTTCCTTATTTGGTTATTGCTAAGTTGAAATTACTTCATGAGTGGAAGATACGTGAGCTACTCAAACTTGTAATATTGGTGTCTTCTTTTTTATCATTTACTGCTTCAGATGGTTGCATGTTTGCGATGCAATATATTTGTAGTGCCTTAAACTTATGATATGTTTAATTGTGTAATAAGTAACTAGATACCTATATATATTCATGAAGGTATACACTTGACTTGATTGTACTTTCAGGTTCTGGTTGAGAAAATGGGCCTTCCAGATGATTCAGTTTCTCGCCTTTCTTCAGGATATGATGGTGTATTGAGTAAGTTGTTCCTCACCGTAACTGAAAATATTGTGGAATCAGTTGAGTTTATTTAATAAATTGGAAATTTGTTTTGGCTCACTGAAGGGTGCTCCTACACCTGTAACACACTTGAACCAAGGATTGCGACCCTTGAGTTTGATCGTGATAGAAAATCTATGGGAGTCATTGTGAATTCTCGCACTGGGAAAAAGTCACTGCTTGTAAAGGTAGATACTTCTTACCTTTTTCTTATACTTTCTGATCATGCGTAGGGATCAAGCATGCCCTTAGGTGCTCCAGGAACTAGGCGTTTATATTTTTTAAGATTATATCAATATGGCCTTTCCCAGGAGCCTTCCTTAAGTCGTTTGTCTTATATCTGTATTACTGTATATGGATGCAAACTATCTCATGTCTTTATGTTCTCAAGTATTTGTGCCAATTTTCCATTATAATTCCCAGTTATCGATGTTTATTTTCTAAGAAAATATTCACATTGATTAATCACCAACGCCGGCCATAAAATTTGTGTATGTAGCTTTTGCAACTTATTTACTTTATCTTTCGAGTTTTTTGCTTCATATTTGTTCAGTAGCTCATTAGTTATATAATCATCATAGGGTGCGGTGGAGATGCTTTTGGAAAGAAGCTCCTTTGTGCAATTGCTTGATGGCTCTATTACAGAACTAGATCAGAGTTACAGAAATGCTATACTTGAAAGCCTTCATGAAATGTCAACAAATGCATTGCGAGTTCTGGGTTTTGCATACAGGGATGATCTCCCAGAATTTGCTACATATAATGGCGATGAAGACCATCCGGCTTACGAGCTATTGCTGAACCCTGCAAATTATTCCTCAATCGAGAGCAAATTAGTTTTCGTTGGAATGGCTGGTTTAAGAGTGAGTTGGGTTTTTGTATTATTCTTTCAGTTTTTTCATCAACTACACATGTGTGATGACAATTATGACTATTATGATTGAATTGTTTGCCTTCCTTTCAATTGTAAAGGATCCTCCTCGGAAAGAAGTCCCTCAAGCAATCGAGGATTGCAGAACAGCTGGCATTCGAGTTATGGTAATTACAGGTGATAACAAAAATACAGCTGAAGCAATTTGTCGGGAAATAGGTGTTTTTGGGAGCCATGAGAATATCAGTTCTAGGAGCTTAACGGGAAAAGAGTTTATGGAGCTTTCCAGCCATGAAAAAGAAAGACATTTAAATCAAAGTGGCAGGCTTCTTTTCTCAAGGGCTGAACCAAGGCATAAGCAAGAGATAGTGAGGTTGCTCAAGGATTCGGGTGAAGTTGTAGCAATGACTGGGGATGGAGTGAATGATGCACCTGCCCTGAAGTTGGCTGATATTGGGATTGCAATGGGTATTGCTGGGACAGAGGTACATTATTTAAAATAACACACTCAATATGCACATTGTTTTACAATATTCTGTTCGATGATGTACTTATATTGTTATATGTTGCTACTTAATGGCATTCTCCTTTATATGATTCTACCTGATGGAGCTCTGTGTCGCAATTTTTCCAAGTATAATGATGCGTACGAATTTGAGGCTATAAGTATTCAAGTTTTGTTTGAGCTCTCTTTGTCCTTTTAGGTTGCCAAGGAAGCTTCAGACATGGTTCTGGCAGACGATAATTTTAGCACAATTGTTGCTGCTGTTGGTGAAGGCAGATCCATTTACAATAACATGAAAGCATTTATCAGGTATATATTATGCTAGTATTTTAATTTCCATCTCCATTAGTTTAGATGTGTGGTTGTGTGTCCTCAGAGAATCTCTCAAATTGGTCCTCAATTATTATCCAACTATTTTGACTAGATTGTAGCAATGTTCTTGATCCATATTCCATAATATCAACTAGCTATTACAGACTCAATGGTATTAAATTTAATTAGCCGAAAGAGTGGGAGGTGTGTGTAATAGGTGCAATATTGCAGTAATGATGGAGCCAAAATCAATCAGTGATCAGATTTGATGATGAATGTATCATGTATGCATGACTTTTTAAAGTTGGAGTAAAACTTTTAGAGGCCAAAAGTTGTATACAGCAAGCTCTACAATTTCTTCTGTCCAACTTGAATATCGAGAAAGGCTGGCCAGGGGATGATTAATGTTTTCACTTATCCGTAATCCGTATTGTGTTATTGATCATGTATTGTGCTTGAGGCTCGACCCTATAATTATTTTTTCGTTCATTGCAGATACATGATCTCCTCCAACATTGGTGAGGTAGCCTGTATATTCCTAACCGCCGCATTGGGCATTCCAGAGGGTCTAATACCTGTGCAGCTTTTGTGGGTGAACTTGGTCACTGATGGCCCACCGGCTACTGCTTTAGGATTTAATCCTCCCGACAAGGATATAATGAAGAAATCTCCTAGAAGAAGTGACGACTCATTGATCAGTCCGTGGATTCTATTTCGATACTTGGTACGCTCATTATCTTTTGGAATAATTAGAATTCAGAAAAACTAAGCCTGAATTGGAGTCTTGTTTAAAAAAAATTGCAATGAAAACTACCTCAGGAATAGTTATGTAATTAACCCTATTTACATTTCCCATGTTGATTCAGGTGATTGGATCGTATGTGGGCATAGCAACAGTGGGAATATTCATAATCTGGTACACACGCTCGTCTTTCCTCGGCATTGACCTCACTGGAGATGGCCACAGCCTCGTAACCTACTCACAGCTTGCCAACTGGGGACAGTGCTCAACCTGGCAGAATTTCACGGCCTCTCCTTTCGTAGCCGGGAACCAAGTGATCAGCTTTGACAATCCATGCGACTATTTCCAGACGGGGAAAATAAAGGCCATGACTCTCTCCCTCTCGGTGCTCGTCGCCATTGAGATGTTCAATTCCCTCAATGCCCTATCTGAGGACGGAAGCCTCGTCTCAATGCCGCCGTGGGTCAACCCGTGGCTTCTCCTTGCCATGTCGGTCTCTTTCGGGATGCACTTCCTCATACTCTACGTGCCTTTCCTTGCTCAGATATTTGGGATTGTGCCTCTAAGCCTCAACGAGTGGCTGTTGGTGCTGGCTGTGGCTCTTCCTGTGATTTTGATCGATGAGGTTCTTAAGTTTGTCGGTAGATGCACGAGTGGCATCCGAGCATCAAGTGGTAGAAGACCTAAATCAAAGGCGGAATGAGTGGAACACCAGAAGATTAGAAAAAATTATTCTTTTTTTAGTACACCATTTCTTGCGATGAACAAAGATGCCAAATTGCATGGGTATGCTTTGGACATCATATATAACAGTGGTTTAGATTAGTAGAATTCGCTACAAAGTTGACTACTTTTTTCTGAACAAATTTCAGAGTGGAATGAACCATTTACTGGAAAAACTTCTCAGATTGTTTTATTGTCCTCCTTAAAGTTATAAATACATGAACAGAGATGTTGATATAACTTGAAATCAAACTCAAATGGCTCCACTTAAACTAGGGTTAGACGAAATATACAGAAAAAAAAATTACCTATTCAAATCAAGTAACAACTACATAAATCATCAAGCTCAAAATTGATTTGATTCAACTGATTCAATCCATATCTTCATCACATTTTACACCAAAAATCAAAAGTACATATTCCCAGATTTCACATTACAAGAGCCTCAAACTAACTAGCCGCCGAACCCGTACAGAGTCCTTCCCTGCCTCTTCAGAGCGTACACCACATCCATGGCGGTCACAGTCTTCCTCCTGGCGTGCTCTGTGTATGTGACGGCGTCGCGAATCACGTTCTCGAGGAAGATCTTGAGAACGCCGCGAGTCTCCTCGTAGATCAGCCCGGAGATGCGCTTCACGCCGCCCCTCCTGGCCAGGCGGCGGATGGCGGGCTTGGTGATTCCCTGGATGTTGTCGCGGAGGACCTTCCTGTGGCGCTTCGCTCCTCCCTTTCCGAGACCTTTTCCTCCTTTGCCCCGACCCGACATCGTTTTGAAGGACTTGGAAATTTCACGAACAGGCGGTGGGGACGGAGTGAGATGAAGTGTAAGCAAAATTTTGGGGGTTTCATTTATAGGGAGAGATTTGGGGGTGGATCCGGGGCGCTGGCTGTGGATGCGTTTTGAAGCGTAGATGAGTTCTTAATGGACGGTGAAGATGTCTCAATAAAGTTTGAATAATTTGGAAGTTCGGGTGACGAAAAAAATGAGCGGGTGAAAATAATCAGTAGTATGAAATTATTTTACTCCATTTGATAAAAAAATTAAATTAATTAATAAATTAAATCCTAAAAAACTACTAAGTACCAAATTGAAACTCAAATAAAATTAGCGAACCAAATTGCAAATTTTCCAGAAATTTATACCCACTCCCCTACCCTGGAATTCACAGCTCCGCCGCCGCCACCACCACCACCACCACGGCCACCGTCTCCCGTGCCATAAAATGGGTTTCTTCGACATGTGCATACCCTACCACGAATCCGACCGCCACGTAATCGACAAATCATCCTTACAGCGGAGCCGCTTGAAGCTCGCCCTAAAAGCCATGGAGCTCGGCTACACCGGCGTCGCATACAATCGCATCCTCAAGGGCGTCATGTCCGAATCCGACCGCTGCTCCACCCCATTGTTCCCTCTCTCTAAACTCGCACCTTCGTCCTCCTATTTCTTCGCTGCCGTTAAGTTCCACCGCGAGCTCCTAAACGTCGCCGTTTCATCCCCTTTCCGCCAGTACACTCGCCTCACTGTAATCGTCGACATGCCGTCTCAAGCGTCGGCTCTCAATTCTGGAAACCCTGTCATTAAGAGCTACGATATCGTTGCTGTTAGGCCCATGAACCAAAACGCCTTTGATCAGGCTTGCCAAACTTCAGAGGTGTGTGCTGTAGTATCTTTTGGGCTAATGCCTTTTTTTTGTTTATATGATTAATTGATTATGTTGTTTTTATCTTCGAACGTTTAGGTGGATATGATCGCCATTGAATTCTCGGACAAGCTGCCGTTTAGATTGAAGCAACCGATGGTTAAAGCTGCCATCAAGGTTACTTCTTTGTTCCATTATCTTTATCTCACAAGGATTAAGTTGGATATCTATGTTGATAATGCTAAATGTTGAAATGCTTAACCTAATGTCGACGACGTTGACAAATATTAGAGTGTGAGGAGAAATCTGGTGTAGGTTTTAGAGCAGAACATGTGAACTGGTTGAACCACAGGGAGCAGTCAATCTAGTGCCCGACCTTCAGACCTTGACTATGGCATCATTCTATTTTAAATTCGACTTTAGTTGGAGAGTACTAGGACATTATACTTATTAATTACTTTCCTTGTTTACGCCGGCTCTTAGCCTCTTAATACCTCTGACACTTATCTCGATAGACTTTGGAGAGTTGGTAAGAGTTTTGGAAACAACGTGTGCTTGCTTAAACTATTAAATAGTAGTAATAACATATTCAACGTAGTCCACAAGCCAAAACGTATAAACTGGTGTTAAATCTAATTTCAGGTGAGTAATGACTAATGAGTGACATTTGATGCCCTCACAGTCACCAATACAAAGCCCCTAAATCACTGTTTTTCGACAGGTTAACCAACAGAAATAAATTTACCTTTATGGTTTGCAGAAAATTTCTTATGAAAGTTATTAGCAGTGGATCAGTAATTAGAAGAACTTATGGAAATTACAGTATCAACTTGTTAAGTAATTAGAGGGTACACTGAAGTAATAACTCTTCTGTGCATTTATGTGGCTATGTATTTGCTTGTGTATAATACTTTGATTGATTACATAGAACTCTTAGTTTGTACGGTGGAATGTTGGGAAATACACCAAATAGTTGACTTTCAAAGTTAACTATGGTTTTGGTTTCGTGAGATTTCAAAATTTCCGAGTTGCATTATTCTGTTTTTTTTTCCTCCATTCTTTTTGATTGTTTCAATTATTTCCACATTTTTATGTGCAGCGTGGGGTGTACTTTGAGATCACATACTCTGGTCTTGTTGCTGATGCACAAACAAGACGACAGATGATATCCAATTGCAAGGTGAGCATATAGAACTTGCTGTATAAACCCTGATTGTGGTCAATAACAGAATTTAAATTTAGATAAGGGGAATGGAAGAGTGGAAAGAAATCTCTGACCTATAAGTAGTAGAATCTGACAAAAATTGCATCTGCTTGATATCTCATAACATTGCTAAGGTTATAACTAAACCTACATTATATACCTTTAATATAACTACATCATGTTTTGATCAACATAGCTGATGTATAACTGCTGTTGAGAAGTGTATTTTTCTTCTTCAATTACACGTTGTCTGGAAAATGCGACTTTTTTACATTTTGCTCAATCCGAGTTTCTTCAGAACTCAGAAGAATCAACGCTGTAATAATTATTTTAAGATCAGATGTTAGTTTAGTTGACGATCGAACTCTGAATGTGTTCAAAATCTACATAGGGAATAGGGATTTAGTTCATGCTGAAATTTATGATTGTTTGTCAGGTTCTATTCCATCCTACGTTAAATATGGCATGCAATGTGTTCATACAGTTTATGGCGATTCTGCTATTTCTGTTTTTTTTTAATCTTGTTATGTTTCTCTACATCTGTTCAATATTCGTAGAGGTTTTATTTCACTTTGTAATACATTCTAACTGTATACACCCAGTTACTTGTAGATTGGACACGGGGGAAGAACTTAATTATCTCAAGTAGTGCCCCTTCTGTAACTGAGCTTAGAGGGCCTCAAGATGTGTCAAATTTGTTCTCTTTGCTCGGACTATCTGCCGAACGTGCTAAAGCAGCTATTTCAAAAAACTGTAGGTAATATGATTTCCCAATATTTATTCTTATGAGTATTATTTTAGTTTTGTAGTATTTTTTTTTTATATTTTGCTATTCCCTTCCCCAGTTTAACAATATTTGTTTTCCTGGTCAGATCCCTCCTAACACATGCCTTGAGGAAAAAACATTTTCACAAGGAGACGGTTAGGGTTGAACGAATACCATCAGATGTGCAGCACTCTCCATTCGATGAGTGGCTTAAGTGGGACCCTATTTCCAGTGGAGAGGGAGATGTCCTATTAGACGACATGGAGAAGTCTTTCTCCATCGCCAACACCCAAACAAAACCCGTGAAAAAGCCCATCAACTTTACCTCCAGTATAAACAGCCTGCCGGCCCATGGCCTGCAGATTAAAGACCTAATACCCGCAACTAAGGCAGCAGCAGCAGCTTTACAGCCACCTGAAATTATCATCAACACCGAGCCCGTTGCCATGGAGATTGACAAGGCCGGAACCCCCGAAGAGAATCAAGTTCACAGTGTTACTAATTTTGATCAAGAGCAAAATGGTGTCGACGAAGATTCAAAAGCGTCGTTAGATCATGTCCCTAATTCTGAAGAAACAACTCCGATTTCTAGGGAAAATTCAAATCAGTCGGAAGCAAAGCCCAATGTATCTGAAATCCAATCACCTTACCAATTGCCTGCGGAAAATAACGACCTTTCTAACATGTTGGAAAACCCATGCGGTGTGGGTGTATCTGATCAAGATGTCTATGCTGAAGGAGGAGAGCGACAATGTGAAAGGACTGAGAGTTCGGTTAAGTTAGGCGATGGATCGCCCATTGAGGGACCTTCGAAAACTAATGTTAATGTCATCGGTAAATCTGAAACAATTTTTTTCCCCTTATATAGTTCAAAATCAAAGGTGTGGCGCTAACTTGATGTTTTCCATCTCCCTTTGTAGGAAGAGAACGACGAAAAGGAAATTCACCTCATCGGAATCTCTTGTTTCCATTCAAGCATTCTTTGAAGCCGAGGCATTCTAAGAGGAAGAAGTCCTCCAAGTAAAAGCCAACTACTCCATTAAGAATTGAGATAGTGAAATTTTGTACTACTAGTTTTGTGTCTGCCAGTTTTGTTTTTGAAGATTATTTTTTCAGAAAATGATTTGTCATTTAATTACCTGTTTTATTTATATAACTTTTTTTTAAATATATTTAATTAATTAATTGAGTCGGGCAAAATAAAAGTTTTATTACAACTGTTTTCAGGAAAAAAAATGTTATCTTAATTAATACAGCTGTTTCTCATGAATTTTTTTTTTTAATTTTTTACGTAGTTATCCAAAGTGAATGGAAATTGCAACTTCGTGTTTTATGGATTTTATAAATTGTTTTCGACTTAACAGAATTTGATTTGATTTAAATTTCTCTCCCCCTTTTTTTTCTGAAGGAAAAAAAATCTAAAAAAATATACTTAGTTCTGTTCCAACGAACTATACATTGACTTAATATGAAAACATTGTTAATTTACAAAGAAAACAATGCAAAAGTAAATTATCCAAAAACAGTGCACAATTTTTTTAAAATTGTGATTTATTTTGCAAATAAATGAAAACAATTTAATTATTTTGAGGACACTAGATTTATAATAAATTCCAATTAAGGTACTTAATTAGATTTATAATAAATTCATAGTATCGCAAATTGAGAAATGGTGATTTATACCTACTTGCAAAATTCAAACCCTGCAAAATCCTACAACGGCCATAAATACAATACAATCCGCCAGCTTTCTTTCCTAATTCACCTCCGTATTTCCAGTTCGCCGGCGGCCTTCAATTCCTATCGTAAGTCATTCGACCGTATCTAGACAACCTCTGTATCTAATGTTTTGCTTCGCCGTTTTTTTTTCTTAATCTCCGTCGATCGGCCGTCGTTTTATTTAATTACTCATTTGAATTGCTCGTTAATCAAGGTTTTGAATAAATGGAGGCCTCTCAGAGGAGAGGCGGCGGAACGGCGGCGAAATCTCCGTCGCAAACGCCAAAATCGAGCGACAAGTCGGCGAGAGATTTGCGATAGGGCGAGGGGAGCTACAGCGGAAAACACGATAAGGATAAAGGTGTCAATGTGCAGGTTGTTGTTCGATGCAGGTAGTTGAATTAATCTCGATTTGGGGATTTATTTAAAAAAAAAAATTGGATTATTAGTTTGTTCGATCATTCTAATTTAATTATGTGTAAGGCCATTGAATGAGGAAGAAACGAGGCTGCGTTCGGCTGCAGTGATTTCCTGCAACGAAAGCAAAAGAGAAGTCTCTGCATTTCAAAGCATTGCTAATAAGCAGATAGATAAGACCTTCACTTTCGACAAGGTCCGATACACGATTCTTTACATGGCCGTGTTTTTTGTTTTTTTTTTGTAAATGATGTTATGTTAACACAATTTGCGATATAGGTATTTGGTGCATCGTCCGAGCAAAAGGATTTGTACGAACATGCGATTTGGCCGATAGTATCCGAGGTGATCGAAGGCTACAGTTGCACTATCTTTGCGTACGGGCAAACAGGAACCGGAAAGACTTACACTATGGAGGGAGGATCAAGAAAAAAGGTTCTAACATTTGTTTCCATTAATTTAATGATTTCCTTTTGGTAACTCGACTCTTCCTCCTGTTTAGAACGGCGAATTCCCAGGCGATGCAGGTGTTATTCCAAGAGCCGTTAGGCAAATTTTCGACATCTTGGAGGCTAATAATTCCGAGTACAGCATGAAGGTTTCGTTCCTAGAGCTGTACAATGAAGACATAACCGACCTGTTGGCACCTGAAGAGTGTTCGAAGTTCACGGAGGAAAAGTCGAAGAAACCGTTAGCGCTTATGGAGGATGGGAAAGGTGGAGTTATTGTTAGGGGACTGGAAGAGGAGGTTGTAACCTCCGCGGATGAAATATATAAGATCTTGGAGAAAGGGTCCACTAAAAGGCGAACGGCCGAAACCCTTCTCAACAAACAGAGCAGCCGTTCACATTCTATATTCTCTATCACTATTCACATGAAGGAGTGTACTCCAGAAGGGGACGAGATGATCAAATGCGGAAAGCTTAACTTAGTTGACCTTGCTGGCTCGGAGAATATTTCACGTTCTGGTGCACGAGAGGTTCAAAATTCGTGGGTATATGTTACATTCATTTCCATAATGTGGTTTTGAAAGAAGTCCGTTTACTACTATTTCAGGGAAGAGCGAGAGAAGCAGGTGAGATAAACAAAAGCTTGCTAACACTTGGCCGAGCCATAAACGCATTGGTTGAGCACTCGGGTCATATACCGTACAGGTATATGACTTTCAAACATTACCACGTATCGGAATTAGGCTTCTTATCTAGATTATCATGTAAGCTAATATTGTCTCCTAAAATCTCAGAGACAGCAAGTTGACAAGACTGCTGAGAGATTCTCTGGGAGGGAAAACAAAGACGTGTATTATTGCCACGATATCACCGTCAGTCCACTCTTTGGAAGAGACACTCAGCACATTAGATTATGCTCACCGTGCCAAAAACATAAAGAATAAACCGGAGGTTAGTACTAGTCTTGAAATATCTGCAAACCGTAGTTTTTGTTGCTTCCTGTCATATCTAAAGCCCGATTAACTTACAGGTTAATCAAAAGATGATGAAATCAGCTGTAATTAAGGATTTGTATTCTGAAATGGATCTACTAAAGCAAGGTTGGCTAATGCTCTCGTTTCGATTTTTGAGTATTTTCATCTTATGGCACATATATTTCTTTGTTATCTCAAAACTGCTTCCTATTTATAAGAGCTGTATGCTGCACGAGAGAAGAATGGAATCTATATCCCACGGGATCGTTATCTGCAGGACGAGGCAGAGAAAAAGGTGTGTTGGCATTCTGGTTCATTAATATAAAGCAATTATTTATGAGTTAACTGGTTAAGTTGGATTTCTTCCTTGTTTTGGTTGCAGGCAATGTCAGAAAAGATAGAGCGCATAAATATTGAAATAGAATCCAAGGATAAGGTAGATTTAGCAGAGATAAAATAAGAATCTCACCGGATCACTTTTGGTTGTTGCGGATAAATAAAAAATATAACGCCCTATATTGACTTGTGCTTTGGTGACAGAAACTACTGGAGGTCCAAGAGTTATATAATTCTCAACAGCAGTTGAATGTTGAACTAAGTAACAAGCTTGAAAATCGAAAGGTATTATATTTTCTCACTGATTCCCATTTACACAAAATAATACTTCTTCACATTTACACTGTGGTAATAGGATCGTACTTTTTTGCTTTGTAATTCAGAAAAGACTACAAGAAACTGAGACTGTGTTGTTTGATCTTGAAGAAAGATATAGGCAGGCAAATGAAACAATAAAAGTAAAGGAATATCTGATATCCAATCTTCTGAAGTCTGGTATGTGATTTCTTTGGCCTACTTCCACCAAGTTCATTTTAAATTTGCATTGAATACCATCATTTCCTGGTATTTTACTCTGCTACCTTCCACAAATAGAAGTTAGTATTATGTCATGTAATTAGCTAGTTACCAATTCTAGTCTATGCTTTTTCTCATGTGTTAACCAATTTTCCACCACTTGGTTTGTCTTTCCCAAGGTTAAATACCATATAATTTCATAATCAATATAGTGATTTTCGGTTGACAAGTTACAACGTTAATGCATTTTTACATAAACAAGCGTATAATTGGTTATTCTTCGCTTACGAACAGGGAAAAAAATTGCCACATTTAATGGTGTGTTGGTCCTTGATCTAAGTTTTGAACTGAGTTTTATTAATTTCCGTATTTTGGTGGTCAAGTTGCTTCAATGCCTAAAATCCGAGTTGAAACTCGGATAATCATTTTGGTGATCTTCAGATATGCCATATTGTCATTGACTCATTTCATTATCTATCCACTTCTTTGTGATATTTTTCTACCAGAGAAAGCACTCAGTGATCGAGCACTTGAGCTTCGAGCAGACCTAGAGACAGCTGCCTCAGATATTAGTAATCTGTTCGCCAAGATTGGTCAGCATCCTTATTTGATTACAAGCATATTAGTAGTTTTCATTAAAAGAATGGTCTCTCGCTAATCGCAAGTGTAATAAAATTCCAGATCGCAAAGATAAAATTGAAGACAGCAATAGTGCTCTTGTACAAAACTTTCAATCCCAATTGACTCAGCAGCTTGACATCTTGCACAAAGCTGTAGCATCTTCGACCACACAACAAGAACAACAACTAAAAGACATGGAAGAAGGCATGCGTTCATTTGTATCTACAAAAACAGAGGTATTGTCCAGGTTGCTAGTTGAGGTTTGACTTAATTACAATAAAAAAGCTAAATTTCAACAATCTTTCTTACCTATTGCACATCTAGACAACCGAAGAGCTTCGAAGCCATCTAGAAATGTTGAAAAACATGTATGGTTCTGGAATCAAGGCCTTGGATGATTTAGCTAGAGAATTCGATGGTAAATCTAAGTCGACATTTTCTCACCTTAACTCTGAAGTTTCTAAGCATTCATCAGCTTTGGAAGAGGTTTGAGTTCCATTATATTGTTTTGGATGATTATAGAACCATACTTAAGCATACCATGTTGATGACGTTAGTTTATACTTTACATTCCAGCTCTGTAGAGGAATTACTTCTGAAACTGATGCTTTGCTCCATGACCTTCAAGACAGTCTACATAGCCAGGAGAGCAAATTAACTTCGTATGCACAACAACAACGTGAGGTAAGCATTTCTTAATTAAAAAGTGGAAGTAGTTACGATGCCCAAAAGGAAACACTATTGATAGTTTTGATACGATATCTAGGCTCATATCAGAGCTATAGAATCCACAAGATCAATTTCTCGAAGTACAGTGGACTTCTTCAAGAATTTTGATGGACATGCTTCAAAGGTGGGACGAATTGTGGAAGAAGCACAAGTAAATAATGAACATCAGTTATCTGAACTTGAAAAGAAGTTTGAGGTAACTAAAATGTGCATCACTGCATTCTTCTTCAATGCACATGTCAACTTTGCATGAGTGAATGGATGTCTCTCGTCTCTGTAGGAATGTGCAGCCTTTGAAGAAAGACAACTACTAGCATCTGTGACGGAATTGGTTGCGGTGTCAAATGCTAGGAAGCAGAAATTGGTATGCATTTGTTATTCATTACTATCTTTGCTTTATCACTTGAGGATAATCGTAAATGTTTGAAATTCATGGAATAAATAGCTTGGAACTTATCCGTAAAACTGTCAAGCATTCAGAAGACAACGGATGCTACATGATTTATTGATATTTTTTTTTAATTCTAGACGTTGAAATGATGTGGTTGAATTATTGATGGTCTTGAGCTGATTTTTGGGTCTTCATAATAGAGTTGATAAGAAAAACAAAATCAATAAATATATGTATGCAAGAGTAATGGTGGTGGTTGACACTCAGTTTTCTTATATTCAAGACTTATCTTATTTCCGTCTGTGTTCTCCATCTAGGTTCACTGTGAAATTGATGGAATTCGACAAAGTATGGCCAGGAGAACCAACAAATTACAGCAAGAGATGTCTACCATGCAAGACACTACTTCTTCTGTCAAAGCAGAATGGACAAACTACACTCAAGGGGCTGAATCTCGTTATCTCGAGGATACAGCTTCCGTGGAAAATGGGAAAGAAAAGATGGAAGGTGTTCTTCAGAAATGGTGAGTACATCATATATTTGAATAATGATAATTATAATGCCACTCTGTTCAATTTTACATCACCTGGAAAAAAAAAACAAAAAAAAAAAAAACTGCAGTTTGGAACGGGCAAGCTTGGGTAAAAAGCAATGGAACAATGCTCAGAACTCCCTCCTTAGCCTCGAGAACAGGAATACTGCTTCAATCGATGAAATAGTCAGGTTAGTAGTAACTATTAACTCTTGATATACTTTGAGGTAGTTGTTTATTTTTTATTTTTTATTTTTTTGGAAAATTCTGTATTTAAATTAGGTGTGGAAAGGACACAATTGAAGTTTTGCGTGGGCGATTATCTTCTGCTGTGAATTTGGCAGTGGAAGATGCGAATAATGGAAGCAAGAATGTGCTTTCATCTATCGAACGTAAGATAAACCCAGTTTTGCATGTCACTAGTATCACTGATGGGTTAAGAAATTATCACTCAAGGATGTGTGAAAAATCTAATAACCCGAGCATTTTCAGGCTCATTACAACTTGATCGTGAGGCATTTGAGAGTCTTGATTCTATGATCAGTCCTTGTTGTGGAGACTTGAGAGATCTTAATAGTGGACATCACCAAAAGATTGCGGAGATCACAGACAACGCTGGAAAATGCCTCCAAGACGAGTACAAGGTAATACATCCATTAAATTCAGAAAACATGTAGTAAAAATAATACTAATAAATAAATTTTAAAAGTTCTTCTGGATTCAACTTGTAGCAAGTTTTTTTGTTTGACGTTTTTATTTATATTGCAAGGTGGATCAACCATCATGCTTGACACCAAGAAAGAGATCGATCCATCTTCCGAGTGCTGCTTCAATCGAGGAACTCAAAACATCGTCCTTTGAGGAAGTGCTTCTCAAGTCATGTGGGGATGCAAAATCACCCAAGCAACCAAATGGAGACGCAAAGCATATTGTTGAAAGCGCGGTTTATTCAAGAGATTCCCGGGCGCCTCTCACAGCCTTAAATTAAAGGCAGCCGGAATCGTCGTTTGTATATGAAAGATTGCACAGAAAGTTTCATTCTTTTGGGTACTTTGATTTGTCAGGGGTAGAAGTGATTAATTTTTTTTATTTGATTTTACTGAACATGATCTGGGATGAAAAACATGATCTTTCACATATATCAGTGCCTCATTTGAAAGGTAAAATTCTTACCAAGTGACGAGCAATTTAATGTAAAAAAAAACTTCAATAGCAACATATACTGAAATATTATCATAAAAGTGAAACAGTAATTATGATGTGCTCCCTATAAAAGAGACGTACACTTAGAGCCTTTCACAAAATATTATTAGAAACAGGAACACACCCCATAATAATATTTCGACAATTCTAAATCACAAGAGAAAGCACAATCGAAATGAAAACACGAAAGGCTACTGCAACTAATCTGAACAAAATGCCATTAGCTCCGTAAGGTTATTCTAAATTACCTTAAACCCCAATCACCGAAAAAAATCACATCACACCGGTGGCTCCCCACCGAACCCATCCTCACCAAAATCCTCGTTCGTTGAATTTTCCCGGCACAACAGCTTGTTATCTTCCACACGGTCATTACCACCATTTTCATCATCAACGGACAACGCCTCAACGTTGAGATCGGAAACCAAATCGAACCCTGACTCTCCAGGAGGCCCAGGATAAGCCACTGTGACATCTCCAGCCTCAGGCACTTCCTTCTTCTGCCTTCTCCATTTCTTTGTGGATGAAGTCCCGTCATCTTCAAAATCCTCTTCCTCTCTATCCCTATGCAAATAAACCCACAATTTCCTCTCCCCGTCAAATTGCACACATGGGTCCCGCTCATAATGCAGACGGTCCAATGCTCCACTAACCACCTGATTGACCTGGGCATCCGATACATCCTCCACAATATACTGCGAGTCTCTAATTAAAGTACACACGTCTGCCCTTGTCCCAATACTCCCGGGCAATCTAGAAGCTGCGTCTCTCACAAGACACAGGATCGTTACATGAGGCGGCCGGTCGCGTTTCAGCATGAAATGGTCCCGGGCTTTTGATGTCGGCTTTCCACCACACCTCCTCAAAGGGGCAACAATTGATTTTTTACCATCCACGGCCGTGTAAGAAAATGCCCTATCGGGTATTAAATACCTGAGGACTTCTTCTTTCCGGAAGTAGTCTTTTACTTCATCGGAGCTCGAGCTAATGGTGTTTAGGCTTTTCTGAGCTCTAAGGTCCTTGAACCTCTCTTTCTCATCCAAATTGATTTGCATTAAAGTCAGAGGCGGGTCTGGAAGGCTTCCTATCTGCTGAAGTGTCTCCTGACTGTTTTTCAGCCAATTAGCGAATGCATCAACTAATTTGACAAGCATTTTGTGAGGTACACCCCACGCATCTGGAGATGTCACCTCTTCAACGGGCTCGGAGTCGGATAGATTAGGAGGCACGGCAGGTCCTATCCACAACCAACTCTTAGTGGGCTTTTGATAGATCACAAGTGGTTTCCACCCTTTAGCTCCTAGAGGTGCAGTTCTTGATGAGAATATTTTCAGAACACCTCTGACCAAATCCTGAAGTGGTTCCTGTGTCTCGAGAATACAGGGATCTCCAGGATTTGATTTGACACGGTTCATGATTTCCTGAACGGTGAGAGAAGGGACGTTCGCTTGAGCTGAAGGCTCCGACGTGTTAGCAACCGCGTTTGGATTTATATCTTCCCGCTGGCTATCTTTATTCTCCTTGCTTCCCTGTTCACCATCATTTATATCGAGGAGCTTTTTAGATTCTGAAGAATCCTCTGGAAGTAAAGTAATCATCGCCATACGAACTGATGAAAGAAGATGTATGATGGAGAATGAGAAACCACTGTGAACAGTGGGTGTGATTAAAGGAAACGGCTTCTTTTGTCGTTTAGTTTCTGCCTCGAACTCTTCTGTTTCTGTTTCCATCACAGGTGGCTGAGCAGCTCCATTTGCTAGAATATCGGAAGCATCTTCCACCAACTTGATTTTTCCGCGTTTCTTTGAGTAACTGATATCATCCGCTTGTTGCAGCTCAGCATCAGCATGGAGGTACTCTTTATTATCCCAAGGGTCCATGTATGTTTTCAAGTCATTCTTTACTTTTCTCTTCTTTGAGAGAGTCTCACACCCCATCAATGGTACATCAGGTCTTTCAGGATGATGGCCGGAAAGCAAGTCAACAGTCTGACCTTTCTTCCCCAACTTGAGAGGAACCCCATTATGTGCTACCAATGGTTGAGCGCAATACATGCCATCTTCAAAATTGTTGTTTTGCATATAAGTAGGCTGAGGAAGCCCATAGTCACGGGAAACCTCACCTTTACGCCTTTTCCCTAGGATTAGGGGGGATGATTTCAGTGATGGCATTTGCAAACTGTCCCCATGATTCCCTCCCACGTGGCCATTTCCTCCCGATTGGTAAAATTGTTGTCGGTCATCAGCACCAATTACACCTGGAAAATAGTTTGTATCCAACTCTTCAGAGGGGGAAATATTAGAATAGCCAAAATCGTGCATCTTACCCTTTTGTACTGAATTCATCATATCTCGATTTTCACCATAATCCTCCATCCTCTGGGAAAACTGTGATGATCCATCAATGGTCAGGTAACTGTTTTTCTTATCTCTCCTAAGAAGTTGGGCATTTTTCATATCTGGGCCACTTTTCAGATCTCGCACGCCACCAGGGTATGCCCACTTGCTCCTCATCAAAGGATTTTCATCTTTATCCTCATTTATATGTTCTGATGAATCTGACTCCGTGTCTTCACTTCTGGATTGTGTACTATCATCACCTCTGTTACCTGCCCCATCTCGTCTTAAATATAGAGAACTTGCATGGAACTTATCCTGTGAAGAATTAGCCCTATACTCGTTATGCAAAAATCTATCATTTGCATCAAGATCATCAGCTTCCCGACCCTTCTTCCCTCTAAATGTTTTTGATTCAGTGGGGATAAGCCTTCCTTGTTTACTGAGCCATGTTGGATCATTTGTATCTACAGTGTCCCTTTGACTTCCACTCAAGGACAAATTTGACTTCTGCCCTTTACCAAACTTTGCGTGATTATCAGCACTAATTTGCTGAAGATTCTCAGTGTACTTCACTTTTTTCCCTCCATCATATATAACTCTTGCATAAGATGGCTTCGCAGTCAACACTTTGATGTCGGACAACTTATTGATACCCTTATTCCTGCCGAGAGCATTTAGATTGTTCCTAGTTGAGGATACGGGAGTCACCATGAAACTATCCATATCCTCTTCCACTCTCGTCCCTTTCCGTTTCTTCAATTTGGAAGACGTGGGCCCATCAACCTTCATTTCTTGCTCGCCATCCTCCTCTAAAACCTGTCCATACATCCAAGGTGCAGCAGAAGAATCATAGCCTAATTCTTTACTATTATTATAAAAGTGGGCAGGGAGTCCCAAACCATATCTCCCTGACTTCACTTCAACTCCATGTAGAGTAGAAGGAAAAGGCTCGGGTGACTCCTTCATTGAAGTGGTTATTGATCCAGCTAATTTCAAAGTTCCTTTGGGATTTCGTTTTCCATAATTGGCCTGCGAATCGACGGTGGTTTTCCGGCCATGAGAAGAAATATCGGGGGTAGGACCCACGCTGTACCCAGAATAGCGACCTGTCTTCTTGCCTGGCTTCCGATCATTCGTCTTTTTCTCCCACAAAGCATCGCCTGACTTAGACTCTTCTCTCTCAGAGGACTCACTTCTAAACTCTTCCATGTTCTCATTCATCAAACTCTTCTGGCTCTTCATAATGTTCAACACACGAAGCTTCTCATCAATACTGTACCCCCTGCAATTCGTCCATGCGTCCCTTATCTGGCAAAGATTGTTCACCATACAGTTATGGTGCTTTCGCAAGTTATGGTAATGCTTCCTTCTCTGCAAGAAATTCAAACCCTTCCTATAAAGGGCCACCCTCGGCTCACACAACCCCCCCTTCATCATCTCAAACAATTTATCAATCGGACTCCCGAAATGCAAGTTATCCCCAGAAAAAAGCTCCTTCAGAGTTCGGACGAAATTCTCATGGTCCATATCGGGCAAATACTTGGAGAGGCCGAACCTTTCCTCTTCAGTGAGAACCTCATTCCAAACATCCATAGACAGCACGTCCTTTAACCCGTGAAGATCGTAGAGCTCATAGGGAATGCTGCGAGTCTGGTCGCCAGCCTGGCAAAACTCCTCACCAGTTTCGCCCAACTCTAACAAATCAAAGTCATCAGAGCCGGCTCCTGAATCACAGTCGTCGAATTCATCGTCATCGTCGGAATCAACAGCTGCAGGGCGCTGGAAATCTTCATCATCGTCGCTAGACATGAGTGTGTCCCTGGTGTGCGGCGAGTGAATCTCCGTGTCAAAACGAGCTACTTTGAAGCTATTCTTTTCAATCGCCATTCAACATTAACATATCCAGGATACAGCTTTTTTTCCCTACTCCAATCACAAACCCTAGATTCAGAAAAGCAGACAAAAAAACACAGTCAAATCGCAAAGAAAGGGAACCTCAATCGAAACAGAGTCACACCAACTCAGAGGATTCAGACATTCAGAGATTACACCTGAACCTTCTTCCTATCGTCACCAAATCCCCACACCCTATCGTTCAATCGTCCCCAATTCAAAAACCAATCCAGAATTTACAGAGAAAACAAACGCAGAGGAAAGCGACGAAAATCCCGGTGGAGAAAAACAAACAAAAAAGAAGAAATCGAAAAAAATGAAAATTTAATCATACCTTTCAAACTCTTCGTCGGAGAGGGTGAGAGGCGCGGGGATCAAAATCGCACCTGAAATTTGTTGGGCGAGAAGGGAAATATGGAAGCGGCACAGCGGGCGAACAGGAATTTCGGGGCGATCGCGGACGAAGCTTCTGGAGCGGAAACCCTAGTTCTATAATGCAAATAAAGGAGGAAAGGTAAAACGAGCGGTTATATTGTGTGTGAGGCAGTGTGTGAGAGAGAGAGTCCAGTGGGTGAAAGTCGAAGAAGAAGAAAAAAGAAGAAGACGAGTCTCAGCCGTTCGATTGACAGATCATGTGAAATGACAAAATTGGACATTGAGTGTTTATTGAGTAAGTAGGAGATAATACAAAAACGATCGTGTACGCCCGCGCCGGCCACCGGACAAAGCCGGACGATTCCGGCAGGCATTACGAGATTTTAAAACATTCCCCAATTATTTTGTCATAATGTTTTAAACCAAATTTCTTAATTTTAAAGTTATTCAAACCAAACTTTTTTTTTTTTGCTATTTTAGCTTAAATAGTCACATTTTTATTTATGTCTCATACATATTGTAATTATAACTTATTTTAAAAAATAAATATTTTAATTTTTTTCATAACTTTCTTTTAACCCTATTAAATACAGAACTCTCCCCCTTTGTATTTTGTGAAATGTATTTTGTGAAATGGAGCTAATATATTTTTAGCATATTTTTTCAATCAACCAATCAAATGTTACAATTTCATTTTATGTTCAAAAAAAAAATAATTAATTAATGGACATTTTTACTATATATTTCACTTTTTCTATTATTTATTAACGATTAATTATTTTATTAGTTAAGTATTTCTTAATTGTTTGGTCAAAAAACAATACTCCGTAATTTTTATTTTTATTTTTGTGTTACGCTTAAAATTGGTTGGGCCAGCCCACCTATCCTATGACCAGTTCTTTTATGGGCCTTCTCTCGCCGAACGTCGGGTTATAAACCGGTTTCTATATATAGATAAAAACGGGTTTCAAACCCGTTTTGCAACATTAATTAATAAATAAAATATCCATGCACTCATTTCATAATACGTAAATAAAATAAATAAATAAAAATAAAAAAACTGATCGCCATCGAATGTTTTTCAGCTAGATCAAAGTTTCAAACCCTACTTCCTCGCTCACTTCTCCGATTCGATTGAACCGCGATAACCGACTAACCCCGACCGAAAATTTTCCAGCCAACCGGTGAGTATTTCCACTTGCTCCTTCCCGAAGTTGTCGATAGCTTCCCCGTCCCACGGGCATTTGCCTCCCGTTTCTTCGACTCGAGTCTCTAATTGTCCCTCTCGTTCCTTTTCAGCCTCCAACTCCTCTCCATGTTTACCGAGCATCCGGTTGAGCTGAGAAACCCTAGTTCGAGCAAACGCCTCGATGAGACGAGAGCCGTCGCTCGAGTTGAGTTGTTCCCCGTTAGGGCTCGTTGCCCGCCCGATGACCGATTCCATCGTCGGGTGGAAAAACGAGAAAGGCCTTCCGGTGGGCGAGTAGATTACGAGGCCGATGTCGAGGTTGCAGAGTGTGCTGATCTCGCTCGCCTTCCTCAATATCCCGAGACGTCGTTTCGAGAACGTGGCGAAACAATCGCTCTCTCGCTCGATTCTTCGTATGGCGATCTTTTGACGGCCCTTTGTTCTTTTTCTCTCCATTTTTTTTTTTTGTTTTCACTAGTTGAGTTTATAGGTTATGGAGAGAAGAAGAAAGGGGATGAAGAAATATAATTTTTTTTTTCTTTTATTTGTTGTATTTTATTTTAAATTTTGGTCGGGTATTTATAGGTGAAATTATGCGTATTGTAATTTGTATGTTCGTTATTACGTGAGCAAGATTTAGCATTTTTGGGAAAACATCTAATTATAAGTAGGAAATAATTTATGTTGGATTAGGATTTAATTGGAGTATGTCCTAAAGTACTTGAGTTGACCGTGTAACCTTGACCAGGAATGTGTAACGGGATAAATGAAAAATGGTTTGTAAATTATTTATATATTAATTATATTTGACTTATTCAAATTAAAATAAAGCAACTCATTTATGCATAATATGGATGTTTTCTACATTATTAATTTTCTTTTATTACAAATATTAATCCATATAATGTATTTATTACTAGGTAAATTACCTATTTAATTGTTTATCAACAATTAAATAGGTAAATTATTTTTAAATAGAAAAGTAATAGGACTATAGGAGTAGTCGAGTAATAATCGAGTCAATGTATAATATTTTTTTTGCAAAAATGTAAAAGTGAAATTTTCATTAAAAGAAAAAGAAAAAAAAAAAAGTGTTTATGGTTGGTGGGTTGGAGAGCTAGCCTAGCCTGTTAGATCTGTGATGCGGTAGAGTTTCATTCCTATGCGCAGTACTGTATTATATTTTTTATTTTTTCTATGTGATTGACCTTTAAAAAAAAAAATGTAATAGGGTTTGCACTTTGGGCTCCATTTGGGCCTACCCTGTAGGCCCTCTCATTCATACACTTCTCAAGAGTGGCCTGTCTCATATTTATTTACACTTTTTATTTTTTAACATCTCAATTAATTATTCATTTATACACACCTTAAAAAAAAATTATTTTAATTTTTTAGTTTAAAATACTATTTTATCTCTAATTTAATTTTTTCACTTACTTTTCAAAATTTACTCACAATTATTTTAATTTTTAATTTTAAAATATATTTGTACTCTTTATTTTTTGATCAAAAAGTTAAAAAATAACATTTTTTTTAATCTAATAAACATGTGCATAAAATATTAGAATGGGGTAGTATAGAGTACTTCCTTTAGAGCAAGCTTGCATAATTTCTCATTAGTATATTGGTTTCCTTTTAAACACTTATTTGAAGCGTTACACTACTCCTAATAGCTAATTAACGAAGCAAACATTATTAAAATTTTCAATCTATATTGTAGTATAAATTATAAATTGAAAAATTAATAAGTTCAATGACTCTTCAGTCAAAGCTCATTACTCCTAAGTCCTTAACAAAGGCTTATGCTATCCACAAAACTAAAACTATTAACGGCACATCAATATCATTTAGTAATAAAACTAATAATGCAATACATATTTCTGTCAATTCACATAAATTCCTCCGAAAATAATTATTGAATCACAAACAAATTACAACGTTGAATAACACGACACAATTATTTTCTCCAAACATTAATAACTTAATCACTAATTTCCTATATTTATTTATTTATTCGTCTAGCTGTTTACTCTTTTGTCTCATAGTCAAAAGTCAAACCCCAGAAACATGTTAGGGAGCTGTCACGTCCAATTCAATTTGTCAAATAAAGTTACTACCTAGTTTCGGTAAACGTTTCCAATTAAACCACGTTTATGTTCCCCCTCCTGTAAAAAAAAATTACACTGTTTTTCTCAATTTATTTTATAAAAAAAATGTTGGAAAACCTTGACCTAGAATATAATTTGAACAATTTTATTATTTTAATAAAAAAAATTAAGTTGTTATTGATGAAATTTTAACTAAAAATATTAAATAATTACAATCACATAAAAAAAAATGTCTATCACTTGCGGTAAAACGAAGACGGAACAATATATTATTAGTAAAATATTTTTACCGGGCACACATAATAGGCTATGTGAATGCATGCATGCAGTTTTCACATTGACTTGTCATCTGTAGCTTATTAGATCTATGGATCTCCAGGTCTATGCCGAAATAAATAATATAACAGAGTAAATATCTGCAAAATTCAGATTCAGATTCTAACTATGTGTAATTGACTGCAGTAACATGCATGTACTCGTCGCTGTAACTTTTGGACAATTCAGCATATTCCGAATCCATTCTGCAGACACACAACAGAACCCCCACCACATACTAACATATACAGTATATATATAATAATATAAAAATATATATATTTGATTCATTAATATTATTCGTTAAATATTAAATATCTCACATCGCTCTTTCAAAAATTTTAAGTTGCACAATTTTATCATTTTACGTATGACCTTTTAAATATAAGTAGGGACTGGAAATCAATTTGAAAAAAATGTTCTTATAGTACGTTTCTTGCATGAATTTATTACAAGTGTCTCACTTTTTCTCCGACGAAATTCGTGTTCTATTCATACGAAGCGAGACACATGTACGATAAATCTAGCGTACGAACGACAGCACGTAACATCCATCCACAAAAACCGAGAGAGAAGAACCGCTAGGTAGCTAGCTTAAATTATGGGGCGATCGATCAAAATCGAACGACGTTTAATTAATTGAATATTTATACATCATCTTCTTCCTTAGTGGACCTGAGGGGAAAGAGCTCTAGGGTTTGAATGGGCTTGCTGCTGGTGCTGTTTCCGGTTACACATGACGAGGCGGGCCCCGCGTCCGTAGCCATCGCGTATTCGTGAAGGAACGGCCCATGTCCATTGTACGACGCGGCCGGAATCAATAGATCCGCTGCCCTCCAACTCATAACCCCTGGGCCCATCTCGGGAGCAGCAGTTGTAGTACCCTAATTAGCCACATTAATCAATTAATCATGTTATGATTATTGAATTATTAATTAATAATGTCCAAGAATATAAGTACCTCATGTTGTTGTGCATGGAGGAAATTGAGAGGGAAATATTGTTGATGAGGGAAGTAAGTGAAGTGCGTTTGGGCGGAGGCGTGGAGGAGGTGGTGGTGGTGGAGCTGCTTGGCGAGCTTCTTCCGAAGCTTCTGGCGGTCTCGGGCCTTGTGGTTTTGGAACCAGTAAAAGACGTTTTTGCCCTGGATCTTGCCGTACATGGAGAGGTGTCCGGTGATGCGTTGTATCTGGGTGGCGTTGGGGGTCTTGAGGCCCCTCCGGTAGAGTTCTTCGAGTATCATCAGCTGCTCCGGAGTCGGGCACCACCTCGTGTTCGTGTTCGTATTTGGAGACATGATTGATTTGTGTTTGTGTTTGTGTTTAGTGTTTTGTGTTATGGAATGTGTGTTATAAATAGGAAGTAGGGAATCTATAGAGAGTGAGTTTGTGTGTGTGTTGGAATTTAAGGAGAGATAAATATGCACCAAACAAAATGTCATGCTGATGTATTCTCCTATTCAGTGTGAGAGAGATCACACACATACACATACATGCATGAGTGTGTGTGAGAGAGAGAGTTCATGAAGTGAGATAAAAAAGGTGTGAACAAAATATTTAAAACTCATACCAAACAATGTGTGTGTCATGCTGATGTATGTGTGGTGAGAGAATAGAATGATTCCATCATTATTATCATCATTTGATCATCAACCACATAATTCATCATATGTATGTTTGAGGAAATGACAAATCTAACAAAGATCCTTATTTGGTTGAAACCAAAGCACATACTTTTGTTTCTTGTGTAGCTTGTTCAAGCATAATTAGAGAATAAAACAAGCATAATTGTTTCTCATTTTTTCACATTCACTCTTCTATCATGAATATAACATTGTAACACTTGGGTCGAAATCTGATCCTAATGGGTCAATTTAGTTATCAATGATTGCTTCTAAAGTAATATCCTAACTCACTATACCAACATCTCTAACGAACTTACGTGAAATTTCAACACGTGGCTTTTTCATCGCAATTTGTTCTCACTTGTGCGTACCTATATATGACACTTCTCACGCTCACGGGGTCATCTATCTCAGAATTACACAATTAACTGGATTTCTTATAGAATAATGTCTAAAAAAGAAAATATATTTTATTCGTATGAGTTACTCAGTAGCATATTCAATTCGTTTAATCATTTGTATTTTCTGAAGCGTTACAAACATCATCCTATCCAATTTTAATGTGACAAAACGAAAAAAAGCTAAGTGATCTCATATATATATATTGTTTCTTTATAAATACAAAAAAATATATTGAAAAAGAGGTAATGTATATTATATACTTGAAATCATCATTTTTTAATTTTATTTTAAATTGAACTAAATCGAGTTAGATTGAATTGAACTTTAACGAGTTAAATTAAATTATAATTAAAATAAAAATTTAATTGAATTTAATCAAAATTAAATTAAATTTAAAAGAATAAGTATTTACTCTCTTTTTTGCCTCCTAAGAAAATTAGACTACTGTATTTAAATATTTCATGTGGGGAGAGAGTATTTTTTTGGAAAGTGTGTGTACTTATATTATTAAAAAATTACTTTTAAGTACTCTACAAACACTGAAACGATTCAGTAAAGAAAGATGGAACCAAAGTGGCAGTCTGTCTCACACCACTTCTTCAACTTTCGGACAATACTCTAAATCAAACACATTTCGCATAATTGATTGCACCTCTAACTCTTATCTTCAATTTCATTCTATTTCGATTTAAATTTCGATTTCAACTTCAATTGAACGTGATACATTTAAAAAGTTGTTCACCACTACATACGTAGTATACACAAAATTTGTATTCTAAAAATGTTTTATAATCAGTGTATAAGTTTCTCGACAGTTTACGCACAACATGACACGTCCAAACAATTTATTAGATTATTGTTTCTCTCCCTAACTGTGCATGTAAATTTTCCTTATAATTTCAATACTAATAGTTTCATCATTTCCCATATATATAATTCACTAATTAGATATTAGATCATGACTTTCCCAATTAGAATAAAACTCAAACGCACCTAACATGTGAATTTATTTTTCGTAACGAAATAAAAGTCGTGTATTGAATAACATAAAAAAGCAGCCGCCGAAATGACCGAAAAGCCCCTCGATCCCTTGATGGCACCAAGTGCATTATAATCAGTAGTAGTTTAATATATGAATGCAAATCGAAAAATTGATAAAGAGAAAAAAGAGGCTCTTCAATTTTCATGAAAAAATAATTGATCGACGTTACCTATCCAAATTCAATGTGGTATCCTCTTATCTAGTTATCTTATGCACGAAATTAATTTTTTTATCCCACTGTTCAATTATGCATGCAAATATTTAATATTGACTGTACACGTACGCGTGTATATATATTGTATGAATATATGAATATTATTTAAATATATAAATATATTGCCAATATTCTTTTGGCATCTTACAAGTAACATCGTTAATTCGTGTGTACGTTGAAAATGACATATTGGCTGCTAAGAATTAATATTGGTGACTTATTATGCTTTTGCTCTTCTGTAATATTCATTTAATATTAAATGCAATATTATTTCAATTTTAAAAAATTGATCATTTCTTTTGCTAATACGAAAACATCACGAATTAAAACATTGATAGTATTAATTATACTCCATCTTATTCAAAAATGTCATTTTTACCTTTTTTATCTCTTCATATATATTTTCAATATCATTTTTGGGTTTTCACTGTATTTTTTTCTAAATTACTTTCAATTTCAATAAAATTCACTTAAGAGTCTGTTAAATGAGCAGATTCTGCTCATGATCAGAAAACTTATTTTTTTCTAAACAAAATTTGCAAAAAAACTCAATGTTGTCGACAAACAAAAAATCATTTAGCAACAAAGATGTCGCCCTTCACATTTATTATTGAAGTTATTGCAACATTACATGTCCCAACTATCTAAAGCTTCCGAATACGAGCGAGGCATTGAAAGCAAACATGGACATCTTCCGAAACTAAAACCACCACAATTATTATATTGTAAGAAAATAATTAATAATTACATATACAAATTTATCATGTATAGTATATGATTCCGTTATACACACAAATTAAATAGACTGTAGGGGGGCCGTGGTGACGTCATGAGGGGGTGATGAATGTGTCCCAACACACATAGCATTGATTTTTTGCAGTTTACGGAATTAGTAGTGTTTGCTTCCGGGGGCTTCTAACTCGGGCGTACGACGTGTGGTCACTTTCATCATAATATATATCACTAGTAATTTCATCTTCCCTGCCATGGCCCCCAAATTATTAGGTGCACGTACTAGTCCTTCCCTTGTTCATTAGATCCTTACCCCTCATAGGGGGCGGTTGGCTTTCTTGATTCAATCGATCGATATATACCAACGAACTAGGGGTTCGGTCGATCTTTTCTGATGTTTTCTTTTCGGCTAGATTCTGGCTCGTTAGTATTTTGATATGATGTAACTTTTTGACTAGAAATTGTCTCGCTAGTATTTTGATATGATGTAACATAGGTTCATCGTAGGCTGTTGAAATAGGAAGTGTGTGTGTTGGTTAGTATTTTTAGATTTTGGCTCGTTAGTATTTTAATATGATGTAACATAGGCTCATCGTATGCTGTTGACAATGGCGGAGCCAAAATATATTAGTAGGGTGGGCTAAGGCTCATCGTAGGCTGTTGAAATAGGAAGTGTGTGAGTGCGGTTAGTATTTTTAGATTTTGGCTCGTTAGTATATTTTTGATATGATGTTACATAGGCTCATCGTATGTTGTTGTCTGTTGAAATAGGAGGTGTATGAGTGCGGCTAGTATTTTGATATAATGTAACATAGGCTCATCGTAAGCTGTTGAAATATGAGGTGTGAGTGCGGCTAGTATTTTGATATGATGTAACATAAGTTCATCGTAGGCTGTTGAAATAGGAGGTGTGTGAGTGCGGTCTCACGACTAGCGCACAAAAACGAGAAAAGGAGATCCGAACACGTATGGATCGAGGTTCTTTCCTAAAACCAATTGGTACTAGTAGCTCCCTTACTTATAATTTAGTTATCTTTCCACTCAAATCTAATGTGGGACAACTCACAAATGACCACAACACACACAATTTTAACATATGCGTCAATCATTATTATATATACAAAAAATCAACCGCAAAGAGTATTTTAGACATTATTATACACTGTGAGCATTTTTGTAATTTAAAAATATATGCCAGAGTTGATTAATTTGTGATGAAACTCGATTATTGATTCAAGTGCATCGATCATTCCATGCTACTCCAAGTATTTACCAATTTTAAGCATGCATAATCTTTTTGTACTAATTTTTTTTTTTTATGGTGATAATTCTTTTGTAAAATTTAAAATAAAAATAAAAAATAGTCGATTATTTTGAAAAAGGGAATAGTAATACTAGTATTTATAACTTATCAGCTTTCCCTCACCTAATGATTTAGTTGAACTTTTACGAAATAAGAGAAGACATTCTTTTAACTTGCCTTATTGATAATTGATATATTCAATAATTAATAGTTAATTATTTCTCCAATTATGTATGTTCGACGTGTCAAAGGTCAAAAAGAAGATTCTACAGAAAGTCAACCTTGTCTGATCTGATAGACCGTTGGTGTTTTACTTTTACCGCGTACAAACGAACGGCGTTTATATATATGATGACGTCATGCCGGAAGTTATTATTTAATTTACCGCAGACAGTAAATTAATCAATAGGGGCGGAGGCTATTCATCACAAATAATATTGCACCTAAATACCCAAGGGATCTCTAATTAATTCAGCCGCATCAAATTTATTATCATATTTATTGTATTATTTATTTGTTTGATAAATCATACTTCGTAGTAGTACACTATTTATTAGAGAAATCGCCACCTACTATATTTTATTTATATTCATTCACGTATGAAATAAATATTATATGCAAAAATATTTATCTTTATATATAATGTTTTTGAAATGGATTGAATTTTTTTAAATTGAAATTATTTGAACTAAATTAAATGAATTTGTATTGGATTTTGTAAAATAATAATAATAATAATAATAATAATAATAATAATAATAATAATAATAATAATAATAACATAAGTTGTATAAAATATTAAATCATTTTTAAAAATTACGATATAAACTATATAAATTGTATAAGCCTAACCACTCATTATATTAATTTTTTAAAAGTGAAGAATTGAATTAAAATATATCGTTAAATATGTGTATGAATTTAGAGTGGAAATTACATGAAAAAGTTACAAGGAACATAACGAATCTCACCTAGTTATGTGATCGAGTATGGGCAACGTTTGCATGTGTCGTCACTCACGCAGTGTGTTTATGCGTATGTATTTAATTTACACTGTCCTCTGCAAAATGCTTTTTTCTTCCGATCGATCACCTCTTAGCATGTACAACTCCTTCAAAGCATTCAATTTGCCAACAAACACTCCTCCCCAAGAATGTGTATATGGAATTGCATGCGTGTAGATCGCAGTGGTACGTAGTATTCAAGAGCCCATCTAAATTCCGTCTCCGTTTCTGACGAGCGAGCTCGGGTGGGGCCTTCGTAAGAAATTCAATTCACGACAGATAAAACGAGACGAATAAGTCGATTGAGTATGGTAAAATTGCATATGTATAAACAGAGTTGCAGACCGAGACACTTTTTTTAAACAAGTTTCGCGACTATGCAAAAAATGCACGCATATAATGCTGCTCGTTTCCAAATAAAACAGTTTTCACTCATAAATTTGATTTCAATGATAAAAAAAATGTTTTTATAATTCGAAAAATGTAATAAATTTAGCTTTCACTCATGAATTACCGTTTTATTAATTTACCGAGTGGGAGTGAGTACAAATGAAAAAATATGTTGTCAAATATTGAGAATTACTATATTTTATAATTATAGTAGTATTTCATTTTTGTAATATTGATTAATTAGTTGAGGACCCTAGAAGAAAATTAATTTATGAGTGACGAGTTGATGACGAAAAAAAAAGTGGCCCCCATATCTAATTAATTAAAGAGGTGGGTCCCGATCGCAATACTCGAATAATACGTGGAGTATATGTGCTTAGCTGTCATCGAATCCAATCGAATCTTTTTTATTTTTAAAATTAATGTTTCATCTAATTTAAATCACTTTAATAATTGTCTCGTGTCTTTATCAAAACGATTGATATGCACCTGCAAAATTAATAATATGCCAAAATTATTTAATTATTCATTCATTGTATAATAACAGTTGAAAAACAAGGATGAAAAGAAAAAACACCTAAATTTTACTTTTTATTTTCTTTCAATTTGTTCATAAAGTATTTGTAGAACACTATCAATAGAAATTCAGTCAAATTTTGATCGCAATTCAATATTTTAGTTAACTTCTGTTGGAAAAAGATTGATTTCTTCACACATTTGCATCCTTCTCGTTTCCTCCGGTTGATCAATCAAAAAGTGGTTTGCCATACTGTAAAAATCAATCAACGTGACAGTAGTTACAACTTCAGACTATGTTCATACCAATAAGAGCAAATCAAACAATTGTGCCCGGACGAGCCTAATGAATTGGGCTAGAATGAGCCCATTCGGATTTGGGCCAGGCTTATCAAGATGGACATGGAAATTACTGCTTTTCCTCGATGAAGAAATAATTCCTACTTTGAAAAAACAAAAACCGAAAACACCTTCTGTGAGTTCTGTCACATTTTTATTTACACCAAAAATGGAAAGGAGATAGAACGAACCATATTAATTCATTGCTGAACATCGCACACGGTTATCTGCATGTTCGACTCCACCTCGTACCGCCTCACGAAAGCCCTCCTCCACCAAACCTCAAACGCCCTCTGTATGTTTGGACAATCATCCCCTCCATTAACAAACCTGTCGAACCACTTCACAAGAATCGACTGCTGCTGAGTCAGCGGCAGGGTCAGAATCGTGCGACTCAACCCATCCTCGATCACCTTCCTATCCACAGTCCTCCCACTTCTCATCCACCCGAAATCCTCGTAAAGCGCTTCCAACCAAGTCTCAAGCAAAGCGAACCGAGTCTCTTTCGGGACCAACACCTGACCTTTCCCGATATAAACACACAACTGAGCAGTAATCTTACTGATTTCATGCCTATACATAATCGGAATTTTCGAATGCAGATTCTCGAGCTCCTTCTGATCAGCCCACATCTGCACGAACTCGTCCCCCATTTTCCTGTCCACCAAAATCCCGATCATCCACTGCATGTTGTCGGCCTCCCGGGCGATCTCAGCCATCAAAGCTCCCCGATCTTGGGCCCGGCTCTCGTCCAATGAGGTGGCGCCAGATAAGCAGAGGATGAGAGAGCTGAGGCATCTGTGGCAGAGTTGGTAGAGCGTGTCTTTCGAGATATCGAGGCTGTCGTGGTCTTCATGGAGAAGTCGGGTCATTAATGCCTTCATTTCCTTACGGGCTTTGTCGTCTTTCGCCTGCAGTAGGCCCATTGACAGTTTTAGGAATATTTCGTCTGCTCTTGAAGAAGTCGACCGGTCGGGTATCACTCTCTGGAGCACGAGGTCGGTTTTTGAGCCGGTGAGGTGAAGTTGGTTCAGATGAGAAACGACGCTGGACTCTTCTTCCTCGGACCATGGGACGGATTCTAGGTACTCCAAACACGCCCTTATTCCGTCGTCGAACATAACGGCTGAAGATATCTACATTTGGCAATTCACAACTAAGAGACATCAATAAACAATACTCATCAAACAACCCAACAGAAAATAACAAACAGAATCATGTTTTTACTTCGATTCAAATCGAATTAGTTCCACCAAATTAATCTTCGACCGAAAAGCAAGAAACGAAAAACGACAACGAAAACAAAACCTTCAAGAGGGTGAGGATCTTGGGAACCGGCATACCCAAGAGCTTGGGCTTCAGCTCATCGCAGTACATGAGCACCACGGCCTCCACGTAGACCGCCACGTCATCGCAGTCGAGGATCTCGACGGAGTGGGTACCGCTGCGGCGGAGCTTCTCGGCGAAGAACCGGCTCCTCTTGGCCAGGACCCCACGGTGCACGTCCATCGACACCCGGAACGCCGCCGCGTCCGCCTCCGCGGACGCCGCCACGGTGAGCCGGACGTCGCCCGCGCCCCACCGATTGCTGTTCCGAAACGGGGCTCCGGCAAGGACGGCGGAGACGGCTTCTTGGAGCTTCCTGTGGTCCTCGGGTGAGGGTCTGGGGTCGGGGCCCTGCTCGAGGGACATCATATCGAAGAGGGTCGGGCTCTGGTTGGGGCCGGAGAGGGCCCGGAAAGTGGGAGGAGGGGAGAGGAAGGGCTCGGAGACGAAGCCCTGCTTGATCATTGCGGAGACGAGCTGCTGGTGTTGATTTCTTGAAGAGGAAGAACTGCTGTTGAAATTGTCAGACGCCATTCAATTGGATTCGAATCGAACTTAGAGAAAGAAGAATGAAGATGAGCTCTGGATCTGATCTGAGAATTCGAAGTGCGTGTATTATTGTGTGTGTGTTGGTTTTTGGGGGAAAAACAATAAGGGGGAAAATGAAGAGAGATGATTGAATTAGGGCATGAAAAAAAAGCAAAGGGCGGGAGGTGATTATGACGTCACACATAAATCATAAAATTGCCAATTTCTAGACTTTATATTATGAACCAATAATCAATCAAGTACATTTCAAAAAATACTACTACTTCTATTTTACACAAGTTTTACTGCTTGTTTTTGAATGAATTGGCGAAAAATCGGTATAAGTTGTAGATTTTGATTTTAATTTCGATGCAAAAAATATGTCAATTTTTGTGTCTTTTTTTTTAAAATAAATGCAGCTTTTACTTGTTGAGTGCGCTTTAAGTAAACTTTCGGGTTGAACGTGCTAACTTCCAAACTACCAAACTAAGTCAACCGGATAAATCAAACTACAGTAGTCAATTCATACGTAAGAGGCTCAATACAAATCTTGACAAAAAGAATTGAAGTCGTGACCAACTCGGCTAGCATTGGGTTTAGAAAATATGGCAATTGCCAAAGTTTTGACATCAAACAAAGTTATGAAAATGGGAAAGCAATAAAAGGAGAGAGGCAGAATAAGAGGTATTCCCGCCTCTCCTTCAATTTCCCAACTAACAAAACAGAACACCACAAGATCCATTTTCCCTATTCCCATTCCAACCAACTCATTCTCCTTCTTTCTTTCCCCAACAATCCCAAATGAACCCCTCCTCCGGCCACCGGAGCCACGGCAGCCACCGGAGCTTCGTCACCACCCTCTTCATCACCGTCCTCCTCGTCTACTCCCTCTACACCTCCAAGCTCATCCTCACCAAATCCGAAAACCCCCATTGCCCCACCTTCTCCTCCAAGCTCCAAAATCAACAACCACCACCTCCCAAGAATTGCACCCCCACCCCCACCCCCCCACCCCCACCCCCACCCCCCTCGCGAGAGCGGACCCAACTCAAACACGTCGTCTTCGGGATCGGCGCCTCCTCGAGCCTGTGGGGGCAGAGGAAAGAGTACATCAAGCTGTGGTGGAGGCCCAACGAGACCCGAGGCTCCGTCTGGCTCGACAACGAGGTCAAGATCGCCGAGAGCGAAAAACACTCCCTCCCGCGAGTCCGCATCTCGGGTGACACCTCCAAGTTCCCCTACACGAACAAGCAGGGGAAGAGGTCGGCCATACGAATCTCCAGGATCATCTCCGAGACGCTGAGGCTCATGAAGAAGGAGGGGGAGGACGAGAAGGACGTGAGGTGGCTGGTGATGGGAGATGACGACACCGTGTTTGTGGTGGAGAATCTCCTCAGGGTGCTCTCCAAGTACGACCACGAGGACTTCCACTACATCGGGAGCTCGTCCGAGAGCCACATACAGAACTTACTATTCTCGTACGCCATGGCGTATGGGGGAGGGGGGTTCGCGATAAGCTATCCGCTCGCCAAGGAGCTGGAGAAGATGCAGGACAAGTGTTTGTATCGATACCCCGCGCTGTACGGGAGCGACGACAGGATACAGGCTTGCATGGCCGAGATCGGGGTGCCTCTCACTAAGGAGCCTGGTTTCCATCAGGTAAATTTCCAAATTTAACCTTCTTAACATATATTCTACTCTCTCAGTTCAAAGACAATTTTCATACCTTATTATGACAACTGTTTATAATATTTTCTCGTAGAAATTATCACACTTTCTCAAAAAAAAAATACCATTACTTTTAGTCAACAAAAGTTATTCTATCAATAAAAAAAGACTGCCAGTACATTTCTTAGCATCTGTACCCATACTAATGTGACAACTAAGTATGGGATAGATAGATGTAGTAAGTGTAAGAGTATAATAGTGTCATTATCAATTTTAAAAGTCACCTAAAAATATTGAATTTTTTTTAGAATAATAAAAATCAATATAACTCGTTCTAACGTTATGTCTGAGACGAATTTGGTTAAAATGTATGTACATATATGTAGTACGACGTGTACGGGGACCTACTAGGCCTTCTGGGAGCGCATCCCGTGAGCCCGTTGGTGTCCCTCCACCACCTCGACGTGGTGGACCCGATATTCCCGAGCCTGAATCGGCTCGACAGCCTGAAGCGGCTGTTCAAGTCGGTTGAGCTGAACTCGGCCAGCATCATCCAGCAGTCGTTCTGCTACGACAAGGACAGGTACTGGTCGGTGTCCCTGTCGTGGGGGTTCGTGGTGCAGGTGATGCGGGGGGTAATTTCCCCGAGGGAGCTGCAAATACCGACTCGCACTTTTCTCAACTGGTACAAGAGAGCAGACTACACGGCTTACGCGTTCAGCACGAGGCCCGTCGCAAGGCACCCCTGCCAGAAGCCCTTCTTGTTTTACTTGGCATCGGTCACGTACGACGAGAAGAGGAATCATATCGTAGGGGTTTATTCTCGTCATAAGGAAGTGCAGCCTTATTGCCAGTGGAAGAATGACTCGCCCGAGAAATTGGAATCTGTTGTCGTCGTGAAAAAGCCGGATAGCAACCAGTGGGATCGGGTGAGTTTGTAAATACCTTATACCTTAGGGGTGTTTTTTTGTAATTATAATGAACTAAGTAGTATAATTCTTCAATAGTCATATATTAATCATTGTTCCTACAACACTGCCTCAGGCACCTAGGAGGGACTGCTGTAGAGTGTTGCCTTCGAACAGGGACTCCATTATGTATTTATGGGTCGGAAGTTGCAGAACCGGCGAGATTAGTGAATTGTAGTTATATAAGATGTGTGTTTTACCTCTTAGTTAGTAGGATCATATCTCTTTTGCTCCACGAAAGAAAAATATTGGATTTTTTTAGTTATACGTATATTTTTTGCTTAGATTTTTTTTTATACATACTCTGTAATACTAGTTTTTGTTGTGTTTGTAAATGTGACAACAAAGCGATCGACCCATTTTAGTTTGTAACAATATTTACCGGTTCGTGTTTTGAATAGTATACGTATTCGGTTTTGATAAGCTTTTACTTGCATTGTATTTTGTCTCGTTTCTTCAAGGGTGTTTGCAGTTTCATCGCTAGGTAAGCAATTTTATTTCGTCCATTCTTCGTCTTGTTCTTTCGTTTCAGATAGGGAGACAGAGTTCCGAACCACAACCAACACTACAAATTACATCTCCTCAAGGGATCTCTATATGTAATTTTTATGTCTTCATTATATTATTATATATATTCAAGTAATTTTACTTTTACTGTTTCATCATGTACATTTGACATTTGCACAGATAATTTATTTAAGAAATTTTTTTTATACATGTGAATGAACTAAACTCCCTCCGCTTTCATAATAATATAGATCGAAGAACATGTCGTGTTTTTATTTTGTAAAAGAAAGAGTTACCTTGTTATTGTGAAATAGATGGAGTAGTAGTATTTTGATTCTTTGAATAGAAAGGAATAATGAATTAATGTTCCGTATGTGAAGCCAATTTATTTTTATTTTACTCTAGTATTTTGTTTTTTATGAAGTCAATTGAATTGATTATGCATCACGAAAATATGACTTTAAAATCATTCATTTTTTTTTTGTATTTATGTGTCATTTACTTATTTAAATAAGTATCAATAAGACAAAACACAACAATAAGAACTTCCACTAAAAATAGTCAAATAAAATGATATTTATTTTTTCATAAACTTAATTAAAATATTAAATGATTTTTTTTGGTAAAGGTCAATCACATAGAAAATAAAAAATAGTATGGTACAGTACAACGCACAGGGGAAGAAACTTCCACCGCATCACCGAGCTAACAGACTAGCTCTTCAACCAAGCTAAACTAAACATATGACACTAGCTCTCCAACCAAGCTAATCTAAACATATACAGTAGAAACTCCGTACAGTCATATCGTTGGGACCGGGAAAAAATATTACTATAGAGAGTTATTCTTATATAGGGTTTTAGAAAATAAAAATAATTTTTTTTTATAAAAAATAATATAAAAATAAAAATAATATACATACAATATTATCTATCTTTAAATTCACAAAATCAATTTAATAATTTTGAATAATAAATTTTGACTATATATGTGTAAAAATTGTGTTTAACATACAAATTAAATAAAATATTAATGAATCTAAGGACTATAAACTTTGATCATATACTATATGTTATTGATTTTCATAAATATTTCAAGTAATCTTAAACATGTTATTGATTTTCATAAATAAAAACATTATTAATAAATATTTTTATTATATATTAATCATTTATTCTTATATAGAGGTATAAATCCTTAAGACGGGACCTAAAAAATGTATGACTTATGACAATGTGGAGTTTATTCCTATTTATAACTGGTCCCAAGTTGGGACTTGCATTTTTTATTATTATAAGGAATTTATTCCTATATAGAGTATTACTATATAGAGTTTCTACTGTAGCACTAAATAATACAAATGCAGTCACAAGCTATATGCCATACTCTTTTCGGTGCACGTACCACTTAAATGAAAATTTAAATTATAATGTTTTGTGATATTATCTCCAATTTCATAAATAACAAAAAAATGAACAGTGATGATACATGCATTTAAATCATTTATAGTTACTTTTTAATAATAAAAAAATGAATTGTGATGATACATGTATTCAAATCATTTATAATAATTAATAATGATGAACAAAATAGTGATGATACATACATTTAAACAATGTATAATTATTACTTTTTAATAATACAAAAATGAAAAATGATGATACATGCATTTGAATCATTTATAATTACTTTTTAATAATAAAAATGAATATATAGTGATGATACATGTATATGCATTTAAATTATTTATACTAATTAATTGTTAATAGTAAAAAATGAAAACTGATGATACATGCATTTAAATCATTTATGATTACTAGCTACTTTTTAATAATACAAAAAATGAATTGCGAGGATACATGCATTTAAATATTTATTTAAATCTCGAATGGTTCATATTCTTACGTATACCAACTGTTTTTTAATTATTCTAATAAAATGAATAGTGGCGATTAATACTTCATTTATCTTAATTAATACGGAGTAGTTGTTTTCTTTTAAGGTATTTCATAATAATTGACACATTAAAAAAAAGATAATTTTTGGCAGAGCTGCATAATTGTATTGAATTATGTTGACTAATTGAATTGAAATTACCATACCTAACTTTTTTATTCGTATTATAAATTTTTAAGTTTTTTTAACAAACTAACTCTCCAAAACAACCAAACACAACATATAATAAAGAGGTTTAAAAAAAATATTATTATATTATTGTTGATCAATGTAAAAAAGGGCATTGTAGTTTTTTTAGTAGAAAATTAATTTTTGTTAGTTAAAAATAATAACATTTTAGAAATATTATTAGTTTTAAGGTATAAAATATAATGATGTTTTTTCGTGTGACAATTAATATGTACCACCTAAAAAGAAATATGAAACTTCTTTGAGGAGAAAACTTTTAGGAGAATCAAAAAACAATTTACTTTATAGTACAACTCTAAAAGGAGACACTCCCTCTAAACCACAATAGATGCAGGTTAGATTAAGAAAAATGTTATTTTTTGAAATTTTGATTAAAAAGTAAAGGGTAAAAATGTACTTTTAAGTTGAAAAATGAAATAATTGTAAGTGCAGTTTAAAAAGTAAGTAGATAAAGTAGAGGTAAAATAGTATTTTAAATTGAAAAAATTAAAATATTTTTTTCTTTTTTTGGAGTGTTGCATATTTTGTAAGAGAGAGAGTACTTTAAATTTTCAAAAAGAAAATGTGATTCTTGGCCATGGGCGATGAATTTTTTACATTTCAATTTATTTGGGGAATTAGAATGTACTGTACTAAGTTGTGTTGCATATTTTGTGAGAGAGAGTACTTTAAATTTTCAAAAAGAAAACGTGATTCTTGGCCCAAATTTTCAAAAAGAAAACGTGATTCTTGGCCATGGCCGATGGATTTTTTACATTTCAATTTATTTGGGGAATTAGAATGTAGTAGTACTGTACTAGTTTCATCTGCACTGTTTGATAGATACGCCGTTTGATATAAAAAAAATATGATAAAAAAAGGCAAAAGTAAAAAATATATATTTGTTAAAAATAAAAATAATTATTTTTAAAGATTCTAAAAGTAAGTAAATAAAGTAAAATTAAATTTTAAATTAAAAAAATAAAATTTTAGTTATTTATTTTAATTAAGAGTGTGTATATTAAATTCGGACAGTTTTAAAAATAAAACAACAATTCTTTTCAAAAAAAAAAAAAAAATCTTTAACACAAATTTTTTTAATCAAGTTTTCTATCTATAAATACAAGTGTAAATGTTCTTATCATTACACTTTTATTATATATATCTTTCAACAAACGAACAAACAAAGGAAGAATAATGGGCCGGCGTTTCGCATTTGGTTTTGCAGTGTTCGTCGTCGTCGTCATTTCATTTCGATGTTTATTGGCTCTGCTAGTAAGTAATTAGTTACAAATTGGTTTTTATTTGTTTGTTTTCTAATGGTCACAACTTGTTAGAAGTGACGATTTTAATTACATTTTAATATTTTGTTTTTCTTATCGAGTAGGCCGAAATGCGAAGAAGGATCACCTATCCGATATGTGCTTTTATAAAGCTCCCGGATACAAAAATTCCAAGGATTCTTAGTACGTAACTGCAATACTCATTGCATAAACAACTGCAAGTTCCCCCTCTCTCCCGATGGCGAGTGTATCGGCGGGACGTATAGCGGAGGCAAATGCAGTGACAAATCGTGTTCTTGCTGCGATAATAATTAATAATTAAGTGCCATTGTTCCACGCGATGATCATGTTACTCACACCTTCCTCCTTAAGAACGTCTCACATGTATACGAATAAAAGGAATAAATAAATATGCCCCACCTACTCTTCAAATGAATAAAATTATACTCTAGCTCTAGTGTTTCGAATTGCATTTTTTTATCATTTTTTACCCTCACCTGTTTTACTTTATTAATTAAAACATAAAACTAGTCTTATATTGTTCGGTGAAAAAATTACCAGTAACTTTATCTCGTCATCGACTCGTCATTGTATTATCGGCCGATTTCCTTATGGTCTTGTTGTCGATGAATCCATTCACTTTTATTTCAGATATTTTCATAAAAAAATATCTTTAGAGAGCTTTAATCGTCGGTAATTAAGTCAATTATTGACGGATTTGATTTTTCGCTAAGAATTTCCTTTTAAAATTTTACCGTTCAAAAAATTTGATTTGTTGGTAATTTAAGACGATTTTTTAAGTACGTATGTAAATGAGGATTTTTTTAAAATTAATTTTTCTATCCCGATTATTTAAAAAAAAAAAATCATGTTTCTACAAAAGTGAATGATCGAGTAAATATTTAAAACATAATGAACCTTGTTGAAAAATTATATTAAATTAAAAAAAAATCATTTCGATATCATTCTACTTCTGACTTAAAGTTTTATTATTTTAATTTAATTTCAGTTAAGTTCAGACTTTCATCTCTTCTTTAATTTTACTACTATTATTACCAGACTCACTCAAGGCTGGGCGCGAGACGAGTCGGTCCCAAAATTTTCAATGCTCGGCACAAAATCCGATTTTTTCAATCCGAGGTGAGCCGAACTTTTTGAAATGAAGACCGACTTGGGGACTAAGCTTGGAGGTTCAAACCTACTCATTTTTTATTTTAAAAAATAGTTTTTAATTATATTTAAAAAATTAAATTTAAAACTTTAATTAATATTTGTATAAAATATTTATAATTTAAGTTTTTAAAATTAAATTATAAATTAAAATTAAAAAAACCTATATAAAAATATATAAAAAATAACAAATGGGTAAGCTTTCGGTCCGACTATTCATTTTTCGATAGGAGCCCTTGGTGAGC
Source organism: Euphrasia confusa (assembly GCA_954870475.1). Taxonomy (NCBI): domain Eukaryota; kingdom Viridiplantae; phylum Streptophyta; class Magnoliopsida; order Lamiales; family Orobanchaceae; genus Euphrasia; species Euphrasia confusa. Next base: position 13,217,608 of record OX940965.1, read on the forward strand.
CGGTTCCAAACAAATTTGGCTATGCGCGTGACGGTTTTTTTTGGTTTCGGGTCGGGTTTTCGACGTCACCCCTACACTCATTTTTAATATTCTATTTTTATATTATTTTTCATAAAATATAAGCATATATTTATATAATTAAATAAAAAATATTTCAAAATCACACCTGAATTCTAATAAATTCAATTCAATTCAATTAGATTCTGTTCAATATAACATAGTCATATATAGGGCTGGACGTTTAAGCTCGAAAACTCAGAAGATCGAACCGAAAACTCGATATAAAGCCCGTCATGTGCCGAACCCAATTTTTTTAGGACCGGCCCGCCAAGGGCTCAGACTGAAAAATAAAAAGACGGTCCGAGCTCGGTCCTAAAAAGAATTGGGACTGAAAGCTTGGACCGACCAATTTTTTATTTTTTATATAATTTTTTTAATAAATATTATATATTTTTTTATTTTTTTAATTAATAATTCAATTTTAAAATTTTAAATTATAATTTTGTTATATAATAGTATTATTTAAAATTTAAAATTTATTTTTTTCTTAAAAAAATTAATAAAAAATTATTTTTAATAATTAAAAATATATATTTTTTAAATTAAAAAAATTGGACTCGAAAAACCCGACTCGGACCGCCGGGCTCGATCCCAAGCCGGGCCTTCATTTCAAAAAATCAGAATATGTACAATATCATATTACTATGTCATTATGGACAAAACTGATATTGAGACAAGGTCCCGAAGACCATTGATTGCACTCTTTTTCCCTCTGCTAAGTTTTTCCCATAGGGTTTTCTTAGTTAAAGGTTTTTAATTATATTTAAAAAATTAAATTTAAAACTTTAATTAATATTTGTATAAAATATTTATAATTTAAGTTTTTAAAATTAAATTATAAATTAAAATTAAAAAAACCTATATAAAAATATATAAAAAATAACAAATGGGTAAGCTTTCGGCCCGACTATTCATTTTTCGATAGGAGCCCTTGGTGAGCCGGTTCCAAACAAATTTGGCTATGCGCGTGACAGTTTTTTTTGGTTTCGGGTCGGGTTTTCGACGTCACCCCTACACTCATTTTTAATATTCTATTTTTATATTATTTTTCATAAAATATAAGCATATATTTATATAATTAAATAAAAAATATTTCAAAATCACACCTGAATTCTAATAAATTCAATTCAATTCAATTAGATTCTGTTCAATATAACATAGTCATATATAGGGCTGGACGTTTAAGCTCGAAAACTCAGAAGATCGAACCGAAAACTCGATATAAAGCCCGTCATGTGCCGAACCCAATTTTTTTAGGACCGGCCCGCCAAGGGCTCAGACTGAAAAATAAAAAGACGGTCCGAGCTCGGTCCTAAAAAGAATTGGGACTGAAAGCTTGGACCGACCAATTTTTTATTTTTTATATAATTTTTTTAATAAATATTATATATTTTTTTATTTTTTTAATTAATAATTCAATTTTAAAATTTTAAATTATAATTTTGTTATATAATAGTATTATTTAAAATTTAAAATTTATTTTTTTCTTAAAAAAATTAATAAAAAATTATTTTTAATAATTAAAAATATATATTTTTTAAATTAAAAAAATTGGACTCGAAAAACCCGACTCGGACCGCCGGGCTCGATCCCAAGCCGGGCCTTCATTTCAAAAAACCCGAACCGGCCCGGACCGACAAAATCGAGTTTTGAGCCCGGCCCGGCCCGATCCATAAAATTTTGGGCCCGACCCGGCCCGACCCACGTCCAGCCCTTGGTTGATATTTGCTTCATTACTTGCTTTATATAATTGCTATGAATTTGATTCCGAGACCGTAACTTCTATCACTTTCTCAAATTAATTCTGAGACCCCATGTATCGTATGTTCGACTACTACAACGCTTTCAGGTTTGAAGCGAGACACTCTTACTTTTTGGACGCCGAAGGTGTCAAAGAGCATCCACTGGAGGCGATGTAAACAATTTTTTGGACGCTGAAGTCAGTTGGTACGATAGTTACTACTAAGAACACTAACTAGTATTTTAGAAGGCAATTGGTACCATAGTAACTACTCAGAATACTAGTATTTTAACTGGAGGCAGAATTTGGAAGAATCTGTCACGAAAAAACAGTTGCACTAGTTTCTAACACGAAAAATAAGAAAATAATTAATTATTCATGACTTTGAACTTTATTATCTTCATATATACTGTAGTGTTTTTTCTCAATAGAAACTTTCAAAATGATATCTTAATGTATGTAACATGTTTAAAGATGAATTGAGATATTTGCTATTTAAAAACATGCCTCGAACCTTGGAGAGTCACTCTCGTAGAGCGCAAATCGTCCCTATGAGAAATAAACTTGTCATATTGTTATTTTATTTTCTCACATTGTGAGAATATAAAAAAATATTCTCATCTTCAGTCTTGGTGGAACTATGGTGACATGGTGGAATGTTGCAACATAACACACCATAAATAAAAATACAACTGCCTCGACTTCATCTAACGTAGCATTCCTATCTAAAATTTGAGTAAAAGCTTTTTTGGCCCTAATTCAGCATTGTATTCTTAATCAGATGGTGGTACAATGTTATAATTGTGATGCTTACGTAACTGCAAAGAATTTATGTGTAAAGGTCAGGTTCACATGCCTCCTTTCTCAAGATGTAATCCACTGCCTCTTCCACATCGTCAACAACCTACAGGCATCACGAGTTATTGAATATATCTGTTAATTTTGTATTTTTGGGCAGAAATTATATACAAGATCAATACTTCATAATCTAAAACAGTAGCTTGTTTTTTTGGGTCAAATACTTAAAAAAAACAATTTGAATATAATTACCAGATCGGCAGGATACAAATGGTGATTATTCTTCCCTTTATAAACCCCAGTCCTGGTCAAGATAGAAAACCAAGGTTTTCCTGCCTGTGCCAATAATAATAAAAAAAAAGCTGTCTTCATGTTTTGTCTTAAATTAGGAAAAACGCAGTCAATATTTTATTTATTAGCTGAGAACAACAGACCTGCTGAGCCCCTTTAATGTCGACAGAGGGGTTATCGCCTATAATATATAAGGTTTTGAAAGAATAATGTCCATCAGGTGGAGGGCTAATGCTTGAACAGCCTACTTGCATCAGTACATTCTCAGCATTCCTAAAGACCGATGGATTCGGTTTTCCATAAGATGTGTACTCCATAACATTAGGGTAAACACTGCAGTATAAATAGGTCCAATTAGTGTTGCAGAAAAAAAAAACAAATCATGCTTTTGATGTCTAAAATGTAGAATGTAGAGATGTCCACAAGATGGATCCAATCACAAACTTCATTATTTGTCGGGGTACTTATAGAAAGTATCCTTGAAGTTTGAAAAAATTACGAAAAGAAAAAAATACAGTCAAACTGTTTAATTTAACACTGAATCAATAAAGCATTAGGAGTATTTTTTTTGTAATTTTAAAACTTATTTCCATTTTTGTAATTAGGTAAAACCTCAAGGTAGTTTTATAAGTTTCCCTTACTTCCTTGGTTTTCAATGCTACTTGACATGTTTGTTACAAGCCGTATTTGTTTTCATGAATGAAGAAAAAAAAACATTATGGAGCTACATCATATTTGTTAGAGAGCAGGTTTATGGACGTCGTCGGGACGGGCTCAGGCCTATTAACGGGCCTCCTGGACAGTCCGCTTAGTATTATTATTTTTATTAGTATTATTATTATTAGTAATTTAGTATTTATGATTATTATGTTTTAATTATCTAGGGTTATTTATTTTTGGTATGTCTAGGATTATTATATAAGTTGTTTCTTAGGGTTTTAAGATTCATTATTGAGATTATTTATTGGAAAAGCTGGAGCTTTTGTGGGCGTTTGATGGAGTATTTCAGCTTTTCTCCTATTTCAGTTTTTAGCAACTTAAAAGTATTACCTGTTGTAGACAGATTCTAATGCGATCCTGAAAGCACCCATGCCAAGACGTTCAGTTGGAAATAGACCCTACCCTTTGGTAAGACTGATTAGTAACAGTTTAGGTACAGTCGTACAGGTAACTTAATAATAGAGGACAATTGATAGGAAAACTTACTTGATAGGAAAGGTCGTCGCTTGCAAAATACAGAGGTGGTTGCTTTGCAGCCTCGCTTCCAGGAAGACCCCCAGTGCTCAAAATGTCACACAGAACCTGAGAGTTACTTCTATCCGCTTCAGATTATGGGGCTTTAATGATATGTTATAAGATCCCAAAGTCAATTCAGTGGGAACTTTTTTACACTTCAATAAGATCACAAGCTCAATTCATGGTTAAGGTGAAACTCGTTTTAGTTGTAAAACGATTACTTAATGCATTATAATACACACTTATACTAGCACAACGATTTATACATTTCAACTGGTCCTCCATTAACAAGGAAACAAAGGTTAAGGTATTGCTTCGGTTCTTATTTGATTATTCTCTTACGAACATGAACATAAACATAACCCAGACCACAAATCTGAATCTTAAATAGACAATAGTAAACTAAGATAGAGAAACACCTGAATGTCCCTACTCCAGTCAACAGAATCACTAACGACGAAGACAGCTTGCACTCTCTGTGAACAAAATTCATTTCTCCTGCCTATTTCTCTAGGAGAGATTTCGTCATAACCAGTCCACTTCTTAAATTTCCCCAATGGATCAATATGTTTGAAATACGATGCATATTCATCTATGGAGACGACATTTCTGAAAATTTATGGGTGCAAACAAATTAAAAGAAAATTGTAACACGTTGGAGAAGCATATAAATATATACATAGAGAGAGAGTGAGGGATGGCATACTTAAAACCATATTCAGACATCACAAGTGCAGGTTCTCCTTTTCCAATAGCAATAACATGTTCATTTTCAAATCTGCAAAAGCAAAAAATAAAAAATAAAAAAATAAAAAACAAGTCTGATCTGGATTTATCAAAAATATGGCCATATGGGTATCTGCAAGAAGATAGTACCTTTTCACTAGCTGCTTGAAAGGTGTATGTCCTTGTATAACCTGGAAAAAGAAAGGTGCCAAGAGTTGGTTAGCACCAAAGAGGCCAAGACAAAAAGGAACAGGATTTTCACATTTCCTGGATAATATAAATGGACGATGACCCCCCCCCCCCCCCCCCCCCCCCACCCCACCCCACACACACACACTGATATTAGAGATAGAAATGCTGTTTGATTGACCTGGGCAGGTGAAATGTGGACATTCAATAATTTACTCAACTCTGTAGCTCTACTAGATTCAGGGATACCACCTCCTGTGAGCACGCTTGAGTTAGGACATCAACATCATCTTATACTTGTCCAAAGTATGATGCATGCAACACAAAATCAAGTCTACTTGAGTAATTAAGGTCCTTCGATCTGACAATTGCATGGATAACAAAAAATAGAAGTTTTTACTGGCATCTATAGTTTTCATTTTCAAAGGGAAAATAAGTGAAATTCACTGATATGCAGTCATGGTTATATGGCCCTACAGATGAAACAGAAAAGGAAGAACTAATGGGCGTGATCAAACAAGCGTTCATTTCTATTTTTGTAGATAATAGTGTGGATAAGTTATTTCGGGAAATTATGAATTGGTTTAAGGATTGTGATTAGTAAATCCGGCACACCACAATTCTTTCAACACTTACGTACCGTTAGTCAAAAATACATAGGGAGTTCTCAAGGTACCTGCCAAACAAAAGAAACAGAGTGATCGGAGAGAAGCTACTAATAACAAAAATACAAACACAGATTGAAATCTCAACGAATTATCGAAATAGGACAATCTTGAATCTAAATATAACATTTTCAAATCATGGTCTTCATCACTGAGTTAACTAAACACGCAATTTTATCAATTGTTATTTTCCCCCCACTTTTGCTCATGTTGATAATAGTTTAAAGTACAAGAGGGATGGATGAACACGGAATCCATTACCAGAATCTTCGTATAATCTTTTCAGAGCCTGTGGAGAGCCGCCGATGGGGGTTTCACCCCGCAGAATCACGCCGTCGATGTCGAACGCAATGCCGAAAGACGCGCTGCGAGGAAATCAAAATTGTATATAAATTGAATCTTCGGAATCGGCTATTCTTACAAAGATGAAAAACGCAAATCGGATGTGTATATAATTTTAATCAAAATCAGAACAAAATAGCAAGCAGATATTTGTGTTTGTGAGTGCAAAATACGGAGGAAGTACGGATTCGACGCCTGTGAGTGGATTCGATTAGAGAACCGCCCGGAGGCGGCGGCGGCCGGAATCGAAGAAAATCTGCGCCGAGATGAAGTTGTGGCTTTTCTAAGAATTTGCAGAAATCTCATACTCTAGTATTTTCTTCAGTACTGTTTCAAGTGCTCGACAAGTTTTTTAATCTCTTTTAATACTACTATGATGAGGCAATTGGGAGGGGTGACCTCAGAAAACTAGGAAATATACCCACCCTTTATTTTCTATATTTTTTTTTAATTAAAATATAATAAAATTAAGGGGTTGAGGTATTTAAAGGCCAAAGCAAATACAAGTTCTGAAGCCCCGTCCATAAGAATGGAAGTTAAGTAAGTCAATTTAAATGAAAAAGACTTTAAGTGCCTTCAAAAGGTATCTTTTCTCACAAAAAACAAATCGAATATTACAAAATAACAAAAAGAATATCAAAAAAATAAAGTTGCCCCACAAAATCAATTTTCGACGTTTGAAATTCACACGCACGACGAGCGCCGCCACGGTGAAACACCAGGCCCGACCATTATCATATCAACTATTCAACTCCGTCTCCGACGATCATCATTATGGCAAGCAGTGACAACATGGACAACCCAGACAATCGCGCTCAACCTCCGGTAAGTCCATAACCCTAGCTTTCGAACTTTCGATTATTCGAGCTTTGATGTTTGTAAATCATTCGATTGTAATTTGATATCGGTATATCCTTTCAAGATAGGGTTTTTGTTTCCGACATTTTAAAATGGTTAATGGTTTATTGCTCTCTGCAATTTTTTCGCATGCGGTTGTGTGTCAGTTCTAGTAGACGACGGTTCAACCGTGAGTTTTATCACCGTGTATTATCACGGTAGAGTTTAAGACGGTGATATATCTCACGGGTGACATACACCGTGTGTACTTACGGTCTTGTCGATTTACGACTATGATTCATCTCACGGTGTACATTTACCGTGTGTACTTACGGTCTTGTACGAGCACGATCCACGACAGTGTTTTATTTCACGGTGTATGTGTACTTACGGTCTTGTACGAGCACGATCCACGACAGTACGTGTTTTATTTCACGGTGTATGTGTACTTACAGTCTTGTACGAGCACGGTCCACGACAGTGTTTTATTTCACGGTGTATGTGTACATACGGTCTTGTACGAGCACGATCCACGACAGTGTTTTATTTCACGGTGTATGTGTACTTACGGTCTTGTACGTGCACGATCCATGACAGTGTTTTATTTCACGGTGTATGTGTACTTACGGTCTTGTACGAGCACGATCCACGACAGTGTTTTATTTCACGGTGTATGTGTACTTACGGTCTTGTACGAACACGATCCACGACAGTGTTTTATTTCACGGTGTATGTGTACTTACGGTCTTGTACGAGCACTGTAACGCCCCGTATTTTTGAAACAGCGGAAGGTGTTAACTTTTGAAAATAACATTTAATAAAGTGCGGGCGCTACCAAAATTTACATTTAAAAACTCATTTTCAATATGAAATTAAATATCAGAACAAGTGAAAATATTTAATAAAGAACATATATTTATCTAAAGCAAACTAAATATCCCAAAGCCAATTTTTGAATGTGAAAACTCGTTTAACTCAATAAAAATTATAATGGAATTTAATTAACTGAAAATAAGTAATTAACATTCATCCCTCGTCATCCTACTCGCTCGACATCCTCATTGGTACCTGAAAAGGGGGTCGCTGAAGGTGTGAGCTCAACACGCTCAGTAGGACAATTACCTCATTTAAATACATGAATCAAATATATGCATAATCTACATGAACATGACATGAATGAATATCAATGCGTTTACTGAATGAACATGAATGCACTGCAAGTTGGGCCAATCACTGCGCTGGTCCCCTTTGACCCTTTTCCCCGGTCTCCGGTTACAACGAAAACGTATTTTTTTAATTTTATAAAACGATTGCCCAACTACTGCGTCTCCCCTTCGATCCTTTTCCTCGGTCTTAGGTTACAACGATGAAATGAATGCACTGCGCTGGTCCCCTTCGACCCTTTTCCTCGGTCTCAGGTTACAACGATGAAATGACTGCATGTAAGTACGTCGACCTTTTTATCGGTCTCCGACTACAACGAATATGTAAATGCATGCATATTAAATCACACAATGCGCACACAGAAAATACACATAGAGAAACACATAAATAAATGAAATAACCCTTCAACATTATACCTACTTCGATTTGTCGTGGCATGAAAGTGAAAATCCAAAAAGCACGTCTAAGACCTTAGGGCCGAACTAGCAATTTCCAAATCTTCATAGGCTGAATATATAATTTTTGAGACTTAGTATGGATTGAATAAAATTATTTGTATTTAATTGGGTAGTGGCCCATAGTATATTAATTCTTCAAGGGCCTGTTTGCAAATTAGACTTATTTAATATAAGGATATTAAATGGTGATTAAGAATTAAGTTGACCTTTTCCTATACGCAAAGAGCGAGAGTGAAATTGGGGGATTGAGGGGGCGTGCAGTGCATTTTTACACTGCACCATAAGCAGTGCAATCTTACGCCATTGAATAATATCAAACTAAAATCTAACGGTGATTATATTATTTAAATAAATAACAATATATTTGATCTGCCCGTTGTTTATAATCATTTTTTTTTTTAAATTTTATTTTATTGTTATTATTAATAATTTATTTTTCTTCATATATAAAAATTAAATCACTCAAAATAAATATATAAAATATTATACGAAGTATATTATTATTTTAAAAATATAAGAATGTTTAATTATTTTATATAATTATTAATATTTTAAAATTAAATATAAATTTCTTATATTTATATATTTAAAATTTTAAAATATTATTATTAATAACTGATAAACTATATAATATTCATATTAATTATATAATTCAATTTTAGAATATATAAAAAATAAATAAAATAGTTAATAGAAGAAAAACAATAAATTATTAATAATTACTCTAAAAAAAGTATTAAAAATATAATTGAGTTAAGATTTTGTGATATAAAAATTATAAAAAAATATAATAGCGTTAAAATTTTGTGATATTAAAGTTATTAAAATATAATTGCGTTAAGATTTTGTGATATAAATATTATTAAAATTGTGATATTAAAGTTATTAAAATATAATTTTGTTAAGATTTTGTGATATAAATATTGTTATAAATATAATAACATTAAAATTTTGTGATATTAAAGTTATTAGAAATATAATAATTTTAAAATAAAAAGTTATTAAAAATATAATGGCGTTAAGATTTTGTGATATAAATTTATTAAAAATTTATGATATAAAAGTTATTAAAATATATAATTATGAATTAATTATGAAAGTAATATTAATAGTAATGAATAATAGTTGTAATTTTTTAAGAGTTAAATGAACACAAATAATAAATAAACGGGCACATATTAAATAAACGGGCAATGTTATATTTATTTGGGCAGTATAATAATCGTTAGATTTTGTGCTGTGATATTGAACGGCCAAAGATTGCACTGCTTATGGTGCAGTGTTGTGCTGTGATATTGAACGGCCAAAGATTGCACTGCTTATAGTGCAGTGTAAAAATGCACTGCACGCCCCCTCAATCCGAAATTGGGTACCAAGCTTTGAAGCAAGTGAAATCACAGAGTCTTCGACGGTGGTCTTGGGAACTCATCTTCTCCAGTTTCCTTGACGATAGGTGTTCGAGTTGTTCACGAGCAGCAGCAACTTCGACGACCGGGCAGAGACATCATGGCGGTGAGATGATGACCGCTGGTGTTGATCGACTAGGCGTCACCCGAAGGAGGGCAGCGACAGCGCTTTTGACTATCAGAGAGGGGCGGTTATAAGGGAATAGCAGTAGTGATACCTCTCTTAGGACATCGGTAGAGACGGATCTGCCGTGGCTATTCTCGATCGGACAAGTCGGTTGTGGTTTAAGGAGGTATTCCGGTGGGTTTTCAAGTATGGGTACTGGCCATGGGAAGAAACGTACCAAGAGTTTGTTTGTGTTGTAAACATATGTATATTATATATATGGTGGCGTATGTAGATATGGGTCTGTATTATAGCCAAAGACCTGCTGTGCCGTGAGTTTATGTGGTGGAAGGGATGAAGAGGGAAAGAAGGTTACACGGTACTCTTAATTTGTTTGGAGGTTTTTCTGTAGGCGAGAGATAAGATACTCCCTCTCATTTCTTTTAATTGTCGTTTTGGGTTTTTAATTATTTGTTTTTAAATTGTCGTTTTGATTTTACATTCCATAACTGCCCTCATTCATGCTATTATAATTGATTATAATTATTTACAATATTAAAAACCGTTGGAGTCTCTCCTATTTTCTTGCTTTAAATTAGCAATAAATAAGGCTATAATTGGTACAAAATAATTTTATTAATTTGTGTGTAAAACCTCAAAACGACATATATTAAAAACACGAGGGAGTATATATTTATAGGGTTGATTAGGGTTTAATTGTCTTATAGATTTTATTTGGTATTGGTAAGTTTAAAATATTATGTTTGCTTGTAAAGATACTTTTTTATAATTATATTAATTAGGTTAAATCAAAATATTAATTATATATTTAATATCATATTATTTATCAAATTTAATGTTTAATCAAAATATATTCTATTTTGAAATTTTAATTTATTAAATTAATTTATTGATTTGTATATTTTTAGTTAGGTAAATTTAAGGTTCTACTAAATAAATTTTTGGGTTGTTACAAGCACGATTCACGACTGTGATTCATTTCACGGTGTAAATTTATCGTGTGTACTTACGGTCTTGTACGAGCACGATCCACGACAGTGTTTTATTTCACGGTGTATGTGTACTTACGGTCTTGTACGAGCACGATCCACGTGGAAAAACATATTCACCATATGTTCAAGGTCGTGTGTAATGTGCACCGTGGTAAAACACCGTTTTGTATTTTCACGGTGAATTTAAACCTTGATATTCTATGGTTTTTTTTCTTACGGTGTAATTTCACCGTGTCGTTATATTTCTCATTTTTTATCCTTTAATTCTTATTTATTTATTTCATATTTCAGTCTGGATTTGAATGGAAGAGACCAACCAATCTGCAGTCGGTCACTTTAAGTCTCAATTTGTATACTCGCTACGAAATTCCGGAACTGATCACGGAGACAATAAAAGATATCGGGGGTGATGCCGTCGCAGTTCGCGATTTTTTTGCGCTGCCTTACATGAAAAGTGTTCTGGGAATAAGATTTACTGCCAAATCAAGCACTAATTTCTTGCACCACCTCGTATGTCGAGAGTTGTCAGGTCCGTCAATACCGGAGAAGGAGCATTGGTTCTACGTCGGTGGTAAGACTGCGAAACTCACACCCGCCGCTTATGCCATTGTAACGGGACTGAATTTCGGCATCTACGATGAAATTTGACATCCATGCCACACCCCAGTCTGCTCCAGGTAGCTTAAATAAGCGGCTATTCGGTGGGAAGCGTGTAAGAAGCAATGATCTACACAAGTTATTTGCGGCCAAACAACTCTTCGATGGGGAACAACCTGCCTCGTTGGAGGATTACATTAAAGTCGCCAATCTCATCGTCTACTATTCCTTCTTTCTTTGTCGATCCGCTGAAATGTATGTCGAGGACTGGGCATGGGCATTAGTGGATGAGCCGGAAAAGTGGCAGAGTTTTCCATGGGGCGCTTATTCCTACCATGCTCTGAGCTACTACCTCGAAACAACAGCGATGGACCCTGAATTAGCAGAAAAAACTTCGTACCACGTCTATGGCCCCAGTTGGGCTTTTATAATTTGGATGTTCGAGTCCGTTCCGAATATCGGTCAGTTATGTGGTCAACGTGATCCGAATATGAAAGTGCCACGTTGTTTGATGTGGAGTACATCTACAACAAAGACTGATTGCGATGATCTTTTCTTCCAAGGAGAGGTACGTAACCATCTACTCCTACTTATATTTTGCTAGTAATAGTATTTGTTTCACGCGGTGGAATATTAATACTCTGTGTTGATAAGTTTCAGATTGAAGTTGTTCATGAAACCTTGATTCCTACTGATGAAGAGAAAAATGAGCAGTGTTACATTTCTGTACATGACATACCATTTCATGTTGAGTACAATCGTCCAATACGCAATGGCGGTAATGCAACCAAAGCCAAACAAAATCCGGAGAAGAAGAAAACACAAACCAAGAAGCCTTCTTCGAAAAAGCGTGTTGCAGCCACGGATATTGAAATGCCCGTTTCTAGATCACGCACACGACGTGCTTCTGAGCAGAGTACTCCTGGTCCAAGTGGGCATGTGTGTTGTAGGCCTGTGTGCTGTCGGCGTACACTTTGTTGCCCACATGAAGATGCTTCTGAGTTGGACAGACGACCGACTGGGCTTTTGAGGGCCAAATTGAGAGCCGATCATGAACGTATTTTGTCTGATGAAGGATTGTGTTGGAATTCGATATCCCGATAACCCGAACGAACCCTTCGCCGGAGATCACACGAACACCGACTCATCCGCCGGAGTCCGGGCTTTGGAGACCACGCGCCCGAAGGCGCGCAATCCGCCCCCACCCGAACCCCCGCGAGCCGGGGTTCGCACGATTAAAGGATCGCGTCTCACGCGATTGGGTGGGGCTGCCCAGCAGCCCCCGCGGCGAGTCCGGCGACTCGCCGCCGCCTGGAGGTCCCCACCGTCGAGGTGGGGTGCGGCACCAGCCCGCGCCCCAGCGGTCGATCGTCGTGATCGACCGCGCGCCCTCGGCCTAGCCGAGGGTCGCCTCCTCCACGCCCGTCGAACCCTAAGCGGGTCGATCCACGTGGTCCGGTGGCTTCGCCACCACCGCGTGATCGTCCGTCTACTCCGGGTCCGAATTTCGGATCTTGCGTCCTACGGTATTTTCAATAAACAAATCGAATAATATCAAGTTAGTTTAGATATCATACCTACGATTCGTTGTTCGGAGAAACGAAATCGAGATGACCTCGTGATCTTCCCGCGTATTCCTTGCACTCCGTTCGAACGTCGGGTGGGCGACGATCTATCGAACTCCTATGGATCCTCTTCACTCTCCAAGAACTTTATGATTGGCGTATCTTAGGTTGTTAAAAGTGAAGACCATGTAGTGCTTTTATAGGCTACGTAGGGGATCAAAAGGAGATTAAATATTGGGCTTCTAATATTGAAAATTAAATTGGGTCCAACCCAAATCCATTAATTCTTATCAATATTAATTTTATTTATTTTCCACTATATAAATAAAATTGCACTCCCAATATTTATCCATATTATATCAAATAATATTTCTCCAACTTAGTATTATTTATTCCGTGTATTTAAGATTTAAATATCCATGAATGAAATTTATTTATTGCTTAATAAATTTATTCATCTCTTATATCCGAGACTAGTACCACTCAACCTTATTTATTATGCGGAACAAATCCACTCGCGAGGTTTACATAATAAATCCTTATGAGCTCATCTCGGGGATATTATCAACCCTTTCGGGATACACTGTCCCTTCAAGAATTCACGGCATGCCATATATAAAATATAGTGACCCAACTTAACCGGTAATTAACCCAATAATTAAATCGGTTAATTCCTTTGGTAAATCAAAGTCACTTATATTAAATATACACATCCGCAATTGTTTCAGGGATTAAGAATATAATACTCCGAGACTTAAATCAATTATCACAGAGCAATCCTAATTGATAAGTCTCAAGCGATCCGCTCAATACACCAAGTGTACAAGTGTGATAAAATAATTAAGATAAATTATTTTCTCTCTCACACAACGACTATACCGATGGATTGGTCCGTGTCCATCTAGGCCGTGAGCAACTGTTCGATTAAATACGAGTAACCGATAGTATGATCTTCTGTGTGCCCATGCAACACCCTACTAACTACAACGTATAAAATCCAGGACTATAATTTGCATGTATTTAATTATAAATAATTAAACGCAAATAATTGTTTATTTAATTAAATAGATTAATGGCAATGGATCGTGAGTTTCCGTTACTTAAATCTAGACATTAAGTACACAACTCCAACAATCTCCCACTTGTACTAAGGTCTAGTCATTTCCTCCAAACTCCCGACTCCCATACTCATCACGTGCTTAAGTTGTACTTCCAAGAAGTACTTTGTGAATGAGCACTCTAGGTTGCCGCTCTGAAGTTATCTTGGTGACTACAGCGTCGTCTCCCTCGACGATGACTCGTATCAGGTGGTACTTGCTCTATGTGTTATCTTACACTTATGGACTTGTGATTTCTTACCATTTGCCATTGCACCGCTATTGACATAGCCTTTGGCAAATTAAGAATCACATCTAAGTCCCAGAGATTATCCCGGAGCTATACCAAAACTTCCGCTGCCTCTGAGGCCGCTTATTTGGTTACCCATGGCAGAGTCCGAAAAGCATCGTGCTTATCACTCTTCCATGTTAAATCTCCTTCTCCTTTAATAGTGAAACACATAGCCTGATATCGACTTACACCGGTCCTTATTCGATTAGAAATCTAAGAGAATGTAATCCAAAGGAAATGTTTGTCTGCTCCGTAATCCAGAACATAGTTTCCAGTACTTCGAAAGTACTTAAAATGTTCATTACAGCAGTCAAGTATTCCTTTCCAGGATTACCTTGATATCCTCCCACTATGCTAACCGCATAGCCGATATCAGGTTCTTGTTTTCAACAATGCATTCATCGAGCTTTCCACACTTAAAGTGTAGGAAACTGCTTTCTTTGCTTCTATCTCCTTTTGTGTTCCAAAACACATATCCTTAGATAGATGCATTCCGTATCTGAAAGGTAACGAACCTTTCTGGGAATCTTGCATGTTAAAACGAACCACAATCATATATATGTAAGATGTCCAGGAGAAGTACAATGTTCTCTCCTAGAGATCCAAGATCTCAAGAACAGGTCCAACTTCTTCCTATATCTTTCATAATGATTTATCCAGACAACCATCATTTCATGTCTGATTACATTTTTACATTGTTGCCAATGATAAAATGTTATCTACATAAAACCCGAGAAACACCACCTTGTTTCCATCACGTTTCCCATACACACGATTCGTCTATGCTTTGATGAATCCATAAAATGGACTATCTCATCAATTTGCAAGTACCACGAACTCGAGGCTTGTTTCAATCCATAAATGGATCGATTAAGCTTGCACACTAGATGATCTCGCCCCTTAGCAATGAATCCTTCTGGTTGTATGTCTCGTCAAGACTTCCATTAAGGAAAGCTGTCTTGACATCCATTTGCCACACCTCATAATCCATATGAGCTGCTATGGATAAGAGAATCCGGATCGACTTTATCTTGGCTACCAGCGAGAAGGTCTCCTCATAATCGATTCCCTCTTTCTGAGTATATCCTTTCGCAACAAGCCGAGCTTTAAAGGTTTAAACCTTTCCGTCAGATCCTCTCTTTATCTTGTAGACCCATTTACACCCAATTGGCTTTACGCCGCTTGGTGGTTCTACAAGATCCCAGACTTTATTAGAATCCATAGATTCTATTTCGGATTTCATCGCTTTCTTCCAAGAAGGCGCATCTATATCTTGTACCGCCTCATCATAGGTCCAGGGATCGACTTCATGAACTCCGGGTGCCGAGTCCGAAGACTCACCCAGTCCAATCCATCTGTCCGGTTGTTTAACAACCCTCCCACTATGACGGCGTTCCGGTGTATCAACAGTGACAGTATTAGGTGCAGGTTCTAGTGGTGTATCTTTACTCGGTTCGGATGTATCCAGTCCTTATCGTTCTCTCTCATTCAAAGTATTACGTCACTTTGGGCTTGTGGTTCATCTAATAGTCTTCCTCTAAGAACCGGGCGTTAGAACTTATAACGTCCTTCTGGTTCATAGTACTATTTGAACACACATCTTTTGTTCTTCTAGGATATTCTACAACCGCATTTGAATGCGCCGTTGTTTCCAGACATATCCATAGAACATAGGTAGTTCCGTATAACTCATGCCTTTACTATTTCTATAAGAGTTCCATTTCTTAATTTTCGACACACCATTTCTACACAAGAGTGTATGGTGTAGTCATTTGGGATCAAATCCCAATCTCTGATCAGTATGCCATGCATTCCTCAGACAGGCACTTGCCTCCGCGATTAGATCGCAGGCTTTCAATGGATATACCATGATGGTTCCCCACAATAGCTTTGTGTCCATTGACTTGTCAAAACACTTTGCTTTTGTGGCACATCAGGTATGCTAACCCATTTTTCGAGTAATCATAAAATGAAGTACTCGTATCTTATTGTCTGAGTAGACAAAGGTCTGCATACATCAGAGTTAATCAATTCTAATACTTATCCGGATCTTATACCTTATATCCATAAAGGATTGCTTAGTTATGTTATCTTCCAAATTAGATTCTTGGGTCGGAAGGTCCACTCCTTCAACTTAATTGATCAAAATATCAAATTTCGACCTTTGAACTTCTTATTTGAATAAACATGACTTAGCATAAGAATCCACAAGTATAAATGATTAATTACCGAAATATCTCTTAAAAGTAAAACGAGTTATATACTACGGTTCGTTGCATCGTGGTGGACTTAGGGTTTATCATTTATATATTGCTAGCTAATGTACCAGAATAGGTAATATCCTTATTTCTTCTCATAACCATCAAATGATTAAAAGAAATAAAATATCCATTCATTAGAAATCGAGAACAAAGTTCTTTCTAAAAGGTACATAAAAGCAATAAATCAAAATGAAATCCTATATAATTGTCCTCCACTGCAACAGCTGCCTCCTCAACAGCATTGCCCATGTAGACTACGATTTCTTCTTTTCCAAGTCGTCGGGTTTCCTGGAACCCTCGCATTTAGAATGCGCATACCGTCAATGGTTCCATATCTACACACCAGGTTCCGGTAGATAATACCATTGACTATGTTTTACGACTAAAGAAGATTTCGTACTTTCTTTGAGAGGATAATCAGAATTCCAGTACCCAGACTATTTGCATTGAGAACACTAGCCTATTGGCTTTCTCGTCCCATCTCGTGATCCAAGAAACTTAGGACCACTGGGTTTCTATGCTTGCTTTTCCTTTCCCCCGGTTTTTGCCCTTAGGTTCGAAACCTTTGGCATTGGCTACAAGAGCTTGCGATTTCCGTCTCAACTCGTCTAAAAGGTTCATCATCTCGAAAACGTGTTTAAGCGTTTCCTCGAATCGACTGGCCTTTATGAGTATCCTCATCGCCTCTTATCTAGCCTCTACGTCATGTCTAAACATCTCCTTGAGTTTGAACATGATATTAAAATCAGTCCCTTCCTCATCAGTTAAGTCATTGGTAGGCTCGGGAGAACAAAGCTCACTTGAGTACAAACTTGTACTTTTTAACAGTCTGGGCAATGTCCAGATCTCTATTCCAATCAATACAATCAGGGACCAGTGAGTTAAAATCCTTAAGTATCACATAAAGTGGGTTCAAAGCCATATCCTAATCTATGAGCACATATAACAACAAACAATCGATTTAATCTCCGATATTATCTCCCTCAAATAATATCATTAAACCACTAATCACATCTAAAATCCCATCAGGTAAGGCAAGCCACGTGGTGTGGACGTTTACCCACCCAAACGATTTAGCAATTAGATTTTCTTTGGTCATACATCAATTATAGCGTGACCTCGTGGGGAGGAATACTATAACGCGTATCTAAGTGTAAACCATTACTCAGTACCAAAGTAAATTACTTGGAATCGCTACATCACCGCAAGCCACGTGGTGTGGACGTTTACGATAACTTCACAACTCTTCATAATTACTTACAACTGTCTACATCAATTAATCCAAAATCCGTCAGCACAGCAAGCCACGTGGTGTGGACGTTTACTACACTAAGAGACTTTTATAATTGACTCCCAATTACTTGATCCATTTAATCTCGTAAATCAATACGTGGAGAATCATAAGTGAAACTCGAAGTTTCTAACCAGTGATTCACCATGCGAACAACCCTATCTCTCATAAATGAGGGAGCCGAGCAGACAAACGACCCATCTATAAAAGAATGGTACGAAAGTCTCTAATTTGTGTCCTCTACATGACCAAGTGGCTCTGGCTCCATTCCACTCCCCGGGGTGAGAATGAGTCGACTTGAAGTCAGCTTTGGAAAGACAAATTAGGCATTGTTTGATAAACTTAATCAATGTTTCTCGTAAAAGGAATTACAAGAACTCTCCTCTAATGACTTATCTATATAAACTTCAAAAGTTTATAAAAGTCACCAAGAGAGCAGTAATGGAGACCATGGGTATGTTTCCATACCCTCTCCCACTTAGCTTTTTACAATAAAGGGATACGCTATCTAGTGCATAAAATAAACACATATAGCATGCATACATGTAATAAAGCACATAGTATTATCACATAGTCAAAATAATTACTAGAATATTATTTTCCGACTATTATGGCTTCATCACATCCCCGTACGCATCTTCTAGTCTTCAGTCTTCGTTTCTTGAATGCTCCATGTGACGAGAATATTAATATCCAATATTTAAATCTATTTATTTTCAATTAATCCAAAAGTTACTTAATTCGAAAATTAAGTCAATTGAATATATCAAAAATAAAATTAAATATTATTAATATTTTTATTTATTTTATTTTCTTTTTCCACTCCATTAAATCTCTAGAATAATCTATCCAAGAAACTCTTGGAATATTCCAGATGATATCCATAATGAAATAAAGAAATAAAATAATTAGGACTATTATACTTTTCCAAATTTATTTTATTCCTAATCCATGAATATTCCCATGAGTAGGAATAATCAAATAGGAAAAATAAATTTAGTAGTAAATTAATTCTTTTTCTATTTTTCTAGAATATTCCATAAAGAAATAATCAAAATAGGAAATAAGGAATTAATTAGGAAGGTATATTTCCGGTAGGAGTAGCCCGGGTTGGGAGACCCCGAGCCACCCCCACCACGTCCGACCGCCAGCCACGGGGAGGAGCGCCGCCGCCCAGCCACGCCGCCCACCACCGAACCGGTGGCAGCCGCGGCTAGGGCAACCAGCCCCATCGCCCATAGCCATCGATCCGGGCATCTCCATGGGATCGATCCAATCGATCCCAAGCCCTTGTCCCTCTCGTCACTTCGTCTTCTCCGGCGGTCTTCGATTCGTCGATCCAATCGCAAAATAAATTTACAAAATCTAAATTACAATTCCGGTATCGATTCTATACACGAAATCGACCCTATACATTTTCCGGAAAAATAACGAACATAATAATAAATTCCTAAATTCGGTCAACCCCCAAATTTTTACTATTACAAGCATTCACCACCAAAAACGAATCTCGACATGTCCGAGAGTTTAATAAAACCAACAATCATGACAAAATAAATTAAACGAATAATAAATTAAGCCATAATAGTCGGAACCCTGCAAGGTAGAACAATTTTATCGAAAATACCGCGAACGTAAACCTCGCTCTGATACCAATTGTTGGAATTCGATATCCCGGGTTATCAAAATTGCGGAACCGATAACCCGAACGAACCCTTCGCCGGAGATCACACGAACACCGACTCATCCGCCGGAGTCCGGGCTTTGGAGACCACGCGCCCGAAGGCGCGCAATCCGCCCCCACCCGAACCCCCGCGAGCCGGGGTTCGCACGATCAAAGGATCGCGTCTCACGCGATTGGGTGGGGCTGCCCAGCAGCCCCCGAGGCGAGTCCGGCGACTCGCCGCCGCCTGGAGGTCCCCACCGTCGAGGTGGGGTGGGGTGCGGCACCAGCCCGCGCCCCAGCGGTCGATCGTCGTGATCGACCGCGCGCTCTCGGCCCAGCCGAGGGTCGCCTCCTCCGCGCCCGTCGAACCCTAGGCGGGTCGATCCACGTGGTCCGGTGGCTTCGCCACCACCGCGTGATCGTCCGTCTACTCCGGGTCCGAATTTCGGATCTTGCGTCCTACGGTATTTTCAATAAACAAATCGAATAATATCAAGTTAGTTTAGATATCATACCTACGATTCGTTGTTCGGAGAAACGAAATCGAGATGACCTCGTGATCTTCCCGCGTATTCCTTGCACTCCGTTCGAACGTCGGGTGGGCGACGATCTATCGAACTCCTATGGATCCTCTTCACTCTCCAAGAACTTTATGATTGGCGTATCTTAGGTTGTTAAAAGTGAAGACCATGTAGTGCTTTTATAGGCTACGTAGGGGATCAAAAGGAGATTAAATATTGGGCTTCTAATATTGAAAATTAAATTGGGACCAACCCAAATCCATTAATTCTTATCAATATTAATTTTATTTATTTTCCACTATATAAATAAAATTGCACTCCCAATATTTATCCATATTATATCAAATAATATTTCTCCAACTTAGTATTATTTATTCCGTGTATTTAAGATTTAAATATCCATGAATGAAATTTATTTATTGCTTAATAAATTTATTCATCTCTTATATCCGAGACTAGTACCACTCAACTTTATTTATTATGCGGAACAAATCCACTCGCGAGGTTTACATAATAAATCCTTATGAGCTCATCTCGGGGATATTATCAACCCTTTCGGGATACACTGTCCCTTCAAGAATTCACGGCATGCCATATATAAAATATAGTGACCCAACTTAACCGGTAATTAACCCAATAATTAAATCGGTTAATTCCTTTGGTAAATCAAAGTCACTTATATTAAATATACACACCCGCAATTGTTTCAGGGATTAAGAATATAATACTCCGAGACTTAAATCAATTATCACAGAGCAATCCTAATTGATAAGTCTCAAGCGATCCGCTCAATACACCAAGTGTACAAGTGTGATAAAATAATTAAGATAAATTATTTTCTCTCTCACACAACGACTATACCGATGGATTGGCCCGTGTCCATCTAGGCCGTGAGCAACTGTTCGATTAAATACGAGTAACCGATAGTATGATCTTCTGTGTGCCCATGCAACACCATACTAACTACAACGTATAAAATCCAGGACTATAATTTGCATGTATTTAATTATAAATAATTAAACGCAAATAATTGTTTATTTAATTAAATAGATTAATGGCAATGGATCGTGAGTTTCCGTTACTTAAATCTAGACATTAAGTACACAACTCCAACAGATTGATTGCAGATTTTGCTGGATATATCTTTGAGCGGATTAAAGGCATCACTCCACAACAACTTCATGAGAGCGCGTCTCTGCATGAGTCGCCGGGAGATCTGCGCCGACCTGTATCGCCGATCACATCAGACAATAATACAACGAGTGAGGCTGCCGGAGAAGCCGACGTCCAAAATCAGACAGTTGCTGCCGGAGAAGTCGAAAAAAACCACGTTCAACCGGAGCAAGATCCTGTTTCTGATTACGTGGAAGTCGGCCAAATATTCACAATCCCTGTTTCTGATACCGTCGAAGTCGGCCAAACCACTGATCCCAACGACTTAGTGATGTCTATTGTTGGACAACTTTCAGCAGATGAAACCAGTGTCCTAGAACCGACACTCCCTGCCGGAGAAGTCGAAGAAAACATTGACCTATCGCCAACAGTTGATACCGGGATGGTAGCTGATGTGGCCAGTGACGTAGCCTCGACAACCGCTGTAGCTGATCACTTGGCGGCGGTTGATCTCGACAGTTCATCAAACGCAGCTGATCCCACCGATCAGCTCACAGTGAATCCCACAGATGCGTGCGAACATGTTGGTAGGCCAATTGTTTCTCCCCGTAGGCTGAGAACTCGTAAGCCTGAAGCGGCGAAAAATGCTCCCCAAACTCACGGTAAGACACCACTTTCTCCCAGTGAAGGACTTGAAGCCGTTGTAAAAGCATATCGATCGTTTTTGAGATCATCCAAACGGACCAAATCTTCTGTCGATTGTGTAAATTTTCGTGGCACGCAAATTACCGTGAAACGGAAAACATTTCTTGACATTGAAAATGTGAATTGGGACTTCGACGGGGAGGTAAATATTGTAAATTTAAGGTATATAGTAGTATAATTCGGAAATAAAGTTTATATACTTACCAACTAGTATTTTTATATCAGGTGATGACTACCTTCTGCAGTTATGTGGAGTTAAAAATGGAAAAGGAAAAGTGGCCTACGGAATTCTTCGTAATTTTACCCCCAAACTATTTTGTAAGTTTTCACAGACTCCGTGGTATGAACTCAATAAAATCTAGCTCACTTATGAACTTATATATTTTCGTTGCACTTTTTCAGTTTTGCTTCAAACATGCTTACAGCTCATTGAACAATCCAAATTGGAAACTCCCAGTCAGTTTATATGACGATGTGGAATGGTTCAGATTTTCCCACGTAAGTACTACAATCATATACCCTAAATCACAAACTCTGAACACTAATTAAGCACTCATGATATCGTTTACTTATTTTATGTGAAGGCCGTCATGGTTTGTCATCTTCCGGGACATTGGGTCGTAGTTCGAATTTGTTTTGATGATTGGACTGTCGAGCTGTATGACTCGTTAGCTCATAACTATGAGCCTAGTGTGAACCCTCGCGCCCCTGAGTTCGAGTGTTTGTTGAAGGTCTTACCTCGAATGTTGGAGAAAACAGGTTACTGGGAAAGAAAAAGATTACCTGTGAAAACGGAAGACTTCAAGCTCAAGGTCATGCCAGCCGAAGAACAATTTTCCCAAGATGACAACCACTCTTGCGGTCCTTTCTGCACAATGTATTTGGAACGATTGCTCACCGACCCATCATTGTATCGTAACGCGGACGACATCGATATCAAAGCTGTCAGAAAAAACATAGCACTGAAGATATTTTGGATGTCCTGCAAAGACATTGAACTCCCTTTTTAATTAAGGGATGGATAACAGTTGGTTTCGTTTTGGTTTGCAAGAGAGTAAACTTTTCATATACTGTATGCCGTTGTATGTATAAACGTGTGTTTATCACCGTGTGGTTGATCAGCGCCGTGTGCAAAACTATCAATGAATGTATCTAAAAAAAAATTGTTGATAACCGTGTGCACTTACGGTCTTGTATCAGCACGAACCGTGAGGTACCAACGGCGACGGTTATTGTATTTGAATTTAAAGACGTCTTCACTCTCACACGGTGATCTCACGAGACGTCACCATGATACAACACCGTGTGGTTATCAAATCCATTCTAAAAATATTAGAAATTGAACGAGTTATTTTTTTAGATGGCGTATTTTCGTTTCTAGGATTGGGGCGGGTTAGCCGATGCACGTGTACTTATTAAATATTAGTGGTGTCAGTTATCAGGACAGCTTTTGCAGGCGGGTATTCATCTTTTATTCTTTTATTTAAAATTCAAATTAAAACATCGGAAAATAAATGAGAGGGGGAAGCCGTTTTACGCACGGCTCAGTAAAACGTATATTGTGCACGGTGACACATGGTCATCAATACATCTTCACCGTGGCTTGTTCAACTCGCAAAAAAACGATCGTCAATCGTTTGTATACACTTTTAAGGCGTCGTTACCATCAACGGGGTCATGTTTCAGGCAGTGAGACGTATGGTATTTGAAATTAAAGACGTACGATGCGATTTGCATTAGTGCATGTCTCAAATTCAAGAGATGTGTAGTTCATTGGTAACAATTTACTCTCAAGTGTGATCATATTGCACATGGTATGTCAAATTTAATCGTTTGATGGACTATTGTGGATTTTTTAGGTTCAATATAATCATTTCCATAGGAAATTAACTTTGCTTAGGCATTTAGCCAAAAAGATTATTGCGATTGTGCAAGAATCACACGAAAACGCGAGTGTTCATACTCACGCGGTGATCTCACAAGACGTCACCGTGGTACAACACCGTGTGGTTATCAAATCAATTTTAAACATTTTTGAAATTGAACGAGTTCTTTTTTTAGATGGCGTATTTTCGTATTGGAGCGGGATAACCGATGCACGCGAAATATTAGTGGTGTCAGTTATCAGGACAGCTTTTGCAGGCGGGTATAGTTATCCTTTATTCTTTTATTTCGCACGGTCATTTAGTTTCACGGTTGTATCTGCACGACGTTACATGGTCATCAATACATCTACACCGTGGCTTGTTCAACCCGCAAAAAAACGATCGTCAATCGTTTGTATACACTTTTAAGGCGTCGTTACCATCAACGGGGTCATGTTTTAGGCAGTGAGACGTATGGTATTTGAAATTAAAGACGTACGATGCGATTTGCATTAGTGCATGTCTCAAATTCAAGAGATGTGTAGTTCATTGGTAACAATTTACTCTCAAGTGTGATCATATTGCACATGGTATTGTGGAATTTAATCGTTTGATGGATTATTGTGGAATTTTTTAGGTTCAATATAATCATGTCCATAGGAAATTAACTTTTATTAAGCATTTTGCCAAAAAGATTATCGCGATTGTGCAAGAATCACGTGAAAACGTCATTGTTCATGCTCACACGGTAATGTCGTGAGACGTCACCGTGATACAGTACCGTGCGACGGTCAAATCAATGTAAGTATGTAAACAAATACTTACGTGGCACGGTTTTGTCAGTGAACAGAACAGCTTTTGAAGCCGCAGGTTTATTCAACCTTATTCATCTTTTAATATTTAATAAATTAAATTACCGGGATTCCCAAAAACCAAAAAAAAAACAAAAAACAAAAAAGAGAGGACGGTTGCCTTTTGCCACGGTTCAATCACCCGACCCTTGGCGCACGGTAATATCTTCTAACGCTAAAGTCACACGGTTACTCGTGCACGGTGGGAGAAGGTCGAAATATATTAACAAAGAAAAACAAGCACTAGTACAATATTATAACATAGATTACGTAGTGTAGTAGCTACGAAACCAGAAAAACATACTGTAAAAGCAAAAATAAAAACATACTATTCATAAACAAAACGCAGAAAGAAACATTCTTTGCATTCATGGTTCATCATCCTCGCCATCTGCGTCATCGCCTTCTGACGTATTCATATTTGTGTCGTTTTTCTCTGTTCTTTTGGGCGTGAGTTGTTATGTATTGAGTCGTTTCTTTATGTATTCCTCGTGGTTGTGGTACGTTTGATGTTTTTGTGAGTTTGCAGGTCCTCGGTAGTAATGATGTGGAAAAGAACGAAGAATCGAGCTCGTTTGAGTGGAGTCAAGAAGAGCAGGCTGCCCAGGTGACCAAGCGCCCGCTGAAGCCCTCGGAGACCGCTCGCGAAGGCCACCAGGCGACCGGCCACCCCCCTGGCGATCGCTTGCATTCCACTTACAGGTGGAGAAGATTTCTTGCAGGCGATCGCCCATGTCTTGAGCGGTCGCTCGCGACCTCGCTCAGGCGATCGCCTGCATACCAGGCGACCGCTCCCTCCTTTCTCCAGCCTTGACCGCGACGTTGACTCGATTTTTGACGACTAATAAATAGGGTTTCGACCCAGAAACTTAGACACGCATTTTTTGAATTGATTTTTCTGGGGATTACGAGAGCATCGTGAAACTCGTTACTTAGGTTTGAACTTTCGTTTTCTTGAGATCGGATTGTAATCGACTCGGTAAAAGTCGGAGATTCCGCAGACGGGTACCTTGGTTTGGGATTCGAACATTAATCTCGTAAGTTTTATTTATCTTTCGATTTGGTTGTTTTGCTATTCGTGTTCGATTTCTTGCTTTGATCTTTATTTTTCAAATTGTTTTTCATGGATTCTTTTGTTTTAAAATTCAATTGTTCATCGATTAAAAGTATGAATTTCGAAACCCTAGTTCATCATAGATAGATCGTTCTCGTTTTTCTTGTTCTCTTCATTACTTAGATAATTTTTAGATTAAAGACAACCCCCAAATCAAAGTACGCATTATGCTATTTCACTTTCGTCTCCTCCGTTGCAAACAAATAAACACGTGTACGCGCCGATAGTAGTGTTCCTCGAGACCGACTCGGGCGAGTTATTTCGATAACTAGTTTGATACAAATTTAATTGATTTTTCCGCTACTAAAATGACTTGTCAATTTGGCGCCGTTGCCGGGGAACACTTTAGGCACTAGTATTAGTGTTTAGGTGTTTGCAACATTTTCTTTTTTTATTTTTTCTTTTTATTTATTTTACTTGAGCAGGTGCGTTTGATTGTTTGTTTGTCTTTGTTGGTGCATGGTAGGTACACGAAGAGCAAATACCGAGCTTGCACCCGTGATAGAAAACATCAACAGACGCAAGAGCATCAGTCGGTGCACGAAGTTAGGCGAAGACCCCTCGTCTGACTCTACCACTACCGACTCCGAACCCGAGACCGAAACCGTAACCATGGACGAACGGGACGTTAACAATGTGGACAACAACAACAACAACAACAACAACAACAACAACAACAACAACAACAACAACAACAACCGCAACAACAACTACCGTGCCCCACCACCCCTCTTTGGAGATCTGACGCATCCGCAAATCGACGGAGCTAGCTCATGCATCGTCCTAAGTGATGCCGCTCGGAGATACGACCTCAAGGCACACCATCTTGCTCAGCTTCCTCAGTTCTCCGGAACCACTAACGAGGATGCCCTCAACTTCATCAGGGAGTTCTACACAGCCTTGCAGGCCTTCCCCATCGGAGCACTCGATGACGATCAGCTCCGGTTGAAGTGTGTCCCGTATGCCTTGAGAGATAGGGCGAAGAACTGGCTGTTGTCCTTGGAGCCGGACTCGATCACCACCTGGACGGACATGTACCGGGAGTTTATTACTCGGTTCTATCCTCAGCAGAAGACCTTCGACTTGAAGGGTCAGATATGTGCCTTCGAGCAAGAGCCGGGAGAGTTTTTCCATGAGGCTTGGGAGCGATTCCGGAGCCTATTGAGGCAATGCCCACACCACGACCTCACTCCCAACTCGATCATCCAGTTCTTCTACAAGGGCTTGAATAGAGAAGATCAGCGAGAGGTGAAAACCGCAGCCGACGGAAATATCAGTGGCCGGACCAGCGACGAGATGACGTGCTGGGATTCGATGTCCCGGGCTATCAAAATTGCGGAACCGATAACCCGATCAAAAACCCTTGATCACCGAAGACTGAATCC
Organism: Euphrasia confusa; assembly: GCA_954870475.1. Taxonomy (NCBI): domain Eukaryota; kingdom Viridiplantae; phylum Streptophyta; class Magnoliopsida; order Lamiales; family Orobanchaceae; genus Euphrasia; species Euphrasia confusa. The sequence continues at coordinate 13,244,963 of OX940965.1, forward strand.
CGACTCATCCGCAGGAGTCCGACCTTTGGAGACTACGCGCCCGAAGACACGCAGCCCGCCCCCAGCCGATTTTCTCCCGCGAGTCGGATCCACGAACGCGAACCACCTCACGAGCCGGGGCCCGACCGAACGCCCAGCGAAGCCCGAAGGCTGCGTGCGCCCAGCCGAGCCCCCGCGAGGGGCTCGCGATCGTTCCCGGACGATCGCTGGGATCGCTCGCGCGATCCCCGGGGCTGCTCGTAGCAGCCCCGCAGCGAGTCGCGATGACTCGCTGCTCGCGAGGGGTCAGCCCCGTGCGCATCCGCTACGGGAACCCCCGTAGCGCGCACGAGGCAGCTGCGGGTTATCCCCGCAGCGACCCGCGATCGAGCTCACGGGCTCGATCGCCCCTCGGCTCCAGCCGAGGGTTTCGCGCCACGCGCCTCCGACGAGGGGGCTGGGGTCCGCCACGGCACCAGCCCGTGGCACCCCGGGGATCGACCGAAGTCGATCCCATGCCCCGGCGTCCAGCCGGGGCTCGTCCCTTGTCGCGCGTCCGGCGGTCCGAACCCTAGGGTTCGGCCGCACCTTCGATCCTCGCCGGGGATCTCGAATCCCCGTCCCCGAGGTTCGTCGTTTTCTCGGATCGTGCGTTCATGTATATATCACAATTATTCAACGCACAAATAATCATAGAAGGGGTTTCTCGATTATTACCTTGATTCGTTGTACGGAGAAACGAATCGTTGATGACCTCGTGATCTTCCCACGTATTCCTTGCACTTCCGTTCGAACGTCGGGTGGGCGACGAGCTATCGAACTCTATGGATCTTCCTCACTCTCAAGACTTTATGAATTCCGTAGGTCAATTAATTCTCTCTTAGTTATGAAGAGTGAAGACCATGTAGTGCTTATATAGGCTACGTAGGGGATCATAAGGAGAATAAATATTGGGCTCCCAAATATTGAAAATTAAATTGGGTCCAACCCAAATCTATTAATTCTTATCAATATTAAATTTTATTTATTTTCCACTATATAAATAAAATTGCACTCCCAATATTATTCCATATTATATCAAATAATATTTCTCCAATTAGTATTATTTATTCCGTGTATTTAAGATTTAAATATCCATGAATAAATTTATTTATTGCTCAATAAATAATATTCACATCTTATATCCGAGACTAGTACCGTTCAACCTTTATTATTGTGCGGAACGAATCCACTCATGAGGTTTACACAATAATTCCTTATGAACTCATCTCGGGGATATTATCAACCCTTCCGGGATACACTTTCCCGTCAAGTATTCACGGCATGTCATATATAAAATATAGCGGCCCAACTTAACCGGTAATTAACCCAATAATTAAATCGGTTAATTCCTTTGGAAAATCAAAGTCTCTAATATTAAATATACACACCCGCAATAATATCAGGGATTAAGAATAAAATACTCCGAGATTTAAATTGATTATCTTAGGCAATCCTAATCAATAAATCTCAAGCTGATCCGCCCAATACACCAAGTGTACAAGTGTGATAAAATAATCAAGACAAATTATTTTCTCTCTCACACAACGACTATACCGATGGATTGGTCCGTGTCCATCTAGGTCGTGAGCTACTGTTTGATTAAATACGAGTAACCGATAGTATGATCTTCTGTGTGGGCCAGACACACCATACTAACTACAACGTATAAAATCCAGGACTATATTTTGCATAATTAATTAATAATAATTAATTGCAAATGATTGTTTATTAATTAAATAGGTTAAATGCTATGACCGGGAGTTTACCGATACTTAAATCTAGACATTAAGTACACAACTCCAACAATCTCCCACTTGTACTAAGGTCTAGTCATTTCCTCCAAACTCCCGACTCCCATACTCATCACGTGCTTAAGTTATACTTTCCAGAAGTATTATGTGAATGAGCAATCTAGGTTGCCGCTCTGAAGTTATCTTGGTGACTACTGCGTCGTCCCTCTGACGATGACTCGTATCAGGTGGTACTGGCTCTATGTGTTATCATCACCTTTTGAACTTATGACTTCTTCCAGTTCTCCATGCACCGCTATATACATAGCCTTTGGTGAACCAAGAGTCATATCCAAGTCCAGAGGTCATTCCGGAATCTAACCAAAACTTCCGCTGCCTCTGAGGCTGCTATTCGGTTTATGATAGAGTCCGAGAAGCATAATGCTTATCACTCTTTCATCCTTAGGTTCCACCTCTTCTAAAAGTGAACACATAGCCTGATATCGACTTACACTGGTCTTTCTCTAATCTTGGATCTGAGAATGAGTAATCTAAGAAGATTTCGTATTGCCAGTAATCCAGTACTTCCAAGTACTTTACATCATTCGAATATTTCTTATCCAGATTACTTTGATATCCTCCCACTACGCTAACCGCATAGTTGATATCAGGTTCTTGTTTTTCAACATTGCATCCACAAAGCTCTCCACACTCGAAGTGTAGGTAACTGCTTTGTCCCTATCCATCTCCTTCATGTGTTAGAAACACATACCCTTAGATAGATGTATTCTGTTCTAGAAAGGCAATAACCTTTCTCAGAATTGTGCATGTTTAAAACAAACCATAATCGTATAAGATATCTAAAGAGAAGTACAAATGTTCTTATCTAGAGATCGAAAGATTTCTAAGAACATGATCCAACTTCATCTTAATCTTATATCTCGATTTATTTAGACAACCTCTATTTTATGTCTGACAACACTTTTACATTGTTGCCAACGATGAAGTGTTATCTACACAAAATTCCGAGAAACACCACCTTTGTTTCCATTACGTCTCTAACACACCTTTCCTTGCCTTTTGATGAATCCATGGAATGGACTATCTCATCAATTCGCAAGTTCCTATGCAGAACTAGGGATCGATTTCATGTATACTAGATCCAGAGTTCAAAACTCCTCTAGTCTTATGAACATCTCTGGTTGCTTAACAACCTCCCACTGCAATGGCGTTCCGGTGTATAACAGTAATAACATTAGGTGCAGTTAGTGGTGTACCGCTACTCGGTCAGGCTGGTTCTCAGTCTCTCCTTTCCTCATTTTAAAGTACTTTGTCAATTAGGGCATTGTAGTTCATCTAATAGTCTTCCTCTAAGAACCGGGCGAGGATACCCATCTGGTTCCTAGTACTATTTGAACATACAATTACTTGTTCTTCTAGGATAATTCTACAACCACATAGAATGTGCCATTGTATCCAGAAATATCCATAGAACACAGGTAGTTCCGAATAAACTTGACCTTTTACTATTAGAATCTCACCTCTTACTCCTGACACACCATGTCTACACATCAGTGTATGGTGCAGTCGCTTGAGATTTAATCTCAATCTTTGATTTATGCTATGTTATTTAGATAGGTGATGGCCTCCGCGAACAAGTCGCAGGCTTTCAATGGATATACTTTGAAGGTTCCCCATAATGGCTTTGTGTTGAAAAACACTCTGCTTTTATGGCACAACAAGTAGTCTAATCCATCTTCGAGTATTCTTGAAAGAACGACTCGTACCTTCTCTAATTACACATACCGCATTAATCATTAATCATTTTCTATACTTGTCCGAATTCCATCCTTTATCCAGAAAGGTTAACTTAGTTGTATCAACCTTCAAGATTGATTCTTAGGTCGGGAGGTCCATTCTCGAGAAGACCGTCCGCCCTTCACGGAAAGATTGGTCCGACAAACTCAACTCGGCACTATGGGCGTACCGAACCGCGTACAAGACGGTGATTGGGATGAGTCCGTATAGGATCGTGTTCGGGAAATATTGCCACTTGCCGGTTGAGGTTGAGCATCGGGCTTATTGGGCGATTAAGGCCACAAATATGGATCTCATGCAAGGCGGAGAAGCCCGAGCTCTAACCTTGTCCGAGTTGGATGAATTGAGAAATGAGGCGTACGAGAACGCCCGAATATATAAAGATAAAGTGAAGGAGTTCCATGACAAGCGTATTAAGAACAAGGAACTTAAAGCCGGGATGCAAGTTCTCTTGTACAATTCAAGACTCAAACTCTTTCCCGGAAAACTCAAGTCTCGATGGAGTGGACCCTATGAAGTAGTCGAAGTATTCCCTTACGGTGTAGTCAAGCTCTACAACGAGCATACGAGGGAGACGATACAAGTCAATGGGCACCGTGTGAAGCCATACTTTGAGAGCGAAACCCCATACATCGGAGTAGAGTCTATTCTACTCGGGGAGGCTTCCTACGAATAAAGAAGTTATTGGTCGAGCTCGAGACGATAAACGAGCGTCGCGTGGAGACTAGTCCACGGACCGTAATGCTTTTTCGGTTCCCAAAATGAGCGCCGCGTGGGGGCCTACCCACGAATTGTCAAGCTCACGAAGTAAAATGAGTTTGTTCTTGTCATGATTCAGGAGATGCAATAGTCCGGAGGATGCGAAACGGGAGATAGAGTGAAAATCGAATTTGAAGCCAAGATTCTGCAAACACAGAGCAGGCGATCGCCAGCTTCACGGGCGATCGCTTGCCAGCCGCGGGTTCAGCCTCCCATTCCTCAGATTTTTGCAGGCGATCGCCGACCCTCTGGGCGATCGCCCTCCCCCAGCCGCGGGCGATCGCTGGCTCTATGAGCGATCGCTACCTCGATACTTACAGGTGGAGTAAAAATTGTGCGAGCGATCGCCTGGAACATCAACGGTCGTTGAGTCCCCATCGCGGGCGATCGCCAAGCCCATCAGCGGTCGCCTACCTTTAATTAAAATTGGCAATTCTGAAAGGGGGCGAATACATAAGGAGTAACCCTAATGTAATTCACCCCGCCTCCCTTTCAAAAATCCGATTGCGAAACCTTGCCTCCTCCACAAATAAACTCTCCTCACCTCCGTCAGCCGCCGACCCGAACTCTGCCCCGTCGACACCTTCATCATGTCCGACCAACCGACCCAAGATTCGCGACCTACCCTCCATCAGCCCCGCTCACTGCCAGTTCCGTCCACCATCAGCCGCTTCACCGACAACATCGTCAGCCACCACCATCTCCGGCCAACTGTCTCCAGCAACCACCGCCCGCCGTCGCCTCGTTCAGCCGGAGCCAATTCACCAGCCGCCTGCCCTAGCTCCTCCAGCCGAGCTTTCACCGAGGACCCGAGCTCCGTCGCCGTCGTCATCTCTCGCCCCCGGTAACCTCGACTCTTCTCTTCCTATTACTATGGTGAATACTCGAGGAGGAAAGAAAAAGGCTCCTTCGGCCAAGAGGGCTCGAACCGAAGCCGGGCCATCGACCGAAGTTGCACCACCTTCTCCACCACCCAAAGTCGACCTCGCCGACGAGTACGAGTCGGATTTCCCAATTTATGACCACAACGAAGGTAAACGACTTCTCACCTTCCGTAAGCATCCGTTTGAGTGCCCTCGCCCCTTCGATTGGAACCTTCTCGAGATTATGGATTTGAAAGATGACGTCGAGAAGTATTTGAGGTTGTTGGGACTCAACACGATTGCCCACCAAAACCATAACTACTCCGTGCAATTGGGCCTCGAGATGCTTTGTACTTTGGAGAAGCACTCGAACGGGAGGTTCTACACATGCCGGTTCTTGCGGCAAGATGCCCGTTTCGACGTCGAAACGCTCCGAGCGGCTTTCGGGTTCCCGACTTCCGGAGTTCAAAGGCATGTTCCCCAGACCATCGACAAGGACGAGGCATGGAGGAATGTTGCATCACTCCCTTCTCACACCGGGAAGAGCGCACACATTGCCGACCCGGCCCTTCTTCTCGCACATAGGTACATTGCGTACAACATCTCGGGGAAGGACGAGGCTAACAAAGTCAACAAGTGCGAGCTTTTCTTCCTCAACCGGGCACAGCAGGGCCTCACATCATCCTTGGTCGACTACATGCTCTCCCAGATTAAGAGGACAGTCGACCGGAAGGCCCATCATGCATCGTTCTTCTACATAGCTACTCGCCTTGCCCACCAGCTGGACTTCATCGACCTCAACGGTGACTTACCGGACGACCTTGCTCCCTTGGAGACTCCACGGCCTATCGACATTCAGGAGCTCTGGCAGTCTCACCTTACTGACGAGGACAACGTGTTCCGCCCTCATGCCGAGCGTGTTGGGAGCGACGCCCCTCTTCCTCCTCCTCCACCAGTTGCCGCCCCGGCCATGGGAGCCCCGACTATGTATCCGACTTATCCATCGTATACGGCCGGTTTCCATGGGATGATTGATCAGTTCGCCTCTCTACGGACTGACTTCCAGAGCACTTCTGCTGCTGACCGTGCTTACTTCGATGATCGTCTCGACAGACTAGAGACACGGGTCACTACCGAGGTCAGCCGGATTGATTCTCGCTTGGACACAGAGCACGCCTTCCATGTCCAGTATCAGGCCGATGACCGCGCATATCACGCTGCCCAGTACGCCGCCGATAGGGAGTACCACGCATCTCAGTATGCATCGATGATGGCCATGTTCCGAGGGCCACAGTATCCGCCACCCGAGCCATGAGGATCGACCGTACCTTCGTACGGTCGTGGTATGTACATAGTGTCTTTCTTTTCTCTTTTGTCGTGTTTTTCTCTTTTTGTTTCTACTTCTTCGTTGGTGTGGTGTGGTTTGTTTTTGTTCTTGTGTGCAGGTCGACAATCCTCGTCACTCTTGGACTACTCGGTAGGGTTCGCACTTTCGGAACTCGTTATCCATGGGGACACGGATTAGCCCAAGTGTGTGTGGGGGGGGGGGGGGGGGTTTGCTTTCTTATCTCTTGCTTTACTTTTTCCCTTTGTGTGCTTCTTGTGTGATTGTCTCTTCTTTGATGTCGTGTCCACTTCCCTCCCCCATTTTATGTGAGTAATGATTATCATGAGAGTATGCGATAGATGATTCATATGCCAATTATTTTATTTCGTTTCTTTGAGTTATTGGTGGATTTTTGGTGCTAGAGGTCGGTGCTTGAATAATGTTTGACCCCGTGATTAGTCGTTGTGAAGTAAATTGAGATAATTGCATGTTGCTATGTCACTTTCCGAATAACCTTGTGAGATTTTGAGCCATATTAGCTTTATTCTTCGTGTGACATCTTTCGTTGTATTTCTCGAGCTTCTTACTTTCTTTGTTCTATGTCATGTGTGCCCGTATGGACTAGAGATAACTAAACCGTACTTAGATTGCTATTTGAGGCTTTATATCATAACTTGCTTGATCTTGAAAGTGATTGGGATAGGATCGATTAGGATAACCTTTTTAGCCTCTTTTTGTTGACCCGGAGCCCGTCGTGGGACACCCTAGTAGCCCCGTTGAGCCTACGTTAAGCCTTTTTCTTCTTGTCCTATTTACCGTGAAGGAGGGAGACGAAGGATTCATTTGGTTGGGGTGTGAGTTGGAGGGTGTTGAGTTTTGCTTGTGATTTTTGTATTTGTAATAAATTCGAGACATGCTATAAGTCTCCAAAAAAAAAAAAAAAAAAAAAGAGAAAAAGAAAAAAATGAGACGAGTTATAAGTCTCCAAAAAAAAAATAGAAAATTGAGACATTGTTTAGTCTCCACAAAAAAAAGAGAGAAGAGTATATTAGTAGTAATAACTAATTAGTTCGATCGTTTGCTTGGGTTGACATATGATTTGATGGTGTACATTTGACTGGTGGAGGTGTCGAGGTTGTTGTGTAGTTGTTGGATGTTTGGTGTGGAGGAGACACGTGATTGCGCAAGATTAGTCCACTTAATCCCAAATAATCCCGAATACCCTTAGCCGAGCCCCGTTACACCCGAATTATCGACTTTCCTTGATTCTTGAGATGGCATACTTTGATTAGTGGAGAATACGATTTGAGTACGTGTTTAGTTGATGTTCTTAGGCGCACATGACATTATTTGAAGCTCGTCCTTTGTTCCATTTACGTTTATTTTCTTTCTTGAGTGCACAAGTTGTTCATTGTTTGTATCTTTCACTTGTGTGCGTTGTTGAGTGGAGCCCCCCCTCGAGAGTAAAAAGAATAGAGTGAATCTTAGCGAGGAAAGTGGAATGGTGACTTGTGAGGACTCTCTTTTGATCTTTGTGGTGGCTAGTCATTTTGGGTCAAGTTTTTATTCATGTTTACCTTTTCCGTACGCATCGGGGGTTTACTCGTAGCTTTTGAGGAATTGAATACTTGATTGGCATTTTGTTTGATTCGTGTTATGCTCTTGTGTTGTTTGCTTGAGGACAAGCAAAGAAGTAAGTGTGGGGGAGTTGACGTATTCATATTTGTGTCGTTTTTCTCTGTTCTTTTGGGCGTGAGTTGTTATGTATTGAGTCGTTTCTTTATGTATTCCTCGTGGTTGTGGTACGTTTGATGTTTTGTTGAGTTTGCAGGTCCTCGGTAGTAATGATGTGGAAAAGAACGAAGAATCGAGCTCGTTTGAGTGGAGTCAAGAAGAGCAGGCTGCCCAGGTGACCAAGCGCCCGCTGAAGCCCTCGGCGACCGCTCGCGAAGGCCACCAGGCGACCGGCCACCCCCCTGGCGATCGCTTGCATTCCACTTACAGGTGGAGAAGATTTCTTGCAGGCGATCGCCCATGTCTTGAGCGGTCGCTCGCGACCTCGCTCAGGCGATCGCCTGCATACCAGGCGACCGCTCCCTCCTTTCTCCAGCCTTGACCGCGACGTTGACTCGATTTTTGACGACTAATAAATAGGGTTTCGACCCAGAAACTTAGACACGCATTTTTTGAATTGATTTTTCTGGGGATTACGAGAGCATCGTGAAACTCGTTACTTAGGTTTGAACTTTCGTTTTCTTGAGATCGGATTGTAATCGACTCGGTAAAAGTCGGAGATTCCGCCGACGGGTACCTTGGTTTGGGATTCGAACATTAATCTCGTAAGTTTTATTTATCTTTCGATTTGGTTGTTTTGCTATTCGTGTTCGATTTCTTGCTTTGATCTTTATTTTTCAAATTGTTTTTCATGGATTCTTTTGTTTTAAAATTCAATTGTTCATCGATTAAAAGTATGAATTTCGAAACCCTAGTTCATCATAGATAGATCGTTCTCGTTTTTCTTGTTCTCTTCATTACTTAGATAATTTTTAGATTAAAGACAACCCCCAAATCAAAGTACGCATTATGCTATTTCACTTTCGTCTCCTCCGTTGCAAACAAATAAACACGTGTACGCGCCGATAGTAGTGTTCCTCGAGACCGACTCGGGCGAGTTATTTCGATAACTAGTTCGATACAAATTTAATTGATTTTTCCGCTACTAAAACGACTTGTCACCTTCATCAGTCGTTTCGTCCTTATCGTCTGCTTCATCGTCCATATCGTCCTCATCGTCCGATAGCTCCACCACTTCCACCACCTTCTCAAACATGATCTCTTCTACAACCTTAGATATGGTCGGCAGAAGGGGGTCTCCAGGGGCATTAGGATCGAAAAAGTTCCGAATCTCGAGACCATCTTTATTGTAGACATTGACAAAGAAAGGACCCAATTTCTTGGCGTAGTGAAAAACCAAAAAATAACCGAATTTAAGATGATGAGCCGTGCAGAAATCGGTCCAGCCACGATGAAAGCACACGTAACCGTTGACCCAAGAGATTTCCACGGACCACGGGGCACGAGCGATTACAAATGAGGCGAGTGTCTCACAATCTCCAAGCAAAGTAGCCCTGCCTGCCAGATACTCATGTTCATGAGCAAAATCACAAGGTAAACGACAAACTTCACGGAAATCAACGGTGTTCAGAACTTTGAAGAATCTACAAATCGGGATTGGGGTGGCCATTGAATATGAAATTTGATTTTATAAAAATTAGGGTTTTCAGCGTGGTACGGTGCTTATGTATACACGCCAAAAGTGGGTAGTTGAGGGGTTAATAAACTAATAAAGGTTTCACAATATACCGTGAGATACCAACGACGTTGGTGGGTAAGGGTTTTTATCAAGGGTTATCAGTGTCACATTGACCGTCACGGTAAACGTTACACGGTGCGGAAATTCACTGTAATAAACCCACGGCGCAATGTGTTTAATGGGGGTGGTTGAGAATTGAGTGATTTCGTAAAACGATTTAAATCCGGCGACGATGTGACTCAGAACTGATACTCATCAATTCCCTGAATTGAATGGTCATATCATATCATATCTGAAGGTTTTCGATGCCGATCCAATCGCATGATTACCTCGGTCGTGCGTGCGGAAGCGTGTAAAACGAGTAAACACGAATAACAAGATCTAGTGCACACATATATATGTATAGACACATATTTATATATATATATATACATCCAATATATATAATATATATGGATTAACGAGAACACTTACAACCGGTGTAGCGTGCCTCGTTGATGTTGATGAAGGTGGTGTTGAGTCGATTGAACCACCTTCATGGATCAGCCACTAGATGCTCTCCTTGAGAATGACCTCGTCACTCTTCTTGTCTAGATCGCCCGGATGTTGAAGCCGCACAAATGGCCCGGCCTCTACGTGTTGCACACGAACCCGGATGACGAACACTTTGCTTGCTTGAGTCGGTTCTCCAAGAACACTCTCTCCTTTCTCCCTTTTTGTTGTGAATTTCGTGGCTGATCAAGTTGTGTATGAAAACACATGTTTTCATCATTTATTTTATCACCAATAACCTCTTTACTTCACCATAAGTGATCCCCATGTAACCCCCACACTTATGAGCATCAATATGCACCATAAAGGGTGTAATGGGGAGGTGAAGAGGCATTGCCACATATACATGCCACATGACATGAAATATGGCCCCACTTGCTTGTGTGGCATGCCATGTCACACTATGTGACATGCATCCATGCAAGCCATGCAATGCATCCCATGCATGCATATAAATTCACGTAAATATTGATTCTAAATCAATATAATTAACAAGCATTGTTCATCATCTACGAGTCCGTGTGTGACCCTATAGGTATGATTATCGATCAATATTATATTGTTCCCAACAATTAATATTATCGAATAATCATTTAACATCCAAAGACGACCTTATGACTTTATCGATTGCACACGTAGGATCGAAGGACATATACCAACAATCTCCCACTTGGCCTTCAGAGCCAGTGTGCTGCCAATTTCCTGTTGTCACTTTATGTCTAAGTTTGAACTTGAGGTAAGACTCGAGTCATCCTCAATCGGTTCAAACCTTTCTTGGACTATGAGACAGACTGTAAAACCAGATTTATCACTATGATACGAATCTGTACGTGGCCACGCTTTTCCACAGTCTCGACTCTCCAAGTGGCCGGTAAGACATATGATCCATAATAAAATGGAGGACAATCCAATCTTGTCAATCCAAGCTCTCCCACTTGCTTCCTGATATACCCAATAACAAGTTTTATAACCTCCTTTTACGAAAGGCGTTTACTTGTATCAAAGTATACCATTTCACAATTGAGTCACTCTGGACTACTCAGGTCAGAGGAAATTGCTCGAAAGTCAATGAAATAGTATTATGACTCGAAATCTTAAATACTATTCCAGTCGGGTCTGTTCGATCATTAGCTCCCAGCTAATATCTATGTAATTTTACTTGATGTCCCACATCACTAGCCCATGAAGCGGAGCTATAGCACACATTACAATCTAGTTCATTGTATTATCGGTTTGTCCGTACTCGATTATACGAACCAGGAACAACTATATGATTCAAGTATATCAGTTCAACCATTGGGACTTCATTATGCGGTAAGTTGACCTCATAACCCAATTGATATCACTTAATCATTTGGACAATTCATATAAATTAAACCATATTTATATGAAGAAATATGTATTATACATATGAGTGAATGTTTACCAAATCTCCAAAAGTATCTAATACAGTAATAGAAATCACAACCCATCTCTAAGATGTCTGATCTCTATTGCAGTCGTGAAAGCCTCAACCATAAACTGCTGGAGAGGTTTAGAAAACGGGTTTGCAACCTTACCAAAAGTTGCCACTTTATTATCTCGATGTCTGCACAAAACTATCTCCCAGATAATGTGGAACTTCCTGAGCACCAGTTTTAGACTTGTGGTGCTTCCTAGCTCATTGGCTTGCGCGATAACTCTACTATAAATAGAGAACTATCGGATGGGCTGAGCTAGCTACGCCACCTAGTTCATTCAAGAACTTTCAAATCTTAACTGCCAACATTACTGCATCCAATGCAATACTGTACTCAGCTTCTATAGTTTAATCATCTATATTGCATTGTATGGAACTATTCCAGCAAATTTCACCTCTAACCAAACAAAAGATATAACCAGATTAAAATCGGAAATTATCTTAGTCTGTTTTGAAGTTAGCATTCAAACAGCTTGTTAATATCAACTCCTTTTGTCTTCCAAAGACAACAAAATATTCTTTAGTCCATCTAAGATACATAAGAATATTCTTGGCCGCAGTCTAATGCGCCTCACCTGGGTTTCCTTGAAACCGAATTGTCGTGCTCAAAGCATACGATACGTCCAGTCGTGTACATATCATGGCGAATATTATAGATCCTATTGCCGAAGCATAAGGAATGTTTTCCATCTTCTTTTGCTCATCAGGTCCCGTAAGACATTGCATCTTGCTAAGAGATGTGCCATTAGTTATTGGAATGAGACCCTTTCTGGCGTCTTTCATTCTGAACTTATCAAACACCTTATCAATATAGGTCGCTTTACTAAGCCCAAACATCCTTTTCGATCTGTTCCGACAGATCTTGATGCCCAATATGTACTGTGCTTCTCCAAGATCCTTTATTGAAAAATAATTTCCAAGCCATTCTTTAATAGAACTAAGCATAGAAACATTGTTTCAATGAGGAGTATGTCATCGACATACAACACAATGTATACAACGTAACTCCCACTGTTCGTCTTGTAAAACAAGACTCTTCCGAGTTCCTCTGAAATCCAAAACCCAGTATGGATTCATTGAACTGAAGATTGCTACTCCGATATGCTTTGCTTTATTCCATAAATGGAATTATAAGATTGTATAATTTCTCAGCCTTATTAGGATCGATAAAACTATTTGGCTGTGTCAAAACACATTCTCTTCTAGAATCCAATTCAAGAAGTTAGTTTTAACATCCAATATTACCATAACTCATTATCAAGATGAGTAGCAATGGCTAAGATAATCTGAATGATTTAATCAAAGCAACTGGTGAAAGTTTTTCCATAATCCACCTCGTGAATAAAACTTTTACCATCAACCTTGCTTTGAAAACCCTAGGTTTTCCATCTGTCTGTTTAGATATTAAAGATCTATTAGCATTTATTGGGTCTAACCCCGTGATGCAAATATATCATGTTCCAAACTTGATTATCAGATATTGATATCATCTCAGATTTCATGGCACCATGCCAATTTTCAGTAGCTGGACTCGTCATAGCTTGGAATTAAGTCGAAGGTTCACCGCTTTCCAAAAGCATGAATTCATATCTCTCATTGGTCACAATATCTAAGTATTTGAATAATAGAGATAGATTTATGTCTTTCGGACCTACGAGGGCTGGTATGGCTTCCAAAACCATAAGAATACTCTCAACCCAGTCTTGAGTATTCATCATTGGTTGTTTCACTTGAACCTCGTTCAAGACAACCGAGCTCCCACTGAATTTCTAGGAAAGATAACTCTTTTCAAGAAAATCACTATCTCGAGCAACAAAATATTGTTCTCAGATAGATCGTAGAAGTTTTACCCTCGAGTTTCTTATGGATACCATAAAGAAACTTTTATCCCATTTGAGTTCAAGCTCTATAGAGATAAATATCGTCAGATAAGCTTTTAGAACCTCAAATTTTGATGAAAACAATTTAGGGACCCTCCCTTTCCATACCTCGTATGGTGTCTTATCAACAGCTTTTGACAGCGTCCTATTCAGTGTATAAGTTGAAGTCAAGAATTGTGTGTCCCAAAAAGAGACCAGTAGTTCATTTAGACCTCTCATCGAATGGTCGAACTATATCTAATATAGTTTGTTTTCTCTTTTCCAAAACATAACCTTCATGTGCTTGTGAACTGATAGGTTCCACATACATCAGTATGGATCATCCCTAATTAATCACTCACATGTTCTCCTTTCTCCAAGAAAGATGACATTGTTATCTTTGTCCATCAAACATCATTCACATGTATCAAATGACTTCAAGTCAAATGATTCTAGAATGCCTTCTAAAAGAAGATTCGTTGCATGTTTAGATTTTGATCTAATCAACAATGTTACAGTTATGTCTCATTGAGACTTATTCGATTCGGCCTTTGGTGTTAATGTTATATATGATTTGTTGAGTTTAAAGTATAAATAAATAATGTAATAATCGTACCAAAACAAAGAATAGTTCACAATTAAAATAGTTATCAAACTATTTAAATAGTGAAAAACTAATCCATCAGTATCCAATACTGAACCAATATTCATTGTTTATTTAAGGTACGAAAAAATACATAGTTATAATACTTAAAATAAGGCCCTAAGGCATAACAACATCATATGATCATACGGCTAGTGCAGCGAACTTCGCTCCTTTTCCAGCCCGTAGATCGACATTTCTACTTTCCAAACTCCTACTTCTGTGTAGTTCCTTCACTTACAATTGTGAGAACCACAAATGTCATCCAATACCCAAGAAGTAAAATTTGCGAAATCTAATGTCTATAACATTAATACCTGAAGATGAAGCAACCCCGTTCTTCACATCTTCTTTGAACTTTGGGCAAGTTCAATTATTCCCAATAATTGATTTTTATTCGAAATCTCGTTCAAAATTATCCCAATATCAAAACTTGATAAATCGTAAGTGAAAAGTCGAAGTTTTCTAACCAGTGATATTATCATGCAATTGAAGCCCTATCTCTCATAAAATATGAGGGAGCCAACCACACAATCGAATCACGCCATCCCATGGCTCGAAAGTCTCTAATTTGTGTCATTAATGAACTAAGTGTTTTGGATTAGATCACTCCCCGAGGTGAAAATAATCCTAACTTTAAAATCCATTATATGAAAGACAAATTAGGCATTTGTTTTGAAATTGAATAAAATATGATCTTCTACATATTTGCAATTAGTGTCCAACACCTTTTGCAGTAGATGCATTCAGATTCCCTAAGAACCCTAATAACCTTCTTGCCCATGCTCTTTTGAATACCTCATCCCTTATAATAATATCCCTCTTAGGGTCCCTTTTTAATTCACGACTCATCATCTTAAAAAAATTAGGAGATCACTTAAGGCAAATAATCCAATCATTTGCTGCACATGTGCTCCCTATAGGTTTCTCTTATTCAGCCTAGCTGAAGCGATGACCCTGGTCATTCAGAACTGCTCAATCTTAGCATATTCCCCGAACATGCTATTGAGTTGTTCAATGATATCTTAGGATGTGATTATCTAACACATTTTCCTTGTCTTCGTATTTGAGGATCATCCTCAAATTACGTTGTGAATCAAGAAAATTTGTTCAATTTTTCATAATCAAGAATTGAACCAAACTTGAATTGAGTTGATATTTGACATGATAAACTATAAAAGTAAGATAACTAAAGTATGTAAACATCCACAAAGCGGTAAACAAATAAGGTTGTCTAACAATTGTACTTATTTATTTCATTTTGTTCAATTGATATCCAATATCATTGTCCCTTAGAACAAAACGATCCCAAGATCCTCATCTTGCAAATCTTTAAGCCGACTGAGTCCGCACTTAAGTATTTCAAGATAGGTAGACATACCCATGTCAATGATATCTAATATCACTCTCGGTCGATGAGAATCCCATTCTCATCTCATGTCTCGATAGCCACGCCTGCAGTGGATCTATCGATGAGAAAACCAAACTCACGTGTAAAGGTCTAACCTTTACTCCCACTTATCCCAAGATAACAAGTAGTACCCCGCTGAGGCGGACCTACCAACTTATGATCAAGGGCTTCATGAGTGTGATGTTTTTGGACAAGACATTATACTCATTATTTTGGGAACTTGCATGCATAGGTGTTTATATGTAAGTTGAACATTTATAACATAAAACATCCTATAACTAGCAAAACAATTAAATACGTAATCGAAAGGCCCCTAGAACCTCACAACTCTCAAACGAAAAGATTAAAAGCAACAAAATAGGCCTTGAACATCTTCTGGACTGGTCCGGGCCCGCCGTTTCAGTTCCGCGCCCGCCGATTTAGGTCAACCTTAGTCCATACCCCAAAAACCACGAACGGCGCCCGCCGTTTCACAAACGGCGGTCGCCGAACACCACCGGCGGTCGCCGTTTCCAAAACGGCGCCCGCCAAAAGGGTACAGAATCGGGGATGACCTAAAAACAGCCTTTCGGCGGTCGCCGTTTCCAAAACGGCGCCCGCCGAATCCATTCGGCGCCAGCCGGAGCACAAACGACGCCTGCCGTTTTGCTCCAGCAGCCCGGTTTTCGCCCGTTTCGCTTCGTTTTGCTTC